>CM066038.1:422079242-424819793 GCA_033557465.1 Ichthyophis bannanicus
GAGAAGCAAAAGCCAGAGGAGAAAGAGAGGCATTCACAGAACTCAAAAGAGATTTCCAAAGTGAAATACTACAATAATGCATGCAAGGAAATAGAATCAGAAACTATTAGAGCAGTGGTTCTCAACCTTTTTTGTACCGTGACCCCTTTTACCGTTGGTCAACTTGTGGTGACCCCCAATGATAAAATCAAATGCGTCTCTCTTCCTTTAGCGTTAACGCATTGTCGCTGTAATCATTTGTTGAATTATTAATATATTATAGGCCTTTGCAATATGTTTTTATTTATAAAATACTTATTTAAACCACAATAATTAATCACAAGTAACAATATTTGATTTCAAAATTATGATGATTTTGTAGTCAAATCACTAATATGAAATAAAATTATTTTTTCTACCTTTGTTGTCTGACCAATTTATTCTCTGATCATGCTGGTTCCGATCTGAGGCTTCTGCTTTCCTGTCTTCTCTTAGCTCTCTTTCTGCGGTCTATGGTCCATCTGCCATTTCTTATCTCTTTTGTTTTCTTCACTTCTTTCCATCAGCCTATTTCCAGTCCCAGTAACCCTCCCCAGTATCAGCCCCTTTCCAATCCTCACTCCCAGTACCTTCCAATGTCAACTTGCATTCCCATGACTGCCACTGGTGTCCATTCCCTTCGAGTCCCCCTCCTTCCCCACTGACCAGTCCCTTCTAGTACAAATACCATAGCAGCCCCTCTCAGATCCACTCCCTTCCAGTTCCATTCTCCCATCCCCTTGTATCAGCCCACTTGTAGCCTTAGCCCCCAGTTTTCTTCCAGGGCCAGCAGCTCTATCCTCCCCTCCCCATAATCAGCCCATTCCCAGTCAAAGCCCCCCAATCAGCTCACTTCTAGTGCTAATCCCCCCCTCAACCCCATTACCAGTGCTAGCCTCCCCTAATCAGCCCAATACCAGTCCTACCCCCATCAGCTCATTACCAGTCCTGCCTCCACTAATCAGCTCATTTCCAGTCTTCGCCCTCCCCCCCCCCCCGATCAGCTCATTTCCAATGTTAGCCTCCCATCAGTCCATTACCAGTCCTACCCCACCCCATCAGCCCATTACCAGTCTTAGCCTCCCCTAATCAGCTCATTTCCAGTGCTAGTCCCCCCCCCTCAACCCCATTACCAGTGCTAGGCTCCCCTAAACAGCCCATTTCCAATCCTAACCTCACCGATCAGCTCATTACTACAGGCCGGAAGGTCGGTGGTTCAAATCCCACTAGAGGACAGCAACCTTGGGCCAGAAGGACTGGGGTTTCTAGTCCCGCAGGTGCTCCTTGTGGTCTTGGGCAAGCCACTTAACCCTCCATTGCCCATGTTCCCTGTAAGTATTAGTGTATGTGTCTCATATCCCCTCGTGTTAAATGTTTCCCCCAACCGCTTTGACCCGGTGAAAAGCGGGATATAAATGCAGCTAAATAAATAAATAAATAAATTTCCAATGCTAGACCCCCATCAGTCCATTACCAGTCCTACCCCCCCCCCTTGATAAGTCCATTCCCAGTCCTAGCCTTCCCTAATCAACGCATTACCAGTCCTAGCCCCCCCCATTTGCCCATTACCAGTGCTAGCTCCCCCATCAGCCCATTATAATCCTAACCCGCACTGTCTCTTGCTTCTGTCCAGCATTTATCCCGTCTGTCCCCCTGTCTCTCCCCTTTGTCCATGCCAGCCCCCTCCCTCCCTCCTGCCCTCCATGTCAGCCCCCATCCTTCCATCTGTCCATGTCAGCCCCCCTCCCTCCATCCATATCAGCCCCCTCCCTCCCTCCATGTCAGCCCCCATCCTTCCATCTGTCCATGTCAGCCCCCTCCCTCCATCCATCCATATCAGGCCCCTCCCTCCCTCCATGTCATCCCCCATCCTTCCATCTGTCGATGTCAGCCCCCTCCCTCCATCCAACCATCTCAGCCCCCTCCCTCCCTCCTTGTCAGCCCCCATCCTTCCATCTGTCCATGTCAGCCCCCCTCCCTCTATCCATCCATCCATATCAGCCCCCTTCCTCCCACCCGCCCGCCATGTCAGCCCCCAGCCGTCCATCTGTCCATGTCAGCCCCCTCCCTCCCTCCATCCATATCAGCCCCTCCCTCCCTCCATGTCAGCCCCATCCTTCCATCTGTCCATGTCAGCCCCCCTCCCTCCCTCCATCCATATCAGCCCCCTCCCTCCCTCCATGTCAGCCCCCATCCTTCCATCTGTCCATGTCAGCCCCCTCCCTCCATCCATCCATATCAGCCCCCTCCCTCCCTCCATGTCAGCCCCCATCCTTTCATCTGTCCACGTCAGCCCCCCCTCCATCCATCCATCCATATCAGCCCCCTTCCTCCCTCCCTCCCTCCCTCCCTCCATGTCAGCCCCCACCCTTCCATCTGTCCATGTCAGCCCCCCTCCCTCCCTCCATCCATCAATATCAGCTCCCTCCCTCCCTCCATGTCAACCCCCCTGTGTCAATGTCAGCCGTGTTGCAGGTTCCCTGCCCCCTCATCCCCTCTCCCCCTGTCTGTCTCCCGTCGAATGCAGCCGCGGCTCCCTGCCTCTTAGGGAACCACGGCTGTACCTGTAAAATCGTTGCGGAGCCCTTCCTGTCTTGATGGGCTCCATGCAGCATTGTCCCGCCTCCAAAGGAAGTGGTAAACAACTTCCTTTGAAGGCGGGACAATGCTGCACGGAGCCCATCAAGACAGGAAGGGCTCTGCAATGATTTTACAGGTATAGCCGCAGTTCCCTAAGAGGCAGGGAGCCGCGGCTGCAGAAGAAGGCGGTGAGTTTGCCGGAGTTTGCCGCTGCCGAGAAGCGGACTCGGCAGCGGCAGCAACTTGTGCACGTCTTAATTGGTTTTTTTTAAACTTGGTGGAGGCTAAGCGACCCCCGCTAAATCCTGTGGCGACCCCCTTGTGGGTCATGACCCACAGGTTGAGAACTGCTGTATTAGAGGAAGAACAACATCAGCTTTCCTAAAGCTACAAAAATTAGAGAAAAATGCAGCCTCAAATTGGAATGCTACAGGATGCTCAAGGATCCATGCTGAATGATGCTGAGAAGATCAAGAAAAGGTGGAAAGAATATACAGGGTGGCCCAAAAAAAGTGAGAACATATCATAAATTAAAAGCTTAAATAGTTTATTTATTTACCTTTTTTAGCTATATAACGTCTTTATTTGGACAATTTCGGTCGCCATCTTTTTTCTTAATTTGTCAATTGTTTACATCTGTGTTTTTGACTTTTTTAATAACTTTTAATAATTTTAATAACTGCTACGAGATATTCACACTTTTTTTGTGCCACCCTGTATATATATAATTTTAGTGTCATCAACTCAGTGCTGCCTCCTGGCAACCCAGCTTCCTCTGGGTTTTCTTAGAATAGAAGATAGATATGCCCAAGGTCACAAGGAGTGCCCGTGGGAATAAAACCCTTGATCTTCTGGGTATTCTGCAGTAGCTCTAACCACTAAGCTACTCCTCTGACTTCTATTTTTATCACCAATAGTTCCTGATCATATGCCATAAAGATCAAGTGGACCAAGCAGTACTGAAAGCATTATCAAAGGAAAAAGCACAGGGCATTGATGGCATTCCCATGGAAGCATTACAGCAATCGGATGCAGCTGTTACCATACTTAAAAAGCTCTTCCAGGAAATTTGGAAGACAACATCTTGGCCAACTAAATGGAAAAGATCTGTGTTTATATCAGTACTGAAGAAAGGTGAGCCACCCGACTGTGGAAATTATTGAACAATCACTCTGATCCCACATGCCAGCAAGATTCTACTCAAGATCATTCAGCAGAGACTACAACCATACCTGGAACGAGAACTGTCTGAAATTCAAATGGGGTTCAGGAAAGGGCGAGGAACAAAAGACATCATCCTGGATGTGAGATGGATCCTTGAAAAGATAAAAGAACATCAAAAGGATATCTATATGTGTTTAATTGGCTACAGCAAGGCTTTTGACTGTGTTATTAAGTGCCGTCGAGACGGTGTCGACTCATGGCGACCCTCTAGTGAGTTGTCCTAAATTGTGTTCGGTCTTCAGTCAAGCAGATCAATGTTGACAGACTGGCACCTATAGCTTCTGTTATTGTATTGATCCATCTCATTGCTGGCCTTCCTCTTTTGCGTTGACCTCCTACCTTGCCAAGCATGATGTCTTTCTCTAATGATCTCTCTCTTTGCATGATGTGTCCAAAGTATGAGTCAAAGTCTTGCCATCTGAGCTTCTAAAGAAAGCTTAGATTTGATCTCCTCTAATACTGACTGTTTTTTTCTTTGGGCAGTCCATGGAATAGGCAGTATTCGCCACCAGCACCATAATTCATAGGCGTCAATTTTTTTATTGTCTATCTTTTTCACTGACCAACTTTTGCATCCATATGATGTTATTGAAAATACTATGGCTTGAATGAGTCGAATCTTTGTATCGAGAGAGACATCTCTGTTCTTGAGAATCTTGTCTAGGTCCTTCATAGCCATTCTGCCAAGAGCAATGTGTCGTTGGATTTCTTGACTGCTTGTTGCTTCTTTATTGATAGTTGATCCAAGTAGGTTAAAGTTGTCCAAAATTTCAATTTCTTCTCCATCAATGATGAACTTATTGATTTTGCCAGTTTTTATGATCTTTGTCTTCTTTACATTAAGGTGCAGGCCCATTTTAAGACTATGTTCCTTGATCTTGAGAAGAAAATGTTTCAGATCATCTTCATTTTCAGCCAGTAATGTGGTATCATCAGCATAGCGAAGATTTGTTGACAAGTCTTCCACCAATATTCACACCTCTGTTGTCTTCATACAATCCTGCTTCTCTGATGATTTGTTCTGAATATAAATTAAACAGGTGAGGGGAAAATATAGAGCCTTGTCGTACACCTTTGCTAATTTTAACCATTCTGTTTCTCCTTGTTCCGTTCAAACTGTTGCTTCTTGATCAATGTACAGATTGTGCGAGAGAACAATCAGGTGTTCTGGCATACCCATGCTTCTTAACGTGGCCCAGAGTTTCTCATGGTTTATACAGTCAAAAACCTTGCTGTAGTCAATAAAGCACAAATAGATATCCTTTTGGTATTCTTTTGTCTTTTCAAAGATCCATCTCACATCCGCGATGATGTCTCTTGTTCCTCACCATTTCCTGAACCCTGCTTGCACTTCTTGTTCCAGGTATGGTTGTAGTGTCTGTTGAGTAATCTTCAGTAGAATCTTGCTGGCATGTGGGATCAGAGCGACTGTGCGATAATTTCCACAGTTAGTCGGATCACCTTTCTTTAGTATTGGTATAAACACAGATCTTTTACAGTCAGTTGGCTATGATGTTAACTTCCAAATTTCCTGGAAGAGCCTTGTAAGTATGGTAACAGATGAATCAGATTGCTGTAATACTTCTATGGGAATGCCATCAATGCCTGCTGCTTTGTTCTTTGATAAGGCTTTCAATGCTGCTTTGACTTCTTCTTTCATCACTAATGGTTCTGGATCATAAGGTACAGGTTGAAATGGCTGTTGGTTCACTTGATCTTTATCATATAAAAACTCTGTATATTCTTTCCACCTTTTCTTGATCTTCTCAGTATCATTCAACATAGATCCTTCAGCATCTTGTAACATTCCAATTCGAGGTTGGAATTTTTCTGTAACTCTCGTAGCTTTAGGAAAACCGATCTTGTTCTTCCTCTAATAGTTTCTGCTTCTATTTCCTTACATGCATCATTGTAGTACTTTTCCTTGTCCTGTCTTGGTGCATGTTGGAAACCTTTGTTGAGTTCTGCGACTGCCTCTCTTTCTTCTCTGGCATTAGCTTCTCTGTGTTTCTGGGAAATTTTCAGAGTTTCTTCAGTCATCCATTTTGGCCGCTTTTATTTTATTTTATTTTATTTATTTATTTAGCAGCTTTTCTATACCGCGCTCTTCAGTATCAGTGCGGTTTATAAATAACAAATTCTTGCCAAGACAAAGGGAACAGCCTTGTGCATACATTGAAACAGGATCAATAACTTGGAACTGCAACTGGGAGAACAATTTACAAATCCAGCCACTCAAACTGTGGCAGGTAACTATTTACAGGTTATACATTAGACCCGAACTGAATGGTTGGGACTGGGTCTTTACAATTATTATGGTAACAATTATGAATTATCAGCATATGATTAAAAGTGCCTGATGGATGGATCAGTTGTTTGGTTTGTATAAGTCAGGTTGTAGATGAGTTAGGTGCGGCTTGAGTGAGTTGGGGTGTGGGATGTGATAGTGTTGAGTTTGGCTGTGCAAAGTGTAAAATGAACAGATGATGCTTAAGGGCTTTCCTAAATTGACTCAGGTCCTTGATTGATCTGATGTGTGTGGGGAGGTTGTTCCAGCACCTTGGGGCGTAGAAAGCGAAGGTTCTATTCCTGGTTGTTTGTGTACATTTTGTAGATTCCTTAGGGATAATTAACATGTTGGTGGCTACTGTCCTTCTTGACCTGTTGTTGGAAGTGGAGATCTATGAGGGACGATGGGGAAATCAAGTTGATTGCTTTGAAGGTTAGGAGTAGTGCCTTGTATGTGAGCCTGCAGTTTATCAGTAGCCAATGGAGGTCCTTAAGGATAGGCGTGATGTGGGTCCTTCTGGACAAGCCGCAGAGAATTCGGGCTGCCACGTTCATCGCAAGTTGTAAAGGATTAAGCGTGCTCTTAGGGAGGCCATGCAGAATGATGTTCGCATAGTCGAAGTGTGGTGTTACAAGGGCCTGGAATATTGTCCTGAAGTCGTCGGGAGCTAGCAAGGGTCTTAGTTGCCTTAGAGTTTTGATTTTATTGTATATAGCCCTGGTGGTGTTCTTTATGTGTTCTTTGAAGTCCAGCTGTTGGTCAAACGTAATTCCCAAGTAGCGTATCATGGATTTGCATGGGAGCTCTGCATCTCTCACCTTTAAGGTAGTTGGAGGTGAGAACATTTTGTTTTTTGTGATAAATAGGACATCGGTCTTCTTGAAGTTAATGCGTAGGTTCTGAGCTTGCAGCCAGTCAGTGATTGCATTGAAGCAATCGATTAAGGGGGTAAGGTCAGGGTGCATGACTTTGAGTGGTGCAAACAGCAAGACATCATCTGCGTATATCAGGCTGTGGATATTGAATGAGCGGATGATTTCGCATATAGGTTGCATGTATACGTTAAAGAGTAACGCTGACAGGGAGGAGCTTTGGGGTACGCCTTGGTGTTATTGGAAAGGATCAGAAGTTGTGGCCTCCTTCCGTACATGTTGCCATCGGTCGGCTAGATAGGACTTACACCATTCCCAAGCCATGCCCTGGATTCCCTTCTCCTGGAGTCGGGTAAGGAATTGATCGTGGTTGACAGAGTCAAATGCCGCCACAATGTCAAGGAAGACAAGTGTGAACCCATTTTCAGTTTTGTCTATTCCCCTACTTAAGGTGTTGGTTACTGTGGTGAGTAGTGTCTCTACTCCATGGGATTCTCGAAACCCGTGCTGGCAAGGATCGAGGGGGGGTTGATATGTCGATGTGTTGCTGGATCTGTCTCTGGACAACCTTCTCAATTATTTTGGCTAGGAGGGGTATACTTGAAATCGGGCGGTAAGAATCAACTTTAGTCGGGTCCAGACGGCTGTTTTTCAGGAGTGGACGTATTGACGTCTGTTTAAGAACTGCCGGGAATATTCCTGTTGAAAAGAAAAGTTTCATGATGGTGACTAGTGCTGGGATGAGTTCAAGGTGCATCGCTCTGATCCAGTACGCTGGGCATGGGTCATTTGGTGCTGTGGTGGTGTTGATGGTGGCGGTATGGTCAACGATGTATTTCTCTGCTGGGGTTGTGAACTCTATCAACAGTGGATGTAAAAAGAGAGAATGACTGGGAGTGGGTCTTGGTGAAGTGTTTATTTTGAGGATTTTGGATAGGAGGTAGTCAGAGTATAGCTGGGGTTGAATTGGTTCAGGCTGGAGACAGGAGGGTTCCTTAATTAAGGATTTTGCGATGCTGAAGAGGTCACGGGGTTTATTTAGGGAACAGAGAAGGAGATCAGTGTAGTAAGCTCTCATTTTGTCAGAGATTGACTCGCGGTGGAGTTTCAGGTGGTCTATGTATGTTGCTTGGTCCACTTTTTCACCTTTTCACCTTTTGTAGAGTCTTCTCACTTTCTTCCAAAACAACCTTCTTGATGTCATTCCATAATTCCTCTGGAACTCTGTCATTTGTATCTAAAGCAGCAAATCGATTTTGCAGGCAATCTTTAAATTCCAATGGTATATTCTCAAGGTCATATATAGCGACATTCATGAATGGCTTGCTCTTTTTCAACTTTAACTTGAGTTTGCATAATAGTAGTTGATGATCTGTACCAGAGTCAGCTCCAGGTTTTGTCTTTGTTTATATTATTGAGCTTTTCTATCGTTGACTTCCACAGAGGTAGTCAATTTGATTTTTGTACAAACCATTGGGTGAAGTCCATGTGTACAGTCATTGCTTGTGTTGCTGGCAGAAGGTGTTTGAGATGAATAGATCGTTAGTCTTGCAGAATTCTATCAGTCTTTCTCCAGCTTCATTTCTATTGCCAAGTCCATATTTTCCAATCATTTTGCCCTCTTCTTTGTTACCAACCTTTGCATTCTAGTCACTCATCACTATCAGGATATCCTGTTTGCATGTTCTGTCATGTTCAGCTTGTACTTGCTCATAGAACTCATCAATTTCATCCTCTTCTGAAGCTGTTGTTCAGGCATATGCTTGAATTATAGTTGTGTTGATAGGCATTCCTCGTAGACGAATAGAGATTAAGCATTCACTGACTGCATTGTAGTTCTTGCGAGTTTCTTTTTAATTATAAATGCAATATCATTTCTTCTTAGTCTTTTATTTCCAGCATAGTAGACCATGTCATGTGATCATCTGATGTAAAGTGCCCAATGCCAGTCCATTTCAGTTCACTGATACCCAACAGATCAAGTTGTATATGTTCCATTTCATTCTTGACCACCTCCAACTTCCTTTGGTTCATGCTTCGTATGTTCCATGTCCCAATATGTAAGACATCTTTGCAGCTTCTGACTCTCATTTCATGTGCAACTACATCAGCAGTCAGACGTCCCAAGGGCTTTGATCCAACCATCATCATAAATGCTTGCTTTACTCTAAAAAGTCTTCAGCTCTTTCCCAGTAGCCAGTTGAGTGCCTTCTGACTTGGGGGTCTCATCTTCCAGCACTATAGTGCAATTTGTTTTGTTGTGACTACCCATTGGGTTTTCATTTCAAGATACAGGAATAGATTGCCTAGCCTTTCTTCCACGCAGTTTAAGTTTAATGTTGTTGCCATTGTAACAGAAATGTGATCCTCAGCCGCCAACACCATCCCATTATGCTGCTGCCCAGATGGGTGGTTTGTCTTTGTCTGGCACCTCAGCTGAGACCTGTCCATCTTGGGAGACCCTGCCAGTAATTAAACCACCGATAGCTTAGCCCTCAGCATCAGTGATGCACAGAAGCTCTCACAGCACAACAAGCTGCAAACCAAGTGAAAGTTTGACTGTGTAAACCATGAGAAACTCTGGGCTACATTAAGAAGCATGGGTACACCAGAACACCTGATAGTTATCTTGCAGAGCCTTTACATTGATCAAGAAGCAACAGTTTGAATGGAACTAGGAGAAACAGAATGGTTTAAAATCAGCAAAGTTGTTTGATAAGGCTGCATACTTTCTCCCTACCTCTTTAATTTATATTCAGAACAAATCATCAGAGAAGCAGGACTGTATGAAGACAACCAAGGTATGAAGATTGGTGGATGACTCAACACCCTTTGCTATTCTGATGATACCACTTTACTGGCTGAAAGTGAAGACGATCTGAAACATTTGCTTCTTAAGATCAAGGAACATAGGGCCTGATATTGAACTAGGATGTCTATGAGCCACTACAGCTCATAACCATTGCCGCTGACTCTTAACCTTGGATATTCAATGCTGGGGTAATATACGGCCCCAGAATTGAATATCCGGGGTCACCACACAGCCTCCCCAGCTGCAGTAGCTAACCAGGTAATGGCAATATCGCATGCTGTCTGGTTAGCTCCTGCGGGTAAAAGATAAGCCAGCTTTTGCTGCACCTATATTTTACCTATGGGTCG
The DNA here is from genome assembly GCA_033557465.1 of Ichthyophis bannanicus. Taxonomy (NCBI): domain Eukaryota; kingdom Metazoa; phylum Chordata; class Amphibia; order Gymnophiona; family Ichthyophiidae; genus Ichthyophis; species Ichthyophis bannanicus. The sequence goes on from CM066038.1 coordinate 422,089,386, forward strand.
CTAAGTGGGCAGCATGCAATATCACTGCTGCCCAGTTGGCTACTGTCGCTGCCCCCGGAATGCCCAGCTAAGCAGTTAGCATCAGGGCATGTAGCAGTGTTAAATGGGGATATTCAGTGGCACTGTGTTAGTGAGAATGAATATCCCACTAAGCAGCATTTACACAGTTTATAGGTCTGTGAACTGTGTAAATATTACTATTACTACTACTACTGAACATTTCTATAGCGCTACAAGGCATACGCAGTGCTTCACAGACACATGTAAAAGACCGTCCCTGCCTTCGAATATCGGGCTTATAGTCTTCAAATGGGCCTGCATCTAAACCTGACAAGTGGCAAAATCAATAAGTTCATCGTTGATGGAGAAGAAATTGAAATAGTTGACAATTTTAACCTGCTTGGATCAACTATCAATAAAGAAGCAACAAGCAGTCAAGAAATCCGATAATGCATTGCTTTTGACAGAATGGCTATTAAGGACCTGGACAAGATTCTCAAGAGCAAAGATTTCTCTTTCTATGCAAAGATCTGATTTGTCTAAGCCATGGTATTTTCAATAATGTCATATGGATGCAAAAGCTGGACAGTGATAAAGATAAGACAGGAAGAAAATCAATGCCTTTGAATTATGGTGCTGGTGAAGAATACCTTGGATATCATGAACTGACCGGAGAACAAACCAGGCAGATAAAACCTAAGCTTTTTTTAGAAGTTCAGATGACAAGACTTTGACTTTCATACTTTGGACACATCATGCGAAGAGAGAGCTCATTACAGAAAGACATCATGCTTGAGAAGGTTGAATGTCAATGAAAAAGAGGAAGGCCAGCAATGAGATGGACTGATACAATAACAGCAGCTATGCATGCCACTCTATCAACTATGAGACGCCTGACTGAAGACCGAACACAGTTTAGGACAACTCACTAAAGGGTCGCCATGAGTTGCACCGACTCAACAGCACTTAGCAACAACAATGAACATTCGTGTTTTGGACATCCAGAAATGGGCATAGAGATGTCAAAAACATGCTGATGTCCCCAGAGCCATTTTAGAAATCAGTTTCAGAGACATCCCCAGCACATTAAGTCAGAACAGGGTCATGGTGTAGGTGTCTCCAGGGCGTTCCCAAGAATATGGACGTCCCCACCGGATCTCAGAAATGCCCTGCATGTTCCAAACTGCGTCAATGTTTATACCTGCACTAAACATCAGAAAAATGCTTGTCTTGGCATCAAATTATCCAGAGTGTGGAGCAGAAGGTATATGTACTCTATATCCCCTATATTTTCATGACTGACAACAAATGCTAACAGGGTATGAGGGCTCTTATTTTTGCTTGTCATGGCTTTCCAGTAGCAATGCAAGGTTACTTACAATCAGGTGTTTCCTTGTCCCCAGAGGGCTTATTATCTAAGTTTGTACCTGAGACAATGGAGAGTTAAGAGATTTTCTCAAGGCCACAAGGAATGTCAATGGGATTTGAGCCATGATCTTTTTGGCGAGGGGTTATTGTTCTAACCACAAGGCTACTCTTCTACTTTCGCTAGTAAATGATACATTGTGGTACTGAAAGCATTCCTGAGCAGACAGAAGGGGAAAATAGCGAGCACTGCACCTTTAAAAGCCAGAGCAAGCCAGGTTTCCATGACAGCAGGAAGCTTTCAGAGAGAATGCAGCTCAGTCAGATTCATGACGTAAGAGCTGGAAGCAGCCCTAACGAGGTGCACCTGGATAGTCAGAAGGGCGTGCCTGAACAAGGAAGCCGTTTTAAACCAGCTTCAGGGCTAGTCTTGGAGAGCAGCACTGAGAATCAGGACGTACAAAAAGGCAGGGAAAAGCCTTTACAAGTGTCTATTCCACTTCAGCAAGGAAGGCAGCAACTGAGGGAGTCTTGGAACCCAGCCCCAGGCAAGAAGGATTCTGGTGGGTCCATTACTGGTTACCTTGAAGCTAAACCTAAGCCATTGTGGGAGCTTCCTGAGGACAGGGGCAAAGCCATTTCCCTGTAGAGAGGAAGAGAGCTCCGAGCACAGACAAAGCAAGGTCAGCAGAAAAGGTACGTCAGGGTTACTGCCAAGCCAGAGTTTTGTGGAAGACGTTGTGAAACAGTTAAGAGCAAGTGCTAATAGGTGCCAGCGTAGCATGGCTGTGAAAGCACCTAGCAGATACTCTTTTGACAAATGGTTTAAAGCTAATGTGACAACCATAAGGAAGAGCTTACATTCTAACCCATTTCCTGAACTAGAAGAAGTCACGGTCAGTGAGAGTGGAGTCTTCTCAGAACAGCTGCAAATAGCTATCCCAGGATTGCAGCCAAGAAGTTCTCCTAAACAGAGCCGTGAGAATGCAAGCAAGAAGATGTTTAATGACGTAGCTGATATTCCTGACTCACCTGATTACTATAAGAGAGACGGTTCCATGTATAATGTAGAAAGACTGCTCCTAAGATAAACAAGCTTTGGTAAGAAGAATTACAAAGTTGTTCGGAAGTTTTGTGCTGCTGTGAAGAAACAGTTTTTCCACTTTTATTTGATGCTTTTCATTTGCTCCTGTTTTTCTGTTTATTCTGGAAAAGAATTATATTGCTTTGCTTATTTGCCTGAGAACCTCTGTGAGGAGAAAAACCCAACAATAATAATAAATTTATCTGTTCCAAAAGACCCTTGTGCCACAACACATTTTTGTGAGAGTGAAACCAAAAACTACATATCCCAGCAACCCTTGCTGCTAGATAGTATAAAGGACACTCAGAAGCAAAACAGCGGCCACCCCTACTATAAAGCCTTCGGCCAGTAGCAGGGGAGCGTGACAACATATCCTCGCCCCATTTTTGTAGCAAGGACGTCTTTATGGACGCTGGCACAGGCATCCACATTAGGGGCATCTATATTTCTAAAATCAAGCTGAAACATAGACATCCTTGGCAATTTTATATACTTCTTGCCGTGGACATCCCAGATTGTATTTGGATGCCCTTTCTAAAGTTCCACTGTAAGTAGACGGTTCATTTTCAATTTCTGTTTTTTTGTTGTTTTTTTATTGAAGGGCTTCCAAAAAAATACATAGAAACATAAACCACAAAGATCTTCAAAGAAAATGCAACAGTAACAGCGTAACTTCCGATCACAACAGCATTCAACAATATGCCTTCATTTTTGCCTTTAGCCCCTATAGTAAATAACCCCCCAACCTCCCTTTCCCCCCCCCCCCCCCCCCGCAGAGCCTCCCTAGCCCAGGACCCCCCCCCCTCCCAACCTCCCAATCCCCCCAACTATGGCTTGCTAGTGTTTAAGCACGGGAAGATGGTGAGCAAGAGGCACACACAGGGGGCAAGTTCCCTCACAGTCACGCACCATAACGAGAGACAAAGGGTGCCCACACCAACTCAAAGTGCGCCAAGCGCATCCTACTGACTGCTACCCCTCGCTCCATGGTATACATATCCCACATCCGTTCCAGCCAAGCCTGAAAGGAGGGGGCCAAGGCACGCTTCCAGGCTGCTGCAAGGGATAATCTAGCTGCAGTCAGGCCATGGCGGAGTAGAGCAAGCTGCAGAGCCCGTGCACCCGGCACCGAGGCCCCAAACAGGAAAATCCCCGGATCCCAAGGGATACTCACTCCCAGAAGCAATTGCAGCCGGAATTGTATACCCCTCCAAAAGGCGCGAATGCGGGGGCAAGTTTGCCCACAATTACGCCAACAGAGGTCCACCGCCCCAGGATATATACGTGCGATCCGTGCCGGGGTCATGTACCAACGGTACAGTATTTTATAATTGGTTTCACGGGCATTAATCGCTACCGCACTCTTCCACAAGTGTGTTTTCCGCCCTCTCCCACTGCTGCTCAGTATAGGAGAGGTTCAAGTCAGAGTTCCAAAGTTCCCTGTGCCTAGTAGAACACGATTGGGACCCCTGCAAGTGGGCATACAGGGTCGCCACGAGTCCCTTAGTGGTGGTGCACCCCTCACAGTAACGTTCCAGATCCGTCAGGGCCCGAGCAACCTGGTGCCGAACAAGCTTGGATCGAACCCAGTGTGTCACTTGCGTATATTGATAGAGATGCCTAGCCGGAATGTCAAATTCATCTTGTAACGCACGAAAAGATTGTAATCGACCGTCATCAAAGAGTTGTCCGACCCGACTAAGGCCGTGATGTCCCCACTGCCGAAAGACTGTATCGCTTAGCCCCGGTGGGAAAGAAGCGTTATTTACTATAGGGGCTAAAGGGGTTAAGTCCATGCCTCGAGGCCAAAAGTGCTGGTCCCAGCAACGGAGGGTATGAAGAACATAGGGGTTACTAGTGCATTTACCACGCCGGAGTTTTGGACCAAGCCACAGCCAGTCTCCTAATCCCGCTCCCCCCACCAAGTTCATTTCCAGTTGTACCCATCGCTTAGTGCTATCAGCAATCATCCACTCCACCCCCGCCCGACATTGGGCCGCCGCATAATACCAGTGCAAATTGGGCATGCCCATACCTCCAGAACGCGTACGGGCATAGAGAACATGTCGCGCTAATCGCGGACGAAGATAATGCCATATGAATTTCATAAGCAGCTGCTGCCAGGTCACCAAAGTGGCCCGCGCAATGGGAAGCGGTAGAACCTGAAAAAAATAAAGAAAGCGGGGAACGACCACCATCTTGACTACGGCTATACGCCCGAACCAGGAAAGAAGCAGGCCATTCCAAACCTCTAGGTCCCGCCGAATCTGACGAAGCAGGGGATCATAATTGGCCTTAAAGAGGTCCGCCCGCTCCACAGTCAAATGCACCCTTAAATAATTTAGGGCTCCGGACACCCAGCGAAGAGGATAAGCCGCTAGGAGCTCCGCACAAACCGCCCCAGGGACCCCAACATTCAAGATCTCCGATTTTAGTGTAATTTTGAAACCGGATACCCGAGAATAGTTTTCGAACAACTGCATCGCAACTGGAAGGGAAGCGGACGGATCCACCAGGGACAATATGATGTCATCCGCAAAGAGTGCAATCCGATATTCCGCAGGGCCAATGTGGACCCCCTGCGAGCCTGGATGTTCTCGAAAGCTCTGAGCCAAGGGTTCCATTGCGAGTGCGAAGAGCAGAGGCGAAAGAGGGCAACCCTGTCGCGTGCCCCTCTCCAGAAAGAAGTGTCTCGAGTGTCCCCCATTAATCCGAACGCACGCCTGGGGCTTCTGATAAAGACTACGAACCCAACGGATATAATTAGAGCCAAAGCCCATTGTCTCCAGAACACACCATAGGTATTCCCAGTCGACCCAATCAAAAGCTTTTTCTGCGTCAATCCCCACCAGCAAGGCTGGTTGTGGTTCCCGTTGGGCTACGTGAATGACCTGCAACATACGCCTAATGTTACCTGCGGCCTGGCGACCCGGCACAAATCCAACCTGATCTGGATGAACCAAGCCCGGAAGGACCCGATTCAAGCGTGCAGCCAGCACAGAGGCAAATATTTTAACGTCAACATTTAACAGGGAAATGGGGCGGTACGACGCCGCATCGTGCAGTGGTTTACCAGGTTTGGGTATCATCACTATCAATGCCTCACGCTGGGACGATGGTAGAGAGACTCCCCCCCCCCCCCCAAGATCTCATTGAACAAGATAGTCAAGGTTGGCGCTAATTGTGCCCGAAACTTCTTATAATATTCTGCTGGGAAGCCATCACTACCCGGCGCACTGCCAGTTTTCAATCGCCGGATCGCAATTTTCACTTCGTCTACCGTTAATTCAGAATCTAACTGAGCTCGGTCAGGATCAGAGAGATGCGGCAGAGCAATCCCCTGCAAATAGTCCTGTACACGATCCCGATCAAAGGGCTCTGCCTTATAGAGCAGCTCCAAATAGTCAGCAAAGAGATCACGTATCTCCCGGGAAATAACCCTCTTCTGTCCCCCAGAGTCGCGCAGTTCGCGAACCACTCTCGCGGACTGCTGTTGCCGAAGACGCAAGGCTAGGAAGCGGCCTGTTTTATTCCCATGCTCATAAAAAGTTTGCCGTAATTTCCGGCGTTTATTATCTAATTCTTTCTGCAAACACGCATCCAAGTTGGCTCGAACAGTCCGCCACTGGCGCAGCACCTGACGTGAACCAGTTTGGGCGTGTTCCAAACCTAGGCGAGTAGACTCCTTCACCAACTGGTCGTTGTCATGCGTCCACATTTTACGCGTGCGGGCCGCCTCAGCCATGAGTTGACCTCGAGCAGTAGCCTTATAAGCATCCCACACCATGGGGAGGGGAACGTCCCCAGAGTTGTTAAGCTCAAAGAATTCAGTGATAAAACGGACATGGTCCTGCACTGCACCTTGCCGCCGTAGGAACCTCACGTCTAAGCGCCAAAGACGTTGGTGCTCACTGTACAATCCGGCCGGAAGAGCAAGCCAGCACGGGGCATGATCTGACCAAGTCAGCGTTCCATGTCCAGCCTTCACTCTCCCGTCCATCAGGCGCTGATCCAATAAAAAATAGTCAATGCGAGTGTGAACCTGATGGACCGGAGAGTAGTACATATAGCCTCTCTCCCCCCCATGGGTGTCCCTCCAGACATCCCGCAAACCTAGATCTAGCATAAAGCGTTGAAGGGCTCTTGCCGACCCCCCCCCCACCACTCTCCCCCCAGCGCGACCTGTGGAATCCAGGTGGGGCACCAAATGCGTGTTACAATCCCCCCCCCCCCCAGAACAATGGGGCCCTTTGCAAATTCCACCAGTAAGGCTTTCAATCGTGTAAAAAAGAGCCCCTGACCTGTATTGGGCGCGTAAACATTAGCTAAAGTTAGCAAGTGTCCTTCTAAGCGGATATTCAAAAAAAAGCCACCTCCCCAGAGTATCTCGCTTTATCTCCTCTATCTGTAGAGAGAGGCTCTGGTGAAATAGTAAGGCCACTCCCTGCTTCTTCCGTCCCTGCGCATCTGAGGCCACCCGCACCTCAGTATACGGGGACCTCTTTAGCCAGCCCTGCTTACAATTCTGAAGATGGGTCTCCTGTAAGTAAACAATGTCCCCCTGCAAAGTACGCAATTCTGAGAACAGCAGCGACCGTTTCCTTGGGGAATTAAGACCCTTAACATTTAAAGAGATGAAGCGCACCATTGATATTTACAGTCTAGACCCTCTTATCCTCCAGCTACCCAGAAGATCCCGGTGATGTCTTCCCCCCAACAAGCCCAGAGGATTAGTTAGCCGGGCCCACCTATTCCATCCTCCAGAAATAAGAGCCATAGTCCCTCTTCCCAAATCCAAACATACCCACCAGTTCCAAATGAAAAAACCCTCCCTCCAACCCAAGCCCCCCCCCCCTTCCCATCAATACCACCTGCCTGTCGAAGTTAATACAGGACACGGTAAATTGACCACAAACCCCATTCCCCCCAAAACCCCACAAAGCAACAATTCAACCTCAACATATAGTAACATTCCCCCCACCACTCCCCCACCCACCCTGAGTCATCAATCCCATCATGCCTCCCCATCAGCAAAACATTTTCAGGTCATCCGCCGCCCCCTGTGTGTGACGGAGTGTGGGCCCAGGCTGATCTTTGTCAATAGCCAATAACTCAGTAAGAAATATTACAAAAACAGAAGGGGGGGAAGACAATCAAAAAGAAAACAGCCAAGTACCAATGGCCAGTCATTCCACCACTTATCCAGAGTTCAGGAGGCCCACAGAGTAAGGCTCCCAAAACACTAAGAAAAGCTCTACATTTACACACAGAGAAAAAAGAGAAAAGAAAAAGGGGAATCAAGCGGGCTTGCCCACTTGAGTCCACTTGGAGTGCTGGGGCTTAGGGGGCGGCGGGTGAGGCTGAGCATTGTCATCAACTAGTCCCGCCTGGCGAAGAGTCTTTTGTGGAAATCTTTTTGTTGCCCAGGAGAAAGTTCATCCTAAATGGAAAGGACCAAGAGTAGCGAATCCCCTTGCTGTTCAGGACCGTTGTGACTGGTTTCATCTCTCTCTGGCATGCCAGGGTGAATGTCGAAAGGTCTTGGTAGATGGACACTGTCGCGTCCTGGAATCAAACCGCTTTCTTCTCCCGGCCTCGACGTATGAGCATCTCAGCATCAGATATCGCAAAAATCTCGCAATGACATCACGAGGTTGGTTGTTGGGAGGTTTTCCCAGGGCACAGTGGACTCGTTCTATTTCCATCCCAGAAGCATGCGCAGCCAGGTCCTCTGCCGGGAGCAACTCCGCTATCAACAGCTTAAGCACAGTTGGCAAATCTTCTCCACCCCCTACCGCTTCTGGAATTCTGCGAAAACGCACGTTGTTGCGTCGGGAGTGGTTTTCAATGTCGTCAATTTTATAAGTCAGTTCCATTGCTTGCGCTTGTTGCCGGTCCAGTGCACATTGTAAATCCATCAGAGTTCCATCATGATCAACCAGTTTGGTCTCCACGTCCTCCACTCGGGCTCCCAACTCTTTGATGTCGGTCCGGAGTTCTGCGACATCTTTCAACAACTCCTCCCGTAGCGAGCGAAACTCATTGGCTAATTCCGCAAAGCCTTTACGGAGAACCTGCTTGATTTGGGCAGAGGAGAGTTGCTTGTGGGAGTCCAATTCCTCTTCACTTACAGTCTCATCATCAGTACCTGATGGAGGAGATTGTTCACGTGGGCTGCTTGGGGCCCCAGACTTGTTCTGCAGTCGCTGGGAGGAACGCATCCCTTCCCGAATTTCAGAATTTTTAGCTTTGGCAGCCACCCCACTGGGCCCCCTGTATCACACAGTGTTGGGAGAGAGATACCGCCAATGTCAGCAAGGGCAAAGTCACTAGGGGGATAGCAGTGCTCAGAACCTCACAGGCCCGTCAAGCAGTCACTGCCACACAGTGTTGGGAGATATATAAAGTCAATGTCCGCAAAGCCCAGGGTACTGGAGAGACAGCGGGGCAATGAGATGGGGGCTGCTCCTGGCCTTCCTGAAGGGGCGAGCCGCCGGAGATGATACTCAGAGTGCTCTGCAGAGCTATGTGAAGACAGTGCTCTAAGGGCCCACTACTGCCTGATGTTAGGCTCAGATGGCAGTTCTGAGATTAAGGAGAACGCAGAGGCATTTTAACAGGGCCTCCGGGGTCCACGTTGCAGAGCCGAGGCCTCAGCAGGGCACTGATGAGCTAATAAATACCACCGTCACCGGCGCCGTTTTTAATCCCGAAGGTATGAGAAAAAGGGATGTAACCCTCATACTTACCCCCTTCAGGGGGATTCACACTGGTGGGCGAAGGCGATGGGCTTCAGCAGTTGTCACACGGGTTCCAGGCCTGCTCCTCAGCTCCGTGGTCAGGGCTCCGTCTCCGCGCTCAGGCGCCCCCACCTTGAGTGCAGTGCTCCGCCTGGTAGTGGATTGCCTCACGGCCTCTGACCCGTCTCCCGGGGCCCAGCAACACAGTCCAGAAAGACTTCGCACAAGTGCCGTCCGGTCCGCGCAGGTCACAGGAGTCTGCTATGGTGTCAGGCCGGCCCGGAACATGCGTCGGGAAGAAGCGCGCAGCGGCAGGCCGCGCTCCGGGGACGGACTCCGCAGCTTCTCAGCCGCCCGGAATCTTGATGAACGATTTAACCCGACTCCGGAGGGCACCGCTCGCCTATGCCGACCCAGGGCAGGTAAAGATGGGGGATTTTGCGGCAGTTAGCACGTGTTTGCTGAAGTTTTGGGGTGATGGGGACGGAACTCAATTAGAATGCGGCCATCTCGCAGCGGGCTCACGAGCGCCCCCCCCCCCCTCTTCAATTTCTGTTTTGATGCAATAAAGCTTGAATTGATTTCTGTGCAATGGTCAGGAGTGCAGATAATTGACAATGATAAACCCAATATACTCAACTGTTCTTAATCATCCACCCATCAGAAATGTAAACCTATGTGCAGAGTGCTAGTACAGTAATACAGTCATTTGTAAAACTGGACATTTTAAGGTTATCTCACATTACATTAGTGTATCCTAAGATAATGTTCCATATCTATCTTTTTTTATTTTCCAAGAATTCTAAAATTGTAACTTAATCATGTTGATTTAAGTCTTACGTCATCCAATGCTACAAATAGTGGGTAATGTGTAAAGTTGTTTAGTCTTCAGTTTTGATAATATAATCTTTCACACTGGCTGAAGTAATGAAGGAGATGAATTTGAGTAAAATGGAAAAATTAAACACTACTTTTAATAGGGTTGACAGCTGGCTCTGGATTTTTAAGGTAGGCTGACGCTGTCCTGACTTTACCCCAGTGTCTATATGTACTTGGTTTTCTTAGGGAAATCAATAGGGAAATTAGAACTACAAGTCCAGGGCAGGCACTGGGCTAAAGCCAGGAATGGAGCTTGTCTTGAAAACATCCCACATTTCTGCAATAGTGAAAGCATCGTTCTTCATTCTTAGAAAATTCTACTCAGTAGAAATGTTCCTTAGTCACACAGCACTTCATACGCTCATCCTTATGACGATTACTGCAATATTATTCACAGTGGGATCACCAGCTTCAATCTTACCAGACTGCAACATGTTCAAAATGAATCCTTTAAATTTCTCTGCAATGCAACCAAATACAATCATGAAACCTCTCTATTAATAGATAAATACTGGGTCCCCATATCCCATAGAAGGAAATCCAAAGTACTAACTTTAGCACATAAGATTTTTTAGACTGGCATTCCTCAGTACCTGGCAGCCCACTTAATTCCATATTCCCCCTACAACTCGGCTAACAAAACACGTATCTATTAATCATCCCAACTAAACACCAAGGGCCCGATTTTCATCTGGGCAGGGCTAAGCGCCGTAGCCACTTAGTCCTGCCAACAACCCCTTAACCCCAGATATTCACTTCATTGGCGACAGAAAAGAAAATCCGGATTTGGCCGCACTGCCCAGTAGCCACCGAGGCTAACCATGCACCATCGATATTGGATGCTGCATGGTTAGCATTCGGCACCTATAAGATAGGCGAGGTTTGTCCTCGCCTATCTTATAGGCACCGAGCACTAACCGTGCAGCTTCCAATATCGATGCTGCACATTTAGTGCCAGTCCCCGCCTACGCTCCGCCCTGGCATGCCCCGATGCTAGCTGGCATGTAGGGGACTTAGGAATATTCAACAGCACTACCTGTGTAAGTGCCGTCGAATAGCCGGTTAGCAGGCATTTACACAATTAACTGGCTGTTAACCTTGTAAATGCCCTTTGAATATCACGCTCCAAGTACTTCTGGAAGCCACTCCCCAGCTTTGGAATGTCTCACCTCTTTACATAAGAAAAGAAACTTCCTTTAAGAAATGTTAAAAAACCCTCAAAACATATTACTACCAACTGGCCTTTGATATCAATGACTAACTGCAGTATACTCTAGGAGGCATGTTTACTAAAGATTAACACGCATTCAGTAAAGTTAACGTGCACTAAGTGCTGCCACTGTCCATTCATTTCTATGGCCATTGCATCCCTTAGCACAGCCTTTAACCCAGCCTCTAGGGGAGGGTTCCGGCCCCGATTGCCAGGTTAGAGCTACTTATTCCACCTTCGAGGTGGAATAAGCAGCACATTCTTCCTGACTCCGGGCTGTGACCTGAATCGAACCTGTACTACCCTCATTCTGCCACCTTCCGTCCCCCGCTGGCTCTCCCCGTACTGCTACTTTGGCTGTGCGGGGAGAGTTGGAGGAGGAATACGGGCAGGACAGCTTATGGAGCTGCACATCCCACTGTGACGTGCAGCCCCGCAAGTCACCTCTCAGAATTGGGCCCATAACCAGCTGCTCATTTGCATGTAGAAGAGATCCATAGTGGCCTTTAATATCCAAGTTTTCCCACTGATGTACCTTTTAAAAAAAACATAGAAACATGATGGCAAAAATAGACCACATGGCCTACCTAGTCTGCCCTTCCATATCAACCACTACAACAGTCCCCTTTTTTTCTTTAGAGATCCTCTGTGTTTGTCCCATGCTTTTTTTAATTCAGATACTGTCCTCATTTCTACTACCTCCACTGGGAGACTTTCACATATCTACCACTCTTTCAGTAAAGAAAGATTTCTGCATATTACTCCTGAGTCTATCCCCTTTCATCCTCATTCTATGTCCCCTCATAGCAGAGCTTGCTTTCAATCAAAAGAGGCTCTCCTTCTTTGCATATATTCAACAGAGGTATTTAAACGTCTCAATCATATCACTTCTATCCCGCCTTTCCTCTAAAGTATACATATTAAGCTCCTTAAGTCTGTCGTCATATGCTTTATAACAAAGACCACTAACCATTTTAGTAGCAACCCTCTGCACAGACTCCAACCTGTTTATATCCTTTTGAAGGTCTGGTCACCAGAATTGCACACAATACTCTAAATGAGGTCATACCAAAGACGAATATAGAGGCACTATCACCTCCTTTCTTCTACTGGCCATTCCTCTCCCTAAGCACCCAAGCATCCTTCTAGCTTTCGCCGTCGCTTTTTCTACCTGTTTAGCTACAGACACAACCACGTCTGGGTCCCGCTCTTCTTTTGTGGACAGAAGTACTTCACCTCCTATACCATATGGCTCCCTTGGATTGCTGCAGCCCAAATGCATGACCTTGCATTTTTTAACATTAAATCTCCGCTGCCAATTTCTAGACCATTCTTCAAGCTTAGCTAGATCCCGCCTCATGTTATCTACACCTTCCTGGGTGTCTACTCTATTGCAGATTTTGCTATCATCCGCAAAGAGGCAAAAATTACCCAACAGCCCTTCCGCAATATCACTAATAAAGATGTTAAAAAGAATCGGACCAAGGACAGATCCCTGGGGCACACCACTGGTAGCCTCCTTCTCCTCAGAGTGAGCTCCATTTACCTGTACCCTTTGCCACCTCCCACTCAACCAATTTCTAACCCAAGCAGTAACTTTAGGGTCCATCCCTAGGGTGCTCAGTTTGTTTATAAGTCGCCTGTGCTGAACAGTGTCAAAGGCTTTATTGAAATATAAATACAACACATCTAGTGTTCTCCCTCAGTCGAACTCCCTGGTCACCCAGTCAAAAAAATTAATCAGATTTGTCTGACAAGACCTGGCTCTAGTGAATCCATGCTGCCTCGGATTCGGTAATCCGTTGGACTCCAGAAACCTCACTATTTTCTCTTTGAGCAGCGTTTCCAATAATTTATTCACCACAGACGTTAGACTAACTGGCCTGTAGTTTTCAACGACATCCTTACTTTCGCTTTTGTATAAAGGGACATATGTGCTTCCCTCCAGTCCTCTGGCACCACTCCCGACTCCTAAGAGGCATTGAAAAGGTCAGTTAGTGGACCTGCTAGAATGTCCCCAAGTTCCCTCAGTATTCTCAGGTGTATCCCATCTAGTCCCATCGCTTTGTCTACTTTAAGTTTAGCTAGTGCCTCACGAATATAGTCTTCTGAAAATCATTCAAGATGTTCCTCACTTCTGTTGCTGTTTGTGGGTATTTTCTTAGGTCCTGTCCCTGGTTCATCTGTGAACACAGAACAGAAATATTTGTTAAGCAATTCTGCTTTATCCTCATCAGCTTCTACATATTTCTCCCCTTCACCCTTGAGTCTGACAATACCACTTTTGCCCTTCCTCTTCTCACTAACATATCTGAAAAATGTCTTATTCCCCTATTTTATTCCATTGGCTATTTCCTCCTCTTTTTGAATATTTGCTTTCTGGACTACTTTGCTAGCTTCTCTAAGTTTTTCCAAATATAGATGCTTGTCTTCCTGTCTCTGTGATCTCTTGTATTTCATGAAGGCCTCCCTCTTATTCTTCACCTTTTTCAGCTACTTCTTTTGAAAACCATAGCAATCTCCTTTTCCTTTTATCCTTATTTACCATTTTAACAAGAAGGCTGGCTGCCCTTAAAATATCCCCTTTCAGTTTTGCCCACTGTTTTCCTACATCCCCCAGCTGTTCCCATCCCGCTAACGACTCCCTGAGGTATTGACCCATATTGGCAAAGTTAGTATTCCTAAAGTCTAAGACCTTCGCTTTTGAATAGATTTTATCAGCCCCAGTCCTAATACTGAATGACACCATCTGGTGATCACGGGATGCAAAATGACATCCCAGTATAACATCAGAAATACTTTCACCATTGGTAAGCACCAAGTCCAGTATGGCCCTTTCACGTGTTGGTTCTGTTACCAGTTGCCTGAATAGTTCTCCCTGTAGAGAATCCAGAATCTCCTTACTTCTAGATGATACTGCAGCAGGGATGTGCCAATCAACATCTGGCATATTGAAATCCCCTATCAGTAGCACTTCCCCTTTGCTGGCAATGCTGAGTATGTCTTCTGGTAAATCTCTGTCCACCCCCTTCTCCCTGTGAGGGAGGTCTGTATATTATGCCAATGCAAAAACATTTCTCTTTCCCTCTTTCTAATTTAACACACAGTGCCTCCTCTCTCCCTTTTAAGTCCTGTATTTCCATAGCTTTATTTTTTACATATAGTGCCACTCCTCCTCACCTTCTTCCTACCCTGTCCTTTCTGAATAAAGTATAGCCTGTTATAGTTACATCCCAGTCATGGTTGTCTGTGGACCATGTCTCTGTTACTGCCACTAAATCAAAGTCAGCCTCTCCCATTAAAGCCTCAACATCTGGGATCTTATTTCCCATGCTACTGGCATTTATACACACTGCTTTCCATATGTTGCCCCTTTTACCCATTTTCATAAAGGTATTTAATGTTTCACTTACCTGGGGGCTTTCTTCCCCTATCCCCAATGAATCTAGTTTAAAGCCCTCTTCAATAGGTTAGCCAGTCTGCTACTGAAGACATGTCAACCCTTCTTGGACAGATGGATGCCATCTCTGCTCTGCAACCCTTGGAACAGCATCCCATAGTCCAGGAAACCAAAATGTTCTCAATGACACCATCCATGCAGCCATGCATTTATCTCCAGGATGCGAGCTTCTCTGCCTTGGCCTTTACCCTCAATGGGGAGGATTGAATAGTGCAACACCTGCATATCAATCTGCTTCACCCTCTGTCCCAAAGCATGAAGTCACTTTTGATATGCTCAGAGGGATACCTGGCAGTATCATTTGTGCCGACATGGATGAGCAACATCGGGTAATAGTCAGTGGTCTCGATGAGTCTCGGCAAACTCTCTGTAACATCTTGGATTTTGGCACCTGGCAGATAGCATAGCTCTCTGGACATCAAGTCTGGTCGGCAGATGGATGCCTCAGTACCCCTCAGAAGAGAGTCACCAACTACCACTATCCTTCGCTTCCTTGTGGTTACTGATTCTGCAACCTTGGGGTGCTCGAGCATTGGTTCTTCCCTTTCCTGGGATACTTTCATTTCCTCTACTTCCAGGGCTGCATAATGGTTCTTCATTTCAAAGGCTAAAGGAGTTGGATTGGTGATACTACAGGCCCTGGTGACTCGTGTCCAACCTTCGTCATTCTGTAGGCTCCTTTCTTCTCCTCTGCTGGAGAGCTTGGATGTTTCAAGAAGCATCTCATCAATGTTTTCATAGTTTTAGCATTATCACCATGCAGCTGAGACCAAAATGTTAACATTTCCAGTTAATTCTTGGTAGTGGGTTTTTTTCTAACATAAAAGGTACTGGTACTCAAATGCAGGACTGTCCTTTTTTAATTCAAATTTTTTTTTATTTATGCACTTATCAACAAATACAATTCAAGCAATAACGCTTGAAGAGAAATAGACATGAGCAGGTAAATCAATCATTGAAGAAACAAACTGTTATAAGAAAATAACAATTTATACCCATTATCTCTCTAGCCCTACACATAGGAGAGATCCAATAAAGTGAAATACTACTACACAACATGAAAGGCAAATACAGATAACTGCCTAGACACTGAACCCACCTTCAGCGAATATAAATAACCACCCAACTTCTAGGTGACAGCTGACAGGCGAGAACTTATAAAGGCGGCCAGCTGGGAAGGTACAAAGAAAATATAAGATACAGACTGTAACTTTATCATACATTTACACAGAGATTTGAGAACCCGGGTAACCCCGGGCTTCAAGATCAAAAACTTGTGTATCCCGAAATAAATCATGGAAAATACACACAGACATGCCTTTAAATAGGACAGATCACTTTTTGAAGTACAATTTGAGCAGTCACTCCCGATTGGAAGACAAGTCCAGAGTTATTATCAATGTAGCAGGTGTAAGTGTGTCCAAAACCGATGTCTCCAGTAACTCCGAAACATTTAAAATGTCCTTAGGAAGATTCACTCCATTGGGAGATTTCGCTCCCTCTCCCACCAATTTCTTTCCCATTGGTACATAGTAAATCCTGGTAAGAGGGGGATGGGATTCAGACGAAACTCCCAAGGCTTCAGTTAATATGTTCTAAACATTTCCCTTGCAGCAACCATAGGTGATCTGGGAAAGTTTAATAAACGCAAGTTTGTAGCTCTTATCCTGTTTTCTAACATCTCAGTTTTAAATTTCTGGTCAGTAATATCTTTAACCATACTATTAATATGCTCTTCATTCTGCTGAACCTTGCTATCAATACTTTCCACCATTATCTTTATTGCTGCAATATCTTCCTTGTTTTTCTGTGCATGCACAGAAATGTTCTGTGCTAACTGCAAAGTTTTATTTGTTTGGGAGACCAGATACTTACCCAATCTGGTTATGGCAGACTGAATAGAATCCAATGTAATGTGCTCAAGATGCTCCAGAGAGAAGGGGGGAATAGCCCAAAACTCCGATCGAGCCTCTGCAGTCCCCGACAAAACTCCACTCTTCTCAGCTGCTGGCAAGGCAGATTAAGAGTTGCCCGCTCATGCACTCCGCTTCCCTCCTGAAACTGCAAATGTTGACCCCAGCTGTTTGTCTTTTGCCTGACTCAACCCAAGCATGCTTCCTCTCCCCCCCTGGAGAAGCTGTCAAATCAGCTGTGGGTCCAGCAGCCTCAGGTGAGCTCAGACTGAGGAAATCCATAGGCAAAGTTTGGGGGAGTCGCAGATCCAGCGTTAGATGGCATCCCAAAGAAGATGCCGGGCCTCTCTACTCCAGTATCAACATAGCCGTATTGACGGCAGTTTCTTCTCGGCTCCCTTCCTGGAGCCGTAGGAAAGAGTCCTTTGGAGTAACAACTGGGGAAATGCTGGAAGGGGTCTTCTGCAACTGGGGAGGAATCCCCCGCATTTTCCTCTTCCTCTTTGGCATGATTCAACAAACGCTCCACGGAACTGGCAGATCATCTTGGATCCCTTTAGGGCTGTCCTTAAGGGGTGAGTGACCACTACAATAGCCAAACCTCTTACAACCAGCCACAAAGTCTACGAAAAGGCAGCATTGCAAATATTACACCACACCTTAGAACATACCCCTTGTTGGGAAAAGAAAACCAACCAGACTGCTATGAATTCTTACACAGAAACTGCAAACTCACAAAACACCTCAACCTGGTCACATATACAAAATGGAGGTAATTCCATAAAGAGGGCAATGGTGCGCATCATCTGCGTGTGTAAGTCATGATATTCTAGTGACATACATGCATGAATGGGCACATATGTGTGTATATTTGGCAGTTGCTATTTTGTAAGTATGCACCTATGTGCCATCATGTGTACCTGTGGGGTGGGCATGCACAGGAATGGAAGTGGGGTGGAGCAGAGGCGGACCACGGGGATGTGTACATAAGTTATAGAAGACTATAACCTATGAGCGTGCCTTCCAAAATCTAGGCGCAGGCATTTACACCTACTATGGGGCAGGCATAAGTGCTCGTGCCTAGTATGTGAGCTATTTACACCCTATTCTATAAAATAAAACACGAGAATACTTTACATTATAGAATTGGTGCACCAGGCATGCGCATGTACACGCATTCCTCGGGCAAGCTATTATAGAATTACCCTCGATATGAACAGAACTCAACTAAATACAGAATAAAGGACCATATATCAGAAACAGAAATGCACAGACATAAACGGAACTGATTATATTTTAATGAGCTTTGTCTCTAATAAAATTGATTAAGAGGACGGTTTGCTGCAGGAGAGTGGGGTCTCCCCTCACCTGGTGTTCCATCCGACAAAAACATAGTTGGGGACTTTTAAACTTTCTGCTCTTTGTATGGTCGACCTTTTGGATATTTGAACTACCAGCAGCATACAGGCAAGTGCAGGAAACCAGTGCTGCTCTGGTTCTACCATCTGCACATTATCCCTGACCCACTGGAGACAGGATGATGGCTCTTAAAATGTTGAGATGATGTCTTTAAATTCCTTCACGGATTGCTGCTCTAGACTTCTGCTGTCCTCTCAAGTCACGGTACCGGTGCATAACTCACCGAGAGCTTTGTGACCCTCAAGAAACTCAAACATCTTGCAATGGCCTTCCAAATGTCTTTCTTGGAGGCTACTGACATCTTGGGGCTCTACTTGCCAAACAGTTTGGAGTAGTTGGAAATGTCCATCTCCAGAGCAAGTCATTGTCTTCACTGCAGAAGTGTACAGCACATTTGCACTGAGACAGGTCAAGGCATCTGCAAGATGCTTTGGCAGCAGGCTGAGTGGAGGGCCTGCTTCTGCTGCTGCATGACTCTCTGCCACTCCTGGCTTCCTCTTTCTCCCTGTCATCTCCCTGTTTTCTAGTGATCCATTCACAGCGCATTCCTTGCACAGCGAAAAGCAAACAACCAAACATACAGACATTAATGTAATACCACAGCACATTCTAAACACACTCCCACTCTCGATCTAGTCACATCCAGAAGCGAAGTAGCTGATGCCTCTCTGTCCTTCCAACTCGCCACTACTCTCCACCCTGCTCACAGCACAGACATTCATGGCAAGGACAGCTCTGCTTATATAGCAGGCCGAAGAGCAAAGGATGGACACCCTACCGCACCGTAAATTACCATGTGTTAGCACAAAGGCACATCTAGTATGCCACATTAAATGGCAGTTAATGCATTCCCCTCTCCTGGACACAGACAAGCCTACATTTCAATCAAAACCTTTAGTACAGTTGATTCCTTGCTAAAACATGTTAACAGCAACATTTTAGCGCACTTTAGTAAACGTGCCCATTGTCATGCCTTTTTTGTTGATTCTGTCAACAATTCTTTTGACCCAGATCTATGTTCAGTGCAGTATGTTTCCTTTCACCATGCTGTTGATTTAGTCAGAAGATTCAGACAGTGAGCTTTTGATTTTAAAATAGCTAAAATATCAGCATTTGGTTGTTATTACTTCATCTGAGCAGTTTTTGATTGTTGTGTTTGATACATCTATGCCTAAGGGGTAACTGTATACCTAACAGATGTTTAATCTCATACACTGTCTTAGAAAAATGTAGTGCAATAATCCATTTGTAATTGTAACCCTTTCTTGTACTTTTTGCTTACTGAAGACCATGCAATTTGCTGAATGCCTCCAAATTTCCACAGGTGTGCAGTGAGACATGTAGAAAGGCCATGCAGCTAGGTCAATAAAAACAAGGTCAGAGCAATAATTAATCAAATGATAAGTTGTAACACAGTGTGCCATAATCAGTATGAAAAATAACAAGTCTAAGTATAAAAGCAGTGAAAAGCACACTACACTTTTTATTCGACATCATGTGGGTGGTATTTCTCCTGTTGGGAACAGCAGCTGCTGTTGCTGCTACTGCAGAACCTCACACCTTTCATGGGTAAGATGGCAGATTAAGGTACATATTTCTCTTTTGGATGGATAAATCTTTTAGATGTTTTCTTCAAACTATGCTATTTTCACTTTCAAGGGAGAAAGTGTTTCGTGTAAAACCCGAAAATGAAGAGGAAGTTGAATTCATCAAGTCTTTAGCCAGCAACATACAGGTATTACATGCATAGTAAAAAGAAAAAAAAGGTATTGTGATTTAACTAAAATGTTTTGTGGCACTGGTTCCCAGCCTGTGGTCTGTGGACACCTGGTGGTCCATGAGACAATTGCAGGAGGTCCACAGAGAAAAGAGAAAAAAAAAGAGACTGGTGGGGGTTGGCTGTAAGGAAGAAATAGGTGGACATTGGCTAGGGAAAAGGATAAAGAATGGAGGGAACTGGCTGTGGGAGGCAGAGAGAAAGAGACTGAAACTGGTGAGGACTGGCTAGAGGGAGAGTGCTGGAAGGGGAAGGGCAATAAGAGGAGCTAGGTTTGGTGCTGAGGGGAGAGATCTGGAAAGCGTGGTGGGGATGAACTGGGGTCCCTGAACTCTGAGAGCTAATAAGAGGTCCACACAAGCAAAAAGGTTGGGAACATCTGTTTTATGAATCATGTTCACTTAAAGAACATACAAGAAATACATGCAAGGGAAGTTTTCAAAAAACATTTTATTGTGTAACAAGGGGGTATGTTTACTAAACCATCTTAATGTTACCAGCACTAGTTGCAGCGATAATGTAAAGAATGCCATATAAGGAGTGGGCGTTCCAGCGGCAAGGTAGCAAGAATCTGTATCGCGTGATAGTGGGTGCCGTGGCACGTTAATAACGCGCATTAACCCTAAGTTCATGCCAGCGTAGTGTTAGCAGCTATAAAGATGCAGCCCACTGGTTACTGCAATGACTGCAGAGGTGGAGGTAATGGGTTTGATCCCACAGTGGTGTTATGTAAGAAGGCTGTCTGAGGCAATTCCTTTTAATCTAAATCAGTGCTGTCTGAGGCATTTCCTTTTTTAAGTTAAATCAGAGCTGCCAGCAAAAACACCCTCACAGTGCCGTAACATAAGGTGCCGCATAAGGCGCCCTATAAGGGACTACATAGGGCACATTATAAAGTGCCCTGTCTGCCAAGGCACCTTCTAATGTGCCCTATAGGGCACTTTATAGGGCACCTTATGAGGCACCTTAAGGTTACAGCACTGTGAGGGTGCATTTTGCTAGCAACACTGATTTAAATTAAAAGGAAAAGCCTCAGATAGCCTTATTAAATAACACCACTGTGGGATCAAACCCATGACCTCTGCCTCCACAGTCATTGAAGTAACCAGTGGGCTACATCTCTATAGCTACTAACACACCCCTGGCTGGCTGCAGAAAGACTGCAGGTCACCACACAAACTGTCTGCTGTTTCTCTTAAAGCCATCATATTGCGGTCCGTCAATAAAAGACAGACCACGAGCTAAAACTCTATATTGTGTTGCACTCAATGATATATGAGAAAGATTAATCACTATATCCATTATTGAAAAGTCACTGCCTCTTTTTTGCGCCGTGCTCTTGTGGGTAACCCGGGAAACGTTTCTTGATTAGAATGCAAAATAGATGACTGATTGTCACGATAACTCTTTTTATTCCCAGATTGAAATTGGGACTCAGAATGTCCAATATCTACACTAGAGTCAGACGAATATGTAGAAGTGTCTCCATAATCTGTTTTTTTAGGATTATGTATTTGTCTTGTCCTACGTGAGGACCAGTTATATATAGAGCCTTCTTTCATCCTCCTTTCATCTTTAAATAGTTTTTTTATTTTCAAATTCTTTAAATCAGTCTTATACTTTTCCAATTGTTTAAATATTTCCGTATGACGTTTTTCAAAATCATCAGTCTCTTTCAATTTAACAAGGTCAGCATTTAACTCTTTAGTCAATGCCACATGCTTCAAATGTGCAGATTCAATAACTAACAGCATTAAGTCTAAAGAGCTCGTGGTTTGTCTTTTATTGACGGACCGCAATATGATGGCTTTAAGAGAAGAATAGCTATAGAACAATTGATTCATTCTTTACAGTTAAAAAGAATTTTTCATGGAAAACCTACTATGACAGATTTATCACTGGTTACTTTAAAATCAGATTGGACACCCCCTGGACCTCTAGATCCAATGTAATATACATTTAAACAATTAGTATTGTCAGATTTGAGTAAGATGGAAATTAAAATTAATAATTTTCCTAAAAATTTATCCGTTACTGAGTTTCAAGCTTTACAGGAACTTTTGAGTATGGATGACATTACAATAAAACGTGCAGATAAAGGAGGTGCGGTTGTAGTTTTGAGTACTTCTAGTAACCGAGGCAAGCGTACCCGGTGCTCCGGGCCCTGCCACAAACAACCCACTCCCAGCCCCTTCTCTCCCCCCCCCCCTCCACCGCCCCCCAAAACCCCCAACTTTCAAGAAAACGCCACACCATTTTATGGGAACATAACTGGTCGCAGCTTATTGATATTAACAATATGCCAAACACAAACCATAACCAGGCCCGACAGCAGAGTAGTACCACACCAGCCATGCCTTAGCAAGGTGCCTACCACCGCTACGGCCCTACACTTGCCCCCGGCAAGTTTCCCTCCCTTTTCCCGACTTAGCCATGCCCATAGCAAAAGCCGGCCAGGGTTAATCCGGGTCAGGGGCACCCCAACCCCTGCCCAAGTGTACCTTGAGGCACCGGACCCCGGAACCTCCGGGATCCCGCCACCGGCACATGCGACAGGTCTGTCGATGCGCCGCCCCCCAAAACTTAAAGCTGCGACCAGCGGTTATCCCGCAAAACAACATACTCCAAAGCCTCCTGCCAGTCGTTAAGGAGCAGATCCATGCCAACTGGGGATAAATGGACGCCATCACTCCTATAAAGACCAGCGCAACCCACCTCAACCCATGGATGCATAATCTGATAACCCCCATGACCACAAATCCAACGACCAATCTGACGGTTTATCTTAGTCAATCCCCTCGACCAGCGCCGCTGGCTCCAGCACGCAGGCCGAGGGATAATATCTGACCACAACAAAATTGTCCCAGGGAGCATGTCCAACACTACTGCCAAGTCGTCCTGCACCGCTCTAATCAGCTGACGACAGGACCAAGAGACAAGGTCATTGTCCCCTAAATGCAGAATCAGCACCGCCGGTTGCCGTGACGTCCTCATATGGTGCCGAAGCAAAGGTAGCAGCTGCAGCCAACGGAGTCCTCGCTGCCCCAGCCATGAGACCGACACCACAGCAGGATCCATCCGCAAATTCAGGCCCCCAGGCCGAATGGCAGCACGCTGACCAGCCCAGTGGACAAACGAGTGCCCAACCACCCAGGCACCAGCAGGCTCGATATCCCCATCTGAAAAACAAATGAACAATCAGTACACCCCCCACCCCAACCAAGCCAACCCATCATAACCGTATGTAACCCTTGAAAGCCCGAGACCGCCACCGGCCTATACACCGGACTTCGTCATCCGACATCCCGGCCCTCGCCGCACTAGTAGCCGCACCAATATGAAAAGAGTGAGGGGCAAAGCAAAAGGGGACCTCTCCCAAGGAACCCATCGCCAATCGAAGCACCGCCGCAACCTGAAAACGGGTCAATATCCGTTCATTCTCATGCAGAAAAAGAACCCCAGCCCGATCCGGCCGCACCCCCAAGTACCCCCTCACCGCCCGCACAGGGCACGAAATGAGACCCGCAACCTCCCGCAAAACGACCCACAAACCTCGACCGCGCTGATCCGTCTTGGATTTCTCTAAAAGGATCCGCAACCGGCCGCCTTCTAAATGCACATGATATCTGAGTAAGCCTCCCCCAACCCCCTGCCTGCCTGAGTTCGCCACCAGCTCCCCAATCCGAAAAGCCCCGAAAAAAGCGAGGCAAAACACAGCCCGGAATAGTACAACCTCGAAAGGCGAAGAAGCCACCTGAGGCAATACCGCCAGGAGGCGCACAAGCAGCTCGTGCGTAATGGGCTTCCGGCGATCCGCGGGGGACGGCCGAAGCCGCTCCCACCCCCGCAACAGGCGACGGGCCAAAACTCCCCCAGCCGTACATCCCCAGCCCATGGCGCCCGCAAAAAAGTTAAACCCCGCCAGCTGTGAATGAACCGCAGCTCTAGACAGCTCTGGCATCCGCTATATAACTGCCAATGAGGGCATCAGGGACCCTCCCCACCAGCCACCCCCTCTCACCCAGGAACGCAACCACCTGGTCACAACCACGCTGGTACGCCAACCAAGTCCCGGTAGCCACCGAACTTCGCAGCAGGCTCAGCATCTCTCCAGGCCAATGCTCCACAATGTCTCGGGGACTCTGGACCCTTCTGTATCCGCCTCTGGGGCCAGAGCACGAAAACGCTCCCACTGAAAACGAGAGAGCATCAGCGATCTGATTCTTGCAACCAGGAAGGTGCCGGGCCCGAACAGCGACATTCAAAGATAAGCATGCTAACACCACTTCGCGCATCAACCTAGTCACCCGTAAGCATTTTGGTGAGAAACGATTAACAACGCTAACCACAGCCTCATTATCACACCACCAAACAATCCGCCTATCCCGTAACCGATCCGGCCACAAATTAAGAACAACCAAAATCGGAAGCAATTCCAGGAAGGTGATGTTAGAGGTCAGACCCGCATCGCGCCATCTCGGGGGCCAATTATGCGCACACCAAGCCCCCCCGAAGTAAACCCCGAATCCAATGCCCCCAGCCGCATCAGTAAACAGCTCCAACTCCGCACTGGACACCTCCACTCCCAGCAAAACTGAAGTTCCATTAAAATCCTCCAAAAATCGGCTCCAAACCCGAAGATCTGCCCTCATTGGTGCAGTAACAATAATCCGGTGGTGAGGCTTCCGCACCCCAGCTGTCGAAGCAGCTAGACGCCTGGAAAAAACTCTATCCATCGGGATTACCCGACAGGCAAAATTCAGCGAGCCCAGCAAGGCCTGCATCTCACGCAAGGGGATCTTAGAGGACACCAGGACATTGGCGACCAACGCTCGAAGACTAGCCACCTTCTCCTGTGGCAACCGCGCGATCATATAAACTGAGTCCAATTCAACGCCCAGGAATGTAAGTCGGGTCATAGGCCCTTCCGTCTTATCTCCCGCCAACGGCACACCCAACTCCAATGACAACTCCTGGAACCCGGCTAACAACGTCTGACACTCATCGGAATGGGTCGAACCGATGAACAGGAAATCATCCAAGTAATGCACCACATTCCGCAAGCCAGTCTTCTGACACAAAGCCCAGTGCAAAAAAGTACTGAACTTCTCGAAGTAAGAACAGGAAACAGAGCAGCCCATAGGCATACACTTATCAAAATAATACATCCCTAGAAAATGGAAACCCAACAATGGAAAAGAGGAAGGATGCACAGGCAACAATCGGAAGGCGGACTCAATATCCACCTTCGCCATCCACGCCCCCGGCCCAGCAGCCCTCACCAGCTCAGCCGCTCTGTCAAAAGACGCATATCGAACCGTGCACAGCTCCCGCGAGATGTGATCATTCACCGACGCACCCGACGGACAGGACAAATTGTGAATAAGCCGAAACTTACCCGGGGCCTTCTTAGGCACAATCCCCAACGGAGAAACCACCATGTCCGGGAAAGGCGGATCGAGAAAAGGACCCGCGATCCGACCCAGCCTCAACCAGTTGCCAATTTGTCCTGCACCACATCTGCAAACCGTCGCACCGAAGGAGAATTCCTGGCTCTAGTAGCCCTCACCACACCCCTAACCGGGATAATAAAACCCAACTGGAAACCCGTCCTTAACACCTCCCTATCCCGCTTCCGCGGGTAGTGCTGC
Source organism: Ichthyophis bannanicus (assembly GCA_033557465.1). NCBI lineage: Eukaryota > Metazoa > Chordata > Amphibia > Gymnophiona > Ichthyophiidae > Ichthyophis > Ichthyophis bannanicus. The sequence continues at coordinate 422,114,884 of CM066038.1, forward strand.
AGCCAACCCTGCAAAGATTTCGAACGCACCGGAGTCGGGGCCAAGCAGCTCCACTCACTGGGACTTGGGTCCCGACCCAGCGGCACCGTCGGGCCCTCTTCTACTGCACTTAACAGCGGAGTGACCCCCGCCGCACACTGAACAGAGGTGCTTGAACTTGCAGTCCGGAAATGGGCAGGTGGTCCTATTAAAACGCCAGCACACGTCGCTGCCCCCACCCGACCCGGCTTTCGGTTGCAAGTCCCCCCCCGCCCGGCCGAAAGGAACGGCCCCCCCCCCCGGAAGGTCCCGCTGTAACCCCCTCCCCCCAGCGAATGAGCCCGCTCTAGCAGACATTTGAGTCAACCATAGGTTGATGTCTTGCGTGCCTCATGACAATAGTCTATTCTCTTCCATCTTATCCCGAAACTTTTCGTCATAGTTTAACCACCCCCAACCCTCGTGCATTCAAGAGGCCTCCAAAATAGAATCAGCATACGCCAGCAACATACCATAGTGTTCCGGCGAATAATGCCCCCACACGCTGGCCAGGCGCAGAAACGCCCCTGTCCAGTTCACTACAGTGCGCGCCACCTTCCGAATCCGGCCCGCCTTCTCATCCTCCTTCCGTTTTTTACGACTCTCCCCCGACCTCTTCCTGCCCTCAAGCAACCGAAAAATATCTATGTACCGTCGCTTCCGAATTTTCTTTCGCAACTTCTTCGGAACCCCCTCCCACAACTCCGGGAACGCCACAACTGACGGGGCCCCCCCACCCAACCGAGACCCAGCCGCCCTGCCACTGTCGACCTCCGGCCTCGCAACCTCACCTAAGGAAGACGAAGAAGAATCCTCCGAAGAGGAAGAGGACGAGGAATCGGAGCTACGACGCCGCCGACAAGATCGACGCCTCTTCCGCGCCCCTCACGATCTGGCACCAATGAGTGCGACAATTCCCCATTCCGCTCCCCAGATAACTCACCAGCGGCCTGCAGGGCCAGTCCATCCAGCGCAGAAGGCGAAGCAGCATCACGATCCCGTTGGCGACACCTCCTGCTACGCCGAGCTGCAGCGTCCTGTCCCCCAGCAGCCTCCACCTCCGCAGAACTCCTTGGCGCCGCCGCACCACCATCCGCCGTCGGCCGCCAACCCGGGCTGCCGGGACTGGGTCCCCACTGAGGCTGGGTCATCCCTTGAACCTGCGGGGACAAAAACGAAAAAACAGGGGGGGAACCTGCCGAAGGCCACATGGGGGACCATGGCGCTCGCCAATCCGCTGACGAAGTGCCCTGCCCCCCGCTCGCCCAGTGGTCCCAAGGCGAAAGCCCACCCACCGGCGCAAAGCCCCCCCCCCCCCCACAGCGGGCCAAACTGCCGCAGGAGGCACCCCCGGAAAACCAGGGGCCCCACCACCTGGCAGCGCACCGCTCTGCCCCTGCACCATCCTCCCAACAGCAGCTACTCCCCCAGTACCACCATCCCCCCCATCCACCGCACTCCCCCTGTCACCCACACCCAGAGTCTCCCCTCCCCCGGGCATTTCAACGCTAGCCCGGCGCACCCCACGCGGTGTGCACCCCTTTCCCCTTGCTTTCCCTTTTTTGGCCCCCCCACGTTTGCACTCCCCCCCCCCGAGCACCCCCACGCCCCTGCCCCTGCCCCTCAACCCCCCTCCTAACCGGCACACCCCCCCCCCGCAACCCCCGTTCGCTAGCTGAACCCCCCACATTGCCCCCAACCTCCCCCGTGCCCCCCCCAGCCCTGCCAGGCTCCACCCGACGCTCCGCAGACCTGCCCCGCCCCCTCACCCCACCCCCACGACCCCCACGTGGCGACATAAGCCCTGCAGAAGATTCAGTAAGTTAACAGGACACTTCAAAAAAACCCTGCAACTATACTATATCTTTCTTCTTTGTTTTGTTTTTCTTTTTTTTCTTTTTTTTTTTGCAATGTGGTGAGGTAGGAAAAACAGTGGGGCTAAATAAGACCCCGCTAGCCAGCAAGCACCCCCAGCCAAGCTTAAGGCCCGCACCACCCGCACCACCTGCACAACACCAACCACACTCCCAACAATATGACCCACCGTGGGCCCGTACACCCGGCCTCCCCCTTTAGCCCCAAAACGGCACCTGCCTTCACAGACGCTGCCCACAACCGCAGCCGCCACCGAACCCGGGCCACACGAGCAAACTAACACCGCCACCGCAACAGGACCCAGAGCAGAAGGAAAAAAGCCGGCACGCCGCAGGACTCACAGCCGCAACTGACCGCGTGCCGATGCCTCCCCTCACAAGCCGCGCTCCCCCGGCAGCATCCCATTGGCTCCCGGGCGATTGCATTCGCCGGGAGCCAATGGGTTTGAAGTATTCCCCCACCCACGCGCCTTCAGACGCGGCCGCGTGCAGGGTCCCCGCACCGGTCCGCGCGCCCGGTTAACAACGGCCGCCGGGACCTGCCCGCTGCCTCATTAATTATGATGCTGAAATTTTATCTCAGTTAAATAATGTCACCAATTATAAACGTATTGTTATGGACCCGACTGAAGAATTACAGAAGATTATTTCGGAAGTTACTACAACAGCTGTTTCTGAAGGTTATTTAACTGTGAGAGAGAAAATATTTCTGAATCCTTTATATCCAAAAATTCCTGCATTTTATGTCCTCCCAAAAGTTCATACAAATTTGCAAAATCCACCAGGATGTCCCATTTTGTCCAGTAATGATTCTCTTTTAGAGCGAGCAGGTATCTATTTAGATATGTTTCTTAAAGATAAAGTTCCTCGGACTCCTTCTTTTATTAAAGATACTATGCATTTTTTGACCATTTTAGAAGATTATGGTTGAACGGAACAAGTCACTTGGATGCAACATTTGATGTGACAGCATTGTATACATCTATTCCTCAAGATGAAGCTTTGCAAGTATTATAAGAACATAAAAACATACGATATGCCATACTGGGTCAGACCAAGGTCCATCAAGCCCAGTATTCTGTTTCCAACAGTGGCCAATCTAGGTCATATGTACCTAGCAGTTTCCCCAAGGGACACAGGTTCCACAATGCTTGTATTGGTTCAAGCATTGATATCCTGGGTCCCTTCTTAATAATGGTTTATGGACCTTTCCTCCAGGAACTTGTCCAAACTTTTTTAAACCCAGCTACACTAACAGCCTTTACTACATCCTCCGGTAACAAATTCCAGAGTTTGATTACACATTGAGTGAAAAAATATTTTCTTTTATTAGTCTTAAATAGTTTACCCTGTAGCTTCATTGCATGTCCCCTAGTCTTTCTATATTCTGATAAGGTAAACAATCGATCTACGTTTACCTGTTCCACTCCGTTCATTAATTTATAGACTTCTATCATATCTCCCCTCAGCCGTCTCTTTTCCAGGTTAAAGAGCCCTAACCTTTTTAGCCTTTCTTCATAGGAGTATCCTTCCATCCCCTTTACCATTTTGGTGGCTCTTCTCTGAACCTTTTCTAAAATCGCTATATCCTTTTTAAGATACGGCGACAAGAATTGCACACAATATTCAAGGTGCGGTCTCACCATGGAACGATATAGAGGCATTATAATATCTTTTGTTTTATTTTCCATTCCTTTCCTTATCATACCTAGCATTCTATTTGCTCTCTTGGCCGCCGATGCACACTGGGGCGAGGGTTTTAACATGGTATCCACAATGACGCCTAAATCTTTTTCCTGGGTGGTAGTTCCTAATGTGGAACCTTGCATTGTGTAACCATAGTTTGGGCTGTTCTTCCCTAGGTGCATAACCTTGCACTTGTCCACATTAAATTTCATCTGCCATTTTGATGCCCAGTCTTCCAATTTATCAAGATCCTCTTGCAATTTTCCACAATCCTCTTGGGTTTTAACAACTTTAAATAGTTTTGTGTCATCTGCAAATTTGATAACCTCACTTCGTTATTCCACTTTCCAGGTCATTTATGAATATGTCAAAAAGCAGCCTGATGTCAGGCTCATCGGTCTGTAGTTTCCCGGATCACCCCTGGAACCCTTTTTAAAAATTGGTGTTACATTGGCGATCCTCCAATCTTCAGGTATTACAGATGATTTTAATGATAGTTCACAGATTAGTAATAGCAGGTCTGCAATCTCATATTTCAGTTCTTTCAACACCCTTGCATGTATACCATCCGACCCAGGTGATTTGCTACTCTTCAGTTTATCTAATAGTTGTAATACATCTTCCCGATGTATCGATATTTCCTTCAATTCTTCCGCACCTTTAAACACCACTTCAGTCATGGGTAACATCCCTACATCTTCCTCAGTAAAGACTGAAGCAAAGAATTCATTCAGTCTCTCCGCTATCGCCTTGTCGCCTCTTAGTGCTCCTTTAACCCCTTTATCATCTAATGGACCAACTGACTCTCTCACAGGTTTTTTGCTACGAATGTACTTGAAAAGGTCTTTACTTCGCGTTTTTGCTTCCGCAGCAAGCTTCTTCTCAAATTCTCCCTTTGCCTGCCTTATCAATGCCTTGCATTTGACTTGCCAGTGCTTGTGCTGTTTCCAGGTTTCGTCGTTTGGCTCTTTTTTCCATTTCCTGAAAGATGCTTTTTTGGCAACAACAGCCTCTCTGACCTCACCTTTAAACCATGCTGGCAGTTTTTAGGACTTCCTTCCACTTTTCTTAAAGCGTGGAATACAGCTGGTCTGGGCTTCCAAGATAGTATTTTTCAACAACAGCCAAGCCTGATGTACGTCTTTAACCTTTGCAACTGCTCCTTATAGTTTTTTCTTAACTGTTTTCCTCATTTTATCATAGTCTCCCTTTCGAAAGTTAAAAGGTAGTACTGTGGATTTCCTTACTATCCCTCCTCCACTAATTAAATCAAAGGCGATCATGCTATGATCACTATTGCCAAGTGGCCCCAACAGTCTTATCTCTTGCACTAGATCTGGTGTTCCACTAAGGACTAGGTCTAATATGGCTTCCCCTCTGGTCGGTTCATGAACCAGCTGCTCCAAGAAGCAGTCATTTATTTCATCTAGGAACTTTATCTCCCTAGCATGTCCTGACGTGACACTGACCCAGTCGATACCGGGGTAGTTGAAGTCACCCATTATTATTACAGTGCTGTAACCTTTGTTAGCTTCCTTGATTTCTTTGAGCATTTCATCATCCATTTGGTCATTCTGGCCAGGCGCTCAATAGTACACCCACACTGCCATTGCCTTCCCCCTTTTACATGGAATTTCAATCCATATAGATTCTACAGCAGATTTTGTTTCCTGCAAAACTTTAATCCTTTCTGACTCAATGCCCTCTCTAACATAGAGAGCAACCCCTCTACCAATTTGATCAGCTCTATCATTACGATATAGTTTGTACCCAGGTATCACAGTGTCCCACTGGTTGTCCTCCTTCCACCATGTCTCTGATATTCCAATCATATCTAACCTTTCATTTAGTGCTATATATTCTAACTCTCCCATCTTATTTTTTAGACTTCTAGCATTTGCATACAAGCATTTAAGAGAATGTATTTTATTCATATTAATTTGGCTATTGTTAGACATGGGTAATTTGGGATCTTTAAGCTCTGTCTGCTCCATACTTGAGGGCATTTGGGCTACTTTACTCTTTTGTGGAACCTCTCTGCTTTTGGTAGTATCCTTCAAAGATACATTCTTCTGAACCATCTGCTCTTGGGCGACTGTCGGCTTTCCCCTAATATCTATATCTATAACTCATATATGGGATGCCAGACCGAGACCACATACTGTCCCCACTAGTTTTTTAGTGACATTAGCTGAATTGGCATTAAAGAGGAATTATTTTGTGTATAAACAGGAATTTATTCAACAGATTTTAGGAACAGCTATGGGGGCTACATTTGCACCATCATTGGCTAATTTATACATGTATGCCTTTGAAAACCATTGGATCTATAATTCTAGATATGCTCCTTATATCTTACGGTGGCATCACTATATTGATGATATTTTTTTTCTGTGGGGAGGTCAGTTAGATATTTTGGAAGAATTTTTTTGATATTTAAATAATTGCAGTATTAATATTAAGTTTGAGATAAATATTCAAAAAACAACAGTGCATTTTTTAGACGTGCAGGTTACGAAGAGTCATGATAAATTTGACACCACAGTTTATACTAAACCTGCTGATAAGAACACTTTATTGCATTATTCAAGTTTTCATCCTATTCATCTGAAACAAAGTTTGCCATATTCGCAATTACTTAGATGTCGTCGAATATGTTCATCAGATACAGATTTTGAAATACAAGCTAGTAAAATGTTAGTAAAATTCCAAGAACGAGGTTATCCCACTTCAGTTTTGAAAAAAGCCTATAAGCGAGCGAAATTTAATCATCGTGAATCCATCTTGCCATGAACACCGCAGCCAGAGTTCTGAACGGGGCCTCGAGGCGAGACCATATAACACCCATCCTCAAAAGTCTCCACTGGCTCCCTATCCCACTGTAGGATTGTCTTCAAAACATTACTACTAACCATTCAAGGCCATAAATGGGCTCTCCCCCACGTCCCTCGCTGGTCTTGCACACAACCCCCCCCCCCCCCCCAATAGAGCCAGAAGAACCACAGCAATAAACACTTTGGCAATTCCCAAAACACTGACCCAGTGCACTCAGGCTACAGCAAGCAGGGCCTTTAGTATCAGTGCTCCCAGACTCTGGAATGCCCTGCCTCCCAACATACGAGCAATCCCAGAACTAACCAATTTCAGAAGGGCATTGAAACACCACCTTTTCTGCGAATGTTACCCAAATGAAGATGCACCATCCCGACCTTCCCACAAATAAGCTCCATGTCCAATGTAATTTCCTCTCAAATGATGTATAATATGTAAATACTACTATGTTTAAATATGTGTAAATAGTTAATTTTGACTATCCAAGCTGAGCTACCTGTTATCTGTATTTTTACGGTTAACCCACTGTAAAACATAAATGTTCCATGTAAACCGCACTGATGTTGAAGAGCGCAGTATATAAGAGAAATAAATAAATAAATAATTGTTATTGAAACCCAAAGATGAAAATTTGGCTTTATCTGATGCTATTCCACCTATTACATGTGTTCTACCATATTCCAGTCTTTCGAGCTGGATGGCTGCTTCTATTTATAAACGTTGGAAGATTTTTTCATCTCATCCTGTTTTGTCTGATCAAACTTTGCGTATGGCTTATAGTAGAGGTAGGAATCTACATGATCAATTATGTTCTGCAGTTCCAAGACAGATCGACTCCTCTGTATATATCCATAATAAATGTGGACGTTGTATTTTTTGCAACGTGATGGTGAGTCAACTGTGTTCTAAATTTGCTAATAAACGCTGCAAATTGAAACAACATACGAACTGTAATGCTTCATTTGTGATTTACGCTTTATGGTGTCCTTGTCCATTGCTGTATATTGGAAAAACCACACGTCCCCTGCGCACTAGATTAGCAGAGCGTAAGTACAGTATTGCTAAGGCAAAAATTGAAACTCCATTAGTGCAACATTGTACAGTAGCAAATCATAATTTTGAAGAACTCCGATGTACTGTGGTGGAACAAGCTCTTCCTTGTATACGAAGAGGTGACAGAGGTCGTCTACTTCTTCAGAAAGAACAGCAATGGATTTTTAATTTGAGAACTTTGGATCCCAATGGATTAAATGATAAAATTGAATGGACATTATTTTTTTGATTCAGCTTAGACATTTTTTTGATTTAGTTTAGGTACTTTTTTGATTCAGCTCAGATGCTTTGAAGTTCCTATTTGGTCTTCTTCTTTTAATTTCTTTTAAATCACTTTTTAGCTCTTCAATAGTTAAGTGATCAGGTTTTGAGTGTGTTGTACAATAAAGCTGGTTTTGTAGTCAGATTACATCATTCTGTGTAAACGAATCAGCTTTTGTGCTTCTTCCTTAAAAGAGGTGTGACATCAGACGCCTTTAGAATCGTTTGAGGTACTGGTGATGCCTGAAGTAAATTGTAGAGAGTTGCTATATAAGTAATTCAATACCTGAATCCCTGACGAAGCCTGGTGGGGTGAAACAAAAGCTTTTGTAGGGTATAGGCATTTGCATTTGTAAGAAGTAGGATATCAAAGTGATTTGCTGTGAGCTGTTTGTGACTTCCACGGAGGCATTATGACTGTGTGAAACAATTGCTGCTTAACGTTCAGACGGGTATTTGCAGGAAACAGAAGCAAATTGCTGAAGTAAATCAGTTGTTGGAGACTTTCAACATTAGTTTGTGAATGTAAAGAATTAATTATTAAGAAGTATATTAATTGTTGAAGATTTTCAACTTTAGTTTGTGAATATGAAGAATAAATTACACAGGTACACTACCAAAAAACTGCCTCCAGTTTTGCAACTGATTCCTATAGATTTTGGGGTGCTGAATCCAGGAAAAATAGCCAAAATGTTCCATCACGTCACGTTTTCTTGCAAAATTAGATTTCTTACCCATATAAGGAATGTTCACATAATTTCTTTTTAGCCGACTGCAGTTTATTTTCTTGGCCCAAAATAGAGGTTGTAATGGTTAACTAACTAGAAACACTCCCTCATGATATTTTAGAGTGTTTTGTATTCATTTTATACATTAACAGGACAATTGGGAGGCGGGGGGCTAAATCCAGTACTCGCGCTGGCGCATGTTCTTTCCTGTTCGCCTCGCCTCGTTCGCTCGCTCAAACACGGTGGTTGCAACATGAACATTCCTGTCAAATTTCAGTTTCTTGCAAGTTCATTATTACCTTTTGTTTGCTCAGTCGTAATCCAGCTTTATTCCGAAGTGGTTCACTACAGTTGTAGTTTGCAGTGCTGTGTATTTGTGATGGCTCACAGAGCCAGAGGTTGCGTCAACTCTCCGGACAGTTTTTGTTTTATTTGTGGGGAATATACCGTGAAAAAGCGGCAGAGGAACATTTCTGCATTTATTAAAAAAGTATATTTCGCCTATTTCGGTTTGAAGTTAGGCGATCAAGACAAACCGTGGACTCCTCACAAAGTGTGCAAGACATGTGAGGAAGATCTACGCTTATGGATGAAAGGTAAAAAACAAGCATTTCGTTTCGGAATACCTATGATGTGGCGTGAACAAAGAGACCACAGCAGTGACTGCTATTTTTGCTCTTGCATTGTGAAGGGATACAACTTAAAAAATAAGAACGTAATAAGTTACCCCAACCTTCCCTCAGCAATTAGGCCTATGCCTCATAGCAACGAAGTACCTGTGCCTGAACCACCAAAATCTTTGGATCATATTTGTGTGGACGGTTCTGATCATGATGAGACTCATCAGATGGCTTTTCCCGATGAGTCCAGTACTTCCGAGTTTGAAACTGAACCAGATCCGAAACCTGAACTTTTCTCTCAAGCTGAATTGAATGATTTAGTCTGGGATTTAGGACTCCCAAAAGATGCTGCCCAACTGCTAGGTTCTCGGCTTAAACAGAAAAATCTATTGTCACCAGGAACAACGTTTTATTGGTACCGCAACCGCGAGACACAATTTTTGAAGTATTTCAGCAAAGAGGAAGATTTGGTATTTTGCAACGATATATACGGAGTGATGGAAAAGTTTAAACTCAAGTATGATCCTGCTGAATGGCGGCTGTTCATTGATTCGTCAAAAGACAGCATAAAAGGTGTTCTTCTTCATAATGGCAACACATTCGCTTCAGTTCCTATTGCTCACTCTGTTATTCTCCAAGAAAAATACGAGAATTTGGCCCTGATTCTTCAGAAGATTCGTTATGATGAGCATAAGTGGATGATTTGTGGAGACTTTAAAATTCTATCCATGCTATTAGGGCAGCAATCCGGTTTCACCAAATATCCCTGCTTCCTTTGCTTGTGGGATAGCCGGGCCCGCGACCTACACTGGGGGAAAAAAGACTGGCCAATTCGGGAGTATTTGAGACCCGGTGAGAAAAATGTTCTTCATGAGAGCTTGGTACCTCGTGATAAAATTCTATTACCACCTCTCCACATTAAGTTGGGTCTCATTAAGCAATTCATCAAGTCCCTTCCAAAAGATGGTGAGTGCTTTCGGTACCTTTGCTCAAAGTTCCCCCGACTTTCTGAAGCAAAGCTAAAGGAAGGAGTGTTTGTTGGCCCTGATATAAGGAAACTCATTTCAGATGGAGCATTCGCTGAAATGATGTCTGAGAAGGAAAAAGAAGCCTGGGATTCCTTCAAGGATGTTGTTCTCAAATTCTTGGGGAACAGGCGGGATGAGAACTATAAGGATATTGTTGCCAGGATGCTCAATGCCTTCAAAGAACAAGGCTGTAACATGAGCCTGAAAGTCCATTTCTTGCACTCCCATGTGAACTACTTTCCCGAAAACTTGGGGGCGTACAGTGAAGAACAAGGTGAAAGGTTTCACCAGGACATCAAGGACGCAGAGAGAAGGTACCAAGGAAGATGGAACACCACTATGATGGCTGATTTCTGCTGGTTGCTGCTGCGGGAAACCCCAGATGAAAAATACGCCAAGCAGCGCACCAAGAGAAGCATTCGGGGGAAGAAGAAACGGGCCCACCAGGAGATTGATTGACCCAAGAATGACTTTAAAATGTAAACTGTGTTGACAAATATCGTGTTTTTACTATACTTTGAAATAAAAATTTGCTAGTTATTACCACAGTGTCGGATCTCATTTATTAGAATTTTATTTTCACACCATCGGTTGTTTGTCTTCATGTATTGCAATGGTGCGGTTTGCGTTTTCTATTCTTACATACATACCTGTACAACATTTTTTGCACATTTCTTTTCTTTGCTTTGTGTCTAACCTCGCTCTTATATGCTCAATGTTTGTGCACATGTATGTGGCTGTTTTAAGTGCAGACAATTTTGCTACCATCACAGTGTGTTTTGTTGACATTACTCTATTCTTATGTGCTGCCTTGTTACAATTTTCTTTATTCTTATTTGAATAACTACTAAACAATTAGTATAAAGAATTCATCCAAGAAACTTTTATCTCGATCGCACTCAATCTGAAACGTTCACCTCAAACTGCTAACCCAATGTAGCAAAAAATCTGTACGTGATGGAGCAAATTGGTTACCAGATTTGGATTCAGCGCACCAAAAAACGTAAAAATCAATCGAAACATTAGAGGCAGTTTAAAAAAAAATTTTTTTAGTGTACCTGTGTTAAGTAATTTTTTTAAAAAAATTGGTAGAATCCCTTAAAAGTACTTTTTTTTGGATATAGATATTTATTAGGGCAATTGGTTTTGTGACAATTTGAAATTAAAAGAGTGAGACCTGTGATGTGTAGATTTACTGCTCAAACCTATGGTGATTCAATTCGCCAGATGTAGGGAAAGAGCTTTCCTGAGATCTTTTTATACCCTAATGTCATTTGAATAATTTTTGAAGTTAGGTTTGTAATTGTTTTAGTATTTGTATTTTTGGTGGTATAAAGGGTACTTGTTTTGTGTGGATATTTTTAGAATTACCCTTTGGCAGTAAGATTGTATAAATTGCACAAAACTAACCCATTTATTTATTTATTTATTTATTTAACAAGTATTTCTATACTGCTCTTTCCCATGGATCAAGTGCGGTTTACAAAGAACATAGGTATACGAGGTATGGAAAAATACATACCTGGTCATTTTACATAAAACAAGTGTAAACCTTTTACAGGTAACAATATAACTAAATAATTACAATACAGATTACATTCCAGAGGGTATGCTTTGGATGTAATCTAACTTTTTACATTTTTACATTATTAGAATGTGGAGAGACTACAATGTGCAGGGAGAAATATTTGTTTGTGATAGTATTAGTCTAGGTTTGTAGGTTAAACCTATGTAGCATAAAGTGTTATCCTGTGTCCTTTTGCATGTCTAGTTTAGGTTGTATAGTGTAGTGTATGGTGAATAGGTGTGTTTATAATTTTTTACGGAATTCCTTAATGTCAGTCAGCTGCCGTATGTCATCTGGTAGTTCATTCCAGAGGATAGGGGCTGAGTGAGAGAATGCTCTATTATTGGTAAGTTTTTTTAGCTTTTGTATATTCTCTTGGTATTGCTATTTTATTTGTGTTTCTACTCCTTTGTGAGCGTTTAGATGTTTCCATGTTAATTAAGTTAAGGGCAGATGATGCAAGATTATTTACTAATTTGAAGGTCGTCACTAGTATTTTGTATTTTATTCTGCAGTAAATTGGTAGCCAATGTAGCTTAGCTAAGATAGGTGTAATATGTTCAATAGATCTTACCTTCATTATAATCCTGGCTGCTACATTTTGGGTTAGTTGAATCTTTTTGAGGTTTTGTTTCGTGATGCCTTGAAGGATTGTGTTTGCGAAGTCGAAGTGGGGTGTTATGATTGCTTGGATTATGGCTATGAGATCTAGAAAGTGAATCAACGGACGTATTTGTTTCAGTGTCTTAAGTTTGAAGTGTATGTTTTTTGTTAGGTTTTTTAATGTGTGAATCCATATTGAGTTTTTTGTCAAGTATCACACCTAGGTACTTTTTACTTCATTCTTTGTTTTAATCTCATGGTTGTTTAGGACAATGGAGCTTGGGGTGTGTAGGTTTGGTTTCTTGTGACATATAGAACATCAGTTTTTGAGAAATTGATGTGTAGGTTATGAACATTGAGCCATATAGTCAGTTCATTAAAACATTCTGTTATTAATTGGATCGGTGGGTTTGGGATCGCGAATGGGAGGTAAAACATTATATCATCGGCGTATATGTGGTAGTGGATGCCAAGGCATTTAAAAATGTTGCAGACTGGCTGTAGGTAAATATTAAACAGCAGTGCTGAAAGTGCGTGTCCTTGCGGGAGGCCCTGTTCTTGTTTGAAAGTGTCAGAGGTTTGGCTGTTGATTCTCACTGTTTGAGTCCTATTTGATAGATATGAGTTAAACCATTTATATACTGTAGATGTTAGTCCTATTTGTTGGAGTCTATTTAACATTGTTGTGTGATTGATTTGGAGAAATTCCCCCTGAAAACAGCCTTTCGCCCTCCAGCCACTGCTGCTGCATCTACTCAGCGGCAGCAGTGGCAGCAGTAACAGCATGGCATGGGGTCTCTGAGATGTGTGCACACCTCCAAGGCTCTGCAGGTCACACCCTCTCTGATGCCAGAAGAACTGTGACCTCAGGGCCTTAGGTGTGCTCAGGTCTCACAGGCTCCACTGTTGCTGCTGCCGCTGCTGGACTAAGGAAATACAGCAGTGGTGTACACAGTTGGTTGAGAGGAAGAAAAGTGAAGTACTGCATGGGAGGGGGTTGGGTTGGAGGGGACATGCAAGACCTTATGGCAGAGGAAGGGAAAAGAGACTGGAGCTACTGGACACAGGAAAGGGGTGATATTGGGAAGGAAAGAGATATTAGATGTAGGGGGAGATTCTAAGGAGAGGAAGGAGGATGCTGGACACAGAGAAAAGAGTTATAGGACTGGAGAGGAGATGCTGGACATGGGAGAGATAGGAATAAGGAGGTGGAGAGGAAATTCTTGACATGGGGAAAGGTCATAGAGAGAGGGAGAGGACATACTGGACTCAGAGGAGGTAGATGGGAGATGCTGGACATCAGAGGCATACAAAGATGGAGGAAAGATGCTGGACACAGAAGAGGGGAGAAACTGGACTTGACAAGAAATAGGGAGAAGGAAGGGAATTCTGGACACAAGAAGATAGGAAGAGAGGAGAGGAGACATTTTAGATACGAGGGGGAAATATGGAGTGAAAGAGATTTGGAAATGCTGGACAGGGAGAGAGAGAGGGGGACAGATACTGGATGGGGAAATGTTGGATAGTGGGTATAAAGGGAGAGGAGAGATGCCAGATAATGGGGATACAGGGAGAGAAGATATATTAGACAGGAGAGAAAGGGGAGAATTAGTGATACACTGGGAAATAAGATGCTGTGAAAAAAAGAGAGAGATGGGGAATGGGAGTGCTGGGGTTAAGGATAAACAGTAGTAAATTGAGGAGAAGATGGTAAGAAGGAAGAGAGAAATCTGAGTCCATAGAGAATTAAAAAATACATGAAAAAAAAGCTGAAAGGAAAAAATTCAATGTCATAAGAACATAAGAAATGCCATACTGGATAAGACCAAGGTCCATGAAGCCCAGTATCCTGTTCCAACAGTGGCCAATCCAGGTCACAAGTACCTGGCAAGTTCCCAAAAAGACACACAGGTTCCACAATGCTTATATTGGGGCAAGCGGTGGATTTCTTGGGTCCTCTTTAATAATGGTTTATGGACCTTTTATAAAGCCAGTGGGGAGAAGTAGCAAATGGACTTGAGACCCTGGAAAGAGTTAAGAGAAGTTGTAGGAAAGCAGAAACCAGAGACTGGAACCAACAGGATTAGAAAAATAAATTGGCCAGACAACAAAGGTAGAAAGAAGTATTTTGGGCCCGATATTCAAACTTGGAACTAAATGAGCAGCGGCTAAATATCCTGAAAATCCGGGCAGTCCAAATATTCAGTGCCAGGGCTGGATATCTTCCTGGAATTGAATATCCAGGTTTAAAGTTCAGCAGCAGCAGCTATTCACATTAGATCAACCAGCCATTACCACTGAATATTGAGCCCTTTATTTTCAATCTAGTCATTGGAATGTCAGTTTTTGTAATTTACGTGTGCTTTCTTTATAGGTATCTTTCTGTTTCTCTGGTGTTATGCAGTATGCAGACCTGTGAGGTTTTGGGGGTTTCAGTTTAATTTTTGTCAACATATTTCTATGTTTAGTTTGTGGTCACTTATTCTGTACTTGATGATGGTCTATCTACGTTCTAAGTGTGTGACTGAGACCAGGTATTCTGTTAGCATGGAGTTTCTATGTAGGAATCTGACTTGTTCAGTCTTCTCAGTAGGTGTATGGATGGTCCCACCCTTTTCTGGGCAGGCTCCTTGTTGTGTGAGTTTTGGAAGTTAATGATTAATGGGCTTCATTATAAAGCATATGAGGACAGACTTAAGGATCTTAATATGTACACCTTAGAGGAAAGGTGGGATAGAGGTGATATGATTGAGATGTTTAAATACCTCTGTGGCATAAATGTTCAGGGAGAGAGCCTCTTTCAATTGAAAGCAAGTTCTGCTACGAGGGGACATGGGATGAGGGTGAAGGGAGATAGATTCAGGAGTGATATGCGGAAATATTTCTTTACAGAAAGAGTAGTGGATCCATGGAATAGTCTCCCAGTGGAGGTGGTAGAGATGAGGACAGTAACTGAATTCAAAAAAGCATGGGACCAACACAGAGGATCTCTAAAGGTAAAAAGTGGACTGTTGTAGTTGTTATGGAAGGACAGACTAGATAGGCCATGTGGTCTTTTTCTGTCATCATGTTTCTATGTTTCTAGTGCTGTAACCGGGTAAGGCGGACCGGCCCGCCTCCTCCGCTTAGCAGCCCCCCATGACATTCAGTAACAATTAATACACAACTATTTGGGAATCAAACTGGTCGCAGCTTTATTGACCCATTAACAAGATTAACAATAACCATCAACAATCCAATACAATAACTTTATCCCCCCCCCCCCCAGGAAAGCGAACTCTAACCAGCCATGTGGGTAGCACAGTGATGCCGCTTTTGCTTCTGCCGTGTCCAGGCCCCGGCAAAGTGCCTAGCCTCCCTCTTCCGACTTCGCCATATTATTAGCAAAAGCCTGAGGGACTGTCCGGGTCGGGGGTACCCCACCCCCGCCCTACTGCTTGGCTCAGGCTCCGGACCCCGGACACCTCCCGGATCCCGCCACCCCCCCCCCCCCCCCCCGCTGCAACATCCCAGAAAAAGCCCCAACCGGCCATCAAGCCCGCAAGAAGGGGGCGGGTGGGTGGGGCGTCCGACCCCTCCGGCTGCAGTGCTGAAAAGGCCGGAGGAGCCACGAGGCTCCCATCACACCTCCCACGCGCCTACCTCATGTTCCTCCCATTGGCTCCCGAGACATTAGTGCCCCCCCGGTTAACGCCGGCCTCGCCATAACCAGGTAAGGCGGACTGGCCCGCCTCCTCCGCTTAGCAGCCCCCCCCCCATGACATTCAGTAACAATTAATACACAACAACTATTTGGGAATCAAACTGGTCGCAGCTTTATTGACCCATTAACAAGATTAACAATAACCATCAACAATCCAATACAATAACTTTATCCCCCCCCCCCCAGGAAAGCGAACTCTCACCAGCCATGTGGGTAGCAAAGTGACGCCGCTTCCGCTTCCGCCGTGTCCAGGCCCCGGCAAAGTGCCTAGCTTCCCTCTTCCGACTTCGCCATATTATTAGCAAAGGCCTGAGGGACTGTCCGGGTCGGGGGTACCCCACCCCTGCCCTACTGCTTGGCTCCGGCTCCGGACCCCGGAAACCTCCGGGATCCTGCCACCGGCTCAGGCCTCGCCTGACCTGAGCCGCCCCCCCCGGTCAAGCTGCGACCAGTGCCCCTATTCTTCAGCATATCTTCCAAGGCCTCTTGCCAATCATTGAGGAGCAAATCCATCCCCACCGGAGACAGATGCACTCCATCAGCCCTATACAAGCCAGTACACTCCACATCAACCCAGGAGTGCAAAATTTGACACCCCCCCCCCCGCTCCCCCACCCATCTGCCAATCTGACGATTAATCTTCGTCAACCCTCGCGACCACCGCCGCTGAACCTGGCAAGCTGGCCTCGGAATGATATCAGACCAAAGCAGAAATACCCCCGGGAACATAGTGAGTATCGCCCCAAAGTCCTTAATAACAGTCCGAATCAACTGTCAGCAGGTCCAGGACACCAGGTCATTGCCACCCAAGTGTATCAACAAGGCATCTGACGCCCCGTTCATCCTGTAGTGGTGCCGCAGCAAAGGCAAGAGCTGAATCCATCGCAGTCCGCGCTCGCCCAGCCATGAGACGGTCATCCCGAATGCATCCAATCCCAGATTCCACCCAACCGGGCGTGTAGCTGCTCGACGACTGGCCCAAAACACAAACGAGTGGCCCAGCACCCAGCAGTGACAATATTCTGGACAAACTTCTGCAAAATAAAGAGAACATAATTAGCCAGCCCCCCCCCCCTCCACCTTTACAAGAGCACGTATCTGTGACACGCCCCTGACCTACATCTATCAATGCGCCTAATGGCCTCCTCGGGGAACCCTAAGGCCGCCGCGCTCATCGCCACCCCAATCCTAAAAGAGTGCGGCGCAAACAACCCCGCGTCCTCTCCGAGCCATCGTAAAGCTAGCCTCAGGACCGCTGTGAATTGAAACCGTGTAAGGACACTGCTATCCGCATGTATGAATAAATTTCCCCCCCCCCCTAGGCCACATCTGCCAGTAAGCCTTCAGCAGTGCCACTGGGCAACTGGCAGCCCCTCCTATAGCCCGTAACCGTATCCACGTACCACACCCCAACTGGTCCGTTTTGGAACGCGCTAGATAGAGACTGACCCCGCACTCCTCCTATCTCACATGTTGGACCTGCAGGCTGCCTAAACCAGCAGCCCTCCTTGAATCCGCAATCAATTCCCCCACACGGAAGGCACCGAAAAAGGCCACAGAAAATACCGCCCGAAAAAGAACACCCTCGAAGTCGGATGAAACCACCTGAGGCAAGGCCGAACACAAACGCTGAAGCAAAGCATAAGTAATGGGCAATCTGCCATCAACCGGAGATGGACAGGCTCGAACCCAGCCCTGCAGGAGTCTACGCGTCAAGAAGCCGCCCCCGACAGCCCCCCATCCCACCGCCTTGGCAAAGAAAGCGAACCCCGCCAAATTTCTACTCACCGTGGCACGAGAACATCCAGCAGCCTTCGCTGCCGACACATACAAACCTGTAAGCCGATCGGGGGGCGGGCCACCGAGCTATCCGTGCTCCTCCAGGAAACCCGCCACCATGTCGCAGCCCCGCTTGTAAGCTGTCCAAGTAGTAGCTGATACTGACTTCTGCAAGAGTTCAATCATCTCTAGAGGCCAATCTGCCATAAGTGATCGGGGACAGACCGCCCCTCTTCTTCTGCCTCCGGTGCCAGCTTTCGGAACAGCTCCCACTTAAAACGGGAAAGAGCATCAGCGACTGTTAGAACTCCCCGGAATATGCCGAGCCCTTATCACAGTATTCAATCTCAAACAAGCTAACACAACCTGCCTCATCAGGTCGGCCACTCGCCGGCAGCGAGGCGTGTAATGATTTATCACCGATACAACCGCCTCGTTGTCGCACCACCATACAATCCTACGATTGCTAACCTTGTCAGGCCACACAGCCAAAACGACAAGTATAGGGAATAACTCCAAAAAAGTTATATTAGCTGTGAGACCCGCTACCTTCCACGCACTGGGCCATTCCGCCGCACACCATGCACCCCCAAAGTACACACCAAGGCCCAAACCTCCGGCCGCATCAGTGAACAATTGCAAATCCGGACTGGACATCTCCCTGTCCCTGAGTACCGTAATGCCATTGAAATCCCGCAAGAATTCATCCCAAATCCCAAGATCGGCCCGCATGCTCTGCGACACCCGCAGACGGTGATGTAGTTTCGAGAGTCTCGCAGTGGCCGCAGCCAGCCATCGCAAGAATACCCGACCCATTGGAATTACCCTGCAAGCAAAATTCAGGGACCCAATCAAGGACTGCATCTCTCGCAATGTTATACGCTTGGAAGACAAGACATTCGCCACCAAGACCCGGAGTTTCAACAACTTGACCTCCGGCAGGCGTGCAACTATTTCCGTGGAATCTAGCTCTATACCCAAAAAGGTAAGTCACGTCGTTGGATCCTCGGTTTTCCCAGTCGCCAAAGGGACTCCCCACGCCCACGCCAGCTGGATCAAGCCGTCGAGCAATTCCTGAGATTGCCCTTTCCTGGCTGCCCCGACAATCAGAAAGTCGTCCAGATAATGTACCACCTGGTCCAAGCCGATATGTTTTACCAAAGCCCAATGCAGGAAAGTGCTGAAACGCTCAAAGTGTGCACAGGAGATCGAACACACCATAGGCATACACCTGTCAAAGTAATACCCGCCCTCAAAAGGAAACCCCAACAACGAAAAATCCGATGGGTGTACAGGTAACAAACAAGACGCCGATTCAATATCCGCCTTTGCCATCAAGCATTCCCACCCACAATTTCGGACAAGGTCAACAGCGTAGTCGAAAGACGCGTACCGGACCTCGCAGAGACTTTTGGGGATCAGGTCGTTCACCGATGCCCCGATGGGATAAGACAGATTATGAATGAGCTTGAATTTTCCAGGCTCCTTCTTCGGAATGATCCCCAATGGGGACACTACAAAATCCGCAAAAGGCGGCTGTTCGAATGGTCCCACTACCCTCCCCAATGCAATCTCTTCCGTTAACTTGTCCCTCACAACACTGGCAAAGCACCGCACCGATGGCGCATTCCGTACTGCGCTCACAGCCACCCGTCCAGTCGTCAGAATCCTAAACCCATCCCAAAAACCCCCCTCCAAAATAACCCTGTCCTTTTTCCTAGGATACCTCCTCAAGCACTCCTGGAACGCCTCGAGCCTGACAGGAGTCGGGTCTATTCCCCTCCAGCTCTCACTGTTTTGAGGGGGGCAAGCCGGCTCCGCCCGTACTTCTTTTAACACATTTGAGGGCGGAATGCCCCCCGTTACAGACGGAACACGCGTGCCGGAATTTACAGTCCGTAAAGGGGCAGGAGGACTTGTTGAAACGCCAACACACGTCCCCTGCGCCCCCCCTCCCCCAGCTTTCTGCCCCGTCGCAGACTCGCCCGCCCGAAAGGACCTCAGCGCCCCCGAGGCAATGACCAACCCCCCTTTCGCACCACTCACCGACCCACCAGTTGTTCTGACTGACATCTGCGTGAGCCATAAATTAATATCCTGGGTGCCCCATGAGAGCGACTGATGCTCCTCCATCTTATCACGGAACTTTTCATCGTAGTTGAGCCAAGCCCAACCCTCGTGCAATTGAGAGGCCTCCAGGATGGAGTCCGCATAAGCTAATAGCATCCCATACTGTTCAGGATGAACACGCCCCCAAACACTGGCTAGCCGCAGAAAGGCACGCGTCCAGTTCGTCACATTACGTGCTACACGGCGCACCCTCCCTGCCTTTTCGTTCGCTTTCCTCTTCCGCCTGCTGTCCCCGGAACGCTTACGACCCTCAAGCAACCGAAAGATGTCCACGTAACGGCGCTCCTGTATCTTTCGCCTCAATTTTTTCGGCACCCCTTCCCAAAGCTCCGAGAACGCTGCCACTGTAGGCACCAGCCCCGATGCACCCTCCACCCCGCCCTTGCCGTCCTCGGACCAGGATGACGGCATCGAAGACCCCGAAGATGAAGACGACCCAGAATCTGATGTCCAACACCGACGGCGCGCATGGCGCCGCTTCCTCTTAGCCGGCCCCCTCCCTGAACCGTCAGTCAATGCAACCACCTCCGTAACCTGCCCGATAGACTCACCTGCCGTTCTATCTGCCTCCGCCGACGCTGTAACGGCCCCCTGCCGTTCTGAAGCTGCGCTCGCCACACCATGCGCCAGTTCTGCAGTATCTTAAGGAAGGGGTGTCTCCTCCGCCCTCCGAGATATTCCAGGCCACTGAGATCCTGAGAACTGCCATCCGGGAGGTACCTGAGGAGAGAAAAAAGGAAAAGGCGCCGGGGCACCCGCCACAGGCCAAGGCTGCTGCCACACCCCTGGCCAGTCCGTCCTCGAGGGGCCTTGTCCCCCACTCTGCCAATGCTCCCAACTGGGTGAGACGCCCCCGCTGAGAAACCCTGGCCCTCCCACGTAGCCCCGCCAACCCTCCCAATTGCTAGCACCCACCCCCCCAGTCGGATGGAGGACGCCCCTGGAGGAACCTTCCCCCACCCTTGAGCCCCCCGCTGGCAAGTGTGGCTGTTCGTGACCTAGTGCCGCGCTGTCCGGCCCAGATGATGCCGTGGCCGGGACCGACAGTGCTGCCCGCCCAGCCTCCATAGACGTGCCCCTTTGGGAGGGCTCTTCTGCATTACCCGGGACCAGCGGGGGGCCACTCCTGCCCCCCGCGCCCCCTCTGGAAGGTCCACCCCTGGCTGAGGTATTGCTAACAGCACCCTTGCGCCCTGTTGACCTGGGCACTTGCGCCCTGCGCCTCCCAGCACTACGCCCCCGAGCCCCCCCGTCTACCTGCGCACCCCGACCGCCCAAGGACACCCGCCCCCCCTCAGCTGCATCTCGTGCCACCCCCGCCCCTGAGGAGCCCCCCGCCCTGCTACCTTTCTTGCCCCCTTTTTAAGCTGTCTACCCATCCCTACCAGGAACCCCAGCTAAGGAAATTCAAACCCCTTCACACTTATTATATACAATGTTTTTTTTCTTTTTGCTAACCCTCTTTCCCAAACGGACGGAGTGCTGAACTCACCCCCACCGAAAATCGCCACTGAAATCTATCACCACACCACGTGGCCCAGGCCCTGCTGCACAGTCCCAAAGCGTCCGACCCCTCCGGCTGCAGTGCTGAAAAGGCCGGAGGAGCCACGAGGCTCCCATCACACCCCCCCCCCCCCCACGCGCCTACCTCATGTTCCTCCCATTGGCTCCCGAGACATTAGTGCCCCGCGGGAGCCAATGGGAGCCATGCCCATCTCCGGCCCGCCCCCGCGAACTCCGAACGAGCCCGCAGCGTCGCGCAGCCGGCCGCCCCCCCCCAGTTAGCGCCGGCCGCGCGCACGCCGGGGGGTCCGCGGCCTCGCCATTATGGAATGGTAGGTTTGATGTTTGGGTCCTTTATTGGGGGATTTTGGTGTATAGTCAGTTGTAAGGTATTGGTGATTGGTAGTTCAATATGGATTGTCTTTTAGATTTGCTGTTTGTGTTCTTGATAGTGCCAGTATGAAATGTAAAATATTTTGCCAGTTCAGATTCAAGCAAATTTCAAATTTCAAGGGAATGTTACAGTTTAATTTTGTTTAGAAACCTGATAACGTCACTGCTGCTGATTTCGGGGCTTTTCCAGCTGTAATATTACCGGGATGAGTTTTTCTTGTTTTGTATCTTGCCTCTTCATCAATAAGCGGGTCATAGCACTGACCAAATAAACCGGTATGCAGATATTTAGAATGGTTTGTTTTTTTGAGTGTGTGAAAGTGGTTTTAAGTTCATTTTGATTCATGATTGTCATTGTTTATTTAATTGTAATGTCTGTTTTAATAAATTGTGTTTGGAAGCCTCTTAGGATTTTAAATGTGTGGCAGATACATTTTAAAATAAATTAAATTTATGTAAATGAAGCCCAATAGATATGTGATATTTATGCAAATGAGGCCTGCAATTAGTCTCTGCACATGACCCCGCATCACATTAGTCACGCAGGGTAATTTTATAACAGATCGCCATGTTTACATAACTCAGCTGCGTTCATTGCATAAATGAGTGCACCTCCCAAAACAGACTTCCCTTCTGGACCCTTTTGCAGCCTTCAGGGTACTCTCGTCCAGACTGGGACATGGTTGATATCCCTGCGACAGGATCTTCTATCATCCACTGCTCCTTCCTGCACTCGGATCAAAAAATAAAAGGTCCTGGCCTTTCTGTTATCAGTTAACATTTAATTATATCACATACTAGTTACTGCTACACATATTTTATTATAGCATGGACTTTCAATATAAGCATTCATAAATAGGATACATCCACTACAAAAATTCTACCTCTACTCCAACACTTTCAACAATATACAATCGAACATTACAATTCAAAGGATAGTATTAACCAGGCTAGGCAGAAGAACTCTCCAGAATACCTTCTCCTTGCTCAAAAAGCACCTAGTGTTAAGGGTCTTGGCTTTTGTATGAATAGTCATGCTGGCCCAGGTGACTGCATTCTGCTGTAAATCATTCAGGTATTGATGATGAAGCTCTTTCACTACCCTACCACTCTGAGTAGTTTGATCTGTATTGCGTAATGTCCTAGAAGGACACCGTAGGGAATAAAGCTTCTGAGTAAAAAAAAAAATACAAAAACAAATATCTGTAATTTGTGAAGGGAATGGGTCTATTGGATTTCAGTTGTGTTGCATGAAAGCAAAATAAAACATAAAAAGACTTACAAAACTTTATTTTCCAGTTTTCTTTTTGCTTTTCTTATATATGCAAGCCTTCCCTAACTTTTGTAGAACATGATCTTTAACATCATTATAATTGTACAATAGTACATTTTTATTTTTATTTTTGTCTTCCTTTCTAACTATGTCTTCCACTAAAGTGGGGTCATCTAAATGGTTCTGACTATATTCAATAGGAATAGTATAGTGATCGATGTATGAACAAAGGTGTTTAGCTTTTGCCTTTAAGTTAAGCTAACATAATGAAGGGAGCATGCTCAATGGACTTTCTCTATACAATTCCAGATGCTGGTAACATCAGGAAAACAATTCTGCATGCTAGAAAATGAATAATGAGACTCATGGAGATGGTTATGAGCCTGATAATGCATTATTCAAATTGGAGCTAGCTCCATAAGAACATAAGAGGCGCCATTCTGGGTTAGACTAATGTTCTATCAAGCCCAGCATCCAGACCAGATTTCTTGGGAAATAAATTTGTGACTGAGAAATTTTAATAGGAAAGTCTTCCCAATGTTACTCACTCCCAGGCATAAGAGATGGAAACACCACTTACATCGGGCTGCTAATTGTTGATGGGCCTGTGCTCCATAAAGTTGTCCAACTCTTTTCTAAACTCAGCTAAGGTGTATATGATGAGTCTTGACCATATTGTCTGGCAACAAATTACATAGACGAAAAAATGATGTGACGTGGATTTATTTGATTTTCCCAAGCTATTCAGAGCCTCTGAGATGCATGGTTTTAACAACAGTTTTGAATAATTTTATCCCTCAGTGCAAATCAATAACTTTTCATAATACATTTTTCTAAGTCCCAATTATGGATGAATTGAGCCTTGACTCTTTTTTTTTTTTTTAAATAATTCAGTGCTTGTATTTAAATGTTTCTAAGCTGGAGGTCACATGATGCAGTGAGCGTGGCTAGATGCTTTTCGGCTGTGCTCCAGGGCTCCCCTTCCTAATTTCGCCACCACTGGTACACCAAAACATCCTTAAGCCAAATATATCAGCGAAAATAGACGGGATAATATACTCCAGCCTCGAATGAAGTTAAATACCCTTGCGGTCACCAAATGGCAGCCTGAAACATCCATAAAGAAAAAGAGAAGGCTCGGGGAGGAGATAAGAAGGTGGACAGCCACGTGGCAGGCCCCAGTTCTCCTGCAAAAGAGGCTCTAGTAGAGGAGGTTACAGACTCCATTGTGGCAGCCTTCTCAGACAAGTATGACCAAATATTTGCAAAAATTGAAGGAATGGCTCAAGTATTGGAGGGGTATAATAAAAGACTTGGAGAAGTGAAAAATCGCATAGCAGCAGTGGAAGGGGAGACGGATAGTGCACAGACCATTCTTGCCGAACTCCACAAACTGGTCACCCTGCAAAAAGACAAAATCGACGATTTGGAAAAAAGATGCAGAAGAAGCAATCTCAGACTGGTGTGGATCCCAGAAAGTATAAAAGAAATAGAACTGCAAGGGTTTTTGGAGACATAGCTTCCCGTGATCCTGGCGCGAGGGGAAGATTTGCAACAACTCACTATGGAAAGGGCACACCACCTGGGACCACAGAGATCTGAAAGAGAGAAACCGCAAGTGGTGATTGCAAAATACTTAAACTTTTAACACAAAGACTGTGCTTTATGTGGTTAGAGGGCAAGCTGGGCCTCCGACACACCAAGGCCTGAAAATCCTCTTTTTCCAGGACCGTTCCACCTAGCTGGCCCAACGACGGAAAATGCTTGCACACACCTGCCAATGCCTATATGAAGCTAATATTAAATTTACACTACAATATCCAGTGCAATTGCAGGTTATACACAATGGAGGAGTACAAACTTTCAATAGTGCAGATTCTGCTCTGACTTTTACAAACACAATTTTACCCAGCTCTACCAGGACCTCCAACTAAAGGTAAAAGAGACACAAATACAGGAAACTAAGAGGAGGAGGTGACTGGGAGCAGGCATGCTGGTGAGCAGTCCCAGGCCCTTCAGGTAAGACTGACATTTGAAGGATTGATTGCTTTTTCCAGGGACTGGCTTGGACTCAAACTTGGAAAGACATAATTTGCCATTAAACCCCTAAGAAACAGACCTTGGACTGTTGTTTTGCCAGAGAAGGCCCCCGGGAATTATCTGAGAATGGGGTGAACCATTCTTAACCGCATGAATCTATACAATGACCAAACTGAAAATTGTAAATTGAATAAGGATGAGGAATAAGATAAATAAGGAAGGAGAATACTGAGACTAAGAGGAGGGAAGGAGTATAAATGGCACGTGAGCTGGAGAGCTTGATGTGAAAGAGGTTTAGAGTGGCGGGGGGAGGGGAGGGGAGCCCTAGGCTCATACTGTGGCCTTAATGATAGAGGAATGGAGGAGGGTGGGATGGGTTAGGGAGGAGGAAGGAATCAGGAGGGGAGGGGAAGTAAGAGGAACCATAGAAAGGAAGGTATGGAGGAAGGGAGGGAATGAAAGGCCAGGAAAGAAGTATATAATTTGGCAAATGATAACAAACAGATGGAAATGGGGAGTGAGAAGGAATAGGGGAGGGAAGCAAGGGACCTTAGGCTGGGAGGGCCCCTCGGAGAAAAGGTCCACTCAAACCTGTTGGTCCAAGAAACGAGAATGCGGGATTCAGGGTGAGAGTGATATCTTGGAATGTCTGTGGTCTGGGGAGTCCCATTAAAAGAAGTAAGGTTCTCCAGGCACTAAAGTGCTATAAAAGCGACATAGTGATGATTCAAGAGACCCACCAATCTGAAACTGAACTAAAGAAATTACGGCGGGGGAAAGGGGAACAGATGTTTGGAGCCCCAGCAGTAGGGAGAAAAGGTGGGGTAGCCATTCTAATTTATAACTCTATCCAGTTTCAGCCCTACAAGACCACCTAAGATCCTGGGGGATGCTATATATTAGTTGAAAGCACATTACAAGGGAAAGAAGTGATTCTGGGATGTGTCTATGCTCCGAAAGTTCCAGATCTGGGCTTTTTTGTCTGCTTAGCCACAGAAGTGGCCCAACTTCCTGAGCACCCATTGATTTTGGGAGGGAACTTTAAGGGCTATTGAACCAGAGCTAGACACTTCAACTAATTCCATTGGGGGGAGAGGGTCCACCACTAAAGCTCTACGGTGATTTGTTGATTGCTGTCAACTCATAGATGTGTGGAGAATATTACACTCACAGGAAAAGGATTTGTACATTTGTTGAGAGCCCATGGAACAAATGCACATCTTGATTATTTGTTTTTGTCTGAAAGTGTATTTGGAGCCTCCATGGAGGCTAGAATGAGTCCCCTAGAAATCTCAGATCACACACTCATATGGTTAGATCCGGGGGGGGGAGAGAAGAAGCCAAAGGGGTGAAACTTTGGAGATTCCCCCTGGAGCTTGGCAGAGACGAAGGGTTTATACCCTTTCTGCAACAGGAGTGGGATGATTAGAGGAGACACAACCAAGCCCATCTGGAAAACCCAAAATTATTCTGGGCCACCTCTAAGACGGTCATGAGGGGAGCTATTGTCGCCTACACTGCTAAAAGAAAGAAGGCTATAAATACCCAAGTGTTCTGCCTTGAAAAGCAAGTATGCAAAAAGAAGAGGCTCTTGATGCAAAACCCCTCTGCAGCTAACAAGACGCGTTTAACGACCTCCCAGATTGCCTTGAACACATTCTTGCATCAACGTACTCGGAAATCTTTGCTTTATTATAAATTTCAATTATATCAATATGGCGATAAAGCCGGGAAAATGTTGTCCCACTGTATAAGGGGGGCCCAGGGGGGTCACGATTTTTACCAGCCCTTCAGAACTCCAAAGGGGAAATTTGCATTTTGTGATGATGAGAGCTGTGCTGAGCCAATGGAAACAGAAGAAAACAGTGAATATGCCTTTAAGGTGAGAGACAGGCAAGGTATTCACAGGGTTCAGACTGCAGGCAAAGGAAAGAAGCACGTAGTTGCTGAAGCCAAGCCACACCCAAGCTCTAACGTAAGTGCAAGCTTGGAGGGTAATGATAATCACCTGTGCAGAGACAGGGGAGTGTTAGTTAGGAAACAGCTTTATAAGCCCTGTTCAGAGGAGAGGAAAAGGAGAAGTGGGAAGTTTGACTTCAAGTTGGAGAACGGCTCCAGCAAGAAAGGAAGCAGCAACAGAGGAAGCAGTCCTTGTAAGAGAGGTACTCTTAATTCAGAAACCAGCAGATGGGTGGCTGGGAGAGTTGCTGACAACGAGGATCAGATTGCAGTGCAGAGTGTTCGTGAACCAGCTCAGAGAATTCAAGCTGCCAGAAGGTGGGTGAATACGGTTACAACTGGAAGTGACCAGAACCCAGCCGAGGGCAGAGAACCAGAGTTGAACACGATTGAAGCATTGAGGCAATTGATCCAGGGAAAGAAGCCCCACTCTCAAGGTACAAATATTCCATATCAGGGAGAGCAGCTGTGGAAGGAAATTCAGAAGTTCCTACAGAACAGTAAGCTTGAAGGAGTTAATGAAAACCCAGAGACAGACAAGCATTTCGTAGCACAGGAAGAAATGCAAATTGACTCTTTTGGGCAGGATTCTGTTACTGAGGAGTCTCCTATGGACTGTTCTTTGTGTAAGAAGGAAGTTTGAGTGCTTATTCAAGATGGTGGCAGTTGCTTGTACCGAGTAACGGCGTTTTTTCTCATGGGAAGAAAACGTAAGGGGAAAGGGGGAGGTTTGCCCTCTATGTCCCCCTCTGCCTCGACGCCTGTTTCCTCGGGTCCAATTGATCCTTTTGTTCAACGCCTGCCTCGGGACCCGGTGATGGAAGGGGGAGTAGTTCGTGCTGCAGCCGTACAGGAGTTGGGTGACTCGACGGCTGCTTCGACTCCATCTCTGTCCCCTTTGAGCCCAGCGTCAAAGATACAATGGAGTCAACCCCTACCTGCTGGTTTTTTGGAGCTGGATTCCCCTCCTGCGGAGTGTTTGGTTGATTGGCTCGCGAGGGTCGGAAGCATCAGGAATGCGGGGCACTAGAGGTGTAGTCGTTGGTACACCACTAGCTCCGATGCTGATAGGGGAGGAGCCTTCGGGGCTGTTTGTCCCCGAAGAATGTCGAGGAGAAGCGCCGGCACGTATAGAAGCTGCAAAGTTGGTGGAGCCTGTTTTTGGATTTTCATTGAAACGCCCGTCTAGTTTCACTTTGGAAACAATATGGCAAGCTATTCTCTCGCTGGGAGAAGCGTTAGCTCCAAAAATTACATCTTTGTCTGAGACACTTAATGCTTCTGTGGTGTCTGTGGAAAATTTGGAGCGGAAGGTGGAAACTTTGCAGATGGAATCTGTTGAGAATCGGAGGAAAGCTGAAGCCCTGGAAGATCAGATGGATTCGTTGAGAAAGAACTATTCTTGCTGTTCAAGTAAAATTAGAACATTTGGATAATATTTCTAGGTCTAATAACACAGGTACACTAAAAAAAAATTTTTTTAAACTGCCTCTAATGTTTCGATTGATTTTTACGTTTTTTGGTGCACTGAATCCAAATCTGGTAACCAATTTGCTCCATCACGTACAGAACTTTTGCTACATTGGGTTAGCAGTTTGAGGTGAACGTTTCAGATTGAGTGCGATCGAGATAAAAGTTTCTTGGATGAATTCTTTATACTAATTGTTTAGTAGTTATTCAAATAAGAATAAAGAAAATTGTAACAAGGCAGCACATAAGAATAGAGTAATGTCAACAAAACACACTGTGATGGTAGCAAAATTGTCTGCACTTAAAACAGCCACATACATGTGCACAAACATTGAGCATATAAGAGCGAGGTTAGACACAAAGCAAAGCAAAGAAATGTGCAAAAAATGTTGTACAGGTATGTATGTAAGAATAGAAAACGCAAACCGCACCATTGCAATACATGAAGACAAACACCCGATGGTGTGAAAATAAAATTCTAATAAATGAGATCCGACACTGTGGTAATAACTAGCAAATTTTTATTTCAAAGTTTAGTAAAAACACGATATTTGTCAACACAGTTTAGATTTTAAAGTCATTCTTGGGTCAATCAATCTCCTGGTGGGCCCGTTTCTTCTTCCCCCGAATGCTTCTCTTGGTGCGCTGCTTGGAGTATTTTTCATCTGGGGTTTCCCGCAGCAGCAACCAGCAGAAATCAGCCATCATAGTGGTGTTCCATCTTCCTTGGTACCTTCTCTCTGCGTCCTTGATGTCCTGGTGAAACCTTTCACCTTGTTCTTCACTGTACGCCCCCAAGTTTTCGGGAAAGTAGTTCACATGGGAGTACAAGAAATGGACTTTCAGGCTCATGTTACAGCCTTGTTCTTTGAAGGCATTGAGCATCCTGGCAACAATATCCTTATAGTTCTCATCCCGCCTGTTCCCCAAGAATTTGAGAACAACATCCTTGAAGGAATCCCAGGCTTCTTTTTCCTTCTCAGACATCGTTTCAGCGAATGCTCCATCTGAAATGAGTTTCCTTATATCAGGGCCAACAAACACTCCTTCCTTTAGCTTTGCTTCAGAAAGTCGGGGGAACTTTGAGCAAAGGTACCGAAAGCACTCACCATCTTTTGGAAGGGACTTGATGAATTGCTTAATGAGACCCAACTTAATGTGGAGAGGTGGTAATAGAATTTTATCACGAGGTACCAAGCTCTCATGAAGAACATTTTTCTCACCGGGTCTCAAATACTCCCGAATTGGCCAGTCTTTTTTCCCCCAGTGTAGGTCGCGGGCCGGCTATCCCACAAGCAAAGGAAGCAGGGATATTTGGTGAAACCGGATTGCTGCCCTAATAGCATGGATAGAATTTTAAAGTCTCCACAAATCATCCACTTATGCTCATCATAACGAATCTTCTGAAGAATCAGGGCCAAATTCTCGTATTTTTCTTGGAGAATAACAGAGTGAGCAATAGGAACTGAAGCGAATGTGTTGCCATTATGAAGAACACCTTTTATGCTGTCTTTTGACAAATCAATGAACAGCCGCCATTCAGCAGGATCATACTTGAGTTTAAACTTTTCCATCACTCCGTATATATCGTTGCAAAATACCAAATCTTCCTCTTTGCTGAAATACTTCAAAAATTGTGTCTCGCGGTTGCGGTACCAATAAAAAGTTGTTCCTGGTGACAATAGATTTTTCTGTTTAAGCCGAGAACCTAGCAGTTGGGCAGCATCTTTTGGGAGTCCTAAATCCCGGACTAAATCATTCAATTCAGCTTGAGAGAAAAGTTCAGGTTTCGGATCTGGTTCAGTTTCAAACTCGGAAGTACTGGACTCATCGGGAAAAGCCATCTGATGAGTCTCATCATGATCAGAACCGTCCACACAAATATGATCCAAAGATTTTGGTGGTTCAGGCACAGGTACTTCGTTGCTATGAGGCATAGGCCTAATTGCTGAGGGAAGGTTGTGGTAACTTATTACGTTCTTATTTTTTAAGTTGTATCCCTTCACAATGCAAGAGCAAAAATAGCAGTCACTGCTGTGGTCTCTTTGTTCATGCCACATCATAGGTATTCCGAAACGAAATGCTTGTTTTTTACCTTTCATCCATAAGCGTAGATCTTCCTCACATGTCTTGCACACTTTGTGAGGAGCCCACGGTTTGTCTTGATTGCCTAACTTCAAACCGAAATAGGCAAAATATACTTTTTTAATAAATGCAGAAATGTTCCTCTGCCGCTTTTTCACGGTATATTCCCCACAAATAAAACAAAAACTGTCCGGAGAGTTGACGCAACCTCTGGCTCTGTGAGCCATCACAAATACACAGCACTGCAAACTACAACTGTAGTGAACCACTTCGGAATAAAGCTGGATTACGACTGAGCAAACAAAAGGTAATAATGAACTTGCAAGAAACTGAAATTTGACAGGAACGTTCATGTCGCAACCACCGTGTTTGAGCGAGCGAACGAGGCGAGGCGAATAGGAAAGAACATGCGCCAGCGCGAGTACTGGATTTAGCCCCCCGCCTCCCAATTGTCCTGTTAATGTATAAAATGAATACAAAACACTCTAAAATATCATGAGGGAGTGTTTCTAGTTAGTTAACCAGTACAACCTCTATTTTGGGCCAAGAAAATAAACTGCAGTCGGCTAAAAAGAAATTATGTGAACATTCCTTATATGGGTAAGAAATCTAATTTTGCAAGAAAACGTGACGTGATGGAACATTTTGGCTATTTTTCCTGGATTCAGCACCCCAAAATCTATAGGAATCAGTTGCAAAACTGGAGGCAGTTTTTTGGTAGTGTACCTGTGTAATCTAAGGTTAATTAATTTTCCGAGATTATCAACTGTGTCCCCACGAGATATGTTTCAACAATATCTGATAGAGGTTTTGGGGGTTTCCTCGGAATTAATACCACCTTTAGTTAAGATCTATTATTTGCCTAAGGGGAAATTGTCTTCTGGTTTACCTAATATTGGGGTTGGTATAGATAATGGGAATATTCTGAATGTTACTGATATTCTAGAAAAGTCCTCTGACTCTCCTGTTTCCTCTACTTTACTAATTACTTTTGCATTATTGTCAGATAAAGAATGGTTACTGAGGCTTTTTTTCCAGAAGAGGAGGCTGCCCTTTAAAGGCTTGATGGTCCGGATTTATCCGGACTTATCAAGGGAAACTCAG
Source organism: Ichthyophis bannanicus (assembly GCA_033557465.1). Taxonomy (NCBI): domain Eukaryota; kingdom Metazoa; phylum Chordata; class Amphibia; order Gymnophiona; family Ichthyophiidae; genus Ichthyophis; species Ichthyophis bannanicus. The sequence goes on from CM066038.1 coordinate 422,146,593, forward strand.
AAGCGGCGTAGAGAGTTTCTTCTATTACGTTCAGGAGTTCTCCAGGTGGGAGGGTTGTTTTTTTTGAAACATCCATGTAAGTGCCTAGTGAAATATCACTCGATTTCATATGTGTTTTATGATCCCTCCCAGCTTGTGGCTTTTATTTCTGCACGGCGCTTAGGATCTCCTATTGGGGCCTCCCCGGAGCTCATTTAATGTATAGCCGGGTTTAAATTGACTGTCATGATTGCTTGGTTCCTCTATGGATAATTAAATAGATATGTCACTTCCCCTCCTATTTGTGGGCTAGGGTGAATGGATACACTGGTGCAGTTTTCTGTAATGCTTGCTGTGTTTTGTTTTTCTATTTTCAATTATTTGCTAATTTGTATCTATTCTATTTCTTTCAAGATGGTTCTGTGAACTTCTTGTGATTTTTGATTTAAAATGCTATAAATAAAAAAATAAAAAAAAAAAAGAAGGAAGTTTGAAAGTTGGTGATAAAAAGTGTTAACAGGAGAAGCTTTTGAGAAGCAGGGTTTTACCTAGCCATGTGAATGCCAAGAACTTTTTCTAAGGTAAAGAACCTTTGCTTAACCTAGAGTTTGATAACCAAAGCAGCACATGATAAATGAAGAAATTTAGCTGTGCTGGACAAACAAAGGAAGCTGTGATTTACTTGCTGAAATGTTTTTGCTGAAAACAGCTGCACATGTTTAAAGGTTCTTTCAGTTTCTTCAGTTCCAGTTGCATATGTTTCCTGTTATTTACTTGGAGAATAATCCTTATGTCTGCGTTGAACCTTAGTGCTTATGGGAACCTAAATAAAAATTCTTGTTTTGCCTTAAATACCAACGGTCTCACACTACTTTGTCTTTGAGTAAAAGAATCAACTACAAGTCCCAGAGTTCCCTGCTGCAGACAAGGATAGTAACTCTTTATTTAAGGACAAACATTGGCAGCCCTATGCCTGTAAGCCTTTGGCCCAGGCGAGGGCCACGACAATTTCTATGTCAGAAATAGGTCAAATACTGAAACAATTCTATAAAACCCTTTATACTAGAGAAGAAGCATCCTTTGAGCAGATTAAAGTACCTTACATAAATTTCAGTGCCATTCTTAGGAAGAGAGCGTGCAGATACTACATTAAAAAAGCGGTCGCCTGTTCGGCTCCAGGCCCAGATGGATTCTGAGATGAATACTACAAACTCATGCAAGATAGTCAACTCAGACATGGTGGCGGTTTATAACAGTTTGCTTCACACTGGGGAAATAAAATATGGAGAAAACAAAGCCCATATCACCATCTTACCTAAACAAGGAAAAGATCCACAAGTGACAGCCTCTTATCAACCTATTTCCCTGATTAATTTTGATCTTAAGGGGTTCACTAAGATTTTAGCTGGCAGGCTGGCAGTCCATCTTCCCACCCTTATTAATCTTAGTCAGGCAGGGTTTGTAAAAGGGAGATACCCTGTTGGAAATATCCATCAAATCTTAACTTCAATGGAATGGACCAGCCGCCATTAAGTGGTCGTCTCTCCTTGTAAGTTTTGACACTGAAAAGGCTTTCGACATGGTCAGCTGGCAATATTTATTTGAGACCCTGTGAAGCTATGGACTTGGAGAGGGTTTTATGAAAGGGGTTAAGCCTTGTATACTATCCCCAAAGCAGCAATAATGGTGAAGGGGGGGACTAACTGAATACTTTGAGTTAGAACGGGGAACAAGACAAGGATACCTGCTAGCCCCATTACTGTTTGTCTTATCTTTAGACCCCCTTCTTAAGAAGATACATTGGAGAGAAGATATTGGGGGGGGGGGGGGGGGTAACCATTGGGAAAGAAAGTTTTAAGGCGGCCGCCTTTGCAGACGACCTTTTGGTACATTTGACCAAGCCAGCGAGCTCACTGGAGGTACTGCTCTAGGAAGTCAGTCAGTAAAGGAAAGTAGCACATCTCAAATTAAATATGATAAAATGAGAGGATTTAGATGTCCTAAAAGACCTACAAGCTAAATGGCCTTCCCCTTTCCGTTACATTGGGCAGGAGATCATTTTAAATAACTGGCTAACTACTGACCCCCGACACCTATATTCAGCCAATATACCAATTTTGATTAAAGGGATAGGGGAGCAGTTAAGAGATTGGAGACCACTGCCCTTGACTCTTCTAGGACGTATAGTCCTATATAAAATGGTAATTTTCCCCAAACTTCTACAGTATATGTACTACAACTTTTAGCAATCTGTATACTTCAGAAAGATTGCAGGGTATTAGAAAAGGGTATCACTACCTTCTTGTGGAGAGGGAAGAAATCACGCATTGGATTGAGGAGGCTAACTGGACCCTGGAGTGTAGGGGGACTGGGTCTTCCAGACACAGCACAATACAATAAGGTCTGTCTCCTCAGACATGTGCAAGATTGGCTCAGAGGGACTTCTGATTTCACACCAGTGAAGATGGAAGGAGTCCTGGTAGCCCCTTATAGTCTGCCATATGTTCTAAATGCAAGGATGGGGGAAATCCCAGAAGCGGCCCGGGTAAATACAGTGTTACAGGCGACATGGGGGGATGGCACTCTGTGTGCAAGAGGTTAGGCATTGACCCACACAGTTCGGAATATCTTCCTCTTCAGGGTAACATCTCATTTTCCCCTAGTGTTGACTCTAAGATCTTTAAAGTCTAGGGGGAGAAGGGACTGGTATCCCTCCAACAGGGAGTCAATGAGGAAGACAAAGTGTGCACTTTCCAGGAGCTACTAAACCAGTACACACAGCTTTGCCTACTGCAATTTAAACACTATATACAAGGACTCTGACTAGAGACCCTGACCCAGGAGACTCACACTAAATTAGAGCAGTTCTTTGAGTTCAAAACCCGGGAAAAGCTATCCATTACACAATATAATAGCAAATTGCATGACCTAAAAATGCCCGAGAGACATGAGATATATATCACAAATGGGAACTTGAACTCTCCATTGATTTGCAAGGCTTCCCCTGGGAAACCACAGTGAACAAAATATGAGGAGTGGTCCAGGGGGCCTGACTTAAGGAGATGCAATACAAAATCCTTCAACGGGCTTACTTCACTCCGATGATAGCACAGAAAGCAGGGTTGACCACCTAGGGAGGGTGTCCACGCTGTAGACAGGCCTCGGCACACTTGAGACACAAGTTGTGGGGATGCCTGAGGTTCCAGAGGTTTTGGGGGGAAATCCAAAAATTGCATTGCCCCCAGGACTGGCAATACTAGACAATGTTAGTCTAGGAGGCCCCAAGGGAAAGCAAGCCTGTCTACTACTATGTAAGGGATGCTTTATAGCCAAGCAGTGCATCCTAAGGCACTGGAGAGAAGAAGCTAGCCCTACCTTCCAGGAGTGGCAACTGGCATGGCATAAGCTGGCAATATGGGAAGGGATGGCTTCCAGAGATGGGGGAGTCATAGAGAAGCCTTTCTCCACAATTGGGACCGTATCTATCCTATGTTTCCCCATGGGCAAGAAATGACCTCCTCACTATCTAGGGGGATTGGCTCACTGAGCCCAGTGGTAACAGAACCTGGTCTCTCAGGGGGAGGAGGGGGGTAAAGGGGAAGAGTTAGAGCTGGAATCCCTTAGGATAGAGCAGAACACACCCATCTTGAGGGCCTATGCTATATTGCCAGTTATAGGGGAGAAGGGGTGGGTCGGGAGCAGAGGGAGGGAGGGAAGGAAGGGTCTAAGAGGTTGGGAGGAGAGAAGAACAAGGGGAAAATTAACAAACTTTATTACTTTTCTGTACCTAAAAGGGAACACTGATGGGTACCCTGGTGGAGAGGGGGTACGTAAGTGCATTTACTCATACTAGCTATCTCATAAAGGCTGAAAGCTGAGACTAGAATACTGAGGTAGAAGGTTCATATATAGGCACTTAGTATGATTCTAAGTGGTTCTGTCTGCTATAAGATAGTTGGGGGGGGCCCTCAGTTCTTTCTTTTTCTTTCTTTCCTTCTTTCTCTTTCTTTCCTTCTTTCTCTTTCCTGTTAGTCTTATATTTCCTTTACCCTGTTAATGTATTTTACACAAGGTAGATAGAATCGGTTTGTATATATCTTACCTGTTGAGGCACTTATATTAGAGCACTGTCCCAGGATGCTTATGGTGAAAACTGTTATGTTTTTATGTTTATACCCATTAGTGATGTGACTTTTCTTTGATTTGTGAGAATCAGTAAAACGATTTAAATATAAATGTTTCTAAGCTGCTGTTTAAGCAACTGGAATTTTAAGCTGTGGTAGAAGTAATTTACCAAGCTAAGGGAAATGTTTTCTAAAGTGTGCTACCTGGTCGTGAGAGGTTTAGCACCGCACTAAAAAGTAGCATGGGGCGACAAACCAAAAACCCCCCATTATCATGGTAGTGCACACGGGTGGGTGACATAAGTTGCAACTGCAGCCATTTTGCCATGTTGAAGCACAGTAATTGCAGGGGGACAGATGTACCCACTCCCTTGCAGCTAGCCTGCAGGTCCATGCTGGTAACATGTCCCACACATGCTTTACTAGCTCAGGGCTTAGTAGACATGCCCCTAAATTTTCTTTTCGATATTTTCTGTCTTTCTGTGAGTCTTTTGGAGGTGAGGGATGTTTTCAATTACTTTAATCCATAACCAAACTGCATTAGTTTTTTAAACCTTTGCCTGGAATACATTGTGACATGTTCTGAGAAAATACAGGAACAAGTTTTAATGACTTTATAATACTTCCTCTTCATGTGGATGGGGCTAGAATAGCTGGCCTAAGAAAAGTCATTATCTGAAAGCTGACAATATAGCACTTTTAATTAGCTGTGGACATGGAGGAGGAAGCCACTTATCACAAGGTAAAAAAGGAACAGCAGACAATTAGATAGCCACCTCTGCCCTGCCTTCCTTCCCCCATCAACTTCATCACTCTCATCACATTAATGAAAATAGCATACAAGTTATCCAAAGGACATAGTGCAATAAATATATTTTTACATTTTAAACATTCAGATGAATCTCAGCACTGTCACAGCAAAAGCGTTTTTGTTTTAGTAATCTACAGAGTGATTATTAAATCCAAGATCTCTGCAATATTTGGAGATCTAGAGACATTGCGCCTTAAGGATGATAAGTTTTGTTAAGGTTTCCACTAGTAAAAGGGAAACGTCTACTTGATGTAGGGTTGCACTGCATTGCCCCTGTTTGTGATCATGTGATGAAGATGATGATTAACTGCATCTCTAGCATGCTTGTGTTTTCTATAATACACAGCGACCTCACAGGTATAGCAAGCAAATTATCTTCAAGCTATTTCATTTTGAAAATCAAAAAAAGCAATGGAAAACTTTTTCTATATAATTTTCCACATTTTTGGATGTCCTGCTTCCACTTTAATGCCTATGGTAAGCAAAATATTCCAAAGTAGCGCCCTAAATGTTTCACCAGAAGAGCCCATCTAACAAAACTGTCATTAAGAGAGAACTTCAAGGTAGCTGCTACTGGCCGGCCTACTCCTTGGTTTTTGCTCTTGATCCCACTTTGTCTGGTGGTTGTCAGGTTAAACCATTTGGATTCATAGAAGTAAAGGTCAACTCCTAAGTAGGAGGTAATATCTTTTGTACATTTGAGGTTAACTTTCTAAAGCTATCCCACCTTTAGAAAATTACAGTAGATGAAAGCTTTAGTCCAATTTAATTTCTATATAAATTCTATTTATCGATCAAAAGTTGATGCAAGTAGTCGTACTTCCATTAAAAACTTATTTTCAGCAGTCATATAGAGTATTACTAAAGTTAGGGTTCCCAAGCTTCTCATAATAACATGGCAAGGGCTGCAGACTTCAGCCTTTGCTATAGAATTGACTGGTTCCATATGGAGCTCAGTTGGAAGATGGTGATGGCCACTGTGTCTTTCTCTAACTCCTACTTCCCTCTTTCTGGAAAATACTCTCTTATGTTGATAAGGCTGGCAGAAAGAGGAGAGCACCAGTACATTTTGCCATGTACTGCTCCCCTGCATTTCCTACTCCTGTCCATATCCTTCCATAAACCTGCTTCCTCCTTTCCCCTAGATTCCCATCCCTGAGTCTCCCTCCTTCTGCTCTCCCCATACTTGATCATTCCTTATCTTCTTTCCTACTCCTTTTTCTTGTTCTTCTCATTCCTGAACTCTTCTCGTCTTTCTCCCCCACTTATTTCCTCTTTTCCATCTTTAAGATTCTTTCTTCTTCTTCCATTCCGATCTTCAAGACTCAACACCCCCCCCCCCCCCATACACACACACACACACACTTTCTCCCACTGACAACTGTAATCTTTCACTCATAAAATCCCCAAAATAACAATACAGGGAAGGCTGAAATTTTTATTTATTTTTATCATGCAAAATAAATGTTTTATGTAATATGAGTCTACCTTACATGATAACAGAGTCCATCAAACAATCTAAGCTTGTTGAAAGGTGCTTGAGTATTTCACATGCCCATTAGCATACTAGTAAACCAGCTGGCTATGGAGGGAAGAAGAATCATTAGGCCTTCTAAGAGTCTCGCCCTCCCTGTCCTTCATCCCCATCCGCAATTCCTGTTTTTCTTATAAAGATTGTTTAGAAGATAAGAGGGCTGTTTCTTGCAACTTTCTTCAAATTAATTCTACCTAATAACCCTACTGGTTCTGGTAATTCCCAACTGGGCCAAGGTTGATTTTTACTCCAGAGCTTCTTAAGTAAATTCTGAGATTGTCAACAGCAAACAATTTTTTATGAGAAAGTTTCCAAATTTCTTTCCTTTTCCACATTCCCGTTTGCTGGTGACTTTGCTTCAGAGGAATAACTTCATGCAAAATTTGCTTCATCAAAATCAAATCACTGTGTAGCTATGTAGGAGGAGGGGCAAATGTCATCATTTTGCCATATAAATAGTTGTTAACTGAACACCAACCAGAAATTAATTTTAAATCTCCTCATGCCATATGTGCAGATAGAATGAGCCCAGAGGTTTTGAAGATAGGATGGGGTGAAATTTCCACCTGTGCATTTCTTATGGAGAAATTGTCAACTTTGCCTTTCTCTTGCCCTCCTAGCCCCACTCCCATCCACATTCAAATCACTTGCCAGCTTTGAAAAGTACAAAAGCAGTATGTCACTTCCGATGGTCTAACTTAACATTAAATTTGGTTCATCTCAGTCTAGACATTTAGAAATTCATAAGCCTCTCTTCCTTATGAAAGGAAGGCTAAAAATGCAGAGTTCCAAAATAAAATGCAGCACAACTACTCAGAGGAGAGGTAAGAACAGTGAAGTGCAACGCGTAAATGTAGATCAGTTGTTTGCTCCTTCAAAAGGTAGAAAGAATAGAGGACACACAATGAAGCTACAAAGTAGCACATTTAAGACTAAACGAAGAAAATATTTTTTCATTCAATGCATAATCAAACTCTGGAATTCGCTGCCAGAGGATGTAAGAAAAGCTGTCAGTGTAGCTGGGTTTAAAAGAGTTTTGGATAAGTTCCTGGAGGAAAAGTCCAAAAACTATTATTAAAATGGACCATGATGAATATGCAGAAATCCATTAGACTGACAGAAATATATGAGATTTGTGCAGATTCTACCAAGATCAATGGTAAATGTTTCAAAATATAGCATGGCTGAAAAACAGACTTTAAATCCATCATCTCATCATATCCCTGCTGCTGAGTATACAACTGAGCAGTGGTTTAAAGAAAGAAGAAAAGATGCATTTAAAATTTCTTCCTAATTATAGAACTGGCTTGTTTCAGGTTTTGTAAAAAGGATTTTACGAGTATGGTCTCCTCTAGGTCATTACCTGGAAAACTATAAGGGACATATTTACTAAGCTGTGCTTAGTATTTGTGTCCTGGATTGGCCACAGTTGGAAACAGGATACTGGGCTTGATGGACCCTGGTCTGACCCAGTAATGCATTTCTTATGTTCTTGTTGTTGTTAAGTGCCATTAAGTGGGTGTCGACTCATGGCGACCCTCTGGATAGTTTTCCTAAACTGTGTTCGGTCTTCAGTCAGGTGGCTCTTGTTGACAGAGTGGTACCCTCAGCTGCTGTTAATTTATCAGTCCATCTCATTACTGGCCTTCCCCTTTTGTGTTGACCTTCTACTTCACCATTCATGATGTCTTTCTCTAATGATCTCTCTCTTCGCATGATGTGTTCAAAGTATGAAAATTGAAGTCTTGTCATCTGAGCTTCTAAAGAAAGCTTGGGTTTGATCTCCTCTAGTACTGACTAGTTTGTTCTGTGGGCAGTCCATGGTAAACACAGTATTCATTGCCAGCACCATAATTCAAAGGCATCAATTTTCTTCCTGTCTATCTTTTTCACTGTCCAACTTCCGCAACCATATGATGTAATTGAAAATACTATGACTTGAATGAGTCAAATCTTTGTATGGAGAGAGACATCTCTGCTCTTGAGAATCTTGTCTAGGTGCTTTATAGCCATTCTGTCAAGAGCAATGCATCATCAAATTTCTTGACTGCTTGTTGTTTCTTTATCGCTAGTTGATCCAAGTAGGTTAAAGTTGTCCACACTTTCAATTTCTTCTCCATCAACAATGAACTTATCAATTTTACCAATTGTCATGATCTTTGTCTTCTTTACATTAAGATGCAGGCCGATTTATGTTCCTTAATCGTGAGAAGCAAATGTTTCAGATCATCTTCACTTTCAGCCAGTAATGTGGTATCATCAGCATAACGAAGGTTGTTGATGAGTCTTCCACCAATCTTCACACCTCTGTTGTCTTCATACAATCCTGCTTCTCTGATGATTTGTTTTGCATATAAATTAAACAGGTAGGGCAAATGTATGCAGCCTTGTCGTACACCTTTGCTGATTTTAAACTATTCTGTTTCTCCTTGCTCCGTTCAAACTGTTGTTTCTTGATCAATGTACAGCTTGTACAAGAGAACAATCACTTCCAAATCCTATCGGTCATCTTCAACAAGGTTAGATATTGAGAATCATATTACCTATGTTTTACCATATTCATTGTTATCCTCTAAAATAGCGTCAGCAATAAAAAAAAAAGGTGGTCTGTGCTTCAGGCACATTTTTGTTTTGGAAACAGTAAAGTACGGATAGCGTACCAGCATAGAAGAAATTTGAAAGACTATCTATGTCCCGCAGTACAGCAGACTGGAGTGACCTTAAATACTGGTCATGTGAAATGTGGACATTGTCAGTGTTGTCAGATTATGGAGGAAAGAGCTAGTGTGGTCACTGGGACTCATACAATTAATTTAAATGCAGCTACTACCTGCTCTTCAAGTTTATCTGGTATACTCCTTACAATGTCCCTGCAAGAAGATTTATATTGGATAGACAACACGTCAGTTGAAGGTACAGTTATCTGAGCATAAACATTGCCTCCTCAAAAGAAAAATAGATGCCCCGATGGTTAGCCACTGTCAAGAATGTCATCATGAGTGGAGGAGTGGCCTAGTGGTTGGGGCAAGGTACTTCAGGCCGGAAGGTCGGGGGTTCAAATCCCACTAGAGGACAGCAGCCTTGGGCCGGAAGGACTGGGGTTTCTAGTCCCACAGGTGCTCCTTGTGGTCTTGGGCAAGCCACTTAACCCTCCATAGCCCATGTTCCCTGTAAAATAGTTATCTCCAAGTTATCATGCCCTGTTCAATGTAATTTCAGTTTGTTCAATGTAAACCGCACTGATGCAGAATAGCACGGTATATAAGAGAATGTAAATAAATGATTTTTTTTATTTTCGGTATATGGTAATTGATCATATACCTAATAATATTTGTAGCAGCGATCAGGGCACTATCCTTTTATGACATTAACAATGATGGATTTTCAAGCTGAACACTTTGGAGCCTATGGGGCTCAATAGCTCGAATGAGAGGGAAGTGTTCCTTTAAACTTTCCCTGTCGAGTGATGGTTTTGGGATGGTCTTTCTCCCTTTCACTTTTGATTGGTTTTTGAGGACATTTAAATGCTATGATGACATTAGACTCCATAGTCAGAGTCTGGATAGTCCACTTGACTAATTTATTGAAGTATCCCCCGATGAAGCAATGTTTGTGAAACAAAGGTCTTCATAGGGCATATTCAATGGTGATCTCCAGAGAATCCCTAAAGGTAAGTAATTGATAGTGGTAGTATTGGATTTATTTGAGACTGTTTCCGGCTTTTTGAATTCTTTCATTTCACAGATATATGGGAGTGATGCCGATTTCTCCATCAGCGGCCAGAGTGGTGGAAGTAGTGTGACATTGTTCTTTTGCTACTACTTCGGTGATCAATGACTGTATGAGTAAAGCTGATTTGTTGATAGCAGCTGGAGAGATGGAAGAACTGTGACATTGTTTCTTTGCTGCTAAACTATAGAGCTGCATTTGTGATGGTTAAAATGGTTAAAAATGAGATTAAAAAATGAGTATTCAGTAAGATATTATTATAGAGAATTGATTTGAGGTAGGAGCAGCTTTTTAGACTGCTGATGGTGGTGTAAGTAGCTCCCCTTTGGGCAGTGAATAACTGCTGTATAGAGGAACAGTACTTTTTATTGAGGTCTTTTCTCTTCCTTGTAGTTAATAATTTGGTTTTGTGTGGTTTTCTCTGGAGTTCCCTTTTTATTTAGAGTTTCCCAATTAACTTGAAATTAGCCACTGTCAATAATGTCATCATGATTTTTTTTTATTTTCAGTATGTGGTAATTGATCATTCATACACTCCCCCATCATCTATCACGCTTCAAAATCACGATATCAAAATAAAAAATGAGGTGAAATACTTAGGCGTGATTCTAGATAAGTATCTTAGTATGGACTCCCACATCAGGAACACAATAAAAAAAATCCACTACAAGCTTAAGATCCTAAAGCAACTTCGCCCACTAGTACATATACAGGACTTTATGAGCATTATCCAAGCAATCATCACACCACACTTTGATTTTGCTAACTTAGTTCTTCTAGGAACAACAAAACAGAACATTAAAAAACTTCAGCTAGCACAAAACACTGCGGCTAGAATCATAATGAAGGTTCATACATTTGAACATATAACACCTATATTAGCTAACCTTCACTGGCTACCAATACAATGCAGGATAAACTACAAAATCCTAATAACTACATTCAAGGCTTTAAATAATATGGTACCACCGACACTATGCAAACTCATTACTATGGACTCATCTAAAACTGCTCATAGGAGAGGTCATACAAATAAAATAATGACCCCGAAAACCTTCACAAAAGCCAAAAAAACAACCAACAACATGGCATTTTCCCATGCTGCCCCCATCCTCTGGAACTCCCTCCCTGAGGATATCAGAGTTCTAATTGATATTAAGGAACTCTGAAAGAAACTAAAAACACATTTATTTACAACACACTATGGCCCACAGATAAACACCCTCTCCCATAATGAAAATGGATAACAGAGGACAAACTAGCTAACTAGCTATCAAACCTAGTATGTCATTTCAAAAATTGCATATAAAACTTAACTCATGCTCCTTATTCTGTACAATTAATCTAACATTTATAGTTGGACATCCAACTACACTGCAAGGTACATAGTACATACACAATGGTACAATTATTTTGTATATAGTTCTAATGCTCCCCAAAAAATTGTTATGTTTTCTGTAAATAGTTCATGCAATATATTATGTTTTGTTTATTAAGACGCAAGCCCTTTGTACATAGTTCACCGATGTTAGCTTATGTTTCATGTTTGCTGTGTTCTGCTTCTGCTGACTACTTGCCTGCCTGTTAACTGCTTGTGCTTGTGCTGATTACCTGTCTGCTGTCCGCTACTCGTGGCCTGCACTCTCAAAGCAGCTCTGTATCCTGCCTTTGTGTCTCCCCAGGTACTCGTTTCCAGTCCCCACCCACCGGAAGTGATGCTGGGTTCTCCCGCGTTTAAAATCCACACTGGTGCGGCTGCTGGCTGCTGTTTGCTGTGTTCTGCTTCTGCTGACTACTTGCCTGCCTGTTAACTGCTTGTGCTTGTGCTGATTACCTGTCTGCTGTCCGCTACTCGTGGCCTGCGCTCTCAAAGCAGCTCTGTATCCTGCCTTTGTGTCTCCCCAGGTACTCGTTTCCAGTCCCCACCCACCGGAAGTGACGCTGGGTTCTCCTGCATTTAAAATCCACACTGGTGCGGCGCCCCGCGCGCGCGCCAAAGGCGCGCGCACAAGGAGCAGGACCTGCTCCTTGTGCGAGCTCCTTGGGGCGAGTTCCGGGGCGACGAAGACAGGGTCTGGACCTCTCTAACTACGCATCTACATATGCCCTCTCCCTTGTCCCCGCCTCCAAACTCTATTACCCCACTCTCTTCATATCTGCCGTCAAAAGCAGTTTTCTTTGCTATACCGCCCGTTGCAGCACTAGGTTTCTTGCTATTGCTCTTCCTCCCCCTTATCATGTCCGTCATCCCGGTGCACTGGGGCTGGCGTCCTGTTACGCCTTCTGCTACCCTCCCTGGTCATCTTGCCCGACAGCCCCTCAATTTTAGCTATTGTACCTCTTCCCCTCCGCAGTCCTCCCCTTCCTCTGTGCCTTCCTGCCCGCTCTTGCATTTAGCTCTCTTAAACTGTCGCTCAATTCGGACCAAAACATCCCTGATTCAAGATCTTATCGTACTGCACAGTCTGAACATTTTCTTTTTGACTGAAACCTGGCTGAGAGAGGGCAATGAGCCCTTCCTCAACCGGTGTCTCCCACCTGGCTACTCTTTCCTGTCTACCTCACGTCGTGGCAGAAGCGGCGGCGGAATCGCTGTTATTTACCGCTCTTCTGCTTCACTATCTGAACTCTCACCCCCCCCCTAGCCTCTCCTTTCTATCCTGAGTCCCTCCTTGTGCGACTAGACTCCTCCTCTTCCCTCTATTATTTCCTTCTCGTCTATGCCCCTCCTTCTCTTTCCTCCCCCTCCTGGGACTCTTTACTAACTACTATCTCTGAAGTTTCCCTCTGCTATCCTCGTCTCTTAATCCTAGGTGATTTCAATACTCATGTTGACGCCCCCACCTCAGCGAGAGACCTTTCTTTTCTTACTTTTCTGTCCGATCACTCTCTTCAACAATTTGTCTCCTTCCCCACTCATATTGCTGGTCACACTCTCGATCTCCTCATTGCTTCAGGTTCCTTCCCTTTTTTACCCTTGTCCCTTTCTTTTTCTTCTCTCCCTTGGACCGATCATGTATGTCTTCTCTTTGACGCTCCTGTCCCACCTGCCACCTCCTCCCTGAACTCCAATACCAACTCCTCTTCCACGCTCTCCCGCCAAATTACTGCTGATACCCTTTCTCAGCTTCCCTCCCCAGCCACCTTGCTTCCAGTAGACTTCGACACTCTCCCTCTCGACGCTCAGGTTCACAAATTACATTCATCACTCTCCTCCGCTTTGGATTTTGCTGCTCCTCTTCGTACTCATCATTCCCGCCGTCGCCTCCCACACTACCCTTGGTTTCATCATGGTCTAGTCCTACACCGTAAGCATCTTCGCCGTGCAGAACACCTCTGGCTGAAGCATCCTTCTCCTGTCACCTCCGCTGATTTCCATACTTGTCACCGCCACTATCGCACTCTTCTTCACACCGCAAAACGTGATTATTATGCTGACCTCATTTCCTCCTCCTCGAATTCGTCTCATCAACTATATTCAGTTCTTCGTTCCCTCACAGCCTCGCATTCTGCGTCTTCCCCTTCTCCTAACGTAACCTCTGCTTCCCCAGATTCCTCCTCCCTTGCCTCTTTCTTTGTTTCCAAAGTTAGTACTCTCCGCCAAGCTTTTCCCCAATGTCCCCCACCTCTTTCTCCCCCCACTGAGTCCCCCCCCTCTCCTTCCCCTTCTTCGCTACCCTTAATTCCTGCATTATCACATTCCTGGTCCTCCTTTGACCCCATTACATCTGAAGTTTTGAATAAGACCTTCTCTACTATCCGTAAAACAACTTGCCCAGCTGACCCTATCCCTTCTCAATGGCTTCTAGAACCTTCCCTAGCCCTATCCCCTTATATCCTTTCTCTCTTCAACACAAGTCTATCCTCTGGTTCTTTTCCCTCCACTTGGAAGCATGCAATAGTCCGCCCCCTCTTGAAATCTCACTCCTCTGATCCTTCCATTCTTTCTAACTGGCGCCCCGTCTCAAACCTATCCTTTCTGTCAAAACTCCTCGAGAAATTGGTTTTCTCTCAACTCTCCTCCCATCTTGAACTTTCTCTCACTCTTCACCCCCGTCAATCAGGTTTCCGCCCTGGCCACAGCACTGAATCTGTCCTTCTTTCTCTTCTCAATGATCTTCACATTGCTCACGATCGCGGTCTTATCACCTTGGCTGTTTCTCTTGATCTATCTGCAGCTTTTGACTTAGTGGATCATCACACCCTTCTTTCCCGTCTTCATGAAGCCGGTCTTTCAGGTACGGTTCTCCGGTGGTTTCACTCATTTCTATCCTGTCGCTCCTTTTCTGTCGTCACCACGTCTTCCTCTTCTGCCCCTACCCCCCTATCCTGCGGTGTTCCCCAAGGGTCTGTTCTCGGCCCACTTCTCTTTAATATTTTCCTAGCCCCTCTTGCCCTTTTAATCCAACAGTTTAGCATTTCTGCAAATTACTATGCAGATGACATCATTCTTCTCCACCACACTGATTCCTTTTCCCCTGATATTTCCCCTCTTAACCTCTGTCTCACTGCTGTGATGTCCTGGTTCTCTTCTAACTTTCTACATGTTAACCCGGCGAAATCCTTTGCAATCTGGTTCACTTTTGGCAGCCCCTCCCCTACCTGTGCTCCTTCTCTGTCCTCCCAGCCTATCCTCCTGGTCTCATCACTCCGATACTTGGGTGTTGTTCTTGACTCTGCCCTTACTTTCAAAGACCACATTTCCTCAATTGTTCAGCGCTCTTTCTTCTCTCTCCGACAACTCAGAGCAGTCCGTCCCTTCCTCTCTACTCCTGTCCTAACCACCCTCCTGCTCACCCTTGTACTGTCTCGTCTTGATTATTGTAATGTCTCTTTTGCCGGCCTACCCAAGTCCCAATTGTCTCGTCTCCAACGTGTCCAAAATGCTGCCATCCGTCTGTTGACCCACGCATCACGTTTCGATCACATTACACCCCTTCTTTATCAGCATCACTGGTTACCCATCTCATTCCGCATTCAATTTAAACTTCTAATCTTTGCACACAGAGTAATCCATACTGGCACTCCTCTCTACCTGACGAATCAGATACAATTCCGCACCTCTCACCGTCTCCTCCGCTCCGTACACATTAATCGCATGGCCCTCCCCTCCCCCGCACAGGCTCGTTTAGAACAAACCCGCTCCTCTGCTTTCTATTTCTTGGTTCCGAGCCTCTGGAACTCGCTCCCCCCCTCCCTCCGTGCAGAAGACACATATCAAGCATTCAAAGCCCAGCTCAAAACCCACCTTTTCTGTCTTGCGTTCGATCCTCCTCCTTAGCCTACCCTCCCCCTCCTCTCTAATATGTTTCTCTTATGAAATGTATATCCCCCCCTTCCCTTTCTCCCTTGATAGTACACGTGTATTACTGTCTTCTGTTAACTTTATTTTCCGTTCTCTGCTCCTCTTTTCTTTCTCTTCTTTCCTTTTCTTATAACTGATGGCGTTCTTTTCCTTTTCCGCAGCCAAGTGCTTGTTTTAATTAACTTGCCTGATTTTATTTATTGTAAACCGCTCAGATGCCTACGGTATTGAGCGGTATAACAAGTTTTAATAAATCTAAATCTAAAAAGAACTGTAACTATATCGCTCTGTTCTTTATCGTTGTTTTTTGTAAACCGCATCTGATCCTTGGGAAAGTGCGGTATATAAGTGATTATTAAATAAATAAAATAAAAAAATAAATAAATTAGTTGAGAGAGAATAGGTGTGAGCTGAGGTTTTTTGTGAGTGTTGTGTAGTATCGTCAGTGAGATGCTATTTGCTATAGTATTGTCCTGTGTTAGCTCTGTCTTAAGATTTTAATGTAGCACTTCTTTAAAATGGATTTCTTGTCTCTTTTGCTGGGATTTTTACCAGGTTTGGTCAGGAAATGGGATTTGTTTTTCTTTTGATATAGCACTTCTCCTGGATGAGGACTACCGATATGTGTTTTCTTTTGGATTTTGTTGTAATGTGGAGGTTGGGGTTTTTCCCCTTCCTTTTGATAATGTATGGTTTAAATTTTGTATGTTTCTTTAATAATAAATAAAATGTTTAAAAATAAAAAAAAATAAAAAAATGGATTCAAAATAGAATCCATTCATGTATTTTTCTCTTCATGAGTGTGCTAGAAGTATAAAATCATGTATATAAAAAACATGAAACTCAGCCACTTGAAAATTCTGCCAAATGTGTTTTGCTAACCATTGTTATTTTGGCCCTCATTTCAGGTTGATTTCTGGTTCCCAGATTCTGTCACACAAATAAGACCAGGCCTGCAAGTAGACTTCCGAGTTGAATTTCACCAGGCTTTAGACGTGCAGTCTCTTCTAACACATAAAGGAATGGACTATGAGTAGGTTTTCCTTTATTATGATACATTTTAAGACATGGGTTCAAAAAGGTCATAAGTTATTTATCTAACAGGTTTTTTGAACCGTTTTATCATTTCAGTCAAAGTGGTTAACATTGTAATTTAACAAGAACATTGATAACTTGGATTTTTCTGAGGCAATGGAGGGTTAAGTGACTTGTCCAAAACCACAAAGGAGTGCTAGTAGGAACTGAACCCTGGTCTCTTGGTTCCCAAGCCAGTGTTCTAACCAGTAGGCTACTCCTCCACTTGAAAATAGTTGAGACAATTTTTGACTAAGATGAGACTATTCACACTACTTTCTAACCTTTAGTCATATTTTAACAAAATAAGGGGCTTCGTTACTAAACTGCAATAAGGTTTTGCACTTGCTGTGTGTTAGGACCTAAAACCAATGTGCGGTAAATGCAAAGGCCACACACTGACTCTCAGGGGTGTGGCCAGCAAGTCCCCTACAGTTAGCATTCAGAAAGGTTCCTTACCATGCATTAAGCTCATTTGCAGTTAGTGCGGATACACTTAATACCTCTTTTTTTGAGATGGCGTTAAGTGCTCCTGCCTTAACTGCAAAATTGACAGTGCGCTATAAGTGCTAGACATTAGCTGCAATGCATAGTCCACACCCACACTCTGCCCTATAACTTACTCAGTCACAATGCCATCAGTCATTAAACAGTACTGTCATTATTGTAGGCCCTTGCTAACAGTTCCCACATTAGCTGTTTACCGTGCTTTAGTAAAAGGGCCCCATATATATTATTTTGGATGGTGATTATATTTTGAATGATAAAAATTCCCTTATTTCTGGTGCTTAACCTGTTAGATGGGAAGGACAGTTTTCAAAGCCATTTACAAAGTTAAATACTAGTGATTTTCACACATTCATTGTGTGAAATTTGCTTTCCCTCAAGATGGCTAAATGTACATGTGTTCTTGGATACTTTTAGCTGCAGTTGAGGGAAGCATTCCTGGGAGTATGTTTAGGTGGGGAGGGTAAAAATACTGTGTATAAAAAAACATTTTCTACTCTACGCATGTAATTTTCAATGAAAAAACTACCCATGTAAAAAAGACATGCAAGAGTTCACAGGTACTTTGTGCTCACAGTAAATTTCAAAGTGAATGTATACACATCCTGTTTGAAAACTGACAAAATATCCACTGAGTAAAAGCTCCCTCAGACACTGTCCCACTGCAAACAATCTGAAAATGGTTTCCATGCAGTATTCCAATAAAATAAAACTATAAGCCAATTGAGTAGTTTCAATATTGTATATAACTCACATGACCCTCTTGCAATAATTAGGACATCTCAAAAGTATGTCTACAATATATCCTCATTAGACATGCTATAATGATTAGGAAATAGGGCAAAAATGCCCATACTTATATCGTTCCCTTTCTAAGACAATTCTAAAGCTCTTTATGTGAATTAGGCAACTTCATTTGTCATAGTGAGGTGAAAAGTTGGAAAGAGAAAAAGCACAAGAAAGCCCTGTACCAGAAAGCCTTATAGAGACTGTCAAGCCAGAACCTTCTCTTATTTGGTTTGCAGGAGTGACAGATTTTAGAAACTTTCATCAATACTAACAAGGATTCAGGATAAATAGAGAATTATTAAAGTAAAGGTCAATATAGAAAAAGATTGAAATTTATAGCACATTTTTCAGCAAAGCCAATTTAACTAAAGTAGTCTTTCCGCTGATTTGCTAATGGGACTTTCACAATAAAGGGGCAATTTTATAAAGACATTTGCAAGTGTAAATGGCTCTACATGCACTTAAAAGGCTTTTTGGAAAACTACCCCTTGTAAAAGCACTGCACATGCAATGACAAGAAGGTATGCACTTTTACGTGACTTGGGGTTAGGCCTGTTCAGGGGCATAGTCTGGGCCGAACACAGGAAGAGTCATGGTTTATGTATATTTGGGTCAATATTGAAACACCAGCTTTGGCCTTTTTTTTTTTTTAAGTTCACCGTCAGCTTTTTTAAATATTCTGGATATTCAACGGTGCTATCCAGCACATTTAAGACAAATCAAAGAAAATATTTTCCACTCAACGCGTAATCAAACTTTGAAGTTCATTACCAAAGGATGTAGTAAAAGCTGTTAGTGTAGCTGGGTTTAAAAATTATTTGTACAAGTTCCTGGAGGAAAAGTCAATAACTCATTATTAAAAAGAACCAGGGAAATCCACTATTTACATTGGGATAAGCAACATGGAATCTGTGTATCTTTTTGGGAGCCCAAAAGGTACTTCTGACCTTGGCCACTATTGGAAACAGAATACTGGGCTTGATGGAGTTCTTAATTTGAAAAATAAATTCTTCTAAATGGTTAGCCAAATACCCTGTACCCAATAGGTTTTAAGCTTTTTTTAATGAAGTTTTCTGAAACTGTATTAAAGTTGTCAGAGGACAGAGACTTCAGACATTCAAGCACATGCAATTTATAGAATACTGATTTCATTACTTGTCGAATCTAAGGCCTCATTGTCAATTTTCTATCTAATATAAACCTTACATAATTTACTTCAGTTATATTCCCTATTCTCAGCTGGTCACTTGTCTAGTCAAGGCCCAGTTGATTGACTGTAAGGGCTATAGTTTTACTTGGGCTGATAGCAAGGCTCATACAAAAGAGCCAATTCATTACTGCAGAAAATCTTAAAATAAGAGCAAGAAAGGACATAGAGCAGACCAGCAAGAATTTTGCAAATTCTGATACCACTGCTTTAAATCATGTGGTAATTATAGATATATGATGCCAGAAGAACATAAGATATGCCATACTGGGTCAGACCAAGGTCTATCAAGCCCAGTATCCTGTTTCCAATAGTCGCCAATCCAAGTCACAGGTAATTAGAAGGTTCCCAAAAAGACACAAGGTTCCACAATGCTCGTCCCAAGGCAAGCAGTGGATTTCCAGGGTCCTAATGATTTATGGACATTTCCTCCAGGAACTTGTCCAAACCTTTGATAAACCCAGCTAAACTAACAGCTTTTACTAAATCCTCAAGGAACGAAGTCCAGAGTTTGATTACATGTTGAGTGAAAAAAACATTTTCTTTTATTAGTCTTAAATGGGTTACATTGTAGCTTCAATGCATGTCCCCTACAGGGGCTGCTCAAGGCAATCTGCTGCCTGAAGTGAAGGATGAGATGGCACCACCCTCCCCCCCCCCCCCCATAGAGGGGGACGGGGCTTTTTCAGAACTTCAGTCAGGGACTGAACCAAACCAAAAGGCCGATTAGATTATATGGAAGAAATGCAAGATGTTTGCACATCAAGGAACTAAAAAAGAATGAGAACCAATAGCACAGTTTATAAAACTAAATTATAACTCATTTTTATTTTGTTGTTATAAACTGCATTCGCGCATGTCAGCTCCCTTCCAGCTTCCTCCCCATTACCCAGCCACCTACTAGTCCCATCCCCAAGTGTCAGCTCCCTTCCAATCCCCCTTCAGTACATCCCAGGTGTCAGCTCCATTCCAGCCCCCTCCTTCCCCTGCCATATCAGCTCCTTTCCAGCCCCCTCCTTCCCCGTGTCAGCTCCCTTCCTGTCCCCTCCTTCCCCTGGCAGACCCTCTCAGTATCCGCTCTCTTCCAGTCCTATTCTCCCATCCCCCCCACATCAGCCCATTTGTAGCCCTAGCCCCTAGTTTTCTTTCAGGGCCAGCAGCACTCTCTTCCCCTCCCCTGTTAGCCCTTTTCCAGTCCTATCCCCCTTATCAGCCCACTCCAGTCCTAGCTCCTACAATCATCCCATTACCAGTCCTAGCTCATTTCCAGTGCTAGCCACCCATCAGCCCATTACCAGTCCTAATCCCCCCAATAAGTCTATTTCCAGTCCTAGCCCCCTAATCAGCCCATTTCCAGGCCTAACACCCCTCCCGATCAGCCTATTTCCATTCTTATCCCCCATTTCCAGTTCTAACACCCCCGATAGCCCATTACTAGTCCTAACCCCTCCTCCTGATCAGACTATTTCCAGTCTTAACCCCCCATCATCCCATTTCCAGTTCTAACCCCCCCCCCCCCGATTAGCCCATTACCACTCCTAGCCCCTATCAGCCTTTTTTCAGTCTTAACCCCCATCAGCCCATTTCCAGTCCTAGCCCTCTCCCATCAGCCCAGTACTATTTCTAGTGCTACCCCTCCCCACCCAGCCCAGCCCCAGACCTTCTCAAGGGAAATTAAAAAAAAAAAAAACAGCTGAAGAAGCTGCTGCAGAATGAAGTGCCCTGTGCCCCCCCCCCCTCGCCGCCCTGGAAGAGCCTGACAGTGCATTTCCCCAACACCAGCTCAGTTTTGCAGAGCCACGAAGGTTCTTTTGGGGCTGTGGGGGGGGGGGTGGTCACAGGGCACGTCATTCTGCCGCTGCCACTGAAGCAGTACTGTGGCAGCAGCTTCTCCAGCCAGGGTTTTTTTTCTGTTTTTGTTTTGATTTTGAAGGCCGAGTGAGGTGGTCTTTTTGGGAGCATTTTGCCGCCCCATAAAGTTGCCTCCTGAGGCCACCGCCTCACTCGGCCTCATTATAGAGTCACCCCTTGTCCCCTAGTCTTTCTACTTTTTGATGGTATACACAAGCAATCTATGTTTACCCGTTCCACTCCATTCATTGATTTATAGTCCTCGATCATATCTCCCCTCAGTCATCTCTTTTCCAAGTTGAAGAGCCCTAACCTTTTAAGCCTTCCCTCATAGGGGTATCCTTCCATCCCTTTTACCATTTTGATGGCTCTTCTCTGTACCTTTTCTAATTCTGCTATATCCTTTTTAAGATATGAAGACCAGAATTGCACACAATATTCGAGGTGCGGTCGCACCATGGAATGATACAGAGGCATTAAAATATCTATTGTTTATTCTCCATTCCTTTCCTTATGATTCCTAGCATTCTATTTGCTTTCTTGGCTGCCACTACACACTGAGAAGAGGGTTTCAATGAGTTATCCACAATGATGCCTAAATCCTTTTCCTGGGTGTTGATTCCTAATGTGGAACCTTGCATCGTATAACCATGTTTTGGGTTGTTCTTTCCTAGGTGTATAACTTTGCACTTGTCCACATTACATTTCATCTACCATTTCAATGTCCAGTCTTGTAATTTATCAAGGTCCTCTTGCAATTTTTTGCAATCCTCTTGCGCCTTAACAACTTTGAATAATTTTGTGTCATCTGCAAATTTGATCACCTCAGTAGTTATTCCCATTTGCAGATCATTTATGAATATGTTAAAAAGCAGCGGGCCCAGCACAGATCCCTGGGGTACTCCCCTATTCCCCTTTCTCCATTCAGAAAATTGGCCCTTTAGCCCTACCCTCTGCTTTCTATCTTTTAACCAGTTCCTGATCCACAGTAGTACACTGCCTCCTATCCCATGACTTTTTAATTTCACCCAGAGTATCTCTTGAGGGATCTTGTCAAAGGCTTTCTGAAAATCCAGATACACTATATCAACTGGCTCACCTTTGCTACCTGGTTATTCACACCTTCAAAAAAATATAACAGATTAGTAAAACAAGATCTTCCTTGCCTAAATCCATGTTGACTTTCTCCCATTAAACCATGACTATCTACATGTCAGTAATTTTGTTCTTTATAATAGTTTCAAACATTTTGTCCAGTACTGATGTCAGGGTTACCAGTCTATAGTTCCCTGGATCACCCCTTGAACCCTTTATATACATTTGCATTGCATTGGCAACTTGCCTATTTTCAGGTACTACAGATTATTTTAATGATATTTCACAGATTACTAATAGTAGATCTGCAATCTCATATTTCAGTTCTTTCAACACCCTTGGGAGGCCAGTTCCACATGGGGTATGTCCGACCTATCTGGACGTCCAAAATCTGGATGGGCCAGTTGTGCACCCAATTCTGCACCCGCGGGAGCAGAATCGGGTACAACAGACCTGGATGGGCAGGACATGCCCCGATTCCAGTCCACTGTATGTCCAGCTCCCTTCCCATACAAACACCTAAAGCTCCTGCATGGAGCCTGGTGCCGTGGCATCCCGTCGCCATGGCACTAGGATGACATGAATGCGTCCTGATTGACGGCAAGCCTGTTAACTGTCCAGTTCCCCAATGCCTGATCAGGCCTGCCAAGGCTGGGATTTTGCCATAGAGAATCTCATGGTGTTGCCTACCTCTCCTCCATGGCTGTCCGGCAATGTCGGGGGGGGACTTATTCCACCTCTGAGGTGGAATAAATCCCCTGTCTAACTCCACTCCCCCGGACATACAGGGCCATGACTGGAATCAGCCCTGTACATCCAGGGTCAGGGTCATGCCTCCTGTGCACCCTCCATCTTCCTCTGGCCCACCCCTTCCCACCCCCGACCAGAGCTCCCCACACAACTCCCCTGTATGTGCGGGGAGCTTTGGGCAGGGAATCCGGCATAGGCATTTAGCAGGGATGTACGTCCAAACCAGACATACATCCACCTAAATGCTGCTCAGAATGACCCCCCCCCCCGGATGTATACCATCCAGTCCAGGTGATTTGCTACTCTTCAGTTTATCAAATAGCTGTAATACATCTTCTCAACTATTCGATAAACTGAAGAGTAGCAAAACACGTGGACCAGATGGTATACATCCGACCATGTTGAAAGAACTGATAAATTAGATTGCAGACCTACTATTAGTACTCTGTGAACTATCAAAATCATCTGTAGTACCTGAAGATTGACAAGTTGCCAATGTAATGCCAATTTTTAAAAAGGGTTCAAGGGCCTCGACCTGTCATCTTATCTGTCACTGTCCTTCTAGATTTCCATTCTGTTTCTAATGCTCACAATGCATCTTATCTCTGAGGTATACTTATCGAACATCCAGGTGTTCCCAGACTGCTATTTCCCACTTCTTTATGTGGCACAGTCTTTTATTTGGCTAAGATGTTCCACAATTCATTGTGAAAACTCACAAAAGAAGCATGAGTCAGTCACATGGAAAGCATACCTTGATGCAATTTGATGTCAGAAGATTTATTGGAATGGCAGTATTAATACAGGACAAGCTTGCCAGTGCATTGTGACCAATCTCTGGAGGGAAATATTAAAATCATCACCAGAAAAGTGAAGGCTGAAGATTCAATATTTATTTATTTATTTATTTACTTCTCTTATATACCGCGCTATTAAAATCAGTGCGGTTTACAATTGAACAAAAATATGATATAGGGAAAACACATGGTGCAGCCAGAGGTTCACCACCAAAAATCCAGGCTGAGTCTCTGCCACAAAATGCCATAAGGTCTTCATGGTGAGCTCTGTGTTTGCTTTCTAGTGGTTCATGATACTATATTTTAGTATCCTTCTAGAATTTGAGCTAAATCAAGCAAAAATGGTAGCTTTATATAGCTCTAACAGTACATCATGAAAAGAAAACAAGAGATGTAGGAGGTATAACACGTCAGTTGCTGTAGAGTGGAGCTAGCAGGTCACAAAGCTAGTGATGAGTTTTACTGAGTTAATGGGCAGCTTCTGGAAAGTGATTCTGCAGATGGAAGTAGGAATAAGAGGAGAGCATGGCATGTAGGCGTGCAAGAAATTAATCTTTCAATAATGATCACTCATTTAGAAACATTTATTGCTTAGAATCATTCTCCCTTTTTTATTTCATATTAAATCCATTTGAAGCATTTCCAAGAAAACATATATCTATCTCTCAGTATAAAGGCTGAAAAAACGCAGAAATTAATGAGAAAAGTAAAGTCACATAGGGTTTTTTTTACTAAAGGGTGCAAAGGTGTTGCACCTAATGCACCAATAGCTCCAAAACCATGGCGTGTTAGGTGCAACACTACCATGTTAATTGTCAGGGGTGTGGAGAGCGTTTTCCCTACTGACGTGGTATTAGGTAAACCCATGCTAATTGCAAAGGTCACAGTTAGCACACGGTGTTTATGCCACACTGACTGCCTGGCTCACCATGCCCACTCTCCACTCCTAACCCACTCCTCATCACCCCAACGCACCATTCACAGTTAGTGCAGAAATTGGCCTATGCTGTCATGGCCCCCACGCTAGCCGTCAATGCATGTCCCAGTGCACCTTCACCATGTGTCAGAGCATGCGATGAAGGTAGAGCCTTTTAGTAAAAGACCCCCATAGGTCCACAAACAGGAGAAGGGGAAATGTGAAGAAATAATCCAAAAGCAAATGGATCCATGGCTAATAATACCAATATATTAACAGCAGCCCATCCCTATTAGAAGCCCTAAGCAATAGGGAAGAAAGCCTGGCAGAAGGAAAGAAAGAAGATTAACTAATTAGCATTTTAATGATGAGGAAAAACTCTCACTGATCTAGGCAGAAAAATACAAATTTACCACCTTTATATCTAACTATCCCTTTACCTAGAATTTTCGAACTCCAGTATGACTTTTGATTTCAAAACATTTCTTTCTTTAATTGTTTAATGCTTGCTTATTTATTTCAGAGTTCTGATAGACAATTTACAACTGGCCTTGGAGGATGAGTTTGATAATAATGCCCGTGCTATTGGATACAATTATGAGAAATACAACAATTGGGATACGGTAATGATTCCTAAACATTCTCTGCTTTCCTTGGTGTACGTACGATACTGATTCTACACTTGGATCTGGTTTTCATTCCAAGCACCTTTTCATTGGTTTTCCTCTTTCTTTTATTTATTTTTTCTTAACAGATAGCTGCCTGGACTGCAAGCATCGCTTCTGAGTATCCAGATCTTGTTTCTCGTTCCCAGATTGGAACCACCTTTGAAGGCCGCCCTATGTACCTCCTTAAAGTAATCACTCTATTAATCAATATTTTACTGATAAACTATTGTGGTTTGATTCATATTCTGCAGTAGATTTAGGATTACACTATAACTGCCTAGATGTATATATCTAAAGATTATTCAGGAAACTTTCAGATCTTGATCATCCCAGGCATGGAAGCTGCAAGAAATACTCGTATATCAGATGATATTTTGAAACTGTTCTAGTATTTTGCATGAAATCAGAGTGCTCACAAATTCCAGAAATTTTACGAAGCTACTGGACATATTTGTTGATTTACTGATACCACCACAGTAGATTCCTCCAAATCTCTCCCATGGACCACAGATTGCTCCACCTAATCCCCAGTGAACCTCTCAACTCCAATCCCACCAGCCCCCATGGACATCCAAACCTTTCTCTCTTACTCCACTGCCTGTGAACCCCAGGGCTCCATCTGTAGCTCTGGTATCGGCAAAAAGCAGTAAGCAAGGGAAATGAATCACCACATACCAAAAGGCACCTCAACAGCCTCGTCCCCTCAAAAGCTCCATGTGAGAGGTCAGGTCTGTGAGTGCAAGCTTATTGAGTTCCTGTGTTCAGTGCCTTCACTTGAGGTATCGGCTAAAACCCTGAGGTTCACGAGGTATAGCTGGAGGGGAATGATTAGTGGTTCAGAGAAAGGAGGAGCAAGACTAGCCCACAGCGGAAGAAAGGACAGCAACTTTGTCTCCCCCCAGAATTCTGCCACTCTAGACACAAACATAATAGGTTGCTGCAATAATTTTGGCCTAAAAATGTACAATATAACCAGCATGAATGCTCTTTCCCATGAGTTTAAAATGAACGCTGTTCAGATTTCAAATATATTCAAATGTGGATACAATTCAAACAGCGTATATTTTAAACTGATTGGGATGGAAATTATAATAGGGTATATAGATTATGTGCTATATATCTGAGGTAATTAATTGATGGTTTGAATAAATCCTTTAAATTAAATGTAGTCATAACTTGACTTGTAAATAGCTGGTAATTTACTTCTGTAATATGCCATCGTACATCTGCTATCTACAAAACAGTAATCTATAAACGGCAGCATCTGTCTATTGTGTGTTCATGCTTTCTCTTACGACATGCTTAATTTTTCCTCAAATGTCAGCTAATCCTTAACTAGTCAGACTCTGTGGCTCAAATGACCAAGAAACATCTGTATTCATTCAAAATCACACCAGTAATCATTTCAGTGCTGAAATTGCTTTTGTAATGTCAATGCAAGATAAAGTGTGAAGGTGACAAGAGGCTGAAATATTGCTAAACACTAATTTTGTAATAATGCATCCAGGGTAATGATGAACTCTCTGACTGCCTAGAAACATATGAACTATGATCGTCGGCCTTGCTTATAAATAGGGTTTTCTTTTCTGAAGGACATTCATGGGCACATTACTAGGTTTTAATTATTGAATGTGATGTGTTCTCCAGCCTTACCACATTACATCTGCTCAGTCCATGGGATCATCTTTCAGGAGTGTGTTTTTAATACTCTCAGAAAACTGAGTCAATTTTGTGCTTTCTTGTTGTCATAGGTTGGTAAAAGCGGCACAAATAAAAATACCATTTTTATGGACTGTGGTTTTCATGCACGAGAATGGATCTCCCCTGCATTTTGCCAGTGGTTTGTCAAAGAGGTCAGTGCCATCGTTAATATGACCACTAACATGTTCAACTAGAATGTCTATGTTTAGAACAAATAAAAGGCCAAAAAATAGCAAATGTTCCCCAGATGCTGATATTTTTAGTAGATCCAGGGAAAGCTAACATAGATCTACCCAAGGTGACTCAGACTATTCACAGATACCTGTTGTAGATTTCCTTAAACCTGCTTTGAGTTTTTCACAAATATAAAGTGGATTTTATTTATTTATTTATTTAGTATACATTTGTATACCGCTACTTCCAGCGATCAGCAGCGGTTTGATTACAGATTGGAAATTGTCAAATCATGACAGGAAATTTTTGAGGTATAAACACATTGATTAGACAGGAAAGCACAGCACACAGAGAACTATTTTACAGGGAACATGGGCTATGGAGGGCTATGGAGGGATTTTACCACACATATGAATTTTCTTACAAAAAAAAATTTGCAAACTTGGATCTAACCACTAAAGGTGCCCTCCACATGGTCTGCAGCAACAAAGCATCAGAACAGGCACTACCGTTGGGCAACTAGGCAATTGACTAGAGCACCAAACTTTGGAAGGCAACAGAAAGTGTTCCTGAAAAAGCCAGCCTCCAATCGCTTGCCCTCGTCATTACTGCCTTTGCCATATCTCTCCAGAACCAGCAGCAGTGGTAATGGCAATAAAAAGGAAGAAGGATGCAAGGCAGAAAGAAGCTTCTCAACCCTTACCGCTGCAATCTGAAAGTTCAGCTGGTCCCGCCTCCTCTAATGTATTTCTGTTTGTATCAGAGTGGGACCGGCTGCGTTGTCAGAGTGCTAGGGGTTCAGAGGCCTCCCAATGCTGTACTTTTCTTCTATTTTATTGCGTCGGCCTCTCTGCCGCTGGTCCCGGGGAGATGTGGCAACAGCGGCTGTGGTAGTGGTAGGGCAAGGGTGAGGGACAACAAGAATGAGAGTACCTAATGTCCTTGCACCAGCTCTGCGTAATATAAACAAACCAGTGGTTACAAAACTATCAAGTAGTAAAATACTTGTCATTGCTCTGAACACAGGGAAAACAAAGCCCTCTTCAGCCTGTAATAACCAGGGCCAGTGCAAGGGTATGTCTGGTGCAATCATGTCTATGTCTCACGGGGGCACGGTGAGGACATGTCCATGGTTTTCCATAAAAAATATACATATGTGTTAGATTTTAGAATGGCCATGTCTATCCCTGCTCCTAGGAATGAATAGCCATCTAAAAAGTGTCTATTCATATGCTCACAGTTTTCACTTATAGCAAGTAAGAGCTGGGACTTATCCTTTCAACTGAGTATCAGTAACGCTCTAGTTGCCATCTCTGATTGGTTATCCTCTCACAGGCTCACACTGAACTTGTCAAGGTCTGTGGTAGTTTGATTCACTGATAACAAGTCCATTCCTCTGTTCCTGTCTTGCCAGTCAGAGATACAGTTTGGCCTTAGGGGTGCTTTTGGACTGTGATCTCTCGTTTACTCCAAATATTTGAGCTCAGAAAAATCTGTGTGTTAAGATCCTTCCTAGATCTGAAAGTTCTGAAGACACTTTTGCATTCAGTTCTCATAACCAGACTAGATTATTGTAGTTCTCTCTTGGCCAGGGCTCCAAGGATAGACTTTAAAAAATACAATTGATGCAGAATACTGTAGTGAAGATGATCTATGGCGCTCAACCTTATGATCGTGTTAGTCCACTCCTTAAAGAGCAGCACTGGCTACCAGTAAGCAACAGAATTAAATTTAAAAAATAGTCTCCTAACACATCGTGTGCTGCATTTTGGTTTTCTACTATACTTGGATTCTCTTTTGATTTCATACACTCCACTCATAGTCTAAGATCCTCACAGGCAAACCTGTTAGTCCTCTGTCTCGAGTCCAAATGCAGGTCCTCTTTTACCTGTCTAGCTCCATCCCTCTGAAACTCTCCATTTGACGACCACTGTTCTGAACAATGCTTATCAAAGTTCTAATCAGGCCTTAAGACTTGACTTTTCGAGAAATCATTCTCGGTGAGAGAACCTCAATCATAGCTATTTGTCCTTCCCATCCCCCATCCCTCATTGTAGTCCGCAATTTGGAAATCTCAAGGAAATTATTGTTATGTTATTCCCTCCCTTGCTCTTGATGTGTCTATGTCTGTTGAGATATTAATCAGCTTTATTTATTCCTTAATTTGGTTTTTAAACTGTTTAATCATTCATGCACTATTCTTTTAAGGTCTGTAAACCACCTTGATATTAGTTTTGATGTTGCTCCACCTTGATGTTAATGTGGGGCAACGGTCTATGTCACATGCTAATTGACATGGCTGCTAATGGAATACAGTTACCTAAACCTTTGAAGGTATAGTTAACTGAATCACCTTCTCAGCTGCATTAGCAGTTAGCATGCAAGAACAACCCATGCATTAATTACAGGGTGTCGTCCCTCCCCATACCACGCCCCTTTAAGAATTTCCATATTAGATATGTCCACAACAAAACCCCAAGGAAAAAAGCTCCCGCACCCTGGTACTCCAACGAACTGCGGACTTCTCTCCTCAAACTAAGAAAACTCAAAAGGCGATGGAGGCAGTCACGAACCACTGAAAATCTGGAAGCCTATAACCTCCAGCTGTCAATACACCGCAAGGCGATAACGGAGAAAATGAGGCAAGCGCACACAGACACACTAATGTGATCACTACGAAAACCACACGACCTATTTAACCTCATCAGAAACCTAACAAAAGAACCAGGTCCGGAGCATAAACCTGAGATCCACGCTCAAGACTACGCTGACTTCCTTCAGTCAAAATTATGCCCAACCGACAAGACTGACCCACCCTTCCTCACCATGGAACCATCAAATACAACGACTCTAGCAATATTCACCACCCCATCCAATAAGCGAATCATTGACACCATCTCCACAATCAACACCACTACCGCTCAGACCGACCCCTGTCCTGCCTTCTGGATAAAGGAACTTCGGTCAGAATTTAGCCCATTCATGGCTAGACTATTTGACACATCTTTCACGTCAGGCTCTTTCCCCCTAAATCTCAAACACACATCCATCAGACCTCTGCTAAAGAACAGCAGGTTGGACCCCCAGAAAGTGGATTCATATAGACCAATTGCCAGCATTCCACTACTGGCAAAAATAATAAAAAAAAAGTCCTATACCAGTTACAACAACACATCAACAATACTTCGCCACTAGACCACTGCCAACATGGATTCAGAGAATCCCATGAGGTGGAGACATTACTTACCACCCTCTTCAACAATAATCTCAGCGCAATAGATAACATCCATCATGGGGTTGTCCTCATATTCCTGGACATAGCTGCAGCGTTTGACTCTGTATGCCACGAAACCCTTCTGGAACGGCTCAAAGAGAAGGGCATCTGCGACCTAGCACTAACCTGGTGTAAGTCATACCTATCCGATAGATGGCAACATGTGCAAACAGAAACCTCCACCTCCAAGCCGTTCCACCAGAAACAAGGCATCCCGCAAGGATCCTCCCTATCAGCCTTATTGTTCAACATCTATATACAGCCTATCTGCAACCTCATATGATCATTCAACGTCGAATGCATGATCTATGCCGACGACGTGCTACTCTACAAGCCATTCCAGATTGACCAGATTGACCTCACATCACTAACTAACTGTTTTAGCACAGTGGAATAATGGCTCCAAAACCAGAATCTCCGAATACAACACAAAAAGACCGAAGTACTGTTCATCTCCAGAAACCCCAACTTTTCCCTTCCAGCCTGCCTAAAAATCGGAGAGATAGAACTGCAAACTAAACCCTCAATCCACTACCTGGGTGTTACACTGGATCAAAGACTAGATATGAAGACACACATTGGCAACATTGTAAAATCTACATACCATAAGATCAAGTCACTCAAACATCTACGCTCCCTACTACAACCAGACAACTTTAGAACAATCTTTCAGGCACTAACCCTTCCTCTATCTCGACTCCGCCAATGCAATCCTCCAAGGGCTTCCACAATCCACCCTGACCCCGCTCCAACTCGCCATGAACGCTGCAGCCAGAGTTCTAATTGGGACCTCAAGGCGAGACCATATAACACCCATCCTCAAAAGTCTCTACTGGCTTCCAATCCATTGTAAGATCACCTTCAAGAACTTGCTACTAACATTCAAGACCATCAACGGCCTCGCCCCCTCTTCACTCGCTGGCCTCACGCACATTACCCCCCCAAACAGAGTCAGACGACCTACTGCAATAAACACCTTGGCAATCCCCAAAGCAATGACCCACAGTACACAAACAACTGTAAACAGGGCTTTCAGTCTCTGCGCACCCAGATGCTGGAATGCTTTTCCACCCAATATACGAGCGATCCCTGATCTATCTAAATTCAGGAAGGCACTGAAGCACTACCTCTTCCTCAAATGCTACCAGGAGGTAGGCACACCAACCCCCTCACTCACAACAAAGCTACATGACCACATGTAACTACCCTCAAAGTAATGTATATACGTATAAATACTTCTCTGTTAACCATACAGATGTAAATAGTTAATACTGTTATCCAAGTTGAGCTACCTGTTATATGTAATTACGGTGTAATCCCCCACCGTAAAACACCCCAATGTTCCATGTAAACCGCACTGATATTGAAGAGCGTGGTATATAAGAGAAATAAATAAATAAATTTAACAAGGCATTTAGTGCGCACTAATAAGCAACACAGTGACATACCCTTAGCATGCATTAAAGACAGTATTAAACACCTAATGTGGTTTAGTAAATAGGCCCCTGTATGTATTTAGGATACAAGAGCACTTTCAGTTTGAATAGGATTCTTGTTTGTTGTATACAAAGAACAGTTCGAGAGGTGGATACTTGGTCTGCAACAGCATCCCAGGGCCAGCCAGCTTCACTAATTGTAATCAATTCTAAGTCTTCCTATTATTAGTTTCATGATCAAGTCATGTGGACTGTCCTAACTACTACCTCTTTCTTATGTAGGCTGTCAATAACTATGGTACTGATGCCCAAATCACCAATCTTCTCAACAAGATGGACTTCTATATCCTGCCAGTCCTAAATATTGATGGCTATGTCTACACATGGAGCAATGTATGTACTTAGAACCATGAACTGACTATTATATTTAGATGAAACAGAACATTTTTAGAATATTATTTAAGAGTATGTTTACTAAGACAGGCTAACAGTAAACCTATGTTATTTACAACTAGGTCCCATAGAATAACATGGGACCTAGTTACAAAGGGTCATTCCGACTTGCAAATGGGACATCCATCCCCACTATTCATGCCTCTTCCCGCAGGCAGCTAACTTCCCCGCAGTTTGTCTGGGGAAGTTAGTTAGGGGCAGAGAAGGGGCAGATCAGGGGTGGAGTTAGGGCGGGTGGTAGGCGGTCATCTGTCCTGGATGTACAGAGCCGATTCTAATGTCAGCCCTGTACGTCCGGGGCCAGCGACCTGTATGGAGAAGTTATTCCACCTCTGAGGTGGAATAACTTCCCTAGACATTGAGGTTCGGCGGCCCAGGATGCGGTTGAAGCAGGGGGGGGGGGCCTTAGGAGGCCAGATTGGGGGTCAGGCTGTGGGAAATCGAAGCCGGCGACCGGGGATCACGACTCCATTGAACTGCCCTGACTGAGTTAGTTGGGCAGGGACTGTAAGTGCAGGTTGGGCTGAATTGCAGTTCTGGCCTGCACATACAGGCCTGATTGCAATTCTGATCCCACAGGGCTAGACATTCAGACCGGGCATACAGAGGACATGTACATCCGGGATGGAATCAGTCCTAAATAGCACATGTTAACCATCAGTCAGGCTTAGTAAACATACCCCTTAATGTTAACATTTTTTTACAGAATCGTATGTGGAGAAAGACCCGTTCCAAGAATGCAAACAGTAGCTGCATCGGTACCGACCCCAACAGGAATTTTGCTGCGGGGTGGTGTAGTAAGTATTCCAAAGCTCTCCCACTTGCAAGCTTATGGACTGAATTAAAAACAGCTCTCTCACTACCTACTAGTAGATAGATTGAACATTTCATTTTATTTTTATTTATTTAGACAGTTTTTGTATACCACCTTATCCTTCAATCAAAGCGGTCACAACACAATTGGGGGATACATTTAACACGTGGGGATATGAAACACATACACTAATACTTACAGGGAACATGGGCTATGGAGGGTTAAGTGGCTTGCCCAAAACCACAAGGAGCACCTGTGGGACTAGAAACCCCAGTCCTTCCCGCCCAAGGTTGCTGTCCTCTAGTGGGATTTGAACCCCCGACCTTCCAGCCTGAAGTACCTTGCCCCAACCACTAGGCTACTCCTCCACTCCATAAACATAAATACAACATGACAACCAACCCACAAACTTAGATGTTAAAAGATTGGCCACATAAGTTGGTTAAAAGCAACATTTTTTTCTTGATTTTGTTATATTTGCTACACAGATTCATGGCAACCACTGTTGGAAGCTAAGCAGTACAATGGCTTAAATTTTTTTGATCGGATTGTGCAAAGTCTCTGGTATGAAGGAGTAGAACTTTGCCCCCCTCCCTGACTCTGTTTATCTCAATGTTGTCTAAGCTGTGCTAGATATGTCTTATGATTTCACTACTACTGCCACTTAACCATTTGTGTAGCACTGCACGGTATACACAGCAATGTAAAGAAACATGTAAGAGATGGTCCCTGTTCATCAGAGCATACAGTCTAGTCATGACAGACAACAGAACAACTGGGGATTAGGATATATCTAGGAGAATGATCAGGAAAGACATAGGAGGTGAAGAGGAAGCTGAGGGAATCAGGATCCGAAAGCAGTCAAAGAGGTGAGTTTTCAGCCTGGATTTGAATGGGGCCAAAGATGGAGCCTGATGTATTGACTCAGGTAGTTTGTTCCAGGCATTAGGACCAGCAAGGTGGAAAGACTGAAATCAGGAATTGGTAGTGGAAGAGAAGAACACAGATAGAAGGAATCTGTCAAAGAGATAAGAGAGGAAAGATAGTGAGGAGCAGCCGAATGAAGGCACTTATGAATCAGTAGTAGACATTTGAATTAGATGCGGAAATAGGGAGCCAATGAAGTAACTTGAGAAGAGGGGTGACATGAACATAGTAACACTGGCAGAAGATTAGCCATGTAGCTGAGTTTCGAACAGACTGAAGTGGAGAGAGATGACTCAGAGGAAGACCAGCAAGGAGGAGGTTGTAATAGTCTAGATGGAAATGGATAAGGGTATTAGTAATGTGTTCAGAAAGGAAGGGATGAATGTTACTGATATTAAAGAGAAATAAATGACAAGTTTTAGCTATCTGTTGGATGTGTATGGAGAAGGAGAGGAAAGAATTAAAGATGACACCAAGGTTGCGAGCCGAGGAAATAGGAAGGAGTAGAGTATTATCCACAGAAATAGAGAAAGGAGGAAGTGGGGAGGTGGGTTTAGGGTAAAAGATAAAAAGCTTGTTTTTGGCCATGTTCAATTTCAGAGAGTAGTGGGACATCCAGGCACCACTGTCAGATAAGTAGGCAGAGATCCGGGCCTACATTCCTGGAGAGATTACAGATGTAGGAGGTAGATCTGAGAGTCATCAGAGTAGAGATGGTACTGAAAACCATGAGGGAAGATGAGAGCACCAAGGGACTGGGTATAGAGAGAGAAAAGGAGGGGTCCCAAGACAGCCCTGCGGTACACCAAGTGAAAGCAGGATAATAGAAGAGGAGGATCCACCAGAACATATACTAAAAGTGTGGTGGGAGAGATAAGAAAAAACACAGGACAGAAGAGAGCTCCTAAATCCAAGTACGGACAGGGTATCGAGGAGAAGGTGAGCAACAGTGTCAAAAGCAGCAGAAAGGTCAAAAAGGGTGTGGATCCAGTAAATGCTCTTGTATTTGGCAAAAAATACAAGTCATTGGAGCTTTGTCAAGAGCTGTAAAGCATGTAACCCAGATTGCAATGAATCCAGAACGACTTATGAGGAGAGAAAGTCCAGACAGCAGCGATGAACCACACATTCAAGTAGTTTAGAAATAAAGGGAAACAGGATATGGATCAATAATAATTAGAGGGACAAGTAGGGTCTAGTGAGGGCTTCTTGAGGACAGGTGTAATCACAGCATGCTTGAAAGCTGCAGGAACAGTCATAGTAGAAAGCGATAGGTTGAGGACATAAGAGATGGAAGGGAATAACAGAGGGAGAAGAGGAGCAAGGAACAGCCAGCAGAAGATGGCAGAAAGCTGAACAGAATTACAAAAATCTAGCTAAGAAAAACACTGACAAGAAATACATAAATATATATACAGACAAGCTGAAAACATAAGACAAGCTCAGGCAAAAAAAAGTCTGAGCAAACCAGAATGCAGGGCAAAGGCTTGCAGAGAAGTTGCTCTCAGCAAAGCAGAGTTCTGGTTTTCATGTGCAATGCTATGCAGAAGATTTACAAGCGCAGAGGCTACTTTTATAATAGGGCACGATAGGTAGGTGCTACATAGGTGCTATTTTATAAAGCTAAGTAGGCACCTATTTGTCTTTATAAAATATTAGCGTATGCGGCAGAGCACATGCCTTGAATGTAGGTACAATCACTTTCACATGCATCAACTGTGTCAACTGTAATTTATTCTGGAGAGAAAAGCTTTAGCCCTGCTTATTCTTTCCCTACTTACAAATAGATTACCTTACTGTTATTCTCTACTGGTTTGCCTACCAAAGAAGCATCTGTCAAAATTACAAGAAATTCAGAATGTTGAACCCATTTGAAGCTAGCATTGGATCTATAGGATCATATTTCTCCAGCTTTACAGGATCTTCAGTGGCTTCCATTTGAGTTCAGGAGCAGATTCAAGATCACAAGTCTTTAAAGTTCTGAATGTTGTAGTGCCTTAATACTTGAAAGAGTGAGTGCATCACTTCCTCCTCCTTGAAGTAAAGTTGGTGGGAACTAGTAGCAACGCCTTTTCTTGTATAACTCCAAGGTTGTAGAACTGCCTAGATTGTTCTACTAAAGACATACATAATTGCAGCACTTTAGGAAGCTGCTCTTATCTATATTTATCATTTCAATAATGGAGTCAATCAAACCAGTTACTCGTTAACATTGCTTTACCTAATTTAACTGTTTTTTTGACTGTAGAGTTTGACTACAGTTATGATCTTATTTTGTTTGTCCTGCTTGATTAGCAATATAAATTTAGATCCAGAAAAGTCGGCTTGAAGTGCATATTCTGATTATAAGTTTGATTATTTCTTACTTTTTCATTCATGATATGTGGTTTGTTTTATAAATTTGTTAGCTTAATTTGTCTAGGATATGGTATTTTATGTTTGATATTTTATTGACTATTACATTTAACATGAGAAGATAACATAAGCCATATTGTGTTAGACAAGGGTCCATCAGGCCCAACATCCTTTTTCCGACGGTGCCAGCCTAGTTCACAAGGAACCAGCAGATCCCAAAAAAGGAGATCAAGTTCTCATTGTACATTTTAAGGGATAAGGAACGGCTTTCCCAAGTCTACCTGGCTTTTAATTTTTTATGGGCTTGTCCAAACCTTTGAACTCCGTTATGTTACTCCCTTTGGCCACATTCTCCAGCAACAGATTCACAGCTTAATTATACAATGTGTGAAAAACTTCTTTCTATGATTGTTTCTCATCTACCGGTTTTTGTAATTTCGTTCCTAATGTAAGTCGTTCTGAACATTCCCTAATATGGAGGCTAATCAAATTGAAATAGTAAATCAAAATGAATAAATACAATGACAATATCAATGAACAAGAACCATAGTAAACACATTATTGTGTAAATGGTGTAAAATCTATCAAACTTCTTTACAGCTGTTGGCGCCTCATCCAGGCCCTGTGATGATACTTACTGTGGCTCTGCCCCTGAGTCTGAAAGAGAGACCAAGGCTCTGGCTGACTTCATTCGTTCTAAAAGCTCGACCATAAAGGCTTATTTGACGATTCACTCCTATTCTCAAATGCTGCTCTTCCCCTACTCATACAAAAGTTCCCTTACGAAGGACCACACTGAATTGGTAAGGACAGTACAATAGAAACATATTTTGCTTGTTGTTTTCTTGTTTTGGAAATCTACATCCTTGGCTAAGGCTCCAATCAAAACTTTTAAATCCTTTGTAAAGAACCACAACTGTCTACAAATCATGCATCTGTTAAACTATGATATTTGGTGGTTAAAAAATTCAGTGTATCAAAATTTGGATGTACTCTAGT
Source organism: Ichthyophis bannanicus (assembly GCA_033557465.1). Taxonomy (NCBI): domain Eukaryota; kingdom Metazoa; phylum Chordata; class Amphibia; order Gymnophiona; family Ichthyophiidae; genus Ichthyophis; species Ichthyophis bannanicus. The sequence goes on from CM066038.1 coordinate 422,183,862, forward strand.
GTCTTTTGAAAGCTGGTAACAATAATTTCCCACAATCCAATGAACAAAGCCAGCACAGATTGAAGGGCCTTCAAAGTCCTTCTACCAATGAGAAAAGGGAATTGAGACCCCAGGCAGAATGGAAGGACAGCATTTCAAAGGAGTGGGAGGGAGATTTCCAGTCTATGGGATAGCTTCATTAAGAAGGGTCTTGGTCAATCTGGAGATTGGGTATTATGGATGGTTTGTCCCATGTTGGAGGTGGGCGACCTGCATGAAGCGGAAGGTACAACCCTAAACAAAGGCATGGGGGGGGGTGACCTGCATGGAGCAACGGGTACAACTACTCTAGCCATCTAATTATTGGGCAAACTAGATGGACCATGCTGGTCTTTATTTGCTGTCATATACTATGAGGGTCATTCTGCACCATGAATAGCGGGGATTTATGGATGTGCATCCCCGCTATTCATCTCCCTTATCAATCCCGGTGCAAAGGCTCCCTGTACATACAGCAGTGTTATACGGGGAGCCTGTGATGGGGTGGGAGGGAGCAGTCTTGAGGTGGTGCGAGGGCGGGCTATGGACGGGCTATGACCCCGGATATTGTGATCCCTCCCCTTTCCAGTACCCGTAGGTAGGGGTTAAGGAGTTTAAGTTCCTTCTTTAAACCAATGTTCTGCTACTTCCTGGAGCAGTGCTCGTAGGGAAATGTAGTTTACCACCAGTTCAAATGAAGAGTAGTGTGACTCAGAATGTTTGCAAGCAAAAAGGGATTTATTTCCCCTCCCGGGGTTGGACTTCACAAGGATAAAAAGGTAACACAAAATATCTGCTCTCTGGCAGCAAAAAGGACAAACATAAGAATAGCTTCCTTCAGCGTGAAATAAACATTTTCTTTCCAGCAGGTTGAAATTCAGCACATGATTTCATACAGCTCTGTTTCCCTCACAGCCAGCTTGTACTTTCTTCACCATAAATTCCTAACATAAAGATATTATCTGTTCAGACAAAGTAATCGTGCAATCCATTTCTTCTGTGGGATAATTCATACAAGGTGGTTCTGTGTCCATAAGTTCCACCTCTGAGCTAGGATTAGTTTGGCCAGTTCTTTCTAGGGCCGCGCCCTTTTCTCTCCAACCCTGAGCCTTTCAATACATTCAGGGTTTAAGTATTGCCTAAAGCCAGTACCGTAGCCCCAACCTTCCAGGCTGTTAAATTCACATGGATTCCGGTAATCCCAGCCCTTGGGCTTACCTGGGGACCTGGCTGTGGAGGCCTTCCTCTGAGGTTTAAAAATACCGGTTGGTTCCCTGCTGAACCTGTGTGAGGCAGTTTCCAAATGCCTTCCTGGCTGCTTATAATCCCGTGTATGCTTCAGCTGGTCTGGTCTGCTCCTTCGATAGCTCCCAGCCGGAGCCTCTGACCTCCCTTCAGCTGAAAACTCCTTCCAACTTCTGACCGGAAGTCTGCTTTCCTCTCTCTCCTCTCCCTCTCTGCCTGCTGGGGCCTCCTTATGAGACAGCCTTCCTGGGTAGGGCCTGGCTCCACCCCCTAGCAGGTGTTCAGACTTTCCCCGTGACTCTTTGCTAAACTGATAGCAGGGGCGTGTTTCCTTCTCTCGTGCCTTGTTTCCCTGACAACCGGTAGCCATGTGCCTTTGTTTATCTTGCAGCCCAGCACTTTCTACCTGGTTTTCAAGCATTTCTACCGGGCCAGAAGGACTTGCTATGTCACAATATACAGGGTCGATTCTGAGGTCGGCCCTGTAGGTCAGGGCTTGGCCTGTTAGACGGGGGACTTATTCCACCTCAGAGGTGGAATAAGTCCCCCTGGATGCAGGGTGACAGCAGTGGCCAGCGGCAACGGACAAGTGAGGAATACAGGAATATCCCCATAGCCCGACCCTGGCCAAGGGAGGCCGGATCGTGGGTCAAACTGTGAGGAAAGGAGGTTTTCGGCAGTGGCCATAAATCGTGGTTCCTGAATGGAGCTGCAGTGCATGCCGTGGCACTGCAGCTCCATTCAGGAGCCTGGCTGAGTTAGCTGGGCTTGTGGCTGGACATCCAGTGTGCCAGAATCAGGCCACCACCTGGACATCCAGCCACTGTCCTGTGATTCTGGTCCTGTGGAGACATCTTGCCCCTGTGGGAGCAGAACCTAATACATCTCCTGGCCATCCAGATGTTTGGACGTCCAGACAGCCCGGGGACGCACCAAGCGGAATTGGCCTCCACGTTAATATGTTATGTTAGGAAATGAGGATCTTGCATGGCCTTCATGTTACAATCAAGGCTTGAATAAGGTGTTCAGACTTTATATCAAGATTCAGAGCTTGAATGGGGAAGGGTGATATTACCTTGTGGGAAAGGGGGCAGGCTTTGAATGGGGCAATATGATGTGCTGTGTAGAGGTTAGGCCTTGATGGCATAGTTGAGGAGATGAAATTCACTGTGATGATGAGCTATTTCACTTCAAGTCAGTTAGAATGGGATATTTCAAGAGGCGGTTTGCATGCATGCTATACTTTTTGGTGTTTACATGCATGCTAGTGTTGCTAAACATTTTACATATACCTACTAACATTTAGTGAATAGGTCTTAAAAGGCTATAGGACTTGCTACCTGGTAACTTTATTTTTCTAAATATTTATCCCAGAACAAGACAAAAGGGAAGGAAGGGGCATACTGGGCCACCAGGCAGTTCTGGACAATGAGAGGGCCCTTCATGTAAAGGGGTCTTACAGCCCCTTTACATGAAGTCCATCACTGCATTCAGAGAACTTTCTTATGAATTTTTTTCTGCATTCCCACAAACAGAAACTGGCAATGTTTCTGGCTATGCTAGTATTAAAACTTTGGTATGAATGCAGATGAGCCAAGAATTCATCTGAATTCATAGCAAAAGACTGCAAAAAATGGTCTTTTCCAGAAGCTGGGGAAATAGTCATAGTTATTATACAATAGTGACACCTAGAGGCCAATATTCAAAAATCAAAATCCACTTGGGGCCCGATTTTTGAAACCCTAGGTGCGTGCTACACATGTAAAAGACGGTCTTACCTGTGTAAAACTGCCGTAACAGTGTCAACCAGATATTCAACAAGGTTGCTTGAATTGGAGAGGCCCAGCTACCCGCACAGTGCCAAGCACAGAGGTCCGTGGCAGAATGGGGACATGTCATCCTCAAACCCGCATAAAGTGGATTTCCGAAAACCATGTGTGCCAACATTGGACATCACTAACCGCATAAGCCTAAGTGACATTTCCCGGTGCAAACGACTGCTGATGGTGTCCGGCAAATCTGTGTAGTGATGTTACAGTGCATAGTACAGCAAGGTGAGAGTGTGCAGGCCTGTACCCAAACTGTGCAGAGGTAAAGCACTGCTGCATGGCCATGAAACTATGTGGGTCATGCACATGGTGTTCCAGAGGTGAATATGCACCTGCCGTGCCCAGGCACAGTGGAGGATGCAGCAGGCAGTGCGTATCCATCAGCAGGCAATAGCCCAGAACTCAAGTTGCAGACACCGTGCCCCACGTGGACACAGACCCAGGGTGAGCTATCTGTAATTGATGGAGAAGGAGGTCTATCAAAGATACAGACTGGATGGGGCAAAGATAACAGAGTTGTGCAGCTTACTCAGTGTGGAACTGGAGCGCTCCATAACCAGAAGCCAGGCCCTGCCAGTGGCTATGATGGTGACCACTATCCTAGGATATCTGATAACTGGCAGCTTCCAGCATGTGATAGGGATGACTGTTGGAATCGCGCAGTCCACTGCCAGCCACTGCACAAGTGCCTTCACCAGGGCCCTGCTGCAAAGGATGTGCCACGTCATAGCCTTCCCCAGGACATAGCAGATGTGTCAGGAAACCATGCAGGCTTTCTACAATGTTCCTGGATTCCCACTGGTACTTGGATGTATAGACTGCACCCACATTGCACTGCAGGTCAACATGACCATTACTGATGTGTGTGGCCACTACCCGGGATCCTGCCACAATGCATTTGTCTCTACCCAGTTCATCCTGGGACAAGCAACAGCTGGGGATCAGCACGGATGTGGGGCGTGCCATACCCAGAGCCTATGGCTGCAGAGGAGTGGGAGGCTGCAGAGGCAGCAGATGGTGATAATGCAGATGCTGGAAGCCAGTAGCGGGCCCATGCATTGGCCCATCATATGCGGCTAATATAAGACAGTTTCTGAGGTGACTGCCCCACACCATCACCTGGATGGGATAAACACATTCACCAATAAAGTGCCCACAATGACGCTACATGTGCAGAGTGTTATTTCCCCCCATGTGTGTTCCCTGCCCCCGGGCTCGCAGCTGGCCATGGGTGCTTGCTGACGTGTGCATTGCGATGCAGTGGAGCGATGTCTGATGATGTACTGGCAGCATCATCACCCTCACCATCAAGGCAGGCCACTGTACATGGTTCAGGGCTACCAGGTGGCTGTGCTGTTGCACTGGCAGCCCTGGCACCCACCCCCTGGGTCCACTGGAGGCCCACCAAACTGTGCAGGAAACTAGCAATTGTCGCCTGGTATGCTGTCTTCTCCGTCATAAGATGCAGGTGTCCCTCCAGATGGTGCTTCACTCGCAGTTGATGTTGCTGCCATGCCTCTGACTCAGCCTCCATTGCCTGTGTAGCTGTATGCAGGTCCTGCCATATACCGGGCAGCTTGGCCACTATGCTCTTGGTGCCGGCCACCAGATATGCAACCTCCTGCAGTAGCTATTGGTCCACATCCATGCCCTCTGAATTCACAGCGTCATCCAGGATGGCAAACTGTAGATCAGTGAGTGGGGCATCATCTGTCTCCACCTCCCCAGAACTGGCAGACACACTGGCCTCTCCACCACCGGACTGTTCCTCTATCCTGGGTGTTATACCGGACTGCACCTCCACGTTGGGTGTCACACCTGCACCTTCGGTCTGGCAGGTGCACAAGACCCTGTGGCTGTGCTGCATCCCAGCTGTGCACTGGCATCATCCATGGTGAGTAGTGAGGCACCCCCTGATGCATCATTTCCAGGCTGTGAGGGTTGGGTCCCTGGCAGGTCTGTTGGAGAGCAAAGGTGGCAGGGGTTAGTGATATGGGTTGCTAGGTCGGTTTATGTCATGCCCCCAAGCCCAAAATGGAACTGGCAGGGGGATCCCCAGTCTGCACTGTCCCCAACCCATGCATCGCCCAAGGACCGACAGACAGGTAGGCTCTGGGTGGATGGAACCATGGTGGGGACACATACATGGCCATCACAGTGCCACCCAGGCCATGGGGCAATCCCTACTCACCCTCTTGTATGCCTGGAGTAGAGCTGTCAAAGCCCACAACAACTGAAATGGAGACCTCCTCCATGAATTGCAGTAACTGTTCCTCCAGAGGGGTGAGTCTGCACTGCTGTGCAGGTGGCAGCCTGTTGTTGCTGGCCCATTTCTCCTTCACAGCCTGCTGTACCATCTGCCACTTCTTCTTGATATCCTCCATGTCCCTGCTGTGGTGGTGAATGGCATTGACTATGCTGTGAGCTGGCATCCTCTGCCGTGAAGAGGGCAGCGTGTCATTGTATGATGAGCCACGGGGCCATTAAGGTCACCTTCCAGTTTACTTTGGTCCTTTTGGTGCTATGTCTGCAGTTGTGTAGCTCAGGCACTATTGTGATGTCAGGCTACCCACGAAGGCCCTTTCACACATATGTGGATACATCGTGCAGCCACACCACACCCCATCCAAAGGCATATCCAGTACCCGCGTAGGTTCCTGAGCACTGGCACTGTGAACATCTGCATGACAGCTGTCTGCAGTAGGACACCATGGCTGCATACCATGGCGCGATGGCAACATATGCATGCATGGATGCCCAGATGGTAATACCCAGGTAGGACAGATAACACAGTATATAGGCATAGCCACTGCAGTGTGAGGACAGGTGCACAGGGGCAGGGGGCATTCTTCTTGTGTAATGCCACTGTGCCACGCCTGTGCTGCCTGGCGATGGCACACGCTCCTTGCACCAGTAATGTCGTGGTGCCCATTCTGCACAGGTATGGCACAGAGGCGCTAGCCGCACTGGGTGTTAGCTGCAGTCGCTGTGCATGAGTATGGCACAGAGGCACTGCCCATGCAGAGCTGAGACCACTGCCATTCTGCACACACTCCATGCTCATAACCCCCAGTCCACCACCCATAGTCTCCTACTCCACCCATGCAGACACGCAGCCCTATACAGGAGTGCCAGAAAGAGTACATGATAGAAATCTAAAATCTACCACAAATCCAAACCATAAGATAGAGAACGGGAATCCACGACCAAACTTTAAGCAGACCTTTTCAAAGGCAGCACATACCTAATGTATCTGGTATAACTGTTCTCCTCTTCCATAGCATTTGTAAAGCTGAAAGTCCAAAACGCTGGGCATGCTTACCTTCAAAGAGGGGATTCCCACCAAAACTCCAGGTCTAAAGCAAAAGCTCGTGCCAACAACGCTGAACAACAGGAGTGATAACTTAAAGGAGGATGATGAGCCAAAGGAATTATCTCAAGCAGTACTATTCCACTTTCATAAATCCAAAAGTAAAAGTATATCAGCTCTGATTGGAGAAATCTCAGCTGAGGTGACCTGCCAGGGCAGTAACCATGGGAACCGATAAACAAAACCGTGATCCACCCTAAATACAAAGGCTAAAAAAGGGGGGCTTCGCTAGCAAACACAAAGAATAAAAATGACATGGTACATGTGCTCTACTGCAAGGTGGGCCCCCCCTCATTGCTCCTACTCTCAAGTACGGACTGACTCCAGGAGGCATAAATATCAAAAACATTATGCACAAAAAAGGGAGAAGAGAAGACCCGAAATCATAAGTCATTTCTCTCTGCTAGTGCCGCAAATCAAAAACCATTATTAGTTCTACAAGAAACAAACAAGTGAGGGGGGAGGGAAGGGGAGGGGGAAGAGAAGAAATGGGATTCAAACCTGGTCTGCTGATTACTGAGCCAGTGCTCCAACCATTAGGCTATACCTGCGGGCAGCCAGGGATGGTACCTCTACCATGCATGGCCCATCCCCCCACTGTCACCTGCTGTGCAACGATTGGTGTTGCCACCAATACGTGGCTTGGCCCCACGGCCCTGTCTCCCTGTGCAGACACATAGCTGTGCCATTCAGAGTGTGTCTGGCCAACATGGTGCTCAGCCGCCGCCCCCCCTCCCGCCCATTCTGGTCTCCTTACCTGCACGGGTGGAGTTGGATGGCCCTCCATATCACTATGGAGAGCCAAAGGTTTGGCTGCTGGCCCTCCCTGGGTATAGCACCCCCTCATACCACAGCAGGGAACTGGTAAGGACCTCAGATTCATCGGGGCAGAGGTTCACTGTCCTTCTTGCCACCATGCCGCTGATGTCTATCCACCCAGTCATAGGGGGCTCTTGTACAGGCAGCCTGTGGGGCCTGCATGATAGTGTCGTCAATACACAGGTATACCAGATGGGCGATACACAGGTTCATGAACACTTGCCATCCCACACAGTTTCTCTGGCCGCTGGTTTGGACACCTTCTCTGGTATTGCAGGCTAACATCTTCTTAGGTGCCGAGCCTGGGTTCCAGCCCCTGCGCGTACCCATCTATGCCACACTGGGTACCTGCCACTGTGCTTGGGCTTGGTTTGTGCTGCATTTTTGAGGCTTGGCCATTTTGGATGTGCATGACTCACAATTCAAGCACTTTGCTGAGTGGGTATCTTTCTGTGGATATCGCATTCCTGGGCACCTTGGTGAATATTGGGCCCTTGAACTTTAGGCCAATTTTCAAACAACTTATCCGCTTCAGTCTACCACTGAATATGTAGTCCTAAACTTAAATGAATACGTTACCTATTTAGATTAGGACAACTATTCACGTGGTCCTACTTAAATGGACAGTTAGCTGAACAGCACCAAATGTTAGAACTATGTGGTTAACCTTTGGTCCTGCCCCTGTAATGCCTCCTTCTTGTCCTCCTCCTAAATAAATAACTTGTGGATGAATCTGAAGATATCTGTTCAAAGGTTGTCAAAGTGTGGCCCCAAATTTTGAAAACAAATGATTTGTACAATTAACACCAAACTTAACCACAAAAATCATTTTGAATAAAGACCCCTAGAGAGTAGATTTTTAGCTTATGAGTGCAAGGGTCTGGAAGAAGCCCTGATGCACAGCTCTTGACCAAGGACTAGCAATTCAAAGCGGATATAATTCAGCAATTGAGAGAATATAAAATGTGGAAAACTCTCTAAGAGCCACGAATGGTAGACATGGTACTTTACACTTTGGGGCCAATATTCAGCTGGTGCTAGCATTTAAATTAATATATTTATAGCTATATTCAGCACTTTTACACATGTAGTCAGCAGCACTAAATATACATATGCTGTGGCAGCCACTACAGCCCTACAGTGTATGCCGTTGAGTCAATACTGACTCCTGTTGAACCAGCAGCCCCTGGGTTTTATTATCAGGGTATGACCAGAAGTAGATTGCCAGGCCTTTCTTCCAAGGCAATGGAGGGCAAAGTGACTTGCCCAAGGCCACAAGGAGTGCCAGTGGGAATTGAACCCAGGATGCTTGTCACCAGGCCACGCCATCTCTTTAGTTTAAGCTAAATGCACAGCATGTTCTGATAGCAGCTGAAAACCACCCTTATCCACATAATTTTGTTGCTTTGCCCTCGCTCCACTCTTCCCCTCTGCCTTTGCTATAAGGATAATGTCAGGCAGGTTAGAGGGATTTTTGGCCTGACACTATCCATATTGTGGCTGAAAGTCCATGGATAGAGGAGTTATATGTTCAACGGCCACTGTCCTTTGCCATTCTGTGTTCTTCCCATTTCCCTTTCCTATTGAGATAGAAGCTCAAAGGAGCAGAGGTTAAAACTGCTTGATCAAAAAATGACAAAATGCTTGGTTAATATGTCCCTAAATTATCAGATTATTCATTTATTTCCCAGGGAAGAATGTGAAATCTTTTTTTATATTATCTTATGTATTCATATGGATTGTATGTACTAAGCATCTTACATATTCATATGGGCTGTATATATTAAGCATCTTGTCCATAATCCCAAACTGATAACAATCTTTAGCATACAGACCCATCAGAACAAATGAATTATGACACACCTGTGGCATGACTCATATGTTTTAGTATATGACAAGCTGGGGTGGTAAAACTATACAACCTCTACACACATATTCAGCTCTTCATATGTTATCCCACACATTTTAATCTAACACCACACATCTTTTTTTTTTGTGTATCATAGATTTTACTGCCACCCATTCAACTACACTAATAGCTTTTATTTGGCAGTTTGACCCCTAGTGGTAGTACTGTGAGTCTACCACTAGGGATCAGATGTGCCATTTTGAACCTCGATGCCTGACAGAACAGGAGCAACTGGGGATCACTTCTGCTCCCTGCTAGGCCACCAGGGAAATGCCCTGGTAAGAGACAGGCATGTCCAGGGAGTGGGGGAGGATAGTCTTGATGTTGGCAGGGGTCTAGTGGAGGGGGAGGGTAGTCATAATGTTGGCGAAGATCCAAGGGTAGAGATATTGGTTGTTTCAGGAGGGAGTTCAGGGGGTTTATAGTTGGTGTTGGGAGGAGTTTGGAGATAGAGGTCTACTGAGTGCTGTCGGGGGGGGGGGGGTCAAGGGGATAGTTAATAGGCAGGGGTTGAAATGTGTATCAGGGGGTTTCAGGGCCAAAGGGGTTGATTTTCTGTTGTTGAGGAGGGCTCATTGGGGATGAAAAATATGCTTATACCATGTGGTGTAAGTGCTTACAATTACATTGCAATTTCAAAATCAGTATCTGCACAAGTATAGCCCTGTGGGACCGGACTTTTTTGTGCATGTTTATATTTATAAAATTACTGTTGCCCATGTATGTACCAGCAAATACATTTGGATTTGCTGGCATCCATATAGGGATTTTTCAAATGGTTGTGCATTCAGCAGAGCTTTTTGTAAAATAATGGGCGAGCTGAGCCTGTCCTGACCTGGACATCTCAATTAACCTCTCCATGAGCTATCTACAATTGGCCTTTAAAATTTAGGAGCTCACGTTTTTTGAATATTGGGCCTTTATATTTTGAGAGCCATACTGCTGAATATTAACTTCCTAATGTACAGCATAGTGCACTGTACTTTGATAAAATACAGTATTTTGGTTGTTGTGTTAGTTCCCCTGAATATGTAGGATTGAGGGTCAGCAAACAAGTTGTAAGTAATATTTATTTATTTAACATCTTTTTATACCGTCTTTTTAATCATTATAGAACAACATTGCTAAAGCCGCAGTAAGCCAGCTGAGCTCACTTTACAGCACAAAGTATACTTATGGATCAGGAGCTGCAACAATCTGTAAGTCAAATAATTATGAAATAATTATAATTGGATGCCCCATTCTTTGGCAAAAATACAATCAAAGGTTCTGTACAAAATGAACATTTTCTGACCCAAAATTAGATTGTTTTAGAATTTGTGGTTTATTTATTCGCTTTTTTTCTTTTTTATTCTTTTTCTTTTTTTATAATTGTTTTTGTTGTTTTACAGCCTATCTTCCTATTCCCTATCCTTTCAAGCTCTTCTAGGTTCTCTTCCTTTTCTTCTTTCACCAACCTCTCTCCTCAGTGCCCTAACTGGCATGAGTAATACATAGTACAAAGAGTATTCATGCATGGCTAGAGAGCAGTGAAAATAATTCAGCCATCCTGGGCTAGCCCAAGGGTTTCTACCGCCCCAGACAGAACCCCAGCTGTGCCAACCCCCTCCCCCATGACAGTAAGTTGCATCAGAGCGGATCAGAAGCGGCAGGTCAGTCGCAGGCAACAAAGCAGTGGCACCTAGGGATGGGACAGCCCTGTGACCATCATAAACAAGGAAGGAATTCACATTGCTATTAGGAAATGAAATGTTCATATCAATCAATTAGCTGCAATTTCTAGAGAGTACTAATTATTCTATGCTCTTTTTCATATATATCCCACTCACAAAGACTCCTTGGCGCTTACAAGCATAACAACATAAGCAAAGCAAAATAATACAAACAATAGCATACAATAAGCCTGATTTTGCCATAGGGCAGATAGGTAAGAATTAGGACATTAGTCAGGATGTTCACAATTTCCAGATATTTTACAAAACTAACTTTTCTTGCTAGCATTATTCTTACTAGCATCACCAGGTCTTCCCCTCTACCTAGAATAGTGGTTCTCAACCCAGTCCTCGGGACACACCTAGCCAGTCAGGTTTTCAGGATAACCACAATGAATATGCATGAGAGAGATTTGCATACAGTGGAGGCAGCGCATGCAAATCTCTTTCGTGCATTCATTGTTGTATCCTGAATATCTGCCTGGCTAGGTGTGTCGCGAGGCCTGGGTCGAGATCCCCTGACCTAGAACGTTGTAGGATGGGGTCAATGTTCAAAGATACGGATGCCACATAATTAAGCTGATGCTGTACCTGTTTATCTTCATGACCCTTATTCAGTGGCTCTATCTAGTTAGTAGGAGGGCTGAATATACAGTCCTAAACTTAAACAGATAGCTTATCCATTAAAACATCAGAGACTATCTCGGGGCAGGCCAGAGTGGCAAATTATCCAAACAGTGGTGATTTTCACCACCGTTTCTGGATAACAATCCTCTTAACTTAGGACAACAAAACAGCTCCAATGTAAAATGTTTTGGATTTATGATTTAGATGAGCCCAAGAAGCAGAAGAAAACCACAGAAACTGAGTATATCTTAGCTAAAACATTACTTTCCTTTAAAAGTAAAATCATTGTGTCAGACAAGGTATAAGATGTATCTGTTTGTAAGTTAAAATCCTACTTTCTAACTATATAGTTATTTTTCTTATTTTTCTCTTTTTTCTCCTGCCTCAGATCTTGCTGCCGGCGGCTCTGATGACTGGGCTTATGACACGGGCATCAAGTATTCCTTCACTTTTGAACTACGTGACACTGGCAGATATGGTTTTGCCCTGCCAGAATCACAAATAAAACCAACCTGTGAGGAGACTTTCCTGGCAGTAAAATATATCGCTAACTATGTCCTCAACAATCTCTAATAAAGACGGCCTTCAAAGTTATTAAATAAAATTTGCTTTACATATTCCATATGTATTGTTGTTTTAATTTGTTTCATTCAATGAAATTAGTAACTATAACTCCCTGAAAGGAAATGGTAAGATAGAGGCCAATAGTCAAACCATTTGTCCAGTTAACATCAGCAGTTAATCACAACAATCTTGACTTTCCAAATTTCAGGCCCAGACTGATTAAACTTTGGCCTGACAACTTGATATCCAGCCAAAATTTGGTTAAAAAGAAGAGGGGCATGATTATACTGCAATTTAACCAGATAGCATTGATATTCATAATTATGCCGTTAAAGATAAGCAGTTAGGAGGCCGCTAATTAGCTAAGCAGCTAACATGCAATACAGCATACCACAACTGACCGTGATGAATACTAATGCATGTAGATGCCAGCCACTGACTGCCAAAATGAATGTTAAATGACACTCAGTGGTCGGGTTGGGGTGGAATGTGAGCATGAAGAGCACATTAGTGCGTGATCACCATTACTGTGGCAATCAGCACTAGGGCGCTTTGGGATTACTGCGTTAATTATGCTGCACTGTACCGTACACTGTCACATGTTTATTTATTTATTTTTATTTATTTAGACAGTTTTTGTATACTGCCTTATCCTTCAATCAAAGCGGTCACAACACAATTGGGGGATACATTTAACACGCGGGGATATGAGACACATACACTAATACTTACAAGGAACATGGGCAGTGGAGGGTTAAGTGGCTTGCCCAAGACCACAAGGAGCATTTGTGGGACTAGAAACCCCAGTCCTTCTGGCCCAAGGTTGCTGTCCTCTAGTGGGATTTGAACCCCCTACCTTCCGGCCTGAAGTACCTTGCCCCAACCACTAGGCTACTCCTCCCTCATGTTATCTGCTGGAAACATGCTGATGATGCCCCTGACAGTTACCGTACAAGATTTACACCTAATGTGCATGACAAATGCCGGTTACGTGCAGAGCCTTTCTAGGATGTAGTAAAAGGGCCCCTGAATCGTTTTAAGGCAAATACTGTACCTGTCCTAAAGTTATCTGTATAAAAATATCTGATTCAATTTAACCATGCAGATTCAAATCCAGCAAAACAATTTATCTTTTTCAAAATCCTGATTAAAATGATCTGGTTAACTATAGCCAGCCATGTCCTGCTGAATATCGCCTCTTCTAAGACTTAGCAAAGTTTGGGGCCCTTTTACTAAAGTGAAGTAGGATTTACACCTGCCATGCATTTAGCACTAAAACTAGCTCATGGTAAATGCAAAGCCTCGGCTGTAATTGTCAGGGGTGTGCCCAGCATGTCCCTAACAGTTACCACACAGGCAAAGCCTTTAGCATGTGTTCCAGCCCCTGGCAATTATCGCAGGTGCACCTAACATAGAAGCATAGAAACATAGAAACATGACGGCAGAAAAAGACCACATGGCCTATCTAGTTTGATATCAACCACTAAATATAGTCCCCTTTTTTTCCTTTAGAGATCTTCTGTGTTCGTCCCATGCCTTTTTTGCATTCATATACTGTCCTCATCTCTACTACCTCCACTGGGAGACTATCCATGCATTTACTATTCTTTCTGTAAAGAAATAATTTCATATATTACTCCTGAGTCTATCCCCTTTCACCCTCATCCTATGTCCCCTTGTAGCAGAGCTTGCTTTCAATCAAAAGAGGCTCTCCTCCTGTGCATTTATGGTATGGGGGTATTTAAATTCTATGATATTTCCTCTATCCCACCTTTCCTCTTACATATACATAAGATCTTTAAGTCTGTCCCCATATGCTTTATAACCACTTTAGTAGCCACCTCCACACTGACTCCATCCTGATTGTATTCTTTTGAAGGTGCGGTCTCCAGAATTGCACATAATACTCCAAATGAGATCGCACCAAAGATTTATACAGAGGCACTATCACCTCCATTTTTCTGCTAGCCATTCCTCTCCGTATGCACCCAAGCATCCTTCTGGCTTTTGCGTCACCTTTTCTACCTGTTTAGCCACTTTAAGATCATCAGAAACAATCTTGCCCTGTTCCTTTTTTCGTGGACAGAAGTACTTTGCCCCCTATGCTGTACCGCTCCCTTGGATTTTTGCAGTCCAAATGCAAGACCCTTCATTTTTAGCATTAAATCTCAGCTGCCAAATTCTTGACCATTCTTCAAGCTTAGCTAGATCCCTCCTCATATTATCTACTCCTTCCTGGGTATCTACTATATTGCAGATTTTGATACCATTAAGCTGTTAATGCACATTTGAATATGTGCTAAGAGGCCACACTAATAGTGCATATGCTAAACAGACAGTGCAATGTTAATTCCATATTATCTGCTTAGCATGCAATGGGGAAGAAAACAGGAAGGATAGGGGTGGAGTGCAGGCATGACTGCAGAACACAGTTAGTATGAGGGTTGACAGCATGCATTCCCATCAATGTTGCAGTTAATGCAAGTGCACTTAATGCCCCCCATTGGGAAGCATTAAATGTATCTGCATTATGTACGCATGTTCATGGCACCTGCTAAGGTTCGAATCAATATGGTATCTGCTGGACCATGCTGTGCACGCCTCTAACAGGTAGCACATGGCTGTTGCACATGTTGTTGTTATGTTCCATCAAGTTGGTATTGACTCACGGTGACGCTTTGGATTGTTGACCTAAACTATGTTTGGTCTTCAGTCAGGCGGCTCATTGTTGATAGAGTAGCACCTGATAGCTGTGGTTATTGTATTGATCCATCTCATTGCTGGCCTTCCTCTTTTGCGTTGACCTTCAACCTTGCCAAGCACGATGTCTTTCTCTAATGATCACATGATGTCTTTCTCCAATGATCTCTCTCTTCACATGATGTGTCCAAAATATTAAAGTTGAAGTCTTGTCATCTGAGCTTCTAAAGAAAGCTTAGGTTTGATCTCCTCTAGTACTGACTGGTTTGTTCTTCAGGCAGTCCATGGTATACACAATATTCTTCGCCAACACCATAATTCAAAGGCATTGATTTTCTTCTCGTCTATCTTTTTTCACTGTCCAACTTTCACATCCATATGACATTATTGAAAATACCATGGCTTGGACAAGTAGAATCTTTGTATGGAAAGAGACATCTCTGCTCTTGAGAATCTTGTCTAGGTCCTTCATAGCCATTCTGTCAAGAGCAATGCATCGTCGTATTTCTTGACTGCCTGTGGTTTCTTTATTGATTTGTTAATCCAAGTGGGTTAAAGTTGTCAACTATTTCAATTTCTTCTCCATCAATGATGAACTTATTGATTTTGCCAGTTGTCAGGATCTTTGTCTTCTTTAGGTTAAGATGCAAGCCCATTTTAAGACTATGTTCCTTTCTCTTGAAAAGCATTATGGGTAAACTAGAACACCTAATAGTTCTCTTGCACAACTTTTACATTGATCAAGAAGCAATAGTTCGAACAGAACAAGGAAAAACAGAATGGTTTAAAATCAGCAAAGATAGTAACATAGTAACATAGTAAATGACGGCAGATAACGACCAGCATGGTCCATCTAGTCTGCCCAGCACGATGGCAAGCGTAGGTGCACCTGCCGCTCTGTGCAGGCCACTCTTCCCCAAGTCCCTGTTTAGGGGTGAACCCACCACTCCATGCAGGACGCCCCTATTTGTTGAGAAATTAGATGGTTCAGTTTACTTGATTTTATCCTATTGCTGTAAAGGGATCCACTGTGTCTGTCCCATGCCATTTTGAATTCCATCATTGTGTTTTCCCCCACCACTTCCATCAGGAGGGCATTCCAAGTATCCACCATCCTTTCTGTGAAAAAGTATTTCCTGACATTGCCTTTCAATTTACCACCTTGCAGCTTCCTGTTATGCCCTCCAGTTTTACAGCTTCCCCGAATTATCACCCCCTCATCCCCAATGAGAGACAAGGCTGCATAAGTTTCCTCTACCTGTTTAATTAATATGCAGAACAAATCATCAGAAAAGCAGGACTATATGAAGACAACCGAGGTGTGAAGACTGGTGGAAGACTCATCAACATCCTGCGCTATGCTGATGATACCACAATATTGGCTGAAAGTGAAGACGATCTGAAACATTTGCTTTGTTGCACATACCATGCATGCATTAATTTCTACCCTCAATATGTGCCACTCAAAGCCATAGTACACTTGAATAAACATGCCGCTTAGGGTCCCTGTTTCTTTTTCTTTCCCATGGAAAACATGCCAATTCAGTTCAGTTCAGCTGCAATCTCAGAGAGAGATCAGAGTGCACTGTGATATCATAAAATTGTCCTGATCACATATAGCTTAATGTACTAAAATGAGAAGTGACTTTGCAAAAGTGTATTTTGCAAGAAAAATAGCACTAAAGCCTGAAAATACCCCAAATTGCAAAATTCAGTGATTTGTACTATTTTCCAGTGATTTGCATTATTCACAGTAATAAACTATTGTGCAAAATCTGCTTCATGCATTTATTTCAATTTGGCATTAATGAGATGTAGCAATGCAAAATCATCCAAAGCAGCTCATTAATGCCAAAATCATATAAACAAATGTGCCAAAAAGGTTTCATGGGCCTGTTTTTGCAAAATAAGAAACTATACTTCTGCATGTCACCAAAAATAAAATTTCATTTCTCATGGCAGTGGCATGAATTAAATTGCCTCATGGCCCAAATAGGAGACCAGCCAGCTCCCCAGGGGAGCCTCCAATCCCTGATGGGATAGTGGAATTATCACCAACTCATCCCCAATGAGAGACATAAATGGTGACTAAAAAGATCGCCTCCAGATCCCTCCACCAGGGGGACCTCTGATCTATGGTGATATAGTGGACTTTCTAATCCTCTCCAGCCATAGTGAGGGACATAAATGTTAAAAATAAAGCCCAGTTAGGCCTTGGTCCCATAGAAGGTTCCCCCCTTAAACAACAAAAATGGATGGCCCTGCTCCAACAGCATCTACTCCTAAGATCCCAAGGAGTCCATGTGATAATGGGGACAGAAGAAATCCACTCACACCTACTCCTGGGATTGTCACTTTCAAAATGCTGCTGACTGATTCTTAGTATAAGAATCTCTATTATCCTGGTCAGAGCTTGGTGGAGTCTGCAGCACACTAGATCACTAGGTCCTGGAGGTCCTCCAGTGGGGCTTCCTAACCCCTCCAATCCTGATGTAGGGCATAAATGTGTTCCCTCTGGGGATGTATGTCTTCAGGAATCAGTCTGGATTGTCCAATCTGTTTGATATCATGGAGGCTTTCGTTGCCTAGTTGAATGGTTATGTCAACATATCAGAGGAAGAATACTTGCCTCCATAAATATGAACAAAATCTATGGATCAGTATGGGATCTAAACTTTCACTAGTGACACCACAAAAATCCTGTACTTAAAAAGCCCACTTTTTTGTTGGACTATAAGATCTAAAGTAGTTATAAACAAGCTGCTTCTCTTTTAAGTCCTTTTTATTCTTTTATAGTAAAGTGATCATGCAAAGGTTAAAAAATTATCATTATTTATTTATTTATTTATTTATTTGACAGTTTTTATGTACCGTCTTTCTTCGATTCAAGACGGTTTACATTGAACATAATGTAACAATGTTTCACCACTGTTTTACAAGGAATAGAGCATTTAAGCATGGCTCTGCATAATTGAAACAAGAACTTTTGCAATGGGTAGATATGGCTGAACATGGAACTATTTACATGTTTATAAATTACCAGACGGGTACATCAGGGTAAACAGACAGGAGGAGGTGTTAGGGGTAAGGGAGAATGGGCACCAAGGACATTGGGAGCAGGGTCATTGCAGGAAAGAGTTAAGGTGGCAGGGAGTAGTGTTCTTGGAAGAGGTAGGTTTTGAGTCTCTTCTGAAATTCGGCATGGTCTGAGCAGTTCCGCAGTTCTCCTGGAAGTGTGTTCCATAATGAAGGAGCATAGAGAGAGAAGCTTCTGTTACAGGTGGTTTGTTTGCAGGATTTCTTTAGTGATGGTATGTTCAGGAGATTCTTAGTATTAATACGACGCGATCTAGTGTTAGTGGGATTGGCAAGAAGCAGTGAAAGGCATGGGGCTGATTCATTATGTATGATTTTGTGAATGAGAGTGATTGTTTTGAATTTTATTCTTTGTATTATGGGGAGCCAATGGAGGTCATGGAGGACAGGTGTTATGTGTGTCCGTCTAGGGTTATTTGTGATTAGCCTGGCTACAGTGTTTTGTGCCATTTGGAGAGGATGTATACTGTTTTTGGGAAGTCCTGGTAAATGAGATTACAGTAGTCAAGGGTGGGGGTGGTGAGGGCTTGGCAGACAGTACGAAAAGAGTCAGGGTTTAAGAGTGGTTGGAGGTTTTTAAGGGTTCGTAATTTGGCGTATATTGAATTTGAAGTTCTTCTTATTTGTTCACTAAAAGTGAGATTCTGGTCAAGAATAAGGCCAAGATATTTGATTTATTTATTTATTTATTTTTTATTTATTTACATTCTCTTATATACTGTGCTATTCTGCATCAGTGCGGTTTACATTGAACAAATTGAAATTACATTGAACAGGGCATTATAACTTGGAGATAACTATTTTACAGGGAACATGGGCTATGGAGGGTTAAGTGGCTTGCCCAAGACCACAAGAAGCACCTGTGGGACTAGAAACCCCAGTCCTTCCGGCCCAAGGTTGCTGTCCTCTAGTGGGATTTGAACCCCTGACCTTCCGGCCTGAAGTACCTTGCCCCAACCACTAGGCCACTCCTCCCTCCTTTTTGATTTTTTATGGTGATGGTGAAATCATCAAGAGTGAGGGTTGTCAGTGGAATGTAGGAGCTGTTGGTGAATATTTGGAGAGCTTCTGTTTTTGATTGGTTGATTAATAGATTGTGATGATTGAGCCAAGTCCTTACACTTGTAAAGCATTTGCTTATAATCATGAAGTCAGGGTTTGTTTTATTGAAAGGAGTGAAGAACATGATGTCATAAGCGTATAATTGGTAATGGATTCCATGGTCTTGGAAAATCTTGCATATGGGTTGAAGAAATAAATTAAACAGGAGAGTGGATAGGCTGGAACCTTGGGGGACTCCCTGCTTTAGAGTGAAAGGTTGGGATGTGTTGTTGCTGATGCAAACCTGTTGTGTTCTGTTCTCTAAGTAGGAGCAGAACCAATTGAGTGTTGTGTCTCTGAGGCCAATTTCGTAGAGTCTATCTAAGAATTGGTGGTGGGGAAGGGAGTCAAAGGCTGAAGATATGTCGAGAAATATGAGTAGACATCCCTGAGTTGGATTCTGGGTGTTGTCACACCCTCACCACCCGCTTCTAGCCTAGAGGGGTGTGGTATCAAAGGAACTTCTCTTGATTGGCTTGGGCAAACTAACTTTCCCCAGGTGTATCTTGGGATATGTAGTTTGCCTTTAAAAATGGCTTCAAGAAGAAGTTGTAGTCATGGTCCGGAGGTAAGGCAAAGTGACAGAATTTTATTTCTTACGCAAAAGTTCAAGTACCCTGTACACAGGACTCCTTCTTATGCAGGATTATTGGTAATACAGCACTAGAACAGCATAACTGCTTCACAAGCTTCAAACACACACAGCTGCTTCAAACGTTTCTCAGCCCTGAAAAACAGCACTTCTTTAGCAAGGGTAAAAATGCCTCTTTTTAGCCTTGCCTTGTAAAACAATTAATGGCAACAATGAAACTTAGTCCCACTGGAACAAAAGCTTCTTCTTAACTCCCTTCCCGGATTAAGTTTAAACCAAAATATGGGAGACATGGGCAGCAAATATTCACCAAGCTTTTTAGCTGCCCTGCAAGTTTTCCTGGCTGCGTCACAAACCTCCGGGTGCTAGCAAAAGTATCCCCGGCCTCCTGTCGGTTCTCTGGGTCTTGTTATTTCCAGCTTAAGGAGACCTTCTCAGAAAGTGTTAGCCTTCAGCATAACGGTTCAACGCACTTGGCTTGGCATAAAGTACAGTCCATAGGAATACCCATAGCCCTCAAGTCATCCTCAGCAGTATCGACTTGCATATCTTCAATTGTTGGAGCAGTGTCCCGTTCTGAGCTCTCAAAGCAGTGCTCAGTAAACAGCTCCCCCTTGGGTCCTAGAGTCACTCCTGTTCCCAGCTCTACCTGAGACAGCCGGTCAGTACCTTCAGCCTTCGGCCCGTCTCCTCAGCTGTGTTCCCTGTGGTTCAGCTCCTCACAGGGCTCTCCTCTATGGCTTCGCTGCGTCTCCAGCTTCTCTTGACTCTCCTGAGCCCCTTGTTTCTCCAGTTCCCCTTGTTTCTCCAGCTCCCCTTGTTTCTCCAGCCTCCCCTCTCTTTGCCTTAGCAGGGGTTTATATTTCCACCTCCAGGGTTCCAGCCCCTCCTCCTCCCTTCCGGCCCTTCCCAGGTGATAATAATCTCTTCTTATGCCTGCAGAGACCTCATAGGAGTCTGGGTGTGGCACCCTGGGCTTTCTCTCTCTCTTCTTTCTTTCCCTATGCGGGGCCTGAGATCCAGGCCAGGCAGGGATTTCGTGGGTATTGGTGTACGCAGGATTCAGGTTACCCTTGAAATACACAACTGGACTCCCCCCTAAGTCCAATTCCATGCCCTTTTCTATTCTCATGGGTTCAAGACGGGTGTCTCTGTCACAGTGTATAAGGTCACTAGTGTCTAAAAGTAATGTTATAAGAGTTTCAACTCTGTGGTTCTTTTTGAATCCGTGTTGGAATATGTCGAGGGGGGAGTGATTGTCTATGAAATACTGAAGTTGGGCTTGTACAATTTTTTCTGTTATCTTTGCGAGGAAGGGGATACTTGAAATAGGTCTGTAAGACATAGGTAATGCGGGGTCTAGTTTTGATCCTTTTAGGATGGGGTGGATTGAGGCACATTTTAGAGGTGTAGGGACTAGGCCTGTTTGGAGAGAGGCTTGTACTATGTGTAGTATGTAGGAGCTGATGGATCCTTTTGTGGTCTTCAGCCAGGATACTGGGCAAGGATCTAGAGTAGAGGTTGAGGCATTGAAGTCTTTGATGACCTTGGTTATGTTTTCCAGTGTGAGGGGATCAAATTCATTCCAAGTAGCCGAATGGAGTGCTGTATTGAGTTGATATATTGAATGTGGGTTAGTTAATAGGGGAGGTGGGTGGAATTTCAAGCTGAGATAGTCAGCTAAGGCTTGTGGGGTTATTTTAGGTATCTGGTCCTGTTGGAGAGGTTCACTTATTAGAGATTTGGTGTTGGAAAAGAGTTCTCTAGGTTTATTTAGAGAACACTTGATTATATTTTCATTGTATTCTCTCTTGAGTCTGAGTGTTTCTGAGCAATAAAATCTGAGCTTTTCTGTATAGTTAAACTGTGCTTG
The DNA here is from genome assembly GCA_033557465.1 of Ichthyophis bannanicus. Taxonomy (NCBI): domain Eukaryota; kingdom Metazoa; phylum Chordata; class Amphibia; order Gymnophiona; family Ichthyophiidae; genus Ichthyophis; species Ichthyophis bannanicus. Next base: position 422,205,317 of record CM066038.1, read on the forward strand.
GTCACGGGAATGTCTCCAACAACGTTCTAGTTGTCTGAGTTCTCTTTTTAGGTCTCTTAGCTTGGGGCTTGTGAGAGCCATAGGAGAAAGAGTTAACACAATAATATAAGAAAAATCATTGAAATGTCTGAATGCTGGCATTTGTACTGAGGTGCGTACGTGCAGTTTTCAGAGGTATGTGACATCATATGGAAAAGATGTGAAAAGACACTTATCAGTAAAAAGTGGACAGAGAAAGGGTAGAAAGGCAATCATGAGAGATAAACATGCCAGCTTAGCATGAAGAAGAACATATGGCCCTGGTTTAGTTGTCAGAACATGGCGAGTTGAAGAGATATATTTCTTGGGAACTGAGGGGTGAGAGAGAACCAAGCAAGAAAACCAGGTAAAGAACTGAGTGAGGGACCAGAGGTCAGATAACAATATAAATCTGACAAGGCCCAGACTGATAATTGCAGACATGGGCCCCAAGAAAGGTCAACGGAGAGGGGTACAGACATGAGTAGAATAACATCACACAAGTGGGACCCCAGACAGCTTGAACAAGAATTAGCTAATTAGAGAAGAATGCCTGAATAGTAAGTACGGTCCTGAGCAAGGGTATATAATGTGACAGGACCAAATACATGATGAATCCATCTGCTTCGCAGTGGAGGCTGTGGGGAAGTATGGATTTCCTGGGTTCTCTATAGCCACAGCATTCCTGTTGTCGTGTTTGAGAGTTTTTTTGTATATGCTGTTTTTGTCTTGTGTATGTCTGTTCTTGTGTCCAGTAAAGCCCGTCATACATTCTCTTACTTGCTGTTGAGTCAGGAAGTAAGACAGAATCATGCAGTCAGGCCAGACATTCTGACTTGTAATTGTTTATAAATCTGCATCTAAGATAAGACAGAATGACCCTGTTTGTTTGCAGTGAGAGGTGGCAAGATCTGTAATTCCACTGGCTGTTTTCCTTTGTTCTTAGTTTTCTGTTTCTGTAAGATAGGGAATAATAAATGGATCCTTTTGGAAGAAAAATCTGTGAGATAGTTATTACCATGTACAAGCGTGTTGTCATGTATAAGGAGAGATTTTGTTCTGCATAAGGTGAGATTTTAGTGGGAAGTGTAGGTCCTCTATGTGAAGTTTCTTTTATTGGGACGTGATATGTCCTCCCTGGGTGCTTTCCCTTCTTGACGGAGGAAGGTGTCTGCTCGGGAACTGTCTAGCCAACAGTCCAGCTGACCCTTCACTCCATACAGGCTCTTTTGCGTTGCTGTTGTGGGTGTTGTTTGGAAGGTAGCAGGGCAGTAGTGGAAAGAATTTCATTCCATTCTGTGATGTGGGAGTCGAGGTCCGTGTGTTTGTTTGTTGAGTAGCTCTTAGTTTGTTGGGCTGGGGTAGCTTGTGATATTTTATGGGGGGTAGCGAAAAGAGAATAAGTGAGTGGTCTAACCATGGTATTGGGTGGATGGTGTGTACGATCTGCCTGTTGGTTAATGTATGTTGTGGGATGAATATTAGGTCTAGAGTGTTGCCTTTGATGTGGGTGGATGATTTTAGGATCTAGCAAAAGTGTAGGGCATCCATCGTTTGGAGGAATGCGGTAGCTTGTTTCTGAGAGGTTGAGTTGAGGTTGAGGTCTCCTAAGATTATGAGCAGTCATGAGTTGGGTTGGGGAGTACAAGCTGCCTCAAGTATCATTGAGAGTTCAGTTGTGTCAGACTGAGGTACTCTGTATATGAGGTGTAAAGAGGGGGTGGGGTTGGAGACTTTAATGGTATCCATACTTGGGGTGGAAATGGATTCGACTGTAGAGAAGTGTAGGTCAGATCTTGAGATTACGGCGACTCCACCGCCTCTACAGGTTTTTCTGTTACAAATGTTGATTGAGTAAGTTGTGGGGCAGAGTTGGTTTATTAGTATGGAATTAGTTTCTTGGAACCAAGTTTCTGTGAGACATAGGATATTAATGTCATAGTCAATTATTAGATCTGTAATTAGGGGAAATCTTGTTCCTAGCTGAACCGAGGTTGAGCAAAGCACATTTAAGGGGAGGGTGGAGGTAGTCTGAGGTAAGAGTGGAGGTGAGGTTGGGAATAGTGGTAATTTTTTTTTAGGTTGCAGTTCCGGTTGTGGTGGATTGTGTGAGAGTGGGGTATATAATTTAGTGTGAGTGAGTGTCTCAGAGAGTGGATTATTGGGACTGGTGCATTGTGCTTCAATATCAGGGCGTATGATAGGAGTGATGAGGTAGTGTATAGTAAAAGGAAGCTAGTCCATAGGGTAGAAGGGTGGAATTTAGGTGGCTCCATATTGAGGTGGATTAGAACGTGGATTAAAGGTGAGGGTTAGGAAGGGGTGGGGAGGAGGAATGGAGTTTAGATTACAAGGCTGGTGAAAATTCAGTGAGTAAGAGGTTGAGGAGAAAGCAGTGCATTGACAAGCAAGTCTGGCAGAGGAGAGTGCAATTGTAACCTTAGTATAGTTTTTAGAAATAGGTGGTACAGAACTGTGATTTAGTAGCATACAATTAAAACAGAGGTAGAATATTTGAATGCTTGCTTTTGTACTAGTCTCGGCTTAAGCAAATATACAAGCTAATAGTATAGTGGCATACAGTATTAATAGTAGGTAGCATGTAAGGTGAGTTTCTAAGTTGAGGGTAGCAGAACATACCTTTGATTATTTTGTGATGCACCTATGATCTACACCTAAGGGCCATGCCAAAGGGCCCTCTGGCGAGGCCCTCAGGTGCGGGACCGCCAGGTGCAGGCACGCCTACCAGATGCAGGCTTTTATGCTGAGGTGCTGAGCCCCGATTGGGCCTTGGTGGGTGGAGCAGGAGGGACACGCGGCTCCTGCTTCCTGTCCCAATGTTCGATCAGCGATCAGGTCCAGTGGTGAGAAGAGGTTGGAGTTTTGCCGTTGCAGGCTTTTATGCTGAGGTGCTGAACCCCAATTGAGCCTTGGTGGGGGGAGCAGGAAGGACACGCGGCGCCTTCTTCCTCCCCCTTCTTTTCATTATGAAAAACCAGCCATGACTGTCGCATTTTGAATTAGCATAGCTGAATTCTGCATCAAGGTATTGCTAATTAAATTGTACTCATCTTTGCCATTCTTGCTTTAATCCTGTCATCAAACTTCAGACTGCTAGAGAGCTTCCATGGCATGATCACTTTACTAAAAAAATAATAAAAAGGACTTAAAAGAGAAGCAGCTTGTTTTGTTCAATATGTTTTATTGCATTTTACTAAATACAATATTACAAAAAAAAAACAGGAAAACCATCCACATTCAATAACAAATACAATCATAATCACAAAACAAATAATTCCGAAAATAAACAGAAAAGCTGATGGGCAAGCCCACATCAAGAGGCTACTTCAGAAATACACCTAGGAAACAAAATATAAGCAAATTAGGCACACAACATATGCCAATATTACAGAGATACATAACTGTAACCCCTACCCACAATCCTCTCACTTCTGTCTTTCCAAAAGAAAACTCTCTAAATGAGAATTGTCAGTAAAAATATAGTTTTGCCCCTGAAAGGTAGCAAGACATTTGCAGGGAAATTTCAAAAAAAAAAAGTAGCCCCCAAAGCCAACACTCTGGGCTTCACTTAGAGAAACTGTATCCTATGAGCCTGAGTGACTCAACTAACATCAAGAAAAAGCGTCAAGGGCTGACCACAAAATAATGCATCCTTATTTTTAAAGAACAGCCTAAGACTTCTTACTTTGACCAGCTCAGAAGTAAACGACACAAGTGATGTATTTCGTTTAGCGATATTTTCAGTAGAATATTCCAAAAACTCAGTTAAATTTTGACTAACAGTTGGATCTAAGAAATCAAATCCATTCTCCCCTGAAGGGGTAGAGCGAACCTTAACCGTAATATAATAAGCTTGAACAATCTCAATTGGATATAGCAGTTCAAAACCTCGTTAAAATATTTCTGCAATAGAATTTCTGCTGCTAACAAATGTGTAAAAGGAAAGTTCAACAAGCCCTCAAGCACTCTCCAAAGCCTCTGTTTTAGCATGCAAACCATAAAATCCTTAACATAACCAGTATTAATATCTAAACAAGAGTGCGCTTGGGTATTTAAGTGGGCAACAGATTTATCTAATGCCAATACTCTTGTATCTAAATCGACCAGCTTGTCCACTGCTCCCTGTGTAAATTTACACAAGGAACTGACTGTGCTGGACAATTTTAAGTCAATACTCATGAGTGCCCCCAATATATCTTTCAGGGTAATCTCCACCACTTGAGCCCCTTCTATTAGCGCAGCTTCCTTTTCTGAAGCTAACACAGAAACCGGCTTTGGGATCGCTACCACAGAAGCAAATACATTTCCCAAAGAAGAATCCTCAGACAAAATAGTGGAGGACAGAGGAGGAAACAGATGTGGTGGTGGAGTCCAACCCCCAAGCTAAGCGATGCTCCTTCGGGGGATACCTGGCCCGCGGAGAGGAGAAACACATGTTTATACATAGGTCCAGTTTTGGTTCCTACCGGGGAGGCAGCTGGACCCTCCTTCAAGGGACCTTTGCTTTCTCTTCCCTGTGGCAGTTTCAGAGTTTATCAACCAGTTTTCCTTCTACCTGTCACCTCCAGTGCACCAAAGGGGCACCACAGGGGAGTGTCTTGCCCCTTTGGCCATGCCCCTTTGGGTTGCGACACTTGGGCCACAACATGCAGCCATGTGTAGCAGCTGCAGGACTTTATCGGCAGCAAAGACCTCCACCAAGGGCAGGCTTGTCCACATGGTTGCCTGCTGAGCACTGCAGGCAGAAACAGGGACATGCCGGCAACCCAAATGCTGGGGCAGCTGGAAAGCCCCTTTCCTCCTTCTCCAAAGCAGCACCCAAAGCAGATTGTTTATAGCCGCTTTAGATGATACAGTCCAATAAGTATAGAAACATAGAAATATGATGACAGAAAAAGACCACATGGCCCATCTAGTCTGTCCTTCCATATCAACCACTACAACAGTCCCCTTTTTACCTTTAGAGATCCTCTGTGTTTGTCCCATGCTTTTTTGAATTCAGTTACTGTCCTCATCTCTACTACCTCCACTGGGAGACTATTCCACGATCCATCACTCTTTCCGTAAAGAAATATTTCCGCATATCACTCCTGAATCTATATCCCTTCACCCTCATCCCATGTCCCCTCATAGCAGAACTTGCTTTCAATTGAAAGAGGCTCTCTCCCAGAACATTTATGCCACGGAGGTATTTAAACATCTCAGTCATATCACCTCTATCCCGCCTTTCCTCTAAGGTGTACATATTAAGATCCTTCAGTCTGTTCTCATATGCTTTATAATGAAGACCACTAATCATTTTAGTAGCCACCCTCTGCACCGACTCCACAAAATTATTTGTGTCTTCAATAGTGGGCTTTTTAATACAGGATTTTGTGGTGTCCATAAATATGAAAACACAAGTCTTATCCCAGCCTTTTAAACTGAGGAAATACTTATTAACAGGTATTTAGCATGCTTTACCACACATTAAAGCAATGTTAACATTTATTTTCATTAACAATAGTACAATTTTTCCTATTAAAATATATTTTTGCATTAAAATCTGCCATGCTAAATTGCACCAACTAGCTCATTGAAACATAATGTAGGCTGCTTTAATGCCAGAATATGTATTAATGCCATCTTTAATGCAAAACTTTAGCTATGCCTCTAGAAGTATGGTTAAAGTTTTTGTGTTAGAAGTGGATGGCAACATGCAGTTAGTGCGTACAATTGCAGCACGTTAATGCACAATTCAGTATTAGGGTTAGAAGTGGATCATACTATCACTTAACTTTTTTTTTTAATTTGTAATGTTTTAATTAATTTTGTAGATACGCAATAAGACAACAACCATATACAAACTATGTTCAGTGCATCCCCTCCCATCCCTCCAACTCCCCTTCTTCCCCCATCCCCTTCAGATGCACATCATTCAACTATGAAGTTTCTCCATTCCGCATGTTCCATTCCACTGCTCATGGAAGCGACCCTCCTGGCCATGACTTTAGTCATACAGTAAACCCAGTCCAATTTTTGCTATACCTCATCCATAACCAGTGTCTTCTGGTCCCTCCACAGTTTTGCGAGAACCATTCTGGCCACAATAATACATATCCTAATTGGTATCTGCGTACCCTTCACCACACCTTATAAGAGCAAATTTAAAAGAAAGGCTTTAGGGTTTCACAGCACCTGTCCCCCTCCCATCTCTCCTATCAGGGCCACCACCTACTCCCAATATTGTACTACCTCCAGGCAACCCCACCACATATGATAAAATATATCTACTTGCTTGCATACTCTCAGCACTCCCCGGCCCCCTTTCTCCTTCTTCCCAGTCTACCCAACCTCTCAGGGTCCCAATACATGCAATAGAGCATTTTTTAGCCATGCTCCAATATAGATGCGGCCACCGAAAACCTCCTTGTGTGCTCATAGATGGACCTCCAAGCACTTTCCTCCATCCGCCCTCCCAGGTCCTCCTCCCATATAGCCCACCATGAGGGATATACTCTGCAACTCCACAAAACGTCTTTGTAAAGAATCAATATCAATCCCTTGGACCCTTTACATGTCAGTTAGGTCTTCTCAAACCCTGCACTTAACCCCATGGGGACCATTCCCAGCCTATTGGTCTGGCCAGACTGTATGTAGTGTCAAATTTGGTTATAGAAAAACTCGTGCCCAGCTTCCAGCCCAAATTGCTCCTGGAGAACCACAAAACTCAACATCTTACCCTCTCAATCCAGAAATTGCCCCACACGTTTGAGCCCCAACACCCGCCATTCTTGATAGCCCCTATACATACTCCCCGGTACAAAATCTGGGTTGAATGAAATAGGCATATTCCAATAAATATCTGTCTCGACCCGCCGAGAACTTCCCTGAGATGATCCCACACCTGCAAAATGCATTGCACGGTTAGTGGCATGTCACCCCCAAAACCAAGGCCTTGTTGCCTGTCAGAGGACTCCATCGAGCGAGGCAAGCCCCATCAACTCCTACTCTGTCACAGTTCAGTGTTTGCCCCTGGTCCCTTTACCCCACTCTATTAAGCCACTCAGCATCGCACTCTCATAGTACATGCTCAGGTCCAGAATACCGAGCCCCCCCTGCTGGGTCTCCTGCACCACAAAGGCCCCCACCACTCATGGTGGGCATTTCCACCAAATTAAATAAAAAATTCATCATTGCCATGCTTGAAGGATGTCATCCGGAATTGGAATCGGGATCACAGTAAACTTTAAATATCAACTCCAGCAGGTGTGCCCGCGCCTGGCGGGCCCGTGCCTGAGGGTAGAAACATAGAAACATGATGACAGAAAAAGACCACAAGGCCCATCTAGTCTGTCCTTCCATAACAACAACTACAACAGTCCACTTTTTAGCTTTAGAGATCCTCTGTGTTGGTCCCATGCTTTTTTGAATTCAGTTACTGTCCTCATCCCTACCACCTCCACTGGGAGACTATTCCACGGATCCACTACTCTTTCCGTAAAGAAATATTTCCGCATATCACTCCTGAATCTATCTCCCTTCACCCTCATCCCATGTCCCCTCGTCGCAGAACTTGCTTTCAATTGAAAGAGGCTCTCTCCCTGAACATTTATGCCACGGAGGTATTTAAACATCTCAATCATATCACCTCTATCCCGCCTTTCCTCTAAGGTGTACATATTAAGATCCTTAAGTCTGTCCTCATATGCTTTATAATGAAGACCACTAATCATCTTAGTAGCAACCCTCTGCACCGACTCCATCCTGTTCACATCCTTTTGAAGGTGCGGTCTCCAGAATTGCACACCATACTCCAAATGAGGTCGCACCAAAGACTTATACAGAGGCATTATCACCTCCTTTTTTCTGCTAGCCATTCCTCTCCGTATGCACCCGAGCATCCTTCTAGCTTTTGCTGTCGCCTTTTCTACCTGTTTAGCTACTTTAAGATCATCGGACACAACTATGCCTAGGTCCCGCTCTTCTTTAGTGGACAAAAGTACTTCACCTCCTATACTGTATTGCTCCCTTGGATTGCTGCAGCCCAAATGCATGACCTTACATTTTTTAACATTAAATCCCAGTTGCCAAATTCTAGACCATTCTTCAAGCTTAGCTAGATCCCTCCTCATGTTATCTACACCTTCCTGGGTGTCTACTCTATTGCAGATTTTGGTATCATCCGCAAAGAGGCAAACCTTACCTGACAGCCCTTCCGCTATATCACTAACAAAGTTGTTAAAAAGAATCGGACCAAGGACAGATCCCTGGAGCACACCACTGGTAACATCCTTCTCCTCAGAGTGAGCTCCATTTACTTGTACTCTTTGTCGCCTCCCACCCAACCAATTTCTAACCCAAGCAGTAACTTTAGGGTCCATCCCTAGGGTGCTCAGTTTGTTTATAAGTCGCCTGTGAGGAACAGTGTCAAAGGCTTTACTGAAATCTAAATACACCACATCTAGAGCTCTCCCGTGGTCCAACTCCCTAGTCACCCAGTCAAAGAAATCAATCAGATTTGTCTGACAAGACCTGCTTCTGGTGAATCCATGCTGCCTCGGATCTTGTAATCCGCTGGACTCCAGAAACCTCACTATTTTCTCTTTCAACAGCGTTTCCATTAATTTACTTACCACTGAAGTTAAACTAACCGGCCTGTAGTTTTCAACCACATCCTTACTACCGCTTTTGTGTAAAGGCACCACATGAGCCTCTCTCCAGTCCTTTGGCACCACTCCCGACTCCAATGAGGCATTGAAAAGGTCAGTCAGTGGAGTTGCTAGAACGTCCCCAAGTTCCCTCAGTATTCTAGGGTGTATCCCATCCGGTACTTTGGCATGGCCCTTAGGCGTGGACCGCAGGCAAGGACAAAAGAGGCAGGAGAAAACATCTGAACGTGGACGAAACCTGCAGCAAGAACAGCATATAACCCAAAAGGTCAGACAACGGAAACCACCCAGCAAGGCAAGGACTCCCGCCAGTGAACACACTCTACGGGCCCCTGATCACGATAAAAACTTCACTTCTAGGTATCCACAAGCACATATCTATTATTGCCTGCCCTGCTGTGAATTACTGCAGAACGCAGGTAACTCCAAGTGGACCCTAATGGATAAAGAAATAACTCACTCCGGCTCCCCTTCTACAAGCCAAGCCAAGTATTCTCTCAGCAGCTACTCCTATCAATCCAAACTGCCAAGCCTGGTTATCCTCTCTGCAACCAAGCAGGACCTCACAGTACCAACTTTATGCAAACTTCCTAACCAGCAGACATGGCAACCCCTCCCGAAACCAGGCACCTACTACTGCTAAGCCTATAACCAAGGCACATAAGACAAATTGGGATAATTTCACTATCCCCTCTCTTACACAGATTGAGCACATCATGGACGTGCTTAATATTACAACCTCCTCAACTGACCCCTGCCCTGTTGCATGGATCAAGTCCTCAAAAGACCAGCTTGGCAAGCACCTTCAAAAAATGGTGGAACTGTCCCTCCAACAGGGCTACATGCCACCTGCCCTCAAGCAAGCTGCTATAACCCAGCTCTCAAGAAAAATTCCCTTGACCCAGAAGACCTGAAATCCTACAGACCAATCTCTAGTCTGCCATTCATCGTGAAAGTCATTGAAAAATCCATACAGATGAAACTGCAAGACCACAATGACCTAAACGCTCCAATGGACCCACACCAACACGGATTCAAGCCACAGCATGGCATTGAAACCCTCCTAAACTCCCCATTCGACAACCTCATTAGGGGCATTGACAACACCAAAAAGGATTCATATTAATATTCATGGACATCTCCACTGCTTTGACACTATATCTCACTCCATATTGATACAACGACTACAAGAAATCGGTCTATGCAGCAATACCATAAAATGGTTTTGCTCCTTCCTCAACGACTGAACCCAACAGGTCACATGTGGTGAAAACAAGTCAGCAAAGTTCAGCGTACCACATGGCATACCTCAAGGCTCTGCATTATCCTCCATTCTATTCAACATATATATACAACCCATCTCCAGCATAATAAGACACCACAAGATGCTTTACCACCTATACACAGATGACATCATGGTCTACTCCCCCATCAACATATACAACCCAGATCTGACCCCCATAACCAGGTGCCTAGAAGACATGATTACTTGGCTCACTAACAACTCACTCTCTGTGAACTGCGACAAGACAGAAGCGATGTTTATCACCAGAAGCTCCTCCTTCTCCCGCAAACAATCACCGTCCATGACAAATCCATAACAGTAAAAGAAGAAGTAAAATACCTAGGCGTTACTCTGGACAAAAACTTGACTCTATGGACTCACATAAACAAAAATGCCTCCAAAGCACACCACAGACTAAAAATCATCCGACTACTCAAACCTATTCTGAATAATGAACACTTCCGCTCGGTGTGCCAAGCAATAATCACCCCCATCCTGGACTATGCAAATTCACTCTACCAAAGACTACTGACGCAGTCCCTCTACCCTCTCCAACTGGTTCAAAACACATTGTCCAGGATTATCACAATACACCCAGGAAAGAACACATCGCTCCAATTCTTCAACAGCTTCCCTGGCTATCCATCCTTTCACGCGCATGATTCAAAGCAACTCTATAAACATCTACCGAATCTATCACAATACCTCTGCTATGGCCCTTCAATGCCTGTTAATCAAGGACCCCAGCACAAGGCCCAGGCACAGTAAATTGATAAACAAACTTATTACACCTGCTGAATTCCAACGCTCCAATCAGTCTACAGCCAGAAGAGCCCCATCGCTCGCTGCACCTGCCATATGGAACTCTCTACCTGAAATATGAGATCCATAATGGACATTAAGGACTCCCGTATGATGTTAAAAACACTTTTGTTTGTGGAACACTATGGTCCCTCCCAGTGATCATAACCCACTGTCAATGACCTCTCCTTATTCTCTTCTTTCACCCCTTACATAAATTGTAAATAACTCCCAATGTAAACCACTTTGATTGAAAGAAAAGATGATATATAAATCTGGATAAATAAATAAATATAGGAGCCAGGGCAGCACATTCATCTTTATGGTAGTGATCCTCCAATAAGGACACTCGCCCCCACTGCTTAAAGTCACCCAAAGCTTCTCATGATTCAGCATGAATAGTTCCTTCCACCAAACCCCTAGCTGGACCCCTAAGTACCTGATGGCACCCTTGGCCCAGCAAAAAGGAAAAGCCGAATGCAGCCGCCCTTCCAGCCCCTCCATCAGACAGGTCTTAAGAATCTCAGTCTTGGAGACATTCATCTTGTAGCCAGAGTCTACTATAATCTCAATCTCACGTAGCAGATCAGGCAGGGTGATCAATGGTTTGGCCAACATATAAATAACATCATCAGCAAAGAGCCCGATCTTAAATTCCCTCTGACTGATCCGTGTCCCTGCCACATTGTCATTCATCTTGATCCGTTTTGCCAGAGGCTCGATCACCAGCACAAAGAGTAACAGAGACAGGGGGCATCCGTGTCTCATACCTCTGCACAGGGAGAACTCCTCTGAATAACCCCCCATTCACTCACACTCTTGCCTTTGGCTCTTCATAGAGAGCTTTAATCCACCCTATAAATCTAAAACCTGCACTATGAAGTTACATTCCACCCGGTCAAACACCTTTTCGGCATCAATCGCTACCAGAATCTTCCCCCGTCCCCTGAGCTTTACAGATAAGATTGAGCAACTTCCTCACTTTGTCCTTTGCTTTCAGTCAGGGGATAAAGCCAGCCTGATCCTCCCGAATAACCTTGGCGATCACCCTCTGTAGGCGACTAGCTAACACCTTTGCCATAAATTTAGTATTCAGATTGATTAAGGATATGGGGCAGTACAACCCAAATACCGTTACATCTTTACCCAGACTACTATTTAACTTTTATATAGTGCTCCTAGGCATATGCAGCGCTGTACATATACACATAAAAGACCCGCTCTGCTCCACGAATGGACCAGAGATGCAGCCTAACGTACCGACTCAGGTAGTAGTTTCCAAGTCTATGGTGCAGCAAGGTGGAAAGAACAGATTCTGAAGTTGACAGTAGAAGAGAAGGGCATAGATAAAAGTGATTTGCTTGATGAGTGGAGTTGCCGAGGAGGGATGTAAGCGGAAACAGAGAGGGAGCCAATAAGTGGCTTAAGAAGAGGTGTTATGTGAGCATAGTAACACTGGCAGAAGATTAGCCACGCAGCTGGTAACATACAGTAAATGTGTACAATTGCAACACTTTAATGCACTATTAATGGGGATATAAAGTCTTTAGGAACTAGCGCATTACATGCATTGCAATAATGCATGTTAAAAACATACATTGCCACTCTCATTTAACACACTTTAAGAAATAGACTCCATAGGATATTAACAATGACAGCAGCAGTCTATTAGTAGAGACTCTTTGATGGCCTTTCTACTAAAGTGAATACTTTAGCAATCATTTCAGATAAAGCTGTACTGTCTCAAATAGACTGGAACAAAACTGATGAGATTTTGTCTAACATGTGATCTCCCTGGAAATTGAGATTAGTTACACAGAAAAGACTGAGAATCAAGATAACAGTCTGATGAAAAAATATGCAAACTGTATGGGCTCAAAGCCAAGTTCTGATTAAAGATAATGTGAATTATAGATGGAAAAGTATAATGGCTTAAAAGAAGGCCTCCTAAACATTTTCCCATAGACACAAAATGGGAAAAACATTTCAGTATATCTAGCCCTAGGAGCAGAAGAGTAACTTAGGGGAGGTTGCTTGAGGGAAGTCTGTGGAACAGAGTTATATAAATCTTGCCCTTTAGTTGCAAATGCTTCTTTAGGTTCCAAAGAGTAGTCGTGAGTCACAGAATGAGAATTAGCAATATTGATATCTCAGGCAGAAAACAACATGGGACGATTTCTGTTATCACCTGATCAAAAAACAATGTGTTTCTGTGATGACATCATTGATCAGATGGATAGATTGGTTAAGTTGGCTGATATGTAATTCCCAGCTACTTGCTATTCAAAAAGGAAGTGGGTGTTTATTTCTTATGCAGGGAGCATAGGTCAACAATGCTAAACCACTTCAGTGCACCTGCACAAACAAGGCACTATCACCGAATATGTAATTTCTACAGACAGTCTATGTACTTGATGAAAGTGACCAGGGGAAATATTTACAAAGGACTTAAAGGACAGATCTCAATATTTAGGCAAATTACTTGAGATAGAAAGTCATTCCTTTGTCCAGCAAGAATTCTACTTCTGACCAACTCTTTCCATAACTTCTTTTAGAATGATATTGTCCATCCACCACTGGGTTTGCTCGTCCTTTTCAAGTCAAAACTATAATAGACTACTCAGACAATCTGCATCTCGGTTGTTAAGATACTTACTGGTCCTGAGTTTGGTAACTCTAATACTTGAAGGGGGCAGTTACTTCCAAGACAATCACCACAGCAGGGCTTTTGTTCATTTGTTACACATACAGTAAAACTGCACAGCTCACCTCACTTCTCCATGCTTTATGTGATAATTCAACAGATTTCATCCATCCCAGAGCTGGGGATGAATCGCAAGGACTGACTTTTCTGTGCTAGGACAGTTCCCTACTCTTTCCTTTGCTTTCTGGAAGAGCAACTCCCTCTATGCTAGGGGTTTGCTTAAGATTTATTTTGTTTTTCAAACCATGTTAAAATCAGAAGAGGGCTCCCATTGTCCTAGGTCAGTGATGGCTAACCTTTTTGAGCCCGAGTGCCCAAACTGCCGCACAAAACCAAAGAATTTCCTCAAAGTGCCAGCACGTCAATTTGCATAAATATTTGCATAATGCTAACATACACTAACTTTTAGTAAACATGTCTCTTAATGAGTGTATGGATAAAGACAGACTAAAAGATTTCTACATTACTATAATCCAGTGCCAACCGCCAGGCACATTAGGAACTACTACAAACACTGCCCATTTAGAACCAATAGCAAACCCGCCGTATCCTAACAGCACTACCAGGACTCACAAAGCACCACACCATACCTATCAAAAGGCAACACTGCAAATATTAAACCAATACATTTCAGACAATAACAATACATGACCTACTGGGGAAAGAGAACAAGTGGCAATGTCAAAAAGGAATTACATAAACAGAATACCTCAGCTCAGTTACACAGTTGCAATTGCTCCAGCCACTTTCTTCTGGTTTCTTCATGTTTTCTGCTAACTCTCCATCATCTGCTGTCCATTTGTCCTTTCTTCTCTCTTCTAGTTTTTTTTTCCATTCTCTCTCTACATCCGCTTTAACATACTAATCTTTCTCCTTTTGCTCTTTCCTCATTCCTATTTCATCCACTCAAATTTTACCCCTCCATCCTCAATCCCCACTTACTCTCCCAATACCCGGCCAATTGTAGATTTTTTATCCCTCCCACACAAAATATTTTTCCCCTCTCCATTTTACTCTCCCAGCCCCATCCCATTCTAATCCTCCCCCAACATCAGCTCCCTTCTAGTTCCAGCCTCACCCAGCATCCATTCCCTTCTAGTCCCTGCATCAGCCCATTTCCAGTCCTAGCAACCCCCCAACCCAATACCAGTCCTAGCCCCCCCCATCAACTCACTTCCAGCCCTAAACCCCCATCACCCCATTTCCAGACAGCCCATCAGCCCACAGCCCATTAGCAGTCCTACCCCCCAGCCCATTAGCAGTCCTACCCCCCCGCGCCCTCCCATTAGCAGTCCTCACCCCCCCAGCCCATTAGCAGTCCTAACCCCCCCCGCCCATTAGCAGTCCTAACACCCCCCCCTCCTGCCCATTAGCAGTCCTAACCCCCCTCCTGCCCATGAGGAGTCCTAACCCCCCCATCCTGCCCATTAGCAGTCCTAACCCCCCCAGCCCATTAGCAGTCCTAATCCCCCCCGCCCCGCCCATTAGCAGTCCTAACCCCCCTCCTGCCCATTAGCTGTCCTAACACCCCCCCTCCTGCCCATTAGCAGTCCTAACCCCCCCCTCCTGCCCATTAGCAGTCCTAACACCCCCCCTCCTCCTGCCCATTAGCAGTCCTAACCCCCCCTCCTGCCCATTAGCAGTCCTAACCCTCCCCCCCTGCCCATTAGCAGTCCTAACCCCCCCTCCTGCCCATTAGCAGTCCTAACCCCCCCCTGCCCATTAGCAGTCCCAACCCCCCCTCCGGCCCATTAGCAGTCCTACCCCCCCCCCCCCCCCGGCAAATTTTTTTAAAAAAAAAGCAGGCTCTGGCTGCTGCCGCGGCAGATTACAATGTCCCGCGGGGCCCCCTCCGCCCGCTAAGCCCCTCTGCAAGGGCTTTCAGATTCGCGAGGGACAGCGTCTCCCTCGCGTCTCTGTTAAGCCCGCAGGGGCTAATGGGAAATTTCCCATCAGTCCCTCGCGTCTAAAGGGGCTGATGGGAAATTTCCCATTAGCCCCTGCGGGCTTAACAGAGACGCGAGGGAGACGCTCTCCCTCGCGAATCTGAAAGCTCTTGCAGAGGGGCTTAGCGGGCGGAGGGGGCCCCGCGGGACGCTGCATTCTGCCCTTGCCGCGTCCGCGGCAGCAGTCAGAGACAGCTTTTTCTTTTTTTTGCGGACCTATGGCCCGCGTGCCAGCTGCAAGGCCTTCGCGTGCCACAGCTGGCACGCGTGCCATAGGTTCGCCATCGCTGTCCTAGGTGGTTTCAATCTCTTTACTGCTTCAGAGAAAATTCTACCTTTCCTCTACCTGTATCTCTACTCTCTTTGGAGTATGATTACAAAAATGCGGTAGTTTACCATGCATTCAGCACCAGAACTTAGCATGGGGGTGGCTCCAGACCCATTGTAAACCAGGGTGTGCATGGCATGTCCCATACGACCTCCTGAGGGTGACTCAGACCCTATTTCCTGTAGGTTTTAAGCAACTGCAGGGCAGAAAAGACAGCCGTGGGTTACATATCTATGTATGTGTACTGTATGTGTGTGTATGTATATATATATATAGAGAGAGAGAGAGAGAGAAGTATGTATATTAGCAATTTCCTGCCCTCCCTACTGGTAAAATTCATACTGATGATTCTTCGAGTTTATGTGACTCTATTACTTCTTATATCAACAGCAGTTTTTTCTACATTTGGGATTGCTATGGGAGCTACGGTGGCACCCTCTATAGCCACTATTTACATGGCTCAATTTGAAGAGTTATATGTCTATTCTGCGCCTCTGTTTTGTCATATTGCATTCTGGCGTCGTTTTTTAGACGACATCCTTTTTCTCTGGACGGGTTCTGCAACTGAACTGGATTCTTTTTTGTTGTTATTGAATACTCATATGCATAATATCCAGTTTACAGCTCATATAGAACAAATTCAGATTCAGTTTTTGGACATTATCATCAGCTTGTCCTCGGAGGGTTTGACCACCTCTTTATATCGCAAGCCGGTGCAATGAAACACTTTGTTAAGTTTTTCAAGTTACCATCCTACATCATTAAAACGAGGCCTACTGTACGGACAGTTTCTAAGACTTCGTCTTAATTGTTCGACATTACATGAGTTTTGTCATCATGTGGATGATTTACAGCAATGCTTATAATTAAGAGGCTATCCCTACTCAATTGTTAGAACAGCATACAAATGAGCTTGATTTTCACATAGAGAATGGCTGTTGTCGCCCACTAGGACGGCTCAGCAGCCTCAGATAGTTGATGATATAATAACTTGTGTTCTCCCGTACATAGAGGGAATATCTAGGGTTACAAGAATTTTGCAGCATTTCTGGCCAATTTTGGGATTACATACCTGCTTTCGGGATAAGTGTTTAATGGTGGCCTATTCAAGAGGGATGAATCTGAGAGATCTGGTAGTTAAAACTACATCCGTTGTGGACAGGCCTCTTTCTTCACATATGGATCCAGGCCACTATGAATGCGCTTCATGCTGTTATTGTAAATTGGCCATCACAGGAATTGCCTGGACAGATCTTCATACTGCTTGCATCTATAATTCCAAATGGCACCCTACATGTGATTTATTTAATCCTCTGCCCCTGCTTTTTTTATTATGTAGGGCGCACTATTCAACCTGTTAAAATTCGCTTATGTGAGCATGCGTCTCGTCTTCGCACAAAATCCCTTGCAGCGCCAATGGTAGAGCACTGCTTGCAACAAGCACATACTTTCGATCAGCTTCACTGGCGGGTTTTAGACTGCATTCCATCGGATCCCAGAGGAGATGATCGGCTTTCTAAGCTGCAAAAACTGGAACAAAGATGGATTTTTCGACTGCAAACTGTTTCTCCTCATGGCTTGAATACCCATCTAGAATGGCATAGTATCATTTGATTCTCTGTTTTGACTTCTATGGAATCCTGCAAGAGTTCCTCATTGTAAAATCACCAGATGGGTGAGTTTACCAAGTTTAAAATTCAGCCAATCGGGTTCGGAAGTTCCCTTGACTCATAGGGTCTTTTCCCATCCAATTGGCTGTTGAACAAAAAACGAGTATCCTTCGGTTTGGCGGTTTCTCTTGCTTCGTAAGCATCTACGTCAGACACCAGTTTCTTTTGTAAGTTGAATGGCTCTGTTTATGGACATTGAAGCTCTCATAACTACAGGATCTTTTTCAACCTGATGCAGGGTAGTCTTTTCAGACCCGGAACAGGCCAAGTCGTTGCTTATGGACTCTGTGGTGTTTCGCAGCTCTGGAAAAAGTTTCAGCTAAGTGTTTTAAATTGACACACTGTTTTTGAAATTATTAAAAGGAGAGACCACAGCGAGAGGAAGGATTTAATTCCTCCTACTTTTGTGTGATTACTCCGACTAAAAGACATACGGGTTCACTTTTATATCAGGGTTTCTGTTTAGATAGTTGATTTTACTACAGCAGCTTTTTGCCATCTCAGGCAACCAGTTGGTTTGCCTAATCATTAGGCCAGCCCTACCAAGTCAGCCCTGACATCAGGCACATAAAACCATAAAATATAATGAGCTGGCTACTTTTGTTCTGGGGCCAGTTGATTGCACACACATTTATTTTCTTTATTTTATTTTATTTAAAGTCTTTTCTATACCGCGCTTTTTCAAATTCAGTTCGGTTTACAAGAAACATTAACTTTGTCCAGTCGTGGAGGCCCGTAGTGGACTTACAGAGAACAGGGTTGGTAACTTGGGTTGAACTGGGTAAACTATATACAGGTTTAGGCCGGGTATTTACATTCTAGGATTTTATGGACATTCTTAGATACTATATACATGGTCCTGCTCAGGTTCTGGTAGAGCATTGCAATAAGACCACCTGTGGGGCGTGAGGACAACCATCTCAGCTATCAGGCCTTTCGCTCCTTCAAAATACAGATGGTCTGCAAAGCCACAGGTATAATAACTCTTGTCATGAAGCCTGCAGTCTGTCACACTCTGCTATACATGCCTGCTTTTAGTGAACAGATCACCATAGGATGGTTTCTAGGTAAGTAAGAACTTCTTACACATACTCTCTGCCTTAGCATACCTCTTTTCTCTCTACAGAGCCGTCTTTGACATTTGGCAGCTCAGCAGTGTAGGCTCCTCTATGCCTACCAACCTCACACAGCACCATTGAGCCATTGGTTATTGTCTCTTCTGCCTTTGCCTCCACAAGTGATACGGGCTATCCCCATAAGATATGACTTATCACCACAGCCAGCACAAGGAGATGAGGTGCCCTAGACGAACCTCATCTCTTGCGCCCCTCCCCCCCCCCCCCCCAGCCAACACCCGCTGCCGCCCCTCTCTGGGGCATGCAACATCAGCAATGGGCACAAACAGCCCCTTTAAACGTTGTCACCGCAGAGCTGTTTGCTTCTGCCCTCTCTCTGACGCCTGATGCCAACTTCCTGTTTGCTATACAATCCCGTTTGGTCTTCTTTCAGAGTGATGTATTCTGTCAACGTCTATGTGTAATTCACTCCAAACAATCACTAGTTAGTTGTGTAAATAAGTACTTCTGTTGATGCAAATATTAACAATCCACTTCGTTTTCAAACAAGTTGGTGGTGTAAAAAATACTTCTGTTTATTAACAGACCACCGTCCCTCTCAAACATATACAACTAGCTGTTGCGTAGGAGGTCTCAGACTTATCGGCGGTAATTTGTAGATGTTGTTCTTATCTACATTAGTGCCCTCTTGCATCAATGACCTTCCCAACACATGTAAAACGTGGATTGAAAATAAACCCTTTAAATTAAAGACCAAACGGGATTGTATAGCAAACAGGAAGTTGGCATCAGGCGTCAGAGAGGGGGCAGAAGCAAACAGCTCTGTGGTGACAATGTTTAAAGGGGCTGTTTGTGCCCATTGCTGCTGTTGCTTGCCCCATAGAGGGGCGGCAGCGAGTGTTGGCTGGGGGGGGGGGGGCACAAGAGATCAGGTTCGTCTAGGGCACCTCATCTCCTTGTGCTAGCTGTGGTGATTCAGAACCCATAGCAAACCCGCCATATCATAACAGCACTATCAGGACTCACAAAGCACCATACTCTATCAAAAGGCAACACTGCAAATATTAAACCAATACATTTCAGAGAATAACAATACATGACCTACTGGGGAAAGAGAACAAGTGGTAATGTCAAATAGGAATTACATAAACAGAATACCTCAGCTCAGTTACACATGCAGAATATAGACCATCACCAAACAAGGAATCACAATTTAGAAACAGGAAGGCAATAATTATTTATTTATTTATTTAATTTGCTTATATACCGCGCTCTTCAGCATCAGTGCAGTTTACATGGAACATGGGGTATTTTACGGTGGGGGTTAACACCGTAATTACATATAACAGGTAGCTCAACTTGGATAACAGTATTAACTATTTACATTTGTAAGGATTAAACTGGGAACCCCAAAAGCCAAACTTGGAATGTACAACAACACTGTAGAAATAAAACTATAAATTAATTTCCTCTTGTACTAAACAAAGCGCAGACGTCAATGATGCACATTTCCCAGAGCTGACATATTCCAGTTAATAAATTCAAAATAAAGAGATATATTTCTACCTTTTGTGCATTTGTTTTTCAGTTTCAATTGCTCCAGCCACTTTCTTCTGGTTTCTTCATGTCTTCTGCTAACTCTCCATCGTCTGCTGTCCATTTGTCCTTTCTTCTCTCTTCTAGGTTTTTTTTTCCATTCTCTCTCTACATCTGCTTTAACATACTAATTTTTCTCTTTTTGCTCTTTCCTCATTCCTATTTCATCCACTCAAATTTTACCCCTCCATCCTCAATCCCCACTTACTCTCCCAATACCCGGCCAATTGTAGATTTGTCTTCCCTCCCACACAAAATATTTTTCCCCTCTCCATTTCACTCTCCCAGCTCCATCCCATTCTAATCCTCCCCCAACATCAGCTTCCTTCTAGTTCCAGTCCCACCCAGCATCCGCTCCCTTCTAGTTCCCGCATCAGCCCATTTCCAGTCCTAGCCCCCCCATCAGCCCATTTCCAATCCTTTCCTAGCCACACCATCAGCCCATTTCCAGTCCTAGCTCCCCATCCATTTCCAGTCCTATCCGAGTCCCTCCATCAGCTCATTTCCAATCCCAGCCCCCAATCAGCCCATTTCTAGTCCTTTCCTAGCCCCACCACCAGCTCATGTTAAATCCTAGCTCCCCTCCAATCAGCCCATTTCTATTCCAAGCCCCGTCCCCATCAACTATTTGCAGTTCAAGTCCCCCCTTCCACTCAGCCCATTTCCAGTCCTAGCAACCCCCAGCCCATGACCAGTCCTAGCCCCCCATAGCCTATTACCAGTCCTAAGCCCCCCCATCAGCCCACTTCCAGTCCTAACCCCCCCATCAGCCCATTTCCAGTCCTAGCCCCCCCATAGCCCATTCCTAGTCCTAACCCCCCATCAGCCCACTTCCAGTCTTAGCCCCCCATAGCCCATAACCAGTCCTAACCCCCCCATAGCCCATTACCAGTCCTAACCCCCCCATCAGCCCACTTCCAGTCTTAGCTCCCCCATAGCCCATTACCAGTCCTAACCTCCCCCATAGCCCATTACCATACCAGTCCTAACCCCCCCCCATCCCCCCACTTCCGGTATTCGCCCCCCCCCCCATAGCCCATTACCAGTCCTAACCCCCTTCCCCCCCCCCCCCCCCATCATCCCAGCTTGATTTTAAAAAAACACAATCCGGCTGCTGCTGCCGCTGTGGCAGTGGCAGAATCAAGCATCTTGCAGGGCTCCCCCTGCCCGGCAGAGTCCTCCCTGCAGCATCAGCTCCCAAAGCACGGGCTTTTCAGAGCTGCGAAGGGGGTTTCCTTTTCTCGCAGCTCTGTTAATCACACCGGGGTGATGGGATTTCCCATCATTTTTGCTTTTTCAATGTCACTTTCCACAAATCCGTCCTCGGCACTTTTGAGTCTTGCAATTCCACCTCTGATCTTCCTCTTCTAAATATTCCTGAAAAAGATTTTGTCTCCATGCTTCACATCTTTAGCCATCTTTTCTTCTGCCTTTGCTTTTGCCGTCCTTATTACTCATTTTATGTTCTTGCTGGGAGTGACGTCCTGAACTTGCTTTTCCCCATCCATCACTACCTTTCCCTAGTTTAAATGCTTGTCCACATATTGCCTGAATTTTTCACTTAGGATCATTTTTTCGGCCACTGAAAGATGCAGTCCATCAACACAGTTCAGTCTCTTGTTGTTCCAGCTATTGTCCCAGTTGCCTATATATCTAAATTCTTCTTGTTTACACCCTATCTGGAGCCACATGTTAAAGATGGATATGTGATACAGCCTCTCTTCCTTCTTATCATGAACATGTAGAACTTCTGAGAATGCAATAGTGTTGACAATGGGTTTAAGTTTCCCTCCCAAAACTGAAAGTCCCTTTGTACTGTAGAGATATTATTTCTAGCTGAAAGGAATTGATAGTGGGGAACAGCATTGTCCTGGAAAGTTATTCACTCTGGGGGGAGGGAGAGTTGAAGCATAGTCCAATAATATTAGCCACTGTGGACCAGTGGGAGCCTGAGAGTTCTAAGTCAGTGGGCACCAAGGTCTACAGTAGGATTGCGGGAGGTTAGGAAAAATGAGACTATCCAAGTTGGGTCTCTGGAGATGCCACTTACCTGGTACCCTTAACCCCTTTTGTATTCTCAGTTTCTCATGAAGAGGCTCAACAAAGAGGCCTTTTCACTACATGCACCAGCACTTCACCACTAACATAGGTCTTTGGGTCCTGCTAGTGCTGCATTCTGATGATTTTGACTGTTCGAGAGGTGGGGCTTCAGAGTATAGCAGCAACACCAGCAGCTGGGGGGAACCTTGGAAATGTGCCAGGGTGATGTCTTTGTGCCCTCTTTTCTTCATCCTCCAGAAGGGAACCTATAAAACAATACTAAAATATGACATCAGTGAATAATACTAAAATTCTTACCCATATATAATGAAGGCCAAAACCAAGAGGGTTAAAAAGGCTTAAAGCACAACAGTATTAACTGGGCACCCAAAACCACTCATTCAGCAATTAACCACAACTATGTGCTCTGAAACTTTTCCAACTGAAAAGTGGCAAATAGTTCCTAACAT
Source organism: Ichthyophis bannanicus (assembly GCA_033557465.1). Taxonomy (NCBI): domain Eukaryota; kingdom Metazoa; phylum Chordata; class Amphibia; order Gymnophiona; family Ichthyophiidae; genus Ichthyophis; species Ichthyophis bannanicus. Next base: position 422,227,923 of record CM066038.1, read on the forward strand.
GCCAATGTAATTTTACTGTATTTGTAGAATCACTAAAAAAATGAGTAGTTAACTCAAAGCATAGCACGTTGTAAACTATATTTAATCATATGTTTGTACTGAATTCTGTATATGCCACAAAGGAAGTCACTTGATCGTTTGATCAGGTAGATATAAAAGGGCATCGCAAGTTGTGAATTATATTTAATCACATGTTTGTACTGAATTCTGTATGTGACACACATTTCTTCCTCTCCTACTATAAAAGGAAGTCACTTAGTCGTTGGATTGGGCAGATATAAAAGGGGCAAAGAACATTTGGGAAAGAAAACAGAAACATGAAGCTGCTTGTGATCTTGATTGCAACTGCTCTTGCCATTGAGGGCACTCAGTACTTTGATGGGTAGTATAATGTCATTTCCACCAGACTTGGAGAGAACTGTTCAAAAGACATGTTATGTCTCATGCTGTTTGCTGGCTCTGAATTTTCTTTTAATTTCTGCATTAACAGGGAGAAGGTTTTCCGAGTGAGGCCAGTGAATGAAAAACAAGTGGATTCCATAAAACACTTGGCCCGGATTGTACAAGTAAGACCAAATGTTTTGTTAAATGCGGATTTGGGAACCTTCTGTGCTTTCCAGATTGGAAACACTTCTCTGGTTTTCTAATTGTTTTTGCATTTTATTTATTTTAGATGGAAATGTTCTTTTTTTTAGTACCATCAAGTCAGTGCTGACTCCTGGCACCCCAGCTGCCTCTAGGTTTTCTTGGTGATGTATCACAAGAAATAGATTGCCAGGACTTTTTTTTTTTAGGCAATGGAGGGAAAGTGGGAATTAAACCCTTGAATGTCTGGGCACTAGGCTATTCCTCCACTCCTTTTAGGTTAAAGTCTTTAAACGGAAATAAGTACAACGTGTCAGTGAGAAATGGGATTGTTACAGCTTTGTTCCTCATGGAAATTCTTCAGTAAAAGCATAATCTGCCGATATCAGGGGTACTGACACCTAAAAATGGACTTTGAGGCACTGTGTATGGGTTTACCAGAAGCACGGCAAACTTTACATAAGTACCATTCATAGAGCAAAGGTTGCAAAGGCAGTGAGGACGCTTGCATTTTACTAGAAATCCATAAAACTAATAACAAGGCAGGGGGAAAACCAGTAATGTTTTATGGTCAGCAGCACTTTTTCAAGGGACATATTCTTCTTCTTCAGCTTTAAATAGTCTCAAATCAACAGCACATGCAACAAATAACAACAAGCAGCTATAGGGATGTTAAATTAAAATACCATAGAATAGAATATTATAAATACACAGAAAGATTAACCTGAGATTTCATACCACCAGAAAACAATACTTTGTGTCGCTTTTCCTCTTGTATTTTTCTTTTGAAGTCTCATGAATTGTTAACCTGATGAACTGAACTAAATTTTTACTAAAATACCTACAATGTATACAAGTCAAAATGGGAAGGCAATTCGGATCATGCAAAAAAATTTGTTTTGAAACTTTACCTTATGGTGTTCAATAGCACTATAAGAACTGTAAAGAGCCCTTTTTAGTAAAGTGCGCCAAGCAGTTAACAAGCTTTTTTGTATGCAATAACTATGATCAAGGACCTGTGGTAACTGTTACCATGGGGACATGGCAATTACCACACACTGATTTGCATATTAACTGCCAGTTGTGCATTGGTGTGGTGAATGAGCAGATTAGGGGAGGAGAATTGGCATGGAGAGTACATTGCAGTTAGTGGGGGGGGGGGACATATTGCATGCTGTCAAAATTGTGATTTGCGTGGGTGCAACTAAGGCCACCTCAGTAGGTGCTATGTTAACTGCCAGATACACGTTGGCCATATCGCCAAGTTACCAAGGAGTTAACATGTGTTAAGTGCAAAAACCTAATGCACTTTAGTAAAAGGGCCCCTAACTTCTTAAAGCAGCATCAGTCTCTAAAAATTGTAAAACATATATTTGCATATACTAGAATACCATTATGAAAGGAGAGCAAATTAAGTGACTGTACATCTTCAACATCTTAAGTGAAAGTCCTTGAGAGACTTTTGAGATTTCCAGTGAGATAGGAGAAGCTTATTTTGTGATGTGCTGGGAATGCCACTTAGCACATAAGAAATAAATTATCTTTCAGTCATTAGATGTGACATAGGTGTGTAGAATTGTACAGCATATGAATAGTAAAGATGTGAAGGCACATTTCCGAAAAGACATAGAGAGGATAATTCACTCATCCATGTGAGGAGCTGGAGATTTATGTCAGTATTTTACAAGAGGTTCAGCCAGTCGTAGAGCCCCTGTAAAATAGCTGCAGATCAATACGAGCCTCGCCACATCTGGGAGGAGCAGTTATTTTAAGAGGCTGTACAGGGGAGAAAAAAGCTGTGACCCCCCCCCCTCCCCCACCCAGACATGGGAGCAGTCTCTTAAAATTGCTGCTCTTGCCAAATGGCAGACTTGATCAGCAGCACAGGTCAGCCCACCCCCCCCCCCCATTGCCTCCCTGTTCCCCTTCTCTGATCAACTCCCTGACCATGATTGCCCCCTCTGTGCAAGCCCCTGTCTCCACCCCAATGGGGCATTCAAGTCCTACCCTCCCTGAAGTAGACACAATATCCCCAAAGCCACAATCCCCCTAAAATAGGCACAATCCTCTTGAAGCCACAACCCACCAAAGTAGACACAACCCCTCAGAAGCACAACAGCCCAGCCCCCCCAAGTAACCCAATCCCCCCCCCCCCCCCGTTAGACCCTCCTGTAACTCACAATACTCCCTACCTAAACTCTCAATGACAACCCCCCGATTCCCCACCCCCCAACTAAGCCACCCAATCCCCAACCCCGGGTTTACAGAAGTCATCGGTATACAGTGGAAGCAGGGGTGATGCCTACTTACCCATGTTTAGGAAATGACTTGAGCCAAAATGCTCCAATGATGCCTATGAGCTGCTGTGCTTTGGGGAGTTGTGTCTACATTAGGGGATTGTGGCTATTTTGGGGGGGAGGATGTGTCTCTTTCAGGGGGGTTATGGCTTCAAGAGGGTTAGTGTCCACTTCAGGGGGGACTTGGATGCTGTGCTGGGGGGTGGAGTTGAGGACTGGCACAGAGGGGGATACCCATGGTCAAGGAAGCAATTGAGGAGGTGGGCTCGACATCAGAATTGACGACTGCTCTTGCCAATAGGCATTTATTCATGCCTGGGGACAGGTGTAAATGTCAAATATCTGAAAATTTTCAAGGACACATGAATTCCCTATATGAAATGGGGAATCCATGTCTGCATTGTTAGCCCTGCCCAAACCATTTCCTCTCCCAGCCCCATCGCTCCCCCTGGCAAGGTAGATATGTTGAGCATTCCCAATTTACATATGTGATTGGGAATACTTCTTAAATCTCTCCTTTCTTAGAAAAGTGAGTTCCAGCTAAAAGAACTAATCATTCTAAGCAGATTCTAACATCTTTTCAAACATTTAATAAACATTTAGGGAATCATTTTAGAAGCTTCATTCATGATTTACGCATGTATAATCAGGCATATATACATGTCATGACATCCACATGTTACTGACCATTTTAGAAAGGGTGCAATTTACACATAAATGTCCTTTGTGCATGGACGTTTCAAGGGGGTCTCCTCAGGTGTGTGATCTGGCCATGGCCTGAGTAGGACAAAAATCTACATGTATATTCCCCATTTCTTATAGGGAATGCATATGCATGCCCAATATTCTCCACATTGGAATTTATACCTGCTCCCTGGCACTTAGGTTTTTAAAAAATGTGCACTTGGCCAACTTTTCACAGGCGGGTTATACTCCTTAATGGCCCCAGGTTCATTTCCCGTCCAAACTGAAATGGTTTAAAAGTAGTGTCTTCTGGGGGGAGTGGCTTTTCTAAGATGGCGGCGGTGAGGGCTTTGTCAACTGACATGCCTAAGAGGAAGGGGAAACCCAAGGCGAAGGCTCTTCCCGCAGAGCTTTTACCTACCGGTGAGGGGCCTATGGATCGTTTCGTTCAGTTGTCCAAGGAGAAGGTAGAGGGGATTCGAGCGGGCTTGGTAGCGCCGTTGGACTCTGACTCGGCGTCTTCCGCCCTTGATATCATGCTCTCCCCTGATGGTCAACTTCCCCCGACGCCTCCTGGGTCTTTGCCTGCTCAGGTGCTGGGTGACGACGGGCGGCCTTCCGAGGTGTTAGCTGCCACGTCGCATGTGCGGGACCTGCCTCTGGTGCACAGTAAGGACCGTGATGGAGGTTCACAGACTGTTTTGCCATCTCCATCTCAGCCTGGGACCGGGGCCTCTGTTCAGGTAATTGAAGCTATTACTATACCTCCGGGTGGATCAGATCAAGTTTCTCTCGGCTCTCCCGGTTTCTCTTTTGTTTTGGCTCGTCCCGCTTCAGTGACTTTGGACAGCATTTGGGACGCTATTTCACATCTTAGCCAAATGGTGGGTCTTCAAATTTCTTCCCTTTCGAATCGGATTGCCACACTTGAAGTGGAGTCTCCATTGCTACACGCTTCTATGGCAGATGTCACCAGCAAACAATCAACTATGGATCATCAATTGACTAAAGTTGTCGATTTAACTGCTTCTTTGGTTAAAGATAATATAAATCTTCGGGCTAAAACTGAGACATTGGAGAATGCTGTTCGAGCATGTAATGTTCGTCTTTTGAATTTCCCTATCATATCTGGGAAGGCACCTTTGGATATGTTCAAGAGTTATCTTCAGGAGGTTTTAGCGGTCCCTCCAGAGCTGCTGCCCCCAGTTTCTAAGGCTTACTATCTCCCTTTTGGGAAAAGAACTGGGAAAGGGTCTGTTGGTCAATTGGAGATAGACTCTCTTAATGTCTCGGATTTGCTTAGTACACCTAAAGAAGAGGACATAGCTGTATCAACTTTGTTAGTAACTTTAGCTCTCTCATCAGATAGGGAGTGGCTCCTAAAATTGTTTTATAAGAAGAGGGGAAAATTGTTTTATGGGAAAAAGATTCTCCTTTTCCCGGATGTTGCACGGGAGACGCAGAAGCATAGAAGGGCCTTTCTACTATTGAAACCGGGAGTGGCACGACTTGGTGCTTTATTCTTAAGATTTCCATGTAAATGTTTAATTACCTATAAAACTCAGAAATATGTGTTTTTTCCCCCTGAGGACATGATTCCATCTTTTTTAGATATCTCCTTGGGGCACCGTCTCCTCTTAATTTACCTGTTTTGTTATTTCCTTTATTGGAGTTTTTTCTCCTTTTCCTGGTTTCACTCCTCCATTATAGGGGGCTACTAATAATTCTTGCTGTTTCATTGCTATATCATATGTTTGGTGTATTTCTTTTTGCAAATATTATTATTCTGTACAAGTTTATACTTGATTTATTATGTTAAAAAATTTCATAAATAAATAATTAAAAAAAAAAAAGTAGTGTCTTCTATAGTTAAGTAGCTGCATCTGCACATTTAAGTTTGCAAAATGACTCTCGTGCATGCGTGCGTGCATAAGCGCGAGTTCTGAAAAGCCAGCGCTTCCACATGTAAGTTGATGGGTTTCCTCCAACGATTTTTTCCCATGCATAAGTCTGTATAACAAGTCCTCACTTGGATATAAATCCACATGTGATCCTGCATGTCGTTGGGGCGTGTTCACTAAACTGCAATAAGGAATCATCCCTTAGCACATGGAAGTAGACAGAAATTTATGCAGGGACTTGGTCAGGCGCTGACTGATGGGGGCATTCCCAGTATATCCCATGTAGTTATTGTGGGTCAGAGGACGAGGCCGCATTAAATAAAGGACAGTTAGCATGAGTTAATGGCACCAATGCTAATTGCCAAAATGCTGTCAATGCCCACTCTCTGCCCCAACTGTGCTAGGCCTTTACCACAGGATTTTTACCATGATGGGTGTTAGCATGCCGTAGCAGTTACCGTGTGGCAACACTAATTGCTTAGCACAGGATTTAGTGCATGGAACCATTACCACACTTCAGTAAACATTCTCCTGTGTATTTTAGAAACAGCCCACTTAGTAGAGCTATTTATATATAGTATATATATATAGTATATATATATTTATATATATATAGTAAAAGCAGAGATGGCATCCATCTGTCCAAGAGAGGTCAACGCATCTTTGGTAGTAGACTGGCTAATCTACTGAAGAGGGCTTTAAACTAGATTCCTTGGGGATGGGTGAAGAAAGCCCCCAGGTAAGTGAAAGCCCCCAGGTAGGTGATACATTAAATACCTTTATGGAAATGGGTAACAGGGGTAACATATGGAAAGCAGTGTGTATTAATGCCCGTAGCATGGGAAATAAGATCCCTGAGGTTGAAGCTTTGGTGGGAGTGGCTGACTTGGATTTAGTGGCAGTTACAGAAACATGGTTCACAGAAAACAATGACTGGGATGTAACTATACCTGGCTATACTTTATTCAGGAAGGACAGGGTAGGAAGAAGAGGAGGAGGAGTGGCACTATATGTAAAAACTACTATTAAAGCTTTGGAATTACAGAGCTTAAAAGGGAGAGAGGAGGCATTGTGGGTTAAACTAGAAAGAGGGAAAGAGAAATCTATTTGCATTGGAGTGATATACAGACCTCCCTCACAAGAGGAAGAGGTGGACAGAGAGTTAATTGAAGACATACGCAGCATTGCTAGGAAAGGGGAAGTGCTACTGATAGGAGATTTCAATATGCCAGATGTTGATTGGCACATTCCTGCTGCAGTATCATCTAGAAGTAAGGAGATCCTGGATTCTCTACAGGGAGAACTATTCAGGCAATTGGTAACAGACCCCACACGTGAAGGGGCCATACTGGACTTGGTGCTTACCAATGGTGAAAGTGTTTCTGATGTTGTAGTGGGAGATCATTTTGCATCCAGTGATCACCAGATGGTGTGGTTCAGTATTAGGACTAGGGCTGTTAGAATCCATTCCAAGGTGAGGATCTTAGACTTTAGGAAGACTAACTTTGCGAAGATGGGCCAATACCTCAGGGAGTCGTTAGTGGGATGGGAACAGCTGGGGGATGTAGAAAAACAGTGGGCAAAACTGAAAGGGGGTATTTTAAGGGCAACCAACCTTTTTGTTAAAATGGTAAATAAAGGCAAAAGGAACAGGAGACCGCTATGGTTTTCGAAGGAAGTAGCTGAAAAAGTGAAGAAAAAGAGGGAGGCCTTCATGAAATACAAGAGATCACAGAGTGCAGAAGACAGGCATCTGTATTTGGAAAAACTTAGAGAAGCTAGCAAAGTAGTCAAGAAGGCAAAGATTCAAAAGGAGGAGGAAATAGCCAATGCAATAAAATGGGGGGATAAGATATTTTTCAGATATATTAGTGAGAAGAGGAAGAGCAAAAGTGGTATTGTCAGACTCAAGGGTGCAGGGGGGGAATATGTAGAAGCTGATAAGGATAAAGCGGAATTGCTTAACAGATATTTTTGTTCTATGTTCACAGATGAAGAACCAGGAGCAGGACCTCAGAAAACACCCACAAATAAGAACAGAAGCGAGGGACATCTTGAACTATTTTCAGAAGACTGTGTTCGTGAGAAACTAGCTCAACTTAAAGTAGACAAAGCGATGGGACCGGATGGGATACACCCTAGAATACTGAGGGAACTTGGGGACGTTCTAGCAACTCCACTGACTGACCTTTTCAATGCCTCGTTGGAGTCAGGAGTGGTGCCAAAGGACTGGAGAGAGGCTCATGTGGTGCCTTTACACAAAAGCAGAAGTAAGGATGTGGTTGAAAACTACAGGCCGGTTAGTTTAACTTCGGTGGTGAGTAAATTATTGGAAACGCTGCTGAAAGAGAAAATAGTGAGGTTTCTGGAGTCCAGCGGATTACAGGATCCGAGGCAGCATGGATTCACCAGAGGCAGGTCTTGTCAGACAAATCTGATTGATTTTTTTGACTGGGTGACCAGGGAGTTGGACCGAGGGAGAGCTCTAGATGTGGTGTATTTGGATTTCCGTAAAGCCTTTGACACTGTTCCTCACAGGCGACTTATAAACAAACTGAGCACCCTAGGGATGGACCCTAAAGTTACTGCTTGGGTTAGAAATTGGTTGGGTGGGAGGCGACAAAGAGTACAAGTAAATGGAGCTCACTCTGAGGAGAAGGATGTTACCAGTGGTGTGCCCCAGGGATCTGTCCTTGGTCCGATTCTTTTTAACATCTTTGTTAGTGATATAGCGGAAGGGCTGTCGGGTAAGGTTTGCCTCTTTGCGGATGATACCAAAATCTGCAATAGAGTAGACACCCAGGAAGGGGTAGATAACATGAGGAGGGATCTAGCTAAGCTTGAAGAATGGTCTAGAATTTGGCAGCTGGGATTTAATGTTAAAAAATGTAAGGTCATGCATTTGGGCTGCAGCAATCCAAGGGAGCAATACAGTATAGGAGGTGAAGTACTTTTGTCCACTAAAGAAGAGCGGGACCTAGGCGTGGTTGTGTCTGATGATCTTAAAGTAGCTAAACAGGTGGAAAAGGCAACAGCAAAAGCTAGAAGGATGCTTGGGTGCATACGGAGAGGAATGGCTAGCAGAAAAAAGGAGGTGATAATGCCTCTGTATAAGTCTTTGGTGCGACCTCATTTGGAGTATGGTGTGCAATTCTGGAGACCGCACCTTCAAAAGGATGTGAACAGGATGGAGTCGGTGCAGAGGGTTGCTACCAAAATGATTAATGGGCTTCATTATAAAGCATATGAGGACAGACTTAAGGATCTTAATATGTACACCTTAGAGGAAAGGCGGGATAGAGGTGATATGATTGAGATGTTTAAATACCTCCGTGGCATAAATGTTCAGGGAGAGAGCCTCTTTCAATTGAAAGCAAGTTCTGCTACGAGGGGACATGGGATGAGGGTGAAGGGAGATAGATTCAGGAGTGATATGCGGAAATATTTCTTTACGGAAAGAGTAGTGGATCCGTGGAATAGTCTCCCAGTGGAGGTGGTAGAGATGAGGACAGTAACTGAATTCAAGAAAGCATGGGACCAACACAGAGGATCTCTAAAGGCAAAAAGTGGACTGTTGTAGTTGTTATGGAAGGACAGACTAGATAGGCCATGTGGTCTTTTTCTGTCGTCATATTTCTATGTTTCTATGTTTCTATTTCTAAAAAATCATCTGAACTGTGTACATCCTGATCTTGACATCTCAGTTCCGATCTCCATTGAATATCTAAATTTTTTCTGCACAAAAACATGTTTTAAATCTAACATAGGGGTTTTCAGTCTAGTTCTAAAGATACATTACAAATGTGTAGCAAGAGAAGTCGGGAGACAGAATTTGTATTCAAATGATACACAGAAACTAAAGAAAAAGTTGGACACTCACAGGCCATTTTATTTTAAAATATGTAAAATGTACACATAGCATTATTTCATAAGGTTAAAATACTGAATTTTCATGTATAAACTAACTCAAATTAATTAAAATCATTTTTCGTGGAGAGTTTTTGCCATTCTATTTTTTTACAGTAGAAAAATGCTTCATAAATCAGGGCTAAAGTTTCTATATTCTAGTTCTTGCTGTTCAAAAGCCTCAGCATATTGCACATAAATAATTTGAATTGGGGCCTTATTTTCTGTGACAGTATATATAGCTAAATTACCAGAAAAAACAATTATGATACTATAGGTAAGAAGTTCTATTTAACTAGTTTTCTTTTCAAGGCTAAATTTACCCTTTTGTTCCTATTACAATTATCCTTGTTTTTCTTGCATTGCTCTTAACAGCTTGATTTCTGGCACCCAGACTCAGTTCATCAAGTTCGTGCCCACATGAAGGTAGATTTCCGTGTTGGAGTGGATCAGTCCAAGTTTGTTCAGACTCTACTGGAACATCATGATGTGCAATACAAGTATGTTTTAATTTAACTTAACATCTTGTGAATGGAATGATCATGAATATGTAGCAGATGGCATTGTTTACTACTCTGTATGAACTGGGGCGTTGGGACGTCCTCCTGCTGCTGGCCCTATCAAAAGCCTCCCCATATGAACAAGGAGTTTGTACAGGGAGGCTTAGATGGGGTGGGAGGCATTGCGGAGGCAGAGTTAGGGAAGGCAGTGGGCGGTCCGTGACCCCAGATGTACAGGGCCGATTCTGAAGTTGGCCCTGTATGTCCAGGGTTGGCAGACTGGACAGGGGACTTATTCCACCTCAGGTTCGGGCAGCACAAGTGAGGTGAGGGGGTGAAGGGCCAGATCAGGGGTCAAGCTGCAGGGAAAGGAAAGTGTGGTCGGCGGCGTATAGACCCCGTGAGATCAGAATTGGGTGCAAATCTGTCCTGTCCACATTCTGGGAGTCCAAACGAACTGAACGGGGCCCTTTCTGAATGGGAGTCCATGCCATTTGAAATCTGATCAATGGGTACAAGTAGAGCTATAGTAAAAGGAGCAGTACTGCTTTTTGTTACCAAACAATTTCAGACATAGCAACTTAGAATGAACAAAACATGGATAAGGGACAGGAATGTCAAAGTTCTGATTTTTCTCAATCTGTAGACACAACTCTAAGATTAACTTCTTCGTTCACTCCTGACGAGTCCCCCAAGTACAAAATTCTTTAGTGTGTCATAACCTGATCCAATAAGATGCAAATATTCACATATAACCAATAAAGGGATATTTTGTAGGGTGTCAAGATATAAAGAACTATCCAACTAGTGCAAAATTTAATATAGGCGAAGTGAGCAATTTTAAAATCCATACCCTCTTTTCAGACCACCAAGTCAAGGAAAAAGGATGCAGTCTGCTTTTCAGGGTATCTGCAATGGATGTACACGAGGGGATCACTGATTTCCCTGGTATATACTGTTCCTCCCTTTGAACTATGCTCTGGCATGGTTTGAAGATATCTTTCTTTACAGTGTTCCTTTTGGGGTAACTTTCTGCACACTGCCATCATTAAACATAAGCATCATACTTAAATGCAGGGTTTATAGATGATAATCGTGTATTTTTATGCCTTCTTTAATCAGCCTTTTCAGGGCATATGAACTGAGTCACCAAATAGTGGGAAAGGCACAACTGATAGAAACTGGCTTAAATAACTCTGAGCACTGATAAGTAAAACAACAGAGATAAATTGAGGCATGGGCCAGCTTTCATAGAGGCTTATCATTTTTATCAGCCAGTGCATAAATCTAGATTTCTTTTGTTTTAAAGAATTTTATTACAGAATGTGCAAGAAGCGATTGAGAAACAGTTTGATGGTGGGAAACCTTTTACTAAAAGATACGCTTATACAAAATACAACCCATGGGATAAGGTACAGTGTGTTATTAACTGAAATATTATTGGAAACATGCTTTCGTCTATACTTGCTCTAAACTGCATCACTGTGGCTGTTTTCAAGATTTCTGCCTGGACTGCCACTATGGCTAAAAGCTATCCAAAACTGGTCTCCCGCATCGAGATTGGATCCACTGCTGAAGATCGCACCATGTACCTACTTAAGGTAGAACTATGTCTTTCTTTATGGTCAAATCAATGAAGTAATCTAAGAGCCGATATTCAGCCCCGGTGGCTAGGTACGAGTACAGCGCTTGGCCGTTGGCACTGGACACTAAATCCAGATATTCAATGCCGGGGTCAAATCTGGCCCCAGCATGGAAGATCCGGAGTCGCCGCAAGCCTCCGCCACAGCAGAAGCTAACCAGGCAATGTTGAGTCAGTGCCCGGTTAGCTCCTGCAGGTAAAGATAGGCCAGCTTTTGCAGTGCCTAGCTCTACCCGTGTGTCGCTAACCAGGTAGTGGTGCAATATCACCACTACCCGGTTAGCGAATATTGGCGCCCACAACACGCCCCATGCAAGTGGTTAACATTGGGGCATGTAGCAGCATTAGTAGGGGATATTCAGTGGCACTAACCGTAATTTTGCCGTTGATTCTCCTGTTCGGTGGCAATTATCACAGCTTACAGGTCTACCTTTGAATATTGGGCTCTAAAATATTAAAATGTAATATGTAAACCATAAACCATTATCAGTACAGTCCCGTTCAATATGTTGTGTTGAGCAAACTGCAAAATAATGGAATTCTGGAAAGTAGTCACAAATGAATTACAGGATTAAGGGGCCATGTTTCTAAAACGTGGCAAGCATTTGGCACAGGAAATAGCAGGCAGTACTAGTGCATGCCTTGGTAACTGTTACCAGGCTTCAATGACAGCAGATGATGTATTGTCACTTCAACATATTTGATAAAAATTAATATTACTCAATATCATTTCTAATGTTTCATGCATAGTAGATGGCGTATTAACACATAGCAGCTGACACAGAGCAGACCCAGGGGTTTCTGCTGCCCCACTGGCTCTGCTGGCGCTGCACCATCCCTCTCTTCCCGATCCAGCATCTCACCTTATGGAAGGGTGGCAGTGACAGCGACAGCATGACCCTTCCACAGATTTGAAAGAGGTGGCTTGGGCTGGTGTTTTGGTGACCTGGCAGGCCCTGTGCTACGGCACCCGCGTGCACTCTCATGGCTTGCCACAGAAAGTACCATCAGAGGGGAGCAGGCCATGATTTTTGTGCCACGGTTGCCAAAGCACACGGGCTGCCATGGGCGCTAAAGTGGTGGCACGAAGCTGCCATTTTTAAATATCATGCCATGCGATCCACCAGAGTCTGCTGCCCTAGGCAGCCACCTAATCCACCTAGTGGAGGGGCCAACCCTGAGCTGACAGTAGACAAGAACAATTTGGCACCCAAAATAGATAGTTTCTAAGGTGCACTATCATTAACATCTGTTAAATTACCATAATGCGCATTATCTTAGAGCAAGTTCCATGTTATTAAATGAGAATTAGTAACTAATAATGAGTTTTAAGAGAGTTAAAGTGCACTAATGCAGTAGGGCGCCTTAGTAACTAGCTCCCCAAGTCTGCCTTGGTTATTCCTATCTAGATAAACCATCACTTAGACATCTCCCTCCCTTTGGTGCCCTTTCCCCTTCTCAATACTGTTTCCAGGGTTGGGGCAAGGGGCATTGGGTACCCTAGAGTCTAGACCAGGGGTCTGCAACCTTTAAGACATAAAGAGCCACTTGGACCCGTTTCCGAAGGGGAAAAAAAAACTGGGAGCCGCAAAACCATTGCGACATTTAAAACAAATCTAACACTGCATATATTGTTTCTTACCTTAATGCTATATACGACCCCCTACTTTTCCTGTTAAAATATAGGTGTTTGGCCTATACTCGCCGTATAAGACTACCCCTCTTCCTTCGCACACCAAAAAAAATACGCCAGAAAATATCACAACAACAAGTAACAATATTTGATTTCAAAATTATGATGATTTTGTAGTCAAATCACTAATATGAAATAAAATTATTTTTTCTACCTTTGTTGTCTGACCAATTTATTCTTTGATCATGCTGGTCCCGATCTGAGGCTTCTGCTTTCCTGTCTTCTCTTAGCTCTCTTTCTGTGGTCTATGGTCCATCTGCCATTTCTTATCTCTTCTTTCGTTTTCTTCACTTCTTTCCATCAGCCTATTTCCAGTCCCAGTAACCCTCCCCAATATCAGCCCCTTTCCAGTCCTCACTCCCAGTACCTTCCAATGTCAACTTGCATTCCCATGATTGCCACTGGTGTCCATTTCCTTCCAGTCCCCCTCCTTCCCCACTGACCAGTCCCTTCTAGTACAAATACCATGTCAGCCCCTCTCAGATCCAGTTCCATTCTCCCATCCCCTCATATCAGCCCATTTGTAGCCTTAGCCCCCAGTTATCTTCCAGGGCCAGCAGCTCTATCCTCCCCTCCCCACAATCAGCCCATGCCCAGTCAAAGCCCCCCAAATCAGCTCGCTTCCAGTGCTAATCCCCCCTCAACCCCATTACCAGTGCTAGCCTCCCCTAATCAGCCCAATACCAGTCCTACCCCCCATCAGCTCATTACCAGTCCTAGCCTCCCCTAATCAGCTCATTTCCAGTGCTAGTCCCTTCAACCCCATTACCAGTGCTCCATCCCTCCATGTCAGCCCCCTCCCTCCCTCCATCCATATCAGCTCCCTCCCTCCATGTCAGCCCGCCTCCCCAATCCCTCCATGTCAGCCCCCTCCATCCCTCCATGTCAGCCCCCTCCATGTCAGCCCCCCTCCCTCCATCCATATCAGCTCCCTCCCTCCATGTCAGCCCCCCTCCCTCCATCCATCCATATCAGCTCCCTCCCTCCATGTCAGCCCCCTCCATCCCTCCATGTCAGCCCCCCTCCCTCCATCCATCCATATCAGCTCCCTCCCTCCATGTCAGCCCCCCTCCCTCCATCCATCCATATCAGCTCCCTCCCTCCATGTCAGCCCCCTCCATCCCTCCATGTCAGCCCCCCTCCCTCCATCCATATCAGCTCCCTCCCTCCATGTCAGCCCCCTCCCTCCATCCATCCATATCTGCTCCCTCCCTCCATGTCAGCCCCCCTCCCTCCATGTCAGACCCCTCCATCCCTCCATGTCAGCCCCCCTCCCTCCATCCATATCAGCTCCCTCCCTCCATGTCAGCCCCCTCCCTCCATCCATCCATGTCAGCCCCCCTCCCTCCATGTCAGCCCCCTCCATCCCTCCATGTCAGCCCCCCTCCCTCCATCCATATCAGCTCCCTCCCTCCATGTCAGCCCCTCCATCCCTCCATGTCAGCCCCCTCCCTCCATCCATATCAGCTCCCTCCCTCCATGTCAGCCCCCTCCCTCCATCCATCCATATCTGCTCCCTCCCTCCATGTCAGCCCCCCTCCCTCCATGTCAGCTCCCTCCCTTCTTCTGCAGCCGCGGCTCCCTGCCTCTTAGGGAACCGCGGCTGTGCTTTTAAAATCATCTCGGAGCCCTTCCTGTCTTGACGGGCTCCGTGCAGCATTGTCCCGCCTCTAAAGGAAGTTTTGGAGGCGGGACAATGCTGCACGGAGCCCGTCAAGACAGGAAGGGCTCCGAGATGATTTTAAAAGCACAGCCGCGGTTCCCTAAGAGGCAGGGAGCCGCGGCTGCAGAAGAAGGGAGGGAGCTGACATGGAGGGAGCCCATAACGCCACGTTTAAATACATCTTTGGAACACTATTGCCTGTCACCGGGCGGGCAGTGTGCTCCGGAGCCGCGGCAAAGGTGAGAAAGAGCCGCATGCGGCTCCGGAGCCGCGGGTTGCCGACCCCTGGTCTAGACAATCAGTCTTCCTGCCACCCTTATCATTGCCACTGTTATGGCTACCATGCCATCTTTCTGGGGTCCAGCAATGACAGCAGTAAACAAGTCAGAGAGTCATACAGAGGGAAGCATCAACCCTGTAATTCTGTCACAGTATTAATTTCTCCCACCTTAACTAGCAGACATCTACAATTCACCCAATAAAGAAATTTCTTATATTTCCTGTAAGCCTTCCTTCCTCCATTTTAAAGGACATAGGGGTATGTTTACTAAACTGCGGTAACGTAGCAGCGGCTACGTTAACGCGCGCTATGTAACGTTAACGCGTGCTATGTAACGTTAACGCGTGTTAACGTACCTAATGGGCGTTAGCGTTCCCAGCCGCGGTAAACACCGCAGAGGGTGGAGAGAGGGCAAAGAGAAGGGGTCAATGGACAGGGAGTGGGCGGGGAGAGGCTCCTTTTACACTAACGCGGGGAAATGAAGGGTTGAAAAGTACTGCAAATGAAAACCTGTCGTTAGATGCACATTTGCAGGAGAAAGAAACCATTTCAGTATCAGCAATGTACAGCATAGGCAGGGAGCCCAAGAAACGTGATAATAGTGCTCCATTTGCAGCAACAGCATAGTGCCCAAGTATGAAAGACCACTATGGTGATGGTGCAAATGGGGCATAGGGGGCTGCAGGCGGAACATGTAGCGGGGGCAGCTGGGGCACAGGGTGGACTAGGTAGGCACCTAGGTGGCACATAGGAACATAGAAACCGGAAATCAACAATACAGCAGCTGACAAAGGCCAAACACAATCCACCTGCATCTACCTGGTCCACCCGAGCTAACAGTTACCAGGGCACTGACCTGACATCCCCCCCAGCTAACCCGCCCCCAAGCAGAAGAGACAGAATATTGGTAGGCGATGATGGGGGGATGTGAGGATGCTCATGTATGCCCCCCCCCCCCCACCCTGCTCCCTAGGTGACCACCTACCCACACAGTGGATGGCTTGGGACTGTGCACTACCAGCACCGACAGCACATGGTCATGTCAGCATGGCAGGGGGGATATGCCTGTGCTGGTGGGGGCAGTGGCACCTGCCTGCAGTGGACCTAGGCCATGCCCTGTACGTGGTGTGCAGTGCAACATAAAAGGTCTGGCTGAGTAAAAGTGCAGGTAGCTCCAAGGACTACCATGCATCTGTGGTAATAGTGTGGTGCAGTACACCCAGCCAGTGTGTCCAGAATCAGAGGATCACAAGTTCAAGTCCCAGCTGTGGTTCTTGCAGAGCATGTCCCCATATTTTACCCTACAATGCAGATACAACAGCAACATGTGCAAAGCCCAAAGCAACGGCGAACAGGGGTACAAACACCCACTCACACAGGCTCCACAATCCAAAGATGCATGGAGAGTCAGGCTGTTGGCCACAGCATTGAGCTGCAGTTATCACCAGAGCACTACTACTACCTCCTGCACAGTTTAGCAATGTCGGCACTGTGATCAGGACCAGTTTGGCAGGCAGGGTTGCCAACCACCCCTATCTGTGCACAATGCTGCAATAGGAGTGTGTGTGTGTATGTCTGTCCATTGTTCTGTGGCTGCCCACCCCTCACTGGGCCCAAAATGTCCCGCTGTTACCCACGTTAGCCTGAATATGTGCATAATGAGGAGCAAGGTATTGTGGGTATGGCCCAGACAGGGTGGATTGGCCAGGATGCATCTTCACAGGGTGTGGGGCAATGGCTGGGACACTGTAGTGCCCGACCACCGCCTGCATGGACAGGGTGGCCACAGCATGGCATGCTGGGAGGGCACTCACTCTGACCAAGCAGTGACCATGGCATGTCTAGGTTCTCACATAGCACTCTACATTATCTGCTTCTAGTGGTACTTTTGTGTTTGTAGTGCTGGGCCCCCAATCACTGAGATGCCTGCTTGGTGCACATAGTTCCTCTGTGACTATGCACTACGGACTGGCTAGTGGACTGTCTGCAGTTAGACTGTGCATGGTTGGAACGCCTATAAGGTGCAGTCTGACTGTGCTGTCTGCTGGTGACTGGCAGACAGTGGTGTGAGGCAGTTGGGGTTTTCCAGACCTAGCCCCCAGCATTGCTGCTGGTCTGCCACTGCCCCAGTCACAGATTATGGCTCTGGCCCACCAACCCTGGTGGGCTGTCTTATATCAGCAGGATGGAGGTTGCTTCACTGGGGCTTGGGCACCTTTCCCTTACCTACAAAAAGGGTGATGTGGGCCCTTTGGGGTATGTAGTGTATACCACTTTGACCTATAAAGGCACTGCTACACAAACCTCATGCAAGTCTAGAAACCCCTCTGCCCTGATAACAGGTGCCCATGTCAGCCAGACCCTAACACAGGGTACACACTAATCCGGGTAGAGTCTGGTCCCAGAGGGCCACATGTGACTGCAGGATACAGATGGACACCAAATTAACTTCAGCTGCACTACAAGGAACACCTATCACACACTGGTAGTGATGGGGACGTACAGCAGGACCTATCTCTAGCATCACATGTACTGCGGACCTAGTGCTGGGCACCCATCCTATCCCTCAGAGTGAATACAGAACCTGCACAATGTCATGGTCTGTAGCTACTCTGTGCCAGTATCACGCACTGTCAGTTCGTCTTTCCAAGCTGAGGTACCGGAGAGGTGCAGACCCCATTTGCTGATCAGCTGTAGACAGCTATTCAGCATGTGCATTGCATCATGGGTACTGGTGGGGTTACCCTATCCTGGCACTCAGAGCAGACAGTTTGTGCGGTGACCTGCAGTCCTTCTGTACCCAGCCACTGCTGTGAGATACACCACGGAGGTATAGCCTACTGGTTAATACAATGCCATTCTCAGCAGTGTTCATGGGTTCCTCATTGTTCCCTCCTCTAATGCCTGTCTTACTCAAATAGTATGCATGCCTGTAATACAGTAGTCATATTTTTGCAGATCTGTGCTGCAAGCCCATAATAGCCTCGCCACAATTGCCAACATTCCCTCGGTCTGTCTATCTGCATCTGTCAGCTGTGTAGAGTCCTGTCTGCCAGTGCAGGCTGCCACCCCATGTCCTGCACTGCTACCCTTTCCTGCATTGCGCCTCATCGTGCTTGCCCCGCCTGTGCCTGATCTGCATGGCAACACCACTCCTCTGTCCACTCATCATTGTAACTATCCTGCCATCTCCATCTCCACTTGGGGACACGTATTCCCATCATCTGCCACCAACTGTCTTTCCAGTAATTTACATTGCCAACACCCTGTGCTGTGGTACAGTTGCCCCCACCATGTTTGTCAACAGTACTGGCAGCCACATGGGATGCCCGCAGATATGGCAGGTCCAGCGGCTCCTAGCTCTCCCTCCTTCACTTACCTGTTCATTGCCTTTCCTGAGTGCTCTATCTAGTGTTAGGGCTACATCTGCCTCTGTTCCTCAAAGATCATGCATGTCATCCTGAGGCACCTTGCAGCCCTTAGGGCACACTAACCTAGGGCACCGTAACCTTGTTAAGCCACCTTAACCTATGGTTCCATAGCCCAGGGTACCTTCTACGGTGCCTTGTCCAGGGGTGCCTAATACAGCGCTTAGCCTAAGGAGCCCTATAGGGCACCTTACAAGGCGCCTTATGAAGCACCTAACAAGGCACCTTATAAGGCATCTTATAAGGCACCTTACAAGGCACCTTATAATGCACCTTACAAGGCGCCTTGTAATGTGCCTTATAAGGCGCCTTGTAACGTGCGTTAGTCTAAGGCGCCTTGTAACGTGCGTTAGCTTATATGGCTTGCTGTAACAATGCACCGCCCATGCCTTTATATGGGCATCTGCACCTTTACTGCGGAACCTAACACGGGTGACATTATCGCAGTTTAGTAAACATACCCCATAGTCTCTAGAGGAAATGAGATGCTGAATCATTTAGATTTATAAAGTCTTATAGACTGTCAGATTTCATCTTAGTTCAATGTCAAATCCATCTAATTTCCCCTAGCAGATCTAAGTGAAATTTGAAGGATTCATTTTTTAAATCTCAATTCAGAAAAGTCCAGTCAGGATCTTTAGGAAATCCTAAAGAGGATCCAGTGATCCAATAAAAGCCACCATGAAACCTTTCACAGGCTTATCAAATTGTTTGATGACCCTGTTATTGAGAAGTTTACACATCTGTACTGCTAAATACAGAAAGAACTTCAGAGCAGTTGCAAATGCCAAAATTGCAAAGGAGAACAATGTGGAAATGTGTGACTTTTCTAGCACTCTGATAGTCCCCTGCTTCTGAGAATACAAATAATTAAACCACAGCAAATCCCTTACAGAAATATACCTCACTGCCTTCTTGCAACAATTACACAGGGCAATGGTGCACAACCCAGTCCTCCCCCTTTCAAGAGTCCCAATGAATATGCATAAGTTATATTTGCATACATTGGAGGCGGTCCTGAGAATCAATTTCATCATCACTGAAATGAGACAGGTATTGTAAGGATCCACATTATTTAGTTACTTTTGTTGGTACTTCATAAAACGCGGCCCAGTGCAATATGATAGATATTAATAACCTGAAGATGTTTGCAAAATATTTTCAGTAAAATGCAGACAAATGCAACATGGTTCATTTTAACTCAGTCTAAAGTGCATTATATACTGGGGTACACACATTCAAAAGAGCTTTCATATTTTTTTTGAAACAATAGGTTGGCAAACAAACTAATATAAAGAAAGCCATCTTTATGGACTGTGGTATTCATGCTCGAGAATGGATTTCTCCTGCGTTCTGCCAGTGGTTTGTAAAAGAGGTCAGTGATTTTTTTTATTTTATCTTTATGCAATTATATACAATAATCCAAGAAAACATTCTTGTACAAAAATTGCGCCAAACAGCAGCAAAATTATTCAAGAAATCATAAAGAAAGTCACAATCCTGTGGAAGAGATTCCTCCGGAACAGCTAGAACCTCAGTAAGATACATATGGAACATTTCTCGCGCAGATATTGTAGCAACTCTGGGAAAGTTGATCAACCTAAGATTCATAGCTCTAGATATATTATCCAACTGTTCCAGTTTGACATTCACTGCAGCAAAATTTTTAAGATGGGCATCAGATTGAGCGTCTAAAACTGCTACTTTCTCTCGAGCCTCAGAAAGCGAAACTTGAGCCGTTACCACGTTAGTTGAAACATTTTCAATCGTCTTAGAATGACTGGCAAGAGAAAAAAACTTGAGACATCAGGGCTTTCCCCAAGGAGACGGTTGCTGACCAAATAGTCTCAAGAATAAAAGTTGTAGCATGTACCAGGGTGAAGGAAGCAAGATTTCCAATCTGAATAGGCTCTCCTTCCATACTGTCCGACACCGTTCCACCTCGGAATAAGGCAGCCAAACCTGCTGCCACACACTCTCCTGATGACGCCAAGATGTCAGCACATTTAAGTTGTTCCGGGGTCAGAACACTGACCCGCCTTGCTCCCGAATCCGGCCTCCAACAGGAGAATCACTCCTGGCCTGGGAGTAGCTCTGTTGCAAACTATTACCAGGAGACTGCTGGTAACACGCCATCTTAGGCATTCAACGCTAATTGGTGGAGAAAGAAGACACACCCAAAGTAGTCGCTGAGCTCTCCAGCCCCGGAGAACCTGCAGTCAGGCTTTCCTCTCCCGATACTGCTGGTTGCTGAAGTCGGCATTGAAAATAACTATCCAACGGCCCTATGACCAAAAAAGGTAAAGGGTTGAGGCAGCAGTGGTTTGGGAGGGTTGCACAACCCCTTTTGCCTTACATTTTTTCCCCATGAAGCAAGTAGATTGCTTCACTAAGGTCTAACCAATGCCACCTTGACTCCGCCCCCTGGCACATATCCCAGAGGTCAGTGAATTAGAGATTGAATGTGATCAAACACCTGAGATATCCGAAGCGAACTATGCCATCTTATTAAGGAAAGAGTCATCAAATTAACAAACTTTCTTGTTTGTAGAATTTTAAGTGATCTTTTTCCCTTGGAAAACATTATTCTCAATGGCTCCCATATGAGAATTATGAAAGGTCTTGTTTCAGTACTTATAAACTAGCGATTAGCGTGACTGAATGACAATTGTTGCACCTTTATTTTTAAGATTTTCTCCATTTTCACAGTTAGAAGAGTTAAATATCTGATGCTAAGAGGGTTATTTTAAAAGGTTTAATCATGATTAATGTTCCCGCAAAGCTGTGCTGAGTCCTCTGCCGGCATTTCTGCTGGTGGGGGGAGGTGCAAAGCGATCGTGAAAGCAATCATGCTTAGGATCGCGTGGCATAAGCAGGTCCCAAGGGCCTGCCGAAGCTGTGTGATCCCAAGCACGATCACTTTGCAGCTCCCCCCACTGGCAAGAATGCCAGCGGAGAACTCAGCACAGCTTTGCGGGAACATTGGTCATGATTTGGACACATGCAGGTGGACATCGATATCACAGAGACGTCTCCATAGCCATTCCACAAATGACATTCACAGACGTCTCCTGTGCAGGGATATCCAAATAGGCAAGGGGGTGTGGCAGAGGAGTGTTTGCAGAGGAGCAATAGACTTACACGTCCCCATTCAATCTCAGAAACGCTGGAGACATCTGCAGGCACGTCCACCTTTATATCTCCTCCAAGCACGAATAGGCATCAGGAAAGTGCTTGTTTTCACCTTAAAAGATCCAGAGAGGGTATAGAATTAAGGAACTAGCCTTATATCACAAAGGCCCTCACTGGGATTTGAACTCTGGTCACCCTGCTCATAAACCACTACTCTATCGTGCTATTAGATATCTTGGTTCTGAAATATTATCCTGAGAATGTTTATATAGACCTCTGATAGACATCCATATTGGGAACGTACATGTTTCCGAAATCATGCCTGAACTTATACGTACCTGCTCTTTTTCAGATGTTGTGACTTTGATGTCCCAGTTACACTTGGATGTCCCATTGTCTCTATGCGGGCCCTCTTAACTAACGTATGGTTAGCAGTTAACGTACGTTTTCACATGTAGCACGTTGCTGCATGCCAATTCACACGCTCACATCCATTCACACCCTAGGACGTTGAATGGGTGGGGTAAGGGGCGGAGAATGAGCATGGTGAGCATACTGCATTTACCATAAGGGGAGATATCACATGTTGTCGATGTTCCCATTAGCGCAGGTGCACTTAATGCCACTTCAATAGGTGGAGGTAAGTATATCTGCAGTAACAATGACATTTAATTTCACAAAGAGTCTCTCATGAGGGACCTTATCAAAGACTTTCTGATAATCCAGATACACTATATCAACCAAATCAACATTATCTACCTGCTTATTCACACCGTCAAAAAAATACGAACAGATTAGTAAGACAAGACTTTCCTTGGCTAAATCCATGTTGGCTTTATCCCATTAAACCATGACTGTCTACATGTTCAGTAATTCTATTTTTTATAATGGTTTCTACCATTTTGCCCGGTACTGACGTCAGGCTTACCGGTCTGTAATTTCCAAGATCACCCCTGGAATCCTTTTTAAAAATTGGTGTTACATTGACCATTCTCCAGTCTTCCGGTACTACAGATGATTTTAATGATAGTTCACAGATTACTAATAGGAAGTCTGCGATCTCATATTTCAGTTCCTTCAACACCCTTGAATGTATACTGTCCGGTCCAGGTGATTTGCTACTCTTCAGTTTATCAAATATAAATTATATTTCCCAGAGTGTAAGATCTGAACTTCAGGACCCTGGGAATAGGTTTCTAGGTAGGTAACAGATTTTTGGGTGAATCATTCCACACCCAGTCCGAGCAAGCAGAAAAAGAGGTTAGAAGAAAAGGATGCATTTTCACAAAAAAGTGAAAGCTAACTGTGAAGAACAGTCATTTACAGGGAACAGACAATACTTTCCAACACCTGCCTGAAGCAAGGTCCTAGGGAAAACCTTGGCCTGGAGAAGTTTATGCTGTTTGCTAAACCCAGTACAGGAAGGAAGGAAACCCAGCTGTATACTAAAACCAAGCAGGGCTGACCTGTCTACCAGGCAGATTAGGCAGCCTAGGGCAGCAGACCATGGTGGGTGGCTGCTTTCAAAATGGAGTCGTTGCCGCTGCCCCTCGAATACATCTGTCTCATCTTGCAGTGGCAGCCCGACTCAATTTTGAAAGTGGCAGTGGCTCGTAATGGAATTGGGCTGCTGCAAGACGAGAAGATGGATTTGGGGGGTAGCGATGGCGGGAGGGGGATGCCAGCAACAGCAGCACAGCTGAAATTTGGGCCAATTGTTTTTTTAATAAAGAGTCGCATTGAGCTTCTGATGAGAAAGTCTGGAGAAGGGGAGAATTTCCTATTAGGATTAATGGATTTATTCCGATCATTGGCAGTGGAAAACAATGAACTTATATTGCTAGTGCTCAGTACGAGTTCAGTGTCTATTTCTGCTGTTGCTCATGAGCTTTGCTTTACTCCGATATATGTAGATAAAGCCTTCTCTGTTGAACGAAGTATTTGTATAAGAGGACTACTACCTTGTGTCACCAGCACCCCTTTTTGGCCCTATTAGGCGCCCGCCTAGGGCCGTGAGGTGTGGGTTGCCTTATTAAAGAAATAGTCAGTAGCCGTGTAATTAAGGCAAAAGAAATAATTTGGGTTTTATTCCCCGTCCCACATAGGATTCTTTATGAACAGCACAAAGGAACACAAAAGAAAACTGTTTCTTCACAGTATAGAAAATAAATGCTTCGCCAGCACAATGTATCACAGAACTCTTGCTTGCCTGGCTAACATAGGGATGTAATTTCATCAGACAGATAAAGCGTGCAATCCATGGAATCCAGTTCTATATCACATTCCTGGTTTTCCCATTGCATCTGCTCATGGTCTGTATTTGGAGGCACATAACAATCTTTACAACTGAAATCCTCACAGCTCTTCCCTTGAATGACACTAGTTATTCTATTTGGTAAGTGCTCTACATCAACAGGGTTCAAGAGTCCTGTGCTAGGAACTGTATCTCTCAGGTTCCTTCTCCAATAGTGATTTTCCTCCCAATTACTGGGCTTTGCTCTGCTGGCAATGCCTGGCTTTTTCCCTCTAGCTACAACAGGGTACTTAGCTTTTGTCCCTGGGTAATGAGCTTCTCTCTCTGGGCTTTGGCTGGCTCCTCTCCAAGACTTCCACGACTCTGTAGCCGGGTCCAAGCTAAAATCACTTTCTGAAGAGAGTCTGTGCCTGCTGCCTCTTGCTACCGGGACACTTCCTTTACTTCCTGGTTCTAGCAAGGTCTGCTGGTTGAGAGGACTTCCTTCCTCTTGGTTACTCACTCTCCAGTGACCGAGGCCCCCTCTGCTTGGGAGACTCCTCTGCAGCTACAGCCTGCTCCACCCTTTGGCTTCTGCTCCTGCCTTTGCTGCCTTGGCTCCAGCCCCTCCCTTTCCTTCACTACTGGGCTTTCCCTGTAGTTTTTATGCTCCTGTTCTCTGCACGTTGTATGTGTCCTTCCACTCAGGTGAGCTTGATTAGCCTTTTGGCTTTCTGCTGCGTCACCTTTGGTGAATGGAACACCCTCTCCACTATACTTGGGCTCCTTGAAAGCTGAATATGTTTGCTGCCTATGTGTTTGTGAGGTAAGCTCTTCCTCTTTTCCTATTACCATAGGCTCTGAGCTAGCCATTTCCTCATATAACATAGGCTCTGTACTAGTTACCTCATCACACTTGACATGGGCCAACAGTCCGACTGCATGGTCTTATAAAATGAATAGACTTGATGTAGCTTTGCTCTTCCGGCCCCGCCCTCACTTTAAACCATGTTATCAGAATGATTGCTCCTCTGATGGACTTATGATGCTTTTTTTAAAATTTAATGTTTTATTTTCAAATATACCAAGCAAAATGCATCATGAACACAATCACACTATAATCCCAATAACCAAGAAAAGGCAATAATAATTAAGAAAATACAAAGGATTAATATCAATGTGCTAACAGACCACTATCATAGGGGATGACGAACCTCAGTATATGCAAAAACAACTCAAAATAAAACTTCAAGGAATAATACAAAAAACACTCATATTCTTTCTAGCACAACAAAAATTAAATCTGCAATAGGGGAGGAAACAGCACATAGTCTCTGGGCAAAGTGCTTACTTTAGCTGTAGCGCCCTAAATTTAACACAAAAACCAAAAGCTAGAAAAAAATGTACCAGATAAAACAAAACTGCAGAGAGATCATTTGGACCTCTGAAACCAAAGTGTGCCCGTAGCTTTCTGTTTCATTGCAAGGCCAGCGACTTATCAGTCCCCCCGCATAGAGGTCTCAATTAGCCTTGAAGATGAAGGGACTATTCTTCCATGGTTTTCTTACAGCATTAAAACCAAGAATTTCAGTTCTCAATTTATCTTTATGACATCTGTAACGTAGATCATCCTGCATAGTTTCACGTCTTTATAAAAGACACTCGTCTGATGCTCAGAGTATTCTTTTGCATTCTTTTTTCAATTTTTGCAAATCATGAAGCAGCTGACATGTAAAAAGCAGACTTGGTAACCAGGTATAGATAAATTAGGGGCCTTTAGGGTACTGCAACCCAAGACCGTGTCCTTTTTTTCCAACAACATTATCATTATCTATAGAGCAATATGAATTTATTCTGTAATGTAGATGTCGATTGTATTAAGGACTGAGTTCTGGTACATGAATTGTATTTGTCTTTCTCCTAGGCCACTCAAACGTATGGAAAAGACAAGACCATGACAAAACTACTGGACAGTCTGACTTTCTATGTTATTCCTGTATTCAATATTGATGGTTATGTTTGGTCGTGGGAAGAAGTAGGTATTTCTAATTTCCATGTTTCACTCAATTAATTCACTATTTCATTATTTTTATATTTCAGGGTCTTCAGTTCTCCATTGTTTTCTTGGATCTTTGGATTATTGTAAAGTTTATTGACTAGTTGCTGCCTCAGTCTTGTCACTAGTGTCATGTCGCAATTACAAAAGTATTTACACCCTTGTATGTTTTTCATATTCTGTTTTCTAAAAAAAATACTATTTGAAATGCATTAACATAGGAGTTTGCTTCACTGTTTTATACATTTTCTACACTTTTCAACATGAAAGAGCAATTATAGAAATATGCAAAAAGTAATTAAGAATAAGAAACCAAAAATTCTTCATTGTATAAGTCTTGATGCCCCTTGGCTTACTATTTGGGTAGCTATGAGTTGTTTAGGTAGGGGTCTACCAAATTTACACAGTGAGATGGTGCAATGTTTTCCCATTTTCTTGGCAGAATTGCTCAAACTTTCTTAGGTTGGCTGGGAATTGACTATGAACTGCAGTCCTCAGGTCTTAGATTTTCTATTGGATTCTAGTTGACCAGGCCAACCAAGGACATTCACTTTCTTCTTGCTGAGTCACTCTGTGTGATAAACGAGTGAAGAAAGAAACACCCAAGGATTCTTAGAAGGAAACAACGGTTTAATGTGCACAGACCCAGAGAAAATTGCTTTTCCAAATTCTGGGCCTCTACCAGAGGGCTCAGAGAGATTATATAGACTTCTTATCAGATTATTACAGCATTTCTTCATGATTGGTCACTTTATTACAGTATAGTCCCGACTGGAGAAAGTCTACTGTACTCTTATCTCTAGCAAAGCAGAGGGAGAGTAGTTATCTCTAGCAAGCAGAGAGAGCAGCAGTACAAAGGAATAGGGGAGGGACAAGCATGTACCAGGGTATGACTTCACCAAGAGGGGTGTATCCTTTTCACTTAACCCTTAAGGGTGTATCCTTTTCACTTAACCCTTCCAGCTCTCAACCCTGCCTGGATTTCTACCTCATCTGTTGTTGCTTTTTCTTTAGGCTTAGGATCACTGTCCTGCTAAAAGGTCAGTCCATGGCAGACTGGAACAGGTTTTCCTTCATGATCTGCCAATAGTTTACATCATCCATCATTTCTGGGGGGATTTAGCTCGTGTCTTTTTCAGGAGTAGTTGAAGGCAAGTTAAATTCAGGTACATGTATTGTGTCTCTCCTAGGCTAATGCAAAGCATCTCCACAACACAATGCTGCCGCCAGCATGTTTTACTGTAGGAATGGCATTTTAGCGTGGCCATGTGCTGTGTTTATGTTACCATACATGTATCACTTATCATTAAAACCAAAAAATTCCACTTTGGTCTCATCAGATACCAAGAGCTTCTGACACATGTATACATGCATGCAGTGTTTTTGCAAATGCTGTGCAGCACGTCACATGACTTTTCTTAAGCAGTGGCTCCCTTTTTACTACCCACGCATACAGGTTATATTTGTTGGATAATCTTGAAGTTGCCAACATTTTTCTCATTCTCAGCCTCTAGTTCTTTTAAAGTAGTCTTAGGCCTCGTAGTGACCTTCTTCAGCTGTCTTCTTAACCCACGGCTACTGACGTTGGAGGGATGCCCCCATCGAGGCAGTGTCCTGGTGGTGGCAGACAATTTTCACGTTACATGATGAACCTGACACTGCACCAAGGAATATTCAAGCACACTAAAATTTTATTGTAGGCTTCCCTTTGAATAATTTTATCCCAGAGGTCTTTTAGCAGCTCTGTGTTTGGCATATTTTGACTTATGTTTCATGTTCTATTCATGCAATGGAAACATCTTCCATATTCACTCAGGAGTATTTGAATGAGCTTAGTTACTGTGACTGGACACAGATAGGTTCTAATTAACTTATTATGAGCCTTGTTAATGCAATCTTTTAAAATCAGAGTTAATCTGGGTTTGCAATGACAAAAGGTCTGAAAACCTATGCAATCCAGACTTTAATTTCTTCTTAATTACATAAGAACCATGACCAATCTAGTCTGTCCAATAAAGTAGCTAGTGCCACATCTGCCAGTCTATGCAAGCTACCCCTCTCTTGCCTTTGTTTTTAATTCCATTCTGGTCGCCCCCCCCCCCCAGCTTTTTTTGAAGTGTGAAAAACATTTAAAGTTTGCTTTTAGTGTTAATGTTCTCTTACTTTAACTCCATCCTCTTGCTAAAAAGGGGTCCTTTGTATTTATCCCAAAACATTTTGAAATTCAGTCACTGTTTTTGTCCCTACCACTTCCACCCAGAGAGCATCCCAGGCATCTATCACCCTTTCAATAAAAAATTGTTTCCTGATATTGCTTTTACGTTATAGCATCACCAACTTTAGAAAAGTTTCATTTGTTCATTAATACCTTTCAATACCTTTTCTCCTGTAGGTTATATATGTGCAGGAATTCAAGTCTCTTCTCTTATGTCTTCTGGTGCAGACACCTTACCATTTTGGTTGCTTTCCTCTGAAGCACGTCAAGTCTTTTTATATCCTTAGTGAGATATGGCCTCCAAAACTGAAAACAATACCCCTAGTGAGGCCTTGTACAAAGGCATTATTACCTCTTCCTTTTTTGCTATGCAACCTAACCTATTTCTGACTTTGATTATCTTATCACATTGTTTCACAACTTTGAGATCCTCAGACATTATCACCCTGAGGTCTCTCTCCTGATCTGTGCATATCAGCCTCTCCCCTTGTGGGGATTATTGTCAGTAGCAAATATATGTTAAGTATTTATTACTCGATAGGTTCAGGAATATTGCTACTTTCTTCTTTTTGCCCAAGATTCTATGGGACTGCTGGCAAATGAACCACATGAGAGAGAGAAAGGGAACCAATCTTATGTCTATATATAAAGTAGATTTTATTGCTGATACAAAAATAAAGCAGATAGAGAATAAATTAAAATTATGAGGTAGCAAGTTATGTAGCCCTATGATTACAATTACACCAAGCTCATAAATCACTGTTTTATTTATTTTTATTTATTTAAAAGGATTTCTATACCACCTTCTCCTTCAATTAAGGTGGTCTACACAGCAATCAACAAGTAATGGTTTATGTGTGTGCATGCAGTGATACAGTAGGTGCGTGTGCGGTGTGTCCCATAGATTCATGTTGAGCTATTTACAGCATGCGCTATTATACAATCCTATGTACATGGGGAAGGGGAGGGGGGTTGGTCTGTGGTCTTGACTGGTGAGTAGTTCATGTGATGACCTCATAGTGCTCGATGAAGAGTGTTGTCTTAAGCTGCTTCCGAAAGTCCATGATGTCTGTTGTTAATCGTAGTTCATCTGGGAGGGCGTTCTAAATTGCTGGTACAGCCAGAGAAAGGGCTCGGTCTGCGGTGTCCTTGCGGACCTTGGTGAAGTCTTTTGGTGTATTAACACGGTTGGAAGTGCCCCTCCTCCTCGGTCGTGTGCTCCTGTCATATTGTATGAGTGGTTGTAAGCTGAGAGCTGATGTCTGTTGTTTGATTTTGAATATGTTTATGACTGTCTTATATTTGATGCATGGGATGATCGGAAGCCAGTGGATATCTTTCAGAATGGGTGTGATGTGTTCTTGTCTTGCTGTGCCAGATATTATGCGTGCCGCTGTGTTTTGTGCTAGTTGCAGAGGTCCAAGTGTCTATTTTGTGAGACCGAGATAGATTGGGTTGCAGAAGTCTAGTATTGGGGTTATTAGTGCCTGACAGACTGTGCAGAAGTGCTCCGGGGAGAGGAGGGGTTTGAGGCGTCAGATTAGTCTCATCCTGTGGTATGCGTTTTTGGTGGTTCTGCTTATGTGAGATTGTAGATTCAGTTCTTTGTCTAGAGTCACTCCGAGGTATTTTACTTCCAGTTTTATGGGTATGGTTGTGCTGTCTACCTTGATGTTGAGTAGAGGTATGAAGCTGGTGTTTCGGGTGATGATTAGTGCCTCAGTCTTGCTGTAGTTTATGGTCAGGTTGTTGTCTTGAAACCAGCTGGTCATGTGCGTGAGACAATTTGTTATCTTGGAGTAGTCTGGGTTGTCGAGTGTGATAGGTGTGTATATCATGATGTCATCAGCATAAATTGTGTATTGTATATTGTGATCTTTCATGATGTCGCATATTGGCTGAATGTAGAGGTTAAATAATAGCGCTGATAGTGGGATCCTTGTGGTACGCCTTGCAGGGCCTTTATGGGTCGGGATGTGTTGGTGCCGACCTTGACCTGTATCCGTCTGTCCGTTAGGTATGAGTGGAACCACTTCAGGGTGGATCCTTGTAGCCCAATGTTCTGTAGTCTTTCCAGTAAAGTTCTGTGATCCACTGTGTCAAATGCTGATGAGATGTCAATGAAGATCATCAGTATTCCGTTCTTGCAGTTGTCTATGAGGTGGAGTATGTTGTCGAAGAGTTATAGCAGGAGTGTTTCGACTCCGTGGTTGGGGCGGAAGCCATGTTGGTTGATGTCTAGTGGTGCGTGGTTGTCAATGTGGTCTTGTAGCTGATGCTGTACTGCCTTCTCAATAATTTTTGCCAGTAGAGGTATGCTTGAGATCGGTCTGTATGCTGCTGGATTGTTCTTGTCGAGTGGGGATTTCTTCGGGATTGGTTTTATTGTGGCAAGCTTTAGCTGGCTTGGCATGTTTCCTTGTGTCAGTGAACTGTGCACCATGTTGTGTATGTTGTGGATGAAGTTTGACTTAGTAGCTTTGATCCATGTCACTGGACATGTTGGAGCCGTGCTTGTATTGAGTGCAGTGATGATGTGCGAGAGCTGCTCTGTGGATGGGGTGCTGAATGTGCCCCAGGTTTTAGGGGGTTTGGTTGGTTTGGTGGTTGTGTTTGATCTTGGTTGTAAAGAGGAATGGAATTTTTCTTGGATGTGGTCTGCAAAAGCTTGTGGGTTTATTTGGACTTCGCTTTCGGTCTTTTGTTCCTTAGTTAGGGTTTTCACAATTTCGAAGAGCTCTCTTGGTTTGTAGTTGGATCTGAGTATCATGTTTGTGTGGTATTCTCTCTTTGTTTGGTTGATGAGTTTGTTGTAGTCCTTTTGCTTTGTTAGGTATAGAGCCTGGGTATTGGTCGACTTGTTGTGTCTCCATCACCGTTCTAACTTTCTGAGTTCCCTCTTTTTGCTCCGTATGACTTTTGAGTACCATGGTTTGTGATGTACTTTGGTGCATCGAGTTTTCTTGGGTCTGTATTCTGTGGTTTTGGCGGCGGCGTTGATGATGTTGTTCCACTTTCTGATTTGAACCTCTAGATCCACTGCTTCTGAGTTCAGGTGTGGTAGAGTGTCCTGTAGGAATTGGTCCCTGTGGAAGCTCTTGAATCTTCTTTGTGTGGGTGGGTTGTCCTGGTTCTCGTCTTGCTTTCCTCCTCGTGGCACAATATTTATTTTAATTATGTGGTGGTCTGACCACGGTACAGGTGTGACAGTGGGGGTTGATATGAGTCCTCTGTCAAGTAGATGGTTGGGTGCAAATATGAGGTCTGGCGATGATCCGCGTCTGTGTGTCGGGGTGTTGATCATTTGGGTGTATTGAAAGGAACTCATCGCTAGGAGGAAGGCTTCGGCATCATTGGTGGTGGTAGATTTGAGGTTGAAGTCTCCTAGCAGTAGCATGGGTTTGTGGTTTGAGTTGACTGCGCAGACTGCTTCGAGTGTGCAGGCTAGTTCATCTGGTGACGCATGGGGGGCTCTGTAGGTGAGGCATAGGGCCATCCGTTTGTTCTCAATGGTGATGGTGTTGCATTGTTGGGTGTCTGTAGCATTTCGTGACTTGAACTTTAGGCTGTTCTTTGCGATGATCAGAACCCCTCCTCCTCTCCGGTGTGCTTGTGTGCAGTTGAATGCTGAGTATGTGGAGGGCACTAATTGATTGAGTATTACATTGTCAGTGGGGGTGAGCCATGTTTCTGTGATGCAAAGTATGTTGGGTTGCTGATCCTCTATGTGGTCTGCTATTGTGTTAATTTTGTTTCGTATGGACCTGGCGTTTATGAGCCCCATCGAGATTGTCACTGGGGTAGTTATTGTTCTATGTGCTTCCTTTGTGTTTGCGTGGGTGTCATTCTTGTGCCTGGTTTGCCTTTTGTGCATGGGTGTCCTGTGTGTGTTCTCATGATTATACTGAAGGCAAGAGTATATTTGTGCTGTTGGTGGAAGCCATGGCGTGCTTGTGTGTGGGTGGTGGTTGGGTACATGCGGTGGAAGGAGTTGTGTGAGGAGGAGGCTGATGAGGAGTATCAGAGTGGCATACATGTTGTCTTCTGTGCTGTCTTTTGGATATGGTTTTAGCAACTGAAGTCACTGATTCGCTCTGCACTTGGGGAGAATAAATAGCTATCTAGCTAATATAACTCCCCCCCCCACCAAGGGGATTTTAAGGCCAATACCTCAGTGCTCCACCAAGAGGACAATTGTGGTGGGGTCCGAGAAGTCTTCTGGAACAGCAAGGAGTCCAAGGGTGGCAGTCATCAAATGTAGGCTGCAGCTGGTCCTGGCGAACTGCGTAATGACACAAAGCTTCAGATCTGTGGGAGAGACTTACTCCTCCAGAGGTTAGTCTTGGCCTTGCATACTATTGACTTTCCAGCCAGAGACAGGCAGGCAGTATGGTTGAATACTGTACAATCGCTGAGTGTGGCAAAAAGCAGAAAGAAAATCCAAAGTGAGTCTCAAAGTAGTGCAAAAGAAGTGTGAAAGCCTCTAAATGTGCCAATGTATAATTGCTTGACCTGAATTTCTCGTCATAGCACAAGGATTGGCTCATCACAGATACTGTGTGACATCTTCAGCGAATCAGGTGACAGTTGTCAGGTGGTCCTTCTCCAAACAAAGGTCCATAGTGAGAAAAAGATGCTAGCATGCAGATTCACACATTGTTGCAAATGTTGGGACCAGTAAAACAGTCTCTAGATGACATGGCCTCAGCAACAAGTTCTTTTGCACGAAGCCATGGCTTGTAAACAATAGCTTTGCTGTACAGTATGTGCACATAAACCTGGCAGGCAATTGCTTGAAGTCAGCAGGTTTAAAGCTTGAACACAGCAGAAATTACTTGTACCAAGAATCCTTCTTAGGCTCGGGCTTTGGTTCAGGCTTTTGGTGACTGAGCAGGCCACAGTGGTTCAGAACAGGACCCTGATACCAGCACTACACCCTCCTATCGCAGATAGGGCCTTTAGATTTCTGTACCCCAAGTGCATCACTCTGCACTTCTTCACATTAAAGCTTAACTGTCATGCTTCAAATTTCTCTAGATAATTTCTCATGTTGTCTAACCCCTTCAGGATGTCAATTCTGTTGCAGATCTTCATGTGACTCGCAAAATGGTAAACCTTTCCTTGTAACCATTCAGCAAAATCACTCACAAAGATATTGAATAAAATTGGTCCCAATTCCTGAGGTATTCCAGTATTCACTTTTCTTTCTTCTAAATTAATTCCATTTACCACCACCCTCTGTCATCTGTCAGTTGTGACCATTCACTGATGAGAGGGAGGAGTGGCCTAGTGGTTGGGGCAAGTTACCTCAGGCTGGAAGGTATGGGGTTCAAATCCCACCAAATGACAGCAACCTTGGGCCAGAAGGACTGGGGTTTCTAGTCCCACAGGTGCTCCTTGTGGTCTTGGGCAAGCCACTTAACCCTCCATTGCCCATGTTCCCTGTAAAATAGTTATCTCCAAGTTATAATGCACTGTTCAATGTAATTTCAGTTTGTTCAATGTAAACCACCTTGATATCATGAAAGGCAGTATATAAGAAATGTTAAATAAATAAACAGATGATGAGTTTGCTGGAAAAAGTTAGGGACTTCAGGCCCTGGCCTCATTTCCAACTTCAGGGGTTCAGATTCAAAGTGTCTTAAAGACAAACAAAGCAGGACTCTGAGGATAGAGTCACTCTGCCCCTCTATCCACTTTTCTCTTTATTTATTCTTCTCTCTTTTATCTGGTTATTCGGTTATGGTTATGGTTATGATTTATTTGATATACTGCATGATTGTAATTACAAACTATGTGGTTTGCAAGCTTTAAAATATATAAAATAAGATAAAAAAGATAAGAACACCATTTTTGTATAGTAAAAAAAAAGAAAACAGTGTGTTATGAGAGGGATTAATAACCTAAGCGAAGATGGTGCTTTTCACTGTTGTTCATCGGACTCCTCCGAGATGGACCATACAACAGCCTCCCTCTATAATAACAGTCTGTATTTGTGCCATAACGTCTTTTGTATTTAACTACTCTAAACCTGAAACTATATCCCACAAAAAGTATTTAACCAATTCAAAGAGATATACCTGTAAAAGGGTTGCATCCCTATATAATTAAAAAATAAAAACGGAACGTTATGCTACAAGAAGATATTGTTTCTTCAAGGCATTAGTTCTACAAAAAAAAAATTTCTTTTACAGGTATATCTCTTTGAATTGGTTAAATAACTTCTTTTGTGGCAGTGTATTGATTTACTGCAAGATTAATCTTGACAGCATGTAAGTGAAGATCTACTGTATTGTGAGTGCCCTGCTGCAGGACTTGGTTTAAGCTCTAACATGTGCTTTTGGTCAGCGCCGTACCTAGCTCTGTGTGAGCAGTGGGGTGCATTTAGGATTGCCGTCCACCGGCCACAGCTCCCCCCAATGCTGCCTGCCCGGCCTGCCCTTGCCCCGCTGCCACTTGGTGGCGGTGGCAGCAACGGACCTCCAATTTAAACAAAAATAACACGGGTCTTTACAACTCTGTGCTTGCTTGGTTGGTTTGTTCCCTCCCTCCTCTGATGTGAACATATGTCAGAGAAGGGAGGTATCAGACCAGCCATGCATGCGCAGAATCAGAAAGACCTGTGTTTTGTTTTGTTTTTAATTGGAGGTCTGTTGCCATCGCCACCAAGGTAACAGGAAAAGTGGGGGCGGGGCAAGGGCAGGCCGGGCAGGCAGTTTGGGAGAAGCTGGCTGGAAAAGGAGATGGGGTAAGATGGGAGATGCTAGACATGGGAGGATAGGGGCAGAAGGGCTATGCTGGGCATGGGGGGATGGGGGTGGGTCAAATGACAAAAGTCTGATATCATGAGGACACCAGGTTTGCAAGTCACACAGGGCGCATTTATGGCTTAGTACGGCCCTGCTTTTTGAGCACACTTCCTCCACTTTATGCAGACTGTAGGAACTTCTCCAGGAGCAGTCAGGCTGCTTTTACACTACTACATTTGCAAACGAACATTGAGAAATGTTTCTTAAAAAGAAAATATCCTAGGATTGTCAATAGAAGCATACTACACTATTTCCATGTCAATACCTGGAGGACATTCATTTGACCTGGTAAGGCTTGTGCTTAAGTTTGCTTCATTTACATTCTTCAAGTCCCCTTTACTGAAGCCTGCAAAGGTTTTGCATTTAGTGTGCAAATCAAATGCATGTTAAGTGCAGTCTCAGGGTTAGCTGTCAGAGGCATGAGCAGCATTTTCCTGGCTGCTAGCATACAATGAGGTAAGGCAGGTTCACCTAATGACTGCCATAGAGGGGTCATTGGAGGAACTTGCAGTAAAAGCCACATTACTGCTGAGTGCACAGCAAGTGCCTTAGCGCTAGCAATAATGCACTCTCCACGTCCGCAGCGTTAGATGAATTTTACAAAAGGCTCTGCATTCAGTGGGCCTTTTATAAAATAGGCTGGAAATTATAAATGTCCCAGTTTCTGACCTGGAGCTTTTAAATTGATTAATTGAATGTTCATTCCCAAAAGGTTGCTGGTCATTGACACCATTTTCCACAGTGGGCTACTTCCTTCAATATTCTTGATTCATATAATATCTAGAGACATATGTTCCACAGCACTTTTTCTCATGCTGCTGAAGGAGCTTGGGAGGCTGCTAGCTTTGTGCAATGAATGTTTACTCCAATGCATATTTATTTCTACACCTATGCATTTTCCAGAATTTAAGATCGTGGTTTCTAAAAAAATGATTTAAAGATGAAAATCATCATGCTAAATGTACCTATCAGTGGTGTAAATTCCACCCAAGTAGCCCCTGTGATAAGGGGTGGGTCCCAGGCAGGAAGAGGGCTACTTAGGTAGCAAACTTACTTTAACATGCTTGCCACACTGCTGCTGCTGTTGCTCTTTTAATTTTCCACCAGGCCCAGCAGCTGTTACCTCTCACAGTAACAGATGCACCATGAGATTTTGGCCTGAGATTTAACTGTCACTGGGCCTGTTAGAAACTTAAAAGAGCAGGGGCAGTGTGGCAAGTATGTTAAAATAAGTTTGCTGCAATCATGACAATGGAGAGGGGCTGTGCTGCCGTGCAATGGGTAGCCTCAGCAAACATTTGCATGGGGGCCCCTTATCGGATCTTATACCACTGTAGCAAAAGTAGAAATTAGAGCTGCATGTATGCTACTGAAATCGCTAAGCTTTATATTTTCTTTACAGGATCGCTTCTGGAGAAAAAATCGCTCAAACAATTCGAACAGCGAATGCATTGGTACTGACCTTAATAGGAACTTTGATGTTAAATGGGGCAGTAAGTATCCCAAAATACTAATTTAAAAAAATGATATTCCAGTTTCAATAGCTTATGAGATGACTGAAAAGCAGTCAGGAATATATTTACACCACACAAACATCTAGTTACATTTGCTTAAAGACACATTTTAGATCGAACATGATGATCCGAACTGAGACGTAAGGTCACCACATTTACAACTGTGCCTGTATTTTAAAAACAGCTCTGCTAAAGATGGGGCAGTTTCTAAAATATGAACAAGGAGGTGCAGGGACACCTGGGGATGTGGGAGGAGCCATTTCACAAATGGAAAAATCAATGGGAGAAACCTGATAACTTACATGTGTGTCAGTATTTCACAATGTGCACGTGTAAAAATCAGCACTTAACATGGATATCTGAGTCATTTTGCAAACACAGACATGCAGCCACTCTTAGGGACATGATTAAATCATGTTAGCTGTTAATGCAGCAGATAAGGTGACGCACTGGGCAAGCACTAACAGCTAACACGGGGCAAATGCAGATAGAGCAGTGATTTTCTGCACTATCTGCAGAATGCGCATTAGCTGCAGACGCAGCTGTGGCAAGGGTGAAGAGTGGAGTGTCTGCCTGTGTAGTTACTGCATGCATCAGCAGAAAGCGGCAACCTTCGGATAAGTGGACAGTGTGGGTACATGGCGTTAGCTGCATGCTTGGTTACTGCAGAGCCTCTGCATCAACTTTTGGGGAGCAATCCTAGCATCTGTCCATGCAGAAAAATATAGATTTAGCACACATTAACTGCACTGAAGATAACGCAGATGCACTTAACACCACCTATTGAGATAGCATTAAGTGATCTGGATTAACCACGGCATTGACAATTAACATGCAGTAAGTTATCATGTATTACTTGCACGGGGAATAACATGCCCATTCTGCACCCCATGCTATGCAGTTAACATGGGAATTAGCATGCACTATGGGGGTCATTCTGTCCTATTGGGACGTCCATCCCTGCTATTCACCTCCCTGCCAGCTCCGGCAAAAGCCTTCCCATACAAACTACACATTTGTACGGGGAGGTTTAGATGGGGCGGGAGGAGGTATTCTGGAGGTGAAGTGAGAGTCGTGACCCTGGACATACAGGGCCGATTCAGAGGTCGGCCCTGTACATCCGGGGCTGTGAACTTGGATGGGGGACTTATTTCACTGCAGAGGTGGAATACGTTCCCCTGGATGTCGAGGGATCAAGCTGCATGGCCGGATCAGAAAGATAGGGGTGTGCAGGAAGTTCCTCACAGCCAGACCCTGGCCATGGGAGGCCAGATCAAGGGTTCGGTTGCAGGGAAAGAAGGACATCAGCGGCGGCTGGCATTCATGGTTCCTGAATGGAGCCGTGGTGCCATGGCGATGGGACACCATGGCACTGCGGCTCTATTCAGGAGCCTGACTGAGGTAGCTGGGCAAGTGGCTGGGCGTGCAGGCCAATCACAGTTGGAACTCAGCCTGCATGTTCAGGCCGTAGACCCAATTCTGATAGGTGGCACAGGGGCCTGGATGGCCACATTGGAATGTGCCTCTATGTGAAGCCACTGCATTAACAGTTAGTGCAGAGAATTGTCATGTTAACTGCCTAATGCACTTTAGTAAAAGGCTCCCTAAGAGTTACACTCATACTTTTACTAGCACGCACCATTCTCACCTTTGGTTGATATATGCACAGACCATTATGTGTACAAAAATCAATGTGCCTCATTCTCATATCATCATTGTATCCTAACCGCGTTAGTGATGCTGAGTATCCCGCTGAGTGTCATTTAGGTGGTTTGCAGGTATGCAAACCGCCTAAATGACTTGCAATATCCCCCCCCCTCCATAGATTATAAAATAGCATGCATATAAAGTAGGCACATTGCAAGATTCCACCTACTTGCACACAATCTTCTCATAGGAATTCCTATGAGCATACATTGGGCAGAGCTGGGAAAAAGTTGCAGTGTACATGTGTATTTTATAAAATTTGCAGGGTGCATTCATGGAGAGTAATTTTATAAGGGAATGCCTAGTTTAAGATGGTTTTTAGGTGCCTTTTTTCAGTCAATTGTTATAAAACAAGTAGGCACTATTGTAGGCATGGACTTTTATACTAGCCCTGGAGGAGGTGTAAATATCCTTTTCAGTATGCACGTAGATTCAAGTATTTTATAATCTATTACTACTGAACATTTGTATGGCACTACAAGACATACGCAACACTCCACAGCCAATGTAATAAATGGTCCCTGCTTATCAGAGCTTACAGTCTGGTCAAGACAGACAACACAATAGCGGAAGACATGGGATAGTTCTGGAGGGAATGGTAAGGAAACACAAAGGAGATTAGGTGAATCAAGATCCAAAAGCAGCAGAAGAGGTGAGTTTTCAGTCTGGATTTGAAAAGGGCCAGAGAAGGTGCCTGACATACAGACTCAGGTAGTTTGTTCCAGGCATAAGGAGCAGCAAGATGAAAGGAGCTAAGTCTGGAGTTAGCAATAGAAGAGAAAGGCATAAATAGAAGTGATTTGCCAGAAGAGCAGAGTTCTCAAGGAGAGTTGTAGGGAGAGATAAGAGTGGAAAGGTAATGAGATGCTACATAGTGAATGTGATTATAGATCAGCAAGAGAAGTTTGAACTGGATGAGAAATGGATAGGGAGCCAATGAAGTAACTTGAGAAGAAGAGTAACATGAGCATGACGTAAATGATGGAAGATTAGCAGTACATCAGCGTGTTGAACAGATTGAAGGGGAGAGAGATGATTCAGAAGGAGACCAGCAAAGAGAAGGTTATGATAGTTTAGTAGGGAGGTGACTAAGGAGTGGATAAGTATGTTAATAGTGTGTTCAGAAGGAATGGGCAAAGTTTGTGGATGTTATAGAGAAAGAAACAGCAGGTTTTAGCTATCAGTTGGATGTGTGTTGAAAAAGAGAGAGGAGTCTAAGACGATCCCAAGGTTGTGAGCTGAGGAAACAGGGAGGAATAGAGAATTATCCACAGAGATTGATAAAGGAGGAGAGGGAGAGGAGGGTTTAGGGGGAAAAATAAGAAGCTCACTTTTGGCCATGTTCAGCTTCAAACAGAGGTGTGACATCCAAGCAGCAATGTCAGAAAGGCAAGCAAAGATCTGAGTCTGGATTGCTGGAGAGATTTCACGTGTAGAGGTAGATCTTGGAGTCATCAGCGTAAAGATGGTATTGAAAGCCATGGGAAAAGATGAGTGCACCAAGGAACTGGGTATATAGAGAGAAAAGGCGTGGACCCAAGACAGATCCTTGGGGTACACCAACTGAGAGTGGGATAGCAGTAGAGGAGGATCCACCAGAGCAAACCCCGAAAGAGCGATGGGAGAGATAAGATGCGCATAGAGCCCTTAAAACCAAGCAAGGACAAGGTATTGAGAAGAAGGTTGTGGTCAGCCGTGTCAAAAGCAGCAGAAAGATCAAGAAGGATGAGAATCGAGTAAAGGCCCTTGGATTTTGCCAGAAATAGGTTGCTGGAGACTTTGGCAAAAGCTGTATCAGTAGAATGTAAAGGACAAAGCCAGATTGCAAAGGATCCAGGAGGACTTGAGAGGAAAAAAAGTCATGGCAACGGCAGTCGACTGCACGTTCAAGTAGTTTATAAACAAAGGGGAGGGGGGAGATGGTTCAATAGTTAGAAGGACAGGTAGGGTCTAATGAGGGTTTCTTGAGGGGAGGTGTGACCACAGCATGCTTGAAGGGGACAGTTGCAGTGGCGAGCTATAGGTTGAGAATGAGATGGAAGGGACAACAGTGGAGGAGATGGAGCTTAGGAGACGGGTGGGAATAGGAACAGAGGCACAGGTAGTGAGTTTGGAGGAGGAAAGAAGGTGTGTGGTTTCCTCCTCAGATATCATAGAAAAGGAAGAAAGGGTACTCCTCCCATGGTGCACCCCAGCGCTCCGCCCATGTATACATCTACTGGCAAAGTACATGTCATCATATCAAAGTGCGTACTTTTATGTCAGTCAGAATCCTCTAATAAGCTATTTACATGCTTATATGATCATATAGGAGCAGAAATAATTCTATAAAATTACCCTCCTGTGGAGTATAGGTACACATTTACAACTCTTCAGAGCAGGTTTAAATTTGTGTGCTACTGGTGGTCATTGTAAAAGCTTTTGTTTATAGAACCCTATTTAGCCTTTATTAAATACAGTAGGCATAAAAAGCCCTTTATTTGAGTTTTCATATTGGCACCTGTTATAAAATTAGCCCCAGCATGCACACATCTGAAAGTCTCATGTGGGATTGACTATATCTGTTAATCTATTTCCAGCTATTGACAATGACAACGATCCATGTTCAGAAATCTACTGTGGGACTGCAGCAGAATCTGAGAAGGAGACAAAAGCTGTTATTGCCTTTATCCATGAAAATCTCCCGTCCCTGAAGGCATATCTGAGTTTCCATTCTTTTTCTCAGATGATACTGTACCCGTATGGATATACATCTGATCCAGCACCCAATCATAAAAAACTGGTAGGCACTGGAATAAAAGATTTACATTTTACATTTGTGCATTTAGACCTGATTAATAGACAAACAGCTTTTTGTCAAATGAATATGTTTCACAGGCTATAAAACAATTGTTCATTTGTCTTCCTTTACACATTTTTACATACGGTCTCTGCATTTGTTAGAAGATACAGTCCAAATTAAACTCCATTCCAGATATAGAGCCAGCCCCATTGTATAGTTATCAGGGGGCTTGAGGGTTGAAAGACAGGATGGTAGAAGACTGGAATTTAAATGGTGAAGGTCATGAGCTCATGAGCAGATAATAATTGGGAACCATGTTATAAGCCTATAGGATTGGATAGATCTGAAATTATAGCAAAAAGAAACATTATGAATCTATTAGCCATTATGGTAAGAATGGACCAACACACCTGTTTCAAGCAGTAAATAAATTTATTAAAGCGCCTTAGCTGGTTAACATGCATTTTAACACGCTGCAATGTCAGTGGGGAACACTAATACGCGAGTGTGCCCGCTACCGCATGCTAAAATGCATTTTAATCGGTGATCTCAGCAGGGGACAGAGAATGGGTTGAGTGTGGGTGTATTACCACTAGCGCCAGCGTAATTGACATGCATTCAGTGGCAATGTGGCTCTTAACACGAGTTCACCTAAATGGAGTCATTAAGTGAACCCCCCTTTGTAGAGCACATATTACATTGACTCATTACATGTTAGCTACCAGGAACATACTGGTCATGCCCCTGATAGCTAACACAGAGGCTTTGAAATTGGTGTGCATTTGTTTGGTGCTTTAATTACAAAGCCTTAGCGAGCTTTAGTAAAAAGGGCAGAATCAGGACTGTAATGAGACTGTATGTTTCTTTGAGAATAAAGTGTTAGATTTTAGGAAATAAACTAAAATGAGCATTATGAATATGAAATGGGAAGGGAAGAGTAGCAAACACTTTGGGATATGTTTACTAAGCTGCTCTAGGGTTACGCAGTTTCATGATTGATATAAACATGTAGTATGCATTTAACATATGTGCTGTCTGTTGAGGGCATGTACAGCATGTCTCCAGGAGATATCACACTCATACCCTTTAACCTTTCCCAGCATTCGCGGCTTCACAGAAACAACCGCCAGCGTGAAGGAAAAGGCTCTTCACGCTGGCGGTTCTACAGAGGGAGCCGGGGCCTCGCGCGGGCTTCCCCGGCTCCCTCTAAAGCCCCTCAGACAGCTGCGGTGCTGGTCGGGGGGGAGGCCAAGGACTGCATGGGCTGTGATGGGGGGGGCTAGAACTGCAAATGGGCTGTGATGGGGGGGGGGACCTGGACTGGAAAAGGGCTCTGGGGGAGGGGACTTGGACTGGAAATGGGTTGTGATGGGGGGGACCTGGACCGGAAAAGGGCTATGGGGGGGGGGGACTTGGACTGGAAAGAAATGGGCTGTGACGGGGGGGACCTGGACTGTAAAAGGGCTATGGGGGGGGGACATGGACTGGAAATGGGTTGTGATGGGGGGGACCGGGACCGGAAAAGGGCTATGGGGGGGGGGACTTGGACTGGAAAGAAATGGGCTGTGACGGGGGGGACCTGGACTGTAAAAGGGCTATGGAGGGGGGAACTTGGACTGGAAATGGGCTATGGTGGAGGGAGGGGGAACTTGGACTGGAAATAGGCTGTGATTAGGGGGGCTAGGACTGCAAATGGGCTGTGATGGTGGGGGGGGGGACTCGGACTGCAAATGGGATGGGATGTGATGGTGGGGGTGCCTAGGACTGGAAATAGGCTGTGATTGGGGGGGCTAGGATTGGAAATGGCCTGTGATGTGAGGGCTAGCACTGCAAATGGGCTGATGAAGAGCTGGAATAGGACTGGAAATGGGCTGATGTGGGGCATGGGAGAAGGGGACTAGAAGGGTGTGGATGCTGGGTGGGTCTAGAACTATAAGGGAACTGATTTTGGGGGAGGACTAGAATGAATGGGGAATGAGAATGGAGAGGGGAAAAAATATTTTGTGTGGAAGAAAAGTCTATGATGGGCTGGGTATTGGGAGAGTAAGAGGGGCTTGAGAATGGAAGGGTGAGATTTAAATGGATGATAAAGGAATAAGGAAAGAATTGGGGGAAAGAGCAAAAGGGAAACAATCAGTATGTTAAAGCAGAAATAGAGAGAGAATGGAAAACATCTAAAAGAGAAGAAAGGACAAATGGATAGCTCGCAGAAGACACGAAGAAACCAGAAGAAAGTGACTGGAGCAATTGCAACTAAAAAATAAAATGCCCAAACAGAAGGTAGAAAAATACTTTTTATTTTGAATTTATTAACTGGAATATGTCTGGTCTGGGAGGTGTGTATTGCTAACATCTTTGCGTTTTTGTTTAGTGCAAGAGGAAATTACTTTATAGTTTTATTTCTCCAGTGTTGTACATTTCATGTTTGGATTTTGGGGTTCCCAGTTTAATTATTATCTGACCAAGGAAGTTAGCCTACACATATCCTCGGTAATTTTTGTGGGTGGGGCAGGGGGCGGGGCAGGGGTGGGACTAGGGGCGGAGAATGGGTGGAGCATGGCGAGCCACAGGTGTCGGGTTTTTCTCGGTGAAAAAGTTGGCAACCCTACTGGTAGAGTAGGGAAGGGATTTTGCATTTAACTCATACCTTTTTCAGTAGGTACAGTACGGTACAGTAGGTAGTTTCCTCTCCCTCTGTACCTGAAACAATGGAGGGTTAAGTGATTTGCCCAAGATCATAAGCAGTGGGATTCAAACCGTGGCTTCCGTGGTGCTCTATCCATTAGGCTACTCCTCCACAGGGAGGACTTTGCATGAATAGATTCACAATTTACACATATTGTAAGATACGCTCATGTGTGTGAAGTGAATTCTAATATTCACTCCTGCTCTCAAACAGGTGTAATGTCCATGCCTTCGATCTAGGTGCTATTTCTACAGGATGTACGCTAGTATTTTATAAAGATACAGAGTGGGTATATCTACTAAAGAGTGTTAGACATTCGCAGATAATACCAGGC
The DNA here is from genome assembly GCA_033557465.1 of Ichthyophis bannanicus. Lineage (NCBI taxonomy): Eukaryota > Metazoa > Chordata > Amphibia > Gymnophiona > Ichthyophiidae > Ichthyophis > Ichthyophis bannanicus. The sequence goes on from CM066038.1 coordinate 422,271,970, forward strand.
ATGAATGCAAATAGTGCCATGTTAGCTGTAGAAGTTGCACGTTATTCGTTGGGGGCTTGCACAGCATTTCCCCAGCAGATAACATGGCAAAAATGCAGGCATCGTCGAGTAGATGGATGTGATTCGTTTTTTCCTCTGCTGCTATTCCCTTTTCAGTCAATGTACCTCAGGGCTTTTTTCTTGGGACCTCTGCGGTTCTCTCTCAATACTCATTCCCTTGGTGCTCTGATCTCCTCCCATGATTTTCAGCTACATCTTTATGTTGATGACTCTCAGATTTACCTTTATGTGCTGGAAATCTCTCCTGGAATCCAGGCCCAAATATCAGCCATCTTGTCTGATATGGCAGCCTGGATGTCCCATCACAGTCTGAAACTCAACATAGCCAAGACAGAGCTTTTAATCTCCCCCCCTCCCCCAAGCCCTCCTCCCCCCTTCCTCCCTTCTCCTTTTCCATGGATAACACTGTCATCCTCCCTGTCTCCTTGCACATATCCAACAAGTAGACAAAGCCTGTACATCAGCAAAATTCATCTCTTCCTTTCTGAACACATTCCAAGACCTTTATTCGCTCTCTTGTCACCTCCCGTTTAGACTCTTGCAACATCATTCTCACTGGTCTCCCACTGAATCAAGTTGGAATTTCAGAACAGCCAAAGTACCAAGACCATTCTCATCTGTTTTATTAGACCACTTAAGACCTTACTTGCTTAGACTTAGGTCCACCTGTGCACCTGGATACATTTGGCAGCAAGTGTTCTCCAGTGTCTTTGATTAGCTGAAACAGTTGTGAATCCTAAAATCCTATATTCAATAAAATGTTCCACACTCTATAATGTAAGATAGTAATAAAGAGATATTTTTGTCGGACTATAAAGTCAGGTGCTATAAAAAAGTGTCCTCCGTTTGAGTCCTTTTATTCTATTTTAAGTGGTAATGTATTAGAAACTGCCATTATTCAGCCAACGCATTTCAAACCATAATTATATCCATTCTGCTTCAGGGCAGGCAGAACTTATCTGAACTCTCTTCCAGTTTCCATCCAAATCCACTTTTATCTTGTAGGAACTGTATCATATAGGAGCTCAACCAGCTTATGCAAACTAAAATGTCCATGGCATCTTTTTAACTCCTCCAAACTCTGCCTATATATTCTTAAAGGGCACAGGAAGTTAGATCACCGTATGTCAGTCATTCTGCATATTGAGCCCTTTGGGCTGAACAGAGTCTAAGAAAAAGATCCAGAATTGTTCTCATGTTCAGTATAGTATCACGATTTCCCTGCGCCACGACTGAGGAATGTGTTGTACAATACGCCATCTTAACTGATCAAAGGTTTGTTGCAGAGTAAGACAATGATCCACTATCGGGGCTGTCCGGGCTACATGATGTAAACGGGATTTATGTTCTCGGAGATGAGCAGTCATGTTTCTCTGAGTATATCCCACATTTAGTTTTCTGCAGGGGCATATTATCACATATACAACATGTGATGTCTTACATGGAGTACGTTCCTTGAGGGTAATCATGCGCTGAGAAATAGGATCAATCCAAGTATCACCTTCTATTGTGAGAACGCAAAATTCACATTCCCCACAGATGTAATGCCCGGATCGATTTGAAACATCCTTATGAATCACTGAAAGACTAACATAATTGGCAATGTTCATACCTTTCCAGAAGGCTACAATTGAACTTTCATTAAAACATTCATGCAAATGTAACACTGGCCAATGCTTGTAGATCACTGAAGCTATCTGTCAAGCACACATCGAGAAGGCAATGTAAAAACAAGTAAATCATCCACATGTCAATTACTAGTGTCATAACTTGTCAAAAGAAATTCCCATTGAGCATGTGGCCCCCATATGTCTTCTTGATAATTACATATGGATAACCCCGATCTAGATAATTTTGAAACAAAACTTTTGATTCCTTGATATAATCCTCCCTTAGGGATCACATTCAGTGATGGAATTGGATAGCTGGAAGCCTGTTTTTTAATTTCACAGGATGATGACTTTTATATTTCAACAAATTATTTCATGACACTGCTTTTTGGTATAAGGTTCTACAAAACTGAAAACCTTCACATATAATTAAAATATCCAAAAACTAATTGTGTTGAATAGTAAATACAGGTAGTCGTCGACTTACGACCTATGCGACTTACGACTGATCAACTTTACGACCGGTTTTCTGGCCACGACTGGCAGCGGAGTTTCCGCTCTGCCTTCTAATGCTCCCTCTTCTAAACCTTCTAATTCTAATTCATAATGCAGAGGTCACTCAAAGATCCAACCCCCAAGATGTCTACCAAGAGGAAATTGCCTTCTTCTCCTCATCAGCCAGCCAAGAAGAAGGAAAGAAAGGCCATAGATCTCAACACAAAAATGATGGTGATTAAGCAGCACGAAGGAGGAAAAAAAGTTAATGTTATCGCATGTGATATGAAGTTATCCCATTCTACCGTGTCAACAATTTTAAAAGACAAGGAAAGAATTTGTGAAGCTGTGAAAGGTTCTGCACCCATGCAATCAACAATAATTACAAAGCAACGGACTGGGCCCATCCATGAAATGGAGAAATTGTTGTCCATTTGGATAGAAGATAACATTCAAAAATGGACACCGTTAAGCCTTTATATCGTCCAGACAAAGGCTAGAAGTCTGTTTAAGACTTTGAAGGAACGCGCCGGAGAAGACTACAGTCAAGAATTTTCAGCAAGTACTGGCTGGTTCAAGGCAAGATTCCAACTGCATAATGTTCGAGTGACTGGAGAAGCAGCGAGTGCAGATGAGGAAGGAGCTCGTAAGCTTGTCGACAATTTGGATGAAATAATTACGGATGAGGGATATCTTGCAGAGCAGATTTTTAATGTTGATGAAACTGGATTGTTCTGGAAACAAATGCCAGCACGCACGTACATTCACAAAGAAGCGAAAAACATGCCGGGATTTAAAGCATTTAAGGATAGACTAACTCTGCTGCTTGGCGGGAACATCGCAGGATTCAAACTCAAGCCTTTCTTAATTTATCACTCGGAAAACCCGCGGGCGTTCAAGAATATCAACAAGCACACTTTGCCAGTCTACTTTCGCTCAAACCATAAGGCATGGATGACACAGGCACTGTTTGAAAACTGGTTTATGAATTGTTTTATTCCACAAGCGCGTGAATATTGTTTGGGGAAAGGAATTCCTTTCAAGATTTTACTGCTGCTGGATAATGCACCTGGCCATCCACCTCACTTAACCGATCTCCATCCCGATGTGAAAGTGGTTTTTTGCCCCCCAACACAACTTCACTGATCCAACCTATGGACCAAGGTTCGATTGCTGCATTCAAGGCAAACTATCTCCGAACCACATTCGCTCAAGCCATAGCTGCTTTAGATTCCAACCCAGAACTATCACTGCGTGAGTTTTGGAAACAATACAATGTTCTTATGTGTATCAAGAATCTTGCTACCGCCTGGGAGGCTGTGACGGAGAAGTGTATGAATGGCATATGGAAAAAGTGTGTTAAGCGGTATGTGAATACTGTTGCTGGATTTGACAGTGAACAAGAACTAGATGTGATTCGGGATAAAATAGTGAAATTAGCAAAAGAACTTTCCTTGGAGTGTGAAGTGGAAGATATTGAGGAGTTGCTAGATCATGAATCCGAAGAACTTACAAATGAAGAAGAAAGAGTGGCAGAAGAAGAAAGAAGAGAAGCGGAGAGAGAAGAGGAGGAGGAGCCACAAAGAATGTTCATGACAAAGGGATTATCAGAAGGTTTATCTCTACTTAATAAAGTTCTTGCACATTTTGAAGCAAAGGACCCAAACATTGAACGATTTGCAAGGATTGAACGGATGGCACATGAAACGTTTCGTCCATATCGTGAAATTTATGAGGAGAAGAAGAAACACACAATTCAGTTAAAGCTCACGATGTTCATGAGAAGACAAACTCCTCCCCCCACCCTGAGCGCTCCCCCAGCTGATGATCTCGACAACCCACAGCCGAGCATGAGTGATGGCCCGTGCGGACACCCAGCTGATGTCGTTGACGACCCACAAGCAAACACCAGTGATGCCAACAGTGATTAAGAAATGGCACAATATGATGAGATGTTACAAATGGTATAAGAATGTAAAGAAATCTATACAGTCCCTTAATAAGCAAAATGCCTTTATTTTATTGTATTAGTGTTTTCCTTTATTTTCTTTAATGTCTAAATAAAGAAAATTAATTTACAGTAACAGTACAATAATACATTACACTACTAAGACAGTGATGATACAATGGTTATAACAGTAATGAACAGAGAAAATGGTGATAAAATATGACTAAGATAATTACAATACCATTACATTGCATAATATACTTACGGTAATTTAACATAGGCCAACTTACGACCAAATCGACTTACGACCGGTCTGTCGGAACCAAACGCGGTCGTAAGTCGACAACTACCTGTACTCTTAAATTGCATATTGGATTTCAGTGAACTGAGCCAAGAAGTAAATTGTTTTAAAGATTCCAAATCTCCTTTCCAAACAGAAAAGATGTCATCCAGATACCTCTTCCATATAATCACTTGGGAGATCCAGTTCAAAGGATACAAACAGTTTTCCTCAAATGAAGACATATACAAAGTGGCCGCTGTGGGGGCCACAGTTGCCCAGATTGCCACCCCAAATTTTTGATGGAAAAAGCAGAACTGATATAATTATGGTTTGAAACGCATTGGCTGAATAATGGCAGTTTTTAATACATGATCACTTAAAATAGAATAAAAGGACTCAAACGTAGGACTCTATAGAGTGTGGAGCATTTATTGAATATAGGATTTTAGGATTCACAGTAGTAGGAAATTATATCCTGTATTGGTTCACTGAAGCATTGATATTTACAATTGGGACTATTAAGATGGCTACGCAAAATGGTCAGAGGTCTATGCCTATTCAGAGAAACAAATACAGAAAATACTTTAAAATATACCGGAATTAGGTCCTCAAGATCATGTTACTGATACAGATAAATGAATACAATGATTAGATTTATACAAAAGACAACAAAGGACTCGGCTACATACTTCAACCTTATCTCAATATATTAGGTATGATTTATCACCTCGGTGCTTACGTGTTCTTAAATATCCTAAACTATTTAATGAGTATGATGCCTTCCTGCAAAAATGGAATGACATCCTTATGAAGTGCACATTTTATTTAATGTTACTATTGATAGAAACACTTGCGGCCTCTGAGACTGTAATACAACAGTCTATGACAACTGAGTCCTTCAAGAGACAAAAGATACAGTGCAGAAATATCATGAAACACTTAAAGCTACTAAGATAAAAAAAAATTTGTTGGGACCAGCCTGATTTTCAAAATAAATCTATTTTTCGATGAATAAATCTGAGGTTACTCAATTATGAGAATATCCTGATTATACATCAGAGGACTCTAGTGGGAATGAATATTCGCAAGATTTTCTAGAGAATCCTGAGTGGCATGAGAGAGCAAAAGGGAGAGGCCATCCTTGGGGCACAGACCCAGTTTGGCTACACAGATGGATGGAGAAGTCCCTTAAATCAAGCACATTCCAAAAAACAGCTATCATAAATTAGACATGTTGTAATCCACCTTGGATCTTAGATAGAGCAGACTATAAATATTTTAAAGAAAGAAAGAAATGCTGTAACTGCATAAGTAGCACAGTACGGAAGATTTTTCTGGGGACTGGCAGAAGTGTAATTCCTCTCCAGATGCCACACTCCGTGATGTTGTCCTTCTCTGGTAACTTGACAAACACCGCTCGCTTCCTTTCTTCTGGGACATGTTCTGCATGCTAACAGATGTTCTATAGTCTTTTTAGTTCTTTTACTTTCCCAACACCAGCACCCTTCATCAGTTACACTGGAATCTGGTTTGATCCAGTGGCCTTGTTGGATTTCAGTGCTTTTATTGCCTAGCCACCTCTTCTGTAATTTTGTCTTGTTTTATTCTTCATTCGTTGTTGGGAGTGAAAGCATTAGAATTGTGAGTTGTAGCTGTGTTTGGCCAATTCAGCATTTCTCTGAGGTGCACTATCCAGCATGGATCCTGTTCTTCTTATATTAGCAAAATCTTTCCATTTTTGTCTTTGATTAGAAGGCTGGAGCTACTTCTTTGCAACATTTCAGCTAGCTACTTCTTGTGCATCTTCTCCCTTTCTCTCCAAACAAGCTCTCTTGTCAGCTCAGCAATTCCATCTGGCTGCAGCTGTTTCCCATTATTGTGCTGTTCTTCTTGCTCTCCCTGACTTTCCGCATCGTCCTTTTGTCTGTCAGCTGCCACATTCTCTCCTGCATCCAATGTTCCCTTTGCGTTCCCCTTCTGCGCCCAATTGTTTCCTCTGTGATGTCATTCACTGCCTGATTAAATAATGTCCAATGTCAGCTGCTTGTTTGAAAATATGGGATTTATTGTTCAGCTTAAGTCTGAACTTATTTGGCTGCAATCTTTCAGTTTCTCACTGCATATGAACGTACAGGCTTCTTTTTTTCTTCAGATCTCTTAAGATGTAAACTAAATAGCTACTTCCCAGCTATTATGTTGGATCTTTCAGTAGCATATGAAACGTTTTATCATAATGTGCTGCTTTTTAGTATGCAGAGATGGGAATAGCAGGTCTGGCAAATTTTAAAGGATTGTCAACATAGTGTAATACCCCAGAATGGGTTGTCTGCACCTTGGGATTCAGGATGTATGGTTCCTCTTTGTCACCCATTTTATTCAATATTTATATGCATCCACTGGGGAAGGTTATAGAAAATTCTAGCTTCCTACGTTATACTTATATGGATAATACACCGTTTTATGACATTGTTGGATAAAGATCAGACTGGGGTAATAAGGATCTAGATCAGAGGTTCTCAACCTTTTTGGTTGTGTGGACCACTTACTAACCTCCAAAGAATACAGAGACCCCCAGTTCATCCCCACCACTCTCCCTAGAACCCCTCCCCTAAGTACCAAGCCTGCCCCTACCAGCCTTTTTATTTTCCTCCCCTTCCTGTCTCCACCATTCTCTTTCTCTCTTCTCCAAACAATCCATACTAGTCTGTCCTTTTCTCTTTCCCTTCCCTGCAATCTGTCTCTCTTTCTCTCTTTCCCTAGCCAGTCTCTACCATTCTTTCTCTACTGCACAGCTAAGCCCCATCAGCTTCTCTCTTTTTTTCTCTTTTCTGTGTCTTGTAGACCCCCTGCAATGGTGTCAGACTCCCCAGGTGTCTGCACACCACAGGTTAGAAATCACTGCACTAGATGAATGCCCACTAGCAAATGATATCCGGATGCTGAAACAGTCTAAAATCAAATCCATTTAAAATGGAACTGCTGTGGATGATAAAGAGGAGCCCGAAAGAATCAAAGTTTTGTCCAAGATTAAGAGGCCCTTTTACTAAAGTGCTCCAAGCCATTAGTGCAGTGCATGACGTAATGCATGCCTTTTAGCACTTTCGCATGACAGTAACACACTGGCATAATAGTTGCCAGACTGGCATGACAGTTAGCATGTGAATTAGCACATGCTAACTGCAAGCTGAGGTATGGGGCAGGAACTGGGGGCAGGGTAATGGCAGAAATGGATATGTACTGAAGACTGAGTTAGCTTGTGTTACTTTACTGCACATTGTCATGGCCCCAAGAGGAAGCGTTAACTACAACCACACTATTGCCATGCAGTAACACTCCTGCTGTTTAAAACAAAAAACTATCCCTCACTTAGAATTCTGACCTACCCCAATAGCCTTCATCAGCATCCCCTACTCCTAGATAACCCCTTCATCACCATCCCCAAACCCCAGATAGCCCACATAAGCATCCTTATCCATCCCCACATCCCTATCAGCATCTTAACCATTCCCCACACCCAGTCATCCCAGCACTTACTCATGAATTTGTGGCAAGGCTGAAGCTATCAGCAGAAACGTCTGCCCCATTGCTGCCTGGGTTCAAAATGGCGGCTCTGACTCCTAGCAGTGGTCTTGCAATACACCCATAAGGGGTCAAGCTGACAAAAAGGAGCATCTGGAGATTGCTCCTTCCCATCCACTAACCTACCGTGAGGGGATGCTGATGGGGGCTATTAGGGGTCGGGGATGCTGATATGGAGGTGCGAAGTGGGTCAGAATGTTGATCAGGTGGCTATTGGGATGGAGCAGAATGTTGAGTGCAGCGCAGTGCAGAGTGGATCGGGATGCTGAGCGATAACTGTATTGGCAGATAGCACAGATGTAATTACCGTGCAGTTTACAATGCATTTACCATGCAGTGTCTGTCCCATGCAGTAACTGCAGAGCAGATGCTGGCCACTCCCCTAACAGTTACTTTACAGGCTTTGAGGCCCATTCTGAGTTGTGCATCTCCGGGCCGTCCAGACGTTCAGACAGCCGGATGGCCTGTAGATGCACCCTATTCTGCTCCCATGGGGGCTAGACGTCCAAGAGGGAGCAGAATCGCAACACAGTGGCTGCATGTCCAGGACATGACCAGATTCAGGCACCCTGGATGTCCAGCCACTTCCCCAGCTAACTCAGCCAGGCTCCTGTATGGAGCCTCAGTGCCATGGTGTCCCATTGCTCCTGCATTCCCGGCGGCAGCAGCAATCACCCCATTCCTGCAGCCTGGTCTCTGATTGGGCCTGCAATGGCCAGGGTTGGACTGCAGGGAACCCCCTGCACACCCTCGCCTCCACGGCTGGCCCGGGCTCCAGCTTTCCCTCGACGTCCAGGGGATTTATTCCACTTCCGAGGTGAAATAAGTCCCCTGTTTAGATGGCCAACCCCGGATATACATGGCCGACATTGGAGTCGTCCCTTTACGTCCGGGGTCAAGATGCCTCCCACCGTACGCTCCCTCTCCTCCCTCAGCCAGCCACTCCCAGCCACAAAGAGAGCTTCCCACACAACTCGCACCTATGTATAGGGAGTTCTGTTCCCACCAGCATGATACAGGCATTTAGCAGGTCTGGACATATGGATCAGCTTTTGGCTCACCTAGTTTTAGCCGGGGATGCTAACCAGATAGTGGTGTAATATCGGGAAATCCTGAAAACCTAGGAGTAATAGAAAAAGCATAAATCTGACTGAAGCCAGACGTGAAAGCCAGAGCAAGACAAAGCCAGAATAACACAGGCTCAGTCAAGAAATGAAAACATCCTGTGATTCAGCAAAGAGAAGGCCTGGATTTATCAGGGAGGCAAGGGCAACTGATTTTCCAACCCAATTGGAGGTCTGGGAGCTGTTTTAGCAATGCGGGATCAGGATGACTCTAAATGATCATCTTTTGCAATACCGGTTGGCTGTTTACGCATGTGACATTCATGCTTGGGAGTCTGCAGAAGGCTGTTCATCTTATCAAAGCATAGCACAATAAAACATTTTAGAGAAAAGTAGATTGTATTAACATATTTTATGAACACTTACGTTTGGGTTTCCTGGTCCAGTTTATTAAAAGTGAATTGCCTGGGCACAGTAATGCAAGTCGTTGAGTCAGTGCAAGAAATGCCATATCGGGTCAGACCAAGGTCCATCAAGCCCAGTATCCTTTTTCCAATAGTGGCCAATCCAGGTTCCCAAAAAGACACACAGGTTCCACAATGCTCATCCCAAGGCAAGCAGTGGATTTCCCGGGTCCTCTTTAATAATGGTTTATGGACCTATCTTCCAGGAACTTGTCCAACCCTTTTTTAAACCTAACTACACTAACAGCTTTTACTACATCCTCCGGGAACAAATTCCAACATTATTAGTCTTAAACAGGATACACTGCTTGTCCCCTAGTCTTTCTACTTTTTGATGGCGTCAAGAATCGATCTACATTTACCCGTTCCACTCTATCCATTAATTTATAGACCTCTATCTAATTTCCCCTCAGCCATCTCTTTTCCAGGATGAAAAGCCCTAACCTTTTAAGCCTCTCCTCATAGGGGTATCCTTTCATCAACTTCACCATTTTGGTGGCTCTTCTCTGTACCTTTTTTAATTTCTCTTATCCTGTTTAAGACATGGCGACCAGAATTGACAACAAACTCAAGGTGCGGTCACACCATGGAACGATACAGTGGCATTATAATATCCTTTCTTTTATTCTCCATTCATTTCCTTATGATTCCTAACATTCTATTTACCTTCTTGGCCGCCGCTGCACACTGGGTGGAGGGTTTCAATGTATTATCCATGATGATGCCTAAATCTTTTTCCTTGGTGGTGGTTCCTAATGTGGAATCTTGCATCGTGTAACTATAGTTAGGGTTGTTCTTTTCTAAGTTCATAACTTTACACATTTCCACATTAAATTTCATCAGCCATTTAAATGTCCAGTCTTCCAATTTATCAAGGTCCTCTTGCAATTTTTCACAATTCTCTTGTATTTTAACAAATTTGAATAATTTTGTGTCATCTGCAAATTTGACTACATCACTCGTTATTCCCATTTCCAGGTCCTTTACAAATATGTTAAAAAGCTGTGGACTCCTGGGGTACTCCACTATTCATCTTTCTCCATTGGGAAAATTGGCCATTTAGCCCTACTCTCTGCTTTCTATCTTTTAACCAGTTCCTTATGCACAATAGTACACTGCTTCCTATCCCATGACTTTTTAACTTCCCCAAGGGACCTTCTTAAAGGCTTTCTGAAAATCCAGATACACTATATCAACTGTCTCACCTTTGTCTACCTGTTTTTCCACACCTTCAAAAAAATATACCATATTAGTAAGACAAGACCTTCCTTGGCTAAAGCCATATTGGGTTTCCATTAAACCAGCACTATTTACATGTTCAGAAATGTTCTTCTTTATAATGGTTTCTACCATTTTGCCTAGTACTGATGACAGGCTCACCGGATCACCCCTGGAACCCTTTTTAAAAATTGACATTACACTGGCCATTCGCCAATCTTCAGGTATAGCAAATGATTTTAATGATAGTTCACAGATTACTAATAGTAGGTCTGCAATTTCATATTTCAGTTCTTTCAACACCCTCGGGTGTATACCTTTCAGTCCAGGTGATTTGCTACTGTTTAGTTTATCAAATAGTTTGTAGTGAGGGCATCCCCTGGTGACCATTCTAAGTATGGGCATGCTCCACGATAGAAATTATTTAGGGAGCGTGATGAAATGTAAGGTCCACGAATGGCGAAATGGTCTTACTTATTTCCAGCTTTCTATGAGAGCTCAATTATCAAACCAAATGTAGGGAAAACAAGGCTTTATTCCCAGTCGGTGCAAGGGTTCAAATAAGACATTGAGAAATCAAAAGAATGTCCTTTGTTTCAAAAGGTACCAGTATTAACAAGCTGACTAATTGTTAAACTCCACAATTAGTGCAAGGGTTAATCAGAGGAATTCACTTCATTCCAACACAATAAGAATTAAACAAACTTCTTCTCAGTTATACAGTGGCTACAGATTCTAGGCTCGTGGCCATGCACAAACCACAATCCATTTCTTCTGGTTGAGGAATGGGAACAGCATTTATATATTCAATTTCCATGGATTCTGCTCCACTACATTCATCATCAGAGTAGTCACTGTCCCTGTCTGCTACAGGTCTACGTGAAGTGTCCCTAGGCTCTTGCCTCCAATAAGACTGTGTTTTAAGTTCTCTGGGAATTTTCTGAAACCACCCTGGTTTCTTCTTCCTTGCAAACTGAGTATTTGTTTTAGCAGTGCCTCTAGGTGTTAAGCATTCAGTATCATGAATAAAGCTTTCATACCTGGAGCCTCTGTGGTTTGAATCCGTGGAGCTTTCTCTCCCAGAAACGTTTCTCCTGCAACAGGTTCTCTGCCGATAAGCTCTAGGCAGGGCTGTGCTTTCTGGCAGCTTAGTAAAACCTGGTGTGGATTCAACTTTGTGCTTCAGTAAGAACTTAGCTTTGTCAGAAACTGATTTTCCTTTGGTGCCTGGTAAAACTTGACTAGTATCTCTCAGAGACTGCAGGCTTTCCTCCAAACCTATCTCTCTGGTTCTGTGGATACGTCTCTCTGCTTTTGAATCAGGAACGTTGTGGGAACAGGGAGTGGCACACTCTCTAGCCTTAGTGCTTTCTCCAGCAGACTCCCTCTGAACAGCTGCTCGCTTAGCCTGGCCTTTCTGAACTCCACCTTTGTGAACTCTGTTCCTTTGGGCTTGCTCAGGTAGGATTCTTTCTCCAAGTCCTTCTCCTTCTCTTAGAGCTGCTCCTTCCCTCAGAGCTGTTCCTTCTCTCTGTCCTCTCCTTTGAGGTGTTCCTCTCTTCTGTCCTTCTCCTGGAGCTGTTCCTCTCAATAGAGGTGTTGTGGTCTTGCTAGCATTCAGCTTCTGCTTATAAAGGAATCTTTCCTTTGAAACTCCCGGTCTCATTCCCAGGTGCAAGTCATTAGCTCTCTTAGGCTCATTAGCTCCTGTATGATCACTCCTGCCCCCTCTAGCTGTGCCTTGAGGTAACTGCACATCTAGATTTCTCTGAGAAACAGGGTTTCTTTTCAGGTTTGCATCTTTATTGATACCCACTTCATGACAAGTTCTAAGATATCTTCCTGGTTTATCAATATTTCTTTCAATTTGTCCAATGCATCACCTTTAAATAGCATTTCAGTCATGGGTAACTTCCCTACATATTCTTCAGTAAAGACTAAAGCAAAGAATTCATTAAGTCTTTTTGTCCCCTCTTAGTGCTCCTTTTACCCCTCTAGTCCAACTGACTCACAGGTTTTTTTTTGCTGCGAATGTACTTGAAAGTCTTTATTATGCATTTTTGCTTCCACAGCAAGCTTCTTCTCATATTCTCTTTGCCTGCTTTAATAATACCTTGCATCTAACTTGCCAGTGCTTATGTTGTTTCCAGTTTTCGTCATTTGGCTCCTTTTTCCATTTCCTTTAAGATGCTTTTTTTGGCTACAACAGCCTCTCTGACCTCACCTTTAAACCATGCTAGCAGTTTTTTGGACTTCCTTCTACTTTTCTTAAAGCATGGAATACAGCCGGTCTGGGCTTCCAAGATAGTGTTTTTAAACAATGCCCATTCCTGATGTAAATCTTTAACCTTTGCATATTTTATTGCTATTAATCTAGTTATTGGTAGGCAGGGGTAATTTGGAATCTTTAAGCTCTGTTTGCTCTGTACTTAAAGACATTTCAGTTACTTTTATCTTTATTGGAACCTCTCTGATATGTTCAAACTTCAATCTTTTGCTAGTATCCTTCACAGATACATCATTCCGAACCATGCACTCTTGGGCGAATGTCGACTTTTCACCTATCATCTAGTTTAAAAGCTGCTCTATCTCCTTCTTAAAGGTTAATGCCAGCAGCCTCGTCCCATCCCAGTTAAGGTGGAGCCCATCCCTTCTGAAAAGCCCCTCCTTTTCCCAGAATGTTTCCCAGTTCCAAACAAATCCAAAACTCTCTTCTTTGCACTATGGTCTCATCCATACATTGAGACTCCAGAACTCTATCTGTCTTATGGGTCTTGCGTGTGGAACGGAAAGCATTTCTGAGAATGCCATCCTAGAAGTTCTGGAATAAGCAGCTGGAATTGGGGTGATTGCGGAGGCACAGTCCCCATGGCCAGGAATGGAGCACGGTAGGTCCCCACTGTCTGATCTGGGCTCTGGCTGCCCAACCCGAGGCTGGGACGCAGGATTAGAGGGAATCGGCACTACATGGGACAATGGTGCATGCAGGGAGTATGTCCCCACTTGAATGCAGGGGCATGCAAGGTCGTCTTAGGGTCCAAACCTGCACCCACAGGAACGTCTGGCTCCCACAGTGCAGAATCGGGTCCTAACAGGCCCGCTGTGCTCGGTACCATCCAGACAGCCCTATAGAATTGGGCTAAACGTGTTTTTGCTTCCATGGCAAGATTTTTTTGAAATTCTCTCATTACCTGCCTTATCAATGCCTTGCCAATGCTTATGTTCTTTCCGGTGTTCGTGATTAGGCTCCTTTTTCCATCTCCTGAAGGATGCTTTTTTGGCAATAGTCTCTCTGACCTCACTTTTAAACTATGCTGGCAGTTTTTTGACCTTCTTTACACTTTTCTTAAAATGTGGAATACATCTGGTCTGGGCTTCCAAGATAATACTTCTAAACAACGTCCATGCTGGATGTAAATCTTTAACCTTTGCAGCTGCTCCTTTTAGTTTTTTCTTAACTATTTTCCTTATTTTATCAAAGTCTCCCTTTTGAAAGTTAAAAGTAGTACTGTGGATTTCCTTGCCATCTTTCTTCCATTCATTAAATCAAATGCGATCATGCTATGATCACTATTGCCAAGTGGCCCCAACATCCTTATCTCTTGCACCAGATCCTGTATCCCACTAAGGACTAGGTCCAGAATAGCTTCCTCTCTTGTTGGTTCATGAACCAGCTGCTCCAAGAAGCAGTCATTTATTTCATCTAGAAACTTTATCTCTCTAGCATGTCCTGCTTTGACATTGACCCATTCAATTCCGGGGTAATTGAAATCACCCATTATTAGAGTGTTGTAACTTTTGTTAGTTTTCCTGATTTCTTTTAGCATTTTATCATCCATCTGTTCATTCTAGCCAGGCAGTCGGTAGTATACCCCACTGCCATCGCCTTCCGCTTTTTACATGGAGCTTCTATCCATAGAGATTCTACAGTACATTTTATTTCCCACAAAACATTAATCCTATGTAACACAATGCCCTTTCTAACATAGAATGCAACCCCTCCACAAATTTGATCTACTCTATTATTGTGATATAGTTTGCACCTAGGTATCACATCCGAGGGTGTTGAAAGAACTGAAATATGAGATTGCAGACCTGCTATTAGTAATCTGTGAATTTTCATTAAAATCATCTGTAATACCTGAAGATTGGAGGATCGCCAATGTAATGCCAATTTTTAAAAAGGGTTCCAGGGGTGATCCAGGAAACTACAGACCGGTGAGCCTGACGTCAGTACCAGGAAAAATGGTAGAAACCATTATAAAGAACAAAATTACTCAGCATGTAGATAGTCATGGCTTAATGGGAGACAGTCGACATTGCTTTAGACAAGGAAGATCTTGTCTTACTAATCTGTTATGTTTTTTTGAAGGTGTGAATAAACAGGTGGACAAAGGTGAGTCGGTTGATATAGTGTATCTGGACTTTCAGAAAGCCTTTGACAAGTTCCCTAATCAGAGACGTTTGGCAAAACTAAACAGTCATGGGATAGGAGGCAGTGTACTATTGTGGATCAGGAATTGGTTAAAAGATAGAAAGCAAAGACTAGGGCTAAATGGCCAATTTTCCCAATGGAGAAAGGTGAATAGTGGTGCACCCCAGGGATCTGTGCTGGGTCCGCTGCTTTTTGACATATTCATAAATGACCTGGAAAAGGGAATAATGAGTGAGGTTATCAAATTTGCAGATGACACAAAACTATTTAAAGTTGTTAAAACCCAAGAGGATTGTGGAAAATTGCAAGAGGATCTTGATAAATTGGAAGACTGCAAGAGGATCTTGATAAATTGGAAGACGGCATCAAAATGGCAGATGAAATTTAATGTGGACAAGTGCAAAGTTATGCACCTAGGGAAGAACAACCCAAACTATGGTTACACGATGCAAGGTTCCACATTAGGAACTACCACCCAGGAAAAAGATTTAGGTGTCATTGTGGATAACATGTTAAAACCCTCGGCCCAGTGTGCAGAGGCGGCCAAGAGAGCAAATAGAATGCTAGGTATCATAAGGAAAGGAATGGAAAATAAATCAAAAGATATTATAATGCCTCTATATCGTTCCATTGTGAGACCGCACCTTGAATATTGTGTGCAATTCTGGTCGCCTTATCTTAAAAAGGATATAGTGTTATTAGAAAAGGTTCAGAGAAGAGCCACCAAAATGGTAAAGGGGATGGAAGGAGGATACTCCTGTGAAGAAAGGCTAAAAAGGTTAGGGCTCTTTAAACTGGAAAAGAGACGGCTGAGGGGAGATATGATAGAAGTCTATAAATTAATGAACGGAGTGGAACGGGTAAACGTAGATCGATTGTTTACGTTATCAGAATATAGAAAGACTAGGGGACATTCAATGAAGCTACGGGGTAAACTATTTAAGACTAATAAAAGAAAATATTTTTTCACTCAACGTGTAATCAAACTCTGGAATTTGTTACCGGAGGATGTACTAAAGGCTGTTAGTGTAGCTGGGTTTAAAAAAGGTTTAGACAAGTTCCTGGAGGAAAGGCCCATAAACCATTATTAAGAAGGGACCCAGGATATCAATGCTTGACCCAGTACAAGCATTGTGGAACCTGTGTCTTTTGGGGAAACTGCTAGGTATGAATGACCTAGATTGGCCACTGTTGGAAACAGGATACTGGGCTTGAAGGACCTTGGTCTGACCCAGTATGGCATATCTTATGTTCTTATGTTCTTATCACAGTGTCCCATTGATTGTACTCCTTCCACCAGGTCTCTGAGTTGCCAATTATATCTAACCTTTCATTTAGTGCTATATATTCTAGTTCTCCCATCTTATGTTCTAGACTTCTAGCATTTGAATACAGGCATTTTAGAGATTGAATTTTACTCATTTAATCTGGTTATCAGTTGATAGGTGTAATTTTGAATCTTTTGGCTCTGTACTGAAGGACATCTGGGTTACTTTTATGTTTGTTGGAACCTCTCTGTCGATATGCCCTAACTTTCCTGTTTTGCTAGTATCCTTCAAGGATGCATCCTTCCAGACCAAGCACTCCTGGGTGACTGTCTGCTTTCCCCTATTATCTAATTTAAAAGCTGCTCTCTCTCCTTTTTAAAAGTTAATGCCAGCAGCCTGGTTCCATCCCGTTTAAGATGGAGCTCATCTCTTTGGAAGAGCCCCTTCATTCCCCAGAATGTTGCCCAGTTCCTAACAAATCCAAAACCCTTTTCTTTGCACCATTGTCTCATCCATGCATTTAGACTCCAAAGCTCTGCCTGCCTTTTGGGTACTGTGCGTGGAATGGGAAGCATTTCAGAGAATGCTACCCTGGAAGTTCTGGATTTCAACTTTCTACCTAAAACCTCCCTCCCACACTTCCCTCTGTCATTGGTGCCAACATGTACAAAGATAGCAGACTCCTCCCCAGCACTATCTAAAGCCTTGTCACGGTGGCATATGAGGTCTGCTACCTTCACACCAGGCAGGCATGTTACCAGGTGGTCCTCACGTCCACCGACCACCCAGCTATGTACATGTCTAATGATCAAATCGCCAACTATAACAGCTGTCCTAACCCTTCCCTCATGGGCACATGACTCTGGAGAAACCTCCTCAATGCGAGAGGGTTTTACATCTCCTGGTGGACAAGTCCTAGCTACAAGATCACTTCCTGCTACACCAAGGTAATGCTCTCCTTTCCCACGACCTCTCTCCTCTATGGCAACTGAGAGGCTGCCAGATTGGAGGTGGGATTTCAGTATTACGTCCCTGTCGGTCTCTTCTATGTACCTCTCTATCTTCCTTATGTCCTCCGCTACTCTGGCCTCCAGAGATCGGACTCATTCTCTGAGGGCGAAGAGTTCCTTGCCCCTAGTGCACATGTAGGACACCTCCCCAACTTGGAGAAAATCGTACATGTGATACCCAATGCAAATGACTGGATAGCCCCCATCTTGATGCTGGACTGCTATCTGCATCTTATTTATTTATTTATTTGTTTCTTATATACCACACTATTTTGAAATCAGTGCTGTTTACAGAGAGCAAATATCCACTCATTACATGGAAAAGGTTTTTCATAGAACAGGTAAAAACAGAATAATATCAAAAGGTATTACACTAAACAGTAACCTTTTACATTAAAACAGGGGTGTCAACTTGGGTAGTAACGGGGTGAACTATCAACAGGATGATTAGTGGACCATGAGAGGTAGGTGGGTCTGGGCTATGGCAAGAAGTTGGATCCTAAGCAGAGCTATGTTATATGTTCATAATACAGTTGGAAAAGATGCATCTTTATTGCTTTCCTGAAGGTAGACAGGTTGAAAATGGCACTTATTGGGGCATAGAGGGAGTTCCAGAGAGCTGGCGCATATAGTGAAAAAGTTCAGTTCTTAGCAGCTTGGGAGCTTTTTATTACTGACAAGATGGTGAGTGTGTTTGCAATGACTGTCCTTCTCATTCTATTGTCCAGTGTCCAATGTATGAGTTCCTCCAGGGAGACTGCAGAGAGGTTGTGCAGGATTTTAAATGTCATTAGGAGGGCTTTGTACTTTAAGCGGCTAGCTATAGGGAGCCAATGCAGTTGTTTTAGGATGGGTGTCACATGTTCATATCTGGTGGCTCCATACAGGGTTCATGCTGCAGTGTTCATGGCCATTTGTAGGGGATTAAATGCACAGTCTGGTAGGCCGTGAAGAACAATATTTGCAGTGTCAAAATGTGGAATGATAAGTGCCTGGAATACTGTGTGGATGTTGTCAGCCTTCAGCATGGGCCGTAGGGTCCGTATTTTGAGGTAGACTGTCTTGGTAATATTGTTTATGAATGATTCCATACTCAGGTGCTGGTCCAGGTTGATCCCTAGGTACCACACCTCTTGTTTAGTCTTCAGCTCTGCATCTTTTACCTGTAAGGCAGGTGGTGGTATGAAGGTTGGATCTTTTGTGATAAACAACACTTCAGTCTTCTTACAGTTCATTCTCAGGTTGTGTGTTCCCAGCCAGTCAGACTGCATTAAAGCATTCCATAATTCTGGTGTAATTGAGACTGTCCGTGGAGAATGGGGTGTAGAGAGGTACATCGTCGGCATAGATTATCACGCAAATCAGCTGGATGTATATGTTGAAAAGCAAGGCAGATAAGGATGAACCCTGCAGTACACATTGAGTTTGCTGGTACACAGATGATGTTTGAGTGCCTATGTGTACCATTTGTTGGCGGTTTGCTAAGTATGATCTGCACCAGTCTAAGGCTAAGTTCTTAATGCCTTTCAGTTGTAATCGAGTAAGTAGGAGATTATGACAGACTGTGTCAAAGGCTGATGTGATATCTAGGAATATTAGAATGAATCTCTGTTTCGCTTTGTTCATGCCCATGACTAGATTGTCTAGGAGCGTGGCCAGCTGGGTTTCGACACCGTGTTGTTGGCGGAATCCATGCTGCTGATGATCTAAAAGAGCGTAGGCATTGATGTGATCTTGGATCTTCTGCTGGACTATCTTCTCATCTTAGCCAGGAAAGGAAGGCTAGATATGGGCCTATATGAGTTTATGTCACATGGGTCCAGCTTGGCATTTTTTAGTAGGGGTCTGATGGTGGCAGTTTTTATAGATAATGGTACCAGACCTTTGGAAAAGGAGAGGTGTATGATTCTCATGATGTAAGCACTTAGTTCAGAGCAGGCTGACTTGATCCAGTGAGAGGGGCATGGATCAGCTGGGGAGGTGGTAGAGTTCAGCCTCCTTATGATGTTGATGTGCTCAGCAGAGCATGGGTAGAAGAGGTTTAGCACAGGAATGTTGATGTTTTGACTAGGAGGATTGTCTGAAAAAGGATTTCCTGTTCTATGGGGAATCCCATTGGATTTGTTTTGGAAGTGGGTAGCAAAGTCCTATGAGTGGGATGTGCCATCAGTATGTTGTTTCGTCGTGTCTTTTATGAGGGACTGAATGATTCCAAAAAGCTCTCAGGACTTGTTAAGAGAGCGCATTAGGAAATTGGTGTGGTATTCCTTTCTTCTCTGGTTAATTGCACTGCGGTGTTCTTGCAGGGGCTTCATGTATGTGACGCGATCTTGGGGAAGTCTAGAGTGCTGCCATTTCCACTCCAGCTTCCTGAGTTGCAGTAGGGACTCACATAGGTCAGCTGTGAACCAATGGCTGTGTGATTCCTTTTAGTGGATCCCATAGGCTATGGTAGGAGTACAGCCTTGCTTAGGGTGGAATTCCATGTGTGTACATGCTCAAAGAACTCAGAGTTGTCAGTATTAAGGTTCGGTAGCATCTCTTCAAGGAATGTGGCTTTGTTGAAAGGTCAGAAGCGACGAGCTGGTGATGGTGTAGAAGTCATAGAGGGACCAAGGTCCATTGCGCATGAGGGGATGTGCAAGATAGTGGCCGTGTGGTCAGACCATGGTACTGGTATGACTTGTGGTTGGTCAGAGTTGCTGGTTACGAGCATGGATGAGAGTCCAAAGATGAGGTCCAATGTGTTTCCTCTCATGTGGGTAGGAGCATGTATTCGTTGCTCATAGCTTTGTGCACCCGACAAAATATTTCGTGTGGTCACTTTTCAGAGCTTCTTGTACTACAAAGTGACTAAGATTGTCAGCTCCACTATCTAACCTCGAGATTATGTCTTTTTTTAAATGAACTGAACTCTCAACAATCACCTTTCAGGTTTGCAACAAGGTCTCAGACTAAAATTGGGCAATTGTCTATACTTTACTTAGTTTTAGACTTTTTGCTCGTTTTGCATCAATGACCTTATAAAGTTGCCTGAAAGGATTCTTTATAAGCCGATGTTTCATGTAGTAAATCAAAAACTTAGCTTATCCGTCTCTATACTCCTCCTATAAGGCAGTACTTTATATGATACACTTGAATTTTTCACGGAAATCAAAAACTTAGCTTTTCTGTTTTTGCTCCTCCCATACTCTTGAATTCTTCACGGAAATCAAAAACTTAGCTTTTCAGTTTTTGCTTCCTCTGCACTCCTCCCTACGCCAGACTTCGGTGCCGTTGCGTTTCACTGAATGAATGTTTCATCAGGGGTTTTCAAATGCAGTCATAATGTACATACCAAGCCTGCTTTCTGCTAGGTAGTACTTCGTGTTCAATTGTTTCAACGCCGCACGGGTGCACCTAAGCGTGGCTGTTCTTTAAAAAGATCTGAAGGCTGATGGAGCACCGGGCTGATTGACAGTCTCGGTGAGGAGCGGGGAGGAACTCACCCCTGCATGTCCAGGCCATAGTTTTAAGGTTTTGTTAGCTTTTTAAGTTGTTTACTTAAAGTTGCTAGGGATACTTGCACTGATACAACTATACCAATTATCTTTAAGGGACTTTGTTCATCTCAAGATTAATTAACTTCAGGGCTTTAATCTATTACTGGTTATGCTAACCAACTGAACCTCAAAGTAACTTTGACCACCCTTTGACCTTCCTCTAGCACCCATGGGATCAGAATCGGGTCTACCTTTGGGCATCCCGCTTCTGATCGGCTGCACAGGGGGCTGGACAGCCTGATTGGAATGTGCCAAATAGGCACCTTTGAGAATAATTTGACTTGCATTATTTAATGTGTGTTAAATTGCATAAACATGTGATAACCAGTGAAGGCCCTAACCCCACCTGCATTTCAGTACATAGTAATGTCCCACCTGCATGATAATCATTACCAAGGGCTCAGAGTCAGTTAACATGCTTAAACATTCATTAATCGCATAACACGTTAGCGAAAAAGCCTCTAAATTAGAAAATATGCATAATGAAAGAGTTTTCTCATATTCTGTTTTTGTTTTTTAACAGGACAAAATTGCAAAGAGTGCAGCGGAGGCTTTATCAAGCTTGTATAGCACCAAATATGTATATGGTTCGATTGCCTCTACAATTTGTACGTTCACCTTTATTTCTTTATTGCACATATATGTACATAACAGTAATCACAATTTTATTTTCAAACAGAATGTATTTTTGTCAGATGGGATGAGAATTCATGAGGTTATATTATAAAATCAAATCTTATCTTCAGTAATTAATGCATTTCTGCATTCAGAGATATAGACAGTGGGCCTGATATTCAACATGATTAACTTGGTTAGCAGACCTGCTAACCACATTAATCGTGGCAATGGGGATATTCAGCGGCACTATCACCCAATGCTAGCCGGCTAGCATTGGGGTGTTCTAGGGTGAGAGCAGAGGCAACACCCGGGGATAACCAAGCAACATCATTGTTCAGACGCTGCCAAGTTATCCCTAAGTGGTGAAAATTAGGCACCTTAAAGACTGACTTACCTTTCATCACAGAAGTTTCCAGGCTTTCCAACAGAGCCAGATATTCAATGCTGGATATGGTCCTAGCATTGGGTGTTAAGTTCACTGCCACTGAAAATCCCCCCCCCCCCCCATTAGACATAGGAAATCATTTATAGAAGCCTTGAACAGCATTGACATGAGCGTAGAATGAACACATGGTGATTTCAGAATGCTGGGAATGGTGAATGGTGATTTCAGAATGCTGGGAAAACAAAGATTCAAAAGTCACGTGTTTTGGGCAGGTCGTAAAATTCTACATTTACCGATTCAAAAAATGTCACCACTGGCTTTTGCACCTACTCCAAGACATGAATTAGGTTTTACAAAGTGTTCATTTCAGCCATGGCTTGAAACGAACAATAAGAAAGCAATTTGTGTTTAGCCTCCCCAGTATTTCATTCAGCATTTAAAAGTAAAACTTTGCCATTCTGGGCTTTGTTCCCTACAGTAATTGGCAGCACTTCTACAAAGAGGTGAGGCAATTTCAGTGGTGATTCATGAAACTAAAAACCAGTGAGCCTGATGTCAGTGCCAAGCAAAATGGTAAAAACTATTATAAAAAACAAAATTACTGAAAATGGAACAAAACCAACATGGTTTTAGTCATGGAAAGTCTTGCCTCAGTAGTCTGTGTGAATGAACATGTCAATAAAGGTGAGCCATATATGGGCGCACAGAAATCTCTGGGCACTGTATCACCACAGCCACCACCACCGTAACTTTGGAGAACATCCTTGGGGAAGTGGAGAGTTTGAATGGATGGGCAGCAAACTGAAGGGGAGAGCCAAGCATGGCAAAACACAGATGCTCTGCTGATCTTTCTGGATCGCGACATGAAAATACACCTTGGCCAAATTCAGATATGCCAGGAATTCCCCTTGGCATACTGCTTGAACCATGGATCTCATAGTTTCCATCCAAATGTAGATGACACACAAGCGCCGCTTGCCATCTTTGAGGTTGAGAATGGGCACCACAAAACAAATGGAATACCTGCCCTTCCCCTGACTGTTAGTGGGAACAGGCACCACTGCCCTCAGGAGAGGCAACCTGACCAAGACGATTTGCATAGTATTTTGTACAAGACAATTGTGATTTTGAATTATAATAATTGCGCTATTTATGTATTATAGTAAGTGTGCAATACTGATGCATTGAAGTTTTGAAGCACAAGGGATATATCCTTTTTTGTGTGATGTATAAGGAGGTAAAAGGAGCTATTGATAGGTGTAAAGCTTTCCTCCTCTTCAGTTTTATACTTATATTTGTATTATAGACGGTGCAGTTCATTCTAGGGGAAGTACTTTTTGTTATTTTTCCAAATGAAGAATAGCAGCTGCCATAGCAAACTGGTTCTTCAACACAATTCCATCTTTTGGTCCAGAGCATCCTTCCATAGGAATGATGGTTCCACTAGTAACCAGCGTGACCTGCACATCTACCTTGGAAATAGCAATCTACACAATGCCCTCCTTCTCTGGGACAATGTATAGCTTCCTATACACCCTCAATTCCTAGGCAAGGAGTCAGGGGAATTCCACTTGGACCAGAACAGGCTGTTAAGCAGCTCTGGTAATGGGAATACAGTATTGGATTTCTGCGCCCCTCTCAAGAGTAGAGCATCCACCAAGCCCAAGGTGAATAGACCCTGGGAATCAACACCTCCATTTCCTTCTCCTGGAACAGGCAGATCACTTCAGCCTCTTCATAATCCTCTAAAAGCGAGAAAACGTCTTCATCCACATCAAAGCCCAGTACCGAGACATCAGAATCCAAGTCACCATCCAAATCTCCAACAGATCCCAGCTAATCCCCATCTCCAAGGGGGCACCTCTCGCCAGAGACACTTAGCCAAAGGCAGATATACCAGGCTTCCACTCTCAGCTTGCCCCTCACGAGACTGCATCCGGGGGTACCCAGAGGCCGCACGGTCAGAATTTCCATGCCAGAAGGACCAGGCCTGCTTTAAAAAAAATTCCAGGGATGGCATTCCGGAGTCCGTAAGCTCTCCTTTCAGAAAGGACACCCCCCAACACCAGGGGGCATAGCCGCCGCAGACCCCTGGGAGGACAAGGAGCGACTCACAGCACAGTCACCAGAGCCTCCGGTCAGTTGGATATCTTTACCCATAGCGCCATCCATCAGCTCCTTTCCTGAGGCAGGCAAGGCCAGACAAACTGCATCCCCAGGCTGAGGGGGAGGGTAGGCCCTACAGGGATGACTCAGAAGCTGCCTGGCAAGAAGAACAGAGTTCTGAATCCAGAGATAATCCACTTCACTTGCCACAAGCCAAACAACGTTTCCCGAAAGAAGATATAGAGAGTTAAGGCAATTATCACAACAGTGCACGCTAAGGCCACAGCGACCTGAAGGGCATGCTTTACCTGCACTTTTACTGCAACATGCATTACAGGTGCAAGGGTAGGAACGCACATTGGAGCCACTTGGGTAGAACACATGCTAGGACTGCACAACTGCCAAGTACACGATAGGTAAAAATGCTACTAATGTTCAGAAAACAGCAGGAAACCCCACCCCATGCCAACAGTCACCAGTGGTCCACCCCAAATTTTTTCCCAGGCAGATGGAATCTGGAGCCCCCAACAAGCATAATGAAAATGTCAAGCCTTGGTACTCACACCCTGAGAGCCCAGGCAGAGGATCCATGCTGGGCTCAGCTCTACTCCCTTGAAACTCTTTCATTGGCTTGGCAGCACTGCATTTAAGGCTGGCAGGCAGATCTATCTGAGAGCTTTCAACAGTCTTCAGGAGAGAATAGGGGGGACAGAGGAGGAGGGAGGGGACATTGAGGTTGTGTGAGGCTGCTGCACCCTTCTAGATCCTTCAAATTTCTGTCTGCTGAACAGGCCCTTATCCAGGGTAACAGCATGGAGCTGAACTAATTTCCCCACCTCCTGCAAAAAAATGCAATGTGTGTCTTCGAGTCAATGCTGACTTCTGGTGACCCAGCAGCTCCTTTGGCAGTGCTGGCAGTGCTTGGCAGCAGCTCTTGGCAGTATGACTAGAAGTGTGCTTATAAAAGTAATATAATAAAACATGTAAAAATATAAAATTGAATTAATATAACCAAGTGCTTAAAACAAACATTAAAAGGATAAATAAAAAGGGGAGGTCAATCAATAAAAACCATACTACATAATAAGAACAAAAATAAAACATAATAAAATAATAGACAAATAAAAATATTCATTGGGCAATATAAAACATGGAATGCTCTGATTTAAAGGACTCTGGTGCTAAAACAGTTAAGGACGCTAAGAAACCCAAGGGGTATGTTTACTAAACCGTCTTAACATCGCAGCGGTGGTATTATCACGCGATAAGTGACGTTATCGCGCGATAATGTCACTTATCGCGCGATAATGCGGTGGCGGCATTAAGGCACACTAACGCTGTGAAATCCGGGTCTGAAGGATGGAGTAAGGCTTCCCAGAGGGCGGAGAGAAGGGGTCAATGGGCAGAGAGTGGGTGGGGAGAGGCTCCAGGCACACTAACGCTGTGAAATCCGCGTCTGAACACTAACGCCAGTGAAACCCTCGCCTTAGGCACACTTGCAGGAAAGAGAAACCATTTAAGTCAGCAATGTGCAGAAAAGGCAGGGAAACCCAGAAAAGTGATTGTTGTGATACATGTGCAGGAATCAAAAAGGCAAATAAACATATAAAATGACCAGAACCACATTTAAAATCCCAATAACCAAGCTGGCCAATAGTGATATTAATGATAAACATAAAGCAACACTACTGACAAAGTGTAAAAATTAAGATATCATGTTTGGAAGAGTCTATGCTCTGTCCCTCTACAAAGTGAATGATCCCACATTGAAATAGTGCTGATCAGGGTTTCTGTCGTTCAGATTGGGCAGGTTTGTTATGGTATGCACATGTGCAGCAACAGCAGAGTGGGCACATAGGAAAGGGCAACTGTACTGATGCTGTAAATGGGATACAGGGGCTGCAGGCGGCACATGCTGTGGTCCAGCTGGGGCACAGTGCGGACTAGGCAGATGCCTAGGTGGCACATAGGAATGCCAAAACTGTAAAGCAGCAAGACAGCAACTGATGAGGCTCCAACATGGGCACGAGTGTGTGTCCCACAGTGTCACAGGGGATATTACCCAGCAGGCACCCCCAAAGGGCACATAACATTGGCAGGCGGTGCCGGGGGAAAGCGTGCATGTCCATGTAGGCACCCCTACCCGAGAACCCACACCATAGGCAGCTGCCTACCGGCACACTGGATGGCCTGGGACTGCGCACCACCAGCACCACCGGCATAATGGCATGGCAGCATGGTGGCAGAGGGGTGCTTGTGGCGGAGAGGGCAGTGGCATCTTCCCACAGCAGACCATTGCCAAGCCCCATTTAGGTGGGTGCCGTGCACCGCAACAGACAGAATGATCTCTCCCCACAGCAACAGTGTGGTGCAGTACGCAAAACCAGTGTGTTCAGGAGCAGAAGGTCACAAGTTCAAGTCCCAGCTGTGGCTCCTGCCAACCCTGTCCCCATATTTTAACCAGTACTAAACCGTGGTAATAAAGATGGAACCTTTATTGCAGATAAAATAAACATGACTGAAATGCCTATATTTTACCCTACAGAGCACAGACACCATAAACATGTGCAATCCCTAGAGCAGAGTTTCCCAACTGCAGTCCTGGAGGGCCAAACACCATTCAGGTTTCATGCTGTCCCTAATAAATATGCCTGTGCTGCATTTGTATGCGCCGCCCCCATTGTATGCAAATGTATCTCATGCATATTCATTAGGGACAGCATGAAAACCTGAACAGTGTTTGGCCCACCAGGACTGGAGTTGGGAACCTCTGCTCTAGAGCAGCGGCCAACAGGGGCATAAACACCAACACCCACAGGCTCCACTATCCAAAGCCTCATGGAGAGTCAGGCTGTTGGGCCCTGCGCACAGCAGCATCTCCCAATACTAGCACTTGCATACCTTAGCAATGCCGTCCTAAACTTTGGAACACATTCCACATACATCAAAAGGTTGCTATAATTAATGTCAGCTAACAAATCTTAAGTTAAACACAGTTTGTTGACAGAGATTCATCATAGCAACCTTTCTGATATCTGTGGTGTGTGTTTCAGTTATTGATTCTGACAGTGTTTACCACCCCGGGGAGTGACCCTAACAGTATTCAGAACCATAGCAATGCCCGCACTGTGCCCAGGACTGGTGTGGCGGCCAGGGCTGCCACAAACCTCTATATTTGCACAATGCTGGCATAGGTGTGGGAGTGTGTGTCTGTCTATCCAGTGTGTTGTGGCTGCCTACACCTTACTGAGCCCACATTGCTTCTCCTGTTTCCAGTGTTAGCCTGCCAATGTGCATAATGAGGAGCAAGGTACTGTGGGTATGGCCCGGACAGGGTGGCATGGGCAGGATGCATTTGCACAGGGTATAGGGCAATGGCTGGGACATTTTAGTGCCTGACCACCACCTGCACGGACAGGGTGGCCACAGCATGTCATGCTGGGAGGTCGCTCACACCCTGACTGAGCAGTGACCACGGCATGGCTAGGTTCCCCCATAGTGCTATACAGCATTTCTCTCAAGTGATATTTATGGGTTCTCTTTTCTGGGGCCCAATCACTGACATACCTGCTTGGTGTGTGTGCTGACATCCCAGTTTTGGGTGCACACAGTTCCTCCAGGAACATGCCCTATGTACTAGCTAGCAGACTGTCTGCAGTTAGCATCTGTATGGCTACACCACCTTGCAGGGTGGAGCAGGTGCACACTGACTGCCCTCTGCTGGTTAATGTCAGATTGTAGTGGGGGGCAGCTGAGCTGACTGGGCCCACTACCTATCTGCCAGTGGCCCTGTCCCAAGTGCAGATCTTCATCAGCTGTCTGTTTGCCACCAGGACTGGGGTTGCTGGTCCCATAGCCTGTCCTCATGTACCTCCACTGCCCCCCTTGCAAAGGGTGCGAGTGCAGGTCTGTTGGGGGCAGATCATGTCCCCCACCCTGACCCAGAGAGGGTGGTTTGTTAAGTACATTGTCACCATGTGAGCCCTGACACACCCCTGCTCCCTAAACAGGTGACCATAGCAAGCACAGTGGATATGCACTATGTTGTGTGCATCATGGTCCACAAAGGCCAGACATGACTGTCAATTACAAATGGACACAGAGACCTCCTAAATGTGTCTGCAACAAATACCTGTCACACACTGGCACTAATGGAAACCCGCAGCACAGCCCACTTCAACCAACCCGGGTACTGCGGACCTGGTGCTGGCCACTCCACCTCACCTTCAGGGTGAGCACAGAACACACACTGGCATGGCCTGTGGGTACTCTGTGCCAGTAACACACACGGTCATTCCCCCCTACCAAGCTGACATGCAGTAGAGATGCATACCCCATCTGGTGAGCAGATGTAGACTGCTGTTCTGCATGTGAATTGCATTATGGGTACTGTTGGTTCTATCCTATCCTGGTAGCCACAGCAGACAGTTTTATGGTGATGTGCACTCTTTCTGTAGCCAGCCATTGGCATGATAACTCCCATAGTGATGTAGCACAATGGTTAATGCAATGACTTCAGTAGCAGAGGTTATGGGTTCAATTCCTCTCTGTTCCCCCCTTTTTTTTTATGGCTGTCCTACACAACTACGTTTCATTCGTGTAACAGTCATATCTGTGCAGATCTGTGCTGCTGCCACATTATACCCTCATCATTGTTGCCATCCATCCTTCTGTCCGTCTATGTGTGTGTGCCAGCTGTGTGGCATCCTGCCCTAATGTGCAGGCTGCTACCCCATGTCCTGCACTGTCACACATTTCTGCATTGCGGTTCTTCATGCTTGCCTCTCCTGTGTCTGCTCTGCATGGCACTGCTCTCCTCTCTCCTCCTGTCATTGCACTTATCCTGCCACCTCTACCTCCTCTGGTGGACACATATCCCCATCCTCTGCCACACACTGTCATTGTTGCACTGTACATTACCATCACCCTGTACATCGGTACAGCTGCCCCCGATATGTTTGTCCACTTTACCTGCTGCCACATGGGCTGCACGCAGATTTGGCTGGTTCATGAGCTCTGTCATCTACTTCCTTCCATCACTTGTTCATTGCCTTTCCTGGGTGCTCTGTGAAGTGTTATGGTTACATCTGTCTTTGAGCCATATATTTCATGCTTGTGACTTTGGGGCACCTTTGTGCCCCTGGGCACCATCTCCTGTGTCACCTTGGCATCCCTGGGGCATCTTTTGCAGCACCTTAGGTTTGGCCAGCTTATGTGGTGCCTTATATGCTGCCTTGGAGGGTGCCAACCTTTCCTGCCACCCTCTGTGGCACATTATGACCTGTCTTGGATGACGTGGTGCTTTATGATGTGCCTTATGGTGCGCCCTAAAAGGTGCATTAGGTTGCGGCACTGGGGTGAGGCTTTTTTGGCTGGCAGTGCAAATTGTTGGGATGTATCTGACTGCTACAAGCAGGAAAAGGGATTGCCTCAGACAGTCTTTTAACTGAGCCCACTGGTGGATCAAACTCACGACCACTGTATCAGCAGTCAATGTATTAACCAGTGTGCTACACCTCTGTTGCTGTGATTGTAGATCAGCGCACTTAATTAAGGCTAACGCACGTTAACATGCCACAGCTCCCTCTATCGCACGATAACGGACTTTATTGCACTATAACCCGAAATGCTACCTTAAGACCGGAACGCCCACTACCTTATATGGCATTCGTCACAGTAAGACTGCAACTAACGCCGGTAATATTCAGACGGTTTAGTAAACATACCCCTAAGTGTTTAAGGAGCAGCATGCTAATAAGTGGAGAAGTTTAGTTACAAAATCAACTTGTGACCAAAAGCCAAAGGACATATTCTTAAACGACATTTAGTATGGGAGAGAAAAAAAATGAAACCCCACACAGCCGAGTTAAAGAAGAACCTCAAAAATAAGGTATATGTGTAACTGACATTGAAGAACTAAAAACATTTGTTTTTACATATAGAAAAGAAGGGGGAACTTCTGCATAACCAGCTAAACTATATAAACAGAAGGTGAAGCCCCCATCCGGTGAACTGACCAAATCCCAAACAAGATGTCGTATTGATAAAGAACATCCAATGAACTAAGGTCGGAACTTCCGATGAACTAAGGCATAAAATATTGAAGGTGATAAAAAAAAGTCATAGCCGACAAATAAGGTTGCTCAGCATCAATGTTAATGACAAACTCTGAAAAGTGAACATATAGGGGTTTTTTTTTAATCAAAGATAGGGAGGATTAAAATCTATGTACTATTATGCAATGTCTAAAAGATCATAGTATGCAATGATAGCCACCAGAGGGAGATAAAATGACATGAATTAAAATATCACCAATTAAAAATGAATGGGCTGTGGAGAAAGTTATCTGTATATGTTATAAAAAGTTAATAAAATGATTCAACTCTTCCAAAAAATAAAACAAAGTAAGAAGGTGATAAAAAGGTAAAAATAACACAGGTACACTAAAAAAAAATTTTTTTTAACTGCCTCTAATGTTTCGATTGATTTTTATGTTTTTTTGGTGCGCTGAATCCAAATCTGGTAACCAATTTGCTCCATCACGTACAGATTTTTTGCTACATTGGGTTAGCAGTTTGAGGTGAACGTTTCAGATTGAGTGCGATCGAGATAAAAGTTTCTTGGATGAATTCTTTATACTAATTGTTTAGTAGTTATTCAAATAAGAATAAAGAAAATTGTAACAAGGCAGCACATAAGAATAGAGTAATGTCAACAAAACACACTGTGATGGTAGCAAAATTGTCTGCACTTAAAACAGCCACATACATGTGCACAAACATTGAGCATATAAGAGCGAGGTTAGACACAAAGCAAAGCAAAGAAATGTGCAAAAAATGTTGTACAGGTATGTATGTAAGAATAGAAAACGCAAACTGCACCATTGCAATACATGAAGACAAACAGCCGATGGTGTGAAAATAAAATTCTAATAAATGAGATCCGACACTGTGGTAATAACTAGCAAATTTTTATTTCAAAGTTTAGTAAAACACAGTTTGTCAACACAGTTTAGATTTTAAAGTCATTCTTGGGTCAATCAATCTCCTGGTGGGCCCGTTTCTTCTTCCCCCGAATGCTTCTCTTGGTGCGCTGCTTGGCGTATTTTTCATCTGGGGTTTCCCGCAGCAGCAACCAGCAGAAATCAGCCATCATAGTGGTGTTCCATCTTCCTTGGTACCTTCTCTCTGCGTCCTTGATGTCCTGGTGAAACCTTTCACCTTGTTCTTCACTGTACGCCCCCAAGTTTTCGGGAAAGTAGTTCACATGGGAGTGCAAGAAATGGACTCTCAGGCTCATGTTACAGCCTTGTTCTTTGAAGGCATTGAGCATCCTGGCAACAATATCCTTATAGTTCTCATCCCGCCTGTTCCCCAAGAATTTGAGAACAACATCCTTGAAGGAATCCCAGGCTTCTTTTTCCTTCTCAGACATCGTTTCAGCGAATGCTCCATCTGAAATGAGTTTCCTTATATCAGGGCCAACAAACACTCCTTCCTTTAGCTTTGCTTCAGAAAGTCGGGGCAACTTTGAGCAAGGGTACCGAAAGCACTCACCATCTTTTGGAAGGGACTTGATGAATTGCTTAATGAGACCCAACTTAATGTGGAGAGGTGGTAATAGAATTTTATCACGAGGTACCAAGCTCTCATGAAGAACATTTTTCTCACCGGGTCTCAAATACTCCCGAATTGGCCAGTCTTTTTTCCCCCAGTGTAGGTCGCGGGCCCGGCTATCCCACAAGCAAAGGAAGCAGGGATATTTGGTGAAACCGGATTGCTGCCCTAATAGCATGGATGGAATTTTAAAGTCTCCACAAATCATCCACTTATGCTCATCATAACGAATCTTCTGAAGAATCAGGGCCAAATTCTCGTATTTTTCTTGGAGAATAACAGAGTGAGCAATAGGAACTGAAGCGAATGTGCTGCCATTATGAAGAACACCTTTTATGCTGTCTTTTGACGAATCAATGAACAGCCGCCATTCAGCAGGATCATACTTGAGTTTAAACTTTTCCATCACTCCGTATATATCGTTGCAAAATACCAAATCTTCCTCTTTGCTGAAATACTTCAAAAATTGTGTCTCACGGTTGCGGTACCAATAAAAAGTTGTTCCTAGTGAAAATAGATTTTTCTGTTTAAGCCGAGAACCTAGCAGTTGGGCAGCATCTTTTGGGAGTCCTAAATCCCGGACTAAATCATTCAATTCAGCTTGAGAGAAAAGTTCAGGTTTCGGATCTGGTTCAGTTTCAAACTCGGAAGTACTGAACTCATCGGGAAAAGCCATCTGATGAGTCTCATCATGATCAGGACCGTCCACACAAATATGATCCAAAGATTTTGGTGGTTCAGGCACAGGTACTTCGTTGCTATGAGGCATAGGCCTAATTGCTGAGGGAAGGTTGGGGTAACTTATTACGTTCTTATTTTTTAAGTTGTATCCCTTCACAATGCAAGAGCAAAAATAGCAGTCACTGCTGTGGTCTCTTTGTTAACGCCACATCATAGGTATTCCGAAACGAAATGCTTGTTTTTTACCTTTCATCCATAAGCGTAGATCTTCCTCACATGTCTTGCACACTTTGTGAGGAGCCCACGGTTTGTCTTGATCGCCTAACTTCAAACCGAAATAGGCGCAATATACTTTTAAATAAATGCAGAAATGTTCCTCTGCCGCTTTTTCACGGTATATTCCCCACAAATAAAACAAAAACTGTCCGGAGAGTTGACGCAACCTCTGGCTCTGTGAGCCATCACAAATACACAGCACTGCAAACTACAACTGTAGTGAACCACTTCAGAATAAAGCTGGATTACGACTGAGCAAACAAAAGGTAATAATGAACTTGCAAGAAACTGAAATTTGACAGGAACGTTCATGTCGCAACCACCGTGTTTGAGCGAGCGAGCGAACGAGGCGAGGCGAACAGGAAAGAACATGCGCCAGCGCGAGTACTGGATTTAGCCCCCCGCCTCCCAATTGTCCTGTTAATGTATAAAATGAATACAAAACACTCTAAAATATCATGAGGGAGTGTTTCTAGTTAGTTAACCATTACAACCTCTATTTTGGGCCAAGAAAATAAACTGCAATCGGCTAAAAAGAAATTATGTGAACATTCCTTATATGGGTAAGAAATCTAATTTTGCAAGAAAACGTGACGTGATGGAACATTTTGGCTATTTTTCCTGGATTCAGCACCCCAAAATCTATAGGAATCAGTTGCAAAACTGGAGGCAGTTTTTTGGTAGTGTACCTGTGTAATGAATCCAAAACTGGATAACTAAAAAGTACCATAGGAGGGATGAAAATAATCAAATGACAGTTCGAGGCCAATGAAAAATAGATAGTTTAAGATGTATGTAAAAATATTATAAAAAGAAAAAAAGTGTCCTGACAATATAAAAACCATGATATCTTAAAATGTATAAAATGACATCCATCCAAGAGAGCATGAGACACCATGGATTAAAATATATCAGCTGTGGAAGAGAAACACGTGATAAATTAATCACTGGTGATTGGTGAAATGTATATATATATATATAACTACAAACTATAAAAAAAACTGCCAAATAAAACTACCCACCACAATAGAAAACAATTGGATAAAAATTAATTGAATAAAAATCACTTTTCCAGAATTAAGAAGAAAAAATAAATAAAATCCTGGATTTAAAAAGTTTATTAAAATAAGCTAAAAATTAGAGGAGGAAGAGGAAAAAAGAGGGGGAAGGAAGAAGAGAGAAGAAGAGGGACGAAGGAGGGGGGAGGGGAGGAGAAGAGGGGAGAGAAGGGGGAGGAGGGGGGGAGGGGAGGAGAAGAGGGGAGAGAAGGGGGAGGGGGAAAGGAAAGCAGGGCTAAAAAACTTGGAATAAAGTTAAGAAAAAATGTATAAAAGATATATATAAACGTAGAAAACATTTTTTATTTATTTATTTATTTAAACGGACTTGGTATACCGCTTTATCATGAAATCAAAGCGGTTGGCACAGCAAACAATCAATGAAAGGTGAGTTGTCATTAGCAGGCAGTGGGAGAATTGTCACAGTGTACTGCGTGAGTGCGTGTGGATGATTTTGATGTGAGCTATATACAGTGTGCGCTTAAGATACATATTTACAGATACATATTTACAGGGATGGCTTTGTTATCTTAATGTTTGATTAGGAGTCATTCTGTGAGGTCCTTGAAGTAGTCTGTGAATAGTTCAGTTTTAAGCAGCTTTCTGAATTCTTTGATGTTTGTTGCTCTGAGGTGGTCGGGGAGAGAGTTCCACATGGCGGGGGCTGCTAGGGTGAAAGCTCGTTTTGATGTGGATTGGTTTGTTCTGGTGAAGTCCTTTGGGGTTCTGATGTTGTTCGATGTTCCCTTTCTTCTTGGTCTTTTGCTGTTGTCAGTTGTTATGAGTTGTTGTAGACTGTCTGCAGATAGGTTGTTTATTATTTTGAAAGTGGTTAGGAGAACTTTGTAGCAGACTCGTGAGCTGATTGGGAGCCAGTGAAGGTGGTATAGTATGGGGGTGATGTGTTTGTGGGTTGTACTGTCTGTTATGAGTCTTGCGGCTGTGTTTTGTGCTAGTTGAAGTGGTTGGGTTGATTTTTTTGGTAGTCCTAGGTAGATGTGGTTGCAATAGTCTAGTGTGGGTGTGATGATGGCTTGGCATACTGTTCGAATATGCTCGGGAGCAAGGATGGGTTTGAGTCATCTGATTGTCCTCATCTTGACGTAGGCGCTCCTGGTGGTCTTCGCAATGTGGGATTGTAGGTTGAGCTCCCTGTCAAGTGTTATTCCCAGGTATTTTATCTCTTGCCTTATTGGTATGGTGGCATTGTTCAGGTTGATGGAGGGCATGGGTGTGAAAGTTTGGTCTCTTGTTATGATCAGTGCTTCGGTTTTGTTATAGTTTATTGCTAGATTGTTTTTTTGCAGCCAGGTTGACATTCCTTTGAAGCAGTTGGCTATGTTGGTGTAGTCCGGTTTAGTTAGGTTGATTGGTGTGAATATCAATATATTGTCTGCATATATGGTGTATTGAATATTGAAGCTCCTGATGATTGTGCTGATGGGTTGTATGTAAAGGTTGAAAAGCAGGGCGGAGAGGGATGAACCTTGTGGGACTCCCTGTGTGACGTTGATGGGTTGAGAGGTCTTTGATCCACATCTGACCTGGAGCTGTCTGTTCTCCAGGTAGGATGTAAACCATCTCAGGGTGGTGTCGTGTAGGCCCGCCTCTTCAAGTCTTGTTAGTAGCATTAGGTGGCATACGGTGTCGAATGCTGCGGAAATGTCCAGGAATATCATGAGTACGCCCATTCTGGTGTTGTCAATCGTTCTTAACAGGCTGTCGAATAGTTGTGTCAGTAGAGTTTCCACCCCGTGATTGGGTCTGATTCCGTGCTGGTTTAGGTCGAGGGGGTGGTGTATGTCGAGATGTTGTTGTAGTTGTTGCTGGACTACTTTCTCTATGATTTTAGCCAGGAAAGGGATGCTTGAGATGGGTCTGTAGGCTGCAGGGTCTGTTTTCGGTATGGTGGTTTTCTTTGGGATCGGACGTACCGTTGCTAGTTTTAATGCATTTGGCATTATTCCTTCTGTGAGGGAGTTTTGTAAGATCTTCCGTATTGTTTGGGTCAGTTCTACCTTTGATGCTTTGATCCATGATACTGGGTAGGGGTCGGTGGGGGCGGTGCTGGTGTTGAGGTCAGTGATGATCTTCGCTAGCTGTTCCTTTGAAGGGATGTTGAAGGAGCCCCAGCTCTGTTCTATTGAGGAGGTCCCGTTTATAATGATCTTGTTGCTGCTTTTGGGTGGTGCGGTGAATTTGTTGGTAAGGTGGTCTGCATAGGTCTGTGGATCTATTTGTTGGTCATTTCTGTTAAGGGGTTCCTTGGTGAGTTTCTTTACTACCTCATAGAGTTCACGGGGTTTGTTGGTGGATTGTAGGATGAGGTTTGTGTGGTATTCTTTTTTCTGGTTGTTGATGAGGTTGTTGTAGTCGTTTTGTTTTGCCTGGAATTGCTTTTGTAGGTGGGTTGATTTGTTGCGTCTCCATCGTCATTCCAGTCGTCTCAGTTCTCTTTTTGCTGTGCGTATTTCGTTGGAGTATCATGGTGTGTGGCTGGGTTTTGTGGCTCCTGCCTTATGTGTTTTGTGTTGGGGAGGTTTGGCAGCTGAAGATATGATGTCATTCCATTCGGAGATTTGCTCTTCTATGTCTGTCGTCTTGGAGATGAGGAGGGGTAGTGTGTCTTTCGTGAATTGGTCCTTGTTGAAGGATTTGAATCTTCTGGTTGGTGGTGGATTCTCGTTGGGTTCTCTTGTGGTTTTTACTTGTAGTTGGATCTGTATTAGGTAGTGGTCTGACCAGGGTACTGGTGTGATGTGGGGTCCTGTGATGATGTTTTTGTCCTTTAGGTTGTTTGGGGTGAAGATGAGGTCGGGGGAGTGCCCGAGTCTGTGTGTTGGTGCGTTGATCATTTGGGTGAACTGGAGGGAGTCCATGGCATTCTGGCATGGCATATATAAATAATAAATAAAAGGCAACAACAACAACAAAAAAACCCCAGAAAAAGAACATAAGGGCCACTTTAAAGAAAAACCGACAAATCCTGATCAAGGTTGAGGCCATGAGGACTTAGAGATTTCAAATCAAAGATAAACCTCTGTTCCATACACAAAAGAATCTTATCTGTATCTCCCCCTTTCCAATGTAAATAAATCACCCTAAGCACCAAAAATTTGAGGTCAGATAGTGTGTGATGCTTCTCTCCCTGTGTGCCACCGAGGGTTTATCTTCCATCTTTCTTCTCAAACAACTTTTGTGTTCAATAATCTGTGTCCTGACACACCATTTAGTTTTGCAAATGTAGAACAATTTACAAGGCCAAACAATAATGTAAATTACTTGATGAGATTCCCAGTTAGAAAAATCTCTAAGAATCTTTTGGTTAGAAACAGGATGAGCCAATCCTTGGTGGCAAAAGAATGTTTGTATACTGAGCAATGCCCACATCTGAAATGTTCTGTTACCTTAGGGTTAACCCTGGGAAATGAAAAAGCAGATGGTACCATTATGTTAGCCAAATTTCTGTTTCTTTTGTGTGCAATAATCAAATGCCGCGTGCACAGTGAAGGAACAGTGTACAAAAGGTGCCACTCATCTCGAAGGATTTTGGCAATATCTTTTGACAGATTAGAGAATTTGAAAAAGCAAACCAGCCTATCGTTGGTAAGATGAGTAAAACCTTGCAGAAAAGTAGAGCAATATGAATTCTTTACCCTATTATAGGCTTGCTTAATACAATCTGTGTGATAGCCACATTCTTTAAACCAATCGCCCATGTCCCTCACATGGGCTTCAAAATCTTGATCCAATGCACATACTGTATGGGCACTTAAAAATTGACTCATAGGTAAGTTCCATTTTAAGGATCTAGAAACATAGAAACAGAAAAATGACAGAAAAAGACCACATGGCCTATCTAGTCTGTCCTTCCATATCAACAACTACAACAGTCCCCTTTTTTCATTAGAGATCCTCTGTGTTTGTCCCATGCTTTTTTGAAATCTCATATGAAAACTGTCAAATTGCAAGAGGAGATTTCTATTGGTGGGTTTTCTATACGGATCTGTGACAAGTCTGGTTGGTCCTTTCTTAATCAAAATGTGCAGTTTGGAACTGTAAATTTATATCCAAAGAATTAAGCCATGTAAAAAATCCCTGGAGCGGAGTGTCATCACCTTCTCAAACCATTAAAACATCATTGATGTATCTCTTCCACAACTTGATGTTAGAACTGTAGTAGGTATGCCTGGTCAAAAATTTTTTCTCAAAATTAGCAACGTAAAAATTAGCTACATCCAGAGCCATGGAAGACCCCATGGCCATTCCTTTAATTTGCTTATAAAAAACTTCTCTAAAGCAGAAAAAATTCTCAGTCATGGCTAGAGTAGCTAGTTGTACAAGAAAACGTGGGAATCCTGACGGGTCTCTCCCTTTCCAGCAGAACATCTCCCAAAATCTCTAATACTGCCTGTTGTGGTATATTGGTATAAAGTGAATTGATATCCACCATGATCGGAATAAGCTTATTGTGATATCCCAAGAAATCGTTCAAAATCCAAATTACATGTGATGAGTCCTTGACATAAGAAGGTACCTGTATAACGAAAGGTCTCAAAATAATATCCAAAAACTTTGACAATGGCTCAAAAAGAGAGCCAATAGCAGATACTATTGGGCATCCCGGGGGATTCACCAGGGGTTTATCTATTGGGTAACACGTATATCATTGGAGTACCTAGATAGGTCACAGTCAAAAAGTTATTCTTTTTAGTTAGATATCCAACTTCCAATCTAATATATAGTAAAGTATCAACTTTACTCAAGTAGTCCTATGAAATCTCCATAGAGCTTCTTTAAAAAGTGTTGTCAGACTTCTTTAACATTATCTTGACGGTTCAAGATAACTAGGCCCCATCCTTATCCGCTGGTTTAATAACAATGTCAGTGCTATTTCTTAAGCCAAAAAGGGCTTGTTTCTCCAGTTTCATAATGTTATAGTGCATACAGTTTTTTCTCATGTACAAGTCTTGTAATCTTTTGAGTATTACCCTTTCAAAGGTTTCAATAGTTGCATTGCTTGTATTGGCGGGAACCCAGGAAGATGTTTTTTTAATCACCTAATCACCAAAGCATCTAATGTGGTGTCACTCTTATTAGCAAAAAGAAATCTGCAATTTTGAATTTTCTAAAGAACTTATACAAATCTGTCTGTAAGGTAAATAGATCATGTTGGGTCGATGGAACAAACGAAAGGCCTTTATTCAAGCCCTGAATCTCAGTGTCTGTTAATGTGTAGTCAAATAAGTTGAATACACCACCCAACATTCTCAGTGTGAGGTCTTTCCAGGGTAAGAGCATGGAGGTGAACCAATTTTCCCTCCTCCTGCAAAAAAATGTAATGTGTAGCCTTTGAGTCAATGCTGACCCAGCAGCTCCTGGGTTTCCTTGGCAGTGTGACTGGAAATAGATTGCCTGGCCTTTCTTCTGAGGCAATGGAGGGTTAAGTGACTTGCCCAAGGTCCCAAGGAGTGCTAGTGGGAATCAACCCCTGATCTTCTGGTTCCTAGCCAGTGTTCTAACCACTAAGCTATTCCTCCACTTCTTCTACCTCCTATGGCTACCGAAAAGACCGCAGTATAGTGGCGCCTCACACGTCACACTAAAGTGAAAGATTCACCCTCAAGGTGGTCACTCACAATAGAACATGCAGCAAACCTCAGCTCATACTTTTCATATGCTCCCCAACATTCCCCATTTTAAAATCATTCTTTGTTTTATTTTTCCTTTGTTTCCTATAAAGACACAGGCCAGTTCAGTTCAGTTGAAATCTCAGGAAAGTCGGAGCACATTGTGATGATATGGAGCTGCTCTGCTCCAGTTTAATACCTATAGATCCCCATTCACATAGTTTGAAATATAGCAATCTTCCACATAAGTTAACTCGGACAGAATTAAAAAGGAAGTTAAAACCTCAGGGAAACCAGAGCATATTGTGATATTATCAAGGAGTTTTAAAGCTGCCCTGCCATTGGTTATTAATCATAATCGTATGCAAATTCGGTAATAAAGAAGAAAATTAAAAGCATGAAATGTTTCTTACATTTCTTCGCTTATGCAGTCATCTATTTAATCAAGTCTTTCTAAGACTTATGCATAATTATTTTAAAATGATTATTTATTACAGATCCTTGTTCTGGTTCTTCAATTGACTGGGCTTATGAGGAAGGCATGAAATACTCTTTTGGCTTTGAACTCCGAGACACAGGCAAACGTGGTTTTCTTCTTCCTGAATCTCAGATCAAACCAACTTGCAAAGAAACTATGCTGGCAGTGAAAAACATTTCCAGTTTTGTTCTTAGCTATGTTTCCTGAATAGTTCGACACATCTACAGTACAAAGGCCTATTTGTTGCAAATTATCACAAGTATATCATTTTATTTTCATCCTCTTGTACTACTTTTGTTTAATTTTATGGAAGGTGAAATGTCAAGTTTTAATAACTAAATGGATTCTTTTTTTCCTATCT
The DNA here is from genome assembly GCA_033557465.1 of Ichthyophis bannanicus. Lineage (NCBI taxonomy): Eukaryota > Metazoa > Chordata > Amphibia > Gymnophiona > Ichthyophiidae > Ichthyophis > Ichthyophis bannanicus. The sequence continues at coordinate 422,312,155 of CM066038.1, forward strand.
TAAAGTCTGGGAACATTAAAGAAAAGCAGTAAGATTCACACTCTTGGAAGATTAACAAAGAATCAGCAGACAGAAAACATTTGAAAGGCTTTTTGATTCCCTAGATCACAGTGGAATTGTTAGCAGTCACCACCAAAAGTCTATTGTAGCAGAAGAGGAAGAGACATGGAGCCCAATTCACGAAGGGACACATCCAGACCGTCCGAACGGCCCTGAGGAATATGGGCCTTTTAGGACCCGATTCTGGACCGCAGGAAAGAAACATTCCCACGGTACACAGAATCGGACCCGGGGACAGCCCGGCATGTCTCTGCCTGCCTTCTGGGACGTCCTCCTGCAGGCTCCCCTGGCTCACGCGGCTAAAACCCCCCTCTTCCCCGCCGCCCGACCCACGGCTGATCAGCTGGGGCCTGGATCATGCGATGGAGACCCCCCTCGCACCCGGCCCTGAATCCTAGGGGGGGATCCCCAGGCCCGATTGCCGGGTCAGTGCTGCTTATTCCATCTTTGAGGTGAAATAAGCAGCACATCTCCATTGATCCCACAGGAAGTAAAGGGCCTTGACCTGAACCGCCTCCACTCCGCATAGACCCTGCACCCTCCTGTCCCCCACCAGCTCGTCCTGTCCTACTGCTCTAGCCATGCGGGGAGAGCAGGAGGGGGAATAGGGTCCAGATAGCTTGCGTGGCTGCATGTCCTGCCAGGACCACGTCTCTAAATCGGGCCCATAGTGCCCGATATCGAAAAGCATTTACATGGTTTACAAACCTGTAAACATGGTTTACAGACCTGTAAACTGTGTAAATGCCGTTGAACGGGATATCCCCAACTAACACCACTATATGCCCGATGCTAACCACTCAGCATTGAGGCATGTCATGGGCAGCCCAGATGAATAGTGAGCCCATAATTTTCATTATCTTTCTTGTTGTAGTAAGAGAGGTATACAGAACTCTTCTCATTTTCAAACACACCACAGGTTCCTCTTTGGAACAGTCCAGTCAAACTGTTCCATACCACCACCAGAAACAAAAACAATTGTTTTCTTTCTCCTGTTCTTTAAGTAGTTCCAGGACAATTTAGACTACGGCCATCAAAATGCCCAACCAAGTTTCAGCCATTAAGCTTCTGTTTCTTATTGCATATTTGACCTCTCCCAATCCATCCTATCTCTTAACAATTTAGAAACTCTTGAAGAAGGATGAGTTTATAAAGGGGGCCCAGTTTAAGCCTGTTTTCAGGCACCTATAGTAAGGCAATTTCATAAAGACAAGTAGATGCCTACTTATCGTTATAGAATGCTAGCTTAGGTGGCAGATCTCGTGCCTACATTGCGAGTGTGGAGATTTACAACAGGTCAGGAATGGAAAGAAATGTCTGTCTGTACCCTCCACCTGCATGTGCTTATCATGTACCTGCACACTCTGCCCACAGTTCCTCCAAACTCTATCCCTGTGCATGTTATCATGTCAAAGCACACACTTGATTCCGGAATGGGATTTTTTGTTATTAAGTGCCATCAAGACGGTGTCAAATCCTGTCTACCCTCTGGATAGTTGACCTAACCTTTGTTTGGTCTTCAGCCAAGTCATTTATTCATGTGCGCTGCCGCTGTCACTTCCACATGGACCACTTTCCAGCTCTACAGATTTCCAGCTCTACAAGGAGCACTACCAGCATTACTGTCGCCTGAAACATGCTGCTAAAAAGGACCATTACTCTGCCTTGATTTCTTCATCGAATTACTCATCACGTTGCTTGTCCAAACCATCTGCTACTAATTCCTCACTACCTGACCATTTGCTTCCCTCACTTAATACTCTCACTACCTTCTTCTGTGATAAGGTGTCTTCTCTTAGGTCCAAATTCACTGACTGCCCATCTCCCCTCTGGCTAAGCACTTTGTCTTTTCTCCTGCTAGCCCCATTCCATTGTCCTCAGTGTCACCCATTATTTCTCCCCCTTTCTGTCAGGCAAACTTAATTTCTATGTCCCCAACTTCGGTCTTACCAGATGCTTCTTGTGCCTTAACTCACTCCTTATCTCATATGTGGTTATCCTTTTCACCCATCTCATCAGCTGAGCTTCTTAAAACCATTTCCACATCGCATAAGACCACTTCCTCCTCTGACCCTATCCCTTCTTCTTGGCTTTCAGTTCTCTCCTTAGCACTTTTGCCTCTGATTCGGTCCATGTTAAATAATAGCCTATCTTTCAGTATGTTTCCATCTCCTGGAAACATGCCTCCATCTGTTCCATTTTGAAAAATCCTTCCCTCGATCCTACTATTCCAACTCACTACTGTGCTGTTTCTACTCTTTCTTTTCTCTCTAAAATACTTGAAAAACTGGTTTTCTCACAGCTTTCCCATCACTTGGACTCTACACATGCACTACATCCTTGCCAATCTGGTTTTCATCCTGCCCATAGTATTGACACCCTTCTTCTTTCACTCTTGAGTGAACTTCATCAATCACATGACCATTGGGACATTTCAGCGGCAGTCTCCCTTGATCTTTCATCTGCCTTTGACCTCGTCGATCACTCCACACTTCTTTCACGGTTACACAATTTTGGTCTCCATGGCACTGATCTTCAGTGGTTCCATTCTTTTCTCTCCCACCAGTCCTTCTCCATATCTGTTGGTGACTCTTCTTCCTCCTGTTTCTTTCTTTTCTGTGGTGTTCTCCAAGATTCACAGCTGGCACCTCTTCTATTCAACATTCTTCTCATTCCGCTGACACTTCTGATCCAACAGCATGGAATATCCGTGCATTACTATGCAGTTGATATAATACTACTTCACCACACCAGTCCAGTCTACCCTGATCTCTCCCCTCTTGATATCTGTTTATCTTCTGTTTCTGATTGGCTTTCCAGGAATTTTCTTTATTTGAATCCCAGCAAATCAGCTGCCCTTTGGTTTACCTTTGGCAACTCACTCCCTCACTTGCTTCTTCACTTCCTGGCTCTTATATTCCATTAGTCGACTCTCTTTGTTACCTTGGTGTTACCCTTGACTCCTCTCTTTCCTTCAATGCCCATATTTCATCACTGGCTCATCGCTCCTTCTGTGCTCTTCGTCAGATTTGGTCAGTCCGCCCTTTCCTCTCGATTTCTACCGTAACTACTCTGCTCCTCACCTTAGTAATTTCACAGATTGACTACTCTAATATTATATTTCTTGGCTTACCTTAGTATCAACTACATTGACTTCAATTAATTCAAAATACCGCCATTCATTTACTTACCTCAGCTCACAGATTTGATCACGTCACTCCACTCCAATTTCAGCATCACTGGCTCCCCATAAGATTCCAGCCTCAATATAAACTTCTTACCCTGGCTCAACACATACTCCATACTGGCTCTCCCCGTTACCTCTCTGATCATCTGCTCCCTCACGCCTCACCTTTTCTCCTCCTCCGTCACCAATCGCTTATTCCTCGCTTCCCCTTCCCAGGCCCACTTAGTTTCCACCCACTCTTTGGCCTTCTACTTTCTGGCTCCAGCCTCCTGGATTTCTCTTCCCTCAGCCCTCAGACTCAAACCATCCCTCCCAAAATTCAAGGCCCTCCTCAAAACTCACCTCTTCTCCATTGCTTTTGACCTCCCAGCTCCCTAACCTGTGACTCTGCCTTCCTCCATTTCCTCTCCCTCCTAACCTATCCTCCTTTCTCCTTCTTCTGTTATGAGTGATTTTAAACTTTTCCCATTTTTTTAATGTCAATTATGTTTTTGTAAACCACCCTGCTGTTATTTACAAAGGGCAGTCAATGAAGCGACAATAAGCATAAATATATACACACCTCATAAGGGGTAATTTTATAACCTTTCTCTGCATGTAAATCCCTGCTGTGCCTGTGTAAAAGGGCTTTTATAACTCGAAAAATTATCCCAGGGGTTATGGATGTGAAAGTATCCATGATGACAAGAAGGCGCATATTTTTACATGAAGCGTTTGTAGGCCTGTTCTAAGGTAGAGTTTGAGTGGAACGCAGCAGAGTTTAAATCAAGACCCACTTTACATGCTAAACTTTACACCTGCTCCCAAGAAGGCGTAAATGTTCATAGCTTCGATCTAACCATGATCTCTTCTGTTTTTTCCCTAGTATCTTATAAAGACACGTAGGCACCTATGTATTTTTCTAAAATAGGCTACCGGTAGTGGCCTATTTGCCCACTCAACCTAAGAACTCGTGAATCAGGCCAATGGAGATTATCCCACGCGCAGTTATTAGCAACCATAGCTGCATCCCAAGAGTGAATCCACTAACTTCTGAGCAAGGGTTCTCAAGAGCTGAACACAGAACTGGTCATCAGGACAACCCCAATGAATATACATGTAATACGTCTGCATACATTTCATTTAAGAAATACATTCCTTTGAAATACATTCTTTTGAAAAGCTGGGGTTACCCTGAAAACCAGGACCGTTTGTGGCCCTCCAGAACCGGAGTTCTGCACACTTGAATTAAAACATCTGGCATAGAATAATCCTTGCTTCAAACTCTTGAATGTTTCTTTAATGGTAGCACAGTAAAAAGGTATTACTCCTGTCATTTTGTTAACATTATTCAGCTGTGTAAGACCTCATCATAGCTTCTGTATACCAATGAATTGCATTATCAAGAAATGTACTCATGAATAAACCACTGGAAATTAAAATGTATTAAAATATTTTAGCCGTTCTGCAAATAGGTGACACCAAATGAGCAGCATTTCCTCTATTTAAAATAAATTCAGAACACCTGTGAATGATACATCATTGCTATTACCATGACTGCACGCAAAATGTCAATATAACAATAAAAAGATTTTACTTTATCCCCTTTTATGTCTCAACCTTTTCTTTCTCTCCAATGTAAAGCTCAAAAGGTTAAGCTTCTTAGAATGTCTGAACGTTACACCTTTTTAAACAATTCAAGGCCAGAACTCAAAATAGCACAAAGGATCGATAACATTATCGGAAGAATTTGACATTCAGTTTGTGCGTATTTCTGAATTCAAGAAAATCTTTGAGTGCTCCAGAGATGGCTAATGTAGTCGGAAGAGGTCAACGTTGGATTTCTACAAATATAATCAATCTCCTGGCACCCAGATTCCAAGCTTGCACTGAATGACTAATAAATATATTTCTGGCGCGTGTTGAAAAAATATGGCCCAGAGTTCCTGTTTATCTAAAAAAAAGTCACTCATATGCCATTTTAGACCAGCCAGAATTAGAATCGTATATACAGTATCAACTGCATTACAGAATTCTCATTCTCACCTGTTGATATGCAAGGCTGAACTCCTGCTATCCACTACATATGGAACCGGGCATATGAAGTAAACTAAGCAGACTTCAAATGTGGTATCTGCTCACAGCTACCGGTAAGTGGTCAAAAAGGCTTGCTCACACTTCAATGCCCCACTGCCTCAAGGAGAAAATAAAAAAAATATGTTTAAAAGAGCATACATAGGGCACACAGCGAGATATGTGCTTTAAATGCATGTAAGTCCCATTATGTTCAATTTGGGTATGAATGGAGGTAGAGCCTGGGCAGAGCATAGGCGGGGCCTAATTCTGAATGCATAAATTATAGAATACCATGACTTACGCATGTCACTGCACCAGTCTAGACTCAGGCACGTTCATAGGCCACTGTTCTACAAAGTGAAGCCCACAAATGCTTTACCTTATAGAAGAGGCCTCAAATATGTGCACAGCAATGCAATTTGCCTGCATATGAGATTACAGAATTACCCCACTGGCGGGCTCTTGCTTCCTTTTCCGTGACTGCAGCCTCTCTCCCTTCTTCCGCTGGCAGATGTGGACCCCACTGACACATTAAGGTGGGAGTTGAGGTCCCTGCCATGCCTGCCTTTACTGAAATGCATAGTTTGGTTGCCAAGTGCATACAGACAGACAGAAGATGGATGGACCCTCCCGAAAAGGCACCATCTCTAGGAAGAAATGATCTATAAAAGAAATATTTATTGTCTGCTCCAAAAATACTAACATGTCAAAAGGAGAAGCACAGAATATTTTGCAGCATAAAGGAAAAATTAAATGCCTAATTAAGTAAGAAAAAAACAAATATTATCGCATGTAGATTGCTGATTCTATTAGCAGCAGCAGCTGCACACACTGAGGAAGATTCATTTTATAAATGAAACCTCTCTGCTCTGGACTTTACCTCTCCACGTTAACTTTCTTAGGATAAGATGCTCTCACAGTTCAGTACTGTACTATTGTAAACAACCATACACCAGATGGGTAGGAAGATGAGGAAAAAGATTACATGTCATTTATTAAATTTACAGACTGAAAAACAAAAATACATCAAAGAGATGGCCATCTGCCTCTCAGAAGAGAATTATTCCTTCCAATTAACAGCCTATAACCTAAAACACAACAGCAGAGAAAAAGTACCTGCCTTATTCCATATTATACTCAAATGAGCTATCTCAGAACAAAATGACTACTCTACACAAGATCACAGATGCTATTGTGGAACTGGGAACTGGCTGAGTAGGAGCACATGGAGAGTCCTCCTGCCCCCACTAGACATCAGAGTTCCTGGTAAGAGCCAGGGATAGGATTGGGGTGGGAGCTGCTGAAGAGGGCGTTAGGGGATTTCCTGAGGCCAGGGGTCAGGTTGAGTGATCTTGATGCTGCAGGGGGGGGTCAGGTGGGATGGGATTTGGATGCTGATGGGGGAGTCCATGGGAGATCAGGGGGGCCAGGGGGGATAAAGGTGATTTGCTACTCTTTAGTTTGTTAATTTGTCCTACCACATCTTACGGGTTCACTGAAATTTATTTCAGCTCTTCTGAATCATCACCATTAAATATCTTCTCCGATTTCGGCCGCTCCCGCATATCTTCCTTAGTAAAGAATGAAGCAAAGAATTCATTTAGTCTCGCAGCTATAGCCTTGTCCTCCCTAAGGTCCACTTTTACCGTTGATCAGCTGCACCCTATTCCTTGTGCAGGGCCAAGAAGGAGAGATAGTCAATGTGAGGCTTTCTGATGGTTGATGGATGGTTCAGACAGATGTGCTGGATAGCTTTTGACTTCTAGGTGAGTACTTCTTACTGCTGGTATGTCATGTGCTTCCATAGCGGTATGTATGTGATACACATGCAGTTTCATGGGTGATCTGGTTGTGGCATAGGCTCCTCTCACATTATGGTTTTTGTGTCCATGGTGTATGTGGTCTGAGTCGAATGTCCTTCAACAGCATAGCATGTCGATTAGTATACCACCTATGCTAAATGGCAGTTCTTGCAGGTTGCAGCAGTTGACTTTCTGGTTGTGGTTTGTTGGAGGTAGTGGAATCTTTCTGCCAGTTCTTTACACACAAATGTGTTCTTCATAGTAAATGTTGGGCCTGATAATCAGTAGCGGCAGCTAGCAGATCAAATGCAGCTCATTGTCACCACTGGAATTTAAACTGGATTGCTGGGAAGCTAACAGACAGTGGAAATATTCAGCCACTGCTCAGTTAGCTTCTATGGCAAAGGTTAGGCCAGGCTTTCCTGCATATGACTTTCACCACGTATTGGTATCCTTCCAGTGGCTCTATATCACCGCTGCCCGGTTATCGATGGGTGCCATCTTGGAATGCCCGCAGCATTGGTTAGCATCAGGGCATGCAGCAGTGGCCCCTGCCGATATTCAGTGGCACTAACCATGTTAGTGCTACTGAATATCCCACTGAGAGGCATTTACACAGTGCGTAGGTGTGCAAACCATGTAAATGTCTTTGAATATCCCCCGTTGTTTTTATTACCTCTCTACTTATGTATATAATGAGACATTTATGGTTACTAGCAGGGTGGGCGGGAACTGCCACGGGGCATGGAGCACAGGCAGCGTCACAAGTCACACACTACGTTGAGGTAGGTCTCCACATGTTAGCTCCACCATGTGGGCCTGGCAGGGGATAGGACACATGCCGTGAAGGGGGGCATGCTGCAAGGAAGGAGGGCACCCACTCTGGGTGCAGATGTCCCTTGGCATGCCACTGAATCCCTGTGGCTGCTGCATGTAGATGTGCTCCCTCCATCATGTAAGAAGTCTGGCTTGACATCGCATTGCTATACATGCATTTTCTGTATGGCTGCTACAAAAGCAATGTTGTGATGGTAGTATGCTTCACTGCTGGAGCAAACATCTTGTCATAGTACTGTCTGAACTTCTGGGAGTAACCTCTGACAACGACCCTTGCCTTGTATCGTTCGACTTTCCCATCAGTGTTGCACTTGACTTAAAGATCCATTTGCAACCTACAGCTTCTCTCCCAGCAGTTCTGTGAGTGTCCATATCTGATTTTCATGCAGGGACTTCATTTCCTCTTCTGCTGCTTTCACCCATTTCTTGGTTTCCCCTGCTAGAAGTCGCGATATGTCCTCCCATGATGTTGGTTCATATGCACTCACTGTGCTTGCCTTCTATGAACGCGTATAGGCAACTTACCTTTGTTGTCTCTTGTTGAGTACTTTGGCTGAGGTTGTGGGCTTGGCTGAGTTTGATCACTGCACTTGCTTGAGTCTGCACACTCACAGTGCCTGGTCCCAAGCCAATTTCAATCATCTGTTCTGCCGTCTGGATAGTCAGTTCCTTCTCACCTCTCTCTTCTATTCTCTGTTCTGATGAGGACATCACACCCTCTCTCAGTTCCTCAGCAAATGTCACACTGCTGCTGATGGTCACCTTCTCTGTCTTTGGATCCAGGATTCTATATCCCTTGGTACTTTCACCATATCCCACGAGAATCTCTTCCACAGCTCTGTTTCTCCTCTGAGTTGTAGACAAATTCTTTGGATCCAAACACTCTGAGGTGTTTCATACTGGGTTTCTTACCATGCCACTGTTCATATGACATTTTTGCCACTATCTCGAAAAATAGCCTGTTTTGCAAATAAGTGGATGTCATTGCTGCTTCATCCCAGTATTTCTCGGGTAGTCCTGAGTCCGTCAGCATGCATTTTATCATTTCTGTCAGGCTTCTGGTTTTCCTCTCAGCTACTCCATTTTGCTCCAGGATTACAGGACTGTCTTTTGATGCTCTATCCCATGTTTCCTTAGGGATTTCTCTATGTTGTGGAGTGGAGGAGTGGCCTAGTGGTTGGGGCAAGGTACTCCAGGCCAGAAGATCAGGGGTTCAAATCCCACTAGAGGACAGCAACCTTGGGCTGGAAGGACCTGGGTTTCTAGTCCCACAGGTGCTCCTTGTGGTCTTGGGCAAGCCACTTAACCCTCCATAGCCCATGTTCCCTGTAAAATAGTTATCTCCAAGTTATAATGCCCTGTTCAATGTAATTTCAGTTTGTTCAATGTAAACCACACTGATGCAGAATAGCACAGTATATAAGAGAATGTAAATAAATGAGAACTCACCACCATTATCACTTTGGAACATGACCGACTTCCACCCAAACCTATTGCTCATTATTGCCACATAGTCCTGCAATTTGTCCAGGATTTCAGCTTTTCCCTTCACCAGGTAAGTGATGGTGTATCAGAATGTATCTGTGGCCTCCTGGTCTAGTCATTTTCAGTGAACCACACACATCACTGTGCCTGAGCTCCAGTTGGTCTCGAGGCTGTATTCTGAATTGCCTTTGGAAGTATCATCCTTGTGACCTTAGCTTTAATGCAGCATTCACATTTCAAGGTCACTGGGCAATCTGACACCACTCGATCCTTTCTGAGATTTTATCTTTGCAGTGTCATATATCCTCTGAGTGTCTGTGACCTAAACATATGTGCAATGTATGGATGAAATTGTGTTCAAAGTCTTACCTTTTCCTTGGCTGTTTCAAAGCAATACAGATGGTCATCCACTCTGGCCTTAGCTATTACCTTCTCTCCATCCTGGATGGTGCAGACATCACCTCTAAATTTCACAGTGAGTCCTTTACCTGCCTTACAGATAACAGTCTGCCTTGTAGCTCTGGAACATAAAGGACATCTTTTATAGGGTATTATCAGTTTATGTCCATCTGCATTGGGGCATACCAGAATTTCTTTCCTGATTCCTTCTGCATTTACTATGCTTCTATCCACAACATAAATTGTATTGCTGTTACTTGAATCCAGTTCTGTAAAGAAATTTTTCTCACGTCTCATGTGGTTTGTAGCACCTGAGTCTATCCACCACTCTTGCAACATGCTGCTTTATAGATCGCATACCACTGCTCTGTACCCAATTCTGCAACCATGGCCTTAACCATCTGCTTAGGCTCCTTTTGGCATTTTTCTTTCTGCTCTAATTTCCACAATGAACAATTTCTCTTAAAGCGACCAAGATTCTTGCATGTAAAACATACTCTGCCTTCTTTACTGTTCAGCCTAACTCTGGTGACTCGCAGGGTTACCTCTGCATTCTGTTCCACTTTCTCCCATGATAGTTTTCTTCTACACTTAAATTCATTCAATAGCGTGCTCTTTACAAAATCCAGTGTCAGCTCTGCCTCTTGCCGGGTTTCCAGGGGGTTCATCAAAGCACTGTATGATTCTGGTAAATTGCACAGCAAAAAGGCCACTATGTGGTTGTGGCTTATTTTCTATCCAAGAGCCTGGACACAACTTCCAGAATAGCATTTATATGCACTTGCATTTCCTTTTCACTACTAAGGGGCATGTTTACTAAAAACCGCTAATTTGCGTGCCGCAAAATAGCGCACTAAAAGCGGTACTTAAGAGCGCTTAAATGCCCCGCAATCATGCGTGTCACCCCCGCACAGGTGCGCAGCACAATAACGGGCCCCGCACAAGTACGGGCCCGCAAATGTCCGATAGAGGCGTGGAACAGCTAACGGAGGGCGGAGGAAGGTTCCTCAGGGGCGGAGAGACGGGCCTAATGGGCGGGGAAGGGGAGGGGAGAGGCTCCCCGCACATTATCGGGGCCGAATCCCAAAGCAAAACTACTGCGAGTGAAACACTCGCGGTAGAGGGCATTTAAAGGGAAGAGAAACCATTTACGTCAGCAATGTACAGCAAAACCGGGGAAACCTGCAAAACGTGAGCAGTGTGATACATGTGCACAGCACAAAAGTGAAAATAAAAATAGAAAGTGACCACAACAAAAATATCACAAATAGTAATTCAGCTAGGGAACAGTTATAGTAATGGGCAAATATAGAAAACACACTCAGGAAAGCTCCAGAAAGAACAGATGAATATTGGAAGGGTCTACGGAGCGGAGACTCATCCAAAACAAATTTCCTTTTTGGAGCTTTCCTGGGAGTGTTTGCTATGGTTGACCATTAATATCACTGTTGCCCAGCGTGGTGATATATTGTCCCCCAGTTTCTGTGGTCATTTCCGAGGTTTATGTGCACGTTTGTCACCAGACAGGGTGCATGTGCCCACAGTAAAAATGCGTAGAGCAGGGTTTGTGACTCCATCCTGCCAGGTTTACTACCTCCAGGGCCTGCACTGTCTCTGTGGGCATAGTGTGGTGCAGCGGACAGAGCCAGTACCTCTAGGACCAGAGGTTCAAATCCCAGCTGGGGCACTTGCCAGCCCAGTCCCTATATTTTACCCACCACTAAACAAAGATAGCGCAGGCACCCCTGTATTGCAGGGAACATAAGCATGGGTAAAACACCCATATTTTACACAACACTGCAAACAAACCACAACAATGGGCAGTACCTACAGCCAATTCCCCCAAATGCAGTCCCGTACTGCCACATTGCAATCAGGTCATCTGCTTTTTATGTGAGAAGCTCATGCCATCATGTTGGCGGACGAGTACATGTGGTGCAGGGGGCAGTGGCTGCAAGTCACAGAAGACAGAGGCCTAGCCATGTGCATGCTGGCACAGTCCACTGCAACAGACAGGCCCTGCTGGATCCACAGTCATGGACATTCCAGGGAATCCAGGCAATCCGTGGCTACACAGTGGTGCAGTGCACACAGACAGTGCATGCAAGACCATAAGGTCTCCAGTTCAAAGCCCAGCTGGGTCTACCGCCAATCCTGCCCACATATTTTTCCCACAACTAAACAGTGATAGTAAGGACACACCTTTCGTGGCGAGGACATATGCAATGCTACTACGTTATCTTTTACCCCACTGAGCACAGACACCATGAACAGGGGCAGTACCTAGAGCAGAAGCTCCCAAATGCAGTCCTGGTGGGCCACACACCAGTCAGGTTCCATGATGCCACTCATACAAATGCCTGTGCTGTATATCTATGCACCACCCCCATGGCATGTAGATGTAGCTCATGCATATTCATGAGGGACAGCAGGAAAACCCGAACAGTGTGATGCAAACCTGGACTGGAGTTGGGAATCTCTGCCGTAAAGCAGCAGCCAACAGGGCCAGACACACCCACACCCACACCCACAGGCCCCATTGGCCAATGTCTCCTGGAGAGGCAGAACATTAGACCCTGCGTACATCTCCCAATACTAGCACCTGCATACCTTAGCAATGTCACCCTACACCTGAGGTATACGGTACACAGCTCTGAGACGTTTGCTAGGAGTACTGGCAGATAGATATCCATACGTTACGCACATACTGCTAGTTGACCCCATCAGAACAATCTGTTAGGTGTTTGCAGTGCGTGCTCCAGGCCTGGCCTCTGATGGTGTTTACCACCCTGGGGAGTGACCCCCAGCAGTACTGCGTACCATATCCATGCCTTGCCGTGCCCAGGACCGGTTTGGTGGGCAAGGCTAATTACCTCCTCAATAGTAGCACCATGATGGCATAGGTGTGGAAGTGTGTGTCTGTCTATACCAGAGGTGGGCACCTCCGGTCCTGGAGGGCCGCAGACCAGTCAGGTTTTCGGGATATCCCTAATGAACATGCATGAGATATATATGCATTAGAGATATCCTGCCAACCTGACTGGTTTGTGGCCCTCCAGGGCTGGATTTGGAGACCCCTGCCTTACACCTCTGTCATTTAAGATCGTGAGTGGGCAAGGTACAGATGTCCTAGACATCGAAAGGGTATATAGAATGTGTCACATTCCTCCTCAATTCTTACCACAACCAAAAAGTTGTCTAATAGACAATTTTTTGGTGGTGGTGAGAAGTGAGGAGTACTGTGACAAATTCTATCTAACCTTTTTGATGTCTTGGACATCTGCACCTTGTCCACTCACAATCTTAAATGACAGAGGTGTAAGGCAGGGGTCTCCAGATCCAGCCCTGGAGGGCCACAAACCAGTCAGGTTGGCAGGATATCTCGAATGCATATTCATTAGAGATATCCCGAAAACCTGACTGTTCTGCGGCCCTCCAGGACCAGGTTTGCCCACCCCTGGGTGTTGGCTGCAAGCCCCTTCCACAGTCCACACTGCCAGCACTGTTGCCAGTATTGGCCTGCCAATGTGCATAATGAGTAGCAAGGGACCATGGGTACATCTCAGACAGGGTGGGCTGACCAGGATGCAGCTGCACAGGGCATAGGGCACTGGCAGGGACATGGTAGTGCCTGGCCACCACCTACACAGACAGGGTGACCTCTGTATGTGCTGCTGAGGGATCACTCTCACCCTGAGTGTGCAGTGACGGTAGCATGGCTAGGCACCCCCATAGTGCTGTATTGTGTTTCTCTCATATGATATATATGGGTTTCCTGTTGGGGCCTCTTCACTGATTTATCTGCTTGTGTGTGCTGCCACCCCAGTTGTGGGTGCATGCATTTCCATCAGGACCAACCAGCAGACTGTGCACAGATGGTATGTGTCTTGATGGAGTGCCTTGCAGGGTGCAGTGGCTGATGGCTTGCTGCAGGAGAATATCAGATAGTGGTGGGGTGCATCTGTGAATATACAGGCCTAATGTCTATCTGATATTGTGTTATGGATGTGTGTGGAGCTCATTGGACTGCCCTGTAGTGTGTCTGTTACCCAGCAGGACTGGGATTGATGGTCCACTCTGCTGGGAGGGGAGGGGAGGGGAGGGGAGGGGGAAAAGAGGAATGGAATGGGGATCTGTTGGTGGGAAACCATGTTTTATCCACCTGGGAGTCGGGGGGGGGGGTCCCACTAACTGAGGCAGACAGAGATCTACCAAGCTGTTTATGCAGCACCTACCTATTTCACAGGTTATTGCTGCTTTGGAGCTCTGGCATGGCCGCATTCAGCCATGGACGGTGTTGTGGACCTGGTCCTGGGCGCAACATCACAAACTCAGGGTGAGCACAGTAACCGCACAATGTGATGGTGTTTAGCTACTCTTTGCCGTTTGTCCACCCACTCAGGACACCCTACCAGGCCGAGGTGCTTTGTGGGTGCACACGGACACGTCCCCCTACCAGGCCGGGGAGCGTTAGGGGTGCATTTCCCATCCTGTGTGCATCTGTGGACAGCTGATTTGCATGTTCAGTGCATTATGGGTACGGGTGGCCTAACCCTATCCTGTTTACAACAGCAGACTGTCTGTGAGGTGACGTGCAGGCTATCTGCAGCCAGCCAGGGGCTTGCTTACAGCTATAGAGCTGTAGTTCAATGGTTATGTCACTGCCTGTGCAGCCGGAGGTCATGGGTTCAAACCCACAGTGGGGTTCTGTGATAGGGGTGTCCAAAGCATTTTTTAATTTACTGTACATATGTTGATGCCAGCAATAACACCCTCAGCGTACTGTACCCATAAGGTGCCTCTGAGGGTGCATTATGGGGCGCCCTATAGGGCACTTTATGGTTGGCATCCATATAGGGTGCACTATACATTATCCTGTGTTGCAACATACATGCTGCCCTATAGGGGACATTCAAGGGTGCCTTGGCGGACGGTGCACTGTAACATGTGCCTTATGGGCCGCCTTATGTTAACATGCTGTGAGAGTGCGTTTGCTAGTAGTTATCACAAAATAAAATTAAAAAGCCTCCTACAGCACTCCACAACATAAAACATACTGCCTCAGCTAGCCTTTTTCACTGGGCATTGTGAGGGATTGAACCCCTGGTCCCTGCACCATTGGTCAGTGTCTTAACCATTGTGCTGTGGCTGTGTTCCTTTGCTTTAGCATCAGCGCACCGCCTTGTGCCCATCAGCGCGCTGCATCCTGCTGCCCACAATTAACAGTGCGCCGCCTTATGCCGCCCAAAATGAACAGTGCGCCGCCTTATGCCGCCCGAAATGAACAGTGCGCCGCCTTATGCTGCCCGAAATGAACAGTGCGCCGCCTTATGCCGCCAAAAATGAACAGTGTGCTGCCTTATGCCACCCAAAATGAACAGTGCGCCGCCTTATGCTGTACAAAATTACATTGCCTCCTGATGTACTTTTCCACATTCCAGATGGGGCCTCAGCCAGCCTTTTTGGGTTGTGTACACTGGGGGATTGAACCTGTGGCCTCTGCACCATTGGTTATTGTCTTCACCATTGTGCTATGGCTCTGTGCCTATATGTGCCCAGCTGCGCCCCACTTAGCCTTCCCACGCGCTAATGTGGGCCCCGCACATTAACGCGACGCGCACACGTACGGTCGTTTTTTTTCCTTTTTCGGCCTGAACCGCCCACTCCTTATATGGCACAGGCACACTACCGCGGCCCCGCACGTTAGGAATGTTTAGTAAACATACCCCTAAGTCTCATCTTGTACAGCTTTCTTAGCAAAAATAATTTATTATTCAGTGTGGATCTTCCATATAACATTTTCAGCGCATTCCACACTCCCTGTATAGTCCTTTGATTTCAGACATGATTCAATTGATTATCTTCTAGATGCAAACTTATAGTAGTTCAGGCCCATCTGTTCTTTTTCTCCCAATTCTGGTTATTTTCCTCTGGCCTTACTATATCAATCATTTCCCACGGATCATCTCTAATTAGCAACATTCCAGCTTTGAACTTCCATAGCTGGTAATTCTCATTGTTTAGCTTGGACACTGTGCTTCTGAGTTCTGACCTGAAAGACTTTTTTTTTGTTCTTTCTTTTCTGTTCCCTTGAATAAGTAAAACTGCTTCTTACTTGTGCCAAGAGTTTTACGATACCTCCAGAGGTGTTCCAGACTCTTTCCACATGCTCGTGGAAGGATTTATTTCTACCAGAGTTCTTATTTTTTTTTCCTTTCTTTGTCTCACAGAATGATGGTTGCTGGGACCATCACCAATGTTGAGAGTTTGTTGGTTTATACAGCAGAAGCTCACGCAATGAAGTTCAGAAGGCAAAACAGTTTAATGAGTAATTACATGAGATATGCAAACAGTGCTCCATACTAAGATAGCTACAGGCACATGGTTGGATAGGCTAACAGGAAGAACTGAACAACAATGGCTACTGGGAAACAGGAACCGGAAGCTAGTTCTCAGACTGCTTCCTTCTCATAGCATTTTGGGATATATAGTCCTTCTGTAAGGTTACTTATATCCTTACCTATACAACAGCATCACCTACAGTCCTTTACTGGTATACTCCTAAGGGAGAAAACATTATACATTAAACTGTCAGATAATTCAGCCTGGATCTATTTCATGCTTTTCAACAGGCAGTTCAGCTGATATCAGTGTCCATGTTCATTTGGGGGATGAATGATTTGAAGTCTCTCTAGTCCAAAGGCCTCCATGTCTCCAGAGGTCCCAGGCCAGGTGACCAGAGGGTATCTAGACTGAAGAGTCTCCAGAGCTGAAATGGAAGTACAGACTTGCATGTCAATGATGAAGCTAAATTGGAATTAAAGTTTATTTTTAAGTTAAATTTACTTTCATTTTAACATATTTCTTAGGGTTTACCCTTATTATCTTTATCTTTATTGAGTGCTTGATATACTGCTCAGGCAACTACAGAAATAGGAAATGGAAAGGAACGCCATTATTAAATAGAAAAGAGAAAGCAAAGAGAGAGAAAGCGAAGCATTGATAAGAATCAGGGAGAAAAGAGAGTACAGAAGGAGAGGAAGATCAGAGGTCAGGTCAGGGCCGGCCCGTCCATTGAGCAAGAATGTTTTTTGCACAGGGCCCCACGTTTCAGAGAGCCCCGCGCAAAAAACATCTTGCATCAGCCCAGTTAGGTTAAAAAAATACAAACTGGCTGCTGCTGACGCTGCTGTCGTAGCAGCGGCAGAATCGAGCATCCCGCGGGGCCCCCCTGCCCTGCAGAGTCTTCCATGCAGCCTCAGTGTTGGCTGTCAGAGTCGCGCGAAGAGAGAGTGCTTCTCCTCTCGTGGCTCTGTTAATCCCACCGCGGGGCTGATGGGACTTCCCATCAGCCCCACGGCGGGATTAACAGAGCTGCGAGAAAGGGAAACTCTCCCTTCGCGCAGCTCTGAAAAGCCCGCGCTGAGGCTGCATGGAGGACTCTGCAGAACAGGGGGGGCCCCGCGGGATGCTCGATTCTGCTGCTGCCATGGCGGCAGCGGTAGCGGCAGCCGGTTTTTGTTTTTTTTAACCTAGCTGGGCTGATGGGGGGAGGGGGTTAGGACTGGCAATGGGCTATGGGGGGGGCTAAGACTGGAAGTGGGCTGATGAGGGGAGGCGGTTAGGAATGGTAATGGGCTATGGGGGGGCTAAGACTGGAAGTGGGCTGATGGGGGGTTAGGACTGGTAATGGGCTATAGGGGGGCTAAGACTGGAAGTGGGCTGATGGGGGGGTAGGACAGGTAATGGGCTATGGGGGGCCTATGGGGGGGCTAAGACTACAAGTGGGCTGATGGGGGGGTTAGGACTGGTAATGGGCTATGGGGGGGCTAAGACTGGAAGTGGGCTGATGGGGGGTTAGGACAGGTAATGGGCTATGGGGGGACCTATGGGGGGGTGCTAAGACTACAAGTGGGCTGATGGGGGGGTTAGGAGTGGTAATGGGCTATGGGGGCTAATACTGGAAGTGGGCTGATGGGGGGTTAGGACAGGTAATGGGCTATGGGGGGGCTAAGACTACAAGTGGGCTGATGGGGGGTTAGGACAGGTAATGGGCTATGGGGGGGCCTATGGGGGGGCTAAGACTACAAGTGGGCTGATGGGTGGGTTAGGACTGGTAATGGGCCATGGGGGGGCTAAGACTGGAAGTGGGCTGATGGGGGGGTTAGGACAGGTAATGGGCTATGGGGGGGCTAAGACTACAAGTGGGCTTATGGGGGCATTAGGACTGGTAATGGGCTATGGGGGGCTGGCTACAAGTGGGCTATGGGGGGGCCTAAGACTGAAAATGGGGTGATGGGGGCTTCGGACTGGAAGTGGGCTGATGGGGGGCTTAGGACTGGTAATGGGCTATGGGGGGGCTAGGACTGGTAATGGGCTGGGGGGGTTGCTAGGACTGGAAATGGGCTGAGTGGAAGAGGGGCTTGAACTGCAAATAGCTGATGGGGACAGGGGCTTGGAATGGAAATGGGCTGAGTGGAAGGGGGCTTGAACTGCAAATAGCTGATGGGGAGGGGGGCTTGGAATGGAAATGGGCTGTGAGGGGAGGGAGTTAGGACTGGAAATGGGCTGAGTGGGGGGGGCTAGGACAGGAAATGGGCTGATGGAAGGGCTAGGATAGGACTGGAAATGGGCTGTTGGGGGGTGCTAAGATTGGAAATGGGCTGTGGTGGGGGCTTGAATTGAAATGGACTCATGGAGGGGCTAGAACTGGAAGTAGGCTCATGGGGGACTTGGATTGGAAATGGACTGAGTGGAGGGGAGCTAGGATTTGACATGGGCTGATGGTGGGGCTAGGAAAGGACTAGAAATGAGCTGATGGGGGGCTGGGATTGGAAATGAGCTGTTGGAGGGACTCGGAAAGGACTGGAAATGGATGGGGGAGCTAGGACTGGAAATGGGCTGATGGTGGGGCTAGGATAGGATTGGAAATGGGCTGATGGGCTAGGACTGGAAATGGGCTGATGCAGGGACTAGAAGGGAGCAGATGCTGGGTGGGGCTGGAACTAGAAGGGAGCTGATGTTGGGGGAGGATTAGAATGGGATGGAACTGGGATAGTGAAATGGAGAGGGAAAATATTTTGTGTGGGAGGGAAGACAAATCTACAATTGGCCGGATATTGGGAGAGTAAGTGGAGATTGAGGATGGAGGGGCAAAATTTGAGTGGATGAAATAGGAATGAGGAAAGAGCAAAAGGAGAAAGATTAGTATGTTAAAGCAGATGTAGAGAGAGAATGGAAAAAACTAGAAGAGAGAAGAAAGGACAAATGGACAGCAGACGATGGAGAGTTAGCAGAAGCAGGGCCGGCCCGTCCATTGAGCGAGAATGTTTTTTGCACAGGGCCCCGCGTTTCAGGGGGCCCCGCGCAAAAAACATTCTTTTGAAAAGTAAAATTGGAAAAAAAAAACCCACCTGTCTGCTGCCGCGGTCGGGGCCGCCGCGGCAGAATCGAGCATGCCGCGGGGCCCCCTTGTGCACGGCAGAGCCTGCCCTCCCCTGTAGCAGCTCTCTCTTTGGAGCTGAAGTCAGACGCGCCGGCTTGCAGAGCGCGAGGGAGGAGTTTCTCCCTCGCTGCTCTGTTAAGCCCGCGGGGGCTGATGGGAAGTTCCCATCAGCCCCCGCGGGCTTAACAGAGCAGCGAGGGAGAAACTCTTCCCTCGCGCTCTGCTCTGCAAGCCAGCGCGTCTGACTTCAGCTCCAAAGAGAGAGCTGCTACAGGGGAGGGCAGGCTCTGCCGTGCACAGGGGGGCCCCGCGGCACGCTCGATTCTGCCGCGGCGGCCCCGACCGCGGCAGATTAAAGTTTTTCTTTTTTTTAATTTTGGCTTGGCTGGGGGGGGTTGTTTGGACTGCTAATGGGCTGGGATGGGCTGGGCTGGGCTGGGGGGGGTTGTTAGGATTGCTAATGGGCTGGGCTGGGCTGGGGGGGGTTGTTAGGACTGCTAATGGGCTGGGCTGGGCTGGGCTGGGGGGGTTGTTAGGACTGCTAATGGGCTTGGCTGGGCTGGGCTGGGGGGGGTTGTTAGGACTGCTAATGGGCTGGGCTGTGCTGGGCTGGGGGGGGTTGTTAGGACTGCTAATGGGCTGGGCTGGGGGTTTTTAGGACAGCTAATGGGCTGGGCTGGGCTGGGGGGTTTGTTAGGACTGCTAATGGGCTGGGCTGGGGGGGGGCCCTGTTAGGACTGCTAATGGGCTGGGCTGGGCTGGGGGGGGTTTGTTAGGAATGCTATAGGGCTGGGATGGGGTATGTAAGCACAGCTAATGTGCTGGGCTGGGCTGGGGGGGTGTTGTTAGGACTGCTAATGGGCTGGGCTGGGGGTTGTTAGGACTGCTAATGGGCTGGGCTGGGCTGGGGGGGTTTGTTAGGCCTGCGAATGGGCTGGGCTGGGGGTTGTTAGGACTGCTAATGGGCTGGGCTGGGCAGGGCTGGGGGGGGTTGTTAGGACTGCTAATGGGCTGGGCTGGGGGTGTGTTAGGACTGCTAATGGGCTGGGGGGGGGGGGTTGTTAGGACTGGTGGGGGTTTGTTAGGACTGCTAATGGGCTGGGGGGTGTTAGGACTGCTAATGGGCTGGGGGGGTGGGGGTGGGTTAGGACTGCTAATGGGCTGGGGGGGTGGGGCTGGGGGGGTTAGGACTGCTAATAGGCTGATGGGGAGGGGTTAGGACTGCTAATGGGCTGGGCTGGGGGGGTTTGTTAGGACTGCTAATGGGCTGGGGGGGTGGGGGTGGGTTAGGACTGCTAATGAGCTGATGGGGAGGGGTTAGGACTTGAGGTGGGCTGATGTGGTTAGGACTGGTAATGGGCTGTGGGCTGATGGGGGGGGGGTTTAGGACTGGCAATGGGCTGATGGGGTTAAGACTGGAAGTGGGCTGATGGGGGGGTTAGGACTGGTAATGGGTTATAGGGGGGGCTTAAACTGAAAATGGGGTGATGGGGGGTTAGAACTGGAAGTGGGTTGATGGGGGGCTAGGACTGGTAATGGGTTGGGTGGTTGCTATGACTGGAAATGGGCTGAGTGGAAGGAGAGGCTTGAACTGCAAATAGCTGATGGGGAGGGAGCTTGGAATGGAAATGGGCTGTGAGGGAAGGGAGCTAGGACTGAAAATGGGCTGATGGAGCAGCTAGGATAGGACTGGAAATGGGCTGTTGGGGGGAGCTAAGATTGGAAATGGGCTGTGGTGGGGGCTTGAATTGAAATGGACTCATGGAGGGGCTAGAACTGAAAGTAGGCTCATGGGGGGGGGCTTGGACTGGAATTGGACTGAGTGGAGGGGAGCTATGATTTGACATGGGCTGATGATGGGGCTAGGAAATGACTAGAAATGGGCTGATGGGGGGCTAGGATTGGAAATGAGCTGATGAAGGGACTCAGACTGAAAATGGATGGGGGAGCTAGGACTGGAAATGGGTTGATGGTGGGCTAGGACTGGAAATGGGCTGATGCAGGGACTAGAAGGGAATGGATGCTGGGTGAGACTGGAACTAGAAGGGAGCTGATGTTGGGGGAGGATTAGAATGGGATGGGGCTGGGAGAGTAAAATGGAGAGGGGACAAATATTTTGTGTGGGAGGGATGAAAAATCTACAATTGGCCTGGTATTGGGAGAATAAGTGGGGATTGAGGATGGAGGGGTAAAATTTGTGTGGATGAAATAGGAATGAGGAAAGAGCAAAAGGAGAAAGATTAGTATGTTAAAGCAGATGTAGAGAGAGAGAATGGAAAAAAAAACTAGAAGAGAGAAGAAAGAACAAATGGACAGCAGACGATGGACAGTTAGCAGAAAACATGAAGAAACCAGAAGAAAGTGGCTGGAACAATTGCAACTGAAAAAAATGCACAAAAGGTAGAAATATCTCTTTATTTTGAATTTATTAACTGGAATATGAAACCTCTAGGAAATGTGCATCATTAACGTCTGTGCTTTGTTTGGTACAAGAGGAAATTAATTTATAGTTTTATTTCTACAGTGTTGTTGTACTTCCAAGTTTGGCTTTTGGGGTTCCCAGTTTAATTATTGCCTTCCTGTTTCTAAATTGTGATTCCTTGTTTGGTGATGGTCTATGTTCTGCATGTGTAACTGAGCTGAGGTATTCTGTTTATGTAATTCCTATTTGACATTGCCACTTGTTCTCTTTCCCCAGTATTCTCTGAAATGTATTGGTTTAATATTTGCAGTGTTGCCTTTTGATAGGTAGGGTATGGTGCTTTGTGAGTCCTGGTAATGCTGTCAGGATACGGTGGGTTTGCTATGGGTTCTAAATGGGCAGCGTTTGTAGTGGTTCCTAATGTGCCTGGCGGTTGGCACTGGATTATAGTAATGTAGAAATCTTTTAGTCTTTCTTTATCCATACACTCATTAAGAGACATGTTTACTAAAAGTTAGTGTATGGTAACATTATGCAAATATTTATGCAAATAAGGCCACTTATGCAAATGAGGCCCCGCACTGAGTCTCCGCACATGGCCCCGCACCCACCTTGGGCCGCCCCTGAGCAGAAGACACAAAGAAACCAGAAGAAAGTGGCTGGAGCAATTGCCACTGAAAAAGAATGCACAAAAGGTAGAAAAATATCTCTTTATTTTGAATTTTTTAACTGGAATATGTCAGCTCTTGGAAATGTGCATCATTAACATCTGCGCTTTGTTTAGTACAAGAGGCAATTAATTTCTGGTTTTATTTCTACAGTGTTGTATATTCCAAGTTTGGCTTTTGGGTTCTCAGTTTAATTATTGTCTTCCTGTTTCTAAATTGTGATTCCTTGTTTGGTGATGGTCTATGTTCTGCATGTGTAACTGAGCTGAGGTATTCTGTTTATATAATTCCTATTTGACATTGCCACTTGTTCTCGTTCCCCAGTAGGTCATGTATTGTTATTTTCTGAAATGTATTGGTTTAATATTTGCAGTGTTGCCTTTTGATAGGTAGGGTATGGTGCTTTGTGAGTTCTGGTAGTGCTGTTAGGATACGGCGGGTTTTCTATGGGTTCTAAATGGGCAGTGTTTGTAGTAGTTCCTAATATGCCTGGCAGTTGGTACTGGATTATAGTAATGTAGAAATCTTTTAGTCTTTCTTTATCCATATACTTATTAAGAGGCATGTTTACTAAAAGTTAGTGTATGGCAGAGCTACTCAATTCCAGTCCTGGAGGTCTGCAACCCTGCAGGTTTTTGGGATATCCCTAATGATATGCATGAGATATATATGCATTAGAGATAGCTTGCCAACCTGACTGGTTTTTGGCCCTCCAGGGCTGGATTTGGAGACCCCTGCCTTACACCTCTGTCATTTAAGATTGTAAGTGGGCAAGGTGCAGATGTCCAAGACATCAAAAAGGTTAGAATTTGTCACATTCCTCCTTGCTTCTCACCACCACCAAAATATTGTCTATTAGACAACGTTTTGGTGGTGTTGAGAATCTAGGAGGAATGTGACACATTCTATCTACCCTTTTGATGTCTAGAACATCTGTACCTTGCCCACTCACAATCTTAAATGACAGAGGTGTAAGGCAGGAGTCTCCAAATCCAGCCCTGGAGGGCCACAAACCAGTCAGGTTGGCAGGCTATCTCTAATGCATATATATCTCATGCATATCATTAGGGATATCCCGAAAACCTGCAGGGTTGCAGACCTCCAGGACCGGAATTGAGTAGCTCTGGTGTATGGTAACATTATGGAAATATTTATGCAAATGAGGCACCTTATGCAAATGAGGCCCCGCACCGAGTCTCCACACATGGCTCCGCACCCCCCTTGGGCCGCCCCTGTCAGAGGTTAGGGAGGAATCAAAAGGCAGAGAGTTAACACAGGGGCTATGTGGGAGGGAGGGTAATGTCAAGAGCAGTATGAAATAGGTGGGTCTTGAGCATGTGTTTGAATTTAGTAAAGGAGAGTTCAGCACGGAGGAGAGTAGGCAGAGAGTTCCAGAGGGCAGGTCACAGAAAGAAGAAGGCAGAATTCTGGGTGAATTCAAGGTCAGCACAAAGAAGGAAGAGCAAGACAGTGAGAATGGAGGGATCAAAGAAGACAGGGCGGAGTGTGAAATTGAAGAAGATCCATAAGATATTTGGGTGTATCAGTTTGGAAAGCCTTGTGAACCAAGATGAGCATCTTGTAATTGATCCAATATTTAAAGGAAAGCCAGTGTAAATGAATGAGTAGGGGAGTGATACAGTCAGAGCAGGAGGTATGAGTGAGGAGACAGGCCAACGGGTTCTGGAGAAGTTGGAGATGCTGAAGTTGATAGTGGGGCAATCCAGCAAGGGCAACATTACAGTAGTCAAATCTAGAGGTGACTATGGATAAAGTGAGCATTGTCAATGATTGGTTAGAGAGAAATGGGCATACGGTGTGGATCTGTCATAGGGAGGCAAAAGAATGGCAGACAAGGGTACATATGTACTCATGAAGAGGGATGAATCCAGAGTCACTCTGAGATACCGGTTGAAATTCACTAGAGAAAGAGCGGAATGTGCAATTGAGAGGGCCAAAGAGGGGCCAGATATATGAAAGGTGAACCAGATAGCATCGTATTTGGATGTTTTGAAATGGAGGAAGTTTGCTAATAACCAAAAGGAGACCTGAAGTAGACAGGAGTTCATAGTACTGAGATTGAAAGCAGTGGGACTGGAATGGTGGAGCAGAATGATGCCGTCAGCATAAAAATAGGACGATATACCAGACTGTTGAATGATGAGTGCTAGGGTGGCTAGGAAAATGTTGAATAAGAGACGGGCCAGGACAGAGCACTGGGGGATACCACAAGTGAGAGGTGTAGGTAAGGAAGTAGCAGGCCCAGCCTGGACAGAAAAAGAACGAGTGGAAAGATAAGACCGAAACCAACTATGCACTGAGCCATGCAGACCAAACTCCTGAACTCGACAAAAGAGAAGAGTGTGATGGTCGACTAAATCAAGCACAGAAGACAGATCGAGGGAAAGAGCAAGTGTGATATTACCACAGTCATGCGAATGTGCTGTGACCTGCCCTGAACCCGGATTGATGAGGATGAAGTGCAAAAGTGAAGTCAAGATGAGCCAAGAGATGTGCAAAGAGAAGTTTTTCTAGTATCTTTAACAGGAAAGAAAGGTTTGAAACAAGACGCCATTGAGCCAGGACAGTAGGATCTAGGGACGGTTTCTTGAGAATAGGTCAAATTAGAGCATATTTCCAATGGGAAGGGAAGGTACTGGAAGAGAGGCTGGAATTAAACATAGCAAGAACATAGGGAAGAAGAGCAAGGGAGGGTTCGGGAAGCCAATGAGAGGGAATGGGGTCAAGAATACTGGTGGTCTTTTGAGAAGACAGTAGGACTTTGGATAACTCTGATGATGAGATGGTACGGAACGATGACCATACGTGGCTTAGAGCAGGAGTGGAAGATGAAGGAGGGGAAGGAGTGAGCAGGGGGCACAGCGAGGAAGGGGACAATGGTGGGGGATGAGCAGGGAACTGGGCCCATAAGGTGGAGAACTTGTCGGAGAAGTGGGAGGCAAGGCAAGTTGCATCAGGAACAGAAGAATGGCGGGCCACTGTTGCAGGGTCATGCAATGTGGATAGAGAGCAGAGAACATGATAAAGTTGTTGAGTGGAGTTAGAGGCAGAGGAGATCAAGTTGGAGTAGTAGGTCTTCTTCATAGCATGGATGAAGGATCTATAGTGGCGGTGACAATCCAGGAAATATAAGAGGGAGCTGGTGGAGGGGTGTTTACGCCAGCGATGTTCTACCCGCCTAAGATAGGAGCAATGTAAAAGAAGAGCCGAGTTAAACCATGGGTGACGGTTGGAGAAATGTTTGTTGGGTGTAGATGGAGAAGGTGCAAGCTGATCCAAAGAAGAGGATAGTGAGGAATGCCTCGACAGGGAGGGAGGTGAAATCAGGAGGAAAAAGAGCATCCCCAAAAGGGAACTGTTGAAGAGGAAGGGACGTAATGCAGTGCCTAAGCTGGGATGGGGCCAAAGAGGCTGACAAGGAGGAGGGGGCCAGTGGAAAAGAAAAGGAATAAAGGATGATGAAATGATCAGTCCAAGGAAGTGGGAAGGCAGAGAGCAATAGCAGAGCATAAGGAAAAGTTTCAGCAGGGCCGGCCCATCCATTGAGCAAGAATATTGTTTGCACAGGGCCCCGCGTTTCAGGGGGCCCCATGCAAACAACATCCTGAAAACTAGCGGCAGGCAAGGCGGCTTTAGAGGGAGCCGGACTGGAAATGGATGGGGGAGCTAGGACTGTAAATGGGCTGATGGTGGGGCTAGGATAGGATTAAAATGGGCTGATGGGGGGCTAGGACTGGAAATGGGCTGATGTGGGGACTAGAAGGGAGCGGATGCTGGGTGGGGCTGGAACTACAAGAGAGATGATGTTGGGGAAGGATTAGAATGGGAGGGGGCTGGGAGAGTGAAATGGAGAGGGGAAGAATATTTTGTGTGGGAGGGAAGAAAAATCTACAATTGGCCGGGTATTGGGAGAGTAAGTGGGGATTGAGGATGGAAGGGTAAAATTTGAGTGGATGAAAAAGGAATAAAGAAAGAGATGGAGGAAAGAGCAAAAGAAGAAAGATTATTTTGTTAAAGCAGATGTAGAGAGAGAATGGAAAAAAACTAGAAGAGAGAAGAAAGGACAAATGGACAGCGGATGATGAAGAGTTAGCAGAAAACACGAAGAAACCAAAAGAAAGTGGCTGGAGCAATTGCAACTGAAAAAAATGCACAAAAGGTAGAAAAATATCTCTTTATTTTGAATTTATTAGCCGGAATATGTCAGCGCTGGGAAATTTGCATCATTAACGTCTGCGCATTGTTTAGGGCAAGAGGAAATTAATTTATAGTTTTATTTCTCCAGTGTTGTTGTACATTCCAAGTTTGGCTTTTGGGGTTCCCAGTTTAATTATTGTCTTCCTATTTATAAATTGTGATTCCTTGTTCTTTGTTTGGTGATGGTCTATGTTCTGCATATGTAACTGAGCTGAGGTATTCTGTTTATGTAGTTTCTATTTGACATTGCCACTTGTTCTCTTTCCCCAATAGGTCATATATTGTTATTCTCTGAGATGTATTGGTTTAATATTTGCAGTGTTGCCTTTTGATAGGTAGGACATGGTGCTTTGTGAGTCCTGGTAGTGCTGTTACAATATGGTGGGTTTGCTATGGGTTCTAAATGGACAGTGTTTGTAGTAGTTCCTAATATGCCTGGCGGTTGGCACTGGATTATAGTAATGTAGAAATCTTTTAGTCTTTCTTTATCCATACACTAACTTTTAGTAAACATGCCTCTTAATGATATGTTAACATTATGCAAATATTTATGCAAATGAGGCCCCACACTGATTCTCTGCATATGGCCCCGTACCCCCCTTGGGCAACCCCTGAGTGTGAGGGTAATAATAAGATCCAGGGTGTGCCCCACCATGTGCATGGAGCAGCGAACATGTTGCTGCAAAGAGAGATCACAAAAGAGATCAAGGAGGGTTTTATCCTTGAGAGTCCTGGGACAGTCTGGATGGATGTTAAAGTTACCAAGAATCAGCAGGTGTGGGTAGAAGAGAGGAATGTGGGAGAGGGTGGTCAGTAGAGAATCCCAGGTCTCAAAATGAAGTGAAGCAGGAGCCTATAGCAGAAGAATATAAATAGGGGGATTGGAATCCAGACAGAGCAGTAAGGACAGGGTAATGCAGGCTCGGAGAATGAATTTCACAGAGAGGTATATGGGTACGACAGAAAGCCGCGACCCCCATGCCGGCCCGAGCGAGAGGTCAACAGGGCAGAGAAGCCAGGTGGGAGAGAACAGGTCAGGAGGGGATCATTACCATCACCCAACCAGGTTTCAGTGAGAAAAAGTATGTCAATACTGTGCTGTGAAACAGAGTCCTGAACAAGAAGGGTCTGTGAGCGCAAAGACCTACAATTGAGAAGGGCCATGATAAAGGTCAGAAAAGAGGGGAGGGTGGATGGGGGTGGAATAGCAGAGACGGCTAGGGGACCGATCACATGATTACTAAGAATCATTGCGGCAGAGCTAGATATGTACGGGGGTATGCTCAAAGTGTGCCAACCCCGAAGTACTAGAATTGCGGTCATACTGAAAGAATACACAGAGAGAAAATAGAGCTCAACTGCAAGGAAGGTTAATGGGGCAAGGTAGCAGAACTTACCCAAATGCTGGTAAAGGAAAGGCTTATTGCATGTATTCCGGGAAGTGAAGATGACAGACAGCAGGATATGAGCAATGGTGAAGAGCAGTGAATTACCGGAGTCATCCCCAGGAGCTCGCACAAGGATCGGGTCCTGCTCCTCGTGCATGCCCCTGTGGCGCGGGAGACACGCAGCATGGTTTTAATAGTGGGAGCCAAACCGGAAGGAACTCCACCATGGGTCCGATGGCGGCGTCACTTCCGGGCACAGGAGGATGTGGGTAGTGAAGTCTACATTAGCGAAATACCTGGAGGAGGAGAAGAGGGGAACAGCGCTCAGTTACCGTCGCAGTACAATAGCAGCAGCAGCGATCCAAGCTATTCTTTACATTATTTCCGTTTTAGTGCAGATTTTTTTCTTTGCCAATTTTTGCCTATCGGTATCTTATTAAATTAGGTATAAAGTAAAAGAAAAAAAAAACAATGTGGAAGTAAAAAAATGCTTTTAAAATTTAACACGGAGTTTTGACATAGTCTTATTACATCATCTTAGTTGAGTGGCAAAAGTTTGATAGTTTATATTGGGCACTTTGAGAGAAGCAGCTATTCACCCTGAAGCCGAGATCAACTACATTATCTTACATTTCTCTTTTGATGTGACACAATATGAAAAGTGTCTAATCTCTCAGCCTGAATCATTTCCAGTATTTGATAAGGCAGCTGGTCAAACTGTAGACTTATCGCATTCAACAGATTTTCCTGATGGTCCTTTGATTTCAGATATTACCCTAAATCGGTGGCTCTCAACCAATGTGTCAGGACACACTAGTGTGTCACCAAGAATTGGGAGGTGTATCACCAAATATTTGACACAGCCAGTATGCCCATGCTCTCCTTAACACCCAAGTGTGCCCTTAGGGTGAGGAGAGCACAAAGCAGAAAACCAGATATTTGAAACCCCTCTAGCTACTCCCTAATTCTGCTTCCTTCCCCTCATAATACTACTACTACTACTGAACATACACAGTGGCGTACAGAGACATGTAAGAGCTTACAAACTAGTCAAGACAGACAGCACAAAAGGGGACTAGGATATGTCTAGAGCAATGGGAAGAAAACACATAATGATCACTGTTGCTGCTAGCTCCAAAGATTGAAATGTTTCCAGTCTGCTCCCCTCTTCTGGACAATCAATGCCTCTGCATACTGAACCTACCTGCGCTTTCACAGCAATCATTGATGTCACCAGCCCGGGTGAGTGAGGACGAGAGACGACAAGATTCATGGATGAGGTGGGGACTCGAGGGATTGGGTGGAAATGTAAAGATGGTGGGAGTGTGGACTGAGAAACTGAGTAGGGGATGGGATTATGTGGCAAAGAGGACAAGGCAACTGGGTCAGGGTACGTGTAAGGGTATGTTACACGGGCTGGCATATTTGAGACGAGACAGAAAGATGGGGTGGTGTACAGAGACGATATGAAACTATAAAGGGTGTGCAGCTGCTGGGAAAGGGCTAAGAGAGAGGAAAGGGATGGGATTATAGAAGGTGGACATTGAGAAGCAGTAGAGGAGGTGAAAGAAGCAAATCAGGGAATAAGAGACAGAAGAGGGAGGGCTGGAGGCCAAGAAAGAGTAGATAAGTGACAGGGAAGGAACTGGTGCCGGTGAGGGGACAAGAGGCAGAGGAAGGTATATGAGGGCTAAGGAAAGGGCTTGAGTACAAAGGACTGGAAAGAGGGTGCTAGGTACTGAGGGGGAACAACAGGAGGAATATTGGTGTTCTCTATCTGCAGTGCTGCCTTTTTAAAGATACAATTCTTGTTGTGTGTGTGCTGCAAGTTGGTGCTGTTATGATGTGGATATTTTGCTACATAGGTTCTCAGTAGCTTATTTTCAGGGTTTTACATTACTTCACAAAATATTTGGCAGGTGGCACCTGAGGGATTTTGTGTTGCTATTACTGAGGTGATACCAAATTTGAATGTATCTTTTCATGTATGTCAGTCTGCAAAGGGAAACATCCTAGCTCTGCTCTGTACAAACTTCAGAATAGGCAAAAAAAAATCTTGATATTGACATTAACTTTAGGGGATCTTTTACCAAACGGGCTCTAACTGTCAGCATGTGCTCTGGCATGGCCTGAAGGTGTGCTGGGATATGCATGGACAGCTAGCACAGGACCATGACAGTTACTGTGGGCCGCTTTCCATGCTAACTGTAAATCACACATTGGTGTGGTAAGGGGGCAGGCTAGGGGCGGAGAGTGTGTGTGGTGAGCACAGCACAGTTAGCATGGGGATAAACACCTCGCACCAACTGTGACCCTTGAAATTAGAGTGGGTTCACCTAATGCCACCTCAAGAAGCAGCGTTAAATGCACCCACACTATTTATATGCCACGTTAGGGCACAGGGCTCTGCGTTAAGTGCCGGGAAAATGCTTTCCCTGCCCCCAACGGTTAACATGGTGGTGTTGTGCCTAATGTAAAATGGATTACATGTTATAAGCACGTTATTGTTAGACCAACTTCACTATAATTCCATGTAGACCCTATGTTCTAGAAACCGGTTATAGTTACTGTTATATATAATCCGCTCATTTCAATGTTCCGTGTAAACCACTCTGATTCTAAGATAAAGAAGTATATAAAAAAGAACAAATAAATGTGCCATTATTTTGGAGCTACTGGTTCATTAGGTGGAACACCTTAGCATCCTTTTTATTTATTTTATTTATTTATACAGTTTTGTATACCGCCTTATCCTTCAATCAAAGCGGTCACAACACAATTGGAGGATACATTTAACATGCGGGGATATGAGACACATACACTAATACTTACAGGGAACATGGGCAATGGAGGGTTAAGTGGCTTGCCCAAGACCACAAGGAGCATCTGTGGGACTAGAAACCCCAGTCCTTCCGGCCCAAGGTTGCTGTCCTCTAGTGGGATTTGAACCCCCGACCTTCCGGCCTGAAGTACCTTGCCCCAACCACTAGGCTACTCCTCCCTCTTTTGTAAAAGACCCCCTTAGTTAGGGCCGGCGCTACCATTAGGCAAACTAGGTAGTCACCTAGAGCATCAGCCCTCGGGGGGGCACAGCCGCTACTGCCCCCATGCAGACAGGAAGTGTAATTAGAAAGGGGTGGAAGCAAGAATAGTACCACAGCACCAGAGCTGAAGGCAACTATGGCAGTAACACACATGTAGGCCATGTTATTAGCATGGGAGGCCCGTGCTACATTCATGAGGTATATGTATCTGTCTTCCTGAAGTTAGCACAGTTCAAAGACACAGCAGCACACAAGCCAACGGCAAGTGCAGTTGATGCAGGCTACTACGCTAGCCGTGACTTGCCATCAGTGCCTACGTTCCGTGTATGACCCGTCTAGTCCCTGCATCATCGAGTGCTACCTGGTTAGCATGGCATTTTTATCACAGGGGCCCATGCTACTTTATAACACAATGCTCTTACCATTTGCTAAATCCTGTGCTACCAGGTAGTGTACTTTAGTAAACATGTCCCTTAGTACGTATTAACTTCACTCATGCTAACTGTAATATGCAGTCAACACCCCCTCTCTGCCCCTAACCTGCCCAGTCCCCACCTCATCATGCACTAAGCAGTTAGCATGAGACTTATATCACGCTTGCTGCTCTTAGCACGCGATGACCATTACCACAGTCCTGCACTAACCATTTAGTGCACTCTAGAGCACGTGTTAACTGTTAGCACGCTTTAGTAATCCTGCCCTAAATGATTGAATATTAAATAAAGCCTTACTGTTTAGCCATTTGTTTAAAATTTTCCAAGAAGGGGCTAAGGACAGGCTAAATCATCTCAGAGTTTCCTGGCATGTTGGGCCATTCCCCACATTGGCCAACTCAAGTTGCACAAGCACAGCGGGGGAGAGAATGGGCATGTTGGGAGTTTCCCTTTCCCCTGCAGCTGCAGATGATTATTGCTGCATTTATTGTTTAAACTGGTGGTTCTCAACCCAGTCCTCTGGGACTCTTGGTCCAGTTGGGCTTTCAGGGTATCACAATGAATATGCATGAGATAGATCGGCTTCCATTGTATACAGATCTATCTCATGCATATTCATTGTGGATTTCCTGAAAACCTGACTGGCCTGGGGGTCCTAAAGGACCGGGTTGAGAACCACTGGTTTAAACAGTCAACTGTTCAAATATCATTGCATTTCAGTAGTCTAAATAGTAACTATATAAATGTTCTTTACATTTTAATTGATATAGACAATCACTAGTTAGTGTTAAAATTGGAACACTCTCATTTATTCTTAGGGATGAAAGACAGAAAATTGAGTAATGAATTGTCCTATTATATCAAGTTCTTATTTTCTTTTTTAAAATAATTCTTGACATAATTCGAGACGATATTGAGCCTGTGGCAGTGAGTATCCGGTTTCAGCGGCGACCTCCGCAGGATTCCAGAGAGCATCGATATTCAGACGCTATCTGGATAGCCAACCACATACATGGTTTATTATCTGGTTGGCGGACTGAAAGTCGCTGCTAACTGCATAACCCCTAAGACTGCCCACGGACCACTTCCACGCTTTCTGGTTAGAGCTGCGGCAGCCAGAGGAAATGTTCAGTGGTGCAGTCAGAAGATCCCTGCTGAATGCTGGGCTCAGCAGGGTTTATCCGGTTCGCAGGTCCTGCTGACAGATAAACCCTCCTGAATATCAGGCCCATAGTTTTCTATGGTATCCATTAGGTTAGTGGCATATATATGTAGGTCTCTGTGTTCAAAACTGGTTGTGGACACGCTTCCCCTTAAACTGAAGAATATAATCCTGAAATGAACATACTCTGGATTTTCACCAACTACTCCATGTACTCTTTTGTAAAGGCTGGCTGAATGAATTTTTAAGTCGATAAATACAGGAAACAGAAAAGAACAATGTATCTGATATCAGCTAAAGAGGCGTTGGTGGCTCAGGGTGATAAGAAGTTCAGTTATAAGG
Source organism: Ichthyophis bannanicus (assembly GCA_033557465.1). NCBI lineage: Eukaryota > Metazoa > Chordata > Amphibia > Gymnophiona > Ichthyophiidae > Ichthyophis > Ichthyophis bannanicus. The sequence continues at coordinate 422,345,103 of CM066038.1, forward strand.
GTGGAAGAAGCATCTGACGGAGACAGAAGAAACATGAAGCATCTGTTACTGTGGGGTCTGATCATGGCTGCGCTTGCTGTTGCATTCACACGGCGTTTCGATAGGTAAAATCTATTAAGATTTAAAAGCAGCCCAGTTTTCGGAGGGTACTTTTAAATCTTAACCCCACTATTCTCCTGTTCATACCCTTGTTGATTTTAACCACTCCTTAATTCTCTTATCTCTGTGATTTGTCTGTCTTGGCAGGGACCATCTCTTATGTGTATGTATGTATAGCGTGGCATAATTCTAGCAGTGGTATGGAAACGATAAGCATTAGTATAAAAGCAGTAGTAGTAACAATCTCTTTTAGTGATCTTCAAAAGACATATATATTTCTTTCTAAATGTGATTATTTTTCCTCTTTTGCAGAGATAAGGTCTTGCGTGTCAAGCCACGGGATGAAAATCAGCTTGAGTTTGTGAAATACTTGTCCAGCATTGTCCAGGTAGGGCGCCTTCAAGCTTATGGCATCTGTGATAGAGTAAGGATGTCTTTTCACATCTTTTGATCAATGAGCCTTATTTTCATTGTATATGATGCAGGACCCCTTAGCTGAAATACTAGCCAAGAGGAAGTTCTTGGTTATGTTTTAGATATGTGAAGCACAGTTCTAGTTACTGAATTGAGAGCCATTTTTAAAAGCAACTTACCAGGACAAATTGGCTGACCGTAAGCTGTAGGTAAACCTATGCACATTTGAAAATGTATTGATTAGCAATCTTGGGCCAGGGTTTGACTAGGAAAGGAAACAGCATGCATAGGTTTGCATTTTCAAAATTACATGTTCTTGTCCTCAGAAAAAATAACTGCAATGAAACTGAACAAATTTTATTAGGAACACGTCATTCAAACTATAGTGCCTGTAGGGGAGGGTCCACTGCTTACCCCTGGAATAAGCAGCATGGAACCTGGCCATCTTTTGGGAACCTGACAGATACTTGTGACCTGGATTGGCCACTATTGGAAAAGGGATATTGGGCTCAATGGATCTTTGGTCTTCCCAGTATGGCTTATCTTATGTTCATATATCCATACAGTTGTTTATCTATACACATAGGTTTGCTTGTGTAAATGTACTCATGCTTTCCAAAGTGCAACCTGCACCTACAAGTCAATGCTGACTCCTGGCAACCCAACAGCTCCTGTATTTTTTTGGTAGTGTGACTAGAAGTAGATTGCCAGGTCTTTCTTCTGAAGCACTGGAAGATTAAGTGGCTTACCTAAGACCACAAGAGGTGCTAGTGGGAATTGAACCCTGGTTGCTTGGTTACCAAGCCAGTACTCTAACCTCTAGGCTACTCCTCTTTTCAAGAAGGCAGAAAGCGTTGATTGCTGCTAAGTGACTCCAACTCCCACAGCAGCATTATCTTTAACATATCAGAGGAGGTCCCATCCCCCACAGATAGAAGAAGGAAGGGCACCCATGGGGAAGAGGAACATTGACTGACTGCCAGCAGAAGGAAGAAAGGTCCACCACCGCCATGACTAAAGCCATAGTATTCGTAGAGGCCTCTACTAATGCCACAGGTTTAGTACTGGAGGCTGCAACCCTTCTTTCCTCCTTCTGCTAGTGGCGGTTCAGACCTCTCCTCAAGAAATCCTACCTGTCCTTCTAATTATCGACCCATCTCCCTCCTCTCCTTCATTTCTAAACTACTTGAATTTGTGATTCACCACTGCTGCCTTGACTTCCTCTCCTCTCATGCCCTCCTGGATCCTTTACAGTCTGGCTTTCATCTTTTACACTCTGTTGAAATGGCTCTTGCCAAAGTCTCCAGTGACTTGTTCCTGGCAAAATCCAAGGGCCTTTACTCTGTCCTCATCTTTGTTGACCTCTCTGCTGCTTTTGACACTGTTGACCACAGCCTTCTCCTTGATACCCTGTCCTCACTTGCTTTTAGGGGCTCTGTACTATCCTGGTTCTCCTCCTATCTCTCCTATTGCTCTTTCAGTGTTAGTTCTGGTGGCTTCTCCTCTGCTGCTATCCTGCTCTCAGTTGGTGCATCCCAAGGATCTGTCTTGGGTCCACTCCTTTTCTCTCTATATACCCAGTCCTTTGGTGTGCTCATCTCTTCCCATGGCTTTCAGTACCATCTTTATGCTGATGACTCCCAGATCTACCTCTCTGCCTGAAATCTATCCGGCAATTCAGACCCGGATCTCTGCCTGCCTTTCTGACTTTGCTGCTTGGATGTCTCACCGTTACTTGAAATTGAACATGGCCAGGACTGAGCTTCTTATTTTTCCCCCTAAAACCTCCTCTCCTCTTCCTCCTTTCTCAGTCTCTGTGGATAACTCTCTACTTCTTCATGTTTCCTCAGCTCTCAATCTTGGGGTTGTCTTTGACGCCTCTCTCTCTCTCTCTCGTTCTTCACACACATCCATCTGATAGCTAAGAACTGACGTGTCTTTCTCTATAACATCAACAAAATCTGCCCATTCCTTTCTGAACACACTACTAAGACGCTTATCCACTCCTTAATCACCTCCTGTCTTGACTACTGTAACCTACTCCTTGCTGGTCTCCCGCTGAATCATCTCTCTCCCCTTCAATCTATTCAACATTCTGCTGCGCGGCTAATCTTCCGCCAGCCTCGTCATGCTCATATTACCCCTCTTCTCAAGTCACTTCATTGGCTCCCCATCCGTTTCTGCATCCAGTTCAAACTTCTCCTGCTGACCTATAAGTGCATTCACTCTGCAGCTCCTCGCTACCTTTCTTCTCTTATCTCTCCTTACACCCCCCCCCCCCTCCTCTTGGGAACTCTGCTCTTCTGTCAAATTGCTTCTATCTATGCCCGTCTCTTCTATTGCTAACTCCAGACTTCGCTCCTTTCACCTTGCTGTACCTTACATCTAGAACAAACTTCCTGTGTCTGTACGCCAGGCACCTTCTCTGACCCTTTTCAAATCCAGGCTGAAAACTCACTTCTTCTCTGCTGCTTTTGGTTCTTGACTCACCTGATCTCTTTGTTTCTTTACCATTCCCCCTTGTTTTATCCCTGTCTACACCTTCTGTGTTGTCTGTCTTGACTAGATTGTAAGCTCTGATGAGCAGGGACTGCCTCTTACATGTCTGTGCAGTGCTGCATACATCTTGTAGCGCTCTACAAATGTTCAGTAGTAGAAGTAGTAGTAGTAGACTCTGTTCCTTTAAGTGCAAAAAATGGTTAGAAGCTGCAAGAGGATAAGGGAAAGGAATAGAGGACAGAACAAAGGAGAGGGGATGAATGATGGGAGATAGAGGAGGAGGGGAAAGGTTAGAAGGTATGATGAGGGGGGAAAGGAGGTGCAAAGAAGAGAGGGGATGGAGGTGAGGAAGCAAGAGTGCAATGGGGAGGAGAAGAGGGATGTATGAGAGGAGACTGAAAGGCAGGGATGAGAGTGCAAGGAGAGGGGGAGTGGAAGGGGCTGGAGAAGGCTGTAAGGGTGAAGGGACATGGAAAACAGGACGTAGATATGGGGAAGGATAGGGAAGGGAGGAAAGAGTTCAAAGGGGTGGGAGATTAAAGATGTGAGTGCTTTCACACCAAACCCTCTATCCCTTTCCCACCAACACCAATCTGAAAAATGGTCCAACTTTCACCCTATAACCAAAGACACTATCAAGACTACTATTTCAAACCTTAACACTACGACCTCTCAACTTGATCCATGTCCAGTAAACTGGATCAAGCATACCCTTACTACACTATCCCCCTTTATCCTTCCCATAGTTAACCTGTCGCTGCGCCAAGGATACTTACCACCTTCCCTCAAACATGCACAAATCCGTCCAATAATTAAAAATAACACCCTTGACAAAACATCACCCAACTCCTACAGACCTATCTCTAGTATCCCATTTATGGCTAAACTGATTGAAAAGATCGTCCAAACTCAAACACAAGATCATATAGAAACCTCAGCCCCACTTGATGATCAACAATATGGCTTTCGCCCTTACCATGGTGTAGACACCCTATTAACAGTACTCCTCGATACATTAATAAGAGGCATTGATAACCATAAACAAGCTTTCATTCTCCTCTTTCTAGACATCTCTGCAGCGTTTGACAGTGTACACCATGCTCTAATGCTTAACAGACTAGAACAAATAGGAACCCACTCAACTGTACAAAATTGGTTCACCTCATATCTAACTGATCGAACACAAACCGTCCGAACTAACACTGAAACTTCTAAAACATACAAACAGGAAATTGGTCTCCCACAAGGCTCCGCCCTCTCTGCCCTCCTATTTAATATATATCCAACCGGTATGTGACATCTTCAAGAAATTTAAAGTCCACTACCACATATATGCAGACGACATGATGATGTACATTCCATTCACAATCCCAACACTCCCACTACAACTGTTAACAGAATGCTTCTCTGAATTAACAACCTGGCTAAAAGAACACAATCTCCATATCAATCATTCTAAAACGGATATATTAATAGTAACCAAAAACCAATCCTACATACCTCCAACACACATCACTCTCCAAAATCACAACATTACTATAAAAAATGAAGTGAAATACCTGGGTGTCACTCTTGACTCACACCTTAGTATGGACACACATATTCGTAACATCACTAAGAAGATCTACTTTAAACTCAAAATTTTAAAACAAGTACGTCCTCTTGTACTTCTACATGATTTTCTGAGCATTGTACAGGCCATCATCACACCACACTTTGATTTTGCAAATCTCACCCTACTAGGAACAACAAAACAAAACATTAAAAGACTCCAACTTGCCCAAAATGCAGCAGCAAGAATTGTAATGAAGGTCCCACCATTTGAACACATTACCCCTATACTAGCAAACCTTCACTGGCTCCCAATTCAATCCAGAATAAATCACAAATTGATTATCACCACATTTAAGACTTTAAACACAATGGCCCCAGTCCCCTTGACAAAACTTATCACCAAAGACACATCCCAAACTTCGCTCCGGAGAGGCCACACGAACAGAATTAGGATCCCGAAAGAATTCACAACTGCTAAAAAGACTACTAATAGGAAAGCGTTCTCACATGCAGCTCCCACCCTATGGAACTCCCTCCCTGAAGAAATAAGAGCATTAAATGATGCAAAGGAACTCCGCAAGAAATTAAAAACTTATCTATTCACCTCCCATTTTGGCACACTTGAAAACACCTTACCTCCGACAGGTAATGGTTAATAACAACCTAGGGTACACCAACTCTAATTCTCCTAGCAAACTACAATTACAATTAAAATCGAATAAATAACTACTTGTAAATCCTGTATATAAATATATGTAATAAATCAAAATATGTAAATAAGTTCGTTTGTTTTAACAAGTTTTACCATATTTAGTCATTCATGATTAATGTATATTGCAAATTTGTACCAAGTTAACAAATGTTCTATGTAAAACAGCTACTTTGTACCTAGTTAACAAATGTTCCATGTAAAACAGACTTGTAAATCTGTTCACTCTTGTTCATTGTAAACCGCACCTGATCTGTGGAAGGTAGCGGTATATAAGCAACTGTTAAATAAATAAATAAATAAATAAATGAAGATAAGGAGGCCAGAATGTTATATGTCAAGAGGCACACCCACCACACAATCCCGCTCCACACACACACACACTCACACACCACAAACACCCATATACCTCCCTCCCACACACCACGTTATTCAAGACAGACACAAATATATACACGATACCACTCACAGAGATGTCTCATACAGCCTCTACCACGCTACGGGACACACTTTCCATATCTCTTCCCACCTAGTCCTCCGCACAGACATGCATGAGTCTGCAAATGAAGGAAGGGGGAAACGTGCCATTTTGTCACGCTATACTGTAAGAATGCACTTTATTCTGTCTGAATTTTAACTTGAAGAGAATATAATACAAAATGAACCAAAAAATATACAAGTACTTTTCTCAGAGACAATTTTCAAAGAGGTGGTAGGCTCATACGTTCACTAAGAAAAGTGGTTCAAAATACCTGTGGACTTTGAACCAATGTGAGCCATTTTCAAAAATAACTCCAGTGATAAATGGACAAAAAAATTATCCAGTTGCTATCACATATGAACTTTCTAGACTTAGGTGGTGTCACAAGCTCACACGTGTCTTTGAATACCATAATTGCTGTGCTAATCCAATAAAATGCAATTGGCAGAGAACAGCTGATTAATGAAATGCAATGCACTGAATTCCTCTCTTGCAGCTAGATTTCTGGACCCCAGATTCAGCTCATGGCATTGTCACCCAGATGGAAGTGGACTTCCGTGTCGCAGCGGATCAGTCTGAAACTGTCCAGACGCTTCTAGAACAGAATGATCTGCAATATGAGTATGTCTTTACTTATCATTTATATGTTAGGCTAAAGGATGCTGGAGAATGGTTCATTTTATTCCATTTTTCCTGTAAAATTACAAAACTTTGGTCAAAACTTAGAGCACAATTGAAACCTCAATTTTGGTTTGATGTCGTACATACAAGCTTAGTTCGGTTTGAACTTTTGAAGCCCACGTTTTCAATTTCCTGCAGGGGAGCTTTGAAGTGACATAAGGCATGGGACTAGGTGATGGTGCAGGAAACGTATACATACTCGTATGCTGTTTCACTTTTATCTGCATAAATAACCCCTGAAAGCTTATATTGTTTGCAACTTCCTCCTATATGAGGGCGACAAATATTTGATTTAGACACCACAAGCTCACATAGTGATGTGAGGGAAGTTGATGCAAGAGGATAATTCAAAACTGAAACTTTGCATGGAAAAGTCATGCCAGTGGTTTATTCTGGCAACGTGCACTTGTAGTGAATCTTACGCAAGGACTGTATCTGCCTCCCTCACATAGCTCCGTCTCCAGAGTATTACATACACCCTAATTGCTTTAAATGGTATCACCGTGTCCCCTTCCTATTCACAGAATCAGCTCTTCCCCATAACCTGGGCAGACTTATCCTGACTTTTGTGTCACTCCTCAGCATTAATGCAATCCGGAACGATGCCCACTCCATTTGACCTGCTTTGTAGGGCAGCTTCAACTACCTAAGCGTTCTTGTCCTGAATGGTCAACTTCCTAGTCTCCATCACTCTTCCATCTCTAAAAATAATGGTCCCCAACAAGTTGTGATGATACATTTTTATTAAACTACTAATACTTTTTTCACTAGCTTTTATGAGCTAGTGAGACCCTTCGGCGGATCCATACAAATGAGATAAGAATGATGGGCTTGATATTCAGCAGCTGAACAGTAAACCCAGATATTCAATGTTGGTGTCATATCCGGCCCCAGCATTGAATACCTGGGTTAGTCACTCTTGCGAATCACTAACCAGACAGCAGCGATATTGAGCCGCTGCCCAGTTAGCAATATGCGGCGAAGGTTAGGCCAGGGTTACCTGCACCTAGCTTTTACCACATATTATTAACCAGGCAGCGGCTCAATATCGTCGCTGACCAGTTAGTGATCAGCTCCACTTCCGCTTCTTCCCAGAATGTCCCTGACATGCCCCAATGCTAAGCGGTTAGCATCCAGATGTGTAGAGCTGGCAGCCACAGATATTCAGCAGCACCAACAGTGTTAGTTCCGCTAAATATCCCATTCATCGTGCTTAACGTGGTTAGCGGCTCTGCTAACTGAATTAATCACTTTGAATATCGTGTTCGATATGGCTGAATATCCAAGTATATTCCAGGTTGGACTACAGCTTCAGGGTTTATTCTCAAAGCTGCACAGAATGGTAAAAGAATGGGAGGGAGAGGCAGGACCAGCGCTACTATTAGTCAAACTAGGCAGTTGTCTAGAGCTCCGTCCCTCTCAGAGACCAACATAAATCCAAACTTTGACCCCCTAACACTTGTTAGGCTGCCTGCTAGTTCAGAAATGATACCACTGTAGTGGACAGCAGCAAACCCTGCTTGCAAGAGCACCACATGCAGCCAACTTGAGAACACACATATACTCTCTTTCTCCTCTCTGTGTCACTCACTTCATATATTGCAAATTGCATGTCAGGGTCCGCAAATCCCACAGCCTGTGAAATTGCCAATTGCAAGGATATGGCCAGTGAGCAAAGTTGCTGCAGACCTGCTCACATGCATACGGGACATGCAGACATCATTTATGCCTCCACAGAAAATTCATGGCACCAGCCAGACATGGTTGGTCGCACCATCCCAGTCCCTCTCGTTCCACATGCCATAGCTCATGCAGTCACCCTGTGCCCTGCAAGCTGCCACATGTCCAGTCCATGTACCTACAGGGCACAAAGAAAGACATGCAGCCAAAACCATGTACCGAGATGCTCGTCACCTTGTACATCAATCATGAGTGGCTTTCAGCTCACCCAGGCTGGTAGAGGAGCTCAACCCAACTAGGCAGGGTGCCACATCTACAGTCATCTAGATACAGGCAAGTGCCCCAGTGCACGCATGGAAATAAAGTAATGGTTTGACTCAGTTGTTTGGGGAACTGTATCCACAGCACTCCTAGTCCATACTCTGTAAATGGCCCTGTCAATATGTGTCTGCACGATCCAGATGGTCATACCATGATCATCAGACGGCACTGTGTGCCCTGGAGTTTAGAGTTCTCTGATGATCTGCTGAAGGGTGCAGGGGATATGCAACCCTGTGGGAGCTGGTAATAGTAGTAATCCTGGATGTCAATGGAGGCAAACCAATATCCACACCCGCAAGGGCAAAATTCAGATGTGTAATATCATGCTGCCGGAACACAGGGCTGTAGAAAGCTGAGAGGGCCCTACTTTGACTGGGATGCATTGCCATACAGAGGCCATGTATGCAGGCCAGCATGTGTCTGGATTTATCTCCCTCTCCCATAAGTGTTCCTCATGGCCCCTGCCATCTATCACCTCAGTTCCTCCCAGCCCACACAAGCAGTCCCATAAAACAGCAAAGTTCCATGCATATTTATGAATTTTAGCAGGTGTACATTGGGACATTCATAAAATCTGCCCTGCACATCGCCGGCATATGTGAAATATGCCATAGATATGCAGTCACCAAGATCATCCAGGCCACACCCCAGAATGCCTCCTGGAAAAATGTCCAGAGATCGACATGCCCAGCATACTAATGTATAGCTTGTGGCCTTTGCAAAATTGCATTTTACACATGGTTGCAGCTTCCATGTTTTTCTGCCAGGCAAATGGGGCTTCTAAAATTACCTCCATAGTTTTATAGAATGGTTGCTTCTGCTTCACATATAGGGAAATACATATGTATTCCCCATGTCCCTATGCATATTTTACAAAAGGCTTCACTTTAAGTGAGCTTTTGGTAAAATAGATTGCAAATTGTGAATTTCTTGACTTGGACATTCTATTTGCAACTTAGATGCCAAAGACTGGTGGCTTGCAGCTGGAGTCAGGGAGGCCACTCAGCCGGAAGCCAAAGTTCAGGAAAGAAATCCCAGAAGTGGGTAAAGGAGAAGGCTGTCCCCAAAGGACCCATTGGAACAGCAATGGGTTCCGCATCATATATATGGAAGCCCTGTCGGACATGCTGGTTCAACAGTTTTTGGTAGGCCTGGCCTGCATCTACTGTCAATCCAGCTCCATCACTTTCTTAGTGCAGTGTTTGCTCTCAAGTGCCTGCTTCTTCCTCCTGCTCACTGCCAAGACTTCTGGCTGCTGACCCTCATCTAGTTCCAGCTCCATCCCTGCCATAGCTCCATCGGATTGCTCCTAATCCATGTCTGATTCCTTCTCTGGCCTTGCCATTCCTACATTTTCACTGCCCCACCCTGCCCTGGACCTAGCCTCTTCATCCATGTTCCCACTCAAAGTGGGCCCCAACAGTTTGAACTAGCCCAAACCAAGGGGCTAGATCTGTAAGAAACATACAGTAGACACTATGAAAAATCTAACAGAGACCTTGCAAACCATGCAGGTGCAGCTTCACTCCCTTCAGCAGAAGGTGGAAGCTCTCCAGCCAATTGGTTAGGAGCAAGGACAACAGGCTGCTCAACTTACCCAAAAGGCCATGGAACTATACACAGCATGTCCAGAAAAATTGATGACGTGAGAAGAGAACTGTGTGGGTTCATACACCGGTGTAAACTCTGGTTTCATCTTCATCCCTGCATTCCCCATCTGACCCCCTTAAGTAAGCTTCATAATTAGTTTATTCATGAAAAAAGCACTAAGCTAATGAACTCAATCAAACCTCTGTGCCCATTTCTGATGGGGCCTTACTATTCCTATAAAGGATAAGTTGGCATGAATGGATCTGCTAGTCCATCTAGAGCTGTTCACATTGAAAGATACCTATAGGAGTTTATCCTGGAAAGAGGTGGGAAAGATCTGAACCAATTTGCAGTTTTGTACATCCAGAGAGAAAACAACCTCCAGAAGAGCCCATGGTGATAGGTACAATGAGGTGGTGACTGTCATCAGAGGAAAAGGGGAAACTACCGCCTCTATTGTGGACTTCCTGGGCACATGTAAAACAACTGCAGAAGTAGACCTCAAAGTCGTGATCAGTCCCATGAGAGCGAAGGCTGGGAGCAAGTACAAACCAACCCTCTAAGACTAAACTTTGTAGTGGGTATCTGAACAGCTTATGTGATTGCCTCAATCCATCTTCTATGGAAAGACAAGGAACTCCTGGCATATGCCATAACTAACTCTGGAACGTCAGTATGTTTTATGGGCTTTGCATTTGCTCAGCAGCCTCAAAAAAACATGGGACAAACACAGAAGATCTCAAAAGGAAAAAAGCTAGTTGATATGGAAGTGCAGATTAGATAGGCCATGTGGTCTTTTTCTGCCGTCATGTTTCTATGTTTCTAAGTTCCAGTATGTGAGAAAGGGGTGAGCACAGCAATGGAAACTATAGATGGTCCACCACTGTCATCAGATCCTGTAGTTCAAGAGAATGAACCTCTCATAGTGACTATGATTTGTCTGGATAGCTGCTGAATATTACCTCTCTCTGGGCTAAATTTAGGCCCTGCTCCTGGAATACCTCAGGCTACTCCTTAAGTTAAATGGATAAATTTGACCATATATCAACTTACAGGGACAAAATGTATCTTTTTAGCAGCCCAGAAATTTTAAAGTAAATCTTCTGGAATACCTCAATGCTAGCCAGTTAGTGTTGGGGTGTTTAAGCCAAGGAGGAGGGATAGTCAGTGGCATTAAATGTTTTGGTGCTGCTGAATATCCCACTGACCACATTTTAACTGGTTAGCAGGTCTGCTGGCTGGTTAAAGTGCTTTGAATAGCCCCCCCCCCCCCTTGGTTTTTTCCTGAGACTTTTCCAGGTTTAGTGCTATAGACTAATATGGTTGAATAACGGGAGGGTTTCTTCAGTTTTATGTTCATTGTCATTTTGGAGTATTATTGTTGTTCCCCTTATGGTTGATTTATGTTTATTTTTGTAATTTGTCATTTGATTTTGTATTGATCTGATCATAATCCAGATATATACACCACTTATATGTTCTTAACAATTAGCAGGACAACAAATCTCAGTAATCAAAGGTGGGCCATCCAGTCAAAGTGCCATATCCGCATCAGTCGATATCAATCCATTATATCATATAACCAGATAGGTATGTTGGTCAGTATTTTGTTTGTCAATGAAATGAGTTCATTGGCCATTCTTCTGTCAAACAGAATCTTATTTCAAAATGTGCAAGACGGGATTGAAGAACAGTTTGATGGAAAACTGAATTCCTCCATTGGAAGATATAGTTACACAAAATACAATACTTGGGAAAAGGTACAGGATGGACGATAAAATGACTGATAAATAAAAACTCTAGATGTGAGTCGGTACCTTTCTCTCCATCCCGCCACCTCCCCCACCCAAACGTATGTCTTGCTTTAATAAAATTTTAATCAGACTGTACATACAACTCTTTCAGTGACTGAAAACTATTACGTTATTTAAAGATTGCTGCCTGGACTGCTAAAATTGCTGCAAAATATCCAAAACTGGTTTCTCGCATCAAGATTGGAAATACTACAGAGGAGCGCCCAATGTACGTCCTTAAGGTAAGTTTGAGGAAGGATAGCAAACCAGCGCAATGTTAGGCCATGCATACTAAGGACTGCTCCCATAGAAGAAGCCTCTTCATACATGTGATGTGGCAATTTAGAAAGACATCCAGGTGAAATCTGGGGCACCCAGGACAAAACATCCCAAAAGATATCAGGGACATTTCAGTGTCAGTCCGATTTTAGAAACATGAATGTCCTCAAAATGGACAGCTGCATTAGTGGTCACATACCTCATAGATGTCCCTGTTATAAAAGCCGGAGTTGGGGATGTCTGTCCTAAGCTGAATGCAAGCTATCTTGTTTATGGGGATGTGCATCAGTAAAAATATAGGGGGTAGCAGAATACCTTCTTCTCTATGCCTCCAGGTGTCTGGTTGGCAGAACAAGAGCTTTTCCAATTCCTATTCATGGCCTGGAACAGTATAAACTTGGATGCAGCTTGGGACATGCAGGGTGTTTCTGACATCGAGGACTGTCCAAGTTCTTGGGAACGCTCCAGACATGCTTACACCATGCCCTCATTCAGCCTTAAATTTCCTTAGAAATGCTTTATAAAATGACTCCAGGGACATCTCCGTACTTTGGATGTCTATACGCCCGTTTTCAGACATCCAGAGCATGAATAGGGCTTCCAAAATAACCCCCCAATGATTCAAATGAAGGTTCAACAGAGGTTGAGTGTCATTATTATTCCATGCTATAGTTCTCAAAATTAGGCATGTTATTTAAACCTGTTATGATTAAAGGTTTTATGTTATAGAATATAATATGTTAGGATATTGCCATTAGTAGTTTTTCTAGCTATAAATGCATTGATCAAGCTTTGCTTACATCAGTCTGTGTTTTTTCACATACAGAGATAGCACGTAAACTAGATCTTCTGATCCTAGACATTTAGGGCCCGATATTGAGTTATGCTGGTTATGCGCCGCTACGACCCTGTGTGCGCTGATCCTTAACCCTGGATTTTCAATGCCAGAGTCATATGTGGCCTCAGCATTGAATATCTGGGTTTGCCGCACAGCCTACCAGGGGCAAACCACTGGTGACCAGGGCCGGCCCGTCCATTGAGCAAGAATGTTTTTTGCACAGGGCCCCGCGTTTCAGGGGGCCCCGCGCAAAAAACATCTTGCATCCCAAAGTTTTAAGAAATCATAAACCGGCTGCGGCTGCCACCGTGGCAGCGGCAGAATGGAGAATCCCTCGGGGCCCATTTACAGTCCTTACCACCCCCCCCCCCATCAGCCCAGCTAAGTTTAAAAGAAAAAAAACCGGGGGGCGCTCGTGAGCCCGCTGCAAGATGGCCGCACTCAACTAGAGCTCCGTCCCCTCAACCCCTCTTTTTTCGCTAACACACGCTAACAGTAGCATTTCGCCCCCCTCCTGTACCTCTCCTGGACCAGCGCAAGCCAGCGATCCCCCTGGGGGCCCTGTTCAGCGATCCACTTGCAGCCAAGGACCGACGAGTGTCTTGTCCCAGCGCGGCCTGCCGGACACTGTTTTCTTTTTTGCCTCCGGCCTCGCGCCTGATTGACCTTGCCGCCGGCTGCTGCTCCCGACACAGCTGAAAATCGCCGGGTGGACATCCGCGGGGCTGACAGACTGGGCCCTTCTTTCCCACTTGCGGATCAAGCAGCGGTCCGTGGCATAAAAGGAGGCACACACTCTTCAGCGTGTGGCGCTCGGTGTTAGTGCTGCAGACCTGCGGGAGAGAGCCGGGACCACGTGGAAACCACGCGGCGGCTGCCGCGGCAACTACTGGCACTCACCGGCCTTCCTCTCCAATACGGATCATCCAAAGGGGGGTGAGTTTGAATGTTGCTTCCTCCCCTGCACAGCTTTTGATCTGCGATCGCAGCTGGCCATCAGGTCTCCTTTTCCCTGCCGGCCCAGTGTGCAGCCAAGGCCTTCGCCCTCCTGAAACTACTCTGGGTGCCCTGCACAAGTGGCCTCTTTGACATCTGGCCACTCATTGAAGCTACAGAATCCATCATTGCGGGCCCCTGCTGCTCAGCCTCCCACTGCCTTACATCGCTCTCTAGCTCTCATCAGTGTCAGGCTGTTCTTCTGGGGGGACGGAGGCAGTTTACCACTCCCTGTCCTACTGTCTCGCCAGGGCCCCCCGCTTTGCTGATATTGTTTGTCAGCCTCTCCTGACACTGTGAACTGGTGGACACTCGCCGGGCTGGTGGGACCTTGAACGCCATCACCTTATTGGTGCTCTCACTGTTGCTGGCATTGACTCTACTTTTCTCCTGACACTGTGTGATCCCGGCGGCTCTGCGAGATGGCTGCTAAAACCAAAACTTCTGAGACTCGGGAGGGGATGCGCTCCTCCCAGAGACTGCAAAGTAAGTCCGGAGCCTCAAGCAGTCCACGCGGCCACTCTCCTCCAACGGGTTCTGACGATGAGACTGTAAGTGAAGAGGAACTGGACCCTCATAAGCCTCTCACCTCGGCTCAAATCAAACAAGAGTTCCGTAAGGGCTTCGCAGAGCTAGCCAACGAATTCCGCATGCTACGGGAAGAACTGATGAAAGATGTCGCAGACCTCCGGTCCGACGTTACAGAACTGGGAGCCCGAGTGGAGGACGTGGAGGCCAAGGTGGTTGACCATGATGGGACTCTGATGGACTTACAATGTGCTCTCGATAGACAGCGTGCGCAGGCCATGGAGCTGACCTATAAAATTGATGACATTGAAAACCGCTCCCGCCGCAACAATGTGCGTTTTCGTGGAATTCCAGAGGCGGAGGGGGGTGGGGAGGACCTGCCGTCTGTGCTTAAGCTGCTGATAGCGGAGTTGCTGTCGGCGGAGGAGCTTACCACGCACGCTTCTGGAATGGAAATTGAGCGGGTTCACCGCGCCTTGGGAAAACCTCCTAACAACCAGCCACGAGATGTCATTGCAAGATTTCTCCGCTATACCGATGCTGAGCTTCTTATACGTCGAGGCCGGGAGAAGAAGATGGTCCGCTTCCAGGACGCGACAGTGTCCATTTATCAAGACCTCTCGGCGTTCACTTTGGCGCGTCGGAGAGAGATGAAACCAGTCACGGCGGTCCTGAACAACAAGGGGATTCGCTATTCTTGGTCCTTCCCATTTCGGATGAACTTCCTTCTGGGTAACAAAAAGATTTCTGCAAAGGACTACTCTGAGGCTTGGCGAGCTCTTCGCCAAGCGGGACTAGTTGATGATAATGCCCAGCCTCATCCGCCGCCTCCCAAGCCCCAACATTCCAAGTGGCACAGGGTAGGCAAGTCCACTTGACACTCTTGTGGATCTGCAGAGCTCCTCTCACTTATTTTTATTTATTTATTTTTTTAAGGAGCCTTGCCCAGTGGGTCCCTTGGATTTTCCTTTTCTGGGCAACTGGTGGTAGGGATCACCTTGGGGTTCCCACTCCATTATCCATGGGAGGCGACGGTTGAACTGCAAATGTTTTATTGCTGTTACTGTTTTGATGGGGGGGCATGATGGGACTGATGGTCCGGGATGGGTGGGGAGCGATGGGGGGAATGTTTTTCTATATTTAGGTTGAGCTTTCTCTTTTGGGGGATTTTGGGGGGTACGGGGTTTGTGGTCAATTTACCGTGTCCTGTATTAACTTAGACAGGCAGGTGGTATTGACGGGAAGGGGGGGGAGATGGGTGGGAGGGGGGGCTTTTCAACATGGATATGGGGGTAATCTCGGGCAGGGGTGGAGGGTCTATGGCTTTTGTTCTTAGCGGGTGGATTGGGTGGGCTTGGCTAACTAATTTCCTGGACTCGTCTGGGCGAGCCCCCCTTGGGACCTTTCGGGTGTCTAGCGGTGGTGCGGGGCTAGGTCGTATTTCTTAATGGTGCGCTTTGTCTCTTTTAATGTTAAGGGTCTTAACTCCCCACGGAAGCGGTCCCTGCTGTTCTCAGAATTGCGCACTTTACAAGGGGACATTGTTTATCTGCAGGAAACCCACCTTCAGAACTCCAAGCAGGGGTGGCTAAGGCGTTCCCCATATAATGAAGTGCGAGTGGCCTCCGATTCGCAGGGCCGGAAGAAGCGGGGAGTGGCTCTGCTCTTCCATCAGAGCCTCTCCTTGCAGATCGATGAGATAAAGCGAGACACCCTGGGGAGGTGGCTTTTCTTGAATGTTCGCTTAGACGGATGCTTGCTAACCTTAGCCAATATCTATGCCCCAAACACGAATCAGGGGCCCTTTTTTACACGCTTGAAAGCCCTACTGGCGGATTTTGCAAAAGGCCCTATTGTTTTGGGTGGGGACTGTAATACGCCTCTGGTACCCCATTTGGATTCCACGGGTCGTGCTGGGGGGGGAGTGGGGGGATCGGCCAGAGCCCTTCAACGCTTAATGTCCGACTTAGGCCTGCGGGATGTATGGAGAGATGCCCATGCGGGAGAGAGAGGTTATACTTACTACTCCCCGGTCCATCAGGTCCATACTCGCATTGATTATTTTCTACTGGACCAGCGCCTGATGGACGGGAGAGTACAGGCTGGACTCGGAGCGCTAACCTGGTCAGACCACGCCCCGTGCTGGCTTTCCCTCCCGGACGGCATGTGTAGTGAGTCTCGCCCTCTCTGGCGTTTAGACGTGAGGTTCCTACGGCGGCAGGGTGCTGTACAGGACCATGCCCACTTTATTCAGGAATTCTTTGAACTTAATGATACGGGGGAGGTTCCCCTTCCCACGGTGTGGGATGCTTATAAGGCTACAGCCCGCGGTCAACTTCTGGCTGAGGCAACTCGCACACGCAGACTTTGGACGCGTGAACATGACCATCTGGTGCGGGAATCCGCTCGCCTAGGCTTGGAGCACGCTCGAACCGGGTCGCGGCAGGTCCTACGTCAGTGGCGGACAGTCCGAGCGAATTTAGATGCATGTATGCAGAGAGAACTAGATAATAAGCGCCGGAAACTAAGGCAAACTTTCTACGAACATGGGAACAAAACTGGCCGCCTTTTGGCTTTGCGCTTGCGTCAACAACAATCCTCGAGAGTGGTCCGTGAATTACGTGATGCAGGAGGACAGAGGAGGGTCCTCTCCCGGGAGATTCGTGAGCTTTTTGCCGATTACTTGGAGCGGCTCTACAAAGCTGAGCCCTCTGGTAGGGACCACTTGAAGGATTATCTTCAGGGGACCGCCCTACCGCGTCTGTCTGATTCTGACCGGGCTCAGTTGGACTCAGAATTTACGATTGATGAGGTGGAAAATGCAATCCGGCATTTGAAAACTGGCAGCGCGCCGGGTAGTGATGGATTTCCGGCGGAATACTATAAAAAGTTCCGAACGCACCTGGCACCATCCCTGACCTGTCTGTTTAATGAGGTCTTGGGGGCAGCCTCCCTTCCACCGTCCCAGCGTGAGGCATTGGTCGTGATGATACCCAAGCCCGGCAAACCCCTGCATGATGCGGCGTCGTACCGCCCCATCTCCTTGTTAAACGTCGACGTAAAAATTTATGCTTCGGTGCTGGCTGCACGTTTGAATCGGGTTCTTCCGGGCTTGGTTCATCCTGACCAGGTTGGCTTTGTGCCGGGTCGTCAGGCCGCGGACAACATCCGGCGTATGTTACAAGTTATTCATGTGGCCCAGCGGGACCCGCAACCAACGTTGCTAGTGGGCATTGACGCTGAAAAAGCCTTCGACCGGGTGGATTGGGAATATTTATGGTGTGTTCTGGAGCTAATGGGCTTTGGCCCTAACTATATTGGCTGGGTTCGTAGCCTCTACCAGCAGCCCCGGGCGTGCGTTCGGATTAATGGGGGACACTCGCGGCATTTCTTTTTGGAGAGAGGTACACGTCAGGGTTGCCCTCTGTCCCCCCTGCTTTTCGCCTTAGCGATGGAACCCCTGGCCCAGAGCTTTCGAGATCACCCGGGATTGCGAGGGGTCCGCATTGGTTCCGCGGAATACCGGATCGCGCTCTTTGCGGATGACATCATTTTATCCTTGGTGAATCCGTCTGCTTCTCTCCCCATCGCGATGCAGCTGTTCGCGGATTTCTCTCGGGTCTCCGGCTTTAAAATCAATTATGCTAAATCGGAGATCTTGAATGTTGGGGTCCCTGGGGCGGTTTGTGCGGAGCTTCGAGAGGCTTACCCTCTCCGCTGGGTGCCTGGCACTCTAAGATATTTAGGGGTGAATTTGACTGTGGAACGGGCGGATCTTTTCAAAGCTAACTATGATCCCTTGCTTCGTCAGGTCCGGCGGGACTTGGAGGTCTGGAACGGCCTACTCCTCTCCTGGTTTGGACGTATAGCTGTTGTCAAGATGGTGGTTGTCCCACGTTTCCTTTACTTCTTTCAGGTTCTCCCGATCCCTATCCCGCGAGCTACTTTGGCGGCCTGGCAAAAGTTACTCATGAAGTTTGTGTGGCACTATCGTCGCCCGCGCCTAGCACGGCAGGTTCTCTTTGCCCGTACGCGTACCGGCGGTATGGGAATGCCCAATTTATCTTGGTACTATGCGGCAGCGCAGTGTCGGGCGGGGGTGGAATGGATGATTGCCGATAGCACTAAGCGATGGGTGCAGATGGAAATGAGTCTGGTGGGGGGAGCGGGGTTGGGGGACTGGCTGTGGCTTGGACCACGACTCCGCCGTGGCAAGTGCACTAGTAACCCTTACGTTTCTCATACCCTCCGTTGCTGGGATCAACATTTTCGATCACGTGATGTGGACATATCCCCTTTAGCCCCTATAGTTGATAACACCTCCTTCCCACCGGGTTTAAGTGATGTAGCTTTTCGGCAATGGGGACACCTTGGTCTCAGCCGGGTCGGTCAATTTTTTGCAGATGGTCGGTTGCAACCCTTTCATGCCCTACAGGCCGAAGTTGATCTTCCGGCGGGGCATCTCTACCAATACCTGCAGGTGACGCATTGGGTCAATTCTAGGTCCGTTCGACCCCACGTTGCTCGAAACCTGACAGACCTGGAGCGCTACTGTGAGGGGTGTACTACTACTAGGGGTCTTGTGGCGACCCTATATGCCCATTTGCAGGGGGCCCAGAAGTGCCCCACACGGCATAGGGTGCTCTGGAGCTCTGACCTGGGTCTCTCCTATACTGATCAGCAGTGGGAGACAGTGGAAAAGCGCCTGTGGCAGAGCTCGGTTGCGACTAATGCCCGAGAAACGAACTATAAATTGCTGTATCGTTGGTATATGACTCCAGCGCGGATCGCTCGTATGTATCCCGGGGCTGGGGACCTCTGTTGGCGTAACTGTGGGCAGCGGGGTACCCTGGGACACATTTGGTGGGCGTGCCCCCGCATTCGCTCTTTTTGGAAAGGTGTACAGTTCCGGCTGCAGATGCTTTTGGGACTGAGTATCCCCTGGGATCCGGGGATTTTCCTTTTTGGGGCCCATGTGCCGGGCGGCCGGGCTCTGCAACTTGCCTTACTCCGGCACGGCTTGAATGCGGCTCGGCTATCCCTGGCAGCGGCCTGGAAGCAAGCTTTGGCCCCCTCTTTCCAGGTCTGGCTGGAACGCATGTGGGATACATACTCTATGGAACGAGGGGTAGCGGTTGGCAGAATGCGCCTGGCTCGTTTTGAATTGGTATGGGCGCCCTTTGTGTCGCGTTATGGTGCGTGATAGTCCAGGATAAACGGGGATACTACACCGACCTCTTCGGCGGTTGGCCCCTTCTCTGTGTTCTCACGCTCACCTCTGTCCCGAGCTCTGACCTCCACAAGTCATAGATGGGGGGGTTGGGAGGTGGGGGTGGGGGGTCCCGGGTTCGGGATGACATGGGGGGGGTAGGGAGGTTGTGGGGGGGGTGGTCCAGGTTTCTTCATTATAAACGTATAAAAATGAAGACATATTGTAGGTTGCTGTTGTGACCTGATGTTGTACTGTTACTGTTGCATCCTTCTTTTTTGAGGATCCTGGCGGTTACTGTATTTTTGTATTCTTTGGAAGTCTTTCAATAAAAAAAAAAAAAAGAAAAAAAACCCAGAAACCGGCTGCTGCTGCCGCTGCCGCCGTGGCAGCGGCAGAATGGAGAATCCCGCGGGGCCCCCCTGTCCTGCAGTCTTCTATGCGGCCTCCGTCGGCTGTCAGAGCTGCGCGAAGAGAGAGAGCTTCTCCTCTCGCAGCTCTGTTAATCACGCCGCTCCCATCAGCCCCACGGCGGGATTAACAGAGCCGCGAGAAAGGGAAACTCTCCCTTCGCGCGGCTCTGAAAAGCCCGCGCTGAGGCCGCATAGAAGACTGCAGGACAGGGGGGCCCCGCGGGATTCTCCATTCTGCCGCTGCCACGGCGGCAGCGGCAGCAGCAGCCGGTTTCTGTTTGTTTTTTTTTTAAACTTAGCTGGGCTGATGGGGGGGGGCGTGGTAAGGACTGTAAATGGGCTGATGGGGGGGAGGGAGGGAGGGAGGAGGGAGGGGGGTAAGGACTGTAAATGGGCTGATGGGGAGGGAGGGAGGGGGAAAGGACTGTAAATGGGCTGATGGGGAGGGGGGTAAGGACTGTAAATGGGCTGATGGGGGGGGAGGGAGGGAGGGGGGGTAAGTACTGTAAATGGGCTGATGGGGAGGGAGGGAGGGAGGGGGGTAAGGACTGGTAATGGGCTGATGGGGAGGGAGGGAGGGGGGGTGTAAGGACTGTAAATGGGCTGATGGGGGGGGGGGTGGGAGGGAGGGGGGGTAAGGAATGAAAATGGGCTGATGGGGGGAGGGAGGGAGGGAGGGAGGGAGGGGGTGGTAAGGACTGTAAATGGGCTGATGGGGAGGGTTAGGACTGGTCAGGGGCTATCGGGGGTTCGGCCTGGAAGTGGGCTGCTGGGCGGGGTTACGCCTGGGAATGGGCTATCGGGGGTTAGGACAGGTAATAGACTATGCAGGGGCTAAGACTGGAAATGGGCTGATGGGGGGAAGTTATGACAGGTAATGGGCTATGGGGGGCTACGACTACAAGTGGGCTGATGGGGGGATTAGGACTGGAAACGGACTATGGGGCGGTGGGCTAAGACTGGAAATGGGCTGATGGGGGGTGTTAGGACTGGTAATGGGCTGTGGGGGGCATTCGGACTGGTAATGGGCTATGGGGGTTACAACAGGTAATGGGCTATGGGGAGGTATGACTACAAGTGGGCTGATGGGGGGATTAGGACTGGAAATGGGCTATGGGGGGGTTAGGACAGGTAATGGGCTGATGGGGGTTACAACAGGTAATGGGATATGGGGGGGCTAAGACTACAAGTAGGCTGATAGGGGGTTAGGACTGGTAATGGGCTGTGGGGGGCGTTAGGACTGGTAATGGGCTGGTGGGGTTAGGACTGGTACAGGGCTATTGGGAGGTTAAAAAAGGAAATCGCCGAGGTGAAGCTACGACTACAAGTGGGCTGATGGGGGGATTAGGACTGGAAATGGGCTATGGGGGGGTTAGGACTGGTAATGGGTTGATCGGGGGTAAGACTGAAAATGGGCTGATGGGAGGGTAAGGACTGGAAGTGGGCTGATGGGGGGGTTAGGACTGGTAATGGGCTATAGGGGGTTCGGACTGGAAGTGGGCTGATGGGGGGGTTAGGACTGGTAATGGGCTATAGGGTGTTCGGACTGGAAGTGGGCTGATGGGGTAGCTAGGACTGGTAATGGGATGGGGGGTTGCTAGGACTGGAAATGGGCTGAGTGGAAGGGGGGCTTGAACGGCAAATAGCTGATGGGGACAGGGGCTTGGAATGGAAATGGGCTGAGTGGAAAGGGGGCTTGAACTGCAAATAGATGATGGGGAGGGGGGCTTGGAATGGAAATGGGCTGTGAGGAGAGGGAGCTAGGACTGGAAATGGGCTGAGTGGGGGGGGCTAGGACAGGAAATGGGCTGATGGAGGGGCCAGGATAGGACTGGAAATGGGCTTTTGGGGGTGCTAAGGTTGGAAATGGGCTGTGGTGAGGGCTTGAATTGAAATGGACTCATGGAGGGGCTAGAACTGGAAGTAGGCTCATGGGGGGCTTGGATTGGAAATGGGCTGAGTGGAGGGGAGCTAGGATTTGACATGGGCTGATGGTGGGGCTAGGAAAGGAATAGAAATGAGCTGATGGGGGGCTGGGATTGGAAATGAGCTGATGGATGAACTGATAGGACTGGAAATGGGCTGATGAGGGGCTGGGATTGGAAATGAATTGATGGATGGACTCGGATAGGACTGGAAATGGATGGGGGAGCTAGGACTGGAAATGGGTTGATGGTGGGGCTAGGATAGGATTGGAAATGGGCTGATGGGGGACTAGGACTGGAAATGGGCTGATGCAGGGACAAGAAGGGAGCAGATGCTGGGTGGGGCTGGAACTAGAAAGGAGCTGATGTTGGGGGAGGATTAGAATGGGATGGAGCTGGGAGAGTGAAATGGAGAGGGAAAAATATTTTGCGTGGGAGGGAAGACAAATCTACAATTGGCTGGATATTGGGAGAGTAAGTGGGGATTGAGGATGGAGGGATAAAATTTGAGTGGATGAAATAGGAATGAGGAAAGAGCAAAAGGAGAAAGATTAGTATGTTAAAGCAGATGTAGAGAGAGAATGGAAAAAAAAAACAAGACAGAAGAAAGGACAAATGGACAGCAGATGGAGAGTTAGCAGAAGACACGAAGAAACCAGAAGAAAGTGGCTGGAACAATTGCAACTGAAAAAAAATGCACAAAAGGTAGAAAAATATCTCTTTATTTTGAATTTATTAACTGGAATATGTCAGCTCTGGGAAATGTGCATCATTAAATTTTGCGCTTTGTTTAGTACAAGAGGAAATTAATTTATAGTTTTATTTCTACAGTGTTGTTGTATATTCCAAGTTTGGCTTTTGGGGTTCCCAGTTTAATTATTGTCTTCCTGTTTCTAAATTGTGATTCCTTGTTTGGTGATGGTCTATGTTCTGCATGTGTAACTGAGCTGAGGTATTCTGTTTATGTAATTCCTATTTGACATTGCCACTTGTTCTTTCCCCAGTAGGTCATGTATTATTGTTCTCTGAAATGTATTGGTTTAATATTTGCAGTGTTGCCTTTTGATAGTTAGGGTATGGTGCTTTGTGAGTCCTGGTAGTGCTGTTAGGATACGGCGGGTTTGCTATGGGTTCTAAATGGGCATTGTTTGTAGTAGTTCCTAATGTGCCTGGCGGTTGGTACTGGAGTATAGTAATGTAGAAACCTTTTAGTCTTTCTTTATCCATATACTCATTAAGAGGCATGTTTACTAAAAGTTAGTGTATGGTAACATTATGCAAATATTTATGCAAATGAGGCACCTTATGCAAATGAGGCCCCCCACCGAGTCTCCGCACATGGCCCCGCGCCCCCCTTGGGCCGCCCCTGCTGGTGACTAACTGAATCACCCAGCTTCATAGCTGACCAATGAGTTCTTTACTGAGGAGTGTGGAGAGCTATTCTGCCATCTACTGTAGTCCAATGATCCATCCAGGTGATGGATGAGACCCCAGGATGTCTATTGTTCTACTGTCTCGGGGGGGGGGTAGATTAGAATACAGAGGATCAGAGGGCTTGGTAGTACTTGGGCAAACTGATGCTTGCATGTGTAAAGGGGTAGGTGGGGGCAGTAGGGCAGCCTTCTGGGCAACATAATCAGCCATTCTGTTACCTATAGAAATGGGATCTGAGTCTCGGGAGTGACCTTTACAGTGCATGATAGAGATAGCTTCTGGAAGTTGAATAGCCTCTAATAGGGCACTGACTAATTGGGCACTGGCAATCTTGGTTTCTGCAGAAGTGAGAAACCCTCTTTGTTTCCACAATTGACCTGTGGATTGAGTAACACCGAATGCATACTGACTATCTGTGAAAATATTAATGGCCATATTAGCGGCTAATTCACAGGCACGTGTGAGAGACAATAGTTCTTTTTTTTTCTTTTTTTTAAATAATTTTATAACACCAATTCTTACAAGCAAGTATACAAGAAAAATGGTTAACAATTATAGTTTACATAAAGATAATAATATACACCAATAATAAATTGCAACCCTTAGCCCACATTTCGGGGAGGACAACTAATAGAAAAAAAAAGAACCCAAATATACAGGCAATAAGAACAATCTAATGCTCAAACATGCAGCCCAAAAAAACAAACTTTTTACCCTATATTCCCTCTACCAAATAATCCTGCGCTTCCCTAGTAGTCAAAAACACTTCTAACTGAGAAGATTCCACAAAGATAAACCTATCCCTATTTAGCAATATTACACATTTACAGGGGTACCGAAGAAAGAAAGTGGCTCCCAGGGCCAACACCCTCAGCTTCAGGGCCAAAAAGGCCCTCCTCTGTACTTGTGTCACCCTAGAAACATCAGAAAATAACTGTAATTTAGCTCCACAAAACAAAGCATCCTTATTCTTAAAATATGCCTTAAAGACAGTAGATTTATCCTGTTCAGAAACAAAATTAACTACTAAAGTTGACCTGGAGGTAATAGTATCCTGTGAGTCTTCCAGGAAATTAGTCAAATTTATGTCAGGGGAAACTTGTAAAACATCAAAACCCTCTGGAGACTCCAAGGAAACTCTCCTCCCAGTTAAATAAAAGTTTTGAAAAAATCATAGTATCGGCCCCAGAAAGAACTAGGACCTCACGAAAGTATTTCCTTAGCAATATCTCAGGTGACAATAGTCTATAAAGGGGAAAATTCAAAAAACAAATATTTTTTACCCTAAAGAAATTTTCATACAAGTCTAACTTATGGTGAACAGAATAACTATCCTTAAGAGTAGAGGCATGAATCGCCTGCAGGGAAGTGCAGTGATTCTCACATTTAGAAACCTGAGTACACAAGGATTCCACCTTCCCCTCCAACTTATCCAAATTTGTAGCAGTCTCCTGAGAGAAAACACACAATTGAGACACCGTGGTAACCAAAGTCTATTCAGTTACAACCTACCATATATCCGCCAAGGATACCTCTGATTCAGGAATATCCTGGGCTCCACACATGGGGGGAGACCAAGTAACAGCTCTCAGCATTTCACCCTTATTTAAGGGGGTACTCTGCTGAGAAGGACCTCCAACGGCCGTTGGAGAAGGAGGGAGAATTGCAACAGGAGGAGGGGTTGGGGTACGGTCTGGAGAACTAAGGGTGGCTCCTGGCGAATGTAGAGTAAGGAAGTCAGCGTCCAAGGACACATTATCCTCCACAGTTACCTTCAGCTGGCGATCCATTGGACCCACAACCGGCTCAGCTGGAATCAACTTCTTCTTCCTCTTCCCCATATCCGGCACCAACCAATCAGCTGGACACCTCCAGCGCCTACTGTGGTCCTCCAAGGAGCTCTCAAGGGGCAGGTATGCCCCTTGTATCATGCCCCTTGTATCACACCTACCACATAAGAACATAAGAACATAAGATATGCCATACTGGGTCAGACCAAGGTCCATCAAGCCCAGTATTCTGTTTCCAACAGTGGCCAATCTAGGTCATATGTACCTAGCAGTTTCCCCAAGAGACACAAGTTCCACAATGCTTGTACTGGGTCAAGCACTGATATCTTCGGTCACTTCTTAATAATGGTTTATGGACCTTTCCTCCAGGAACTTGTCCAAACCTTTTTTTAAACCCAGCTACACTAACAGCCTTTACTACATCCTCCGGTAACAAATTCCAGAGTTTGATTACACGTTGAGTGAAAAAATATTTTCTTTTATTAGTCTTAAATAGTTTACCCTGTAGCTTCATTGCATGTCCCCTAGTCTTTCTATATTCTGATAAGGTAAACAATCGATCTACGTTTACCCGTTCCACTCCGTTCATTAATTTATAGACTTCTATCATATCTCCCCTCAGCCGTCTCTTTTCCAGCGCCACAAAGCACCTACGGCTGCGCCTAAGGTTGAAGGCAATATATACACCAGCCTTGATGATGTTGGGGCTTCCGGGACCTCGTCCTGCGTCCTCCAGCTGCCCTGGCTGCCCGACACTGCTCCCAACACTGGCGAAGAGGCAAGAAGCTTTTAAAGGCACCCAATGACGTCGGGGCTTCCGGCACTGTTCCCTCTAAGCTGTGCGCGTGTGCGCGCGCACACACCTCGTCGAGCAAGCGCACATACTTTACAACAGAGCGCACAAAAATTACGGTTCTGATTCTGATAGAAAACAACACAGACATCTTAAAATTTAAAAGTTGTGATTGTAATTACTAGAAATTTTCCACTTCATTTAGTAATCGTCTATTTTCATTTAATTTGATTAAAATTAATGTGGTGTACATACTGTATTCTGACGTGTAGTCAAATTTTAAAGTATATAACATTGAGTGTCGTTATGTGGCACACAAAAATTTAACCTTCCTTCAAAAGCTGCAAAGCTGATATTTTATGCGCACACAGCCTACAGAAAATTAGAGGGAACATTGGCTTCCGGGACCTCGTCCTGCATCCTCCAGCTGCCCTGGCTGCCCAACACTGCTCCCCGAGAGATACTAGTTCTGACGCTTGCGCACTGTAGTTAGATGGGAGTGCAGCAGACTCTAATACAGGGTTAGAAGAGTCTGGGTCAATGTTGGCGTAGCCAGTATGGTGAGCACCCTGGCTGCCTGAGATGAACTTTCTGACTGAGGGGAACTGGATAACTGGTCAACTGAGAATGACCTCGGATATGCTAAACTTACTGAAGGGGGGACTCTAATCTCGGGACAAGAGGATTAACTGAAGGAGTATCTCGGACCTCCGGAATTATTGGGTCTGGAACAAGGTCAGGTAATCTTGGGGCAGTAGGGGTCAGATTATAAAGAGGATCATCTAAATCTTGATAGGGAGGAGGGGGCTGCTGAAACATGTTACAATCTCTCTCAAGTATTAATCCTTTATCTCTTTTCTTTACTACAAGACATATACTTTTCTGACAATTTTTCTCAAGACAAAAATTCATAGAACTCTCAAACAAATAATAATAATCCAGTTTGCTCCATTAGAATGCATCTCAGGTTTGAAAGAACCAAGTGTTTAAAGAACCCTTCTCTCGGCTACAGGATTTTAGTCCCGGCTGTATATGATGGCCAGGCAACCTGGCATAGTTTGACTAAAGCAGTTTGGGGCAGGCTGGCCGTGCCTGCCAAACGGTCCCAATTCCTTATGAGGCATGCTAAAAGAGTTCCGGTCCCGGGACCCTTGGACTTAGAATTTCATATTTCCACCAAGCCTCTAAGGGAGGTGTTTAAACCCAACACCAAGCCTGTAAATGAAGGAGGTGACCAATTTTCCCTACCTGGAAACTTGTCAAACGTCTTGTTGTCCTCTCATCTATCAGTTTTTTCCTGGACCTCCCACTTATCATTTTTCTCCCCCTCAGGATCAGGAAGACTATCCCGGTAACACTGACCTTTTTGGATGTGTGCTTAGTGTTCTGTCAATTCAGAGGGGTAAAAGAGTTGGCTATGGGTCACTTTGTTGTCGCCATTCTGTCGCAGGATACTTCATAGCGGGGACTGGTCCAGTCTGGGTAATGTCTGGTGGAGAGAAAAACAAGAGAGGACAAGGCACAAATCCAGGCAGATTACCTTTATTCTCTACTATAGTAGGGTTACCTCACTACAATGTCAAGTGTGAAGCCCCAAAGCAAGTTCTTACTTCTACTTTTATGCAGGTCTTTTGATAACTTGCAGGTGCTTATCAGATTAGCCATCTAAAACGTATAGTTCTCCTTCCAAAACAAAGCTACAGCGGCAGAAAGCTTTCTGATTGGCTATAAATAATCACAACCTAATGTAAGAGAGATTAGTTTGCAAAATAAGGTCAGCAGTAGCCTGCTTTCTGAAAAAGGTCAAAAGTATCTTAGCTCTTAGAAGCGACGTTTAGAAGTGAAGCGAGACCTGATTAAAAAAAGGGGTGTCTGTATGTCTGGGGAAATGGAGACTTTTGATTGGCTGCTCAGGGTTGTCTGTGGCTGAGACTCTGCTACTTCCTGTTGACTATGTGCACGAAGCTATTTCTGCTAATGGTTTCTTTTTATGCTTACTGAGGCAAAAACTACTTATGCTAATTTCCTGCCCTCTGGTTGTCTGTATATTGTGCTTCCATTTTGTCTATAATCCTTAATAGCTGCTTTATGCTGTCCCCCTGCTATTCCCTTTCTCATCTCAGGTCCATGATTCAGGGTTTTCCAGTTATAATCAGAAAACCCAAATACCCCATCAGGTTTTATCAGGGTTTTTGGTTATAACCCAAAATCAGATACCCTACAAATAACTTATTGCCTTCATAGTTACTAGCATACATGCAGTGTCGATCACTGAAAAACTGTTTTCCTGCAAGCAATCCATAGCAGGCCAGAACCAGCTCTGTCATTTTGCAAGGAGATGTCTATAGATATGCCATGTCCACCAAGAAATTTTACTCAGTTACCCAGAGTAGCTGAAGCTTTTTAGCAAAGTTCCTCTCCCAAATGTCAGGACAAGAGAACTTCCTATCCTGCCTTTAATAAACATGGAGCCCTGACTACTTGGTTAACATGAGGTAGACACAGAGTTCTTATCTATTTGGTGAGAAGTAACTTCCAGAGCCCATTAGAGGATGAACACAGTCTCTTTTAATTCCAGTTAATATCACAAATAAAGCACATCACACTGGACTGATGTTCTTTATAATATAGAATGTATGCTTTCTGCTCATCTGTGTTCAAGGGCAGATTTTCCACAAATGTCTCTTTATAAATTTAGTGACAATATTGCTTGAATAAGGAAGCGCTTCCCTTTCTCTAATATAATCTCCGTTGTCTTCCTACACAGTCTATCATTTCCAGCATTCCTCAGGTTACTCCATTCCTCTGTAAATACAAACAGTGGGGTCCAGGAAATCTGATTTCTCACTTGCAAGTGCTGAACTGGACAAATCAAGATATTTGTTGTGTTCAGTCAAAAGGCATAGATAGCAAACATCTAAAATTGTCAGCCATGCTGATGCAGAGCTTAACTATTCTCCTCTCTCTTAATGTTCTGGGGCAGACCCTATCTGCTTCTCCCATGGGAAACATCAAACCCTGAATACCCTATATTGGTAGAAACTACCTACTGCATACCCAATGGACTGTAGAGAAATGTATCATTTTTTTAAGGCCAACATATTAAACCCCACCAAACGTCACCTGAGTAAGCAAAGTTGCTTATCTGTAACAGGGCTTCTCCTCAGTCAGCAAGACAAGTTAGCTATACAAGTGAATGATGTCATCTGACACCACCAAAATGCATTCTGTCTTTCAAAGCTCAAAAAGTGTCTTCTCACTTATATTCCTGCACTATCACCTGCCATCAATCTTTTCTCGTGCTTTTGAGAGTAATTTACATATACTGTATAATACATACATATCCCGAGCCACTGTCCATGCCATTGCTGAGTCAATGGCTTGGTCCTCTATGCTAATAGAATGGTTTCCTGAGCCAGTATTTCTTTTCTTTATTTATTTGGAAACTCATTACATCGACTGTGCTAATCGATTTTCTCTTTTTGCCATGGTATGTACCAGAAACAGCTACTTTTGCATCAATAGCCTTCACAGCACCATAATCCTTCTTCTTTGCACCATGCTTTCAGTGTTTCAAAGTGTTGCCTGTGCTGCGGCTTGTTGGCACATCTGGCTACTTCAAGAAACTTTTAGGAGAGAATAAGAAGGATTTCTTCCTCATACCTCTTGCCTCCAGAGATGTGGAGAGCTCCTCTAGGGAAGCTAGAAAACTAGGTCTATGGCCATTTAGATGATTTCCTATTTGACTCAACCTTAGATGAGGATCTATGGAGTGGGGGAAAATCCTTTAATGTTGGGTTTATTTTTCTCTCTAAGGGACATCTTTGCTCACTTCGCACATGCTGGAATATCATGCTGCAGTTCCATGCCACATACAAAGAGGTCACGTCCGTCTGCTCTCCCACCATTTTTAATCACATCTGGAGCATCTCTTGAAATTCGGTTTCCCTTCCAGCACACCGAAACAGACCTCAGCAAAAGTAAACTCATTGATAACAGGACAAGACAAAAAATATTTTTTTTCTTTTATAGAAGGGCTCAATAAGCTGCAGGTGGAAAGAAAAAGAAAATCTTTTCCTAAAGAGGCAAAAGGAAACCGTAACGGCTTAAATCACAAAAGTGAAGAAAAAGACAAAGGTTTACCGCTTTCTTCAGCGGACAAAATGTGATTGAGGGGTGTCACAAGCAATGTTCCCTCTAATTTTCTGTAGGCTGTGTGCGCATAAAATATCAGCTGTGTGCAGCTTTTGAAGGAAGGTTAAATTTTTGTGCGCCACATAACGACACTCGGAGTTATATACTTTAAAATTTGACTGCACGTCAGAATACAGTATGTACACCACATTGATTTTAATCAAATTAAATGAAAATAGACAATTACTAAATGAAGCGGGAAATTTCTAGTAATTACAATCATAACTTTTAAATGTTAAGATGTCTGTGTTGTTTTCTATCAGAATCAGAGCTGTAATTTTTGTGCGCTCTGTTGTAAAGCCTTTGCGCTCTCTCGGCGAGGTGTGTGCGCGTGCGCGCACGCACAGCTTAGAGGGAACAGTGGTCACAAGACAGGCAAGCCTGGATTTAGGCATAGCCAACGTAGGCAAGTGCCTCCAGCATCAGCTTCTGATAGGCGCCAGAGGATTGCGGTTCTTGCTATGCCGCAGTCCAAATCGATTGTAGAGTAACTAAAGCTTCGGTGTAAGGCATTCAAACCCTTACGCTCAGAATAAGACCTGCAGTTCCCCCCCCCCCTTCCTCCCACAAATTTGAGGAGTGTGCAAAGCACCGTAGGGGCTATTTTGTGGCGTGAGGGTTTGACTGCCGTCCGCTAAACGTTGACTAACTACTACTGCTGCTCTGCAAAGGTGAGCCAGGGATCGGGGGTAGGGGATGGGGAAAGACATGGAGCACCTCTCCCCTCCTCCCATTGGCAAAAGGCAAGCCTGGGGGGAGGGAAAGAATGTAGTACCCCTCCCCCCCCCCTCCATCAATGCCTATGAGTGTACAGGCAGTAAATCCAGCACTGGAAACAGGTGGTTTTCCTGAGCTCGGAGAGGGCTAATACAATGCTATTAGATGACAAAACCAACTTGTGTGGCTGATCTTATCCTGCCTGTGGACCAAGAATGCAAATCACATTTAGCATGCATAATTAAGGGCAAAGGATATATATGTAAATTATCCCAGAAGGAAACGTATGGTATTATTCATCTTCAAGCTTTATCACAAAACCCATAACTGCACCTCCCCAAAGTATAGTTAATTTTTGTAATAGTGCATCTGCAAGGTATCTATCATGCATGCTGTATCTCTGTGTTCATGCCTAATAAGATGTTTTGCATAACTTTGCACACAGCATCTCATTAGCATGGTTATATGATTACATTTGCAAAAACAAAACTGTAGGCTAGATTAAAGTGTGTTATTGTATTCATGTGCATTGATACAGGTAATGTGTATTATTAATAAATAGATCCCGCTGCATCAGATGGAACCCAAGGTAAATAATGTGTTATTGTATGTTAGCATATGGTAATACAGTGGCGCCTTTTAGCAAATCTAGCCTTATGTACGATGAAAGCACTGGTAGTACACAAAAAATTAAATTTATGTAAAAAACACAAATAGTGCATGTAATCCAAGTTTACATATGCTAACGGCATTGTTAAGAACATAAGATATGCCATACTGGGTCAGACCAAGGTCCATCAAGCCCAGTATCCTGTTTCCAACAGTGGCTAATCTAGGTCACAAGTACCTAGCAGTTTCTCCAAAAGACACAGGTCCCACAATGCTTGTATTGGGGCAAGCAGTGGATTTCCCGGATTCCCTTTAATAATGGTTTATGGATCTTTCCTCCATAAACTTTTTTTAAACCTGGCTACACTTCAGCATACAAAAAGTGACTGCGGGTTGTCACAAGACAGGCAAGCCTGGATTTAGGAATAGCCAATGTAGCAAGTGCCTCCAGCTTTTACTACATCCTCCGGTAACGAATTCCAGAGTTTGATTAAACATTGAGTGAAAAAATATTTTCTCTTATTAGTCTTTAATAGGTTACCCTATAACTTCATTGCATGTCCCCTAATCTTTCTATATTTTGATAGTGTAAACAATCGATCTATGTTTACCCGTTCCACTCCATTCATTAATTTATAGACCTCTATAATATCTCCCCTCAGCCATGGCTTTTCCAGGTTGAAGAGCCCTAACCTTTTCAGCCTCTCTTTATAGGGGTATCCTTCCATCCCCTTTACCATTTTGGTGGCTCTTCTCTGTACCTTTTCTAATAATGCTGTATCCTTTTAAAGAAACGGCGACCAGAATTGCACACAATATTCAAGGTGCAGTCGCACCATGGAACGATACAGAGGCATTATAATATCCTTTGTTTTATTCTGCATTCTATTTGCTCTCTGGGCAGACTGTTTCAACATGTTATCCACAATGACACCTAAATCTTTTTCCTGGGTGGTGGTTCCTAATGTGGAACCTTGCATTGTGTAACCATAGTTTGGGTTGTTCTTCCCTAGGTGCATAACTTTGCACTTGTCCACATTAAAATTCATCTGCCATTTGGATGCCCAATCTTCCAATTTATCAAGGTCCTCTTGCAATTTTTCACAATCCTCATAGGTTTTAACAAGTTTGAATAATTTTGTGTCATCTGCAAATTTGATTTATTCCCATTTCCAGGTCATTTATGAATATGTTAAAAAGCAGCGGACCCAGCACAGATCCCTGGGGTACTCCACTATTCACCTTTCTCCATTAGGAAAATTGGCCATATAGCCCTATCCTCTGCTTTCTTTTAACCACTTCCTAATCCACAATAGTACACTGCCTCTTATCCCATGACTTTTTAATTTTGGAAAGAGTCTCTCATGAGGGACCTTGTCAAAGGTTTTCTGAAAATCCAGATACACTATATCAACTGACACACCTTTGTCTACCCATTTATTCACACCTTCAAAAAAACATAACAGATTAGTAAGACAAGACCTCCCTTGGCTAAAGCCATGTTGGCTTTCTCCCATTAAGCCATGACTATCTACATGTTCAGTAATTTTGTTCTTTATAATGGTTTCTACCATTTTTCCCAGTACTGACTTCAGGCTCACCAGTCTGTATTTTCCTGGATCACCCCTGGAACCCTTTTTAAAAACTGGGGTTACATTGGCCATCCTCCAATCTTCAGGTATTACAGATGATTTTAATGATAGTTCACAGATTACTAATAGTAGGCCTCCAAACTCATATTTCAGTTACTTCAACACCATTGGATGTATATCTTCTGGTCCAGGTGATTTGCTACACTTCAGTTTATCAAATAGGTGTATCAATATTTCTTTCAATTCTTTCGCAGCATCATCTTTAAATACCATTTCAGTCACAGGTAACATCCCTACATCTTCCTTACTAAAGACCGAAGCAAAGAATTCATTCAGTCTCTCTGCTATGGCCTTGTTCCCTCTTAGTACCCCTTTTACCTCTCTATCATCTAATGGTCCAACTGACTCTGTCACAGGTTTTTTGCTATGAATGTACTTGACAAAGCCTTTATTACGCGTTTTTGCTTCCACAGCAAGCTTCTACTCAAATTCTCTCTTTGCCTGCCTTATCAGTGCCTTGCATCTAACTTGCCAGTGCTTATGTATTTTATTCATATTAATCTGGCTACTGGTAGGCAAGGGTAATTTGGAATCTTTAATCTCTGTCTGCTCTGTACTCAAGGGCATTTGGGCTACTTTTATCTTTACTGGAACTTCTCTGCTGATATGCCCTAACTTCAATCTTTTGCTAGTATCCTTCAAGGATACATAGTTCCGAACCATGTGCTCTTGGGCGACTGTCTGCTATCCCCTATTATCTAGTTTAAAAGCTGCTCTATCTCTTTCTTAAAGGTTAATGCCAGCAGCCTGGTTCCATCCCAGTTAAGGTGGAGCCCATCCCTTTGGAAAAGCCCCTATTTTCCCCACAATGTTCCCCAGTTCCTAACAATTCCTTGCATCATCGCCTCATCCACGCATTGAGACTCCAGAGCTCTGCCTGCCTTTTGGATCCTGCGTGTGGAACGAGAAGCATTTTGGAGAATGCTACCCTGGAAGTTCTGCATTTCAACTACCTACCTAAAAGCCTAAATGTAGCCTCCAGAACCTTCCTACCACACTTTCCTATGTCATTGGTACCAACATGTACCAAGACAGCAGACCCCTCCCTAGCACTATCTAAGACCTTGTTTAGGTGGCACGTTAGGTCCGCTACCTTCGCACCAGGCAGGCGTGTTACTAGGCGATCCTCATGTCCACCAGCCACCCAGCTATCTATATGCCTAATGATCAAATCACCAACCATAATGGCTGTCCTAACCCTTCCCTCGTGGGCATATGGCCCTGGAGAAATCTCCTTGGTGCGAGATGGTTTTACATCACCTGGAT
The DNA here is from genome assembly GCA_033557465.1 of Ichthyophis bannanicus. NCBI lineage: Eukaryota > Metazoa > Chordata > Amphibia > Gymnophiona > Ichthyophiidae > Ichthyophis > Ichthyophis bannanicus. Next base: position 422,379,567 of record CM066038.1, read on the forward strand.
CCTAGCTACAGGTCCTAGCTACAGGATCACTTCCTGCCACATCCTAGCTACAGGTCCTAGCTACAGGATCACTTCCTGCCACATCAGGGTGATGCTCTCCTGTCATGTGACCTTTCTCCTCCATGGCAACAGGGATGCTGCCAGACTGGAGGTGGGACTTCAGTACTACATCCCTGTAGATCTTGTCTATGTACCTCTCTGTCTTCCTTATGTCCTCCAAGTCTGCTATTCTAGCCTCCAAGATTGGACTCGTTCCTTGAGAGCAAAGAGCTCCTTGCACCCTGTGCACACATAAGACCTTTCACCAACTGGGAGAAAATCATATATGTGACACTCATTGCAAAAGACTGGAAAGTCCCCATCTCACTGCTGGACTGCTGTCTGCATCTTAGTTTTAAGGTTGTGTTTAGGTATTTAAGTTGTTTACTTATTAAGGTTTGATGGGGATACTTATACTAATAAAACTATACCTAATACGTTAATGAACTTTGTTCACCTCAAGCTTAATTAATCTCAGATCCTTAATATATCATACATAGTTTAGCTCTTATCGTGCATTCTAATTTCTGCAGATTTAAGTGCACTTTAGCACATTGGTTTCTTAATGTAGAAAATATTTTAACCTTTTAATAAGACAAAGGGCCTGTACCTACATCATCATTCCATAGCCACAAACATGAAACCTTCTTGGGATCCCTGTCTGAACGTGCTCGTTAAAAGTCAGCTACATTTAGTTCTAGAATTTTTACAATCACATGTCCCTAAATGGAAATTCCATTAAACTAAATACTTAAGTAAGTTTAACTAATAAGTACCACCATTTTAACTGTCTTCATTTTGAAAACTATGGGGTCAATTCATAAAAGATACCTAGACATTCGGCGCTGTGCCAAATGCCTAGGTGCCTGTTAAATATCCCGCTCTACGAGTGTATAATACTGTGCATTCAGTGGGGAGGGCAGGTTTGGGGATGGGCGGAGTCACTGGAATACATAGCTTCGACATCTAGATGCCAATTTTCGGTACCTATACATGGAGTGGAGGAGTGGCCTAGTGGTTGGGGCAAGGTACTTCAGGCCGGAAGGTCAAGGGTTCAGATCCCACTAGAGGACAGCAACCTTGGGCCGGAAGGACTGGAGTTTCTAGTCCCACAGGTGTTCCTTGTGGTCTTGGGCAAGCCACTTAACCCTCCATAGCCCAAGTTCCCTGTAAAATAGTTATCTCCAAGTTATAATGCCCTGTTCAATGTAATTTCAGTTTGTTCAATGTAAACCGCACTGATGCAGAATAGCGCAGTATATAAGAGAATGTAAATAAATGTAGGTTATGCATTTGCTTTAGGCACCGCAAGACTAGATCTAACTTGGAACATCTAGCCAAATGCAAAGTCTAAATCAAGGGTTCTCAACCCAGATCTCAGGGCAGCCAGTCAGGTTTTCAGGTTAATCAAAATGAGAGAGGTTTGCCTACAATGGAGGCAGTACATGCAAATCACTCTCATTCATATTCATTCTGGTTAACCTGAAAAGCTGAGTGGCTGAGTGTGTCCCGAGGACTGAGTTGAGAACCCCTGGTCTGAATGGATAAGCTCCTATTTTCAGCACCACCGAATGGTGGTATAAAATGAAACACTCGAACAAAATGCTTCAATTTATGCCAACGATATCCTGGTGAAAAATGGGGCCTATGTTATCTCTTTAATAGAACAGGTCATTTTACAGGGAGTGTGGGATGCTTTATCAGCGCAATGTTGACTTCATCCACAGCCACAATGCATGAGATATGTTCTTTATAGTATTACGCAAGCACCGAATATTTTAGTTAGTAGTAAGGACCTTGTTGTAAAGGATAAATACAAAGGAACAAAGGTTCCATCTATTTTCTATATATCGTATCACAAGTATATCCTAATAAATAAATCTTATGTCTATTACGTTCTCAGAACACTAATCTCCTGATTAATCCCCCAGTATCCAAATGCTCGCTTGGAGACTTCCTGGTACGCGGCCTTCTACTTCTTGGCCTCCGGCCTCTGGAGCACTCTCCCTCCGCTTTTCCAGATGGAGTCTTCTTTTAAATAATTTAAATCACCATTGAAGGCTCATCTTTTTAATTTGGTCTTTGAGGGATATGCGGGATAAGGGGTGACATGGTCTCAGACGCCATTTAGTCCTATGTAGTCTGTTGCTTGTTTCATCTTTCCCGCCTGAATTATGGAGTTCTCATTTCTCATTTCTTGCTTTTATGATATAAACCATTTTCATACTGGCAAATGTAGGGCGGTACAGAAAGTTTTAAATAAAGACTAGCATATTCAGCCTCTTAACAAAAAATTTCTAAATTTTTTTTTAAAGGTTGGAAAACAAAGTCCAGTGAAGAAAGCTATTTTTATAGACTGTGGTATTCATGCCCGAGAATGGGTCTCGCCTGCATTCTGCCAATGGTTTGTAAAAGAGGTTAGTGAAGGGGGAATTTTGCAATCAAAATCCTAAATGATCGACACTCAGATTTTTGACTACTTGTGAAGTCTTGACTTTGATACTTATTCGCCTCTTTGGCTGGTTGTTTGGGTTTTTGTTTTTAATTTACAAACCGTTATGAAAGTTTAACAGATTTCATTAAACCGAATATAGGTCAGTATTGGCCCTGGATTCTGGTTGTATTGTAATTTACATATTTTGAAGTTAGTAGGCAAAATGAAAATATGCTGTAATATTTTAATAGGGCCTGATATTGAATTATGATGGCTATGTGCCGCTACGATGCATAGCCGTCTGCTCCGACCCTTAACCCCGGATATTCAATGCCAGGGTCATATGCGGCCTCAACATTGACTATCCGGGTTTGCCGCACAGGCTCCCAGCCACAGTAGCTAACGGGGAAGTAGCGATATTGAATGCTGCCCCGTTAGCCCCTGTGACTAAAAGATAGGCAAGCTTTTGCTTTGCCTATCTTTTAGCCCTAGATCGCTCATCGGGCAACATGAAATATCGCCATTGCCCGATTAGCAACTGTCACCGCCTCCGCTCCTTCCCAGAATGCCCACAACATGCTCCAATGTTAAGCAGTTAGCAGTGGGGCGAGTAGGGGAGAAGACTGGGGATATTCGGCGGCACTAACCCTGTTAGTGCTGTTGAATATCACGCTAAGCGGCATTTATATGGTTTACAGGGCTGTAAACCATGTAAATGCCTTTTGAATAACAGAACATAAGATATGCTATTTTTTTGGACACTAGCCAAAACAAGCAAACAAATAATTGATGGATTAATTCCCCGTGAGAAATCATCGTCGACTGTTCAATTGTTCAAGTTCCCACTTGTGCTCCGATACTATTCCTAGAAAGAGACTGGTTCTAAAATAAGGGACATGACAGTATACAACATACAAATGATTAAAGCACCTAGACTATAGATAGAAGAATGTTCTATTTGACATACTGTGGTGGCGAGACAGGGTTAGGGCCCAAGAAAATGCTGAAAAAACAGCCATCTATTTCTGAACAGAGAAAAGGTTCAGGGAGGTTCGGGGTTAAAACTCTGACCAGAGAAAAAAACTGTGTGTATAGAGCTACAGAGATTGAGTCACACCCTAGCTCCATGGAAACCAGGGGAGGTGACGAGGAGAGCCCGGGAGTGGAGTCTAGAGCTATAGGGCAGACACAATCATATAAGCTGGGGAAAGCAGCAGTGAAAAGGAAGGAGAGGAAGCTGGGAAATGAGAGAAGCCCAGGAGACGTGGGAGACGAGAACAGCAAGAGAACAGCAAGGAGACAAGCAGGAGGAGAGTGCTCTGAGGAGGAGACGTCCTCCAGGAGGGAGGAGACTAGCAGAGAGTCTCGGGAAACTAAAGGAAGTGAGGAGACCAGGAGAACACATGTAAGAGGAAAGTGTGACAGCAAATGCCTCAAAGGAAAGCCCTACTGCGTGCAGCAGACAGACCACTCCAGCCCTGAAGGTAGTCCAGTTTGTAGAGAGAGTACAGCTGGCTTGGAAGACAGGAGAGTTGGCTCTGTGGGGAATGCTGAAAGAACGCAAGGTAAAGGAATATCTTTGAGAGAGTCTGTGAACACTATTCCACCTTTGGCAAAGTCTGAGGGAAGACTGGTTGCTGGGAAAAAGGTGAGCACGTTGCAAGCTCTAAAGAGTTTGTTAAGAGATAAGAATCTCCTCTATCCTTCCCCTGTAACTCAGCCTAGAAAGGAATCCCAGTGGGGTCAGGTTTTGAAACTCTTGGAGAAGTTAAAGCCTGTTATAGACGCTGAGGACAGACAGGTGCTGAGTGAGTCAAATGAGGAGCTCATGGAAATAGAGGAATGCTGTTCAGATAGTCCCTGTTCTGACTCAGAGATGGATTGCTCTTATTGCATTAGTCAGAAGTAGCAAAGCTGAGTGTTTTTTAAGCAGTGGAAAAAAACCCAGGAGCTTTGGGAAATACACGTCTCACTTGAAACTGTGTTAATTAAAGCATTAAGGTCTGAGCTAGCCAGCCAGGCTCAGAGAAGACGGTAAATGCTTGAAGTGAAAGAAAAGCCAATGTTTGCAATTTAAGAATGAAGAATGCAAAACTGTTTAAAAGGAAATGATATCAATGTTTGTCAGCTTGTAGCCAAGTATTTTATATGCTGTGCAGAGCCCTGAGGAGATACGGGTCTCTGTTGTATCAAGCCTGGTTCTGAAGAAGCTGATCTTTATGGAAGGAAAAGATTTTGTTGCAATGTTTAAAGCAAGCTGTTGAGAACATGTGATGCATGGACTATGCTATAAAGTTTTGTTTCTTTGAATGGAGAAGTATCCAATTTATGTTTGATAATACATGAACTGCTGATAAAGAAGTTCTGTGGCTAAGAAGAAAATAATCATTAATAAATTTTCCTATGCACCTTTTGAAACCCTCGGCTAAATTTGCTTATTTACACAACTACATTATTTGAAAGCCCCAGCATTGAGCAATCAGGTTGGCAAAGGACATAAAGAGGTAGGCCCACTACTAATAGGCAACCGCCTAAACCAGTAGGGGGCGCTACAATACATAGTTTATTTCTTTAAGGGAGCACAGATTCTAAAGGGGGAAGTTACTAAAGTCCATTACAACAACAACACACATTATTTTATTTGGCCCTTAATAGATATTAAAGGACAATAATGTGTTATTTTACTGTAATGCACAAATCACCACTACAACATAGGTTGAACCCCAATGAGATGCAAAGCATGCAAATGCATGCAAAACAACTCATTAGTATTTAAATGAATAACTCAGCTTGCAGTAACTTATTCAGGGAAAAATGCTGGGAATATCAGACCACTAGCATGCACCTTGATACTTCTGGCCACATTATTAAAAGGGGCTTTGTGTATAAAGTGTAATCAGTAGTCCAGGTGTCTGCACCCCCATGGCACCACCAAGTAGTCAAGGCACTCCCCCCCAAATAAGTGTCCTCCACTCACATGGCTCCCAACCCCCAAACACCATCAAAGTCCCACCCCTCCTAAATCTAATGCACACTCCCCACACCCTAAAGTCCCCCAGGAACTACCTTAACTCAATGCTGGTGGTCTAATGGAGCCCAGATAAGAGTGACCCCTAGTTGCTCCCATCCAAGCCAGCACTGGGTTCAAAACAGTGCCCGCGATCTTCTCACAGTAGTCTTGCATTACTACCACTAGAGATCAACCCCAGTGGTAGCACCCCGAGACTATTGCTAGGGTATCACTGGTGCCATTTTGAACCTGGTACTGGCCTGGACAAGAACAAAGACTTAATGAAAACTCCAAATATTAATTCCAGTTACCTGAAGCTAGTTAGTTGTACCATGTTTCTTGTATGTACCTCTTGTTCTGTTAGATGTAAGCCACCTTGATACCACTGAAAGGTGGTATATAAGAAATGTTAAATAAATAAATAAATATGCCCACTTTCTGCAGATTCCTTTCCCCAACCCTACAATTCCTCAAAAGTGGTTTCCCAACTCAGTGGAAAGAGGACACAGTCTAACCTCCTGCACTTGAGCTGAAGACCAAGTGCAAGTAATATTGAGAATCAACCAAATATATAAACTAGGGCATATGTGTGAAGGCCGCGAAGATGCCTATTTTTATTCTATTTTATAAAGATATATAGGCACCTATGTGTCTTTATAAAATACTAACATGAATCCTGCAGAACTAACATCTAGATTGTGGGCGCTGACATTTATGCCTGCTTGGGAGCCTGCCTAAATGTTAGCACGTAAAGTACCCGCGAATTTTATAAAATACGTATATAAATCACGATTCCACCCACTCTTCACCCCGCATCTTCCCTTGAGCATATTAGTCTATATATACACACTCCTACTTGCACTGTGCAAACCTTTAGGCATGGTTTCATTACATAAGCAGCTTTTTATGTGCATGAATTAGCAAGCTCTCCACAAAAATGGTTTATAAAATTACCTCCTTTATCTATTTGCATTAATTAATAGCTGTTTTTGATCCCTGTTGTGTCTCAAAGGATACAGAGTTTCTGTAATAATGAGTACACCAGACCTCTCTCTTTTCCAGGCCACTAAAACCTATGGAAAGAACAAGCTTATGACCAAACTATTGAAGAGCCTGACTTTCTATGTCCTCCCTGTATTGAACATCGATGGCTACATATGGACGTGGACCACTGTAATGTATCCATCCAATTATTTCTCATTTGTTAAATTTTTGAAATTATCTTTGTTTAATAATACAGTTTCCCCTCTGTCCCCCTCTTGACCCTTCCTTCATGCAAACTTGAAGGATCTGCCGAATTCGCTAGCGTTTAGATCTATTTTTAGCAGCTGTAGCCTCGTCCGTATCTCTCTTGCTCTACTGCATGTCAGGACTGAACATTAATTTCCACATCCAAATCTAGCCGCAGCATTGTGAAAACCGAGCTTTTAAATCAATCTGAACTTTGGTAGAAATAGTTTGAGTCTGAATGTCAGCCTGTCTGAATCAATTTACCATTTACTATTTATTTTGTCTGGATTTCTTTTTTTTTTTTAAGGATCGTATGTGGAGAAAGAATCGGTCCAAAAATCCAAATACAAAATGCATTGGCACCGACCTCAACAGGAACTTTGATGTTGCGTGGTGCAGTATGTATCATTTCTGCAGAGGAACTGAAAGCCCAACTTGGGCAATTTTAAAGAAAAGTCTGCATTAACTGATGCCTCTGAGTTTGTGAGAATTTAGGATAATAAACCAGTGTAAATGTATATTCATTGACCCATCAATATGAAATACATTCACATCTGTAAGCTATGAGGCAAATTGCATTATTTTTACATAACAAAAATACAAAAACTATTGGGACCCTTAATTAATATTTATTAATTTTATTAGCAACAGCAATGCATCCAAAAATATATACTGTCTTCTTATATCATTAAAACTTTCTGTTGGCAAAAATATCCTGCTATACTGAGTTTGTCACCATCGTGGGGAAGCAAGTTGCACCCTGAGTTTAAAAAAGAAAGTTTGCAAGTAGTGCTGAAATTCGTATGTGAATGAACATCGTCAGAAAGCAAGTTTGCAGCGGGCTAAATAAATTGTGACTTTATATTGCCAAGTGTAGCAGGATTTGTTTGCCAACGGAAAGTTTTAATGATATAAGAAGACAGTATACGAGGGGGTACCCAAAAAAACAGGAATTATTTTTTAAAAGCTATTTATTTCAAATTCTTTACAAAACAACCTTATCCCCTTCAAAATACTCTCCATTACAACTGATACATTTGTCCCACCGGTGCTTCCACTGTTCGAAACATTTTTTGTAGTCATCTTTAGAAACAGCTGACAGCTCCTCCCTTCTTTTTTTCTTGACTTCTTCAATGTTGTCAAATCGGTGTCCTTTCATGCCCCTTTTCATGCGTGGAAATAAGAAAAAGTCGCACGGAGCCAGGTCAGGCGAGTAAGGTGCGTGGGGCAGCGGAACCATGCCATTTTTAGCCAAAAACTGTCTAACAGAGATGGCTGTGTGTGCAGGTGCGTTGTCGTGGTGGAAGAACCAGTCTCCTGTCTGCCACAAATCGGGTCTTTTTTGACGAACGCTGTTGCGCAATCTTCTTAAAACTTCCAAATAAAAGGTTTCATTGACGGTCTGACCTGGGGGAACAAACTCTGAATCAACTACCCCCTTGGCATCAAAAAAGCAAATCAGCATTGTTTTGATGTTTGATTTGACTTGGCGACATTTTTTTGGACGGGGTGACGATGACGTCTTCCATTGGCTTGACTGTTGCTTTGTTTCTGGGTCGTAACCATAGCACCATGACTCATCACCTGTAATGACCTTTGACAGAAAATCTGGATCAGTTTCAAGCTGTTGTTTCAAAACACGACATGTTTCAACTCGATGTTCCTTTTGATTGTCAGTCAGAACCCGAGGAACAAACTTGGCAGCAACCCTTTTCATTCCCAAATCTTCCATTAAAATTCGCTGAACCGAGCTCCAAGATAACCCACTAATCTCTGACAGTTGATCAATTGTCTGTCGACTGTCTGTGAGCACAAGCTCTCTAATTTTTTCAATATTTTCGTCGATTCAGGCAGTTGATGGACACCCAGAACGAGGTTTGTCATCAATCGACATGTCGCCATTTTTAAACCGAGCAAACCACTGGTACACTTGACTTTTTCCCATAGCGTCATCTTGATAAGCTGTTTTCAACATTAAAACAGTTTCAGCAGCATTTTTACCGAGTAGAAAACAAAATTTCACAGCTGCACGTTGTTCACTTAAACTTGTCATCATAAAAAAAGAAAACAAGAACAAAACAGCGCTAGCAAAAACAATCACTGCAGATGAACAGAACAAGCCAGGTCGACAACACAGGCGGCACTGAACTGACAATGAGTTGCACTATACACGCCTAGCGGCAGAAGTGCGTACTACACAAGCTTCGCCCACGGCAATGTTATTCCTGTTTTTTTTGGGTACCCCCTCGTATATGTTTGGATACATTGCTGTTGCTAATAAAATTAATAAATATTAATTAGGGGTCGCAATAGTTTTTGTATTTTTGTTGAGTCTGAAGATTTGTTCTGGCTAATTTTACATAAGAAAGATAGATAAAGCTTCAAAAGCCTCTTTACTATGACAGCAGATCTTGACACATGCTTGTCGAGGAGCAGCCTACTGGTTATTTATTTATTTATTTTATTTATTTACAGTTTCTTTTATACCGCACTATTCGACATCAGCGCGGTTTACAATGAACAGAAACTACACTTACCAAATATTGATCAGTGCTTACAATGAACAGCTGGGTATACATTAAACAGGTTTACATTCAACAGGTTTCATAAACAGAGGAACATAATAACTATGTACAAAAAGCAACTATGTACAGAACAACTAGGCGCAGCTATATGTTTCTTGATGAGGGAAGAAGCAAGGTGAGATTGCAGCTGAGTGCTGGCCAGGGTTTGATTCCCACTACTACTTCTTGTGGCCTCAAGCAAGTCATTTATTCCACCATTGCCTCAGAAAAATCCAAGTTATCAATGTCCCTGTTTAATGTACATTACCAAGTTTAAGTTACAATATAAATCAAATTGATAAAGCAGTATAAAAGATGTGTTAAATGAATATAAAGTATCCCTTTCTCTGGGAGTTTTAAAGTAGAAACATGAAAAGTCCTTTCCTAGTATAACCATATTTCTTAGCAAAATAAGGGATAATTTTACACGCCATATCTGCAGGTAAAAGAGTATTTTAGATGCATTACCAGTATGTGTCAACAACCTACCTGCACATACCTTTTACCCAGAATAGGCATTCCCGGGAGTGGAGTTTGAGAAAAGCTAGGACCTACATGTGTATGCTAGAAAATACACACAGATGCTATCAAAATAACCAGTCACTTGTATAAGCCTGAGAGGAGGTGTAAGTGTGAGCACCTATTTTTCCAGGAGGGATTATTTTATAAAGACTTCTAGGCGCATAAGTTCCCGTTATAAAATAAGCGTAACCTATGCATATTTCTGTTGCACAACGTAAGCGTGCTATTATAAAATTCGCCTCCATGTGACTAAAATGCTAAAATCTTGCTTGCAGAGATTGGGGCATCAAATGATGCATGCTCTGACATCTACTGCGGATCTGCTGCTGAATCTGAAAAGGAGACAAAGGTTGTTGCCACTTTTATTCGTAATAACCTCAAGTCCATCAAAGCATATCTCACTTTCCACTCCTATTCTCAGATGCTCCTCTACCCTTACAGCTATACCTATGATCCAGCACCAACACATGAAGAGCTGGTACGTAGGAAACAAAAGGGCCGCTCTTTTGTTACTAATTCATGATGCTTGCTGAGTGACCTTCAGATTTTCTCAGACTGCACTAGGGCTGTTCAAGAGAAGCTGCTGTACTGTGAATGGGCACAAAACCATGTTTCTGCTTGGACAGAAAGAAGAAAGGTAGCAAAAATGATGAGCATCAAGTCCTGTGCTAATCTACATTGCCTTCCCAGCCCTGTTTCTACAGAATTGTCCGTAAAAACCTTCAGGGTCTGATTCAAATGGAAATATGTATTTATTTATTTATTTAATCAGTTTTATATACCACCTTATCCTTCAATCAAAGTGGTCAACAAGACAACAGAGGGGCTACATCGAGGGGGGGGGAGACAACAAGATAGTACATTACAGTACATTACATTAAATTATACATAAACTACAGCAAAATTACATTTCATAATTCATTACAATTACATTAAACAAATAACTGCAATCTTACAAAATGTTAAAATAATTTAAACATTATAGGAAAATTGAAATTCAAAGGGTTAAAACATTTTGTTCTATTTAGCTGGTTGTTCCACAAGTCATGTTACTTGTACTGAATCGACAAACTAGGTAGCTCGGTTCATTTTTGTCGACATCCTACACAGTAAAGATTTGACCATACGTATATTTTACTATGCATTGATTTCATATTCTTTCATTGTTTATACTGTTCACACCTACTGAATTTCATATACTAGAACACAGGTTACAAGTGCTCTGCTTAAAATTCATCTAGCAACTCTTTTTGCTAAGAATGATGTTATGGTAACAGGTTTCTTGAGAAATGACAGGAATAATGACAGTGTGCGATAGAATTCTAGGAATTATTAGGAAAAGAATGAAAATAAAACAGAATATCATAATGCCTCTCTATTGATCTGTGCTGTGACCACATTTTGAATATCATGTGCAATTCCAGTCACCTCAACTCATAATAGACATAGTGGAACTAGAGAAAGTTCAGAGAATGATACAGGGGAGAGAAAAAAGGCTGAAGAGCTTAGGATCTTCAACTTGGAGAAGAGAGCTGAAAGGAGATATGATAGAGGTCTATAAAATCATGAGAGGGTTGGAATAGAGAAATAAGGAATAGTTTACCCTTTTGATTAGTACTAAGATTACGGAACTCTACACAAAGCTAATAGGTAGCGCTTTTAAAACTAACTGGAGGAAGTATATTTTCACTTAGTGAACAAATATCTCAGTAATTGAAGGAAATATTTCTTTATGGAAAGACTGGTGGATACATGTCCTGTCGGAGATACATAGCCTGTCGGAGGAGTTGGCGGAGACAAGGTCTGTATATGAATTCAAGAAAACATAGGATATGCACAGAGGGAAAGCAGGGGACTGTAAAGTTTAGTGTTTGGTATGGGTGGGCAAACTGGATAGGCCGTATGGTCTTTTATCTACCATCACTTTTCTCTGTCTCTATGTAAATAAGCTGTGGAAGATTTTTGCCAGATGTGATAAAAGCAATTAACATAACAGGGTTTAAAAAGGGCTTCGAGAAGTTCCTAAGCAAAGTCAATAAACTATTGTTAGCCGGTTAAAGACTGCTTATTCCTGGGTATATGAGTCTACTCTCTGGGATCCTGCAAGGACTTCTGACCTGGATTGACCACTGCTGGAAACAAGATGCTGGGTTTGATGTAACCTAGTCTGATCCAGTATGCCATTTCTTATCTTCTTAAGGACCCTGGTCTCCTGTGATTGTGTAGCTGCAGCAAGGAATTTGACATCTGACTCTTACTGAAGAATTGTGCTATTTCCTGCAAAATTGCAGAAAACCAGGAATGGACTTGGGGTGGAAAGAACAGCAGCTGAGTACTGGCAAGGGTACAGGCTGGCATGCACCCCTCCCCCATGATGATCATACCAGCGGGAGGAGAAGGAAAGTGGCATCTCAGACCTTGTCCTCCTCTCCTGCTGCCTGGGTCCTGACTGGCACCCTGAACTACATGACACTGCAGCATCCCATGCGGTTCAGAGCACCAGCCTGACCCCAAGTGGCAGAGGGAAAGGATGTGGCACAAGGAACCACCCTTCAACTTCCAATCCCATCCCATCAGTGCAGATCGGCATAGAATGAATGAACAGGAGAAAGGGATTGTGGGGGATTCATCCATGGTGGGGTGAGTTGAAAAGGAGACTGGCTGGGGGGTGAGAGGATGAGAGAGAGGATTGATTGTGTGTGTGTGTGTGTGTGTGTGTGTGTGTGTGTGTGTGTGTGTGTGTGTGCCAGGTAAGGAGGGAGTAGTGAGAGAATAGATCCTCCCTCCTTCTGCCTCCCCAAGTCCTAGATCCTCCCTCCATCTCCAGTTTTTCTTCAACCTTTAGCCTCTTCCCAGTCCTGGATTCCGTCCTGTCTATCTTCCCCCATCTCCAATCCTTCCCCTTTCTCTCCTTATCTCAGAACATGCCTCTTTTCCTAGCCTTCCTCACCCCCCATTGACAAGATTGTCTGTCCTCTTAACTCTCTCCCTCATCCCATAAAGTTGATCCTCTTCCTTCCTTCTTTGCATCACTAATATCCCTTTCTCCATCCCTAAAATCTTTAAAAAGAACAAAATAAATTACCAAGACACGTCAGCTCAGACAATGACTAGTTTTATACAGTAAAATAAAATCAGCATTATTTAATATAGACATATATGCAAATTTTGCAAATGTGCGGCTGGAAAGTCGAGCTGTTCTTATAAATAATATCTTTCATATTAGTTTCTGGTGTTTATTAATATTTAAAAATATCTTTCAACTATGGCAGGCTACTTGTTTGAAGTACTTTCAGTTTCAAATAACAAGGTCTTTGTCTCCTTTAATCAGAATAAGGTTGCGAAGTCTGCTGTGGCTGCTTTGTCAAGTCTGTACAAGACAAAATATTCATATGGGCAATCTGCATCTACAATATGTAAGACTTTCTATTTTTTTAATATTTTACTGCATGATACTGAGTTTCCGGCTGGTCATAAGCAGGGCTGCTGCACAGCATCTATGCACTTTCTTTTCTACCCATCTTTTATTTTTTGTCTTCTAATCAGAACGCCCCAAAAGGCATCAAAGCCTAAAACTGAATCCTAAGAGTGTGCACCAAAAAATTCTTTTCTTATTGAGTCATTTTCAGATTTTCATCCCAATTTTTTTATATTTCTACATTTTGCTTCACACATTCATGTTAATAACAGACGCTTAACTCTCACTTGGTTTGCAGCTTGTCGTGCTGTGAGGGCTTCCGTGCATCAGTGATGCTGAGAGCTAAACTATCGGTAGTTTAACTACTGGCAGGGTCTCCCAAGATGGACAGGTCTCAGCTGAGGTGCCAGACGAAGACAAACCACCCATCTGGGCAGCAGCAGAATGGGATAGTGTTGACGGCGGAGGATCACATTTCTGTGACAACGGCAACAACACCAAACTTAAACTGCGCGGAAGGAAGGCCCGGCAATCTACTTCTGTATCTTGCCATGAAAACCCAATGGATAGTTACAACAAAACAAATTGTGCTATGGTGCTGGAAGATGAGACTCCCAGGTCAGAAGGCACTCAACTAGCTACTGGGGAAGAGCTGAAGACTTTTCAGAGTAAAGCCAGCATTTATGATGTGGTTGGATCAAAGCCCTCGGGAAGTCTGACTGCTGATGTAGCTGCGCATGAAATGAGAGTCAGAAGCTGTAAAGATGTCTTACACATTGGAACATGGAACGTACGAAGCATGAACCAAGGGAAGTTGGAGGTGGTCAAGAATGAAATGGAACGTGTACAACTTGATCTGTTGGGTGTCAGCGAACTGAAATGGACTGGCATCGGGCACTTTGCATCAGATGATCACATGGTCTACTATGCTGGAAATGAAAGACAAAGAAGAAATGGTGTTGCATTTATAATAAAGAAGAAACTTGCAAGAACTGTAATGAAATACAATGCAGTCAGCGAACGCTTAATCTCTATTCGTCTACGAGGAATGCCTATCAACACAGCTATAATTCAAGTATATGCCCCAACAACAGCTGCAGAAGAGAATGAAATTGAAGAGTTCTATGAACAAGTACAAGCTGAAATTGACAGAACATGCAAACAGGATATCCTGATAGTCATGGGTGACTGGAACGCAAAAGTTGGCAACAAAGAAGAAGGCAAAGTAGTTGGAAAATATGGACTTGGCAACAGAAATGAAGCTGGAGAAAGATTGATAGAATTCTGCAAGACCAATGATCTATTCATCTCAAACACCTTCTTCCAGCAACACAAGCGGCGACTGTACACATGGACTTCACCCAATGGATTGTATAAAAATCAAATTGACTACATCTGTGGAAGTCAACGATGGAAAAGCTCTGTAACATCAACAAAGACAAAACCTGGAGCTGACTGTGGTACAGATCATCAACTACTAGTATGCAAACTCAAGCTAAAGTTGAAAAAGAGCAAACCACTCATGAATGCAGCAAAATATGACCTTGAGAATATACCACTGGAATTTAAAGACTGCCTGCAAAATCGATTTGCTGCTTTAGATACAAATGACAGAGCTCCGGAAGAGTTATGGAATGACGTCAAGAAGGTTGTGCTGGAAGAAAGCGAGAAGTCTCTACAAAAGGTGAAAAAGCAAAAACGGCCAAAATGGATGACGGAAGAAACTCTGAAAATTGCCCAGAAACGCAGAGAAGCTAAAGCCAAAGGAGAAAGAAAGACAATCTCAGAACTCAACAGAGATTTCCAACGTGCAGCAAGACAGGACAAGGAAAAGTACTACAATGACACTTGCAAGGAAATAGAAGCAGAAACTATTAGAGGAAGAACAAGATCGGCTTTCCTAAAGCTGCGAGAGCTAAAGAAAAAGTTCCAGCCTCGAATTGGAATGTTACAAGATGCTCAAGGTTCTATGTTGAATGATGCTGAGAAGATCAAGAAAAGGTGGAAGGAATATACAGAGTTTTTATATGATAAAGATCAAGTGGACCAACAGCCGTTTCAACCTATACCTTATGATCAGGAACCATTGGTGATGAAAGAAGAAGTTGAAGCAGCATTGAAAGCCTTATCAAAGAACAAAGCACCAGGCATTGATGGCATTCCCATAGAAGTATTGCAGCAATCTGATGCAGCTGTTACCGTACTTACAAGGCTCTGCCAAGAAATATGGAAGACAACATCATGGCCAACTGACTGGAAAAGATCTGTGTTTATACCAATACTAAAGAAAGGTGATCCAACTGACTGTGGAAATTATCGCACAATCGCTCTGATCCCACATGCCAGCAAGATTCTACTGAAGATTATTCAAAAGAGACTACAGCCATACCTAGAACAAGAACTACCTGAAGTGCAAGCAGGGTTCAGGAAAGGACGAGGAACGAGAGACATCATTGCGGATGTGAGATGGATCCTTGAAAAGACTAAAGAATACCAAAAGGATATCTATTTGTGCTTTATCGACTATAGCAAGGCTTTTGACTGTGTAAACCATGAGAAACTCTGGGCCACGTTAAGAAGCATGGGTATACCAGAACACCTGATCGTTCTCTTGCGCAATCTGTACATTGATCAAGAAGCAACAGTTCGAACGGAACAAGGAGAAACAGAATGGTTTAAAATAAGCAAAGGTGTAAGACAAGGCTGCATACTTTCCCCCTACCTGTTTAATTTATATGCAGAACAAATCATCAGAGAAGCAGGACTGTATGAAGACCACAGAGGTGTGAAGATTGGTGGAAGACTCATCAACAACCTTCGCTGTGCTGATGATACCACATTACTGGCTGAAAGTGAAGATGATCTGAAACATTTGCTTCTCACAATCAAAGAACATAGTCTCAAAATGGGCCTGCACCTTAATGTAAAGAAGACAAAGATCATGACAACTGGCATAATCAACAGGTTCATCGTTGAAGGAGAAGAAATTGAAATCGTGAACAACTTTAACCTACTTGGATCAACTATCAATAAAGAAGCAACAAGCAGTCAAGAAATCAGACGACGCATTGCTCTTGGCAGAATGGCTATGAAAGACCTAGATAAGATTCTCAAGAGCAGAGATGTCTCTCTCCATACAAAGATTCGACTTGTTCAAGCCATGGTATTTTCAATAACATCATATGGATGTGAAAGCTGGACAGTGAAAAAGACAGACAGGAAGAAAATTGATGCCTTTGAATTATGGTGCTGGCGGCGAATACTGTGTATACCATGGACTGCCCGAAGAACAAACCAGTCGGTACTAGAGGAGATCAAACCTAAGCTTTCTTTAGAAGCTCAGATGACAAGACTTCGACTTTCATACTTCGGACACATCATGCGAAGAGAGAGATCATTAGAGAAAGACATCATGCTTGGCAAGATAGAAGGTCAACGCAAAAGAGGAAGGCCAGCAATGAGATGGATCGCTACAATAACAGCAGCTACGGGTACCAGTCTGTCAACAATGAGCCGCCTGACTGAAGACCGAACACAATTTAGGATAGCTATCCAGAGGGTCGCCATGAGTCGACTCCGACTCGACGGCACTTAACAACAACAACATGCACAAGAAGTTTTTAACATGTAGGTTAACTTGTGTTAAATGTAGTGAGCACACACTAGCGGTCTGTTTACTAAAGTGTGTTAGACTTTTGCAGCAAAAAAGTGCAGATAGCGCGGCGTTAGCAACAAAAGCCGTGCGTTATTTATTGAAGGCATGCACAGCAGCTCCCTGGTAGCTAACACACGGAATCTGCAGAGTCTGGTGGAACAGCTGCCTAATGCCATTGAGGTGGCATTAGTAGCACCCGCACTGTCTGCGAATCCGACGGTTACCACACTATTGAGGCCCTCGATGACCATGCATTGAAGTCACACCCACTCTCTGCTCTTATCCCACCCACTAATGCAGATAACGGAAGTTCTGCAGATAGCCCAGAAAATCGCTGCATTATCTGCATGTGTTACCTGTTAACACAGCCAGATAATGGTGCTGCTATCTACATAAGAACATAAGATATGCCATAGTGGGTCAGACCAAGGTCCATCTAGCCCAGTATCCTGTTTCCAACAGTGGCCAATCTACCTAGCAGTATCCCCAAGAGACACAGGTTCCACAATGCTTGTATTGGGTCAAGCATTGATATCCTGGGTCCCTTTTTAATAATGGTTTAAGGACCTTTCCTCCAGGAACTTGTCCAAACCTTTTTTAAACCCAGCTACACTAACAGCCTTTACTACATCCTCCGGTAACAAATTCCAGAGTTTGATTACACGTTGAGTGAAAAAATATTTTCTTTTATTAGTCTTAAATAGTTTACCCTGTAGCTTCATTACATGTCCTAGTCTTTCTATATTCTGATAGCGTAAACAATTGATCTACGTTTACCCGTTCCAGTCCGTTTATTAATTTATAGACTTCTATCATATCTCCCCTCAGCCGTCTCCTTTCCAGGTTAAAGAGCCCTAACCTTTTAAGCATTTCTTCATAGGAGTATCCTTCCATCCCCTTTACCATTTTGGTGGCTCTTCTCTGAACCTTTTCTAATAACACTATATCCGTTTTAAGATACGGTGACCAGAATTGCACACAATATTCAAGGTGCGGTCGTACCATGGAACGATACAGAGGCCTTATAATATCCTTTGTTTTATTTTCCATTCCATATCATACCTAGAATTCTATTTACTTTCTTGGCCGCCGCTGCACACTGGGCGGAGAGTTTTAACATGTTATCCACGATGACGCCTATATCTTCTTCCAGGGTGGTGGTTCCTAATGTGGAACCTTGCATCGTGTAACCATAGTGTGGATTGTTCTTTCCTAGGTGCATAACTTTGCACTTGTCCACATTAAATTTCATCTGCCATTTGGATGCCCAGTCTTCCAATTTATCCAGATCCTCCTGCAGTTTTCCGCAATCCCCTTGGGTTTTAACAACTTTAAACAGTTTTGTGTCATCTGCAAATTTGATAACCTCACTAGTTATTCCCTTTTCCAGGTCATTTATGAATATGTCAAAAAGCAGTGGACCCAGCACAGATCCCTGGGGTACTCCACTATTCACCTTTTTCCATTGGGAAAATTGGCCATTTAGCCCTAACCTCTGCTTTCTATCTTTTAACCAGTTCCCAATCCACAATAGTACACTGCCTCCTATCCCATGACTTTTTAGTTTTGCCAAAAGTCTCTGATGAGGGATCTTAACAAAGGCTTTCTGAAAGTCCAGATACACTATATCACTATATGAACCGACTCACCTTTGTCTACCTGTTTATTCACACCTTCAAAAAAACATAACAGATTAGTAAGACAAGATCTTCCTTGTCTAAAGCCATGTTGGCTGTCTCCCATTAGGCCATGACTATCTACATGCTGAGTAATTTTGTTTTTATGATGGTTTCTACCATTTTTCCCGGTACTGACGTCAGGCTCACCGGTCTGTAGTTTCCCAGATCACCCCTGGAACCCTTTTTAAAAATTGGCGTTACATTGGCGATCCTCCAAAGTATTCATTACAGATGATTTTAATGAAAGTTCACAGATTACTAATAGCAGGTCTGCAGTCTCATATTTCAGTTCTTTCAATGCCCTTGGATGTACAACATCCAGTCCAGGTGATTTGCTACTATTCAGTTTATCAAATAGTTGTAATACATCTTCCCGGTGTAGCGATATTTCTCTCAATTCCTCTGCAGTATCACCTTTAAATACCACTTCAGTCTTGGGTAACATCCCTACATCTTCCTCAGTAAAGACCGAAGCAAAGAATTCATTCAGTCTCTCTGCTATAGCCTTGTCTCATCTTATTGCCCCTTTTCCCCTCTAAAATCTAACAGTCCAATTGACTCTCTCACAGGCTTTTTGCTACAAATGTACATCTGTTGTGTTAACAGCTAATGCTGTTTAATAAACAGACTCCTAACATTTTTAAGATGTACTAATGAGCTGTATGTGCATCCTTATTGAAGCCCTCAGGGGCATAGAAATATGTCTTTGTTGAATTTGAAAAGTGCTTTAGGACATGGTCAGGTAATTGTTAAAGCAACATTTGGATCCAGATGATGAATTTTAGTTGTGCAATGTACCATTGTAAGTGTACAGTATAGTGCTACAGTATAGTGCTACTTTAGAAAAAGATTCACCAATAAAACCCTGTTTAAATTTTTTTGTCGGAGCGTGTCGAGGGAGGGTAAGAATGGAAATCTGACCCACGCCAGACGACAGGCTACTTTTATTCATTTTGAGGTTCTCCACCTTCAGAAAATGTTTTTGAATAGAAAAAACTTCACTTATCTGTCCAAATATCCTTATCCTATTATAAACTCTCCACCGTTGCAAAATTCCATTATTCTTCACACGACACGCGCGTTTCGGGAATAATCCCTGCTTCAAGTGTTTTCTACTGGTTCATGAGCAAAAGCAACTGTGTCCCAAAAAAACGCCGTCAGGCAGCTTGAGGTTCTCCATGAATCAAAGGGAACATGACACCATGCTCTTTCAAAGGAGAACCAGCCAATAAGAAAAGGGAAAACCCCACTCACCTATTTCTATTCAAAAACATTTTCTGAAGGTGGAGAACCTCAAAACAAATAAAAGTAGCCTGTTGTCTGGCGTGGGTCAGATTTCCATTCTTACCCTCCCTCGACACGCTCCGACAAAAAAATTGAAACGGGATTTTATTGGTGAATCTTTTTCCAAAGTATTTCAATTTATTCACCATTTTGGGTTTCTGAATATTTATATACAGTATAGTGCTAGGCATCTACTGGAAGCCATTATAAGAGAAGTTCTATCCTAACAAATGTATACCAGAAACAATTTCCTTCACCCTTACTAGGCCGATCTAAATAGCAGTTCCCTGAACCATCACTTCCTCACACAGAAGAGCAGCTCTGTAACGTAATGGTATTAATCTATGCTATTGCTTCACGTTTATGTTTTCTAGACCCAACCTCTGGATCATCCGATGACTGGGCTTATGAAGAGGGAGTCAAGTATTCCTTCACCTTTGAACTTCGTGACAAAGGAAAATATGGTTTCCTCCTTCCTGAGCATCTCATAAAGCCAACTTGTAAAGAAACCATGTTGGCAGTAAAAAGCATCTCCAGTTACATTCTGAGATATGTTTCATAGATTTATAATCCTACCGCATTCAGAAGAATATCTGTGCTTTCAAACTTCTAACCCACCACATAGCTCCTAACATGACGCGCACACCTATGGGGCCAGTGCAAGAGTATGAGAGACTCACCGCAAACTTTCCGACTTATGCCCCCCAGAGATACCCATGTCCTTGCAATCTTCCACAAACTGCTTAAAACCCACCTATTCAAAGAACATTCTGATGGGATAACATAACCCCCTTTACCTATCTATCCCTAATATACCCTTAGATGTAAGCAACATTCTACCTGTACATAGTCACTCAGAGATGTAAGCGACTCTCTAATTGTGTATAGTTACAGCTCTGCATTATAAATATTATCTGCCTGTTCCATTTATAAGAGTTAACTGCTTATTGTACGACTGTTTCATGTAATGTTGAACATTGTTCCCAGTAAACCACACTGATCCTTGGAAATGCGGTATATAAGAATAAATAAATAAATATCAGTTCAATCATGTTTCCCTTATACCAATTAACAATAAATTTAAAAAGCACAACTCATTGACCATCCTATAGCAGCAGAACTGTATATTGACCTCAAGGAAACAAAAGTTAATACAGAACATTTATGTAAAGGTGATACCTTTCTGTTGGGCAAATAATGCATACCGTAAGTAACCTTCAGAACATAACACTCCCTTCTTCATGCCCGAAAAAAGAACAAGCAGGTGGTGCATTGCCAGAATTTTTGGCTCATTCCATTTTCAGATTAAGGATGTGAGTAGCAACAATGGGTAACTATATAAATGACTTGGGCATGTAAAACACCATTTTACACACTCAAGTAATTGGTAACAGACCCCACACGTGAAGGGGCCATACTGGACTTGGTGCTTACCAATGGTGAAAGTGTTTCTGATGTTATAGTGGGAGATCATTTTGCATCCAGTGATCACCAGATGGTGTGGGTCAGTATTAGGACTAGGGCTGTTAAAATCCATTCAAAAGCAAGGGTCTTAGACTTTAGGAAAACTAACTTTGCCAAGATGGGCCAATACCTTAGGGAGTCATTAGCGGGATGGGAACAGCTGGGGAATGTAGAAAAACAGTGGGCAAAACTGAAAGGGGATATTTTAAGGGTAACCAACCTTTTTATTAAAATGGTAAATAAAGGTAAAAAGAAAAGGAGACTGCGATGGATTTCAAAAGTAGTAGCTGAAAAGATTAAGAAAAAGAGGGAGGCCTTCATGAAATACAAGAGATCACAGAGAAAGGAAGACAGACATCTATATTTGGAAAAAACTTAGAGAAACTAGGAAAGTAATCAGGCAAGCAAAGATTCAAAAAGAGGAGGAAATAGCCAATGCAATAAAATGGGGGGATAAGACATTTTTCAGATATGTTAGTGAGAAGTGGAAGGGAAAAGTGGTATTGTCAGGCTCAAGGGCGAAGGGGAGGAATATGTAGAAGCTGATGAGGATAAAGCAGAATTGCTTAACAAATATTTCTGTTCTGTGTTCACAGATGAAGAACCAGGAGCAGGACCTCAGAAAATACCCACAAAGAGGAACAGAAGCAAGGGGAACTTAAACAATTTTCAGAAGACGGTGTTCATGAGAAACAAGCTAAACTTAAAGTAGACAAAGTGATGGGACCAGATGGGATACACCCTAGAATACTGAGGGAACTTGGGGACGTTCTAGCAGCTCCACTGACTGACCTTTCCAATGCCTTTTGGAGTAGGGAGTGGTGCCAAAGAACTGGAGAGAGGCACATGTGGTCCCTTTACACAAAAGCGGAAGTAAGGATGTGGTTGAAAACTACAGGCCAGTTAGTTTAACTTCGGTGGTGAGTAAATTATTGGAAGCACTGCTGAAAGAGAAAATAGTGAGGTTTCTGGAGTCCAGCAGATTACAGAATCTGAGGCAGCATGGATTCAACAGAGGCAGGTCTTGTCAGAAAAATCTGATTGATTTCTTTGACTGGGTGACCAGGGAGTTGGACCGAGGTGTGGTAGGCGAAGGCCTATGATCCATGGTGTCTGAAATGAGCAGAGAGGCCTGAGTAGCTTGACCTGTAAATGAAGCCTGTGGAGAGGCCCAAAGGAATTACATATTCCCCTAAATGCTGCTACCATAGAATCAAAACTTAACTGAGTATAATTTAGTATAGCTAAGCAGAATCGAAACTTAGAAAATATAGAAAAACAAGTTTAATTGGTATTGATAAGAGAGTACAGCTTCTATGGAATTAATTAACACTGCTGAAAGAAAAGTTACAGTGCCCTGCTTTCCCACATGTTCTAGCTAGCTAAGTGACCTTGGAGGAGAGAAGTATCAAAGTTGGAAGAACTGACCATTGTAATTGGGACTATAAGGGGGGTAAGCAGGTGCTGAGCCCAGACCAAGGTCCTCATTGGATGACTACGTAATGTTACCGGGACCAATAGATGGGGTAGAAGGGGTTACCGGGACCAATGAGAAGTTTGCCTATACCTAGAATGGACAAGAAAAGTATATAAGTTGTTGTTTTACTAACAGCCATTGCTCAGCCATTTTGAATTTGATTCTGCTTGAGACTTGTGCACAAATAAATGATTTGGACCTTCTGAACAGACTCCTGGTATTATTGGTTTGTCTGCGCTCTGCTGCTACATATTCTTGGTGCGTTGGCCGGGAAGGTGTGGTAATAGAGGGTATATAGGGCAATATACCACGACTTTCCACCTCTACAGGTTTGGTCCTGCCGGGATCGTGCCCTCCCGACGTGGGCTCGCTCTCTGGCGCCACCGGTCCCTTGTATCGGAGGGAGCTGGCCGGACCTCGGCGGGTGCCGAGCCCGGTTGGAACCAACACCTCGAACCCGTGAGGGGAGTCCGAGGTCCAACTCATGCGCTTGCTTGGGAACTAGGACCGGATCCGGTGAGTATAGATTTTGATATGTCTAGACAGATGAGTCAGAGCAGTACTGCTGTTTGAAACCTGGATTTTGTAACTTTGGAATTTGGTAAGGGAGCTTGATCACCTCTCAAGACGGTCCGACTAACCTTGCATGAGTATGCGCAAGGTGAAACTATCATCTTTTTGAACCTTGCATGAGTATGCGCAAGGAGAAATTAGAACCCTGAATGAGTATACGCAAGGTCTTTTGATTTTGGAATTTGATATTTGAACCCTGCATGAGTATACGCAAGGTCTTTTGGAATTTGTAGTCAGCTGAGACAGGATTGGGTTGTTTTTGGGATACGTTGCTAGCATGATTGTGTGAATGAAGCGTGAATGAGAGGTCTTGCAATACAGACCAAGCGAAGGCGGACTCCTGAGTAACGCATTTTCTGGCCGGGCGACCGCGTCCAGATCGTAAAAAGGAGGAAGCGACCGTCGTCTTGTCTTGTTATTTGTTTCCCTTAAATGTTTCTAGGGCCGTGAGGACCCCTTACCCACGGTCCGACTTCCTTTTCCCTTCTGTCTGTTGTTGCGCGCACACATCGAAATGGGAGGGGCGGAGTCTACTAGGAACACTCCGTTAGAATGTATAATCAAACATTTTAGTAAAGGATATTCAGGAGATTATGGAGTAAAACTGACTGCCTCACGATTACAGCTTTTGTGTACTAGGGAGTGGCCCGTCTTAAACCCCATGTGGCCCCGAGATGGAACATTTAACCTAGGAATTATTCAGTCAGTTCATCGGAAGGTGCGAATAGCGCACCCCGATCAGTATCCCTACATAGATTCTTGGTTAAGTATTTGCGAAGATCCGCCCCCTTGGGCAAAGCGCTGCTATGAGGAGCAGTGCAGAATAATGTTAGCATTAACAGATCAGACCCAGAAAACAGGGACAGCTAAGAAACATAGCAAGAAACCTGTTCTTGTAGATCCTGAGTCTCCGGGAGCTGTAATTAGGCAGTCCCGAGCCCAGCACCCAGTAAGAGTACCACCGCGTCCCGGGGCAGGCCCCCAGGACCGGGAGAGTCCACCCCCTCACCAGCCAGAAGACCCGTCAGATGAACTGCCCAGAGAAGATGCTGATCAGTCTGAGACAGAGACTGAGGATAAGCAGGAGTCAGAGCCAGAGGATGAAGATGTATCCTCCCAGACAGAGACAGAAAGTGAAAAATCAGTTGTCAGTGCTGGTTCATCTGTTGTAAGCGAGGCTCCCCAGACTAGGCGAGTCTCAAAGCTGAAAGTCCCCACCCAGATCCCGAAAGTCACTACTAAGAAGCCGAAAGCCACCCCGAGAATATTAGCCCCCTTGAGACAAGTCCCGGGGCTGCCTGTGCGGGATGAGCAAGATCAGATAGTAGCGGGACCCCTGAGTTTAATATATGTGCCTTTCTCCACTGCTGATTTGTTGAACTGGAAGATACATTATGCTTCCTACACTAATAAGCCCCAAGAGTTAACAGAATTGATGCATACGATCATGGAAACTCACCAGCCCACTTGGGCAGATTGCCGTCAGCTCCTGTCTACTTTATTTACTACTGAGGAGCGGACACGAATTAGGCGAGCTGCTATCGACTGGATGGCAGACAATCCCCTGGTAGAGAGAGTTGAAGCAGGAATAGATAATCGCGAAGCAGCTCAGAAAGAATTCCCTAACGAAGATCCCAAATGGGATCCAAATACTGAAGTAGGATCCAGAGCCCTATCCCGGTTTCGCCAAGGCCTCATGCAAGGTCTGAGAAGGGGGGGCCAGAAAGCCATGAATCTTTCTAAAGTGACCGAAGTTAATCAGGGCATAGATGAGAGCCCAGCAGTATTCTATGAAAGATTGACTGAAGCATATAGGATGTATACTCCCTATGACCCAGATGCCCCAGGAAGCTTATGCATGGTGAATTCTGCTTTTGTAAACCAGTCACAACCAGATATTAGACGCAAGCTACAGAAATTAGAAGGGTTTGCGGGCATGAATGCAACACAGTTACTGGAAGTCGCTCATAAAGTGTATGTGAATCGTGATAATGAAAGACAGAAAGAAAGTGATTGACGGATGAAGAAGAAAGCAGATTTTTTGGCTGCGGTCATAGTGGAACAGAAAAGGGGAGGTGTCCCTAATCGAAGGAGCAGAGGAAGAGGGCGCGGCCGAGGAAATGACCGGCCCCATTAGGCACAAACCAATGCGCTTATTGCAGAGAAGAAGGACATTGGAGAAGTGCATGCCCGCAACTCGAAGAGGCCCCTCAGGATGAAGGGGAACACGCCCCTCGGAGGGAAAGAGAGAGAGGCCGACCCCAGAACCGCAGAGGAACCAATCGAGAACATTTTCAACAAGAACGCACGGAGGCCATCCAGGGAATGGCAGCCGCCACAGCCTATGACTTGGATGAAGCAGATTAGGACAGACCGGGCTCCGAATTCGCATTAGGTCTCCAGGAGCCTATGGTCAGTATACAAATAGGAGACCAATTTATGGACTTTATGGTTGATACTGGAGCAGAACATTCTGTAGTAGATAAACAAATAGCTCCTTTTTCTACAAGAGCAGTCACCATTGTGGGAGCAACTGGCGCAAAAGCCACAAAGCCATTTCTTCAAAACCGCATATGTAATTTAGGAGGACAGCAAATAACGCACCAATTCCTTTACATGCCAGAGTGCCCAGTGCCATTACTGGGACGAGATATGCTAGCCAAGCTGCAGGCCCAAATATCCTTTACTGAGAAAGGAGAAATGCAAATGACAGTGAATTCCCAGACAAAACCTGCTGGACTAATGGTGCTTACTGTTCCTCGAGAAGAAGAATGGAGATATTATAGTACTGAGCCAAGTACTGAGCCAATTATTGATACCTATTTTGAACCTACTTTGAAAAGCATTGATGCCCCTCCTGGAGTATGGGCAGAAGGCAATCCACCAGGCCTAGCCAAACACATAGCTCCAATAATTGTGAATCTCAAGCCTAGTGCACAGCCAATACATGTCAAGCAATATCCACTCCCAAGAGCAGCAATTGAAGGCATCCATCGCCACTTGTTAAGGCTACTGGAGTATGGCCTACTCAAAGTTTGTCAGTCACCATGGAACACACCTCTCCTGCCAGTGAAGAAGCCTGGGACAGGTGACTACCGCCCAGTGCAGGATCTAAGGAGAGTGAATGAAGCAGTTGAGACCATACATCCAGTTGTGCCAAATCCCTACACACTCTTAGGATTGATTCCTGCTGAAGCCACCCACTTTACTGTTTTGGACTTGAAAGATGCCTTCTTTTGCATAAGATTAGCCCCAATTAGCCAATTGCTGTTTGCTTTTGAATGGCAGGACCCTGTCTCGGGAAGGCGGGGCCAACTCACTTGGACACAATTACCTCAAGGATTCAAGAACTCACCTACCATTTTCAGTGCTGCACTAAATCAAGATCTTTCAAGCTATCCAGTAGCCCCTGAAAGAAGAGTACTCCTCCAATATGTAGATGACCTACTAGTAGCCGCCACATCTGAAAGTGAATGTATACAAGCCACTACTGACCTCTTGCAACTATTGGATGAAGCCGGATACAAAGTTTCCAGAGCAAAAGCACAGCTATGCCAAAAGGAAGTAAAATATTTGGGCTTTCGTTTAACCAAAGGAAGCCGACAATTGGGACGCGAGAGAAAAGAAGCCGTGTGCAGTATCCCAACCCCAACTACCAGAAAGCAAGTCAGAGCCTTCCTGGATGCAGCAGGATACTGCCGGATATGGATACCTAACTTTGCTCAGATTGCCAAAGCACTATATGAAGCCACCAAGGGAGAAGAAAAATCACCACTAGAATGGGGACTTGAGCAAGATACAGCTTTCAAGACCCTGAAGGAAGAATTGATGTCGTCACCAGCACTCGGGTTGCCAGATGTCCACAAGCCTTTCCATCTATTCGTGCATGAGATGCACGGAAATGCCCTAGGCATGTTGACTCAGAAATTGGGACATTGGGAACGACCCGTAGCATACCTATCAAAACAGTTGGACACTGTGGCCAAGGGATGGCCACCATGTTTAAGAGCTGTTGCAGCTACAGCACTATTAGTAAGTGAAGCAGATAAACTCACCTTAGGACAGAGTCTACGCGTCACGGTACCACATGCGGTACTTGCCTTTATGGAACAAAAAGCAAATCATTGGCTCACCAATTCTCGAATGTTGAAATACCAAAGCATGCTATGTGAAAATCCACAAATACAACTGGAAGTGAGCCATGCCTTAAACCCAGCTACCTTGATACCAATCAGTGAAGACCCTCCAGAGCATGACTGTATAGAAGTCATGGATACTGTATTTTCAAGTCAACCTGATTTAACTGATGTGCCCCTAGAGAATCCTGACCAGACTTATTTTGTGGATGGAAGTAGTCTCATTATCGATGGACGACGTTGTGCAGGGTATGCAGTAGTAACCCAGGAGAAAGTCATTGAATCATCAGCTCTTGCATCAGGCACATCAGCACAGAAAGCAGAATTGATAGCACTCACCAGAGCACTAGTATTGGGTGCAGGACTTCTGTTGAACGTATACACAGACTCAAAATATGCCTTCACCACTTTGCATGCACATGGAGCTCTCTACAAAGAACGAGGGCTCATTACCTCAGGAGGCAAATCAATCAAATATGGCCCAGAAATATTGATGTTACTAGACGCAGTATGGGCCCCGACACGTGTAGCTGTCATACACTGTCGTGGACACAAACAGGAAAAGGAGAAATTGCCCAAGGAAATAGATTTGCTGATGCTTCAGCACGTAAAGCAGCCATGACAGGCCAAATTTCACCACAAGCCATGCCAAAACAAGCAGCATTGTTTCCAGTACCCCTTAATCTGTGGACACCACGATATACCACCAAAGAATTGGACTACTACTGTAATAAAGAAGAGGGAGTACTGAAGGATGGATGGATTGAATTGCCACCTCCTAATAGTGATCCCTGAATCATTGGGACCAGCCTTTGTCAAAGCTTTTCATCAAGCCACACACTATGGGAAGAGTGCTATGGAGAAAGCACTCAGACCACATTTTTGTATCGCCTTATTGGGAGCCCTGTCAGCCTCAGTAGCTCGCCAGTGTCTAATTTGTGCCAAGAATAATGCCAAACAGGGCCCCACGCCACCACCACGAGTTCAGTCAGGAGGTGTAACCCCCATGCACCACCTGCAAGTAGATTTTACTGAAATGCCAAAAGCCAATGGATATCGCTACTTGTTAGTATTAGTTTGTACCTTCTCTGGGTGGGTGGAAGCTTTCCCCACCAGAACTGAAAAGGCCTGAGAAGTAACTAAAGTTTTGATGAGAGAAATTATCCCCAGATTTGGAATTCCAGCAGTAATAGGGTCAGACAATGGACCCTCATTTGTATCTCAGATTACCCAGCAGTTAGCAAGTGCCTTACAGATACAATGGAAGTTGCACACTGCATACAGACCCCAAAGTTCAGGGAAAGTTGAGCGAATTAATAGAACTTTGAAATCTCAGATGTCCAAGCTATGTCAGGAGACCCACCTGAAGTGGCCCCAGGTTCTCCCAATAGCATTACTAAGAATACGCTCAGCTCCTGTAAAATCATCAGGATTTTCCCCTTTTGAAGTTGTGTACAGCAAACCCCCACCAATAGTGCAGGGTGTTAAGGGTAGTTTGCCACAGATTGGTTCAGAAATAACCAGACAAGAACTTCTAGCTCTTAGTTTTGTTCTGCAGACTCTCCACACGTGGATACAGGACCAGTTGCCTATCAATTTGACGGAACCACTGCATCCCTATAAGCCTGGTACCTCGGTGTGGATCAAAGATTGGAAGAAGACACCGTTGGAACCTCATTGGAAGGGACCATATACCGTCATCTTGTCTACCCCGACTGCAGTAAAGGTAGCAGAAATCGAGTCCTGGATCCATCACAGCAGAGTCAAGCCAGCAGCAGTTCCAGATCAGGACCAGTGGAGCCACATCCTGACGTCCCTTTGCGTCTTACCCTACGAAGGCAGCCAGCAGCCTAACTTTATCGGGGATACTCATGAACTACAGTGTCCTACAGCAGCCAAGTCTTTCGAAGAGGATTGCTGTTTTCTATACAGCAAAGACATTTTGTTTTCTTCATCGACTAACTGTGCCTTTATAGACTTTCGTCAGGCCAACTACACTTGCTAAGTTGGCATCATCGCATAACGAGACTTTTGGAGGATCTTCAATCAACATTGACACCCGTTGAATTGCTTTATTAGCAAACGGGTCAGCATTGCGCCAGAAGAAGAAGACGACGTGGTCAAGATTTTCCAGCGGAGATCCAGAAGAACTACAATCAACATGCATCTTTGTTACTATTTTGTTTTGGCTGCTTGCCTGGGGAGTTTTGAACTGGTTTATGCTTTACCCCCATGTACTGCCTGCATTACTACTACTCGGACTGGAATGAAAGTGACTCAGACTTTGCTTTATCATTCTTACTATACCTGTACTGGTACAGTAAGTCGGTGTATTTATAACACCACTGAACTGAATGTTTGTACTAAAGGTAAATCTAAAGTTTGTTTTAACCCACATCAGAACCCATCTTATTATACCCTAGAAATAAGATGGAATGATGCAGACGGAGCTATACTCAATGCTACACCCCCACTCACTGATCCCACACAGCCTGCTGTTTTGTATTTTGATGCCTGTGATGCCATCAATAGAGATAGTCGTTCAAAGTGTGCCAATTGGGAGAAAGCTTATGCTAATGATCATAAATATATGTGTCCTGAAGGAACCACAGGATGGGGTGCCTGCATAATTTTATTTTATTTATTTATTTATTTATTTAACAGTCTTTTCTATACCGCCCCTTCCAGAGATCAGGGGCGGTTTACATCGAACGGTAAACAGAACAATTGTATACTTCTGTATACATTTACAAGGAACATTATGCTTTAACTATATACAGGTGAACTTACAGGGAACATATTTTGAACATTAGCTAGAACAGAGCTTTCCAAACTATTTACAAGTTATATACATGGAGCGCAGCATAGTTAGTTACAGTGTTTATTTACAATGTTGGAATAATCAACAGTTTGAGTGGTTTTTTAGCATGTTGTGTGAGGTTTGTAAAGGTTCTTGAGTTAGTCATTTGTTCTGTCTTGGGTACTGTGGATGTGTTTCTGTGATTGTATTGGAGAGGTTCTTTGTTGATAGGGGATCTCAAAGTGTTTTGTAAAGAGGTAGGTTTTTAGTTCCTTTTTGAATTGATGAAGGTCTTTTATCGTGCAGAGTGTTAATGGTATTTCGTTCCAGAGGGTGGGGGCAGCAAAGGAGAAGGCCCTATCACTTGTTGTCGCCTTAGTTTTTCTAAAATTTGTTTTTATGTTGAGGGAATAGGTTGCGTTTTGTCTACGCAATCTAGTGTCTGATGGGGGGTGTATTAGGGTAGATAGTTGTGAGGGAGAGATGTTATTAATGATTTTGAAAGTAGTTAGGAGGATTTTATATTTTATTCGGCTGTTTATAGGGAGCCAGTGTAAGTCTAGTAGGATTGGGGTCACATGGTCTGTTAGTTTAGCTTTAGTGATCATCTTGGCGCATATGTTTTGGGCTCTTTGGAGAAGGTATATGCTTTTTAATGGAAGTCCATTTAGGAGACTATTACAATAGTCGAAGTGGGGGGTGATGAGGGTATTGACTACAGATCTAAAGTCATCTGTGTTGAGTAGGGGTCTCAGATGTTGTATTGTCTTGAGTTTATAAAATATGGTTTTTACTGTATGTTTTATGTGTGGGATCATGGTGAGTGAGTGGTCTAAGATTATTCCAAGGTATTTTACCTCCTTTTTAACAGGTATAGGTGTATTATTTATTGTGATTGTATTGGGGTATTTGTAGTCAGTGTCTGATTTCCTCGTTATGAACATTGACTCTGTTTTTTTGAGGTTAATGCTTAGGTGGTTGTCTTCAAGCCATTTGGTAGTTTCGTTCATGCATTGGAGTAGGCTATCATATTTGGGGTTGTTGGGGTTTATGGGGGTGGCAAGCATGATATCATCTGCGTATATGAAATGGTTAATTTTGTGCTTTTTGAATATGTTTGTAATGGGCTGGAGGTATAAATTGAAGAGGAGGGCTGAGAGGGCTGATCCTTGGGGGATGCCTTGACCTTGTGGGAAAGTTTCGGATGTATCTTTACCTAATTGTATCCGTATTAGCCTGTGTGAGATGTATGATTTGAACCATTCAAGGACTGTCACTCCTATTTTTAGATTTTCTAGTCTGTTAATGAGGGTATTATGATTGATGCTATCGAATGCGGCAGACAGATCTATGAAGAGGAGAAGGAAACCTTTGCTATTGTCATTGGTGCCTCTGATGAGTAGGTCTGTCAGTGCGATTAGGAGAGTTTCAACTCCATGGAAGGGTCAGAAGCCAAATTGATGCTCATCAAGGAGTTGTGCTCATCAATGTAGTCTTGTAATTGGAGTTGTATGGTTTTTTCTATTATTTTGGCGATTAATGGTATGCTAGCTATTGGCCTGTAGGAGTTGGGGTCTTTTGGGTCTAGTTTATTGTTTTTTATTATGGGACAGATCGAGGAGAGCTTTAGGGCATTGGGCATAGTTCCTTGAGAGAGTGATTGGTTTACTATATATTGGATATTTTCTGCGAGGAAGTCCTTAGTATGCTTGATCCATGACACAGGGCATGGGTCAAGCGGTGAGGTTGTGGTGTTAATCATTGTTATGATATTAAGGATTTGTTTTCGTTCAACCTTGTGGAAGGTTGTCCATTCATAATTACTGTCATATTTAGATATTGTGGTGGTTGGAGAGTAAGATTTTACCTTTAGTTTCTCAGCAAAATGTGATGCTAAGGTTTGTACGCTAATTGTGTCTTGGTTCGATTCGGGGGTTTGCGTTTTTGTTAGTGTTTTCACAATTGAGAAGAGTTCTCTTGGCCTATTGATGGCAAGATTTATTAGTTTGGAGTAGTATTCTCTTTTTGATTTGTTGATTGCATCCTTATATCTATTAAGTATGTTTATTTGTCTGCTACACCCCGTAAACGGGGTGTAGCAGACAAATACAGCACAGCACCAGTTAAAGACTATTATTGCCCGAGGTGGGAATGTGTGTTCTATGCTACATGGCAAACTGGCACGATAGAAAATACTAGAGATAATCGAATGGCTGCCTTAACCAAGCCATATGTGAAGAATTCTAACACTTGTAAGAAAGGTACTTGTAATCCACTACAGTTGTTAATAGCTGATCCCAGTGCATGGAAACAAGGATATAAATTTGGATTACGCATTGCAGGTTCTGGATCAGATCCAGGGACCATTGTATATATTAGACTAAATACTCAAGCCCATCGATCATCAAAGTATCATATACATAACACTTTCTATGACACCATGCACATAAATAAGTTTGATATTCCTCACCCTTCTCAGAATTTGTTCTTAGAGTTGGCTGGAGCTGTGGTCTCCAGTCTCCATATCTCAGATTGTTATTTTTGTGGTGGAACCAAGATGGGTGATCAGTGGCCTTGGGAGGCCCAAGAATTGAATTACTCAGTAATTTACAACCAGACAGAGCTGCACAAGACTACCAGTGAATGGGTATTAGCACACCCAATAGTTGGACGTCTGTGTTATGCTCGAACTGGACCCCAGTTTATCTCTAAGGTAGGACAGCTTGTCTGTCTTAGCCAGAAGTTTTATAATCACACCACAAAGCAAACATCTTGGTGGTCAGGAGTTAATGAACCTGAACCCACCAATCCATTAGCGAGATTTTCAGAGCTTGCCCCTTTATGGACTAACCTTAACCAGCATCATAGCTGGCAAGCTCCACCAGGCCTATATTGGATTTGCGGAACCCGAGCATATGCTCAACTCCCTATCCACTGGGGAGGAGCGTGTGTCTTAGGAACTATTCGACCTTCTTTCTTTTTATTGCCCACAGAGCATGGAGAACAATTAGGCTACCCAGTTTATTCAAAAAGACAGAAAAGAGCAGCTTTACAGATAGGCAAGTGGGAGAAATGGGATGGTGAGGATTGGCCACCAGAGCGAATCATTGCTTATTATGGACCTGCCACTTGGGAGCAAGATGGCATGTGGGGATATCGTACCCCAATTTATATGTTGAATAGAATTATACGCTTGCAAGCAGTAGTTGAACTCATTACTAATGAAACCAGCCAAGCACTTACACTTTTAGCCAGACAAAGCACACAAATGCGCACTGCAATCTGTCAGAATCGCTTGGCACTAGATTACTTATTAGCTGCTGAAGGAGGAGTTTGTGGTAAGCTGAACCTCACAAATTGTTGTTTGAAGATAGATGATAAGGGTCAGGTTGTTGAAGAAATTGCTGAAAACATGCGGAAGCAAACTTATGTGCCAGTACAGACCTGGCCTGTTCTTAACATACCCAATTGGTTTGCATCTATCTTCTCTGGATTAGGAGGATTCACTACTTTTGCCATGATAATACTAATCTTTGTAGCTTTGTTCTTTATGTTACCATGTATAATCCCATGTTGTATGCGTTCTATTAACAGTGTTATTGAGAATACAGTGGAGCAGAAAACCGCAACTAAGATTTTAGCCTTATGGCACCCTAATCCTACTATACATGGTCGAAACCCGACCCCAGTGTAATTGAGTGATTTAATTCTCACACCTTATTAATAATAGGGTGAGATTAATCAAAGGGGGGAATGTGGTAGGCGAAGGCCTATGATCCATGGTGTCTGAAATGAGCAGAGAGGCCTGAGTAGCTTGACCTGTAAATGAAGCCTGTGGAGAGGCCCAAAGGAATTACATATTCCCCTAAATGCTGCTACCATAGAATCAAAACTTAACTGAGTATAATTTAGTATAGCTAAGCAGAATCGAAACTTAGAAAATATAGAAAAACAAGTTTAATTGGTATTGATAAGAGAGTACAGCTTCTATGGAATTAATTAACACTGCTGAAAGAAAAGTTACAGTGCCCTGCTTTCCCACATGTTCTAACTAGCTAAGTGACCTTGGAGGAGAGAAGTATCAAAGTTGGAAGAACTGACCATTGTAATTGGGACTATAAGGGGGGTAAGCAGGTGCTGAGCCCAGACCAAGGTCCTCATTGGATGACTACGTAATGTTACCGGGACCAATAGATGGGGTAGAAGGGGTTACCGGGACCAATGAGAAATTTGCCTATACCTAGAATGGACAAGAAAAGTATATAAGTTGTTGTTTTACTAACAGCCATTGCTCAGCCATTTTGAATTTGATTCTGCTTGAGACTTGTGCACAAATAAATGATTTGGACCTTCTGAACAGACTCCTGGTATTATTGGTTTGTCTGCGCTCTGCTGCTACAGAGGGAGAGCCCTAAATGTGGTGTATTTAGATTTCAGTGAAGGCTTTGACACCATTCCTCACAGGCGACTTACAAACAAACTGAGCACCCCAGGGATGGACCCTAAAGTTATTGCTTGGGTTAGAAATTGGTTGACTGGGAGATGACAAAGGGTTCTGGTAAATGGAGCTCACTCTGAGGAGGAGGTTACCAGTGGTGTGCCCCAGGGATCTGTCCTTGGTCCAATTCTTTTTAACATCCTTGTTAGTGATATAGCAGAAAGACTGTCGGGTAAAGTTTGCCTCTTTGCAGATGATACCAAAATCTTCAAGAGTAGACACCTAGGAAGGTATAGATAACATGAGGAGGGATCTAGCTAAGCTTGAAGAATGGTCTAGAATTTGGCAGTTCAGATTTAATGTTAAAAAATGCAAGGTCATGCATTTGGGCTGCAGCAATCCAAGGGAGCAACATAGTATAGGGGGTGACGTACTTTGGTCCATTAAAGAAGAGTGGGACCTAGGCGTGATTGTGTCTGATGATCTTAAAGTAGCTAAACAGGTAGAAAAGGCGACAGTGAAAGCTAGAAGGATCTTGGGTGCATAGGGAGGGAAATGGCCAGCAGATAAAAGGAGGTGATAGTGCCTCTGTATAAGTCTTTGGTTCGACCTCATTTGGAGTATTGTGTGCAATTCTGGAGACTGCACCTTCAAAAGGATATAAACAGGCTGGAGTCAGTACAGAGGGTGCCTGCTAAAATGGTTAGTGGTCTTCATTATAAAGCACAAGAGGACAGACTGAAGGATCTTAATATGTACACCTTAGAGGAAAGGCGGGATAGAGGTGATATGACTGAGATGTTTAAATATCTCTGTGGCATAAATTCACAGGAGGAGAGCCTCTTTCGATTGAAAGCAAGCTCTGCTATGAGGGGACATGGGATGAGGGTGAAAGGGCATAGACTCAGGAGTGATATGCGGAAATATTTCTTTATGGAAAGAGTGGTGGATCCATGGAATAGTCTCCCAGTGGAGGTGGTAGAGATGAGGACAGTATCTGAATTCAAAGAAGCATGGAACAAACATAGAGGATCTCTAAAGGAAAAAAGGGGACTGTTGTAGTGGTTGATATGGAAGGACAGACTACATAGGCCACGTGGTTTTTTTCCTTTGTTGTTTGTTTCTATGATGACAATGTCGTCTATAGTCCACAAGATGGCAGCAAAGTATGACTTATAAATATTCCTGCAGCACTCTTCAGATAGTATCACAGCCTCTACAGACAAAATGGTTGTGTTTCTAAGTTCACTTTTCATTTAAAATCTGGCAAAACAAATTTAATTATTGATGGAGTACAATCATAAAATGCAAATCAAAAATCATATACATCCAATAAAACATAATCATGACACAAAGTCATAAAATAAATCAGAATACATAGCTCATACTGAAACAAACATGCAAATAAAAGAACAAATTTTAAAAAAACTATTGTTGCAGTGCACACAAACTTACACACAAACAAATGCTCATGGACAGATAGAAGAGGATTGGAACTGAGACAGCGGGAGAACTAAAAAAAAGGAAACAAGAAACAGAACAGTACAGTGAGGAAAACAGACAACAAAGAAAGAATAATTAATTTGAGGCTAGTCCCGTGGCTTAGTAGCAGTGTTACACAATGCCTTGCAGAGGGAGCTGAGTTTGATGCCCTATCTGCTCCCTGGAAAGGCAGAGCTGTGGATGTCACAGGGATAGCATTCAGAGATCCAAGGGCAGAGGGAATCCATCATTGCACTATGGCAACACCTAGTGGCCAGACTCAGGTCTTATCAGGTTCTGGTACATGCTCCTCAACCAAGGACTATCGCTGCAAACGGGGCTGAAGTATATGGGAGGGGATGTAAAAGAGGGAAAATTACCAAGCACTTGCAAATGAAAGCTGATGGTGCTGTTTCCCAGCTCTGATTTCAGGGGTAGACAACCTCCAGTCCCTGGGGCCATCAGTCCACTCAGATTTTCAGAATATCCCTACTGAATATGCAAGAAATAGGTTTCCTTACATAATGATCAGTTGCCAGCCCTTGTCTGCTTCCAGTTGCGTGGCAAGACCAGAGGTGCACAGGTCTATCAAATAATGAGTGGAGTGGAACAGGTTAACACCAGTATGGTTTTCGTCCATACCTAGGGTTGCCAACTGGCTCCAGATGCGCCCGACAGGTTCAATCCAGTCCTGGTTTACCTCATTGCATGCAGGGATATGTAGTTCTGATTTCTCCATTGCACTCCATACGAAAAGGAAAACTACAAGTCACTGCATGCAATGGGGTAAACCCAGGACTGGATCAAGCCTGTCGGGCGCATCTGGAGCCAGTTGGCAACCCTATCCATACCACGGCATCGAAACCCTACTTCTTGTGTTATTTGATACCCTCATATGCAGGATAGACAACTCTCACCAAGCCTTCATCATGGTTTTCCTAGATATCTCATCGGCATTTGATAACGTTAATCATTCCATCCTCTTGTCAAGATTGGCACAAATAGGCATTCTAGGAACAACACTAAAATGGTTTCAGTCTTACATTGCCAACCATTTCCAATTTGTAAGAATAAACCATGACTCATCCACCACCTTCCAACAGGAACAAGGAATACCACAAGGTTCAGCCCTTTCTGCTCTCTTGTTTATATCTGAAACCGATATGTCACATCTTCAATAAACACGAAATTAAATACCATATTTATGCAGATGATATAATGGCATATACTCCGATTGACACAAGAAACCCCCTATAGAATAACATCATCAACTGCATATATATGAAGCCGAATTATGGCTTAATGCAAATAACCTGCAAATCAACTACAAAAAACGGAAATTCTATTCACCACAAGAAATCAAAATTTCACTCCCCCCTCTACCTTCCGATTACACAATATCAGCATACCAGTCAACAAGAGGTAAAATAGCTGGATATTATTATTAGATTTTGTCTACTCATGTTTTTGGGATTAGCACTCCATCTGATCAGCAGTCACAGTGAACTTTGTAAATTTCCATTGACAAGTCAAAGGGCTTGTGCTTGTTGGCTATTACAGACCTTGACTGCATCCATCTGTTCAAGTGACTACGAACATTAGATTGATTCCAGTGAGGAGACAGGCAGAGTTCTGACCTAAATTCCACGGACAAGACAATGTTATAATTCAACTTCTAAACAGTATACAATTCCGTCAGCATGCAACATTAAGCAATATAAACAGTAACACTTTAATGAGTCATCGACAGGACCAGCCCGTCCACTAGGCAAGCTAGGCTGCTGCCTAGGGCGACCGACCCGGGTGGGCAGCTTTGTGCAGCCACTTCGTTGCCTGCGGCAGGCCACGTGCTTTGGCACACATGACCTGCCGCGTTTGATCGCCCTCTGATGCCACTTACTGTTGGGGGGGTGGGGAGCAGGAAGCACATGGCCTGCCACAGGCAACAAAGCTGCTGCACAAAGCCGCCACTTTTAAAATACTGCTGCTGCTGCTACCCGCCACCTCCCAAGACATAATCGGCGGCAGCAGCAGCGGGGGTCAGTGCAGAAACCCTTGGGATGACTCTGCTCATGGATCCCTCTTTTTGAACTATAATCTCCGAACAGTTTCTGTTTAAGTGAGACGTGCTTTCAGGACAGCCGAAGTCTCAAGGATTTCTCTGTGACAAAGGTTCACAGTCTTTTTGGTTGCACGGACCCCTTATTAACCTCCAAAAGGTTCAGGGACCCCTAATTCATCCTCATCACTCTTCCCAGGCCCCATCTCCTCAATGCCAAGCCTTTTCCCAGTAGCCCTCTTTATCTCTCCTCTTCTTGCTGGCTCCACCAGTCTCTCTCCTTCTAGTCAGTTCCCACGGCAGGCCATGACTTCGGCACGAAAACCATAGTCTGCTGCTCCTGCACGCCAACGCA
Source organism: Ichthyophis bannanicus (assembly GCA_033557465.1). Taxonomy (NCBI): domain Eukaryota; kingdom Metazoa; phylum Chordata; class Amphibia; order Gymnophiona; family Ichthyophiidae; genus Ichthyophis; species Ichthyophis bannanicus. The sequence goes on from CM066038.1 coordinate 422,418,186, forward strand.
CCAAAGTGGCATCACCAGGCCACCGTTTTCACAAGTCATGCTGCTGCCACTTCCTCTTCCCCACAAAATAAGAAGATGGATTCGGTGGTTGCAAGGAAGCGGTGCGTCAAGGAGAGTGACACAGCCTTGCTCCAATCCTTAAACCACATGTGCACAGATGACCCCCTCTCGGTCTCTCACCATTCCTGCCGAAGATGCATTGCCTCCACTGCAACATCTCCTCGACCTACTGGGGAAACGTATGACGCAGCATCTCCCCCAGAGAGCCACCCTCCCCCACAGCCGATTCATGCTACTGCCCCCCCTCAGGGGTCCACGGACTGCAGGTTGGGAAGCAATGCTCTATGAATTGCACCAAACACACTAGTAAGCATATATTTACATAAGTAATAAACTGATTGGCACTGCTGCTTTTTTTCATAATTCATGTCATGCTCTTTGATTTTAAGTACAAAGACTCCGTGGGCACATGGGTTCGATTTACTATTAGAGTAGGCCTCTGCCTGGGAGCATCTTGTGTATGAGAGGCATCATGTTCCTTCAAGGGTAGGTCCAATATCAGAGAGAATTACATGAAGGAACGAGGAGGCACCTATTAACCTCAATGCATCTTTCGAGGGGACACCCCTGCAACAGGTTCTAAAAAGATTCTTCTACCATCCTGCAGCTTCAGAGGGTCTCCCTACAATGCACTAGAAATAAATATAGATCCATGCATAAAGCAAACTTTGACAATTCAGATTTTTCAATAGTCTAGCACTGTCATCATGAAAGTTCAAAATTAATATATTTCAGAAAAGAAAAGGATCCTTACTGTGTTGCTGTGAAAATCACTCCTCTCCCATGGCGAGTTTGACAGGATCGAGATGCTTCCCCAATGAAACACCCTTTTCTTCACTATGTTATTCGCTTGGTTGATGTTTCTTGGTTTTCAGTTTTCTCTTATCCTGTGCTCCTATGTACTCTGAAGGGACATAACCCCACGCTTGTCACCAAACTATTGTACTGTTACCTAGAATGAGTGCAAAAGGTACTGTATGATTAAAATGTTTATTCAGGAGCATATGCCAGACACAGGTTGTTAGAGAATATACAGTAAGGGCTTCTGTAATATGCAGGTTAAGATGTTTAGCTAGAATGTTCTCCTTCCTCTTCGGAGTTCACTGGACCTGACGAGAAAATCAGCGAAGGGGACTGCAGAGGTTGAGGTGGGGTAGGAGGCCACTCCAAGAACCAGGTGATGGTGCAGTTGCAGAAGACGGTGGTGCAGGCGCATGAATCGGCTTGGAGGGGGTGGCTGTCTGGTGGAGATGCTGCGTTATAAATTTCCCCAGTAGGTCAAGGAGGAGATGTTGCAGTGGAGGCAAAGCATCTTCGGCAGGGATGGTGAGAGGCAGAGCGGGGATCATCTGTGCGGATGGGGTTTGAGGATCGGAGCAAGGCTAGCTGCGGGATTCCCTCCTTTGTCTCTTGGTGGCACTGCAGTGTGCTGAATGAAAATACTCCCTTGCTTTCTCTCTTTCTCTGTCTGTGGAAGGGAAGGAGGAGGAGGAGTTGGGTGCTTGGTGCCAGCCCAAGTGATGGCTCCGGTGGGTGGGTTCCATTTTCCTCCCATCGGCATGGGAGGGGCTGTGCCGGGATTGTTGGTGTTTCTTGAGATCAGGGTGGCTTGGGCTGTCAGCACAGTGATAGCTTCGGTCTCCATAGACTCCCTGCTTGTTGGCACGGCTCCTGCCTCTGGAGTCCCAACATTCCTCCAAGTGGTGGTGCTTCTTATGAGGCTCCTCCATGCTCGGAAGGGCCCCAGGTGGATTGGATAGAGCAGCAGGACGATCACTGAGATTGCAGGTCATGGAGGGTCGTATCGTGATGTGCCAAGGTGGGGGGGCAGGCCACAAAATTGGTGTTGTGGGTTAGCAGAGGGCTGGCCACGGGATCAGTGCCATGGGGCAGCAATAGGGCACACTGCTGAGGCATCCTTGGGCCCGGCACTCCTACCGGCAGTTGGGAGGTTGGCTGAAGCTGAGATGGACAAAGCCCTCAGTCCCTGTTTCCCTGAGGGACTGTTTACTGCTTTTCTCTCCTTTTGTTGCCTGGAGAGTCCTGGAGGCATTCTTGCATGCCATGGTCAGGTCTGGAGGAGGACTCAGGCCTGAAGAGGGTGATTCCTCAAGGAAGTTTCTGAAGGCATTTTTCCTATGCCTTCTGTCCCTTGGAGACATCCTGCCGCAGTGGGGGTAAGATACCATGTGGTGAAAAGAACGCAGAGGAGGCAGAGGTCATGAGAATCTGTGGCGTTCATCTTCCTGGAGCAGCTCGGGCACTTTTTGAAGCCAGGTTTGTCCATGATCTCTAGATTTTAGCTGGGTAGTAAGATGCTGGAAAAAAGGTGTTGAGGAGAGCTAGAAATTCTGTCTATTGCCCATGGCGGATGCAAAAAATGGAGGCAGACGTGGGATACACTGGGGATGGAGTGGGTTAGAGAATGCTCAGAGGGGCTCTTTAAAAAAAAAAAAGAACTCTTCTGAGCTAAAGGAGAGCTATTGGATGACAACGTCCTTTGCATGGCTGACTCAGCCTGCTTGTCCATGGAGAAAAGATGTTTAGCAAGAATATATCTAACTGCCAAATGGTGACTGAAGGGAATGAAGGGGATGTTCACAAAATTTAAGACTGGACTAAAAGCCTATTTCTTTTCATAGGCCTTTGAGGATTATATGGGTAATGCCTATGATCTGTCTGTGATCTCCTGAACCAAACAACATGGGCTCCTGCTACAGAGGCCTCTGACATGCTACCTAGGCCTCAGACCAGCTATTGCCTCCAAAATGTTGCTTGCCAAATGTTTGTGTGTATGGATACAGAAAACTATTGTTTCCTGCCTTGTCTACATTCACAGAACGGCTGCAGTGTCCTTGGGAACTTGCAATATTGTATAAAACTGTATACTATCTCCTCCTACTTTTCATTTCTCATCATGGTCTCTACTGAGCATGAGACCACTTCATGATGGCTGTTTCCCCGATTTGCCTGAACCTCCAGAAGAGCCTTGTGCCAACCAAATATCAAGGTATGCATGCACCAAGATAAGGAATCAGCATAAGGACTTTTCTTTGCCACCTGTGTGTCACCTAAAGCTGGTCCACCATCGCTGTGAGACAAGCTAAGACTCCTGCAGGCATCTATATTTCTCCTGTCACCACACGTGGCTTGTCTACAATGGCTGGAGCCTGCATTTCCAGCTAACCTGTACTGCTTTAGAATTGGACTTGGAGCCCTGCAGCTTTCCTCCCTCCACGCAGAGCTATAAGACATCAATCTTTGTTTCTCTCAGTGGAGGGGTCTAGGAAGCTATAGATCTTTATTCTGGGAAGACCAGAATTGACATTTGGTGATCAGCTTAGTGATTTATTAGTAGTGTTTACAGAAGACTTGCTACTAGTTATTGCCATGAAACATCATTATTTCATTCCTTAGTATTGTTTTGTGTGATTGCTATATTTTCTACCATAATACAAATTCTAATATATTTTAGAGATCTTGCTTCTCTTTGCCAATCATTTCCATTAAGTTGTAATGAACTGAAAAGGCTACGTAGACACCCCTAGGCATAATCAGTGAGCTATATCTTATCTGTCTACTCTATAGACCTACAGGATTAATGGCCTATGGGAGCAGGTGGAGGGGGGTGGGGAGGTTCCGACTTGCTGGATATGCTTCTACCTTTTCTTCTATTTTTAGCTTTCACTTTACTCTTTTATTTTTTTGGTAATTTTAAACTGCTGTGATGTCACTTCTAACAGTGGTAAATTAAGAAGCATAATAGACATAAACAAATACCCCTGGTATCCATGATTCTGTGGCCATAATGACAGCTGGAATTCTCTGCCCTTGCTGTGAAATGATGTGGTCCCCTCTAGATTCACAAGAGACTAGGGGAGAATCTAGGATCAGTAACTGGCAAAGGCAGGTAGGTAGCAGTACTTTACAGCCTCTCCCCCCACCCAACCTTCCCTCTCCACACCACCTTCATTTGCCTACTCTCTGAAACACTCTGTAGTACTCAATGGGAGAAAAATAGCATTTTCACAAATGGAAAAAGTTATAACATTCAATATTTTACAAACTTTTAGCAAGCAGTAGGGGAAAAGGAACTGCTGGTCAGCATGTGCCCAAATGAAAAAATAGCCATTCATTCCTATCTACATCACAATCATTATTCTTCATCCATCCCTACTGGCTGCTTTCTCAGTACGAAGCAACTGTATTCACAATCCCGTAGTCTTCTTTTCTGTTGGGCATTTGATCTGCCTCCCGCTATCTCCTAACCCTTTAAGGCCCTCTGCTTTTCTGTCATTTCTCTTCACTCTGGGCCCAATTCAGAGAGACGACTTCCGTGCAGCCCTGCAAGCAGTTGTGCCCCTATTCCCCCTCAGGTCCTCCCCGCATGACTAGAGCAGATGTACGGGGAGAGCAGGTAGGGGGTGGGGTCTGGACGAAGCAGGGGCAGGCCGAGGTGCCAGGATGTACAGGGCTGATTCAGGTCACGATCCTGTACATCCTGCAGGGTCGGGGAAACGCGCTGCTTATTCAACCTCGAAGATGAAATAAGCAGCATGAACCTGGCGATCGGGGCCAGAATCCCACCCAGAGGCTGGGGCCAGGGGCAGCTAGGCCCTGCCACCTGATCTAGGCCCTGGCTGCCCAGTCGTGGGTAGGGCAACAGGGAAGACAAGGGTCAGTGCCATGGATGACAAGGGAGCCTGCGGGGAGGACGTCCCTTCAGGATGCAGAGGCACACCGGGCCGTCCTCGGGCCCAATTCTGTATGCCATTGGAATGTTTTGCTCCCGTGTTACAGACTCGGGTCCTAATGGGCCCATCCTGCTTGGGGCCATCGGGACGGCCCAGACGTGCCTCTTTCTGAATCGGGCTCTCTGTGTGCGATTGCATTGTTTTTGTCCCGTCACATATTGTAGTTTGTCAGACGGCTGCCTGGGTGAGAATCTTCACAGTCTTGGCAAGTGCATATATCTATATGATTTGCAAGGTATTGTGGGCAATGCAGTTCATTCACACCAGACACAGCTGCTCACAATAATTAGTTGTGCTTTTGGGTAAAGCCAATAAGATATTTATTTATGGGGTTATTTCTCCCAACACAGATATGCTTGGTAGCACATAAATCAGGTTACTTGCTTCCAGTGTTTAACTTGGAAAAACAAAGTCAAAATCAGGAAAACAACATTCAAACTTGTCAGGCATTAGCTAATGTTTTCTTAGCATATATCAAACAACAAACGAAAAGCCACAAAGAAAGAAAAAAACTGTTCTTTTCAGGTTAACTTCTGATAACTTCCCACATAGATTCAGAAGTGATTCTGTCCTAGCTCACAAGCAATTAGGTAAGGCTCAATTGCTAGCAGTTATCCAGCTGAAACCCCTTAGCTGGCTTGCTTTCTACTGTGTGGGTCAAATCCTGCTTCAGGAGCTTTTCTGAGTAGATTAAAGAACAAGTTTGTATTTTTTTGTGATGGTTGCTGTACTTTATAACAGAAAATCACCAAAGGAGTTTGGACAGAGAGCAGTCCATATAAACACATTCTTCATCTGCAATCATTCCCCCTTCTTCAACAAGCATGGGTTCAATATCATGGATTGGCACAGATGAATCTCTCAATGGAGCACTTTCAGGAGAATACTTGTTTCCCTGCTGTCTTTCAAGGTTATAGCTAGGGCATAGATCAGTGTTCATACCTGAGCTTCCATTGCTGTTAGAGTTCCTCTCTATATAGCCTGGCCAGTATGTAGTCCAGTTCTTATGTCCAGCCTTCCAATCCAGATCCATGGACACTGGATCTCTCTTCACATACCTTCTGGCACAGGTCTTAGGGTCCCTTCCACGTGCAGCCGTCTCCCTCACAGGTAGCGTCTGGTGATTCCTAGCTCTGCAGCACCATTCCTCTGGCTTTCCCCAGTCCAATGGTGTATGCTGGCCCTTGAAATGCCTCCCAGTATACATACTGCTCTGGACTCTTCTAGACCTCTCAAAGGCTTTTCTCTTCCTTCTTCCAAAGGGTTTCTTTCCCTCTCTGTCCGTCCGGTTTGGCTTCTGCTTCTGATGATCCTTCAGATGAAACTGATGATCAAACTCAAGCTGATTCTCAGGATAATGAGGATAATTCTCTGTAGAATAAACTCTACCTTTATTCTGCCTGGATGAGTGTTCCTCCCTAACACAGCGCAGCTGTGCTGAATCAGGCCCTGCCCTTTGAGATGAGTGCTTAGGGATTACCTCATAGCCCTCCTGATTGAACACATGTTTCCCCACTTCAGCTCCTCTAATGGCTGTTGGAAACCTGGTGCATTCTGGGACTGGTAGTCTTTTATGGCAAATTTTGGTTTCTTATTTCTACCAGAACTGACAGGTTGCTTGTTCAGAGTCACTTCACCTTTTCTATAGCTCCTTCCTGAGCTATGATAAGCTTCCTTATCACATACCCCCCTGCTTAAGTTATTACGGACTGGTTTAACTGGTGAAACTTCTTTCCTACAGTCCGTAATACCTACGAGAGTGTTATCTTTTTGAAGCTCACTTACTTCCTGACTGGCTTCAGGGTCATTATTATTTACAGGCCTCTCCTTCCAAGACTTAAGTACATTAATATGATAGGTCTGCCTACGCCCTCTTGCATTTTCTACCATATAAGACACTGGGCTCACTTGTTTAACAACCTTCCATGGCCCTTTCCACTGTACTTCAAATTTTGGGGCTGTACCTGCTACTTGAACCAAAACCTTTTCACCAATGCTTAATTGGCGGCTTTTGGCCTTCCTATCATACCACCCTTTCTGGCGAACTTGACTGTCCTGCAGGTTCTTCTCAGCAACCTGCGAGGTCCTTTTCAAACGTGCCCTCAAGTCACGTAGAAACTGTGGCACCTCCTGACTTCCTGGTTCAGGATCAATCCATTGTTCCCTCAAAATGTCTAACAAACCCCGTGGAGCCCTACCATACATCAATTCATATGGAGTTACACCTAGGGATACCTGAATTCTTTCCCTGCAGGCATATAAGGCAAAGGGCAATAACATATCCCATTCTTTTACCTCTCCTGCTAACCCCCTTCTCAACATTTGTTTGAGAGTTTGGTTGAATCTCTCCACCAAACCGTTTGATTGTGGATGGTAGGCTGAGGTTTTCACGTGATGAATGCCAAAGGCATCCCAGACCTGGGCCAAATATTTGGATACAAAATTGGACCCTCTGTCAGTCAACACCTCTCTTGGAAATCCCACTTCACAAAACAATTTTACTAGCTCTAAAGCTATTGTTTTTGCAGAAACATTCCTCAATGATATGGCCCAGGGAAACCTTGTTGCCTGATCTACCATAACTAGGATGTATTGGAAACCTCGGGGCGTTTTGACTAATGGGCCTACAATATCCATGGCAATGCGACCAATTGGGTCTGTAATAATTGGCATGGGAATCAATGGCACCACCGGTGGGTGAGCCGCTGTAACTCGCTGACACGCTGGACATGCAGCACAAAACTGGGCAGTTTCTTTGAAAATACCTGGCCAGTAAAAACGCATAAGTATTTGATCCAGCGTTCCTTGCATCCCTTTATGACCTCCAACTGGATGGATCATGTGCTAATCTAAGTACTAGCCCTTTGAAAGTTGTGGGTACCACCAATTGTTTACGTATGGTCCCATTCCTGGGGTCCTGACTCTCTCTATATAATATGTCATTATCTAGTCTGAATCTGGGCAACTCCTCCCTGACCTCCTGAGCATACTTAAAAGCCCGGGTGAGAGCTTGATCAGCTCGCTGCTCTTGTGGAAAGTTAGGAAACTTTGCCACTAACTCAGCTGGCACCCAGGGTAAACTTTGGCCAGCTAACATCTCAGCCCTACCCTGTGCTCTGCAAAGTCTCTCACGCCGCTTTTGGGCTTTCAACCTTCTTACTTTACCAGATGATGGGGTTATTAAATCATCATGAGAGGGTAAGTCTCCTAATAACTCTGCCTGCTCCCCCTCCTCCTTCTGCTGGCTCTCTACCTTAGCCTGCGAGCGGGTGGATACAAGGCCCCTCTTATTACCCATAGTTTGGCCTTCTGGAAGCTTAACCATCTTTTTAGCTAGGGACTGAGGACTTCCAAAGAAAGGCCCGGGAGATATTTCCATTATTCCTTCTCCCTCCTTCTTTCCTAGCCCTTTCACTAGACCCTGCTTAAATCTTGGCCAGTCCTTTCCTAGAACCAAATCAAAGGGTAGCCTAGGCACCACTGCTAACAGGACTTCCTCTTGTTCCCCCAGGCACTTAACCTTTAGCCTATAGGTGGGATATGATGTTGCAGCACCATGAATGCACCTGATGTGAACTTGGCTTTCAGGGGTTCTAGGCACAAATCCTTCTTGGGCCTCTATTCTCTTCCAAAGCCTTTTTGACATCATACTCTGGTCTGCCCGAGAGTCTAACAAAGCATTTGTGGTAATTCCTTGCACATCAACCATCAAAAGAAATCCTTCTTTGGGCTGTTTTAAATCCACACCCATTAAGCTAGTGTGTGTCTGGCATCCCTTTTCTAAATGTCCCCATTTTCCACACTTGAAACATTTCTTTCTATTCCACTGTGTCATCTGGTTTGATACAGTACATTCATTTTCAGAAACATTTTTAATTATTTTCTTTTCTGATACAGCACATCTTGCCTCAGCACCAATCTTCAGAGGGCCACCCATTCTATGGCAAGCCTGCGTGGCTTCCAAGAATCTCTCTGCTAGCATGGTTGCCTCTCCAAGATTTTGGCAATTTTGCTGTATAAGGAAAGTGTGCAAATCTTTAGGGACCGCAGACATAAATTGTTCAAGCATTATAATGTCTAATAACATTTCTACCGTCTTTTGCTCAGGCTCCAACCATTTTACAGCTAAACCTCTGATTCTCTGACTCAGAGCCCTGGGTGTTTCACCCACTCTCAATTTAGTAGCTCTAAACATTCGCCGCCCTATACTCTGAAATAGACAACCCTAGGCGATCTCTAATAGCAGCCTTTACATCCTTATAATTCAAAGCCTGGGCTGCTGGCATTGCTCTGTAAGCTGCAAGCGCCTCTCCAGTTAATGAGGCTGCCAGCCTTACTGCCCACTGGGTCTCTGGCCATGCTAATGCTTGTGCCACTCTTTCAAAAGACTCTAGAAAATCATCAACATTATCATCTGGAGTTAGCTTCCCAAAACTAAATGCCCCAATCCCTTGATTGAGTCCCACACTGTCCACATGTGGTGTACCAGTATTTACTGCTGGTCTTGCATCTGTTCCACTTTGGTTCTGCAGCTGAACCAGGGCTTGCACCAGATCAAGCACTGGCCTCTGCTGTTCCATTAAGGCTTTCATAGCAGTGTCCTGAGCTTGCTGCGATAGCTCCTGTTGCCTGCTAAACTGGGCTGCCATCCAGCTAGCCATCTCCCTCGGATCCATCTTGATCCCTGCAAGAAACAAAGAAAAAAAACAAAGTGCACCACCTTCCAAACAGGTGTGTTTTTTTTCTACTTTTTTTTTTTTCCAATTACCCCTGTGCCTTACTCCCATCCACCACTAGACATGCCCAGGTACTTATTACCTTGTGTCAGTGATGAATCCAGCTCTGCACAGGGTCTTTTCCTCCTGGGACAGCTTCCTGGAACCACCACTTCTCCTCCAAAGTGCAGTTGAGGGAAAATCTTTTTTTCCAGCTTTAAACTTGAACTTTAGTTGTAATCCTCAGCAAGTAAATCCCCTTTGTGCAAAAGCAATCCGAAAAACTACACCATTTGTCAGACGGCTGCCTGGGTGAGAATCTTCACAGTCTTGGCAAGTGCATATATCTATATGATTTGCAAGGTATTGTGGGCAATGCAGTTCATTCACACCAGACACAGCTGCTCACAATAATTAGTTGTGCTTTTGGGTAAAGCCAATAAGATATTTATTTATGGGGTTATTTCTCCCAACACAGATATGCTTGGTAGCACATAAATCAGGTTACTTGCTTCCAGTGTTTAACTTGGAAAAACAAAGTCAAAATCAGGAAAACAACATTCAAACTTGTCAGGCATTAGCTAATGTTTTCTTAGCATATATCAAACAACAAACGAAAAGCCACAAAGAAAGAAAAAACTGTTCTTTTCAGGTTAACTTCTGATAACTTCCCACATAGATTCAGAAGTGATTCTCTCCTAGCTCACAAGCAATTAGGTAAGGCTCAATTGCTAGCAGTTATCCAGCTGAAACCCCTTAGCTGGCTTGCTTTCTACTGTGTGGGTCAAATCCTGCTTCAGGAGCTTTTCTGAGTAGATTAAAGAACAAGTTTGTATTTCTTTGTGATGGTTGCTGTACTTTATAACAGAAAATCACCAAAGGAGTTTGGACAGAGAGCAGTCCATATAAACACATTCTTCATCTGCAATCATTCCCCCTTCTTCAACAAGCATGGGTTCAATATCATGGATTGGCACAGATGAATCTCTCAATGGAGCACTTTCAGGAGAATACTTGTTTCCCTGCTGTCTTTCAAGGTTATAGCTAGGGCATAGATCAGTGTTCATACCTGAGCTTCCATTGCTGTTAGAGTTCCTCTCTATATAGCCTGGCCAGTATGTAGTCCAGTTCTTATGTCCAGCCTTCCAATCCAGATCCCTGGACACTGGATCTCTCTTCACATACCTTCTGGCACAGGTCTTAGGGTCCCTTCCACGTGCAGCCGTCTCCCTCACAGGTAGCGTCTGGTGATTCCTAGCTCTGCAGCACCATTCCTCTGGCTTTCCCCAGTCCAATGGTGTATGCTGGCCCTTGAAATGCCTCCCAGTATACGTACTGCTCTGGACTCTTCTAGACCTCTCAAAGGCTTTTCTCTTCCTTCTTCCAAAGGGTTTCTTTCCCTCTCTGTCCGTCCGGTTTGGCTTCTGCTTCTGATGATCCTTCAGATGAAACTGATGATCAAACTCAAGCTGATTCTCAGGATAATGAGGATAATTCTCTGTAGAATAAACTCTACCTTTATTCTGCCTGGATGAGTGCTCCTCCCTAACACAGCGCAGCTGTGCTGAATCAGGCCCTGCCCTTTGAGATGAGTGCTTAGGGATTACCTCATAGCCCTCCTGATTGAACACATGTTTCCCCACTTCAGCTCCTCTAATGGCTGTTGGAAACCTGGTGCATTCTGGGACTGGTAGTCTTTTATGGCAAAATTCTGTTTTCTTATTTCTACCAGAACTGACAGGTTGCTTGTTCAGAGTCACTTCACCTTTTCTATAGCTCCTTCCTGAGCTATGATAAGCTTCCTTATCACAAGTTCTTACTGTATATTTCTATGCAATTGCAAACCGCCTTGGTGTCATGAAGGTGCGGTATATCAAATAACCAAATAAACATAAACATCTTCCCTTACACAGCATGTCATCCTCAGCTCTGGCACTATTGTCCTCACAAGTCCCCTCTACCTTTGGCATCATGTTTCACATACGAGGTCTGTATCCCCCGTCCTTCCTTCCCAGAAGTCATGCCACAATAGAGGTAGTTCTGCTTTCAGACATGCCGCTGCCTCTCCTGCAAACGCCCTACCACCTTCTATAACACACACATATATATAAAGGCTAGAACAGAAACATGTCAGCAGAAAAACACCATATGGCCTATCGACTCTGCCCTTCCATATCAAATACTATTGTCTCTTTTTTTCCTTTAGAGATCTTCTGTGTTGGTCCCATGCTTTCTTGAATTCAGATACTGTCCTAGTCTCTGCTACCTCCATTGGGAGACTATTCCATGCATCTACCACTCTTTCAGTAAATAAATATCTCCACATATTACTCCTGAGTCTATCCCCTTTCACTCTCATCCTATGCCCCCTTGTTGCAGAGCTTACTTTCAATCGAAAGAGGCTCTCCTCCTGTGCATTTATGCCACAGAGGTATTTAAACATCTCTATCATATCTCCTCTATCCTGCCTTTCCTCTAAAGTATACATATTAAGATCCTTAAGTCTGTCCTCATATACTTTATAATGAAGACTACTAACCATTTTAGTAGCCACCCTCTGCACTGACTCCATCCTGTTTATATCCTTTTGAAGGTGCGGCCTCCAGAACTGCACACAATGAGGTCGCACCAGTGACTTATACAGAGGCACTATCACCTCCTTTCTTCTGCTGGCCATTCCTCTCCCTTTACCCCCAAGCATCCTTCTAGCTTTCACCGTCACCTTTTCTGCCCATTTAGCCAGTTTAAGATCATCAGAAACAATCACTCCCAGGTCTCGCTCTTCTTTCTTTTTTTATTTCTTTTTCTTTTTCATACAACATTTGGATTATACCATTCCAATTAACAAAGGAAATACCAGAATCAAATATGCATTCAAATTTAAGACATATGGCAATTAACATGGTTAAGCCCACATCAAGGGAAACCAGCATCTACCAACTAAAGATAAACAGAATACTGGAAACAGGCATATATGCTAAATGAGGAGGAACAATATTACTCATGGCCATTAACCACCTCTCCAGTGCCACTTCTATCAAGAAAAAAATGTTCTAAGTGGGAAATATTCGGGAACACAAACACATCCCCCTGCAAAGTAATAATACATTTGCAGGGGGATCCTAAGTAAAAGGCTGCCCCCAAGAGCTAACAGCTGGGGCTTTAGATCCAGGAACTGTTTCCGATGGAGCCGTGTGCTCCACATCACATCTGGGAGAACATTTAACTTTTGCCCAGAAAAATTGACATTCATATTTTTAAAATAAGCCTTAAGAATTATTATTTTGACTGCCCTAGAGACAAAAGTACCCAATAATGTAGCCCACTTAGAAATAATGGTCAGTTGAATCTTCTAGAAAAGCAGTAAGATTCTGACTTTCTGATGGGCAGAACACATCCATACCCCCTTCAATAGGGTTAACTTCTCTAGTCCTGCTGGGGATATAATAAGCCTGCACTACCTAGATGGACTCAGAAACATTTAGCACTTCACTAAGGTATTTTTTTTACCAGAATTTCTGTGGGAAAAGATGAGTACAAGAAAAGTTTAAGGATCTTAAGTTATGAGCACAGAGGGAATTCTCAAGTGTCTCCAGCCAAGCATGAATAATTAAAGAATCTTTAATATGAACTACATTCGTTTGCTGGAAGACTTGCACTTGAGAATCCACTCTTGACACAACCTTATCAAAGAACAACAATATTTTGTTGTCTAAATCTTGTAGTTTAATCACAGTTTCATGTGAGAACAGGCATAAAAGGGTCCCCTCTACCTTTGGCATCATGTTTCACATACGAGGTCTGCATCCCCCGTCCTTCCTCCCCAGACGTCATGCCACAATAGAGGTAGTTCTGCTTTCATACATGCCGCTGCCTCTCCTGCAAACGCCCTACCACCTTCTATAACACACACATATATATAAAGGCTAGAATAGAAACATGTCAGCAGAAAATTTAATTTAGAATCAATCTTCAGTCTTGCTCTTCTTTCGTGTCCCCAACTCTGTACCGCGCCCTTGGATTTTTGCAGTCCAGATGCATGACCCTGCATTTTTTAGCATTAAATCTCAGCTGCCAAATTCTTGACCATTCTTCAAGCTTAGCTAGATCCCTCCTTATGTTATCTACTCCTTCCTGGGTGTCTACTCTTTTGCAGATTTTAGTATCATCTGCAAAGAGGCAAACCTTACCCGACAGCTTTTCCACAATATCACTATCAAAGATGTTAAAAAGAATTGGACCAAGGGCAGATCCCTGCAGCTCACCACTGGTAATATTCTTCTCTTCAGTGAGCTCCATTTACCTGTACCCTTTGTCGCCTCCCACTCAACCAATTGTTAACCCAGTCAGTCACTCTAGGGTCCATCCCTAGGGTGCTCAATTTATTTATAAGTCACCTATGTGGAATGATGTCAAAGGCTTTACTGAAATCCAAGTGCACCACATCTAGAGCTCTTCCTCTGTCCAACTCTGGTCACCCAGTCAAAGAAATCAATCATATTTGTCTAGTAAGTCCATACTGCCTCGGATCTTGCAAGCCATTGGCCTCCAAAAACCTCAGTATCCTCTGTTTCAACAGCGTTTCTACTAATGTACCAGTACTCACCACAGAGGTCAGACTAACTAGCCTGTAGTTCTCAACCTCATCCTTACTTCCGCTTTTGTGTAAAGAGACTACATGTGCCTTTATCCAGTCCTCTGGGACCACTATTGACCCTAAAGAAGCATTGAAAAGGTCAGTCAGTGGAGCTGTTAGAACATCCCCAAGTTCCTTCAATATTCTTGGATGTATTCCATCTGGCCCAATTGCTTTGTCTACTTTTAGTTTAGCTAGTTCCTCGCGAACACAATCTTCTGAAAATCATTGAAGATCCCCTTCATTTCTACGCCTATTTATAGGTGTTTTCTGAGCTCCTGCTCCTGGCCCTTCATCTGTGAATACAAAACAAAAATATTTGTTAAGCAATTCCACTTTATTCTTATCAGCTTCTACATATTCCTCTCCTTCCCTCTGACAAACTACTTTTGCACTTCCTCTTTCTAATCTATCTGAAAAATGTCTTGTCACCCAATTTTATTGCATTGGCTATTTCTTCTTCATTTTGTATCTTTGCTTTCCTCACTACTTTTCTAGTTTCTCTAAGTTTTCCCAAATATTGATGCTTGTCTTCTTCTCTCTGTGATCTCTTGTATTTTATGAAGGCCAACCTCTTTTTCTTCACCTTTTCAGCTACTTTTTTTGAGAACCATAGTGGCCTCCTTTTCCTTTTACATCTATTTACCTTTCTAACAAAAAGGTCTGCTGCCCTTAAAATATCCCCTTTCAGTTTTGCCCATTGCTTTTCTACATCTCCCAGCTGTTCTCATCATGCTAACAACTCCTTGAGGTATTGTCCCATCTTTGTAAAGTTTGTTTTCCTAAAGTCTAAAACCTTTGCTTTTGAAAGGACTTCATCAGCCCTAGTCCTAATACTAAACCACACCATCCAATGATCACTGGATGCAAGATGATCTCCCACAATAACATCAGAAACACTTTCCCCATTGATAAGCACCAAGTCCAGTATGGCCCCTTCAAGTGTGGGTTCTGTTACCAGTTGCCAGAATAGTTCTCCCTTTAGAGAATCCAGGATCTCCTTAATTCTAGATGACACCACAGCAGGAATGTGCCAATCAACATCCGACATATAGAAATCACCTATCAGTAGCACTTCTTCTTTCATGACAATACTGTGTGTGTCCTCTGTTAAATTTCCATCCACTTCTTCTCCCTGTGAAGGAGATTAGTATATCACACCATTGCAAATGGATTTCCCTTTCCCTCTTTCTACTATAACTCACAGTGCTCCTCAATACCTTTTAAACCTTGTATTTCCATAGCTTTAATATTATTTTTTACACATAGTGCCACTCCTCCTCCCCTTCTTCCTAACCTATCCTTCCTGAATAAAGTATAGCCCAGTATAATTACATCCTAGTCATGGTTGTCCGTGAGCCATGTCTTCGTAACCACCACTAAAGCCAAGTCAGCCTCTTACATTAAAGCCTCAACATCTGGGATCTTATTTCCCATGCTATGGGCATTTATGCACACTGCTTTCCAGATCTTTCCCCTTTTATCCATTTCAAGAGAGATATTTAATGTTTTACTTACCTGAGGACTTTCACTTATCTGGGGGCTTTCTTCACCCATCCCCAATGAACCTAGTTGAAAGCCCTCTTCAATAGGTTAGCCAGACCGCTCCGGAAGGCACTTTAACTCTTAGATAGGTGGACACCATCTCTGCTCTGCAGCCCTTGGTCCAGGAAATCAAAACGCTCTCAATGACACCATCCATGCAGCCATGCATTTATCTCCAGGATGCGAGCCTCTCTGCTTCAGCCTTCACCCTCAACAGGGAGGATTGAAGAGAACACCACCTGCGCCCCTATCTGCTTCACCCTCTGTCCCAAAGCCATGAAGTCACTCTTGATATCCTCGGAGGGATATCAGTATCATTTGTGCCGATATGGATGAGCAACAATGGATAATAGTCAGTAGGCTTGATGAGTCTCGGCAAACTCTCCATAACATCCTGGATTTTTGGCACCTGGACATCAAATTTGGTCAGCAGATGGTCACCTCAGTACCTCTCAGAAGAGTGTCACCAACCACCACTACCTTTTGCTTCCTTGTGGTCACCAATCCCACAACTTTGGATTGCATGAGCATAGTGTCCTTTAGCCTAGCATGGCCTGCATTGCTCCAGCCATCAGCAATCACAGCACATATGTATGTCAGTACTTGCTGAGGTAATCAGATCATGTAGAAACAAATGGACATATCTGAAGGTCAGATAGATAGAGCAATAACATTCTAAACCTCTGGACCAGCTTTGAAAGGATCTTTGTCAATAAACCTCTCTATTTCAGAACAGCAACAACCACTCAGAAACCATCACAGCTCTTTGGCAGTTTTCCAGTTGGCATTTGCTTTCATTTTTAATGTTCATCCTTGCTTAAAATAATTCAGTGGTTTCTGCAGAATACAATGTCTCTGGTGGTTTGTAAGTTTCCTTTCATTAAACAAGCGTATCAGAGAGTCACAGAACATGGTAGGGGCAAAGCTACCCAAATAGATGCAAACTCTGTAGCTACATTTAGCCATGGACTTTGCACCATTTCTTAAAGGGATAATGCCAACAATTCCTGTTATGTTTAAGAGGAAGGGGAAATTTAGGGTATAACTTGCAATTCCTCTCCAGCCTCCAGTGGCAGCCTGAACCAGTTTTATGATTTGAGCCATGGCCTTAATAGACTCTTTGATGGAATCAGGGGCTTCATACCTTCCATCACAGTAGGAGATAAATCGGAGTCCTGGAAACTGTTATACTATCCCACCACACCTGCCGGAACATAATTTATCAATGGTTCCTCTGTGACACTTCAGAAGAGCAAGAGGCGGGTGGATTTGCCTTTTGGAGTTGGGGTTGGAGGTGATGCATGTCCATGCACTGATCCTGAAGAGAAAATCCATGCGCCCCCACCAGTGGAAAGAAATCTCAGCATACTGCGGTTTCTCCTAGGACAAGCAGGATTCGTCAGCCACACCAGGTGTCGTCCACCGACGGCGCCGTACACGGAAGTGCTCTTTAGAGCTCAGAGTCCTTCTGAGCATGAGCCAGAAAGCCCCACACCACTAGCCCGCCCCTAGCTAGCCAGTCTTTTTTTTTCCGCCGTGCCTACCACACGCGGATCTTATCTCTCTCAGCCAGAAAATATATATTTTAAGGATACTCACAAGAAGATACCATCTATAAAGCCTGGATTCAAGAAATGCAGTTCCTGCTCGAGGAAAATGAGCAGCTCCGATGCTCATGACCGCTGCGTTAGATGCCTGGGCACTGGCCATCAGGTCCAGGGCTGCCAGCACTGCTCCCAGATGTCCCCCAGAGCTCTGAAATCAAGAAGCCATGCTCTGAAGGATTTCATCGCTTTCTTGAATGAGGAGGCCTCAAAAATCCCCTCACCGGCACGGGATGCGTCCTCAGGGTCCTCCATCCCCGGCCGTGCAGTTCCAGAGACTAGAATTTGCATCGGAGCCTCTGCGAATCAACCCGGAGCTCCTGCAACACCGAAGACTACCGGGGAGCAGCCAGCATAGAAAAAAACAGACTCCCGCAAAGCTAAAGGTAATCAGGGGGGAAAACGGCACCCTTCCTTATCCCCCTCAGGCCTCTGCAACTCTCCCGACCCCATTAGGAGCCCCCGGGAGGTCCCATGCTGCTCTCACCACGTTGTTTCTGGAGGCGGCCATCTTGATGATGTCGTTGCCTCAAGCTCCGCCCAGTCAGCTCCTATTGGCCACCATCAAGGGTTGCCGGGCTCCGCCCACCTTGCTCCCATTGGCCATCAACACAGGATCTCCCCAGAGCGTCACAGAGCTTCCCCTACTCTCGGGGCAGACACGGAGCCGTCTCCCCGCGCCAGCACCAAGCCCTCAGCCAAAAGCAGAAGCTGCGTTCGGGACAGTAAGGGGAGCAGCAAGCACAGGCACCATCGAGATCGCGGCAGACACAGGAGCAGAGAAAGCGATCCTCATCACCGGCGCCGGCATCGGAGCAGGGACCACAACAACCATGGGACACAGCACAGAAATGAAGCTTCCCAGAAACGGAAGCAAAGTGCTATCGCTCTCAGCCCCGATTCCAGACCGACCAAAAGACCTTCCCCTCTGTCTGCACAGCATCCAGCTGTAACTCTTCCTGCAGGGACTCTCCCTAATCAAGGGACAAGCCTGCAAGATGTTACTTGCTCCCCTGCAGTGGCTCTCCCCAACCAAGAGACCATACTGAAGCTGCTCTCCAGCCTCACCGAGCTTCTTCGTAAGGGCTCAGCAGTTAATTCCACACACAATGGGTCCACAGATGCTACCGCCCAGATCCTTGTCTCGGGAGATCCTCTTGACCCTAGCGCCAAGCCTGCTAACCAATCATTCAACAGCATCACCTCTACAGATCCAGAATCAACATCCTTCCTTAGCCTAGAGGAGGAGGAAGTAACCACGCCGCTCGGATGCGAATCCCCCAAGGACAAAGCGACCTCTGTACAGAGTGAGGAGTCCCAGTCCACAGGGCCATCTGCAGGAGCTGAACCAACCTCATCTGTCTCGCCCCCCGAAGACCTTACATATCCAAAATTCTTGCGCAAAGTGGCGGCTACCCTTAACCTCACCCCCCTCCCCCGGATCCTCTACGGGACGGCCCGGAGGTTTTCAAATATCTCGACGCTCCGAGGACACCCATCTCCTTGCCAATACATCAGCGTCTCCGAGACACACACACTAAACTGTGGCAAAGTCCGGCCTCCTCACCGGCGTGCCCCAAGAAACTGGACACTAAATACCTAATCCAGCAAACACCTGGATTCGGAAAAAGCCAGCTGCCTCATCACTCCATTGTTGTGTCCTCTGCCTTAAAGCGTGTCAAGTCCTCACGCAATCATGCCAACTCACCTCCCGGAAAGGATCACAAACTCCTGGACAACGTCGGCAAGAAAGTTTTCCAAGGGGCCATGCTGAATGCGCGCATTTCTGCACACCAGTTTCAACATGTCCTCTTCCAGGATGCCCTGCTGGTGACCCTCAAGGATGCCTCAACAACGCTACCACCCGAAGAAAAAGCAAAAGTGTCAGCCATTATTGGCGATCTAAAAGAATGCGGAAAGCACCTCATCAGCACGATTCATGACTCCTTTGAGGTTGCTACACGCACAGCAGGCACCGCCATCTCCGCTAGGAGGCTAGCATGGCTGCGAGCCTCCGGCCTACGTGAAGACACTCATGAGCGCATTGCCGATGCTCCCTGCAATGGTGAATCACTCTTCGGGGACAAGGTGGCAGACACCGTTAACGATATGAAGGAACACTGCTCCACCCTGCAAACCCTTGCCAAGGATGGCCTGGAGCGCCACCCCAGCACCAAGGGGTCTTACAGCAGAAAATCATACACCCCTCACAAAGGTTATCCCTCATACCGCAAATGGCAGCAGCCCCACTACAAGCAGCCAGCCTACAGACCCTCTTATGGAGCCCAGCACCAGCATAAGCAGCAACGAGACAGGAAACAAAAGAAACAGCCACCTCTATCGGGCAAAAACAATCCGTCTTTTTGACAACCAGTCCGCGCAGGAACGGGCAACCCTTCCGGTTGGAGGACGGTTGACAGCATTCTGGGACTCCTGGCAACTTATTTCCTCGGACACATGGGTCCTGCGGATTATTCAGGAGGGGTATCGCCTGCGCTTCATGCTTCGCCCTTATTGGCGCCCCGCGAAACCGCAACCCCACGACAGCGAAACGTCCCTACCCATGCACCTGGAAGTAATGCATCTCTTGACAACCCAAGCCATCGAACCTGTGCCTCCGGAACAAACCAACCAGGGCTTCTACTCCAGATTCTTCCTAGTACCGAAGAAATCAGGAGGAGTACGCCCTATACTGGACCTGAGGAACCTGAACAAGTTCATCCTCAAGGAAAGGTTCCGCATGTACTCCCTGGACACGATCCTCCCTCTTCTCCAACCCGGGGACTGGATCGCTTCCTTGGACCTTCAGGATGTATACACACACGTCCCGATACACCCTCAAGACAGGCAGTATCTACGTTTCCAAGCACTCGGGGGCCATTACCAATACAAGGCCCTCCCATTCGGCCTCTCGCCAGCACCTCGGGTGTTCATCTGCGGAAACAGGGCATACGTGTCTTCCCCTACCTGGACAACTGACTTCTGTCATCACCATCACCGGGGGAGATGCGGTGGGCCATCAAACGAACTATCTGCCTTCTCACTACCCTCGGCTTCCTGGTGAACCACCAGAAGTCGCAACTGGTCCCCACTCAGCGTCTGGAGTTCATAGGTGCTTGCATAGATACCGTGGAAGGGAAGGCATTTCTCCCAGCACAGAGGGCAAAGAATTTGGCCTCCCTCGCCACAGCGGCCTCCCTCCAGACAACTTCAACGGCACGATCCCTCCTCTGTCTCCTGGGCCATATGGCCGCTACCACCCACGTTCTGCCTCTAGCACGACTGCACATGCGAACCCTCCAGTGGCGCCTACGCTCGTGTTGGAATCAACGCACGCAACTGCTCTCCTTTTGCATTACCCTCGACGCCCACACCAAGAAGAGCCTTCGGTAGTGGACAATCAAACGGAACCTCATGGTGGGGAAGCAATTCCAGCAGTCCAGTCACCAAGTCACTATCACCACAGATGCATCCCAGACGGGATGGGGAGCCCACATGGGCCATCTGCGTACGCAAGGTGCCTGGACATCGGCAGAAACCAGCCTCCACATAAATCTTCTGGAACTCAGAGCCATAAGATACGCACTGCAGGCTTTCCAGCAACACATCAACAACAAGTCTCTTCTAGTGCTGACAGACAACCAGGTGGTCATGTTCTATGTCAACAAACAGGGGGGGGACAGGCTCCCGACCGCTGTGCAGAGAAGCGCTCAAGATATGGTCGCTGATTCTAATGAACCACTGTTGGATAAGAGCATCCTATCTCCCGGGTGTACAGAACTCCCTGGCGGACAGACTGAGCCGACAGCTAAACCCGCACGAGTGGACCCTCAGTCCCCAAGCCACCGCTCACATCTTCAACCGCTGGGGTCAACCGGAGATCGACCTCTTCGCTACGGACCAGAACAAGAAATGCCCCCTATTCTGCTCCAAGCGACCTACAGCCAACAGCGTAGCTTCGGATGCCTTCGCCGTGTTCTGGGGGGAGTGGTCTCTTGTATACGCCTTCCCACCCACGCCCCTGATCTCCAGGACACTGCAGAAGATCATCCAGGACGGAGCCCAGGCCATTCTTGTGGCCCCCTACTGGCCCTGGCAGATGTGGTTCCCAGCACTACTACGCCTCTCGCAGGAGCCACCCCTCCGCCTCCCTCTCCACCAATCCATGCTAACCCAGGATGAGGGACCCACGCTGCACCCCAACCTGGGGGCCCTGGCGCTGACAGCGTGGAGATTGAACGGAGGAACCTCTCCGCGATGAGCGTGCCAGAGGAGGTACAACACATCATCCTGGCGGCCAGAAGACCATCCACCAGAAAATCCTATGCCCTCAAGTGGAAGCGCTTCAGCCTCTGGTGTGCCCCCAGAGGGCTCAACCCCTCCTGCTGCTCTGTTCCATGCGTCCTACAATACCTCGCTTCACTCTCGGAACAGGGACTCAAAACCAACTCCGTCAGGGTGCATCTATCGGCCATCGCTGCATTCCACGAGCGCACAAGCAACGGAACCATCGCCTTGCTGCCCTTGGTTGTAAGCTTCATGAAAGGGCTGAACAATCTGAAGCCTCCAATACGGGCTCCCGCACCGGCTTGGGATCTAAACCTTGTCCTCCAACAGCTGACCAAAGCGCCCTTCGAACCACTTCTCACAGCCACCATGAAGCTCCTAACATGGAAAACTCTATTCTTAGTGGCTATCACCTCTGCTCGCAGAATCAGCGAACTTCAGGCTCTGGTGGTTCACCCACCATACACACAACTGCTGCAAGACAGAGCCACCTTCCGCACTCACCCCAGGTTCATCCCCAAAGTGTCTACGGAATTCCACATCAACCAAACCATCGAGTTGCCCACATTCTACCCTGAGCCCCATTCCTCCCAAGAGGAGGAGAGGTTGCACACACTCGACTGCACCAGAGCCCTCCGAATCTACATCCTCAGGACAGGTCCTCTACGGAAGGGTTCTCAGCTTTTCGTCTCCTACGACCCAAACAGACCCGGCCGCCCGGTCACTAAGCGCACCATGGCACAATGGATCTCGGCCTGCATAGGCCTCTGCCACGATCTGGCAGGCGTGCTAACGGCCCCAAACGTGGGGCCGCACCAGCTCAGGGCACTGGCAGCCACTATTGCGAACCTACACTCCATTCCCCTGATTGAAATCTGCAGAGCTGCTACTTGGTCTTCCACCCATACCTTTCAAAAGCATTACTGCCTAGACTTGGACACGCAGGCGCGCTGCGCGTTTGGACAAGCGGTCCTTTCCACTGCTAATGCCACATGACTGCCACTCTACTGACTCAGACTGTACGTCCATGTGGGCCTGATTGCTCGGCCATGTGGACATTGATGTACGCCCATGTGGGCCTGATTGCTAGGCCTTGTGGACATTGACGTTGGCCATGTTGGCCCCCTTCCTTGTTCGGCCATGTTGGCCTTATTAGTCGCCCATGTTGGCATTGTTAGTCGGCCATGTTGGCCTTATTGTCCGGCCATGTCGGCCATGTTGTTAACCTGCCAAGTTAAACTGCACTATGTGTGAATAAAAGTTGTTTAAGTACTTGACTTCTCCTTGCCTCGGCCTCCCTCTCCACTGCTATTCCACGCTATCGCGCAGCTTGGGAGGCACCTGGTGTGGCTGACGAATCCTGCTTGTCCTAGGAGAAAGCGTAGTTACTTACCTGTAACTGGAGTTCTCCGTGGACAGCAGGATGAGTCAGCCACACATTCCCACCCTCCTCCCCAGGCCGAGGTCGGCCTCCGCACACCCCTAGCCATGGACACGCCGGGCACAGCTAGAGACTTACTGGCTAGCTAGGGGCGGGCTAGTGGGGTGGGGCTTTCTGGCTCATGCTCAGAAGGACTCTGAGCTCTAGAGAGCACTTCCGTGTACGGCGCCGTCGGTGGACGACACCTGGTGTGGCTGACTCATCCTGCTGTCCACGGAGAACTCCAGTTACAGGTAAGTAACTACACTGTATTTCCTGCCTTCAGTGAGTGACTGACTCATTTTCAGGAGATAAGAGAACCAATCAACCCTGAGAGGCGTGAATTAAGCAATTATACTCGGGAACACTTTTCAGAAGCAGGAGAAGAAAGATGTTCTCCCACCATGTATCTCTCCTTCCATCTGTAGGTATATTTTAGGCCTTTATCTGATGTGGTCAATGTTATACAAATAGAGATTTCCTCTGAAATTTAGGCTAGGTACAAAGATATATGCTGAATTTGCACCTGCTTTGCTCCAGGTGCAAATACCCACAATGAAGTACTAACAGGGATGTTGTAGAATCACAGAAATTATGGTAGGAGACATCACATGATAGAGGAGAGCTGAGGAGACACATGGGAGATCTCCTGTGAATCCTCCCAAAACACAGCGGGAATAACTGCAAAAGTACACTGCTCTTTCTCAATCAGACTAATACTAGCTGCAAGATAAACTTTGGCTCTATGGAAATGCAGCACAGAGCGCAGGGAATGAGCTCCAAAGGCCCACACATAGGCCCTGTCAAGCATAAATGGGTAAAGCGATGACTGCGAACGGTGAGAAAGCAACATGATTACCTGTGGGTGAGCTTGTGTAAGAAATTTTAAAACTTGGCTCCGCAGCACTGGAAGACTCTTCCATACATCCGTTGAGAAATATTTTTTTTAGATTGCTCCTGAGTCTATCCCCTTTCACCTTCATCCTATGGCTCCTCCTTCCAGAGCTTCCTTTCATGATCCCCAATTTCCCTAGTCTGATTATCCCCATCTTGTCCTTCTTTCCTGCAGCTAAAAGTCTATGTGCGATGAAACCTGTGTTCTTATGTTTAGCCACTAAATGGAGAGCAATTGTCAGCCCAGGTAACTGGGAATTTGCCTGGGTAACTGCCCTCATGTTGCCTCCACTCTGTCCATATATCTTATGTTATGTTCATAGAAGGAGCACCAAAGAAAGCTCAATATTTTGTGCTGCTTATTTCCCGATTTAAACTCCAGACACGGCCTGAAAAATCTGATTTACTGGGCCTTCAATCTCACTCTTTTGGAAGGTCTGCCTTTGGCATCTGTGAGGTTGTGCAAGGGATTTCTCCATTTAACAGATACAGTTGTGGTCAACATTATTGGCATTCTTACATTTTAGGTATATTGTGTACAATATCTTGAGAAATAATTGGAAATATTCCAACTGCATGCCATCATAATATTTTAGTAGTATGTTCAAAGATATACAACAACAAAAAAAAGAGATGTCTGTGCAACTTAGATGTAGTAATTTCTGAGAAAAAATTATGACCTGGACAGGATTAATGGCACCCTTCACTAATATTTGGTTGTACAAACCTTGGTACTGATGACTGCCTCCAAACGTTTCTTGTAGCCATCTATAAGTTTTGTACATCTGTCTGCTGGTAGTTTCTCCCACTCTTTAACTGTGATTTGTTCCAGTTCATGAATGTTTCCAGGATTCCTTTTACCAGTGGTAGATTTCAGATCTTTCCAAAGGTTCTCGATTGGACTGAGATCAAGACTCATTGCTGGCCAGTTTAAAACAGTCCATTTTTTCCTTTTTAACCATTCTTTTCTACTTTTGGATGTAAGTTTTGGGTCACTGTCCTGCTGCAGGACCCATGACCTTCAAGTCAGATTTACCTTTCTGACACTAGGTAGCACATTTCACTCCAAAATACCTTGGTAGTCCTCCGACTTCATGATTCTTTCATGAGTCCAAAAAACTGCCAGCATGGTTTAAAGGTGAAGTCAGAGAGGCTGTTGTTGCCGAAAAAGCAACTTTCAGGAAATGGAAAAAAGAGCCAAATGACGAAAAATGGAAACAGCACAAGCACTGGCAAGTTAAATGCAAGGCATCAATAAGGCAGGCAAAGAGAGAATTTGAGAAGAAACTTGCTACAGAAGCAAAAACGTGTACATTCATAGCAAAAAACCTGTGAGAGAGTCAGTTCGACCATTAGATGATAGAGGGGTAAAAGGGGCAGTAAGAGGGGACAAGGATATAGCGGAGAGACTGAATGAATTCTTTGCTTCAGTCTTTTCTGAGGAAGATGTAGGGATGTTACCCATGACTGAAGTGGTATTTAAAGTTGATACTGCAGAAGAATTGAAAGAAATATCGCTGCACTGGGAAGATGTATTACAACTATTTGATAAACTGAAGAGTAGCAAATCACCTGGACCGGATGGTATATATCCAAGGATGTTGAAAGAACTGAAATATGAGATTGCAGACCTGCTATTAGTAATCTGTGAACTATCATTAAAGTCATCTGTAATACCTAGCGATTGGAAGATCGCCAATGTAACGCCAATTTTTAAAAAGGGTTCCAAGGGCGATCCGGGAAACTACAGACCGGTGAGCCTGATGTCAGTACCAGGAAAAATGGTAGAAACTATCATAAAGAACAAAATTACTCAATATGTAGATAGTCATGGCCTAATGGGAGACAGCCAACATGGCTTTAGACAAGGAAGATCTTGTCTTACTAATCTGTTATGTTTTTTTGAAGGTGTGAATAAACAGGTAGACAAAGGTGAGTCAGTTGATATAATGTATCTGGACTTTCAGAAAGCTTTTGACAAGGTCCCTCATCAGAGACCTTTGGCAAAACTAAAAAGTCATGAGATAGGAGGCAGGGTACTATTGTGGATCAGAAACTGGTTAAAAGATAGAAAGCAGAGGGTAGGGCTAAATGTCCAATTTTCCCAATGGAAAAAGGTGAATAGTGGAGTACCCCAGGGATCTGTGCTGGATCTGCTGCTTTTTGGCATATTCATAAATGACCTGGAAAAGGGAATAACGAGTGAGGTTATCATATTTGCAGATGACACAAAACTATTTAAAGTTGTTAAAACCCAAGAGGATTGTGGAAAATTGCAAGAGGATCTTGATAAATTGGAAGACTGGGCATCAAAATAGCAGATGAAATTTAATGTGGACAAGTGCAAAGTTATGCACCTAGGAAAGAACAACCCAAACAATGGTTACATGATGCAAGGTTCCACATTAGGAACCACCACCGAGGAAAAAGATTTAGGCGTCATCGTGGATAACATGTAAAAACCCTCCGCCCACTGTGCAGCGGCAGCCAAGAGAGCAAATAGAATGCTAGGTATGATAAGGAAAGGAATGGAAAATAAAACAAAAGATATTATAATGCCTCTGTATCGTTCCATGGTGAGACCGCACCTTGAATATTGTGTGCAATTCTGGTCGCTGTATCTTAAAAAGGATATAGCGTTATTAGAAAAGGTACAGAGAAGAGCCACCAAAATGGTAAAGGGGATGGAACACTACTCCTATGAAGAGAGGCTAAAAAGGTTAGGTTCTTCAACCTGGAAAAGAGACGGCTGAGGGGAGATATGATAGAGATCTATAAATGAATGAATGGAGTGGAACGGGTAAACGTAGATTGATTGTTTATGTTATCAGAATATAGAAAAAACAGGGGACATGCAATGAAGCTACAGGATAAATTATTTAAGACAAATAAGAGAAAATATTTTGTCACTCAATGTGTAATCAAACTCTGGAATTTGTTACCGGAGGATGTAGTAAAGGCTGTTAGTGTAGCTGGGTTTAAAAAAAAGGTTTGGACAAGTTCCTGGAGGAAAGGTCCATAAACCATTATTAAAAGGGACCCAGGATAACAATGCTTGACCCAATACAAGCATTGTGGAACCTGTGTCTTTTGGGGAAACGTCTATGTACGTATGACCTAGATTGGCCACTGTTGGAAACAGAATACTGGGCTTGATGGACCTTGGTCTGACCCAGTATGGCATATCTTATGTTATGTTCTTATATTCCAGGCCTCCTGTTCCTGAGGCAGCAAAACAGTCCCAAAACATTATGGAACCTCCACCATATTTAACTGTAGGAAGGGAGATTTTTCCTTATAGGCTTCATTTCTTCGCCTGTAAATGTATCGCTGATCTGTATTGCCAAACAGCTGAAATTTGGTTTCATCTGTCCACAGAATAGTTTCCCAGAGGGATTGTGATTTCTCAAGATGGGTTTAGGCAAAGATCAGGCATGCCTTTTTATGTCTGTTTCTGAGCAGTGGGGTCCTCCTTGGCCTTCGCCCATGAAGTCCTCCTTTGTTTGGTGCACAACTTATGATGCGGGTTGAAACCGCCACTCCAGATGGCTCTAGGTCAGTCTTAAGCACTTTGGATGTTGTACATTGTGTTTTTCCAACAGTTTGCACTAACCTTCAAAAGCTTCTTGGAGTAATTTCCCTCTTCCCACCACGTCCTGGGAGGTTCTTGACAGTTCCATAAGCAGAAAGCTTCTTAACAACATTGCAAACTATAGACACAGGAATCCCAAGGTCTTTAGAGATGGCTTTGTACCCCTTTGAACTTTGATGTTTGGTAATAATGGCTTTTCTGACAGCTCAGGCAGCTCTCTTGTCTTCACCATTGTAACAATGGTGCAGGGAGTGAACGTGGCCATTTTAAACATTAGAACCATCACTCATTAGTTGATTCAAGTCATGCAATGGGAATCTGGTTCTTTTTTTCAAACTCATTTGAATTGTTTATAAGAGTGCCAATAAACATGCCCTCCAAACCAATAAGGGAAACACACATAAATAACTATTTTTGTTGGAACTCACACCATGAGGGAACCCCCTCTCGTTGTGTGCTGTTCCGTTTTTATCTTAAATTCAAATAAGGACACAGCCTTAGCAAGGATTAGAGGGACATCAACCCTCTATTACCAACCGAAGAAAATTCTGCTCATATGAAGGCCAGAGCCTAATAAAAAGTCACTTAACTTGAACGTAAGCTTCTCTGCAACAGTTCAACAGATGTCCAGCATGTCAGCGTCCCCAACAGACAGATAGCCAAAACCCGCTGAAGTCCTCTCTAGGGCTACTTAACATTCCCCCAGAGGTATTCTTCCGGATCAATTATGGATGAGACCCAAATACTCCAGCAAGACGAGAGATGACGCTCCCCTCAACGGTCTTCATAATAAGATTAGTGATGTGGGGAAACATACTTCATATGTTGCTGTGGAGAAATATACTCCCAACGATTCCAAATGACTCCAATAACTCCACTCCTCGTTCCTCAAGCCAAAGAAGCTTACTCCAAACGGCTCCACTTCATATTCCGAGCAACCATATAAGGAGACCTCAACTCCACAATAAAGTAACTCAACGTTGTATTTGTTTCGAGCCACCGATCCTCCCGGCTCTTCTTCAAACTCTGTTGCTCTTTTGAAGAAGAGCCGGGAGGATCGGTGGCTCGAAACAAATACAACGTTGTATATACCCTCACACTCTCTAAATATATATGTGTATATATATATATATATATATACACACTCTGTGAATAATTACCCCAGTGTTGTCCAAGTTATAGCACCTGTTTCTCTGTAAATACAGAGCAGTTCAGTCTGCACTATATAAGCTACTGTTGTATGTAAACCGCACTAGGTCCTGAGGTATAAAACAGAGGACTTTGAAAGTTTAATAAACATTTGAACCTGAGGCTCCTTAATTTTTCAAGAACCCCCCACCCCTATGATTGCGCCAATAGAAATATTTAAAAAATACCTTTATAGATGATCTTCCATACCAACAGAGATACACCCTTGAACATCTAAGATTTATTTTTTGCCTCAAGCAAAATGTCAGAAAAGTAATACTGAAAAACATCAGAAAACGTTTCCTTTTGTTCAATATTTTGGACTGGAGCCTGGTGCTAGATACATCAGTAGAAGCCAGCATTGTTCCTGTCTCTGTTAGTTACCTTCATATTAGCACCCGACCTTGAATGAGTACTAAAAATGTTTTTTCACCCAGAGGAAAAGTCTTTTATGTTTTACAGAATATATATATTATCTTCCCTGTTGTCTCTAGAGCCACCTGGGTTAAATATAAGTTGATTTTACAACGCTGGTGATAATTTTATAAAGTCATTTTAGTGCATATGTGGCAATATATATGCATAAAATAGTTCTTACAATATAATCTCTGATGTCACAGTATGTGCAATGGGATGAACGTGTATACTTTTACTGTAGGCCTTGTCGGGGTGCAAGTTGGGTGGAGCACAGAGGGAATCATGAACTATACATGTAGTCTATAAAATATACTAATCTGCAAGCATATCTGTGTACATCTGCTCCCAGCAGGCAAAAACATCCATGACCTCAATGCAGCCACCATGACTACTGGATTTGTGCTAGTATTTTATGAAGATACATAGGCTCCTAAAGGTCTTTATAAAATTGGACCAAAGAAACGACTTCTTGCCCTCTAAACCTATAAAATTACCCTCGTATTCCTTACTCTAGACATTCAGTATTTCCTGGTGGCTCCAGAGATACCAAAAGGTTAGATACATTTGTTATGCACAAACAATCAGAAGCTTTCTTGTTCGGAAATGACCCTGTGGGCCAATGAAATAAAGCAGAGTAACTGCAATGCACGTTTTCACTCACATTTGAGCATGCAGTTTTTAAGCACTACCTTTATTCACAATTTAATAGGGATTTCAGCACTCAAAAAGTATGTGGGTCAGAGATAACGTTAACTCACATTTCTGGTTGCCATTTGTCACCTGCTCTACTAGCATCACAGGGTCTCTGTGTGCCTGAATGATTTATGTGCATTTTTTTCTTCTTACTTGCACGCCACTTGCAGTTTAACATAAGAATAACAGCAACAGAACATAAACTAGAAAAGGATGAGAGAGAGCCACAGAGTCACTGCAGAGAGGGTGGTGAGAGGACTGGACTGTCCAAGTTTGAGCCGTCATCAGAAGTTCAAGCAGACAGCATACACCTCGTGTTTTGACCGAAAACAGCACTGCTGGACTCACCAGAGACTGCTGTGATCCACAGGTCCAGACTGGGCTCCGGGGCAATGTTATCTCTGAATGAAGAAATCTGAGATGCTATTGATACTGCCACTGATTGTGGGCTTGCCATACCAGGTTTGATGAAGTTAATCAGCCCCTTGCACTTCCCTGCCACTGGTTTGTTCCGAAATACTGTGGTTAGAGTTGGTGGAAGGGACCAGTCATTCTTTACAAGACATTTCAGCTATGCTCTTTGGTCTGTGAAAAAATGTGTCCGGGATTACATTCAGTATTCCCCAGCAGCATACACAATGGCAAGAAATGAAGTGTGATCTTTTTGTTCGCCTTGTGGTTATGCCAGATATAATAAATGAAACTGATTTCATCTTTTTTCTGTCACTCCCCTTCCTCCCCATTCAAATAGAGAAATAGCATACTGCAGCAGGAAGGTACTTCTACTCCCTCAAAGCTCAGGTTATGTGCAATGCACACAGGAAGATGCTGAATTTGGTTTCTAAACCAGTTCCTCTCTCTGTGCTCTTCCCCCACCCCCACCCCCTCACCCTTCTCATCTCCAGCAGCAGCAGGAACCATAGAGGAATCTGCAAGCATAGCAAGAAAAAAGAAAAAAAGAGAGAGAGAGTTAGGATTACCACCCTGACCAAGTTGCAGAAGAGAATACACGTACAGAGAGAAAATATTCTGAAGAATAATTTACAACATACACTGCGAAGATAATAGCTGAGAGACACAGCACATTAGCTGAGTAACTACAAGGATTGCCCGGAACTACAATGTCAAACATAGATCTTCATCGACAGAACAGTATCGTGAAGACAGTACAGCTGGTGAGTCCCTACTGGTAGACTGCACCAGGTCAACATCCACATGTAACCATGGGTCCGATTTTCATTTGGGCAGCATGTGCCACGTAAGCACATAGCCCGCCCACCATCCATCTAATCCGGATTGTCAATGCCGGGGTCACATGCGGACCCAGCATTGAAAATTCGGTTCACGCCGCACAACCCGGAAGCCAGAGGAACTAACCGGGTAGCAGCCATTTTCGATGCTACCCGCTTTGCCCCTGCACCTGAAAGACAGGTGAGGAAAAACATTGCCTATCTTTAAGGCACAGAGGGCTAAGCAGGTAGCATCGAAAATTGCTGCTACCCAATTAGCCCTTTCCTCCACCCCTGCTCCACCCCGGAATGCCCCCAACACTTCCCGATGCTAAACGCATAGCATCTTGGTGCATTAGGGACTTAGCTGGGATTTTCGAAAGGCACTACCTGTGTAGGTGCTTTTCGAAAATCTCAGATAAGGCATTTACACGGGTAACTAGGGCAGTTACCCATGTAAATGCCTTTGAAAATACCACCCCATATACTTTAAACTTCAGCACATTTGTTCAATTTTGCCATTGCATCAAGCAGCCTTTTGGTAGCTGGTTCCAGGTGATATATGATGGAGGGAGCCCTGGGTGTATTGACAGATCGGGGGCAAGTGTAAATCCAGATAAGCCCTTAGATGATCCAGATGACCATCTACGTATATTCTCTGTCTGAAATGGGTGATAGACATGATCTGCCTTGGCCACTCCCTGACCCATTCCGTTTAACTTAGATGTGATCAAGACAGCCATATGTAAACTAAACTCTTTCTAAAATGGCTATTTACAGGAATACAGCTTCTAAAATAACCCCCCGAATGAAAAAGTACCCTGAAAATATCAGTAAACATGAAAATATGAGCTAAAAACAGGCATAATGCAGACATGTGTGAAGCAAAACAAGCATAAAGTAAATCAGATACCGCAGACCACTACGTTGTCCCTTGTTGGTTGAGAGGTGTGACCAGAAGAGCCTCTCTTTTAATTGGTATGACGCTGCTTTACTTTCTGGGTTTTGAATATTAGCTTCACATAGGGCCACTTCATCAGTGCTGTTGTGGTTTTAGGCAAGCTCTGGACCTGGATCTTAGAGGATTTGGGATTTGGAAAGAGAGCCAGTTTGTTGTTGGTGCTTTTTACAATTGCTGATTGCTGTGTCTTTCCATCTGAATGCTTCAACCCTGCTGTTTTCCATCCTTGAGTCTGTTGAGTAGAAGTGTTAGTTTGATCAATGCTCATCAGTTTTTTTCACTCTTGGGTTTAGGTTCCTGAAAGAACGGAATAGATGTGCTTAACTGATGTGGGTATGGAGAATACTGGGAGGTGCCGTGAGTCTGGGAGTGTTATGCATGCCAGGCAGGTGAATGGTGAGAGGAAAGTAGGAAGAGTGATGGGTGAACTAGTGGCATGTAGCTAGGAAGAGGTGATGGTGCAGGAGAAGGGGGGCATGAGAAGAGGAGGAGGCAGAGAGAGAAGAGGAAGGGCAGGGGAGCAGATCAGGAGAAAGTAGGTGGATGGAGGGAGGAGCAAGCTCGGGAGTCAGAGGAGGGGACAAAAGGAGGTGGGTGGAGGTGTCAGAGCAGAGGGAGGGGGAGTATGGGATTGTGGCTAGTAGTGGGAGTATTACTAGAGCAACACCCAGCCAAGAGTGATAAATAGGCGGGGCCCAACAGTGACCAGCAGGAGGAAAAGAAGCACATACATGATGTGTGTTTCTCAAATGAAGAGAAAGAGCTTCTGATCTGATGAGTCTCATCTGGCAGGCTCCACATCAGCAGTATGGCATAGAGACTGTGGGCTTTACAGACTGCGATGGGTACAAGAAAAATGAGAACATAAGAAATGCCATATTACATCAGACCAAGGGTGCATCAAGCCCAGTATCTTGTTTCCAACAGCGGCCAATCCAGGTCACAAGTACCTGTCAGATACCCAAAAAGGCACACAGAGTCCATGTTGCTTTTCCTGGGGTAAACAGTGGATTTCCCTGGACCTCTTTAATAAGGCAACAGCATTTAGAGGTCTGCCAGTCCATGCAGGGATGCACTGGGAGATCAAATGAGAGCATCCTCAGATGACATCACTAGCAATCTATTTTGTATTAACTTCTCCTTACAAGGTCTGACCTAGACTCTGACATGAGCAGTTGGCTTTATGTTCCCTCGGTAGTCAAGCCCTTCTGCCAGCTCAGAGACAATGTAAGTATAGCAGCCCTTCTCTCCTACATCAAGGTCCAGAGGTCTATGGAAGAAAGCAACTTCTCTCAGAGAAGCAGTCCCCTCACTGAGCTGACTTGCCCAGCCTGCATTCCCCTGAACTGTCAATGACTTGCACAGACTCACACAGAACCACAGATAATTTACCTGCTCGGAGGTGAACAGCTTGTCTGAAACTGCATTCTGGTACCTGCTCTAAGCAAGCACCTTCCATGCTGTGGCTTAGGCTGAACCACCAAGGTTCGAGAATAAACACTTGAACCATCAATGTCATCCTTCAGATTTTTTTCTGAAGGAAGACCAGCTTTTAGTTGAGAAGACTGTAAGAGACTTGCAGCAGCACAAATTGCTCAAGGAACGCAGGACGGTGCTTACCTCAACTTGCTGGGCTGCCCATGGTTTCTGCTGTATAGTATGTCTCTTCTGCATCCCTCCAGCACAATACTACAGGGCAGGAACTAAGGGGCAGCACCAGCAAGTTGAGGTAAGCACCATCCTGCGTTTCCTGAGCCATTGCTGCTGCTGCAGGCCCCAGAGAGGGACAGCAGAGAAGGCAACTGGCACCCCCAGAGAGCCAGTGCTATAGGCAACTACCTAGTTTGTCTAATGGTAGTGGCAGCCCACGCTATTTGCAACTAGGTCCTATGCTATTCAATGGGCCTGGTTGCAAATAGCATGGGTTAACTGTTAGCCTGGCTTAGTAAACATATTCCTTGTTGCTGTGTGGCAACGAGTCAATGCCAACCCCTGGCGACCCAGCCCCTGACTTAGGGCCAGACTTACTAAAGTGGGCTATTGTGTTAGTATGTGCCAATGCCATTAATGCAGGCTATTACTAACTAGGGCCCACTGCACAAAAAGGGACAAATGACATGGTAGTGCCTTATAGTAAAGTTAGACTTCATTTACTAAATAGATCCGATTTTCAGTAATGGGGCTTGCATTAAAGTGTGGAAGCATGTTAAGGAGTATTACTAAATCTAGCCCGTCGAATGATGCTTTTTATTGGCATTCCTGCACTAAGCATAGATGGGTTATTAGAATGTTGCTTAAGGGCACACAGCATTCCAAAGAAAAATGGGTTCACTGTTCTGGAATGATTTACGCTGAACTCCACAGGAACTGCAGAGACAGTGTATCTATGTGTGTTCAGTCAAGTGTACCAAAGGCTGCAGAAACGTCAGGATAGGATCCAAGTAGCAGTAGAAAAACAGCTGCAAATCCTAGATGAGCAACCAGGAGACAGGGTCAGCTCAACCACTAGGCAGACTAGGCAATTACCTAGCACAGCAGCTCCTGGGGGGGGGGGGGGGGGGGTAGGTGTGGAAGCGAAGAGCAGCTACAATCAAAGCAAAACAATGGGCCCTGGCAGTCACACAAACTCAAAGACTCAGTGTCTATTTTTACCCCCAGGAAGAATGGGCAATGTGCAGATAGCCCATTTACCCTTGTAAGTGGTATTTGGAAATCTCCCCCATTATGTGTATATTTACTAAACAAAAGTTTAATATTTAGAAGTATGATATCCAAATATGCATTTTTATAGGACTGTTCTGGGAACAATAGTTTCACTATGGCCGTGATTCTGTAAGGCAGATAGCGGGGCTGCATGAACAGTGTGGACAGGACTGGCAGCCGGACGAACAGGGCCGATTCCGGTCACAGCTCTGTACGTTCTGGGGGCACTGGGAGGATGGCCAGACTATTCTACCTTGAAGGTAGAATAAGTGCTGCCTACCCCCCCCCCCCCCCGATTGGCCAGCCAGCCCCCTTGCAGCATCAGTGGCAGGCACGGTGAGTCCCCACCATTCGATCTGGGCCCTGGCTGGCCCCATCAGGGGTCAGGCGGCAGGATAAAGAGGAACAGCAATGCGGTGGGCTGGCTGGGAGGCGGTGAGGACTTGAACCGGCCAAATGCAGGGGCATGTCGGGCCATTCTCTGAGATGTACTACGGGAGTATCTTGCTCCCACGGTGCAGAATCGGATCCTAACGGGGCTGTCCAGACAGCCTGGACGTGCCCCTTATTGAATCAGGTTCCACGTGTTTTGTCTTGATTAGATTGTAAGCACTGATGAGCAGGGACTGTGTCTTACATCTATATGTACAGCGCTGCATACACCTTTAGTACTATACAAAATGATTAGTAGTAATAGTAGTAGGAAGGATGGTATTGAAATGATTATGATTGAATTTAATTATCAAAATCTTGGAAGTGGGTGCTAGGACTTAAAAGGTAATTGTGCACGAGACTGAAGGTTCACCTAGTGTATCTAAAACCGTTGCACCAGCCCTGCCTGGAGGGATCCACTGCTTAAAATAGAGTCACTCCCAGCTCCCTCATTGCTCTCCACAAATTCCAGAGATTCTTGTGGAATTCCCTGCAGCTTTTGAGCTCCTGCTACCACAGGGCTTGCCTTTCCCAGAAAATCTGCCGACAATCCGCATGTACAGCTAGCAAATGCATCCCGTCCAGAATGGCATGATACTAACATGTATGAATACAGAGTGGGCAGGGACCACTTTTATTTTACTCAGCCGTTAATCGTAATAAAGGATAAAGTGGATAGTGAAGGACCAACATACAGTGAATCAGAAAGAAGCAAATCTCAGTTTGATGCCAAGAATAAGTTTAGACGAGATCTCATGCACAACATAACACAATCAAAGGCTAAGTCAAATCCCAACCCAAGGGCAACAAAGGGTGAAGGCACTTCTTAGCCTCCTTCATTCTCAGCAGAGGTGAGCCATTACACAGGGGTAAACATGATGAGTTTTGTAGAGAACTGATTATTTCAAAAAACGATTTTAAGTGCAGCACTGGCTATATAGACTGTAAAAGTCTGTCTGAATCAGAAACATGCATGTGATATATGGTACCAGATAGGTCAGAAGTCTTCTTTTTCTGAAGTATTTATTTTTAGTTCATGCCTTTCCAGCAGGGCCAGTCCGTCCATTGAGCAAGAATGTTGTTCACACAGGGCCCCGCGCTTCAGGGGGCCCTGCACCAACAACATTTTGCATATTCGGCACTGGCAGGATGGCTTTAGAGGAAGCCAGAGAGACCCCAGCTCACCTCTGACTGCCGCCAAAGCGAAGAGCACCATTTTTCTTCACTTTGGCAACTGTATTGTAGTATAGGCCACTGGCGCACCAGAGGTCAAAGGGAACTTCTTGTTTCCCAGCACTGACTGCGCCAGCGGCCTATAATACAGCTGTCGAAGTGAAGAAAAATGGCGCTCTTCACTTTGGCGGCTGTCAAACGTGAGCTCGAGCTTCTCCGGCTCCCTCTAAAGACATTCGGACAGCCACGGAGCTCTTTGGGGGAGGGGAGAGCTAAGACTAGAAATAGCTGATGGGGAGGAAGTCTTGGACTGGAAATGAGCTGAGTGGGGTGGGGGGCTTGGACTAGAAATTGGCTGAGTGAAGGGGGGCTTGGACTAGAAATTGGCTGAGTGAAGGGAGCTAGAAATGGAAATAGCTGATGGGGAGAGGGGCTTGGACTGGAAATGGGCTGAGTGGAGGGGGGAGCTAAGACTAAAAATTGGCTGATGGAGGGGCTAGGATAGGACTGGAAATAGATGGGGAGCTAGGATTGGAAATGGGCTGATGGGGAGCTAGTATTGGAAATGGGCTGATGGGCGGGGCTAGGACTGCAAATGAGCTGATTCGGGGGGTAGGAGAAAATGGGACTAGAATGGCGCGGAGGCTGGGTGGGGCTGAAACTAGAAGGGAACTGATGTTGGGGGAGGACTAGAAGGGGATGGGGCTGAGGAATGAAGATGGAGAGGGGAAAAGTTTTTTTGTGTGAGAGGGAAGAAAAATCTATGATTGGCCGGGTATTGGGAGAGTAAGTGGGGATTGAGGATGGAAGGGTGAAATTTGAATGGATGATAAAGGAATAAAGAAAGAAATGGAGGAAAGAGCAAAAGGGGAAAGATCAGTATGTTAAAGCAGATATAAAGAATGGAAAAAATCTAGAAGAGAGAAGAAAGGACAAATGGACAGCTCGCAGAAGACACGAAGAAACCTGTAGAAAGTGACTGGAGCAATTGCAATTGAAAAATAAAATGCCCAAACAAAAAGGTAGATAAATACTTTTTATTTTGAAATTATTAATTGGAATATGTCAGCTCTGGGAAACGTATATCACTAAAGTCTTTGTGTTTTTGTTTAGTACAAGAGGAAATTAATTTATAGTTTTATTTCTCCAGTGCTCTTGTACATTCCAAATTTGGCTTTTGGGGTCCCCAGTTTAATTATTGTCTTCCTATTTCTAAATTGTGATCCCTTGTTCTTTGTTTGGTGATGGTCTATGTTCTGCATGTGTAACCGAGCTGAGGTATTCTGTTCATGTAGTTTCTATTTGACAGTGCCACTTGTTGTCTTTCCCAGTAGATGTATTGGTATTCTCTGAGATGTACTAGTTTAATACTTGCAGTGTTGCCTTGTGATAGGTAGGGTTTGGTGCTTTGTGAGTCCTAGTAGTGCTGTTATGATACGGCGGGTTTGCTATGGGTTCTAAATGGGCAGTGTTTGTAGTTCTTCCTAATGTGCCTGGCGGTTGGCACTGGCGTATGTTGTTGTTGTTAAGTGCCGGCGAGTCGGAGTCGACTCATGGCGACCCTCTGGATAGCTATCCTAAATTGTGTTTGATCTTCAGTCAGGCGGCTCATTGTTGACAGACTGGTACCCGTAGCTGCTGTTATTGTATCGATCCATCTCATTGCTGGCCTTCCTCTTTTGCGTTGACCTTCTATCTTGCCAAGCATGATGTCTTTCTCTAATGATCTCTCTCTCCGCATGATGTGTCCAAAGTATGAAAGTCGAAGTCTTGTCATCTGAACTTCTAAAGAAAGCTTAGGTTTGATCTCCTCTAGTACAGACTGGTTTGTTCTTTGGGCAGTCCATGGTATACACAGTATTCGCCACCAGCACCATAATTCAAAGGCATCAATTTTCTTCCTGTCTATCTTTTTCACTGTCCATATGATGTTATTGAAAATACCATGGCTTGAACAAGTCAAATCTTTGTATGGAGAGAGACATCTCTGCTCTTGAGAATCTTATCTAGATCTTTCATAGCCATTCTGCCAAGAGCAATGCGTCATCTGATTTCTTGACTGCTGGTTGCTTCTTTATTGATAGTTGATCCAAGTAGGTTAAAGTTATTCACGATTTCAATTTCTTCTCCTTCGACGATGAACCTGTTGATTATGCCAGTTGTCATGATCTTTGTCTTCTTTACATTAAGGTGCAGGCCCATTTTGAGACTATGTTCTTTGATTGTGAGAAGCAAATGTTTCAGATCATCTTCACTTTCCGCCAGTAATGTGGTATCATCAGCAAAGCGAAGGTTGTTGATGAGTCTTCCACCAATCTTCACACCTCTGTTGTCTTCATACAATCCTGCTTCTCTGATGATTTGTTCTGCATATAAATTAAACAGGTAGGGAGAAAGTATGCAGCCTTGTCTTACACCTTTGCTTATTTTAAACCATTCTGTTTCTCCTTGTTCCGTTCAAACTGTTGCTTCTTGATCAATGTACAGATTGTGCAAGAGAACAGTCAGGTGTTCTGGTATACCCATGCTTCTTAATGTGGCCCAGAGTTTCTCATGGTTTACACAGTCAAAAGCTTTGCTATAGTCGATAAAGCACAAATAGATATCCTTTTGGTATTCTTTAGTCTTTTCAAGGATCCATCTCACATCCGCAATGATGTCTCTCGTTCCTCGCCCTTTTCTGAACCCTGCTTGCACTTCAGGTAGTTCTTGTTCCAGGTATGATTGTAGTCTCTTTTGAATAATCTT
Source organism: Ichthyophis bannanicus (assembly GCA_033557465.1). Classification (NCBI taxonomy): domain Eukaryota; kingdom Metazoa; phylum Chordata; class Amphibia; order Gymnophiona; family Ichthyophiidae; genus Ichthyophis; species Ichthyophis bannanicus. The sequence continues at coordinate 422,457,237 of CM066038.1, forward strand.
CAGTAGAATCTTGCTGGCATGTGGGATCAGAGCGATTGTGCGATAATTTCCACAATCAGTTGGATCACCTTTCTTTAGTATTGGTATAAACACAGATCTTTTCCAGTCAGTTGGCCATGATGCTGTCTTCCATATTTCTTGGCAGAGCCTTGTAAGTACGGTAACAGCTACATCAGATTGCTGTAATACTTCTATGGGAATGCAATCAATGCCTGGTGCTTTGTTCTTTGATAAGGCTTTCAATGCTGCTTCAACTTCTTCTTTCATCACCAATGGTTCCCGATCATAAGGTACAGGTTGAAACGGCTGTTGGTCCACTTGATCTTTATCATATAAAAGCTCTGTATATTCCTTCCATCTTTTCTTGATCTTCTCAGCATCATTCAACATAGAACCTTGAGCATCTTGTAACATTCCAATTCGAGGCTGGAACTTTTTCTTTAACTCTCGTAGCTTTAGGAAAGCCGATCTTGTTCTTCCTCTAATAGTTTCTGCTTCTATTTCCTTGCATGCGTCATTGTAGTACTTTTCCTTGTCCTGTCTTGCTGCACGTTAGAAATCTCTGTTGAGTTCTGTGATTGTCTTTCTTTCTCCTCTGGCTTTAGCTTCTCTGCGTTTCTGGGCAATTTTCAGAGTTTCTTCCGTCATCCATTTTGGCCGGTTTTTTTTTTTTACCTTTTGTAGAGACTTCTCGCTTTCTTCCAACACAACCTTCTTGATGTCATTCCATAACTCTTCTGGAACTCTATCATTTGTATCTAAAGCAGCAAATCGATTTTGCAGGCAGTCTTTAAATTCCAGTGGTATATATCCATCAGGGGTTCATTCTCATCTTTCTCGACATAGCTGCCGCATTTGATTCAGTAAACCACAATACTCTCCTACAGCGCCTCAAAGAGAAGGGTATTCAAGATCTAGCCCTGAATTGGTGCAAATCTTACTTAGCTGATAGACAGCAGCAAGTCAGAACAGGAGAAGCAACATCTGATTCATTCCCACTTAAACAAGGTGTCCCTCAGGGATCCTCCTTGTCCACACTAATGTTCAATATCTATATGCAGCCAATCTGTGATGTGATACGTACCTTCAACATTCAATGTCTAGCATATGCGGATGACATCCTGATTTATGTTCCATTCAATGTAAAACAACCAGATTTTACATCAATAGTTCAGTGCTTCGAAGCTGTATCAAACTGGCTCCTCAAACAGAATCTACGTATAAATCACAACAAAACAGACGTCCTATTCGTAACACGGAATCCAACATTCATACCCCCTGCCTCATTACAAGTAAACAACATTGAGCTGAAGGCACAACCCACAATCCGATACTTAGGGATTACATTAGATCAGCGGCTTGATATGTCAGCACACATCAAGAAAGCAACAAACTCAATTTACCAAAAGATTCGATCCCTACGTAATCTCCGACCTCTTCTTGACTACTCCGATTTCCACACTATCTTCCAAGCCCTGGTACTACCACACCTGGATTTTGCCAATATCATACTACACGGTCTCCCACAATCTACTCTAAATCCCCTCCGTCTGGCCATGAATGCAGCCGCGAGAATTCTCGTAGGTGCTCCACGCTCAGAGCACATAACTCCAATACTGAAGAGTTTACACTGGCTACCCCTCCAGGCCAGAACCCTATAGAAAACCCTGGTCATGACTTTTAAAGCTGCAAAGAGCCCATCCCTATCACCTATCAGCAATATGATACATGTCACTCCAACAAACAGATCCAGGAGATCTGCTGCATTGAACTCCATTGACCTTCCGAAACTCCTTACGAAATGCTCTAAATCAACAGCCTCTAGAGCCTTCTCACTGTTTGCGCCCAGAGCCTGGAATGCCCTTCCACCCGAAATTAGAGCCATCACTAGTCTCACGACATTCAGAAAGGTCTTAAAACATCACTTGTTCCTAATATACTACCCTGAAGCAACTCCGACTGAACATAGCCCGCATGTTGATCTTGCCCACTTGACCCCGGTGGAAAATGGCTAATCATGATGGTTCATACTTGCACACTTTACCCATACCGTATTTATACTGTACTATAATTATATCTATTTACCACTACCATGTATTTTATTTATTTATTTATTTATTTAACATCTCTTATATACCGCGCTATTAAAATCAGCGCGGTGTACATCGAACAAAATATACTGCAATGTGTACAGGTAACATCGAGTTTACAGAGAACAAGGGAATATAAAACATGGAATAACAGGGATAACTATGTACAATAAACGATATACTATTTATATGCTTTAATTATGTACCTTATTTAAACTCGAGTGAATATTGAACATGTATTCATGGGTAGGATGAGTCTATAGTAGTAAGGTAGATTTTCGTGGGGACTAACCGTTTTCTGGTTGGATTAAAGTGCTAGGGTGTTTGGTGTGAGTGGGAGGCCTGTTGGCTGTGTGAGTGTCCATGGACACTTCTGGGTAGTATTTTGTGAATAAGTGATGCTTTACGGCTTTGCGGAATTGTAATAGACTTTTGATGCCGCGGATTTCGTGGGGAAGTTTATTCCAATTCCTGGGTGCGAACAATGAAAAAGCTCTGTTTGATGTGGCTTTAGTACATGAAGTCATCATCTTAGGAACTATTAAAGTGTTCATAGTTGTAGTCCTTCTGTTTCTATTTTCAGGGGTGTTATGGATTAGTTTTCTGATTGGTGTTGGTGGGTAGATATTCATGGCTTTGAAGGTCAAAACTAGTGACTTGTATGAGAGTCTGGCTTGTAGTGGTAGCCAGTGTAGGTCTTTCATGATAGGCGTTATATGAGCAGACCTTGGTTAACCAAAAAATGCCATGTACATAGTTAATCCTACTTTCCACCACGTTTTTTGTATATAGTTAACCCTGTTTACCGCCAAGTTTTTTGTACCCTGTTCATTGTAAAAAAAACAATGCTGACTGTATCATTGTGTTTGAATTGTTCATTTGTAAATCGCACTGATTAAAAGCGCGGTATATAAGAAATAAAAATGAATAAATAAATAAAATAAATATATTCTCAAGGTCATATTTTGCTGCATTCATGAGTGGTTTGCTCTTTTTCAGCTTTAGCTTGAGTTTGCACACTAGTAGTTGATGATCTGTACCACAGTCAGCTCCAGGTTTTGTCTTTGTTGATGTTATAGAGCTTTTCCATCGTTGACTTCCACAGATGTAGTCAATTTGATTTTTATACAATCCATTGGGTGAAGTCCATGTGTACAGTCACCGCTTGTGTTGCTGGAAGAAGGTGTTCGAGATAAATAGATCGTTGGTCTTGCAGAATTCTATCAGTCTTTCTCCAGCTTCATTTCTGTTGCCAAGTCCATATTTTCCAACTACTTTGCCTTCTTCTTTGTTGCCAACCTTTGCGTTCCAATCACCCATGACTATCAGGATATCCTGTTTGCATGTTCTGTCAATTTCAGCTTGTACTTGTTCATAGAACTCTTCAATTTCATTCTCTTCTGCAGCTGTTGTTGGGGCATATATTTGAATTATAGTTGTGTTGATAGGCATTCCTCGTAGACGAATAGAGATTAAGCGTTCGCTGACTGCATTGTATTTCATTACAGTTCTTGCAAGTTTCTTCTTTATTATAAATGCAACACCATTTCTTCTTTGTCTTTCATTTCCAGCATAGTAGACCATGTGATCATCTGATGCAAAGTGCCCGATGCCAGTCCATTTCAGTTCGCTGACACCCAACAGATCAAGTTGTACACGTTCCATTTCATTCTTGACCACCTCCAACTTCCCTTGGTTCATGCTTCGTATGTTCCATGTTCCAATGTGTAAGACATCTTTACAGCTTCTGACTCTCATTTCATGCGCAGCTACATCAGCAGTCAGATGTCCCGAGGGCTTTGATCCAACCACATCATAAATGCTGGCTTTACTCTGAAAAGTCTTCAGCTCTTCCCCAGTAGCTAGTTGAGTGCCTTCCAACCTGGGGGGTCTCATCTTCCAGCACTACAGCACAATTTGTTTTGTTGTAACTATCCATTGGGTTTTCATGGCAAGATACAGAAGTAGATTGCCGGGCCTTTCTTCCGTGCAGTTTAAGTTTGGTGTTGTTGCCGTTGTCACAGAAATGTGATCATCCGCCATCAACACTATCCCATTCTGCTGCTGCCCAGATGGGTGGTTTGTCTTGGTCTGGCATCTCAGCTGAGACCTGTCCATCTTGGGAGACCCTGCCAGTAGTTAAACTACCGATAGTTTAGCTCTCAGCATCACTGATGCACACAAGCCGTCACAGCACGACAAGCTGCAAACCAACTGGAGTATAGTAATATAGAAATCTGGTAGTCTCTCGTTATCCAGACACTCATTAAGAGGCATGTTTACTAAATGTTAGCGCATGTTAACATTTTGCAAATGAGTCTCTGCTCCCCCCTTGGGCCACCCCTGCTTTCCAGGGGAGGTTAAGGCAAGTTACATTCGGGTTCAGTATGCATTCCCCTGTTTTCAAAGAGCTCACAATCTAAGTTTGCATCTGAGGCAATGGAGGGCTAGGTGGCTTGCCCAAGGCCACAAGGAATGCCAGTGGGATTTGAATCCTGGTCTTTATGGCTCTAGGCTGCTACCCTAACCACTAGGCCACGCCTCTGCACCAGCAGAATAATGAAAAGCCAAATTCCTGACACCAGCTGTGTTTTGCTGGCAGGAGCCAGCCGACCTGAGGCTGGTACCATTTCTTTGTATGGCAGAGTCCCTAAGAAGACTACCATTGATAAGAGGGTAATGGGAGATCGTTGAAGACCCAAGAGAATTTTTTTTTTTTAACAATTTAAATGGTGGCTGTGATGGCTCGAAGGAAAGAGTAGACATTTTCTTGTTTCATTTTGTTTTTAAGGTTTTTTTTTTAATTTTGTTCCTTTTAAAGAAAGGAAACAAATAACATACAAATTGGAAATAAATTATAAAATGAAACAAAACAAAAAAATGTTCCATGCACACCACTATGACAGAAGGAACCAGAAAAGAACTCAAGCCCCCTAGCAGAAGTGCCACAAGACTATTGCTAGGGACAGCAGAAGCCATTTTGCTAGAGGGAGCAGGAATCGCTCCTGCCCCCCATGTCCACCAGACCCCCTACGTGAGTCAGGGTTCTTGGGGAGGGGTGGGCCCTCTGATTGCTTGATTGAAGTGCTGGGGCATTTTTACATTTTAGTCCATGTTAGAACTGGAAAAGAAGAGTTGCTGGCTCGCCATAGCATGGAGACCCATCAAGGGGATACATGGGGCCTTGGATGCAGACCATAAGAGCCTTTTAAACTACAACTGCAGTTCCGTGAATTTCTTTCTTTTTAGGGGGGAAAAAAACTTATTTTGCATGTTGCCACTGCCAGCAATATGCAAAATTCCTAGTCATGGCAACCTGCAAAACAACTCATTTCCATCCTGTAGCTAAATTTCACAGAAACTGCTACTACAAACATTTTCATGGGTCCGATTAGAACATGAGGCCTTAAGGCAGGACAGAGGTAGAGCCTTTCCTCCAAACATTCAACAACAATTATAAAGAAAACACAACTCCTCTACTATCCCCAAACACACCCTGACTATTACCCAATGTTGCTAATCCATGTTGGAACAAATGATACTGCCAGGTGTACCTCGGAACGTATCAAAAGTGACTTCATGGCTCTGGGACAGAGGGTGAAGCAGGTAGGTGCACAGGTGGTGTTCTCTTCAATCCTCCCTGTTGAGGGTAAAGGCCAAGGCAGAGAGGCTCGCATCCTGGAGATGAATGCATGGCTGCGTGGATGGTGTCTTCGACAGCGTTTTGGTTTCCTAGACCATGGGATGCTGTTCCAAGGGTTGCAGAGCAGAGATGGCATCCATCTGTCCAAGAAAGGTCAACACATCTTTGGTAGTAGACTGGCTAATCTACTGAAGAGGGCTTTAAACTAGATTCGTTGGGGATGGGTGAAGAAAGCCCCCAGGTAAGTGATACATTAAATACCTTTATGGAAATGGGTAACAGGGGTAACATATGGAAAGCAGTGTGTATTAATGCCCGTAGCATGGGAAATAAGATCTCTGAAGTTGAAGCTTTGGTGGGAGTGGCTGACTTAGATTTAGTGGCAGTTACAGAAACATGGTTCACAGAAAACCATGACTGGGATGTAACTATACCTGGCTATACTTTATTCAGAAAGGACAGGGTAGGAAGAAGGGGAGGAGGAGTAGCACTATATGTAAAAACTACTATTAAAGCTTTGGAATTACAGAGCTTAAAAGGGAGAGAGGAGGCATTGTGGGTTAAACTAGAAAGAGGGAAAGAGAAATCTATTTGCATTGGTGTGATATACAGACCTCCCTCACAAGAGGAAGAGGTGGACAGAGAGTTAATTGAAGACATACGCAGCATTGCTAGGAAAGGGGAAGTGCTACTGCTAGGAGATTTCAATATGCCAGATGTTGATTGGCACATTCCTGCTGCAGTATCATCTAGGAGTAAGGAGATCCTGGATTCTCTACAGGGAGAACTATTCAGGCAATTGGTAACAGACCCCACACGTGAAGGGGCCATACTGGACTTGGTGCTTACCAATGGTGAAAGTGTTTCTGATGTTGTAGTGGGAGATCATTTTGCATCCAGTGATCACCAGATGGTGTGGTTCAGTATTAGGACTAGGGCTGTTAGAATCCATTCCAAGGTGAAGATCTTAGACTTTAGGAAGACTAACTTTGCGAAGATGGGCCAATACCTCAGGGAGTCGTTAGTGGGATGGGAACAGCTGGGGGATGTAGAACAACAGTGGGCAAAACTGAAAGGGGGTATTTTAAAGGCAACCAACCTTTTTATTAAAATGGTAAATAAAGGCAAAAGGAACAGGAGACCGCTATGGTTTTCAAAGGAAGTAGCTGAAAAAGTGAAGAAAAAGAGGGAGGCCTTCATGAAATACAAGAGATCACAGAGAGAGGAAGACAGGCATCTGTATTTGGAAAAACTTAGAGAAGCTAGCAAAGTAGTCAAGAAGGCAAAGATTCAAAAGGAGGAGGAAATAGCCAATGCAATAAAATGGGGGGATAAGACATTTTTCAGATATATTAGTGAGAAGAGGAAGGGCAAAAGTGGTATTGTCAGACTCAAGGGTACAGGGGGGGAATATGTAGAAGCTGATAAGGATAAAGCGGAATTGCTTAACAAATATTTTTGTTCTGTGTTCACAGATGAAGAACCAGGAGCAGGACCTCAGAAAACACCCACAAATAAGAACAGAAGCGAGGGACATCTTGAACAATTTTCAGAAGACTGTGTTCGTGAGAAACTAGCTCAACTTAAAGTAGACAAAGCGATGGGACCGGATGGGATACACCCTAGAATACTGAGGGAACTTGGGGACGTTCTAGCAACTCCACTGACTGACCTTTTCAATGCCTCGTTGGAGTCGGGAGTGGTGCCAAAGGACTGGAGAGAGGCTCATGTGGTGCCTTTACACAAAAGCGGAAGTAAGGATGTGGTTGAAAACTACAGGCCGGTTAGTTTAACTTCGGTGGTGAGTAAATTAATGGAAACGCTGTTGAAAGAGAAAATAGTGAGGTTTCTGGAGTCCAGCGGATTACAGGATCCGAGGCAGCATGGATTCACCAGAGGCAGGTCTTGTCAGACAAATCTGATTGATTTCTTTGACTGGGTGACCAGGGAGTTGGACCGAGGGAGAGCTCTAGATGTGGTGTATTTAGATTTCAGTAAAGCCTTTGACACTGTTCCTCACAGGCGACTTATAAACAAACTGAGCACCCTAGGGATGGACCCTAAAGTTACTGCTTGTGTTAGAAATTGGTTGGGTGGGAGGCGACAAAGAGTACAAGTAAATGGAGCTCACTCTGAGGAGAAGGATGTTACCAGTGGTGTGCCCCAGGGATCTGTCCTTGGTCCGATTCTTTTTAACATCTTTGTTAGTGATATAGCGGAAGGGCTGTCGGGTAAGGTTTGCCTCTTTGCAGATGATACCAAAATCTGCAATAAAGTAGACACCCAGGAAGGTGTAGATAACATGAGGAGGGATCTAGCTAAGCTTGAAGAATGGTCTAGAATTTGGCAGCTGGGATTTAATGTTAAAAAATGTAAGGTCATGCATTTGGGCTGCAGCAATCCAAGGGAGCAATACAGCATAGGAGGTGAAGTACTTTTGTCCACTAAAGAAGAGCGGGACCTAGGCGTAGTTGTGTCCGATGATCTTAAAGTAGCTAAACAGGTAGAAAAGGCAACGGCAAAAGCTAGAAGGATGCTTGGGTGCATACGGAGAGGAATGGCTAGCAGAAAAAAGGAGGTGATAATGCCTCTGTATAAGTCTTTGGTGCGACCTCATTTGGAGTATGGTGTGCAATTCTGGAGACCGCACCTTCAAAAGGATGTGAACAGGATGGAGTCAGTGCAGAGGGTTGCTACTAAGATGATTAGTAGTCTTCATTATAAAGCATATGAGGACAGACTTAAGGATCTTAATATGTACACCTTAGAGGAAAGGCGGGATAGAGGTGATATGATTGAGATGTTTAAATACCTCCGTGGCATAAATGTTCAGGGAGAGAGCCTCTTTCAATTGAAAGCAAGTTCTGCGACGAGGGGACATGGGATGAGGGTGAAGGGAGATAGATTCAGGAGTGATATGCGGAAATATTTCTTTACTGAAAGAGTAGTGGATCCGTGGAATAGTCTCCCAGTGGAGGTGGTAGAGATGAGGACAGTAACTGAATTCAAAAAAGCATGGGACCAACACAGAGGATCTCTAAAGGTAAAAAGTGGACTGTTGTGGTTGTTGTTATGGAAGGACAGACTAGATGGGCCTTGTTGGCTTTTTCTGTCATCATGTTTCTATGTATTCACTGCAAGACTGTCATTTTTCTGAAAGGACTGGTGGGGGACAATAGGTGTGCCGTGTGCTAAAAATCACCCCATTAAATATGGCGCACCTTTGGCAGTTCTGAGCTTGTGTCAGCCTGCACCAGCTGAAAGGAGGTGGTGGTGTGCGGCTGCCCTCCCATAATTTAGTGCAGAGGAGGAAAGCATTCTTCTGCGGTGACAGGAACACGACCTGCTGGCTCCGCAGGAAAAGAAGAACTGGAGAGAGGCAGTTGGGAAAGGCGGGAAGGCAGCACGCAGGTGCTGTGGGATGCTCCCAAAAGCTTTCTAATTGGACGCTGGGGAGCGTTCCCACACAGGCTCCATCGGTACCAATGATACCCATATGTGATGACTACATTCCTGCTTGTTCCTGGAGATACATGCTTACCCACATAAAGGGAAACATCCTAGACCTTGCATTCCTCCCTAAGTCAACTACAAACCTCCACTCCTACTCCCAACCAAAACAAGTCCCATGGTCAGACCACTATATCATTGATTTCACCATATTCACACACCTCCCAACACCAAACACAAATACAAATCCGCAAAAGCATAAATTCAAACATTTCAACAAGGAAAACTTTCTAAATGAAATCCTACCAAACCTTAACACACCTTAAATAGAACTAAATGACATCCTTGATAATTGGAACCCTACGATACAAAAAGCAGCCACCCAAACTCCCAATCCCACAAAGCCTCCCCACAGAGCATCAGAAAAATGGTTCACACAGGATCTCTCAAAACTGTAAAAGAAACTAAGAAAGTATGAACATAGATGGAGATGACTAAACAAAACCCAAGAAAACAAGCAAATATATACTGTATGTCAACACTTACTACTTACAAGGAAGCAATCAACAAAGCAAAAAAAGATTATCATACCAAAATATTAACTAAATTCCTCAACCCCCCATGTGAATTGTTTGAGATAGTTAGAGATTTAACTAACACCACCCAGAATGACTCAAATGCTATTAACATAAATGCTCAAACCCTAGCAAACTACTATCAAGACAAACTGAAAAAGAGAGACAGTATTGACACACCCTTACAACCATGTCCAACCATAAATAACACCCTAGATACGTTCACCCCCATAGACCAAAAATAACTTCTAAACACCATAAACAAAATTACCACCACCACATCCCAGCTGGACCCCTGTCCAGTAGCCTGGATTAAAGCAGCTAAATCTGAACTAGCCCCCCACCTACTCCAAATAACTAACCAATCCCTACTTCTAGGAGAAATGCCAAACAAACTTAAACATACCACGATTCGTCCCATTCTAAAAAATAAATCTCTTGATAGACAAGACCCCAAATCCTATAGACTCATAGCAAGTATACCATTTGTAGCCAAAATAGTTGAGAAAGTAGCCCAAACCCAGCTCCAAGACTTTATAGATTTAAGCGCTCCACTAGACGACCAACAATATGGATTCTGCCCTTACCATGGTGTAGAATCCCTACTACTAGTTCTCTTTGATACCCTTATATGTGGCATGGATGACATAAAACAAACATTCAACCTCATATTTATTGACATAACTGCCGCATTTGATAGTGTTGACCATAACTCACTGCTTGCTAGGCTTGATCAAACTGGAGTCAAAGGAACAACCTACAAATGGTTTAAATCATACATTTACAACCGTAAGCAGCAAGTTCAAAAAGGCCAAGCAAGATCCACCACATTCAAACAGGAACAAGGTATACCCCAGGGCTCTGCCCTATCAGCCCTTTTATTCAACCTCTACTTACAACCAATATGCAATATATTAAAAAAATTCAAAGTGAATTACCATATCTATGCAGACGACATCATGCTGTACCTCCCTATAAATACCCTCAACACAACACAGCAGGTAATAACTTCTTTTCTTACTGAAGCCCAAGCCTGGCTGGCCTCCAACAATCTTTACATCAACTACATCAACTGGACCTCCAGTTCCACCTGAGCAACGCAACCAGCACAGCGCACCTCGACTCAATCACTATAGCCAACAAACACTGCTCTATCAACCTTCTATACAGGGCCCCATCAACGGACACAGAGGCCCTCTCGACAATAAATCGACCTTGCCTCCAATACCCAGTGCCCTTACACACCATGCTGGGTTCTGGGAGATTTCAACCTCACCTCCTTGCAAGACGCTCAGACGCCTTCCTCGATGCTCTCAAGGAATTAGGATATAGGCAACTGGTCAATGAACCCACCCATGTGAAAGGAGGTCTATTGGACCTTATATTCGCCCCACAAGCAACTTTCAACTCTACCAACATCCCCAGGTTGTCCACCTCCGCAGTCCCATGGTCTGACCACAAACTGATTGTATTCCAAATACCCCTGCCCAACAATTCTCAGAAGAAGGCCGGTAGGCCGAGCAGCACCGCCAAAACACCTCTACGAAGATTTAAGGCCTTCGATAAGAACTGGATTCTAAGCCAAACCCGCCCACTCCTCACCTCGACAGCACACAATCCTGAGGAGCTGGTGTCCTATTGGAATAGAAGCCTCAGTTTTATTGCTTTACGTCCACCATCCAACAAACCGCCAGGGAAACGAGCCACCGCAGCTTGGTACACCACAGAGCTGAGATCCTCACTCACCCTCCTAAGAAAGCTGGAAGGGCGCTGGCGCCGATCACACTCCACAGATGATCAATTGGCATATAACGCTCAAATGGTAATACACTGCAAAGCAGTAACAGAGAATATGAGAAGATTCCACACTGATACTCTAAAGCGATCTCTGAATAAACCTCATGACCTGTTCGCTCTCGTCAAGAACCTAACAAAGAAACCAGCCCCTGAACAACCAAGTGAGATCCACGCCCAAGAATTTGCGGATTACTTACAATCAAAGCTCTGCCAGACCAATAAGTCCTCAACACCCACCGCTGCACTTGAACCAAGTGATCTAACACCCCTGACCATATTCACCACGCCACCTAAGAAGCACATCGAAGACACCATTGCTGCGATCAACACTACCACTGCACAAACTGATCCCTGCCCTGCCTTCTGGATAAAAGAGCTACGGTCTGACTTTAACTCTTTTATAGCCAGGCTCATGGACCGATCGTTTGCAACAGGCAAATTCCCTCAATCCCTCAAACGCACGTCCATTAGACCGCTGCTAAAAAACAGCAAACTCGACTCCCAAAAGGTAGATTCATACAGACCAATATCGAGCATACCACTACTGGCAAAAATTATTGAAAAAGACGTCCAAAGACAAATGCAAGAACACATCGAAGCCTCCGCTCCGCTGGACCCCTGCCAACATGGTTTTAGAGAGGCGCATGGTGTTGAAACACTCCTCACCACACTCTTTAGCAACATAATAACTGGAATTGATAACATCCGTCAAGGGTGTGTTCTCATTTTCATGGACATAGCAGCTGCATTTGACTCAGTAAGCCACGAGCTCCCCCTATGGTGTCTCAGGGAGAAGGGGATCTGTGATACAGCACTAGAATGGTGCAAATTGTACCTCTCTGACAGATGGCAGCACGTACGATCAGGGTCTTCAACATCGGAACCATCCCACCAGAAGCAAGGCATCCCACAAGGATCCTCCCTTTCCGCCCTGATGTTCAACATATACATGCAGCCTATCTGTGATATCATCCGGTCTTTCAATGTCAACTGCTTGATATACACTGATGATGTTCTACTTTACATACCTTTCTCAACAGAGAACCCGGACCTCTCCCCACTGACAGACTGCTTTAACGCAGTATCCACCTGGCTCCAAACCCAAAACCTTCGAATTCAGCATAAGAAAACAGAGCTCCTATTCATCACAAGGAATCAAAGCTTCATCACACTGCCCTATCTGAAGGTCAATGAAGCAGAACTTCTTACCAAACCCACAATCCAATACCTCAGAATCACCTTAGACCAGCGCCTAGACATGAAGGCGCACATAAGCAACATAGCAAGAGCAGTATACCATAAGATCCGATCTCTCAGGCACCTACGCCTCCTACTGGAACCGGATGACTTCCGGACAATCTACCAAGCTTTGATCATACCGCACTTTGATTACGCTAATTCCATACTGCAGGGACTCCCGCAATCAACTCTGCACCCTCTTCAGCTCGCGATGAACTCCGCAGCAAGAGTTCTGTATGGAGCATCCAGGAAAGACCACATAACGCCCATCCTAAAACATCTCCACTGGTTCCCTATTCATGGCAGGCTCACATTCAAAACCTTACTGCTGACTTTTAAAATCATCAAGGGGCTCTCCTCCACATCACTAACAGAGCTTATACAGATCAACCCCCCCAACAGATCCAGAAGGTCAGTAGCGGCCAACACATTGATAGTTCCAAAAGCATTAACCCAATGCACCTAGGCAACAGCAAACAGGGCTTTTAAATTCTGTGCGCCCAGATGCTGGAACACCCTCCCACCCTGCATCCGGTCAATCCCTGATCTAGCCCAGTTTAGGAAGGCATTAAAACACTACCTCTTCCTCTTGTACTACCCGGCAGACAGTACCACAACAGCCCCTTCAGCTACCTAACTAGTGCAGTACAACGGAATCCTACTATACAGGACCGTCAAGATGTAAATAGTTACCCAAGTTTTTACCCAAGTTATAGTACCTGTTCCTTGTAAACACAGATCAGCCAATGAAATGTGTAAGTTTTATGTTTCATGTAAACCGCACTGATGTGGAATAGCGCGGTATATAAGAATCTGTAAATAAATAAATAAAATAAACTATAACAAAACCAAAGTACTATATATGTCAAGTGTGGCGCCCCCACTTGCCTAGGCAGTTGCCTATAGGCAGGGGCGTACCTCCTAATGTCCCTTTTTAGTATGGGTTCCCAGAGCCGAGGCTTCTGGGGCTTGTAGTTGTGTGAAATGATGAGTAGGCCGAGGGTTTGAAGGCAAAAACACAGGAAAATTTATTTTTCTCTTCCTTTGCACCAAAAACACATATTAACAAAATTAGGATACTTCTCCCACAAAAGAAAAAGAATTTCCAGATCAAGAACTTCACAGTGACAAAAGTTGCAATTGCTTCTTCAGCTGTACATAATGCAGCTTGATAGTTCCTTTACTTCTGGCTTAAACAACTGCTTTTTCCAAACTGTGCAATATTCAAATTAAAGCTTCTTTTACTTCTGGCTGCTGCCCACTCAGATAGTTCTTTCTTAAACATTCAAATCAAGCCTTTGAATATTTTCTAGCTGCTTTAAAACACCAGCCACTTCATTTCAAACATTATCAGCACTCTAGGCACAAGACATACTGGTATAACAGCTTCTGGGTCTTTCCACATTTAAACCCTTCACTTTGTCTTTATACAAAAAGAGCAATCCATTTGAGATTCTGTAGAGGCATTATCAGAATCATAATTATCTATCTGCATGCCCTCATAATCAGGATCTGTTGTCTCCTGACTGGAATCAGCTTGTGGGAACGTAGGCTTAATTTCTTCTAACAATTTTAAAACCTTTTCCCAGCGAGACCTCTCTCTAGGTTCAGGGGTTTTTGATGGGCTATGGAGATCCTTATCTTTCAATAAACTGTTCAAGGCTTCTAATGGGCTCACCTTCTTTCTAGCAACAGTTCTTTTCACAGGCCTTTCCAGAAGTGAAACTCTCCCCACAGGCTCCTGCTGGGCTGTTCCCATACCTTGCTTAAAGTCTGCAGCTTCCTCAGGCCAAACGCTCCTGTATCCAGGGCCAGCTGTAATTCCTCTACAACACGGGCTTCCTTCAGGGCTGTAGTTTCCTGTGTTTTGGCTGCAATGGGAATCCCTTCTGAGGCTGTCTTTGGAGCACCTCTCTCTCTCAGCTTCCCTGAAAGATTCCTTTCCTTCTGGTTCCCTCGTGATCTCCTCGTCCTCTGTTTCCCTGGTGGTCTCCCTTCTTCCTGTTCCTGAGGCTTAAATGAGTGGGGCTGCCCTACAGCCTCGAACTCCTCCCCCAGGTGCTTCTCATTACCTCTCTTGGTTGCCTTGGAGCTTGGGCGTGGTCTGAGCTCAGCAGCCCCATGTGTGGTTTTTTTCACTTTGGCTGTACTTTGAAAGTCGGTGCTCTCTGGGCTATCCCTTTGCTTGAAGGTAAATGCTTGTCTTTTATCTATTTCCATGGGCTCTAATACAGTTTCGCCACCACACAAGAAATCCAAACATCACCCCCTCCCCTCCACTAGCACTTAAAATAAATAATGCAAACCTCCTTACTAGATCAATCACTCTCCCTTACATCACACATAAAACAGGTGACAAGAATGGTATACTTCAAACTAAGAACCTTACAGCACCTCCGCCCCCTACTTGATATGCAAGATTTTAGATCAGCAGTATTAGATGACTTCAACATTCATTATGATTCCCCTAGGTCTCGTGATTCTAGTCTGCTCCAACCCTTCACAGATCTTTCACTCTCTCAGCATGTTTCATTCCTTACACACAGTGCGGGTTACACTCTTGACCTGGTCTTATCTTCTTCTGGGTTGCTAGGAGTTCTTTCCTGTTTCTCTTCATTAGCACTTCCCTGGTCAGATCACCATGCAGTACTTTTCTCGGTTTCTCATTCCTCTGCCACTACTGTGCTTGATCTCGCTCCTTCTCTTATTGTGTGTCCAATTAAGCTCTCTCGTAATATTCCTTCATCTACCTGTGATCACGTCCCTTCTGCTACTCATATTTTTCCCCGACGTCTCTTCTTTGGTTTTCCACATTGTCTGATGCTCTTACCATATTGCCCCATTGTGCCCTTGTCACCAAACGTCTTGCCAATCTAAATAACTCTCTGTATGTCGTACCGTGAAAGTGCAAAATATATTATTATTAACTTATTGGTGCTGTTATTATTTTGTTATTTTTTAAACTTTACTTAGGGAATGAAGTAGCCGTAAGGTCTCAGAATCAGCAGGCTGTCATTGACTCTTTATCAACTGTCAAATGAACTAATGCCTATAAACATCAACGACCTTATTTGAAACCACTTATTTGGACCAAAGGAAGCTCTCAAAAGAATGACATCGGCTAGACTGAAGTGCTTTCATACGCTCCCCTGAGGAAATCATATGGGTGAAACGGCAAGGAACCGCGCCCCTGACAGCGTCAAGCCGAAGCTTTCATCGAGAGTTAAGCACTGGTTTCAAATCAATTTTACAAACTGCACAAGTTTTGAACAGTAGGGAATGTAGCCATTTTCAAATAAGGTCGTTGATGTTTATAGGCATTAGTTCATTTGACAGTTGATAAAGAGTCAATGACAGCCTGCTGATTCTGAGACCTTACGGCTACTTCATTCCCTAAGTAAAGTTAAAAAATAACAAAATAATAACAGCACCAATAAGTTAATAATAATATATTTTGCACTTTCACGGTAAGACATACAGAGAGTTATTTAGATTGTCAAGATAAAACTCTGTTGAGAGGACCAAAATTACATTTGTCACAACCAAACGTCTTGCTACAAACATCCTCAGTGTCATTATGATCTTTCACTTCACCCTCGTCAATTACGTCATGCTGAGCATCACTGACAAAAACACCGTTCTCCATCTTTTCTCCTCCAGTTCAGACCCTCCCATCAACCAAACCGTATCCAGGTTCACTCAGCAAAAAAGACATATTCTCATTTGATTTCTTCAGCCCCACATTCCACCAGCCAGTTATAATCTGTTTTAAATGCATTATCTAGACCTTCCACTTTATCTCCATCAACCATTCCAAGTACTTTGCCTTCACCTTCTGTTCTTGCTAATTACTTCTATGATAAGGTACAAACTCTCTGGTTTGATTTCACTGACTGTCCTCCACCTCTAGCTTCCTTGCATACATCTGATATACCCGTTGATTCTTTGGAATCACCTGGTGATCCCTGCATTTCTTTATCTCACTCATGGGATTCATGCTCACCGGTCTCTGCTCCAGAACTGATTAAGGTATTACAGTCTTCTCGGAAAACTACCTCTGTTGCTGATCCAATTCCATCACCCTGGTTATTTGTCCCTTCTCTTGCTCTTTTTCCTCTCATTCTGTCTTTGATAAATAAAAGTTTATTCTCTGGTACATTTCCCAGTTCTTGGAAACATGTTACAGTTCGGCCCATTCTCAAGAATTCTTCTGCAGATACATCAACACTCGCCAATTACCTTTCCTTTCAAAGTTACTTAAAAAACTTGTTTTCTCACAGTTTTCCTCACATCTGGTCTGGGTTCATGCTTTTCACCACGTCAGTCCGGTTTCTGTTTGGATCACAGCACTGAGACTATACTGCTTTCCCTCACTACTGAACTTCATTAGCATCACGATCAGTGTGATATCTCGGTGGTAGTTTCTCTGGATCTCTCTGCTGCTTTCGATCTGCTGGATCACTCTAACTCTTCTCACTCGTCTCTGTGATTTCTGTCTTCGAGGAACCGTTTTTAAAATGGTTTCACTCTTTTCTTTCGCAGTGCTCCTTTTCATAGAGCAAGGCATTCAAAGTCAAACAATAGGTTCTGGCAGCTGGAGGGGGGCATAAGGCTTAAGGTTTGCATAGGGCTCCAACACCTTGAACCAACTCTGGGGTCGGCCCTGCTGCCTATCCCTGTCCGCCTGCCATTAGTGTGTTCCTAACACATGGCATTGCATAACCAGCATGCAGGTTATAGCCAGCACCGCTCCCTAACCTTGAGGGTTTGAGGAGGGGTGTGCCTTGAGGTTAAGTTGTAGTTGTGAAGGTCGAATGACAAGGCAGGTATAAAGAATATTTTTTTTATAAGGATTTATTTCTCCCGCTCCGTGGTGGAATGGAACAGGCGTAAAGGAATATACTTTTGTAGCCAAAACAAGAACAAAAGAAAAACAGGCTTTTTCCAACACTGTGATCAAAACTGTCCTTTAACACAGTAGATCACATTCCTGTCATGTGAGCTTTACTTGAAATCACTTAAACAAAGAGCAAATGATAAAGTTCATGCACTGTAACTAAGTTATGCTTCAGCTTATTCTTTATCTCCTCATAAGCTCTTCAGGTAAGGAACTTAAACAGCATACATTTTCAGCATATTATAACGAATGACCACACAAGCTTTGCTTGACTATTCTTTGTCTATGAGACAGGTTGAGCAGTCCATTGGCTGATTCAAATCCACCATTGGTAAGGGATGAACCAATGGCACTTGTGCTTCTGGGCTCTGTACTGATTCAATTACTTTCTGTCCAGGAACAGTTTGTTTCTCTAAGAAATCTCTAAACTATTTCAGGAGTTCTTCAGCCTGCTTGCTATATAGGCTAGGCGGGGAATTAACTCCTTCCTGGGGTGAGTGATAGCTTGTGGGTTTCTCTTCAGGTAAGCAAACAATGCCGTCTCTCTTACTATGCTCATTCACTGCACTGGAGTTACCCCTCCCCCACTTGTCTCTGTCAGCAAGTGCTGGGTAAGTCAGTTCATTTGCAGGTGAAGGATTTTTAGACCGCAATTCAAACTTATGACCTTCTAAAACCTTCTGGCATATATCTCTAGCAAATATATCTGCTACGTCCTTGTAGCTAGCTTGCTTGCTAATTCTGTCAGCAGTTTGAGGAGGAAAGCAGGGTTTATCTGAATGAGCTTCTGGTTGCAGCCAACTGCCCTCATAAAACCTGGGTTTGCCCTGGGTTTTAAAATAAGCACTCACACAGTCTGGCTTCTCATAAAAGCTGTTATCAGAATTAAAGACACCCTGTACCTTGTGTTGAGGAATGCCTGTTCTTTAGCAGTCTGCCATTCTTTCCACGGGTCAGCTCTCTGTTCCACAAGCATAGGCTTTACTCCTGGGTCTCTCAGTGCCTCGCCCTTCTCTTGCTCCCAGAAGGTTCTTCTATGCACTGAGTCTCCCTGGTACCTGCTTCTTGGCTTTACAAGCGTTCTCCTGGAATTGCAGCTGGGGAGCGTTTCTCCTTCAAAGTCAAAGGCTCTGGCATCCAAGGCTACTCTGTCTCTAAAGCACACATCTGCTTCGTCTGTTTCCTGTATTTCCTTCCACCTCCTCGGTTGCTGTCTCTCGTTCCTGTTCCCTTTCTCATTCTGTCTTCCTTCTTCCTGTTTAACAAGCTGCTTCTGCTCTGGGGAACCCACCTCCTGCTAGGGCGTGCCCAATCAGCAACTCTGCTTCTCTCCTCCCCCGAGGTGAGCTGTGTTAGCTGATTAGCCATGTGCATCTTGTGCTGAGAAGGGAAAATCTTGCCTTTAGCTGCAGTACCCGGACCTTCCACCGGGTCACCATCTGTTTCCATGGCTTCTGGCAATGCTGCCGCGTCACAAGGTGCACATAATGTCACCTACCGAGGTGGTGTTACATACATCATACTAACAGCAACATTCACAGTTAGCACACACCGATTACAGCCCATGCTCTGCCCCTAAACCACCCAGTCCGCGCCCAATCTCACATTAACCGGTTAGCATGGGGCCCCTTGCTAACTTTTATTTAGCTAATAGTTAGCACAGTTACGTAAATATGTTCCATAGTCTCCACCTACAGCTCAGTGCTCAAATTCAAACATTGAATACATCACTTAACGTACATAGTCTCAACATTAGCCAGATATTTTGGGATACGCCTACCTTAGGGGAAATTATTGAACAGATGAAAAAAATCTTATTTGGAGCTGAATTTGCACAAATGGCCACCTTAGTCACTTCTTCTTATATAACCTTGTTGTAAATAATAGAGTCCAAGTACGGCCAGTGATGCTCTTAATTTTATGTGCTCAGAACCATTGAGATCTAGTGAGATGAATCTATCAGGTGAGACTCTAATAGCCACAGAGAAGCACATTTTGAATAAAAGACTACTGTTTGTTCCTATAATGGTTTATAATGCTTTTTCTGGTAGGATACAACTGCGGAGATCATTCGAATTGAAATTGCTTTTCTTTCTACCCAAGAAGTAAAATAGAGTAAATAGTGTAAATATATGAGCTAGCATATGTATGATTGTATTTTTGTCGGAAACTAAGCCATGAGGTTTCAAATACCTCTCGAAGCTATAACCTCATGGCTTACTTTCCGACAAAAATACAATCATACATATGCTAGCTCATATATTTACACTGTTTGCTCTATTTTAGGTTCTTGGAATTATAAGTAGAGTTTTTGTTCCTTAGTTTGTTAGGTTTTCTTTCTACCCATGCAAGCTCTGTGGTGAACAGTTCTTTAGCCATGGCTAAGCCCAAGTAGACTTTTCCTGGCCCTATGGATTTGAAGATTGCCATCGTTAGAGATCCAGTATGACAGGATATACAACCAATTGAATCTTAAGTTCAGACAACTTTCTTTAGAATGTGAGGTGTGTACTGCTTTGACGGAACTAGTCAGTGGACAAACGTAGCAGTGTGATAGTTCAGAGCTATGCACAGTATGGAGACAATCTTATAAAGCTTTTTTTTCATGTGTAAAACCCGTTTGACACACAGAAAGTGCTTTTATAAAAGTGTGAGGTGCATACATGTGTAAAAAGCAGGCACACAGAAAGAGGGAGCCTACTTTGGCGTACCCGGAACGGAGTGAAGGCAGAACTGCAATGCACGTGCACAAGTTATAAAATGTGCAGGTACATGCAGAGAGCTACAGCTTTTTCGAAGCAGGTGTAAGTTTTTACATGAGCATTTGCACACTATGGGGGTCATTCAGAACAGCGAATAGTGGACTTCCATTCCTGCTATTCGCTCCCCTGCCAGCCCCAGCTAAAGCCTCCCCATACAAAGGCTGTAACCCCGGACGTACAGGGCCAATTCAGAAGTCGGCCCTGGACGTCGGGGGATGATGCTTCTGGGCCCACAAAGACAGGTAGGGGGTGCAAGAAGTTCCCCTCAACCGGATCCTGGCCATGGGAGGCCAGATTGCGGGTCCAGCTGCAGAGAAAGAAGGATTTCATTGGTAGCCGGCATTCATGGCTCCTGATTCAGGAGCCTGACTGAGGTAGCTGGGCATGTGGCTGGGCATACAGGCCGATCAGAATCGGGTTTACCTCTGGGCGTCCCGCTTCTGGTCGGCCACACAAGGGGCTGGACAGCCAGATTGGAATGTGCTTCTTTTGGGCCATGGGTGTTTTTCAAAAGGCACCTATGTTGGCTTTATAAAATAATTATTACCAAGAAGCTCCATAGTCAAGGGTAATATATCCAATTCTCAAAACATCAGAGGCTAATAATCACTTATTTTAAATAAAGGACTATCACATTCAAACGGGAGAGCAACTCAATATCTTAATCAGTGTACACCACTCATGAATTACATCAGCAACTCATGTAATTCATGAGCGACTCACACTGATTGAGATATTGAGTTGGTCTCCTGCTTGATTTTGATATTCCTTTATATATAATAAATGATTATTAGCCTTTATAAAATAGATATCTTTTTGGACTTTTCATGTAGCACCCAGTTGTAAAATGAGCCACTATGGGGCTGATTTTATAACAGGACACCTAGGTTGTGTGCAGGAAGGTGCTTACTTATGCCGGTTTTACATAGACACATGTGTGTCTTTATAAAAAAAACTAGCACAAATCCTGCCAAAATCATGCCCATATTGGAGGTGCGGACATTACACCTGCTTGGGGACAGTTAGCACATACTTTATGTGTATAACTTATAAAATCTGCACAAAATTTGTGGCTCTGCCCAAAGTCCACCAACTGTGCCAGCTTGCGCTGTGCATACTTTTAAACGTGCCCAAATTTTGAAGAACTCCTTTACATACATAAAATGCAGTGTTATGCACAAAATGTCTGAGGTTCATTCTCAATGGTCAAACTTTAAATAATATCAATAATTATCTAAAGATCCTACTCAGCGAGTACAGAGTGAGATAAGTACATGGAACCGTGCTTACGAGTTTCCTTATTTTAGAGGTCAAGTATCTGAGGCTTCCAATGATATATACGGTGCCTAGTGAATAAATATTTGCAACAGTCCCTTGGTAGACCAGTCATCTCAGCACTTAGGATTAGTATTGGAACCTTTTTGTAATTGTTTTATGAAACCGTATATTTCAACAGCCAGATCGTATATTCAGGATACAGAACATTAACTCTGCCACCTTCAGTCAATTTAAAGCTTCACATGCAGCAAATTATTGGTCACCTTAGATGTTATGGCTCACTACACAAATTTATTGTAATGAGGTTTGGAAGTAATACAAGTGGTTTTAAGAGAGAGACCTCAACCCCATAGAGTATTTTCTAGCTTCATAGAAAAACTGCAGAAATAGTTCTTTGTAAAAATCAATTAGAGTTTGATCAGAAATATTATCAGCAGATTCATGGGACTGCCAAGGAAGTAGCAAATCTATATGTTGCCACATTTCTTACTTTAACTCATGTTTATTGTTGTAATACACATGTCAAAGAACAAAACACCACAACAGAAAACAGCAAATAAACAGTAGCAGGTGAGCAAAATCTCAAATACAGCACAAACGTTTACATTTTTATATAGGCCACTAAGACCCTCTCCCTCCCTCCCATCCCCTAAGACTCCATTCCTCCGATGGCAAGGGTTCCTGATGCATCCATCGGGGAACTAGCAGAAGGGCGGGTGGGGGAGAGAAAACAAGAGATGAAACCGCACCCACTCCCCACCCTCCCCTGGCACATAGTAGTTCTTGCTCCTAGAGGTTCTAACACCACTCACCTCCCCAATCTACCTCCTCCCCCCACCACCTGTGACTGCCTTCCTCCTCCTGGCCTCTAGGCTCCACTCAGTGAACCTACAAATTATTCAGAACCAGACTCTGAACTCTGAGTGACAACGTATAAATGTAGTCTTCCCACATGGTCAAAAACTTGGGAACCCTAGCCCTCCCCCTCAAAGAGCATTCCTCCAGTACCGAAAGCTCAGGGATTACGCACCCACCTATGCTGTGAGCACCAATTTCTTAGCTAACAACCAACCCAGCCGTAATGAGTTCCTCTGCCCCTGACCTTCTACCACATGACCTTCTGACATGCGGGCGACTCGCTGCACCCGATCTTCAAATCCGCACAGGGGAGATATTTGCCCGACACATTAGTTTACACTGCATGTCACGCAGCACCGCCATCACCATGTGCTTAGGAATCTTAGCCATGGCTTTCAAAAAGGTCTCACTGGAAACATCTTTACCCAAGTCCCCATTCCACTGGGCTATCAGCCTCTCAGTAGATGACTGTACCTGGTCCTTGATAAAGGAGGACTGGGCCCGGGCCACAGTTATGTGTACCGACACTTCCAACAAAAATACATCCTCCAGCTGAGTATAAAAATCGCTGGAGAGCTGTACGGAGTCTAAGCCTCGGATGTAGCTTCGAAGATGCATATAAGGAAAAGCATCCAGCCCTCCTAAACTGTACTGCGTCTTGTCAATAAGCACCTGTTCCAGCCATACTAGAACCTGAGTCCGCCACTGCTGAAATCGCCCTGAGGTCATACCGGGCGAGAATTCCACATTGCCATGCAGGGGAAGGAGGACCAAGTGTAACAGAGAATGCCTCAGCAGATGGCAAATCCACCCCCACGTACGTAGTAAGGGGCACACCAGAACGGAGCATCAGCACCTTACTCTTCACTGTGTGAAGAACATATTCAGGAGAGAGGGGGGACAAAAGGGCCCTGTCACCTGCCAAGCACATATACTCATCTTAAAAAGTTCTATATGGCTCTCCAATGCGAGAGGCAGTTCTTGGCAGTGATATAGGACTGCAAGCGAGTCAGACAGCAATTTTAGGACATTACTTTGGTAAAGATACAAGAGATCCCCCAAGAGAATGATACCTAAATATCGAAATGATCCCATAGCCTACCAAAGAGGAGAGGTAAAGCCTCAGACTTATCAAGGTTGAGTTTATACCCAGAGAAAGACCCAAAGTCCTGAAAAATGCCAAGGAGGGCAGCAACTGAACTCTGGGGTTCTGTGAGGTGTACTAGCAGATCGTTCGCAAAGGCATACATTTTAAAAGTATAGGTTCCTGAATATCAGCCACTCCCAAATGGTATGCAAAAGCAGTTCCAATGTAAAAAAAAAACAGTAGGGGGTATAGAGGGCACCCCTGCCGAGTACCCCGCTGTAATGCAAAACTGTTGGTCCGAAAGCCATTAATCAAAAGACAGGCCCACAGCAAGGAGTAAAGCAACTGAATAGCCTGCACAAAGGGCCCTCGGACACCAAAATGGTCTAAGGTCAAGAACAGATAGTCCCAATTGATGCAGTCAAAGTCCTTCTCTGCATCAACATTAATAATAAGAGATGGAATGACCCAGGTCCGACAGTAATGCATGGTGGCCAGGATCTGATGGATATTAGCAACCGCACGGCAGCCTTTAACAAAGTCGACCTTGGAGGGATGTATCAAAGAGGGAAGAAAAATGACAGGTAATCTGCCATTTTAGAGAGAATCTTCTGGTCCGCACTGATCAAGGAGATCAGACGATAGGAACCTAGGAGCAGAGGGTCCTTCTCTGGCTTAGGAATCACGGTGATCAAGACTTTGTTGTCCCCATATAGGTAAATTCCATGTTCCATAAGCTGCTGATAGAACACTACTAACAGAGTGCTAATTCGATCCTGCAATAGCTTGAAGAATTCCCCACTGAACCCGTTGGGGCCCGGAGCTTAGGTGCCAGCAAGCCCTAATCATCGCATGCACCTGAACCGTGGTGGCGGGGCGATTCAGGAATTCCAACTGGTCTTCTAACAACTTTGGGAGGCTGCACCGCTGCAAAAAACTGCGAGTGGACATATATCTTTACAGAAAGAGTGGTAGATAAAAGGGGAGAGCCAACTGTCGCCGAAGAGCGCATGGTTCAGAACAATGTATCCTTGAAGGATACTAGCAAAAGATTGAAGTTAGGGCATATCAGCAGAGAGGTTCCAATAAAGACAAAAGTAGCCGAAATGCCCTTGAGTACAGAGTAGACAGAGCTTAAAGATTCCAAATTACCCCTGCCTACTGATAACCAGATTAATATGAATAAAGTACAGCCTCTAAAATGCTTATATGCAAAAGCTAGAAGTCTGAAAAATAAGGTGGAAGTGTTAGAATATATAGCACTAAAAGAGAGATTAGATATGATTGGTATCTCAGAGACATGGTGGAAAGAGGACAACCAATGGGACACTGTGATACCTGGGTACAAACTACGAGGGCCGTTTGTTTTTCACCCTCCGATAGGCTATAAATAAAAGACAAGTTCATAATAAACAATAATTTTATTACCAAAAGATTGGTACACTTACGGTTACTTTTCGACATAATCACCGAAGAGATTGAGACATTTGTCATATCTGTGGACAAGCTTTTCAATACCCTCTGCAAAGAAAGTTGCCGCCAATGAATTCAAGTAGTCCTTGATGTTGGTTTGAAGGTCCTCATTGTTTTGAAAGCGCTTCCCACCAAGCCACGTCTTCAGTTCAGGAAAAAGATGAAAGTCGCTGGGTGCTAAGTCAGGACTGTATGGCGGATGATCGAAAATGTCCCATCCAAATTGTTCGAGAAGCCATTGAGTTGCTCCAGCAGTGTGTGGACGGGCATTGTCATGGATCAGAACAACTCCAGCGGTCAGCTTTCCTCTCCGTTTGTTCTGAATGGCTCTATGCAAACGTCGTAAAGTTTCACAATAAACAGCTGCAGTGATTGTGGTTCCGGGCTCCATAAACTCCACAAGCAACACACCTTGTTGGTCCCAAAACACAGTAGCCATGGTCTTTCTGTTGTTGAAGGTTTGTTTGAATTTCTTTGGTTTGTTTGGTGAAGTTGAATGCATCCATTGTTTTGATTGTCGTTTTGTTTCCGGTGTGTCGTATTGAATCCAGGTTTCATCCCCAGTCACGATTGATGTTAAAAAGTTGTCTCCTTCATCATGATAACGCTCAAGGAACTCCAAAGCTGACGCCATTCGTCGAGTTTTGTGGCCGTCCGTCAACATTTTTGGGACCCAACGTGCACAAAGTTTTTTGTAGCCTAACCGTTCAGTAACAATAGAGTACAAAACAGACCTTGAAACCTCTGGAAATTCCGTAGACAAAGCAGTAATGGTGAATCTGCGGTTTTCTTTAACCATTCTGTCAACTCGTTGCACCAGGTCATCTGACATGACAGATTTGCGTCCTTGGCCCCCTTCATCATGCACATCATTACGGCCATCTTTAAACTTTCGACACCATTCACGCACAACACCATCACTCATGAAGTTTTCCCCATACACACGACTCATTCTCTGATGGATTTCTGCAGCACTATGGCCTTCAGCCTGTAGAAAACGAATCACACTTCGCAATTCACACTTGGCGGGAGCATCAATCATGGTGGACATGTTTACGTGGCTGTAGCACAACGCCGACTGACGCCTGAATGTCAACAATGGCGGAGTGTGTAGTGCAAGAGCTGCGCAGTCGCCTACAGCGCATGCCCGCTTTCTGCTGCCCGCGTAGCGTCTGCACGGAGCGATCGGAGGTTGAAAAAAAAAACGGCCCTCGTACATCATAATGATAGAGCACATCAAATTGGTAGAGGGGATGCACTCTATGTGAGAGGGTATTGAGTCACAACGGATTAAAGGAAACAAAATTCACTGTAGAATCTCTATGGATTGAAATTCAATGTAAAAAGGGGAAGGGGAAGGTGATGACAGTGGGAGTGTACTATCAACTGCCTGGCCAGAATGAACAAATGGATGATGAAGTGCTCAAAGAAATTAGGGAAGCTAACATAAGTTACAGCACAGTAATAATAATGGATGATTTTAATTACCCTGATATCGACTAGGTCAATGTCACAGCGGGACATGCTAGGGAGATAAAGTTTCTAGATGAAATAAATGACTGCTTCTTGGAGCAGCTGGTTTATGAACTGATCAGAGGGGAAGCCATTTTGGACCTAGTCCTTGGTGGAACACCATATCTGGTGCAAGCGATAAGGGTGCTGAGGCAACTTGGCAATAGTGATCATAGCATGATCGCATTTGACTTAATAAATGGAGGAGGGACGGTAAGGAAATCCACAGTAATACCTTTTAACTTTCAAAAGGGAGACTATGATAAAATGAGGAAAATAGTTAAGAAAAAACTAAAAGTAACAGTTGCAAAAGTTAAAGATTTACATCAAGCATGGGTGTTATTTAATAACACTATCTTGGAAGCCCAGACCAGCAGTATTCCACGCTTGAAGAAAAGTGGAAAGAAGTCCAAAAAACTGCTAGCATGGTTTAAAGGTGAGATTAGAGAGGCTGTTGTTGCCAAAAAAGCCTCTTTCAGGAAATGGAAAAAGGAGCCAAATGACAAAAACTGGAAACAACATAAGCACTGGCAAGTTAGATGCATGGCATTGATAAGGCAGGCAAAGAGAGAATTTGAGAAGAAGCTTGCTGTGTAAGCAAAAACGCATAATAACAACATTTTCAAGTGCATTCATAACAAAAAAAACTGACAGAGTCAGCTGGACCATTAGATGATAGAAGGGTAAAAGGGAGCAAGGCCATAGCGGAGAGACAGAAAGAATTCTTTGCTTGGGTCTTTACTGAGGAAGATGAAGGAATGTTGTTACCCTTGCGGGAAGATGTATTACAACTCTTTGATAAACTGAAGAGTATACATCCAAGGGTGTTGAACGAATTGAAATATGAGATTGCAGATCTACTATTAGTAATCTGTGAACTATCATTAAAATTATCTGTAATACTTGAAGATTGGAGGATGGCCAATGTAGCACCAATTTTTAAAAATGATTCCAGGGGTGATCCGGGAAACTACAGACTGGTGAGCCTGATGTCAGTACCGGGAAAAATGGTAGAAGCCATTATAAAAAACAAAATTACTGAACATGTAGATAGTCATGGCTTAATTGGAGATAGCCAATATTGCTTTAGCCAAGGAAGGTCTTATCTTACTAATCTGTTATGTATTTTTTGAAAGTGTGAATAAACAGGTAGACAAAGGTGAGTTGGTTGATATAGTGTATCTGGACTTTCAGAAAGCCTTTGACAAGGTCCCTCATGAGAGACTTTTGGCAAAATTAAAAAGTCATGGGATAGGAGGCAGTGTACTATTGTGGATCACGAATTTGTTAAAAGATAGAAATGGTCAATGGATAAATGGCCAATTTTCCCAATGGAGAAAGGTGAATAGTGGAGTACCCCAGAGATCTGTGCTGGGTCCGCTGCTTTTTAACATATTTGTAAATGACCTGGAAATGTGAATAACGAGTGAGTTAATCATATTTGCAGATGACACAAAATTCTTCAAAGTTGTTAAAACCCATGAGGATTGTGAAAAATTGTAAGAAGACCTTGATAAACTGGAAGACTGGGCATCCAAATGACAGATGAAATTTAATGTGGACAAGTGCAAAGTTATGCACCTAGGAAAGACCAAACCAAACTATGGTTACACGATGCAAGGTTCCACATTAGGAATCACCACCCAGGAAAAAGATTTAGACGTCATTGTGGATAACATGTTGAAACCCTCTGCCCAGTGTGCAGCGGCGGCCAAGAGAGCAAATAGAATGCTAGGTATCATAAGGAAAGGAATGGAGAATAAAACAAAGGATATAATAATGCCTATCATTCCATGGTGCAATCGCACCTTGAATATTGTGTGCAATTCTGATCGCCATATCTTAAAAAGGATATAGACTATTAGAAAAGGTACAGAGAAGAGCCACCAAAATCGTAAAGGGGATGAAAGGATACCCCTATGAAGAGAGGCTAAAAAGGTTTGGGCTCCTCAACCTGGAAAAGAGACGGCTGAGGGGAGATATGATAAAAGTCTATAAATTAATGAATGGAGTGGAACAGGTAAACCTTGATCCATTGTTTACGCCATCAAAATATAGAAAGACTAGGGGGCATGCAATGAGGTTATAGGGTAACCCAAGAGAAAATATTTTTTTCACTCAACGCGTAATCAAACTCTGGAATTTGTTTCCGGAAGATGTAGTAAAGACTGTTAGTGTAGCCAGATTTAAAAAGGTTTGGACAAGTTCCTGGAGGAAAGGTCCATAAACCATTATTAAAGGGGAAACTGCTAGGTACTTGTGACCTAGATTGGCCACTTTTGGAAACAAGATACTGGGCTTGATGGACTTTGGTCTGACCCAGTATGGCATATCTTATGTTCATATGTGTGGAATAGTCTTCCAGCAGAGGTGGTACAGATAAGGACAGTTTCTGAATTTAAAAAAGCATGGGACAAACACAGAAGATCTCTAAAGAAAAAAGGGGATTATTGTAGTAGTTGATATGGGAGGGCAAACTAGATAGGCCATGTGGTCTTTTTCTGCCATCACGTTTCTATCTTAAACACCCTCCCAGCTCTAGTTGTTGGGTATAATGTCCAACTTCATTATTTAATGGTTCAAACAAAAAATTATCAATCAACATTTGCAATAAAACTGAACATATAGTGGACACGATTTGTTATGTCTATTTGTGAAGTATAAAGCAGGATTCGGAGGGTATAGTTTTCTTGTGAACTAAACCTGATTAAGCCTGCATAAAGTGCATAATTCTTTTTTTCTAAGCAGCAGGCATACAAAAATAGCACGTAGTCTCTAAAGATTTCAGTCAGGCAAAAGATTCACCATAAGCATAATTGCATGTTGGGATACATATTAAAACGGAACAAAAAGCAATTATAAAATTCATACACTGTTCTCGATAATCAGCAAAGGCCTAAAGTACACCGCAAAACTGAGCAGCTAGTTCAGTAGATAAGGAGTGTAGTTTCAGCTTTTCCTGACGTGAAACCCAATATATTTCCGATTATAAAGTTCCGTATGATTCAATAATCACGCTGGTTTTTTAGCAGTCAGGTCTTCTGTACAATTGCAATGTGAAAGTCAATTTGCACTGACTCCCACACTACACGATCAAAAACGCCCAGCCTTAATTGCTCCTTTTCATCCCCCACCCATGACCTCGGGGCCTCCAGCACCTGCCCAACCACTGAGAGCCACTGGCTGGGTGCAGCAAGCCATTCCTCAGCGAAAAAAAGGAACTCGTTTAGCGCTGCCATTAGCTCCAGCAGGGCGCTTCGCGGCCCCGGCTGAATCAGCCTGATTGGATTCGTGCAGTTAAGCGAAAGAGCTTGCACGCACGGGCTGCAGGCTTAATTGACCCCGGTCCTCCTCGTAGCATCAGCTGTGCTTGCAGAACGCGCAGCGCGCGACTCGCCGGGGCCTGTTTGCTCACGTGACTCCCGGCCATAAAAGCCATTTCCCGGCAGTGCTCGATCTACTCCCAGGGAAGCAGCAGCATCCGCAGAGCCTACGTCGGTGCTACTCCTGCTTGCAGCGACTCTACCAGCCGGCAGCATCATGGGTATGTGAGCCCGGGACGTGGGGGTGGGCTCTGCCAGCTGCGATTCTTGTAGCCGTGCATACGTTTGGGGGGCTTTCTGGGGTTCGGGGAGAGGGCATCAGGTCTCCTCGGCTGCTCCCACCCTTAGGGCATCCGGTGCTGGGGTTGATGACGGCCAGAGCCGGGCTGCTTGTGCACGGACAGTCTCTTGCTCGCGGCGTTGATGCTGCTCGCGGCGTTGCCTATTTTTAGGGCTTGTGGCACTTGCAGAGTGCGGCTGTTCTTCCGTGACCTCACTCATGCCTCCTGCTCCTAGCTCTGGCATTTAGGAGCTTTCATCGTCTGCACTGCTCGTGATCGTGCCTTATACTGGGGGTGCGGGTAGCAGAACACGATACTACTCCCGGCCTTAATCGTGTGGCTTTTGCTTTTTCACCAGCGTTGGGAAAAATCTCTCTAACAGCGTTATGCTGGGGGGCTAGTGCTTATTCTCGATGTGGGGGCTTAACTCTAACCGGTAACTCGTGAACCTTTTTAAGGCTTTTTCTGGAACTGGCACTAACTGTTTGCAGAGTCATCACTGGGACCCATGGATGCAAATACTGGTACATAGCGACGTCCTACTCTGGAGCTAGTAGCTACTTTGCCCGAGATCATGTAAGACTGGATCCCTCTTAGTGTTGAAGGAAACACAACTGGATCAGGTGGCTCCTACTATTTAGCGGCGGGGCTTTAAATTGGGCCCGTGCTTCACGTGGGATACTAGTACACTTATTCTGCTATCGCACATTGATTTGATGCTCAAATTAATAGCCATAATATGGCCTCTAAACACTTCGTCGTCGTCCCCCCCTCCCCCCCGGGTGAGGTGCGTCTTGGTGCATTTGGACATGCCATGGCATGTGTTAAAGCTGGGAGGGGGAGAGGTGCTTATTCCTCGGCCTCCTTGTTAAAGGCTCTGGTCAGTTGTGGTGGTGAAGCTTGTGCCTGAGCTGACTTTGCCTTGGAGCCCAGCCCCAGAAGGGAAGCTAATTAGATGGGGCCCTTGAGCACAAGGCAGTGGCTGGAAATAATAGCTGAGGGCAGTAAAGGCTTGTGTTTATTGCCAGGTCATGGAAAGGTTGCTTCTGGAACTTGAAGGGGTGCATTCTTGTGTATAACTGCTAGATTGAAGATGTCACACAGCTTAAGGCATGGAGGATTTAACAGACGTAGTCCTTAACAGGCATGCAGATGGTACAATTGGAAAAGTGTCACTTGGGCATGAGACATGCTAAACTAGTGTATAGTCATATTTGTAACTTCCTTCTGCAGAGCAAAGGTACCTATTAATGGGGTAGTATTAAGCAAGGGCATACTGAGCATCCAGGAAAGGGTACTCCCTCTCCTGATATCCAGTGTGTGCAGGTGAATGCCTCTAACAGTACTTTCTGGGTGTTGTAGCCTCTTATCACCTTCCCTGTACAGGGGGGTGTGACACTGCACAGGTACAAGCAAACTGCATGCTTAAGGGTCAATATAAAGCTGAGGCTGGTCCTGATAGTCCTCCCCCCCTCCCCCACCTAGTGCTAAAGGTATCAGCAAGAGCCTATACATCAGTTCATGAAACTATGCAGCCAAGAGGCCTGGGCCCAGTAGGTAAATGTCATACAGCAGGCAGGCCTAGGCAAACTAGGCAGTTGCCTAGTGTTATGGCTTCTAGGGGGTATGTGGCAGAGCAAGGCATCTAAAACAATATTCTGATAGCTGGGGGTAGGGTGTAAAGCTTAAGGTCTTGCCCAGGGCTCAAATACCTCAAACTCTTGGGCCAGCCCTGACAACACAACTGATTCAGGAAGTGAAGAGGTCAAGATGTATTACACTAATTACTGGAAATCAGTATTACAAAACACATTAAAAGCTTTGCCTAACTTTTTTTTTTTTTCTTTTTTTTTAATTTTTAGCAGTTAAGCAATTGTGCTTTTAGCACCTTGCAGATACAAAGGCTATTAGCATGTTACTGGTTAAAACAGCAAACTAAAGGTTTGATTAGTTCAGTGGGTGTATCTGAATCATCTCATTTGACTGTCTTGGCAAAACTGACATTTCAGTTGACATTTTAAAAAGTTAAACAGTACTTGTATTCTGTTAACTTGCTGGAGCCTTTTACATGCTGTCGACGTTTTGAAGGGTATGATACTGTACTCAGTGTTTCCAATCCTGTCTGTTAAATGGTGTAGTAATGGTAGTATAATTTTCCACTATTTATGGGACACATTAGAAGCCATAGTGCAGGATGAGGTTTTTGGGTAGCTGTCTCAAAACAAAGGGGGGGGGAGGGGTTTCAATCTAGTATGTCATAAGAATATTGAGGTCTAAGCTCTGCATTCTGTAGCAGAGGCCAGTCTACTTTCACAAGTACCTGACAGTCTCAAAATCTTTGTGGTGATGAGCAATGGCTTTCCCAAGTTTACCTAGCTTATAGGTTCTTCCTCCAGAAACATGCCCAAACCTCTCGACTCTTATGTCCGTTGCCTTGACCATATCCAGCAGCAGTTTCTACAGCTCAGTTGAACTAAGTTATAGAACTTTGGGCCGTGCATATCTTTTGTAAACTAGCTTTTATGGAGAGTGTATATGGGAGGCCAGTGTCTCAATATGAAATCTTACCTCATACTGAATATGTATGAGTGCATGCAGATCTTTAGCTCCTACATATTCATTCAGGATATCTTGAAACCAGACTAGCCTGAGGGTCCCAGAGGTTGAGAACCACTAGTCTAGACTAAAACAAGAGGTGTTCCTCCCCCCCCCATCACTATCATGCTTATCTAAAGATTCATAATCAATATTGTGTGGTTGCACCACAACCCTATATAGAAACTCAATCTCTTTTGATGCTTTTCAAAGCCTTCAATGTTGACTTTTTAGGAGCCATAGCACACTGGGCTGAAGTTTGGCTGGTAATTCTGAGCCCATTATCTGGTACCTTGGGCTCTTTCTCCCCCATGCCTTCCTTAACAATTGTCAACATAGCTGACATTGAGATGTCTAATCTCAAGATTCCATAAAGCTAACAGACAGTTGTGAAGACTTCTGGTTCCAGAAGCTGCTGCATGCATGAACACACTTCACTACTGGATATCTTGCACTGTAATATGCTACACAAAGCAGTAACTTGAGACAAGTGGAAATGTCAGATTTTTAAGTTATTGCTCAACAGTGAGAGCATCCATAGTCACTACCTGATACTATAGCCAAGAATTACACACTTCTCCTTAATAGCGTTGTAGTCCAAAAAGTGACTTGATAGTGCTCTTATCAGAATGAATCAGCTTAGGTATGTTAAGAGTAGATACCCCAGCACTTCAAATTCTCTTAACCTAAGCCTTGACCACTTAGACTCTTGGTAGAGGCTCCTATGCCTGTCAACTACTGGACAGCTATAACAGTACTGGGGAAAACAGTGCACTATACTGTGACTATAGCAAAGCTTCAGAGCCTTGCTATGAACTAAGAACCTGTAGTCTCGCTCCTATAGCCACCACAGAGTAGTGCTGCTTGAGGGTCCCCAGGACATGTATGAAGCTCTGATTTATAGTGATAACTCTCTACCCCACCCCATCACATACAATAGGCTGTAGATTTGATACATAATGCTGTGACCCCCACCATACCCCAAGGCTAACAAATCTACCACATCTGCATGGCTGCTTCAATGAGGTCTTTGGCAACACTGTAGTTGTGCCAAGACTATCATGGCTGTCATCAACCCCCCCCCCCCCCCTCAAGCCAAGACATTAGTTAAGCATTCACATGCCCATGATTGTCCTCCATACCATGGCTGGGGCACTGAACCACAACCACTGAGGGCTGAAGAGCAGGTACTTAGACAAGCACTGGAGTGGTTGTACTACCCTGCTTCTCTGTAGGTTCATCCTCTGATGCCACTCTTATAAAGAGATATATCCCTATGGGGTTAATGGCTGCATGATGGTCACATGTGCTTCTCCCCAAGCTGTCCCTGCTTAGATCCCATGGTTCCAATTCCCTTTTCCTTTCTAGATTTGAAAATGCTAGAACTGGTACTGAACTCCGTCTCAGGCATGTGAATGGAATGTTTTTAAAGGTTTGTAATGACCGTGATTAAAACAGAGTAAAGCAGTTATGCCCTAAACGCTAGCTGATATTCAGCATTAAGTAAGAATGGCTTTCCCTCAACTTCTGCTATTTAAAACTCCATTCATGTTCCTTAAATGCCATGTGCACCTGTGAATTACTTTACTTGTAGCATGACATCAGGCCACAGCTAATTCTACAGGCTTATGAACAGCAGGGTCGTTGCCTGAAGGTCTTAAGATGCTGTTTTTAAACACTAACACCAGGGCAGCAAGGTTCTACTTAATTTGGGGGTGGAACTTTTTTTTTTTTTTTTTTTAAGCAGGAAGCTGAGGAACCCTCTTTCAGAAAGTGAAAACTAAGTTGTAAGAGCCTCTGTTATGAAATATCTTAATGTGAGACTGCATTTTAAAACATCAGTGACAAGGTTCCTCTTAATCAGATTTGGTAAATTGCTAGCTTCTAGCAGTACATAGTCTTGCAGGAATTTGAGGTAAGGGGCTGGGTGCTAAGAATAACAAACTTTAAGTGACTAGCTGGTAGCAGATTTCTCAAGCTACAGATTTTTGGCAACTGAGTCAAAGGGAACTTTTGTAGACTGTTCTACTAATAAGCTGTAGACTGACAGGATGCTTTTTGTTTCAGACCAAGCTTTTGTCACGCTTGCAACCAACGATCCTTATGCAAAAGGAGCACTAGTGCTGGGGTCATCTCTGCGACACTACAACACAACCAAGCAGCTGGTGGCACTTATTACACCTCAGGTCTCAGACTCCATGAAGTAAGAGCTTTAATGAATTAAACACTGGAAGGTATCCAGTGCTTTTGCAGACTAAAGCACTGGTCAGTCAATGTATAGTTAGCACAAGCTAAATACAGAAGCTGGCTCAACTGAAGAGCTTAATATCACCATGTTGCTTAAGTGATTAGTTCAAAAGTACATCTAGGCAGGAGCTAGCAGCTTATTGATGGTTGGAATGACTATTAGCTTAAACAGCTTATTTACCAGTGGGTATCAAAATGAGGCAGGACCACTGACAAAGCTGCTACCCTAGGCAAGAGGGCTCATCTTCCACTGATTGGTTACTAAGCCATGCTGGCTTGCCAAAAGCAAATCACTTTTCAGCTCATTTGAACCCACCTGCTATTCCTCTTGAACACCATCTGCAGTACCTACAGAATAGTTTCTGCACTAGCTCAGACATACAAATAACAAACTCATGTTCTCAGAATAGCATGGCTGCAGGCACTATACAGTGGCTTTTTGTAGCATTTCATAACATAGTATTCAGCAGCAATATAACTCTCTTCTAGTGTGAGCTTAGTGTGCACTATTAGAATATTTGCACAGCCTTACCATGCTAGAGCTTGCTGAAGGCTACAGGGTGAGAAGAGGAACAGTCCATCCCTTCCAGGAACAGTTGAAGTGTACTTGAGTCAAAAGTAGCCACTTGGCTAATGAGAGCCCCTACTGACCTAAACCTTACTACTTGGGTTGCTACATGCACTGAACATAAGGCTTGCAAGACTCGTGTAACTTAAGGCTACTTGACAACTGCTAATGACATAACCCTACAGCAGTTCCAAAACATTCTCCTTAGACTTAAAAGCTGTCACTATTTACTAATGTCAAGAGGCTGTCACATGCATATTCACACAATTGAAAGTGCTACAATGACTAAACATCACATTAATATAACAGCTATTAATTTTAATAAGTGGGCAAGACACAAACATCCTAAGCACTGCTCAAGGCCCTTCCGTGACAAGCTGTCTGCAGCCAGGTGCTCTAGTCTCTAAGCAGGTGCCCTTATCCTAATTCATTCTTAGCTTCTAAGATGCTACAATTCCCACAGCCCCATGGCATATCTAGCTACACCTTTAGTCAGAATACATTACAGTACTACAGCTCTTAGGAAAGATAGTGTTAGGCTTTATATAACAGCAAATGGCTCTTATAAACATACATGGATGCCACTTTGTCAAAGTCTTTTATCAAAATATCCTAGGTCAGTGTTTTCTGTGAAACGGACATCTAGCAAATCTTGAGCTACATCTCTAGCAGTAAAAGCTCAATGTAAGCTAAGGGTACACTAGCTCTCAAGGATACTGCACCCCTTCTAAATGCTAGGGAGTTGACTTGGCATTTACTGCTTTCAGTAGTACCTTAAAAGATCAGTTTAATGCCTGAACTCCAGCAGCTGGGTGACTTGTCAGCCAGGATTAACACTGGAGAGGTCAGGAGGGCATTAGTATAGTAACGCTCTGCAAGGGGTAGGAAATACTTGCCTTTGCTCCAGCACACAACCTAATCAGTGCATACACCCCAATTCAAATATAGCTGTCTTACTATAAAATGAGCTTTCACTTTACACACTAAAAGCAACCTATAGCTAGAAACCTTTCACTGTTCAAGCAGTGTGAAGGGGGGAGGGGGGCTCTGACTAGTTAACATTGTGATGGTCAATATTAAACAGCACTAAACCTCCATGCATGCACTGACATCCTGGAATTAAAGGACAGCAAACAAACACTTCCACAAACTTTGGAGTGTGGCTCCATGCTGTCATGTCATTGTAGGTGGGTGAAACTGTCCCATTTGGACACCTTTTTTCCACAAGAGAATCCTGAAAACTAAGTTGCCATGCCTTAGCATATAATTTTCTAGTGTAAAATCACTACTTAACTCTTAGCACTGGGGCTAATAGCTAAATGCAAAATGCTTAATCCCATTGTATACAGGATCCATCTCCTTCCAGGAGGGATTTTCCTGATTTTAGTTGGAAAAACAAGGCTAGCTATAACTACATAGTATGTTAAAGCTGATATCCCCTTGATAGTTAATCTTAATCTGTGCCCATTATCTATCTCCCTTGAAATCAAGGGATTCATATGCTGCTTAGCTTGGGCATGGTAGTGTGGTATGGAAGTTCATAGTTTGAAATTGCCATAATGGGCATCAACTGCCAAGAGTCTTTCAGCTAGTGACTGCTTCAGACTAAAGATTGCTGCAAGCAACCCCTGCAGTAAGGGAGACCAGGGAAGGAAGAGATCCACTTAATAGCTACTGTACTCCTGAAGTGGATCTCCTGCTCTATAGTTCTCTTCCAACTTTGCTGGGGGGGGGGGGGGCTTGGTCAACTTATTTGCCAGTAGCAGGCAGTCTTTTGCTTTGCTATCTTGTGTCGGGCTTCTGCTAACAAATGTGGCCCTGTAGGGAGAAACTTGAGACTGCAGTTGCTACAAAAATAAACAATGCATGGTACTCTAAAGTAGTACAGGGTTAGAGGCTAAAGATGTAACGGTATCTACACCTAGTAAGTACAGCAGTTAGTACAGGAGTACAGCTAGCTTTGCAAGGCTGTGCTAATACTTCAAACTACAGCCTTACTTTCTCTAACTACAGAAAAGTGCTCATCAAAGTCTATGATGAAGTCAAAGAGGTGGATGTCTTGGACAGTGGGGATTCAGCTCACCTTGCTCTAATGCAGAGACCTGAGCTGGGCATCACATTAACAAAGCTCCATTGCTGGACTCTTACTCACTATTCCAAGTGTGTCTTCATGGATGCAGATACGATGGTAAGCCTCTTCTATTGGCACCAGACTAAGTGCTATTGCTGAACCTGGAACTAAAGTAAAACTCAAGCATTGGCTATATATCTGGACTTGGGAGTGAAACGCTTGCTTATAGAACTGTAATAGTGTCTGGGACATTGAACAGGAGAGGTAAATGCTACAACTTTTGTACAAAGCCATTGGCATATTTTTATACCACTTTTCAAGCATCAAAGCAGTATACATGTAACTGAACAGTTGAGTTAACAATTTGGGGGGGTTCAAAATCAAAACCAAGTTTAATTTTGTACATAAGATTATCTATCTATATCTAATGTGCTCATGGTGGGATGTCCCATCTTGGAGGTGGGGGTTAGGGTATAACTTTTGCACTATGCATTGGGTCAAAGATCTTGGACTAGATACATTTTTAGGTCTTTAATATAATCTAGACTCTTAACACATTCTAATAGGTAGATTGTCACCCCTTTAAGTTGCACCACCTCTTTGGCACCCAAACCACTGTCTTTCAAAGTTATACCATGTGACCCCAGATATCAAAACAGCAGCTCTCCCTCTTCATCCACTCCCCCCACATCTCAAGCAGGCAGATAGCAGTGATGGTGGCACTGCAGCAGCCATCAGCACAGGGTCCCTTGTCAGTGGCTATTTACAGACCCCAGTACTCAACATGGGTTTCCAGTCCAACAGGGAGCTTACCCAGAAGGAGGGGGACCAACAAATGTTCACTGGCTCAGTCCACATGCTGGCTGCTTGCCACCTCTTGGCATAGGTCACAGTGAAAATCAGACAGAAATGGAAGTGGCCATGTAACACCATTTTGAAGTCCCAACCTGAAGTTTGGGCACCACTGACCTAACACTGCATGTCACTTGACCTGTTGGCTTATCTTGCAAGGTTCAGTAACAATTGACTTTCCAAGTACAAACTAAGCTTAAGATGAATTTCAAGCTTGACATGCCTCAAACTATACAAAATAGCCAGATATATCTGTGCTTGGATATAGGAGTACTAAAGAGCTCTCAACAATCACAACTTTACTTCCAGCATTCCAACACAGTGAAGCCTGCTTCCCTCAAAGTACATCTTGTTCCTCATACTTAAGGTCAAAGGATAATAGCATTGATTGGCACTCATTTTACTAAGTCCCTAGCTGAAACTGCATGTCAAAGTGGTAACACTTCACTGCTGGAAGGGGATATAGCTATGTCTAGGTA
Organism: Ichthyophis bannanicus; assembly: GCA_033557465.1. NCBI lineage: Eukaryota > Metazoa > Chordata > Amphibia > Gymnophiona > Ichthyophiidae > Ichthyophis > Ichthyophis bannanicus. The sequence goes on from CM066038.1 coordinate 422,496,314, forward strand.
CCCAGAGCACTGACTAATCTAACCAGGTATGTTGTAAATACAGTATATGCCCTTCTGCAGTTCACCAGGGCACTAGTCTCCTTCCAAATAAGAATCAAAGCTATCTTGAAACAAGGTAGGAATTTACTTTGGTGCTTTCTTTAACATGACCTGTACAGGAATCAGAATCTATTTAGAAATGTGAGTAACATTAATATTCAGCTTTGCAGTGTTTGAAACATTTTTCTCACTTAGGTTCTATCAAATATTGATGAGCTCTTCCTAAGAGAAGAACTGTCAGCAGCACCAGATCCAGGCTGGCCCGACTGCTTCAATTCAGGAGTATTTGTGTATCGGCCTTCTATTGAAACATACAATAGCCTGTTGCAGTTAGCTACAGAGAAAGGTAGCTTTGATGGTAGGTATAATGTGACTGAAGTTAGTAAACACTACTTGTAGAGCATTCTAACTCTAGCTTCAGGTTGCAAGACCACTTGGGATATGGAGTTAGGATCATGTGTTAAATAAAAATGTTTCCATGTGCAGTCAAGACTAACATGAACTGAACAAGGGCTGGATGGCCTACAATGGCAGATGGCTTTTATATTCTCCCCCCTCCACCTCAGGCAAGCCTCTGAATTGTCCCATAGGCCTGAACTACCTCAGGTTTTATGTTCAGCTTCATTTCCAATACAATGGCTTGCGTTCCAAATTGGGAAGACTCTGGCCTTGCCTGCTTATAACAAAGTATTTACCTATGAGCTGCATTTAGTAGCCCTGAACTGTTGCTGCTGGCAAGCTCAAAGCCTGAATCGGATTCTGAGCAGCTTGAGTCTGGCAAGCTTTCCTACAACAATGGAATACTTAGTCTTACGAAGAGAGCAATATCCACACTTATAATCAGCTTATCAACAGTCACCCCTGGTAGGTGATCTGGAGGCTGTAGTATACTGGCAATGCATTCAAAACTTGCAGGCCTGTGCTTCCATATGCTGACCTTTCAATGCAATTAAGTTTGTGTGGCATAATAAAATTAAAGGTTATGGTTGACTTCCACCTTCTAGGCTTTAGGTGGGGAGATCCCTTTGATTAAGGGTGGTAGGTAACAGACTGCTAAAATAGCAGCAGTTTCATTGTGTTATGGCAGAACCTGTCATTGGCAAGCTAATCGGCATGGAGATTCAGGTGACTTGGCATTAAGCTGCAACTGATTTACACATCTAGAATGGGCCTCGTCCCATTTTCTAAATTACATCTAGATTAGCTCCTCATCCATCTAGGATCACTCATCTGTTTTGACTTATGGTAGTCGGGAGCTTTGGGATGAACTTGTGCATGGTTACCATCCAGCCTGTAGTGTGCTTTGGAAGGAGTAACGGTGGCCGTGCCAGAGCCATATTTTAAACTCCTACATGGGAGGCAAATTGTCCTTGGAGGAAAGATAGTGAAGCTGCTAACCTTAAGATCATGGAAGACTAAGGTCCTCTGGAAAGACTTCTGATTTAAAAAAAAAAATACAAATCCAGGCTTCAGACTAGCTACTGCAGAATCCCTGGTTAAGATGATGCTTTAGCAGTCTTAAGAGTTTAGCCAAGCATCAGCTCTGGCAAGCTTGCGTCTAGGAGCCAGTTTCCCTGTAACTAGGTATGGCTTCTATAACTTTAAAATCTGTAGACTAATCACTCATCCACTACTGGACAGTAACTAGAAAATTACTATGGTAGCAATATAGCATAGCTGCCTGTTAAATTACACTTTTCTTTGTGTAAAGATGCTGTAAAGCTGTCTTGGTCATGAAATACAGCTTAGATCCAAGTGAACAGGAACCTTCAAGACACCAGAAACCAACCAGGGAATGTTGCCCAACTAGCCATACTGGCAAAAATCTGGTACCTTGAATAGATCAAGTGATCTACTATGCTAAATGCAATAGCTAAAGCTTTCTCACAGGCATTTTGGTTCCAATGGGTGCACTAGACCAGGGGTGGGCATTCCAGTCCTGGAGGGCTGCAGACCAGTCAAGTTTTCATGATGTCCTAATATTCATGAGATCTGTTTCCATACAATGGAAGGCAGTGGATGCAAATAGGGACATCATGAAAAACTGGTCTACAGCCCTCCAGGACTCGAATTGCCCACCCCTGCACTAGACCATTGTAGATCTGACTGAAGATCTGGGATTCACAGATCTAGCTTCTCATGGTACACTGAAGAATATGGGGTATTTGACTAAATGTGCTCTTTAGTATTCCATGACTAAAGGAAAGCTAAAAATGGTATGTAGACAGTAAAGCTCAGTCATTTGGACTGAATACTAATACAAAATCTAGGAGACATCTTGAGCAGTCTTCCAAATTTAACATCCAGCACTTCTTTCAGGTGGGGACCAAGGATTATTGAACAGCTTTTTCAGCAGCTGGGCAACCACCGATATCAACAAACACTTACCATTTGTTTATAACCTCAGCAGTGTTTCTACATATTCCTATCTACCAGCATTTAAAGCGTAAGTAATGGTACTAAAACAATTTCACTTCATAGCCACTATCTAGCTCATCTAGTAATTAAAGTGCTTCTTAGATACTACTGTGGGTGCTTGAACATGGCTGTTCAATCTAGATTAGGCATACACTAACTAGTTAGTGGCAGTCTTAATATCCCATTTGTCATACTGCAAGTTCTGGTTCAATTATTAGTGATTGGAATTGCTCCTTGGCTTGTGCTAGCCTTGTATAAAGGCTTGTGGATGCTTAGCTATGCATTTCTCAGGTCAAGGTGACATACAGTAGCTTAAGCTCTCTGAAGCAGGACAGTGTACCTGAGGCGATAAGTAACTTGACCAAGATTAGGAGTAGCTCAAGCAGCTAATTTCCAGATACTGTTGTGGTCAATATTGGCACTCCTGCAGTTCAACCACTTAATGTCCAAATATCTCAAAGTGGTCAGTGAAATGACTTTGGAAAATGCACACTGACACAAACAAGACTGACTAAAGGAAATAGTATAAACTGGGACATTGCAGGACATGATTCAAACACTTTCAAACTATTAATGTTTGAACAGATTTCCATTGCAGTAAAACTAGACACCTGTGATCCATTGTCAGTACTCGCAGGACTTGAATCAACCAATGTATGATTGCTTTAGTGTTTAAAATGGTCACTTTCCTTCTCTATTCCACTCCTTTACAATGAACACCACAGCTGCCTGAGACCAATCAGCAAACATCAAAGGGGTATAAGGCTATCTCCAAAGACCTTAGGATTCCAGTGTCTACAGTTAGTATTAAACCTTCTGCTCATGTAATGGCCAGGAACTCCCAGGACATGATGGGAAGAAAATTAATCCAAGAAGTCTCTGAAGGTTAGTATAAGCTGATGGAAACCAAAACCACATGAAGAACTTAAGGCTGACCTGGAGCAAGCTGGAGTGGTTTCAACCTGCATACACCATGCACTAAACAAGACTTCATGGGTGGAAGACAAGGAGTTCAGACAAGACATAAATACACACCTGATATTTGCCCAAAACCACAATCCTGGGAAACATTTTGTGGATAGATGCAACCAAACAAGCTCTTGGTCGGTGCCGACAGTGATACATTTACAGGCAAAGAAGTGAAGCTTAAAAGGAAACACCCTTCCTACAGTTTAAATATGGTGGATGTGGGACTGTCTTGCTACCTCAGGAACTGGAGGCCTGGAGCATTAAAGGAATCCTTAAGTCAGGACTAAGGCATCTTGGAGCAAAATGTGCTACCTAGTGTCTGGTCTGGGTCAAAGGTCATGGACTCTAGCAGGACAATGGCCCAAAATATACAGCCAAAAGTACAAAATGGTTAAAGATTGTTTTGAACAGGCCAGCAATGAGTCCTGATCTCAATCAAATATTTTGAAAGAGCTGAAATCTGCCACTGGTAAAAGGAATCATGGAAACAATGAGCTAGAACAAATTCCAGTTGAGTGGGAAACTACCAGCAAACAGATCACAAAACTTTATAGCCAATGTTTCTTGTAGCCATAATAACATTCAAGTTGTGCCAAATTAGTATCTCCTTCATCCCACAGATACTGAAGACCAACACAATCTACTTCAAAGCCAAGACCTCCAATGACTTCCACTCTGCTCTCAGGCCCTGATCTATCTAATCTTGACCACTGCAATCCACCTTACTCCCCCTATGCACTGCTCTACACTCCACATGTATACTCAGCATCAAAATATGACATCGCACCTATACTGGCTGCCTCAAGCTGGGTCAAGTACAAGATTATCCTCACAAGGCAATCCAGTGCCACACCACCTCACACCTTCAGACTGCTCTAGACTCTGCAACAGAACAGACCCAGAAGACAATCAAAGGGTGTGCATTTATTTTGCACAAAGCAAAACCAGCAAGCATGTACACAATCCTGACGTGTGCTATCGAACACCCTACCAGACCTCCATGACTTCCAAAAGCACCTGAGAACCCACCTCTTCATTGAACCCTTTAGCCCCTTGTACAACCACCCCACTCAAACCCACAACACTAAATCAGAATAAGCTCCAGCCCAACACCTACACACATGCTGTATATAGTCCACCAACATAAATTTAATTCTAATGTATAGAAGTAACCTAAACCACTTTCACCCAGGGGAAAAGCAGTATATAAATCCTGCTAAACAAAGGGTGCCATTAATCCTGGCCAGGTCTTTTTTTTTTTTGTTTTGTTTTTTTTTTGTTTTTCCTCAAATTACTACAGCTTAGACACTTTGAACATATTAAGGTATACAAAAATATTGGCATAGTTGGTATATTTGCAACTGTTTCTCAAGATATTATACACAACCTAATTAAAGCAATGGTACCAATGTTGACCAGAGTGCAAGGAGTTTAGTCATCAATTTAGGTCTGTCTTCCAGGTAGTCTAACTTATTCAGAAGTGTCAGGTGACATTACCTTTAGCCAAACAAGATGGTCACTTCTCTAGCTCCATCCACAGATCACCCCCCCCCCCTGCACTAACAATGGTACCAGTTTCTGGATAGCCCATCAGGCTACCCCAGGCTCTTGATCTCCTCTCTCCAGTCTCTTTTCCCCTTCCACATAATCTCTTCAGGCCACCCCTCTCCCCTGGACTGATCACTACTGCCTAACGTTCAACTGCTCACCCTCTCCATCTCAATCCATATCCCTCCAGGCTCCCCTCTCAGCAACTCTCCTACCATTATTACTGCCCTTGCACTCCAGAATTTCCCATCTGTTCTTATGCTCTTGATCACCTGGCTCCCCTCCAGCCACACTCCATATCTCATCGCCCTTCACAACCGTGGTTCCATGATGGTCTGTCTTCTCTGCATTCAACTTCAACACAACACCCTTGGCGGAAATCACCTTCAACTACCATGTCCAACTTTAAAGCCAGTCACACCCACTACCGATCACAAGTTCATAAGGCCATGCAATCTTACTTTTCCACTGCTATTTCTTCTGCACCTAACCAAACTCATCACTTGTACGGTCCTTGGGTCCCTTACATCCCTCCAGTCCAACTCTACTTCTGCTCCACCTTCATTTCCTCCCCCTCTTAACTTGCAGCCTTTTTCAGTAACAAGATTTTGGATCTGACAGATCTCTGCCTCACTATCCTCCCCCACCCCCTACCTCTCAGCTCTCCCATACCTGGGCAGTTTTTGCATTGTTACCACCCCAGAACTCATGGGGCTCATCTTCCAATAAAACTGTCTACTTGACCCTATCCTTCCTGGTTACTCACCCCCTCCCTTGCTCTTGCACTCATTCCCTCCATCCTTATGATAAACACCAGTCTCTCCACAGGTGTTTTCCCCCACTCCTGGAAGCATGCCCTTATCCACCCCATCCTCAAGAAATCCTCACTTGATCCAGACTCCTGCTCACAATTGTCCCATCTACAATCTTTCCTTTCTCGACAAGATACTCAAGAACTGTCTTCACACAATTATCACATCTTGACTCTACCCATTTTCTTCCCCATCAGTCAGGCTTTCAACAAGGTTACAGCATGGAGACTGTTCTCTTGGGCTTTTTAAACTTCATGTCGCTCATGACCATGGTGACTTCTCGGAGGCAGTATCCCTGGATCTTTCAGCAGCTTTTGACTTAGTTGATCACTCTTCTTGCTTGTCAATGTGAAGCTGGTCTCTGTAGCAGTCTATCATTGGTTCCACTCTTTTCTTTCCTCCTGTTCCTGCACAGTGATTTCATCTTCTGACTTTTCCTTTCCACTGCCTTGTGGTGTCCCTCAGGGATCCATCTTAGCACCTGGCATCATTGGCACTATTAGTTCAACAGTTTGGTATTTTCTGCTTTCTATTATGCTGATTTGCTCCTTCATCACTTCCCCTCTTCACCCTGATCTTGTCCCACTCAACTGCTGTCTTTCTGCTGTTGCTAACTGGCTCACTATAAACTGTTTGCACCAAAATCTAACAAACATTAGCCATCTGGTTCCCTTATGGTAGCCCTTCCTCTGACTCGCACATTCCTCTTGTTTCAAGCTTCTGCTATCTAGGGGTGTACTTCAATTCTGACTTTTTTCTTCATGCTCACATCTCCCACATTACCTTTTTTTTGCCAGATCCAAGCTATCCATCCTTTTCTTACCCCTCAGGCTCTCACCACCCTACTTTCTTTGGTTATGTCACACATCCATTTCTGCAACTTGGTTCTGGCTGGGCTTCCTCTTTCACAATTACATCACCTCAAATATTCAAAACACCACTGCACACCTTTTTTCAGTCTTCACTCCACAATCATGTCCCTCCCCTTCACCTTCACTGGCTTCCCCTCCAATTTCATATACATTACAAAGTCCTCACACTGGCCCACCAAGTAGTATACAATCACACCCCTCAATACCTGTCAGATCTACTCCAATTCCCTACTTCCACTTGTTCACTTCAATCATTACACATTAACCACCTTCACCTCCCCTCTCCATCACATGCCCACCTACAATCTACACTGCTTTTTCATTGGCCTGCCTACTGGAATTCCCTACCCACTTCCCTCACACTCGAACACTATCCCACATTCAAGAGATCTAAATACACCTTTTCTCCATTGCTTTTGAACTCCCTTCCACTTCTGTGTGAAGCCCTCTTCTCTTTAGTCCCATATTTTAAATGTCTTGAGTGCTTTCCTATCACACTAACTTCCTTTCCTTTTCCAGCTCATTGGCCTCTCCTGTACACTTATTAGCTTTGTAAACTGCTGTGCTGTTGAAATGGCAGTATATCAAACTAAAACATTTTCCAAAATGGACAAATTAAAACACTCAACATGTAGTCTTGTCTTCCCTCCCCCAAGAAAATATTGTCACCATACTCTGTAGTGGCCACTTCTCAATTTGCATACAATCTTTATTCAAAATCAAAGCTGTACTAAACAGCACTAAGCAGTTAAATGACAAGCTGCTATGGGAATGTCTCCCCATGTTAAGACTCCAGATTTATTTAGACAGTTTTGTATACCACCTTATCCTTCAGTGGTCAATACAATTGGGGGATACATTTAACACAAGGGGATATGAGATGTACACTAATAACCTTCCATTGCCCAGTTGCCTGTAAGTGGCTGGCTTGCCCAAGACCACAAGGAGCACCTGTGGGACTAGAAACCCCAGTACTTCTGGCCCAAGGTTGCTGTCTAGTGGGATTTGAAACCTGGCCTGAGGTACCTTGCACCAACCACTAGGCCACTCCTCCTACTTTTCCAGAAGCAGGCCCATCAACTGCAGACTCTCAGCAGGCCACTAACTGTATTCAGTCTGAAGCAGGCAACCCACCAACTAAACTAAAGCACCACACAGAACAGGTGGCCTAAAATTAGGCAGTTGCTATTCAGGGTTTTTTGTCAAATATCCTAAGTCAACAAACGTTAGTGAATTCTGACTTACAAAAGAAGCATGAAGCATTCTCCAACCTAACTCACACCAGGCAGAACTTAACATGGTATGGGAAGCAAATAGTCTTCTAAAGGTTAGACACTTAGCCTGGTTTATGCTTTTTTACTATAGTCATTTTGAATGAAGTCACTAAGATGGTATATAACTTTAAACGTATTGAACTGAAGCATGTACAGCATATGCAACCCTTGGGATATAGTAAAGAACCACAGATGGCTGCTTCTCAAAGTAGTGATTGCTGTGGAGAATCTTGTGTACATCATGACCAAGAGTTTACATGAAAGATGAAGCACTTGGGCCATAGCTCAACTTAGTTGGTTACAATTAACCCTGGGCTGCTTCAGTGAACACTCATAGGGCAAGATACAGCTTTCAGACTTCAGATGATGTCTTAAGTTCTTGCATCAAAGCACTATGCTGTCATGGGCCATCTTTGGCTTCTAGCTGAAGCAAAGGTGAAACATGCCTACAGGGAAGTTTGGCAGCTATGGCAATAAATATGGCAATACAAAATCTCTGAGGAAAAAACTAATGTCAGTATTAGCTGTTCACAATGCTTAAACATTGCTGCCACATGGGGTGGGGGAACAGTAGCAAGACTAGCTTCAGACTATGAATCATGACATGACACTAGGCAGACCATAATGGCATGAAATGAGGAAATGCTCATCTCTCCTGAAGGCTGCATCCTCAAACTAGTGCTTTACACCCAACTAAAGGACATAGATCATGCAAAACTTAGTGCAGCCTCCTAAGATATCCTAACCCCTCTAAAAGCAAAATGAAACCTGCCTCTAGTCACATGAATTCATCTCCCCCCCCCACCCCCCCCATATGCCATCAGCTTTCTAAGGACTAAAGCAACTGCTCATAGCAGCAATGCTATTTGGATTATGTTCAGATCTTGTCAGGTGATCTGGGGGAGGGGGCCAGAGACTCCTGGTTGAGGATTTAACTAAAATTAGAGCCAGTTATTTAAAGAACTGGTGCAAGTAAATGGCTTAACTGATCAGCAAGGCCTACTGGATGTGACAGCTTCATATAATGCTAATTCATAAACCTCACTTCAATGTAGCTTTGAATGCTTAAATCTTATGTTAAGAATGAGAAACAAGCACTCAAGCTGTTCATACTGAAGAGACACTGGCTGTACCATGGAACAGCCATACACCTATTCTACCTGTCACTCAAGAGCATACCTTGTTGCAGAATTTCATTTCCTACTTATTTTGAGGAAATACTACCCATGCAAGTATTCTTATAGCCATTTTAGTTGCTCCACAGCTGCTTATAGCTGCTAGATACACTCTTAAGAATTGTTAGGACTTGCACACCCTTTTAGTCACTTGTTTTGGCTTATCCTGGTATTGAACAAATACCAAAGATGACTTTAGTCTTAACTTTGGGGCAACATGTCTTATTCAGTGCATCCAGTTAAGGGTATGCATACCTAATCTGGTCTCTTGGAGAACTTGTTGCTCAGAACAAATGTTTAAAGCAATGAGGACAGTTATGCGCACAGTGAAATTTATAGGCCTTCTTCAAAAAGCCTCTAGTTCTAGCAAACTTTTTTTTTTTTATTTTGGCTAACAAGTACTAAACTTCATTGGCAGGCATAGCAGTCACAGCTGACAGCTTTTTGGCCATAAGGCTCTCGTGTACAATCTAAACTAGAAGTTGGGGAAACAAAGATCCAGTTTGGGGTTTTTTTTTAATTTTGCCATACTTAGCAAACACATCTGAAATCAGAGTTCCAACAGCCTTGTTGGATACACTTACTACAGAGGTTTGCAGTTTGCAAGTGCAGGAGAGCTTTTTACTTAAGCTAGTAAAGCAAAGGCATACATGCTCATGGGCCCTGGCCTAGTGTACTATCAGGCTTTCTCTGCCCTTCCAGTTTGAAAGGAGATGCCCAAACAAAATGAGAATTTGGCTGAGCTTGGTAAGACTATCTTGATCATATCTTCACTTAGCCTTAACATGAACCTGAATTTTATTCAGTGACTTGATTTTTAACACTGTCATATCACTGGCAAGATCTTAAACAGGGGGGGGGGGGGGGGTGGAAGGAGCATGGTAACAGATGTAGACCACTAAGATCTTGAATTGGCTAAAACTCCCATGTTCCATGGCAGGACTGAAACATATCAGGTCCTTCATACCTGTAGCTAACCTCTGATCAGGAGCAGACACTAAACTGACCCTTAAGTTGTGCTATGCAAACTAATGGTGGCTGCTGCAATAACTATCAACTGAACTAGTCTCCTTTTTATTGCATTGACAGATTTGGTGCAAATGCTAAAGTTATACACTTCTTGGGAAGGATCAAACCATGGCACTTCTCTTTTGACCCAAAGACAAAAAGTGTAAGCGGTATGCATGATCCAGCACTGGCCCACCCAGAGTTCCTCAATTTGTGGTGGGATATATTTAGCACCAGAATCCTGCCAATGCTGACAGAACATGGAGTCGTTAAAGATGCATCTTTGGGTTTAAAAGCGGTACGTATTTCCCTTACTAGCTAAACTGTGTAGTTTCTGCTGCAAGTGAAATCTGGGATTACAGTAACACTAGTAAAGGTGCTTAGAGCCTAGTGATGGCCCTTCATATGAGGGGAGGGTAAATCTGTTACAAGCTGCTGCTTGCTGCTCCCACACCATCAAGCTTTGCATCTCTAAACTGGTGATCTGGACATATTGGACACGCTAGAAACAGCACATTTAGTTAGCATGTGTGCTTGAGTACAAAAAGCAATGGAGATTGCTACTTGGACATGAGGGGTTTTTTGCAAACCTTTCATTTCTAATATGAAATCTAAAATAAATCTTAGCTACTATTGTAAAGCTTTCTGTAGCTGTTTAGTCCCCCTTGCAGGCTCATGCAGGCCTGCAAGAAGCTTTACTACTAGTAAAACCTTGCTAGACTGAAGCAGAAGACCCACAAGTCACTGGATAGTTAAGTGGCTGCTCAGGATGACTTGGGCAACACTTACAAAATCATGTTATGTTCATGGATGCCATTGCCTCACATAGCCAAGGGGAATCACAGAATGTAAGTCTTGAGCATAGGACAATGCCAAATGTGGTATGGCTATATTGCAGAGTGCAATGGCAGAATTGTCTTGGAGAATGTTGGCCATCCTGATGTGTAGTCATAACATCTAACATCAAATGCAGTACACCTTAGTATTTTTTATCTATGCTCTTTACTTGCTAATACTTTCCTCATTTTAAGTTCTCTGCCTTGCTCAGCCCAGTTTCCTATTGAGCTACTCCTGTACAATTTACTTCTCTACTGTTCACAGCTATCGGGCTTGGTCTATACACTGGCTTTCTCTTGTGGCTTCTGTAGAGAGGTATGCAGAACTTAAACCTCTATTCATTGTTCTGCTTTTGTTTCCCGAGCTCGTCTTGGAGGGAAAGCTGCATAGTCTTATGTATCAAGTACCCAAACTTGTGGCTTGTTCCAATGCTTGCTAGTTTGCATGAAAACTCCATTGCTTTGCCATCTCAGTCCTCTATCGTGTTTTTTATTTTATATTTTATTTTTCCCCCCCTGAAATAATTACTTTGTCAAACTACTTTTAGGAGGAAATTACAGAAGCAGTATCCCAGTTGTCAATTGCTGCACCATCTATGTCTTCAGAAGAACGCAAAGAAAGATGGGAACAGGGCCAGATGGATTATATGGGAGAAGATTCATATGAAAACATTAAGAGAAGACTGGACATGTTCCTGAAGTAGGATCACAAGCTTAATAGCAACACAAGGACATGTTGGCTTGACAATCTTTGGAAGATTTACACATTACTGCATGTGAGCAGGTTATGTACAGTTAAAGCCAGTTATTCACATAGTTATGTTAATCCATAACAGTTAGCACAAACTGGCTAACACATCACTCAACTTTCACATTTGTGCTTTGATTCCACCTTTTTTGTAAAGGCTCAAGATAAAGCATTCCTTCACCTCCATACTGAAGACCTATATTGGATTGTCCAAAGGATTAGAATGTGTTTTTTTTCTGCCTTCATGTAAAGGTAACTGCCTAGACTTAGCAACAGTAAAGTTGTACAAACTACACTGCTTTCCTTCTTAAAGTCCCTTTTTAAGGAACACTGAACTTGACCAGATCTCTATATTCTGTACAGCAGGATGCTTTTGTTCAGCTTCCTTGCAATAAGGATTGCAGATACAACTAACTTGCACTGTGACACTGGAGAGAAAAATAAAAGTAAAGATGGCATTATTTTGTCTGCCTGACAGTTCTTGGTTTGCAAACATCCCTACTGTTAACTAAATTTTCAGGTCATCATGACATGTCAGACCTCATGAGCTGCAAAATTCTAGCCCAGAACATGCATCTTTAATGTGTGCAAGTTAAATTCTGCAACTGTGTTAAATTAGTTTCTTAACACTGTTCTAAACGGAATGAATGTTGCATGCTAGCATAAAATGTGTGGTAGCAGTGATAGCAGGCCCAGTCTTAGCTATAACTTGACCAAAACTAGTGCCACCTCCAGAGCTCCTGTGGTTGTAGGAAGGGGAAGCTGGAGTTCAGCCTACATCAGGACATGGAAAGGCTAGTGGTCTATCAAAATGGGCATATAGGACTACTAGAGTACAAGCTTGGTGTGTATGGCAAACCTCCAAGCCTCTGACCTAGTAGCATAGTGAGGAGGGCTGTACAAGGTTCAAACTAGGGGAATGTATCTAATGGATGCTGCTCGCTCCCCCCATAACATCCAGGTAAGGTACTCAAAAAGTATCTAATTGTGTACTTCAATCCACACCAGCAGAATTGGTGCATTCTATCTGAAGGCAGGATTGCTATGTCCTAGGGCAGTGGATACAGTCTGATCCTTTCAACTTCTCAGAGCAACAGTGAGTGCTGATCCTAGGGTTGAGTAGTTGCTGGCCTGAAGCAATATAGGCAAAAGCCCACTTCAGGAATACTGATCAGGAGCATCAGACAGTACCTACCTACCCCTGTAAGGTGTCTTTATAGAAAAGTAATTTAGCCGGGAAGCAAGTCTTGTCGGTTATGGGTGGGCAAATGAGGGCCTAGCAGAACAAAGGAAGGAAGCCTTGGGCATCTAATCTGGTCAGGACTCCAGCAGAGGAGACGAGCATAGGCTAGCAAACATCTTGCAAGTTAGGTGGAAGAGTTGCCACTTTCTGAAAGGGTGATCTCCTTGCTCTTAAGACTTAGGTTTTTTGCTTTAGTCCTAGGCTTAAATTTGTCACTTTTACTATGAGGTGTGGCAAACAATTACTTGCCCTCTATCACATTTGCCAAGAGGTAAGATGCTACACTGTGTAATAGGCATATCTTGCGGCTTGGTATGAGCAGAGACAAGCTGTATCCAGCAATTGCCACTAGTGCTACAGCACACTTTCTATGTAACTAACCAAAATTGCCATAATTAATGGCAGATGGGATCTCTGAGAATGCCCAGGAAGGGGGGGGGGTAGCCTATTGCCTCACTATTTGAGGTGAGACTGTCTTAGCAATATCTTCTCCCCCCCTCCCCCCATGTTCTAACCTATTTAGTGAAAATCCTGCGTTGACTTGGCTATTTTTCTTAGCCTAATTTCATTGTAGTTCTACAGCTGCCTGTCTTAAATATCTCCTCTGCTTATCTAGGGTAGACATTTTGGTCTCATGTAGCACTTCACTTCAAAGTGAAGCCCCTACACAGGTCTGGGCCATAGCTAGCAGAGGATGATATGCTGTCATTCCTATTACCTAAGAGCAAGAGACAAATCGTCAAGGATGATAAAAATGTATGTTAAACCAAACGCCAACGTGTTTCGGCGTGACTGCCTTCAGGGGGTATGCAGCTAAAAACATATAAACCAAATAAAACATGCAAACACACATACTCAAACAATTAAAGCCCCAAAAGGAGAATGAAAACATTAAAATAGAGAATACAATGCAATTAAAAAGCATGTAAAGATAAATTACTTATTTAAAAAATAGGAGACAGGCACAGGAACAAAGGCATGGCAAGAGGGACACATTAGAATTGTTTTAAAATGGCAAGAGGGACACACATATAAAATGACTATTTTAAAACAATTCTAATGTGTCCCTCTTGCCATGCCTTTGTTCCTGTGCCTGTCTCCTATTTTTTTAAATAAGTAATTTATCTTTACATGCTTTTTAATTGCATTGTATTCTCTATGTATTTTAATGTTTTCATTCTCCTTTTGGGGCTTTTTAATTTGAGTGTTTTTAGCTGCATACCCCCCAAAGAAGGCAGTCACGCCAAAACGTGTTGGGGTTTGGTTTAATCATCTTATCCTTGACGATTTGTCTCTTGCTCTTTGTGCTCCTGCTGTTTCTGCAAGAGCGCTGCTCTTTGTTGTGTGTATTCCTATTACCTAAGCCACCACTGTCTCAAAATGATTCCCTCTCCTTGCCCATTGGATTTTGGGACTTCCTCTAGTGAATATTTGGCTGGATAAAAGTACTGTAAGACTTGAATAGCTGCATTGCTCTAGAATTTTGGGTGGGTGTACCACATTTAAAGGGTTAATCAGCTGTAGTCATTTGCCATGCCTTTCCAAATACCTTTTTTTTCCTACAGGAAGCCATCGAGGCTTGACCTTCCTGAGCAGGTCTGAGTACTTGCATCATACCCATTAGCTTCTTGAGAAGCCAGTCAAGACTATTAATGTTGGAGGCCTGGAAAATTAGATTTTTCTTTTTGGGTATAAACAAACTCAGAGGCAAGGCCTTGTGTAGATGTATTGTCTTAAGTAACAGAAAAGCAACTTTAACTTGCCATGTTGAGATGGAAGCAACACTTCCTGTTTTTTTTTATATAGTCTCTCTAAATACACATCCCTACCACATACACCTTGTATTCTGAGCTGTGAGTAGCAAACTGTTGCATTCACATTCTGGGGATCTTAAGTGGTTTGTTTCCCAGCCAAAGATGGTGCAGTGTTAGTACCATGTTTGCTTGCTGTGATCTTGGTCAATGTGAAACTTGACAAGCTTTGTTTGTAGGGCTGTCCTGTTGGTAGCAAAAGTCAGCAACTTGCCCTGTTTGAGGGAGGGGGCTCTAAACACTTATTAAATGCAATTTTTGAACTTCAAAGGAAAAATCTAAGGCACAGATCCAAAATGGTGCCTTAAAGACTAGGTAGAAGCAAAGTTGGTATAAGTCCTAAATACTGACCATAAGCAACTATAAATCAACAAAGGCTTAAGGGCTGTGCTTGCTCAAGGAAGGGTTCCTTTCTCAACTGAGGCACTACTTGGCCCTTTTGTAGGGGATGGAATGAGCTTGGGGCACAGTGGGAAGTAGCTGCAGTACATGTAGTAGTAATGGATCCTGGCTTGAGCCAAGATAGGGGTGAGTAGGGCCCTTACTTTAGAGGAAGCAAAGATATATATATATATATATATATTTTTTAGCATGATGTAGCATGCCCTTATTGCTAGGTTCCATGAAATGGAAATCAATCAGTGCTGAGACTTGCCAGTGTCTAAAGCCTTTTCCTGATCAGATGTGGTGATCATGAGAAGTATGTGAGGGTCCAGGTAATTAGTCCTATGGAAGACTGACAGAGCAGGTGCTTAGACATCATAAGGACTCCATACGTTTGAGGGCTATGTCAGTAGGTAGTGTGCTTGCTTACAAAAGGGCTTTTCATTCCTTCTGCAATCATCTGAAGGAAGTGCCTTCAGTTCTAGGGAATGTAAATTCTACCTGGATGGCTAAAAAGGATCCCAAGTATAGGGGACCTAAGGCACACAACCACTTAATTACTAATAAGGGCTCCCTAACTAAAATTAGTGAGTTTGCTAAATATGCACTGGGTGTGTTTTAAAAAGCCTCTGATAACTGGGCACAGACAGGGTGCAGATAATGTATGGTGCTACCACTAATGTAAGCTTGCAGCACATGCTATAGTGGTGGGTGCGCAATCATCACAGCAGTTTGCACTAAAGAGTAAATGCAGGACCATAAAGGTGTAGAAAACACAGCATGGGTAACAGTAGGGCAAGGTGCAAATACAATTATATTCCAGGGCCACAACATGGTAGAACTCTCGGGGGGGAGGGGAGGTAAGCAAATCCTAGGCATGCCAGGACAATTGAGCCAAACAGATATAGTTAAAAGGTTGGACTGAGAGCTCAATGAGAGACTGGAGCAGTATGGAATAATCAAGTAACAAGAGAGCTGGTGGAATAAATGTCATGAGTAAGACCATTTTGAATTTGCCTGGAAGCCAAGCTAATCTTTAGAGATGAAATGATCTCTAGAGCTGGCTTTATGAAGAATCTCTGCTGTAGTGTTTTGGATAAGTTGTAATTGCTTGACTGACTGTGTACAAAGGCTGCTGGCAAGAACAGTCAGATGCAATCCAGAACTTCCTGCTCTACACAAGATCAGATGAGCAACTCAGAACAGCAAGAGTATACCCCCATTAGGGAAATAGGGAGCTGAAAGGATAGGAGTCCAGTAGAACCACCCCCTGGGATCTAATGTGGCTATTACAGCAGGAGACCACATTCTAGGGTGGGTGGGGAATTTTGTTTCCTGGTTAGCCAGATGGCCTCTCCTTTCAGTGTGTTTAGTAAAAGCCTATGGGCTGAAAGCCATTCAGTGATGGTACAAATGCCCAGGGGAAAAAAGGGATCCTATGAGTGGGTTATTAGAAGTTGAATGTCATCTGCAAAACGGAATGGACTAAAGCTTTAGTTCTGAATGACTGGGTAGGGGAGCCAGAATGGATCCCTAAGCCACTCCAGCATGGGTAACCTTTTTGGCTTGTTCTATAGATTGCTTTCTAATGGTTTTCTTTAAACTTGCAGTGTTAGTAATGGCTTTCATGTATGAGATCATGGACTTAATTTCAGCTTTCAATTTAGTTGCACAATTGTATCAACAGTATAGCATGAATTCATGCTAATCTCCAAACTTATGGATGTAAATGTCTTTTACTATGGCTAAAAGGACAGATGCCTGTGCTGAATTCAAAAAAAGCATGGGACAAACACAGGATCTCTAAAGGTAAAAAGGGGACTGTTGTAGTTATGGAAGGACAGACTAGATAGGCCATGTGGTCTTTCTGTCATCATGTTTCTATAATCCCCGTCAGCGACCTGATGGGATGGTGGGGCATTGATAAAACAAAGTTTGACAGCATGTTTTCCATCTGGCTAAACTGGAGATTAGGCCCTACCTTTTTAGAAAGGGGTGGATAAAGCATAGTTACTCACCTGTAACAGGTGATCTCTAGGAACAGCAGGAATGTCTTCATATATGGGTACCAACGGAGACTAAGCAGGAACGCTCCCCAGCATCCCAAAAGGAAAGCTTTTGGGAGCATCCCACCATGCATGTGTGCTACCTTCCCACCCAACTACCTATCTCACTTCAGTTGCGTTGAAAGCTGAGACCAAAGGAGAGAAGTAGAAGAAAAATTAGAAAGAGAACTCCTAGGGGAGGTGGGTGGGTTGTGAAGACTTATTCCTGCTGTTCCCAGAGATCACCTGTTACAGGTGAGTAAATATGTTATCTGCAGGAATGTTGTCTTCACAGATGGGGCCTCCCCAGCTAAAAATGCCTAGGGATGACCCCCAGCATGTGGATCTAAGGAAGATGGGCCATGCTTCCTCCCAGGGACCTCAGGCATCCAAGAGTGGCTGGTGGGAAGGAGTTGATCTAGGAATGGAAGAGATGCTGTAGAACAGCTTGACCGAACAAGGCATCCTGACAGGAGTCCTTGTCTAAACAATAGTGGGCAGTGAAAGTATGCACAGAAGCCCAAGTTGCTGCTTTGCAGATCTCATCCATAGCAACTGAATGAAGATTAGCTGAGGCTGTCATGGCTCTAACATTATGAGCCGTGACATGGCCTTCAAGAGGGATTCCTTTTACTCTGATAGGTAAAGGAAATAGTCTGGAATCCACTTAGAGTTCTTAGTGACTGGAAGTCCTAAATGACTAGAGTCAAAATCCAGAAAAAGCTGTGAAGACATTCTAAAAGGCTGAGTTCTGTGAAGATAAAAAGCCAGAGCCTGCTTAAAATCTTAAGGTATGAAGATTTCTTTCCATGCTAGAGGCATGAGGCCTAGGAAAGAAGACTGGGAAATATCACCTTTGTCATAAAATGAGGATGAGTCCTCAAGACTACTTTGTCATGATGGAACCTCATAAGGTGGGTCAGCCACTAAAGCTTGCAGTTCACTAATGTGTCTTGCAGAAGTGATAGCAATTAGGAAAATGACTTTCTATGAAACTTTAGCTCCAAAGTCGCTAAAGGTTCAAAGGGAGGCTTCATGAGTTGACCTAGAACAAGATTAAGATCCCATGCCACTGGAGGTGGTTTGATGGGAGGTTTAGTTAAAAGGAGACCCCTCAAAAATCTTGAAACAAGAGGATGAGAGGAAACTGGTTGTCTATCAAAGGGTTTATGAGATGCAGCAATAGCACCAAGATGGACCCTAACAGAATTGGTCTTGAGACCAGAAGCTGATAAGTGAAGGAGATAGTCCAGAAGGGACTCTACTGGTATCAAGAGGGGATTAAGTCCCCTCTGGGAACACCAGATTGAGAACCTCTTCCACTTAAAAGTGTAAGAATGCCTTGTGGAAGGTTTTCTGGAAGCCAGAAGAATATCCTTCACTTGTTGTGAAAGGCCTAGATCTTGAAGTTCTATGCCTTGAGTAGCCAGGCCTTGAGATGAAGGGACTGGGGTGCAGTAGGGCTCTCTTCTGGAGCACTCCCCAACTCCAGAGGAGTGGCTCGAGAGAGACCTAAGAGAAGAGGACACCATGTTTGCCTTGGCCAGCAGAGAGCTATGAGTATCATGTGACCTCTGTCTCTCTGGAGTTTGAATAAGGTTTTGGGAATTAGTGGGAAGGCATAGAGAAAATCCTGGCCCCAATGGAGCAGGAATGCATCCTTTGCCTGACAATTTTGAGCTGGCAGTCTGGAACAGTACTGGGGAAGTTTGGTATTCTGTGGACTTGCAAAGAGGTCTGTCTGGTGTTCCTCAGACTTGAAACACTCTGGCAAGTTGATATGATTGGAGAGACCACTTGTGTGGCAACAGGACTTGACTGAGCCTGTCCGCCCAAACGTTTTGAATGCCTGGAAGGTATACTACCAACAAATGAATGTGATGCTCTCTGGCAAAGGCCCACAGTTACAAAGCTTCGTTGCATAATTGCAGAGAGCCTGTTCCGCCTTGTTTGTTTAGGTAAAAACATGGCCACTTGATTGTCAGTTTGCACCAGAACTGTTTTTTGTTTACGAGATGAAAGCAAAAGACTCGAATAGCATTGGAAATGGCCCTTAGTTCTAGGAGGTTTATTTGAAGAGAAGCCTCCTGTGGGGTCCAGAGACCCTGGGTTGACAGACTGCCCAAGTGGGCTCTGCAACCCAACTTGGATGCATCTGTCGTCAGGACAGCCTGAGGTAGGTGTTGCTGAAAAGGAGAGCCTACTGTAAGGTTTTCCAGAGATTGCCACCAATGCAGAGACACAATCAGGCGTGTGGTAACTCTGATCTTGTCTGACAGGCATCATGAGGCCTGGGACCATTGGGAAGCTAAGGTCCACTGGACCGCTCGCATATGAAGGTGTGCATAAGGAATCACATGGACTGTAGATGCCATGTGTCCTAGAAGTCAAAGCATCTGTCAAGCAGTGAGGAAGGTTTGTAGCACTGCTTGAGATGCTAGTTCGATGATGCGCAGACAGTGAGGCTGAGGAAGGAAAGCCTTTGACTGCTGTGTGTCCAAGCAAGCCCCTTTAAACTCGAGGGATTGAGATGGGGTGAGTTGGGACTTAGGATGGATCATAAACCTTCCAAAGTACTGCAGTATTTGCATTGCTCGGGAAAGAGCATGACTTGCCTCTGGAGCTGACGGTGCTCGAATGAGTCAATCGTCTAAGGGAAGACAGAAATTCCTAGAGTCCTCATAAATGCAGCTACTACTGCCATACATTTTGTGAAGACCTTTGGAGCAGAGGCCAGCCCGAAAGGAAGGACTCTGTATTGAAAATGTCTTCCCTTGACTAGGAATCAAAGGAATTTTCTGTGATCTGCATGAATAAGGATATGCATGTAAGCATCCCTTAAATCCAGAGAACATAGCCAATCTTGCTTGTGAAGGTATGGAAGAAGAGTGCCAAGGGAGATCATCTTGAACCTTTCTCGGACTAAATATTTCTTCAGTTGTCTGAGGTCCAGGATTGGCCTTAGTCCCCCTGACTTCTTTAGAATGAGAAAATAGGGGGAATAGAATCCTGTGCCCTGCTGGGACTTTGGAACCTCTTCTATAGCCCCTTGAGCCAGAAGAGTGGTGACCTCTTGCCACAACAGGTCTGAGACCGGTGGTTGTGATTTGAACTGTTTTATTAGCGTGGATGGGATAAGCTGAGGAAATGGAGCTTGTATCCTAGACTCACTATAGAGTCCAATTTTCTGAAGTGATTTGGTTGCCATCTTTTGGCAAAATGGCAAATACAGCCTGGAATATTTAAAGGTTCTGGGCTTAGAACAGGAAGAATGGCTAAGTTCTCTAGACAACAGTCAAAGACCAGGAGGAGGCTGGGTCTGCTGAGCTTGTGTGTCTTTGTCTAGTTTGTTGTTGCCCCTTCTGGGGAACGTTTGCTGGGTGGAAGATGGATAGAATTTCTTCTTAGAGAAAAATGGTTTTTTGAAAAACTTTTTCTTGGCTGGGTTAGCTGTAGATTTTGACAACTTGTCTAAAGTTGTATTACACAGGTACACTAAAAAATTTTTTTAAACTGCCTCTAATGTTTCGATTGATTTTTACGTTTTTTGGTGCGCTGAATCCAAATCTGGTAACCAATTTGCTCCATCATGTACAGATTTTTTGCTACATTGGGTTAGCAGTTTGAGGTTAACGTTTCAGATTGAGTGCGATTGAGATAAAAGTTTCTTGGATGAATTCTTTATACTAATTGTTTAGTAGTTATTCAAATAAGAATAAAGAAAATTGTGACAAGGCAGCACATAAGAATAGAGTAATGTCAACAAAACACACTGTGATGGTAGCAAAATTGTCTGCACTTAAAACAGCCACATACATGTGCACAAACATTGAGCATATAAGAGCAAGGTTAGACGCAAAGCAAAGAAATGTGCAAAAAATGTACAGGTATGTATGTAAGAATAGAAAACGCAAACCGCACCATTGCAATACATGAAGACAAACACCCGATGGTGTGAAAATAAAATTCTAATAAATGAGATCCGACACTGTGGTAATAACTAGCAAATTTTTATTTCAAAGTTTAGTAAAAACATGATATTTGTCAACACAGTTTAGATTTTAAAGTCATTCTTGGGTCAATCAATCTCCTGGTGGGCCCGTTTCTTCTTCCCCCGAATGCTTCTCTTGGTGTATTTTTCATCTGGGGTTTCCCGCAGCAGCAACCAGCAGAAATCAGCCATCATAGTGGTGTTCCATCTTCCTTGGTACCTGCTCTCTGTGTCCTTGATGTTCTGGTGAAACCTTTCACCTTGTTCTTCACTGTACACCCCCAAGTTTTTGGGAAAGTAGTTCACATGGGAGTGCAAGAAATGGACTTTCAGGCTCATGTTACAGCCTTGTTCTTTGAAGGCATTGAGCATCCTGGCAACAATATCCTTATAGTTCTCATCCCGCCTGTTCCCCAAGAATTTGAGAACAACATCCTTGAAGGAATCCCAGGCTTCTTTTTCCTTCTCAGACATCGTTTCAGCGAATGCTCCATCTGAAATGAGTTTCCTTATATCAGGGCCAACAAACACTCCTTCCTTTAGCTTTGCTTCAGAAAGTTGGGGGAACTTTGAGCAAAGGTACCGAAAGCACTCACCATCTTTTGGAAGGGACTTGATGAATTGCTTAATGAGACCCAACTTAATGTGGAGAGGTGGTAATAGAATTTTATCACGAGGTACCAAGCTCTCATGAAGAACATTTTTCTCACCGGGTCTCAAATACTCCCGAATTGGCCAGTCTTTTTTCCCCCAGTGTAGGTCGCGGGCCCGGCTATCCCACAAGCAAAGGAAGCAGGGATATTTGGTGAAACCGGATTGCTGCCCTAATAGCATGGATAGAATTTTAAAGTCTCCACAAATCATCCACTTATGCTCATCATAACGAATCTTCTGAAGAATCAGGGCCAAATTCTCGTATTTTTCTTGGAGAATAACAGAGTGAGCAATAGGAACTGAAGAGAATGTGTTGCCATTATGAAGAAGAACACCTTTTATGCTGTCTTTTGACGAATCAATGAACAGCCGCCATTCAGCAGGATCATACTTGAGTTTAAACTTTTCCATCACTCCGTATATATCGTTGCAAAATACCAAATCTTCCTCTTTGCTGAAATACTTCAAAAATTGTGTCTCGCGGTTGTGGTACCAATAAAAAGTTGTTCCTGGTGACAATAGATTTTTCTGTTTAAGCCGAGAACCTAGCAGTTGGGCAGCATCTTTTGGGAGTCCTAAATCCCGGACTAAATCATTCAATTCAGCTTGAGAGAAAAGTTCAGGTTTCGGATCTGGTTCAGTTTCAAACTCGGAAGTACTGGACTCATCGGGAAAAGCCATCTGATGAGTCTCATCATGATCAGAACCGTCCACACAAATATGATCCAAAGATTTTGGTGGTTCAGGCACAGGTACTTCGTTGCTATGAGGCATAGGCCTAATTGCTGAGGGAAGGTTGGGGTAACTTATTACGTTCTTATTTTTTAAGTTGTATCCCTTCACAATGCAAGAGCAAAAATAGCAGTCACTGCTGTGGTCTCTTTGTTCACGCCACATCATAGGTATTCCAAAACGAAATGCTTGTTTTTTACCTTTCATCCATAAGCGTAGATCTTCCTCGCATGTCTTGCACACTTTGTGAGGAGCCCACGGTTTGTCTTGATCGCCTAACTTCAAACCGAAATAGGCGAAATATACTTTTTTAATAAATGCAGAAATGTTCCTCTGCTGCTTTTTCACGGTATATTCCCCACAAATAAAACAAAAACTGTCCGGAGAGTTGACGCAAACTCTGGCTCTGTGAGACATCACAAATACACAGCACTGCAAACTACAACTGTAGTGAACCACTTCAGAATAAAGCTGGATTATGACTGAGCAAACAAAAGGTAATAATGAACTTGCAAGAAACTGAAATTTGACAGGAACGTTCATGTCGCAACCACCGTGTTTGAGCGAGCGAACAGGAAAGAACATGCGCCAGCGTGAGTACTGGATTTAGCCCCCCGCCTCCCAATTGTCCTGTTAATGTATAAAATGAATACAAAACACTCTAAAATATCATGAGGGAGTGTTTCTAGTTAGTTAACCATTACAACCTCTATTTTGGGCCAAGAAAATAAACTGCAGTCGGCTAAAAAGAAATTATGTGAACATTCCTTATATGGGTAAGAAATCTAATTTTGCAAGAAAACGTGATGTGATGGAACATTTTGGCTATTTTTCCTGGATTCAGCACCCCAAAATCTATAGGAATCAGTTGCAAAACTGGAGGCAGTTTTTTGGTAGTGTACCTGTGTTATCAGTGTCAATTTCATTAGCTTTAAGCTGCCAATCCTTGCCAAAGAGATTTTCTCCTGTGCAAGGAATGTTACCCAGCTTATCTTGCACCCATTTCTCCAAGTCTGAAGCTTGGAGCCAGGCAATACGACGTGCTCCTATGGATATAGCAGAAGTTCTGCTAATACATTCAAAATAGTCAAAGGTAGCACGATTCATAAACTTAAGACATTTTGAGCATGTTTCACCAAAGTCAAATCTGTCTGTTTATCCTCTTGAAGAAAAGGGTTCAAAAGCTCCAAGTCTTTTGTAACCTGCTCAAGAAACATTCCCATGTATAATATATATAGGAACCGATTCTTGCTGATAGCATGGAGGACTGAAAGCATCAATGACCAAAGGCATCCAGTGTTCTAGACTCACAACCTGGTGGATTGGAAGAGTGTCATTTAGCACTCTTAATCCGCCTCATGGCGGACTCTACCACCATAGAATGATGTGGTAACTGAGTCTTCTGAAACCCTGGGCAAGGTGGTACTCGATACATAGTGTCAAGACGTCTAGAATGTGGAGATACTGTTAAAGGAGCTTCCCACATTCTTAACATTAGATCATGTAAGATCTGGTGTATAGGAAGCATAGCTGCCTCCTTTGGAGCCAAAGGATATTGAAGAATTCTCAATTCTTCTGCTCTAGGCTCCTTTTCTGGTACTACTGTAATGGCAAGACGCTTTGCCATATCACGTACAAAATCATGACAAGACATATCCTCAGGAGGGGGACATTCTGCGTGGAGGAGAAAGAAGAATCTTGCAAAAGTTCAGCTCTGGTACCAGTGGAATCATCTAAGTCATAGGAATCGGAAGACTCAAAAGGAAAGGAGGAAGTGCCGGGTTCTCCCGAAGCAGATGGCGTCGGTACAGCTCAATATTGGTACCTGATCCCCCATGCTGGAGAGAGATTCCAGGCTTGGCATCAGGGGAAGCATGCCTGTTGAAACAGGTACCGTGGGTACTGGCACCGGTTCCAGCGCCTGCAGAACTGTCTGCAGCACTGTCTGCAGCAACTTTAGCGGTACCGAAGTAGCTAAAAGAGTCACTAGACTGTGTTCGATAGTGAGGAGCCTTTTGTCCATCGCTACTGCCGATGCCGGGGTGTTAGTACCGGTGGAAGCGGCCACAACCCCTGAGCATGGCACCAGTAGTTCCATCGAGGTCGAGGCCTCGAACATCCTGGAGCCCCGATAAAGCTTTGGAGCCCGAAGACTCCTGCCAGGGCTGTTTAGCTTTTGAAATGTTCTCGAGGGCAACGCCAGTGGCATCTCGATATTTAGAGGGAGATCTACCCTTCGAGGACCGGCTAGTCTTGGAAGATTTGTGTTTAGTTACCTGAGATCCCTGGGAAGAAGTAGAAGCCCTGGAAGACATCGATGCAACAGGTATCGTGTCTGAAGCAAATAGGGCACCGAGTTGATTTGCTTGATTCTGAAGACTTCTTTTAGTCAACTTCTCACAGGAGAGACACTCTGTAAGGCAATGGTCAGGACCTAAACATTTAAGACACCAATCATGGGTGTTGGTAATAGAAATTGTACCGCCACATTTTGAACACTTTTTAAAACCAGTGGCTGGTTTTTCCATGATAAGGGAACAGAGGGCCTAAAGCACAAAGTGGTGCCAAGCACCAGAGCAGGGGGGGAAAAACCCCTGCGAAAGCACTAAACGTAAGTTATTTTAGAAGAAAAAAAATGAAAAGCACCGGTGGTACCGGTAGGTGTTGACGGAAGGCAGATGCGACCACACAAAATATAAATTTAAGAGAAGATTTTCTGCAGTGACAGGGGACATGTCCTGTCGGCTCTGTGGAAAACGAAGAACTGAAGTGAGAGAGGTAGTGGGGCGGGAAGGCAGCACGCATGTGTGGTGGGATGCTCCCAAAAGCTTTCCTTTTGGGACGCTGGGGAGCATTCCCGTGCAGGCTCCATCGGTGCCGATGGTACCCATATGTGAAGGCTACATTCCTGCTTGTTCCTGGAGATAGTATCCTTTCCAAGAGGACAGAACCACACCAGTGATTAGCCTTAATGAGATGCAGAATCTCTTCAGTAAGAAGGGGTGTGTGTGTGTGTGTGTGTGTGTGTGTGTGTGTGTGTGTGTGTAAGTTTTGAAGGGTTGTTAGAGCAGGTGCACCTAATCACAACATTGACACCATGTGTGTGGGTCTCCCCCCCTTGTTTTTTCTTTTAAGAACATAAGAGATGCCATACTGGGTCAGATCAAGGTCCATCAATCCGAGTATCCTGTTGCCAACAGTGGCCAATCTGTGTCATAAACCTCCCCAAAATGCCTTGTTGGAGTCTGGAGTGGTGCCAAAGGATTGGAGAGAAGCTCATGTGGTGCCTTTACACAAAAGCGGAAGTAAGGATGTGGTTGAGAACTACAGGCCAGTTAGTTTAACTTTGGTGGTGAGTAAATTATTGTAAACGCTGCTGAAAGAGAAAATAGTGAGGTTTCTGGAGTCCAGCGGATTACAGGATCCTAGGCAGCATGGATACACCAGAGGCAGGTCTTGTCAGACAAATCTGATTGATTTCTTTGACTAGGTGACCAGGGAGTTGGACCGAGGGAGAGCCCTAGATGTGGTGTATTTAGATTTCAGTAAAGCCTTTGACACTGTTCCTCACAGGTGACTTATAAACAAACTGAGGACCCTAGGGATGGACCCTAAAGTTACTGCTTGGGTTAGAAATTGGTTGGGTGGGAGGCGACAAAGAGTACAAGTAAATGGAGCTCACTCTGAGGAGAAGGATGTTATCAGTGGTGTGCCCCAGGGATCTGTCCTTGGTCCGATTCTTTTTAACATCTTTGTTAGTGATATAGCGGAAGGGCTTTCAGGTAAGGTTTGCTAGAGTAGACACCCAGGAAGGTGTAGATAACATGAGGAGGGATCTAGCTAAGCTTGAAGAATGGTCTAGAATTTGGCAGCTGGGATTTAATATAGAAACCATCATAAAGAATAAAATTACTCAGCATGTAGATAATCATAGCCTAATGGGAGACAGCCAACATGGCTTTAGACAAGGAAGATCTTGTCTTACTAATCTATGTTTTTTTGAAAGTGTGAATAAACAGGTGGACAAAGGTGAGTCGGTTGATATAATGTATCTGGACTTTCAGAAAGCCTTTGACAAGGTCCCTCATCAGAGACTTTTGGCAAAACTAAAGAGTCATAGGATAGGAGGCAGTGTACTACTGTGGATCAAGAACTGGTTAAGATAGAAAGCAGAGGGTTGGGCTAAATGGCCAATTTTCCCAATGGAGAAAAGTGAATAGTGGTGTACCCCAAGGATCTGTGCTGGGTCTGCTGCTTTTTGACATATTCATAAATGACCTGGAAAGTGGAATAACGAGTGAGGTTATCAAATTTGCAGATGACACAAAACTATTTAAAGTTGTTAAAACCCAAGAGGATTGTGGAAATTTGCAAGAGGATCTTGATAAATTGGAAGACTGGGCATCAAAATGGCAGATGAAATTTAATGTGGACAAGTGCAAAGTTATGCACCTAGGGAAGAACAACCCAAACTATGGTTACATGATGCAAGGTTCCACATTAGGAACCACCACCCAGGAAAAAGATTAAGGCGTCATTGTGGATAGCATGTTAAAACCCTCGGCCCAGTGGGCAGTGGCAGCCAAGAGAGCAAATAGAATGCTAGGTATCATAAGGAAAGGAATGGAAAATAAAACAAAGATATTATAATGCCTCTATATCGTTCCATGGTGAGACCGCACCTTGAATATTGTGTGCAGTTCTGGTCACCGTATCTTAAAAAGGATATAGCGTTATTAGAAAAGGTTCAGAGAAGAGCCACCAAAATGTTGGGGATGAAAAAGGATACTCCTATGAAAGGGGATGAAAGGATACTCCTATGAAAGGCTAAAAAGGTTAGGACTCTTTAACCTGGAAAAGAGACGGCTGAGGGGAGATATGACAGAAGTCTATAAATTAATGAACGGAGTGGAACGGGTATACATAGATTGATTGTTTACGTTATCAGAATATAGAAAGACTAGGGGACATGCAATGAAGCTGCAGGGTAAACTATTTAAAACTAATAAAAGAAAATATTTAGTCACTCAACGTGTAATCAAACTCTGGAATTTGTTACCAGAGGATGTAGTAAAGGCTGTTAGTGTAGCTGGGTTTAAAAAAGGTTTGGACAAGTTCCTGGAGGAAAGGTCCATAAACCATTATTAAGAAGGGACCCAGGATATCAATGCTTGACCCAGTACAAGCATTGCGGAACCTGTGTGTCTTGGGGAAACTGCTAGGTACGTATGACCTAGATTGGCCACTGTTGGAAACAGGATACTGGGCTTGATGGACCTTGGTCTGACCCAGTATGGCATATCTTATGTTCTTAAAAGACACAGGTTCCTCAATGCTTGTACTGGGTCAAGCAGTGATAGCCTGGGTCCCTTTTTAATAATGGTTTATGGACCTTTCCTCCAGAAACTTGTCCAAACCTTTTTTTTAAGCCCAGCTACACTAACAGCTTTTACTACATCCTCTGGTATTAAATTCCAGAGTTTGCTTACAGGTTGAGTGAGAAAATATTTTCCCTTGTTAGCCTTAAATAGGTTTGTTTATTTATTTACAGTCTCTTTTATACCGTGCTATTCGGCATCAGTGCGGTTTACATGAAACAAAAGAGTTTTATACGGCGCAGAATCTACTTCGTATTTATAATTAACAGGTCATTCAACTTGGATAAGCAGGGTAACTATATCAGGACATGATTACAGATTAGTCATAGCACTTTAGTGTGTGTGAGGAGGGTTGGTGTTCATTCCTCTGGGTAGTACTTAAGAGGTGGTGCTTCAATGCCTTCTTAAATTGCGTGAGGTCAGGTATTGCCCGTATGTTGGGTGGCAGAGCATTCCAGCATCTGGGTGTGCAGAACCTGAAAGCCCTGTTTGCTGTTGCCCGAGTGCATTGGGTCATTGTTTTGGGGATTGCCAGTGTGTTTATTGCTGCAGATCGTCTGGCCCTGTTGGGGGGAGTAATGTGTATAAGGTCCGCAAGTGAGGTGGAGGAGAGCCCGTTAATGGCCTTGAAGGTTTGCAGCAATATCGTGCAGGCGAGCCTACTGTGGATGGGGAGCCAATGAAGCTCTTTCAGGATGGGTGTCACATGGTCGCGCCTGGAGGCGCCATATAGCACTCTGGCCGCGGTATTCATGGCGAGTTGGAGCGGACCCAGAGTGAATTGTGGGAGCCCTTGCAGGATCACGTTGGCATAGTCAAAATGTGGAATGGTCAGCGCTTGATTGATCGGAAATCATCCGGTTGTAGCAGGGGGTGTAAATGTCTGAGTGTCCGGATCTTAGGGTAGACTGCTGTTACCAATGTGTGCCTTCATGTCCAGTTGTTTGGTCTAGGCTGACACCAAGGTATCTGATTGTGGGCTTAGTTTGCAGCTCGGCTTCCCTGACTTTTAGGTAGGTGGTGCGGGGGTAAAATTTTGGTTCCTGGTGATGAACAGAACTTCTATTTTCTTGTGCTGTACTCTGCAGTTTTGATTTTGGAGCCAGTCGGCTACTGCGTCAAAGCAGTCTGTTAGTGGGGAGAGGTCTAGCTGGTCAGTTAAGAATGGCATGTAGAGTAGAACGTCGTCAGCATATATCAGGCAGTCAACATTAAATGATCGGATGAGGTCGCAGATGGGCTGCATGTAAAGGTTGAACATCAGGGCAGATAGGGAGGAACCTTGTGGAACGCCCTGCTTCTGGTGGAAAGGTTCCGATGCTGAGGTCTCTGTTCGTACATGCTGCCACCTGTCAGCCAGATAGGACTTGCACCAGGTTAGTGCTACGTCGCAGATGCCCTTCTCTTCGAGCCGCCGCAGGAGGATCTCATGGCTTATTGAGTCAAATGCGGTAGCTATATCCAAGAAGAAAAGGACGAACCCATGATGGATGTTATCTATTCCAGTGAGTATGTTGCTGAAGAGGGTGGTGAGTAGTGAAGAAAACTCCATGATTTGACCACAATACCTCGGCTCTTTAGGTCTCTGGTCCATCAGTAGTGAGAGACAGGCAGAGAGTAATACAAAACACAATCACACACACACAAGTGCTATTTTCTTTGAGCTCAGAGGGAAGACGGCAAGCGGTATATGGACGGGCATAATTTCACACCTGCCGAATTCAAATTCCTCCTTCTAAAAGCTCCCTTTTTATTAGAGAGAAAGAGGAAGTACAGTCATTTATTATAACCATGAAATAACACAAGGTGTCGCCAAAGTTCTTTTTACAGAGTAAGATCTGATTATAGTGTATTAGATGAAATTCACTTAATTATGGCA
The DNA here is from genome assembly GCA_033557465.1 of Ichthyophis bannanicus. Taxonomy (NCBI): domain Eukaryota; kingdom Metazoa; phylum Chordata; class Amphibia; order Gymnophiona; family Ichthyophiidae; genus Ichthyophis; species Ichthyophis bannanicus. The sequence goes on from CM066038.1 coordinate 422,526,130, forward strand.
AAATTAGTTATAATTGCAAAAGTTGCAAAAATTATGTTGTGTCAGCAGGGACTTCCAGTTGACTGTACAATGAACTATGGTTGCACAGTTCATGGGCGTTATGCTTAGTTAACACTGTTCCATCTATTTTAAAGACAGTTGCACAGAGAACTCATGATCATGACATCTTATTCTATTTAAGAAAGTAGGTGAAAAGTCAAACTTCTAAACACATTTTGTATCAAGAACTTCATCCATCTTCAATTACATATTGGGGATTCTGGTATCCCTTTATCTGTCCATCCCTACAAGTAGCGTCTTCACACCATGGGATTCTCTAAATCCATGTTGACAGGGATCCAGTGGCATGGTGTTATTGATGTGGTGTTGTATCTGGCGTTGGACCTCTTTTTCAATTATCTTGGCTAGTAGTGGTATGCTGGATATAGGTCTGTACGAGTCCACTTTCTGGTGGTCGAGCTTGCTGTTTTTTTAGCAGAGGTCTGATGGACGTGTGTTTAAGGCTTTGTGGGAATGAGCCTGTTGCAAAAGATAGATCCATAAATCTATGAACAGGCTAAACTCACTACGTAGTTCTTTTATCCAGAAGGTGGGACAAGGGTCGGTCTGAGCTGTGGTGGTGTTGATCAAGGAGATGGTGTCTTCGATGTGCTTCTTGGACGGGGTGGTGAAGGTGGTCAGTGGTGTTGTGGCTGTCGGTTTCTTGGCGGTGGTGAGTGATGTGGATTTGTTGGTCTGGCATAGTTTAGATTGAAGGAAGTCTGCAAAATCTTGAGGGTGGATCTCAATTTTTTGCTCTGGACCCGGTTCTTTTGTTAGGTTCTTGGTGAGGTTGAACAAATCATGTGGTTTACTTAGTGACCGCTTTAGGGTGTCAGTGTATGATTGCCTCATTTTCTTTGTTATTGCATTGCGGTGTTTTGCCAGGTGAAGGTTATATGCGTCCTGGTCTTCTGCGGAGCGTGATCGCCGCCAGCGTCTTTCGAGCTTTCTTAGGTGGAGTGATATTCGCAGTTCAGTGGAGTACCAGGGTGCCGCGGCGCGTTTCCTTGGAGCCTTGTTAGATGCTGGGTGTTGTGTGATGATACTGAGGCTGTTGTTCCAGCTGGAGACCAACTTGTCAAGGCTGGGTGTTGTCATGGTGAGGCGTGGCCGGGTTTGGTTCAGGATGGTCTCCTTGTCAAAAGGTCGGAACCTTCGTGTTGGCGTCCTTGTGGAGTTACTCTGCCTTCCAGGGCACTTCTGGCAGTGGTTAGACACGGGTATTTGAAAAATGATTAGCTTGTGGTCAGACCAGGGTACCGCAGTACAGGACAGCGTAGGGACGTAAGCTGTGTCAAAAGTGGTTAGTGGGGCAAAAATCAGGTCCAATATGTTTCCTTTCGTGTGGGTTGGTTTGTTGATTAGTTGCTGATATCCTAGTTCTTTGAGGGCTTCGAGTAATGCTGTTGCTTGAGTGTCTTGGAGGGGGCGGTAGATTGAGATCTCCTAGTATCCAGCTTGGGGTGCGAAGGTTCGGGGTATTGCAGGCAAGCTCTATTATTATAGAGAGGTCGTCGGGGGATGTTGACGGAGCTCTGTACAGTAAGTTGATGGAGCAGTAGTTGTTGGCTATGGTTACTATATCGAGGTTTGTTGTGCTGGTGGTGTTGATCAGGTGGAACTGAAGGTCTGTTTTGGTGAGGATGAGTACTCCCCCACCCCTCTTGCTGTCTCTATGGCAGCTGTGTAATGAGAAGTTGGTGGGTAAAAGGTGGTTGAGGAGGACCGTGTCGTTGTTGGATAGCCAAGTCTCTGTGATCAGGAGCATGTCAAGGTTATGGAGGGCTATCATGTCAGTGATAACAGGCCATTTCTTGCGGACTGAGCATGCATTTATGAAGGCACATTTTAGTAGGTTTTGGGGAAGTGGGCTTTCCTTCTTTTTTGCATTTTTGGTGTGTTGAAGTGCGATGTGTAGTAGGTGCTGGTGGGTTGTGTGGGTACCTTCTATTGTCTTGTGATGGGGGGTCACTTGACCATCTCCTCTTGTGTCTTTGTAGAATTGGTATGTGGTTGTGAGTATTTGTTAGGGCCATTGTATTACTGATCCACCCTCAGAGGAGGTAACAGCCAATTATTGTGGTGAGGGTGTGGGCCATTCTTGGTATGTGACCCGTCATGTGTGGTTAGGGGCACTTATAGTTGGTGTGTAAGTAGGAAGCAGCGTTGCACTGCTTCAGCCTATTCTGCAGGTACGCAGCTACCCTAATCAAACCTTTAAGATCAGGTGACCAAATGTGTATCTACAATAGGGCACTGTATTCTTACAGTTAATTAGACACAGATATCTAGAATCATAGGCATGCACAAAATCACGGGCAATTATAATCACGGGCATGCATGCAGTCTTTACAAGCAGCTACTAATTGGCATGGTATGACAGGCAGGGGGAGCAGGCATGCATAAGCTTTACTTATAGCATTGTGAGTGTATGCTCTGCCTGTTTGAGAAATAGCTAGGCTCCCTTTGGTATGACTAGTGTCTAGCTTTGTATGTTCGCTATAGTGTTCTATCGTACCTATTTCGCTGTCAGAGGTTGTGTTCCGTTGAGGCTTTAGTTGGGTCTGGAAGTGGTGGGGTCCTCTTGAGTTACTTTGCGTTGATTTGTGCCCATAGGTCTTGTTCTGCATGCAGGTCTGAAATTCCGATGATTTTCCGTGGGAGATCTTCTTATCAGACCACGCCAAAGGGCCCTCTTGCAAGGCCCGCCAGACACTGGTGCACCTGACAGCTCTCCTTTTAAATTGGTGCTGGCTGCCCCGATTGGGCAGAGCAAGAGCTGGAAGGGCTGCCCCGATTGGGCAGCGTAGGAGCGGGAAGGTCCGGGGCGCATTGCTCAGTTGTTTCACAAACTGGCTCAATCCCCGCCAGGAGAGTTGCTGTAGAGTCGGCGATGGGACGCTTCTGCTGCTGCACCTGAAGGCGCTCCTTTTAAATTGGTGCTGGCTGCCCCGATTGGGCAGAGCATGAGCTGGAAGGGATGCCCTGATTGGGCAGTGCAGGAGCGGGAAGGTCCGGGGTGCGTTGCTCAGCTGTTTCACGAACTGGTTCAATCCCTGCCGGGAGAGCTGCTGTAGAGTTGGCGACGGTAGGACGCTTCTGCTGCTGCACCCGAAGGCGCTCCTTTTAAATTGGTGCTGGCTGCCCCGATTGGGCAGAGCAGGAGTGGGAAGGTCCGGGGCGCGTTGCTCAGCTGTTTCACGAACTGGCTCAGTCCCCACCGAGAGAGCTGCTGTAGAGTCTGGAACGGTTCATTGCATGTCCCCTAGCCTTTTTCTATTCTGATGTAAACAATTGATCTATGTTTACCTGTTCCACTCTATTAATTTATAGACCTCTATCATAATCCCCTCAGCTGTCTTTCTTTCCAGGTTGAAGAGCCCTAACCTTTTTAGCCTCTCTTCATAGGAATATCCTTCCATTGCCTTTACCATTTTGGTGGCTCTTCTCTGTAACTTTTCTAATAACGCTATATCCTTAAGATTGGGTGACCAGAATTGTAACAATATTCAAGGTGCAGTCGCACCATGAAACAATACAGAGGCATTATAATATCCTTTGTTTTATTTTCCTTTACTTATGATACTTAGCATTCTATTTGCTCTCTTGGCCACTGCTGCTGCACACTGGGTGGAGGGTTTTAACATGTTATCTATGATGCATCAATCTTTTTTTCCTGGGTGGTGGTTCCCCATGTGGAACCTTGCATCGTGTAACCATAGTTTGGGTTATCCTTTCCTAGGTGCATAACTTTACACTTGTCTACATTAAATTTAATCTGCCATTTGGATACCCAGTCTTCCAATTTTTCAAGATCCTCTTGCAATTTTCCACAATAGTCTTGGGTTTTAACAACTTTAAATAGTTTTGTGTCTGCAGATTTGATAATCTCACTTGTTCCCTTTTCCAAGTCATTTATGAATATGACAAAAAGCAGCAGACCCAGCACAGATCCCTGCGGTACTCCACTATTCACCATTTTTCTGTTGGGAAAATTGGCTATTTAGCCCTACCCTCTGCTTTCTATCTTTTAAACCAGTACCTGATCCACAATAGTACACTGCCTCCTATCCCATGACTTTTAGTTTTGCCGAAAGTCTCTGAGGGACCTTGTCAAAGGCTTTCTGAAAGTCCAGATACACTATGTCAACTGGCTCACTTTTGTCTATCTGTTTATTCACACCTTCAAAAAAAACAAACCCAAATTAGTAAGACAAGGTCTTCCTTGTCTAAAGCCATTTTGGCTGTCTCCCATTAAACCATGACTATTTACATGATTAATTTTGTTCTTTATGATGGTTTCTACCTTTTTTTCCTTGTCTCTCTCCCAGGTTGACAACAGTATACAATGGGCCAGTGTCACTTTCTCCAGGGAAGAGGACAAATATGGACCTATAGCAAGACAAAGCCTGCAGCTCCAAAATTCAGCAGGCTTAATCAATCAACAAACACACAGGACCTGATATTCAAAGGCATTTACATGGTTTTCAGATCCAGGCCCCTCAGAATGGGTCAATCTCAACCATCACTGGCCAGGCTGAGCTGCAACTGTTCTGGAGGAGGCATCATCCTTGGGTTAGCCTTTTTGAAAGGGTTGAGACTTAGCCAAATATCTGCTCCTCTGAACCAACCACAACAGAGTGCCAGGCAAAAGCCTTGGAGCTATCTTCTAGCAGCTGTTGCTTAGTCTCACTCAAGCTCTTGGCAAGCTTTTAGAGGTCCTTCCCGAATCATAAACTCCCCTTAACAGGGCAACCTCTTCAGGAGGGGTACAGAGGCCACATCTGTGGTCTACTACTATAGCTGCCAGCCCTAGGCCTCATTGACAAGCAAAGCAGGTCATGCATGGAGTCAACCAGCAATCACGAACTCCATTCAGGCACTGTTAGATCTAACACAAAAGCTACCTAGCAAAGAGTCCCCGCACTGAGGCTTGCAGCCCGAGTGTTAAAGCCAAAAAGATGATCTTAAGAGCACCTTGATTTTATGGTCTTGTTGATACTGAAGGGTGGCACCAATCTCCACCGGGATAGTGGAATGCTTTGTGACTACCATCACATCAAGGCATCCTCCTTAGGAAAATAAAGTTACCTGTCCATTTCAGTCTGTGGGAGGTCATACAACTTGTCCCTGGCCTTTTCATTCGGAGCAGTCCATAGAGTGTCCCACTCTGACAGTACCATGTACTTAACCACTTTAGTGTGGGTAAAGGCCGTAGAAGGGCAATGTACTACTTCTACAATGGGAACCTCTTCCACTTTCTCCTCTGCCGGCTCTTCCGCTATGCAGAGAGCTGAGGAAACCTAAGCAATCTGAGAATGAGATGAATTAACAAGGTACAATCCTCCTCATATCACAGAGGAGATTTGACCTCCACATCACCCTGTCTCAGGGGAGGGAGATTCAGCAGGTATGACTGGAACCTCTGCTTTACATCCTTTATCCCTAGAGAGAGGCAAAAGCGCTTCCGTGGCAGCTCAAGCATGGAAGTGGGAACCACAGGCAAAGCCACTCCCACTGGCTGTCTAAAGGGAGAATGCAGCCAGCAAGAGGCCTGTTTAATAAACTTCCAAAAATCCTGTAAAGGAACAGGGGTCTCCAAAGGGCTCCCTAGTACTTAAGGTCTCTGAAGGGCTTCCCTCCCCCCCCCCCTTACTACTTTCAACAGTAAAACCAGAGGGCATCCCACCCTGGAGAGATCTGCTTGTTGTGGGAGTTGCCGCGGTTTTACCATGCACCGCAGAGCAAGTGGTTGTTTGGAGTCCGGTGCCTGCTGTATCCATCGCAGGCAGAGAGTGGCCGCCCTCGGGAGTGGAGGACCCCCCACGAGTCCTACAAAGCCCAGCTGAGGTGAGACCTGCTTGGGAGAGATCTGCTTGTTGTGGGAGTTGCCGCAGTTTTACTTTGCACCGCAGAGCAAGTGGTTGTTTGGAGTCCGGTGCCTGCTGTATCCATCGCAGGCAGAGAGTGGCCGCCTTCGGGAGTGGAGGACCCCCCCACGAGCCCTACAAAGCCCAGCTGAGGTGAGACCTGCTTGGGAGAGATCTGCTTGTTGTGGGAGTTGCCGTGGTTTTACCTTGCACTGCGGAGCAAGTGGTTGTTTGGAGTCCGGTGCCTGCTGTATCCATCGCAGGCAGAGAGTGGCCACCCTCGGGAGTGGAGGACCCCCCACGAGCCCTACAAAGCTCAGCTGTTCTTCACACGGCCTGCGGGATCGCGTTACAAGGGGAATCTTCTGCTCCTTGGAAACCCAGAAGCACTCGCAGTTCGGCCTGCCTAGGGGGAAACATAAGGCCAAAGCATCAGCCAGGAGAGAGAGAGGTAAGGTGTCTGGCCCCATGGACAGGCATGTAACTGCTCTTCCGCTTGTTAGCCAGTCTCTGGACAGGGCGTCCTTGAGCCCTGATGTCCGGACACCACCTCCTTTCCCTCTGCCTACCTCCTTGTCTACTCCTTTGAAGGTACTTTCATTGGTTACACCTCCGGTGTTAGTTCCAGTTAGCCCTGCTGCATCAACCATTGATTCCTTACCACCTAAGAGTGAGGTGACACTTTCTGATATTTGGTCAATGCTTTTGAATATTGAGACACGTCTTTCTTCTACTGTTACCTCCTTATGCAATTTTTCACATGATGTTGTTGAAAAAGTTAATGTAATTGATGATCAAATGACCAATATTGTAGGTTCCTTAACCCTGGTTGATTCCCAACTCCAGTCATATAAGGATTGCCACTTAGGCTATTTGAAAGATATTTCGTCAATTTCCTATCGATTGGAATGTTTGGGAAATCACCAGCGTGCTAGGAACCTTCGTTTCTTAAATTTTCCATCCACCCACTTGCTTTCTCCTGAGATTCTACTAAGGAAATATTTGTCTGAAATTTTGCATTTAGATGACTCTGTAGATGTTGTACAAATGTATTCCTTTTTTTCCTAAGGTAGGGGCTTCAGATCAAGCCAAGGAGGTTTCTCCTTTGGTTGATTCGGTAGGCCCTAACCTTACAGAGTTTTTGCAAGATTCACTTGATATCATCCCAAAGAGGTGTACTTTGGTGGTGACTTTCGGGTCAGAATCACTTAAATTGAGAATTATTCGTGCTTATTTCAAGTGCAAAGATATGTTATTTTGTGGTTATAAACTTCAGGTTTTTCTTGATGTGGGCAAGGTTACTCAGGCTCACCGGAAACAGTTTCTTGAGCTTAGAGCTCGAGTGATTGCCTTGGGGGCTTCCTTTTTTGAAGGGCCCTTGCCGTTGCTTGGTAACCTATGAAGGTCATGATTATGTTGATGTTGCTTCACTTAATCAGTTTCTTATTGATAAGGAGGGCATTGGTAGACAGGAGGATGTTTAGGTGGGATGGCTTGTGTATTCGGCTCCCTGATTTGGAGTTTTAATTTAACTCTTATTTTCTTCTATTGTATCTTTTGTCCCCTTGGGATTGTATGCAGTTTTCTCTCCTTGATGTGTATTGTATGGATATGGTATTTGTTCTTGAATGTAATATTCATTGTGTGGAAAGTACTTTTTGTATATTTTCCTGCATTTGAGAAAATCTAAATAAACAATTTAAAAAAAATAAAATAAAATAAAAAAAATAAAAAATAAAAGGGGGGGGGGGGGCATCCCACCCTGCCTCCAAGGCAGCAAGTGTCTGCCAACAGAGTAGAGGACAGCTAGCTGGAAGCGAACATGGCAGCTGTTTCTGCCAAACCTGTTGGCCAGGCACCGCCTGAGGACCAACTTCCCAAAATGCCTTGACATGCCAGTAGAACCAGGAGGAGTCTCTTACACCCTTCAGAGGACAGCCCCTGCAAGATCTGCCTCATGCTTGATCTACAGTTCCAGGGCTCATGCTGCAGACAAAGCAGCACCAGCTGCAGCCTGGCCTCCTTAAACCTGCACAAACTACTACTCTTTCCCCCCCCACGGGAGTCCCTGGGCCCATAGTAGGCCACATGGAGCTTTTGGCTCAATTTGTCTCCGGGCACTGGCAGAGGCCTTTCCAGTGGAGCTATGATATTCCTTGGGCTACAGGATCGATTTCTGCACTCCCTGTGGCCAAACCATGGCCTCCTGCTAGTGGCAGTAGCTACTGATGGGACCACAGATGGTTGCACCAAACTGCAGGTTCAATTCTGGAAGCCCCTGTGCCCAAAAAATGGCCTCTGTGACTCTATAGTTCCCCTGGCTGATAAGCTCTGCCCAGGGCTCCAGCCCATGGAGGGAGGGAGTTTCAACCTTCCAATTACCAGGAAGACCACCCCTCTGGTGTATCTTGGGGAGTTCCACCAGAGGTAACCCACAGGCACACTCTGGAAGCCCAGACTCAACTAGGCAAGTGCCCTGCAGGACAGCCACCCAGAAGCCAATGAAATCCTACTACTTCATTAGAATATACAGCCTCAGACTGGGGTCCTAGTAGTAAAAGTCCAAGAAATACAAGCTGCATCCCCCATCTCCTAAAAACAGGGAAATACTTAAAAGGTGCCCCTAGCTACACTTGACTTAATACCAGTGAATATGTCACTGGAACATTCTAGTTCTTCTCTGTCTCCCTCATCTGCAGGGATGGAGGGACACAACTCACTTGCCTGGACTGGTCTAGCAGGATGATTTGAAATGTTGAATGGTTTCAAATGCTGCAAAGAGGTCTAGAAAGTGTAGTTTCTCACTTGAAACATGTGTTCTCCAGTCCTCACATATGGGTGACATCAGTGCTGACAGAGCCCATGCAGAACATTTCCCCAGCTTTCAAAGAAAGTCTTTGGAAATGCTACCACGCATGTGTGGTCCCCCTTCCCACCCAAGGGTGCCATCTTGCTCAAATCAGATGACATAGCTAGGACAGCAGTAAAAACTAAAACAAGGTCAGGAGGCAACACCCAGGGGAGGAGGGAAGGTTGTGAGGACTGATTTCTGCTGTCCCTAGAGAACACCTGCTACAGTTGAGTAACTATGCTTTCTCCAAGAACAAGCAGGAAGTCAGTCCTCACATATGGGACTCTCTAGCTCCAGGCTGCTGAGGACCAAACCACAACAGCACCAACGGCAACTAATCGGATAGCCATGAGTTGGAGGTGAGTTCCCCATTGAGAGATTCTGCAGACTCTAACGTCCAGCACCACTATCACTCCAGTAGCCTGAACACAGAAGGGTCAGAGGGCAGGAGTTGCCTACACTCCAAGAATATTACAGAGCATTGCCTGGCCGAAGGCACTGGCCCTACAGGATGTACTCTCCAGGCAGTAGTGAGCTGTGAATGTATGAACTGAAGACCATGTGGCATCCTTACAGATCTCAGTTACCAGCACTGAATGAAGGTTGGCTACTGATAGAACCACCACCCACACACAATGTGCTGTGATCTGGTGTTCAAGGTAGAGGCCAGCTCGTTCATAGGTGAGAACAATACTATCCGCCTAGTCAAGGGGAGCCCCAGTCTACTGGGGTCATATGATATGAAAAGCTGAGGAGCTTTGCGATGGGCCTGAGTCCACTGTAGGGAGAAGGACAGGGCCCATTTGCAATCCAGTGTATGAAGCACTAGTTCCTCCCTACTGACATGAGGGCACAGGAAGAAGATGAGAAAGACCATTTCTTGGTTGAAGTGAAAAGGCGATACCACCTTTGGGAGGAATTTGGGGTACGTACAGAGCACTATCCTATCCTGTTCTTGTAGAACCGTGAGCATGGTGGATTTGTCTCCAGAGTCTGAAGTTCACTCACTCTACGAGTGGATGTAAGGGCCACCAGAAAAGCCACTTTCCAAGATAGGTACCAAAAGGTGATAAATGGGCAGGGGCTTGAATGGTGGTTTGGTGAGTTCAGAGAGCACCACATTGAGGTTCCATTCCACTGCTGGCAGGCAGAGAGGGGGCTTGGATAACAGGAGGCCCTGGAGACCAGGGGCTGGCTGGAGAGGGGGGGGCCCTCTATAGGGGGGTGGTGCATGGCTATAGTGCTCAGGTGCATCCTCACAGAGTTTGATTTTAGACCAGTGTGTGACAGGTGTAGGAGATACTGAAGAACAAAATGCACCTGGCAGGAGAAGGGATTCACCTTCTTCTCCACACACCAGAGAACCTTCTCTACTTAAAGGCATACACCCTTCTGGTAAAGGGTTTTTAGGAGGCCAGCAGGGACTCTTTGATTTCCATAGGAAGACTGAAAGGGGCCAATGCTACCCTTTTAGCAGCCACACTGTTAGTGTTAGTTACCCCAGAATAGGGTGCAAGAGGGAGCCCTCTTCCTGGGACAGGAGGTCTGGGGCCCAGCCCAGTGGAACTGGGAGTACCACCAACAGAGAAAACAGCAGAGGGAATCACAGTTGCCTGGGCCACCTGGGGGCAATCAGTATTACCAACGCCCTCTCGCTCTGGACCTTGAAGAGGGTCTTGGCAACAAGGGAAGGGGGGGGGGGTGGCGTTAGTGGAAAGGCATAGAGTAGGCTTTCTGACCATGGGATCAGGAAGGCATCTGTCATTACTATACCCCGAGTACAGTTGGTGCAAGCAAAAGTGCAGTAACTGCGTGTTGTCCAGGGAGGTGAAGAGGTCTATCACAGGCCTGCCCCCTCAGTAGAAGAGTTGCTTCACTATCCTGGGGTTCAAACACCACTTGTGTGGGCGAAGGACTCTGTTTAGCCTGTCCGTTAAGCAGTTGCCCTGGCCTGGCAGGTACATCGCTCGTAAGAGCATGCCATTGCGCAGTGCAAAGAAGAGGAGGGCTACCACCTCCTGGCAGAGGGAATATGAGCCCATACCTCCCTGCTTGTTGATGTAAAACATGGCGACCTGGTTGTCCATCTGGATCAGCACAGATCGGTGCTGCAGGCAGTGGCAGAACGCTCGCAGGGTCAGGAAGATCGCCCCACGTTCAAGGAGGTTGATCTGCAGGAGTGACTCCTCTTGGGACCAGCTGCCTTATGTGCGCTGGTCCCCGCAATGTACCCCCCACGCCAGGAGGGAGGTGTCCATTGTTAGCATCCTCTGCAGCACAAGTGCCTGGAACGGCATTCCCACTTGTCTGTGGCACAGGTTTGGTCACCAGGTGAGGGACTCTGCCAAGTGACATGTGACTTTGACCCTGTCCCATAGCTTGAGTCCACTGTAAGCAGAAGCATCACTGGGTTGTCCACATGTGCAAGCAGATTAATGGGGTGACATGGACTGTGGAGGTCATGTGGCCCAACAGGCAGAGGAGGCGGCGAGCCAGTATAGATCGGCAGTGTAGTACCTCCCCTGCCAGTTGTACGAGGCGGTCTTCCCTTTCTCTTGGGAGGACAGCCGCGACTTGCAATATGTCCAACTGAGCCCCTATGAACTTCAGATTTTTTAATTTTTATGTATTTATTTATTTAGACAGTTTTGCATACCGCCTTATCCTTCAATCAAAGCGGTCACAACACAATTGGGGGATACATTTAACATGCGGGATTATGAGACACATACACTAATACTTACAGGGAACATGGGCAATGGAGGGTTAAGTGGCTTGCCCAAGACCACAAGGAGCATCTGTGGGACTAGAAACCCCAGTCCTTCCGGCCCAAGGTTGCTGTCCTCTAGTGGGATTTGAACCCCCGACTTTCCAGCCTGAAGTACCTTGCCCCAACCACTAGGCTACTCCTCCCTTGGACTGGAGAGAGATGGGATTTGGGGTAGTTGATGACAAACCCCAGGTGCTGCAGAAGGAGTGTTGTTCACTCTACAGCCTGACTGACCTCCGAGGCCAAACCCCCTCTGATTAGCCACTTGTCTAGGTAGGGACATGCAAAGGCCCCTTGTAGACACAGGTGGGCTGCTAGGAGGCCAGGCCAAAGGAGGACTCTGTAGGGGTAGTGTCCTCCTCCTACGACAAACTGTAGGTACTGCCTGTGAGAGGGATTGATTACGATGTATGTGTATGCATCCTTTAAATCGAAGGAGAACAGTCAATCTCCCTGGTGGAGATATGGCAGCAGTGTTTCAAGAGTGAGCATCTTGAACTTCTCCATCACCAGAAACTTGTTTACGTTTCTCAGGTCGAGTAGGAGTCTGAGACCCCAGTCCTTTTTTGGGACAAGGAAGTACCTTGGTAGAAGCCTTTCCCACATAGGTGTTTGGGTACAGGCTCCACCGCCTTGTCCCTGAGCAGACTTGTAAGCTCCAAGAGCAGAAGAGTCTGGTGAAGGAGAGGTTGTACAGGCTCTCCTGGGAAGAACTGGGGTGATAACTGATGGAAGCAGTGGAGGTATCCCTCCCTTACCACCTGCAGCACCCACTGGCCTAAAGTGGCCTCAGCCCATCTCTGGGCAGACTGCCAGGCGGCCTCTGGGGGGGGGGGAGGGGAGGGGGGGGACCCTGTCCTAGGAGTCAAAAGCTCCCACCTGGCTGGGCTGGAGTCTTGGGCTTCTGAGCTCCCTTCCCTTGTCTCTTGGGGTGGTCCGAGAAGGGCTGGTAACAGTGATCCTACTAGAAATGCCCCTTTTCCCTGAGGGTTTCTTGCGGGGAAAAGAAGAGGTCGTTTTGAGAGCCTCTGTCAGGTCACCACTTTGACCTCTATCTCCACCGCCGTGTCGGCCATGGGTTTGCTGAACAAGTTCTCCCTGGTGCAGGGGATGTCGAGCAGCTTGTCCTGGACCCACTGTTTGAGGTCTGATGACTGTAGCCAGGCTTGGCATCAAGCCCTGATGCCTGCTGCTGCTACTCAAACTGCTGACTCAAATCCATTGTAGGCTGCTCAGGAGAGGAACTTTGAACAGACCTTGATCCCAGAGGTCAGGGCTTGGAACAGTTGGAGAGGTTCCCCGACCAGCCCCGTTGAGAACCCGGACAACTCCTGGATTAAGGCCTATGTAGAACTCATAGGCCTGGATTCAACACCTCAACATCGAGCCCTGGTAGCACTTGCGTCCAAGGCTCTCGCATCCCTTCCAGGGGGGACAGAAGAGTAATTCTTCTGACTCTTGAGTTTCTGCATGGCTGACTCGACCACCATGGAGTTATAGGCTAGATAGGGCTTGTGAAACCCTGGCCCTTTCCTGACATGGTATATGATGTTGAGGCGTCTGCTGACCACCAACACAGAGGCCAGTCTCCCGCATTCTCAAAAGTAGCCTCTCGAGGATCGGCTGCACCGACACTGTGAGAGTTTCCTTGGGTGGAGACTCGACCTGGAAGATCTCCAGTTCCTTGGTGTGGGGTCGTCCTCCGCTTCGGTTTGCACCAATAGGGCTCGGGCCATATCCCTGACAAAGTCATGGAAGGCCACATCTTCCAGAGGAAAATGTAGCTGGGGGAGACAGGTCTGAGGGGATGTCTCAGTGCTGTCTGGTTTCCATGGAGGCCTCATCTGTTTCCCACTCGAAGTCAAGGGGAGACAACAGGTCCGAGGCCTTGCAGCTCCATGCCTTGAGGCCTGGGATCCAAGTCTCGGAACTCGCCAGGGAAGACCGGATACTTGAGGAATGGGACCTCAACTGGGGCTGAGGACTTACGTGAGGCCAGTAGTGCTCTGAGCTCGGCTTGACGACTGGAACTCCCCTGCAGTCAGGGGCCCGGTCATCAGGACAGATGATACGGATAAGCCTGCTGCATGGCCAGGATAGCAGTGATGTTCTGCTCCATGACTGCCATTCTGGTTTCACACAGTCTCCACCAGCTGAGGAATCCTTGAGGACCTTGGTGGGACACTTTTTGGAGTCGCCAGAGTCCCTCCGGCTCATCTTACTGGGTTTCCCTAGCATAACCTCGATAGGCTTTGAGGTCTTTTTCTTCTTTCGCTCAGAGTCCGAGGCCTTTCCAGAGGAGCCGCAGCCGTGGGACTCCAAGGACACTCGGGCCTCATGAGAAATGCTGGGCTTGGAATTCCATGTCGGGGAGGCCAGTGCAGAATCCAACCTCTTTTTTTATTAGTTTTGGGTATCACAGCCTGGCACAGGTCACAAGAGGTGCTATCATGGTCCAGTCCCAGGCAGCGTAAGCAGCAGTCATTGGTGTTGGTGACAGACATAGTTTGACTGTAGCGGTCACTTTTTTTTTTTAACCCACCGGGAGACATGGTGGGGGGACACCTGGCCGGGTCAATGACTGACAGGCAAAATGGCACAAACGCTGGTCGAGGCCTCAATGAAAAAAATGGGAAAGAGCAGAAACAGGGCTGGCTTGAGGCAGGATGAGGAACCAGTATGCAAACCGGGAACAGCTAATTTTTTAAGGATTTAGCAAGGATTTTTTCCGGGGAAACTGGACATGCGCCCATTGGGCTCCACGAAAAAAAGGAGACTAAGCAAGATGGTACCCTTGGGTGAGAAGGGGACCAAGCATGCATGGTAGCATTCTCAAAGGCTTTCTTTGAAAGCTGGGGAAATGCTCTGCGTGGGCTCAGTCGACGCAGACTTCCTGCTTGAGAAAGCGTAGTTACTCCGGGAACAGCAGGAATTTAGTCTTCACATATGGGTATCATCGGTACAGACGGAGCTTGCATGGGAACGCTCCCCAGCATCCAATAGGAACGCTTTTGGGAGCATCCCTCAGCACATGCGCGCTGCCTTTCCAACTGTCCCTCTTCAGTTTTGTAGCTGAGTGAAAGGATAGAGGGAGAGAGGAAAGAGACAGAGATAGAGAGACAACTCCTAGGGGAGGTGGGTGGGTTCTGAAGACTAAATTCCTCCTGTTCTTGGAGATCACCTGTTACAGGTGAGTAACTACGCTATCTCCAGGAACAAGCAGGAATGTAGTCTTCACATATGGGGATTCCCTAGCTGAAGATGCCAGGGAGATGACCCCAGAAAGCTGCCACCTATAGTGAGGTGGGCCATGCTTCCTCCCATGGATCTCTGGCATCCTACCAGGGTTGGTGGGTAGGAGTTGTTTTAAGTTTGAAAGAGATTTTGAAGAACAGCCTGGCCAAAGAAGGCATCCCGAGGGGAGGCTTTATCTAGGCAGTAGTGGGCTGTAAAGGTATGTACTGAAGCCCAGGTGGCTGCTCGACAAATGTCATCAATAGACACAGAGTGAAGGTTAACCATAGAGGCTGACATGGCTCTCACATTATGAGCTGTGACATGGCCTTGAAGAGGAAGACTCTTACTCTTATAAGCAAAGGATATGCATTGTGCAATCCATCTGGAAAAAGTCCTCTTGGAGACTGGAAGTCCAAAATGACTAGCATCAAAATCAATAAAAAGTTGAGAAGACTTTCAATGTTGCTGTGTTCTTTGTAGATAAAAAGCTAAGGCTCTTTTACCGTCCAAAGTGTGAAGGCTCTTCTCTGCATTAGAGGCATGAGGCCTCGGAAAGAATACAGGAAGATAAATCGATTGATTTAAATGAAAAGGCGAAACCACCTTTGGCATAAAGTGCGGATGAGTTCTGAGGACAACCTTATCATGGTGAAACCTAGTGTAAGGAGGATCAGTCACTAATGCTTGCAATTCACTAATGCGACGTGCATAGGTGATTGCAATTAGAAAGATGACCTTCCAGGACAAAAACGTCAGGGTAGTAGTGGCTAAAGGTTCAAAGGGCAGTTTCATAAGCTGCCCGAGAGCTATATTTAAATCCCATGCCACCGGTGGTGGTTTGATGGGAGGTTTTGTTAACAGAAGACCTCTCATAAATCTGGATATGAGAGGAAATTGGTTGTCCATTTAGAGGCTTATAGGAAGCTGTAATTGCGCTAAGATGGACTCTTACTGAATTGGTCTTTAGACCAAAATTTGATAAATGAAGTAGATACTCTAATATCGCTTCCAAAGGTATCACCAGGGGGTTTAACCCCTTCTGGGAACACCAGATAGTGAAACGTTTCCACTTGAAGGCATAAGATCATCATGTGGAAGGTTTTCTAGAAGCCTGAAGGATATCCTTTACCTGTTGGGAAAGGTTGAGATCCTGAAGATTTAAGCTTTCAGCAACCAGGCCGTGAGATGCAGGGACTGGGGATTCGGGTGCCATAGGGTCCCGCTGTCTTGGGAAAGGAGATCTGGAGCACACCCTAACTCCAGAGGCGCAGCTTGAGAGAGATGTAGAAGCAGGGGATACCACGTTTGGCGTGGCCACCTTGGCGCTATGAGGATCATAGGACCTGTCTCTCTGAAGCTTGAAGAGTGTTTTGGGGATGAGGGGAATAGGTGGGAAGGCATAGAGGAAGTCCTGACCCCAGTGAAGGAGGAAGGCATCCCTTGCCTGGCAATTGTGAGCCGGAGTCCTGGAACAGAACTGGGGAAGTTTGGCATTAAGTAGACTTGCAAAGAGGTCTATGTCTGGAGTCCCCCAGAAGTGAAATATCTTTGTCACCTGGTCTAGGTGGAGAGACCATTCGTGAGGCAGCAGTACTCGGCTGAGTTTGTCTGCCCAAAGGTTTTGAATGCCTGGAAGATATACCACAAGAAGGTGGATTTGATGCTCTCTGGCAAGGGCCCAAAGTCGTAAAGCTTCGTTGCATAATGACAGAGAGCCTGTTCTGCCCTGCTTGTTCACATAGAACATGGCTACTTGATTGTCCATTTGGACTAGGACTGTCTTGTAGCTGAGCTGGGCATGGAATACTCAAAGAGCTAAATAGATTGCTCTTAATTCTAGGAGGTTTATGTGAAGACAAGCCTCCCGTGGAGTCCAGGTGCCCTGGGTAGAGAGATGATGCAGGTGTGCTCCCCAACCCACCTGTGATGCATCAATTGTTAGGGTGGCTTGGAATAGGGGTTGTTGGAAAGGAGACCCCACTAAGAGATTCTCCTGTGATTGCCACAATTGAAGGGACAAGATCAGTCGATGAGAGTTTGATATCTTGTCTGACAGATGTCCTGTGGCCTGTGTCCACTGTGTGGATAGGGTCCACTGGGCTGCTCGCATGTGGAGGCGAGCATATGGAACTACATGACCTATGGATGCCATGTGTCCCAGTAACTGTAGCAGTTCTTGAGCAGTTAGGGAGGATTTTCCCCGCTGCTTGAGAAGCTAGTTGCACCATGCAAAGACACCGGGCCTGCGGAAGGAAAGCCCTTGACTGTTTGGTATCTAAACAGGCTCCTATGAACTCCAGAGACTGGGAAGGAACAAGTTGGGATTTTGGGAAGTTTATTACCAATCCCAAGTATTGGAGGATTCGCATTGTGCGAGACAGTGCAGAGCTGGCTTCTGCACTCGTGGGGGCTCGAATGAGCCAGTCGTCCAAGTAAGGGAAGACGAATATCCCTAGGGTTTGCAGGAATGCAGCTACTACTGCCATGCATTTCGTGAAAACTCTTGGTGTGGAAGCCAGACCAAAGGAAAGAACCCTGTACTGGAAGTGTTTTCCCTTGAAAAGGAATCATACGAATTTCCTGTGGTCTGGATGGATCAGAATGTGAGTATATGCATCCTTTAAGTCTAGAGAGCAAAGCCAATCCTGACTTTGAAGGTATGGCAGAAGAGTTCCTAGAGAAATCATTTTGAACTTCTCTCAGAACAGGTATTTGTTCAATTCTCTGAGGTCTAGAATGGGTCTGTGTCCACCTGTTTTCTTTGGAATAAGAAAATAGGGGAAGTAGAACCCTGTACCCTGCTGGAGTACTTCCTTGGGCAAGAAGTGTTGAGACCTCGTGATTCAGCAGATTGTCTGCAGAGGTCTGGGAATTGAACTGCCTTAGGAGGGGGCATGCTGTGAAAATGAAGCTTGTACCCCTCTCCTACAATGGAGAGAGTCCAACTTTCTGCTGTTATTTGGTGCCATCTGTTGGCAAAATGACACAGCCTGCCTGGAATATTTAGGGGTTCTGAACCCCTCAGAGGCAGGAAGGCTAAGCTCTCTAGGAAGGAGTCAAAAGTCCTTGAGGGGGCTGAACCTGCGGAGCTGGTTGAGCTCTCGGGCCTTTTGGCTTCTTCTGCTGTTTAAATTGCTGCTGTTGTCCTTTGGGCAACTTGACCGTGAACTTGGCTTTGCTGGGTATAGGATGGATAAAACGTCCTCTTTTTGCTGAAAGAGGGTTTTTTATAGGGTTTCTTTTTGGCTGGAGTGGCTGTAGATTTTGACAATCTATCTAAGATGATATTGTCAGCATCTCATTAGCCTTTTCCTGACAATTCTTGCCAAAGAGGTTTTCTCCTGTGCAAGGGATGTTGCCTAATTTATCCTGTACCCAAATCTCCAAGTCTGATGTCTGAAGCCAGGCAATCCGTTGTGCACCAATGGCAATAGCAGAGGTTCTGCTGATGCATTCAAAGCAGTCAAAGGCTGCACAATTTACAAACTTGGAGACATCTTGAGCATGCCTGACAAGCGTAAGGAAGTCTTGTCGTCTGTCATCTGGGAGAAGTTGGCTCATAAGCTCCAAATCTCCTGTGACCTCTTTGAGGAACATTCCCATATATAAAATATATGAACTGATCCTAGCTGAAAGCATGGAAGCCTGAAAAGTTTGACGTCCAAAAGCATCAAGAGTCCTGCATTCACGACCTGGAGGATTGGATGCATGTCTCTTTGCACTTTTCATCCTACGCATGGCTGACTCCACTACCATTGAATGGTGTGGCAGCTGAGTCTTTTGAAATCCAGGACATGGTGGAACTCAATACATGGTATCAAGCCTCCTGGAATGAGGAGATGTGGTCAAAGGTGTCTCCCACATTCTGAGCATCAGATCATGAAGAATTTCATGAATGGGCAGAGTGGCTGCCTCCTTTGGAGCCTTAGGATATTGGAGAATTTCCAATTCCTTTGCTCTAGGTTCCTTTTCAGGAGCTACCGTGATTGAAAGGCCTTTGGCAACATCACGAATAAAATCCTGAAAAGACGTGTCCTCTAGAGGCAACATTCTGTGTTGGGGAGAAGAGAAGTCTTCCGGGAGAAAAACTCTGGTACTGGCAGAACTATGAGAGTCATCGGAATTGGAAGATTTGAAGTATCTCTGATCACGATGTTTATGTAAGGCACGGTCCCGGTATCGATCGAAGTTGGTACCGAGATGATCTGGTACCAATCTTTCGATGCCCGGCAAAGATGGCATGGGAAGAATTCCCACCGGGGCCGGTACCGTCAGTGCTGGTACCGGTATCTGTGCCAGTACCGGAATCAGTACCAGTGTCGGTTGAACCATCGGTGTCAACGGTACCGCAGTTGTAAGGAGAGCTGCAATACTGCACGCTCAATAGCGAGGAATCTCTGTTCTATCGACGCTGCCGATACCTGGGTGTCGGTACTGGTGAAGGCGGCCAGGACCCCTGAGCATGGCACTAGTAGTTCTGTCGAGGCCGAGGCCTTGAACATCCTGGAACCCCGTTGATACTTTGGAGGCCGAAGCCTCCCGCCGGGGCTGTTTTGCCGGTGTGGTTCCCTCAAGGGCAATGCCAATGGCCTCTCGATGCTTAGCAGGAGAGTTACCCTTTGAGGACCGACTTATGTTTAGTTACCTGAGATCCATGGGAGGAAGAAGAGGCTCTTGAAGACGTTGATGCAATGGACCTGGCATCCGAAGAAAAGAGGATACTGAGCTTTGCAGCCCGGTTCTGTCTTCCTCTTTTAGTCATTCCCATACAAGAGAAACCACTCAGATGGAGAATGGTCAGGGCCTAAACATTTAAGACACCAGTCATGGGTGTCGGTGACGGAAATGGTATCGCCACACTTAGTGCATTTTTTAAAACAACTAGCTGGTTTTTCCATCTTTAAGGAAAAATGGGGCCTAGTGTCCAAAATGGCGCCTAGCACTGAAAAAGAAAAGTTTCTGAAGAGAAACAATTCAGAATTTTTTTTTTAGAAGAAAAGAACCGGCGGTACCGGTAGGCGTCGTGTGGAGGCAAACGCGACCACAAGAAAACAAGATTAAAGAAGAAATTTTCTGCAGTGACAGGGTATGTGTCCTGTCGGGTCCGCGGAAAACGAAGAACTGAAGAGGGACAGTTGGAAAGGCGGGAAGGCAGCACACATGTGCTGAGGGATGCTCCCAAAAGCGTTCCTATTGGACGCTGGGGAGCGTTCCCGCACAGGCTCCATCGGTACTGACGATACCCATATGTGAAGACTACATTCCTGCTTGTTCCTGGAGATAGATTATCATCATTCAGTTCCATAATACGCATCATCCATAGCTGCTGTTAATGTCTCTGTACTGGTATTGATGGGTCCTGAAAGTGACACACTGTCCTCTAAGGCATTGATTGGCAGAGAAGTCAAGGAGGTGACTACCCCAGACCACACCAACAAGCACTGACAAGTCCTAGAAGGCCAATGAACCTCTTTATGAAGGCACAGGAATACAAATCTATTTCCAAACAATAACAGCAGGACAGAGGCCTTGCCTTCATTCCATTCCAACTCTTAACAAAAAGAAATTTGTTTCAGGGTTTCCTACAAGGAAGCATATACGTTTATTATAACCTAAGTTATCAATATTAACACAGGATGATTTTAAATCATTTATTTAAATGAACTTGTGACAAGTAAAAATGCTGGTAAATGAGCTATAGAAGCATGATTCTCAGATCTTATCTTAATGGGATACAACAGTTTGTTTTTCATATTATATCTGCATCTATTTGATACGAAGCCCAAGGATTGTTGAAACGGACAGAAGCCTGCATGAACAGCCTGAATACAAGCTTAGCTATGACTGCTAGCTTTATACACAGTTGGTGTGTTCTTACAATGCATATTTAACTGCCAATGACTTCTGTACAAATTTACAACGTAGTATTCTCACATAGTCCCTAATTTAAATACAGAAATAACATAGGCTTTCTGAACTATAAACAGAGCATCCAGAACAAGGTATCAAAGAAAGTAGCCATTCAGTGTCTGCTTCTTGTTTTAATTTCCCTTTTCTGCTAAAGCAACGATCTACTATACTGAACTTTATGATTGTATTTTTTCAGGTTTAAACTGCCCCTTCTCAGAGGGCTATATTCAATAACAGACTAATAAGCTTTGCAGAATGGTTTCTAACAGGAACTACTGCTATTATAGTACATATATAGTTGTATGCTAGACATTAGTAGCTTCTTTTATACGTTTCATTCAGTTGCTGCAACTACCTCCATCCATATAGTAAATGTCTCTATTGAGATATTAATAAATGCTGTCTTGGCACAAAGATCATAAGCCAAGCCTGTGAATCAAATCTGTTTTTTCTGTATGGTAGCAGTAGTATTACGTTGAGCCATTGAGCTAGTCTAGTCGGAAAAACTTCTCTTGTACCAAGTCCAATGTTAATTGTTTTATTTAAAAAATATAAAACACAAAACACTAAAAATAAAGGCTTTAAAATGAAATTCCTGGAGCCCTGCTAGACCAGTCCACACAAGTGGGTTCTGTTGTCCTGCCAGCAGAAGTGGAGAAAGAGAAACTAGAAACTTCCAGTGACATCACTGCTACTTCAGCTGTTGCAACTAGGGGCATACTTCAGTATTTGTACCCAAGCATATGATCCCCACACAAACGCAATGAGAACAAACAACTATATACAGAACTACCATCAAAGTTTGTCATGAAGATCAAGGTCTATATGCAGAAAGAGTGGAGCACCAAGGTGTGGGTCTTGGACTGGGTCTAGCAGAATTCCAGTAAAATAAATTAACTGGTAAGTACAATTCCAACTTCCAGATCATCCTGCTACACCAGTGGGAAGTGTCTAAACTACAACTCCAGTGGCTGTGAAGACAACAGCTGCTTTCAAAATATCTGTACCAAAAGCCACCTCTGTCCTGGCATATATATATCCAAGCAGTAATGCCCGACAAAGGTAGAGAGGGATGACCAAGTTGCAACCCTACAAATGTCAATAGGGGTGACAGAACAGTGCACCAACCAGGATGAGGCCTGAGCTCAATTGGAGTGTGCCCACAATCCCTGTGGAGCAGTTCAGTTACACAAAAGATATGCTGAGGATACTCTCTTTTTTATTCAATGGGCCAAGGTAACCTGAGAAGCTACTTTGCCCTTATGTGGGACCCGCAAAGAACGCAAAATCTATCCAACTTCCAGAAAGAATCCGTGACCTTAAGATACCAGAGAAGCACCCTGAGAATGTCAACTAAATGTAGATCCTTATCCTTCCATTTACACTGCTCTGCTGAAAAAGAAGGAAGGCAAAACTGTTTGACATGAAAAATGGAAACTACTTTAGGCAAGAAAGAAGGGACCGGCCATATAAAAATAGTGTCTTCTGAGAAGGACAGGCAATAGTTTCTACATGAGAGCTGCAACTCTGAAATGTGACATGCCAAACAGATGGCAACCATAAAGACTGTCTTGAGGGACAGATCCTTAAGCTTAGCTCGAAGGGAGAAGACCATCAGGGCCCATCGAACAAGACCCAAATCCTACAGAGGTACAACAAACCATAGGAGGACACAAATAGTGCATCCCCTAAGAAAGCAGGCTATATCTTAGTGTGAAGCCATGGAGCAACTGGCTCTCAAACATAAAGCTGCAATCTGAACCCTCAAGGAACTAAGAAACAGATCTTTCTCAAAACAGTTTTGTAGGAAGACGAGCAAGGACGGCAACTTTGCTTTCCTAGGGACCAAGTGGTGCACCCAACACAAGCTCTCAAAGAGACACCATACCCACACACACATAGGAAAGGCCAGTGGAACCATGTTTCGCCTTCAAGAGAGTGAAGCATGGTCAGCGAGTAGCCTTTGCATGATAAACACTGCCTCTCAAGGGCCAAGCCATAAACGAGAAGGGAGCCGGGTTGTCCAACATGATAGGCCCCTGACACAACAGGCCCTGGACATGTGGGGTGTGGGCACAGAGGTGGTCTCTCCAGGAGCCACATTGGATCCACAAACCAGGGCCTCTGTGGCCAATCTGGTGCCACAAGAATCACCAGGCCTGCATGATGCTCTCTGGCAAATCACTTGCGCTATTAAAGAGGCTTCCGAGGCCAGGACTCAACCAAGGCAATGACGTCCTCAGAACCGAACTCCTTGCGGTGACTGAAGAATCTTTCTACCTTGGCAATGGGCCAGGTTGCCATTGGATCTATACAGAGACTGCCTCACCAGTCCAGGATCCACTGGAGTGCAGATGGAGCTAGCTACCACTCCTCAGGATTAAGGGTATGACAACTGAGAAAATTCATCTCTACAAGTGTCCACACCCAGAATGTGCTGTGCTGAAAATGCTAGAAGATTCCACTCTGCCCACTAAAACCATTTCCATGGCCATTGCCACACAGGATGAAGTTGGTGCAGAGGATGCTTATCAAAATGCTCACTGATCTTCATTATAAACCATATGGCATGGGTGTCGAAAATGGCCCCAGTTTACTCCCAACGACTGAGAGGGTCCCAGATGACTCTTGCTGTGATAGACTCCCCAGCTGAGGTCTTCCAGAAACTGGACCACTCTTGCTATCAACCTAGACTATGTCTGACTGAGACTTGGTCTGAATAAGCCAGTAGGCAAGATAAGTGTATACACAGATGCCCTCGCTCCTGCAACCACCATGATCTTGGAGGTGGTCTTTGGTGCTATGGTGAAACCAAAGGGCAGAACACATAACTGAAAGTGAGCACCCAGAACTGCAAAGCGCAGAAACCTTTCCTGGTCCTCCCGAATGGGAATATGAAAGTATGCTTCTGCTAGATCCAGAGGTGTGAACCATTTTCTGCTGCAAAGTTCTGGAATAACTGACATTAGCGTTTTGTCCAGAGGCGAGAGCCCTTCCGGAAGGCACTGAATCCTTTTAGACCGAGGATGAGCCTGAATGTGCCGTCCTCCTTCGGCATGATGAAGTAGATGGAGTACCTTCTGTAGCCTCTTTGGACAGGGAGAATGGGCATAATGGCCTGGAGGCAAACCAGCTTCTCCAGAGTGGACTGAACCACGGCCCCCTCGACCTTCTAACCATAGGGAGAGACCATGAAGGCATCTACAATAGGCTCCCTATGCACCAGGATGCAACTGTGATGAATAATGTCGAGGACCCATCGAGCAGTGGTAACCCAGGTACATTCCTGGTGAAAAGGACAGAGATAACTGCCCAGTGGAGGTACCTCAGAATTGACATCCTGCTTGTCACTGTGCTGCATGAAGAGTTGTTGGACCTATGATTCCTCCAAAAGTGCTCAAGGCCTATCCTCTGAAAGGCACTAGGGCATGCACGCCTCCAAGTCCTTTGCGAGAATCTCGAGAAACTCATGAACAGTTTTCCCTTAAAAATGAGCTTGGACAAAACAAGACTTAGATGCAGTGTCTACCATCCAATGTCGAAGTCAAAGCCACCTCTTCACTACCATGGCAATTGCAATGTCCTTAGCTGCTAACCAGACAAGATCATACATGCTATACATCCGAGCCAAAGTTTTGTCCTCTAGGAGTAACTGCACCCATTGGAAAAGGGCCTGTGCCATCAAGCTTCCACCAATTGCTGCCTGAAGGATAAGGGCGAGGCCAAGAACCCAGTCTTGAGTAGTGCCTCCACCTTACAATCCAACTGATCCCTAAGGGCAACTCCACCCTCTACCAGGATGGTAGTACACCTCTTAACAGTGGTAACATATGCATCCACTCTTAGAAAATGTAGCCACTTATCCAAATCCTGCTGAAGAAGGGCGCACAGCTTGCTGAAAACTGCAACACCCTTCAAAAAGTATTGCAGCAAGTCCCATTCCACCAATACCATGCTCTTAAGGACCCATGGAAATGGGAAGGCCTCAGGGGTTCTAAGGACCCCCTGCAACAAGGGGTCTGGCGCTGTGATTCTTCGTCACCAGTGGGAACATCTGAAATCTGTAAGGAGGAGGCCACTTGAGAAATCAGAGTCTCCAATTCATCTCTCCTGAATAGGTGGACAATGAGGGTGCTCTTCTTCCATGGATTTTTAGTTTCTTATTTAATTTTTTATTCATATAGGCATGTATGTATTTTTCTTATTGATTATTTTACCTCCTGCCTTTTGCCATCCCTTCACTTTTCTTTCTATTGTTTAGGGTTGTAGCAGGATCCCTCTCCTTGTTTTGTTGTACTTATTTTTGACCATGATTCAGAGTTCCAGAATAGACATACAGTTAACCATATAAGAAATAACTAAAACCTTACTAAAACAGTGAGAACCCTCATGTTAGCTTATTACCTTTAGTATTAATACATTTTGTGTTATGAAATATAAATTCAACCAAAAGATGGCAATAGAGCCTATAGGTAAAGTTTTACAATGCAATCAAATTAACTTACTATAAAATCCAGGAATGTGATAATCTACTGTTCACACTATGAATTGTTATGGCGACCATGATCCTCCCAAAATTAAATGCCTTTATTGGGAGCTGTTGTATTTGAGCTGGGGTTATCTAATCATCAGATCCTGAGTCTTGGCACTTGTTAACTAGTGAAGGATAATGTGGAGTCAGTTACTGCAGAGTGTAGCATGAAAGGAACAGATTACAAAGAAGATGACGTATGTTTTTGTGGTTCTGCTGATGCCAGAGATTAACCTGATACTGTTTTGGCCTGTTGATCTGTTGTCAAGGTATTTACCATACCATAATTGAGTGGTTTGTCACTATTTATGGAAGGCGATGTAATAAGACACACAAGGTAACATTGCAATAACCACAGCTTTAAAAACTTTTATACCTAAAACCATTTAAATGCAAGTGATTCAATGTCATATCATATGGTAAAGCTGCAGATCTATCTGAAATTGCCATTTAATAAAGTACAGGCAATAGTGGCTAACAATGAATGAGAATTTTTTTTTTTTTTACAAACATGGCAGGGGTATTAACTATTTAATTTTGGCTACTTAAGACAATATTTACACGCTTCATGTTTCATTAAAAAAATAAAGCAGATTGGGATGTTCCTCTCCCATTGCAAAGCTATGAAAATTACATGGAACCACCATATTTGACATGGCTTACAACATTTAGCTAAATCTATCTGCCATAATTTGTATTCTCTCAACTCCGTATCACTAGCGGAAACACACATTACAGATCACAAAAAAGGAGCAGTTCTCCTGAGACTGCAGCCCTTACAATATAACAAATCTAAATTTCAAGTAGGCCCCCACCCAAGACGACTTGGAAACATTACAGGCAGTATTCCATGGGATCTGTAAACTCACATCACACTTCGTACTAAACTTGTAAAGGGAGGCGTTTTCAGTTTCTTGGAAAGCAAACTGGTACATTAATAGTGTGGCCTATTTCAAGTCCAAATGCTCACAGCAGCCCCTTTTCATAAAAATAAACTGCCACCTTCAGACAAGGAGACAGCTGATAAACATCTTGCTTGATTCCAATGTACTGCATGACCTGAAACTCCACTTCTGTACTACATATCTATTAGTGTTTTTAACTCATTAATCTTGGCCTGTTTCATTTCACTTGAATTCATTTTCTTTGTAGCAAAGGCTCCTGCTGCAAGTTCTCTTTTCTTCTTCTGGATTTTCAGCATATTTTCTTCAACTGAATCCTTCACTATAAACTACACAAAAAAACATGTACCATACTTAGTAATAGTAATTTGTAACACAGTAATATTTTAATACTACATTGAAAGGTTATATGCCTTTGACTATATCACTTTTCCAACCAAATAGTGGTCTGTTGTTTGCGAGAGTAGAATGAATACCAAATTGTAAAAATGAAATACTCTCAATTTACTTCAGAAAGTATAACCAAATGACTTGCTTACTTTATCTCAAACATTTATACCATACGGTGTACCTGATTATTCAACAGTGGTAGTGGCAATGAGAGGTCTCAGAACTTGCGGGCCGCCAATGGTTGGTTTAAAACACCTATTGGACAGACGCCCTATGTACATCAACGACCTCAAAAAATGCTATCCACCACTGATTTTTTGTACTTCAAGTGGTATGCAGAGAAAAAGATTTAGAAGCTCACAGATTTCAACTAACAGCAGCAGTTGAAATCTGTGAGCTTCTAAATCTTTTTCTCTGCATACCACTTGAAGTGCGTCTACGAATGAGTTTCCCCTGAAGAAACCTTTAGGTGAAACGCTCACGAATAGCGCGCTAGATAGCGTCGGGATCATGACATTCATTGACATTGTGATTTGGCGGGACTTCCGTTGGACTGATTTGTGAGCTGTTCAAAAAAAGCTAAGTAACAGCGGTTATGTTCCTTTTTGGAAGTCACCAGCCTTTGTTCATTTTTGACTGCACACATAATTTACAATTTTTCCAAATAATTGTTTGAATGAATTTTATAAAGATTTTACAAAAAATCAGTGGTGGATAGCATTTTTTGAGGTCGTTGATGTACATAGGGCATCTGTCCAATAGGTGTTTTTAACCAACCATTGGCGGCCCGCAAGTTCTGAGACCTCTCCATTGCCACTACCACTGTTGAATAATCAGGTACACCGTATGGTATAAATGTTTGAGATAAAGTAAGCAAGTCATTTGGTTATACTTTCTGAAGTAAATTGAGAGTATTTCATTTTTACAATTTGGTATATCACTTTTCCTACAATGGCATTCTTGTTGAGTGCTGGTATGTGGTATCCTTCATGTATAATGCGTAGTTACTCACCTGTAACAGGTGTTCTCCAGGGACAGCAAGAATCAGTCCTCACATATGGGTGACATCAGTGCCAACGGAGTCTTGCGGAAGCATGTCCCCAGTTTTCAAAGAAAGCCTTTGGGAGATGCCACCACGCATGCGTGGTCCTCTTCCCGACCAAAGGTGCCATCTTATTCAGTCAGATGACATAAGCTAGAACTGACAAAGAAAATGGCAAAAAATTATAAAGCAATTCCAAGGGGAGGAGGGAGGGTTGTGAGGACTGATTCCTGCTGTCCCTGGAGAACCATCGCTCCGGTAGCCTGAACAAGAAGGGTCGGAGGGCAGGAGATGCCTAAAACCCCGAACAAATTACAGAGTACAGGCTGGCCGAAGGCACTGTCCCGTCAGGACTCCCTCTCAAGGCAGCAGTGAGCTGCAAAGGTGTAGATGGAGGACCAAGTAGCAGCCCAGCAGATGTCTGCTATAGGGACAGAGAGTAGGCTTGCAACAGAGATCGCCATAGCCCTGATGTTGTGTGCCGTGATACGGCACTCTAATGAGAGCCCAGCCTGATTGTGGGCAAAGGTGATGCAGTCTGACATCCAGGTGGACAGGGTTTGCTTGATAACAGCCTCCCCCAGTCGACTGGGGTCATAGGAAACGAAAATCTGTGAGGTTTTGTGGTAGCCCTAGGTACGTTGCAGGTAGAACAGGGCCCTCTTACAATCCAGAGCATGGAGAACGGCTGCCACCTTGTTGGCATGGGGCCATGAAAAGAAGGTGGGGAGCACCACTTCCTGGTCTTCGGAAAGAATTTTGGGTGGGCACAAAGCACGACCCTATTTTTGTAGAACCTGGTATAAGGTGGCTTGGCCACCAAGGCCTGAAGCTTGCTAACTCTGCGGGCAGAGGTGAACGCCAACAGGAAAAAGACCTTCCAGGAGAGATAACACAAATGGCAGGTAGCCAGAGGTTAAAAAGACGGCTTGGTGAGCTGCACCAGAACCATGTTGAGGTCTCATTCTGCTGGGGGTGGGCGGATGGGAGGCTTAAAGAGCAGAAGGCCCTGCATAAATCGGGTAATGAGGGGCTGCGCAGAAAGAGGTTTTCCCTCTATGGAATGATGGTGCGACGAGACTGCGCTAAAGTGCACTCTGATGGAGTTGGATTGGAGTCCAGTTTGCAAGAGTTGAAGCAAGTACTGCAGCACTGTGTGCACCCAGCAAGAGAATGGATTGACCTGTTGCTCCACACACCAAACTGAGAATCTGCGCCACTTGAAGGTGTAGGCTCGTCTCTTGGAGTTCTTACAAGAGGCCAGGAGGATTTCCTCCGCCTCCCTTGGGAGGTTGAAGGGTCCTAAGGCTACCTGTTCAGCAACCATGCTGTCAGCAACAGGGACCCCAGGGTGGGGTGAAGGAGGGAGCCCTCCTCCTGGGTCAGTAGCCCTGGGACATTCCCCAGAGGGATTGGGAGCTTTGTCGAGAGGTGGAGCAGCAGGGGAAACCAAGGCTGCCTGGGCCACCAGGATCATGGAAGTCTTGTCCCACAGGACCTTGAAGAGGGTCTGGGCGATTAGTGGTGTGGGAGGGAAGGTGTACAAAAGGCCCTCTGACCACAACATGCAATCTGCCCTATCCAGGCAGAGGAAGACCTCAACCTGGAGTGTGTCCAGATGAGCTCCTATGAACTCCAGATCTTGAGGTGGAGTGAGGTGAGATTTGGGTTGGTTTATCACAAACCCGAAATGCTGCAAGACCTTGATGGTGCAGGCTGTGGCCTGTTGTGCCTCAATGACCATGTCCCCTTTCACGAGCCAGTTGTCCAGGTATGGGAAGACGAAGGCCCCTTGGAGACGGAGGTAGGCAGCCAACACTGCCAGGCATTTGATGAAGCCCCTTGGTGCAGAGGCTAGGCCGAAGGGTAGTACTCTGTACTGGTAATGGTCACCCCTGACCATGAACCTTAAATACTGCCTGTGACTGGGATGAATAAGGGTATGGGTGCAAGCATCCTTTAGGTGCAAGGAGCATAGCCAATCTCTCTGCTGGAGTTAGGGCAGCAATGTTCCAAGGGAGAGCATCTTGAACTTCTCTCGCACCAGGAATTTGTTCAGGTTTCGTAAGTCCAAGATGAGCCTTAGGCCCTCTGTTCTTTTTGGGACCAGAAAGTAACAGTAGTAGAACCCTTTGCCCCTGAGGTGGAGGGGTACTGGGTTCCACGGATCTGTCCCTGATGAGGCCTGTGAGTTACTGCAATAGCAGGCCCTGGTGCAGGGGAGTCCGAAGGGGCTCTCCTGGAAAGAAAGGGGGAGGCGTCCAGTCCAAGTGAAGAAGGTAGCCTTCTCTGATCACCTGGAGGGCCCATGTGTCAGTGGTTATGGCGGGCTACCGATGGGCAAAGTGGATCAGATGCAACCCTGTTGGCAACTGCCCCCCCCCCCCGGGAGGAGGGGCATGCTCAGGGAGTCAAAATCCCGACCCAGCCTGGGCAGGAGCTGATGTTTGGGCTTAGAGCCCTTAAGCTTATATTGGCCTTGGCCCGGTCTTAGCCCTGCTGCGGGGTCAGGAGGGCCTGGTATTGGGGATAGTCCAAGTAAGGCTGGCCTTTTCAGTGAGAAGGGGGCCTCTTCCTTGACTGTTTCTTCTTGGGAAGAGTGGAGGTCTTCCTGGAGAGCAGAGTTTGAGTGACATACTGTGTCTCTATCTTGGCCGCCTTGTCCTCCATCGGTTTGCCGAAGAGGTTTTCACTGAGACAGGGGGCGTCGAGGAGTTTCTCCTGTACCCACTGCTCAAGTTCCAATGCCTGGAGCCAAGCCTGGTGTCCAGCACGGATGCCTGCGGCGGCCACTCTCATGTTAGACTCAAAGCCATTGTAGGCGGCTCAAGACATGTACTACGAATACTCCCCGACGCACTTTGTGAGGGTTTGAAATCGCTGGAGGTGATCTCCACCGAGACCTACCGAGAAACCTGTGAGTTCTTTTGCTAGGTCTGGGAGATACATGCCAATATACAGCTGGTAGGCTTGGAGTCGGCAACCTAGCATTGAGCCCTGGTAGCATTTGCGTCTAAGGGCATCAAGGGCGTGGGACTCCCTGCTTTGGGGCATGAAAGAGTGAGTCTTTGGGCTTTTCTGTCAGCGCATGGTCGACTCCACCAATATAGAGGTGTGAGGGATTTGCGCCTTCCGAAAGCCGGGGCCCCACTGGACCCAGTACATGGTATTGATGCATCGGCTAACTATTGGTACTAACGCCGATGTCTCCCACATCTGAAGGAGTCGCTGCCAGGGCCTCCTTAGGTGGAGCTTCGTACTGGATTTCCAACTCCTCTGTGCGAGGGTCCTCCTCTGACTCTACGGTGAGGGACAAGGCTTTTGCTACGTCTCGGACAAACTCGAGGAACGATGTTTCCTCGGGTGAGGACCAGCATCGCGATGCTGGAGGAGATGGAGCTGAGGGAGATCACGGTGCTTACATGTCTCCGCGGAAGCCTCATCCTTGGACTCCCAGTCTGAGTAGTCAGTTGAGGATTTGAGGCTGGATGGCTCCTGAGGCGTCGGGCTCAGCTTGGGTCTTTGGTGACCCATGGCAGCTGATTAGCTGGAGCCACAAGCAGAGATCCTCCCAGGGAAGATCTTGTTCCCGAGGAACAGGAGCGAGATCGAGACCTTTGTCAAGAATCAGCTTGAGGCTTGGGGCTCTTGAGGATCGTCTCGATGGCCTGGGGAGTCCTTGATATTGAGGTCCCTGCGGTCTCAGCACAAGCACTGGCGGGTCCAGGCATCGACGCTTGCTGCGAGGCAAGGAAGGCAATAACACTACGTTCCAATGCCATTATCCTGGCTTCCTACTCAGGATTTGCAGCCTTCAATGCGGAGACTGGTGTGATCAGATCCGGCGTCAGTGAGGAGAGGGCGTTTTAGACAGGACAGGCCTCAGGGGTCCGTGACCCATCACCGGAGGCCTCAGCATCTGTTCTGGGCATTTTCGCTGGCTGCTCCCACTCAGACTCCTCCAATACCCT
Source organism: Ichthyophis bannanicus (assembly GCA_033557465.1). NCBI lineage: Eukaryota > Metazoa > Chordata > Amphibia > Gymnophiona > Ichthyophiidae > Ichthyophis > Ichthyophis bannanicus. Next base: position 422,557,646 of record CM066038.1, read on the forward strand.
CTGGGAATTGTGGGACCTGGCACAAGATCTGCCGTTCGTGTCCGATTCCCAGGATGAGGTAGCTTGAGGATTTCTTCTTCTTCTTGTGCTCACGCTCTGGAGAACCCTTGTTGGCGTGTCCGCAGGCAGGATCGGATGCTGTGGGGGGTTTATGCAACTCTGATGATCCATGCAGGGCCTTTGAAAGTCGTCAGCAGAAGCAAGACGACATTTTCCACAGGTCAAATTCGGTCAGCGTCGACATCACTCATATTTGAGGACTGATTTCCTGCTTGTTTCTGGAGAACATCTAGATCAAATCTTAACTAGATGACCACTACTACTGGAGTGCAAACAGAAGGAAAAACATGCCCACTCTTACCAGCAGTAGGGATAATGATGGTTGTAGAAATAACAGTTACTCACCTGTAACAGGTGTTCTCCAGGGACAGCAGGAATCAGTCCTCACTTATGGGTGACGTCGGCACCGACGGAGCCCACGTGGAGCAATTCCCCAGCTTTCAAAGAAAGCCTTTGGGATTGCTGCCACACATGCGTTGGTCTTCTTCCCACCCAAAGGTGCCATCTTGCTCAGTCAGGTCCCAGAGCTAGAGCCCTACTAAGCAGAATGGCAAGGGAAGGACAAAAAAAATGCAATTCCTCAGGGGAGGTGGGAGGGTAGTGAGGACTGATTCCTGCTGTCTCTGGAGAACACCTGTTACAGGTGAGTAGCTATGTTTTCTCCAGGAACAAGCAGGAAGTCAGTCCTCACTTATGGGACTCCCCAGCTACAGGCTACCGAACCTGAAAGCCAAAAACGCCTCTGTGAGGACGTGAGCAGAAGCAGATGTCTGAAGGAAGCCCGAGTTTTCGGGTCAAGCTATCGGTAGCCGCAGAAGGGTCAGAGGGCAGGAGCTGCTTATACCCCGAATAGACTACGGAGTACAGCCTGGCCGAAGGCGCTATCCCGGCAGGACTCCCTCTCCAGGCAGTAGTGTGAGGCGAAGGCATGAGGTCTCTGAAAGAAAGGATATAGCGATTTTAGAAAAGGTTCAGAGAAGAGCCACCAAAATGGTAAAGGGGATGGAAGGATACTCCTATGAAGAAAGGCTAAAAAGGTTAGGGCTCTTTAACCTGGAAAAGAGACGGCTGAGGGGAGATATGATAGAAGTCTATAAATTAATGAACGGAGTGGAACGGGTAAACGTAGATCGATTGTTTACCTTATCAGAATATAGAAAGACTAGGGGACATGCAATGAAGCTACAGGGTAAACTATTTAAGACTAATAAAAGAAAATATTTTTTCACTCAACGTGTAATCAAACTCTGGAATTTGTTATCGGAGGATGTAGTAAAGGCTGTTAGTGTAGCTGGGTTTAAAAAAGGTTTGGACAAGTTCCTGGAGGAAAGGTCTATAAACCATTATTAAGAAGGGACCCAGGATATCAATGCTTGAACCAATACAAGCATTGTGGAACCTGTGTCCCTTGGGGAAACTGCTAGGTACATATGACCTAGATTGGCCACTGTTGGAAACAGAATACTGGGCTTGATGAACCTTGGTCTGACCCAGTATGGCATATCTTATGTTCTTATGTAAAGTTGGCAAGACCACCTCCTGATTGAGGTGGAAATCTGATACAACCTTCGGTGGGAACTTGGGATGGGTGTGAAGGACCACCTTGTTCCTGTAAAACCTGGTGTAGGGGGTCTTGGCCATGAGTGCTTGAAGTTCACCGACTCGCCGGGTCGAGGTCAGTGCCACCAGGAAACTCACCTTCCATGAGTGGTGCCAGAGCGAGCACATCATCGGCTCGAAGGGTGGCCGTGTCAGCTGCATGAGCATGATGGTGGGTTTGGAAAGCAGGAGGCCCCGCATGAAGCGGGAGACAAGAGGCTGGTCCTAGAGGGTTTTCCCTTCGACAGGCAAGTGGTTGGCCAAGATGGCGCTCAGGTGAACCCTGACCGAATTGGACTTCAGTCCCACCTGAGAAAGGTTAAGAAAGTTCTAGAGAACCCAATGGGTGGAGCAGGAGAATGGGTCGATCTGGAGCTTGGAGCACCAGATCAAAAACTGATGCCATTTCAGGGCGTAGGCACACCTCATCAAGTCCTTCCTCGAAGCGAAGAGGATGTCCTCGATCTCCACCTGGAGGTACAGCGAGGCTAAAGAGACCTGTTCAGCTGCCAGGCCATCAGGGATAGCGAGACCAAGTTCGGGTGAAGCACCTGCCCCTCCCTCTTGCATCAGCAGACCGGGGGTACTGCCCAGGGGAACTGGAGGCTTCGACGAGAGCCGGAGTAGAAGCGAGAACCAAGGTTGTTGAGACCACGAAGGAACCACGAGAATCACAGAGGCTCGGTTGCAGTGGATCTTGTGGAGGGTCCTCGCCAGGAGAGGAGTGGGAGGGAACATGTACAGCAGCCCAGAGGTCCAAGTCAGGAGGAATGCATCTGGGGCCACCCTGCTTGGGTGTGGTGTCAGCCCGCAGAAGCGGGGGAGCTGCGAGTTCACCGGGCTGGCGAACAGGTCCATGGACGGAGTCCCCCAATGGCGGAACAGGTGGACAGCCACCTGTGGACTCAGGCGCCAGTCATGTGGGTGGAGAAGCCTGCTGAGCCTGTCTGCAAGGACACTGTCTTGGCCCGGGAGGTAGACAGCTCTTAAGGTCATGCCTCGGCACACTGCGAAGGAGCAGAGGAGGACTGCCTCCCGGCAGAGGAGGCGGAGAGAGCCCGTGCCCTCCTCCTGGTTGATGTAGAACATCGTGACTATCGTCGGTCTGCAGAGCACCAACCTGCCCCTCAGGTGGTGCTCAAAGACCTTCAAGGCCAACCAGACCGCTCGAAGCTCAAGCAGGTTGATCCGCTGTCGAGATTCCTCGGGTGACCACCTTCCCTGGGTACAGAGGCAGCTACAGTGGACTCCCTAGCCTAACAGCGAGGTGTCCGTCATCAAGATGAGTTTGTATGGATGAGTCTGGAAAGGCATGCTCCGACGGAGGCTCTGGGGGTCCTGCCTCCAGATTAGGGACTCGACTAGGCTGCAAGACACCCGGACGGGGTCCCGGAAGCTGCCTGAGGCCTGGGTCCATTATGTCCAGAGACACCACTGGGCCGCTCCGTGCACCGTTGAGGCCATGTGCCCAGGAGGCATAACATGGCCCGCGCCGAGACTTTGGGCCAGCCCTGGACCTCATAAGCCAGAGCGCGGAGTGGATCCACACGTGGTCGCACGTTCTGTGTCGAAAAGAGCACCAATGAACTCCAGGGTCCGCACCGGTATGAGGTGGTACTTGGAGTAGTTGATCAGAAAACAGAGGCGCTCGAGGAGGAGAGCTGTGTGCGATGCCGAGAGATGAGCCTCCTCTGCTGAGGTGCCTGAGACGAGCCAATCGTCTAGGTAAGGGTAGATGGATATGCCCTGCAGCCGGAGGTGGCCTGCGGCCGTCGCCAGGCACTTGGTGAAGACTCGAGGGGCAGACGCGGGCCCAAAGGGAAGCACTCTGTACAGGAAGTGCTCTCCCTGCACCCTGAAATGCAGGTACGTCCTGTGCTTGGTGTGGACAGGAATGTGAACGTAAGCATCTCCGAGATCTAAGGAACATAGCCAATCGCCCTGCCGGAGTTAGGGCAGCAGGATGCCAAGGGATATCATTTTGAACTTCTCTCGCACCAGAAACTTGTTCAGGTTCCTGAGGTCGAGGATGGGGTGTGGGGCGCAGGCCCCCATCCTCTTCGGAATGAGAAAGTACCGGGAATCAAATCCCTGACCCCGGAGGTGCGGTGGGACCTTTTCGACCGCCTGTTGGCCGAGGAGACTGTGCAACTCTTGCTGCAAGCAAGCCTGGTGCGAGGGAAGCCGGGTAGGCTCCGCTGGAGAGAAGGGAGGAGGGGATCTGTCCAGGCAAAGGACGATACCTGTTCTGGATCACCTGTACGACCCTGGTGTCCGAAGTGATAGCCACCCATTCGGGGCGAAAAGAGACAGGTGTCCTCCCCACAGACAGAAGCGACCCCGGGGGCAAGAGGCTATGCTTTCGGTGTCAAAACCCCAGTGCTAGCTAGGATGGCGCCGGTGTCTGGGCCTTGGGCACCATAGGCTTCCGATGACCCTGAGCACCCCCCCTTTACCCAGAGCGCTGGTCGTCGGCGTGGGGGCAGGCGGGTATGGCAGGTATCCCCAGTAGGGGAGCCCTTTCCTCTGGAAGAAGGGCTTTTTGGTGTGCTGCTTCTTCCGTGGAAGCGAGGATGTTTTGCGAGAGAGATGAGTGCGAGTCACGAATTCAGTCTCGATCTCGGCTGCCTTGTCCTCCATCGGCTTGTCGAACAGTTTTTCACCGAGGCAGGTGACATCCAGGAGCTTCTCCTGGATCCACTGTTCTAGGTCCGAAGACTGGAGCCACGCCTGGCGACGGGCTCCGATCCCCACCGCCGCTACATGGGCAGAAGATTCAAACCCGTCATAAGCATCACGGGAAAGGTATTTTGAGCAATCTGCAACCGACCTCAGGAGGAACTGGAACCTGAAGAGGTGCTCCCCACCCAGACCTGCGGAAAAACCGCAGAGCTCCTTGGCGAGGTCGTGCAGGAACATACCCATATACAACTGGTACGCCTGGATGCGGCATGCCAACATAGATCCCTGGTAAGCCTTGCACCCGAGGGCGTCAAGGGCATGGGATTCCCTGCCAGGCGGGACCAAAGAGTGTGACTTTGGACTGTTCTGTTTGCGAATTGCAGATTCGAATACCATGGAGGTGTGAGGAAGTTGGGTCTTCTGAAACCCCGGACTGCACTGGACCCTAGACATGGCATCGAGTCTCCTACTAACAATAGGGACCAAGGCAGGCGTTTCCCACATGTGGAGAATTAGCCGGGATAGAATGGACAGTATCGGAACCGTAAGAGACTCCCTGGGCGGAGACTCGTACTGCAAGATGTAGAGTTCCTCTGCCCTCGGCTCCTCCTCAGTCTGCGTCGGCAGGTTGTAGGCATGAACGATATCCCACACAAATGCCAGGAAAGAGGTGTCCTCTGGAAGGCGACCGCCTTTGCGAGGCGGGCAGGGATGGGTCAGAGGGAGATCCCTGTGGGCATGGGTTTCCGGGGAAGTGCCCCTGTCCGAATCTCAGCCCAAGAGGTCCAAGGAGGACTCGGCATCAGGCTGGTCCTTGCGCCCTGTGGCTGAGGCCCGCTTGGAGCCAGAGGCACTGGCTCTGGAAGACCTCGCCCCCAAAGAATGGGATGGCGAGCGAGACCAGTGCCGAGGACGCTCACGAGGCCCATGGTTCTCGGGGGTTTCCAGGGCAGTTTTTGGGACCCCAATCAGGTGACCCTCATTCTCGAGGCGCAAGCCAGCCATGCTGGGCAGTGAGGAAGGCAGAAATGCTGCGCTCCAGTGCCAGCATCCGGGACTCCCACTCGGGAGTGGTCCCTGCGATGCCAACACCGGGGTTACCGGGTCTGGCATGAAGGAAGAGAGGGGGCCTCACCGGGACAACCCTCAGGAGACCGGGCGCCACTGCCAGAGGCCTCTGTGTCCATATGAGGTACTTTTAGAGGCTGCTCCTTGTCCGACTTTCGGGAACGCCAGGGAGGGCTAAGGGAAGGAGCACAAGACTGCTCATGCTTATCTGTAGCCCCCGACAGCGACTTTGAGGTCTTCCTTCGCCGTTGCACCTTGAGTGAACCCTGATTCGAGTGACGCCTAGGCTGCGGGGACACTGTGGGGGACCCCGCCAGCGGTGGATCGGAACGGCGAGGTGCCACCGGGGATCCCGGGGGCTGCCTTGCGGAAAATGTTGTTGGACTTCTGCTTGCGGCTGAGCAAGGCCTTAGCCAACATTTTCTTACAGAGTGAGCAGAGCTCTGGGTTGTGGTCAGCCCCCAGACACCGTAGACAGCAGTCGTGGGTGTCAGTGAGTGACATTCTTGGAGCATCTGTCACATTTCTTAAATCCGGTGGCCATAGGGGCAAAAAGGGCCCCTGCAAGGTTGAAAACTCTCGAGGCCAGCGATTGCAGAAAAAAGGGCGTGAAAAGGGCCCGACAGAAAAAACACTAAGGAGTAAAGAAAAGGGATCTCCTAGCTTACAGCAGAAGCAGGGGTGAAGGGGAGGACAGAAGAGGACTGGTACAACCGGAAAAAAGGAGCCAAGAGGCCAAAGTCAAAAAGCCTTTTCCGAGGGATGAGGACATGTGTCCAAAGGGCTCCGCAGAAAAAGGGAGACTAAGCAAGATGGCACCTTTGGGCGGGAAGAGGACCACGCATGCATGGCAGCAATCCCAAAGGCTTTCTTTGAAAGCTCGGTAATTGCTCCGTGTGGGCTCCGTTGGTGTCGACATCACCCCATAAGTGAGGACTGACTTCCTGCTTGTTCCTGGAGAAAGTGCAGAATCTTCAGGAGGAGATAAGACTCCTGGTGCAATTACAGTCAACCTACTCATGGACTTACTGCAGCAGGAAACAGACCACAGAAGCCTATAAACAAATTAAAAGGACCCCAGAAGATACACTTATTTTTCTGTTATAAACACTACATTTAAATCAAGAGGGTTCACAAATAAAGGATTCCAAAAACTAGAAAATATAACTATCAAAGTAAAAAAAACGGCACAGATGCAAATTCAGAAAGCAGCTCTTTGGCTCAATGCATATATTAAGACAAGCACTAGCAGTCAACCATACCTAACATGGTTTCTGAGTTGCTCTTGTCAGGGTATGCACAAAAGTAATCCATTTGGACACAATGCCCCCAGGAGAAATGAACCATGTTGATTCTTTCCATACCATCCTATTTGAATAGAATTTCTACTTTACCTTGGTGATGATTACGTCTTGCTTCTGGCCAAGCCTGTGGCACCTGTCAAAACACTGCTCCTCTGCAGCAGGATTCCAGGCCTGCAAAATATATACCTGTTCATAAAACCTGCCTCAGACACTTACATAATTAGATCATCAATCATTTCAAGTATCTATCTTTACAGAAGGTGGCATCAGCAAACAAAGAAATGTTTTGCAGACCCACAGACTCAATACATTGAAGAGGGCAGCAGAAAAGGCCTTCTCTTGATAACCCTTTTTGCTGCTTTTTCAGTCTTTAAGCAACAAATAATTGCTAGGTTTGCCCAAGAAAAATCATAGCACCCGATTAGTGGATTTGCCCAGGGCCAGAAAAAAAAGTAACAGAAAACTTGGGTACCAGCCAACATATTTGGTTATTTAGCTCTCTGTTTTGGGCTTTAAAAAATTTTTTTTTACCAGTTTCATTTCTTCTTTTCCTTCCATTTTTATTCTCCCTCTACTCCAGTAGTTCTCAACCTTTTTTGTACCGTGACCCCTTTTACCGTTGGTCAACTTGTGGTGACCCCCAATGATAAAATCAAATGCGTCTCTCTTCCTTTACCGTTAACGCATTGTTGCTGTAATCATTTGTTGAATTATTAATATATTATAGGCCTTTGCAATATGTTTTTATTTATAAAATACTTATTTAAACCACAATAATTAATCAAAACAACAAGTAACAATATTTGATTTCAAAATGATGATGATTTTGTAGTCAAATCACTAATATGAAATAAAACGAAATTAGGTCTTACCTGCTAATTGTCTTTCCTTGAACTTTCTCCGGGCCAGTCCAGGGAAAGGTAGGGTTGTCAATCCCCTATAGCAACTGAGGACTGAATGCTTCAAGTTTTCTGAGAGGTGAAGCCACTCCCCCTTAGGGCTAACCATCAGTCTCCTTATGACAAAGCAACTAAAGAGAAAAAACTGAAAAGAGTAGATTAACCCTTGAAAAACTGATAACAATCTATAGTTCTGGAACAACAATAAAGGAAGAAATACGCTTCCCTTGTACACTTCTGACAAATCATTATTTTTTTTTATTTTATTTTTTTTAAAGAGTAGGTACTATAGAGCTACCTGAGTGTAGCATCGTTTGCATGCGCCCCGCCCCCAGTTGTGCTTCTGGAGCGAAAACGCTGAGAAAATGACATTCCTTGACGATGCCGAAAAAAAAGATACGGGGACACTGCTTACAAAATAGGCGGAACCTCAGGGTGGGACCCTGGACTGGCCCGGAGAAAGTTCAAGGAAAGACAATTAGCAGGTAAGACCTAATTTCGTTTTCCTTATCACTTCTCCGGGCCAGTCCAGGGAAAGGTAGGGCAGTACCAAAGCAGTACCTAATTCTGGGAGGGACCCGCCAAACCTGAGATAAGAGCCGCGGCCCCCACCTTAGCATCGTCCCGGGCTTGAACATCTAAGCGATAATGCTTCGCAAACGCATGTAACGAAGACCACGTTGCTGCTCTGCAAATATCCACCGGCGGAATACAAGCGAATTCCGCCCAGGAAGTTGCTTGAGCTCGAGTGGCATGAGCTCGTAACGTTTCAGGCAGCGATAGTCCGCGGACAGAGTAAGCTTCGGAAATGGCTTTACGTACCCACCGGGCAATGGTGGACTTCGAGGCTGCGAGACCCTTTCGAGGGCCACTGAACTGGACAAAGAGTCTATCCGTCTTACGAATAGACTTGGAAAGACGAAGGTAAGTCTTGAGAACGCGAGCCAGATCCAAATGCCGAAGCGCCCGGTCCATGGGAGAATGGGAGGAATCCGAGAAAACCGGCAACGCTATAGATTGGTTAACATGAAAAGACGAGAGGACTTTCGGCAAAAAGGCAGGAACCGTGCGCAGCAACACCCGCTCGGGAAGAAACTGCAAATAAGGTTCCCGAGAAGATAAGGCTTGCAAATCCGAAATTCGGCGCGCCGAACACAAGGCGACCAGAAAGGCCGTTTTCCAAGAACAGTGCCGTATCTGCTGTGAGCAAATGGATTTTAAAGGAGAGTGAGACAACGCATCCAAAACCACATTCAAGTCCCAAGGAGGAACCACCGAGCGAACTGGAGGACGGATAATCTTAGCCGCTCGCAAAAAACGACGCACATCGTGATGCGCAGAGAAAGACGGCGCCGCTGCACCAGACCTCGAAAACAGGCAAGCGCAGCAATTTGAACCCTAAGAGTACTAAGAGCCAGCCCCTTGTCCAAGCCATGCTGTAAGAAAAGGAGAAGCTGCGGCAATGAAGAAGACATCGGCCGAATATTGCGCCGATCACACCAAGTTTCAAAAAGGCGCCAAACCCTGACATACGACAGAGAAGTCACCGGCCTCTTAGACTGCAGCAAAGTAGAAATCACTGAGGCATCATAACCTTTGCGCGTTAATCGCGTCCTTTCAAGAGCCAAGCCGTAAGCAAGAAGCGATCTACCCGTGGCATGAGAATCGGACCTTGATGGAGAAGATTTGCGCGGACCGGAAGAGGCCACGGCTGATCTACTAGGAGCCGAACTAGATCTGCATACCAAGGTCTGCGCGGCCAATCCGGGGCTATGAGGATCACCATCCCTCTGTGCCGGGCAATACGCTGGAGAACTCGACTCAGCAGCGGCCAAGGAGGAAAAACGTACAGCAGAGAATCCGGAGGCCAGGGTTGAACGAGAGCATCGAGTCCCTCGGACATGTGTTCCCTGCGCCGGCTGAAGAAACGATTCGCTTTGGCATTGCTGCACGTCGCCATCAAATCCATTGTTGGTTGCCCCCAACGCAAGGTGAGTTCGTGAAATACCGCCACATTCAACTCCCACTCTCCGGGATCGAGAAGATGACGGCTGAGATAATCCGCTTGCACATTCTCCGTGCCCGCCACATGAGCCGCGGAAAGCGCTAAGAGATTCTGCTCCGCCCAAGTCATCAGCGTGTGACATTCGGCCAAGAGAGAAGGAATTTTGGTCCCCCCTTGACGATTTATATACGCAACCGTGACTGCATTGTCGGAAAAAATCTTGACTGCCGATCCCTTGAGAAAGGAAGCAAATCGAAGGAGCGCCAGACGAGCTGCCCGGAGCTCCAACCGATTGATGGACCAGGAGCTCTCCTCGGGGGACCAAGTACCCTGAGCAATATGTGTCAGACAGTGAGCCCCCCAGCCGACCAGACTGGCATCCGTGGTAACCAACACCCAGGAGGGTTCCAGCAAGGAAACTCCCACTGACAGATGTTCCCGAACTAACCACCACTCGAGACTGTGTCTGACGAGAATCGAATAGGGTAGGCGCTGTGAGAGAGGATGAAGTTGAGGAGACCAACGGGACAACAAAGCCTGTTGTAAAGGCCGCATGTGTGCCTTGGACCACGGAACCAGGTCTAGCGCTGCCGCCATGGATCCCAATAGCTGTAAATAAGTCCATGCAGACGGAGTCGTTAACTGCAGGAACGCTTGAACCTGCTGAACCAGCTTGTCTATGCGGACTTCGGGCAAAGAGACCCTTCCCCGCTCGGTGTCGAAAAGAGCTCCCAGATAAACCATCCGCTGTGACGGAACCAAGAGACTCTTGGCCTGATTGAGTACCCAACCGAGTTGCTCGAGCAGCTGCACCACGCGAGCCGTCGCGGCGATGGAATCGATCAGGGAATCGGCCCTGATCAACCAATCGTCGAGGTATGGATGAACGCGGATGCCCTCTTTCCGAAGCGCCGCTGCAACCACTACCATGAGCTTCGTGAACGTGCGGGGAGCTGTAGCCAGCCCGAAGGGCAACGCTTGAAACTGGAAATGACCCTCGGGAAGGGCAAAGCGCAAATAACGCTGATGCGATGGCCGGATGGGAATATGAAGATAGGCCTCTGTGAGATCTATTGAGGTCAGAAATTCTCCCGGTTGCACCGCCCGAATTACGGTACGAAGCGTTTCCATGCGAAAGTGTGGCACCCGCAAAGTACGGTTTACGGCTTTGAGATCGAGTACTGGCCGAAAAGAACCGTTCGGCTTGGGCACCACAAAATAAATCGAGTATCGACCGCAACCGTATTGATCGAAAGGCACGGGAACGATCGCCTGTAAGTGTAAGAGGCGCGATAGCGTTTCCGCGATGGCTTCGGCTTTCCGCCCCGCGCCGCTGGGGGACATCACAAACGCGGGAGGTAAGGGGGACGCAAAATCGAGAGCATAGCCTTTCTGAATGATCTCCAACACCCACCTGTCGGAAGTAATGGTGGTCCAAGCCGTCAGAAATGCCCGTAGTCGCCCGCCTACCGGCACTAACGGCTGGACCAGCAAACCTTCATTGGGGCTTCTTAACGATGGGCTGAGGCGCCCCAAAGTAGGACTTGTTAAAGCCCCTGGCCCCCCGAAAGGACTCTCCACGAAAGCTGGAACGGCCTCTGGCATAGGGGGTAAAACGCGCCCCCGAAAACGACGGGAATCTCTGCCAGAGCCCCGAGATACCGATCCCGAGCGACCCGGCTTGGGTCTATCCTCCGGCAAACGGCCGCCTTTGGAATCCCCTAAATCCTTAACAATCTTCTCCAAGGCTTCACCGAAAAGCAACTTCCCCTTGTAGGGCAACTTACTGAGACGCAATTTGGACGACACGTCCGCCGACCAATTGCGCAGCCAAAGAAAGCGTCTAGCCGCTACGAGAGACGCCATAGTTTTAGCCGCAATCCGTAACAAATCATAGAAGGCATCTGCCATATATGCCGCGGCTGACTCTAATTTTGCTGCGTCGGGTATGGCAGAAGGTTGCTCACCCGAGCCGTCCCCTTGTAACCAGCGAATGGAAGCTCGAGAAACGTACGCCCCACATATCGCTGACTGCAGCGCCAGAGCGCTGGAATCAAAGGCTTGTTTAAGAAGGATTTCCAACTTCCTATCTTGGAGGTCTTTGAGAGCCGCTGCCCCCTCGACCGGAATGGTAGTCTTCTTGGTGACAGCGGAAACAATAGCATCTACCTTCGGCATGTGCAACAAATCCTTCACTTCCTGGGGAAGAGGGTACAAGCGTGCTAAAGCGCGGCTACCACGCAGGGACGCTTCCGGACATTCCCATTCGGACTCAATCATTTGCTTGATCACCCGATGGAGAGGGAAACAGCGTTGTTCTGCTTTAAAGCCCTGCAATAAGGGATCTTCTAAGGGCTCCTGCGAAGAGGAAGGAAGCAAAAGGTGCAGAGCTGTTAAAGACTGAGAAATGAGAGCCGAAAGCTCCTCCTTACGGAAGACGCGGAAGACATTGGGATCCTCTCCCGGAGCAATCTCCCCTTCCTCCAAGTCTTCCGTCTCAAAATCCAAAGGAACCTCAGCTCCCACCTCTGAATCTCCCTGAGCCAGGGAAATGGCCGGATCCTGAGGAGGAAAAGAGATCAATATAATCTGGCATAAAAACCTTAGCCTGAGATGATCCCTCACCAGGATCCGCAGGCTCGGTATTCCGTACCGGCAAAGGCATAGGAGATGAAACTGAACCTGAGAAGGAAACTGGCTGAGAGGATTTCATTAAAAACGCTGTATGCATAGCCAGAATAAATTCCGGTGAAAAACAGGAAGGAATCCCCTCTGGAGACTCAGAAACTGCATCAGCAAGCTTTGCTGGGCGTTTAGGCTCCTTAGATGTCTTAGATCTGCTTTTATGAGGCCGAGGCTGCTCCGGTACGGCAGACTCCGTTGGAGACAAAATGGCCGCCTTTCCTGCCTTTTCGGGCGGTAAAGCCATCTCCTGTGAGCCCTGCAAAGACTGCTCAGCCATAAGAAAAAAAGACCACGGCACCCAAAAGGAAAACCGCGAAGGAGAACGAACGCGCCGGACAGGCACCCCCGAAAAAGAAAATGAAACCACGCGGCTCAAAACCGCGCGGCGGTACTTTATGAGGAAAAACGCAGAAACGTTACCAACTCACCACAAAAAATAAGGAGCCGGTCCCGCGAAGCCGCTGCCAGCGGCAGGTACAGCAAGAGGTTTCAGCGCTACGGTAGAGGTACAACTGGGGCCCCCAGGATCCTCTAAAAATGGAGACGGAGGCAGGCAATAGGGCAGGCTCTACCCCGCACTGCAATCAGTAGTAGAAGTCACGTCTCAGCGCTCTTAAAGACACAGAGTTAAATATAGATGTGCACAATTTGTATACCAGAACTATAGAAATCAGCTCTGCTAGAGCTAATATGGGTAAAACAAATAAAGAGAAGAGGGAGAAATTTTAAGACGATCCTCTATAGTTGCTGAGGACTGAAAGACTGATGGTTAGCCCTAAGGGGGAGTGGCTTCACCTCTCAGAAAACTTGAAGCATTCAGTCCTCAGTTGCTATAGGGGATTGACAACCCTACCTTTCCCTGGACTGGCCCGGAGAAGTGATAAGGAAAATTACTTTTTCTACCTTTGTTGTCTGACCAATTTATTCTCTGATCATGCTGGTCCCGATCTGAGGCTTCTGCTTTCCTGTCTTCTCTTAGCTCTCTTTCTGTGGTCTATGGTCCATCTGCCAGTTCTTATCTCTTTTGTTTTCTTCACTTCTTTCCATCAGCCTATTTCCAGTCCCAGTAACCCTCCCCAGTATCAGCCCCTTTCCAGTCCTCACTCCCAGTACCTTCCAATGTCAACTTGCATTCCCATGACTGCCACTGGTGTCCATTCCCTTCCAGTCCCCCTCCTTCCCCACTGATCAGTCCCTTCTAGTACAAATACCATGGCAGCCCCTCTCAGATCCACTCCCTTTCAGTTCCATTCTCCCATCCCCTTGTATCAGCCCACTTGTAGCCTTAGCCCCCAGTTTTCTTCCAGGGCCAGCAGCTCTATCCTCCCCTCCCCACAATCAGCCCATTCCCAGTCAAAGCCCCCTAATCAGCTCACTTCTAGTGCTAATCCTCCTCAACCCCATTACCAGTGCTAGTCTCCCCTAATCAGCCCAATACCAGTCCTACCCCCCATCAGCTCATTTCCAGTGCTAGTCCCCCCTCAACCCCATTACCAGTGCTAGGCTCCCCTAATCAGCCCATTTCCAGTCCTAACCTCACTGATCAGCTCATTTCCAATGCTAGACCCCCATCAGTCCATTACCAGTCCTACCCCCTCTTGATAAGTCCATTCCCAGTCCTAGCCTTCCCTAATCAACCCATTACCAGTCCTAGCCCCCCATCTGCCCATTACCAGTGCCAGCACCCCCATCAGCCCATTATAATCCTAACCCGCACTGTCTCTCGCCTCTGTCCAGCATTTATCCCGTCTGTCCAGTATGTCCCCCTGTCTCTCCCCTTTGTCCATGCCAGCCTACTCCCTCCATCCCTCCATGTCAGCCCCCCTCCCTCCATCCATCCATATCAGCCCCCTCCCTCCCTCCCTCCATGTCAGCCCCCATCCTTCCATCTGTCCATGTCAGTCCCCCTCCCTCCATCCATCCCTCCATGTCAGCCCCCATCCTTCCATGTCAGCCCCCCTCCTTCCCTCCATCCATCCATATCAGCCCCCATCCTTCCATCTGTCCATGTCAGCCCCCACCCACCATCCATCCATCAGCCCCCTCCCTCCATCCCAGCCCCCATCCTTCCATCTGTCCATGTCAGCCCCCCCCTCCCTCCCTCCATGTCAGCCCCCCTCTGTCGATGTCAGCCGTGTTGCAGGTTCCCTGCCCCCTCATCCCCTCTCCTCATGTCTGCCTCCCTTCTAATGCAGCCGCGGCTCCCTGCCTCTTAGGGAACCGCGGCTGTACCTGTAAAATCGTTGCGGAGCCCTTCCTGTCTCGATGGGCTCCATGCAGCATTGTCCCGCCTCCAAAGGAAGTTGTTTACCACTTCCTTTGGAGGCGGGACAATGCTGCACAGAGCCCGTCGAGACAGGAAGGGCTCTGCAACGATTTTACAAGTACAGCCGCGGTTCCCTAAGAGGCAGGGGAGCCGCGGCTGCAGAAGGCGGCAGTGAGTTTGCCGGAGTTTGCTGCTGCCGAGAAGCGGACTCGGCAGCAACTTGTGCGCATCTTAATTTTTTTTTTTTTTTTTTTAACTTGGTGGAGGCTAAGCGACCCCCGCTAAATCCTGTGGCGACCCCCGTGGGGGTCGCGACCCACAGGTTGAGAACCGCTGCTCTACTCTCTCTGGGAAGATTCCCCTCCCTCTGGGTACTCTCCTTCCAATTCCAACTCCCACCTTCTTTGCCTCCCTCCAATCTTGTCCACTCCATCCAGCTTATTCTTTTTGGCCCAATAGTGGTAGCTGCCATGACTCTGTCCCATATAGCTTTATTGGTGGCAGCAGTGGCTGTATCTCTCCCAAAGATACCAAGGCTCAACCTTTTAGGCACCCAGGAGCTCTCCAGCCCTGAAAGATGCTGAAGGATTACAAGAAAAGCATGAGAGATGGCATGTTTGGACACCCATCATTTTCTGCATTGAGTTCTTCAGCTTTCTACTTTATAGAATAAAAGTTAGGGAGAGTCGTTGCTGTGTGGCTTGAAATTAAATGAAAAAAAATATAGCTCTTCGGGTTTATTTCTTTGTATAATTTACTCTTAGCCTGGTTTGGTAGGTGGAAAAATGACTGTCAAGGAGAATGCTAATCAACTGACATCTGTACCTGCCAAAGGAAGGAGAGAAAATAGTAAGGACTCACTGGATCCATCAGAAATACACGTGAGGCTGCAGTCAGATTTAAGCCAACTCCACCAGCTTTTAGAGACAGCAGCATTATGGTCGGCGATTCAGGTATAGAACTTTGAAAGCACCGAATTGCTTCTATTCTTTTCTTCTGTGTCATGGAACCATCCAGGCGAGCAAACACAAACCCAGATTCTCTAAGAAAGGAAGGGGGGAAATAAAAATACTCCTCCGTGTATTGCTATGACAACAATCCATCTAGTAACTTGACCACCCCTACAAATTCCGTATTTAAACATTTATTACCAGGAATGAAATAGTCAACAAGTAATACCTAACTGTAAGTCTCCAGTCTGATCATTTGTAGATGTCTCCTTAGTCAATGTTCCACGTTATTTTGCAGAATTTATATTCAGCTTCTCGTAAAATGATTGAAACTTGATAAAACTATATAAAGCTCATTTCTTTTAGACATTTTTTCATAATTCAGCTCACCTCAGTGGAGTTTCTATTATAGAAAGAAATGCTGTAAACTGAGAAACAATTAAACTCTTGATTGTTGGATTCTTCTTCCTTAGCTCTATCAAAGCATGCATTAGAGCACTGACCTGTAAAACAGAATGTAAAACCTAGCATTATAATCACAGCCATGCTTTAAGAGGACAATCCTCAAACGCCATTTGTGGGAGTAAATGTTTTTTTTTAACTATGTTATGGGCATATAAAAATGCATGTGCTGTTCTACAATGTGTATACTTTCTTCTACACCAGGGGATTCTTAACCCAGTCCGCGGGATACACCTTTCCACTTAGGTTTTCAGGATAACCACAATGAATATGCTAGAGAGAGATTTGCATGCACTGCCTCCATTGCACGCAAATCTCTCATATGCACACCGTACACATACTGTATTCACTGTTCTTTTCCTGAAAACTTGAGTGGATAGGTGTGTGTCCTGAGGACTGTGTTGAGAATGCCCGTCCTGCACTGAGTAAAGATGCTCTTAGGGGCAGGGATTAGAATGACACACACACTTTTGCATTTTGAGAACTACAGACATTTTTGAAGAGGAAAGGTATCCGAGGAAAAGTAGGTACAGATCTCTGCAGACACTTTTTTGTTAGTCAGTTTTCAAAAGGAACGTATGCGTTACTTTCCTTTAAAAAAAAGTCCATAGAGAAAAGCAGATGCAACTTCAAAACTACCCGCAGACATTTGAAAATTGCTCCCTAAATCACAAATACACAGTATATACCCAACTAAGGTTCAGCATGAGGCACCGTCCACTGTGGCATAGAAGATTTAAGGCCAGATGTATTAAATGCAGTTTTCCTTTCTGGAGGTAAATTTATTTATAAATTTGTTATACCATTTTAGTAAAAGATGACATATTACTTACCAGTTAATTTCCATTCCTTGAGCCGTGCTAGACCAGTCCAGACAAGTGGGTTGTGCTCCCCTACCAGCAGACTGGTGGAGACAAAGAACCAATGAAAAACCCAGGTTTCAATAACATCACTTCTACTGTATTTTATTTATTATTAGTGCTTATTTACCACCTTTCGTGAATCAAAGCGGTTTACAAAGAACTCAAAACTGATAACAGTTACGTTTAACAGTGTTGACATAATTAACAAGATAAACAGGCTAATACATAAAACAACTTAGCATGAGTTAGAGTTAACTTGGAGTGGGTGGGGGTTAGGAAAAACAACTTAGGAGTATTGTTGGTTTACTTTTGTAATTGTTTATAAGAGAGCGGCAAGCTCTTTGGAGGGATACAGTTCATAATAATCATCATGTAGGGGGATTTGAATAATGTTTGATTGAATAAGTTGTAAGCATTGACTGTTCTGTGGAGTTTTATTTAAGTAATTCATTTGCAAAAGTGTTCGTTGAACAAATAAGTTTTTAACTGTTTATGGAAGGCTACTGGGTCTCCTTGGTGGCTCTTAAGTCTTCTGGAAGGGAATTCCATAATTGTGGTGTGTATAAAGAGAATGTTCTCTATTGTATGCCTCTATTCACCTCAGTCACCAAAGGTCCCTTCAGTATTCATTCCAAAACATATCGGAAATGCATAGCAAGCCTTACACAACCTCAATTGTGGGCAACAATGAGTAAGCAAAAGTAGAGAACTATGTACAGGAAAGCATCAACAGAAGGCTGTCAGTAGAAGATGAACCTCAGAGCCAAGGATAAAAATCATAATGAACCCAAGAGTAACAGAAGAGTAAAGCAAATACAGTTTTAGGGGCGGGTCCTGGACTGCTCTAGCAGGACTCAAGGAAAAGACATTAACTGGTAAGTAAAATGTCACCTTCCATATTATCCTGCTAGATCAGTCCAGACAAGTAGGATGTACCAAAGCTACACCACCACTAGGCAGGAAGACGACCCAGCAGCTTGCAAAACCTTTGAGTCGAAGTCCGTGTCCGCCCACGTGTGGTCATCCAAGTGGTAATGCTCGACAAAAGTGGAAAGTGATGCCCACATTGCTACCTGACAAAAGTCTGCAGGGTCTACTGATCTCCACTCTGTCCTCGAGAATGCTTGTGCTCAGGTAGAATGAGCATGCAAACCCTCCGGAACCGGCTGATTCTGCAGCAGATATGCCGAGGCAATGGCTTCCTTAACCCAGCATCCCAAAGTCGACTTAGCTGCCGCTTCACCCTTGCATGGGCCAGCAAACAGCTCAAAAAGATGGTTGAACTTATGAAAGGGATTTGTAATCTCCAGGTATTGGAGGATCGCCTTCCGGACATCCACAATTCCATGATCCTTATCCTTTCCCCAACACTGCTCCTTCAGGAAGGAGAGCATGCCAAACACCTGGTTCATGTGAAAGGAAGAAAGCACCTTAGGCAAGAAGGAAGGCACAGACTGAATGGAGATGGCTTCTTCCGAAAAAGACAGATAAGGATCTCGGCAAAACAGAGCCTGCAGCTTGAAAATCCACCTTGCAAAACAAATCGCAACCAAGAAGAGTCTTGAGCATCAAATCCTTTAAGGCAGCATGTTTCAATGGTTCAAAGGGCGCCGCTATCAGGGCCCGGAGCACCAGACACAGATCCCAGGAAGGGATCACAGACTGAAGGGGAGGACACAGGCCATGAACCCCCTGGAGAAAATGTGAGAGTCCGGGTGCAAAAGACTTGTCTGCCACTGGACCACAGAAGTAGGCCAAAGCTGCCACCTGAATTTTCAGTGAGAAGAAAAAGGCCCTTCTCTAGGCCATCTTGCAGAAAGGCCAACAGGGAAGACACCTTGGCCGTCTCAGAAGCCAATTGTCGCATGCTGTATCAGAGCTAAAAGAGGCACCATATCTGTACGTTTGCTAGATTGGTAGACTACCTCTGGGCACCAAGCAAAGTAAAGATCACTGCTGAAGAGTAGTCCTTACGCACTAGCAGTCTCCTTTCCAGAGCCATACTGTAAGCGGGGAGGGAGCTGGGTCCTCCAGGATGCTCGGTCCCTGCCACAATACCCCCAAAATGGGAGTAGCCTAAGAAGAGCTGCCTATAGGACCTGCATCAGGTCTCTGAACCACGCTCTCCGCAGCCAATCCAGCACCACCAAAACAATCATGTCTAGGTGGCGCCTGTATGCCGAATCACAAGCCCCACCAGGAGCCATGGAGGAAATACATACAGCAGCCACTGACTTGGCCAAGGCTGGGTCAGGGAATCAACACCCTCAGACCCAATCTCCGTGTGGTGACTGAAGAAGTGGCAAACTGGCATTGGAGTGGGTCGCCATCGGATCCATTTCAGGGTGACTCCAGTGGCGCAAAATCAACTGAAATGCCTCCTGACTCAACTCCCACGCTCCAGGATTCCGTGTGTTGGCTGAAGAAGTTCACGTCCACATTGGTCACACAATGTGCTGAGCCAACAAGGCTAGGAAGTTGTTCTCTGCCCAGGCAAATAGGAGGTCTCCAGAGCCATCCCAGTGCTTTTTGTGGGGGCCAGAGAAGAAAGGTTAATGGAAAAGATCTAAATGCTATTTAGTAAATGCTGGCAATTATACTGAGGTGCTACGTGAGTTTCCAGAGGTATTAGGTGACATCAGATGGAAGAAATGTGAGAAAAAACCACACCCTTATTTCCAGGGCACAGAGAGGAGGCATCACAAGAGGTAAATATGCCAGCTTAGCATGGAGCCCAGGGTAAAATGTCAGAAGACATGGGGAGCTAACAAGATATATTTCTTGAAAATGAGGGGTGGTAAAACAAACCAGATAAAGAAATGAATAAGTGGGACACAGGTCAGATAACAAGGAATAAATCTGACAAGGCCCAGGCCGATAGTTGCAGACATGGACATACAAAAGGCTAAGAGTAAATTAGACTTACCTGCTAATTGTTGTTCCTTAAGGAACTCTAGTCCAGTCCCGGAACCATAGAGTTGTCAACCTCCACCAGCAGCTTTGGAGACTGAAAGATGTCATCGTTCTGATGTCACTGGTACAAATAGGCAAGATCCGCCCCCTTTCACTAGCACCTATTGACAAAGCAGACTCAGCACAGCAACAAGTAAGTAGATAATTGGAAATATTACTATATGACTATACAGACGGGAAGGCAGTGAAAAAACAAGAACCCGCACTGCCCCCCAAACATGCGTCCCACATTTTTGTACTATTTTTTTTTTTTGCGAACCCGCAGAATAGAAAAAGAACCGCCTGAAAAAACACGGCCTGCTGCGGAAACAAAACTAGAGCCCCCCCGAGCGCTATTTCCATCTCATCTTCTGACCGTGGACAAACTGAGTGAAAGGATGCTACAAATTTTTCTCACCTCACATGTGCACCTTCCGTGTTCTCCTCTCTCATGAAACTTCAGGCTGCCCGCCATTATCGGGAGGGATCCAGGACTGGACTAGAGTTCCTTAAGGAACAACAATTAGCAGGTAAGTCTAATTTACTCTTCCTTTGCGTCCCTCTAGTCCAGTCCCGGAACCATAGAGGATGTAACAGAGCAGTGAATATCAACGGGAGGGACCGGAAAGCCCAGCCTGAAGAACCGCTAAACCAAAACGGCCATCACTCCGCGCCTGCACATCCAGGCGACAGTGCCAGGCAAACGAATGTAACGAGGACCACGTCGCCGCTCTACAAATATCCGCAACTGGCACTAAACTGACTTCCGCCCATGATGCCGCCTGCGCTCTAGTGGAATGCGCCCTCAGGCCCACCGGAACCTCTTTACCCTTTAGCAGATAGGCCGAAGCAATAGCCTCCTTCAGCCATCAAGAAATAGAGGACTTCACCGCCGCCTCGCCTTTCCGCGGACCGCCAAAGGCGACAAAGAGTCTGTCGGACTTACGGAAGGAAGCGGTCTTACGGAGATACTTCTTGAGCGCCTGCCGCACCTCCAACCGATGCAAACGACCACCCGACTGAGCCTTCTGCTCCGTGGAAAATACCAGTAGCGACACCACTTGATTCACGTGAAAATCCGAGACCACCTTGGGCAAAAATGCTGGAACCGTACGCAAAACCACCCTGTCCCCCGAAAGAGACAGGAAGGGTTCCCGACACGACAACGCCTGCAACTCAGAAATTCTTCTGGCAGAACAAATAGCCACCAGGAAAATGGTCTTCAGGGTCAAGTCCTTCAGCGAAACCCTACCTAAGGGCTCGAACGGTTCCCCAATCAAGGCTTCTAAGACCACATTGAGGTCCCACGGAGGGATCACCGGCCGCCTGGGCGGCCTTAGCAAGAGCACTGCTCGCAGGAAACGCCGAATATCACTATGCGCCGCGATCACCTGATCGTGAATCTTACCTCGATAACAGGGAAGAGCTGCAAGCTGCACGCGTAAGGAACTGGCCGCGAGCCCCTTCTCCACCCCAGCCTGCAAAAAGGACAGGATATGAGGAACAGAGGCTTTCAATGGAGAGACAGCCCGCTCGGAACACCAAGCCTCGAAGACACGCCAGACGCGGACATACGCCAATGACGTAGACGGCCTGCGCACACGTAAAAGGGTAGAGATGACTGCTGCCGAATAACCCCTGGCCGTCAACCGCGCCCGCTCAATAGTCAAGCCGTAAGCGAGAATCGACCCACCTGTGGCATTCGTAGCGGCCCCTGTACCAACAGATCCTCTCGAAGCGGAAGCCGTAGCGGGGCGTCCGCCAACAGTCGAATCAAGTCCGCATACCACGGTCTCCTTGGCCAATCCGGCGCCACCAGCACCACCAGGCCCCGATGCCGTTCTATGCGCTGAACCACCCTGCCGATGAGTGCCCAGGGAGGAAACACATAAAGCAGACCCTCTACCGGCCAACGCTGCGCCAAGGCATCCAGGCCTTCCGCCATCCACTCTCTCCGTCTGCTGAAGAAACGCTCCACCTTCGTTGACTCCAAGGTTGTCATGAGATCCATCACCGGGACCCCCCCAACGGCTGACAATCAGCGCGAAGACTTCCGGGTGCAGAGCCCACTCCCCCGGGTCCACCCTGCGATGACTGAGAAAATCCGCCTCGACATTGTCTACGCCGGCGACGTACTGAGCCGACAGCGCCTGCAAGTTCTGCTCCACCCAGGCCAACAGGACCCTGGCCTCCGCCTCCAGACGCACTCCCCGTGCCTCCCTGCCGATTTATATAGGCAACGGTCGTTGCGTTGTCGGACAGCACGCGAACCGCCTCTCACCGTAACACCTCCTGGAACTCCAGAAGAGCCCGATACACCGCTCGCATTTCCAACCTGTTGATGGACCACTGTCGTTCCTCCAGCGACCAAGTCCCTTGGGCAAAGGAGCCGTCGAGATGCGCCCCCCATCCTGTCAGACTTGCATCGGTCGTGACCAGCCTCCAGGACGGAGGCTCCAGCAGCACTCCTTTCACCAGACTGTCCGGCCGCAACCACCAGAGGAGGTCCCGCCGCACCTCCGGCGGACACGGCAGACGTTGCGACAGTGCATCCCGTTGATGAGACCAACGCCGGAGGAGAGCACTCTGCAACGACCGCATGTGCGCCCTGGCCCACAGCACCAAGTCGATCGCAGCCACCATGGTCCCCAGTAACTGCAAATATTGCCAGGCCGTTGGCGCCTTGCGCCCCAGAAAACATAGCACGAGCTCCCGCAAAGCCTGCGCTCTTTTGCTGGGAAGAAACACCACTCCGTGCTGTGTTTCGAAGCGCGCTCCCAAGTACTCCAGCGTCTGGGAGGGGGTTAGCCTGCTCTTCGCCATGTTGACCACCCAACCGAGGCTTTCCAACAAAGCGACCACCCGAGCGGTGGCTGTCGCGCTCTCTTCCCTTGACTTCGCCCGAATCAACCAATCGTCCAAGTAAGGATGCACCAGAATCCCCTCCTTGCGAAGCGCGGCCGCCACCACAACCATCACCTTGGTGAACGTCCGTGGAGCCGTCGCCAGACCGAAAGGTAATGCTTGGAATTGAAAATGCCCCATCGGTACCGCAAAACGCAGGAACCTTTGATGTTCTTGCCAGACGGGGACATGCAGATAAGCTTCCGTAAGATCCAACGAAGTCAGAAATTCCCCGGACCGAACCGCCGCAATGACGGAACGCAAAGTTTCCATTCGAAAGTGTGTCACGCGGAGACAACGATTTACGCGCTTGAGGTCCAAAATCGGCCGAAAAGTGCCCTCCTTTTTGGGAACCACGAAATAGATGGAGTATCGACCCGAACCGCACTGTTCCTCCAGAACGGGCACCACTGCTCCGAGTTGCTGCAGACGCCAAAGAGTGACGGCTACCGCCCAGAGCTTCCGAAATGCCCTGCACTGGGAAAGAACAAAGGAATCTAAGACGGGACGCTGGAACTCCAGAGCATAGCCGTCCCGAATAACCTCCAGCACCCACTGGTCCGAAGTGATCTGGACCCAGGCAGGGTAGAACTCCCGTAACCGTCCACCCACGGGAACCCCCCCCCACCTGGGTCCGCCTTATCTCATTGCGGCTTCTTGGTACCCGAGGACTGAAAGGGGCCAAAACCTCTGCCCGCCCCTCTGAATCCCCAAAAGGGCTGGCCACGAACTGGGAACCTGCCCCTCTGCGATTGATTAAACCGAGAGGTCCTAAATCTACGAAAATCCCTTGGGAGGCCCCTGGACCCCGAAGCCCCACGACCCTGCTTCGGCTTATCCTCCGGGAGGCGACCCCCCTTGGACTCCCCGAGGTCCTTAACCAACTTCTCCAAATCTTCCCCAAAGAGTAGTTTCCCCCAAATGGGAGCTTACTAAGCCTCGCTTTGGAAGAGGCATCAGCCGACCAGTTACGCAGCCACAGATATCGGCGAGCCGCCACTACTGAGGCCATACTCTTGGCCAGACCGCGGATTAAATCGTAGTGAATATTGGATAAGTAAGCCGTGCCCGACTCTAACCGAGTCACATCCTCCGTCTGTTCTTCCAAGGAGGATCCCTGAAGGCGCTGGGACCACCTTAAACAGCCTCGGGCCACCCAAGCCCCCGCAATGGAGGCCTGCAGAGATAGAGCACACATGTCAAACACCTGCTTCAGCAAGGTATCCAACTTCCTGTCCTGCCCGTCTTTCAGCGCCGCGGCCCCCTCAACCGGAATGATGGTCTTCTTGGTGACCGCCGACACCGCCGCATCCACCCTGGGCGAACGAAAAATCTCCCTATCCTGTTCGGACAGAGGGTATAACCTGGCCAAGGCCCTGGTCCCACGCAACGACGACTCTGGTGAGTCCCATTCTTCCTGAATCATATTGCGAAAAACCCTATGCACAGGGAATACCCTCTGTGAGGTTCTTACGGCCTGCAAGAGCGGATCCTCCAACGCCTCCTCCGAGGAGGTGGACCCCACGGGCATATTCAAAGTCTTAAGTGTTTCCGAAATCAATGCTGGCAGTTCCTCCCTCCGAAACACGCGGACCAATCTGCTTTGCTGCTCCGCGTCCAGCAATTCACCTTCCTCCAAGTCGTCCTCGGAGGCGTCTTCCACCTCCAAGTCCTGGGGCCCCCCTTTCTCATCCAACCCCACATCCGAGGAGGGGCCCAGACTCTCTCTACGTCTCTTAGGTGGGGGAATCTCCCCTTCCTGAAGACCCCCTGACCCTAATCGTTTCCAGCCGGTGGGACTCTGTGACCGAGCTCCCAACCCTGGTTGAAGTAAGGCAAAGGCCTTCTGCATCAGTGCAAAGAAATCTGAAGGAATCCCAGGCACTCCGGTCCCCTGGGACTCCTCCCCTGACAAAGGAGCGCTCCAAGCCGCGGACGGCCCTGCTACCGGCTCCGAAGCCTCCAAGGAGGAAGGCCCTGATCCCCTGCCGTCGAAGGAAGCCTCCGGCTGACCACTCGAGCCCTCCCCCAAGGATTTCTCCATGCCAACTGTCTCTACGGAGCAGGCCTTGCACACAGCCGCTTCCAATAGTTCCCCGCGCCTCACACCACAAACAAGGCAGGGCTTAGCAGGCATGCTTGCTAGCGCAGTAGTCCAGGAAAACTAAGCCTGCAAGGGTTTTTCTTATAGCCCTACGCACTATGCTATGCCCTCTGACAAACTTCTTCGGTTTTTTGTTTGTTTGTTTTTTTACAGAATCTCACCAAGGAAGTCCCAACTAGCTGCCCCCTGGCAGTCCAAATCAAAAACGAAGCTTCTAAGCCATGGAAAAAACAAAAGAAATTGGCGCTGAAAAAACGGCATCCAAAATGGCCACCGCAACGTTCGCGCCGCCAAAAATCACGCGGTCAGCTTCCTTGCCAAACTTTGGAGCTGCCAAAACCCTCCCTTAGCTTAATTACTTCTCCCCCAGGATTCCCCGAAGTTCGGGGGTACTCACCACGCTTCTGAGAAGGAGAGGAAGGAAGGGCAGCGCTAGGCACTTCTGGAGCACAGCCTTTTTCACGGCATCAGCTCCAGGCACTGACTGTCACCTCAGCAGCAGAGGCTTTCTGCTGACAGTCACTTCTGCCTTCTACCTGCTCCTCACCCTTCCAAATCGGGTTCGGGAGCAGGGAGGCTATTTCACCCTCCTGTGCTCGTTTAAATGCTGGGGCACTCTGAGACCACGATAGGGAGGGGGAAGGGAGGGAGGGAGGGAGGAAGAGGGAGTTTGCAAGAGATGAGAGAAAAAACGCCCCCAGCAGCACAGGATCTCTGCATCAGCAGCAGAGGTACACCTAAGAACAAAAAATAAAGGAAAAAACTCAAAAACCAACCCAACCAGGGGCTAACTAAACCCAGTAAGCTCTGCTTATTTGCTTCTCCTGAGCCCAGTCCCGGGCTCAGAACCTCCAAGCTGCTTGGAGACTGAAAGTACTGGTGAAAGGGGGCGGATCTTGCCTATTTGTACCAGTGACATCAGAACGATGACATCTTTCAGTCTCCAAAGCTGCTGGTGGAGGTTGACAACTCTATGGTTCCGGGACTGGACTAGAGGGACGCAAAGGAACATGTCAATAGGAATGAGAGCAGACACGACAGGAACAAAGGAGGGATGACAGAAGTGAAAATCCAGAGGTCTAGGGAAAGGAAAACTAATGGGACTATTTAGAAAAAAAACCTATATAAGGTGTCAGAACTCTTTAATGGGGGGAATTTGTATCCTACGTCACGGAAGTGAAGTAAGCTGCAATTCCCCATTTTATGACTGTTTCAGTGTGTGTATGTGCGATTCTGATTCTCTGTGCTGTGCATTTCTATGCTGTTTGTGTGAAAAGGATATTACCAGCTTACTTTTAGTGTAGTTAGGATCATATATCTTTCTCTTCTTCACTGTGCTAGGACCTGTCAACAGACAGGAAATCCTTCATTTAGCTGTAGCTGTGGTAGGAGATGCAGGAAGGAAATGCATCCTTATTTCAAGGAGATGGTAAGAGAAATAATCCAAATTGCTTTTTATTTAGCCAGTATCGTTAGGCTCTTTGTATGTTTGCTTCTGTGAGATAAGATATAATAAAAGATCTTTTGCAAAGAAAAATTCTATGAGAATACTGTGCTAGTTATGTGTATAATTTGCATTAGGTGTATTTTGTTGGGTGTTCGTTTGTACCCCTTTTGCATAGAGGTCGGCTGGTGATTCCGCTTGGCCAACGGAGTCAACCCCTCCCCCCTTGTGGCACCATGTTGACTAACATAAGCCACCACCGTGATGTTGTCTGAAAACACTCAAACTGCCCAGCCCTCGCCAGAAATGCAGAAGAGCCAACCTATTGCCTCGCCTCGAGGCAGTTGGACTACACCATTTCCTTGAAGTTCCAATGGCCCTGGCCCATCTGGTCTTAGCAATGGACTCCCAGCCCGAGAGACTGGTATCCATCATTAGCAGGATTTAGGAGAAATCGTCTAGCGGTACGCCCTTCCTCAGGTGACAGGGCTGCCGCCACCACTGCAGGTTGGCCTTCACCATCAATGGGAACAGAAGCCTGCACTCTAACTCCTAAGAACACGGGAACCATCGAATCAACAAGGACAGGTCACATGTGAGCATGCGTCCATGGCACCATTTCTATGGTTGCTGGCATCAATCCGAGGAGCTGAAGATAATCCCAGACTCAGGAGGCCTGCTGCACACAGAACAGTACCAGGCAATTTAGTAGTATTCTGACTTTCTCCTCTGGCAGAAAAGCTCTGCCCCTCCCCCCCCCCCCAAGTATCGAAATGTGCTTCCAGAAACTCCAAGGACTGGGAATGCAAAAGTTGGCTTTTTCCAAGATTGATCACCCAGCTGAGGCTTTCCAAAAAGGACACCACTTGGGATGCCACCAGACGGGGAATGTGCTCAGATGAGCCAGTCGTCCAGATAGGGATGGACACAGGTCCCCCCTGGTGCCGCAGCCGCCACCACCACTGTGACCTTAGAGAACATCCTTGGGGCGGTGGAAAGCCTGAAAGGGAGGGCTGCAAATTGATAGGGAGAGCCAAGCACGACAAAATGCAGATACTTCTGCTGATCCACCCGGATCGAGATATTAAACATGCCTCGGCCAGATCCAGAGAAGCCAAGAACTCCCCTCAGTGCATTGCTTGAATCACAGAGCACAAGGTTTCCATCTGGAAACGCAGGACTTGCAAGTGCTCGCTGACTCCCTTGAGGTCCAGAATGGGTCTTTGGTACCACAAAATAGATGGAGTATCTGCCCTTGCCATACTCGTCCAGGAGGACAGGCACCACCAGCTTTAAGCGCAATAACTTGTCCAAGGTGGTCTACACAGTGGCACCTTTGATAGCAGACCCACAAGGGGACATACAAAGGCATCGGGAACTGGCTGTTTGTATCCCAGGACAAAGCCAAACTGAATTGTGTCTAGCACCCAACAATCCTTGGTAATTTGGGCCCACTGGAGGAACCAGGGAATGGCCCCCCAAATCTTCATTGCACAATCTGGGAAGATTCTTCTCTGGAGGGGATAGAGTCCCTGGGCCCGTGTGCTCCATGAAAGGACTAAGAATGAGCCCAAGGCCCTGAAATAGAGGAGAAGAAAGGTTTTCCAGGTCAGTAATGACAATAGTCCTGAGACCCCCAGGAATCTGGCCAGCACGCCCTTGGTGGTCAGGCTGAGGCTGACGAGAAGGGGGCACCAGTCTGCTTCACAGCCCCTTGGATCTGTCTTCTGGTAGGCAGGAAAATTTAGTATCGCCTAGGTCCTTCACCAGCTTCTCCATATCAGTTCCAAATAGAAGCTTCCCCTTAAAAGTCAGTTTAGCCAACTGAACTTTGGAGGAGGTGTCGATTGCCCGCTGCCAGAGTCAAATCCAACACCATGAGACTGTCGTCAGGGCACCATCCTTGGCCGCCAAACGTACCAGGTCATACATGGCATCAGAAAGGAAGGTCATAGCTGACTCCAAGAAAGAGGTAGTTAATTTATGTTCCATGTAAGCCAACCCGGCCAAATTATTTGTAAACTGCTTAGACTCGTAGATCAGCGGTATATAAACAGTTAAATAAAATAAATAAATAGCATCGGGCAGAAGAGCCTGAATCCACTGGAGCAAGGCTCGAGACGTCAAGCTTGTATATACTGCCAGCTGTAGAATAGCCACGATTATGGCAAACTGGCTCCTCAGCAAGGAATCCACTTTACAGTCCAAGCATCCTTTAAGGCCAATCTACCCTTCCACAGGAATGGTGGTCCGTCTGGTAACCACCATGACCTTTGCATCCACCTTGGGAATGTCAAGCCACTCAACATGCTCTTCCTCTGGGAGAGCGTAGATCTTATATATCCATAACCCTTTAGGTAGGAAGACAGAGGAGTCCCACTCCGACTGGATCATATCCTTGATCACCTCTGGGAAAAGAGCAGTGGATTTCCGCACCACTTGAAGGAGCAGGTATACCTTCAGGTCCTACTCTGTGCCAGAAGTATCCATTCAAGTTCAAGGCGGATGAGACCCTGGTAATCAATGCCACCAGCTCCTTCTTCTGGAATAAGCGGATCATGCTGGCCTCAGCAGAATCTTCTGAAGGTGAGAGTCCTCATTTACAGAGCCTAGGACAAAGCCATCTGAATCCAAGGCATAGTCAACATCTCAGATAGCTCCTAGCTGTTTCTCATCTCCAGGGAGTGTCCCTCACCAGAGACGCTTAGCCAGAGGTAATCGAACAGGGTTAAGACTCTCAGCCTGCCCGGCATGAGATTGTGTCCGGAGGCACCCAGAGGCCGCAGGGTCTGAATTACCACAACAGAAGGACCAGGCCTGTTGCAAAAAGGACAAGAATTCAGGGAGGACAATCTGGAGTCTGGAAGCTCTCCTCTCAGATAAACTTACTCAACAACAAGCACAGTCGCCACAGAACATCTAGAGCAGGGGTCTCAAACTCAAATTGCTTTGAGGGCCAAATGAGGACTTGTAAAGTAACCCGGGGGCCGCACAAGACGTGGGCCTAATTTGCATAAGGGACCTCATTTGCATAAATATTTGCATAATGTTACCATAAACTAACTTTTAGTAAACATGCCTCTTAATGAGTGTATGGATAAAGAAAGACTAAAAGATTTCTACATTACTATAATCCAGTGCCAACCGCCAGGCACATTAGGAACTACTACAAACACTACCCATTTAGAACCCATAGCAAACCCACCGTATCGTAACAGCACTACCAGGACTCACAAAGCACCATACCCTAACTATCAAAAGGCAACACTGCAAATATTAAACCAATACATTTCAGAGAATAACAATACATGACCTACTGGGGAAAGAGAACAAGTAGCAATGTCAAATAGGAATTACATAAACAGAATACCTAAGCTCAGTTACACATGCAGAACATACACCATCACCAAACAAGGAATCACAATTTAGAAACAGGAAGACAATAATTAAACTGGGAACCCCAAAAGCCAAACTTGGAATGTACAACACTGTAGAAATAAAACTAGAAATTAATTTCCTCTTGTATTAAATAAAGCACAGAAGTTAATGATGCACATTTCCCAGAGCTGACATATTCCAGATAATAAATTCAAAATAAAGACATATTTTTTCTACCTTTTGTGCATTTTTTTTTCAGTTGCAATTGTTCCAGCCACTTTCTTCTGGTTTCTTGGTGTCTTCTGCTAACTCTCCATGGTCTGCTGTCCATTTGTCCTTTCTTCTCTCTTCTAGTTTTTTTTTCCTTTCTCTCTCTACATCTGCTTTAACATACTAATCTTTTTCCTTTTGCTCTTTCCTCATTCCTATTTCATCCACTCAAATTTTACCCCTCCATCCTCAAACCACACTTACTCACCCAATACCTGGCCAATTGTAGATTTTTCTTCCCTCCCACACAAAATATGTTTCCCCTCTCCATTTTACTCTCCCAGCCCTATCCCATTCTAATCCTCCCCCAACATCAGCTCCCTTGTAGTTTCAGCCCCACCCAGCATCCGCTCCCTTCTAGTCCCCGCATCATCAGCCCATTCCAGTCCTATCCTAGCCCCACCATCAGCCCATTTCCTGTCCTTGCTCCCCCCCAACTAAGCCCATTTCCAGTCCTAGCTCCCTCCCCTCACAGCCCATTTCCTTTCCAAGCCCCCTCCCCATCAGCCCATTTCCATTCCAAGCCCCCTTCCACTCAGCCCATTTCCATTCCAAAACCCCGTCCCCATCAGTTATTTGCAGTTCAAGCCCCCCCCCTTCCACTCAGCCCATTTCCATTCCAAAACCCCGTCCCCATCAGTTATTTGCAGTTCAAGCCCCCCTTCTACTCAGCCCATTTCCAGTCCTAGCTACCCCCCCAGTCCATTACCAGTTCTAGCCCCCCCATAGCCCATTACCAGTCCTAAGCCCCCCAACAGCCCACTTCCCGTCCTAATCCTTCCATCACCCCATTTTCATTCTTAGCCCCCCCATAACCCCATTTTCAGTCTTAGCCCCCCCCATCAGACCACCTCCAGTCCTAACCCCATCTGCCCATTTCCAGTCCTAGCCTCCCCCATAGCCCATTACCATTCCTAAGTCCCCCAACAGCCCACTTCCAGTCCTAACCCTTCCATCACCCCATTTTCATTCTTAGCCCCCCCATAACCCCATTTTCAGTCTTAGCCCCCCCCCCATCAGACCACCTCCAGTCCTAACCCCATCTGCCCATTTCCAGTCCTAGCCCCCCTGCCCCCGCCCCGCCCAAGTAAATTAAAAAAAAAACAAAAAAAAAACAAAGCCCTGGCTTCTGCCGCCGTGGCAGCGCCAGAATCAGCTGTCCCGTGGCCCCTTACCGTCACATGGAGCAGAGAAAGGGAAAGCAAAGGGCAAATGCTGGAGTAGGAAAGGGAAGGTGAGATACTCACTATGGTGGGTTAGAGAAGAAAAGATGCTGGGCTGTAGGGAGACGTGAGAAAGAGAAGGGAAAACACTGAACATCGAGCCAAGGGAAGAAAAGAGAAGAGGATATGCTTAACCTGGCAGAAGAGTTTTCTAAGGCATCAGATAGCCTTGGACTGGCCCTGCCCCACCCAGCCCTGTGAGAAACAATTTTAGTGCATAATCCCACATTGTTCTCTTGCTAGATTACTTGCCTCAGATTGTAAAGCTTGCATATGAATTGGTTGCATGGTCATTATGTTTTTATCCTCAATAGAAATGCATAGCAGAGAGGCGAAACAGAGACAAAGAAAAATACTTTAGGTGGGGGAGGGGCGTTTGAAAGGTGTTGTCTTCTCTTTTCTACACTCGGGAAATGAGTCCACGGTACTCACGTGGGGAGCTCCGCGGCCCGGTACTTCTTCCGGTTGCGCAGCACACGTGGGCGGCTGGAGTAGGTGTAAGTGCCGGTGCCCATGGGATCCTTCTGCTGGAGAACCGATGTCATGGCTGCCAGTGCAGGGAGGGAAAACCGCAGCCTGCAGGGCTCCCGGGCGGAGGTGAGCAGCGTCTGCAACTGCCAGACCCGATCCTCCCTGTCCCGGCCACCTCCACTCGGCTCCTGGCAACAGACTTCGCTCCTTAGCAACAGTCTCCAAGGTAAACAATGCCGCTCGTCAGTGCCGCTTCCGGATCCCCCTCCCCTCCAGCGCCTGCGCAGAAGGAGCGTTCTCCGCCGCCCAGGCTTGTATGCTGAATTGAGCTGCCTATTGATAAGCCTAGGACGTTTATCGTATTTCTGTTATTCATAATTACACGGTATACTCTCTCGTCCGCAGTTGATAATGGTGAAAAATGGCAGAATGTAGGATCATTTTGTTTTACTGTATGCTGCCTTGCCTCTGTCACTTTTCCACATGCAGCGTGTGTGTTAGTAGTGGAATCTGGCGGGGTAGCGTTTCCTCTCCACTGCGGGCCGCAGAAACTTCTCGCGGCCCGTGGGCCGCGTGTTTGAGACCCCTGATCTAGAGAATGAAGAGTAGCTCACAACACTGTTGCCGGAGCCTCCAGCCAACTGAATATCCTTACCCATTGCACCATCCAACACCTCCTGTCCTGAGGTGGGCAAGGGCAGACTAACCACATCCCCTGGCTGAGAGAGGAAAATAAGGCCCTCCAAGGGCAACCCAGAAGCTGCCATGCAAAAAGGGCAGAATCCAGAATCTAAGGACGAGGTTCCTCCCTTACCACAGGTTAAGCAACATTTCCTGGAAGAAGACAGAGTAAGGGTAACTCACACAAGAATGTGAACTACTGCCGCGCCGACCTGTAAAAAAGCACAGTTACTTACCTGTAACAGGTGATCTCTGGGAACAGCAGGAATAAGTCTTCACATATGGGTATCGTCAGTACCGACGGAGCCTGCGCGGGAACGCTCCCCAGCGTCCAAAATGAAAGCTTTTGGGAGCATCCCACAGCGCCTGCGCGCTGCCTTCCCGCCTTTCCTAACCGCCTCTCTCCAGTTCGAGTTTTAAAGCTGAGACAAAGAGAGAGTGAGGAAAGGAAAGAAAGATAGAGGGATACAACTCCTAGGGGAGGTGGGAGGGTTGTGAAGACTTATTCCTGCTGTTCCCAGAGATCACCTGTTACAGGTAAGTAACTGTGCTATCTCCAGGAACAAGCAGGAATGAGTCTTCACATATGGGGACTCCCCAGCTAGAGATGCCTGGGAGATCACTCAGGTTGTGAGTCCCTGGAAAGGGCTCTACCTCCCCCCATGAATCTCAGGCATCCAGCCAGGGATGGAGGGTAGGAGTTGATTAGGTATGGAACAGGTGTTTGAGAACAGCCTGACCAAACAAGGCATCACGGCGAGAGTCCTTGTCCAAGCAGTAGTGGGCTGTGAAGGTATGAACCGAGGCCCAGGTGGCTGCTCAACAGATTTGGTCGATGGACACAGAATTTAGATGAGCCATAGAGGCTGCCATGGCCCTCACATTGTGAGCTGTGACATGGCCTTCCAGAGAAAGGTTCTTACTCTGGTAGGCGAAAGAAATACACTGAGCAATCCAATTGGACAGAGTTCTCTTAGAGACTGGAAGTCCTAAATGAGAGGGATCAAAAGCAACAAAGAGTTGAGAGGACTTTCTATGTTGCTGTGTTCTTTGTAAGTAAAAAGCAAGAGCTCTCTTACAATCCAGGGTATGAAGATTCCTCTCCGCACTTGATGCATGAGGTCCTGGAAAAAAGACAGGTAAATAAACCTCCTGGTTCAGATGAAAAGGAGAGACCACTTTAGGCATAAAGTGTGGATTAGTCCTAAGGACCACCTTGTCATGATGGAACCTTGTGTAAGGAGGATTAGCCACCAAGGCTTGCAGCTCACTGATGCGGCGAGCTGAAGTGACTGCAATGAGAAAAATAACCTTCCAGGAAAGAAATTTCAAGGAGGTAGTGGCTAAGGGTTCAAAGGGTGGCTTCATAAGCTGGCCAAGAACCAGATTCAAGTCCCATGCCACTGGAGGTGGTCTGATGGGAGGTTTAGTCAAAAGAAGGCCTCTCATGAATCTTGATATAAGAGGATGAGAGGAGATAGACTGTCCATTGAGAGGCTTAAGGGATGCTGCAATAGCACTCAAATGGATTCTTACTGAATTCGTTTTAAGGCCTGCATGGGATAAATGCAGCAAATACTCTAGTAAAGAATTCAGAGGTATTGCAAGAGGGTTAAGACCCTTCTCTGCACACCAAATTGTAAACCTTTTCCATTTAAAAGCATAGGAACATCTAGTGGAAAGCTTTCTGGAAGCATGAAGGATATTCTTCACTTGCTGAGAAAGATGCAAATCTTGAAGGTCTAGGCCTTCAGCAACCAGGCTCTGAGGTGAAGAGACTGGGGATTTGGGTGCCACGTCGTTCCCTCCTCCTGGGACAGGAGGTCTGGAGCAGAACCCAAGTCCAGGGAGGGAGCTTGGGAGAGATGTAGAAGTAGAGGGTACCACACCTGGCGTGGCCAATGTGGTGCTATGAGGATCATAGACCCCTTGTCTCTCTGAAGTTTGAAGAGTGTCTTGGGAATTAGGGGAATGGGTGGGAAAGGCATAAAGGAAGTCTTGCCCCCAATGAAGGAGGAAGGCATCCCTGGCCTGAACTCCCTGACACGGAATTCTGGAACAGAATCGGGGAAGTTTGGCATTCCACGGACTTGCAAACAAGTCTATGTCTGGAGTTCCCCAAATTCGAAAGATTCTGGCTATTTGGTCCCCATGGAGGGACCATTCGTGTGGAAGCAGAACTCGACTGAGTCTGTCTGCCCAAGAATTTTGAACCCCTGGAAGATACACTGCCATGAGATGAATCTGATGCTCTCTGGCAAAGGCCCACAATCTCAGAGCTTCGTTGCAAAGCGACAGAGAGCCAGTCCCGCCCTGCTTGTTCACGTAGAACATGGCTACCTGGTTGTCCGTGTGGATGAGGACCGTCTTGTAGCTGAGCAGGGTGTGGAAGACTCTGAGAGCTAGAAAAATTGCTCTGAGCTCTAAGAGGTTGATATGTAGAGATGTCTCCTGTAGAGACCAGATGCCTTGAGTGGAGAGATCTTGAAGATGAGCTCCCCAACCTCTTGGAGAGGCATCTGTTGTAAGTGTTGCTTGGGGTAACACCTGTTGAAAGGGGAACCCCAGCAACAGATTTTGAGGGGACTTCCACCACTGGAGGGACCAAAAGAGGCGACTGGAGGTTGCTATTTTGTCTGACAGGCAACCTGATGCCTGGGTCCATTGGGTGGAGAGAGTCCACGGAGCTGCTCTCATGTGAAGGCGAGCGTAAGGAACCACATGCACAGTGGATGCCATGTGGCCTAACAGTTGTAACATCTCTCGAGCAGTTAAATGGGATTTTAACTGAATTTGTGAGGCTAACTGCACCAAGCGTAGGAAACGGGCCTGGGGAAGATAGGCCCTTGCAGTTGTGGTATTCCAGCAAGGCCCCTATGAACTCTAGAGACCGAGTAGGGGTGAGATGGGATTTTGGAATGTTTATTACAAGTCCCAGATACTGAAGGATACGCCTTGTGCAGGTTAGAGAAGTCTGGGCCTTCGACTGGGATGGAGCTCGAATGAGCCAGTCATCCAGATATGGGAATATGAATATTCCTAGAGTGCGAAGAAATGCTGCTACTACTGCCATGCATTTTGTGAACACCCTTGGTGCAGAGGCCAGACCAAAAGGAAGCACTATGTATTGTTAGTGCTTTCCTTGATAAAGGAACCTTCTGTGTGTTGGATGGATGAGGACATGGGTGTACGCATCCTTGAGGTCTAGAGAGCAAAGCCAATCCTGACTCTGAAGGTATGGAAGGAGAGTACCGAGAGAAATCATCTTGAATTTCTCCTTGCATAGAAACTTGTTCAATTCTCTGAGATCTAATATGGGTCTGTAGCCCCCTGTTTTCTTTGGGATAAGAAAGTAGGGGGAGTAGAACCCTGAGCACTGTTGAAGAAGGGGTACTTCTTCTATTGCCCCTTGGGCAAGAAAGGTAGTAATCTCTTGACCCAGAAGGTCGAGGAGAGATGTCGGAGAATTGAACTGTCACCATGGTGTGAGGAGGAAGGTTTAAGAAATAAAGCTTGTACCCCTCCCTTATGATGGAGAGGGTCCATTGCTCTGCTGTGATCTGTTCCCATCTGGGAGCAAAGTAAGCCAACCTTCCTGGAATGGTGAGAGGCTCTGGATGTTCTAGAGCCAGAAAAGCTAAGCTCTCTAGTTGTAAGTCAAAGGCCCTGAGGAGGCTGAGGCTGTTGGGCCGTAGCAGTCCTAGCAGCCTTAGGCTTGGCCTGTTTCGGTTGTTGCTGTCTCTTTGTAGCAAAACGACCTGCAGTAGATGACTGCTGACCATAAGCAGAATATTATTTCCCTTTTTTGGGAAAAAAAGCCTTTTTTGAACAATCTCTTCTTAAAAAGGAGCAGAAGTAGACTTTGAAAGTCTATCTAAAGCAGAATTCTCAGCATCCATTTGGGTGGCCTTTGCTTGCCAATCTTTGCCAAACAGGTTTTCACCTGTACAAGGAAGGTTTCCTAGTCCATCTTGAACCCAAGGTTCTAAATCAGAAGCTTGTAACCAAGCAACTCTGCGTGCACCTATGTAAATGGCCGACGCTCTGCTGGCACCTTCAAAAGAGTCAAAGGCTGCACG
Organism: Ichthyophis bannanicus; assembly: GCA_033557465.1. NCBI lineage: Eukaryota > Metazoa > Chordata > Amphibia > Gymnophiona > Ichthyophiidae > Ichthyophis > Ichthyophis bannanicus. The sequence goes on from CM066038.1 coordinate 422,593,995, forward strand.
GTTGGAAAACTTGGAAATATCCTGGGCATGTTTGAGCCAGGTGAGGAACTCTTCCCTTTTATCTTCTACAATAAAAGGAGATAAAGTGTGCAGGTGATCTGTAACCTCTTTTAGAAACATCCCCATATAGAGACTATAGGAGTTGATTCTGGCAACAAGCATATTGGCCTGGAAAATTCTCCTGCCAAAGGCATCTAAGGTTCTGCATTCTCTACCTGGAGGAGCAGAAGAGTGCCTTTTTGTACTCTTTATTTTCTTCATAGCAGACTCCACCAAGGAAGCTGAGTCTTTTGAAAGCCAGGACAAGGAGGAACACGATACATGGTGTCCAACCTGCGAGAATGAGGGGAAGTGGTGAGAGGAGTCTCCCATATGCCCAACATGTGATCATAAAGAATCTCATGTATTGGTAAGGTGGCTGCCTCTTTAGGAGCCTTAGGATATTGTAAAATATCTAATTTTTTTGCTCTAGGCTCTGTCTCAGAGGCCACTGAGATGGAAAGACCCCTGGCCACTTCCCTAATGAAGTCTTGAAAAGACAAGTCCTCTGGAGGAGACATTCTCCTTTTTGGAGAAGAGGGCTCCTGAGGATGAATTACCGATGCTTCGACAGAAACCTCTGACTCAGAGCCTTCAGAGGAATCAAAGTATCGCCTGTCTGGATGCTCCTGCAAGGCCCGATACGCATACCGAGTGGTATCGACATCGGGAGTGATCGGTACCGGATCGGTACCAATGGGCATCACTGAACAGTGTACCGCTGCCGTCGACCCCGAAGCGGATGTCGATGCAATCGGTACCGGCACCCCAACCGATGTCGGTACCGGTGCCGGAGTCGGTACCGGCAACGAAGTTTGTTGCGGTACCGAAGGCGTCACAGCTTGTATGAATGCCATTATGGCACGCTGCATGGTCAGGATATTCTGATCCATTGATGCAACCAATGTCTGGATGTCGGTACCAGTGGGAACCACCGGTACCCCAGAACATGGCAACAGGTGATCAGTCGAGGTCGAGCCATCGATGTCAACCTGTGACCCCATAGATAAAGCTTTGGAAGCCGGAGCCTCCCGCCGGGGTAATTTTGCCGGTGCGAATTCCTCAAGGGCAAGCCCGGAGGCATCTCGATACTTGGAGGGAGATCTACCCTTCAAGGACCGGCTGGATTTAAGTTTGGTTACCTGAGATTCATGTGAGGAAAAAGCAGCCCTGGAAGATGTCGATGCAACCGAAGCCGCATCTGAGGGAAACAGGGTACTGAGCTTAGCTGCTCGATTCTGTAGACCTATTTTAGACATCATGGAGCAGGATTCACAATCCGCGATGGAATGGTCAGGACCTAAACATTTTAGACACCATTCATGGGTGTCAGTGACAGAAATAGTGCTGCTGCACTTCGTGCATTTTTTAAAACCAGAAGCGGGCTTTTCCATGAGGAAAAAAGTTCTAGGCCTAAGGCCAAGAAGAAAATGCACTGAAGTGAGGAAAAACAGTCGTTTTTTTATTTTTATAGAATAAGGAAAGAAAAGACCGGCGGTACTGGTCCAGCGCTGAGAAGGCAGACGCGCGACCAAAATAATAAAATAAAATAAAGAAATTCTTCAGCGGTGACAGGAACACGACTTGCTGGCTCCGCGGAAAAGAAGAACTGGAGAGAGATGGTTAGGAAAGGCGGGAAGGCAGCGCGCAGGTGCTGTGGTATGCTCCCAAAAGCTTTCCTTTTGGACGCTGGGGAGCGTTCCCGCGCAGGCTCTGTCGGTACCGACGATACCCATATGTGAAGACTCATTCCTGCTTGTTCCTGGAGATGCATGTGTTAACTATGCATTTACTTTACGTGTGTTATAGGCGTTAGGGAAGGAGCGTGTATTAGGACTGTGTAATCACCAGGTGCATAATAGGAAAAAACATTACTAATGTGTGCAGTAAACGGCAGGAAACCCCCACACAGCACCAACGGTCACTAGCAGTCCACCCCAAGATGCATCATTTAGATACAGAACCGGGAGCCCTCAACAAGGAAAATAAATGAGGTCAAGCCTTGGTACTCACCACCTAGGAGCCCCAGGCGGAGGATCTGTGCTGGGCTCAGCTCTAGTCCCCTAAAACTGCTTCACTGGCTGGCTTTGCAGCACTGGGTGTAAGGTGGTTGGCAGGCAGATCCCTCTGAGAGCCTTCTGCAATCTTTGGGAGAGAGTAGGGGGGACAGAGGAGAAGGGAGGGGGTGCTGAGATTGTGAGGCTGTTGTACTCTTCCAGATCCTTCCAAATCCTACCAATTTGTGGCTACTCGGCAGGCTATTATCATGATAAGGGCATGGAGCTGAACCAATTTTCCCTCCTCCTATGGCTACCAAAAAGAGAGCAGTCTAGTGGAGCCTCCCACATCACGCTCAAATGAGAGTCACCTTTCTGTAATCAAGGTTCACGAGCAATCTCTTTTCCTCTCAATCCTCAGATTTTCTATAGCGAGGAGAAAATCCATCCATCATCTGCTTGAGACAAAGAAATACTGAAGGGACCTCTGGTGGCTAAGGCGAATAGAGGTATAGGAGTGATGTCATTGAAACCTGGGCTTTTCATTGGTTCTTTGTCGCCATCAGTCTACTGGTAGGAGAACACAACCCACTTGTCTGGACTGGTCTAGCAGGATGATATGGAATATTCATTCAAAAAGGTATACAAATCAAAAAAGGACACTACATTAAATGAGGAGAGACTTCACAACTATTATGAAGTCATTCCTGTGATTCTTATAAAATACTGACTGGCATAAAAGTATTTGCTTTGGCATGAAGGTATGCACTTTGCCAGTAGGTGTAGCTGGAGATGAATTCGGGCAGAGTTCACACATACCCACAGATTATTTTATTATACTTAATTTATTTGCGTACATATGTAAAGTACCTGTAAATATTTATATATTTGTGCCTATATTCAAGGTCCGTTCTCTGCCACCTATAATAATATTTTGTAAAGACAAGTACGTGCCTACTTGTCTCTATAAAATGGCACCTACTCATGGCACCTGTTATAAAATTACTCTGTCTCTATGAAAAAAGGTACACAGGCCCCTTAGGATCATCTCTCTTATCAGAAAGGGTTGGCGAGTCTTTTGGCGCACTGCAGAAGTGATTTGCTCAATCTCTGGAGAGAAAGCAATGGTGGATGCAACTAACGTGGTGATCCCTGCTGGCAAGAGAAGCTTAGTCCTAGAGAAGTCTTCCAACACTTCGAGAAGTTAAGAAACGTAAAATTGCCATGATCACCCTTCTAGATAAGGCACAAAAGGAACAAAATTAATTCAAACTGCAAAAAAAAAATAAAGCTTCCACAAAACATCTAAAAAATTTAAAATGTAGAAAGTATATTTATTTATTATATTTGTCCGAGTATCTCTTCTGCACTTCTTTTGGTACTGTATTTCTGCATTAGAGTTTTGCCTCTTTTTGTTTGCTATGTATTTATTTTCTTAAATTTGTAAGTTGGCTAGTCAAAACAAAGCATAATTTGCAGATATTAGAAGGCTAAAGAAATAATATAAACCAAAATATAAATCAATGAAAAATTTAGTGTTATCTGCTAACTTTTGTTTAGTCCTACCAAACCTGTCCAGATAAATGGATTATGCCTTTCTACCAGCCTACTGAGGAAGAGAAACACTTGTGAGCTCTGCCCTATAAAGTGCTATGCAGTCAGCTCCTCTTCAGTTTTATTCTGTAACAAAGCAAATGTAGATGTCCTCCAATTACACTTGCCAGTAGGGGGCTGCACAGCCTACACTGAAAATGTTGAACATTAAACCAAACCAAAGTCAAAATCAGAAACAGGGTGGGACTCTAGACTGGTCTGATAGGGCTCAATAAAAGAAAAATTATCAGGTAAGACCGAATTTTCCATTCCTTATATCCCATTCATCTGGACTGATCTGGTGGATGACGACAAAGCAATCCCTATACTGGGCAGGCTTATGAGACTCAAGTTCCAAGTACACCTGCCCTGAAAGTGGTATACTCTCTGGTGAGGATATACAACTTATATGCTTAGAGCACGAGTGCAATGAGAACCATATAGTTTATCCTACAGATCTCTGTGGGAGATACTGCAGGAATTTCTACCCACGAAGTCACCTGACTTCTTACTGGGTGAGCCCTTAGCATCTTGGGCACCATGTGCTACTCAAGTATATAAGCCTCCTTCAGCCAATGTGCTATGGTTGATTTAGATGCGGCTCCACCTTTCTTTGCTCCTCCAAAGGGGAAAACAGTCTATAACAACCTCCGAACTCACTAATTTCCTCCAAGTACCTCAACACTACTCCACAGATACCCAGACAAAAGACATGAAAATTCCCTCTACAGCCTTCCTTCCTGAAAGAAGGCAGCAAGACTACCCGATTCACATCAGCAGAAAGAATGGTACTGTCTGAACTGAAACTCCCATCTTGGTGAAACATAGAAGGGACTCCTTACAGAAAAGAGTCTGGACTTCAGTGATCTGTCTTACTGAACAAATAGCCCCCAAGAACACCACACAGAGTCAAATCCTTCAAGAAAGCTCGCCAAAGCGTCTCAAAAAAAAGCAAAAAGCTGAGCACATGGAGGACAAAATTAAGATTCCAACTTGATAAGACCAAAGTAAACAGGTCGAAGGAGAAGCATCCCCCTTCAGGCAGCACAAAACCTTAGGATGTGACAACAATGGAACACCCTCCAGCTGCCCCTGAAAACAGGCCAGCACTACCATTTGAACCCCTTAGCATACTTAAGGCTAGGCCTTTTGTTTTCCAGACCCTCCTGCAGGAAGGCCAAAATGAAAGGAATGGAGGCACAAAAAAGGAGAAAGTTCTCACTCACCAGGCTTCAAAATACTCTCCACACTCGAATATGCCAAGGAAGTGGACCTCTTTTGTGTCTGAAGAAGAGTGGAAATAACATCAGGTGAGTTAACCCTTGCACCTTAGATGACACTCTCAAAGGCAAGTTGAAAGACAAAACTGAGAAAGGTGTTTATCTGAACCGGCCCCTGCACAAACAGACCCCTTTCCTACAGAAGCCTCAGACTCTGTTCCCCTCAACCTGATTAAATCCACGTACCAGTCTCTTGGGCCAATCCAGTGACCCCAGGATGACTAGACTCTGAGGTTATGCCACCCATTGCAAGTCATGCCTTAGAAGTAGCCATGGTATAAAAACACAGAATAGTCCCCAGAGGCAACTGCTGAACTAGAGTATCCAGAACGGATGATCCCCACTCACTTTTCTGGCTGAAGAAAGAAGTGTTTTTCTTCATGATAATCAGGTCTAGGACTAGAGTGCCCCATCACACAGGGGCGAGAGAGATTGTCTGTGCTGACGGTTTCCTGCTCAGTCGGTTTGGACATTCTGTGTTCCCACACTATGAGATGCTGGTAAGACTTGACAGCAGCTCTTGGCCCACTTGAACCATAAGAAGGCATCCTGAGCCACCCTTTATCTGTTTGTGGTCCCTGGTCAATTGATATATGCTCCTACTGTGATGCTGTCAGAAAATATTTTGGCATTCTTCCCGTGAAACATGGTTTTAAAGACCAGTAGAGCCTTCTGAATGGCTCTCAATTCCAACTGATTTACTGACTACTTGGCCTCCATCATGGAGCAGTGGATTCCTAGCAATAAGCATCCCAACCGGCCCAGACATGTATCTGTCATCACAATGATCCAGCTAGGTGCCTCCAGATTCATACCCATTGTCGAGATGGGCAAGAGTGGAGAAGTAGCCTAATGGTTAGAGCAGTGGGAAGCCATGTTCAAATCTCACTGCTTCTCCTTGTAATCTTGGGCAAGTCACTTAACCTTCCATTGCCTCAGTAAACTTAAATTGTAAGCCCTCTGGGGACAGGAAAATGCCTCCAATATCTGAATGTAATTTGCCTTGAACTTCCAAGAAATGTGTGAGTTAAATCCTGGACTCCCTCACCATAACAAATAACACCTGCACGATCAACCTACTGTACCGAGCACCAACACCATCCTCAGAGGATCTTGCAACGATAATGGGCCTCGCCTGCAACTCAAACAGACCACGATCCCAGAACTGGATCCTAGGTGATTTCAACCTGCCTACGCTACATGAATCTCAAGCCTCTGCTTTCCTAGAAGCGTTACAAGATCTAGGATATGAGCAACTAGTCATTAATCCCACCCACGTCAAGGGAAACAAACTTGACCTGATCTTTGCCCCGCAGACGGATAAGGATACCACCCCACTAATACCACCTACCATAACTCCTGTGCCATGGTCCGACCACAGCCTGATCCAATTCCAGATACCTATTAACACACACAATAAAAACTCCAACAAAACCAACACTGCCCACGAACCCTCCTTGAAGCGCTTCCGCCCCTTTAATAAAGAAGAGCTTAGAGAGAAGATCCTCCCACTCCTCAACAACATACCACACGACCTAGATGCATTGGTGTCCACCTGGAACGAGAGCCTCAAGACCATTGCATGCATACCAGCCACAAATAAAACAACAAAGAAACGAGAGCATGCACCATGGTATACCAAAGACCTCCGAGACTCACTCAAGTGCCTGCGCAGGCTAGAGAGAAGATGGCGTCGGTCTCACTCTACGGTTGCACAAGATACTTACATCGCTCATCTAAGAGTACACCGTGATGAATTAACAAAAAAGCGGAAACAATATCATTCCGACATCTTGAAGCGGTCACTAAACAAGCCCCACGACCTCTTCAATATAGTGAAATCTCTCATAAGAGAACCTCCTGCAGACCAGTCACAGATGCCACACCCCCAGGCATACTCCAACTATTTACAGTCAAAAATGGTCCAGACTACTACATCTGCAACCAACTACCTTCAACCTGAAGTGACCCAGGCTGGTACAACCTCGAACTCCGCGGAAAACAGCTCTCAGCATACCTTGCCCCAACCATCACCACTATACAAATTTGAAAAAATATCACGCAGAGAGATTGAAGACACTATCGCTGCAATCAACCCTACTACCGCACCCAATGACCCATGCCCTGCTTTATGGATAAAGGAGTTACGATGTGACTTAAGCCAATATCTGAGTGAATTAATAAACCAATCTCTTACAACCGGATCGTTTCCACCAAGTCTGAAACAAACATCCATCAGACCACTGCTAAAAAATAACAAGCTGGACCCATCGAAAGTGGAATCATACAGACCAATTTCAAGTATCCCCATGCTTGCCAAAATAATCGAAAAGTTAGTACAGCGCCAAATCCAACAGCATATTGATACTGAAGCCCCACTGGATCCCTCCCAGCATGGGTTCAGAGAAGCACATGGGGTTGAAACCCTCCTCACCAACCTATTTGACCATCTAGTCTCTGGAACCGACAAAATTCATCAAGGATTCGCCCTCATATTCCTCGACATTGCGGCGGCTTTCGACTCGGTGAGTCACAAGATACTCATACAACGCCTCAGCGAGAAAGGAATTCAGGGAACAGCCCTAAAGTGGTGCAAGTCATACCTGACTAATAGATGGCAACATGTAAGGTCAGGCTCCACAACCTCCGAACCATTTTTACAAAACCAAGGTGTACCACAGGGCTCGTCACTATCTGCATTGATGTTTAACATCTACATGCAGCCCATATGTGCCCTAGCACGTTCATTCAAGGTCAACTGTTTAGCCTACGCAGATGACATCCTCCTATACATCCCATTCAGGACTAACCAACCGGACCTCTCCCCTCTAACAAGATGTTTTGAGGCAGTAGCAGAATGGTTCAGCACACAAAACATGAGAATCAACTACAGTAAAACAGATGTCCTTTTCATCTCAAGGAACCAGGACTTCACCCCTCCACTCTCTTTAAAAATCGGCAACACAGAACTGAAAACCAAACCCACAATCCGCTATCTTGGCGTTACACTGGATCAACACCTGGATCTGAAAACTCACATAAAAAACACAGTAAAAACAGTATACATGAAAATAAAGACCTTAAAACATCTCCGACCGCTACTCGACTTCAGCGACTACCGATCGATCTATCAGGCATTAATATTACCTCATTTCGACTATGCCAACGTAATTCTACACGGTCTCCCTCAAGCAACACTAGCTCCTCTCCAGCTTGCAATGAACACTGCTGCAAGAGTACTAACAGGGGCCTCACGGAGAGAGCACATAACGCCAGTACTGATGAACCTCCATTGGTTACCGGTTCAAGCAAGAACCCTCCACAAAGTTCTAACCTTAACTTTCAAAGCTGCAAACACTCTGACCCCCACAGCCCTCAGCAAGATGATACATAAAGTTCCACAGAACAGAAATAGAAGACCCATGATGCAAAACACCCTAGAGGTCCCAAAAGTAATGACAAAATGCACAAGAACAACAACAAATAGGGCCTTTACGATTTACGCTCCCAGAGCATGGAATGCTCTCCCTACCTCTATTCGAAATATCACTTACCTAACCCACTTCAGGAAGGCAATAAAGCAGCACCTGTTCACTACATACTACCCTGAATCTAGCCTTAGTAACCATACATATGGCCCCCCAGACAATCTCTCATTACAAGTAAACAATCAGACTCAGCATGAAAAAGGATAATCAACTGATCGCTCAGAATGTACCCCAGTGTAAATAAGATGTAGATATGTTCTGCCTGAAATCAGGTACCAGTGTGATACAATGTATAGAGTTAAGAATTGTACATAGTTTCCCCCAGTTACTTCCAAGTTGATCTCCCTGTTTATTGTAAATACAACTCAAAGTTCCTTGTGTTGTATAGTTGATGTTAAATGTAAACCGCTCTGATCTAAAATAGAGCGGTATAGAAGAACTGTTAAATAAATAAATAAATTCCCTTCCCTTTCCGAGATGGGAGCCTTCAACCACAAAGCTAAGCTGATTCTGGTCTCCAAGTCCAAAAGGGTCTCTTAACTTGGCCAGCGCCGAAGAAGAAACCTCTGAAGCAGCCTCATATTTGCATCTGACCACAAAGATAAAACCTTCTTCTTGCAGTTAGCACTATCTTGAGCTGTTTCAGTAGATGCTACCTCAAACAACATTTACACTACTCAGATGGAATTGCCATCATTAGAACACAGCACAGCATCCTCTTCCCTGAACAACTGCCTCTGCTGGCTATGACCAATACTACTCCTAGTGCTAATTGCTGGTAACTTGCCTTCTTTCCAGCGCAGAGCAACTCCCTGTTGCATTTGTCATCCTTCCACTTCCCGCAGCAGTTCAACCTCTCTATTTGTCCCTCTCCCACAGCCTGAACAGGTCAAACCAGCTTTGCAGCTTCCTGCATACACTACTGCGTCATACTCTGAAAGAGGTTCAAATTAACTCTTTCTTATCTTTCAACTGCTTTTGTTTTCCTCGCATTTTTTTTTATTATACTGCTATGACAAAGGGCATGATCAGCAGGGTTGGGGTATTCTAGAGGATTCCTCTTCTGAGTCAAGGGAGACCAGGAGGGGGAGGAGAGACCGTGATTCCTCTAGGTATCTTCCCAGGGGTCTAGAGGTAGAACCAAAGGCCAGGACCTCCCAACTGCCTAAACTCAACTGGACATTTAGTTCTCTAACTGGGCCCAAGAGTATTCCCCATATTTGATCCAGTGCTGTATTTGTGGACCATACCAGTCTACCATCTTCTGGAGACAGAGAAAAACTGAAGAGGAGCAGGACTCAAAAGCACTGGTTTTCTGCCTCTGCTGGTAGAAGGGCATAACCCGTTCATCAGGACTGGTCTGGAGGATAATAAGGAATTTACTTTGCCAATAGGCTTTCCATAGTTGGTAGGCCGAGTCTGAGTTCTAACAAGAAAAATATTACACTAAGAACACAGAACTGCGAGAGGTAATTTCATAAGAGGGGTCTATGTAAAATTCCATTAAAGCACCTATTTTATTTATTATTTATTTCAAGAATTTATATTCCACACAACAACCTAGGTGGAGTACAAAAACAATAGATAACAAACCAACATCCACAATACATGTAACAAATCAAAAGAAAACTCAATAAGAAAAAATAAAACTATAAAACCAAAAAGCCATCTGCTCTCAATATAATTATAACCTACAGTAAATATATACTGATCAGGAGTTACTAGACACTGCATATGCTTGTGTGAAAAGATAAGTCTTAAAGTTGCTTCCTAAAGCAGTGGCAAGTTAGTTGCAAGGCATTGATAAGGCAAGCAAAGAGAGAATTTGAGAAGCAGCTTGCTGTGGAAGCAAAAACATGTAATAAAGACCTCTGCAAGCCAGTGACAAAGTCAGTTGGACCATTCATTAAATGATAGAGGGGTAAAAGGGGCACCAAGAGGGGACAAGGCCATAGCGGAGAGACTGAATGAATTCTCTGCTTCGATCTTTACTGAGAAAGATGTAGGGATGTTACCCATGATAGAAATGGTATTTAAAAGTGATGCCGCAGAAGAACTGAAAAAAATATTGATACACTAGGAAGATGTATTACAACCATTTGATAAACTGAAGAGTAGCTAATCACCTAGACTGCATGGTATACATCCACAGGGGTGTTGAAAGAACTGAAATATGATATTGCAGACTTACTATTAGTAATCTGTGAACTATTATTAAAATCATCTGTAATACATAAAGATTTGAGGACGCCCAGTGTAATGACAGTTTTTAAAAAAGGTTCCAGGAGTGATCCGGGAAACTACAGACTGGTGAGCCTGATGTCAGTATCGGGAAAAATGATGGAAACTATTAAAGAACAAAATTACTGAACATGTAGATAGTCATGGCTTAGTGGGAGACAGCCAAAATTGCCTTAGCCAAGGAAGGTCTTGTCTTACTAATCTGTTATGTTTTTTGAAGGTGTGAATAAACAGGAAGACAAAGGTGAGTCGGTTGATATAGTGTATCCGGATTTTCAGAAAGCCTTTGACAAGGTCTCTCATGAAAGACTTGGCAAAATTAAAAAGTCATGGGATAGGAGCCAGTGTACTATTGCGGATCAGGAACTGGTTAAAAGATAGAACACAGAGGGCAGGGCTAAAAGGCCAATTTTCCCAGTGGAGAAATGTGAATAGTGGAGTATCCCAGGGATCTGTGCTGGGTCTGCTGCTTTTTAACATATTTGTAAATGACCTGGAAATGGGAATAAGAAGTGAGGTTATCAAATTTGCAGATGACACAAATTATTCAAAATTGGTAAAACCCATGAGGATTGTGGAAAATTGCAAGAGGACCTTAATAAATTGGAAGACTGGGCATCCAAATGGCAGATGAAATTTAATGTGGACAAGTGCAAAGTTATGCACCTAGCAAAGAACAATCCAAACTATGGTTACACGATGCAAGGTTCCACATAAGGAACCACCACCCACAAAAAGATTTAGGCGTCATCGTGGATAACATGTTAAAATCCTCTGCCCAGTGTGCAGCAGCAACCAAGAGAGCAAATAGAATGCTAGGTATCATAAGGAAAGGAATGGAGAATAAAACAAAGGATATTATAATGCCTCTGTATCATTCCATGGTGCAATCATACTTTGAATATTGTGTGCAATTCTGGTTGCCGTATCTTAAAAAGGATATAATATTATTAGAAAAGGTACAGAGAAGAGCCACCAAAATGGTAAAGGGGATGGAAGAATACCCCTATGAAGAGAGGCTAAAAAGGTTAGGGCTTTTCAACATGGAAAAGAAACGACTGAGGGAAGATATGATAGAGGTCTACAAATTAATGAATGGAGTGGAACGGGTAAACTTACATCGATGGTTTACGCCATCAAAATATAGAAAGACTAGGAGGCATGCAATGAAGCTACAGGGTAACCTATTTAAGGCTAATAAGAGAAAATATTTTTCCACTCAACGTGTAATCAAACTCTGGAATTTGTTACCAGAGGATGTAGTAAAAGCTATTAGTGTAGCTGGGTTTAAAAACGTTTTGGACAAATTCCTGGAGGAAAGGTCCATAAATCATTATTAAAGGAGACCCAGACTGACCCAATACAAGCATTGTGGAACATGTGTCTTTTGGGGAAACTGCTAGGTACTTGTGACCTAGATTGGCCACTGTTGGAAACAGGATACTGGGCTTGATGGACCTTGGTCTGACCCAGTATGGCATATGTTATGTTCTTAAGCTAGGACACAATTTGTTATTGTTGTTCTTATTTATGTATTTTTCCTGGAACCTCCTGTTTTTCCCTTTGCTTTTGTGGACTGAGATGTTAATGGCTAAGGGTTTTCTTATTTGTAATCTCCTTTGTTTTGTTTGATGCCATCTTTCTTTTCATTCATGTGTATACTTGGATGTACATTTGTAAACATTAAGGGGGGTGCCTCATATTGGAATATCTTCAATTCCTCGGTGTGCAGGTCCTCCTCACCTCGGTCTTGAAAATGTCCAGTACAAAATCGAGGAAAGACGTCCTTGGGCGGGGAATGGCGTCGGGTGGAGATGGGTCCAAGGGCATGTCTGTGTCGCCTCGTATCCTGGGACTCATCCTTGGTCTCCCATTCGGACTCAAAGTCAGAAAATAACTCCAATGTTGCACGATCATCTCAGTTGAGGTACGCTCCAGGTGGTCCGTGACCTCCGGAGGACCTGCGGTCCAAACTGCTGGCACTCGCCAGGGAGGACCGGTGTCCTGAGGATGGGACCGGGACCTTGTCCGGTGCCGGGGGCTATCTCGAGGCCGGTGGCACTCAAGGATTGGCTCGATATCTGGGGAAGCCCTCATATCAAGGGTCCCATCGTCAGGGCGGATAAACCAGATGAGCTGGATAAACTCTTGTTGCATGGCTATGAGGGTAGGTATACTGCTTAAGGCCACCATTCTGGTCTCCATACCAGTTGGCTCCGCAGCCTTCGATGCGGGCACAGAGGGCTTTGGGCCCAGAATCAGTACTGTCGTGGCAGAGTCTTCGATGAGGATGGCCTCAGAGGTCTGAGAACCCAGTCCAAAACGTGGTAAATAGAAAGACAGTTACTTTTATTAACTTGGCTTATATCCCCTGTTATAATTTAATAAAATTAACTGTCTTTCTGTTTACCACGTTTTGGACTGGGTTCTTCTTTTCTCAGAGGCCAGTCGACAGGTGCCGACTTCTTGCAGGGCAGCCCGAAGGCCGCTCCCGCTCAGACTCCTCGGACTCGCACCTGGGACTATGGGGCCTAGGGTGGGATTTCCCTTTCTTCCTGGACCTGTCCTCCAAGGCAGTCTTCGAGGGTTTCTTCTTCTTGCAACTCCACCTCTGGCGATTTCCGTTTGGAGGAACCACGACTGCGGGACTCTGAAGAGGCTCTGGCTTCATGAGGCACCGAGGTATCGAAGGGAGCCCTGGAGCCAGGGCCAGCCCATGCATTGTGCGAGAAAGCACAGTTACTTACCTGTAACAGGTGATCTCTGGGAACAGCAGGAATAAGTCTTCACATATGGGGTACATCAGTACCGACGGAGCCTGCGTGGGAACACTCCCCAGCGTCCAATCAGAAAGCTTTTGGGAGCATCCCTCAGTGCCTGCGTGCTGTCTTCCCGCCTTTCCAACTGTCTCTCCTCAGTTGAGTTTTATAGCTGAGACAAAAGAGAGAAAGAGGAAAGGAAGAGAGATAGAGAGAAACAACTCCTAGGGGAGGTGGGTGGGTTGTGAAGACTTATTCCTGCTGTTCCCAGAGATCACCTGTTACAGGTAAGTAACTGTGCTATCTCCAGGAACAAGCAGGAATGAGTCTTCACATATGGGGACTCCCAAGCTAAGATGCCTGGAGCTCTAGCATGTTGGTGATTGAAACATGCTCCACCTCATATGCCCAGGCATCGCGAGGATGGAGGGTAGGAGTTGAAGAAGAGAGAAGCTGTAGGAGACAGCTGACCTAAAATAGGACTACAGACAAGGAGTCCCTGTATATATGATAAGCACTACCCCCTGGCATCCGGGCTATCAACAGCTTAACACAATTTAGGAAAGCCCTCAAATTCCATCTCTTCAACAAGTACCTTATAGAGTCAACGACACCCATAGACCTCAGTGATTCCACCCAGTAATACAATTCCTTGGTGTCTCAATAACACGCCAAGGCTGATTCTCTATAAGTAAAGAATATATTCTTAGTAACCGCTGCTAGTAACAGGTACCTATGCAGTAGTGTTATCCTTGTAAATAGAATGTAAATAATTACCCTTGTTATCCAAGTTCCTTCCCTTGTTATCTGTAAACTCATGCATGTTGACTGTACTGAGATTTTTGTTCTATGTGAACCGCGCTGATGCTGAATAGTGCGGTATATAAGAGAATATAAATAAATAAATCATGAAATGTATTGAAATGAACAATCACCATATGGACCTCACCTACTGGATTGCAGGAAGTAGAGAGGCTGATGGAATCTACTGGGGATCCAGTAGAGGAATCTTCAAGATGATCTCACAGAAGTGAGTTGAAGGTCAAAATCTGGAACTGACAGGTGACCCCAGGATTCAACTGGGGAAGAACAAAAACGGTAGGTCTTTAGTAGAAAGCTTTATGGAAAAAGCTGAAAACTCTTTTGGCTACAGAGTTAATTATAGTTAGGAGCAAAAGAGGAAGACTGACCGAGTTGGACAAAATTGGCTTAGTCCTTGAGGGAAGAAGGGGTATGGAGAAAAAACCCCGTAATCCCAAGGAAGGACAGATGTCTGAGGAGTTGGAAACCTCAGAGCTACTGAAGATCCCCCATGTCTGTCCTAACTGACGAGAGGTAGGAAGATAAAGGAATAGGGAGCTGCAGGGATACCTGAACCTAAGGTTATGGTAAAAGCTGTCAGTACCACAGCAGTGGTTGTGTGCATAAAACCGAAACATACTGTGAAATAGTATGAACATGTGAAAACCCACTGTCTGGAACAGATAGGAAGGAAAAAACACCTTTATGAGCACAGACAGTTAGAGAGATAAGTATGTGAATACATATCTACCTAAAAGAAGTATCTCGACAGAGAAACACACATACAGTCAAACCTCGGTTTTCGTTTGCCCTGGTTTTCGTACGTTTCGGTTTTCGACGTCTTTTCTGACTGAGATTTTGTCTCGGTTATCGGATATCGCCTCGGTTTTCGTAAAGAATGGCGCTGGTCTGTATACACTGCCCGCCCAGTCCCGGCAGCACTACCCCCCGGACTCACCGATCGCGTGTTGAGAAGCGAAAGTCAGCTGAGCAACATCCTCGAGCCAGAGTCAGAGATGCAAGGATTGCACAGAGAGGAAGGCCCCGATCTCTCCACTGCCTGCCTGTTCTCTGGAGCGCCCTCTCAGGCTCGGAGGTAGCAGGGTAGCTGTCAATGTAAGCAGGAGATGTTGCAGTGCCGTACAGTACAATATCTGTGTGTTTGCTGTCCTGTGGACAATCGGGCAGGTGAGAGAAGTGACAGGAGCTGGGTGTCTGGAACGGATTAATTGAATTTACATTATTTCCTATGGGAAATATTGCTTCGGTTTTAGTCAGACTTCTTAGAACGGATTAATCATGAAAACCGAGGTTTGACTGTATATAGATATAGACGGCACTTAACAACAACAACATATAGATATATATATAGATAGATATGTTTATGGCAAGATCCAGGGGGTATAGTCTATGCACACATGGCTGACAGACATATGCATCTAAAAAAAGCATATAGACATATGAACCTATATGAATATATATATAGGTCTAAAGAGAAATGTCTGCAATTAAGCAGAAAGAGATATGTCTACAGGAATCTTCACATGGAAGATGTGAAGAGGAATGATTCATCTCATAACAAGAAGGTGGAACCTACTTGAGAAGATATAGAGAATCTATTCCCTCTGGTTAAGATGGAGAAGAATGCTACCCAGTAAAATAACCAGGCTGGTTGCGAGAACACAGAGGATAATATTAGTCTGTAGACAGCAAGTCCTGAGTCCAGTAGAACTCTAACATGGTGAAGGGACAGAATACGCATAGGAAGAGACACCAGGTAGACCCACTTGAGGGACAAGGGGTGGGGTATCATGCGTTATTTAGTTAAATATGTGCTGTCCATGAAGGATTAGGATACCATGAGGACGAGCTGCAAGGAAAAAGAGCATATTTCCTGTAGGAATTTGGTAACTCTTTAGACTGTCACGTAGGAAAGGTTTATGTCCTTTATTAAAAGGAAATAGAAGGGTGTAAGAACCCTCACAGTCATGGGAGGTGACTGAGGAAGCCCTTTTCAACCATATAGGATAGTCATTAGAGAAACAACCCTCATGCTCTCTAGCAAGGGCCCATAGTGGAAAGCTTCTCTGTAAGATTGCAGAGAGCATTAAGCAGGAGAGTTGGGAAAGAAAACTGGCTGTTGGAGACAACCAGCTGCCAGCTCAACTATGCTGTCAACTCCAAGGATTTGGAGATGGCAGAAAAGAAGTTATAAGGATTATCCAAGATAGATGAGCACTATCTTGGAAGCACTACTAAGGTTAGATAAAAGTAGTGAAGACAATACTGGAACTTATAGAAAAATACCAGTAGACCAATCACTGAAGCTCCTGCATGGGCAGCTGCTGAATGGCAGAGCAGAAAGATCTTTCTGTTTTTAACAGAGAGAACAGACAGAACAAGAGGAGAATATCCCGTCCCTGTCTAACAAGCTGCCCAGATGAGGAAAAAAGGGGTTTACTCAAGAGAAAAAACTCTACACTGGAATGGAAAGGAAGACTGGAAAGGCTAAGAAAGCCTTCCATTGGTATGATACCACTCTTACAGGGGAACCCTGGAAAAGAAGGTAAAGAAAAAATAGGAGCCGAGGTGAGACTTGCCATACGGTAAGTCTGTTGAAGGTAAAAATTCTTGGTGGTACAGGAAAACTATCATGAGATAGTTGGCAAACCTCTCTTCAGTGTAGGAAGAGGAGGAAAATCCTGTGACCCATAGACATGAATATCCTGACAGCTCAGCATACCTAAAAACA
Source organism: Ichthyophis bannanicus (assembly GCA_033557465.1). Classification (NCBI taxonomy): domain Eukaryota; kingdom Metazoa; phylum Chordata; class Amphibia; order Gymnophiona; family Ichthyophiidae; genus Ichthyophis; species Ichthyophis bannanicus. Next base: position 422,610,945 of record CM066038.1, read on the forward strand.
AGTGGATGTCCTGGAAACAGGAATCCAAGTGTAGAGGTTTAAATGAAAAAACAGTGAAAAAACTTCTAATGAGAAGAAGTGGACTGTATGTTAATTGGAACCCTATTGCGGGTTAATTTTCCTGGCTTGAGTTTGGATTCTTCAGACCAGGGCGAGGTTTCCCCTGTTTGGGAACATCGGCATGATGGGCAGGAGAAGAATGAAACCTTCTTCTTTTAGGAAAAGGAGGTTTGGTAGGGCATTTCTTACCTGCTGGGGAAGGAGAAGGTTTAGGATGGCCCTCAGAAGCAGGGAAGTCAGTGGAGCAATGAGCAACCTGACGCAAAGACTCCTTGTTGAAGAGATTTTCTCCAGTACAAGGCGTGTTACCCAGTCTTTGTTGTGCCCATCTGCTCAAGTCTGAAGCTTGGAGCCAGGCTCTACGTCGTGCTCCTATGGCTATAGCAGAGGTTCTGCTAACAGACTCAAAGGAGTCTAGGGAAGCACGAGAAAGAAACCTAGAGATATTCTGGCTATGACTAAGAAGCAAGGAATAGTCTGCAGCCTTGGGCTCTGAAAGAAAAGGAGTCAAAAGAGATAATTTCTCTGTGACCTCCTGAAGGGATAGACTCATAAAAAATATATGAGAGAATCCTTGTTGCCAGCATAGATGTTTGGAAGGTTTGACGTCCAAAGGCATCTAGTGTTCTAGATGCACGACCTGGCGGGAAAGAAGAATGCTTCTTCTTGCTTTTTACCTTCCTCATTGCTGATTCCACTACAATGGAATGATGGGGAAGTGGAGTCTTTTGAAACCCTGGAGAGGGGGGCACCTGATACAGAAGAGCAGTTGCTGTAGAAGGTGAGGAAGCCCTTAAAGGTGTTTCCCATATTTTCAGAAGAAGATCCTGTAAAGAATGATGTAAAGGAAGCATTATATTTTCCTTTTCCCCAGAAAAGCCTTGTGTAGGATCATAGCCAGGGATAGGAATAGCCAGGAATGTTGCCATGTCAAGGAGAAATTTCTGAAAAAAAGGATCTCCAATGGGAACAATCCCTGGACAGGCTAAACTCGAAGAACTAGGCTGGGCACCAGTACTTGTCCGGTGCAAAGCAGGATCTCTAATGAATGGATACTGGGACTGGTGGGTATGACCTGAAACCGTCAGTACTGTATCGTCCATGCTAGGTATCGACTCCAAACTAGGTATAGAAAGGAGCGATCCTGGTGAAAAAAGCATAGATGGAGCTGGTCCTGATGTTCCTGCAGGTACCAGCATCGACACCGATACCGGTAGCTGAGCTGGAATCGAAGGCGATACCAACATCGAAACAGTCATTGGAGGCTGCTCAAACGGTACCGAGGAAACTCGAAAGTCTCGGTGAATATCCTTGGTACCGCGCATCCGGAATCGGTGCGTGTCGGTTCCAAGACGCGTCGGTACCCAGTCTTCCAGACTAGATATTGATTCCGCTCGAAACGGATGCCACCCCCGAGCATGGCTCAGGTATGTTCTGTGAGGGGTGAGCCCCAGGAACAACCTGAAACCCCTGAAAGGCTTTGGAGACCGAAGACTCCTGCCAGGGTTTTGAAGCCAATGAGGTCTTGAGGGCAAGGCCGGAGCCGTCATCATGCTTGGCATGAGACCTACCACCCAAGAATTGGCTAGTCTTAACAAACTGTTTGTGGGTTACCTGATCCTGTAGAGAAGAAAAGGTCGGTGCCCTTACACTGGAAGGGAAAACTGCATCGAGGGAAACTCGAAATGGAGAATTTCTTCCCATAAAATTGTAGCCTGATGGCTCTGGAGGAAAGGGGTCAGGACCCAAACAGGTTAGACACCAGTTATTGGAGTCTAAAAAGAAAACTGTATTTGCACAGTTAAGGCATTTCTTAGGAGAAGGCGGCTCCATAATGGAGAGGCCTCACAGGCCCAAAAAATTCAAGAAAGAAACAGAGGGAAAAAACTCCCTGAGTTTTAGGAAAAAGAAAAGAAAAAACCACCGGCGATACAGGTGGAGTCGGGGAAACTGCCGCGACCACAAGAAAACAAAAAGTAAAAGATTTAAAGAAAACATTTTCTGCGGTGACAGGAAGACGTCCTGCCGGCTCCGCGGAAAAACGAAAACTGAGGAGAGACAGTTGGAAAGGCGGAAAGGCAGCACGCAGGCGCTGAGGGATGCTCCCAAAAGCTTTCTGATTGGATGCTGGGGAGCGTTCCCGCACAGGCTCTGTCGGTACCGACGTACCCCATATGTGAAGACTCATTCCTGCTTGTTCCTGGAGATTATTGTTCACACAGGGCCCTGCGCTTCATGGGGTCCCACGCCAACAACATTCTGCATTCAGTACTGGCAGGTAGTGCGGCTTTAGAGGAAGCTGGAGAGGCCCTGGCTCACCTCTGTCAGCCACCGAAGTGAAGATCATCTTTTTTCTTCACTTCAGCAGCTGTAATGTAATTTAGGATGCTGGCGCGCCGAGTGCCGGGAAACAGGAAGCCCCCTTTGACCTCAGCAAACCAGCGTCCTAAACTACAAAACAGATACTGAAGTGAAGAAAAAAAACACTCTTCACTTTGGTGTCTGGCAGAGGTGAGCCGGGGCCTCTCCGGCTCCCTCTAAAGCCTTTTAGACATCCACAGGGCTCTTCGGGGGGGGGGGGGGGCCAGATTGGAAATAGGCTGATGGGGAGGGGGGCTTGGACTGGAAATGGGCTGATGGGGGGGGGGGTTGGATTGGAAATGAGCTGAGTGTGGGGGGGAGGGAGCTAGGACTGGAAATGGGCTCATGGGGGGGGCAGGATTGGAAATGGGCTGAAAGAGGGGCTAGGATAGGACTGGAAATGGGCTGATGGATAGCTAGGACTGGAAATGGGCTGATGGAGGGGCTAGGATAGGACTGGAAAGGGGTGATGGGGGTAGGACTGGAAATGGGCTGATGGGGGCTAGGATTGGAAATGGATTGATGGAGGGGCTAGGATAGGACTGGAAAGGGCTGATGGGAGACTAGGATAGACCTGTTGGGGGAGGGGGGCTAGGATTGGAAATAGTCTGATGGGGAGGGTAGGATTGGAAATGGGCTGATGGGGGTTGATGGGAGAATGGGACTAGAAGGGAGCGGATGCTGGGGGAGGACTAGAATGGGATGGGGCTGGGGGAGTGAGGATGTAGAGGGGAAAAATATTTTGTGTGGGAGGGAAGAAAAATCTACGATTGGCCATTTATTGGAAGAGTAAGTGGGGATTGAGGATGGAGGGGTAAAATTTGAGTGGATGAAAAAGGAATAAAGTAAGAAATGGAGGAAAGAGCAAAAGGAGAAAAGTTAGTATGTTAAAGCAGATGTAGAAAGAGAATAGGGAATAAAACTAGAATAGAGAAGAAAGGACAAATGGACAGCAGATAATGGAGAGCTAGTAGAAGACACAAACAAACAGAAGAAAGTGACTGGAGCAATTGCAAATGAAAAATAAAATGCACAAACAACAAAAGGTAGAAAAATACATTAATTATGAATTAATTTATTAACTGGAATATGTCAGCTCTGGAAAATGTGCATTATTAACATCTGCATTTTGTTTAGTACAAGAGGAAATTAATTTATAGTTTTATTTCTGCAGTGTTGTTGTATATTCCAAGTTTGGCTTTTGGGGTTCCCAGTTTAATTATGGTCTTCCTATTTCTAAATTGCAATCCCTTGTTCTTGTTTGGTGACAGTCTATGTTACCGAGCTGAGGTATTCTGTTTATGTAGTTTCAATTTGACAGTGCCACTTATTCTCTTTCCCCAGTAGAAGATGTATTGGTATTCTCTGAGATGTGTTGGTTTAATATTTGCAGTGTTGCCTTTTAATAGGTAGGGTATGGTGTTTTGTGAGTCCTGGTAGTGCTGTTATGATACGGCGGGTTTGCTATAGCTTCTAAATGGGCAGTGTTTGTAGTACTTTCTAATATGCCTGGCAGTTGGCACTGAAGTATAGTAATGTAGAAATCTGGTAGTCTATTTTTATCCATAGGCTCATTAAGAGGCATGTTTACTAAAAGTTAGTTTTGTTTTTGTTTTTTTTAGTGCCATCAAGTCAGTGTTGACTCATAGCGACCCAGCTACCTCTGGGTTTTCTTGGCAATGTATCACCGGAAGTAGATTGCCAGCCTTTTCTTCCGAGTCAATGGAGGGTAAAGTGACTTGCCCAAAGTCACAAGGAGTGCCAGTGGGAATCGAACCCTTGATCTTCTGGGTACTAGGCAGTTGCTCTAACCACTAGGCTACTCCTCCACTCCAAAGTTAGTATACGTTAACATTCTACAAATATTTTTTGCAAATGAAGCCCTGCAATGAGTCTGCACACGGTCCCGCACCCCCCTTGGACCACCCCTGCCTAGAGCATGGCGTCGCCGGAGATTCCGGCGCAGAGTTGGACTTCTGAAAAACGTTTTTCCTGCTGCCGACGATGGCTCTTCAAGGCCTTTGAGATCATAGTTCTGCAGAGTTTGCAGTTGGCGTCGTTATGCTCCGGGCCGAGGCATCAATCATGCGGGTCAATGAGCGACATCATTTTGCCACACCGGTTGCACTTCTTGAAGCCACTGGAGGCCATCAGAAAAAGGGGGTCCCCCGCCTCCTGGCAGGAGTCGAGGCCTTTGGCTGAAAAAAAAGGTGTGAATGCCATTCAAGAGACACCTCAGTGAAAAAGGGAAAAAATGAATAAATGGACCCAAAGAGCGATGCAGAGGCGAGCTGGCTCAGGGCCAGAAGGAACCGGTACGCAAACAGGACAAAACGTAACAAAAATCTCACTTTTTCTGGAGGAAACTGGATAACATCCGAAGGGCTCTGCGGAAAAAAGGAGACTGAGGCAAGATGGCACCCTTGGGCAGGAAGTGGACCATGCATGCATGGTGTATCTCCCAAAGGCTTTCTTTGAAAGCTGGGATTATGCTTCTGCGTGGGCTCCGTCGGCGCCAACATCACCCATATGTGAGGAATGACTTCCTGCTTGTTCCAGGAGAAGTTTGTTTTGAGACCTGTCGAGGACAGGTGGAGGAGATACTGGAGGAGTGACTGGAGGAGAAAAGGGATTGAGATCTTTCTGAGAACACCAGACAGAGAATCTATGTCATTTAAAATGGTATAAACGTCTGGTGGAGGGTTTTCTAGAAGCCAAAGAGATCTCCTTAACCTCTTGAGAAAAGTCAAAGACTTGTAAAGCTATGCTCTCGGCAGCCACACTGTCAGATGGAGAAACTGTGGATAGGGATGGAGTAGTGAGCCATTGTCCTGGGGAAGGAGATTGGGCACAGATCCCAATAGCAGAAGATGAGTTTGAGTCAAATGTAGTAGCAGTGGAAACTACGGTTGCCGCAGCTAGTGAGGGGCTATGAGTATCATGAAGTCCTTGTCGGACTGAAGTTTGAAAAGCACCTTGGCATTTTGGGGGTTGCAAACAGATCGTCTGGAGTTCCCCAGATCTGGAAGATGTAGAACGTTGTGTCCAGATGGAGAGCCCATTCGTGGGAAGAAGGATGCGACTCAGTCTGTCTGCCAAGACAACAAACTCCCCCAGGAGGTACACCGCTTGGAGGTGTATTTGATGAGCAATGGCAAAGGACCACAGGTGTAGCGCCTCCTCGCAGAGGGCCCAAGAACCTGTTCCTCCCTGCTTATTCACATAGAACATGGCAACCTGATTGTCCATCCTGACTAGGACTTGTGCTCTGAGGTGGTGTTGAAACACCCAGAGGGCATTCGAGATAGCATGAAGTTCTAGGAGATTTATCTGGAGTTGTGACTCATGCTTTGTCCACAGCCCCTGTGTAGTCAGGCTGCCCAGATGGGCTCCTCAACCCAGTTTAGAGGCATCCATCATTAGGGTGCATTGAAGTGGAGGCATCTGAAAAGGTGGCTCTACGAGCAGATTTTCTGGAGAACACCACCACTGAAAGGCAGTGACTTGGATCCTGTCCTAGAGACGGCCAGAGGCCTGCTTCCACTGGGAGGCAAGGGTCCACTGGGCTGTCCGCATATGTAGTTGGGCAAATGGAACAACATGTACTGTAGAGGCCATGTGCCCCAGAAGCTGCAGCATCTCTCGGGCAGTCAGATGGTCTCATAGGAGCGTCTGGGATGCTAGTTCGACTAGATGGGCACAACTGAGCTGGGGCTGAAATGTCCTGGATTGTTGGGTGTCTAGTTTTCGAGTTGGAGTGAGCTGGGATTTTGGGAAGTTTATCACAAATCCCAAGTGTTGTAGCACTGTGATAGTATGATGCAAGGAAAGCAGTACCCCTTAGGAGGTGTATGCTTTTATTAGCCAGTCCTCTAAGTAAGGGAAGATGAATATCCCCAGAGTTCTTAGATAAGCGGCTACGACCGCCATGCACTTTGTGAAGACTCTTGGGGCAGAGGTGAGTCTGAAGAGAAGGATTCTGTACTGATGTTGTTTTCCTTGAAAGGTGAAGCATAGATATTTACTGTGTCCTGGGTGGATGAAGGTATGTGTGTATGCTTCTTTTAGATCTAGAGAACAGAGCCAGTCCCGACTCTTGAGGTAGAGAAGATCATCTTAAACGTTTCGTGGACTAGAAACTTGAGGTTTCTGAGGTTCAGAATGGGCCCGTACCCTCTGCTTTTCTTTGGAATTAGAAAGTACGGAGAGCAGAAACTCATTCCCTGTTGGGATGTTGGGACATCATCTATGGCGCCCTGAGACAGAAGAGAGGACACCTCGTCCTGTAGGAGAGCAGTGAGTGGGGGTTGTGTTTGATATTCCCCTGTGAAAGTGGAAGGGGAAAGAGTTTGTAGATGAAGTCTGTACCCTTCCTGGACTATGATGAGTGTCCATTGCTCTGAGGTGATGAGGTGCCATCTTTGGGCACAGTGACACAGTCTGCTTGCTATGTGGAGGTGGTAGGGGTCCTCCAGAGGCAGGATGGCAATGTTCTCTAGGAAAGAGTCAAAAACTAGGCGCAGACTGTGACTGCGGAACTAGTTGAGATTTAGCCACCTGTGGCTTCTTTTGTTGCTTAGGAGGCTGCTTCCTCTTCTGTGGGGCCTGACCCTGGTACTGAGAAGCAGGAAGATAGGAAGAGAAGAATGTCTTCTTATTGTAGAAAGACTTCTTTGCAGGTGTCTCTTTCCTAGAAGGATCAGCTGTTACCTGGACAGTCTCTTTAGAGTAGTATTTTCTGACTTTAATTGAGAGGCCTTATCTTGCCAGTCTTTGCCAAAGAGGTTTTCTTCTGTGCAAGGTATGTTGCCCAGCTTATCTTGAACTCACTGTTCAAGATCTGAGACCTGAAGCCATGCAATTTGACGTGCATCAATGCATATTGCTGAAGCCCTGCTTGTGCATACAAAGGCATCAAAGGTGGCCCTATTGATAAACTTTGAAACATTTTGGCTATGCTTAACTAGAGCAAGATCATCTGCCCTTTTGTCATCTGGTAGGAGAGGGGCAAAGGCCTCAAGATCCCTGGAGACCTCTTTCAGGAACATTCCCATATAGAGGATATAGGACTTAATCCTAGCCGAGAGCATGGATGCCTAGAAGCACAGACACCCAAAAGCTCTACCTGGAGAATTAGAGGCGTGAGTCTTCGAGCTTTTGATTCTATGCATCGTCAATTCAACCACCATGGATTGATGGGGAAGCTGTGGCTTTTGGAAGCCAGGACACTCTAGTACATGATACATGGTATCGAGACATGGATTCTAAGGTGAGACCATGAGAGGCGTTGCCCACATACGGAGCATAAGGTCATGAAGGATGTGCTGCGCCGGTAAGGTGGCTGCCTCTTTGGGTGCTGTTGGGTATTGGAGGATCTCTAATTCCTCCACAGTTGACTCCTTCTCCGATGTTATTGTGATAGAGAGACCTTTAGCTATGTCTCAAATGAATTCCTGGAAGGACATGTCTTCCGGAGGAGATATGCATTGCTGATGAGGTGGGGAAGGGTCTGAAGGAAGGTCCTGGGGCCCCCGTTGATTAAGTGACTCCACATCTGAAACAGAGGAATCAAATCAGAGGACTTGAAGTATTGATGGGCACGGTGTTCACCAGAAACTAGATGCCGGTACCGATGCTCTGAGGTATCAGCCTCAGTGAACTGCTTGCTTGGGCATGGGTGGGAGTGATGTCGATGTCATATGTAGCAGCCCCAATGTCGTGCCCGGAACTGGTGTTGATGTCGGTACCATAACCAGTATTGACGGGGCGGTGCCCATAGCCAGGGGTTTTTATGGGTACCGAGGCTGCAAGGAGGGCTACCAACCTCTGCTCGATGGCCAGTATGCGCTGGTCTATCGAGATTGCCGATGCTTGGGTATCGGTGACTTGTATTTTCCCTACCGTCCCAAAGCATGGCACCAGTAGCTCTCTGGAGGTCAAGGCCTTGGGAGCATCCTAGGTCCCCTTGATGGCTTTGGAGGACAGGGCCCCCCGCCGGGGCTGCTTACGCAGGCCGATCCACCTCCAAGGCAACACCCGAGAGGGTCTCCATGCCTTGAGCGAGATCATCCTCTGGAGCTATTGTCAGACTTCGATGCGGCCTTGTGCTTGGACTCTGAAGATACCCGAGTTCCATGGGAGGAGGATGAGACCCTCAATGAAGCGGACACTATCGATACTGCATCCAAAGCAAAGAGTGCTCCAAATTTAGAAGCCCTATTTTGTAGGCCTCTCCGTGCCATTTTCTGGGCCGAGGCATTTTAAACACCAGTCATGTGCATCAGTCGATGAAATGTTGCTGGCAGAATTAGAACATATTTTGAAACCACTGGTTGGTTTCTTCATGCCTTCGAGGATGTGAAGGCTATGAAAGGCTTAAGGCCTAAAAAGCGTGTCAAAGCCCAAGTCTTTTTTTTGTTTTTTTTTTAAAAGAAGATAAAGAAAGAAGTAAAAGAAAAGAAGGAGGAAACCAGCGATGTCTTTGACAGTGCCGGTGTAGCCGGGAAGGCAGAGGTGCTAAACAAAACAAAAAAGGTTTTCTGCGGTGACAGGATTTGCTTCTTTCTGGCTCCGCGGAAAACGAAGGATTGAAGAGAGGGAGTTAAGAAAGTATGAAGGCAATCGTGCAGGCACAGTAGAGTGCTCCCAAAAGCTTTTCAATAGGACACTGGGGAGCGTTCCCGTGCGGTCTCCGTTGGTACCAGTCACCCTTTATGTGAAGACTACATTCCTCCTTGTTTCTGGAGATAGGAGAGCATCACCTTGTGTGGCAGGAAGTGATCCTATATCTAGGACCTGTCCTCTAGGTGATGTAAAACCCTCTTGCACCAAGGATGCATCTCCAGGGCCTTGTGTCCTTGAGGGAACATAAGATGTACCATACTGGGTCAGACCAAGGTCCATCAAGCCCAGTATCCTGTTTCCAACAATGGCCAATCCAGGTCATAAGTACTTAGCAGTTTCCCAAAAAGACAGGTTCCATAATGCTTGTAACTGGGTCAAGCAGTGATATCCTGGGTCCCTTTTAATGGTTTATGGGCCTTTTCTCCAGGAACTTGTCCAAACCTTTTTTAAACCCAGCTTTTACTACATCCTCCAGTAACAAATTCCAGAGTTTGATTACACGTTGAGTGAAAAAAAATATTTTCTTATTAGCCTTAATTAAATAGGTTACCCTGTAGCTTCATTGCATGTCCCCTTGCCAGTGCTTCTGCTGTTTCTATTTTTCATCATTTGGCTCTTTTTTCCAGTTCCTTTTTTGGCAACAGCCTCTCTGACCTCACCTTTAAACCATGCTGGCAGATTTTTGGACTTTATTCCATTTTTCTTAAAGCATAGAATACAGCTGGTCTGGACTTCCAAGACAGTATTTTTAAACACCCAAGCTTGATGTAAATCTTTAACCTTTACAACTGCTCCTTTTAGTTTTTTCTTTTTTTTTATTAAAAGGCTTCCAAAGAATACATAACAGCATAAACCACAAAGATCTACAAAAAAGTAGCAACAGTAATAATATAACACCAGATCACGATGGCATTCAACAATATGCCTTCATTTTTGCATTTTTAAAGTAAAGAACCGGAGAGCAGCAACCCCCCAACCTCCCGTCCTCCCCCCCCCCCCCCCAGACACCTCCCTGGCCCAGGATCCCCCTCCCACCCACCCTCCCAATCCCCCCCTCTATGGCTTGCTAATGTTCAAGTACGGGGAGGGGGATGAGCAGCAAAGATGCTCACGGGGCGAGCTCCCTTTAAAATTTGCAAAGTCCCCCCCCTCTTATCCAGCACAATCACGCACCGTAGCGAGATACAAAAGGTGCCCACACCAACTCAAAGCGCGCCAGACGCATCCTACTGACCGCTACCCCTCTTTCCATGGTATACATATCCCACATCCGTTCCAGCCAAGTCTGAAAGGAGGGGGCCAAGGCCCGCTTCCAGGCTGCTGCAAGGGATAACCTAGCTGCATTCAGGCCATGGCGGAGTAATGCAAGCTGTGGGGCCCGTGCACCCGGCACCGCGGCCCCAAACAGGAAAATCCCCGGATCCCAAGGGACAGCTACTCCCAGAAGCAGCTGCAACCGAAATTGTATACCCCTCCAGTAGGCGCGAATGCGGGGGCATTCCCACCAAATGTGCCCTAGGGTACCCCGATGCCCACAATTACGCCAGCAGAGGTCCCCCGCTCCAGGATAGATGCGCGCGATCCGCGCCGGAGTCATGTACCATCGGTACAATATTTTATATGGTTTCACGGGCATTAATCGCTACCGCACTTTTCCACAGGTGAGTTTCCACCCTCTCCCACTGCTGCTCAGTATAGGAAAGGTTCAAGTCAGAGTTCCAAAGTTCCCTGTGCCTATTAGAACACGATTGAGAGCCCTGCAAGTAAGCGTACAGGGTCGCCACGAGTCCCTTAGTGGTAGTGCACCCCTCACAGTAACGTTCCAAATCGGACAGGGCCCGTGCAACTTGGGGCCGAACAGACTTGGATCGAACCCAATGTGCCACTTGCATATACTGATAATGTTGCCTAGCCGGAATGTCAAATTCAGCTTGTAACGCACGAAAGGGTTGTAATTGACCATCATCAAAAAACTGTCCGACCCTACTAAGGCCGTGATGTCCCCACTGCCGGAAAACTGCATCACTTAGCCCTGGCGGGAAGGAGGCGTTATCTACTATAGGGGCTAAAGGGGTTAGGACCGTGTCGCGAGATTGAAAGTGCCGATCCCAACAACGGAGGGTGTGAAGAATATAGGGATTGTTAGTACGCTTACCACGGCGTAGTTTCGGGCCCAACCACAGCCAATCTCCCAGGCCAGCTCCCCCCGCCAAGTGCATTTCCAGTTGGACCCATCGCTTAGTACTATCAGCAATTATCCACTCCACCCCTGCCCGGCATTGCGCCGCCGCATAGTACCAATTTAAGTTGGGCATGCCCATACCTCCCGAGCGCGTACGGGTATAAAGAACTTGTCGCGCCAAGCGTGGACGACGATAATGCCAAATGAATTTCATGAGCAACTGTTGCCAGGTCGCCAAGGTGGCCCGCGCGATGGGAAGCGGCAGAACCTGAAATAAGTAAAGAAAGCGGGGAACAACCACCATCTTGACTACGGCTATACGCCCAAACCAGGAAAGGAGCAGGCCCTGCCATACTTCTAAGTCCCGCCAGACCTGACGAAGCAGGGGGTCATAGTTGGCCCTAAAAAGGTCCGCCCGCTCCACGGTCAACTGCACTCCTAGATAACGCAAAGCTCCGGACACCCAGCGAAGAGGATAAGCCGCCTGGTGCTCCGCACAAACCGCCCCAGGGACTCCAACATTCAAAATCTCCGATTTAGTGTGATTGATTTTGAAACCGGATACTCGCGCATAGTTATTAAACAGCTGCATCGCAACTGGAAAGGAGGTGACCGGATCCACCAGAGACAGTATAATGTCATCCGCAAAGAGTGCAATCCTATAATCCTCAGGGCCAACGTGAACCCCCCTCAAGCCTACATGTTCCCGAAAGCTTTGGGCCAAGGGTTCCATCGCAAGAGCAAAGAGTAAGGGCGAAAGAGGGCAACCCTGTCGCGTGCCCCGTTCCAGCAGGAAGCGTCTCGAGTGTCCCCCCTTGATCCGGACGCACGCCTGGGGCATCTGATATAGACTACGAACCCAACAGATATAATTAGGGCCGAAGCCCATTTTCTCCAGAACACACCATAAGTATTCCCAATCAACCCGATCAAAGGCTTTTTCTGCGTCAATTCCCACCAGCAAGGCTGGTTGTGGGTCCTGCTACGTGGATGACCTGCAACATACGCCTAATGTTGTCTGCCGCCTGGCGCCCTGGCACGAATCCCACCTGATCCGGGTGAACCAAGCCCGGCAGGACCCGATTCAGGCTCGCCGCCAAGATGGAAGCAAATATTTTAACGTCGACATTTAACAGGGAGATGGGGCGGTATGACGCCGCATCGTGCAATGGTTTACCAGGCTTGGGAATCATCACGATCAATGCCTCACGCTGGGATGGTGATAAGGGGGTCCCCCCCAAGATCTCATTGAACAGGATGGTCAAGGTTGGCGCCAATTGTACCCGAAACTTCTTATAGTATTCTGCTGGGAAGCCATCACTACCTGGCGCACTCCCAGTTTTCAATCGTCGGATTGCGGCTTCCACTTCATCTACCGTTAATTCAGAATCTAGCTGAACCCGGTCAGGGTCGGAGAGAAGCGGCAGACCAATCCCCCGCAGATAGTCCTGTACGCTATCCCGCTCAATAGGCTCCGCCTTATAAAGCTGCTCCAGGAAGTCAGCAAAAAGATCGCGTATCTCCCTAGAGATAACCCTCTTCCGTTCCCCAGCGTCGCGCAGTTCGCGTACCACTCGCGCAGATTGCTGTTGGCGAAGACGCAAGGCGAGGAAGCGGCCGGTTTTATTCCCATGCTCATAAAAAGTTTGTCGTAACTTCAGACGCTTATTATCTAATTCTTTCTGCATACACGCATCCAAGGTGGCTCGAGCCGCCCGCCACCGGCGGCAGGACCTGCCGCGAACCAGTTCGGGCGTGTTCCGCGCCCAAGCGGGCAGCCTCCGCCATCAACTGGTCGCGTTCATGTGTCCACTTTTTACGCGTGCCGGCCGCCTCCGCCATGAGTTGACCACAAGCCGTCGTCTTATAGGCATCCCACACCGTGGGGAGAGAAACATCCCCAGTATTGTTAAGGTCGAAAAATTCCGTAATAAAACGAACATGATCCTGTACTGCGCCCTGCCGCCGTAAGAACCTCACATCTAGGCGCCAAAGCCTCTGGTGCTCACTGTACAATCCAGGCAGAAGAGCCAGCCAGCATGGGGCATGATCTGACCAAGTCAGCGCTCGGTGGCCAGCCTTCACCCTCCCGTCCATCAGGCGCTGATCCAATAAAAGATAATCAATGCGAGTGTGAACCTGATGGACCGGTGAGTAGTACGTATAGCTTCTTTCCCCCTCATGGGTATCCCTCCAGACGTCCCGCAGACCCAAGTCAAGCATAAGGCTTTGCAGGGCTCTGGCTGGTCCCCCCACTCCCCCCCCCAGCGCGACTTGTGGAATCCAGGTGGGGCACCAGGTGCGTGTTACAGTCCCCCCCTAGGACAATAGGTCCCCTTGCAAAATCCACCAATGAGGCCTTCAATCGTGCAAAGAAGGCCCCTTGACCTGTATTGGGAGCGTAAATATTAGCCAAGGTGAGCGGGTGCCCCTCTAGACGGATATTCAAAAAGAGCCACCTCCCCAAAGTATCTTGTTTTGTCTCCTCTATCTGTAGAGAGAGGCACTGGTGAAACAGTACGGCCACTCCCCGTTTCTTCCATCCCTGTGCATCCAAGACCACCCGCACCTCAGTATATGGGGATCTCCTTAGCCAACCCTGCTTACAGTTTTGAAGATGGGTCTCCTGTAAGTAAACAATGTCCCCCTGCAAAGTGCGCAGTTCGGAGAACAGCAGGGATCTCTTCCTCGGGGAGTTAAGGCCCTTAACATTCAAAGAAACAAAGCGCACCATTAGCAATTACATTCCACTCCCTCGCTGCAGCCTGTTATCCAAAAGGTCCCAATGGTAGCTCCCCCCCATCCAACCCGGGGAATTGATTAACCGAACAGCGTAGTTACTCACCTGTAACAGGTGTTCTCCAGGAGCAGCAGGAATCAGTCCTCACATATGGGTGACGTCGGCGCCGACGGAGCCCCCGCGGAGCAATTTTCCCCAGCTTTCACAGAAAGCCTTTGGGAATTGCAGCGCGCATGCGCGGTCGCCTTCCCGCCCAAGGGTGCCATCTTAGCCAGTCTGATGACATAGCTAAAAGACAGCATAAAAATTTGCAAAAAAAACTTAAGCAGATGATTGCAACTCCACGGGGAGGAGGGAGGGTTGTGAGGACTGATTCCTGCTGCTCCTGGAGAACACTTGTTACAGGTGAGTAACTACGCTTTCTCCAGGACCAAGCAGGAAGTCAGTCCTCACATATGGGACTCCCAAGCTTAAGGCTACCGGAGACCCTAAGCACAAAAATGAGCTCCCTCTAGCTCAGCAGTACAGAAGGAAGGAATCTTCGCTGAATTATTACCCACCGGTAGCCCCCATCCGGGATGGAGGGTAGGAGTTGCTCAAACCTCGAAGAGATTTCGGAGGACTGCCTGTCCGAAAGCACTGTCCCTGCGGGACTCCCTCTCGAGACAGTAATGGACCGCAAAAGTCTGGCTCGAAGACCAAGTAGCGGCCTGGCAGATGTCTGCCAGCCGAACAGAGCGGAGGTAAGCCACTGACGTAGCCTTCGCCCGAACACAATGAGCCGTGACTCGACTTTCTAAGGAGAGTCCGGCTGCCCCATAAGCCCAAGCGATACAGTCAGCAACCCAGATGGACAGAGTACGCTTGGAGACCGGGAGCCCCAATTTATTGGGGTCAAAAGACACAAAAAGCTGAGCAGCTTTGCGGTGCTCCCGCGTACGGTCAAGGTAGAAGTTCAATGCCCTTCTACAGTCCAGGGTATGCAGGACCATTTCAGCTCGGCTGGAGTGAGGCCTGGGAAAGAAGGTTGGAAGTACCACCTCCTGATTGATGTGAAAAGGGGAGACAACTTTTGGAAGAAATTTTGGGTGAGTCCGTAGGACTACCCTATTTTTGTAGAACCGAGTGAAGGGAGGATCAGACACGAGGGCCTGCAATTCACTTACGCGTCTAGCGGAAGTGAGGGCTATCAGGAATAAGGTTTTCCACGAAAGAAAACGCAGAGAACAGGTAGCCATCGGTTCAAAAGGCGGACAGGTGATCCGCTGTAAAACCACATTCAGATCCCAGTCAGGTGCTGGCGGGCGCAGAGGTGGTTTAAGTAGAAGGAGACCTCGGAGAAACCGTGCGACAAGAGGGTCGCTGGAAAGAGGTCTGCCGTCCACCGGCACATGGTGTGCTGAGAGAGCACTGAGGTGGACTTTGACGGAGTTGGACTTAAGTCCCAGATTAGAGAGGTAGAGCAGGTACTGCAAGATCACCGACACCGAGCAGGAGAAGGGATCCTGAGACTGCTGTACACACCAAACGGAAAAGCGACGCCATTTAAGGGCGTAGCATTTGCGGGTAGAAGGTCGCCGAGAAGCTAGGACGACCTCTTCCACCTCTGCCGGCAGGAGAAGGGGAGCAAGGACTACCCTTTCAGCCGCCAGGCCATTAGGTTGAGAGATCTGAGGTTGGGGTGTAGCAGAGACCCCTGATCCTGTGTTAGGAGATCCGGTTGAAACCCCAGAGGGAACAGATCCTCCGCCGCTAATTGTAACAGGAGTGGGAACCACGGCTGTCTGGGCCAGCGAGGAGCCACCAGGATCATGGACGCTTTGTCCCGGAGAACCTTGAACAGAGTTCGAGAGACTAGCGGGATGGGAGGAAAAGCGTAGAGAAGGCTTTCCGACCATGAGAGCAGAAAAGCATCTGCCGCTACCCGAAGGGGATGTGGCTGACGAGAGCAGAAGCGAGGAAGTTGCCGGTTGAGAGGACTGGCAAAGAGATCGATCGTGGGGAGGCCCCACTTCAGAAAGAGCTTCTGAACTACCAAGGGATCCAGACGCCACTCGTGCGGCTGGAGTATCCTGCTGAGTTTGTCCGCCAGGCAATTTTCTTGGCCTGGGAGATAAACTGCTTTGAGAAGAATGCCGTGACTGACGGCCCAAGAGCAGAGCTTCTGAGCTTCTCGGCAGAGAAGGAAGGAGCCCGTGCCCCCCTGCTTGTTCACGTAGAACATGGCAACTTGATTGTCCGTCTGGACAAGGACGGACTGTTGAGAAGTCAGGTGGGAGAAAGCCTTGAGCGCCAGACGAATAGCTCGGAGCTCCAGGAAGTTGATCTGCTGCGCAGACTCCCACGCGGTCCAGAGACCTTGAGTACATGCCCCCTGGCAATGGGCTCCCCAACCCAGGAGGGAAGCATCGGTCGTCAGCACTTGAGCCGGCTGAGGCGATTGAAACGGCATTCCGAGTACCAGGTTCGGCCGATGAAGCCACCACTGTAGGGAAGAGGCCAGCGGTCTGGAGAGGCGCACTAAGTCGGCTAGGCCGCCGGTGGCTTGTTGCCACTGCTGGCGAAGGCACCATTGAGCCGGCCGCATGTTCAGGCGAGCATTGGGGGTCACGTGGACGGTGGAAGCCATATGGCCGAGTAGTCTCAGGAAGCGCCTGGCGGAGACCAGGGACTGGCTGCGAAAACGGCCGGCTAGGTCCATGAGCCGTTGAGCCCTGTCGAGAGGCAGGAACGCTCGAGCCTGAGGAGTGTGCAGCCTTGCGCCGATGAACTCGAGATCCTGTGAGGGGAGCAAAGTGGACTTTGCGAAGTTTATGACAAAGCCCAAGTACTGCAGCAGAGTCACCGTGCGGCGTGTGGCATCGGCGACTGCCGGAGAGGACGACGCTCTGATGAGCCAGTCGTCGAGGTACGGAAAGACATAGAGGCCGTGAAGCCTGAGATAGGCCGCCACCACCGCGAGACATTTTGTAAAGACTCGCGGTGCGGAGGATAGGCCAAAGGGCAGTACTCTGTACTGGTAGTGATTTCCTGCCACCACAAACCTTAGGTACTGGCGGTGGCTTGGGTGGATGAGGATGTGCGTGTAGGCATCCTTTAGATCCAAGGAGCATAGCCAATCTCCCTGCTGGAGGTAGGGCAGAAGGATTCCAAGGGTAAGCATCTTGAACTTTTCCCGCACAAGGAACTTGTTGAGGTTGCGCAAGTCCAGGATGGGTCTGAGGCCTCCTGTCCTTTTTGGTATTAGGAAATACCTGGAATAAAAGCCTTGACCTCTCAGGTGGTGGGGCACCGGTTCCACCGCCTGGTCCTGAAGAAGACTTGCTAACTCCTGAAGGCGTAAGTCCCTGTGCAGAGGGAGTCGAGGAGGTTCTCCCGGAAAATAAGAGGGAGGGACCTGATGGAAGTGGAGAAGATATCCTTCTCGCACGACTTGAAGCACCCAGGCATCTGAAGTGATGTTGGACCACCTGTGGGCGAAGTGAACCAGCCGGCCTCCGGTGCTGGGAGGAACCAGCTGAGGGGGAGAGGCTATGCTGAGGAAGTCAAAAA
Source organism: Ichthyophis bannanicus (assembly GCA_033557465.1). Taxonomy (NCBI): domain Eukaryota; kingdom Metazoa; phylum Chordata; class Amphibia; order Gymnophiona; family Ichthyophiidae; genus Ichthyophis; species Ichthyophis bannanicus. Next base: position 422,628,464 of record CM066038.1, read on the forward strand.
CTCCCACCCTGCTGAGCAGGGGCTGGTGGTGCAGGCTTGGGGGCTTGCTGCCTACGGGACCCGTTACCCCGTCCCTTGGCCTGCTGACCCTGTTGGGGAGCTGGAGGGGCCTGACATTGGGGGTAGTGTTTATAGGCAGCCGCCTTTCTCGGGTAAAAGGACTTCTTTCCCGAGCCCTTCTTTTTCTGGGAAGGGGCGGAGGTCTTCCTAGAAAGCCTGGTCCTGGTGAGAGTCTCCGTCTCGATTTGTGCAGCCTTTTCATCCATGGGCTTGCCAAAGAGGTTCTCACCTCTGCAGGGGACATCGACCAACTTGTCCTGCACCCAAGGTTCAAGGTCAGACGACTGAAGCCAAGCCTGTCGGCGGGCACCGATGTCAGCTGCGGCCACACGAGCTGATGCTTCAAAGCCATCATAGGCTGCTCGGGACATGAATTTGGAGCATTCCCATATACCAGTCGTTAAGGCTAGGAACCTCCGCAAAGGTTCCTCGGATAGTCCAGCGGAGAATCCGGCTAGCTCTTTAGCCAGGTCTCGAAGATACATGCCCATGTATAGCTGGTAGGTCTGGACACAAGCCAGCATAGAGCCCTGGAAACACTTCTTACCAAGGCCATCCAGGTTACAGGCCTCCCTGCCAGGAGGCACCGAGGAGTGCATTTTCTGGCTCTTAAGCCTATGCATGGCCGATTCCACTACCATGGAATGGTGTGGCAGCTGTGCTTTTTGGAAGCCAGGACTCTTGCGGACTCGATAGATGGAATCGACCCGCTTGCTCAAAACCGGCGACGAGGCCGGACTCTCCCACATGCGGAAGAGTAGTCGTTCCAGCATGGGAGGCACCGGTACAGTAAAGTGCTCCCTGGCGGGAGAGTCGTACTGGAGGGCGTCGAGCTCTTCGGCTCTTCGGCTCCTCCTCGGGATCCGCAGGGAAGGCCAAAGCCTTGGCCATATCCCTGACGAAGTCCGAGAACCGGGCATCCTCCGGAGGGGACTGTTTCCGAGGTTCGGACTCAGGTGAGTCCGAGGGGACACACCGAGTCCGAAAGGAATCAGGTGACTCTTCCTCTTCAGACTCCCAGACCGACTCCGAGGAGGAATCAGTGGGGTCGGCTCGGGCAGGCGGAGGCGTCGGCCGCCCCGACGCCAAGGGAGTCGGCGGCGACGACCTCGGTCCCGAACGGGAGGCTGAGGGTGACCTCGACCGAGGATCGACTCGCGTTCGCATGGACTCGAGGATCGGCTCGGTCTCCGGGGTCGACTTAGACGTCGACATCCCGGCGGTCGGGGCAGCGGCGCCAGCGAGGCTAGTGATCAGTGCCCGCTGCTGGTCTATGAAGGCAGATAGTCTGCTCTCCAAGGCCGTCAACCTGAGTCCGACCTCAGGTGACCCAGCAGCCCCCGACTCGGGCCCTGACGGCGTCGGGCCCGACGTCGGACCTCTCGGAGGCGAGTCCAGAAGGACCACAGGACTTACCCGAGCAGGCAACTCCGACTCCAGGCGAGGTCGCTTCGGGAGGTGTTCCTTCTCCAATGACCCGGGACGGCTGTCGGGCTATGCGACCTGGCCCTCGCGGGGCCAGGAGCGTCCACCGACGCCGCCCTCGCGGGTTTTGTCTTCCGTCGATGGTCTCCGGAGGGAGAACCCCTGTCGGAGGAGCTTCGGCGATGGTCAGAGCTGGAGCCTCTGGACGCCAAGGCCTCCGACGAGGTCCGGGTACGGCTGGGGCCAGCGAAGATTCTATCCCGCTGATGCCGCCGACTCCTCAACGCTTTGGAGGACATTTTGCCACAGGCTCCACAGATCATTTCTTCATGATCCAGGCCCAGGCAGCGGAGGCAATTATCGTGTGTGTCAGTGAGTGACATATTTCTGTCACACTGACCACACCGCTTGAAACCACTGGCAGCAATCGGGTGATAAAGGGCCCCTGCAAGGTCAAAGGACCGGGCTGCCAGCGAAAAAACCAAAAACGAAACTGACCAAAAATCAGAAAAACCGAAAAATAAGAGAAGGACTCGCAACGGTGTCGCGAGTCCGGGCAGGAAAACGACCGGCGTCGAACCGAATTGAAAAAACGAGAAAACTCACGAAAATCAACTTTTTTAGCGGGGACAAGACGGGTACGTCTGTAGGGCTCCGCGGAAAAAAGAAGACTGGCTAAGATGGCACCCTTTGGCGGAAAGGCGACCGCGCATGCGCGCTGCAATTCCCAAAGGCTTTCTGTGAAAGCTGGGGAAAATTGCTCCGCGGGGGCTCCGTCGGCGCCGACGTCACCCATATGTGAGGACTGACTTCCTGCTTGGTCCTGGAGAACCAGCCGCTCCACTTTCCAATAACAAGAGCCATAGTCCCTCCTTTCAAGCCCAAACACCCCCCCCATTCCATATTAATAAAATGCTCCCCCACCTCCCCCCTCCCCCCCTTGCCCAAATCCCCCCCCCCTTCCCGTCAATACCACCTGCCTGTCAAGGTTAATACAGGACACGGTAAATTGACCACAGACCCTGTTTCCCCCAAAACCCCCATGAGTCAACTTAAACACATAGAAAACATTCCCCAGACTATACCCCCACCCACCCCAGGTCTGCATTCTCCCCATGCCTCCCCACCAGAACAATATCAGCATCACAACATTTACAAAACATCCGCCTCCCCCCGCATGTAGGATAGTGCGGGTCTAATTCAGACCTTTTTGGTGGCCCATAACCCAATGAGAAATCTTTCTTCCTTCAGTTATCCAAAATTGGAGAGATCCACCCAAACAGGCTCCCTAAAGAGTAAAGATAGCTCCCCAAGTGTACACAGAGGCCAGAGATCAAGCAGACTTGCCCACCCGGGTCCACTTGGGGTGCTGGGACTTGGGGGGAGGTGGATGGGGCTGAGCATTGTCATCAACTAGTCCCGCCTGGCGTAGGGCTCGCCAGGCTTCAGTGTGGTCCTTTGCTGAGATCTTTTTGTTGCCCAAAAGGAAGTTCATCCGAAAGGGAAAGGACCAGGAATAACGAATCCCCTTGCTGTTCAAAACCGTTGTCACTGGTTTCATCTCTCTCCGGCGCGCCAACGTGAACGTCGAAAGATCTTGGTATATGGACACTGACGCATCCTGGAAGCGGACTGCTTTTTTCTCCCGGCCTCTCCGTATGAGAAGCTCAGCATCGGAATATCGCAGGAATCTTGCAATGACATCACGAGGCTGGTTATTAGGAGGTTTTCCCAAAGCCCGATGGACTCTTTCTATTTCCATCTTGGGGGCTCGCATAGCCAGCTCCTCCGCCAAGAGCAGCTCCGCTATCAACAGTTTAAGCACAGTTGGCAAATCCTCTCCGCCCCCTCCCGCTTCTGGTATTCCACGAAAGCGCACATTATTGCGGTGGGAGCGGTTTTCAATGTCATCAATTTTGTAAGTCAGTTCCATTGCTTGCGCTCGCTGTCGATCCAAGGCACACTGTAAATCCATCAGGTTCCCATCTTGATCAACCAATTTGGTCTCCACCTCCTCTACTCGGGCTCCCAGCTCTTTTATGTCAGTCCGTAAGTCTGCGACATCTCTCAACAATTCCTCACGTAGCGAACAAAACTGGCTGGCTAGCTCCGCAAATCCTTTACGGAGTTCCCGCTTGATTTGAGCAGCGGAGAGCTGTTTATGAGATTCTAGTTCCTCTTCACTTACAGTATCATCCTCAGAGCCTGAAGGGGGAGAAGGACCACGGGGGCTACTCGGGGCCCCAGTCTTACGCTGCAGACGCTGGGAGGAGCGCACCCCCTCTCGAGTATCAGAACTCTTAGCAGTGGCCGCCATCCCCCAGAGCCACTTATGGCGCACAGTGTTAGGAGAAGAGAGCAGTCAATGTCAGTAAAGTCAGGGAGAGAGCGGTGTGCGAGGCTTCACAGTCCCGTAAGGCAGTCACCTCCACACAGTGTTAGGAGATAAATTCAATGTCCGCAAGATCCAAAAGACCGGTGGGAGAGCGGGGCCCTGAGAAAAGAGCTGCCTCTGACCTTCTTGAGGGAGTGAGCTGTGAAAGGCAATGCTCAAGGCGTTCTGCACTGATTGTGGAGGGGAAAGGCACACAGGGTCCACAACCACCAGGAGTTAGGCTCTAGAAAGGAACCTGAGGCCAGGTAGATCGCTGGAGTGCTCAGACAGGGCGCCCTCGAATCCGCACCGCAGGGGCAAGGCTGCAGCAGAGCACCGGCGTGTTAAGGGGTGCTGCAGCCTCCAACCCCGTTCAGCCGACAGAGGAAAGGGAGTGAGATTCAGTGCTTACCCCTCCTCCGGAGGAATCACAGTGTGGAGAGGGGAGAGCGGGTGCCAGCAAAAGCCACGGGGATTCCAGGCCCTCTCCCCGATCGCAGGTGTTAAACGGCAGCTGCCTGTGCCGATTCCCCAGTCTCGAGGGCAATACTCTGCCCGTCAGCACGCTGCTGCTCAGTCTCCGGTCCAGTTGCAGGGGCCCGACAGCGCGATCCAAGAAGAGTCCCTCCAAGTGTCGTCCGGGCCGTACGAGCCGGCCAAGGCAGGATGATAATCAGCTGGGCCCAAGGCAGGTAGTGATGGGAGACACGTGGCAGCAGGCCGCACTTCACAGAAGGGCTCCGCGGCGTCCCAGCGTCTGGGGGGGGGTCGTCGAACTCGGCTCCAGAGAGCACCGCTCACCTCGGTAGACCCGGGGCAGGTAGGAGAAGCAGTTCCTGCAATTTTTAGCGCATTTTAGCTGATGATTTGGGGTAGCGGGGACAGAGCTCTCTCACAACGCGGCCATCTCTCAGCGGGCTCACGAGCGCCCCCCCCCTTTTAGTTTTTTCTTAACTATTTTCCTTATTTTATCATAGTCTCCCTTTTGAAAGTTAACAGGTAGTACTGTGGATTTCCTTACCCTCCCTCCTCCATTAATTAAATCAAACGTGATCATGCTATGATCACTATTGCCAAGTGGCCCTAACACCCTTATCTCTTGCACCAGATCTGGTGTTCCACTAAGGACTAGGACCAAAATGGCTTCCCCTCTGGTCGGTTCATGGCTGCTCCAAGAAGCAGTCATTTATTTCATCTAGAAACTATCTCCCTAGCATGCCCTGCCGTGGCACTGACCTAGTCAATACCGGGGTAATTTAAACCACCCATTATTATTACTGTGCTGTAATGTTTGTTAGCTTCCCTGATTTCTTTGAGCATTTCATCATCCATTTGTTCATTCTGGCCAGGCGGTCGATAATACACCCCCTCTGCCATCGCCTTCCCCTTTTTACATGGAATTTCAATCCATAGAGATTCTACAGCAAATTTTGTTTCCTGCAAAACTTTAATCCTTTGTGACTCAATGCCCTCTCTAACAGAGGGCAACCCTTCCACCAATTTTATCAACTCTATCATTACGATACAGTTTGTACCCAAGTATCAGTGTCTCACTGGTTATCCTCCTTCCACCATGTCTCAGATACCAATCATATCTAACCTCTCATTTAGTGCTATATATCCTAACTCTCCCATCTTATTTTTTTAGACTTCTAGCATTTGCATACAAGCATTTTAGAGACTGTATTTTATTCATATTAATCTGGCTATTGCTGGCAGGGGTAATTTGGAATCTTTAAGCTCTGTCAGGGCATCCCAATAGAGAGGTTCCAAAAAAGGTAAAAGGAGTCCAGGTGCCTTTAAGTAAAAATCAGATTTGAAAGATTACAAATGAATCCTCTCATCAAATAGCCTGACTGTTAATGTTAACAAAACACAAACTTTAAAATGCTTTTATGCAAATTCTAGAAATCTAAAAAATAAGATGACAGAGTTAGAATATATAGCAATGAATGAAAGGGTAGATTTAATTGGCATTTCAGAGACCTGGTGGAAGGAAGATAACCAATGGGACACTGATATCAGGCTACAAACTATATCACAAGGATAGGGTAGATCATACTGCTGGAGGGGTGGCTAAACAGGATAAACCTTTTACAGGAAACAAAATACACTATAGCATGTCTATGGGTAGAAAGTCCATGTAAAAAGGGAAAGGGAATGGCAATGGGATTGTACTACCATTTGCCTAGACAGTATTTCATAATTTGTTCATTCTAACAGAAATTAGGGAAGCTAGCAAATTTCACAACACAGTAATAATGGGAGATTTCAATTACTCTGGTATTGACTTGGTCCATGTCACATCAGGCCATGCTAGGGAGATAACCTGGGACAGGGAAGACGCTTGCTCAACGAGTCGTTCTGGTGCGACCAATGCCGAAGCAGTGCCCTCTGCAGAGGACGCATGTGAGCTCGCGCCCACGGCATCATCTCCAGCGTTGCCGCCATCTTCCTTAGGACCTGCATTGTAAGACCACGCCAACGGGGCTGGGCTTGACAAAAATCTACACACGAGCTGCTGAAGCGCCAGCGCCCGTATTTCTGGCAGGAAGACCGACCCCCGCTGAGTGTCGAATGTCACTCCCAAGTACTCCAGCACCTGAGAAGGGACCAACTTGCTCAGCCGAGGTCTTGAAGGAAGTGCATCACCGTGCACATTGCCTGCTTGCTCTCGATCCTGGACTTTGCTCAAATCAACCAGTCGTCCAGATAAGGATGGACTAAGATGCCTTGCTTTCGCAACGCTGCCACCACCACCACCACCATGATCTTGGTAAAGGTGCGTGGCGCCATTGCCAAACCAAAGGGTAAGGCCTGAAACTGGAAGTGCCCCCAAGGAAGGGCAAACCGCAGAAACTTCTGATGAGCCTCTCTGATCGGAATATGTAGATAGGCTTCGGTGAGGTCGAGGGAGGTTAATAGGCTTCGGTGAGGTCGAGGGAGGTTAAGAACTCCTTGCCACTATGACGGACCTCATGGTTTCCATTCTGAAATGAGGTAACCGCAGACAATTTACCCCCTTCAGATCCAGAATGGGCCGTTGGGCCCCATTCTTTTTGGGGAGCACGAAATAGATGGAGTAGCGACCGACGCCGTAGGAGTCTCGGGGCACCGGTACTACTGCCCCTATCTGTAAGAGCCAGTCTAGAGTTTGATGGACCTCTTTGATTTTCCGTTGTCCCCTGCAGGGAGAAAGGACAAAGGAGTCCAAGACCGGATGAGCGAACTCGAGAGCATAACTGTCATAGCCGGCGCCTCTGAAGCCACGAAACCCTTGCGCTCTGGACGCAAAACGTCCCCTCTGAAAACCTCCCAATCTCGAGGTGTGAAAGCGCCGGAAATCGCAGAACTGCCATCGGGAGGAAGGCTGGGCTCTCCCCTGCCGAGATTTGTCTTCCGGCAGCCTGACGCCCTTGGACTCTCCAAAGTCCTTAACCAACTTATCCAGATCTTCTCCAAAAAGCAGCTTGCCCTTAAACGGCAGCTTACTTAGCCTAGACTTGGAAGATACATACGCCGCCCAATGAAGCAACCAAAGACAGCGACAAGCGGCAACCAGAGACACCATGCTTTTTCCTAGCGCCCTAATCAAGTCATAGTTGACGTCTGCCAGGTATGCCGACTCGGACTCCAACCAAGTTGCATCTAATGACCCCTCCTGGGAGATTTGGGAAGGCTGTTGGCAAGCGCTGGGACCAGCGGAGGCACACTCTGGCCACCAACGCCCCGCAAATGGCTGCCTGCAACGACAGGGCATTAACCTTGAAGGCTTGCTTTAATAAACCGTCCATCTTTTTATCCTGCACGTCCTTTAGGGCTGCGCTACCCTCGACTGGGAAAGTGGTCTTCTTAGTAACCGCCGACACCGCTGCATGCACTTGCGGGGATCAAAAACATTCCTTCTGCTTATCAGCCAAGGGGTAAAGCCTAGTCATGGCTCTAACCCCCCCCAGATTTGCCTCCGGCACATCCCATTCATCCTGTATCATCCGGTCCACCACCCTGTGAACCGGAAACACCGCTTGAGTCTGCCTCACTGCCTAAATGAGCGGATCCTCCAGGCTGTCTTCTTTGTCCTTCGGCTGGACTGAAAAGAGATTAAGCGCCTGCAGGGACTCCGTGATAAGTGCCGTCAGCTCATCCTTACGGAACACTCTGACGATCCTGGCCTGATCCTCAGGTTCCTGAATCTCTCCTTCTTCCAGTTCGTCCACTCCCGGGCCAGGGTCATAGTCGGCATCGTCCAATTCAGGCCAATCTGTATCCAGGAGCTGATCCTCAAGAGGCCGGGCCCTCTTAACCGGTCTCCCAAGACCACTACTCGGCTTTTCCAAGCCCAAGGGCTGCACCACCCCCACCAGTGGCGGTGGCTCCGACCGCATGTCCTGCTGCCGCATGCAATAAGCCTGATGCATAATCATTACAAAATCCGAAGTGAACACCACAGGGACCACCTCAGCTCCTGCCGGAAGGGGCCCCGGAACCCCGCCCGAAGGGGGGGCAGGGGACCCAACAGGGAGCTCCAGCAATTGCGCCCCGTCACTGAGGGGCACCGGAACCAGCTGCTTCTCGGGTGGCTTACTCTGTATTCCTTGCTCCATTGTAGCAGAAACCCCCACACAGCCTTTGCAGACTCCGGCGTCCAAAACGGCGCCCCTGCGACAGCCACAAATTATACACCGTGATCTATAAGGCATTAGCTCCCCAGAGCAATGGAGAATAACAGCTGGCAGCCCCGTCCCTGTATTAACACTCCAAGGGGTCTGACTGCAGCCAAACGTTTCACGTTTTTCTTTCCTTATTTTTTTTTTTTTCCTTCAAAACTCCTTGCTGCCCGATCCGCGCACAGTTAAGGACCCCTGTGCCAGAAACCAGCGCTAAAGAAACTGTAACCGGAAAACAACAAACAAAAAACTAAACTGGCTGTGCCCTAACCCGAGGCAGACCCGTGGCCTGCCCATGTCAGGCAAATGTGTGGGAAAAACCCCGCCACTCTTCCAAAGCACGGCCCAAAGGAAGGCGCTACTGCGGCCTGCATCCCCAGCCACGCAGCAGCTCTGCTCACATGGCACACTCACCTCCTGCCTCTTTCTGCTTGTCCGCACGATCTCTGGCGGGCGTGTGTGCACGTGCCAGAGTGCCCTGCGATCCGCGATGCTGCTTGACTGCCTTACCGAGCAGCAATCGCAGAGAGGGCTCTGACTGACCGGGCTGGATGCGTGGCAGAGAAGGCAGGTTGTCAGTCAGTAGCGCTTCCAATGTGAGGGAAGAAAGCGCCTGCCGGAACCCCAGCACAGCAGAGCTAAAAGGAAGGGAGACAGCCGGTTCAAGCTCCGAGTCCCCCCATGAATTTAGATATTTATTTATTCAAATTGCTTTCTTTTTTTTTCAACCCAAATAAAGGAAATGGGCACAAATTAAAACAAAAGTCAAAACTCCCATCCTAATCTGCCTAACAGCTCCTTATCTTTTTCTCCAGTGAGCCCAGCACCTAGGCTCACTAAGTCCTCCTGCTGCATGGATACTGGACACCCTGGGGGGCTGATGGGTGAGTCAGCGAAGGATATCCAGTGATGTCACAACTTTGATTGGTCCAGTCTCCATGCTGCAGGAGGACGAACACTACCCAGAGGTGGAGGACTGAACTGGAGGAACGATAAGGAACTATATTTTCACCCCCTAAGAGAAGCACATCAATTCAACAACCACAGCTAGTGAATTTTATGCTGCACTTCCCCTTGACTCCTTTTCTCCAGTATAAGGTTCTGGCTATTTCTCAAATAAGTGTCTATGATAAAGTAATCAACTAACAATTGAATTATTTATATATTTTTTTGTAATACCACCCCTTTCAAAATGGTAACCCTCATTACAAAATACACATTACTTACTTTTGAACTGGGTTGCCATTCCTTGTCCTTTTTTGCAATCGTAATCGTCTCAAACTCTTCCTGAGGGCATTCTACCAAATGCTCCAAACTTAACTCTCCTCTACAGAGGGGGCATTTGGCATGTAGCTGAGAAACATAAAAAAGTGGTGTTACAGTTAGAAAACAAATAGAATATGCTATAAACCACTGAGAATATACAGTACAACTGGGAAAGTGTCATTCTTGTAACTACATAATTACCAAACTGGCCAGCATGAAACTCAGCAATGTTAACTTGCTTACCTCATTCTTAAAATCATACCCAAAGCACAGACTCCTTCCTCTTGTTTTACCAGCAACACAAGGTAACAAAGAAACAAATGGCCATAAATGACCTTGCCATAGAGACTTCTTGCTATACTTCGTACAAGAAAGTAAAAAGGTGGCCATATGTTTAGGCAAAGGATTAGAAGCATCTTAACCAGTCAGCTACCTCCAGGAAGTTTACCATTCTACAAGACAGTTTCATGTCAGAGGATTATATATTTTATTAACAGAATGAATGTTCTACAATCTGGAATACTATACCGAGGTATCCTTTAAAAATGAGCTTGCAAGTCAAAGGATGCGCCCTCTTGATTGGCTTGTCTGAGAGAGTATATAGTTTTATAAATAAATAAATGTGCCCTTAATATTATATCTGACAATAGCCAAGTCACAAGTACCCTGTGGATACCAAAAAATATATCTGTTTTTAAAACTCCTTTCCAAGAACAAGCAACGACTTTCACAAGTATATCTGGCAACAATTTTTTATGCATTTTTCCTTCAGGAACTTGTCCAAACCTCTTCTGATCCTTGTTGTATTACTCACTTTTACCACATCATCTGGTAACAGATTTATTGTATGCTGCAAGAAAAGACACTAATTTTCCCAAAACACATTTTGATTTTGCTTCATAAATATTTTGAAGGATGTGCTTCAGCTGGCCAATGCAGAAACTTTGGCTATCGCTAATTCCTATTACCTTCCTGATAAACAGCTTATAGATGGCGCCCTTTCGCCTCTCAGGAGTCTATTGATTTGTCTAGTTTTCTCGAATCTTCAGAACATGTTATATCTAAAAGAGCAACATTAGTGGTAACTTTTGCATGTGAGAGAGTGACAAATTATTAGTGCTTAAATTATATTTTCCTAAAAAACAATATTTGTTTTCCGGCTAGAAAATAACCTTTCCTGATCTGTCACAGGTGATCCAGTTGTGGCGTAAGGGTTTCTTGGCACTTAAGCCTCAAATTCTGGCCGTAGGGCCACTTTTTTTTTTTCAGATTCCCATGCAGGTGTATGGTACACTTGCAGGTGGTTTGCTATGTCTTTTCCGACTCTCTTCAATTAGAAGATTCTGTTAAACGTAAAGGAGGATAACTGCCCCTCTGATCCTTAGGAGTTGTTTCCTCAATATTTTATAATTTAATTTTTAAGGTGTAGGAGGATGCCTTACTTATATTAAATTTTCTCTCTTGTTCGGGTATGGTCCCTTTTTCTCAGTGATGTGGTTTACAGGATTCTGGTTTTGTTCTGTTATCCAATATGTACCTACTTTATTACTTGAGTGTCACATGTATGATTTTCTCCCAGTTGGTGAGAGGTCTTATGTGTGCACTAGGTGCCAAGAGCTCTTTGCTCTAAGGGAACCAATCCGATCTCTGGAGACTAGAGTAGCAGTCTTGGAGGACATAAGGAAGAGGTACAGTACACAGATGAAACCTACAGGGATGTAGTACTGAAGTCTCACCTCCAGTTTGGCAGCATTCCTCTTGCCATGGAGGAGAGAGGACAGGTGACAGGAGATCACTCTGGTGTGGCAGGAAGTGATCCTGTAGCTAGGACCTATACTTCAGGTAATGTAAAACCCTCTCACACCGAGGTGGTTTCTCCAGGGCCATGTGCCCATGAGGAAAGGGTTAGGACAGCTGTTTCAGCTGGTGATTCGCTCATTAGGCATGTAGATAGCTGGGTGCCTGGTGCGAAGGTAGCGGACCTCATGCACCACCTAGACAAGGTCTTAGATAGTGCTGGGGAGGAGTCTGTTGTCTTGGTACATGTTGGTACCAATGACATAGGAAAGTGTGGTAGGGACGTTCTGGAGGCCAAATTTAAGCTTTTAGGTAGAAAGTTGAAATCTAGAACTTGCAGGGTAGCATTCTCCAAAATGCTTACCGTTCCACACACAGGACCCAAAAGGCAGGCAGAGCTCTGGGGTCTCAGTGCGTGGATGAGATGATGCAAGGATGAGGGGTTTGGATTTGTTAGAAACTGTGGAACATTCTGGGGAAAAGAGGGGCTTTTCCGAAGGGATGGGCTCCACCTTAACTGGGATGGAACCAGGCTGCTGGCATTAACCTTTAAAAAGGAGATAGAGCAGCTTTTAAACTACATAATAGTGGAAAGCCGACAGTCACTCAAGAGCGCATGGTTCGGAACAATGTATCCTTGAAGGATACTAGCAAACGATTGGGCATATCAGCAGAGAGGCTCCAGTAAAGACAAAAGTAACCCAAATGCCCTTGAGTACAGAGCAGACAGAGTTTAAAGATTTCAAATTACCTCTGTCTACAGATAACCAGATTAATATAAATAAAATACAGCCTCTAAAATGCTTGTACACAAATGCTAGAAGTCCAAAAATAAAATGGGAGAGTTAGAATATATAGCATTAAATGAAAGGTTAGATATGACTGGTATCTCAGAGACATGGTGAAAGGAGGACAACCAGTGGGGCACTGTGATACCTGGGTACAAACTATATCGTAATGATAGAGCAGATCAAATTGATGGAGGGGTTGCAGTCTATGTTAGAGAAAGCATTGAGTCACAAAGTTTTGCAGGAAGCAAAATTCACTGTAGAATCTCTATGAATTGAAATTCCATGTAAAAAGGTAAGGGGGGAAGAATGACAGTGGAGGTACACTATTGATCGCCTGGCCAGAATAAACAAATGGATGATGAAATGCTCAAAGAAATTAGGGAAGCTAACAAAAGCTACAGCACAGTAATAATGGGTGATTTCAATTACCCCATTATAGACTGGGTCTCCCTAGCAGGACATGCTAGGGAGATAAGGTTTCTAGATGAAATAAATGACTGCTTCTTGGAGCAGCTGATTCATGAACAGACAAGAGGGGAAGCCATTTTGGACCTAGTGAAACACCAGATCTGGTGCAAGAGATAAGGGTGTTGGGGCCACTTGGCAATAGTGATCATAGCATGATCATGTTTGATTTAATAAATGGAGGATGGAGGCTAAGGAAATACATAGTACTACCTTTTAACTTTCAAAATGGAGACAATGATAAAATAAGGAAAACAGTTAAGAAAAAACTAAAAGGAGCAATTGCAGAGGTTAAGGATTTACATCAAGCATGGGTGTTTAAGAACACTATCTTGAAAGCCCCGACCAGCTGTATTCCACACTTTAAGAAAAGTGGAAGGAAGTCCAAAAAACTGCCAGCATAGTTTAAAGGTGAGGTCAGAGAGGCTGTTGCCAAAAAAGCATCTTTCAGAAAATGGAAAAAGGAGCCAAATGATGAAAACTGGAAACATAAGCACTAGCAAGATAGATGCAAGGCATTGATAAGGCAGGCAAAGAGAGAATTTGAGAAGAAGTTTGTTGTGGAAGCAAAAACTCTTAATAAAGACATTTTAAGTGCATTCATAGCAAAAAACCTATTAGAGAGCCAGTTGGACTTTTAGATGATATTTATTTTATTTTATTTATTTAGCTGTATTTATATCCCGCTTTTCACCGGGTCAAAGCGGGATAGAGGGTAAAAGGGGCACTAAAAGGGGACAGAGCCATAGCAGAGAGACTGAATGAATTCTTTGCTTTGGTCTTTAGTGAGTAAAATGTAGAGATGTTACCCATGACTGAAATGGTATTTAAAGGTGATGCCGCAGTAGAATTGAAAAAAATATTGATACACTGGGAAGATGTATTACAACTATTTGATAAACTGAAGAGTAGCCAATCACCTGGACTGGATGAATTGAAATATGAGATTGCAGATGTACTATTACTAATCTGTGAACTATCATTAAAATAATCTGTAATACCTGAAGATTGGAGGATGGCCAATGTAACGCCAATTTTTAAAAAGGGTTCCAGGGGTGATCCGGGAAACTACAGACCGGTGAGCCTGACATGAGTACCAGAAAAATGGTAGAAACCATTATAACGAACAAAATTACTGAACAGGATACTGGGCTTGATGGACCTTGGTCTGACCCAGTATGGCATATCTTATGTTCTTACAGAGGACTACTGCTTGCCCCGAGACAAGCATTGTGAAACCTGTGTGCCCTTTTTGGGAACCTGCCAGGTACTTGTGACCTGGAATAGCCACTGTTGGAAACAGGATACTGGGTTTGATGGACCTTGGTCTGACCCAGTATGGCATTTTGTATGTTCTTATGTTACCAGTGCAGAGATTAGGAAACATGCTGCTAAATATGCCAAACAAGAGGAGCTCAATAATGCTCATGCAGCAACTCCCACTTCCACAAAAACAAGAGCGACTTGGCACCCCAACACAGCAATTCCCACCCTCTGAAAAATGAGGCTCCATGGCCCTAGACAGCACTTTCCACACTCTAAAAAAAACCAAGAGGAACTTTGTGACCCCAACACAATACTTCTCAATCCAACATAAATACCAAGAAGGGTTTGGCAACCCCAACATAACTCCTGAAACTGCACACTGGACAGCATGGTTTTAATGTAAATATATACAGTGCCTTGTGAAAGTATTCATTCTCTCTGTGTTTTTCCTGTTTTGTTGCCTTACAATTTGGAATTAAAAGGGAGTTTTGGGGGTTAGCACCATGTGATTTATACAACATGCCTACCACTTTGAAGGTGCAAAATATACTTTATTGTGGACAAAGCAATTATTAAGACAAACCCCTCCCCCCTTAGAAATCAGGAGTGTGCATAGGTATCCCCCCCCCCAGTCAATTCTTTGTAGAGCCACCTTTTGCTGCAATTACAGCTGCAAGTCTCTTGGGGTATGCCTCTATTAGCTTAGCACATCTAGCCACTTGGATTTTTACCCATTCCTCAAGGCTAAAATGGAAATTACACTAACCTGGTAATTGTAGTTCCTGTAGGATCCAGTTTAGTCCTCCACAATCGGGTAGTGCACCTTCTACTGCAGCCTGGAGACTGGACCAATCAAATCTTCTGTAGTACATATCCAGCAGGAGCTCCCAGAAGCCCCCCAGTGTACTAGTAACAAAGCATACTTAACGAAGCAACACATTAAATAATCATTAAATTATCATTACATTATCAGTAAACCCTTTTCTTCCCCCCCTGTAATAACCAACTCCCTCCCCAAACGAGCAAGTCAGAACACCGCCTGGCGCCGAAACAGACGCCTTCCAAATTACACAGAGCTCCCCTCCACAGAAATCTAGGGAGCTGACTGAACTCCAAGAAAGGGAAGAGCCATAGCGATAAGCACGACTGTCAACAGAACCCGAACGGGACGAAGAACCGTCCTACAGTCAACCGCTCGGAACAGCGCGCCGCAAGACTACACAGAGAGTTGGGAGGGAAGGAGGACTAAACTGGATCCTACAGGAACTACAATTACCAGGTTAGTGTAATTTCCATTTCCTGTGCGGATATCCAGTTTAGTCCTCCACAATCGGGATGTAACAGAGCAGTTAAGACCGGGCGGGACCTTGCCAGCCGGCGCGCAGAACCGCCGATCCAAAACAGGAATCCCGAGCCGCTAATACATCCAGGCGATAGTGCCTGCTGAAAGCGTGCAGAGACGACCAAGTGGCCGCCCTACAGATATCCGCTGGCGGAACCAGGCAATGCTCCGCCCAAGAGGTCGCCTGAGCTCGAGTAGAATGAGCTCGAAGCCCCTCCGGAACTGGCCGCTGCTGCAACAGATACGCAGACGCGATCGCTTCCGTGATCCATCTAGCAATGGAGGCCTTAGCCGCCGCCTCCCCTTTTCTTGCGCCCCCAAAGAGCACAAAAAGCCGATCGGTCTTACGAAAGGACTCCGTAGACTGCAAATACCGACGCAGCGTGCGACCCACATCGAGCCGGTGAAGACCCTTGTCCACCGACTCGACCGAGTTCGCCGAAAGGACCGGCAGAAACACTGCCTGATTCAAGTGAAAGGGAGACACCACCTTTGGAAGAAAAGAAGGCACCGGCCGGATCACAATCCGGTCCGCGGAAAACGACAAGAAAGGCTCTCGGCAGGACAAGGCCTGAAGATCCGAAATGCGCCGAGCCGAGCAAATGGCTACAAGAAAGACCGTCTTCAAAGTGAGATCCTTCAGGGACGCCCTCCGCAAGGGCTCAAAAGGTTCTCGCACCAGAGCCCGCAGGACTAAATTCAAATCCCACGGGGGAATCGGTGCTCTGTGGGAAGGCCGCAAATGAAAAACAGCGGTCAAGAAACGCCGCACATCCGCATGAGCGCTGAGAATGCGGCCTAAAACCTTGCCTCTATAGCAGGAGATCGCTGCCAACTGAACCTTCAGGGAACTGGCCGCGAGGCCTTTCTCGAACCCATCCTGAAGGAAGCTTAACACGACGGGCACAGAGACCGTCGCCGCCCGGACTCCCCGCCGGGAGCACCAGTCCTCAAAAATCCTCCAGATTCGAACATAAGTAAGAGAAGTGGATGACTTTCTTGCCCGCAGTAGGGTGGAAATCACCGCGGGCGAATAACCCTTCTTTTTCAGCCGAGCCCCCTCAATGGCCAAACCGTAAGCGAGAATCGAGCCACCTGGGGCATCCGCAGGGGCCCTGAAGAAGAAGGTCCGGCAGCGCGGGCAGGCGCCAAGGCACGCCGTCTCGAAGTCTGACTAGCTCGGCATACCAGGGCCTCCGGGGCCAATCCGGAGCCACCAGCAGCACTCTGCCCTGACACTCGATGCGCTGGACGACCCAGCCGATCAGCGCCCACGGAGGGAAGACATACAGAAGCCCGGACGTCGGCCACGGCTGAATGAGAGCGTCGAGCCCTTCGGACATTCGCTCCCGCCGTCTGCTGAAGAAGCGACTCGTCTTGGCCGTCTGGAAGGTCGCCATGAGATCCATGATGGGCGGACCCCACCGCCGTACTATTTGCGCATACACCTGTGGATTTAACTCCCACTCTCCGGGGTCCACTCGCACTCTACTGAGAAAGTCGGCCTGGACATTTTCCGCGCCCGCTATGTGCGCCGCTGATATTGCCGGCAGACGAGTCTCCACCCAACTGAACAAGGCTGTCGCCTCTGTTTCCAGGGCCACACTCCCTGTGCCCCCTTGGCGATTGATGTAAGCCACCGTGGTCGCATTGTCCGACCAGACCCGGACAGGTCGACCCCGGACCAGTGGCTCCAGGGCCAATAGTGCTAGCCGCACCGCCCGAAGCTCGAGACGGTTGATCGACCAAGACGCTTCCTGGGAGGACCACACCCCCTGAGTGAAGCGGGTCTCGCAGTGCGCTCCCCAACCGGCTAAGCTCGCATCCGTTGTGAGGGGAACCCACAGAGGAGGCTCCAAGGGAACCCCCCGCATCAGATTCTCGGGAGAGAGCCACCAACGGAGCGAAAGACGCACCGCCTTCGGGCAGGGCAGTCTCTTGTTCAAGGAGTCGCACTGGTTGGACCACCGGCGAAGGAGCGCCCTCTGCAGCGGGCGCATGTGGAACCGCGCCCACGGTACCACCTCCAAGGTCGCCGCCATCGTTCCGAGAAGCCTCAGGTACCACCACGCCGACGGAGCGGGCATGCCCCGAAAGAGTCGGACAAGAGCCCGCAACGCCCGGACGCGGCGCTCGGGGAGGCACACCAGCCCCCGGGCGGTGTCGAAGCGCACCCCCAGATACTCGAGGTCCTGCGTGGGACGCAGACAACTTTTTCGTTCGTTCACCACCCAGCCGAGAGACCGCAGCAGAGCCACTACCCTGCTCGTGACTCGCAAGCACTCCCGACTGGACTTTGCCCGAATCAACCAGTCGTCGAGATATGGATGGACCAAGATGCCCTCCTTGCGCAAGGCCGCCGCAACGACCACCATCACCTTTGTGAAGGTGCGCGGAGCCGTGGCTAAGCCGAACGGCATGGCCCGGAACTGGAAGTGGCCCCACGGAAACGCAAAGCGGAGAAACCGCTGATGAGATGGATGTATCGGGATGTGCAAATAGGCCTCTGTAAGATCGAGGGACGTCAAAAACTCCCCCTGTCGTACTGCTACAATGACTGACCGCAGAGTTTCCATACGGAAGTGCGGCACCCTGAGCGTGCGATTGACGCCTTTGAGATCCAAGATCGGACGCAGAGAATCGCCCTTTTTGGGGACCACAAAATAGATGGAGTAACGACCGGCGCTTCTTTCCAAGAGAGGAACCGGGACCACCGCTCCCAGTGCTAACAACCGAGCCAGGGTCACGCGGATGTCCCGCGTCTTTTGTTCGCCCCTGCTGGGCGACAGAACAAAGGCATCCGGAAGCGGGGATGCAAATTCTAGAGCATAACCCTCTTCTATAATCTGTAGCACCCAGCGATCTGACGTAATTTGGGCCCAAGACGGAAGGAAGTCGTGCAAACGACCCCCGATAATCGGGCCTCCCTCCAGAGCCCGCCTCGCGTCATTGTGGCTTGCGCCCAAAGGAAGACGCCGAGGGAGAGGCGGCTCCGGAGAAGCCTCTGCCGGCCCCTCTGAAACCACGAAATCCCTGATTACGGGCTCCAAACCGGCCCCGCTGCGAGGCCCACAGGCGGGAGGACCGAAACCTGCGCTGATCCCGAAAGGACCCCCGCGCCGAGGTGGAGGACCTGTTGGCCCTTGGCCTATCCTCCGGAAGCCGGCCCCCCTTGGACTCACCGAGCTCCTTTACCAGTTTCTCGAGAGCCTCCCCAAATAACAATCTGCCCTTAAAGGGCAGTTTACCGAGGCGGGACTTGGAAGAACCGTCAGCCGCCCAGTTGCGCAACCATAGGGACCAGCGCGCTGCCACCGCGGACGCCATACTATTAGCCAAGGCGCGGATTAAATCATAAAACAGATCCGCCAAGTAGGCCGAGCCGGACTCCAGCCGGGTGACCTCCAACAGGCCTTGCTGGTCTAAGCCGGGGCTCGAGCGCAAGCGCTGCGACCACCGCAGACACGACCGAGCCACCCAAGCCCCGCAAATAGAGGCTTGCAATGACACGGCATCCGTATCGAAGGTTTGCTTCAGCAAATTATCAATCTTCTTATCCTGCCCGTCCTTGAGGGCCGCCGCCCCCTCAACCGGGATGGTGGTTTTCTTGGTCACTGCGGAAACCGCAGCATCCACTCGCGGAGACTTAAACAAGTCCCTGTCCTTGTCGGCGAGGGGATAAAGCCGATTCATGGTCCGAATCCCCTTCAAACCGGATTCCGGGTGCTCCCACTCCGCCTGTATCATCTGTTCCACCACGCGGTGGACGGGAAAAACCACCTGGGTATCCCTGACGGCCTGAATGAGAGGATCCTCCAGACCCTCTTCCTCCAGGGACCGCACTGCCGAAAGGTTAAGTGCCTGAAGGGACTCCGTAACCAGAGGAACCAGCTCGTCCTTCCGAAACACCCGAATGATCCGAGCCTGATCCTCCGGCTCGGGGATCTCCCCATCCTCCAATTCCTCCGCTTCAGTCTCAGGATCGCCCTCCGCCTCGGACTCCAGAAGCCCCAGGGCGTCCTGCTCCTGTTCCCCCAACCGGAGCCGCTTGACCCCGGGTGGAGAGGAGCGCTGAGCCACCCCAGTGACCCCCGAGGGGAGAGAGGGGGGCCCAACCTCCGGCCACTGACCGTACCTGCTCAAGTGGAAAGCCTGATGCATGAGGAGAACAAAATCAGGGGAGAGTTCCATAGGTGGGACAACTATAGCCCCCTGCTGGAGCGCAGCCACCGACCCACTGGCCGGTGGAACCGACCCAGACTGAGGGATGCTCGGAGAAAGGACACTGTTCCAGCTCTGCGGGCACTGCAGCGCAGCCCCTGCAGATGCCAGAGTCAGTCCCTGCCGCTCTGCGGGACCCACAAATCACACATTGGGGTTTGGAAGCCATCCCAAGACCACCTCTGCCCAGCGGGATAGAAGGGAACCGGCACAGAAAAGCCCACACCACAGGGGCAATCTCATGCAAATCAGTCCCGGTTGAATAATAAAACGTTTGTTTTTTTTTTTTGGTTTTTTTTTTTTTTTTGCAAGAAACAAACACACTCCCCAGACTCCCAGGGGTGCCCTGAGCAAAATCGCCAGCAAAAGGAACCCCAAAAACCCCAGGGGAACCTGTGCACAAGTGATCAAAAGTGCCTCTAAAAGCACACTTTATAAATCCAAAATGGCCGCCGCACTTTTTCACCCGCGGTAAAAAAACGGCGCGAAAATACAAAGACAAATAAATAATATGTAAAAGAAAGAAAACGACCCTCAGATACAGGGCAAACGATCAAATTTAGGAAAAATTGCCAAATGGGCTCAGGAGAGCCTACAGAACGCTGGCAGCTCTGACAAGAGAGCACTGCTCACAAATACAGACATAAAATGAAAACTCCTACCAGCTCAGGAACAGCAAGGACACAGCCAACTTCACACAGTGTCAGCCACTGCTGTATCAGGTATGGCTTTTCCCCGTACAGTCAAGGGGAAGCTCACCCAAGGCTGATAAAATTAGCCAGGCAAGAAGACAGGAGCCTGCAGGTCTGCCTTCCTCCCGAGTCTCCTGTGCCAAAGCACTAGAGAGGCAGGTTTCTTTCACTTTTCCTTTTAAAGATACAACTAGCTATTAAATAAATAGCAAATAAATGTCCCAAAAACAAACCCTAAAAGACTAACTAACAAGTGTTGCTCCTTCAAGAGTCACTCAGTGTGCCCAGCAAGGGCACAGACGTCTTCAAGCTGCAAGAGACTGGACACACTGGGGGGCTTCTGGGAGCTCCTGCTGGATATGTACTACAGAAGATTTGATTGGTCCAGTCTCCAGGCTGCAGTAGAAGGTGCACTACCCGATTGTGGAGGACTAAACTGGATATCCGCACAGGAACTGCTCTAACTCCTTTAAGTTAGATGGGTTGCGTTGGTGCACAGCCATACTCAAGTCATGTCACAGATTCTCAATTGGACTGAGGTCTGGGCTTTGACTAGGCCATTCCAAGACCTTTAAATGTGTCCCTTTAAACCACTCCACTGTAGCTTTAGCAGTATGTTTAGGGTCATTATCCTGCTGGAAAGTGAACCTTTGTCCCAGTCTCAAATCTCTGGCAGACAGATAGGTTTTCCTCAAGAATTGCCCTATATTTAGTGCCATCCATCATTCCTTCAATCCTGAGTGGTTTTGCTGTCCCTGCCACTGAAAAACATCCCCAGAGCATGCTGCTGCCACCATTATGTTTCACTGTGGGAATGGTATTTTCAGGGTGATGCATAGTGTTGGGTTTGCACCACACATGGCGTTTCCCATGATGGCCAAGAAGTTCAATTTTTGTCTCATCTAACCAGAGAACTTTCTTTCATGTGTTTAGGGGAGTCCGCCACATGCTTTTGTGCAAACTCCAAATGTGTTTTCTTATTTCTTTCTTTAAGCAATGTTTTTTTTTTCCAGCCACTCTTCCATAAAACCCCACTCTGTGGAATGTACGGCTTAAAGTGGTCCTATGGACAGATACTCCCATCTCCGCTGTGGATCTTTGCAGCTCCTTGCTCGGTGGGCAACCTTCTCTTGTCAGGTTTGTAGTGGTTATAACAGACAAGACTCAATATTATAGTTAAATACTATTCAATACACATACCATACTTACAGGAGATATATATAAAATGGAGGAGAAAAGACCTCAGTAAACAAGTCTTTACACTCTATGCGAAAGTTGTTCACTGCCTGAAGGAGAATAGTCTCCGTATACCATCACAGGTCTAAAAAACTCCTCCTTTTACTTATCCCAACACATTCAAGCTCTTCAATAATAGAAACATGATGGCAGAAAAAGACCATATGGTCTATCTAGTCTGTCCTTCCATTTCACCCACTACAAGACTTCCCTTTTTTCCTTTAGAGAGCCTCTGGGTTTGTCCCATACTTTTCTGAATTTAGATACTGTCCTCATACCTACCATCTCCATTGGGAGACTATTCCATGCATCTACCACTCTTTCCATAAAAGAAATATTTTCACATATTACTCCTGAGTCTATCCCCTTTCACCCTCATCCTATGTCCTCTTGAAGCAGAGCCTGCTTTCAATCGAATGAGGCTCTCTTCCTGTGCATTTATGCCATGGAGGTATTTAAACGTCTCACCTCTGTCCCACCTTTCCTCTAAAGTATACATATTAAGGCCCTAAAGTCTGTCCTCATATGCTTTATAACTAAGACCATTAACCATTTTAGTAGCCACCGTCTGCCCCAACCCCATCCTGTTTATATCCTTTTGAAGGTGCAGTCTCCAGAATTGCAGGAGGGGGAGGAATGGCTCAGTGGTTGGGACAGGTTCTCTCAGGCTGGAGGGCCAGGGGTTCAATTCTCACGTAGGGACAAGTAACCTCAGGCCGGAGGGACAGGGGTCTCTAGTCCAATTGCCATTCCTTGTGGCCTTGGGCAAGCCACTTAACCCTCCATTGCCTCAGGTACACTTAGACTGTGAGCCCTTCGAGGACGAGAGAATAAAAAGTGCCGCTTTGACCCAGTGAAAAGCACAGATAAATAAATACTGGAAATGAGGTCACACCAAAGACTTATACAGGGGTAATATTACCTTCTTTCTTCTGCTGGCCATTCCTCTTCCTTTGCACCCAAGCATCCTTCTAGCTTTCGCAGTCACCTTTTCTACCTGTATAGCTACTTTGAGATTGGCAGACACAATCATGCCTAGGTCCCGTTCTTCTTTCGTGAACAGAAGTACGTTACCCCCCATACTGTACCGCTTCCTTGGATTGTTGCAGCCCAAATGCATGACCTTGCATTTTTTAGCATTAAATCTCAGCTGCCAAAGATCCCTCCTCATGTTATCTACACTTTCCTGGGTGTCTACTCTGTTGCGCATTTTGGTATCATCCACAAAGTGGCAAATCTTACGACAGTCCTTCTGCAATATCACTAACAGATGTTAAAAAGAATCGGACCAAGGACAGATCCCTGTGGCACTCCACTGGTAACATCCTTCTCCTCAGAATGAGCTCCATTTACCTGTACCCTTTGTCGCCTCCCACTCAACCAAGTTCTAACCCAAGCAGTAACTTCAGGGTCCATTCCAGGGGTGTTCAGTTTGTTTATAAGTCGCCTGTGTGGAACAGTGTCAAATGCTTTACTGAAATCTAAATAACCGTCCACCTCAATATTGGCATGGTTTTCAAGACTCCCACACGCTGGTAAACCCCTGCTGGTTCCACCCCTCCAGACACGAAAAGCATCATCAGAGGGGGTGGGAGCCATCAGGGTCTTACAAACATGCAGGAGTCGCAAGAGCCGGCACTTAAATTTTTTGTTCTCCCCCTCCCCCCAAAGTTGATAGCTCGTTGCACATATAAGCGGCAGTGAGCTATCAACTTTGAAAAAAAAGAAACCTGAAAGCAAAAGCACTGGCTCTTGCAACTCCGGCATTCTTTTAAGACCCTGATAGGTCTCGCCCCCTCTTATGATACTTTTCGTGTCTGGGGGGGGGGGGGGGCATAACCAGCAGGGGCTTACCCGCATGCGGGAGTCTTCAAGAGATTTTGTGCTTTTTTTTTTCCGCCGCTGCTGTCTCTGTGTCCTTGGATACGGAGCAGTGGCAGTGAGGGGGGGGGGGGGGGGCATTATTCTGCTGCTTCCGAGAGGGAGAATGAGGGCGGCAGCAGCACAGCGGGCCCATTTGACTTTTTTTTCCAACTTTAGAATGTAGAGTGAGGTGGCGGCTACTTGGCAGTTTTGGGGACATTTTTTGCTGCCAAAACTTTGCCGCCTGAGGTAGCCACCTCATTATAGAGCACCTACGGGTTTATTAGTTTTTGAAATTATTTATCTTAATTTTAATTTTCTATACATTATTTTATTGCTGATATTATTGTCTTTTAATGTTTGTTATACTTCATGTTGTATATATTTTTTATACCATACATGGTCCTTTAAAACCCTTTCAAGGCCTACTTTAAATTTTTAATCCACATTCTGCAGCCGGGTTAATTTTTGCATATTTCAGGAAAATTGTACCCGTCTTATTCAATATGTTCTAATAGTGATTTTCCTTCTGCTATGGTCATGTATTATATACCATTTGATAGGACTATTTGGTCTGAATTTTGGATCCCAAGAGTTTTGGGCTCGGCCTGGAAAGGGTTAACACACACACATTTATTTATTGAAGCATGTATTTCTGTATGTTTACATATTTTATATGGCTTTATGGTTCTGTTATGTTTTGTAAGAGCCTTTTTAAAAGGTTTTGATTTTTCGTTTATATCTTTAGACACCTGATGCAGGCAAGTGCTGAACCTCAGCCGAGTCGGGACTTTAATAAATACACTTGCTACTTCTCTGTTGTTGCCTTGGTCTATCTCCATTTTCTTCTTTTGGTATAAATTTTGGGTGCCACAATAAATGCTAGTCTTCACTGCACAAAGCCAATCCCCACTTGTAACCATAACAATCCTTTATGCATTAATTGCCTCTTTCTGAAAAAGTTTAGCCCTTTTATATTTAAGGTAGCAAGATTAATTTTGGAGTGGAGTGGAGTAGCAGCCTAGTGGTTAGAGCAACTGCCTAGTACCCAGATCATCAAGGGTTCATTTCCCACTGGCACTCCTTGTGACCTTGAGCAAGATTAAATTAGACTTACCTGCTAATTGTAGTTCCTGGAGCATTCCAGTCTAGTCCCGGAATCCTTGGGTTCTCAACCTCTACCAGCAGCTTTGGAGACTGAGAAACTTCAGAGTTGTGATGTCACTGGCATATAAATGCTGGCACCACCTCCTTTCCTCAGTTAACCTATTGACAAAGCAGACTCACCAGAGCAAACAGTAAATAGAAAAATGCACAAAATCATCAACAAGGCTAATATGCCCCCCAAAACTATGTACATGAAAACTACCGTATGTCGTACGCCGGCTAGACGATGAGGTCTTCCCTCCCCCTCCCGAAAGGGACAGACCCCCTAAGCCCCCAGACTGACCATACACGCCGGCACCGACCGGCCTACTGGAGCTGCAAATGCTTACCTGTAAATGCCATCGAGCTTCAGGCCCGCTAGCAACAATCACCAGGGAGGGAACCGGGACTAGACTGGAATGCTCCAGGAACTACAATTAGCAGGTAAGTCTAATTTAATCTTCCTGATCGCACCCCAGTCTAGTCCCAGAATCCTTGGGATGTAACATAGCAGTGAAAACCAATCAACGGGAGGGACCTGCTAGCCCAGCCTGAAGCACTGCCGAGCCAAAACAGACATCCCTTCCCGCCTGCACATCCAGAAGATAATGCTTCACAAAAGTGTGTACGGACGACCATGTCGCCGCCCTACAGATATCCTCCACCGGCACTCTGCTATACTCCGCCCAGGAGGCAGCCTGCGCTCTAGTGGAGTGAGCCCGCAAACCCGCCGGCACCAAGCAACCCCACAAAATATACACCGACGCGATTGCGTCCTTCAACCACCGAGCAATCGTCCCTTTAGAGCCCGCCTCACCTCGTCGAGCCCCCGCCAGGAGAACAAATAACCTGTCTGACTTCCGAAAAGCAGCCGTCCTATCCAAATATGCCTGTAGCGCCCTTTTGATATCCAACCGGTGCAGAATCTCCAAAGCCGAACCCTTTGGCTTGGACGAAAAGACAGGCAACGACACCACCTGGTTCACATGAAAGCCCAAAACCACCTTAGGCAAGAACGAAGGTACAGTCCGCAACACCACCTTAGACTCCGAAAAAGATAGAAAAGGTTCCCTACAGTCCAGCGCCTGCAGCTCGGATACCCGGCGCGCCGACACAATGGCCACCAGAAATGCCACCATCAGAGTCAGGTCCTTTAAGGTCGCCGCTGCCAAAGGTTCAAAAGGCGCCTTCTGCAACGCTTCCAATATCAACGGAAGATCCCAGGCTGGAACCGTCCTCCTGCAAGGCGGCCTCAACAAGCCTACAGCCCGCAAAAAACGCTTCACATCCACATGGCTACCCAAGGAACCGCCAAGCACCTTACCTCTGTAACAGGACAAGACCGCCAACTGAACCTTCAACGAGGATGCCGTTAAACCCTTGCGAAAACCCTCCTGTAAGAAGGCCTGCACCTGGGGCACGGACGCCTTAAAGGGCAGAAACTGCTTGTCCGCACACCACGCCTCAAATATCCGCCAGACTCTAACATACGCCAAAGACGTCGACCGTCGCCTCGCCTGCAGCAGGGTCGAAATCACCGCCGCTGAATAGCCCTTCGCCTTCAACCTAGCCCTTTCAATAGTCATACCGTAAGCGAGAACCGATCAACCTGAGGCATACACAGGGGCCCCTGAGTCAAGAGATCCCGACGAGCTGGAAGCTGCCAGGGTCCCTCCACGACGAGTCGAACCAGATCCGCGTACCACGGACGTCGCGGCCAAACGGGAGCTACCAGAATCACCGTCCCGCGGTGCAGCTCGATGCGTTGAAGCACTCTCCCGATCAGCACCCACGGGGGAAAGACATACAGAAGTTGGTCTCGCAGCCACGTCTGAACCAGCGCATCCAGCCCCTCGGACATCCTTTCTCTTCGTCTGCTGAAGAAGCGACCGACCTGCGCCGACTGAAACGACGCCATGAGATCCAAGACCGGCGTTCCCCAGTGACGGACCAGCAACTGGAAGACCTCCGGATGAAGAGACCACTCCCCGGGGTCCACTCTCACGCGACTCAAGAAGTCGGCCTGCACATTGTCCACCCCCGCGACGTGTGCCGCCGACACGGCCACGAGATGACGTTAGGCCCACTCGAACAAGCCGTCGGCTTCAGTCTCTAGCGCCACGCTGCTAGTGCCCCCCTGGCGATTCACATAAGCCACCGCCATCGCATTGTCCGAGAATACCCGAACTGCCTTTCCGACGAGAAACGGACGAAACTCCTGTAAGGCCAAGACTATCGCCCTCAACTCCAACCTGTTGATGGACCAAGTCCGTTCCTGCGCCGACCACTCTCCTTGAGCTATCTGGCCTTGGCAATGGGCACCCCAGCCCTGCAAGCTGGCATCTGTGGTAAGCGGAACCCACTCCAGCGCCTCCAAATGCACTCCCTTCTCTAGGTTCCCTGGAATCAACCACCACTGCAGGGCTTGATGAGTCTGAGGGGGGCACACCAACCTCCGGGACAAGGCATCCCTCTGATGAGACCAGCGCCACAACAGTGCTCTCTGTAACGGACGCATGTGAGCTCACGCCCACGGCACCAACTCTAGGGTTGCCGCCATGGTCCCCAACATCTGCAGGTACTCCCAGGCGGTAGGCCTCTGCATGCCGAGAAATCGAATTATCAATCGCTGAAGCGCCTCCCTCCGCTGCCGCGGAAGGAAGATCTGTCCTGCTGCCGTGTCGAAACGAGCTCCCAGATACTCCAAGTGCTGAGTCGGCTGCAACTTGCTCTTCGCTGCATTTACTACCCAACCTAACCGCTGCAACAATGCCAGCACTTTGGCCGTGGCGGAGACACTCTCTGCTCGTGACTTCGCCCTTATCAACCAATCGTCCAGATAAGGGTGTACCAGCACTCCATCCTTTCGCAAGGCCGCTGTGACCCCCACCATTACCTTGGTAAAGGTTCACGGAGCAGTTGCTAGACCAAAGGGCAACGCCTGAAACTGAAAATGACCCATCGGAACCGCAAATCTGAGGAACCTCTGATGCTCCCGTCGAATCGGAATATGAAGGTACGCTTCCGAGAGGTCCAAAGACGTCAAAAACTCGCCTTTTCACACCGCCACAATCACGGACCGCAGGGTCTCCATACGAAAGTGGGAAACGCGGAGACAACGATTCACCCTTTTCAAATCTAGAATAGGCCGCCACGTCCCTTCCTTCTTGGGCACCACAAAGTAAATGGAGTATCGACCGCCTCCTAACTGGTCGGTCGGCACCGGAACAATCGCCTTGAGCGCCAGCAGGCGTCGAACAGTGTTCCGCACCTCCCCGCTACAGTTCTGCACGGTGATTGCACGAAGGCCTCGGTGACCGGCCGCTGCAACTCCAACGCGTAACCGTCCCGAATCACTTCCAACACCCACCGATCAGACGTGAGCTGGACCCAGGCTGGGTAAAACTCCCGCAAACGACCTCCCACGGGAACCAACCCCTCCTGGGCCCGCCTGACTTCATTGTGACTTCTTGAAGGAAGAGGACGAGGACGCTGGAGAGAAACCTCTGCTCGCCCCTCGAAACCCGCGAAACCCCTGGCTCCGAGTAGGGAAACGCCCTCGCTGCCCCTGTCCAAACCTTGCGTTCCGAAAACGACGAAAGTCACGAAAATCACGCTGCTGCCCACGAAAACCAAGACCCGAACGAGTCTGTTTCTGCTTATCTTCAGGCAGCCGACCGCCCTTGGACTCACCTAAATTCTTAACCAACTTCTCCAAATCCTCTCCAAAGAGAAGCCTGCCCCGGAAAGGCAATTTACTCAACCTAGCCTTCGACGAGCCGCCCGCCGCCCAATTCCGGAGCCAGAGACACCTGCGCCCAGCTACCACCGAAGCCATACTCTTAGTTAAGCCCCGGATGAGATCATAATGAAGATCTGCTAAATACGCCGCTCCGGACTCTAGCCGCGACGCCTCCGCGGTCTCCTCCACCGAGCCTTCTCCTTGAATCCGCTGCGCCCATCGCAAACAGGCACGGGCCACCCAAGCTCCGCAAACAGCCGCCTGCAACGACAAGGCATTTGCCTCAAAAACCTGCTTCAGCAAAGTTTCCAGCTTGCGGTCCTGCGCATCCTTAAGCGCAGCGGACCCTTCTACCGGAATAGTGGTCTTCTTAGTCACCGCAGAGACCGCCGCATCCACCTTCGGAGCTTTAAACAGCTCCTGGTCCTGATCCAACAGCGGGTAAAGTCTCGACATCACCCTGGATCCCTTGAGAACTGCCTCGGGCATATCCCACTCTTCTTGAATCATCTCCTTAAACACCCTATGTACCGGGAACGCCCTCTGTGTCTTACGGAAGGCCTGCAGCAAGGGATCCTCCAGGGTGGCATCCTCAGTCGGGCCTGCCATAGGCATATTTAGGGTCTTAAGGGACTCCGAAATGAGAGCTGGTAGCTCCTCCCTACGGAAGACCCTAACCACTCTCGCCTGATCCTCCTGATCCTTAATCTCACCCTCTTCTAAGTCGTCCTCGAGGGCCTCGTCAAGGTCCGCTACGTCTGTGCGCAAGTCGTCTGATAGTACTGACTGCTCTAACCTATCCCCGTCCAGCCGAGGCCTCTTTGCTACGGTACTAGCACTGTCTCCAAACCCTGGAGAGACGGAGCGCTTTCCCTTGAAGCCGTCCCCAGAGGGCCCTGCCACCAGAGCTTCCTGGGAAGAGCCTAAAGCCCTCTGAATCAAGGACAAAAAATCCGTGGAGAAAATGGCAGCCAAGCTGCCAGCAGCCGGAGCCTTGGAATGCAGAGACAATGGCCCAGACACCGCCGAGACCCCCGAATCGGGAGGGAGCAAAGGGACCTGAACCGGGTCTCCCCCTTCTATAGCCCCTTCCTTCTCCTCTGGCCCCCCCTGCACCGGGAGCTCAGCAGCACCTGCCTCAAGGCTACAGCCCTTACAGACACCCTCTGAAGTGACTGAACTCCGTCGAGCCCCACAGAGCAAACAAAGCTGTTTGGCTGGCATAACTCTCACTCCAACCGCACCAAAATAAAAAACCCCGGCTCAGCCCTGCAACCAGCCCTAATAGCATGTCCCCACAGCGCCAAAAATGACAGCAGCAGTCCAAATTCACTGTTCTGCAGCAGCGCCACGGGTCCAGGGAAGGAAACAACAACCGCCCCCCTCCCCGCTGGTTTTCCCGCGCAGAGCACACGCGGCGCGGCCTGTCACTCCCGTTCAGGCCAAATGCCACGCAAACAGCAGCCTTACCTTGTAGGCCTCCGATCACCTCAGCCAATGTTCCAGGCCCGCGATCTGAGTGCCCCTGCCGCTCCGGAGCCTCAGTATCGCCGCAACAGGTAGGCCCTGCGATTCTGTGATCGCGCCGGGAACAGAGTGGGCAGCTCAAGCGCAAGCAGGCAAAACGTCTGCGTGCTGAGTCCAGCCCCGTGGGGATGCTGGTAGTCCACTGCGAGGACCTCCCCTCCTGCTCAGCGCAGAAGTACCCCGCAGGTCTCCCCCACGACCTCCCAACAGAAACGCCAGGCAAAGAAGGGGAAAGGGGAGAAAAAGACCTCAAGGCAGCCACCGTTTAGCCTCACAGTCTGTAAGACCTGCCAGAAACAGAAAAAATAACTCCTTTTATCTTTTGTGCTTTCTTCTCCGTTTCTGTTTGTCTTAACTTCCTGTCCTATGCCTCAACTGTTTTTTTTTTTGTTTTTGTTTTTAAATCTTAAGAATCTAAATAAGGTCTGCCTAATCGTTCCTCAAGTGAGCCCCTTAATCCCCGGGCTCACAACCTCTCAAGCTGCTTTGGAGACTAATAACTGAGGAAAGGAGGTGGTGCCAGCGTTTATATGCCAGTGACATCACAACTCTGAAGTTTCTCAGTCTCCAAAGCTGCTGATAGAGGTTGAGAACCCAAGGATTCCGGGACTAGACTGGGGTGCGATCAGGAAATCACCATTGCCTCAGAAAAATCCAAGTTATCAATGTCCCTGTTTAATGTACATTACCAAGTTGAAGTTACAATGTAAACCGCTTTGATTGAAATAAAGCAGTATAAAAAAAAACTGTTAAATAATTTTACCCATTGCTTGATATTCCTACAATTCAAGTTGTTTTCATTTGAATGGTCCCCAAAAGCATGCAATTTCACCATAATTAATCAATGGACTTAATACCCTAACCCTCACCTCCCAACATTTCACCCAACTTTAATTCACCCCTTCCGACCCAGTATTACCAACTCACAGTCCATCCACTCACATGGCTTCCAGGCACGCCACAGCCAGCAAGCCTCTATCAACTCAATATCTTCCCAGTGGCAGCCCAACCAACAAGCAAACTAGGTGGTCACCTAAAGTGGCAGTTTCTGGGGGGGGGGGGGGGTGGGTGTGACAAAGAGCAGGGCATTCAAAGCTAAATAACCGATAATTACTGCTGGGGGGGAGCATAAGGCTTAAGGTTTGCCTAGGACGCCAACACTTTCAACCAACACGGGAGCTGGCCCTGAATCATCCAGAAAACACCCCCCCCCCACGACCCCATCAATCATACTCGCCCCCAGTAAACTAGCACGCATGCCCAACACATACAAAATTTCCAGCGTCTCATCTTGAATAGGGTTATAACCTTTCAGTTTAGAAAAGTCCAAATGATCCCTGCAATATCAGCTCATCCTTCACTGCTGGACCTTTCTGTTGATGCATCCTCTTTTTGGTGCTGCAGATGTTTATCACACTTTCCTGAATGCTGCCAACATGGACTGATTATGTTGGTCACTGTTCATGCCATTTCTTCTCCTGTAGATGGGTTTGGGAGATTCTTACATCCTCAGTGGCACATCTTTTCATTTAATCTGGGCAAGTTTTCTTACAGCTTGCAAAACTGTTTTTGGCCCTATATTCATGAAAAAGTGCTACAATAACTCTAGGCTTGCCAGTCCATCTCAGGCCCAACGTCCGATGCGTCCTTTCCATTTGCAGACATACCAGCAATATCTACTTCTGCTGCTGTTACAATGGCTACGCAAATCTTTTATTTGTTTTAACCAGATCAGCCTCTCATTCTCTTCCAGAATACTCCTAATTCTGATGTTGCTCTTTTGTGCTCTGTTCTCCATATCATCAATCTTGGCCCATATCTCCTCATTTCTGTACTAGAGAATCTTCTTGGTTGCTAATTTTGTTTTAGCCTTCTCTACCCTCTGGCTCAGATCTATTAGGTCAGAACGGAATTCTTCAATCCAGGATTGCATCTCTTTTAAAGGTGGTATCATTGCCCTTTAGGTCTGTTAACCTGCCATGTTTGCTGTTTAAGGTGAAATTAGACTTACCTGCTAATTGTAGTTCCTGTAGTGTAGCCAGGCTAGTCCCGGACCTCTGGGTTCCCTATCTCATCCAGCAGCTTTGGAGACTGAGAAAACTCCTCCTCTTTTTTCGTGATGTCACCGGTATATCCCCTCAGGATCTGCCTCCTGCCATCAGTAACCTATTGACAAAGCAGACTCACCGGAGATACAAGTAAGCGTTAAACTACCACAGTAAACTATTCAAACATTGACCCAAATGGGAAACTATGTACAAGTCGAACGGAAAGCACAGTTAGCACTGTGACTTTAAGTGATGCAGGCTTCTCACAGAGCAAGCAAAGAAGAGGAATATGTAAAGAACTCTTACCTGTAAAGCAGGCATGTACTTTAGGCTACTGTCACGCCACAGACAACAGGGAAGGGATACGGGACTAGCCTGGCTACACTACAGGAACTACAATTAGCAGGTAAGTCTAATTTCACCTTCCTGTTCGTGTAACCAGGCTAGTCCCGGACCTCTGGGTAAATACCAGAGCAGTGAGCTATTTAAGCATGGGAGGGAGTCTAAATCCCCGCCTGAAGTACAGCAGCCCCAAACGCAGTATCACCTGCCCTTTGAACATCCAGGTGATAATGGCGCACAAAGGTGTTCAAGGAAGACCAAGTAGCTGCTTTACAAATATCGAGTGCCGGAACCCAGCGAAGTTCCGCCCAAGAAGAAGCCTGAGCTCTAGTAGAGTGAGCTCGAAGACCTTCCGGCACAGACTTACCTGCCAACATGTAAGCCGATGCAATAGCTTCTTTAATCCACCGGGCAATGGACGCTTTGGAGGCCGCCTCGCCCTTCTTAGGCCCCGCAAAAAGAACGAAAAGTCTATCCGACTTGCGAAAACTCGCCGCCCGAGAAAGATACTTCTTTAGGGATCGACGGACATCCAAAGTGTGGAAATTGCCTGTAGAAGACTCCCCCGAGGATCGCGAAAAGACAGGCAAAGAAATCTCCTGATTCATATGAAAGGGTGATACCACCTTCGGAAGGAACGAAGGGATAGTGCGGAGAACCACCTTTGAAGGAAAAAATAGCAGATAGGGCGCTCTGCACGAG
Source organism: Ichthyophis bannanicus (assembly GCA_033557465.1). Classification (NCBI taxonomy): domain Eukaryota; kingdom Metazoa; phylum Chordata; class Amphibia; order Gymnophiona; family Ichthyophiidae; genus Ichthyophis; species Ichthyophis bannanicus. Next base: position 422,661,436 of record CM066038.1, read on the forward strand.
CGAGCTTATAACTCGGAGATCCGACGCGCAGAGCAAATGGCCACAAGAAACACTACCTTTAAAGTGAGATCTTTGAGCGACGCCCGAGAAAGCGGCTCGAAGGGTTCACCCTGCAAGGCATCCAAGACAGTAGGCAAGTGCCACTGAGGGACCACGGATTTCGACGGAGGTCGCAACAGCGATCCAGCTCGGAGAAAACGTTTAACATCACTATGACAAGCAATCGTGCGCTCTCTGACCTTGCCCCTGTAGCAGGAAAGGGCCGCGACTTTTCCCCGTAACGATGCAGGGGCCAACCCTTTATCAAAGCCATGCTGCAGAAAATCTAAGATTTGAGCGATGGAGGACTTTAGTGCCACATACCTCCTTTCCGCACACCACGACTCAAAAATTTGCCATACCCGCACATAAGCCAAGGACGTAGATCTTCTCCTGGCCTTCAAAAGGGTGGTGATCACGGAAGACGAGTAGCCTCTGTGTAGCAACCTTGCCCGCTCAAGAGCCAGGCCGTAAGCGAGAACCGATCCACGTGAGGCATGAAGAGAGGACCCTGCGACAGCAGATCCGGCCGGTTCGGGAGCCGCCACGGTCTTGCCACCAGCAGTCTCACGAGATCCGCATACCAAGGCCAGCGAGGCCAATCTGGAGCTATGAGAAGGACGCGACCGGTGTACAATTGGACCCGCTGCAGGACTCTGCTGATGAGAACCCACGGAGGAAACACATACAGAAGCTGTTCCGGAGGCCAAACCTGACTGAGAGCATCGAGGCCTTCCGACATCCGTTCCCGGCGCCTGCTGAAAAACCGTGCCACCTTTGCTGATGCAAACGTCGCCATTAGGTCCATGACCGGCATGCCCCACCTGCGGATGAGCATCTGGAAGACGTCGGGATGGAGAACCCATTCTCCTGGATCCACTCGAACGCGACTGAGAAAGTCCGCCTGGACATTGTCTACCCCGGCGACATGCGCCGCCGACAGCGCCAGCAGGTTTGCTTCCGCCAAGCTGAAGAGGGCTGCGGCTTCGGCTGCTAGCACAGTGCTGGAGGTACCCCCCTGTCTGTTGACGTACGACACCGCCGTGGCATTGTCGGAAAAGACGCGAACTGACGCCTGATGAACCAGCGACCGAAACACTAGAAGCGCTAGGAATATCGCTCGCAGTTCCAGCCGGTTGATGGACCAGAGGCTCTCTTGGGGAGACCAGGACCCCTGCGCAAACCGGCCTTGACAGTGAGCTCCCCAGCCCAGGAGGCTGGCATCGGTCATCACTGTGACCCAGGCCGGCGCTACCAGTGTCTGTCCCGCCGCCAGGGACTTGGGACACAACCACCACAGGAGCGAGCGGCACGCTTCCATCGGACATGGTAATCTTCGAGACAGGGGATCCTCCTGATGTGACCACCTGCGAAGCAAGGCACTTTGCAACGGACGCATGTGCGCTCTCGCCCAGGGCACCGTTTCTATGGACGCAGACATCGTACCCAGTAACTGAAGATAAGTCCAGGCCGAAGGCACTCGGAAGCGCAGGAACCGGGACACCCGACTCCGGAGACTCTGAGCTCTGTCGCGGGTGAGGAACACTCGACCGATCTTGGTGTCGAATCGGGCCCCGAGATATTCCAGATCTTGCGAAGGAATCAAATGTCTCTTTGCCAAGTTGACCACCCAACCGAGCTCCTCCAAAAAGGCTACTACCCGAGCCGTGGCCGACAGGCTCTCGGCACGCGACTTTGCTTGAATCAGCCAGTCGTCGAGGTACGGATGCACGAGAATACCTTCCCGTCTCAACGCCGCTGCCACAACCACCATGACCTTGGTGAAGGTCCGGGGAGCCGTCACTAATCCAAAGGGCAGGGCGCGAAACTGAAAATGTCCGAACGGAACCGCGAACCGGAGAAATTGATGATGGTCGGGGCGGATGGGAATGTGGAGATACGCCTCCGAAAGGTCGAGAGAGGTAAGGAACTCCCCTTGCTGGACCGCCACTATCACCGACCGTAGAGTCTCCATATGGAAATGAGACACGCGGAGGCACCGATTTACTCCCTTGAGGTCCAAGATAGGACGGACCCCGCCATCTTTATTTGGGACGATGAAATAAATCGAGTATCGACCTTCGCCGCGTTGTTCTTGCGGAACAGGTACGATGGCCTTGAGGTGCAGCAAGCGCTGGACCGTTTCCCTCATTGCAGCGATCTTGGAGGGTGACTTGCCGGGCGAGCGAACAAAGGTGGGACGAACGGGCTTTTGCATCTCTAGCGCGTAACCCTCTCGAATCACTTCCAGGACCCACATGTCTGATGTTACCCGGGTCCAGGCAGGATAAAAGTCTTGCAACCGGCCCCCTACCGGCACCAAGGTTGCCTGGACCCCCCTTATATCATTGCTGCTTTTTGGCCTGGAAGGCAGAAGACGAGGAAGGTCCAAATCCCCGCCCTGCACCGCGAAACCCCCGGAAACCCTGACCCCGGAGAGAGTAACGGCCTCTCTGGCTGGCAGGGTAACGCTGCGACCGAAACCGCCGAAAATCCCTCAACTGGCCTCTACCCGCTTGAAACGGACGGGCCGGCTTAGCCTTATCTTCGGGCAGTTTATTTATTTATTTATTTTATTTAGTATACATTTGTATACCGCTACTTCCAGCGATCAGCAGCGGTTTTGATTACAGATTGGAAATTGTCAAATCATGACAGGAAATTTTTGAGGTATAAACACATTGATTAGACAGGAAAGCACAGCACACAGAGAACTATTTTACAGGGAACATGGGCTATGGAGGGTTAAGTGGCTTGCCCAAGACCACAAGGAGCACCTGTGGGACTAGAAACCCCAGTCCTTCCGGCCCAAGGTTGCTGTCCTCCAGTGGGATTTGAACCCCCGACCTTCCGGCCTGAAGTACCTTGCCCCAACCACTAGGCCACTCCTCCACTCCTCCTTCCGGCCTGAAGTACCTTGCCCCAACCACTAGGCCACTCCTCCACCCCTTTGGACTCCCCCAAATCCTTGACCAATTTCTCTAAGTCCTCTCCAAACAAAAGCTTCCCTTTAAATGGAAGCTTGCTTAAGCGAGCCTTGGAGGACACATCCGCAGACCAGTTGCGAAGCCACAAATATCGCCGCGCTGCTATGGCGGATGCCATGCTGTTGGCCAAGCTACGCATCAGGTCATACTATACATCGGCCAGATATGTCGCCCCTGATTCCAATTTGGCCAATTCACCAGGCCCTTCTGCGTCCTGGCTGCTCTGCACTCGCTGAGACCAGCGGAGACAGGCTCTAGCCACCCATGCGCCACACATGGCGGCCTGGAGAGATAACGCATTGACATAAAAAATCTGACGCAAAAGTACATCCAACTTCCGATCCTGCGGGTCCTTGAGAGCCGCACTACCTTCCACCGGAATGGTAGTCTTCTTGGTGACCGCCGAAACAGCGGCATCAACCTTAGGAGACTTAAAAACCTCTTTATCCTGATCTGACAAAGGATAAAGGCGGCTCATGACTCTCGCGCCTTTCAGCGGGCCTTCAGGGATGTTCCACTCCTCCTGAATCATCTCCCGGAACACTCGGTGCACCGGGAACGCCCTCTGAGTCTTACGGAAAACCTGAAGCAAAGGGTCCTCCAGGGTGTCATCCTCCATTGTACCCGGAACTGGCATATTGAGAACTTTAAGAGACTCCACAATTAAGGCCGGAAGCTCTTCCCGGTGGAAAACACGAACTACTCTGGCTTGATCCTCCTCAGCCAGTTCGCCTTCCTCCAACTCTTCTTCTGCCTCGAACTCACCGACGTCATCCTCTGACAAGGGACCTTCGGAGGCAAGAGCACAATCCGTTGTTAAGGCATCCAAACGCGGCCTCTTGGCGGCGGCGGAATGCTCCTCGGCCGGGACATCTATGGCGGATCATTTTTGTCCCGCGAGTGGCTCCTGGCGCTGGCCAGAAAACAAGGCATGTTGCAGGAGCGTGACAAATTCGCTGGAAAAAATGGCGGACCAGTCCTTGGGCAAGGGGGCTGCCGCCCTAATAGTATCCAGGGCAGAAGACGGCCCTGCCACCGGCTCGTCCCGGACTGCCTCCACCACCGGCACGGCAGAAGCGGGGGCCTCAGGGGCCGGGACCTCCACCTTATCAGTCCTGGAGGAGTCCATGGTAGGAGAATCCCGCACACAGGCCTTACACATGCCTGAAGAGCTTTTCCTCAGGTCACACACCAAACAAAGTGGCTTTGAGGACATTGCCGCCCCGAGGACCAAGAAAAAAAATGCCCTCTCCTCCGGACAGCCCGAAGTACCAAAAAACCCCTCGAGGGCAATCTAAGGCAAAGGAAATTCAATCGAGACCACAGAACCTGTTTAATTTTTTTTTTTTTTTATCGTTGCACCGTAGTCTCAAAAACTCCCCCGAGAGTAAAACCACCGCCAAAAAACGGCAGGAAAAAACCTCCGGGCTAGGCAAAATGAGGGAGAAGAAGCAGGCCGAGGAGAGCCAGGCCAGCTCACTGAGAGCGCGTTCCCCGCCGCGCGCGCCACGTGGCTAGGCCCGACGGACCCAAAAGCGCGCCAAACTGAAGCGCCGCTCCCAACGGCCCGAGTCGAGCCTGCTTACCTGGCGGCACTGAGAGGAAGGAAGCCAGACGAAATTCGGGCAGGCAACATGAACAGCCGCAGCCTCGGAGGAAGACTGACCCCACGAGCAGTCCGCTCCGGTATGTAGAGAGAGAGAGAAGGATCTCCTCGAGCCTGCCAGCACACTTACAGGCAGCCTTCTGTGTGGTGCTGGCTAGGCTGAACTGAGTGCCTGCTTCTAGGGGAACTGTCAGGGCCAAATCTTCCGAGTCCCCTCACACAGCGGCGCGCTGTCCAGGCACGACCTTGGGGCAGACTCAAAAAAGGGGGGGGGGGGAGGAAGGGAACAGAATAGGAAGACGCCTGCAAGTAATCTCTTAAAGGCACACAGAGCTAGCTCTTCCCTTTTTTTTTTTTTTTAACTGCCCTACCTAAACTGAAAAGCTGAATAAAATCTCAAAACAAATTAACCAAAGAGCACTTAATTGCTTCTCCAGTGAGCCCGACCCTCCGGGCTCCTATCTCCCAAGCTGCTTGGAGACTGAGGTAACTGATGGCAGGAGGCAGATCCCGAGGGGATATACCGGTGACATCACGAAAAAAGAGGAGGAGTTTTCTCAGTCTCCAAAGCTGCTGGATGAGATAGGGAACCCAGAGGTCCGGGACTAGCCTGGTTACACGAACAGGAATTCTCAATTACCCAACCAGGTCTAGAAACCAATACCATAACAAAGAGAACCCGGTTTATCCAAGAAAAACCACCTTGCAAATTACAAAAATGTTTTGGTCGGAAAGGCCGTCAAAGTGTAAAGGACTTCACCTCACACCACTGCGGGTCCATCCATTTTATTAGAGAACCATAAAAATTGGTTTGAAATCTGCTTAACAAAATTACTTAGCTGAATAGGGCTGCTATAGATTTTCATCAAATGACCATCAAAGACGTGTCACGTTTCGGAGATCATCACATCCTCCCCTGCCTCAGGTCCAGTCGCCAAAAATCAGATTGTCCAGCCTTCTCGAGAGACGCCCAAAGAGAGCGGTTTTTATACAGGCATTAACCGCTACTGCACTGATTCGCTCGAAAACCCCAATCCCAGGGATTTGTGAAAACAAAAGAAGCCAATCAAATTTCATGTGGGAGGAGCCACCAGTCAGGCCCCTCCTACCAATTTGAGAGCGGCAAACTACAAAAAACGCTAACCTTCACCTGATCGTGTAGCAATCCAATTGAAAATTAAGTCCATTAGGGTGGATCGAATTCAGCATAAAAATCCACTTTTGTTCCAAATTCTGTAAATGTTGAACCCTGTCACCACCCCGCGGATTAGGTGGAATGAGATCCAACACACGCCAATGGAGATCTTCAAAACTATGAGAATAAGTGAGACAATGATCTACAAGGGGAGCCGTCACTGTCTTAGTCTGAAGTCTCGAGGCGTGCTCCCCCAAACGGACTTTAAAAGGTCGCGAAGTGCGTCCCACGTAATTTAAACCACATGGGCATACGATTAAATATACCACAAAATCCAAGGTACATGATTGTCTGCCAGCGAGTTGTATAACTTCTGTTTGTGTGTGGATCCATCCATACCAAGCCAGATAAAGTGTTAGAGCAATAATGACAGGAGCCACAGGGAAAATGCCCAGGATGTGCATGACAAAAAAAGGGGGCGATCCTCATTCACTGTATTTTTCACTAAAAGATCCCGAAGACTTGCCTTACGGGAGAAGGCAGTCCGCAAAGGCTTTCTAAAACAAGCGTGCAATCCAAGGATTGGCCACAATTTGTGAAGGATCCTGGTAACAGCTGAAGACCCCCGCATATATGGAAGTATTACTGTAATTTTGTCATCAGGAGGATCCGGAGTCTTAGGTTCAAAAAGCCAGTCACGGTGTGTGTAGCGAGCTCTCAAATAGGCAGATCGTATGACTTTGTCAGGGTATCCCCTAGCAGATAGCCTAGAGCTCAAATCCTTTGCATGTATTTTAAGCATTGACAACAAAGTACAATTACGACGTAAACGTAAAAACTGTCCAAAAGGCAATCCTTTCTTAAGGGCTGGAGGGTAGAAACTATCGTACCGTAGTAAGGTGTTCCTTTGAACAGGTTTGCGATAGAGTTTTTACAGTATTACAGTAATACTTCCATATATGCGGGGGTCTTCAGCTGTTACCAGGATCCTTCACAAATTGTGGCCAATCCTTGGATTGCACGCTTGTTTTAGAAAGCCTTTGCGGATTGCCTTCTCCCGTAAGGCAAGTCTCCGGGATCTTTTAGTGAAAAATACAGTGAATGAGGATCGCCCCCTTTTTTGTCATGCACATCCTGGGTATTTTCCCTGTGGCTCCTGTCATTATTGCTCTAACACTTTATCTGGTTTGGTATGGATGGATCCACACACAAACAGAAGTTATACAACTCGCTGGCAGTCATCATGTACCTTGGATTTTGTGGTATATTTAATCGTATGCCCATGTAGTTTAAATTATGTGGGACGCACTTCGCGACCTTTTAAAGTCCGTTTGGGGGAGCACGCCTCGAGACTTTGGACTAAGACAGTGACGGCTCCCCTTGTAGATCATTGTCTCACTTATTCTCATAGTTTCGAAGATCTCCATTGGCATGTATTGGATCTCATTCCACCTAATCCGCGGGGTGGTGACAGGGTTCAACATTTACAGAATTTGGAACAAAAGTGGATTTTTATGCTGAATTCGATCCACCCTAATGGACTTAATTTTCAATTGGATTGCTACACGATCAGGTGAAGGTTAGCGTTTTTTGTAGTTTGCCGCTCTCAAATTGGTAGGAGGGGCCTGACTGGTGGCTCCTCCCACATGAGATTTGATTGGCTTCTTTTGTTTTCACGAATCCCTGGGATTGGGGATTTCGAGCGAATCAGTGCAGTAGCGGTTAATGCCTGTATAAAAACCGCTCTCTTTGGGCGTCTCTCGAGAAGGCTGGACAATCTGATTTTTGGCGACGGGACCTGAGGCAGGGGAGGATGTGATGATCCCCGAAACGTGACACGTCGTCTTTGATGGTCGTTTGATGAAAATCTATAGCAGCCCTATTCAGCGAAGTAATTTTGTTAAGCAGATTTCAAACCAATTTTTATGGTTCTCTAATAAAATGGATGGACCGCAGTGGTGTGAGGTAAAGTCCTTTACACTTTGACGGCCTTTCCGACAAAAATTTTTTTGTAATTTGCAAGGTGGTTTTTCTTGGATAAACCGGGTTCTCTTTGTTATGTTTGCTGTTTGGCAAGCTCTCCAGTGCTCTTATTTGCTACCTCCTCATGCACCTACATTTCCTGGTTATTGTGTGCGTACCTGACCACTGCTAGAGGCTTTAGTAGCACTTTTAAACCTGAATGCAGCAAGGTCAACATTGACCCAGTTTCCCAGACATTCGTCACCATAGCGTTCCCGCTCAAGGCTACCACAATATGGGGAGAGTATTGTTCCTCCTACTTACCGCAAAACTGGGGGGTTATTCACGGCTTGACAGAGACTACAGCTTAAGTAGCCATACTGTCCGTAATGTCATCGGAAGTCTGTGATTTTATGCAAAGTCAAGCCAGGTAAAGTGATATATCAAAGAGCAGTTTGCACGTTATAGTACTGGAGTCTACTGCCATTAAAGTGACTAGAGAAGAGGGGTTAAGTGAGCATCGCGACACTGGCGGAAGATAAGCTGTGCAGCTGAGTTTCTAACTGATTGAATGGGATAGAGATGATTCAAAGGGAGACCAGCGAGAAATATGTTGCAATAGTCGAGACAGGAGGTGACTAGAGAGTGGATAAGGGTCTTAGTAAGTCATGTGTTCAGAAAGGGACACATTTTGCTGATGCTATAGAGAAAGAAGTGATGGGTTTTAGCTATCTGTTGGACGTGTGCAAAGAAAGAGAAAGTAGAGTCAAAATCAAAGATGACACCAAGATTATGAACCAGGGAAACATGGAGGAGTATCCACAGAAACAGAGATTCTTAAACATGCCTATGTAACAGAAGCATATACATTTATAGTTCCCATATGAGTGTTTTAAGTTACAGTATACAGTCTAAAAAAAAAAAAAGATACTTAATATCGTACTAGGCCAATATTTCTTGCCCCTGTCCAGGAGCCTCACAAAGTCAGTCAGGCTTCAGGATTACCATCATGAATATACATTAGATTGGAAAGTTAGTTTATGCAATTCTAAGTATGCAAATCTGCTTCATGTATATTAATTGTGATACTCTTTAAAAGCCCAACTGGCTAGGCGTGCCTTCAGGAGAGGGTTGGCAAATACTGTAATAGGCAATGCATTGATAGATGCCAAATGCAGTGACTAACCTGCTCGCTATGTATAACCTGACAAATGCAGGGTTTACAAAAAACATGGGCACACTGTGTTATCACAGGAAAAGTCAGCGAATCCAAACAAATGGCACACTCTTCATCTGAGCCAGAACTCAGAACCAGCTTTATCTTATCCACAAGCTTCCCACGCAGTTCCTCTGGGGTAGAATCACCTAGGAGATTTATAGAGAGCCAAAAGTTTACAATTCCTAGCTTTGTTTATAAAATTGATTACTTTTAAAACTTTAGAAGTTCAACACTCCAATTTGATATACTACTGTATTATTTGGCTTGAGAATTTCTACCAAAAGATAAACTCATGGGTCAGGAATCTGATGCACATAAATAGGTACCTTCTTGTAAAAAATTTAAAAATGTATAAAGGAAACATAGGTGCCTAATGTGTCTTCATAAAATACATTTATACAATAACCCCCAATATCATACAAATGCTCTCTTACAAAGTTCCAAAGGTGAAACTGTATGCGAACTCTGGAGGTAATATAAAAGGGCACCTATATGAAAAGTCCATAAAGATGCATCTTTTATAAAGCCTCTAATATCACTTTCCATAATTCAGGGAAGAATCATATAGCATCCAATCATAAAATTCCAAACCCAATACTTAGCTTCTCTCTTCCCCAGTTAATAGATATATTATTTATATATGAAAATATATAAAAACCATAGGACAGAAACAGAAGATCTCTAAAGAAAAAAGGGGACTATTGTAGTTGATATGGAAAGGCAGACTAGATAAGCCATGTGATCTTTTTCTGTAGTCATGTTTTTTATGTTTTTAAAATTATTCTTTGTCGGAACATAAGAACATAAGATATGCCATACTGGGTCAGACCAAGGTCCATCACGCCCAGTATCCTGTTTCCAACAGTGGCCAATTTAGGTCACAAGTACCAAGGGCCCCATTGATAACTGAATAGCTCACACTGCTATCACCAACCCATGATAGAGTACTTTGCACTTTAATTTTATCCAGAAAAACTTCTTGAAATAAATTTTAAATTTCAACTCTTAAACACATTATATTATATTATGATTATGCCTGGAAGTTATCCTCCGCCATATTGCTTCAGCCTATGATAGGCAAAGTCTTGGCACTCGTCCCAGCAATCCAGTATCCACATTCATTATGAAATACTTTAATCACTTACTTGTACATTTTATGTGCAGTTTACAGGTATACATATCTGCTCCTGCACATAAGGCATGATCTTTGCTTGCTTCTTACGCTAGTATTTTATAGACACACAGGGGCATATTTAATGAAGGTTGACGCATGTTAATTAATGTTAACACATGCTAAGTACCACACCAGCCATTTATTTCTATGAGAGCAGTAGGCACTTAGCATTCATAAATGTTCATTAGCCTTTAGTAAACATGCCCCATAGGCACCTGTGTCTTTATAACATGAGTGCCTAAGATAGCGCCTCCTTGCCTCAAACTAGGTACCCCCTTATAAAATTGCTCTCCGAGTACATGAGCAGCCTAGAAACACCGACACACACACAAACTGTTTTATTAGTAATAGTATCTAGCTCATGCCTTTGCAGTGGTAGATCAAGGTGAGTTACAATCAGGTACCATAGATATTTCTCTGTCCCCGGAGGACTTACAATCTAAGTTTGTACCTGAGGCAGTGGAAGGTTAAGTGACTTGCCCAAGGCCATAAGGAGTGCTAGTGGGATGTGAACTCTGGTATTGCTGGTCCCAGGCTACTATCCTAACCACTAGGCTACTCCTCCACTTCACACACAACCATATGCCATCTCTGTCAGAGTGCATACTTATATACACATATTCAGCCACACAAGTTTTCTAAGAGCCCTTTTCCAATGCGTAACCTGCTTTACACATAGAAAATGCATCATAAATTATCTCAAGGCAATTTCTTCAAATGGGTTAGGTTTTGTGCATACCATGACAATTATGAACCTCACTTCTAAGCCAGGGTCTATGGAGTATGATCTCAGACTCTCAAATTTACTGCTAATGTGCACCGTAGTACTTACATCTTACAAACTCGGAAAGAAAACTTTCCCCTTTCTCCTTTCCCCAGGTTGCCTCGCATCCAGTTTCTTATCGGTCGGAATGGGAATGCCCCAGGTGATCATAACTTAATCATTCTCTGAAATTCTCTTAGGGTTATGATTCCAGTACTTTTCAGGCACAGTAATGTTGTAGCATTTACAGTTCTTCCAATGTATGAGGAGTGCTATTTTGTTATGCCTTTCTATAGAGAAATTTTCCACCATCAGAACTTCACAGCCAGTTATGAGGTGAGTCACTGTTTCCAGGTCTTTCTTTCAGAAATGGACATATGTCTGTTTTTCCAGTTTTTATTCAATGCTCACTGTAAACCATTTCTTCCATAATCCGCTGTCCTGGGCTGCAGCTATTAATCTAAGAACATAAGATGTGCCATACTGGGTCAGACCAAGGTCCATCAAGCCCAGTATCCTGTTTCCAACAGTGGCCAATGTAGGTCATAAGTACCTAGCAGTTTCCCCAAAAGACACAGGTTCCACAATGCTTGTATTGGGTCAAGCAGCGATATCCCAGGTCCCTTTTAATAATGGCGTATGGACCTTTCCTATAGGAACTTGTCCAAACCTTTTTTAAACCAAGCTACACTAACAGCTTTTACTACATCCTCCGGTAACAAATTCCAGAGTTTGATTACACGTTGAGTGAAAAAATATTTTCTCTTATTAGTCTTAAATAGTTTATCCTGTAGCTTCATTTCATGTCCCCTAGTCTTTCTATATTCTGATGATGTAAACAATCAACCTACCTTTATGCGTTCCACTCCATTCATTCATTTATAGACCTCTATCATCTCGCCCCTCAGCCGTCTCTTTTCCAGGTTGAAGAGCCCTAACCTTTTTAGCCTCTCTTCATAGGGGTATCTTTCCATTCCCTTTACCATTTTGGTGGCTCTTCTCTGTACCTTTCCTAATAACGCTATATCCTTTTTAAGATATGGCGACCAGAACTGTACACAATACTCAAGATGTGGTCGCACCATGGAACAATACAGAGGCATTATAATATACTTTGTTTTATTTTCCATTCCTTTCCTTATGATACCTAGCATTCTATTTGCTCTCTTGGCCGCCGCTGCACACTGGGCAGAGGGTTTTAACATGTTATCCACGATGACACCTAAATCTTTTTCCTGGGTGGTGGTTCCTAACCTTGCATCGTGTAACCATAGTTTGGGTTTTTCTTTCCTAGGTGCATAACTTTGCACTTGTCCACATTAAAATTTCATCTGCCATTTGGATGCCCAGTCTTCCAATTTATCAAGATCCTCTTGCAATTTTCCACAATCCTCATGGGTTTTAACAACTTTAAATAGTTTTGTGTCATCTGCAAACTTGATATCCTCACTCGTTATTCCCTTTTCCAGGTCATTTATGAATATGTCAAAAAGCAGCGGACCCAGCACAGATCTCTGGGGTACTCATTCTTCATCTCTCATTCTTCAGTTTCAGGTCACCTCTCCTTAACCATTCATGTGTCCATTCTTGATCGACAAAGGGATCCTGAAGTAATACTTTGTATTTCCCACTGTATTTCTGCATTTACCAGGATCAGGAACTGGTTAAAAGATTGGATCAGGAACTGGTTAAAAGATAGAAAGCAGAGGGTTGGGCTGAATGGCCAATTTTCCCAATGGAGAAAGGTGAATAGTGGTGTACCCCAGGGATCTGTGCTGGGTCCGCTGCTTTTTGACATATTCATAAATGACCTGGAAAGTGGAATAACGAGTGAGGTTATTAAATTTGCAGATGACACAAAACTATTTAAAGTTGTTAAAACCCAAGAGGATTGTGGAAAATTGCAAGAAGATCTTGATAAATTGGAAGACTGGGCATCAAAATGGCAGATGAAATTTAATGTGGACAAGTGCAAAGTTATGCACCTATGGAAGAACCACCCAAACTATGGTTACACAATGCAAGGTTCCACATTAGGAACCACCACCCAGGAAAAAGATTTAGGCGTCATTGTGGATAACATGTTAAAACCCTCGGCCCAGTGTGCAGCGGCAGCCAAGAGAGCAAATAGAATGCTAGGTATCATAAGGAAAGGAACAAAAGATATTATAATGCCTCTATACCGTTCCATGGTGAGACCGCACCTTGAATATTGTGTGCAATTCTGGTCACCGTATCTTAAAAAGAATATAGCGTTATTAGAAAAGGTTCAGAGAAGAGCCACCAAAATGGTAAAGGGGATGGAAGGATACTCCTATGAGGAAAGGCTAAAAAGGTTAGGGCTCTTTAACCTGGAAAAAGAGACGGCTGAGGGGAGATATGATAGAAGTCTATAAATTAATGAACGGAGTGGAACGGGTAAACGTAGATCGATTGTTTACGTTATCAGAATATAGAAAGACTAGGGGACATGCAATGAAGCTACAGGGTAAACTATTTAAGACTAATAAAAGAAAATTTTTTCACTCAACGTGTAATCAAACTCTGGAATTTGTTACCTGAGGATGTAGTAAAGGCTGTTAGTGTAGCTGGGTTTAAAAAAGGTTTGGACAAGTTCCTGGAGGAAAGGTCCATAAACCATTATTAAGAAGGGACCCAGGATATCAATGCTTGACCCAGTAGCATTGCGGAACCTGTGTCTTTTGGGGAAACTGCTAGGTACGTTATGACCTAGATTGGCCACTGTTGGAAACAGGATACTGGGCTTGATGGACCTTGGTCTGACCCAGTATGGCATATCTTATGTTCTTACCACTTGTTTTACCTTGTTTGCTCATCTAATTCTGTGAAGAGTTTTTTTCCTCTTGTTTTGCAAATTCTGTTGCTTCTTTTCCTCTGCGTGCTTGTGGGTTCTCACTTGTTACTTCAAGTCATCAAAACGCTTGACCAAGTCTGATGCTGGAGATAGATTCTGGAAGTTTACTTTCATATTTCAGCACTTTTTGCGTATTTGGATCAGATGATGCTGTTAGGTAGGCCTGGAGGCCTATGACAGAATCTCCGTTTGTGTAATCAATCTCTATGAGGCCTAGTCCTCCTTCAGTTCTAGGGATGTACAGTTCTTGTAAATTACCTCATGGGTATGCTTTGCACATCAAGTTTTTCAAGATCTTTAAGAGGCCAGTCCACAATCCCAAAGCTGTATGAGAGTACAGGAATTGCTAGCTGACTGATGGCTAGTATCTTATTCCATGATGTTAAAGTACTTTTCAATAACAATTTTAATCTTTTATAATATCTTCTTTACTGATCTTTTTCTCTTAGCAATTTCTGCTTGAGGGTTGTTCCTTCCTCTACTCCAAGATATTTATACAGTCAAACCTCGGTTTTCATGATTAATCCGTTCAAAAAAGTCTGACTAAAACCGAAACGTATGAAAACTGAAGCAATATTTCCCATAAGAAATCATGTAAATCCAATTAATCCGTTCCAGACACCCAAAAATATTCACAAAAAATACAATCAGGAAGAGAATCAATCCCACTTCTGGCCACAAGATGGTGCTCCAGAGGTATTTTTGGCAGACAGATCGTTTAAACTGCTGAGAAGGGAGAAAGATTAACAGCACATGCAAATCTTCAGCCAGACACCCAGAGAGGAGATTGGGCACAGGAATTTAAAAAAAAAAGAAAAAAACCAAGAAGGATCCACAAAAATAAAGCCTCCAGTAAAGGCACCAGCCACAGCCACCGGAAACACCACTCTCCCGCTCAGGCAACCTGGAACGCAGAGCTGAGCATGCGTTCCAGAGCCATGTGGCAATGGCTGCAGCAGCACAGGCCCCCGAAGCCTCAGCCAGACAGTAGAACAGCTCCTGTCACTTCTCTCACCTGCCCGATCGTCACAGGACAGCACACAGACACACACAGATACAGCACTGTAATCTGATCGCCGACTCTCTCACCGGCCTCCGATTCGGTCTCAAAAGCAAATTACAAGCTGGAAGAAATGCTCAGCAGCAAGTTTGGAAGACCCATCAGGACTGGCATGTTTGTAAGACCCATCAAAGTTTCGCCATCAGCAGGGAGTCCCAGCAGGGAGTCCTCTAATTGAAAGCGTGTCGGAAGCATCAGATCAGCCACACTCTCACTCCTTGGATTCTTGCTACTATATTTCTCAAAGGATCGCTGAAAGCAAAGAGGTCTGGATCGCAAAAACAAGCTAAGTACTGCACTTTACTGAACAACCCCCCCTGGAATGGACCATTTTAAAATTGTACGAAAACCGAGCAGATGTACGAGAACCGGGACAAAATCTCAATGAAAAAAAGACGTTGAAAACCGAAGCATATGAAAACTGGGGCAAACGAAAACCGAGGTTTGACTGTATATGACTTCCTGTTTAAGATTCTTGATGTCATAGCCCTCAGCCAGGGATATGTTTTCCGCTTTGCTCAATTTTCCTCTAAAAGTTGCCTTGGCACACTTGTCAAGGCCAAAAGTCATCCTGATGTCATCAGAAAAGCTTTCCACCACACAGAGTTGCTCTGCTAATTGTTGGTCGCTGGAACTGTAGAGCTTCAGGTCATCTACAAATGTGATGTTACCTCTGGGTTGTTACCTTCTTTAGGATTCAGGCTAAATCTGTATCCAAAAGAGTTGATGAGTACTCACTGGATTAAGCTATACAAAACAGAAGTGGCAACAGGGAATATTTCAGGGAGATTCCTCGCTGGATCTTGGTCAGTACATCATTCCTAACATCATCTTCATACTTCAAAAATAATGTAGTTTGCCATATTGTCAAAGAAAGATAGTATATGATGGCAGATAAAGACTGGTATGGTCCATCCAGTCTGCCCAGCAAGGTGGCAAGAGTAGGTGAACCTAATGTACTCTATCAAACCAGGATTTTAACATTTCAAAGCAATTTATTATCCAAGAATGTATAATCAATCCATGTTATACTGAGATTTCTGCTTTCATTAGAACTGGCCAGGACACCCTTATTTAATATTAACTTATCTTTGGTTCCATATGCTCCCCTCTTATTGCCCTTTTGCACTGATGTTATTGAACTCTATATGATCATATAGTCTGTCTGCATCTACTGCAGTAAACAGCTCATAGATTGTAGATAGACAAGTTATTGGTTTGTAATTTTTGGGAATTTTACTTGGGTCCCCCCTTTGGAAGAAGAAATGTTCCTTCTGTTATAGGCCATTGTTGTATTACGTTCAGATGCTTGAACAATTTTTTTTTTTGCAGTTTGCCAGGTCTTGGAGTGATGTTAACTGTTTGAGCCAAAAGTTGGTGTATTACTAATTAAAGATTTATTTGGATCAGCAAGGAATATTGAACTTTGCAAGGAAATTGAACTTTTGAGCCATGAACCAGCTTGCTAGCCCAGAGACCAAAGCTGTATTTGCAGTCTGGTGAGAAACTGCTTACACATCTAGCCTGAGGGATACTGAAAGACCAGGGAGGAGTTCTTCTCCTAGCAAAGGGAGATCCATTAAAGAGAACAAGAGAACAATTCACCTAGCCCTCAAAACAATTCTCTTAGCCAGTATAGAAACATTTACCTAGCCAATGTGGACAGGATGGGACGAATTCATCAATTGTAATTGTAGACGTTTTTGAACTTCTAAAACCATGGAGGGTGAGCATTGTCAGACACCTGCCCGGAAACCAAAGGCTGGGAGTAAACAAAGGCTGGAGAAGGACTGGTCAAATTACTATTGGCAAAGGTGTATGGGGTGGAGAATAACTGTAGAGATAAGCTCATGTGAGGAATCATGTGATGGCCAGCTGAAACACACTTACAGCCTATATATATATGACCTAATTATGTTTGTTGTACATATGTATATAGTTACCCTGTTGCTCCAAGTTCAAACTCCTGTTACATTGTAAACACAGATCAGTTGTCTGACTGTTCAATCTTTGTTATATGTAAACCGCACTGATAATAAATAACGCGGTATATAAAAGCTGTTAAATAAATAAAAATAAATATATATACGGAGAATATATATATAAATATATGGAGAAAACCCAGAACAGAGAAAGAGTAGATCTGCTTGGCCAGGCGCATGCCAACGCATGAAGAATCCCAGACTTTTCTCCAGCCTTCGCTGTGCTCTCTCCCAGCTGATGTTTTAAAGGGCTGCGACAGTTTGGTGTAGTATTCTCCTGTAAATAGCGGCACTATCTCATAACTATCGGTGATGTATTATTCTCCTGTAAATAATTGCTTTCTAGTTATCTTTTCTAACTACTCATGTATAACTAAGAGAATTACTTGCCTTTCTAAATAAGTCAAATAAGTGATTGTTTTATGAATAAACTGCACGCCTTTATTACAAGATATTAGCCTTTGTTGTAGCAAGACAGTTGGTCACTCCATCTGGGCCAGGGCTTTTCCAGTTTGGGGCATGTTTGAACCTGTTTTCCAGCTCTTTTGTTGTTACTACAGGCCATTTTATAGGCTTGATGTTTGATTTTTCTAAATGTTTCTGTATGCAGGATAACCATTCTGCTTCTTGACTGTGCTCTAAGGGGTCCCTGTAAAGGCTCCCCCAGAAGGTTTCCGTTTCAGCTTTGGTTGGTGGTGTTTTTACCATATTAATGTTCTTTCACAATTCCCTGTAGAACTGTTTTGGGTTCTCTCTGAAAAGTTTACTTTGATATCTTTCTTTTCTGTTTTCTTCACATCTTTGCAGCTTTTGCGCTTCTGCTGCTTTCAGTTTATTGTTGGAACATTTACATTTTAGGTATTCTGTTAATGCAGCATGCGTCAGCTTGATGTCTTGGATCTTCCTCAACATCTCTGATGATCTTAATCCTTTTAGATACTCGTCAATCAGGGATACCTCCACACGCAATGATTGTATTTTGCCTCCGATACACTTTTTTCCAAGGAGGAACTGTTATTGGGTTTTTTTTCTTCTGGCTCTGCACTTTATTTGGAAGTATTCTTGCAGTAATAATTTTAGCTGCACAATATTGTATTCTATTTATTTTGGTGATGTCAATAAATGGACCCTGTATACAAGATATGGCCTTGTTCATCTTAAATTATCATACTTCTAACCTTAGGTGTAAAATTTAACTTGGGTAACTTTTCCCTTGCCTGGAGCCCAGCATATTCATCTTTTTTCAATGTGGACTAGGAGTCTGATCTTGAATTCCTCCTCCCTTTCTTTTTTTTTCTCTTGATTTGTTGATCTATCCTTTGTTCATCTCACTCTCCTGCAGTTCCAGATCTCTAAGCTCTATGATCCCCTCAACTACTCTTTTTCTGTGTAAACCTTTCTTCTGGTACTCTCACCTAGGTCTCCTACTCCTCCCTGTATTTCTTTTCTTCATCGAAGTCCATAGTTGATGCAAGATGTTCTCATTCACATACTTCTTTACTCTGATCTGTGAAATTAAAGATCTTAAATTTGCATCCATTGCTTTTTTGCAGTTTTTCTTTTGGCAGTTTTCCTATTTCTTCCAGTGTTTGGTGGATTTTCTTTGTATACCCTCTTGATTTAAATATAGGGTGGGTAGCATAAAAGTAGCAGTATATTATCTACTCTATCTGCAGAAGTCCACTTAACTGTAGTTAATCCTCTTAACTTTTTCATTAATTTCTGTGGTTTCTCTCTATCACAGTGGGTCCATGAAGATGCTCACCATGGCCTTTATCCATGGCAGAGATGTTATCTGCATCTGCAGTGTCTGCACTATCACTATCGCCATCGTTAGCCCTAATGCAGAGGCTACAGGTGGGCACCTTTCTATCCCAGGTGACATGCAGCCAGTATGTATTTTTCTTTTTCTTTTCTACCATACTTCAATTGTAGTGTCACCTGGCTAAGATTTAGTATACATAGAATTTAAAAAAAAAAACAACAGTGATCAATGATAATATTAACTGCAGGGTTAACACCGTAGTAATCCCAAAACCCAATTAACAATATTTTTGTCGGGCAAGACTGTGGTAGGAAAATATTTCAAAATATCCCCACCAGTCAGACCATGCCCATTTTAGTCATCCAAAATGTCTAAGATGCGTATTTAAAAATTTAGATAAGTGTCAATTCGTATGAATGGATTTTAAAATACGCATCTTAGACATTTTGGATGACTAAAATGGGCATGGTCTAACTGGTGGGGATATTTTGAAGTATTTTCCTCCCACAGTCTTGCCAGACAAAAATATTGTTAATTGGGTTATGGGATTACTACGGTGTTAACCCTGCAGTTAAGATTTAGTATAGGCTTTGTACAACAGGGTCACCACATGAAGGTACTCAGCAAGACTATTCCATCCCAAGTCTTGGGGAGAGAATAGTTTCTTTCCCAAGATTTGGGAAGGAAAGCACAGTTACTTACCTGTAACACGTGATCTCTGGGAACAGCAGGAATAAGTCTTCACATATGGGTATCGTCGGTACCGACGGAGCCTGCGCGGGAACGCTCCCCAGCGTCCAAAAGGAAAGCTTTTGGGAGCATCCCACAGCGCCTGCACGCTGCCTTCCCACCTTTCCTAACCGCCTCTCTCCAGTTTGAGTTTTAAAGCTGAGACAAGGAGAGAGCGAGGAAAGGAAAGGAAAGAAAGATAGAGAGATACAACTCCTAGAGGAGGTGGGTGGGTTGTGAAGACTTATTCCTGCTGTTCCCAGAGATCACCTGTTACAGGTAAGTAACTGTGCTATCTCCAGAAACAAGCAGGAATGAGTCTTCACATATGGGGACTCCCCAGCTAGAGATGCCTGGGAGATCACCCAGGTTGTGAGTCCCTGGGAAGGGCTCTACCTCCACCCATGAATCTCAGGCATCCAGCCAGGGATGGAGGGTAGGAGTTGGTTAGGTATGGAACAGGTGTTTGAGAACAGCCTGACCAAACAAGGCATCCCGGCAGGAGTCCTTGTCCAAGCAGTAATGGGCTGTGAAGGTATGAACCGAGGCCCAGGTGGCCACTCGACAGATCTGGTCGATGGACAAAGAATTTAGATGAGCCATAGAGGCTGCCATGGCCCTCACATTGTGAGCTGTGACATGGCCCTCCAGAGAAAGGTTCTTACTCTGGTAGGCGAAAGAAATACACTGAGCAATCCAATTGGACAGAGTTCTCTTAGAGACTGGAAGTCCTAAATGAGAGGGATCAAAAGCAACAAAGAGTTGAGAGGACTTTCTATGTTGCTGTGTCCTTTGTAAGTAAAAAGCAAGAGCTCTTTTACAATCCAGGGTATGAAGATTCCTCTCTGCACTTGAAGCATGAGGTCCTGGAAAAAAGACAGGTAAATAAACCTCCTGGTTCAGATGAAAAGGTGAGACCACTTTAGGCATAAAGTGTGGATTAGTCCTGAGGACTACCTTGTCATGATGGAACCTTGTATAAGGAGGATTAGCCACCAAGGCTTGCAGCTCACTGATGCGGCAAGCTGAAGTGACTGCAATGAGAAAAATAACCTTCCAGGAAAGAAATTTCAAGGAGGTAGTGGCTAAGGGTTCAAAAGGTGGCTGCATAAGCTGGCCAAGAACCAGATTCAAGTCCTATGCCACTGGAGGTGGTCTGATGGGAGGTTTAGTCAAAAGAAGGCCTCTCATGAATCTTGCTATAAGAGGATGAGAGGAAATAGGATGTCCATTGAGAGGTTTAAGGGATGCTGCAATAGCACTCAAATGGACTCTTACTGAATTCGTTTTAAGGCCTGCATGGGATAAATGCAGCAAATACTCTAGTAAAGAATTCAGAGGTATTGCAAGAGGGTTAAGACCCTTCTCTGCACACCAAATGGTAAACTTTTTCCATTTAAAAGCATAGGAACGTCTAGTGGAAGGCTTTCTGGAAGCATGAAGGATATCCTTCACTTGCTGAGAAAGATGCAAAACTTGAAGGTCTAGGCCTTCAGCAACCAGGCTCTGAGGTGAAGAGACTGGGGATTTGAGTGCCACAACGTTCCCTCCTCCTGGGACAGGTGGTCTGGAGCAGATCCCAAGTCCAGGGAGGGAGCTTGGGAGAGATGCAGAAGTAGAGGGTACCACACTTGGCGTGGAAAATGTGGTGCTATGAGGATCATAGACCCCTTGTCTCTCTGAAGTTTGAACAGTGTCTTGGGAATTAGGGGAATGGGTGGAAAGGCATAGAGGAATTCTTGCCCAAATGAAGGAGGAAGGCATCCCTGGCCTGAACTCCCTGACACTGAATCCTGGAACAGAACCGGGGAAGTATGGAATTCCACGGACTTGCAAAGAGGTCTATGTCCAGGGTTCCCTAAATTCAGAAGATCCTGGCTATCTGGTCCCCATGGAGGGACCATTCGTGTGGAAGCAGAACTCGACTGAGTCTGTCTGCCCAAGAGTTTTGAACCCCTGGAAGATACACTGCCATGAGATGAATTTGATGCTCTCTGGCGAAGGCCCTCAATCTCAGAGCTTCGTTGCAAAGCGACAGAGAGCCAGTCCCACCCTGCTTGTTCACATAGAACATGGCTACTTGGTTGTCCGTGTGGATGAGGACTGTCTTGTAGCTGAGCAGGGTGTGGAAGACTCAGAGCTAGAAAAATTGCTCTAAGCTCTAAGAGGTTGATATGTAGAGATGTCTCCTGTAGAGACCAGATGCCTTGAGTGGAGAGATCTTGAAGATGAGCTCCCCAACCTCTTGGTGAGGCATCTGTTGTAAGGGTTGCTTGGGGTAACACCTGTTGAAAGGGGGACTCCAGCAACAGATTTTGAGTGGACTTCCACCACTGGAGGGACCAAAAGAGGCGACTGGAGGTTGCTATTTTGTCTGACAGGCAACCTGATGCCTGGGTCCATTGGGTGGACAGAGTCCACTGAGCTGCCTTCATGTGAAGGCGAGCGTAAGGAACCACATGCATAGTGGATGCCATGTGGCCTAACAGTTGTAACATCTCTCGAGCAGTTAAATGGGATTTTAACTGAATTTGTGAGGCTAACTGCACCAAGCGTAGGCAACGGGCCTGGGGAAGATAGGCCCTTGCAGTTGTGGTATCCAGCAAGGCCGCTATGAACTCTAGAGACTGAGTAGGGGTGAGATGGGATTTTGGAAAGTTTATTACAAGTCCCAGATACTGAAGGATACGCCTTGTGCAGTTTAGAGAAATCTGGGCCTCTGACTGGGATGGAGCTCGGATGAGCCAGTCGTCCAGATATGGGAATACGAATATCCCTATAGTGCGTAGAAATGCAGCTACTACTGCCATGCATTTTGTGAACACCCTTGGTGCAGAGGCCAGACCGAAAGGAAGCACTCTGTATTGATAGTGCTTCCCTTGATAAAGGAACCGAAGGAACCTTCTGTGTGTTGGATGGATGGATGAGGACATGGGTGTACACATCCTTGAGGTCTAGAGAGCAAAGCCAATCCTGACTCTGAAGGTATGGAAAGAGAGTACCGAGAGAAATCATCTTGAATTTCTCCTTGCATAGAAACTTGTTCAATTCTCTGAGATCTAATATGGGTCTGTAGCCCCCTGTTTTCTTTGGGATAAGAAAGTAGGGGGAGTAGAACCCTGAGCCCTGTTGAAGAAGGGGTACGTCTTCTATTGCCCCTTGGGCAAGAAGGGTAGTAATCTCCTGACCCAGAAGGTCGAGGAGAGATGTCTGAGACTTGAACTGTCTCACCATGGTGTGAGGAGGAAGGTTTAAGAAATGAAGCTTGTACCCCTCCCTTATGATGGAGAGGGTCCATTGCTCTGCTGTGATTTGTTCCCATCTGGGAGCAAAGTAAGCCAACCTTCCTGGAATGATGAGAGGCTCTGGATGTTCTAGAGCCAGAAAGGCTAAGCTCTCTAGTTGTAAGTCAAAGGCCCTGAGGAGGCTGAGGCTGTTGGGCCGTAGCAGTCCTAGCAGCCTTAGGCTTGGCCTGTTTCGGTTGTTGCTGTCTCTTTGTAGCAAAACGACCTGCAGAAGATGACTGCTGACCATAAGCAGAATAATATTTCCCTTTTTTGGGAAAAAAAATCCCTTTTTGAACAACCTTTTCTTAAAAGGAGCAGAAGTAGACTTTGAAAGTCTATCTAAAGCAGAATTTTCAGCATCCATTTGGGTGGCCTTTGCTTGCCAATCTTTGCCAAAAGGTTTTTCACCTGTACAAGGAAGGTTTCCTAGTCCATCTTGAACCCAAGGTTCCAAATCAGAAGCTTGTAACCAAGCAACTCTGCGTGCACCTATGGCAATGGCCGAGGCTCTGCTGGCACCTTCAAAAGAGTCAAAGGCTGCACGGTTGGAAAACTTGGAAATATCCTGGGCATGTTTGAGCCAGGTGAGGAACTCTTCCCTTTTACCTTCTGAAATAAAAAGAGATAAAGTTTGCAGGTGATCTGTAACTTCTTTTAGAAACATCCCCATATAGAGACTATAGGAGTTGATTCTGGCCACAAGCATACTGGCCTGGAAAATTCTCCTGCCAAAGGCATCTAAGGTTCTGCATTCTCTTCTTGGAGGAGCAGAAGAATGCCTTTTTGTACTCTTTATCTTCTTCATAGCAGACTCCACCACAATGGAGTGGTGGGGAAGCTGAGTCTTATGAAAGCCAGGACAAGGAGGAACACGATACATGGTGTCCAACCTGCGAGAGAATGAGGGGAAGTGGTGAGAGGAGTCTCCCATATGCCCAACATGTGATCATAAAGAATCTCATGTATTGGTAAAGTGGCTGCCTCTTTAGGAGCCTTAGGATATTGTAAAATATCTAATTTTTTGGCTCTAGGCTCTGTCTCAGGGGCCACTGAGATGGAAAGGCCCCTGGCCACTTCCCTAATGAAGTCTTGAAAAGACAAGTCTTCTGGAGGAGACATTCTCCTTTTTGGAGAAGAGGGCTCCTGAGGATGAATCACCGATGCTTCGACAGAGACCTCTGATTCATCAGAGTCTTCAGAGGAATCGAAGTATCGCCTGTCTGGATGCTCCTGCAGAGCCCGATACGCGTACCGGGTGGTATCGACATCGGGAGTGATCGGTACCGGTTCGGTACCGATGGGCATCACAGAACAGTGTACCGCTGCAGTCGACACCGAAGCGGATGTCGATGTAATCGGTACCGGCACCGGAACCGATGTCGGTACCAGTGGCTGGAGTCAGTACCGGCAATGGAGTTTGTTGCGGTACCGAAGGCGTCACAGCTTGTATGAATGCCGTGATGGCACGCTGCATGGTCAGGATATTCTGATCCATTGACGCAACCAATGTCTGGATGTCGGTACCAGTGGGAACCACCGGTACCCCAGAACATGGCAACAGGTGATCGGTCGAGGCCGAGCCATCGATGTCAACCTGTGACCCCATAGATAAAGTTTTGGAAGCCGGAGCCTCCCACCGGGGTAATTTTGCCGGTGCGGATTCCTCGAGGGCAAGCCGGAGGCATCTCGATACTTAGAGGGAGATCTAACCTTCGAGGACCGGCTGGATTTAAGTTTGGTTACCTGAGATCCATGTGAGGAAGAAGCAGCCCTGGAAGACGTCGATGCAACCGAAGCTGCATCCGAGGGAAACAGGGTACTAAGCTTAGCTGCTCGATTCTGTAGACCTCTCTTACACATCATGGAGCAGGACTCACAATCCGCAATGGAGTGGTCAGGACCTAAACATTTTAGACACCATTTATGGGTGTCAGTGACAGAAATAGTGCCGCTGCACTTCGTGCATTTTTTAAACCCAGAGGCGGGCTTTTCCATGAGGAAAAATTTCCTAGGCCTAAGGCCAAAGAAGAAAATGCACTGAAGTGAGAAAAATAAACAGTATTTTTTTTTTTTTTTTTAGAATAAAGAAAGAAAAGACCGGCGGTACCGGTCCAGCGTCGAGAAGGCAGACGCGTGACCAAAGAAATAAAATAAAATAAAGAAATTCTTCAGCGGTGACAGGAACACGACCTGCTGGCTCCGTAGAAAAGAAGAACTGGAGAGAGGCGGTTAGGAAAGGTGGGAAGGCAGCGCGCAGGCGCTGTGGGATGCTCCCAAAAGCTTTCCTTTTGGACGCTGGGGAGCGTTCCCGCGCAGGCTCCGTCGGTAGTGACGATACCCATATGTGAAGACTCATTCCTGCTTGTTCCTGGAGATACTCTCTTCTCTCCCCTTAAGAGATGCACAGCAATTCAGCAACCACTGCTCCTGTGCAGGTACATGTGTATTTCATGAAATACATGCATACATTCCTACTCTGCCCAAACTATAACCACAGGAACATCTATGATGTAGACTGTGAAATTAGTTGATATCTTGTGATGCACCTCCTTTTATGCGTGCATATCTGAATAAATTTTCTAAGGGCCATTTTCCACAAAAAGTAAAATTCTACTTACCCGATCATTTCTTTACCTAGAATCCTGCTAGACCAGTCCAGATAAGTGAGAAACTAGACTATTTCAGTGACATCATTGGTACTAGGTTTGGTATGGCTAGGGGCACCCTTCAATATTTCCTTAGCAAAGTTTCTTAACATGAAATAGGATCCCAGAGGACAAATCCGGGAGACCCCAAACTCAACATTCTGAATAACAAGCTAACAAGCCAACTGTACACATGAATTCTGTGAACACCAACAGCATCTCCACCAATATGAAAACAGAAGCATCAGTGAACTCCCTGGTGTGGGTTCCGAATGGGTCTTGTAGAATTCCAGGAAAGGAAATTATCAAGGCAATTAAAAATTTCACCACCCAGATCATCCTGCTAAACCAGTTCAGACAGACAAGTGGGAAGTGCCAAAGCTATGACTCAACTGGAAGGGAAGAAGACACAGCTTTCCTAAGAACCTCTGCCCCAAAGGCTGCGTCCGACCTGGCCTGGAGGTTTCAAACGAGAATACATGACAAAAGTAGTCAGGGAGGATCACATAGCTGCCCAACAAATATGTTCTGAAGTAACTGAGCAGCTCAGAGATACAGCGGGCTGAGCAAATGGCCACCAAAAATGTCTTGAGAGACAAATACTTAATCATGGTCTGCTTTAACGGTTCAAAAGAAGCCCCCCAAGGCTCGAAGAACCAGGTGAAGATCTCTGGGAGAGACTATGGGCTTGATGGGGGGATGCAAATGATGCACATCCTCCCTGAAGGAGATGGAAGACATCAAGGTATGAGACCACCAGGCGACCAGCTATCAGAAATAACCTACTGCGGCAACCTGGACTGATAGGGAGCTCCACATGAGCCTTTTGTCAAAACCATCCTGAAGGAAT
Organism: Ichthyophis bannanicus; assembly: GCA_033557465.1. NCBI lineage: Eukaryota > Metazoa > Chordata > Amphibia > Gymnophiona > Ichthyophiidae > Ichthyophis > Ichthyophis bannanicus. The sequence continues at coordinate 422,687,514 of CM066038.1, forward strand.
GCCAACAGGCACAGCAAGTCCACTCGTCAAGGCAAAAACCCATGCTCCTGTCACCATGCCTCAAAGAGATACCAAACTCCTCAGTTGAGTTTGTAGCTGAGATAAAAAGAGAGAAGAAGAAGCGAAAAAGGAGAAGGCCTACAACTCCTAGGGGAGGAGGGCGGGTTGTGAAGACTAAATTCCTGCTGTTCCTGGAGATCACCTGTTACAGGTGAGTAACTACACTATCTCCAGGAACAAGCAGGAATTTAGTCTTCACATATGGGACTCCCTAGCTTGAAGATGCCAGAGAGATGACCTGTGGTGAGCTGTGGATTAGAAGCACACATAAGTAGGTCATATATCCTCTAAGGATGTCTAGTATCGAAACCTGGGCCAGAGGGTAGGAGTTGATTTAAGTCTGAAAGAGATGCTGGAGAACAGCTTGGCCAAGCAAGGCATCCCGGTGGGAGTCCTTGTCTAGGCAATAGTGGGCAGCAAAAGTGTGGACAGAAGACCAAGTTGCTGCTTTGCTTATCTCATCAATCGCTATCAAGCATAGATTTGCCATGTGCAGTGACGTGACCCTCAAGAGAGAGACCTGCACTTTCATAAGCAAAGGAGATGCAATCTGCAATTCATCTGGAGAGAGTTCACTTAGATACTGGCAAATCCAGGTGACTTGAATCAAAAGCAATGAAAATTTGGGAAGCTTTTCTGTGCTCTCGAGTTCTCTGGAGTTCTCTGGAGATAGAAAGCTAAGGCACGTTTGCAATCTAGAGTGTGAAGGGTTCCCTCTGCCTTAGAGGAATGAGATCTAGGGAAAAAGACCAGAAGGTAGACTGACTGGTTTAAATGGAAGACGAGACCGCCTTTGGCATAAAGTGAGAATAGCAGTACCAAAAGAATAGCAGTACCAAAAGATTACACAAAAGCTAGAAAACAAACCAACAAGAGGGCCTTCTCACATTCAGCACCCATCCTCTGGAATAATCTTCCTGACAACATTCGCCTACTGTCGGACAAAGGAATTTAGAAAAAAATTGAAAACCCATTTATTCTCATTAAACTACAACAAAGGAGCAGAATCTAATCAAATTACACAAAGAGACACAGGTTAATAACCATACTACAATACTACATAACCCATAACAAATAACATAACCACACAATACTTAACCACATCCTTCATATACCCAGATGACGACCCTCCCAATTATAATTATGTGATCTGTCACTTTTAAAATAACTTATGCATTCACAATTGATCTACGATATAATTTGTAAATACCTACAATGTAAATATGTTCTAATAGTTTACTGTTCAAACTTTATATTGTTACCTGTAAATAGTTCCATCTGTTCTATGTAAAATGACTAGGTATGCTTTTTCACATACCATATAACTTACTGTTCATTGTAAACCGCACTTGATACTTGGGAAAGAGCGGTATAGAAATAATTGTTAAATAAATAAATGTACAAGGAAGGTTTGGAACTCACTAATGCATCTCACTGAAGTGAGAGCAATAAGGAAGGTGACCTTCCACATGAGAAACTTCAGAGGGGTGGTGGCTAAAGGTTCAAAGGGCAGCTTGAGAAACTGTCCTAGAATAACACTGAGATCCCATGCCACTGGAGGGGGTCTAATGGGAGATTTGGTCAATATAAGACCCCTCATGAAGCGTGGTACAAGCAGCTGAGAAGAGATGGGTTGACCATCGAAGGGCATGTGAGAGGCTGCAATTGCACTTAGGTGTACTCTTACCGAGTTGGTTTTAAGTCCAGAGGAAGACAGGTGGAGAAGATACTCAAGTAATGCATCCACCGGAGCTGAGAAGGGGTTAAGTGCCTTTTGTGAACACCACAGAGAAAATCTACGCCATTTGAAAGCATAGAAACGCCTGGTGGAAGGCTTTCTGGATGTTAAAAGGATATCTTTAACCTGCTGGGAGAGATTAATGTCCTGGAAGACTATGCCTTCAGCAGCCATGCCATAAAATGGAGGGATTGTGGATTGGGATGGAGCAGTGTCCCCTCCTCCTAAGAGAGAAGATCTGGAGCAGATCCCAGATCTATGGGTTGAGCCAGAGATAGACGTACAAGGAGAGGATACAACAGTTGTCGTGGCCAGCGTGGGGCTATGAGTATCATGGAGCCCCTGTCTCTCTGGAATTTGAAGTGTGTCTTGGGAATGGGAGGGAAGGCATACGGGAAGCTTTGACCCCAGTGGAGGTGAAAAGCATTCACCTGCTGGCTGTCTGGTGCAGGAGTCCTAGAGCAGAAGCGAGGAAGCTTGGCATTCTGAGGCAAACAGGTCTACATCTGGGGTTCCCCAAATCTGAAAGATGTGAGCGACCCTGTCTGCATGGAGAGACCATTCGTGGGGAAGAAAGACTCAACTGAGTTTGTCCGTCAAGACATTGTGTTTGCCCAGAAGATACACCGCGAGTAGGTGAATGTGATGTTGCATGGCAAAAGCCCACAAATGCAGGGCCTCGCTGCAGACGGTCCAAGAGCCTGTTTTGCCATGCTTGTCTGTCTGGACTAGAACTGAGCGGAATCAAAGATGATCCTGGAAGACCTTGAGGGCATTGTGAATGGCTCTGAGCTCCAGCAGGTTTATGTGGAGTTGTGACTCCTGATGAGACCAAAATCCCTGAGTGGAGAGATAGTCCAGATGAGTTCCCCAGCCCAATTTGGACGTAACCGTCATCAGAGTACATTGATGTTCAGGCATTTGAAAAGGTGACCCTACGAGGAGGTTTTCTGGGGACTGCCACCAGTGAAGAGACGAGATTAGGCAGGTAGAGACCATTATCTTGTCTTTCAGGCAACCTGATGCCTGAGATCACTGGGAAGCCAGTGTCCATTGAGCTGCACACATATGTAGATGAGCATATGGGATAACATGCACTGTTGATGCCATATGACCCAGCAGTTGTAGTAGATCTCGAGCAGTGAGGAACCTCTTGAGGCTTGCTTGAGATGCTAACTGATTGAGTCATGCACAGCAGAGCTGAGGCAGAAATGCCTTTGATTGCTGAGTGTCTAAAAGAACTCCTATGAACTCTAGAGTTTGAGAGGGGACAAGCTGGGACTTTGGGAGATTTATTACAAATCCTAAGTGTTGCAGCACCTGCATGGTGCGCGAGAGGGAAAGACTGGCCTCTAAAGAGGTGTTTGCTCGAATGAGCCAGTCGTCTAAGGGAAGACAAATATCCTGAGAGTTTTTAAGAATGCGGCTACTACCGCCATGCACTTTGTGAAAACTGTTAGGGCAGAGGCGAGGCCGAAAGGCAGGACTCTGTATTGATAATGTCTCACTTGAAACATGATGCGCAGGAACTTTCTGTGCTGTGAATGAATCAGAATATGAGTGAATGCCTCCTTGAGGTCCAGAGAACAGACCAAGTCCTGATTCTGGAGATAGGGAAGAAGGGTACCTAGGGAGATCATTTTGAATTTTTCCCGTACCAGGTGCTTGTTCAGTTTTCGGAGGTCCAGAATGGGCCTGTATCCCTCTGTTTTCATTGGACTGAGGATGTAGGGAGAATAAAGCACAGTTACTTACCTGTAACAGGTGATCTCCGGGAACTGCAGGAATAAGTCTTCACATATGGGTACGTCGGTACCGACGGAGTCTGCGCGGGAACGCTTCCCAGCGTCCAATCAAAGAGCTTTTGGAAGCATCCCACCATGCCTGCGTGCTGCCTTCCCGCCTTTCCCAACTGCCTCTCCTCAGTTAAGGTTTAAAGCTGAGACAAAGAGAGAGCAAGGAAAGGAAAGATAGATAGAGATACAACTCCTGGGGAGGTGGGTGGGTTGTGAAGACTTATTCCTGCTGTTCCCAGAGATCACCTGTTACAGGTAAGTAACTGTGCTATCTCCAGGAACAAGCAGGAATGAGTCTTCACATATGGGGACTCCCAAGCTGAGATGCCTGGAGTCCCAGCATGTCATAGGTTGGAACATGCGATCCCCCACAAAACCAGGCATCCTGAGGATGGAGGGTAGGAGTTCAAGAGAGAAAGGTGCTGTGGAACAGTTAACCTAGCATAGGATTGCAGACAAGGAGTCCATGTGTGGATGATAATTGTCATCAATGATATTGCAAAGAAAAAATATTGCAATATGGACCTCCCCTAACAGGACTTCAGAGAAGTATGGAGGTTCATGGGATCTACTGGAGAACCCAGTAGAGGAACCTCGAGAAGGACCTCACTGTAAGTGGAGGTAGTAAGCCTGTAGGAAAAACAATGGTGGTCAAAATCCAGAACTAAATTTAAATCCCACGGAGGAATCACCGCTCTGCGGGAAGGCCGCAAATGAAACACGGCGGTCAAGAAACGCCGCACATCCGCATGAGCGCCAAGAAGGCGGCCCAAGACCTTGCCTCTATAGCAAGAGAGCGCGGCCAACTGAACCTTCAGGGAACTGGCCGCGAGACCCTTCTCGAAGCCATCCTGCAGAAAGCTGAGCACGACGGGCACCGAGACCGTCGCCGCCCGAACTCCACGCCGGGAGCACCAGTCCTCAAAAATTCTCCAAATTCGAACATAAGTAAGAGAAGTGGACGACTTTCTTGCCCGCAGTAAGGTGGAAATCACCGCGGGCGAATAACCCTTCTTTTTCAGCCGAGCCCTCTCAATGGCCAAACCGTAAGCGAGAACCGAGCCACCTGGGGCATCCGCAAGGGGCCCTGAAGAAGAAGATCCGGTAGCGCCGGAAGGCGCCACGGCACGCCGTCTCGAAGCCGAACGAGGTCGGCATACCAGGGCCTCCGGGGCCAATCCGGAGCCACCAGCAGCACCCGGCCCTGATGGCCCTCGATGCGCTGGACGACCCGACCGATCAGGGCCCACGGGGGGAAAACGTACAGCATCCCGGACGTCGGCCACGGCTGAATGAGAGCGTCGAGTCCTTCGGACATCCGCTCCCGCCGTCTGCTGAAGAAGCGACTTGTCTTGGCCGACTGGAAGGTCGCCATGAGATCCATGATGGGCGGACCCCACCGCCGAACTATCTGCGCATATACCTGAGGATTTAACTCCCACTCTCCGGGGTCCACCCGCACTCTGCTGAGAAAGTCGGCCTGGACATTGTCGGCGCCTGCAATGTGCGCCGCCGAGATCGCCGGCAGCCGAGTCTGCACCCAGCTGAACAAGGCCGTCGCTTCTGTTTCCAGGGCCACACTCCCTGTGCCCCCTTGGCGATTGATGTACGCCACCGTGGTCGCATTGTCCGACCAGACTCGGACCGCCCGGCCCAGGAGCAGAGGTTCCAGGGCCATCAGGGCTAGACGGACCGCCCGAAGCTCGAGGCGGTTGATCGACCAAGACGCTTCCTGCGAGGACCACACCCCCTGCGTGAAGCGGGTCTCGCAGTGTGCTCCCCAGCCGACTAGGCTCGCATCCGTAGTGAGGGGGACCCACAGAGGAGGCTCCAAGGGAATCCCCCGCGTCAGGTTCTCGGAGGAGAGCCACCACCGAAGCGACCGCCGCACTGCCTTCGGGCAGGGCAGTCTCTTGTGCAAGGAATCGCACTGGTTGGACCAGCGACGAAGGAGCGCCCTCTGTAGCGGGCGCATGTGGAACCGCGCCCACGGAACCACCTCTAAGGTCGCCGCCATCGTTCCGAGAAGCCGTAGGTACCACCACGCCGACGGAGCGGGCATCCCCCGAAATAGTCGGACAAGAGCCCGCAACGTCAGGACGCGGCGCTCGGGAAGGCACACCAGCCCCCGAGCAGTGTCGAAGCGCACCCCCAGATACTCCAGGTCCTGCGAGGGCCGCAGACAACTCTTTCTTTCGTTCACCACCCAGCCGAGGGATCGCAGCAGAGCTACCACCCTGCTCGTGACCCGCAGGCACTCTCGACCGGATTTTGCTCGTATCAACCAGTCGTCCAGGTAAGGATGGACCAAAATGCCCTCCTTGCGCAAGGCCGCCGCAACCACCACCATCACCTTTGTGAAAGTGCGCGGGGCCGTAGCCAAGCCGAACGGCATGGCCCGGAACTGAAAGTGGCCCCACGGGAACGCGAAGCGGAGAGAAACCGCTGATGGGCTGGGTGTATCGGAATGTGCAGATAGGCCTCGGTAAGATCGAGGGACGTCAAAAACTCCCCCTTTCGCACCGCTACAATGACTGACCGCAGGGTTTCCATGCGGAAATGCGGCACTCTGAGCGCGCGATTCACGCCTTTGAGATCCAAAATCGGACGCAGAGAGTCGCCCTTTTTGGGTACCACAAAATAGATGGAGTAGCGACCAGCGCCTCTTTCCAAGGGAGGCACTGGAACCACCGCTCCCAGCGCTAACAATCGAGCCAGGGTCACGCGGATGTCCCTCGTCTTCGCTCGCCCCTGCTGGGAGACAGAACAAAGGAATCTGGAAGTGGGAACGCAAATTCCAGAGCGTAACCCTCCTCTATAATTTGTAGCACCCAGCGATCCGACGTTATTTGGGCCCAAGAGGAAAGAAAGTCGCGCAAGCGACCGCCGACAAGCGGTCCTCCCTCCAGAGCCTGCCTGGCGTCATTGTGGCTTGCGTCCAAAGGAAGAACCCGAAGAAGAGCCGGCTGCGGAGAAGCCTCTGCCGGCTCCCCTGAAAGCCCGAAATCCTTGGCTACGGGCTCCAAACCGGCCCCGCTGCGAGGACCACTGGCGGGAGGGCCGAAACCTGCGCTGATCCCGAAAGGATCCCCGCGCCGACGAGGTGGACCGGTTGGACCTTGGTTTATCCTCCGGAAGCCGGCCCCCTTTGGACTCACCGAGATCCTTTACCAATTTCTCGAGAGCCTCCCCAAATAATAATCTGCCCTTAAACGGCAGCTTACTGAGGCGGGCCTTAGAAGAACTGTCCGCCGCCCAGCTGCGCAACCAGAGGGACCGGCGCGCTGCTACCGCGGATGCCATACTGTTAGCCAACGCGCGGATCAAATCATAAAACAGATCCGCCAGGTAAGCCGAGCCGGACTCCAGCCGGGTCACCTCCACCAGACCCTGCTGGTCCAGTCCGTGGCTCGAGCGCAGTTGCTGTGATCACCGCAGACACGACCGAGCCACCCAAGCCCCACAGATAGAGGCCTGCAATGACACGGCATCCGTATCGAAGGTTTGCTTGAGCAAGTTATCAACCTTCTTATCCTGCCCGTCCTTGAGGGCCGCCGCCCCCTCAACCGGGATGGTGGTTTTCTTGGTCACTGCGGAGACCGCAGCATCCACCCGGGGGGACCTGAACAAGTCCCTGTCCTTGTCAGCAAGAGGATAAAGCCGATTCATGGTCCGAATCCCCTTCAAACCGGATTCCGGGTGCTCCCACTCCGCCTGGATCATCTGATCCACCACGCGGTGGACGGGAAAAACCACCTGGGCATCCCTGACTGCTTGAATCAGAGGATCCTCAAGACCCTCCTCCTCCAGGGGCCGCACCGCCGAAAGGTTTAGCGCCTGAAGGGACTCCGTGACCAGAGGAACCAGCTCGTCCCTACGGAACACTCGAATGACCCGAGCCTGATCTTCCGGCCCAGGGATCTCCCCATCCTCCAAATCCTCCGCTTCAGTCTCAGGATCGCCCTCTGCCTCGGAATCCAGGAGACCCAGGGCGTCCTGCTCTTGTCCCCCCAACCGAAGCCGCTTGCCCCCGGGCGATGAGGGACACTGAGCCGCCCCCAAGGACCCCGAGGGGAGGGAGGGGGGCCAGACAGCCGGCAACTGTCCGGACCTGCTCAGGCGAAATGCCTGATGCATGAGGAGTACAAAATCAGGGGAGAAGTCCATAGTTGAGGCAGCAACAGACGCCTGCTGGAGCGCAGCCACTGAACCGCTGGCCGGAGGAACCGAGCCAGACTGAGGGATGCTTGGAGAAAGAACGCTGTCCCCGGAAGTAGAAGCATCCCCAGGGGTAGCCTGTTCCTGAACATTCACAGATTGCTCTAACTCAGAGGGCACTGCAGCACAGCCCCTGCAGATGCCAGAGTCAGTCCCTGCTGTCCTGCGGGACCCACAAATCACACACTGGGGCTTGGAAGCCATTCCAAGGCCACCTCTGCCCAGGGGAATAGAATAAGACAGCCACAGGAAAGCCCACACCACCTGGGCAATCCTATGCAAATCAGCCCCGATTTAAAAGTAACTTAACTTTTTTTTTTTTTTTTTTTTACAAGAAACAAAATATATCCCAGGATCCCTGGGGTGCCCTGAGCAAAATCGCCAGAAAGAGGAACCCCAAAAACGCTAGGGGAACCTGTGCACAGCGATCAAAAATGCCTGGAAAAGCACTTTTAAAAATCCAAAATGGCCGCCGCACTTTTTCACCCGCGGTAAAAAACGGCGCGAAAATATAAAAACCACCAAATAATATGGAAAACAAATAAAACGACCCTCTAACACAGGGCACACGAGCAGTTTGAATAAAAACTGCCAAATGGGCTCAGGAGAGCCTACAGAAACGCTGGCATCCCAGACAGAGCATTGCACACAAGAAAGAAAAAAAAAAATGAAATGCAAACTCCTACCAGCTCAGGAACAGAAGATTCAGCCACACTCTCCCAGTACCAGGCACTGCCTTATAGGTATGGCAATTCCCCGTCCTGTCTAGGGGAAGCTCACCCAGGGCTGATAAAATGTGCTAGGCAGGCAACAGCAGCCAGCAGGTCTGACTTTCTCCTAGTCTCCTGTGGCACAGCTCCAGGGAGACAGGCTTCTTTTGTCTTTCTTTTTTAAAGGCACAGCTAGCTACCAAAAACAAAAATAGTAGAGAAATGCCCCAAAACAAACCCTAAAAACAACTAACTAGTGTTGCTCCTGCAAAGGTCACTAAGTGTGCCCAGAGGACACACTTTTACGTCTACACACTGCAACGAGACTGGACACACTGGGGGGCTTCTGGGAGCTCCTGCTGGATATGTACTACAGAAGATTTGATTGGTCCAGTCTACAGGCTGCAGTGAGAGGGGCAGTACCCGATTGTGGAGGACTAAACTGGATATCCGCACAGGAATGCCTTTGATTGCTGAGTGTCTAAAAGAACTCCTATGAACTCTAGAGTTTGAGAGGGGACAAGCTGGGACTTTGGGAGATTTATTACAAATCCTAAGTGTTGCAGCACCTGCATGGTGCGCGAGAGGGAAAGACTGGCCTCTAAAGAGGTGTTTGCTCGAATGAGCCAGTCGTCTAAGGGAAGACAAATATCCTGAGAGTTTTTAAGAATGCGGCTACTACCGCCATGCACTTTGTGAAAACTGTTGGGGCAGAGGCGAGGCCGAAAGGCAGGACTCTGTATTGATAATGTCTCACTTGAAACATGATGCGCAGGAACTTTCTGTGCTGTGAATGAATCAGAATATGAGTGAATGCCTCCTTGAGGTCCAGAGAACAGACCAAGTCCTGATTCTGGAGATAGGGAAGAAGGGTACCTAGGGAGATCATTTTGAATTTTTCCCGTACCAGGTGCTTGTTCAGTTTTCGGAGGTCCAGAATGGGCCTGTATCCCTCTGTTTTCATTGGACTGAGGATGTAGGGAGAATAAAGCACAGTTACTTACCTGTAACAGGTGATCTCCGGGAACTGCAGGAATAAGTCTTCACATATGGGTACGTCGGTACCGACGGAGTCTGCGCGGGAACGCTTCCCAGCATCCAATCAAAGAGCTTTTGGAAGCATCCCACCATGCCTGCGTGCTGCCTTCCCGCCTTTCCCAACTGCCTCTCCTCAGTTAAGGTTTAAAGCTGAGACAAAGAGAGAGCAAGGAAAGGAAAGATAGATAGAGATACAACTCCTGGGGAGGTGGGTGGGTTGTGAAGACTTATTCCTGCTGTTCCCAGAGATCACCTGTTACAGGTAAGTAACTGTGCTATCTCCAGGAACAAGCAGGAATGAGTCTTCACATATGGGGACTCCCAAGCTGAGATGCCTGGAGTCCCAGCATGTCATAGGTTGGAACATGCGATCCCCCACAAAACCAGGCATCCTGAGGATGGAGGGTAGGAGTTCAAGAGAGAAAGGTGCTGTGGAACAGTTAACCTAGCATAGGATTGCAGACAAGGAGTCCATGTGTGGATGATAATTGTCATCAATGATATTGCAAAGAAAAAATATTGCAATATGGACCTCCCCTAACAGGACTTCAGAGAAGTATGGAGGTTCATGGGATCTACTGGAGAACCCAGTAGAGGAACCTCGAGAAGGACCTCACTGTAAGTGGAGGTAGTAAGCCTGTAGGAAAAACAATGGTGGTCAAAATCCTGAAAGGTAACAGGTAACCCCAGTAGGAAAAACTGGGGTAGTACAAAAACGGTGGGCCTTCAGCGGAAGGCTTTATGATAAAAGCCAAACTCTTTTGGCGGCAGAGTGGTTCACTCTTAGGAACAAAAAGAGAAAGGCTAACCGATTTGGACAAACAGACCCAGTCCTTGTGGGGAGAAAGGGTATGGGAACCCCTTGTATCCCAAAAGAAAGGACAAACACCGGAGGCGTTAGAGCCTGTGATTAGCTGAAGATCCGCAATGTCTCTCCTAACTGAGTCAGCTGGGAGAGATATTTTATTTATTTATTTATAGTCTTTTATATACCGCACTATTCAGCATCAGCGCGGTTTACAATAAACAAGGAGTTACACAATTCAACGGTACTTTGTGTTTACAGAAAAACAGGAAATACAACTCGGATAACAGGGTAATTAATTAATATAACAGACATGATCTCATCCTGGCTTCAGTATTGTGTATGGGAGGTCTGTGGGTTGTCTGTATTGAATTTGTATGTTTGGAAGGTCTGTGGGTAGGTTGTGTTATCTGGATTGTTTAATGGATAAGACAAGAGGAAGAGGTAGTGTTTCAAAGCTTTTCGGAACTGCAAAAGGTCTGGTATTGATCGGATGTTTTGAGGAAGGCTGTTCCAACACCTTGGTGCACAGAAAAAGAAAGCCCTGTCAGTAGAAGTTTTGGTGTATTGTGTTATTGATTTAGGGACTAACAGAGAATTGATACTGGAACATGGAGAGCTTCATAGGTACCTAACCTTAAGGTTATGGTAGGTGTTAACTACCAAAAAAGTGGTTGTGAGTGTAGGACCCCAAAACATTCTGGATAGCATAAGTATGGGTAAAGCCCATCTGTCAGAATCATATAGCTATATGAGCCTCGACAGTCAGGTAGATAAAGCAGAATACATATCTACCGATAGTAAAATATCTCGACAGATACATATAGATATACATATCTATATATATCTATAAGATATAGATATATGAGAATATATCTATAGTGAGATATGAAGGGCATAAAATACACACAAATGATAGACATCTGTAAGATGTGTGGTATAGGTATGAATATATAGGCCTCTATATGGAAGTCTGCAATGAAGCAGACAGAGATATGCCTACAAAAAGGTATTCACATAGGAAAATGTGGAGAGGAAAGATTCATCTAACAAGAAGGTGGAACCTACTTGAGAAGATATATAGAGAATCAATTCCCAATGGTTATGGCTACAGGGATGCTAGGTAGTAGAATAACCAGGATGGTTACGTGAAAAGCAGAGGATGATATCAGTCTGCAGCCAGCAAGTCCCAAGTATTCTACAACTCTAGCATGGTAAGTGAACAGAAGACGCATAGGAATGAGATACCATGCTGACCTGCTTAAGGGCAAAAAGGTATCATGCGTTCTTACTATGAGAACGAGCTGGAAGGAGAAAACATATTCCCTATTGGAAATACTATGGACCAAAGCAGGGAACTAGCAACTCCTTAAGCTTTCACGTAAGAGGAGGCCTATGTCCTTTATATTAAAAAGGAGAACTTTTCTAGTCATGGGAGACATGACTGAAAAAGCCTTTTTCAACCATCTAATATAGCTGTTGGAGAAAAAGCCCCCCATGCTCTCTAGCAAGGGCCCATAGTGGAGAGCTTCTCTGTAGAATTGCAGAGAGCATGATGCAGGAGAATGAGGAGATAGAACTGGCTGCAGGAGAGCCAGTACCTATGTCAACTATGCTGCCAAACCCAGGGGAATGGAGATGGCAGAAAGAGAAGACAATCCAACAAGCTTGTAGTGAAAAAATTTCCAAGACAGATGACAGCACTGACTTGGAAAGACCAGACAGAATGTTAGTGAAGGACAAATCTGGTTACTGGTGGACAAGAACCAGTGGTCCAAACATTAAGGCTCCTGCATTGGCAGCTGCTTGCCAGACAGCAGAAGAATGGTACTGTTTAAAAACAGAAAGAACAGACAAAACAAGAGTAGAAAACTCTGGACGTATCTGATGAACTGCTTCAAAGCAAGATTGAAAAAGAGGAGTCAACTCAGAGAAGAGAACTCCGCACTGGAAAAGTAAGAAAATTAGAGAGGCTGAAGAAAAAGCCCTCCAGTGAAGCAATACCGCTCTTACAGAGGAAAAACCTGGTAAGAAGGTAAAGAGAATGGAGCTGAAGAAAACTTACAAAGTAGTAAGTTTATAGAAAGGAAAAAAGATATGCTGGCACAGGAAACTATCGTTTGATAGTGGATAGACCTCTTTCCCTAGCAGGAAAAAAGAGGAGAACCCTGTGACCTAGAAGCATGAACATCCTGACAGCTCACAGAACATAGAAAGAATGGATGTCTTTCGAGAAGAGATCCATGTTTAGGATTTAGAATGACAGCAGTGGATTGCCTCTATTGAGAAGAAGCAACTGCAGATTCTAATCCCAAGATTCACAAGCATCTGATGGATTGATCAGAAACCCTGTGGTTGCTGGGTTTCCTGAGCCTGGTGAGAGGTTGAACTCTGCAGACCAGGACGATGCTTCCCCTGTTTGGGAACATCTGTATGATGGGCAGATGATGCATAAAACCTTCTTCTCCTATGGGAAGAAAGTTTGGCAGGACATTTCCTACCTACTGGGACAGAAGAAGGTGCAGAACAGCCCTTAGGAACAGGTAAGTCAGTGGAGAACTGAGTAACCTGACGTAAAGACTCCTTGTTGAAAAGATTGTCTCCAGTGCAAGGAGTATGTCCCAGTCTGTGCTGTGCCCATTTGTCCAAGTCTGAAGCTTGGAGCCAGGCTCTACGTCGTGCCCCTATAGTTATAGCAGAAGTGCTGCTAACAGACTCAAAAGAGTCTAGGGAAGCACGAGTAAGAAACCAAGAGATATTCTGGAGGTGCTTGAGCAGTGAAGAATAGTCTGCACTCTGACTCTGGAAGGGAAGGAGTCAAAAGATGTAATTGCTTTGTGACCTCCTCAAGAGATAGACTCATATAGAAAATATATGAGAGAATTCTTGCAGAAAGCATAGATGTCTGGAAGATTTGACGTCCAAAGGCATCAAGTGTCTTAGACTCACGACCTGGCGGATAAGAAAAGTGCTTTTTCTTGCTCTTTACCCGCCTCATTGCTGATTCCACAACTATGGAATGATGAGGAAGTTGAGTCTTTTGAAACCCTGGAGAGGGGGGCACCTGATATAAGAGATCAGTTGCTCTGGAAGGTGGGGGTACCCTTAAAGGTGTTTCCCGCATTCCTAGAAGGAGATCCTGCAAGGAATGATGCAAAGTAAGCATTATGTTCTCCTTTGCTTTGGTAGAAAGAGAGCCCTGTGCAGGATCATGTCCTGGGATAGTAATGGCAAGAGATCTTGCTATATTCAGGAGGAAACTCTGAAAAGAGGGTTCCCCAACAGGAATTTCCCTTGGACAGGTTAGATCTGAAGAACTAGCCTGAGCACCGACAGAGCTATCCAGATATATAGGAATAGAAGATCCTGCACAGTGCAGTGTGGAATGCTTAAAGGATGGTCGCCGGTACTGGCTGTCAGGAGCAGCGACTGTCATTACCAAATTGTCCATGCCAGGTATCGACTCCAAGCTTGGCATAGAAGGGAGCGATCCTGTTGAAAAAAGCATGGTAGGAGTTGGCCACGATGCTACTGTGGATACCGGTACCAATGCCAATATCGGTACCGATGTCGGAGTCGAGCCCGACAAAGACATCGGAGCAGTCATCGGTGACAGTTGAATCGGTACAGAGGTAACCGAAAACCTCCGGGTGCCATCCTCGGTACCGAGCCACCGGTATCGATCTGTGTCGGTACCAAAGTGTACTGGTACCGAGTCTTCCAGACTAGAGAGCGATTCTAAACTCGGCATCGATAAGCGAAGCATGGAAGGCACCGACTGTAAGGGTAATGAGGACATCGGTACCGACTTCGGTACCGTGTCTGATACCGGTGAATGAAGGTCAGCTAGTAGCAACTCAATCGGCCTCGGGGGAACCGAGAGTTGCGGATCCGAATCATCGGAACCGAGCCTTCGGTACCGCCGAGAGCCAGTATCAAGGCGAGTCGGTACCCAGTCCTCCAGACTGGAGATCGTGGAAGCCCAGACCAGCTGTATTCCACGCTTTAAGAAAAGTGGAAGGAAGTCCAAAAAACTGCCAGCATGGTTTAAAGGTGAGGTCAGAGAGGCTGTTGTTGCCAAAAAAGCATCTTTCAGGAAATGGAAAAAAGAGCCAAATGACGAAACCTGGAAACAGCACAAGCACTGGCAAGTCAAATGCAAGGCGTTGATAAGGCAGGCAAAGAGAGAATTTGAGAAGAAGCTTGCTGCGGAAGCAAAAACACGAAATAAAGACCTTTTCAAGTACATTCGTAGCAAAAAACCTGTGAGAGAGTCAGTTGGTCCATTAGATGATAAAGGGGTTAAAGGAGCACTAAGAGGCGACAAGGCAATAGCGGAGAGACTGAATGAATTCTTTGCTTCGGTCTTTACTGAGGAAGATGTAGGGATGTTACCCATGACTGAAGTGGTATTTAAAGATGCGGAAGAATTGAAGGAAATATCGATACATCGGGAAGATGTCTTACAACTATTAGATAAACTGAAGAGTAGCAAATCACCTGGGCCGGATGGTATACATCCAAGGGTGTTGAAAGAACTGAAATATGAGATTGCAGACCTGCTATCAGTAATTTGTGAACTATCATTAAAATCATCTCTAATACCTGAAGATTGGAGGATCGCCAATGTAACACCAATTTTTAAAAAGGGTTCCAGGGGTGATCCGGGAAACTACAGACCGGTGAGCCTGATGTCAGTACCGGGAAAAATCGTAGAAACCATCATAAAGAATAAAATTACTCAGCATGTAGATAGTCACGACCTAATGGGAGACAGCCAACATGGCTTTAGACAAGGAAGATCTTGTCTTACTAATCTGTTATGTTTTTTTGAAGGAGTGAATAAAACAGGTGGACAAAGGTGAGTCGGTTGATACTGTGTATCTGGACTTTCAGAAAGCCTTTGACAAGGTGCCTCATCAGAGACTTTTGGCAAAACTAAAGAGTCATGGGATAGGAGGCAGTGTACTATTGTGGATCAGGAACTGGTTAAAAGATAGAAAGCAGAGGGTAGGGCTAAATGGCCAATTTTCCCAATGGAGAAAGGTGAATAGTGGTGTACCCCAGGGATCTGTGCTGGGTCCGCTGCTTTTTGACATATTCATAAATTACCTGGAAAGTGGAATAACGAGTGAGGTTATCAAATTTGCAGATGACACAAAACTATTTAAAGTTGTTAAAACCCAAGAGGATTGTGCAAAATTGCAAGAGGATCTTGATAAATTGGAAGACTGGGCATCAAAATGGCAGATGAAATTTAATGTGGACAAGTGCAAGGTTATGCACCTAGGGAAGAACAACCCAAACTATGGTTACACGATGCAAGGTTCCACGTTAGGAACCATCACCCAGGAAAAAGATTTAGGCGTCATTGTGGATACCATGTTAAAACCCTCGGCCCAGTGTGCAGCGGCGGCCAAGAGAGCAAATAGAATGCTAGGTATGATAAGGAAAGGAATGGAAAATAAAACAAAAGATATTATAATGCCTCTATATCGTTCCATGGTAAGACCGCACCTTGAATATTGTGTGCAATTCTGGTCGCCGTATCTTAAAAAGGATATAGCGATTTTAGAAAAGGTTCAGAGAAGAGCCACCAAAATGGTAAAGGGGATGGAAGGATACTCCTATGAGGAAAGGCTAAAAAGGTTAGGGCTCTTTAACCTGGAAAAGAGACGGCTGAGGGGAGATATGATAGAAGTCTGTAAATTAATGAACGGAGTGGAACGGGTAAACGTAGATAGATTGTTTACGTTATCAGAATATAGAAAGACTAGGGGACATGCAATGAAGCTACAGGGTAAACTATTTAAGACTAATAAAAGAAAATATTTTTTCACTCAACGTGTAATCAAACTCTGGAATTTGTTACCGGAGGATGTAGTAAAGGCTGTTAGTGTAGCTGGGTTTAAAAAAGGTTTGGACAAGTTCCTGGTAGGAAAGGTCCATAAACCATTATTAAGAAGTGACCGAAGATATCAATGCTTGACCCAGTACAAGCATTGTGGAACTTGTGTCTCTTGGGGAAACTGCTAGGTACATATGACCTAGATTGGCCACTGTTGGAAACAGAATACTGGGCTTGATGGACCTTGGTCTGACCCAGTATGGCATACCTTATGTTCTTATGTTCCAGACTCGGCATCGCAGGAAGCGAGGCTATCGATGCAGTTCTGGAGGGTATCGACGTCGGTGGTAGTATCGGTGCTGGTACCGATAATGAAAGGTCAGTCTGGAGTGTATCCACCAGTCCCGAAGGCACCGAGGACGCCAGATGACCATCCCTGGTGAGGAGTGTTTCATCCAACACCAGTGCCGATGTCGGGGTATCGGTACCGCTCGAAGCGGATGCCACCACTGGACACGGCTCAGGTATGTTCTGTGAGGGGTGAACCCCAGGAACAACCTGAAACCCCTGAAAGGCTTTTGAGACCAAAGACTCCTGCCGGGGTTTTGAAGCCAGTAGGCCCTCGAGGACAAGGCCGGAGGCGTCTACATGCTGTACATGAGACCTACCACTCGAGGGCTGGCTAGTCTTAACAGACTGTTTGTGGGTTACCTGATCCTGTGTAGAAGAAGGGGACGGTGCCCCGAAGCTGGAGGGAAACCATGTATCGAGGGAACCTCGATATTGAAGACCTCTTCTCACCAAACTGTTGTCAGGACCAAAGCAGGTTAGACACCGACTTCAAGGGTCTAAAAATAAAGTTGTACCGCCACAATCTGAACATTTCTTGGAGAAAGTGGCTGGCGGTTCCATGAAGGAAAAAGAAGAGGCCTAAAAGGCCTAAGACACCGTGGGACACTATGAAGAAAAAAATATTCCCTGAAAAAGGAAGATTTTACAAGAAAAGAAAAGAAAAGACCGGCGGTACCGGTGGCGTTGGGAAGACAGCCGCGACCACAAGAAAACTAAAGAAATAAAACAAGAATTTTCTGCGGTGACAGGAGGATGTCCTGCCGGCTTCGCGGAAAAACGAAAACTGAGGAGAGGCAGTTGGGAAAGGCGGGAAGGCAGCACGCAGGCGTGGTGGGATGCTTCCAAAAGCTCTTTGATTGGACGCTGGGAAGCGTTCCTGCGCAGACTCCGTCGGTACCGACATACCCATATGTGAAGACTCATTCCTGCTTGTTCCTGGAGATAAGCCCATTCCCTGTTGGGATAGTGGAACCTCCTCTATTGCTCCTTGAAGAAGGAGGGAGGTGATCTCTTATAACAGAGCAGATAGAGGATCTTGAGAGCGGAACTCTTGGAGGAGTCTGGGGGGGAGGGCACAATTTGTACCCCTCCCATACTATAGACAGTGTCCACTGCTCTGATGTGATAAGAAGCCACCTATGGGCAAAGTGACAAAGCCTGCCAGGGATTAGGGTAGGATGTGGAATCTCCAGAGGCAGAGCGGCTATGTTCTCTAGAAAGGAGTCAAAAGACCTGAGGAGGCTGGGTCTGTTGAGGTGGCTGTGACCTGGGAGTCTGAGCCTTCCTTTGCTGTTTTGGTGGCTGCTGCCCCTTCTGAGGAGCATGGTGTTGACACTGTACAGCAGGGGTATAAGAAGAATAGTACTTCTTATTGAAAAAAGCTTTCTTTGCTGATTTCTTCTTAGCTGGGTTGGCCGTAGACCTTGATAGTCTATTAAGTGTAGTGTTCTCAGATTCTAACAGAGGTCTTTATCCTGCCAATCCTTGCCAAAAAGGTTTTCACCAGTGCAAGGGATATTACCCAGTTTGTCCTGTACCATTTGTTCAAGATCTGATGCTTGAAACCAAGCAACTCTGCTTGCCCCAATGCAGATAGATGAAGTTCTGCTGATGCACTCAAAACAGTCAAAAGTTGCCCTGTTAAACTTTGAAACATTTTGAGTATGTTTTACAAGGGCAAGATAATCTGCTCTCTTGTCATCGGGGAGAAGAGGAGCCATTAACTCCAAATCCCTAGCCACCTCTCTGAGGAACATACCCATATAGAGTATGTAGGAACTGATTCTAGCCGACAGCATGGTGGCCTGAAAACGCCGCCGACCAAAGGAGTCAAAGCGTTCTCGACTCTCCTACTTGGAGGGTTCAAGGAATGTGTCTTAGCACTCTTTATTCGATGTATTGCCAATTCCACTACCATGGAATGGTGTAGTAATACCATCTTTTGGAAACCGGGACACTCCAATACCTGATACATGGTATCGAGTCGTCGAGTTTGTGGGGAAACAGTAAGGAGCATTTCCCACATACAAAGCATAAGGTTGTGAAGAATGCGATGAATAGGGAGAGTTGCAGCTTCCTTCGGGGCTGCAGGGTCCTGAAGAATTTCAAGTTCTTCAGCTCTAGGCTCTTTCTCCAATGTCACCGTGCAACATCGTGGAAAAAGTCCTGGAAAGACATGTCCTCCAGAGGTGACATGCAACATTGTGGGGATGTTTTTTTGGGAGAATTCTCATGTCCCGAGTACCAGTCGATTCATCATTCGAGAAATCGGAGTCCGAAGACTCAAAGTACTGATGGGCAAGATGTTCACGCTGTACCCGTACCCAATACCGATCAAAATCGGTAGTTGAAGGTGGCGGTGCCGGAACCTTGCTACCGGAAACGGATTTGAGGGCCAGCAAGAGCAGTAGCGTGGTAAGTGGCAAAAAAGTAGATGCAGGTTATGTCGGTACAGGAACCAGTACCGGAGCCTGAGGGATCGACTGTAAAGGTTTTACCGGTATGGAGGCCGCCAGTAAGGCCGCTAAGCTACACTCAATAGCCAGGATACGTTGATCCATGGAACTTGCCGATGCTTGGTATCGGTACCAGAATTGCAGGCCACGATCCCTGAGCATGGCACCAGGAGCTCTCCAGAGGTGGAGGCCTCGGAAGCATCCTGGGACCCCATTAAGGCTTTGGAGGCAAGGTCCTCCAGCCGGGGTTGTTTGGCCGGAGTATCCCCCCCCCCCCCCCGAAAGGGCAACGCCAGAGGCATCTTAGAGGGCCGACCAGTCTTCGAAGAAGACCTGTGTTTCGATACCTGAGATCCTTGGGAGGAAGATGAAGCTCTTGATGATGTCGATGCTAAAGATGCTGCATCTGAGGCAAAGAGGGTGCCTAGTTTTGCAGCTCGGTTTTGTAGGCCTCTCTGTCATCTTCCTGATGGTAGATGATCCGGACCTAAACATTTTAGGCACCAGTCATGGGTGTCTGTGGTTGAAATGGTACTGCCACATTTTGAACACTTTTTAAAACCATTGAATGTTTTTTCCATTTTGTCTATGACAAAAGGGGAGGTCTAGGCCTAAGATGGTGTCGATGCGCCTGAAGGAAGAAAATAATTCCTTCCCTCACAGATATTTTTTTCTTTTTTTTAGAAAGAAAAGTAGTACCGACAGGGGTCGGCACCAGCATCGACGGGAAGGCAGACGCGACCACAAAAAATAAGGAAAAAACAAATTTTCTGCAGTGACAGGAATTGCTTCTTGTCTGCTCTGCGGAAAACAAGAACTGAGGAGGGAGAGCTGGAAAGGCGGGAAGGCAGCTACGCAGGCATAGTGGTATGCTCCCAAAAGCTTTCCTATTGTACATTGGGGAGCGTTCCTGTGCGGGCTCTGTTGGTACAGATGTTACCCATATGTGAAGACTACATTCCTGCTTGTTCCTGGAGATGGCTGTATAACTTGCCCATCACTTTAGCGCTAAGAGCGAGCACATCTGGAGTCTCTCATTCTGTAAGGATCATGCACTGAGTACCTGCTGCAGCAGAAAGGCCTTAACCGGTCTACAGAGATCCTCCAAGATTCAGTTGACATCTGATTTTTCCTCCTCCTCCTTCATGAGAGCTTTGGCAATATGGAGCCAGTCCAGGCCATCACCCTCGCTTCAGGGACTACATGCAGATGTCCATGGGACTTGCACCCGGAACCGGGATCAACCCTGATCACAACTGAGAGACAGTTCAGTCCTTACGGGGACGGTCCTCGATGGTGAGTCGCCTGTCCTTTGCTCTGCGACCCCCCACGGTGGCCTCCGAGGGCATCGATTCCGACACCGATGCGAATGCTGAAGCCAATGCCGAGGACTTGTGACCAAACACACCTCCCGCTATCTTTCACGGTTCTTATGCCCTTTGCTTGTCATCTGGAGACAGAACAGGCAAATAGAGTTGGTGTGGTTGGCCTCGAGGCACTAAAGACAGCAGCTATGGTGGATCCTGATGGACATGGTCCTACCACAACTGCTGCACTTCTTAAAACAGCTGAAGGTAGACATAGCCAGAAAAACGAGTCCAGCGAGATCAAACTCCAATGTCCTGATCAGGAGGACACGAGAAAACCCGTACACCGAAGAAAACCAAAGAGAAAAAAGCGGACCCGAAAAAACGTGGTGCCAAGGCACCAATGATTCCAGGTTCACAGGAAGGCAAACGATATGCAACTGGAAAAAAGGCAAACTAAGAAAGGCAAAAATACTGCAAATACCACGATACCTTTTCCTGGGATGCAGAGACAGGTTCTGTGGGAAAACGAAGACTGAGGTAAGATGACTCCCCTTGGACAGGAAGGCGACCACACATGCATGGTGGATCTCCTAAAGGCTTTCTTTAAAAGCTGGGGAGAGTTACCGCATGGGATCGGTTGGTGATGTCACTCATAAGTGAGGATTGACTTCCTGCTTGTTCCCGGAGAATTAGGCAATCAAGGCTGATAGTTCTTTTGTCTTCTTTTCCAGCACGTGAAGTTGTCTTCCTCCTCCAGCAGCAAGAGCTTTCCTCCTTCCACTTCCCCCACTGTCTGGACTATCTGGTGTGAAATACTCACTGTACTCCAAGGGGGGTTGACGTCCAGAGCATGGAGACCTCCTCGAAGGTCCTGCTTGTGCCCTTGTGGCTGGTGGGGGGTCTTCCACATCCTACCTCCAACAAGACAGTTTCTGCAGCAGGCCCCCAAGGTGAGCATCCATAAGAACCTCCCCAGAGGGGACCTGAGAAGATAAGTGACCCACTACCAACTGGACCAAAGTCCCTGATGGCCTTTGGGCCTCAAACAGAGCCCCGTGTCATGCGTAGTGCATAAACCAAAGAAATTAATTTGCAGCACTCCCCCCCCCCCCCACCAAGGATGAGAGGTAGGAGGCCACTAGGGCCCCTCACCCTGCTGTCCAACTCCAAAAGGAGAAATGGAAGGGTCAACTGGGGGGTGGAAGTGCCACGGTTTGTCATGCGAAGAGGCAACAAAATCATCTGTACCACACAGCACCAGAGTGGCTCAGGAAACCAGTGTGCTCTCCTGAAGGCCTGCTGAGGTTGGCTGTGTACTGCTGGCACATCCAAATGCATAATCAAAACTCTGGAATTCATTACTGGAGGATGTAGTAAAAGCTTTCAGTGTAGCTGGGTTTAAAAAAAGGTTTGGACAAGTTCCTGGAGGAAAGGTCCATAAACCATTATTAAAGACGACCTGGGAAATCCACTGCTTACCCCTGGACAAGCATTGTGGAACCTGTGTACCTGGATTGGCCACTGTTGGAAACAGGATGCTGGGCTTGATGAACCTTGATCCAACCCAGTATTGCATGTCTTATGTTATGCTTTTAACCAGCAGCCACATCAGGTCTGCAAACCAAGGTTTCCATAGACAATCCAGCACCACCAAAAATCACCAGTCTTGGGTGATGCACTATTCCGCAAATCACTTACCTGACAAGAGGCTATGGTGGAAACACGTACAGAAAAGGCTTCTGAGACTAAGGTATCAATGCCCTGGGCGCCTGCTTCCTTGCATCGACTGAAGAAGCTCTACTTTTGCGTTGGAATGGATTGCCATCAGAGTCATCCAGGGACTGCCCCAAAAGTTCAGGATCCACTGGAATGAGGATGGCACTAGCTCCTACTCCCTGGGATCGAGGATGTGATGACTAAGAAAATCCGCTTCTACAATGTCCGTGCCTGCAATGGCCTGTGCAGACAGCACAAGATTTTGCTCTGCCCATGGAAACAAGAGTGCCATTTCCAGGACCAGTCCCATACACTTGGTGCCGCCATGGTTGTTGATGTATGCCACCGTTGTGGTATTGTCAGAGAACACCTGGACCGCTTGGCTCACAACCATGTGGCAGAAATGTTAAAAGGGCCATGTCTGTAGTTCCGATTTCTCTATACCATTGGGGTTATGCCGATGACCCTCTGGAGACTGTGTGGAAGGCATGGAACTTCCTTCATATGTGGTGGGAATGTCCGAAGCTTCAACCTTTTTGGTTGATGGTCCACATCAGTATTACCCAGAAATTAAATTCCATCTTTCCCTTTGATGTTGAACATTGTGTGCTAGGGCATTTTGATTCGGATTTACTCCCTCGTGATATTACCCGACTTGTTCAGTGTCTTCTCCTGGAGGCTCGCTCTGTGGTTAGTTGATATTGGAAGCGGAATGGATGGTGAAGGTCTGGGATTTAAATCGAATGGAAAAATTGACTGCAGAACTGAGGGGGACTCCCGATACTTTAGAGCGACTTTGGAGCCGCTTCTTACCAATCTGAGGCAGAATGCCATATACTATAACTGCTACCTCTCTGATCCTTGACAGATTTATATCTCAAATCTCCTTTGCTCTGCCGTAGTTTTGAAGCGTGACTGAACTCCTGCATTTTGTCTTTTTCTGCAACACTCCGACTTTCGCATCTGAGTTAGCTTAGGTTAAGTAAGGGGGGGGAGGTAAAAAAAAAAAAAGAAAAAAAAAAAAAAAAAGAGGAGAGAGTCTTCAGGGCGCTCAGAATGGTACTAGCTTTAGCTTTTTGAGTATACTGTTCTTATTGGTCTTTAGGTCCTTTTCTCAAAAGGTTGTTCTCTCCTATCTCAGAATACTGTTGGCTGCCTCAGGGGCAGGCCAATAATCTTACAGTTGTTAAACAATCTGCTTGTCGCTTTATGAGATGTGTTCTTTCAACTTAATTTTGATACCACTTGAGCATCTGTATTTAATGTTTTACTACTTGTCTTGTCAGATGTTTAGCCTGAGGGAAAGGAAGGGAGGATGGGTAAATGGGAACATTGTACCTGACTTACTCATGTCTGTTTTCTGTCATGTTATTGACTTTCAATAAAATTCTTTACACAAAAAGAAATGTCAAAAGGGCCAAGTGAATGGCATGCGCTTCAAGGTAATTGATGGGCCAAGACAATTTTTGACTAGACCAGCGCTCCTGCGCTCACTGTCCATCAAAATGAGCCCCTCCAGCCAAACAGACTGGCATCAGACATCAAGATTAGCCACTGAAGATTGTCCAGAGGCATTCCCCTGTTCAAACTGTCAGGCTGAGACCACCACATCAGGCTGGATGCTGATGGCAGAACGGAGAGCCTGATCTCAAAATCTTGTGAGCAAGATGAACAAAGCAACAGAAGGGACCTTTGGAACAGACTCATGTGATTAACTCCAGGCAGTCGTTTGAGTCAGTTGATATAGTGTATCTGGACTTTCAGAAAGCCTTTGACAAGGTCCCTCATCAGAGACTTTTGGCAAAACTAAAGAGTCATGGGACAGGAGGCAGTGTTCTACTGTGGATCAGGAACTGGTTAAAAGATAGAAAGCAGAGGGTAGGGCTAAATGGCCAATTTTCCCAATGGAGAAAGGTGAATAGTGGTGTACCCCAGGGATCTCTGCTGGGCCCGCTGCTTTTTGACATATTCATAAATGACCTGGAAAGTGGAATAACGAGTGAGGCTATCAAATTTTCAGATGACACAAAACTATTTAAAGTTGTTAAAACCCAAGAGAATTGTGGAAAATTGCAAGACTGGGCATCCAAATGGCAGATGAAATTTAATGTGGACAAGTGCAAAGTTATGCACCTAGGGAAGAACAATCCAAACTATGGTTACACGATGCAAGGTTCACCATTAGGAACCACCACCCAGGAAAAAGATTTAGGCGTCATTGTGGATAATATGTTAAAACCCTCGGCCCAGTGTGCAGCAGTGGCCAAGAGAGCAAATAGAATGCTAGGTATCATAAGGAAAGGAATGGAAAATAAAACAAAAGATATTATAATGCCTCTATATCGTTCCATGGTAAGACCGCACCTTGAATATTGTGTGCAATTCTGGTCGCCGTATCTTAAAAAGGATATAGCGTTATTAGAAAAGGTAAAGAGAAGAGCCACCAAAATGGTAAAGGGGATGGAAGGATACTCCTATGAAGAAAGGCTACAAAGGTTAGGGCTCTTCAACCTGGAAAAGAGACGGCTGAGGGGAGATATGATAGAAGTCTATAAATTAATGAACGGAGTGGAACGGGTAAACGCAGATCGATTGTTTACGTTATCAGAATATAGAAAGACTAGGGGACATGCAATTAAGCTACAGGGTAAACTATTTAAGACTAATAAAAGAAAATATTTTTTCACTCAACGTGTAATCAAACTCTGGAATTTGTTACCGGAGGATGTAGTAAAGGCTGTTAGTGTAGTTGGGTTTAAAAAAGGTTTGGACAAGTTCCTGGAGGAAAGGTCCATAAACCATTATTAAGAAGGGACCCAGGATATCAATGCTTGACCCAGTACAAGCATTGTGGAACCTGTGTCTTTTGGGAAAACTGCTAGGTACGTATGACCTAGATTGGCCACTGTTGGAAACAGGATATAGGGCTTGATGGACCTTGTTCTGACCCAGTATGGTATATCTTATGTTCAGTCGCCACAGAGCCTAGGAGTTAAAGACAGTCCCAAACCTTGGGAGCTCGTTGCCGCCAGAAGGCCTCCATCTGAGACAAAGGATATTCTCTTAGTGGTCAAGAAGACTCTGCTGGCAGGGGTACTGAATCATGCTCAGAGACACTCCAATGACTGAGAGGACTCCAGGTGAATCTTGCTTTGATTTACCACCCAGCCATGGCCTTCCAGACTCACACTTTCACCTTACCACTTCCAACTGCAATCTAGTGCAAAATAGACCAGTCTTTGTGGTAGGGGTATAGACAGATTCCCTTGAGCAGCCGAGCCACTGCTGCAACTACCATGATCTTGGAGAAGGTTCTCAGGGCTGTTGAGAGGCTGAAGGGCAGAACAGAGACCTGAAAGTGATCACCCAGAATAGCAAAACATAGAAACCTTTGTTGGTCCTACTGAATAGGAATATGGAAGTATGCCTCCGCCAGGTTCAGAGAGCGAGCCACTGTGAACCATATGAATGAATAATGGTAGTGTCTCCATCTGGAATTGAGAAACTCTCAAAGAGAAATTGATCCCTTTTAGGTCAACGATGGACGTGAAAGAACCATCCTTCTTCACATAATGAAATATACAGAGTACCTGCGAAAGCCCTGTTGGGTGGGGTGCACGATTACAATGGCTTGGAGGCGTATCAGCTTCTCCAAGGTGACCTGAACCACAGCCTTCTTGGTTTAGGTCTATGAACTACAGGGAGAGACCACGAAGGCATCAAAAATAGGATCCCTGCATTCCAGAACATAACCTGCTGAGTAACATTAGGCACAAGAGGTCAGCGATGACCCAGGCCCATTCCTGGTGAAAAAGAGGGAGACTGCTGTCAACTAGAAGCACCTTGGAATGTGTCCCTTGCCCATCATTGTGCTGCGCGCAAGGGGTCAACCCTCTGCATATGCAACTTAAACATGCAGACGGCGGCACAACAGTTACACGTGTGCAGCCATGGGCTGCACATACACCAGGAAAAGAAGGACTTAGCACTTAAAAACGTACATAAATGCCAAATCCAGACGACAGAAAGCGTACATAGAAGTTTAAGCCACCTCCTATGGCTGTGACTGACAAAGACAGGCACACAAAAAAAGTCAGAGACTTTACTTACCCCATGGAGCCCAAGACTTAAAACAGTGCTGGGTTCAGGCCACTCCCAGGTGTTCTGCACTCTCCTCACATACCTTCTCTCCTTCTGAATATTGCTCCGGGGGGCCAAGGCAGGAAGGCTGAGATCTTTATTAAGACAGGGTCTTAATCTGGACGAATCTCGGGTCAGGGGTACTGATGGGGAGGACGGCCCTTTACTCTTTTCACACGGGAAATGCCAGGAGGATACCCCCCTTAGATATGTTCTTGAGATATCTGTTGTCAAGCTCTTCTGGGTCCACAGCACTCCTAAGGACAGCTGCCCAGAAGCTAATCCACTTCCAAAACCAAGCTGCACTAGTCCTGCATCCACCATCTGCTAGAGACAAGAGAAATACTGAGGTATGCCCTTAGCTGCCCTGGTTCAAGTAGCAGGATGATGTTAATAGATTGGCCACTGTTGGAAACAGAATACTGGGCTTGATGGACCTTGGTCTGACCCAGTATGGCATATCTTATGTTCTTATATTCTTATGTTCTTTCTAGTTGTTCTCCGTCTCCATCTTTGCTGGCAGGAGAACACAACCCACTTATCTGGACTGGTCTGAGAGGATGATCTGGAAGTTAGATAATTTCTTGTTAGCAACATATATGCTAGCTTGCTTTCCTATACTTACATGAATAATGTAAAATGTAAGCATATAAATAACAGGACGTAACTACAAATCTACTAATACACATGTATCACATTACTAACATATTGTTCTCCCTTATCTAGGGATAAATCAAGCCTAAATATCATATTATAGATCCTACAGTGGTGTAATAGATACAGAATGTGTACTGACCTGGTGGACCACTGAGAGAAATGTTTGTGACGAGACGTGGGTGACAACACAGCTGTCTTAATCTAACCAAGAGAGCAAGAACATCTGCATAGTGTGTTAGGACAGTTCCCTCGTTAAAATACCTAAGAACCAGAATTAGAAATAATTAAATATTGCAGGAACGGAATTTTTACCTTAAAAAAAGGCTTGCATCATGACATAGTAACATAGTATATGATGAAAGATAAAGACCAGTATGGTCCATCTAGTCTGTCCCCATCAAGGCGGCAAGAGCAGGTGCACCTGCTGCTCTGTGCAGGTCACCCCTCCACATGCCTTTGGTTTAGGGGTGTACCCACCGCTCCATGTAGGTCACCCCTATTTGTTGAGAAGCAATTCCCTTCTGACATTCAAATACTACTACTTACCAAAGATAATTTCAATGAATAGATGGTTTAGGGGAGATTATTATTTATTTTTATTTAAGAGTTTTTCTATACAGCATCTTCCAGAAATCAAGGGCGGTTTAGAATAAACAAAACCAGATACATTAAACTTTGAGACATAGATGTTACAATGAACTGCTCAAACTATTTACAGTGAACATATATTACAATATTTACATTGTGCAATTATTGCTGTCAGCATATTTACAAGGGTGTTTTATATTCATCATGATTCAATGAATGCAGTTTAAAATAGCGTAGTTACTCACCTGTAACAGGTGTTCTCCAGGAGCAGCAGGAATCAGTCCTCACATATGGGTGACGTCGGCGCCGACGGAGCCCTCGCAGAGCAATTTTCCCCAGCTTTCAAAGAAAGCCTTTGGGAATTGCAGCGCGCATGCGCGGTCGCCTTCCCGCCCAAAGGTGCCATCTTAGCCAGTCAGATGACAGCTAAAAAAGACAGCATAAAAATTTGCAAAAAAGCTTAAGCAGATGATTGCAACTCCAAGGGGAGGAGGGAGGGTTGTGAGGACTGATTCCTGCTGCTCCTGGAGAACACCTGTTACAGGTGAGTAACTACGCTTTCTCCAGGACCAAGCAGGAAGTCAGTCCTCACATATGGGACTCCCAAGCTTAAGGCTACCGGAGACCTTAACCCCAAAAATGAGCTCCCTCAAGCTCAGCAGCACAGAAGGAAGGAATCTTCGCTGAATTATTACCCACCGGTAGCCCACATCCGGGATGGAGGGTAGGAGTTGCTCAAACCTCAAAGAGATTACGGAGGACTGCCTGTCCGAAAGCACTGTCCCTGCGTGACTCCCTCTCGAGACAGTAATGGACCGCAAAAGTCTGGCTCGAAGACCAAGTAGCGGCCCGGCAGATGTCTGCCAGCGGAACAGAGCGGAGGTAAGCCACTGACGTAGCCTTTGCCCGAACACAATGAGCCGTGACTCGGCCTTCTAAGGAGAGTCCGGCTGCCCCATAAGCCCAAGCGATACAGTCCGCAACCCAGATGGACAGAGTACGCTTGGAGACCGGGAGCCCCAATTTATTGGGGTCAAAAGACACAAAAAGCTGAGCAGCTTTACGGTGCTCCCGCGTACGGTCAAGGTAGAAGTTCAATGCCCTTCTACAGTCCAGGGTATGCAGGACCATTTCAGCTCGGCTGCAGTGTGGCCTGGGAAAGAAGGTCGGAAGTACCACCTCCTGATTGATGTGAAAAGGGGAGACCACTTTTGGAAGAAATTTTGGGTGAGTCCGTAGGACTACCCTATTTTTGTAGAACCGAGTGTAAGGGGGATCAGACACGAGGGCCTGCAATTCACTTACGCGCCTAGCGGAAGTGAGGGCTATCAAGAACAATGTTTTCCAAGAAAGAAAACGGAGAGAACAGGTAGCCATAGGTTCAAAAGGCGGACAGGTGATCCGCTGTAAAACCACATTCAGATCCCAGTCAGGCGCTGGCGGGCGCAGAGGTGGTTTGAGTAGAAGGAGACCTCGGAGAAACCTCGCTACGAGAGGGTCGCTGGAAAGAGGTCTGCCTTCCACCTGTACATGATGTGCTGAAAGAGCACTGAGGTGAACTTTGACGGAGTTGGACTTAAGTCCCAGATTAGAGAGGTAGAGCAAGTACTGCAAGATCACCGACACAGAGCAGGAGAAAGGATCCTGAGACTGCTGGGTACACCAAACGGAAAAGCGACGCCATTTAAGGGCGTAGCATTTGCGGGTAGAAGGTCGCCGAGAAGCTAGGACGACCTCTTCCACCTCTGCCGGCAGGAGAAGGGGAGCAAGGACTACCCTCTCAGCAGCCAGGCCATTAGATTGAGAGATCTGAGGTTGGGGTGTAGCAGAGACCCCTGATCCTGAGTGAGGAGATCCGGTTGAAACCCCAGAGGGAATGGATCCTCTACCGCTAATTGCAGCAGGAGTGGAAACCACGGCTGTCTGGGCCAGCGAGGGGCCACCAGGATCATGGAAGCTTTGTCTCGGAGAACCTTGAAAAGAGTTCGAGAGACTAGCGGGATGGGAGGAAAAGCATACAGAAGGCTCTCCGACCATGAGAGTAGAAAAGCGTCTGCCGCAACTCGAAGGGGATGTGGCTGACGAGAGCAGAAGCGAGGAAGTTGCCGGTTGTGAGGACTGGCAAAGAGATCCATCGTGGGGAGGCCCCACTTTAGAAAGAGCTTCTGAGCTACCAAGGGATCCAGGCGCCACTCGTGCGGCTGGAGGATCCTGCTGAGTTTGTCCGCCAGGCAATTTTCTTGGCCTGGGAGATAAACTGCCTTGAGAAGAACGCCGTGACTGACGGCCCAAGAGCAGAGCTTCTGTGCTTCCCGACAGAGAAGGAAGGAGCCCGTGCCCCCCTGTTTGTTCACGTAGAACATGGCAACTTGATTGTCCGTCTGGACAAGGACGGACTGGTGAGAGGTCAGGTGGGAGAAAGCCTTGAGAGCCAGGTGGATCGCTCTGAGCTCCAGGAAGTTGATCTGCTGAGCAGACTCCCACGTGGTCCAGAGGCCCTGAGTACGTGCCCCTTGACAATGTGCTCCCCAACCCAGGAGGGACGCATCTGTCGTCAGCACCTGGTCCGGCTGAGGTGACTGGAAAGGCATGCCAAGTACCAGGTTTGGCCGATGAAGCCACCACCGGAGAGAGGAGGCCAGCGGCTCGGAGACACGCACTAGGTCTGCTAGGCCGCCTGTGGCTTGTTGCCACTGCTTGCGAAGACACCATTGAGCAGGCCGCATATTCAGGCGGGCATTGGGGGTCACATGGACGGTGGAAGCCATATGGCCGAGCAGTCTCAGGAAGCGCCTGGCGGAGACCAGGGACTGGCTGCGAAAACGGCCGGCTAGGTCCATGAGCCATTGAGCCCTGTCGAGAGGCAGGAAAGCTCGCGCCTGAGGAGTGTGCAGTCTTGCGCCGATGAACTTGAGATCCTGTGAGGGGAGCAAAGTGGACTTTGCGAAGTTTATGACAAAGCCCAAGTACTGCAGAAGAGTCACCGTGCGGTGTGTGGCGTTGGTGACCTCCGGAGCGGACGCTGCTCTGATGAGCCAGTCGTCGAGGTACGGAAAGACAGAGGCCGTGAAGCCGGAGATGGGCCGCCACCACCGCGAGACATTTTGTGAAGACTCGCGGTGCGGAGGACAGGCCAAAGGGCAGTACTCTGTACTGGTAATGATTTCCTGCCACCACAAACCTTAGGTATTGGCGGTGGCTTGGGTGGATGAGGATGTGCGTGTAGGCATCCTTTAGATCCAAGGAGCATAGCCAATCTCCCTGCTGGAGGTAGGGCAGAAGGATTCCAAGGGTAAGCATTTTGAACTTTTCCCGCACGAGGAACTTGTTGAGGTTGCGCAAATCCAGGATGGGTCTGAGGCCTCCTGTCCTTTTTGGTACTAGAAAATACCGGGAATAAAAGTCTTGACCTCTCAGGTGGTGGGGCACCGGTTCCACAGCCTGTTCCTGTAGAAGACTTGCTAACTCCTGAAGGAGTAAGTCCCTGTGCAGAGGGAGTCGTGGAGGTTCTCCCGGGAAATAGGAGGGAGGGACCTGGTGGAAGTGGAGAAGATAGCCTTCTCTTACGACTTGAAGCACCCAGGCATCCGAAGTGATGTTGGACCACCTGTGGGCGAAGTGAACCAGCCGGCCTCCGGTGCTGGGAGGAGCCAGCGGAGGGGGAGAGGCTATGCTTAAGGAGTCAAAAGCCCCCACCCTGCTGAGCAGGGGCTGGTGGTGCAGGCTTGGGGGCTTGCTGCCTACGGGACCCGTTACCCCGTCCCTTGGCCTGCTGGCCCTGTTGGGGAGCCGCAGGGGCCTGATATTGGGGGTAGTGTTTATAGGCAGCCGCCTTTCTCGGGTAAAAGGACTTCTTTCCCGAGCCCTTCTTTTTCTGGGAAGGGGCGGAGGTCTTCCTAGAAAGCCTAGTCCTGGTGAGAGTCTGTCTCTAGTTGTGCAGCCTTCTCGTCCATAGGTTTGCCAAAGAGGTTATCACCTCGGCAGGGGACAATCGACCAACTTGTCCTGCACCCAGGGCTCAAGGTCAGACGACTGAAGCCAAGCCTGTCGGCGGGCACCGATGCCGGCTGTGGCCACTCGAGCCGATGCTTCAAAGCCATCATAGGCTGCTCGGGATATGAATTTTGAGCATTCCCGAATGCCAGAGGACAAGGCTAGGAACCTCCGCAAAGGTTCCTTGGACAATCCAGCGGAGAATCCGGCTAGCTCTTTAGCCAGGTCTCGGAGATACATGCCCATGTATAGCTGGTAGGTCTGGACACGACACGCAAGCATAGAGCCCTGGAAACACTTCTTACCAAGGCCATCCAGGTTACGGGCCTCCCTGCCAGGAGGCACCGAGGAGTGCATCTTCTGGCTCTTAAGACGATGCATGGCCGATTCCACTACCATGGAATGGTGTGGTAGCTGTGCTTTTTGGAAGCCAGGGCTCTTGCGGACTCGATAGATAGAATCGACCCGCTTGCTCAGGACCGGCGAGGAGGCCGGACTCTCCCACATGCGGAAGAGTAGTCGTTCCAGCATGGGAGGAACCGGTACAGTAAAGTGTTCCCTGGCGGGAGAGTCATACTGGAGGGCGTCGAGTTCTTCGGCTCGAGGCTCCTCCTCGGGATCCGCAGGGAAGGCCAAAGCCTTGGCCATATCTCTGACGAAGTCCGAGAACCGGGCATCCTCCGGAGGGGACTGCTTCCGAGGTTCGGACTCAGGCGAGTCCGAGGGGACACACCGAGTCCGAAAAGAATCAGGTGACTCTTCCTCTTCAGACTCCCAGACCGACTCCGAGGAGGAATCGGTGGGGTCGGCCCGGTCAGGCCGCGGCGCCGGCCGCCCCGACGCCGAGGGAGTCGGCGTCGGCGACCTCGGTCCCGAACGGGAGGCCGAGGGTGACCTCGACCGAGGATCGACTCGAGTTTGCATGGACTCGAGGATCGGCTCGGTCTCCGGGGTCGACTTAGATGTCGACGTCCCGGCGGTCGGGGCAGCGGCGCCAGCGAGGCTAGCGAGCAGTGCCCGCTGCTGGTCCATGAAGGCAGACAGTCTGCTCTCCAAGGCCGTCAACCTGAGTCCGACCTCAGGTGACCCAGCAGCCCCCGACTCGGGCCCCGACGGCGTCGGGCCCGACGTCGGCGGTCTCGGAGGCGAGTCCAGGAGGACCACAGGACTTACCCGAGCAGGCATCTCCGACTCCAGGCGAGGTCGCTTCGAGAGGTGCTCCTTCTCCAAGGACCCGGGACGGCTATCGGGGCTATGCGACCTGGCCCTCGCGGAGCCAGGAGCGTCCACCGACGCCGCCCTCGCGGGTTTCACCTTCCGTCGATGGTCCCCGGAGGGAGAACCCCTGTCGGAGGAACTCCGGCGACGGTCAGAGCTGGAACCTCGGGACACCGAGGCCTCCGACGAGGTCCGGGTACGGCTGGGGTCAGCGAAGATCCTATCCCGCTGATGCCGCCGACTTCTCAACGCTTTGGAGGACATTTTGCCACAGGCCCCACAGATCATTTCTTCATGATCCGGGCCCAGGCAGCGGAGGCAATTATCGTGAGTGTCAGTTAGTGACATATTTCGGTCACACTGACCACACCGCTTGAAACCACTGGCAGCCATCGGGGGAAAAAGGGCCCCTGCGAGGTCAAAAGACCGGGCTGCCAGTGAAAAAACTGAAACGAAACTGACTAAATCAGAAAAACCGAAAAAGAAGAAGAGGACTCGTGACCGGCGTCGCGAGTCCAGGCGGGAAGAAGACCGGCGTCGAACCGAAGGAAAAAAGAGAATATTACGAATGAAATCAACTTTTTCGCGGGGACACGACGGGTACGTCTGTAGGGCTCCGCGGAAAAAAGAAGACTGGCTAAGATGGCACCCTTGGGCGGGAAGGCGACCGCGCATGCGCGCTGCAATTCCCAAAGGCTTTCTTTGAAAGCTGGGGAAAATTGCTCCGTGAGGGCTCCGTCGGCGCCGACGTCACCCATATGTGAGGACTGACTTCCTGCTTGGTCCTGGAGAACTCTATGTTACTAACAGTGTTGTGTTGATCGGGGTTTTATGGGTAGGTTCATAATGGTATTGTAGTTAGATTGGATAGATTTTGTTTAGGTCTATTGAGTTTCCAAAATGTTCAAGAAACGGATGCATTTTGATTTCCTTATGGAATATTTGGAGATCCTTGATGCTTCTTAATTTCTCACAGAGGGAGTTCCAGAGTATAGAGTAGATGTGGACAAGGAAGAGGAGTGTGGATAAAAACACAAAAGAGTTAGGTAAGAGTAATAACAAAAACTGAGAAGAATGTACTCTCCATCAATTTTTGAAATCTAAACAAGGAAATTGTAGAAGTGAAAATCTATCATGAAAGCAGACCATAAGAGAACCTATCTGGGGAATATTTAATGAAGTTCTTGTATCTATGGGTTAAGGCAGGCAAGCAAGCATGCATAATACAACCCATGTGACTTTAATTTACCAGCTCTCCAAAGCAACCACTCCAATGCTTTCCTCAAAGCTCTCAATGAGTTGGGTTATAAACAGATAATCGACGCCCCTACTACCCACTCAAAAGGAAACAAACTAGATTTTGTCTTTGTACCGCTATCAACCATCAACTCAAACTACAACTCCTCCCTCTCTATCACTCCGGTCCCATGGTCTGACCACAGCTTAATTAAATTCCAGATGCCTATGCTTCAGGGTCACAACACCCCTCGGGAGGCCACTGATGCTTCCTCAGCTCCTACAAGACGATTCCAGCCTTTCAACAAAGAGGAGATAATTGACAAAGTCCTACCAAACTCAGTATGGCATCACCCAGTCTTGACTCGCTGATATCCACCTGGAACAGCAGCCTCAGCTCCTTTGCATTTCTACCTGCCTCAAATAAGCCACCAAGAAGAAGGCAAACAGCACGATGGCTCTCCTCAGACCTACGGACTTCACTACTCCTAAGGAAGCTCGAAAGACGTTGGCGACACTCATGGTCCTCAGACGATCATGGAGCCTACTTATCCCACCTTAAAGTACATCGTGAAGCTGTCTCCAAGAAAATGAAGGAATACCATTCTGAAATCCTGCTTCACTCCCTAAACAAACCTCGTGACCTCTTTAATATCATCAAGACCTGAATAAAGGGCCTTCTCCCACCCAACCTGGTTTCCTACACCCTCAGGAATTTGCCGATCATCTACGTTCCAAAATCAGCCTAACCAACACCTCTCTCCCTAATTCCACACCAATCCACATGCCATGCTCCCAAAAACATTTGACCTCCTTCACGCCTCCTTCTGAGAGGTCCATCAAGGACACCATCATATCCATTAACACCACCACATCCCCCAATGACCCTTGCCCAGCATTCTGGATAAGATCCCTGAGTGCGGAATTCAGCCCAATCTTAGCTAAGATCATGGAGCTGTCCTTTTCAACAGGAGCATTCCCCCAGATTCTAAAGCAAACCTCCATCCGACCCCTCCTAAAGAACAGCAAGCTGAATCAGCAGAAGGCAGAATCTTATCGCCCAATCTCCAGCATCCCCCTGTTGGCAAAGATAATCGAGAAGGTTGTTTAACTCCAAATCCAGCACCAAATTGAGACTACCGCTCCTCTTGACCCATGCCAGCACGGCTTTAGAGAACTCCACGGTGTCGAGACACTCCTCACCACTCTACTCAGCACCCTTCTTACTGGGATTGATAATATCAAACAAGGTTATGCACTAATCTTCATGGACATTGCCTCTGCTTTTGACTCAGTCAACCATGAGCTGCTCCTTACACCTCTTCAAGAGAAGGGAATCTATGGTTCAGCCTTGAGCTAGTGCAAGTCCTACCTAGCAGATAGATGGCAACAAGTACGAATTGACTCTACTACCTCTGAGCTTTTTCAACAAAAGCAGGGCGTTCCCCAAGGCTCCTCTCTCTCTCTGCCCTCCTTTTTAACGTCTATATACAGCCCATCTGCTCAAACATCCACTCCTTTAACATCTCCTGCCTTGTGTATGCCGATGATGTACTACTGTTCACACCAGTCTCTATTGACCAGCCTGACTTTTCGCTACTAACAAGATGCTTTGAGACTGTTACTGATTGGCTCTGCATGCAAAACCTCAGAATTAACTTCAATAAGACGGACGTCCTATTTATCACAAGAAATAAATCCTTCACCCCTCCTGCTTCAATTAAGGTGAGACGCAGAGCTCCCAAGTAGGCCCACCATCCGCTACTTGGGCGTCACCCTAGACCAGCAGCTTGACATGAAAACGCATATAAGCAACACCATCAAGGCAATCTACCACAAGATATGGACAATTCGCCACCTATATCCCCTACTGGAGCCTGCTGACTTCCGAATGATATTTCAAGTCCTTGTAACCCCCCACTTCGACTACACCAACACCATCCTACATGGTCTCCCTAAGAGCACACTTAACCCACTTCAACTGGCAATGAATGCCGCTGCCCGTATCCTGCACGGAGCTTCTAGAAGAGACCACATAACTCCTATTTTGCAAAATCTCCATTGGCTCCCTATCTACTGTAGACTCACCTTCAAAGTACTACTGATTACCTTCAAAGCCCTTAACAGGCTATCTTCCACCTCCCTCACAGACTTTGTTCACCCCACTCCTCAGAATAGATTCAGAAGATCAACAGCTGCTAACACACTCGCTGTCCCCAATGCAATAACAAAATGCTCCCTCGTGACAAAGAACAGAGCTTTTGTGTTTTACGCACCCACTTTTTGGAATGCCCTCCCTACTACCATCCAGTCTATTTCTGACCTCGCACAATTCAGGAAGGCTCTAAAGCACCTTTTCCTCCAGCGTTACTCTCATCCCGGTGACATGACATAACCCAGCATACCCTCTCTACCAGTCACAATAACATAACCCAGCACACCCTTTACCTTTCATGTTGACAAAACCATAGCCGTCGATACCATTACACAACTTGTATATAGTCACCTATATAGAAACTTGTATATAGTTATCCCTGTTGAAATCCAAGTTTTATCTCCTGTTCCTTGTAAGTTTCAATGTACGTTCCATTCTACATTGTACAATTTATTGTTATTTGTAAACCGCATTGATTCTAAAGAGCACGGTATAAAAAAATACTTAAATAAATAAGTAAACAAAGAAATGCAAGGTCTGGTTGCCTGAAAGAAATATCATAAAAATTGCTCCTGCTTTGCAGATACTGAAGGGAGCAAGCCTGAATATGCAGGATCTTAGGTTAAGAAATATTCTTCTGTCATACTACATTCTTTTTCTTGGACTGCCTATCTTCCCCTGTCACAGCTTTCGAGTGAGCTTCTGAAATTACTACTTAAATTCTCATGTTCAAACAAAAATATAGTTGCTACTTTATGGTAAGACACCATTATAAAGAACGTGTTTTAATGGGACAAAGCCAACATGGATTTGAGCCAAGGTATGTCTTGTCTCACTAATCTGTTATATTTTTTTTGAAAGTGTGAATAAACAGGTAGATAGATAAAGTTGAGCTGGTTGATACAGTATCTGTATGGTAGGCTAAGAATTTGAATGCGTAGGAGGTAATGACTGAAAAGTGAATCAAGGCTCTTCTCTGTCATCAACACTGGACTCGGAATCGGAAGATTAATTTGATTCAAGCAACAATGCTCTGGGATAAAATATAAAATGATGAGAATATTTTAACAATGAAAATTTTTACATATACAGTTGTGGTCAACATTATTGGCGCCCTTGCATTTTAGGTATGTTGAGTACAATATCTTGAGAAATAATTGGAAATATTCCAACTGTATGTTATCATAATATTCTAATGCTATGTTCAAAGATATACAAAAAAAAGATGCCTGTGCATCTTAGATATAGTAATTTTTGAGAAAAACAAAAACAAGCTATGACCTGGACAGGATTAATGGCATCCTTCACTAACATTTGGCTGTGCAACCCTTGGCAGTGATGACGGTCTCCAAACGTTTCTTGTAGCCATCTATAAGTTTCGCACATCTGTCTGCTGGTGGCTTCTCACACAAATGTTTCCAGGATTCCTTTTACCAATGGCAGATTTCAACTCTTTCCAAAGGTTCTCGAATGGACTGCGATCAGGACTCATTGCTGGCCAGTTTAAAACAGTCCATTTGTATGTTATCTTACTCCTAATTAACTCTCAAACTAGCAAAATCCCCCCTACTCCCCCCCATCTCCCCCTCCTATATATTCCTATCCTAACCCCCCTAATTAAAGTAAATAGTTCTGTTTAAATGTTTAACCATTGTTAAAATTGTTTTTGTTCCATGTAAAACAGCTGTAAAGCGTACGTTCTCACCTGTAACAGGTGTTCTCCAGGGACAGCAGGAATCAGTCCTCACATATGGGTGATGTCGGCGCCGACGGAGCCCTCATGCGGAGCAAATCCCCAGCTTTCAGAGAAAGCCTTTGAGAGTTGCCATCACGCTTGCGCGGTTCCCTTCCCGCCCAAGGGTGCCATCTTGCTCAGTCAAATGACATAGCTAAAAAAACAGCAAAAAGAACAAAACAGAACAATAACAGGACTGCAACTCCAAGCGGAGGAGGGAGGGTCGTGAAGACCAATTCCTCTTGTCCCCGGAAAACACCTGTTACAGGAGAGTAACTATGCTTTCTCTGGGAACACGCAGGAAGTCAGTCCTCATATATGGGACTCCCCAGCTATAGGCTACCAAGAACCCATAGCTAAACAAGGCTCCCTCTACGAGAGCCGCAAGCAGCCACGATAGAAATTCAAACTAAGGGAATAGCATTCCAGTAGCCTGAACACAGAAGGGTCGGAGGGCAGGAGTTGCCTAGACCTCGAAAAGGTTAAGGAGTACAGCTTGGCCAAAGGCACTATCTCGTCGGGACTCCCTATCCAAGCAATAGTGTGTTGCGAAAGTCCGACTCGAAGACCAGGTGGCGGCCCAGCAGATGTCTGCCAAAGGAACAGAGCACAAATGAGCCACTGATGCCACCGTAGCCCTGACCCTATGGGCTGTAACCAGACCTTCAATCGGAGGCTCGGCTGCCCTGTATGTCCAGGCAATGCAGTCTGCCACCCAGGTGGACAGCGTACGCTTTGATACCACCACCCCCAGCTTACTGGGGTCGTAAGATACGAAAAGCTGAGAAGCCTTCTGATGCGGTTGCGTACGCTGGAGATAGAAGGCCAAAGCCCTCATAGTCCAGGGTATGCAGAACCAACTCTGCCCGACTGGCATGCGGCCTGGGAAAAAAAAAAGATCGGCAGAACCACCTCCTGGTTGAGGTGGAACGAGGAGACCACTTTCGGAAGGAACTTGGGGTGTGTGCGAAGCACCACCTGGTTCCTATAGAACCTGGTGTAGGGTCTTTCCGACACTAGGGCCTGGAGCTCACTCACCCTCCGAGCAGATGTTGAGTGCCACCAGAAAAAACACCTTCCAAGAAAGATAGCATAGATGGCAGGTAGCCATTGGTTCAAAGGGTGGCCTAGTAAGCTGCCCTAACACCACATTCAAATCCCAATCCATCGCTGGGGGGCGTACCAGGGGTTTCAAGAGAAGTAAGCCTCTCAGGAACCGTGAAACCAAGGGATGGGCAGAGAGAGGCTTCTCGTCCACTGAAAAGTGGTGCGCCGCAAGGGCACTGAGGTGCACCCTAACAGAGTTGGACTTGAGGCCCAAATCAGAGAGGTGGAGAAAATATTGCAGAACCACCCCTACCGGGCAAGAGAGAGGATCTATCTCCCACTCCTTGCACCATGACGCAAACCTGCGCCACTTCAAGGCGTACGTCCGTCTAGTCGACGGCATCTGCGAGGCCAGCAAGACTTTTTCAACATTCCTTGAGATGAGGAGCGGAGCGAGAATTACCCTTTCAGCAGCCATGCCATCAAGTTGAGGGAGCTGAGATTGGGGTGCAGAACAGAGCCTCCCTCCTGAGACAGGAGACGTGGGGAGGACCCCAAGGGGATTGGGGCCTCCACCGCTAGCTGTAGAAGAAGCGGGAACCAGGGTTGCCTGGGCCACCGTGGGGCGATAAGGATGACCGAGGTTCTGTCCTGGAGAATCTTGAACAGCGTCTTGGCTACCAGAGGTGTTGGGGGAAACGCATAAAGAAGGTCCCCAGACCATGATATCAGAAATACATCGGCAGCCACC
Organism: Ichthyophis bannanicus; assembly: GCA_033557465.1. Lineage (NCBI taxonomy): Eukaryota > Metazoa > Chordata > Amphibia > Gymnophiona > Ichthyophiidae > Ichthyophis > Ichthyophis bannanicus. Next base: position 422,727,080 of record CM066038.1, read on the forward strand.
CTGTGCGGGTGGGGTCGCCTGGAGCAGAAAAGGGGCAACCGATGATTGTCCGGACTTGCAAACAGGTCCATCACCAGCCGCCCCCAGGTCTGGAAGAGCCAGTTGGCTACTCCGCGGTCCAGCTGCTATTCATAGGGTTGGAGAATCCTGTTGAGCCTATCGACTAGCCAGTTGTCCTAGCCCAGCAGGTAGACTGCTCGGAGACGAATGCCATGCCTGGCTGCAAAGGAGCATAGGTCCAGGGTTTCCTGACATAGGGGACGGGACTCCGTACCACCCTGTTTGTTCACACAGAATATGGCCACCTGGTTGTCTGTCTGCACCAAGACAGGTTCGTTTGTCAGGAGCTGCCTGAAAACTTCCAGGGCTAGGCCGATGGCACGAAGTTCCAAGAAATTGATTTGTTGGGTTCTCTCATTCGGAGACCATACCCCCTGGGTACGGAAACCCTGGCAATGGGCCCCCCAGCCCAGCAGGGATGCATCTGTGGTAAGGATCCTCATGTGCAGAGGAGCCTGGAATGGCATTCCCACCTCCAAGTGCTGAGGTTGGCGCTACCAGGCCAGGGACCGTACCAGACGCCTGGACACTTTAACCCTGTCCTGGAGGCACCCTGTGGCCTGAGACCACTGGTCTCTGAGACACCACTGAGCAGTCCGCATGTGGAGGTGGGCATCTGGGGTTACATGGACTGTGGAAGCCATGTGGCTGAGGAGGCACAGGACGTGCCTTGCGGACACGATAGACCTGCGACTCACTTGCCTTGCCAGAGCCAGAAGTCTGCCTGCTCTGTCTGCAGGCAGATAGGCTTTTGCTTGACAGGTGTCGATTCTGGCCCCAATGAACTCCAGCTGTTGAGCCGGAGTTAGGCTAGACTTGGAATAGTTGATCACAATCCCTAGGTGTTGCAGCACCTGGATGGTGCGGGTTGTGGCCTGATAGACCTCGCTGGCTGAAGTGCTTCTGATGAGCCAGTCGTCAAGATAGGGGAAGACAAAGACCCCTTGGAGCCTGAGAAAGGTGGCAACCACTGCCAAGCACTTTGTGAACACCCTGGGGGCCGAGGCCAGGCCAAAGGGGAGTACCCTGTACTGGTAGTGATTGCCTCCCACCACAAAGCACAGATACTGTCTGTGGCTTGGGTGTATGAGGATGTGTGTATACGCATCCTTTAGGTCTAAGGAGCATATAGCCAGTCTCCCTGGCGGAGGTAAGGCAGCAATATTCCAAGTGAGAACATCTTGACCTTCTCCCTCACCAGGAATTTGTTGAGTTGCGCAGGTCGAGGACGGGTCTGAGGCCTCCTGTCTTCTTTGGTACCAGAAAGTACCTGGAGTAAAAGTCCCTGCCCTGCAGGTGGTGGGGCACCAGTTCTACCGCCTGATCCACGAGAAGACCCGCCAACTCCTTCAGAAGAAGGTCCCAGTGAAGGGGAGATCTGAGGGGCTCTCCTGGGAAATGAGGCGGCACCTGGGCTAGGTGAAGAAGGTAGCCCTCCCGGACCACCTGTAAGACCCAGGCATCAGTGGGTAATGGCTGTTCACCTGTGGGCATACAGAGCAAGCCGGCCTCCTGTGATCTGCCTGGCTCCTGTGGGAAGAGGTTTCATGCTGCAAGAGTCAAAAGCCACTGCCAGGCTGGGCCGGAGCAGGAGCCTGGGGTTTGGGGGCTTTCTGCTTACGTGGGCCATGCCCCTATCCCTTGGCCTGCTGCCTGTTGGGCAGCTAGGGAGGCCTGAAAATGGGGGTAAGCAGCACCCTTCCTCGGCTTTTTACCGAAGCCCTTCTTGAGAGAAGGGGCAGAGGTCTTCTTGGAGAGCCGTGTCCTCGTCATGTACTCTGTCTCCAGCTCTGCAGCCTTGTCGGTCATGGGTTTGTCAAAGAGATTCTCCCCCTGGCATGGGACATCGACCAACTTGTCCTGAACCCACTGCACGAGGTCCGACGACTGTAGCCATGCTTGGTGGCATGCACTGATGCCAGCCACGGCTACCTGAGCCACCGACTCGAACCCATCATAGGCCGCCTGAGACAAACTTCAAGCACTCGCGGACAGCTTTGGACAGGCTCTTGAAGCACTACAAAGGTTCCTTGGAGAGACCAGCCAAGAACCCGGCGAGTTCCTTCGCCAGGTCCCTCAGGTACATGCCCATGTACAGCTGGTATGCCTGGATTCGACAAGTCAGCATAGAACCTTGGAAGCACTTCCTGCCAAGGGCATCCAAGTTGTGGGCCTCCCTGACGGGAGGCACCGAGGAGTGCATCTTTTGGCTCTTCAGCCTGCGCACGGCCAATTCCACAATCATGGAGTTGTGCGGCAGCTGCGACTTTTGAAACCCAGGGCTCTGGCAGACTCAATACATCGAGTTGAGCCGTTTGCTGATCACCGGCCCCGACGCCGGTGTCTCCCACGTGCGGAGCATCAGTCGTTCCAGGATCGGAGGCAAGGGTACAGTAAGGGCATCCCGAAGGGGGGGGGCTTCATATTGGAGGTTCTCGAGCTCGTCGGTTCGAGGATCCTCCTAGGACTCCGTGGGGAACGCCAAAGCCTTGGACATATCCTGCACGAAGTCCAAGAACCTCATGTGCTCCGGAGGGGACATTCTCCGAGGCTCGGATACCTAGGAATCAGAAGGGACATCCCTTGCCGGCAGATATCCGGGGACTCCTCGTTTTCAGTTTCCCATGCCGATGCCTCCAAGGAGGAATCAGGGGGCTCATCAGGAATTGAGGGCCCCAGTGCCAACTGCCTCGATGCCGGCAGGCTTGGCGGTGACGACCTCGGTCCTGAACAGGAGGCCGAGAGAGACCTTGGCCGAGGATTGACTCAAGCCCGAAAGGCTTTAAGGATTGGCTCGGCCTCCGGGGTCGACTTCGACATCGAGGGCCTGGTGGTCAGGGCAGAGGAACCAGACAGGTCGGCTATCAGTGCCCGCTGCTGCTCCATGAAGGCAGTGAAACCGTGCTCCAAGGCTGCCATTCTGAACTCGAATCCAGAAGGCTCCGCAGCCGCCGAATCGGGCCCCGACACATTACATAATGTCATCGTGTGTTTATTGTTTGTAATGTCGGAGTAAAACTGTAAACAGTGATTGAGATGCGCCACCTAGTGGGAACATGAATTTATACCTAGAAGCCCCAAAGTGCATCAATTGACGCATCCAAGGCAATTGAGTGCTCAATTGACGTACTTTGGGGCTTCTAGGTATAAATTCATTTTCCCGCTAGGTGGTGCATCTGTCAATTTTCGATGCACATATTTGAACATCTTGACCTTGCTAACAAAGTCATGGAACATGACTGACATGGTTCTAGCAGTGGCGCTGGTATACAACTTCAAACATGCATTTGCATCAATTGACGCACTTTGGGCCTTCTAGTGTTAAAGAGTTGAAGAGTAGATACTGAGGGGAGGAAGAGTAAATTAGACTTACCTGCTAATTATTGTTCCTGGAGTAAATCCAGTCTAGTCCCAACCTCTGGGTTTTTGCTCCTTCTCCAGCAGCTTTGGAGACTGAGAAAACGTCTTTTGTGATGACCCTGGTATATCCTCCGAGGATCCGCCTCCTCACTCCAGTAACCTACTGACAAAGCAAACCCACCGGAGCAACAAGTAAGTAGTAAACAGCACTACCAACGCAACCAACTGAACCATTATTAACATTAGTATTATTACTCTCTATTGAGGGAACCCCATAGGCCTGCATTCCCTTTTAAGAGAGAGAGAGCGAGAGAGAGGGTGGGTAGGGTCCCTCAAGTCTAACTCCGATGCGTAGAAAAAAAACTGAAGTCGCTCACCTGTTATGTCTCATCTGCTTCAGGACTTCGTACACTGAAAGAAACATCGGGAGGGATACGGGACTAGACTGGATTTACTCCAGGAACAATAATTAGCAGGTAAGTCTAATTTACTCTTCCTGATCATCTCTCCAGTCTAGTCCCGACCTCTGGGTATGTACCAGAGCAGTAAACACAATCAACGAGAGGGACCTGCTACACCAGCCAGTCTAGTCCCGACCTCTGGGTATGTACCAGAGCAGTAAACACAATTAACGAGAGGGACCTGCTACACCAGCCTGAAGCACTGCAGACCCAAAACATGCATCCCCCCTCTCCTGAACATCAAGCTGATAATGTCTGACAAAGGAATTCAAGGAAGACCAGGTGGCCGCCGTACAAATTTCCACTGCCAGCACTAACCGGCACTCAGCCCAAGACGCCGCTTGCGCCCTAGTGGAATGAGCTTTTAACCCTTCAGGCACCCTTTTTCCTTTCAAAACATATGCGGACGCTATGGCCTCTTTAATCCACCGGGCAATGGACGCTTTTGACGCTGCCTCACCCTTTCTGGGTCTCCCAAACAGGACAAAGAGCCTATCCGACCTGTGGAAACCTGCTGTCCTCTTAAGATACTTCTTTAATGCCCTACGCACGTCCAAAGAATGAAACCTACCAGTGGCGGAGTCCTCCGCCGCCTCCTCGAACACTAGTAAAGAAACCTCCTGATTTAAGTGAAAAGGCGAAACCACTTTAGGCAAAAAAGATGGTACTGGTCTCAAAACCACCTTTGTATCAAAAAAGGCTTCCTACAGGATAAAGCCTGCAGCTCTGAGATTCTTCTAGCCGAGCAAATCACCACCAGGAAGACCACCTTGAGTGTGAGATCCTTTAAGGACGCTCTCGACAACGGCTCAAACAGTTCATGCCCTAATGCCTCTAATACATAAGGGAGACTCCACTTTGGTACTACCTGTCGAACTGGTGGCCTCAAAAGGGACACCGCCCTCAAAAAATGCTTGACGTCTGGATGGCCCCCCCACAGCGCTATTCCCGATACCTTTCCCCTATAACAGGAAAGCGCTACTACGTGCACCCGCAAGAATGCAGCCGCTAAGCCTTTTTCCACGCCATCCTGCAAAAAAGCTAACACCTGTGGGGTTGACGCTCTCAACGCCTGCACCTGTCGGTTTTCACACCACGCTTCAAAGACTCGCCAGATGCGAACATATGCTAAAGAGGTTGATCTCTTCCGTGTCTTCAACAACGTGCTAATCACTGATGCAGAGTATCCTTTCTTCCTTAATCGCGCCCTCTCAATAGCCAAGCCGTAAGCGAGAACCGATCCACGTGAGGCATGTGCAGAGGACCCTGAGACAAAAGATCTGCCGACACGGGAGGCGCCATGGTTTCTCCAACAAGAGCCGCGTCAAATCCGCATACCAAGGCCGCCTCGGCCAATCTGGCGCTATCAAGATCACCTGCCCTCTGTGGTGCTCAATGCGCTGCACCACCTTTCCGATTAACACCCAAGGTGGAAACACAGAGAAGAACCTCCTCTGGCCAGACCTGTATGAGCGCATCCAGGCCTTCCGACATTCTCTCTTTTCTTCTGCTGAAAAATCGATCTACTTTTGCCGACTGAAAGGTTGCCATGAGATCCATCACCGGCAGCCCCCAACACCGCACCAACATCCCGAATACGTCTTGATGAAGGACCCACTCCCCCGGGTCCACCTTCACTCGACTCAAGAAGTCGACCGTCACATTGTCCACTCCTGCTACATGCACTGCCGACAATGCCAGGTGGTTTACCTTGGCCCACTCAAACTGTTTGGCTTCGGTTTCCATTGGAACACTGCTCGTGCAGGCCACTGCGGTTGCATTATCGGAAAACACTCGTATTCCCTTTCCGTGCAGACAAAGTTAGAAAGCTTGTAGAGCCCGAGTTACTGCTCTCAATTCCAACCTGTTGATTGACCAGCCCCTTTCCCTGATCGGACCACTGACCCTGGGCGAATCTTCCTCGAAAATGAGCTCCCCAGCCGAAGAGGCTGGCATCTGTCGTTACAGGGATCCAATCCGGCGCCTCTAAGGGCATCCCCTTCTCTAGACACCCCGGGAGTAACCACCACTGTTGCGACTGCCGGGTTTCCACCGGGCACGGCAGTCTGCGCGACAAAGAATCGTTCTGATGCGACCAGCGTCTGATCAGAGCCCTTTGCAATGGTCTCATGTGAGCCCTCGCCCATGGGACCAGCTCTAGCGTCGCCACCACTGTCCCGAGCAACTGCAGATAATGCCACGCCGTGGGGGTTGTCCTGTTTAGAAATTGCAGGACCAAACTCCGCAAACTACTCGCTCTTTGCTGCGGGAGGAATATTCTCCCCGCTTCTGTATCGAAGTGAGCCCCCAGATATTCCAGGTGTTGAGAGGGTACCAATTTGCACTTTGCCATATTGACCACCCAACCAAGACTCTGTAAGAATGACACCACTCTGCTTGTAGCCGCTTCGCTCTTGGCTCTGGACTTTGCTCGAATTAACCAATTGTCCAGATAAGGGTGTACAAGAACTCCCTCTTTCCGCAATGCTGCCGCCACTACCACCATGACTTTGGTGAATGTTTGCGGCGCTGTAGCTAGACCAAACAGCAAGGCTTGGAACTGAAAATGACCCTGCGGAACCGCAAATCTGAGGAACCTCTGATGCTCCTGACATATAGGAATGTGTAGATATGCTTCCGACAGGTCCAGGGAAGTAAGAAACTCCCCTTTTCTTACCACCACGATTACGGATCTTAAGGTCTCCATGTGAAAATGGGACACTCGCAGACAACGATTTACTCTTTTGAGATCCAGAATTGGCCGAAAAGTCCCTTCCTTTTTCGGGACTACAAAATATATGGAGTACCAACCGCAGCCGCATTGGTCTGGAGGCACCGGCACCACTGCTCTGAGGTCGAGTAGCGTCTGCACCGTCTCCCAGACAGCTTTGGTCTTTACTGACGCCTTGCATGGAGATAGTTCGAACGAATCGCTGATGGGCCGCTGGAACTCCAGCGCATAACCTTCTTGAATGACCTCCAGCACCCACTGGTCTGAAGTTACCCAGACCCAGGCATGGTAAAACTCCCGTAGCCAACCTCCTACGGGTACCAAATCCACCCGGGTCCCCCTGACTTCATTGTGACTTTCGAAGGCTTGAGGAGAAAGAAGCAGCAGCTCTGAAACCCCTTCCTGCTCCCCAAAAGCCCTGAAACCCCTGGTTTCGACTTGGAAAACGTCCTCTCTGAGTCTGATTGAACTTAGGGAAACGAATACGGCGATACTCTCTCTGCGAACCTCTGGACGCGGGAGCCGAGCACCCCTGCTTTGGTTTATCTTCAGGCAGCCGGCCTCCCTTGGACTCTCCCAAATCCTACCCGAACAGGAGTTCCCCTCTGAAAGGTAACTTACTGAGCCGGGCCTTGGAAAAGCCTTGTGCAGACCAATTGCGCAGCCAAAGGCAACGACGGGTAGCCACCACCGATGCCATGCTTTTCGATATCCATTATGACCTAATCCGAGGGTTATCGGCTAGATAAGCCGTTCCCGATTCCAGCCTGGACGTTTCTCCAATGGTATCCTCTCCTTGTTCACCTTGGATTCGTTGTGACCAGCGCAGACAGGCCCTCGCTACCCACGATCCACAAATGGCCGCCTGAATGGAGAGAGCATTGACCTCAAAAACCTGTTTTAACAAGGTATCCAGCTTTCTGTCCTGTGCATCTTTGAGTGCAGCACTTCCCTCTACTGGGATGGTAGTCTTCTTTGTAACAGCCGAGACTGCGGCATCCACCTTTGGAGATTTGAACAACTCGCAATCCTGGTCCACCAGAGGGTAGACGTCCCATAACTCTGGACCCTTTTAGACTTGCTTCTAGCATGTCCCACTCTTCCTGTATCATCTCCCGAAACACTCTGTGCACCGGAAACGCTCTGAGTCCTTCAAAAAACCTGAAGCAACGGGTCCTCTATTGTGGCATCCTCTGCTGGACCCAGTGAAGGCATATTAAGTGCCTTAAGCGTCTCAGAAATGAGAGCCGGCAATTCCTCTCTCCGGAAAACGTGGACCACTCTGGCCTGGTCCTCCTCATCTGTGATTTCATCTTCCTCCACTTCATCGTCCACATCCAAGTCTGGCTCCCCCTCGTCGGAGTGCAGAACTTCCGAGACCACCGACTGATCTTTCAGCTCTTTTTCCACCCTGGCTTTCTTGGTCACGCAGCCCGTCAACGCCGCACTCAGCGGGGTCCCGGTCTCTTCTCTCCCCGTTCCCCGTCAATGGAACCTGACGGCCACCTCTTCTGCTGGCTCCCAAACACCTGCTGAATGAGCACCACAAACTCCAGGGAAAAAATAGCCGCAAGTCCATCCGGCACAGAAGCCTGCAAGGATGGGAGATCCGGCGCAGACGAAGTCCCTGCCACCGGCTCCTTAAGTGGTAATCCCAGGTAACCTGAGTCCTGCAGCTTTACTGGCAAAGCCTGAAGCTCCGTTTCCCCATCCAACGAGGTTTCTGCCTTGCCAGCATCTTGTACACAGCCCTTACAGATACCTGTGTCTGACAGCGTTCCCCTCTTTGATCCGCAGACTAAACACAGCTGCTTATAGGGCATCTTGCCTAAGAGGCTGCACTGCCTGTCCTTCCTGCTACCGTATTTGCTTACAGAGGCACCCAGCTGACATTGCCACTAACAGCTTCAAAAGTCGCGGGGGGGGGGGGGTGTTCTTAAAAAAAACCCAGCACCTTCAGGTGTCTTTTAGCACCCTGAGCCTAAAAACGTAACAGGAACCAAAAACCGAAGCTTCCCGACGAAAACAGAAGCCTCTACAGGCCTTGAAAAAAGACCGCGGTTTCCCACGTTGCCGCCACGCGGTAGGCCCGTTTACTGAAGTTCCCGCTCTGAACAATCGCGCTGCAGACCCCCCCTTTACCTAGTCCGCTCGCTCCTGTGCTCCGTGAGTATCGCCGTCGTCTCCACGCTCAACCAACACGCTGCTTTCAGCATCGGGAGGACAGCGGAGTGAGAGAAAGAAAGAGAGAGAGAAACTGCACACTCTCCCGTCGAATCCTCCCCGGACATCCTCTTCACAGCGTTAGCAGGCAAAGCCTCTGCGTGCGCCGACTTGATCAAAGAGCTCCGGTTCCTCACCTCTTCAGCCGGGCTTGGCCACCGGTGCTCTGCTCTCTGGAAGCTGTTTTTCCCGACACCATTCCCCTCTAACAGGTGAGGAGGGAGGGAGGGATAGAAGGCCTCAGCAGTCCCTTAAAGAGACAGAACTTCCCCAATTTAAAACCCTCCTTTTAATTTTTTAATTTTATTTTTTTTATAAACCTAACACCATCAAAACTATTAAAATAAAAAATATCCCACACTAACACCTATCTCTTCTTAATTGTTTCTCCAGTGAACCCAGAGCTCCCAGTTCACTAATCCTCCAGCTGCTTGGAGACTGAGGTAACTGGAGTGAGGAGGTGGATCCTCTGAGGATATACCAGGGTCATATAGGATGACGTTTTCTCAGTCTCCAAAGCTGCTGGAGGAGCAGCAAAACCCAGAGGTCGGGACTAGACTGGAGAGACGATCAGGAAGTGGTGCTTAAGTCTATGTTGATTAATTTACGCTCTGTAAATAACAAATGGCATTTTATACATGATTTCATTGTGGATTTTCTGTTTATTATGGAAATGTAGAGTGTTGGAACAGGAGGAGTTGTCAATGTCTCTGTTGTGCCTTGCTAACTGTGTGCATTTGCAGTTGGGGAGGGTGGGCAAAAAGCAGAGGGTGGTCATTATTGCATATAAATGTTGGAGTGTGAATCAAAAGGGACTGCGAAGCCCCATATATTGTCATCCAAGGTTGGGTAGGGCAAGGTGGAGGATAAAGCGGCTGAAGTTGGACTTTGAAAGTCTTACGGGATTTAAATGCTCCTGGAGACAATGGAGGTGACTGAGGGTTGTTCTCTATAATGAACAATCTTGGATTTCAGTAATGGATGATGGAGTCAATCCATATTGAGGGCAATAAACTGGATCTGATATTTGGAACACAGGAGGTTAGTAGACAGATAAGATTTGTAGTGTGTAAAGTCCAACGGGTCCCTTGATCAGATCATTTTGTGGCATCATTTAGGTTTTGTGGATAGAACTGTGATTGGAGCAAGAGAGCCGAGGAGGAAAAAGGTAAGGAAATTTCAGGTCTAGAGGAGGAGTTCAGCTTTATATTGGAGAATTCTGGGCAAAACGTTACTAATAATGCATGCAGAATTTTCAATAATGCACGCATAATTTTCAAAATTTTGCACAGAATTTTAAAGCTTTGTGCAGAATTCTTCCAGCTGGAAAATGCACTGAGGCAAATCTGGGGGTTGGGGCTTTGGTTTTATTTCTCTTCCATCTCCCACCATATGCTGAAACAAACTTGTACAGCACAGGAACTTCTCCCAGCTCATCTCCTTCCTTCCTGCAATTATAGCAACATTGCAGTGCTCTGCCCCTACAGCCTTCCCAATGGACGAGTCCAATCCACAGTCTCTGCAGCTAGTTACATTGGAAGCAAGCAGGGCAGGCTCACTCACACAGGGGGGAGGTTTACAGAACTGCAAATATATAGGTTGATGCAGAAACCCTGCACTAGAGCTGTGCTTAAAGCAAGCCAAACTCATGCAAACAGAAGCAGACATAAGTTTGGCATGATATCCCAAAGAAATAAGGTCATCTGAGGTGAAGTTTGACACTTCACATTGGGGGCTTTCCCCTATGCCTTCAGTATCCTCTCAGAGGTTGAGTATACCCCCCGGACACTGACCCCCAAAGAGAAACAAGTCCCCAGTGGCCCAGTTGCCCCGATCCCCCACCTATCCCAATAAAAAAAAAACTTGGTGGGCCAGCAGCCCCGATCCTTCCTACCCACCCAATAACAAAAATCCCTGATAGCTGCATACCCCCCCCCCCCCAATACCCCTCCCAGTACCTTTAATCTGGAGCATGAGCATTGCCTACATGCTCCCGGCCTTGTGCCTCCATCTTGAAAAATGGCAGGGCCAGGCGTCCCCACTTTTCAAGATGGCAGCACAGGGGCAGGAGCAGGTGGGCAATGCTCCTGCTCCAGATTAACAGAAGGGTGGGGGAGAGTTTGGGGATCACTGGACCACCAGGGCTTTTCTTTTTAAATTGGGGGGAGGGAGGGAAGTCAGGGCTACTGGGCCACCAAGGATTTGGTTTCTGGACAGGGAGGGGGGGTTGTGTTGGGGAGGAGGGGTGGGGGGACACCAGCCCCCCAGCAGTATTCTTATGGCATCGGGGGCTTACCTTGATGCCTGGATCATCTGAGGTGAAGTGTCAAACTTCACCTCAGATGATACTTTTGCTCCCAGCTGGATCCTTACACCTGCCAGAACCTGGCATGAAGAGCCAGCCAGCGTTAAAAAAACTGTGTAAAAAAAATTTTACATTGGTGCACATATGCAACGATTTGCATGCCAAGTGCGCTGCAATTTAGTGCTGTTCTTTTGGCATTTTTCCTGCGCTAGCTTGTTTTATGCATCTGAGAACAAGCCTAGGATGGAAAAAACACGAGAAAATGCCGCGCTAAGCTTGTCTCCATCGTCCCGATAAGCTTTAAACTCTGAAAAATGTTGAGATGTTAGCCTTCCTTATAACTTTCAGACCTTAATGTAAAAACCAGTCAAATTATGAAAAAAGCCATATCTGGTGCAGTAACATCTGTTTTCAGGGTTGTTGACAGTTGAGGAGAGTATTTTTTGTGAGTAGTTTGGGGGCTGGAGCAATTGAGATATGGTAGTTTGTGGGGCAGGGGGCAGATGCGGTGGCAGCTGACGATGTGATGGGACATTGGTGAGAGTAGTTTTTGGGGGGTGGTAGCAGTCTGTGGGATGGTGAGAGAATTGCAGAGTTTTAGATATGGAGCAGTCTGAGGTGATGGGACACAGTTGTCAGGGGACAGTTTGAGGGTGTAGCAATTGCAGTGTGGTATTTATTTGGAATGAGGATGGTTTGCTGGGTAGTGGGTCAGATGCAGGAGACAGATCATGAGGTGGTAGGAGAGTTGAAGTGGTAGTTCTTGAGGATGGAATAGTTGGGGGTATTTTTCTTTAGAGTTAGTGGCAATTTGTGGGTGGTATGACATTTGCTTCAGAGTGTTTTGTATGGGCAGTTGCGGGATCGCTTTTTGTGTTGGGGTAATTTGCAGGGTGGCAGAGGAGTTGAGGGGGTATTTGTTAGGTGTGGGGCAGTTTGTGGGGTGGTAGGATAGTTGCAAGGTGGTATTCATAGATAGGAACACTTGAGTGGAGTACATTTTTGGGGTGGGACAGTTTGTGGGGTTCTGGGCAACTGCATGGGGCATTATTTAGGGGTGGGAGCAGTTTGTGAGGTAGATTTTTGATTTGCAAGGGGAAGGATTTGAGGGTGAAGCATTTTGTGGGGTGGTGGAACAGTTGTAAGGTTTTATTTTTGGGGGGATGGGGCATTTGCAGGAGGTAGTTTATTGGGGTGGGGCAGCCTGTGGTGTAGCTTTTGAGGATGGGCCAGTTTGTAGGGTGGTCAGACAGTTGTGAGAGGTTGTTTTTTGGGGTGGAGATAGTTTTTGGTATGGTACAGCAGTTGTGTGGGTATAGGTTTTGGAGGTAAGGCAGTGTGTGGAGTAGTGGAGCAAATGTGGGGAAGAGCAGTTTGTTTCACTGTATGTAAGTTTCTATGCTACGGAAGCTGGAACTTCTCCCATAGAAATGAATTGGGCTATTTTGAGGAGGGTGGGGCTTTATCTTTGGAGCCCCTGGATCCATCTGGCCCATTTTCAATTTTGTCGTCTTTTTAACCAATTTTTCCTCACATATCAAGTTTCATCCCATTCCATTAAATTTTCATTAAGTTATTTTGACCACAGATGGCAAGACAGACATTCTCAACCCCTTTTATATAATTCTTTTCAACTTTCGTTGGGTTGGAAAAAATAAAATGAAACTACATAAAATTTCACCAACAGCCTAAGATTCATGGCTACATCTATGCCAAAACCATTATGAATTTCTCAGCATTTGGCATCTGTGTCATGTGACTATAGAGCTAGGACTAAATAAATATATACGATTATATGGTATGTCGACTATATAGCTGAGGCTCTGATCCTTGACAGCACAGGTATGAATGCTCCTCTTTCGTTCCTTTTCTGGGACATACTTGATTATTATGGTGAAAATTTCACTTATTGTTAATTTCTTTTCCTGGAATTCTGCTACACCAGTTCAGACTACCCGGGTTATCTCCCCCAGCCAGCAGATGATGGACAGAGAAAAAGCAAGAGGCTTCAGTGACATCATCACTGGTAGTTATACCTATACCCTTAGAGGTCAGCTTCAGTATTACACTGGCAAAGCAATAGGACTTCAAAAACCCAGTTCAGCGAAAGAGATCACCTAATTAGACCAACCAAGATAAATGTACCATATGACAACTATATACAAGGCAGCAGAGTAGCCAAACTAATACAAGAGAACTAGCACAGGAAGAAAGACTGCCAACTTGCAAGCAAGTTGAACTCTTAGTGTCAGCATGGCCAGTTCGTAAAGACAGAAAGAGGGTGGGTCCTGGATTGGTCCAGCAGGATTCCAAGAAAGAAAATTGATGGTAAGTGAAATTTCACCTTTCAATTCATCCTGCTAGACTAGTCCAGACTAGTGGGAAGTACCATAACGACACCATCCCAGGAGGAGAAGTAGTAGCCGCTGCCAAAATGGTGGCTCCAAAGCAAGCTGCATCCCGAGCTTGAAGATACAAGTGATAATGACAGGCGAAGGTAGAGAAGGAAGACCAAGTCACCACCCAGCAAATATCAACCAGGGCAACCCTGGACTTCACCCAAGACGCCGCCTGAGCCCACATGGAATGAGCCTCAAGACCCACCAGGATAGGCTTTCCCTGCAAAATACAGGCCAACTCAATGGCCTATTTAATTCAACGCACTATGGTAACCTTAGAGACAGCACAGCTTTTACAGAGCCAGAAATTAGGACAAATAGGCAGTCAGAAAGGTGAAAAGGAATTAATTATCTTTAAGTTATGACGTAAAACCTGACTGACATCCAAATTACAAATGTCACTATCGTGAGTAATACACTGGTCTGCGGAGAAAGAAGGGAACAAGATAGTCTGATTCACATGAAAATCAGACAGAACTTTGGGCAAGAGGGACGGAACTGTTTGAAGAGTGATTCCTTCAGCCAAAAAAGGACAAGAAGGGATTCCAGCAGGAGAGTGCTTGTAGTTCAGACAGCCGGCAAGCTGAAGAGATAGCTACCAGGAAAACAGCTTTGAGAGTCAAGTCCTTCAGAGTGACCCTTTTTAAAGGCTCAAAAGGGAATGCATGAGAGCCCAGAGAACGATAGAGGTTCCAGGATGGCACAACCGGTCACACAGGACGACATAAGGTGAGCACCCCGCAAAGGAAATGCCAGACATCCCCGTGGGACGCGACAGAGTGACCTCCAATTGGCCCACAAAAACAAGTTAGAGCTGCTACTTGCACTTTCAAAGAATTCAAGGCTAGGTCTTTGTCAAAAAAGTATTGTAAAAAGGATAGAATGACAGGTACTTGGGCCCGTCACGGAGGAAGGGACTGCTGGGAACACAAAGACTCAAAAAGCTGCCAAACGCAGGCATACACCATAGAGGTATAAGGACGCCATGCCTTAAGTAAGGTGGCCAGAACTGGAGCTGAATATTCCTTACGTACTAAACAGCGCCTTTCAAGAGCCAAGCCATAAGCAAGTAAGGAGCAGGGTCATCCAAGATGATCTGCCCCTATCTTAAGAGCCCCTTGCGAGCTCCAAGCTCCAGAGGGGCTGCAGCCAAGCAGGCGAACCAGGTCTGCATACCACTGACAAGGCCAATTTGGCACCACCAGATATTGTATCAACCAGCTCAACTTTATCTACCTGTTTATTCACACCTTCAAAAAAGTATAACAGATTAGTGAGACAAGATATCCCTTAGCTCAAATCCATGTTGGTTTTGTCCCATTAAAGCAGGGGTCTCAAACACATGGCCCGCGGGCCGCATGCGGCCCGCGAGAGACCTTTGTGCGGCCCGCGATGCAGAGGCCAAAAAAAAAACAAACCCCGGCTTCTGCTGCTGCTGCCTGGCAGCGGCAGAATCAACTGTCCCGCGGCCCCTTCCCATCTTCCCGGCAAAGCATCTTCTGAGCTCCATCAGCGGCAGCTTTCAGGGCCGCGAAGAGAGTAGTATTTCCCTCTCGCGGCTCTGTTAAGCCTGCCGGGGCTGATGGGAATTCCCATCAGCCCCGGCAGGCTTAACAGAGCCGCGAGAGGGAAATCACTCTTCTCTTCGCGGCCCTGAAAGCTGCCGCTGATGGAGCTCAGAAGATGCTTTGCCGGGCAGATGGGAAGGGGCCGCGGGACAGTTGATTCTGCCGCTGCCACGGCAGCGGCAGCAGCAGAAGCCCAGCGTTTGTTTTTCATTTTTAAATTTACTTGGGCTGATGGGGGGGAGGGGGTTAGGATTAGTAATGGGGGGGGTTAGGACTAGTAATGGGGGGGGGGTTAGGACTGAAGGTGGTCTGATTGGGGGGCTAAGACTGAAAATGGGGTTATGGGGGGGCTAAGAATGAAGATGGGGCGATGGAAGGGTTAGGACTGGAAGTGGGCTGTTGGGGGGCTTAGGACTGATAATGGGCTATGGGGGGGGGCTAGAACTGGTAATGGACTGGGGGGGGGTGCTAGGACTGGAAATGGGCCAAGTAGAAGGGGGAGCTTGAACTGCAAATAGCTGATGGGGACAGGGTCTTGGAATGGAAATGGGCTGAGTGGAAGGGGGCTTGGAATGGAAATGGGCTGATGGGGAGGGGGGCTTGGAAAGGAAATGGGCTGTGAGGGGAGGGAGCTAGGACTGGAAATGGGCTGATGTTGCGGGGACTAGAAGGGAGCGGATGCTGGGTGGGGCAGGAGCTAGTTTAGAATGGGATGGGGCTGGGAGAGTGAAATGGAGAGGGGAAATATATTTTGTGTGGGAGGGAAGAAAAATCTACAATTGGCCGGGTATTGGGAGAGTAAGTGGGGATTGAGGATGGAGGGGTAACATTTGAGTGGATGAAATAGGAATGAGGAAAGAGCAAAAGGAGAATGATTAGTATGTTAAAGCAGATGTAGAGAGAATGGAAAAAAACTAGGAAAGAAGAAAGGACAAATGGACAGCAGACAATGGAGCGTTAGCAGAAGACACGAAGAAACCAGAAGAAAGAGGCTGGAACAATTGCAACTGAAAAAAAATGCACAAAAGGTAGAAAAATATCTCTTTATTTTGAATTTATTAACTGAAATATGTCAGCTCTTGGAAATGTGCATCTTTAACGTCTGCACTTTATTTAATACAAGAGGAAATCAATTTATAGTTTTATTTCTACAGTGTTGTACATTCTAAGTTTGGCTTTTGGGGTTCCCAGTTTAATTGTCTTCCTGTTTCTAAATTGTGATTCCTTGTTTGGTGATGGTGTATGTTCTGCATGTTTACTAAAAGTTAGTGTATGGTAACATTATGCAAATATTTATGCAAATGATGCTCTTATGCAAATGATGCTCTTATGCAAATGAGGCCTGCATCTTGTGCGGCCCCCGGGTTACTCTACAAGTCCTCATTTGGCCCTCAAAGCAATTTGAGTTTGAGACCCCTGCATTAAAGCATGACTCTGTGTTAAGTAATTTTGTTCTTTATAATTGTGTCTTACCATAAAGCATAGTTACTCACCTGTAACAGGTGATCTCCGGGAAAAGCAGGAATTCAGTCCTCACATATGGGTATCGTCGGTACCGACGGAGCCTGCGCAGGAACACTCCCCAGCATCCAATCAGAAAGCTTTTGGGAGCATCCCACAGCGCCTGCGTGCTGCCTTCCCGTCTTTCCCAACTGCCTCTCTCCAGTTGAGTTTTAAAGCCAAGACAAAGAGAGAGAGAGGGAAAGGAAAGAGATAGATAGAGAGATACAACTCCTAGGGGAGGTGGGTGGGTTGTGAGGACTAAATTCCTGCTGTTCCCGGAGATCAACTATTACAGGTTAGTAACTATGCTATCTCCAGGAACAAGCAGGAATCTAGTCATCACATATGGGGACTCCCTAGCTTTGGGTGCCAGGGAGAGACCCCAGAAGTTCTGTGTCCCTGAGAAGGGCTCCACTTCCCCCCATGGATCTCTGGCATCCTATCAGGGATGGTGGGTAGGAGTTGATTAAGTATGGAACAGGTGTTTGAGAACAGCCTGACCAAACAAGGCATCCCGACGGGAGTCCTTGTCCAAGCAGTAATGGGCTGTGAAGGTATGAACCGAGGCCCAAGTGCTGCTCGACAGATGTCGTCAATAGACACAGAGTTCAGATGAGCCACTGAGGCTGCCATGGCTCTCACATTGTGAGCTGTGACATGGCCCTCCAGAGAAAGGTTCTTACTCTGATAGGCGAAGGAAATACACTGAGCAATCCAGTTAGATAGTGTTCTCTTGGAGACTGGCAGTCCCAAATGAGAAGGGTCAAAAGCAACAAAGAGTTGAGAGGACTTTCTATGTTGCTATGTCCTTTGTAAGTAAAAAGCCAGAGCTCTTTTACAGTCCAGGGTATGAAGATTCCTCTCTGCACTTGATGCATGAGGTCCTGGAAAAAGAGACAGGTAGATAGACCTCCTGGTTGAGATGAAAAGGCGAGACCACCTTAGGCATAAAGCGTGGATGAGTCCTAAGGATTACCTTGTCATGATGAATTCTTGTATAAGGTGGATTAGCTACTAGTGCTTGCAATTCACTAATGCAACGTGCTGATGTGATTGCAATGAGAAAGATAACCTTCCAAGAAAGAAATTTCAAGGAGGTGGTAGCTAAGGGTTCGAAAGGTGGCTTCATGAGCTGCCCAAGAACCAGATTCAAGTCCCATGCCACCGGAGGTGGTCTAATGGGAGGCTTAGTTAGAAGGAGGCCTCTCATGAATCTTGCTATAAGAGGATGAGAGGAAATAGGTTGTCCATTTAGAGGTTTAAGAGAAGCTGCAATAGCACTCAAATGGACTCTTACTGAATTTGTCTTAAGGCCTGTATTAGACAAATGGAGGAGATACTCCAGTAAAGATTCTAGAGGTATGGCTAGGGGATTAAGACCCTTTTCTGAACACCAAATAGTGAACCTTTTCCACTTGAAAGCATAAGAACGTCTAGTGGAAGGTTTTCTAGAAGCATAAAGAACATCTTTCACTTGCTGAGAAAGATGAAGATCTTGGAGATCTAGGCCTTCAGCAACCAAGCGCTGACATAACATCCCGTTCTCCTGAGATAGGAGATCTGGAGCAGACCCTAACTCCAGGGAGGGAGCTTGAGAGAGATGTAGAAGCAGAGGGTACCACACTTGCCGTGGCCAATGTGGAGCTATGAGAATCATACGGCCTCTCTCTCTGAAGCTTGAACAGGGTTTTGGGAATTAGGGGAATGGGGGGAAAGGCATACAGGAAGTCTTGACCCCAGTGAAGGAGGAAAGCATCCTTTGCCTGAGCTCCCTGAGCCGGAGTTCTAGAACAGAACCGGGGAAGTTTGGCATTCCACGGACTTGCAAAGAGGTCTATGTTCGGGGTTCCCCAAAGTTGAAAAATCTTGGCCACCTGGTCTGCATGCAGAGACCACTCGTGTGGAAGGAGAACTCGACTGAGTCTGTCTGCCCAAGAGTTTTGAACGCCTGGAAGATACACTGCCAGAAGATGAATGTGATGCTCTCTGGCGAGGGCCCACAGTCTCAGAGCTTCGTTGCAAAGCGACAGAGAGCCTGTTCCCCCCTGCTTGTTCACATAGAACATGGTTACTTGATTGTCCTTATGAATAAGGACTGTTTTGTAGCTGAGCAGGGTGTGGAACACTTGCAAAGCAAGGAAGATTGCTCTGAGCTTCAAGAGATTGATATGTAGACAACTCTCTTGTGGAGTCCAGGTGCCTTGGGTGGAGAGGTCTTGCAGATGCGCTCCCCAACCCATTGGAGAAGCATCTGTTGTAAGAGTTGCTTGGGGCAGGGGTTGCTGAAAGGGGGACCCCAGCAACAGGTTTTGATTGGACTTCCACCACTGGAGAGACAAAATGAGATGACTTGTGTTTTGCTATTCTGTCTGACAGGCAACCTGATGCCTGGGTCCATTGGGTGGATGAAGTCCACTGAGCTGCCCTCATGTGAAGGCGAGCATATGGTACCACATGCACGGTGGATGCCATGTGGCCTAGTAACTGCAACATTTCTCGAGCAGTTAAAAAGGGCTTTAGGACTGCTTGAGAAGCTAATTGCACCTAGCGAAGGCAACGGGCTTGGGGAAGGTAGGCCCTTGCCTTTGTGGTATCCAGCAGGGCTCCTATGAACTCTAGAGACTGAGTAGGAGTTAGGCTGGATTTTGGGATGTTTATAACCAGCCCTAAATACTTTAGGATACGCATTGTGCAGGATAGAGAAGTCCTGGCCTCTGACTGTGTTTTAGCTCGAATGAGCCAGTCGTCCAAGTAAGGGAAGACGAATATTCCCAGAGTGCGTAGAAATGCTACCACAGCCATGCATTTCGTGAACACTCTTGGTGCAGAGGCCAGACCAAAAGGAAGCACCCTGTATTGGTAGTGCTTTCCTTGAAACAGGAACCGAAGGAACCTTCTGTGGGTTGGATGGATGAGAACATGGGTGTACGCATCCTTGAGATCTAGAGAACAAAGCCAATCCTGACTCTGAAGGTATGGAAGAAGAGCTTCGAGAGAGATCATTTTGAATTTCTCCTTGACAAGGAATTTGTTCAATTCTCTGAGATCTAAAATAGGTCTGTATCCCCCTGTTTTCTTTGGGATAAGAAAATAAGGGGAATAGAACCCTGTGCCCTGTTGATGAAGAGGCACTTCTTCTATTGCCCCTTGGGCCAGAAGGATGGTAACCTCCTGACCTAACAGGTCGATGAGAGAGGTCGGAGAATTGAACTGCTTCACTATTGTGGGAGGGGGCATGCTTGAAAAATTAAGTTTGTACCCCTCTCTTATGATGGAGAGTGTTCAATGCTCTGCTGTTATTTGCCCCCATCTGGGAGCAAAATGGCATAACCTTCCTGGAATGGTGGACGGTTCTGGTCCCTCCAGAGCCAGAAAGGCTAAGTTCTCTAGCTGAAAGTCAAAGGCCCTGAGGAGGCTGAGGCTGCTGGGCCGATTGAGGCCTAGCAGCCTTTGCTTTCTTCTGTTTGGGTGGTTGCTGACGTTTGGTTGAAAACTGACCTGCAGAAGATGCCTGCTGACCATAAGTAGGATAAAATCTTTTCTTTCTAGAAAAAGGTGTTTTCTTGAACAACTTTTTCCTAACAGGATCAGCAGTAGACTTGTCTAGTCTATCCAAAGTGGAATTTTCAGCATCCATTTCATTGGCTTTTTCTTGCCAATCTTTACCAAACAGGTTCTCACCAGTACAAGGGATATTTCCCAATTTATCTTGTACCCAGAGCTCTAAATCAGATGCTTGGAGCCAAGCAATTCTACGTGCACCTATGGCAATAGCCGAGGTCCTGCTTATACATTCAAAGCAGTCGAAGGCTGCACGGTTGGAGAATTTAGAGACATCTTGGGCATGTTTGAGCCAAGTGAGAAACTCCTGCCTTTTATCGTCAGAGATGAAAGGACTTAAAGTCTGTATATGATCAGTAACTTCCTTTAGGAACATTCCCATGTAGAGACTATAGGAACTGATTCTTGCAACAAGCATGGAAGCTTGAAAGACTCTACGTCCAAAAGCATCCAGAGTTCTGCATTCACGTCCTGGAGGATTAGAGGCATGTCTTTTTGCACTTCTAATCCTTCTCATAGCAGATTCCACCACAATAGAGTGGTGAGGAAGCTGAGTCTTATGGAAGCCAGGACAAGGAGGGACACGATACATAGTATCTAACCTACGAGAATGAGGAGAGGTGGTAAGAGGTGTTTTCCACATACTCAACATGAGATCATATAGAATCTCATGAATGGGTAGGGTTGCTGCCTCCTTAAGAGTTTTGGGATATTGTAAAATATCCAACTCCTTGGCCCTTGGCTCTGTCTCAGGGGCCACAGTGATGGACAGGCCCCGAGCCACCTCTCGGATGAAGTCTTGGAAAGACATGTCCTCTGGAGGAGACATCCTGCGTTTAGGGGAGGACGACTCCTGTGGAAGCATCATTGCTGCATCGACAGAACTTTCAGAGTCCTCAGATTCTTCTGAGGAATCGAAGTATCGCCTGTCTGGATGCTCCTGCAGAGCCCGATACCCGTACCGAGCAAAATCGGTATCGGTAATAACCGGTACCGGGGAATCGGTACCGGCGGGCATCAAAGGACAGGGTACCAGCATAGCAGGCATCGATGCCGATGTCAATGCTATCGGTACCGGTTGAGATACCGATACCGGTGGAGTTGGTCTGTCGCAGTACCAAGGGCGTCGATGCCACAAGGAAAGCCGCTAGACTGCGTTCTATGGACAGAATTCTCTGGTCCATAGACGCTGCCAATGCCTGGAAGTCGGTACCGGTGGGAACCGCCGGTACCCCAGAGCATGGCACCAGGAGATCTGTCGAGGCCGAGCCATCGAGAACATCCTGGAACCCCGATGATGGTGCTTTGGAAGCCGAAGCCTCCCGCCGGGGTAATTTTGCCAGTGCAGAATCCTCGAGGGCAACGCCAGAGGCATCTCGATGCTTAGAAGGAGATCTACCCTTTGAGGACCGGCTAGACTTATGTTTAGTTACCTGAGATCCACGGGAAGAAGCAGCAGCCCTGGAAGACGTCGATGTCACCGAAGCCGCATCAGAGGGAAACAGGGTACTGAGCTTAGCAGCTCGGTTCTGTCGACCCCTTTTAGACATCATAGCACAGGACACACAATCTGTGATGGAGTGGTCAGGACCTAAACATTTTAAACACCATTCATGGGTGTTGGTGACAGAAATGGTACCGCCACATTTTGTGCACTTTTTAAAACCTGAAGCAGGTTTTTCCATGTTAAGGAAATTTTGGGGCCTAAGGCCCAAAAAAGACGGGTGCACCTGAAGAAAGGAAAAAAATGGATAAATTAATTTTTCAAAAGAAAAGAAATACCGGCGGTACCGGTAGAGCGTCGGGGAAGGCAGACGCGACCACAAAAAGAAATAACTGGAGAGAGGCAGTTGGGAAAGGTGGGAAGGCAGCACGCAGGCGCTGTGGGATGCTCCCATAAGCTTTCTGATTGGACGCTGGGGAGCGTTCCCGCGCAGGCTCCGTTGGTACCAACGATACCCATATGTGATGACTAGATTCCTGCTTGTTCCTGAAGATAGTAGGAACTATATTTTTGCTTGAACATGAGATTCTCAGACTCCCATGGCCTTCTCAGAAAAAAATGGCAGGAAACTCCAGAAAAAATGGTCCCAAAGTGCTGCCGCTGTTGCAGCTGTCAGCGCTGAAGAAAACTGCCGAATGAGCTAGGGAAGCTGGGCCAACCCCCCCCCCCCCCTCTCAGGGCTGAACTGCTCCTCGCGAGCAGGATTCCTCCCTCAAGGTAGTTCCTCCTAATCAGGAACCAAACCCCCAAAGTGAGCGGGGAACCTCAGAGGAGCAAATCTTGTGCACCCTAGAGACATCTGCTAAAGAAGTTACACTGTCGATGCGCTCTCTGAGCAAAGCAAATTGAAGTCCACCATCTGCTGGAGAAAGAGAAAATACTGAAGCTGACCTCTAGGGGTACAGGTATAAGTACCAGTGATGATGTCACCGAAGCTTCTGGCTTTTTCTCCGCCTCCATCATCTGCTGGTTGGGGGAGATAACCCATTAGCCTGGAGTGGTCTAGAAGGATAAATTGGAAACTGGTGCTTCTAGGTCACCTGTGCATTTCGTTTGTTAAAACTGTTGATGACTCATTTGATTTTTTCTAATATTTGTACAATCTGTCTCAGTTGAAAACACTTTAAGGTAGGGACCAAGATTACATATTAAGGCAGAGTGGTTTCCATCACTTTTGTCAACTTTTTACTTTACCTGCTAATGACAGCTCTGCTTTCATTCTTCAGAGATTCATAAATTTGTCTTTCATCTTCTGACAGTGTTATGTGCTGAATAAACACTTTGCGTTCGGGCAATTCCAATACTGCTTTTCCTTTCACTTTACTCGTTTTTGTCCGTCTCAATGTAATATTTTTAACTAGGGCCTGTAGCCGCCTAAAAAAAGAAAATGTTATAAAGTCTCAAAGTAAATCAAACCAGTAGATCTGTATAATTTTTTGCAAAGTCTTCTCAATACATTTGAATAGCTTAATAAAACAAAGATCCCCGACAAAAGTAGCAGTAATTTAAATTCACTGCAAAAACATTTTTTGCCAATTACAAGAGTTTAAATTTAATGTTTAAAACACTCAGCAAACTCAAACGTCGACTGTGCCTTGGACAACAGTATAGCTTTTAACTGGAGCACACCCACAGAACGTAAACATAATTAAAACACTGGCTTCTGCAATTTCAAAGTTGCTCCCACATTCTGGGCTTCTAGCAAATCTTGGACCTTCATAAGTCTTATCTGGGAACAGTTTCCAAAGACCACCACCCTATTAGGACCCAGCTAAAGCAGTGGAAAATTAAAATGTATGTGTATACACTGCCTTCATAGAAAAATATTGAAACTTTCAGGGGTTGCCGTTTACCTGCAGTAACCTGTGCATTACTCCAACACACACAACCCCAGCAGCCTGATCACCAGCAACAGCAAGGAGCGGGAAGGTGAGCTCCTCCTCGCTCCCCACTATCGCCAGAGCCATGCAGCAGATCCAAAGTAACAAGCGTGTGACCTTTAGGTGTGGACCGCATCGGCTCAGCCCTAACCCTGCCAGAGATATCCACTACTGAAATCTGGACTCATCCCTCCCCCTCAGACAATCCCCAAAAACTATTGCCTGCTCCCTACCGACCATAACAGCAGCCTAGTGCAAAGCATGACCTTGAGAGTGGACCACAGAGAGTTACCATAAGCACCCTCAAAGGGAAGGTAAGAAACCTCCTCTCCTCTCACCTGCTCAAACAAAGCCTACAATAACTCACCCTACCTGATCCTACACCATTTTCACCCCGCCCCCCCCCCCCAGGAGCCGAAACTTTCAACTTCAGACCCAAACATGTCCTACTCACACATCTGGCTAGCCCTTTTGGGCCATCCTACTACTCTCTTGAAGCAAAGCATTCTCAGTCGTCACCATATTCCAATAATACACAGCCCAAAGCTAAAACCAAAACCACCAAACATATGGCATTCATCCAGCACACACATATCAACAGAAAACTTGGACATTTCCTCAAAATTTAACCTCAGTCTCTCTGCTATTCTGCCCCCTAGGCACACCAAACTCCTGCACTGCACCATTATTACCTGTACCTTAAGTTAGCATCTGTATTTTGTTGCAGGCAGAGCACATCTGAATATATCATGGACAACAAGATTGATGATATGTGCATTACAGAAACATGGTTCACAGAAAATGACACTGCTGCACTCGCACAACAAAGAGCTCCCCCCAAGAAATGACCGCATGCACCTTGGTTCTCTACAGCACTAAGAATGCAAAAATGCGACCTATATCACCTTGAACACCAGTGGAAGAAGTCAAAGAACCACCAGCTCCAAACCATTTATCTGGACAGTTTAAGAATTTACTGTAACTCCACTATCAAAACCAAATGAGAATATTACAACCATCTCCTGCTACGTGCCGTCAATAAACCCAGGAAAGCATAGTTACTCACCTGTAACAGGAGTTCTCCGGGGACAGCAGGAATCAGTCCTCACATATGGGTGACGTAGATGCTGACGGAGCCCACATGGAAGCATCTCCCCAGCTTTCAAAGAAAGCCTTTGGGAGATGCCCCCACAAGCGTGGTCCCCTTCCCGCCCAAGGGTGCCATCTTGCCTCAGTCTAATGACATAGCTAAAACGGCAAAAATTAAAATACGGTACAGAAGCAGCTCCAAGGAGAGGAGGGAGGGCTGTGAGGACTGATTTCTGTTGTCCCAGAGAACACCTGTTACAGGTGAGTAACTACACTTTCTCCAGGAACAAGCAGGAAGTCAGTCCTCACATATGGGACTTCCCAGCTACAGGCTACCGAAAACCTGTACAAAATGCCACGGTCGCCAAAGGTGGTGAACCGTGAGCTACAGCAGTTACATCCCAACTAAGAGACTCTCGCAAGGCCCAAGCATCCAGCAGAAAACCAGCACTCCGGTAGCCTGAACACAGAAGGGTCGAAGGGCAGGAGCTGCCTACACCCCGAAGAGATTACGGAGTATGGCCTGGCCGAAGGAGTTGTCCCATCAGGACTCCCTCTCCAGGCAGTAGTGAGCTGCGAAGGTATGGACCGAAGACCAGGTGGCGGTCCAGCAGATTTCTGCCACAAGTATGGAACACAGATTTGCCACAGAAGTAGCCATGGCCATGATGCAGTACGCCGTGACCCACTGGTCTAGTAAGATCCCAGTTTGCTCATAGCAAGGGGAATGCAGTCTGCCACTCAAGTAGACAGTTTGCTCCAACTGGGGTCATAGGAGATGAAAAGCTGAGGAGCTTTGCGGTAGCCCTGAGTCCGTTGTAGATGGAAGGACAGGGTCCTTTTATAATCCAAAGTATGGAGGATGGACTCCGCCTTGCCAGCGTGTGGCCTCAAAGAAGGTGGGGAGCATCACCTCCTGAATGAGGTGGAATGGAGACACCATTTTCGGCAGAAACTTGGGGTGTATGCGGAGCACCACCTTGTTCTTGTAGAACCTCATATGGGGGGGGGGGGGGCTCTGCCATCAGAGCCTGGAGCTCACTGACCCTGCAAGCTGATGTGAATGCCATGAGGAAGACAACCTTCAAGTAAAGGTACCGCAAGTGGCAAGTAGCCAGGGGCTCAAACTGCAGGTTAGTAAGCTTAGAGAGCACCACGTTGAGATCCCATTCCGCTGCTGGAGGGCAGACGGGGGGTTTGGATAGCAAGCGGCCCCGTAGGAACCGTGATACAAGGGGTTGGGCCAAGAGGGGTTGTCCCTGAATGGCTTGGTGATGCGCTGTGATAGCGCATATGTGCACTCTGAGTTGGACTTTAGTCCCACCTGCGACAGGTGGAGTAGATAGTGGAGTACCATCTGAACTGAGCAGGAGAACTGGTTCACTCGCTTCTCGGCACACCAGACCGAGAAGCACCACCACTTGAAGGCATATACCCTTCTCATGGAAGTCTTGCGGGAGGCCAGAAAGATCTCTTCCACGTCCCGTGGGAGGTTGAAGGGAGCCAGGGCTACCCTTTCAGCAGCCAAGCCATTAGAGACAGGGACCCCAAGTTGGGGTGCAGGAGAGAGCCCACCTGAAAAAGCAGTCCTGGGGCACGGTCCAGGGAAATCAGTGATGCCGACGACAAGTGGAGAAGTAGTGGGAACCAAGGTTGCCTGGACCACTGTGAGGCTATCAGTAACAGTGATGCCCTATCACGCTGGACTTTGAAGAGGGTCTTTGCCACCAGTGGAGTCAGCGGGAAGGAGTAAAGGAGGCCTTCCGTCCATGGAATCAGGAATGCATCCGCTACCACCCGGGATGTGTGTGGCTGGTGGGAGCAGAAGCTGGGCAACTGTGTGTTGTCCGGGCTGATGAACAGATCCACTAGAGGGACACCCCAGAGTCGAAACAGCCGGGAAGCTGCCTTGGGATCCAGGCGCCACTCGTGCGGCTGGAGGACGCTGCTCAGCTTGTCTGCCAGGGCATTGTCCTGGCCCGGGAGGGAGCCTGCGTGTCACATATGAGCAGAGGGCTAATGCCTTCTGGCAGAGGGAGTACGATCCTGTGCCCCCTTGCTTGTTCACGTAGAACATTGTAACCTAGCTGTTGGTCTGGATTAGCACCAACTGGTGCTGCAGCCAGTGGTGGAAGGCTCAGAGAGCCAGGAATATCACCCGGAGCTCCAGAAGGTTAATTTGTAGCTGGCATTCCATCTGGGACCAGCTGCCCTGTGTGCGGAAGTCCTCACAATGAGCTCCCTAGCCCAGCAGTCCGTGGTGAGGAACATCTGGGGAGGGGTGCCTGGAAGGGCATCCCAGCCTGCATGTGCACTCTGACTGAGTTGGACTTTAGTCCCACCTGCAACAGGTGGAGTAGATAGTGGAGTACCATCTGAACTGAGCAGGAGAAATGGTTCACTCGCTTCTCGAGCTGTGCCACCCCTTATGAGGACTTCCGTACACAGGGCAGCTGGTCCCAGATGGCATGCCAGCTACAGATCAACCTTCTGGAGCTCTGGGCGATATTCCTGGCTCTCTGAGCCTTCCACCACCAGCTGCAGTACCAGTTGATGCTAATCCAGACCAAGGGATCTGCCACCAGTCGAGGGAGTCTGCCAGCTGACCGGTCACTTTCACCCTGTCCTGGTGCCTACCCGTGGCTTTTGTCCACTGAGAATGAAGGCACCACTGGGTCGCCCTCATGTGTAAGAGGAGTATGGGGTCACGTGGACCATAGAGACCATGTGGCCCAGCAGGCAGAGGAGAAGCTCAGCAGGTAGCGACCGGCGGTGCTGCACCTCTGCGGCTAGCCACCTGAGGCGTTCTGACCTCTCCTGAGGGAGGAAGGCCTTTACCTGGAGGGTGTCTAGCTGTGACCCTATGAACTCCAGGCATTGATCCGGGGAGAGGTGGGACTTGGGGTAGTGGATGACTAACCCCAGGTGCTGCAGGGTGTGGATGTTGCACTCGGTGGGGTAGTGCACCTCTGCAGCTGTGCCTTCCTTTATGAGCCATTCGTCCAGGTATGGAAAGATGAAGGCCCCTTGGAGAAAAAGGTGTGCTGCAACCACCGCTAGGCACTTGGTGAAGACCTTTGGCGATGAAGCCAGCCCAAAGGGCAGCACCCTGTATTGGTAATGACCTCCTCCCACCACGAACCGGAGGTATTTTCGGTGGCTGGGATGATCAGAATGTGTATATGAGCATCCTTCAGGTCTAAGAGGCATAGCACCTCTCCCCGCTGGAGGTATGGCAGCAGAATTCCAAGGGAGAGCTTCTTGAATTTCTCCTTCACCAGGAATTTGTTCAGGTCCCGCAGTTCTAGAATGGGCCTGAGGCCCCCCATTCGTTTGGGAACAAGGAAATATCTGGAGTAGAAGTCTTTGCCCCAGAGGTGTGTGGACACTGGCTCTACTGCCTTGTCCTGGAGGAAGCCTGCAAGCTCTGTGAGAAGCAAAGCCTGGTGAAAGAGTCCTGACAGGTTCTCCTGGAAAGAAAGAGGGTGGTGTCTGTTGCAGGTGGAGGAGGTAACCCTCCCTGATAACTTGCTGTACACCCAGGAATTGGTGATGATGGAGGACCACCTGTGGGCAAACAGAGCCAGATGCCCCCCTATGGGCTGTAAGGGACCTCCTAGGGGGAGGGAGGTTGTGCCCAAGGAGTCAAAAACGCCCTCCAGGCTGGGCCAGGGCCAGGTCTAGGGTCAGTGCTGGGGTCTTGGGGGTCCTTCTGCTGCAGGGGCAGTGCCCTTGACCCTTGTGCTGCTGGCCTTTCTACAGAGCAGAGAAGGCTTGAAACTGTGGGGCATTGTCAGAAACCTCCTTTATTTTTGGGAAGAAGGGCTTCTTCCCCGGGCCTCTCTTACGGGGATGCACCGACATCTTTTTAAAGAGTCTGGTCCTTGTCAGGAACTCAGTCTCTATTTCAGCTGCTTTGTCTGCCATGAGTTTCCTGAAGAGATTCTTTCTGATACAAGGGACATTGATGAGTTTATCCTGAACCCACTGCTCAAGGTCAGACGACTGCAGCCAGGCCTGGCGTTTGGCCACGATGACGAACGCGAGCTCCTTGAGATACATGCCAATGTATAATTGGTAGGACTTGACTCGCCACGCAAGCCCTGAAAGGCCTTTCGGCCAAAGACGTCGAGGGTCTGGGCCTCCCTTCTGGGGGGAGGGGGTGTGGAAACCAAGGAATAAGTCTTTTGGCTTTCGAGTCTGCGCATGGTGGTCTCGATGACCATTGAGTTGTGTGGGAGATGGGTTTTCTGGATCCTTGGGCTTCAGCAGACAATATATGGAGTCGAGCCATCCGCTTATTATGGGCACCGATGCTCTTCGGCTTGAGGATCCTCCTCAGCATCCGCAGGGAATGCCAAAGCTTTTGCCATGTCCCTCACGAAGTCTGAGAAATGGGTATCCTCCGGGGGGGGGGGGGGGACCTTCTCCGAGGTTCAGACTCTGGTGAGTCCAATGGGACGCACCGGGTCCGAAAGGTGTCAGGAGACTACTCGTTCTCTGTCTCCCACGCCGACTCCTCCGAGGAGTCATCGAGCGGTTCCGGATGTGTGGGCCTCAGTACCACCCGCCCCGACGCCACCCACCCCGACACCGAGGGCATCGGCATCGACAACCTCGGCCCCACACGGGAGGTCGAGGGGGACCTTGACCGAGGATTGACTCAAGACTTCATGGACTCGAGGATCGGCTCGGTCTCCGGGGTCGACTTAGACGTCAAGGTCCCGGTGATCGGGGCAGATGCACCGGTCAGACCGGCGATCAGCAACTGCTACTGTTCCATGAAGGCAGCCAAGCTACTCTCCAAGGCTGTCAACCTGAGTCCAAGCTCAGGAGACCCAGCAGCCCCTGACTCGGACCCAACATCGGCTCTCCCGGAGGAGAGTTCACGAGGACAACAGAACTTATGTGACTCGGGGACTCTGGCTCCATGCGAGGTAGTTTGGATGGCCTCTCCAACTCCAAGAGCCTGGGGCTGCGGTCAGGGCTACACAACCTGGCCCTCGAGGACCCAGGGGCCTCCACCGACACCACCCTCCCGAGCTTCTTCCTCCTTTTGTGCTCCCAGGTGGAAGACCCCCTTTCAGAGGAACCACGACGGCACTTGGGGTCAGACTCCCAAGATGTTGAGGCCTCTGACGAAGTCCGGGCCCGGCCAGACGCGGACTCTGAAAAGATTCTCTCTTGCTGATGCTGACGGTTCCGAAGTGCCTTCAACAACATTTTGCCGCACGGGCCACAGACCAGCGGGTCATGGTCGGGCCCGAGGCATCGGAGGCAGCAGTCATGTGTGTCGGTGAGAGACATAAGTTTCTTACACTGATCACATTTTTTGAACCCGCTGGCAGCCATTGGGGAAAAAGGGCCCCTGCAAGGTCAAAAGACCAGGCTGCCAATGAAAATAACAAAAAAGGCACGAACGCTAGTCACAAAGGACAAAAAAACGAAAAAGAAACTCTGGACTCGATACCGGTGTACCAAGCCAAGGCGGGAAGGGGAACCGGCGTCGAACCAGAGAAGAAAAAAGCGAAAATCACAGAAAAAAAAAATCAACTTTTCCCGGGTGACACGAACTCACGTCCCTTGGGCTCCGCGGAAAAAGAAAGACTGAGCAAGATAGCACCCTTTGGCGGGAAGGGGACCGCACATGCGCGCTGCATTCCCAAAGGCTTTCTTTGAAAGCTGGGGAAATGCTCCGCATGGGGGCTCCGTCGGCGCCGACATCACCCATATGTGAGGACTGACTTCCTGCTTGGTCCTGGAGAATCTGTACTCCAAGGCTGCCATCTTGGCCTCCATGCCAGTTGGCTCTGTAGCCTTCGACGAGGACACCGAGGGCTTCGGGACCGGTGTCTGTTCCGTCGAGGGAGAGTCCTCTATGAGGACGGCCTCAGGTGTCCAAGACCAGTCGCCAGCTGCTGACGACTCCATTTGAGGAAGCTTGTGAGGCCACTCCTGCTCAGACTCCTCAGACTCACACTTGGGGCTGCGGGGCCTGGAATGGGATTTCCCCGATTCCCCAGACCGTCCTCTGGGGTGATCTGCGAGGGTTTTGACTTATTGTGTTCCCCCTCTGGGGATTTTCTCTTTGAGGACCTGTGGCCATGGGAATCTGAGGCTGCCCTGGCATCGTAGGGCACCGAGGGGCTGGAGGGGGCCCTGGAGCGCAGTGTCACCAAAGACTCCAGTACAGAGTCGGATTTGTGAAAAATCTATTTCTGCTCAGCTGACGGCTCTTAATGGCTATTGTGGTCATTGCCTTGCAAAGTTTGCAGTCAGAATCATCGTGGTCCGGCCCAAGACAGCAGAGGCAGCAGTCATGGGGATCGATGAAGGACATCTTACTGCACCGATCACATGTTTGGAAACCACTGGAGGCCATCGGGAGAAAAGAGGCCCTGTCAAGTGGGCATGGGTCAGAGGTCTGCAGCCAAAACAGGACGCGAAACGCCGGTCAAGGAAAACAAAAAGAAATGAACCAGAGGAGTGATGCCGAGCTGGCTCGGGGGCAGGAAAGGAACGGATATGTGTACCGGATAAAACAAGACAAAAAAGGCACATTTTTTGAGGGGAAACTGGACAGACGTCCAAAAGGCTCCACGTCAAAAAGGAAACTGAGGCAAGATAGTACCACTGGGCAGGAAGGGGCTCACGCATGCGTGGTACATCTCCCAAAGGCTTTCTTTGAAAGCTGGGAAGATGTTTCCGCGAGGGCTCCATCCGTGCTGACGTCACCCATATGTGAGGATTGACTTCCTGTTTGTTCCCAGAGAATTTATTAAATCAACTTGTTGCTCTTTTAAATTTCTTCAGACTCTGAGCATTAACCCTTTTTGTTTTTTTGGCAGGCTCTGGCTGCAGCCCTTCTGCCCACAGGGGATCCCATCTCCCATGGGCAGATTCTGCCGGTCTCAGTCACGATCGCACCCTTTTGTAGAACTTCTGTCCATGGGAAAAGGGATCCCTGTAGGCATACAGCACTGGTCTCAGCCAAAATCACAGTCATTTCCGGCCCTTTTGCCCTCATGTGCTCTGAGCCCCAGGCACCAAGTCCGATTTTTCAGTTGCCATGGGGTTTGTCGAGCCCAGTCATAAGGCATATGGGGACAGATTAAAGATCTCAATATGTAGAGTGGAGGAAAGGTAGGAGAGGGGTGATATGATAGAAATGGTTTAATACTTCTGTGGCATAAATGCACAGGGGGAGAGCACCTTTCAATTTAAAGAGGGCTCTGCAACGAGAGGGCATAGGATGAGGGTGAAGGGGGATAGACTTGGGAATAATATGCGGAAATATTTCTTTATAGAAAGAGTGGTAGATGTGTGGAATAGTCTCCCAGTGGAGGTAGTAGAGATGAGGACAGTATTTGAATTCAAGAAAGCATGGGACAAACATAGAAGATCTTTAAAGGAAAAAAGGGATTACAGTAGTTGGTATGGAAGGACAACCTGGATAGGCCATATAGTCTTTATCTGCTATCATGTTTCTCTGTTTATGTTTTCCACCTATCATGTTTTTTCAAATGTACAATTTATAGTAACTAATATATTCAGAGATGACTTAATGGAAATACATTCCATGAAACAAAAATATATAAACAGCTAAAGTTCTATTAATTATATGGGAAAAAACACCTCACTCAGCATAGGCTTTAACAACCCTTTTCTCTGCAATTTATAGTGCCTTTGAAGAAATGTGAATTGTATAAACACCCTTATGAATGTTGAAAAAGTACCATCTATTTCCTCATACCGAAGTCCTCCTTCATCTCCCATAGTGACTGGCCGCTGGATTATTCGATGCCACCACTCTCTGTCAGCAAATGGTTTCAGTTTAAAAAATGACAAGAGAGACCATAAATCCTTCAAAGAATTCTGAATAGGAGTACCTAAAACAAAGTTAACAGCAGATTAGAGACTATCCCCTCCGCTCAAAACTGTACAAAAGACAACCTTCTGTCTAAATGTAAAAACTAGCAGGATCCAAAATGCTTTACTTATTTACAGAAGCATCATTGCTTCAGTACAAGTGTATGTTTATGTGTGGTACCTGTTAGTACCCATCTTCTTTCTGCTTCTAGTTCTAATGCCGCTTTGGTCTGCTGAGCATTTGGGTTTCTGATCGTATGTCCTTCATCCAGTATGATTCGTAGCCACCTGACTTTATGTAAGGGGCTGTCCTCCCTACACTGAAATAAAGAGGTTACTGATCATCTTTTGGTTCAGACTGAGATGTTAAAAATATATGGACTTACTCATAAAAGTCTGATGGCAGGCTGGGCACTTACAAGACACTAAAAAAAATGTCGCCCCCCCCCCCCCCCCCAAAAAAAAAGTAAGGTTCTAAATGCATTTGATGTTGCCGTAGAATCATAATGTATAGACAGGAAGCAGGAAGGCAGTTTCCTAGTACAAACAGTAAATTCCCAATTCTGTTTGCTAAATTATTTTCATAGGCTGTTGACATAGGCTGCCTTACACCTCTGTCTGGACCGTCATTGTGCTGATCTACCCATTATGAACACCATATATGGAGGTTGATTCAAAAGCACAGCACCACAGGCAGAATTTTTCTTCTAATTCTTTACATTCACTCACTGTTCTC
This sequence comes from Ichthyophis bannanicus, assembly GCA_033557465.1. Taxonomy (NCBI): domain Eukaryota; kingdom Metazoa; phylum Chordata; class Amphibia; order Gymnophiona; family Ichthyophiidae; genus Ichthyophis; species Ichthyophis bannanicus. The sequence continues at coordinate 422,760,329 of CM066038.1, forward strand.
AAAGCTTCTGCTGTAGTTGAACAGCTTTGAAACTGTCATCGTGAAACAACTATTAATAGTCTCCTGTCTTCCAGACACTGATGTCAACTGCTTTTACTTCAGGAAACCCAATTCAAAGCCACATATGCTTTTCAGAAATCATGGACTCCCTGGTTACAGGCTGTCTTCAACAAAAGAAGGGGATAATCATCAACACATTAGATGGGGCAACAGATACCAACAATTTTTTTGGCAGCAACTAGCCTTTTGTTATTCTTCTTTCTGTTTTGGATTACATTCTGGAAATTAAAACAAAAGGGTCTGGAGGAAAGTGTTGGATTCTGTTCTCCTAAGAATCTGTAGAATAGACTGGAAAAACTACTGTCTGATCACGAGTCCCTTTCTAGACAGAAGTGAGATGTCAATGTATGGACCAGAATCCATGTTGCAGCCTTGCAAATATCCCCTTTGGAGGCTGATCTCAAAGTAAGCTACCATAGCAGCCATAGCCCTAAAATTATGAGCAGTGCCATGATCCTCAAGAGTCAAGCCTGCCTGGACATGTGCAAAGGAAATATAGTCTGATAACCAACTAGATAAAGTATATTTGTTGATAGCGGTCCCCAGTTTATTAGCATCAAAGGACACAAAAAGCTAGCTGGACTTTCTTGGGGCTTTATCCCACTCCAAGCAGAAAGCTAAGGCTCTCTTGACAGTCAATGGGTGCAATGCACTTTCATCTTTGAGGGCATGCCTGAAGATCCAAGTGGCATGGAGGTAAATATTTGCATATTTGACCTGATTTATTTATTTATTTAGCCGTATTTATATACCGCTTTTCGCCGGGTCAAAGTGGTTACACCAAACATGTGGAGAGTACATTGAACAGATACAAGTGAGGGGGGGATAACATTACCAGAGGGGGGGTATAGGATATTTACAATGATATTACATTATTTAGATTATTTGACATTACTTCCTTCTCTTCAGTCAAATTTGCATTTCAGTACTATTTACATTTCAGGTTCTCTCCGTTATCTCAGCCTGTTCTGTGTAGTTTTGTTCTGTTTTATCCCAAGATGCTCCCCGAAGAGGAGAGTTTTTATCTGCTTTCTAAATGCAGGGAGATCCTTGTTGTTACGGATTAGGTTTGTGAGGGCGTTCCATAATGAGGGTGCATAAAGTTCGAATGCACGGTTACAGGTTTGAGTATTCAATTTTGTTCTGTCATGAGAAACGAGAGTATTGTTTGAGGTCTGCCGAGTAGGCCTTCCAGAGTTCATCAGGGATAGCAGGGTTTGCAGGTGCTGATGGCTCGGACTGGAGCTGGAAGCTCATCCAGACGTGCATTTATTGGATGTGAGTGATAAGCTTCCTTTGGGCGACAATCTATGCAAGAACTTAAACTGCAGTTCTTGCCACGCCACACTCTCGACTACATTCCTCACACTATACACCCATGCACTAAAGTCATCCACATCAAATTCAACCTGCAACTCCTTCACCCACTTCTGAACTGTCTCCATAAAAGGGGTCCCTCACCAGTTCCCCATCAGACTCCTATAGAGCCAAGATATCAACCCATACCTTATTGGTTAACCCATACCTTATTGGTTTCCCCTTATCACTCTCCCAAAACTAATATCCTTCAGAGCTCCTCTCCCATTTCTCAACAAGGAGCCCATGTAATGACAGGCCTATAAGTAACCAAGCCTCTCTCCTGAAAAAATGTCCGATATGGATACTGGAATACTGGTTATATTCTCATGGATGCAGTTAAAATCCCACTCTGGCTTTGGCCAAGAAGCTGGTATGGGCTTCTGGGCTCTTAGTTGTCTTGGATGAAAGCATGATCCCTGTCTTGTCTGTGAAGAGTGAAGAGGAAACCTACGCCTTTGAGAATAAGGGGATCTCCTTTGCTCTCCACTCTGGAACCTCAGGAAGAGGCAGTTGAGTCAGAAGTGAGTCTGGAGAGGGTGCTACAGGTGTCGGTGTGCTGTTTCATAAGAGTTGCAGCTTCTTGCAGTTTATCTTCAAACAGAATGTCTCCATGGCAAGACATGAAAAAGCATAAGGAGCGAGGTGGAAAAACCACACTGTGGAAGTACAAATTAAAGCTTTATTGGAGTGTCAACAGGTCCCACCCTACACATCAGTGTTTTGGCAAAAGGCCTTCATCAGGGGGCATAGAACTTCAATTTAAAAACAGACATATCAATATTAAAAAATAAACATTTATCAGTATTGTGATGGAGTGTATGTTCCATCACAGAGCCAAGGTGGCGGGGTATACATCCCATCATGAAACCCTGTAGATAGGTGTAGGCCCCAGATCAGGGAAAGACAGCCTAAAGAGGACTTCCCAGTGGGCTTCCTCCAGATGGAATCCTCGGGACTCGATACCTCTCCCACAACTCTTTTGGGGGCAACTGGTGAAGAAGGGAACCCTTATCGAGAGTTAGATAGCACAACTTCCGAAATGGAAGTAGACCTAGAGGAACCCCAACAAGAGACCGAACTAGGGTGTAATGATGCCACCTGGGAGATGGACATTGACAGTGTATATGTCCCTGTAGATCCACCAGAGGAAGAAGAAATGGAGATCTAGCGGATGGCTCCTTAAGACCCACCTGAGCAGAACCCATCAGTGGGTGGATGTAGCTGGAAAGGAAACTAAGAGGGTGGTGGCAGGCTGGCCAGGGGAGCTAGCTAATTAAGCCCCTGTGTCAGGCTGAGAATTTGGGACAGCAGTGACGAACATAAGCTAGGTGGACTACATAAAGTCATTCGTTGGGTGAATGGTGAATTGCGGCTGGAGCACTACTTTTATCTTCATTTGCATGTAAGTACACCAGTGACAGGTAGCAGGGGAAACCCTGCCTCCTGAGAAGGCCAAAAAGGGTTGGGAAGGACCAATAAGAGGTGGATGGTCACACCCCAAAAGGACTACCTTACAGAGGGATTGGGGGGGGGGGAATGAAGGGAATGAACCTCGTTTGTTAAATGTGTTATGGCTCACCCTGAATGGCCAAGTAGGAAAGAAAAGGTACTCCAGTCAAATTGAGCCCCACAGACTAGAGTCCCCAATGTCTGACTTATTCCTGAGCAAACAAGGGAAAACAGCAGATTTTCAGAAGAGAGCTTTACACAGATAACCAAACTAGGCTTGTGACACCAGAGAACTCTGGCTTTGAAAGCATTTCCTGTCTTGTGACTCCAGAGGGCCCCAGCTTCCAGAGGATTTCTTGGTGCAGATAATTTGGAGAAGGACAAATATTAAAAAAAATAAGCAAAACTATGCATACTTCTATAAAAGTATATAATAGACTGTGGGGAACTATAAAACAATAGCCACATACTAATAAAATATATTAAAAACAGTAAAACTGAATTAAAATAAAGACGATTGTAAGGTCAGTTATAAGATAATGAGAGATCTTAAGTCACAAAAAATCGTAAAAAAATCCTACAAAACCAATTACTGGAATGCCACAGTTAGATACCATAAACCAGAACATAAATAAGAAGCAGTGGTAAAAGCTTGCCTCTTTGCAGATGATACCAAAATTTGCAATAGAGTAGATGCTGTCATAGATGCTGTCACGCCCTTAGCCCCTTACAGACAGTATGGAGGGGCGTGCTTGTCATAGGAGAGATTCACCATTTAGCCTTTACCTGACTGGCTGCCTTGTGATGCCTCATGGGAAATGTAGTCCAGTCAGAAAGTACTTGGCTTCAGGTAAAAAAAAAAACCATTTGTAGTTGGCTTTGAGTGGTAAGGCTTTTGACAGAAATTTATTTATGGGGAAAACGCTAAGCTCACAAATTAACACCTTTGGATTGTTTCTCCAGGATTCTTTCAAAAAGACATCAGGATATAACTGAACTCAAAACAAAACAGCTAACGTTTCTTCAGCATTAAGAAAAGTCCTTTCAACAGCTAATGCTACCAGATATGGCTAGCAGTGCTGTTTTAAAACAAACAGAAACAGCTTTTCTTAGAACAGGTTTCTTTTCTCTCAGTCCAGAACACTTCCCGGCTGTTTGTCTCCTTAAGCACAGGAAAACTTTCAACAAGAAGTTAAACTCTTCACAGGCAAACAATTCTCTATGCAAGATTTTGAGGAGTAGTGAAACCAAAATCAAAGCTTTCCTTACTTTCACCGACAGCACAGCTTCAGGCTGTGCACTGCACTGGCTAGCAGCTGTTTAACAAGTTGTAATTAGACAGCTGCAGTTTGCTCAGCAAAGGTATTTCTCATTTAATACAGGACTTTCACAAGTTATCTACAGGCTCTCAGGGTTACCAGACTCTGGAGGTTTTCCTTACGGTTGACTCCCTTCCAAACCCTCTGTATTTGAAGATTGGCATAAAGAGCAATCCATGTATGAGTCGTCTTCTTCTACAGCCAGGTCTTGTTCACCCAGTTGCATTGTCTCTACCTTAGTTTCTGGCTCAGAGGGCTTAGCTGACTGCCTTCCCTTAGGGCAAAAGCTGTCTCTTGCAACTCTGTAGTGCTGCAAATTAGACAAGCTTCCAATGCTCCTACCTGGGTCAAGGCTTGTACCAGCTTCTCCTCGCTCATGCTCTGGCCACCATTCACCTGAGCTTCCTCGTCCTGTCCTCCAACTTGTGTTCCTTGTTCCTGCTGTTCTTACTGTTCCAGCTCCATTCCTCTTCCAGTAAGCATTCCTACTCCTCTCTCTCTCTGGATAATCTGACATAGAGTTAAACCTCTCAGGCTCCAGCCCCACCCCTTCTCCTCTCAGGTGTTGGAGATCAAACTGCCTGGTGGCAGCTGAGTAATTGGGGAATTCAGTGACGTAAGGGTTCCTTACCCTGGGTCTGCATTCCCTCTCCTTTTCTCCACTAGGGGCATTCTGCAACCTATTGCAGCTAGGAATTACCTGCTTCCTGTGTAAATGGAGTTTTGTGTCTCTGACCTTGTAAAATAGGTCCTTTGATAAGGGTGAATTTCTTCTCTTTATTCCTGTCTCCTGGGTCCTGATAAGCTTCCTTATCACAATGCCCAGGAAGGAGTAGATAACATGACTGTTTTGCGATAGCACGTTCGGCACCTCAGACTCCTGCAGTGAGTCTACCTCGCAGTCTGGATAAATCCACTCGACAGCAAAGTGCTGCAACTGTGGAGAACGAATGCACGAGAAGCCACAAGCAGCAATCCTTGACGCTTGCAGATTGAATGCCTTAGTAGCATGAGGAGCTGGTGCTGCGGTGTCCGCGTACTAGGATTACATGGCATAGAAGTAAAGTGGCTGAGGCCTCCTGGGACGGCGATCACAGTGAACAGACGTGCTTGTGGTGTCACCTGAGGGCCATGATGGTGGAGCGAGACGCAGCTTCCCTGCTGTGTGACAGACCTGGTGATCAATCACTGTGTGCAGGGGCTGTTTAATCAATGATGGCAGGTGTTCCTGGCAGCCCCGCAGAGATGAGAGAGAGGCGCTTTTTGTGTTCTTACTGTGCATTTTAAAGTGGGGCTATGGACAGAAGAACTCCTATTAGAGACAGTGTATATTGTGAGTATATGGGGACCACAGCCGCTGAGGCCTGCAGCATGTGGCTTGTCTGTTCATGCAGTTTTTTGTTGCTCTGCATGTCGCTGCTGACGGCTCATCTTTTTCTCGCCATGATCACCGTTCCCTCTAGATTCCTGGTTAGATTAGATTAATCAATGAACCAAAAATAGCACAGCTATCCTACAGACTACTGGAACCATGATGGAGCCCATGAGAACTGAATTCTAGTGAAATAAATCTATGAACACCCAAAGCTGCAATAGCTTAAAATGCTCATTGACTATTTGTGAGCAAGGACAGTCTCCTGCATGTGCCTGTGCAGTGCTATTTATGCCTTATTGTGCTGTATGATCTTTGTTAGCACTTACAGTAATAATATCGCTGTTAAATATAGCTCTTCTACTATCTCTTCTATTTTCCTCTCCATTTCTTCGCTTCTTATAGAAACATAGAAGCATAGAAAAATGACAACAGAAAAAGATCACATGGCCTATCTAGTCTGTCCTTCCATATCAACAACTACAACAGTCCCATTTTTTCCTTTACAGATCCTCTGTTTGCGCCCCATGCTTTTTTGAATTCAGATACTGTCCTCATCTCAACCATCTCCACTAGGAGACTATTCCATGGATCCACCACGCTTTCCGTCAAGAAATATTTCCGCATATCACTCCTGAATCTATCCCCCTTCACCCTCATCCCATGTCCCCTCGTAGCAGAACTTGCTTTCAATCGAAAGAGGCTCTCCCCATGTGCATTTATGCCACGGAGGTATTTAAACATCTCAATCATATCACCTCTATCCCGCCTTTCCTCCAAGGTGTACATATTAAGATCCTTAAGTCTGTCCTCATATGCTTTATAATGAAGACCACTAACCATTTTAGTAGCCACTCTCTGTACTGACTCAAGCCTGTTTATATCCTTTTGAAAGTGCGGTCTCCAGAATTGCACACTATATTCCAAATGAGGTCGCACCAAAGACTTATACAGAGGCACTATCACCTCCTTTTTTCTGCTAGCCATTCCTCTCCATATGCACCCAAGCATCCTTCTAGCTTTTGCTGTCACCTTTTCTACCTGTTTAGCTACTTTAAGATCATCAGAGACAACTACGCCTAGGTCCCACTCTTTAATGGACAAAAGTACTTCACCCCTATACTATATTGCTCCCTTGGATTGCTGCAGCCCAAATGCATGACCTTACATTTAACATTAAATCCCAGCTGCCAAATTCTAGGCCATTCTTCAAGCTTAGCTAGATCCCTCCTCATGTTATCTACACCTTCCTGGGTGTCTACTCTATTGCAGATTTTGGTATCATCCGCAAAGAGGTAAACCTTACCCGATAGCCTTTCCGCTATATCCCTAACAAAGATGTTAAACAGAATCGGACCAGGGACAGATCCCTGGGGCACACCATTGGTAACTTCCTTCTCCTCAGAGTGAGCTCCATTTACCTGTACTCTTTGTCGCCTCCCACACAACCAGTTTCTAACCCAAGCAGTAACTTTAGGGCCCATCCATAGAGTGCTCAGTTTGTCGCCTGTGAGGAATGGTGTCAAAGGCTTTACTGAAATCTAAATGCACCACATCTAGGGCACTCCCTCGGTCCGACTCCCTGGTCACCCAGTCAAAGAAAATCAATCAGATCAGTTCTGTGTTATACCTACATTATGGGAACTTTTCCCACAGATCCTTTTTTGGGGTGCATGTGCGTCTAAAACTGGTGAATGCAGCGTTCCGGGACTCAATCCTTTGTCTAATGAAAAAGGTGAAGAAATCAGTTGGAAGATTCAGTGCATCAGTAATAAAAAGATCGGAATCAATATTCTGTATTACACACTTTAAGAAAAGTGGAAGGAAGTCCAAAAAACTGCCAGCATGGTTTAAAGGTGAGGTCAGAGAGGCTGATGCCAAAAAAGCATCTTTCAGGAAATGGAAAAAAAGAGCCAAATGACAAACTGGAAACAGCACAAGCACTGGCAAGTTAAATGCAAGGCATTGATAAGGCAGGCAAAGGGAGAATTTGAAAAGAAGCTTGCCGCGGAAGCAAAAACGCATAATAAAGACTTTTTCAAGTACATTCGTGGCAAAAAACCTGCGAGCGAGTCGGTTGGTCCTTAGATGAGGTGAAATTAGGCCTTACCTGCTAATTGGCTTTCCTTGAGGAACTCCAGTCTAGTCCTGTACCATAGGGTAGTGCACCTCTTCCAGCAGCTTGGGAGACTGAGCATGTCACAACTTTGATGACATCAGGATACTTAGGCAGCCAGCCTTCCAGTAACCTACTGACAAAGCGGACTCACAGGAGCAACAAATAAGAAGTAATAATCAGCAACCAAATCCTGCTCTATCCTACTACTACTCCCTTCTCCCTTCTCTGTTATCTATTTATTATTTATTTATTGTTTATTGTTTATAACTTCATCTCTCTCGGTCTTCAACACATGCAAGGCAAAAAACACCAACCTCCGAACGAAAAAACACAATATAACCCCACTATACCCACCTCTTGCCGACGGTGGGAACAAACAAAACAAAAAGTCCCAGCTCCTACATCATAAGACTTCTTTAGGACTGGGATCGCTAACATTGAGAGTTACAGAACTACTGAAGGGAGGGTTCCGGGACTAGACTGGAGTTGCTCAAGGAAAGCCAATTAGCAGGTAAGGCCTAATTTCACCTTCCTTATCGTCCCTCCAGTCTAGTCCCATACCACAGGGATGTAACAGAGACCTAAAACTACGGGAGGGACCTGCGAGCCCGGCCTGAATAACCACTGAGTCAAACTTCGCATCCTCCCTCGCCTGCACATCCAACCAATAGTGCTTCACAAAAGTATACAATAAGGACCAAGTGGCCGCCCTACAAATATCCACCGGCGCCACCAAACTGCATTCCGCCCATGAAGCCGCTTGAGCCCTAGTAGAATGGGCCAGTAAGCCCCACGGAATTTGCTTCCCTCTCAACAGATACGCCGAAGCTATCGCCTCCTTAATCCAACTAGAAATGGACGACTTGGCTGCTGCCTCGCCTTTGCGCAGTCCCCCAAACAAAATGAACAAACGATCCGATTTCCGAAAAGAAGCTGTCCTCTTCAAATAGTGCTTCAAAAGCCGCCTGAGATCTAGAAGTCGAAGCTGCGGGTCATCTGTCAAGCCTGTTAGCACTGGCAACACTACTGGCTGACTCAAATGAAATGGTGCAAGCACCTTAGGCAAAAAAGATGGAACCGTCCTCAAAATTACCTTCTCCTTAGAAAAAAACAGAAAAGGCTCCTTACACGACAAAGCCTGCAGCTCAGAAATCCTCCTTGCCGAAAAATTGCCACCAGAAACACAGTTTTCAATGTCAAATCCTTTAAGGTACAAGATGCCAACGGCTCAAAAGGCTCCACTACAAGCACCGAAAGGACGACATTGAGATCCCATGCAGGCACCAAAGGTGTACGTGGAGGGCGTAACTGCTTTACCACCCTCAGGAATTGCAGCACCTCCGGCTGTTTCCTCAAGGAGTCCTCGTGTATCCTGCCCCGATAACAGGCCAAGGCCGCTACCTGAACTCTCAGGGAATTCCATGTTAAACCTTTCTCCAGGCCTGCTTGTAAGAAATCTAGCATAACCGGGACTGAGGCCGACAGAGGACTACACTCCCTCTGACTACACCAGCCCTCGAAGACTCACCATACCCAAATATATGCCAGAGATGTAGACCTTCTACGGGCCCGCAGAAGCATGGAAATCATCTGCGAGGAAAAAACATGCTTCCTCAACCTTGCCCTCTCAATAGCCATGCCATAAGCGAGAACCGATCCACCTGCGGCATCAGAATTGGTCCCTGCAGCAACAGGTCTTGTCTGACAGGCAGTTTCTACGGTTCGGCCGCTCTGAGACAGATGAGATCTGCATACCACGGTCTCCGAGGCCAATCCGGGGCAATGAGAATCACCAGTCCCCTGTGTGCCTCCACCCGCTGAAGCACCCGACCGATGAGCGCCCACGGCGGAAAGACATACAGAAGACTGTCTCGGCCACTGCTAAACCAACGCGTCCAGTCCCTCTGACATGCATTCCCTTCGACGACTGAAAAATCGACTGGCCTTTGCTGATACAAAGGTCACCATCAGGTCCATGACTGGCTCCCCCCAGTGGTGCACAATCTGCGTGAAAACCTCAGCGTTCAACTGCCACTCGCCCGGGTCTAAGCGCACTCGACTGAGGAAATCGGCCGCAACGTTCTCTGTTCCAGCCTCGTGTGCCACCGAGATTGCTGGGAGATGCCGCTCGGCCCAAGAAATCAGCATCTCCGCCTCTGCTTCCAAAGGTTAAATTAGACTTACCTGCTAATTGTAGTTCCTGGAGTAACTCCAGTCTAGTCCCGGAATCTCTGGGTTGTCAACCTACACCAGCAGCTTTGAAGACTGAGAAACTTCACTCCTGTGATGTCACCGGTATATAAGGACTGGCACCTCCTCCTCTCACCAGTTTACCTATCGACAAAGCAGACTCACTGGAGCAACAAGTAAGTAGGCAACATCGTAAATTCAAAAAACAACTGCCCCACTGAGGCTTACAGGACCCTAAGCCCCAACTATATACAAGCCCTCAGCTACACGGGCCATGCCTTGAGGTCCCCCTGTTTCTAACTGGAAAGAAGGATCCCCGGACCCAGACTACCCCAAGGCGTAAACCGTCCCACCGTGAACCACACCTAACCCCTTTAGGAAAAAGAGCACTTACCAGTAATTCTTCAAATGCTTCAGGCGACGGTCCACCAGTGAGACAGGGTGGGATACGGGACTAGACTGGAGTTACTCCAGGAACTACAATTAGCAGGTAAGTCTAATTTAACCTTCCTGAGCGTCCCTCCAGTCTAGTCCCGGAATCTCTGGGTAAGTACCAGAGCAGTGCAGATACTCAACGGGAGGGAACTGTCACACCAGCCTGAAGCACCGCCGCTCCAAAACAGGCATCCCTCCCCACCTGCACGTCCAGACGGTAATGTTTCACAAAGGAATGCAGTGAAGACCAAGTCGCTGCCTTACAGATCTCCACTGGCGGAACTAAGCCCCATGCCGCCCACGACGCTGCTTGTGCCCTGGTGGAATGAGCCCGCAGCCCCTCTGGCACCTTGCGACCCCACAGGAGATATGCTGACCCAATCGCCTCCTTCAACCATCGAGCAATAGATCCTTTAGAGGCTGCCTCCCCTTGCCGTGGCCCGGCAAACAGCACGAACAACTGATCAGACTTACGGAAACTAGGCGTGCGAGCCACATACTGTTTTAAAGCCCGGCTCACATCGAGGCGGTGAAGCTGATGTTCTACTTGTCCCTTCTTCTTGGTAACAAAAACCAGCAAAATCACTACCTGGTTCATATGAAACACCGAGACCACCTTAGGCAGAAAAGAAGGCACCGGCCGCAACACCACCTTAGAATCAAAGAAGGACAAAAACGGCTTTCGACAAGAAAACGCCTGTAGCTCGGAAACTCTCCTCGCCGAAGCAATAGCGACCAAAAACACCACCTTAAGGGTAAGATCCTTCAATGAGGCTTCTGCTAATGGCTCAAAAGGCGCTCTTTCTAACGCCTCTAAAACCAAGGGCAAGTCCCACGCTGGGACTAAGCGCTTATGCGGCGGCCGGAGGAGCATCACCGCCCTCAGGAACCGCTTCACATCCGGGTGACTTCCCAGAGGACTGCCCCGCACCTTACCTCTGTAACAGGACAGAGCCGCTAACTGCACTTTCAATGAAGCTGCCGCCAAGCATTTTTGAAAACCGTCCTGTAAAAACGCTAGAACCTGCGGGACAGAAGCCCTTAAGGGGACGAAGCCCCTCTCCTCACACCAGGCCTCAAAAACATGCCACACTAACATAAGCGAACGAAGTAGACCGACGTTTGGATTTCAGTAAGGTAGCAATCACTGCCGCCGAGTAGCCCTTCGCCCACAACCTAGCCCGCTCAATAGCCAGGCCGTAAGCGAGAATCGATCCACCTGCGGCATGAAAAGGGGCCCCTGAGTCAGAAGATCTCTGCGAACTGGAAGCCGCCATGGCTCCTCCACCAGGAGCCTGACCAAGTCGGCATACCACGGTCTCCTCGGCCAATCTGGCGCAATTAGAATTACGCGGCCCCTGTGAAGCTCTATGTGCTGCAGCACGCGACCGATCAAAACCCACGGAGGAAACACATACAGCAGCTGACCCTGAATCAGGGCATCCAGGCCTTCCGCCATCCTTTCTCTTCTTCTGCTGAAGAAGCGGCTGACTTGCGCGGACCGGAAGGTCGCAATCAGATCCATCACCGGCGTCCCCCAACGCTGCACCAACATAGCGAAGATCTCCGGATGCAGAACCCACTCCCCTGGGTCTACCCGGACTCGACTCAGAAAATCGGCCTCTACATTGTCCACTCCTGCGACATGCGCCGCCGACAGGGCCACCAGATTCTCCTTGGCCCACTCGAACAAACTCTCTGCTTCGGCCTCGAGCGCCACGCTGCTTGTGCCTCCCTGACGATTTATATAGGCCACTGCCGTCGCATTGTCGGAGAACACCCGAATAGCTGTTCCCTGAAGATAAGGGCGCAACTCCTGTAGCGCCAGCGCTACCGCTCTCAACTACAACCTGTTGATGGACCACGTCCTCTCCACCGAGGACCACTGACCCTGAACTAGCCGACCCTGACAATGGGCCCCCCAGCCCTGCAGACTTGCATCTGTCGTTAGGGATATCCATGAAGGCGTCTCCAATGACATTCCTCTCTCTAAGCACCCTGGACGTAACCACCACTGCAGGGCCCGGCAGGTCCACGCTGGACAGGCCAACCTCTGGGACAGTGGATCTTGCTGATGTGACCGCCTTCTTAACAATGCGCTCTGCAGCGGTCTCATGTGGGCCCACGCCCACAGCACCAACTCCAAAGTCGCCGCCATTGTCCCCAGCACCCTCAAGTACTCCCAGGCTGTGGGACACTGCTTCTTGAGAAACTGCCGCACCAGCTGCCTGAGGCCGAGGAGCCTCTGCTTCGGCAGAAACACGCGACCTATGTTTGTGTCGAACCGAGCTCCCAGGTACTCCAAGACTTGCGACGACTCCAAGTGACTCTTTACCACGTTTACCACCCAACCGAGGCTCTGTAGGAGCTCGATCACCTTGGCCGTCGCTGACACACTCTCCTCCCGGGACTTTGCTCTTATCAACCAATCGTCCAGATACGGATGAACCAACACTCCCTCCTTTCGCAAGGCCGCCGCCACCACCACCATCACCTTCGTGAACGTCCGCGGCACGGTGGCGAGGCCAAAAGGAAGAGCCTGAAATTGAAAATGCCCCTTGGGTACCGCAAAACGGAGGAATTTTTGATGCTTGTGGCTAATCGGAATATGAAGATATGCCTCCGGCAGGTCCAAGGATGTCAAAAACTCTCCTTTCCTCACTGCTACGACGACGGACCGAAGAGTTTCCATCCAAAAATGAGACACCCGGAGACAGCAATTCACCTTTTTCTGATCCAGGATAGGCCGCCACGTCCCCTCCTTCTTTGGGACTACGAAATATATGGAGTATTGACCGCATCCTAACTGGTCTGGCGGAACCGGGACAATGGCTTTGAGATCTAGCAATCTTTGTACCGTTTCTCGCACTGCCGCATGCTTTGCGTTGGCCTTGCACGGTGATAGGACGAACGAGTCGGCCACTGGGTGTTGGAATTCCAATGCATAACCCTCTCGCACGACTTCCAACACCCACTGATCTGACGTGAGTCGGGTCCAGGCTGGATAAAACTCCCGCAGTCGACAACCTACGGGAATCAGATCCCCCTGGACCCGCCTGGCATCACTGCGATTTCCTAAAGGTGGAGGATGAGGAGGTGAATGCAAAACCCTTGTTCGCTCCTCAAAACCCCCGAAACCCCTGGGACCGCCCAGGAAAACGCCCCCGCTGACTTTGACCATATCTTGGGGCACGAAACCGGCGAAAGTCCCGCTGCTGACCCCTAGGACTGGCACTGGGGCGCCCCTGCTTCTGCTTATCTTCCAGGAGCCTACCGCACTTGGACTCCCCTAAATCCTTCACCAACTTCTCTAAATCCTCTCCAAACAAAAGCTTTCAGCGGAAGGGGAGCTTACTCAACCTCGCTTTGGAAGAACCGTCCGCTGCCCAGTTCCGCAGCCAAAGACATCGTCACCCCGCAACTACGGCCATACTCTTCGCTAGACCCCGGATAAGGTCGTACTAAAGATCGGCCAAATACACCACCCCGGACTCTAACCTGGATACCTCCTCGGCTTCCTTCCCCGCGGGGTCCCCCTGAAGCCGTTGCGCCCACCGTAAGCAGGCTTTCGCCACCCAGGCCCCACAAATAGACGCCTGTAAAGATAGTGCATTTGCTTCAAATACCTGCTTCAGGACCGTCTCCAGTTTCCGGTCTTGGGCATCCTTGAGGGCCGCGGAACCCTCTACCGGGATCGTAGTTTTCTTGGTCACCGCGGACACGGCTGCATCCACTCTAGGAGCCTTAAACTACTCCCGGTCCTGATCCAGCATAGGGTAAAGTCTCGCCATAACCCGAGATCCCTTAAGAGCGGCATCTGGCATATCCCTTTCCTCCTGAATCATCTCCTTAAACACCCTATGCACCGGGAATGCTCTCTGTGTCCTGCGAACAGCCTGCAGCAACGGATCCTCAAGGGCAGAGTCCTCTGCTGCGCTATCGATCGGAATATTGAGCGCCTTAAGGGACTCCGCAATGAGTGCTGGAAGCTCCTCCCTGCGGAACACCCGCACCACTCGTGCCTGATCCCCCTGCTCTTTAATTTTGCCTTCCTCCAGTTCCTCTTCTTCCAGCCCCACTAAGTCCGCCTGCTCGGAACGGATATCCTCCGAAATAAGCGATTACTCAAGTGGATCCATATCCACCCTAGAACGCTTCACACTGGAGGCAGTCTCCGTGGCCCTCACAGGCGAACACGGTCTCTTTCGCCCGGGCTCAGTCCCTAAGGACCTAGCTGCAGGCATCCCCTGGGAGCTGGACAAAACCTTTTGCAGGAGAGCCATGAAATCAGGCGAAAAAATTGCTGCCAAACTCCCCGATACCGGTGGCTGTGGCGGAGGGGGTTCCGGACTCAAAGCTGTACTGGGCCCCGGATCTGATCCGGACAGGGGCTCAGAGATGTGCTCGGGCCCTTCCCCCAAGCCCTCTGGATCTCCCACTTCTGCCCCCGACAAGACTTCTTTAGTCTCCTGACTGCAACCCCTACAGACACCGTCCAGCGAGACCGAACTCCTCTTGGCCCCACATAATAAACACAACTGCCGAGAAGGCATGATGTACCCCCCAAAAAAGAAAACTGAAAAGAAGCCTTTAAATTCCCCAACCAATGCTGGTTTGGAGAGCCCTTTTTTTTTTTTTTTTTACTATTCACCTCAACGGCCCGCAGACTCGCTGCCCCAGCCAAATCTGAGTGAGTTTTTGAAAAACGAGGCTTCCCCACTCCACAAACAGCCACAGGACCCCCGGGCCTGCTACCAGCGTTTTGCCGCGCTTTGCACACGCGGTCTGGCTGGGCCTACTAAACTTGCAGTTCCCACTCAAAAAATCGCTGTCTTACCTCGCCGTTGTTGCGAACAGTCTGCTGGCCTCTCCCCCGTGCTCATCTGCTGCGCACAAGCCGCTGGGAAGGAATTTCAAACTGGGGCTGAAAAACGTGTCGGCACCCGCTGAAAACTGCCGCCGACTGCTCAAGCGCTGGCAGGCAAGTCCTCCGCACGTGCTGAGCTGAAAACAGCTATAGTTCCTGCTCCTCTCTCACCCAGAGCGGTAACTAGCTGCCGGTCCTCTCCCCGTGCCTGTCCAACCCGATGACCTTCTCGGGGGGGGGGGGGGAAGGGGGGGTGCTACTGCCAGAAACCCAGAGGACCTCAGGGCAAACACAGCCCGGCCACCTGAAGGAAAAACCCCCACCGGAAGAGGAAGGTAGGAATCCCCTCAGTGGCTACTAAACTCTAAAATCTCTGTTAAAGATTCTCTGATCTTCTTTAAACCCCAAACAAAAAATCCATTAACTCTGCTTAATCG
Organism: Ichthyophis bannanicus; assembly: GCA_033557465.1. NCBI lineage: Eukaryota > Metazoa > Chordata > Amphibia > Gymnophiona > Ichthyophiidae > Ichthyophis > Ichthyophis bannanicus. Next base: position 422,775,936 of record CM066038.1, read on the forward strand.
TTTCTCAAGTGAGCCCTGCAAACCCTGGGCTCACAACCCCACTAGCTGCTTTGGAGACTGTTGAAACTGGTGAGAGGAGGAGGTGCCAGTCCTTATATACCGGTGACATCACAAGAGTGAAGTTTCTCAGTCTCCAAAGCTGTTGGTGTAGGTTGACAACCCAGAGATTCCGGGACTAGACTGAAGGGACGCTCAGGAACTGACACTTCCTGTGCCGCCCTGCCTGTTGATGTATGCTACCACGGTGGCGTTGTCGGAGAAGACCCTCACCGCACGAGCACGCACCCGAGGTAAAAATTTCTGCAGGGCCATCCTGACCGCCCTCATCTCTAGGCGATTTATGGACCACGTCTGTTCTTCCCGCATCCAGGAACCTTGCGCTACTTGCCCCTCGCAATGGGCCTCCCAGCCGGACAGGCTGGCATCCGTTGTCAGAGGCAGTCAACATGGGGACTCCATGGGGACCCTGACCGTCAGGTTCGTTTCGCTCAGCCACCATCGGAGTGTCTTACGTACCTCCCTGGGGCACACTAGACAGTGAGATACAGGCTGACGCTGATGGGACCACCTGCGCAGCAGAGACCTCTGTAAGGTTCTCATATGCGCACTTGCCCAGGGGACCAGATCGATCGTTGTCACCATGGTACCCAAAAGCTGCAGATCATGCCAAGCCGTTGGCTTTGTCATGCGTAGAAACTGTTGCACCAACCGCCAAAGAGCTAACACTCTCCTCCAAGGAAGGGACACCTGAGCAGCTCGGGTGTCGAATCGTGGCCCCAGGTGCTCGAGATCCTGCGAAGGTGTCAAATGAATCTTGCCTACATTGATCATCCAGCCCAATTCGGACAAGTTGACTACCCGTTTTGCTATGTGCACACTTTCCTCTTTGGACTTTGCTCGAATGAGCCAATCGTCCAAATAAGGGTGAACGAGAATACCCTAGCGCCTCAACGCGGCTGCCACTACCACCATGATCTTGGTGAAAAAACGCACAGAGCCGTCACGAGACCAAAAGGAAGCGCCTGAAACTGGAAATTCCCCATCAGGACTGCAAAACGGAGAAACTGATAGTAATCCGGATAAATAGGGATGTGAAGATACGCCTCCATGAGGTCCAGGGAGGTCAAGAACTCTCCTTCTCTGACTGCCACCCATCACTGACCGAAGCGTCTCCATATGAAAATGAGGAATGTGCAGACACCTGTTTACCCGTTTGAGATCAAGAATACACCAAAACGAACCCTCTTTCTTTGGCACAATGAAGTAGATGGAGTACCGACCTGTACCGCACTGGTCTGCGGGTACCGGGACTACTGCCTTCAACCGTAGAAGCCTCTGCCCGTGCCCCGAAACGGCTGAGTCCTAGGAGCAAAACGTCCCCTCTGGAACGGTGAAAACCTCACCGACCGAAAACGCCTGAACTCCCGAGACTGACCCCTCATGGGCCCGGGAACGCTACCCTGTTTTGGCTTATCCTCTGGGAGAAGACCCCCCCCCTTGGACTCCCCCAAATTCTTAACCAAATTTAATCAAGGTCCTCTCAGCGCAACTGCTTTCCTTTGAAGGGCAACTTACTCAAACGGGTCTTGGAAGACACGTCCGCCGACCAATTCTGGAGCCAGAGATAACTGCGCGCTGCCACAATCTATCCCATGGTGTTCGAAAGTGTCCTTACCAAATCATAAAAGGTGTCCGCAATGTAAGCCATGCCCGATTCCAATCTAGCCGCCAATTCCACAGCCTTATCCACCTCAACTGTATCCGGGAGACCCTGCGCCCAGCACAAGGAAGCACGTGCCACCAAGGCTGCACAAGCAGAAGCCTGGAGAGATAGCGCGCTCACATCAAAAGCTTGCTTCAACAGAGTATCAAGCTTCCTATCCTGAACATCCTTAAGAGCACCACCCTCCATGGGGATGGTGGTCTTCTTAGTCACCGCTGACACTGCAGCATCTACTCTAGGCGAACGAAACATGTCCTTATGCTGCTCCACCAATGGGTATAAACGAGACATGATACGAGACCCCTTGAGACCTGTTTCAGGAAGCATCCATTCCTCTAAGGTCATCTGCTTAATAACTCTGTGCAAAGGGAAAACTTTCTGGGGTTTCCGCACCGCCTGGAGAATAGGATCCTCTAACGCATCTTCCTCCAATGCTCCTGCTGGTGCCATATTAAGCATCTTAAGCAACTCAAATGAAATCTTGACAGTTCCTCTTTATGGAAAACCCTGACAATTCGAGAGTCCTCTTCCAGAGGAAGCGCATCTTCCTCCACTTCCTGCTCCTCCAGGTCCTGTTCGTCCTCTGAAGAACCCGAGCCCACTTCAGCAGCCAAATGGCCCTACCGACGCAACTTACTGGCGGGCTGAGAGGTACCCGGCTGCTGCTCCAAAACGCCTTCTGAAGTTTTCCTCTTCCTAGGCGTAGGGCCCGTAGCCTCCCCTTGCTTCATACAAAAAGCCTTGTGCATCAATAAAACAAACTCAGGGGAAAAAACGCCTGGGACCGGCTGCGCAGCTCCCTGCATCGAGGAAGCTCCTGGCTGAGCTTCCCAGGGAGACAAAGGACCTCTAATCTCTGCTTGAGAAGACGCTCCAGGTCCCTGCTCCCTTGAGCTAGACTCTGAACCAGCGTCATCTAAAATACATTGCTCCACAGAGCGAGTCTCAGCAGCACTCCCTTTGCAGACCCCCTCCGCTGATAGTGAGCTTCTGCGTTGCCCACAAACCCCACACTGTGGTTTGGCAGGCATAGTGATTCCTAGTCTTTTTTTTTTTTCTTCACACGGCTGGAAATTGAACAGTAGCAAATGTGTGCCCAGAAGATTAGAAACCCCTCAGGCACCCCCAAACTAACCGCTAAAACAAACTCCTCCTCAGACAGATTCCCCAAGAAAAGCTGCTGCCGCGGCTCTGCTTCCCGCCTAAACAAAATGGCGGAAAAAGAAAGAAACGGAGCTTCTCAGATCCCCTTGTGGTCCAAACACGCGGTCCGAATAAGGCAACGAAACAAGCAAGCACCCGCAAGACTGCTGTCCGACGAAATTGCTTACCACAACCCCCAACGCCAAACCCCGTCGCCGGGGACTTACAGCCACTGAGAGCACGCTGCTGCACCAACACTCTTACCATGCTCGACGCTCCTCACCTGCACAGGAGGGGTTCGGGAGCGGAGCCAGACCTCGATTGACCAGCCGGCACCACTTCGGCCCCTGCAATCCGGTCTGCTCACGCTGTAAGCTGCCTTGTTGTTTTTTCTTTTTCTTTTTTTTAGCTTTATCAGCAAGAACAGTCAAACCTTAAAAATTTAAAAGGAAAGAATCTCTAACTATACTGACTAAACCAGCCAAACCAAAATTTAGAGAAACCCTTCCTAGTTGTTCCTTCAGTGAGTCCCACTGATAGACACCTGCTCCAGCTGCTAGGAGACTGAGCTTACTGGAAGGCTGGGGGTGGTTCCAGCTGCCTAAGTATCCTGATCTCATCAAAGTTGTGACATGCTCAGTCTCCCAAGCTGCTGGAAGAGGTGCACTACCCTATGGTACAGGACTAGACTGGAGGGACGATAAGGAATAGAGGGGTTAAAGGGGCACTAAGAGGCGACAAGGTGATAGCGGAGAGACTGAATGAATTCTTTGCTTCGGTCTTTACTGAGGAAGATGTAGGGATGTTACCCATGACTGAAGTGGTATTTCAAGGTGCGGAAGAATTGAAGGAAATATCGATACATCAGGAAGATGTATTACCATTATTTGATAAACTGAAGAGTAGCAAATCACCTGGACCGGATGATATACATCCAAGGGTGTTGAAAGAACTGAAATATGAGATTGCAGACCTGCCATAAGTAATCTGTGATCATTAAAATCATTTGTAATACCTGAAGATTGGAGGATGGCCAACATAACGCCAATTTTAAAAAAGGGTTCCAGGGGTGATCCGGGAAACTACAGACTGGTGAGCCTGACGTCAGTACCAGGAAAAATGGTAGAAACCATAATAAACAACAAAATTGCTGAACATGTAGATAGTCATGGCTTAATGGGAGACAGCCAACATGGCTTTAGACAAGGTCCTTCCCTCAGAGACTTTTAACAAAACTAAAGAGTTATGGGATAGGAGGCAGTGTACTACTATGTATCAGGAACTCGTTAAAAGACAGAAAGCAGAGGGTAGGGCTAAATGGCCAATTTCCCAATGGAGAAAGGTGAATAGTGGTGTACCCCAGGAATCTGTGCTGGGTCCGCTGCTTTTTGACAGTCATAAATGACCTGGAAAAGGGAATAACGAGTGAGGTTATCAAATTTGCAGATGAGACAAAACTATTTAAAGTTGTTAAAACCCATGAGAATTGTGGTAAATTGCAAGAGGATCTTGATAAATTGGAAGACTGGGCATCAAAATGGCAGATGAAATTTAATGTGGACAAGTGCAAAGTTATGCACTTAGGGAAGAACAACCCAAACTATGGTTACACGATGCAAGGTTCCACATTAGGAATTACCACCCAGGAAAAAGATTAGGCGTCATTGTGGATAACATGTTAAAACCCTCTGCCCAGTGTGCAGTGGCAGCCAAGAGAGCAAATAGAATGCTAGGTATCATAAGGAAAGGAATGGAAAATAAAACTGAGGATATTATAATGCCTCTGTATCGTTCCATGGTGTGACCGCACCTTGAATATTGTGTGCAATTTTGGTCACCGTATCTTTAAAAAGATATAGCGTTATTAGAAAAGGTTCAGAGAAGAGCCACCAAAATGGTAAAGAGGATGGAAGGATACCCCTATGAAGAAAGGCTAAAAAGGTTAGGGATCTTTAACCTGGAATAAAGACGGCTGAGGGGAGATATGATAGAAGTCTATAAATTAATGAATGGAGTGGAACGGGTAAATGTAGATCGATTGTTTATGTTATCAGAATATAGAAACTAGGGGACATGCAATGAAGCTACAGGGTAAACTATTTAAGACAAATAAGAGAAAATATTTTTCACTCAACGTGTAATCAAACTCTGGAATTTGTTACCGGAGGATGTAGTAAAGGCTGTTAGTGTAGCTGGGTTTAAAAAAAGGTCAGGACAAGTTCCTGGAGGAAAGGTCCATAAACCATTATTAAAAAGTGACCCAGGATATCAATGCTTGACCCAATACAAACACTGTGGAACCTGTGTCTTTTGGGGAAACTGCTAGGTACATATGACCTAGATTGGCCACTGTTGGAAACAGGATACTGGGCTTGATGGACCTTGGTCTGACCCAGTATGGCATATCTTATGTTCTTAATATTCCTAGCAAGCCGGGGCCTTGGTTGACAGTTTGAGGGCAAGGTAGAAGTGCTACATGGAAACTGACAGTGACTTCAAGGGAAGAACATGTAGGCTGTGCAAGGGAATATTGCTGTCTCGGGAGAGCATTTCATCTAAACAATGCCCTGCTGCATTCGTGAGTTTAGATGACACAAGAGTAAAGCCAAGCTCAGCAATGAAGGTCTGAAAGTCTACCCTTAGAGGATCCAGAGTTAAGATTGCCTAGGATAAGGGGGGGGGGGGGGGGGCAGACAAACTGGAGATCAGATGTTGCAACTCTTCATAAGATGTTGCAGTTATAGGAGGTGCTAAATAGAGAAGTAAGCGTGAAGAGAAGTTGGTATGTTATATTGATTGTCAGAGACTCAGTATGTAAAGAGCTTCTTTGAAAGATCTCCCTACAATTCCAAGCTAACTGAATAATAAAGACCACCCCACTTCCTTGCCTGGTAGGGAAATGATAGGAAAAAAACCTGTGAAATTATCTGGCATGATTTGCTTCAGGAAGGCTGTGTCACCATCCTTCAGCTAGGTTTCACAGATTGACAACATTTTCAAATGATGAGTAGCAAAAAGGTCCCTAAAAATAGGAGCTTTATTCTTAATACTGCGAACATTAACAAGGTCTGCCTGAGAGAGAGAGAGAGAGAGAGAGAGATGGTGAAGTTGCTGCTGGTGGCGAGATTTAACACAAGGAATCTTTGGAATCTGGGCCTCAATTGAGGAGCATAGAGGGAAAAGCTGGCGTTGGGTATGAGGATTAGTGATATGAACAGGTATAGGTTGCAGCAAAGGTACCATTACTCGAAGTGAAAGGTAGAGGAAGCACATAATTAAGTCCAACGAAAATAGGAACTACATTGTGTCTGCTCCTGGTGTGCTCAGAAGCTTGCAAAGAAGCAGGACTTGCTCTTTGGTGGTACACTCCAAAGGTGACTGCATGCCACACTCAGTAAAGTAATGTAGTCCTGGAGGGGTAGACGTCACCTGTGCTTTTTAATAAAGTGAAAATGCCTCTTATCTTATCTCGAAAGAGATTATTTCCTTGCATAGTATAAAAGCAAGCTTTTCCTGCACATCATAACAGAGGTCTAAATTTCACCAACATGAGACTCCTTTCTGCAACTGTTTCCTGTGCCCTTCAAACATGCTGGGGTTACATCGCTCCTCAATAAACCTTCACTAGATCCTACCTGTCCTTCCAATTATCAGCCTCTCTCTCTCCTCCCCTTTGCTTCAAAACTACTTGATCGAGCAATTCACCACCGTTATCTTGACTTTCTTTCCTTTCAAGCCCTTCTGGATCTACTGCAATTTAGCTTTTGTCCTCGAAATTCCACAGAAACGTCTCTTGCCAGTCTTGAGCAACTTGTCCCTCGTCAAATCCAAAGGCCTTTAATTGATTCTCATTCTTCTTGACCTTTCTGCTGCCTTTGACACTGTTGATCATCACCGTCTCCTTTGTACCCTGTCCTTGCTTGGATTTAAGGGCTCTGTTCTGTCCTGGTTTTCTTCTTATCTCTCCCATCACACTTTTATAGTGTATGTTCTGGTGGATTCTCCTTTACTGCCATCTTGTTTTCAGATGGTGTACCTCAGGGGTCTTGGGACCTCTCCTTTACCCTCAGTTCCTTCGTGCACTTATTTTCAGTACCATCTTTATGCTTATGTGACTCTGATCTACCTTTCTGCACCTGAAATCCAGGCCTGGATCTCTGCCTGCTTATCAGACATTGCTGCCTGGATGTTTCACCGCCGTCCGAAACTGTAAACTGCACTGATGCAGAATAGCGCGGTATATAACAGAATGTAAATAAATAAATAAATAAAACAAACAAACAAACATGGCCAAAACTTAGCTCCTTATCTTTCCCCCCTAATCATACCTCCCCCCTTCCTCCCTCCTCTATTAACCCGTTTTGGACCAGCATATGTTTTACATACATAAGGTTTTCATGCTTACCACTCAACTGTTTACTAATTAATGGTTATAAATTCAATGGAACTATGTTTAGCTATTATCGTTATGTCAAAAAGCGTTATATACAGATTTTTTATCTGAGATCTAGTCAGTTTAATAGATATTCGAAGTTTGCTGATTTTGACGGTACTGGCGGCTCAACATAAAAAGATCACAAAAAATAGTAAGTAGCTTATAATGCTGTAATAGCTACTATTTTGCAAATAAAAGTATTTGTAGACTTTAGAAAATAGGTTTAGATAACTGTAAGTTACTTAGGGGCTTGTTTACAAAGCCGCGATAGCGATTAGCGATCGTTATCGGAGCCGCAGCCCCATTGTAAACAAGCCCCTTAGTGTCAGAGTTACTGGTGCATAAATCGGCCTTGTATGTTTTTCATACGCTGGGCTAATATGTTGTCGAAACTAATTGCTGTCAAGCATTCTGTTCTAGGTGTTTCAATGGTGCAATATCGACGAACTGCATAAGAAGAGTTTTCATGTGTATCATATTCCGCCGTCAGAATGGACTGTTGACAAACTATATTATATCATAATAAAGTGTTTTAAATGAAAACTGCAGTTTTCAATAGTATCGTACAGTATATTTATATCAATGAATATTGGAACTGAATCCTACCTTTTATGAAGACGGACAATATACTATATTGGACCAGTATATATGTGAAACTTCTATTTTCTGCAAAGTTTTAATATTTTTTATTATTGCCGGTATTTCATAGTTTGAGTGTAACAAATCTAAAATCATCCAGAACAGAGAGAGAATATGCGAGCTGTCCAAAACGGGTTAACACTACACTCCTCCTGTTTCCTCAGCTCGCAACTTTAGGGGCATCTTTGACTCTACTCTCTATTTCTCTGCCACATCCAACAGATAGCAAAAACCTGTCGCTTCTTTCTCTATGACAGTGGCAAAATTTGTCCCTTCCTTTCTACACACACTACTAAGACACTTATCCACCTACTGAGACCCCTAGGCCAGTTGAGTTTTCAGGGTATCCACAATGAATATGTATGAGATAGATTTGCATACAATGGAAGCAGTGCATGCAGATCTCTCTCATGCATATCATTATGGATATCCTGAAAGCCTGACTGGCCTGGTGGTCCCAGAGGATTGGGTTGATAACCAATGTCCTAGACGAAGAGTCCACAGAATGTTATTAAGGTAGACCAAGAGAAAACCACTGCTTATCCCTGGAGATAAATAGCATGGATACTTTTGAGATATACCAGGTACTTGTGACCTGGATTGGCCACTGTTGGAAATAGGACACTGGGCTTGATAAACCTTTGGTCTGATCCAGTATGGCAGTTCTTATGAGAACTCCAATAACCACTGCAGAAGCTCTTGATGACATTTGAAAAGCACTTAAAGTTGATGTGGCCATGAGCATTTCAGACTCCTTCCTTTTGCCCACTAATTGCATGACCTCAGCAGATTTGTCTTGAATAAGGGAATCTGTAGAAAGTTTAATCTTACACAAAGTATCTTGCATGCACTGGCTCATGAAGAATAGGTAAGAAGCTATGTGGGAAGAGCATAGCAGTCTGAAAACCTTTTTTCCCCAAACAAATCCAAAGTATGAGCATCTCTCCCTAGGAACTCAGAAGTAGGTTCTACTCTTGCCCCCCATGAGAATGAATTTGATCACCATAGAGTGGCAAGTAAATAGTTACTTCTCAAATCCAGAAGCCTTTTGGACTTTATAAATAGAATCTACCTTCTTACACATGGAGGATAGTTCCCGCATGCTTATCTATACAATCTTCAGAATCCCGTGAACAAGCATCGTCACACCTTTTTTGGGGGGTTAGAAGTAGAACAATTGGAGGATATTCAACATCTCTGCCCTGGATTCCTCTTATTTCCCTCTATATGATTAATGGAGAGGTCTTTCAAAGTACTTTCTTCTTAGGGATCCAAGGGGAAACCAATGTAGCGCCCCCTGTTCAGAGAATTCAATTAGTTCATGTTCCTAGCTCCAGAATGTTTTGAAGCTGACCTAACAAAATACTCCAAGGGAGAAGTCTAAATCTGTGCCTAGCTGGCAATCATGGACCCAGTGAGGGTATTCCTGAGTTCTGGCATTTAAACACCAATGGTAACTGATGTAGTGGAGAACCTTTCTTCTCCAATGTGTTCGATGTCAACATTAGTGCTGCTGAAGTTGACTCTGATGCCTTTTGAGGCCCTTGGGTCAATGAAAACATCAGGCAAAGTATAAGGTTTTCAGGATCAGCTGCGGAACCATCTATCTCACAGTAAACATTGTCAATGCTAGAATGTTGAATTCAACCAGGTTACAAGAAAGCCATTTATCAGTCTTCCTATCCAGCTTCTCTTCTTGAGGGATGACAATACCAAAGTCGAAGAGAGCATAGCAGGTGAGGTCAACTGAGGTGTATTGGCAGCCTGGTCCTGGGTCTGAGGCTGGTGTACCTCATCTGACACTAAAAAGGATGAACAGTCCTTCATTCTGGGATGCTTGACAGACATGGCAGCTGCCAGTATATTGGTGTTCTCTTGATATCATGCTCCAATAAGGAGTGATATTGATACTTCCATGTTTCTGCTCAATGTATGATCATCAGTATCCTTTGATGCTGAAGTAGTCAGCATGTTCAATCCCAGTGACATGGAGGAAGATTTGAGGTCTCCTCAATGCTGATACCTCCCTAGCATCTGGTGCAGCTCCTGGAACATTTTGGACTGATGGCCCCGACAATGGTTTGGACTTGGATGAACCAAACAGCCACAAAGTCCGCTCTGTATCATCTGAAGACACACGAGTCAATACAGATTCACATCAGTCAGCCTTTTTTTTTTTATAAATGATAGCTACTGCTTCTAAAATTATTCCAGACATTCAGCACCAGTATCCAGATAATTGCCAGTGCTGAATATCCAGACAGCAGTGGCAGCATCTGTTCTATCTGGATAGTACCAATATTCAGTCCACTATATAGACAGGACAGCTTAGACCACTCTGACACTATCCAGACAGTGCCAAGGTGGCCTCTCAAGATGTTCAGCAGCGCTCTTTGGACAGTACTGCTGAATATCCCTTTCAGCAACACTTATAGTATCACAGTTAGCAGGTGCTGCTAAACATTCTTACCTGCACCAGGCTACGTTGAATGACATCACCTACTTGTGAGGACTTGACATCCTGATTTGTCCTTAGGGAATTATGGATCTATTTTAAGGCACTTATCTGGTTAGCAGCACCTGCCAACTGGATACGTTGCTGCGAAAGGGATATTCAGCGGCTCTATCTGGAAAGTGCCACTGAATATTTCCTCCAATTGCCATGGCACTGTCTGCAGAATAACAGTGCGGTCCTCGCTGTTATCCAGCTAGTGGCCATTTTCAGTCCGCTAAGCAGATATCAAACCGCATAAAACTAGGCTATCAAAACAGCAGACCTAACTTTACGTGGTTGGTTATTTGGATAGTGGCAGAGTATCACTGCTATCAGGTTAGCCTGCAGCGGTCACCACTGAAACTGGATATTCAGAAGACACCACTATCCAGATAATTAGGCTTAAAATCTGATTTCATTTTACCCATAGTGACAGGCGATTAAAAAAACAACCCACTAACTGCCTCGGGCTCAATAGCAGCCCCTACATTTTTAAAGGCATAAATCTCCGTTTTAATTGTTTATAAAGATTTTGTGATTTCTCTCAACGATCAGAAAATATACTTTTCAAATCTCAGGATCCCAATCTTATAAAACTGATAAAGAAGCATGGCAAGCCTTTTTCATGGACCCCAGCAAGTTTTGTTTAGAGTATGCAGCTAGGATTATGAGACATGGGGCAGCAGCTGCCCTGGTGTACTACAGGGAGGCTTTCCACTGCAAGCGGTAGGAAGTCATTCCATTATGCACTTAAATAGTTCCTGCTTAATATCATACCCTGGGGTGGAGAGTTTATTAACAAATCTGTCACAGGAAGTCACAACCATTTTAAAGTAAGTCATAATGAGAACCTGATTTTGCAAAAACAAGGAGGTTTTTAAAGTGCTCTTGAGGATCCCTTTTTTTATTACCTTCCTAGTGCATTAATCAACAGCACCACTGGAAAACAGACACACTCAAACTGCTGTTCTCCAGTTTTCAGATATTTTTACAAACCGCTGGCATTTTTTGCATTTTATCAAGAAAACTCAGGGGATGGGTCACCAGAGCATCTACTCGATGGCACACATTATCATTTTAGAATATACTTGTTTATATTTTACTGCACTTGTCTGCCTCTGACAACAGTCTGTACTGGCTCCATCTCTAAATGGTTTATGCTCACTGAAGCTTGAAAAACAAAGACCACCAGTTTAAAGATACAAGGTGGAGCAATACTGGGTCTAAAGCACAGCAATTTCAGAAAATTCTCAAGAAAGATTTCTGCAATTTTCCTGTAGTCCTGGTGATTTCCATGCTTCAGTGTAACAAATTATATATCTCACTAGAAAGCTCTAAAGCGTCTATATTTCAATAAAATGCCTACCAGAATTTTATTTTTCTATCTAATGTTATTGCCTTTCTACTAAATGCCGTGAAAGCTCTGTACTTTAACAAATACTTACTCCATAATCATGGGTCAAAACACTGTATGTAGTTAATACAACATCTTGCTTTGAAAGGACTGCTGGGTCTTTACTACGATCGGGACCATAATAAACATATATATTCAAGTGAACATCTGGTTTTACGTGTTGCTCAAACTGGTCCTGGAAAGAAACAGTTTTGGTGAAATTTCAACAGGATAAATAAAACAGCTAAATAAACATGTGTTTTGTTTTGATTTTTTTTCCAGTTAAATATAAAAATCGAGGACATTTCAAAATGCGTAATTTAAGCACAGTGAAGTTGTTGCTGGAGAATCTGACTTATTAAAGCAAAAATCTTTAACAGATAGGTCCATTCACCACTGTTCAGTACCCTATATAGAAAACTTGAAAATCTGAAGGATGAAGCCTGAACTATCGATGTAAAGCATGAAAAAAAATCTCATTAGGAGAACTCCAGATCTATTTAAATAGAAAATTTTTATTTTACTGTTTTATAGGTTTCTCTGAGATCTCTTAGGTTTCTCTGAGATCTCTTAGGTTTCTCTGAGATCTCTTAGGTTTCTCTGAGATCTCTTAGGTGTTTTTCTGTTTGCATGAGAAAGTGCTTGTATACAAAGCTTTTTTTTTTTAATAGGAATAGGAAGCTGTTTTAACACAACACCACCCTCCAGTTACACTCTATAAACAGAGCTGGTAGTTGGAGAAATAAAAATCACTAAATAACCCAAGGGGTTATTTCAATTCTAAGTTATACTTTTATTTGTTATAATCTTGGCAAATTTGTTTTTCATGATGTTCATAACTTAGGGAGAGTTTTCTCCATAAAGCCCAGCAATAATTACATTTATGAAATAGGGCACTTCCATGGGCTTGGCATTTTGTGCTTCAACCAAATTAGCATGCTTGAAGTCAAACTGAATATTTGCAACTTGTAATAGAATAATATTCTCTTGCTGTAACAGAGTACAAATATTACAGGTGAAACAAGCTTTAAACATGTTTTCACAGTCTGCTGTTGCAGCACACTACAGAGGAAGCTGCTTTATGATCTGTAGGTGAAAAGCTGCATGCCGGCTAGCTCAGTAGTATGCTTTAGTAGTACAGCCACAAGAATCCAACTTTTATGCTGTGGACCAGAGTTTTTAACTTTTGCATTAAAGTTATACATCATAGGCTGGTGTTTTCGTTTCTGCTCCCCTCCGACACCGCTTCCAATTTCGGAGGGGGGTCAGAAACGGTACACTCTGGACAGAAGGAACCACGCCGCCATGCTGGAGAATTAAACTGCGATGCAGCGCTTACTAAGGGCTATAGCCACTCCTGCAGGCCTCAGAGAGGAGCAGCGGCAGCAGGTTCCCACTGACGGCCAGCACCCTAGGCGGCCACCTAGTTTGCCTGGTGGTTGCACCAGCCCTGATTATGAGCCCTCATTTAAAACTACCTGGAATCTGACACCTCCCTCAAAATCAATAGGCTCAGTCACTGCAGCAACACTACTTATGTGGGGAGTTATGCACTAGGACTCCTTCTGGAATCCTGCAATCATAGAAGCTCCAGCTCTCTTAATACCGGCTATATGTTTGTTTGATGTGTCCTTCAGCAATCAAAGCCAGTTTTATTTGATACAGAATACTGCTCTTATAGGATAGGGCATAAGTACTAAGTCTTATCTGCACACAATGCTCAGAGAGAGAGCGATTTCATTCAGTTAAAACATATTATCCATATGAGCTTGTACCATTTAGCATACAGTACTTTTTTCAGCATCGTCACCAGAGAGCTGATAAAGCAGCACTAGCATGTTTTTCCTCTCAAGTTACGGACAGCAATAGCAAGGCTGCCAAACAGAAGCTAAGAAAAGAAGTTTATTCTTTTTTCAGCCAGTAAAAATACAAAACAGTAATGCATACTAATAATGTTTAACTAGTATAATGTGTGGAATATCATCATTGAAATACTTGTTAGCTCTACAATATCAGGACCCCATTCATTGCTCACCAAAGGGAACCTCCCCCCACCCCAAAATAAAGCAAGACGTTTAAAGTAAATATAACATTAACACTTTCATTCATCTATGTAGAATTCATCCAAGAATCCAATTTATTAAATTTCTTGGTTTACAACAGACTTAGAAGTAAGAAGAAACGTCAGTCTAATTCTATACTGACTAAAGCAACTGCACTGAAAAACACGAAGCAGACAATGGGATGCTGCAAGACTTACAATCCAATTGCTCAGCACAGAGAGTGGACAGACAATCAGAGTTGCTCTGGTTCTCTTTTCAGAAACAACTTTTGAACTGCACCGTAACACAGCAGCTCCTACTGGAAAAAAATGAGATTTTGTAATTTCTATTGCTAGCAGTGTTTTTCAGTTACCTGACCACAACATTTATATCAAAAGTAGAACTGCTATATACTAACAGGTGAGAAAAGGCTTACAGTCAGTTCTGGACAAGGTAGACAGAGGCATCCACAATGTTATTAGCGTACTAGTTCATACAACAGCTCTGTTCTTTGACACATTCTAAACCTTTTAATTTGGTAGATGGTTTCCTGGAGGCTAGTAGGATGCCCTTTATTTACTGAGGAATGTTGAGACCCTGCAAGACTACGCTTTCAGCAGCCAAGCCATGAGATGGAGAGACTGCGGGTTGGAATGGAGTAGCGTCCCCTCTTCTTGTGACAGAAGATTGGGAGCTGATCCGAGACTAAGAGGGCAAGTCTGTGACTGACGTAGCAGAAGAGGAAACCATAGGTTGACATGGCCAGTGTGGGGCTATGAGGATCATGTGGCCCTTGTCCGCTTGAAGTTTGAAAATCATTTTGGGAATCAGGGGTATGGGAGGAAAGGCATACAGGAAATCCTGACCCCAGTGAAGGTGGAAAGCATCGACCCGCTGACGACTGGGCATCGAGATTCTGGTGCAAAAATGAGGTAGCTTGGCATCTGCAAAGTGGCAAAAAGATCCATCTCCGGAGTTCCCCAGGCGTGAAAGACGCACTTGATGGAGAGACCACTCGTGCAGAAGGAGGATCCGACTCAATCTGTCTGCTAAGACATTTTGGTGTCCTGGCAGATATGCTGCTTGGAGATGCATCTGATGAGCAATGGCATAGGACCAAAGATGGACAGCCTCCTTGCAGAGGGCCCAAGAGCCCGTTCCCCCCCTGCTTGTTCACATAGAACATAGCTACCTGATTGTCCATCTGGACAAGAACTCTGTGCCCCTGCAGTTGTTGTTGAAAGACTTTGAGGAGATTGAAGATTGCACAAAGCCCCAGCAAATTTATTTGGAGCTGTGACTCCTGTTCTGTCCAGAGGCCCTGAATGGAGAGAGAGTCCAAGTGGGCTCCCCAACCTAGTTTGGAGGCATCTGTTGTCAGGATGCATTGATGTGGAAGCATCTGAAAAGGTGACCCTACGAAAAGGTTTCCCGGGGTAGACCACCAGAGCAGGGAGTTCATGAGAATGTCTGTGACTTTGATTTTGTCTGTGAGGGTCCCAGAGGCCTGTTTCCACTGGGAGGCAAGAGTCCATTGAGCTGTCTGCATGTGCAGACGAGCATATGGCACTATGTGAACTGTAGAGGTCATATGGCCTAACAGTTGTAGCACCTCTCTGTCCAAGACATGGTTTTCGAACTTTACTTGAGATGCTATCTGTACTAGGCAGGTACAACGGTCCTGGGGTAGAAATGTTCTTGACCGTCGAGTGTCTAGAACAGCCCCTATGAATTCTAGTGTTTGACTAGGAACTAGATGGGATTTTGAAAGATTTATCACAAATCCTAGATCCCGTAGTACTTGAATTGTACGAAGGAGGGATAGGTGAACTTCCCGAGAAGTGGGTGCCCTTATTAGCCAATCGTCTAAGTAAGGGAAGACAAATATTCTGAGAGTGTTTAGATATGCAGCTATGACCGCTATACACGTCATGAAGACTCTCGGGGCAGAAGTGAGTCCGAAGGGAAGGACTCAGTATTGATAGTGATTTCCTTGGAAGATGAAGCGTAGATACCTCCTATGTTCTAGATGAATGAGGATATGGGTATACGCTTCTTTGAGATTTAGAGAACAGAGCCAGACCCAACTGGGGATAAGATAGAAGGGTTCCTAGCAAAATCATCTCTCGAACTAGAAACTTGTTGAGGTTTCTGAGATCTAAGATGGGTCTGTATCCTCTGTTCTTTTTTGGAATTTATTTATTTATTTAAACAGGTTTTTTTATACCGCTTTATGATTTCAGTCAAAGAGGTTTACATTATAACGAACTTGGTAATGTACATTAAACAGGGACATTAATAACTTGGATTTTTCTGAGGCAATGGAGGATTAAGCACAGTTACTTACCTGTAACAGGTGATCTCTGGGAACAGCAGGAATTAGTCTTCACATACGGGTACGTCGGTACCGACGGAGCCTGCACGGGAATGCTGCCCAGCTTCCAATCAGAAAGCTTTTGGCAGCATCCCTCGCGCCTGCGCACTGACTTCCCGCCTTCTCCAGAGCCTCTCTTCAGTTGAGTTTCAGAGCTGAGACAAAGGCGAGGAGAGAAAAGAAAGAAGGTAAAAAAGATGCAACTCCTAGGGGAGGTGGGAGGGTTGTGAAGACTAATTCCTGCTGTTCCCAGAGATCACCTGTTACAGGTAAGTAACTGTGCTATCTCCAGGAACAAGCAGGAATGAGTCTTCACATATGGGGACTCCCTAGCTGGAGATGCCAGGGGGAGATCCCATAAAAATGCAAGTGCCTGGATCAGGGGTGCATTTTGACTCCAGGAATCCCCGGCATCCAATGTGGGATGGAGGGTAGGAGTTGACAATAAAGGAGCTGTGAGGAACAGCATAGCCAAGGACTAGAGGGTTCTACAAACTACAGGAGTCCTTGGTAGACATGATGAGTAGCATTAAAAGACATTTAATGTACACTTAAAATATGTAGCTTACCTACTGTATTGAAGGAAGTAGAAAGCATGAAGGAGTCTACTGGATAAGCAGTAGCGGAATCTTCAAGGTGACCTCTCAGTAGTGAGGATGAAGGTATAGACCTGGAGGTAGTAGATGATCCAGGTGTCAACTGGGTAAGATTTGACGTCAGGTCTTCAATGGAAAGCTTTATGGGAAAAGCTGAAAAGTCCTTTAGGCATAAGGTCATTAACATTGAGGACTAAAGGAAGAAGACTGACGGAGTTGGACAACTAGCCCAGTCCTGGCGGGAAGAGGGGAACTGGAAAAAATCCCCTATTCCCACGGAAAACCGTTGTGTACTCAAGATAAAGAGGTACACTGTTTTTCCTAGCTGGCGAGAGATAGGAAAAATATTGAAGCTTGATGCTTCATGGACTTAAAAATGGGACGTAGGGCGACAGACTGTCTAAAACCTCTAGGAGGTAAAACATGTAGTATAGACAGTAAGGGTGATAGTGTGTAAGACAAATCAACCCTTAAGAGGCCCCCTATCAAACACATATATATATAGGGATATATACCTGTGGCTGGAAAATATATGTATATATTTATATATATATATACATATACATATGTTCAGATGTGTATTGTGTATATTAGGATATGGGTGGTGAAATATATCAAATAGAGAGATAGATATAGATATAGATATGATATACCTGAAGGTATGTAAATTTGTGGGGCTTGATTTAGCACCACCAGAGCAATGAAATAGGTATGTAGACATATATGAAGATGCTACATACAAGACAACAGGTTGAAGATACATGTTTATCACCCAGCCCCATAATTGTACATGGGGAATATAAAAGAAAAAGATTCTGTACTCTACAAGAGGGTGAACCCACTTGGGATATGAATAGAGAATCTATTTTCATGGATTGAGGGATGCAGTAAGGCAATCTAACAAGATAATCATGATGTTCGCGTGAGAACAGATGAAGATATGAATCTGTAAAGAACAAGGCGGGAGTTCCACAGAATACTGATATGGTAGATGTGGAGAAACGCAGGGAAGATACCAGAGGGACCTATGGAAGGACCCAGAGGTAGCATGTGTAAACAGAAGCCTTGGATTTTCACGCAGAAGAACTGATATCTCGTGTTAACACCCCAGGCTAGAGGGGGTGTGGAGAACCCTCACAGGCATAGGGAGGGTCTATAAGTTTTTCCCTACTAATAGAGAAACTTCAGAGACAAGGTCAATGCTCTATAGCAAGGCCCTCATAGTAGAAAGCTTCTCTGAAGACTGCAGAGAGCATTGTGCAGGAGAGTTATGAGATAAACTGACAAAAGTCAGGTGTGTTGCCATATCCTAGTAGAGGAGATGGTTAGAATAATATGAGAAAGCCTAAACGAGTAGGAGGATCCAAGGTAGTTTGGAATCACTACTGAGGCTAGACAAAAATTTGAACAAGGGACTGGAACTTGGAAAAAGTCCCAGTAATACTATTACTGTCACTCCTGCAGGCAGATCTGCTGACGGAAACAGCAGAGAGATTGTCCTGTGCTGAATAAAGAAAAACAGACAAGAAAAGAGAGGAGATATCTCTTCTCGCTGTCTGGGGAACGAGCTTGGCAGAGAAGCTGTTCAGTATAGTACCCCTTAAGTGATTGGAGGGTGACGTACCCATAGGGTAAGTCAACTGAAGGAAAAAATGTTCAGTTGGGACAGAACTATCAGGGGATAGTTGCAACTGCTCTTCTAGAGAGTAAGAAGAGGAGAAGTGTGTTGTCCCTAAACAAAAAATTTTCCCCCCGTCAGGTTAGTACACTGAAAAGAAAAGCACAGTGAATAAACTTCTAATATGTAGAAGTGAAGTGAAAAGTACAATTCCCGGCCCCTATGGTTGCTGGGAATGCTGAGACTGGCCAGAACTGGAGGACTTCAGACTAGGCTGAGGCGTCCCCTGTTTAGGTACAGCCGAATGATGGGCAGAAGATGAATGAAACTGTCTTTTCTTAGGGAAAGAAGGTTTGGTAGGACATTTCCTACTCTTTGAAGAAGGAGCTGGCTTAGAATGGTCTTTAGTGGAAGGAGAGTCAGTGGAGCATTGCGCAACCTGACGTAAAGTCTCCTTATTGAAGAGACCTTCTCCTGTACAAGGAGAATGAGCCAGTATAGTTTGTGCCCATCTGCTCAAGTCTGAAGCTTCAAGCCAGGCTCTGCGACGTGCTGCAATGGCAATAGCAGAGGATGCCGATACCACTAAGGCAGACTGGGTTATATTGATCAATACCGACGGTACCGAGGATACCCGATGAGCACCTCTTGCAAAGGGTAAGGTGGTCCACCTCGATGCCGATGCCAGGGTATCGAAACCGATCGACGCCGGTACCGTCCCGGAGCATGGCTGAGATTGAGGGAAGTCAATGTGGTGCGTATCGATCGGTCCCGAAGGTACCGAGGATGCCCGATGACGATCCCTGGTGAAGAGTGGATTACTCGACACCGGTGCCGATGCCGGAGGCTAGGTACCGCTCGAAGCGGATACCACCCCCGCGCATGGCTCAGGTATGTTCTGTGAGGGGTGAGCCCCAGGAACATCCTGAAACCCCTTTAACGCTTTGGAGCCCGAAGACTCCCGCAGGGGTAATGCCAATGGATCCTTGAGGGTAAGGCCGGAGCCGTCACCATGCTGGGCATGGGACATACCACTCAAGCATTGACTAGTCTTAACAGACTGTTTTTGGGTTACCTGATCCTTTGAAGTAGAGAAACCTGGTACCCTCACTGCCGAGGAAAAAACGGTATCGAGGGAAATTCTAAATACTGAAGGTTTCCTCACAAAATTATCTCCTGACAAGTCAGGGGAAAAAGGGACAGGAACCACACAGTTGAGACACCAACTATTGGTGTCTAAAAAGAAACAAGTGTTTCGACAGCGAATGCACTTCTTAGGAAAAGAAGGCTCCATAATGAAAAAGGCCTAGTAGGCCCAAGAAGTTAAGGTAAAAAAAAACTGAAGAAAAGTTTCTCAGAATTTAGCCAAAAATCCACCGGCGATACCGGTGGTAGCGGGAAATACAGCAGCGACCACAATAAAACAAAATTAAAGCACTTAAAAAGAAAAGTTTCTGCGGTGACAGGAGGATGTCCTGCCGGCTCCGCGGAAAAACGAAAACTGAAGAGAGGCTCTGGAGAAGGCGGGAAGTCAGTGCGCAGGCGCGAGGGATGCTGCCAAAAGCTTTCTGATTGGAAGCTGGGCAGCATTCCCGTGCAGGCTCCGTCGGTACCGACGTACCCGTATGTGAAGACTCATTCCTGCTTGTTCCTGGAGATAGTGACTTGCCCAAGGCCACAAGGAGTGCTAGTGGGAATCAAACCCTGGTCTCTCGGTTCCCAAGCCAGTGTTCTAGCCATTAGTGTTCTAACTCCTCCACTCGGAGAATAGAACCCCATTCCCTTCTGGGATGTTGGAACCTCTTCTGTGGCACACTGACAGAAGAGAGGTGATCGCTTGCTGGAGGAAAGTAGTGAGTGGGGGTCAGGAATGATATTCCCCCAGTAGAGTGGTGGGGGGTATGCTTTGTAGATGAAGCTTGTACCCCTCTCGCACTATGGATGGTGTCCACTGCTCTCAGATTATGAGATGCCAGCTGTGGACATAATGGCAAAGCCTGGCTGCTATGAGGAGGGGGTGGGGATCCTCCAGAGGCAGGGAGGCAATGTTTTCTATGAAGAAGTCAAAACCAGGCGTAAATTGAGTCTGCGCTGCTGGTTGCCGTTTAGGAGCCTGAGGCTTCTTCTGTTGCTTGGGAGGCTGTTCATCTGGGCACCCTGAGCCCGGTACTGAGAAGTTAGGGGTAAGAAGAGTAGAATTTCTTCTTCTTACCATAGAAAGGCTTCTTAGCGGCTGCTTTTTTCTTGGTAGGATAGGCAGTAGCCTTTGAAAGTCTATTGAGGGTGGTATTCTCAGACTAACTGAGAAGCCTTATCTTGCCAATCCTTTTCAAACAGGTTCTCTCCTGTACAGGGAATATTTCCCAGCTTATCTTGAACCCACTGTTCAAGGTCTGATGCCTGAAGCCAGGCAATCCTATGGGCACCTATGCAGATAGAAGTTGTTCTGCTAATGCATTCAGAACAGTCAAAGGTTGCTCTATTGACAAACTTGGAAACATTTTGGACATGTTTGACTAGTGTCAGATGACATAGCTAGAGCCGACAAAAGAAGATGGCAAAAATAGTACAGCAACTCCAAGGGAAGGAGTGTGGGTTGTGAGGACTGATTCCTGCTGTCCCTGGAGAACACCTATTACAGGTGAGTAACTATGCTTTCCCCAGGAACAAGGAGGAAGTCAGTCCTCACAAGGGACTCCCTAGCTACAGGCTACTGAGAACCTGCAGAAAAAAAATGGCTAAGCCGTGAGCAGTCACAAGCAAATCCGAGGACAGACTCTGAGGA
Source organism: Ichthyophis bannanicus (assembly GCA_033557465.1). Lineage (NCBI taxonomy): Eukaryota > Metazoa > Chordata > Amphibia > Gymnophiona > Ichthyophiidae > Ichthyophis > Ichthyophis bannanicus. The sequence continues at coordinate 422,797,178 of CM066038.1, forward strand.
CACAAGTGTTCAGGGAGAATCATAGTTCCAGTAGCCTGAAAAAAAAGGGTCGCAGGGCAGGAATTGCCTAAACCCCGAACAGATTACGGAGTACAGCCTGACCGAAGGCACTGTCCCATCAGGACTCCCTCTCCAGGTAGTAGTGAGCTACAAGAGTATGGACTGAGGACCAAGTAGCAGCCCGGCAGATGTCTGCCATAGGGACAGAGCATAGGCTCACAATTGAGGTTGCCATACCTCTGACGTTGTGCACTGTGACTCAGCTTTCCAACAATAGCCCAGCCTGATCGTTGGCAAAGGCGATGAAGTCCGCCACCCAGGTGGACGGGGTCCGCTTGGTGATAGCCTCCCCCAGTCGACTGGGGTCATATAAAACGAAAAGCTGTGAGGTTTTGCGGTGGCCCTGAGTATGTTGCAGATAGAAGGATAGGGCACTTTTGCATTCCAGAGTATGGAGTACGGCTGCTGCCTTGTTGGCATGGGACCATGGAAAGAAGGTAGGGAGCACCACCCTCTTGGTTGAAGTGAAAGGCGGATACCACCTTCGGGAGGAATTTAGGGTGGGTGCGAAGCATGACTCTGTTCTTGTAGAACCTAGTATAGGGTGAGTCGGCCACCAAGGCCTGAAGCTCACTGACTCTGTGGGCAGAGGTGAGCGCCACTAGGAATGCAACCTTTCAAGATGGGTAACGCAAATGGCAGGTAGCCAAAAGTTTGAAGGGCAGCTTGGTAAGCTGTGTCAGAACCATGTTGGTTGAAAACTACAGGCCGGTTAGTTTAACTTTGGTGGTAAGTAAATTATTGGAAACGCTGCTGAAAGAGAAAATAGTGAGGTTTCTGGAGTCCAGCAGATTACAGGATCCGAAGCAGCATGGATTCACCAGAGGCAGGTCTTGTCAGACAAATCTGATTCATTTCTTTGACTGGGTGACCAGGGAGTTGGACCGAGGGAGAGCTCTAGATGTAGTGTATTTAGATTTCAGTAAAGCCTTTGACACTGTTCCTTACAGGCGACATAAACAAACTGAGCACCCTAGGGATGGACCCTAAAGTTACTGCTTGGGTTAGAAATGGGTTGGGTGGGAGGCGACAAAGAGTACAGGTAAATGGAGCTCACTCTGAGGAGAAGGATGTTACCAGTGGTGTGCCCCAGGGATCTGTCCTTGGTCCGATTCTTTAACATCTTTGTCAGTGATATAGCGGAAGGGCTGTCGGGTAAGGTTTGCCTCTTTGCGGATGATACCAAAATCTGCAATAGAGTAGACACCCAGGAAGGTGTAGATAACATGAGGAGGGATCTAGCTAAGCTTGAAGAATGGTCTAGAATTTGGCAGCTGGGATTTAATGTTAAAAAATGTAAGGTCATGCGTTTGGGCTGCAGCAATCCAAGGGAGCGATATAGTATAGGGCAGCGATGGCGAACCTATGGCACGCGTGCCAGCTGTGGCACGCGAAGGCCTTGCAGCTGGCACGCGTGAAGGTCCGCAAAAAAAGAAAAAGCGGGCTCTGGCTGCTGCCGCGGACGCGGCAGCATGCAGTGTCCCGCGGGGCCCCCTCCGCCCGCTAAGCCCCTCTGCAAGGGCTTTCAGATTCGCGAGGGAGACAGCGTCTCCCTCGCGTCTCTGTTAAGCCCGTAGGGGTTAATGGGAAATTTCCCATCAGCCCCTTTAGACGCGAGGGACTGATGGGAAATTTCCCATTAGCCCCTGCGGGCTTAACAAGAGACGCGAGGGAGACGCTGTCTCCCTCGCGAATCTGAAAGCCCTTGCAGAGGGGCTTAGCGGGCGGAGGGGGCCCCGCGGGACACTGCATGCTGCCGCGTCCGCGGCAGCAGCCAGAGCCCGCTTTTTCTGTTTTTAAATTTGCCGGGGGGGGGGGGGTTTGGACTGCTAATGGGCTAGGAGGGGGGGGGTTTGGACTGATAATGGGCTAGGAGGGGGGGGTAGGACTTCAAAAGGGCAAGGGGGGGGTTAGGAAAGCTAATTGGCTAGGGGGGGGGGGTTACTACTGCTAATGGGCTAGGGGGGGTTAGGACTGCTAATGGGCTGTGGGCTGATGGGGGCTGTCTGGAAATGGGGTGATGGGGGGTTAGGACTGCTAATGGGCAGGGGGGGGGTTAGGACTGCTAATGGGCTAGGGGGGGTTTGGACTGCTAATGGGCTGGGGGGGGTTTGGACTGCTAATGGGCTGGGGGCGGATGGGGGCTGTCTGGAAATGGGGTGATGGGGGGTTAGGACTGGTAATGGGCTAGGGGGGGGGGTTAGGACTGCTAATGGGCTAGAGAGGGGGGGGTTAGGACTGCTAATGGGGGGGGGGGGGGGTTAGGACTGCTAATGGGCTAGGAGGGGGGGTTAGGACTGCTAATGGGCTAGGAGGGGGGGGTTAGGACTGCTAATGGGCTAGGAGGAGGGGGGGTTAGGACTGCTAATGGGCTAGGAGGGGGGGGTTAGGACGGCTAATGGGCTGTGGGCTGATGGGGGCTGTCTGGAACTGGGGTGATGGGGGGTTAGGACTGCTAATGGGCTAGGGGGGGGGGTTAGGACTGCTAATGGGCTGGGGGGGTTTGGACTGCTAATGGGCTGGGGGGGGGTTAGGACTGCTAATGGGCTGTGGGATGATGGGGGCTGTCTGGAAATGGGCTAGGGGGGGTTAAGACTGGTAATGGGCTATGGGGGGGTTAGGACTGCTAATTGGCTAGAGAGTGGGGGTTAGGACTGCTAATGGGCTAGGGGGGGGTTAGGACTTCTAAGGGGCGGGGGGGGGGTTAGGACTGCTAATGGGCTAGGAGGGGGGGGGTTAGGACTGCTAATGGGCTAGGAGGGGGGGTTATGACTGCTAATGGGCTAGGGGGGGTTATGACTTATAATGTGCTGGTGGGGGTTAGGAATTCTAATGTGCTAGGAGGGGGGGTTAGGACTGCTAATGGGCTAGGGGGGGTTAGGACTGCTAATGGGCTAGGAGGGGGGGTTAGGACTGCTAATGGGCTGTGGGCTGATGGGGGCTGTCTGGAAATGGGGTGATGGGGGTTAGGACTGGTAATGGGCTATGGGGGGGGGGTTAGGACTGCTAATGGGCTGGGGGGGGGGGTTAGGACTGCTAATGGGCTGATGGGGAGGGGTTAGGACTTGAGGTGGGCTGTTGGGTGGGGTTAGGACTGGAAATGGGCTGATGGGGGGTTAACACTGGAGGTGGTCTGATGGGGTTAGGACTGGTAATGGGCTATGGGGGGGTTTAGGACTGATAATGGGCTATGGGGGGGCTGGGACAAGAAATGGGCTGATGGGGAGGGGTTAGGACTTGAGGTGGGCTGATGGGGTTAGGACTGGTAATGGACTGTGGGCTGATGGGGGGGTTAGGACTGGCAATGGGCTATGGGGGGCTGACTGGAAGTGGGGGGTTAGGACTGGTAATGGGTTATAGGGGGGGGGCTTAAACTGAAAATGGGGTGATGGGGGGTTAGGACTGGAAGTGGGTTGATGAGGGGGGGATAGGACTGGTATTGGGTTGGGGGGCTGCTAGGACTGGAAATGGGCTGATGCAGGGACTAGAAGGGAATGGATGCTGGGTGAGGCTGGAACTAGAAGGGAGCTGGTGTTGGGGGAGGATTAGAATGGGATGGGATGGGGCTGGGAGAGTAAAATGGAGAGGGGAAAAATATTTTGTGTGGGAGGGATAAAAAATCTACAATTGGCCGGGTATTGGGAGAGTAAGTGGGGATTGAGGATGGAGGGGTAAATTTTGAGTAGATGAAATAGGAATGAGGAAAGAGCCAAAGGAGAAAGATTAGTATGTTAAAGCAGATGTAGAGAGAGAATGGAAAAAAAAAACAAGAAGACAGAAGAAAGGACAAATGGACAGCAGATGGAGAGTTAGCAGAAGACACGAAGAAACCAGAAGAAAGTGGCTGGAACAATTGCAACTGAAAAAAAATGCACAAAAGGTAGAAAAATATCTCTTTATTTTGAATTTATTAACTGGAATATGTCAGCTCTGGGAAATGTGCATCATTAATTTTTGCGCTTTGTTTAGTACAAGAGGAAATTAATATATAGTTTTATTTCTACAGTGTTGTTGTATATTCCAAGTTTGGCTTTTGGGGTTCCCAAATTATTGTCTTCCTGTTTCTAAATTGTGATTCCTTGTTTGGTGATGGTCTGTTCTGCATGTGTAACTGAGCTGAGGTATTCTGTTTATATAATTCCTATTTGACATTGCCACTTGTTCTTTCCCCAGTAGGTCATGTATTGTTGTTCTCTGAGATGTATTGGTTTAATATTTGCAGTGTTGCCTTTTGATAGGTAGAGTATGGTGCTTTGTGAGTCCTGGTAGTGCTGTTAGGATACGGCGGGTTTGCTATGGGTTCTAAATGGGCAGCGTTTGTAGTAGTTCCTAATGTGCCTGGCGGTTGGTACTGGATTATAGTAATGTAGAAACCTTTTAGTCTTTCTTTATCCATATACTCATTAAGAGGCATGTTTACTAAAAGTTAGTGTATGGTAACATTATGCAAATATTTATGCAAATGAAGCACCTTATGCAAATGGGGCTTTAATTGACGTGCTGGCACTTTGAGGAAATTCTTTGGTTTTGTGCGGCAGTTTGGGCACTCGGGCTCAAAAAGGTTAGCCATCACTGGTATAGGGGATGAACTACTTTTGTCCACTAAAGAAGAGCGGGACCTAGGCGTGGTTTTGTCTAATGATCTTAAAGTAGCTAAACAGGTAGAAAAGGCAACGGCAAAAGCTAGAAGGATGCTTGGGTGCATACGGAGAGGAATGGCTAGCAGAAAAAAGGAGGTGATAGTGTCTCTGTATAAGTCTTTGGTGCAACCTCATTTGGAGTATAGTGTGCAATTCTGGAGACTGCACCTTCAACAGGATGTGAACAGGATGGAGCCAGTGCAGAGGGTGGCTACTAAAATGGTTAGTAGTCTTCATTATAAAGCATATGAGGACAGACTTAAGGATCTTAATATGTACACCTTAGAGGAAAGGCGGGATAGAGGTGATATGATTGAGATGTTTAAATACCTACATGGCATAAAAGTTCAGGGGGAGAGCCTCTTTCAATTGAAAGCAAGTTCTGCTACGATGGGACATGGGATGAGGGTGAAGGGGGATAGATTCAGGAGTGATTTGCAGAAATATTTCTTTATGGAAAGAGTGGTGGATCCGTGGAATAGTCTCCCAGTGGAGGTGGTAGAGATGAGGACAGTAACTGAATTCAAAAAAGCATGGGACAAACAGAGGATCTCTAAAGGAAAAAAGGGGACTGTTGTAGTTGTTGAAATGGAAGGACAGACTAGATAGGCCATGTGATCTTTTTCTGTCGTCATATTTCTATGTTTCTATCCTTTTCTGCCGGAGGCGACCAGATGGGGGTTTAAAGAGCAGCAAGCCCCACATGAATCGGGTAATGAGGGGCTGCACAGAAAAAGGCTTGCCCTCTATGGAGTGATGGTTCATGGAGTGTGTGCTCAGGTGTACCCTGATGGAGTTGGACTTGAGTCCAATCTGCAAGAGGTGGAGCAAGTACTGCAGCACTTTATGCGCTCGGCAGGAGAACAGATCTACCCACTGCTCCATACACGATATCGAGAATCTGCACCACTTGAAGGCGTAGGCTCGTCTCGTGAAGTTCTTACGAGAGGCCAGGAGGACTTCTTCCACCTCCCTGGGTAGGTTGAGGGATGCAAGGGCGACCCATTCAGCAGCCATGCTGTTAGAGACAGGGTCCATGGAGCACAGTCCAAGGAGCATAGTCAATCTCCCTGCTGGAGGTAGACACCAATATGCCAAGAAAGAGGATTTTGAACTTCTCCCGCACCAGGAATTTGTTCAGGCTTCTCAAGTCCAGAATGGGCTTTAGGCCTCCTGTTCTTTTTGGGACCAGAAAGTACCTGGAGTAGAACACCTTTCTTTTTAGGTGGTGTGGTACAGGCTCCACTGCCCTGTGCCTGAGAAGGCCTGCAAGTTCCTGCAGTAGCAGGGCCTGGTGCAGGGGAATCTGAGGGGGCTCTCTTGGAAAGAAAGGGGAGGTGTCTGGACCAGATGAAGGAGGTAACCTTACTTGACCAGCTGAAGTGCCCAGGAGTCTGTGCTGATGAATCAGGCGCCTCCCACCTCCTCCTGTCCATGGGAGAAGAGGCTATGCTTTGGGAGTCAAAACCCCAACCGAGTCTGGGCTGGAGCTGGTGTCTGGGTCTTGGGCCCCTTAGACTTACATGGGCTCTGACCTGCTCCCTTGCCCTGATGACCCTGCTGAGGGGTCTAATATGGGGGGATAACCTCAGTAAGGCTGGCCTTTCCAGTGGAAGGAAGGCCTTTTCCCCGATGGTTTCTTCTTGTGACGAGTGGAGGTCTTCCTCGAGAGTCGAGTCCTGGTGACATACTCTGTCTCTATCTCGGCCACCTTTTCTTCAATCAGCTTGCCAAAGAGGTTTTCACCGAGGCAAGGGATGTCGAGGAGTTTTTCCTGGACCCACTGCTCGAGGTCCGAAGCCTGGACCAAGGCCTGGTGTCGAGCACCAATGCCTGCAGCGACCACCCACGTATTGGACTAAAGTCGTTGTAGGCGGCTCGAGACAAATACTTCGAGCACTCCCCAACAGACTTTGTAAGGGTCTGGAAGCATTGAAGATGGTCCCAAGACCTGCCGAAAAACCCCCGAGTTCCTTGGTTAGGTCTCGGAGGTACAGCATAGTTACTCACCTGTAACAGGTGATCTATGGGAACAGCAGGAATTTAGTCCTCACATATGGGTATCGTCGGTACCGACGGAGCCTGCGCAGGAACGCGCCCCAGCGTCCAATTAGAAAGCTTTTGGGAGCATCCCACAGCGCCTGCGTGCTGCCTTCCTGCCTTTCCCAACTGCCTCTCTCCAGATGAGTTTTAAAGCTGACACAAAGAGAGAGAGAGGGAAAGGGAAAGAGACAGATAGAGAGATACAACTCCTAGGGGAGGTGGGTGGGTTGTGAGGACTAAATTCCTGCTGTTCCCGGAGATCACCTGTTACAGGTGAGTAACTATGCTATCTCCAGGAACCAGCAGGAATGTAGTCATCACATATGGGGACTCCCTAGCTTTAGATGCCAGGGAGAGACCCCAGAAGTTGTGCGTCCCTGAGAAGGGATCCACTTCCCCCCATGGATCTCTGGCATCCTACCAGGGATGGTGGGTAGGAGTTGATTAGGTATGGAACAGCTGTCGGAGAACAGCCTGACCAAACAAGGCATCCCGGTGGGAGTCCTTGTCCAAGCAGTAATGGGCTGTGAAGGTATGAACCGATGCACAGGTGGCTGCTCGACAGATGTCATCGATAGACACAGAGTGCAGATGAGCCATTGAAGCTGCCATGGCTCTCACATGGCCCCTCCAGAGGAAGATTCTTACTCTGATAGGCAAATGACATACACTGAGCAATCCAGTTAGATAATGTTCTCTTGGAGACTGGAAGTCCCAAATGAGAAGGATCAAAAGCCACAAAGAGTTGAGAGGACTTTCTATGTTGCTGTGTTCTTTGTAAGTAAAAGGCTAAAAGGTTCCTTTCTGCATTTGATGCATGAGACCTTGGAAAGAACACAGGTAGGTAGACCGCTTGGTTTAGATGAAAAGGCGAGACCACCTTTGGCATAAAGCGTGGATGAGTCCTAAGGACTACCTTATCATGATGGAACCTTGTATAAGGTGGATCAGCTACTAGTGCTTGTAACTCACTGATGCAACGTGCTGATGTGATTGCAATGAGAAAGATAATCTTCCAAGAAAGGAATTTCAAGGAGGTAGTAGCTAAGGGTTCAAAAGGTGGCTTCATGAGCTGACCAAGAACCAAATTTAAGTCATGCCACAGGAGGTGGCTTAATGGGAGGCTTAGTTAGCAAAAGGCCTCTCATAAATCTTGCTATAAGAGGATGGGAGGAAATAGGTTGTCAATTTAGGGGATTGAAGGAAGCTGCAATAGCACTCAAACGGACCCTCACTGAGTTAGTCTTAAGTCCTGCATTGGATAAATGAAGGAGATACTCCAGTAATGATTCCAGAGGTATGGCAATGGGGTTAAGACCCTTCTGCGAACACCATATGGTAAACCTTTTCCACTTGAAAGCATAAGAGTGTCTTGTGGAAGGCTTCCTGGAAGCATAAAGGATATCCTTTATTTGCTGAGGGAGGTTAAGATCATGGAGATCTACGCCTTCAGCAAACAAGCCCTCAGATGCAGAGACTGGGGATTGGGATGCCATAACATTCCGTCCTCCTGAGATAGGAGATCTGGAGCAGACCCTAACTCCAGGGAGGGAGCTTGAGAGAGATGCAGAAGCAGAGGGTACCACACTTGCCGTGGCCAATGTGGAGCTATGAGAATCATACGGCCTCTGTCTCTCTGAAGCTTGAACAGGGTTTTGGGAATTAGGGGAATGGGTGGAAAGGCATACAGGAAGTCTTGACCCCAGTAAAGGAAGAAAGCATCCCTGGCCTGAGCCCCCTGAGCCGGAATTCTGGAACAGAACCGGGGAAGTTTGGCATTCCACGGACTTGCAAAGAGGTCTATGTCCGGGGTTCCCCAAATTTGAAAAATCTTGGCCACCTGGTCTGCATGCAGAGACCACTCGTGTTGAAGCAGAACTCGACCGAGTCTGTCTGCCCAAGAGTTTTGTATGCCTGGAAGATACACTGCCAGGAGATGAATCTGATACTCTCTGGCGAGGGCCCATAGTCGCAAAGCTTCGTTGCAAAGTGACAGAGAGCCTGTTCCCCCCTGCTTGTTCACGTAGAACATGGCTACTTGATTGTCCGTATGAATGAGGACTGTCTTGTAGCTGAGCAGAGTGTGGAACACTCGAAGAGCAAGGAAGATTGCTCTGAGGTCCAAGAGATTGATATGTAGATGAGTCTCCTGTGGAGACCAGGTGCCTTGAGTGGAGAGGTCTTGCAGATGAGCTCCCCATCCCATCGGAGAAGCATCTGTTGTGAGAGTTGCCTGGGGTAAGGGTTGTTGAAAAGGGGACCCCAGCAACAGGTTTTGAGTGGACTTCCACCACTGAAGGGACAAAATAAGGCGACTTGTGTTTGCTATTTTGTCTGACAGGCATCCTGATGCCTGGGTCCATTGAGTGGATCAAGTCCACTGGGCTGCCCTCATATGGAGGCGAGCACAGGGAACCACATGCACAGTAGATGCCATGTGGCCTAGTAGTTGCAGCATTTCTCGGGCAGTGAGATGAGGCTTTAGCACTGCTTCAGAAGCTAACTGCACCATGCGAAGGCAACGGGCCTGGGGGAGATAGGCCCTTGCCTTTCTGGTATCCAGCAAAGCTCCTATGAACTCTAAAGGCTGAGTGGGAGTTAGACTGGATTTTGGGATGTTTATTACCAGATCCAAATACTGAAGGATACGCATTGTGCAGGATAGAGAAGTCCTGGCCTCTGACTCTGTTGGGGCACGAATGAGCCAGTCGTCTAAGTAGGGGAAGACGAATATCCCTAGAGTGCGGAGAAATACTGCTACCACAGCCATGCATTTCGTGAACACCCTTGGTGCTGAGGCCAGGCCAAAAGGAAGCACCCTGTATTGGTAGTGCTTTCCTTGAAAAAGGAACCAAAGGAATCTTCTGTGAGTTGGATGGATGAGAACATAGGTGTATGCATCCTTGAGATCTAGAGAACAAAGCCAATCCTGACTCTGAAGGTATGGCAGCAGAGTTCCGAGAGAAATCATCTTGAATTTCTCTTTGACAAGGAATTTGTTCAATTCTCTGAGGTCCAAGATAGGTCTGTATCCCCCTGTTTTCTTTGGGATAAGGAAATAAGGGGAGTAAAACCCTGTACCCTGCTGATGGATGGGTACTTCTTCTATTGCCCCTTGGGCAAGAAGCATAGTGACCTCCTGACCTAAAAGGTTGATGAGAGAGGTTGGAGAATTGAACTGTCTTATCATTGTGGGAGGGGGCATGCTGGAAAAATGAAGCTTGTACCCCTCTTATGATGGAGAGTGTCCAATGCTCTGCTGTTACCTGCCCCCACCTGGGGGCAAAGTGACACAACCTTCCTGGAATGGTGGAAGGCTCTGGTCCAACGAGAGCCAGGAAGGCTAAGTTCTCTAGCTGAAAGTCAAAGGCCTTTTGGAGGCTGAGACTGCTGGGATGGCTGAGGCTTAGCAGTCTTTGGTATTCTTTGTTTGGGTGGTTGCTGACCTTTCCTGACAAGCTGACCTGCACAACGACCCTGCTGAGAATAAGCAGGATAATATCTTTTCCTTTTTAGAAAAGAATGGTTTCTTGAAAGATTTCTTTCTAGCAGGATCAGCTGTGGACTTGGATAACCTATCCAAGGTGGCGTTGTCAGCATCCAACTCATTGGCTTTTTCCTGCCAATCTTTACCAAACAGGTTCTCACCAGTACAAGGGATATTTCCCAGTTTGTCTTGTACCCAGAGCACCAGATCAGATGCCTGGAGCCAAGCAATTCTACGTTCACCTATGGCAATGGCAGAGGTTCTGCTTATGCACTCAAAACAGTCAAAAGCTGCACGGTTGACAATTTTAGAAACATCTTGGGCATGTTTGACCAATGTGAGAAAATCCTGCCTTCTATCCTCAGGAAGAAGAGGACTCAAAGCCTCTAAATCACCTGTGACTTCCTTTAGGAACATTCCCATGTATAGACTATAGGAACTGATCCTGGCAGAAAGCATGGAAGCTTGGAAGACAAAAGCATCCAAAGTTCTGCACTCACGTCCTGGAGGATTAGAGGCATTCCTCTTTGCACTCTTGATCCTTCTCATAGCTGATTCCACTACAATAGAATGGTGAGGAAGCTGAGTTTTTTGGAAACCAGGACAAGGAGGGACTCGATACAGAGTATCCAGCCTACGAGAATGAGGGGAGGTGGTAAGAGGTGTCTCCCACATTCTTAACATGAGATCATGCAAGATCTCATGGATGGGCAAGGTAGCTGCCTCCTTAGGAGTTTTGGGATATTGCAAAATTTCCAACTCCTTTGCTCTGGGCTCTGTTTCAGGGGCCACAGTAATGGACAGACCCCGAGCCACCTCCCTGATAAAATCCTGAAAGGAAATATCTTCTGGAGGAGACATCCTGTGCTTAGGGGAGGAGGGCTCCTCTGGGAGAAGCATTCCTGCATCGACAGAACTATCAGAATCCTCAGATTCTTCTGAGGACGCGAAGTACCACCTGTCCGGATGCTCTTGAAGAGCCCGATACCCGTACCGACCGAAGTCGGTACCGGGAGTAATTGGAACCGGAGTATCGGTACCGGAAGGCATCGGATGACTGGGTGCTGGCAATGCGGACACCAATGTCGATGTTATCGGTACCGGTACCGGTTGAAATGTCTGATGCGGTTCCCAAGGGCGTCGATGCCGCAAGGAGAGCTGCCAGACTGCCAGGACTCTCTGTTCTATTGACGCTGCCGATGCCTGGATGTTGGTACCGGAGAAGATCGCCGGTACCCCAGAGCATGGCACCAGTAGTTCGGCCGAGGTTGAGGCCTCGAGAACGTCCTGGAGCCCCGATAATGCTTTGGAAGCCGAAGCCTCCCGCCAGGGCAATTTTGCTGGTGCAGAATCCTCAAGGGCAACACCAGAGGCATCTCGATGCTTAGAAGGAGATCTACCCTTTGAGGACCGGCTAGACTTGTGTTTAGTTACCTGAGATCCACGGGAGGAAGACGAAGCCCTGGAAGACGTCAATGCCACTGAAGCTGCATCAGAGGGAAACAGGGTACTGAGCTTGGCAGCTCGGTTCTGTCGACCTCTCTTGGACATCATGGCACAGGCCATACATTCCGAGATGGAATGGTCAGGACCTAAACATTTCAGACACCACTCATGGGTCGGTGACGGAGATGGTACCGCCACACTTGGTGCACTTTTTAAAACCCGAAGAGGGTTTTTCCATAGTGGAAAAAATTTTGGGCCTAAGGCCCAAAAAGGCACGTGCACCTGGAAAAAAAATGGAAAAAAAGTACTAAGGATTTTTTTTTTTAATAGAAAAGAAAGAAAGAAAGAAAAACCGGCAGTACTGGTAAAGCGTCGAGTTAGGCAGATGCGACCACAAAAAAGAAGGAAAATTTTCTGCGGTGACAGGAACACGACCTGCTGGCACCACGGAAAACGAAGAACTGGAGAGAGGCAGTTGGGAAAGGTGGGAAGGCAGCAAGCAGGCCCTGTGGAATGCTCCCAAAAGCTTTCTAATTGGACGCTGGGTAGCGTTCCCGCGCAGGCTCCGTCGGTACCGACGATACCCATATGTGATGACTACATTCCTGCTTGTTCCTGGAGATATGCCGATATACAGCTGATATGCTTGTATATGGCATGCTAGCATCAAGCCCTGGTAAAAATTTACACCCAAGGACGTCGAGGGCGTGGGACACTCTGCCTGGAGACACCGACGAATGAATCTTGTGATAAGGAAGCTTATCATAGCTCAGGTAGGAGCTATAGAAAAGATGATGTGACTCTGAACAAGCAACCTGTCAGTTCTGGTAGAAGTAAGAAAACAGAGTTTTCACATAAAAGACTACCAGTCCCAGAATGCACCAGGTTTCCAGCAGCCATGAGGGGGGCTGAAGTGAGAAAACGTGTGTTCAATCAAGAGAGCTATGAGGTAATCCCTAAGCACTCATTTCAAAGGACAGGGCCTGATTCAACACAGCTGCGCTGTGTTAGGGAGGAGCACACATTAGGACAGAATAAGAATAGAGCTTATTCTACAGATACAAGCTACAGCAACAGCTTCAAGCTCAAGCACCAACATCATCTCGAGAAACAGAAGCCAAGCCAAGCCAAGCAGATAGAGAGAGAAGGAAACTCTCTGGAAGGAAGAGAAGAAAGGCCATTGGAAGGTCTGGGAGAGTCCAAGGCAGTACCCATACTGGGAGGTATTCCAAGTGCCAGCAGAGCCCATTGAACTGGAGTCAGCCAGAGGAATGGATTGGCAGAGATAGGAATCACCAGTGGCTACCTGGGAGAGAGAAGACTGCACGTGGAAGGAACTTTCAGACCAAGGCCAGAAGGTATGTGAGGGAAGATCCAGTGTCCAGGGATCAAGATTGGAAGGCTGGACATCAGAACTGGATTACATACTGGCCAGGCTATACAGAGAGGAATTATGATAGCAGGAGAGGCTCAGGTATGAACACTGATCCAGACCCTATCTATAATAGTGAATGGCAGCAAGGGAATAAGCATTCTCATGATAGTGCCTTATTGAAAGACTCGTCTGTGCCAATGTATGATAGTGACCCTATGCTGATTGATGAAGGGGGAATTACAACAGATGAAAATATTGAGTACATGGACTGTTTTCTATCCAAGTGCTATTGCTAGCTTTCTGTGAGCAAACACATCAGCCATCACAAAGAAACCTAACTTTGTTCTTTATTCCACTGCAAACAGCTCCTAAAGCAGGATTTGGGCTCACACAGTAGCAGCCAGCCAGCTAAAGGGTTTCAGCTGGACAATTGATAGTAATTAAAGCTGCACCTGATTGTGTGTGTGAGCAAGGGGGAATCACTGCTGGATCTGAGTGGAAAATAAGCAGAAGTTAACCTAACCAGCAAAGTTTATTCATTTCTTTGTGCCTTTTTATTTGGTGATTATTTGCTAAGAAAACATTAGCTAATTGCCTGACAAGTTGAAGGTTGTTTTCTGATTTGCTTTGTGACTTTATGTTATCCATTTAAACACTGCAAGCAAGTAACCTCAATTATATGCTACCAAGCATACTTGTGCTGGGTGAATTAAACCCCATCAATAAAAGAAGATTTTATTGGCTTTACCACTGGTTTCACAACTCAATTATTGTCTTCAGCTGTGTTTGGAGTGAATGAACTACATTACCCACAATACCTTTCAAAAATCATATGAATATATGCATCGTCAAGATTGTGTAAGTTCTCACCCTAGGCAGCCGTCTGACAATCTTCAGGCTTTTCTGCTGACGCAGAGTCGATTCAACCACCATGGAGGTTTGAGAGAGAGTTGCACCTTCCTGAAGCCGGGTCCTTACTGGACCCAGTACATAGTGTCCAGGATTTGACTCACAATCAGCATCGATGCCGGCGTTTCCCACATTTGGAGGAGATGCCCGAGGTTGCAGGGGATGGGGACTGTGAGGGCCTCCTTGGGTGAGGCCTCGTATTGGAGGATTTCAAGTTCCTCCGTGCGGGGGTCCTCCTCCAACTCTGTGGTGAGGGACAGTGCCTTCACCATGTCCCAGACAAACTCAAGGAACAAGGAGTCCTTGCGTGGGGACCGGTGCCTCGATGCTGGCAGGGACAGATCTGGGGGAGGTCACGGTGTGCTCATGTCTCCAGGGAAGCCTTATCTTTGGACTCCCAGTTCGAGTAGTCCATCAAGGGCTCGAGGCCCAACGGCTCTAAGGGCGTCATTGGATCCAGCCTTCAATGAACCGCGGCTGGGGCTTAGCTGGAGTCAGAGGCGTTTGCTGAGGAGAATCTCACTCACGAAGACCAGACCTGTGGAAGATGTCATCCTTCTTCTATTGGCGACTCTGGGTGGCCTTAGTGGACATTTTTTTGCACAGGGAGCACACCTCTGGGTCATGGTTGGCACCTAGATACCTGAGGCAACAATCATGTGGGTCAGTAAGGGACATATTCTTGGATCACACTTGTTAAACCTGGTGGCCATTGGGGCAAAAAGGGCCCCAGCGAGGTTGAAGACTTTCGGTGCAGTCAACAGTTAGAAAATGCGTGAAACCACGCTGAATGAAAAAACCCCCCACTAATTAAAAAGGTTTGAGTCCAAAAACCGAGGCAACGGGGCTCGGAGGCAAGGAAGGGACAGAAATCTCAGGCCGGAGGGAGGGACTGGGATTTCTAGTCCTATAGGCACTCCTTGTGGTCTTGGGCAAGCCACTTAACCCTCCATTGCCCATGTTCCCTGTAAGTATTAGTGTATGTGTGTTATATCCCCTCGTGTTAAATGTATCCCCCAATTGACCGCTTTGACCCAGTGAAAAGCGGGATATAAATACAGCTAAATAAATAAATAAAATAAATAAATAAGGGACCGGTACTAACCGGATGGTACACAGAGGTGCACGAGGAAATCGACTTTTTTCCAGGGAAGAAAGACGAACGTCTGTAGGGTTCCACGGAAAAAGGGAGGCTGAGTAAGATGGCACCCTTGGGCGGGAAAGGGAGCACGCATGAGTGGTGGCATCTCCCAAAGACTTTCTTTGAAAGCTGGAGAGATGCTTCTGCGAGGGCTCCGTCCTCACCCATATGTGAGATCTGACTTCCTGCTTGTTCCTGGAGAACTCACTTATTCGCTGCCGCTTTCGGATCTTGACTCACCTGATCTCCTTTGCTTTTCCTTATCATTCCCCCTAGCTATATGCCATGTCTACAGCTACTGTGTTGTCTGTCTTGACTAGATTGAAAGCTCTTATGAGCAGGGAATGCCTTTTACATGTGTCTGTGCAGCACTGCGTACGTCTTGCAGCACTATACAAATGTTGAGTAATAGCAGTAATAGTAGTTGCTTTGATAGTATCCTACTCCCCTGGATCCAGGGAAGACCTGCTCAAGAAATCTGTCTGCATATTCTTCTCACCCCAATGTGAGCTGCCCAATGCATCAAGAATATTTCCACTCTTCACCCCCCCCCCCCTACCGATTGACATATGCCACTGCTGTGACATTTATAAAATAAATCCTGACTGCTTTGCCCTTCACTTAATGGCAAAAAGGATATAAACATCCTCCAAATCACTCATGTTTCTAGATAACTGATTGACCAAGTGGCTTCCATCACTGACTTGGCCCATTATCAGCCAGTTATCCAATAAGGGTGATCCATAATGCTCTCTGAGAAGAGTTTCTGCCACCACTGCCATCACCTTCGAGAAGGTCTGTGGAGCCATGACGAGGCCATAGGAAAAGCACCCTGAACTGAAAGTAAGCACCCAGAACATTATGGATATTTGATGAGGCTGCCAAATGAGAATATGCAGGTAGGCCTCCTTGAGATAAAATGCCATGGGAAATACTCCAATGCAAACTGCCAAAACAGACTGCAGGGTTTCCATGCATAAATAGGGTATGCTAAGAGCCAAAGTCACCCCTTGAGGTACAGAATGGGATGAAAAGAGAACATTACATATGCCATACTGGATTAGACCAAAGGTCCATCAAGCCCAATATCCTGTTTCCAACTGGCCAATCCAGGTCACAAGTACCTGTCAGGTTCCGAAAAAGTAGACAGATTCTATGATGCTTATCCCAGGAGTAAGCAAGGGATTTTCCCAGTCTGTTTTAATAATGGTTTATGGACTAACAGCTTTTACTATATCCTCTGGCAACAAATGCCAGAGTTTGATTACTTATGGAGTGAAAAAATATTTTCTCCAATTAGTCTTAAGTGTGCTACATTGTAGCTTCATTGTGTGTCCCCTAGTCTTTCTACTTCTTGAAGGAGTAACCAACCAATTTATGTTTAGCCATTCCAACTCCACTCATTTTATAGACCTCTATCACATCTCCAATCAACCGTCTCTTTTCCAAACTGAAACACCCTAATCTTTTAAGACTTTCCTCATAAGCATCCCATTTGCTTTCTTGGCTGCTGGTGCACACTTGGCAGAGGGTTTCAATGTGTTATCCACAACAATGCCCAGATTCTTTCCTGGGGTGATAATTCTTAATGTAGAACCTTGCATCATGTAACAGTAGTTTGGGTTTTTCTCTACAATAAATGTCATCTACCATTTGGGGTGCCCAGTCTCCCAATTTCTCAATGTGCTCTAGTACTTTTTCTCATAGAAACATGAGGGCAGAAAAAGACCACATGGCCTATTTAGTCCGCCCTTCCATATCAACTATAACAGTCCCCTTTTTATCTTGAGATCCTCTGTGTCTGTCCCATGCTTTTTGGAATTCAGATACTGTCCTCGTGTCCACCAGCTCCACTGGAAGACTATTCCACGCATCTACCACTCTTTCCTTAAAGAAATATTTCCACATATTACTCCTGAGTCTATCCCCTTTCACACTCATCCTATGTACCCTCGTAGCAGAGCTTGCCTTCAATTGAAAGAGTCCCTTCTGTGCATTTATGCCAACGAGGTATTTAAATGTCTATCATACCACCCCTATCCCACCTTTCCTCTAAAGCATACATATTAAGATCTTTAAGTCTGTCCTCATATGCTACATAATGAAGAACACTAACCATTTTAGTAGTCACCCTCGGCACTGATTCCAACCTGCTTATATCCTTTTGAAGGTGTGGCCTCCAGAATTACACACAATACTCCAAGTGAGGTCGCACCAAAGACTTATACAGAGGTATTATCACCTCTTTTTTTCTGCAGGCCATTCCTCTCCCTATAAAACCCAAGCATCCTTCTGGCTTTCGCAGTCACCTTTTCTACCTGTTTAGCTACTTTAAGAAACTCAGGCACAATTACGCTCAGGTTCCACTCTTCTTTTGTGAGCAGAAGTACCTCACCCCTTACACTGTACTCCTCTTTTGGATTTTCTCAGCCCAGATGCACGACTGCATTTTTTAGCATTAAATTTCAGCTGACAAATTCTAGACCATTCTTCAAGCTTAGCTAGATCCCTCCTCAGGGTATCTACTCCTTCCTGGGTGTATATTGCAGATTTAAGTATCATCTGCAAACAAGCAAACCTTACCCGACAAACCTTCCACAATATCACCAACAAAGAGGTTAAAAAGAATCGGACCAAGGACAGATCCCTGCGGCACACCACTGGTAACCACCTCCTCAGAGTGCACTCCATTTACCTACGTTTTAACAACTTTGAATAATTGTGCCATCTGCAAATTTGACCACCTTATTCATTGTTCCCACTTACAGGTCATTTATGAATATGTTAAAATGCAGCAGGCCCAGCACAGATCCCTGGGTACTACACTATTTACCTTTCCCCAATGAGAAAATTGGCCATTTAACCTTAACTCTACGTTTTCTATCTTTTAACCAGTTCCCAATCCACAGTAGTCCACTGCCTCCTATCCCATGACGTTTTAATTTCCTCAAGTGTCTTTTTTTAAATTCAGGTATACTATATCAACCAGCTAACCTTTATGTACCAGCTTATTCACACCATCAAAATAATAAAACAAAATTAGTGAGCCAAAACTTTCCTTGGCTAAATACATGTTGGTTTTGTCTCATTAGACCATGACTATAATGTTCATTAATTTTGTTAATGGTTTCTGCCATTTTACCTGGCACTGATGTCAGGCTCACTGCGTCTGTAGTTTCCTGGATCACCCCTAGAACTCTTTATAAAAATCTGTATTAATTTGGCCACTCTCCAATCTTCAGATACTACAGATGATTTTAATAATAGCTCACAGATTACTAATAGTAGAAATACAATGTCATTTTTGAATCCTTTCATCACTCTGGGATGTATACCATCCAGTCCAGGTGATTTGCTACTCTTTAGTTAATTAAATTGTTGTATTACATCTTCCTAGTTTATCAAGATTTATTTCAATTCCTTCGATACATCACCTTTAAATATCATTTCTGGCATGGGTAACTTCCCTATGTCTTTTTCAGCAAAGACCAAAACAAAGAATTCTTTTCTTGTCCTCCCTTACTGCCCTTTTTACCTTTCTATCATCTAATGGTCAAACTGACTCTTCTCACAGCTCTTTTGCTAAAAAATGTACTTGAAAAAGGAAAATCTCACAATAAAACCTTTCACAGAAAGCTTCCTTTCAAATTCTTTCTTGGCCTGCCTTATCAATGCATTGAATTTAACTTGCCAGTGCTTATGTTTCCTGTTTTCGTTATTGGACTCTTTTTCTATTTTCTATAAGATGCTGTTTTGGCTAAAACAGCCTCTCTGACCTCACCTTTAAACTATGTCAGCAGTCATTTGGTTTTCCTTCCTCTTTTCTTAAAACGTGGAATACATCTGGTCTGGGCTTCCAAGACAGTAATTTTAAAAACGCCTGGGCTTGATGTAAACCATTAACCTTTGCAGCTGCTCCTTTTCATTTTTTCTTAACCATTTTCCTCATTTTATCAAGTCTCTCTTTTGAACGTTAAATGCTAGTGCCATAGATTTCCTTGCTGTTCTCCCTCCACAAATCAAATGTGATCAAGGTGTGATCACCACTGCCAAGTGATCCCAACACAGTTCTCGTGCACCTCTCTTTGGAATGGCAAAATAAATAGAATACCATCAAAAGTGAGAATTGGCTCCACAGGTTCCAAGGTCTACATTCTCTGCTCTCCATGTCTTGGCTCGCACATAACATGGAGAAATCAAATGTAAATCAGTGAGCTGATGGGAAAATTCCAGCTTGTATCTTATGGCCTCTAGTACCCACTGATCTGAGGTAATCTGGGTCCACTCCTTGTACAATGAGGACAGCCAGACACCTGGTCACTCTATTGAGGCAGGGACCCTCACCAAACCCTCAATGGGGACTTTTAAAAGCCCTTGGATTCCTGAGAGTCTCCTTAAAGGTACAACGACCAATATGGAAAACGCAAGCGCTAAACAGACTCCCTTCCCAGGACAGTACTGCTTAGCCTCCCAAAAGTGAGACCAACCGGCTTCAAAACAAGCTGAAGTCTTCAGTTTCTCTCTCACCAATTTCTGTATCTTTGCTTTCCCAAATCCTTTAAAATGTTTGCAAGTCTTCTCTAACATTCTACCCCAGAAGGAAAGTTGACTAAGCCGAGTATTAACAGTTATATCTGTGGACCAATTCCTAAGCTATAAATGCCTCCTGGCTGTGACAGACATTGCCATGGTCCTGGCCAAAATGCAAAAACAGATCATACAAAGCATCTGCCATGTAAGTCAATCCAGCATATCTGGGTATGCTCGGCACCCTCTGAACCCCCTTCATTCCATTTCTACAGCCATTGCAAACAAGCTCTTGACATGTAAATACTGCATATAAATACTTACAAGACTAAGGAGACCACCTCAAAAATCTGCTTCAGAACAGATTCGAGCCAACAATCCTGTTGATCCTTCAGGTCTGCTCTCTCCAACAGGAATAGTCATCTTTTTGGTCACCACCATAACCAAAGCATCCACACTGGGAAGTTTCGACTTTTCCTTTTCTGCAGGACCAAGAGACAGAGCTTCCCCATGGCCTTCCCAACTAGGAGACCAGATTCTGGGGAATTCCACTGCTGCAATAATATCCCACAAATCCTGGCGCAACAGAAAGGCTCTCATAGGCTTCTGGATGCCCTTTACAGACCACAGACTCCTGGGGAGGAAGATCTGTGATACTCAAGGCTTACAGAGCCTGAGAAATCAATGGAGCAAAACTAGTCTGAGAGGTTGAACCATTGTGGCATCATCACCTTCTCCTATGGGGAGTTCGCCTTCCTCTAAGGAAGGGGTTCTTAACTCAGTCTTCAGGACAGACAATGAATGCACAAAATTTGCATATAACGGAGGCAGTGCATACAAATCGCTCTCATGCATCTTCACTATAATTATCCTGAAAACCTGAAGGCTTATCAAGACAGTCTTGTGCACAAGATGAACTATTTTTGGAGAAAACTATCTGAAAAAGGTGAAGCAGCTCCCTCCACAGACCCAGAGGCCAGAGATAATGGAAATGGCTAAAGCTGAGAAACAGTATCCATCTCAGATACAAGAGTAGGGGCATTAGCAGCAATTGGAATTTTCAAGCCCAAATAGTCAAAAATGGCAGACTCTCCTGCACTTTTTGAAGCAGAGCCACTGGCCAGAGGTGAAACCAGGCAAATTCTCCTCCGATAGAGTCAGTCTCCCTCCTGAAGCAGAGACCGCAGAGGAAGCACACACTGCTGAGCTTGCCCAGGAAGAACATGCCCCTCACTGCCCTGACAGCCCCTGCACCAGCAGCGACCCTTTGCCCATTCAGAAGACCTTCCATAATCCAAATGCAATGGTCCATAGTCAAGGCTGGCTGCTGCACTGGTCTTTCCTGCTTGTCACATCCTGGACCAGGCAACCACTTGGGAACTCCCTCACATGGTGGGTCAGCAGGCACTAAAGCACTTGGGGCAGCAAGGGCGCCAAGAAAATAACCTCTTCTCCGATCCTCCAATGAAGCCTTCGTAATAAAGGTGCCCAAAATAGAAAACCATCAGTTAGACTTTTTTTTTTTTTTTTAAATCTTTGAAAGTACAATGAGGCTCATTTAAGAAGACAGGAGGAAGGAGAAAGGAGAAAAGAGACAAGAGAGAAGACAAAGGATAAAAGAAAAGAACTTAAACTGATAAGCAAAAAAAAACCCCAAAACAAAACAAAGTCACTGAAGCCCTTGTGTCCACTGGCTAGGTGAGGAACCTGGACTCCTCCACACTGACCCATCTTTATGGGTTGGCCTATGGCACTGTGCCAGGGGCCCCACGCATCTAAGGGGCCCCACGTGCTCCAACAGCTGCTTGTTGTAATGTTTTAGTTTAAGTCCTTTTTATGTTTAAGACATTTAAAGTTTAATTCTTTTTATTATGTTATTTCTTTACTTATTCTAGTTTCAATTTATTTTTTTACATTTTTATTTTACACTCGTAAAGTTTTTTTTAAAGTTATTTTTAAATGTTTTGGTCCTTCGATCAGCTTGTTCGGTGTTCCTGAACAGTAGACTGTAGACCGGGAATCAGGCTATCATAATCTACTTCCGGTTTAACTTGTAAACACTGAAAGATGCTGACACCTCACCTGACAGCGTAACATTTAATTTAAATAATATTAAATAATATTAAACTACAAAGAAGTCTGAAGGTTTGATATGTTATATAATATATATGTTTCCTATTCTTTGTAATGTAAATGTAATGTAAACACAAGTTTTGTCACGGTCGTCTGCTATTACTAAGTTTTGCTGGTTTAATTTAACCATGTCTGTGTAGTTAGTTTTACTGGTTACCGTAATATTAAACTTGCTTATATATTTTATATTACAGATTATATAACAAAACTACAGTTAATATAACGGTATGACTATAAGGGAGTGCGACATAAACCGCAAGTATAAGTCCGGTTGGCAAAAACATCATGAACAGGTGCAGCGGGATACTGCCGCTATAACTGGAACGCAGTCGATTATGACGTACTTTGGGCAGACAATTCAGCCCTGCATGACCGTTCCAGCTCAGGAGGGTGAGGTAGGAGTAGATGTCGAAGCTTCAATGACTGCGACTAGTAACGTAAATGAGACAGCAGTTAAAACTGAAGAGAAAATGGAGTGGACTGTCCGCCATTCCAGCATGCAGAAGACGCTGCAACGGATGTTACCGAGTTTCTAGAACGTGATGATGTTCCAGTTTGGTGTCTATCTGCTGTCTGCTACTATCCTCAGCAAATGGCCCGTCGAGATTGTCGACGACATGTGCGAGTACTGGGCAACAGCAGGTAGTGCGCAATGTGTCCAGTGGGACTCAGATTTCACTCCGACCAGAACTGTCTATGCAGCCGATGGAAAACCAAGGAAATGCTCTCGTGACCTGTTCAAAACAACTCATCCACTGTCGAAGGAACCTATCGATCGTGACTGGCTTTGCTATTCACCATCTAAGCTTCATCTATTTTGCTTTCCATGCAAGCTAATGCCACCAGAAGTTGTAGCCTTCAGCACAAAACGTTTTTGCAACTGGAAGCATAAGAAGCAACAAACCATGGAGCATGAGGTCAGTTCTACTCGTCGAGCATCCGTGATTAAACTGCTAACACGACGTGACACAGCAAAATGTGTTGATCAGACAATTCCATTTTCTGAGGATGCATTCCTGGATTTGAGGAAATCTGAGCTATCGGGACAGGCATTTTCTCTCATTCTGGGTCATTGTAGCAAAATATGAAAACCCCTTGCTTCTTCAGTCGAAGGGGATGGAGATCATCCAGACTGGATTATCTGTGACTTCAATGTCTCTGGTAAGGTTTCTCTGTATGTATAGTTTCCTCCATGGCCTCTTTTGGCTCATGTATGGCAGATGACCACAATGCATCCAGGTCTAGTCACAGTCTAGGGGTGTCAGTTTGACCCAGGAGATTGTGTTATGTGGTTCTGGTCAGGCTGATGCTCAGAGAAGACATAGGGCATTCCAGAAGACAGGATCCTTCTGGTGCAAGGACCAATACTAAGGGAATACTCATCTCTCTTCTATCTTATGACTTATAGGGGCTTGTTTACAAAGCCGCGGTAGCGGTTCGCGGTCGTTATCGGAGCCGCGATTTCAATGGGGCCGCGGCTCCGATAACGATCGCGAACCGCTACCGCAGCTTTGTAAACAAGCCCCTTAGCCTTCAAAAGGGCTTGCTAAGACAAAAGGGGATGCTCAGTATATGCAGGCACAGGAAAGTTCTATGTCTAACTTATTACATGGTGTGGAGGTTATTCGAGCCTGGCGCAGAGTCGTTATCCCTCTGTTTCAAGCCTCAGTGATCTCAGTTATCCTTCTGTGAAAGGAACTAAAGAAAGGTCAGGCTATAAATGCTTGAAGTAGCTGATAGCGGCCTGATCAAAAATTTCATGATTCAATATGTGCTAATGTTTTCCCATGCTTCTCACCACATTCTTCCCAATTAGAACAGAACAGCAGGCCATGCAGATGCATTTCTCCTTTGGAGGTTTAGTTGCTAGTTGTTTCCTGCAATAACAATTTCCAGTTACCATACAGAGCCTCTAGACAGGCTTTCTGAACAATTGCCTAAGAGCCTCTATTAATAAATCTGTCAAATATCACCTTGGCTTCTTTAATGAACTCTTCATCTGACTAGGAAAAATGTGAAGTACCACTCCAGACTGGCCTCCTTCAAAGATCGGCCTGAGAAATAGCACAGTTACTTTCCTGTAACAGGTGATCTCTGGGAACAGCAGGAATAAGTCTTCACATATGGGTACGTCGGTACCGACGGAGTCTGCGCGGGAATGCTCCCCAGCGTCCAATCAGAACGCTTTTGGAAGCATCCCAACACGCCTGCGTGCTGCCTTCCCGCCTTTCCCAACTGCCTCTCCTCAGTTAAGTTTTAAAGCTGAGGAAAAGAGAGAGAGAGCAAGAAAGGGAAAGACAGAGATAGAGGAATGCAACTCCTAGGGGAGGTGGGTGGGTTGTGAAGACTTATTCCTGCTGTTCCCAGAGATCACCTGTTACAGGTAAGTAACTGTGCTATCTCCAGGAACAAGCAGAAATGAGTCTTCACATATGGGGACTCCCAAGCTAAGATGCCCGGAGGGAGTCCTAGCATGTTGCGAATCTAGAATGAGCCATGCTACTCCTCAGAACCTCAGGCATCCTGGGGATGAAGGGTAGGAGTTGAATTACAGAAAGGTGCTGTGGAACAGCTGGACTAGAACAGGACTTCTATAGAGGAGACCCTGTATAGATGACATTTAGTAGTAAAATATTGAGCGCAATATTCTAATATGAACCTCCCTTGGTGGCATTGTAAAAAGTCTATTGAGGTTCATATGGATCTGTTAGAAGAGCCAGTAGAAGATCCTCAAGGAGTATTTCACTGTGAAGTAGAGGTAATAACTGTAGAAAAAACAAGTGGAGGTCAGAACCCTTCAGGATGAGAGATAGCCCCAGGGGAAAACTGGGGTAGTATAATGAGGTAGGGCTTCAGCGGAAAACGCAGAAGGTACTATTAGACAAAGCTTAAGCTCTTTTGGCCCAAGAACAGTAGAATCCCAGGACCAAAAGGAAAAATGAGTCTGACCCATCTGGACTGACAATGGAATTAGTCCATGTAGGAGAGAAGGGGTATGGAGGACCCCTGTATCTGATAAGAAAGTAAGGACAGACTTAAGAAGCGTTACAGCTTTAGATTAACTGAAGATCTGCAATGCCTTTCCTAAATGGGGTCAATTAGGAAAGAAAAAAGGCACATGGAGAGCTTCAGAGGTACCTAAGCCTGAAAGGTTATGGTAAGAAAAGTGTTCGCTAATTACCACTGGGAGTGGTTGTATGTGTAGAACCCTAAGCCTGCTGGCACAGCATTGATAGGGGTAGTGCCCATCTGTCAGGGTCATAGAGGAATATATGGATATCTGAACCTAAACAGACAGATAAGTACGTGGATACATATCTACCTAAAAGATATCTCTCAACAGATTATATATATATATATATATATATAGTCATAAATATATGCACATATAGGGTATATATGCATATACATATTGAGAGATATACATGGGCAGGAGATACACAGATAGATAGATAGATAGATATAGATAGATATATAGATAGATATAAATATAAATATGTAGGCACATAGACACATGTCTCCAGGTATGTGGACGGAGAGATGCCTATATAACTAGATCCCCCTAGGAATATGGGGAGAGAGAAAGATTCATCTAATAGCAAGAAGGGTGATACCTGCTTGAAGAGATGCATAGAGAATCTTCTTTTCCTGGTTATGACTGACAGAGTCAGAGGAATGATCTCCCTGATAAGGAGTCTAGATTCCTTTAAGAATTTGAGCTCTTGAATAACCAGGATGGCCTACGTGAAAAATGCAGAGGATAACTTCAGTCTGCAGGCAGCAAGTCCAAATCTCTCCAGAACTGCAGTATGGTGAATGGATAGAGGATGCCACTGGAATAAGATACCAAAGTGACCCGCTTATAAGGGCAAGATGGGTATCAGGCGTCCTTGAGCTGCCATTGAAAGAAACGTATCTCTGGCGAGAAGTCCAAAGGAGATATGGGTCAAGTTTGGAAATTGACCATTCTTCAGGTTTTCACGTGATCAAAGGCCTGTGTCTTATGTCCCAAAAAAGACTTTAGATGAGATGGTAAGGGTAGGGAACACCTGCCAGTCATGAGAACATGACTGGGTGAACCCCTCCTAACCATCTGGGGTTATCTGCTAGGCAAGATACTGATGCTCTCTAGCAAGGGCCCATAGTGCAGAGCTACTCTGTAGAGTTGCAGGTTGGTTAGAAGAAAAAACTGGCTGTTTAAAGCCAGTAGGTAAACTATTCTGCCAAGAACAAGGGGGCGAAGAATAGAAGTTAACCAACCAGTCTGTGATAATAGGGTTTTAGCACTGAGGCTAGAAGGATTGCTAGTGGAGGAGAAACCCTGGTTGTGAGGTGAACAGAACCAGTGGCTTAACCACTAGGAATTGCTGCATTTGCAGTAACTATCAGGGCAGCGGAAAAAAAAATGTTCCCTCTTTTTTTTTTTTAGATTGGGAAAAAGAAGCAACAGACATAGTAGGAGTGGTAAGACTTCCTTATTGTCTGATGAGCTGCCCTAAAGTGAGAAAAAGGGGGAGACAACTCTGGATGGGAGAATCCCCTTGTGGAATAGGTAGGACCATAGGGGCTTACCAGTGTAATAGAGTCACTCTTACAAACCGAATGTTGTAGTAAGAGGGAGGTAAGACAGAGTTGAAAGAGACTGACTGTGTAGTAAGTCTGTGAAAAGTAAGATGATACATGATAGTACAGGGAAAAAACTGTCTTATTGATAGTAGTTACTTCTCTTTTCT
The DNA here is from genome assembly GCA_033557465.1 of Ichthyophis bannanicus. Classification (NCBI taxonomy): domain Eukaryota; kingdom Metazoa; phylum Chordata; class Amphibia; order Gymnophiona; family Ichthyophiidae; genus Ichthyophis; species Ichthyophis bannanicus. Next base: position 422,823,672 of record CM066038.1, read on the forward strand.
CAGAAGAGGAACCTGTTAACTATAGGCATGATCATCATAAAGACTCTTACAGTAAAAGAAAAGATGTCTCGTGAAGAGAGAACCAAGAGAAGTTAGAATGAAATTAGTGCAGATGCTTCAAGTGAAAAGAAGCAGACTGCGACTTTAACCACCAACCAGAAGACATAATGATGATCTATCTGAAACCCTGCGACTGCTGGGTTTGTTGAACCTGTTGAGGTTGTGGTGTGTTTAGACCAGTGCGATGTTTCCTCTGTTTGGGAACATCTGTATGATGGGCAGAAGATGGATAAAACTTTTTCCCCCTAGGGGAAGAAAGTTTGGTAGGACATTTCCTACGAACTGGGAAAGAGGAAGGCGTAGAACAGCCTCTGGAAACAGGGATGTCAGTGGTTAACCGAGCAACTTGGAGTAAAAACTCCTTGTTAAAAAGATTTTCTCCAGTGCAAGGAGTATTTCCCAGTCGTTCTTGTGCCCATTTGTCCAAATCTGAAGCCTGGAGCCAGGCTTTACGTCTTGCCCCTATAGCTATAGCAGAAGTTCTGCTAACAGACTCAAAGGAGTCTAGGGAAGCACGGGTAAGGAACCTAGAGATGTTTTGAGCATGACTAACCAGTAAGGAATAGTCTGCTCTTTTGGTCTGCTTTTGAAGAAAAGGAGTCAAAAACAGTAATTTCTTTGTGACCTCTTCAAGCGATAATCCCATATAGAATATATATGAGAGGATTCTTAATGAAAGCATGGATGCCTGGAAGGTTTGGCATCCAAAGGCATCTAAAGTCTTAGACTCACGACCTGGCGGATAAGAAGAGTGCTTTTTAGTACTCTTAATACGCCTCATTGCTGATTCTACAACAATGGAATGATGAGGAAGTTGAGTCTTTTGAAAACCTGGAGAGGGGGGCACCTGATATAGAAGATCAGTTGCCCTAGAAGGTGGGGGTACTGTTAAAGGGGTTTCCCACATTCGAAGGAGGAGATCCTGCAAGGTCTGATGCAAAGGAAGCATGATGTTCTCCTTTGAACTCCAGGGAACATACAGGGATTCTGTATTCCCTGGTGTAGGATTCTGACCAGGTACAGAAATGGCAAGTGACTTTGCCATATCAAGCAGGAATGCCTGAAAAGAAAAATCCCCAGAGGGAAACCCTCTAGAAAGAGGAGGACAGGCTAGATCTGTTGAAGAACTAGCATTAGCACCCAGGGATCTATCCAAATTTAGAGGTATAGAAGACCTTAAAGGGCGGAGTATCGGATCCTTAGAGGATGGTTGCCGGTACCGCAGGAGGTCGGGACCAGCAACAGTCGGTAGCACATCGTCCATGCAAGGGATCGATTCCAAACTCGGTACCGAGGGAAGTGAGCCTGATGAGAGAAGCATGGAAGGTACCAACAGCAATGGTAATGTGGATACCGGTACCGACTGCGGCACCGTATCCGATACCGGTGGATGAAGGCCAGCCGGTGACAGCTCTAACGGTATTGAAGAAACCAAGAGTGCCGGACATAGATCATTGGAACCGAGCCTTCGGTACTGTCCGGTATCGGTACCAAGGCGAGTCGGTACCCAGTCATCCAGACTGGAGATCGATTCCAGACTCGGCATCGAGGGAAGCGAGTCTATCGATGCACGTCTGGAGGGTACCGGCGTCGGTACCAGTACCGGTACCGGGATCGATACCGATACTGAAAGATCGGTCTGTAGCGTATCCAATGGGCCCGCAGCCGAGGACGCCAGACTACGATCTCTGGTGAGGAATGTTTCATCCAACACCATTGCCGATGCCGGGGTATCGGTACCGCTCGAAGCGGATGCCACCACCGAGCATGGCTCAGGTATGTTCGGAGAGGGGTGAACCTCAGGAACAACCTGAAACCCCACTAAGGCTTTGGAGGCCGAAGACTCCCACCGGGGTTTTAAAGCCAGTGAATCCTCGAGGGCAAGGCCAGAGGCTTCTCAATGCTGTGCATGAGATCTACCACTCGAGGGCTGGCTAGTCTTAACAGACTGTTTTTGGGTTACCTGATCCTGTGAAGAAGAAACAGTGGTCGGTGCCCTGAAGTTAAATGGGGACCGCGTATCGAGGTGAACTCGATGCTGAAGACTTCTTCCGACTATACTGCTGCAGGAGGGACACTCCAGCGGATAGTGATCAGGACCCAAGCAGGTTAGACACCAATTATGAGTGTCTAAAATTAATTTTGTACTGCCACAGTTTGTACATTTCTTAGGGAAAGTGGCTGGCGGTTCCATGAAGGACAGTAAGTAGGCCTAGCAGGCCGAAAAAACCGTTAGGCACTAACAAGGAAAAAAGTATTCCTTAAAAAGGAAAAATTTTTAAGAAAAAAGAAAAGAAACACCGGCGGTACCGGTGGCCAAAAAATAAAAGAAGAATTTTCTGCGGTGACAGGAGGACGTCCTGCCGGCTCCGCGGAAAAACGAAAACTGAGGAGAGGCAGTTGGGAAAGGCGGGAAGGCAGCACGCAGGCATGTTGGGATGCTTCCAAAAGCGTTCTGATTGGACGCTGGGGAGCATTCCCGCGCAGACTCCGTCGGTACCAACGTACCCATATGTGAAAACTCATTCCTGCTTGTTCCTGGAGATGTCCAGGCTCCAATAAATAAAATATATGCAAGACACTGGATGTTAGTCCTGGTTCTACTCTTTTGGCTGAAAAACTTGTCTTGGAGTTTTGCCTGATCTGAGATCCACTCACAGAGATGCCCCACCTGTCCTCTAGTCGAACTATAGCTGCTTTATCTAGTCCCTACACTCAAGGGTTTCAAAATGGATTGACTCACAATATTAGTCTGTACAATGATGGCGTCAATCATGTGCCAGGTCTTGCAGGGGAACTCCATCCCAGGCCAAATTGGACACACTTTCCAGGGCACTTGAGGGCCACTGGCTTCCCTCAGTTTGTTTTCATCAGCAAATAGACGGTCTTGCCTGCAGCTATCCGGATTGTTTTCTCTCAAGCTAGAAGCCAGGATTTCTAGATGGATGTTTCCCCGAAAACTAGTCAAGAAACGCTTTAAAATTAGTCTTATTACTTTTTTTTGTTAACTAGTTTATTTTGTGCAAGAAAAACAATTTTTGTTGCATCTCTGCCGCCACAAATTTGAGGCTCATTTCTTGTAGTCCAGAATAAAGTTCCACAATAAGTTTTTGTATTTCATATTGAAAGTCTATCATAGTTGCACAAGACTTTCTTTGTTCATGTTCCCTGATAAGGAGAAGGTCTCAACGGGTGCTTCTACTGAACACACTGCATCACATGATCTGCCGCTGTTCTTTCCTAAGGATAACTGTCCTGCTCACTGACCATGTTCCCACACAGCACAGTAATAGCTAAGATAATGATGAAAACCTCCTATACTGTACATAAACGTTATTTAATCACCACAGGAGTCAAAAAGAAGCACGGAAGCGGTCAAACATTACCTTTCTTCTTTGTTTTCCTTTTCACTTCAGTAGTTGATCCTGCCAGAGCAAATGCAAAGTCTGCATCTTTCTGGAAACTACAAGAAGTTGCTTCTGTCAAAAAAAAAATTTAAAAGTTGATCGCTGAGTCATATATAAAAATACTATTATTCAAAGTATCTATTCAGATCTAAAGATGTCAGTATATCATCAGATATTTCAGTTAAAATAAGGTGATGATTGGGGTCTTCAAACAAGAAAAGCCATGCTGAACCAGACCAACGTCCACTGAGACCAGCATTCTGTCTCCGACAGTGGCAAGTCCAGATCACAAGTATCCAGAAAATCCCAAAAAGTAGGTCTAATTAGAAATAAGCAATGGCTTTCCCAAATCTAGTAGGCTAATGATTTTTTTTTTACTTTTCTCCAGGAAGTTTCTTTTGAATCCCACTACATTAGTCACCTTGACCAAATCCCTCCAGCCACAGATTCCACAGTGTAATTGTGTGTTGGGCAAAAAAAATACTTAATACAATTTATAACCTGCTTGTTAGTTTTATGGAGTGCCCTTTTGTATTAGTGTTGCTTGAAAGACTCTTGGCAAAATTAAAAAGTCATAGGATAGGGGACAGTGTGCTACTGTGGATCAGGAATTGGTTAAAAGATGGAAAGCAAATAAGGTTAAATGGACAATTTTCTCAATGGAGAAAGGTGAATAGTGGAGGTATCCCAAGGGTTTGTGCTGGGCCCACTGCTTTTTAACATATTCCCACTTCCAGGTCATTAATGAATAACAAATGAGGTGATCAAAACTGCAGATGACGCAAACGTATTCAAAGTTGTTAAAACACAAGAGGATTGTGAAAAATTGCAAGAGGACCTTGATAAATTGGAAGACTGGACATCCAAATGGCAGATAAAATTTAATGTGAACAAGTGCAAAGTTATGCATTTAGGGAAGGACAACCCAAACTACGGTTATATAATGCAAGATTCCACATTAGGAACCACAACTAAGGAAAAAGATTTAGACATCATCATGGATAATATGTTGAAACCCTCCACCCAGTGTGCAGCGGCGACCAAGAGAGCAAATAGGAATCATAAAGAAAGGAAGGGAGAATAAAACCAAGAATATTATAATAATTTTGTATCGTTCCATGGTGCGACAGCACCTTGAATATTGTGTGCAATTCTAGAAGCCATATCTTTAAAAGGATATAGCAGAATTTGAAAAGGTAGAGAGAAGAGCCACCAAAATGGTAAAGGGGATGAAAGGATACCCCTATGAGTAGAAGCTTAAAAGGTTGGGGCTCTTCAACCTGGAAAAGAGAGGACTGAGGGGAGATATGATAGAAGTCTATAAATAAATGAATGAATGAAGTGGAATGGGTCAACGTACACCATCAAAAAGTAGAAATTCTAGGGAAAATACCATGCAGCTACAATGTAACCCATTTAAGACTAATAAGAGAAAATATTTTTTCACTCAACGCATAATTAAAGTCTGGAATTTGTTACCAGAGGATGTAGTAAAAGCTGTTAGTGTAGCTGGGTTTAAAAAAGGTTTGGACAAGTTACTGGAGAAAAGATCCATAAAACATTATTAAAGAGGACCCAGGAAATCCACTGCATTATCCCAGGCCAAACATTGTGGAATCTGTGTACCTTTCTGGGAACCTGCCAGGTACTTGTGACCTGGATTGGCCACTGTTGGAAACAGCATACTGGGCTTGATGGACCTTGGTCTGACCCAGTATGGCATTTCTTATGCTCCTATGTTCTGATGAAAAGTTATTTAATCATTCCACTCCACTCATGATTTTATAACTTCTATCATATTTCCTCTCAGTCATTTTTTTCCCAACCTGAAGAATCTTAACCAGTTTAGCTTTTCTTTATAAGCAAAATGGTGAAATTAGGCCTTATCTGCTAATTTTCTTTCCTTTAGTCCCTCCAATCCAGTCCTGACTATTGGGTTTTATTCCCCTTCCAGCAGATGGAGACTGAGAATTCTAGGCTTCTCATGATGACATCACATAAAGACCAAACTTTTCCCACTTATCCAATATTTTAATGAACAATCAGAAGCAACGAGCACCAATGGCAAGACCTCCCCCCCCCCCACCCCATAAAGCGTAGTTACTCACCTGTAACAGGTGATCTCCAGGGAACAGCAGGAATAAGTCTTCACATATGGGTACCATCAACACCGACGGAGCCTGCGCGGGAACGCTCCCCAGCTTCCAAAAGGAAAGCTTTTGGGAGTATCCCACCACGCATGCGTGCTGCCTTCCCGCCCAACTACCTCTCTCACTTCAGTTGAGTTGAAAGCTGAGACCAAAAGGAGAGAAGTAGAAGAAAAATAGAAAGAGAGAAAAAAACAACTCCTAGGGGAGGTGGGTGGGTTGTGAAGACTTATTCCTGCTGTTCGCGGAGATCACCTGTTACATGTGAGTAACTACGCTTTCTCCAGGAACAAGCAGGAATGTAGTCTTCACATATGGGGACTCCCCAGCTAAAAGTGCCTAGGGATGACCCCAGCATGTTACGTATCTATGTAAGATGGGCCATGCTTCCTCCCAGGGACCTCAGGCATCCAACAGTGGATGGTGGGAAGGAGTTGATCTAGGAATGGAAGAGATGCTGTAGAACAGCCTGACCGAACAAGGCATCCCGACGGGAGTCCTTGTCTAAACAATAGTGGGCAGTGAAAGTATGCACAGAAGCCCAAGTTGCTGCTTTGCAGATCTCATCAAAAGCAACTGAACGAAGATTGGCTGTTGAGGCTGCCATGGCTCTAACATTATGAGCCGTGACATGGCCTTCAAGAGGGATTCCTTTACTGATAGGTAAACGAAATACAGTCTGCAATCCACTTAGAGAGAGTTCTTAGTAACTGGAAGTCCCAAATGAGAAGGATCAAAAGCAACAAAGAGTTGAGAGGACTTTATATGTTGCTGTGTTCTTTGTAAGTAAAAAGCTAGAGCTCTTTTACAGTCCAAAGTATCAAGGTTCCTTTCTGCATTTGATGCATGAAGCCTTGGAAAGAACACAATGGTAGATCGCTTGGTTTAGATGAAAAGGCGAGACCACCTTTGGCATAAAGTGTGGATGAGTCCTAAGGACTACCTTATGATGGAACCTTGTGTAAGGAGGATCAGCCACTAGTGCTTGCAACTCACTGATGCAACGTGCTGATGTGATTGCAATGAGAAAGATAACTTTCCAAGAAAGGAATTTCAAGGAGGTAGTAGCTAAGGGTTCGAAAGGCGGCTTCATGAGCTGACCAAGAACTAAATTTAAGTCCCATGCCACAGGAGGTGGCTTAATGGGAGGCTTAGTTAGCAGAAGACCTCTCATAAATCTTGCTATAAGAGGATGGGAGGAAATAGGCTGTCCATTTAGGGGCTTGAAGGAAGCTGCAATAGCACTCAAATGGACCCTCACTGAGTTCGTCTTAAGTCCTGCATTGGATAAATGAAGGAGATACATCAGTAAAGATTCCAGAGGTATGGCAATGGGGTTAAGACCCTTCTGCAAGCAACATATGGTAAACCTTTTCCACTTGAAAGCGTAAGAGCGTCTTCTGGATGGCTTCCTGGAAGCATAAAGGATATCCTTTATTTGCTGAGGGAGGTTAAGATCATGGAGATCTACGCCTTCAGCAACCAAGCCCTGAGATGCAGAGACTGGGGATTGGGATGCCATAACATTCCATCCTCCTGAGATAGGAGATCTGGAGCAGACCCTAACTCCAGGGAGGGAGCTTGAGAGAGATGTAGAAGCAGAGGGTACCACACTTGCCGTGGCCAATGTGGAGCTATGAGAATCATATGGCCTCTGTCTCTCTGAAGCTTGAACAGGGTTTTGGGAATTAGGGGACTGGGTGGAAAGGCATACAGGAAGTCTTGACCCCAGTAAAGGAGGAAAGCATCCCTGGCCTGAGCCGGCATTCTGGAACAGAACCGGGGAAGTTTGGCATTCCACGGACTTGCAAAGAGGTCTATGTCCAGGGTTCCCCAAATTTGAAAAATCTTGGCCACCTGGTCTGCATGCAGAGACCACTCGTGTGGAAGCAGAACTCGACCAAGTCTGTCTGCCCAAGAGTTTTGTATGCCTGGAAGATACACTGCCAGGAGATGAATCTGATACTCTCTGGCGAGGGCCCATAGTCGCAAAGCTTCATTGCAAAGCGACAGAGAGCCCGTTCCCCCCGCTTGTTCACGTAGAACATGGCTACTTGATTGTCCGTATGAATGAGGACTGTCTTGTAGCTGAGCAGGGTGTGGAACACTCGAAGAGCAAGGAAGATTGCTCTGAGCTCTAAGAGATTGATATGTAGATGAGTCTCCTGTGGAGACCAGGTGCCTTGGGTGGAGAGGTCTTGCAGATGAGCTCCCCAACCCATCGGAGAAGCATCTGTTGTGAGAGTTGCCTGGGGTAAGGGTTGTTGAAAAGGGGACCCCAGCAACAGGTTCTGAGTGGACCTCCACCACTGGAGGGACAAAATAAGGCGACTTGTGTTTGCTATTTTGTCTGACAGGCATCCTGATGCCTGGGTCCATTGAGCGGATAAAGTCCACTGGGCTGCCCTCATATAGAGGCGAGCATAGGGAACCACATGCACAGTAGCCACCTCCCTGATGAAGTCCTGAAAGGAAATGTCCTCTGGAGGAGACATCCTGCGTTTAGGGGAGGAAGGCTCCTCCGGGAGAAGTATTCCTGCATCGACAGAACTGTCAGAATCCTCAGATTCCTCTGAGGACTCGAAGTACCTTCTGTCGGGATGCTCTTGAAGAGCCCGATACCTGTACTGACCGAAGTCGGTACACCAAGGTGAGTCGGTAGTGGTGTAACGGTACCGGAAGGCATCGCATGACTGGGTGCTGGCAATGCGGACGCCGATGTCAATGCCGATGCTGTCAGTACCGGTGCCAGAGTCGGTGCCGGTTGAATTGTCTGACGCGGTTCCGAGGGTGTCAATGCCGCAAGGAGAGCCGCCAGACTGCGTTCAATAGCCAGGACCCCTCTGGTCTATCGACGCTGCTGATGCCTGGATGTCGGTACCAGAGAAGACCGCCGGTACCCCAGAGCATGGCACCAGTAGTTCTGCCGAGGTCGAGGCCTCGAGAACATCCTGGAGCCCCGATAATGCTTTGGAAGCTGAAGCCTCCCACCGGGGCAATTTTGCTGGTGCAGAATCCTCAAGGGCAACGCCAGAGGCATCTCGATGCTTAGGAGATCTACCCTTTGAGGACCGGCTAGATTTATGTTTAGTTACCTGAGATCCACGGGAGGAAGACGAAGCCCTGGAAGACGTCGATGCCACCGAAGCTGCATCAGAGGGAAACAGGGTACTGAGCTTGGCAGCTCGGTTCTGTTGACCTCTCTTGGACATCATGGCACAGGCCATACATTCCGAGATGGAATGGTCAGGACCTAAACATTTCAGACACCACTCATGGGTGTCGGTGACGGAGATGATACCGCCACACTTGGTGCACCTTTTAAAACCCGAAGAGGGTTTTTCCGTTGTGGAAAAAATCTTGGGCCTAAGGCCCAAAATGGCGCGTGCACCTGGAAAAAAAATGGGGAAAAGTACTAAGAAAAATTTTTTTTTCTTTCTTAAGAAAAGAAAGAAAGAAAGAAAACAGCAGTACCGGTAAAGCGTCGAGGAAGGCAGATGCGACCACAAAAAAGAAGGAAAATTTTCCGCGGTGACAGGAACACGACCTGCTGGCTCCGCAGAAAACGAAGAACTGGAGAGAGGCAGTATGGAAAGGCGGGAAGGCAGCACGCAGGCGCTGTGGGATGCTGCCATAAGCTTTCTAATTGGACGCTGGGGAGCGTTCCCGCGCAGGCTCCGTCAGTACCGACGATACCCATATGTGATGACTACATTCCTGGAGATTGCAGTTTAACACAAAATAAAAAGAATTATAAATTGTATAATTGGGTGCTATGAACTGTGCAGTGGTTCTAACTTTTCCTTTTAGCTCCTTGGTGTGCAAGCATCTTGCATATGGTGAAATTAGACCTTATCTGCTAATTTATGTTCCTTGAGTAACTCCAGTCTAGTCCTGTACCTCTGGATTGTCAACCTTCTCCAGCTGTTTGGAGACTGAGCATTTCATCTTTTGATGACATCAGCGTACTTACGCAGCTGGCACCATCTACCAGCCCCAGTAACCTATTGGCAAAGCAGACTCACAGGAGGAACAAATAAATAGCCAAAACGTATAGCCCCAGTCTTTAGAAATCTTGGGTTCCGCACCCCTAGTAGACCCCTGTTGTTCCCCTCCCCTCCCCCCCCCACCCCAGACGAGGAGGTTTTCCTGTGACCTGCCTAGTTGAACCAAAACAAATGCCCCAATTCAATAACTGGTAAACTAAACTGTTAGCGTGAAAGGCCAAAGCATAACAGACAGCACTCCTGTCTGAACTTGACCAACTCAAACACCAGCATCGCCTCTCACTAACCCCCCCCCCCTCCCGAATCCTACAAGCTCATGGTAAAATTCTTCAAAGCCGGGGTCACAATGCTGAATATTATAATCAATCAGGGAGGGCTCCGGGACTGAACTGGAGTTACTCAAGGAGCATCAATTAATAGGAAATTCTAATTTCACCTTCCTTATAATCCCTCCAGTCCAGTCCCGTACCTCTGGGATATAACAGAGCAATTCTATTGATGGGAGGGGCCCACAAATCCAGCCTGAAGGACTGCCACCCCGAATCTGGCGTCCCCTGCTGCCTGCACATCCAGACAATAATGTTTTGCAAAAGTGTGTAGGGAAAACCACGTGGCTGCCTATAAATCTCTGCCAGCAGTACCACACTACATTCTGCCCACAAGGCTGCCTGAGCCCTGGTCGAATGAGCTTGTAGCCCTGCTGGCACCAGCTTTCCCTTCAACATGTAGGCCGATGCTATCACTTCTGCAATCCACCTAGAAAGGAAGGCCTTGGCCGCTGCCTCTCCTTTGCATGGCCCCCCAAAGAGTATAAATAAGCGATCCGATTTACGGAACGAAGCTGTACTTTTCAAATAATGCCGGAATACCCTCCTGACATCTAATAGACGCAACTGCATATCTGCGGCTCCCTCCCGGCCGCTCAAGAGCACAGATAGACCAACAAGCTGATTCAAATGAAATGCCAATATGACCTTGGGCAAAAAGGAAGGCACCGGCCGGAGTACGATCTTCTCTTTTGTAAAGGAGAGGAAGGGTTCCCTGCATGACAGAGTTTGAAGTTCCGAAGTTTTCCAGGCCGAGCAAATCGCTACCAAATACTATCTTAAGCATCAAATCCTTAAGCGAGGAGACACTCAAAGGCTCAAAAGGCTTCCTTGTCAGTGCTGCCAATACCAAATTGAGATCCCAAGAAGGGATGATCGACTGCCTTGGGGGAAAGGGTTACTGTACTGCCCTCAGAAAGTGAACTACATCCAGGTGTGCTCCCAAGGACATACCCTGGATTCTCTCCCAACAGCAAGCAATAGCTGCCACCTGCACCTCCCGTCTTGACTACTGTAACCTGCTCCTTGCTGGTCTCCCTTTGAATCATCTCTCTCCCCTTCAATCTGTTCAACACTCCGCGGCATGGCTAATCTTCCACCAGCCTCGTCATGCCCATATTATTCCTCTTCTCAAGTCACTTCACTGGCTCCCTATCCATTTCCGCATCCAGTTCAAACTTTCTCCTGCTGACCTATAAATGCATTCACTCTGCGGCTCCTCAGTACCTTTCTTCTCTTATCTCTCCTTACAACCCCCTTCAGGAACTCCGCTCTTCTAGCCAACTGCTTCTATCCGTGCCCTTCTCTCCTACTGCCAACTTTGCTCCTTTCACCTTGCTGCACCTTAAGTCTGGAACAAACAACCTCTGTCTGTATGCCAGGCACCTTCTCTAACCCTCTTCAAATCTAGGTTGAAAGCTCACCTCTTCGCTGCTGCCTTTACATCTTGACTCATCTGATATCCTTCCCCCCCCTCCCCATTTTACCCATTAGATTGTAAGCTCTGATGAGCAGGGATTGTCTCTTACTTGTCTGTGCAGCGCTGCGTACGACTGGTAGCACTATAAAAATGCTAAGTAGTAGTAGCAGTAGTAGTAATTTGAGGCCAAGCCTTTCTCAAAACTTGCCTGCAGAAAAGCTAACATGTCTGGTACTGTAGCTAAGAACAGCCTACACTGCTGATCGGCACCATCAGGCTTCAAAAATGCACCAGACCCGGACATAGGAAAGAGGTGGATCTCTTCCGAGCTTTCAGTAACATTGCTATCACTGGACCTGAATAGCCACCCCTCTTCAACAGAGTCCTTTCAATAGCCATGCCATAAGTGAGAATCGATCCACCTGAGGCATTCACACCAGGCCCTGGATAAGGAGGTCCACCCAGGCCGGCAAACATCAAGGCCGGTCCGCCTTCAGACGCACCAGGTCAGCATACCATGGGCGCCTTGGCCAGTTTGGGGCAATTAGGATTACCATTCCCCTGTGAGCCTCGATCCATTGTACGATGCAGCCTAGCAGCGTCCATGGGGAGGGGGGGGGGGGAAACCTATAGGATGCCCTCTGTGGGCCACCTTGCACCAGGGCATCCAGGCCCTCCGACATCCTCTCTCCTTCTGCTGAAAAATCAGCTCGACTTGGCTGTCAAACATTGCCCATGAGATCCATGATCGGCATGCCCCATCTCCTCATCACCTGCAAGATGACTTCGTGGCAAAGCGTCCATTCCCAAGGGTCCACAAACTCTGCTCAGGACATTTGCTGTCACATTTTCTGTTTACGGAACGTGTGCTGCCGAAAGCGCTTGAAGATGTTCTTCTGCCCATGCTAGTAGCGCCTCTGACTCTTCTTCCAAGCCCACCCTGCCCATGCTGCCTTGCCAATTGATGTAGGCCACCGTGGTCACATTGTCTGAGAAGACCCGAATAGCCCTCCCCTGCAGCCAGGGCCGAAACCTCTGGAGATCCAGGAAGTCTGCCCACATCACGAGCCTGTTTATAGACCTATTTATAGATCTGCCTACAGATCTCACTGCAATATGTCCTTTGCAGTGAGCCCCCCAGCCCGACAGACTCATGTCCGTTGTCAGTGGTATCCAGCATGGTGATTCAAGAAGCATCCCCACTATCAAGTTCTCAGGTTGCAGCCACCACTGAAGAGATCTCCTCTCTGCAATGGTCACATGTGTGCTCTTACCCATGGCACAAGTTCAAGAGTTGCTGCCATGGTTCCTAGCAGCTGTAAGTAATGCCAGGCTGTCGGGTCCTTCCTCTCTAGGAATTGATGCACCAGCTGTCGCAGTCCTTGGGCCTGTTGCCTCGGAAGGGACACCTTTCTGCTGTGGGTGTCAAAGTCCATCCCTAGGTATTCGAGCTCATGTGCCGGCACCAAGCGACTCTTGGGCACATTGATTAACCAGCTGAGCTACTGCAGGAACTCCACCACTTGTACTGTCGTGCGTTCGCTTTCTACTCTCAACTTTGCCCGAATGAGCTAGCTGTCAAGATAAGGATGCACCAGGACCCCTTCCTGGCAAAGCGCCACCGCCGCTGCCACCGCCACCATTATCTTGGTGAAGGGTATGGGGAGCTGTTGCTAGGCCAAAACGACAACGCTCGGAACTGAAAATGTCCCATGGGCACCATGAAGTGGAGAAACAGCTGATGTTCTGGGCAGATAGAAACTCTCACCGCCACTATATTTCCATGTGAAACAGGGCACCCTTAGACACCGATTCTTGTGCTTGAGGTTTAGAATAGATCAAATGGAGCCCTCCTTTTTGGCCACCACAAAATAAATTGAGTACCGACCCAATCTGCACTGTTCTTTGGGAACTGGCACTACGTCTCCCAGCTATAGAAGACGTGTCAGGGTGGCCTTCACTGCCGCAGTCTTGCCGCGCGCTGTACGAAGGATGGGCCTAGCAGTCTTGCAAACTTTAAGGCATAGTCCGCCCAGATCACCTCTAACACCCATTGGTCGGGCATGATTTGGACCCAGGTAGGGTAGAACTCCTGTAGCTGGCCTGCTACGGACTTGCCCTATCACCTGGGCTTCACTCTTTCATTGTGCCTTTTTAGGCCCAGAGGATGAGGAAACATAATAGCCCCACTCTGTCCCCCGAAACCCTTGAAAATTCTGATTACGCATGGGAAATCGTCCCCTCTGGTAAGGTGCAAACTGTACGGAGCAGAAACGCCTGAAATCTCTTGGCTGACCCCATGGTGGTGGCGAGTTGCGGATCTGCTTCGGTTTGTCCTTGGGGAGACACTCCCCTTTGGACTCGCCCAACTCTTTCACCAATTTCTCCAAGTTCTCTCTGAATAAAAGCTTCCTCTTAAACATACGTTTGCTAAGCCGGGCTTTGGAAAAAGCCATCTGCTTCCCAATTCCATAGCCAGAGATAGCGACGAGCTGCCACCACCAAGGCCTTACTCTTTGAGAGCCCCCTAATCAGATTGTAGAAGGCATCTGCAAGGTACGCAGCTCCCGTCTCAAGCTTAGCCACCATTGCTGTTAAATCTGGTGCTGCGCCCCCTGGCTCCAGCACCCCCTGCAACCACCGCAGGCAAGCTCTGGCAATCCAGGCCCCACACAGAAGCTTGTAAAGAGAGGGCATTTATATCAAATGCTTGCTTCAGTAAGGTGTCCAAACTTCCTATCCTGGACATTTTTAAGTGCCATACTACCCTCCACCAAGATCATTGTTTTCTTCGTCACGGCCGAGACCGCTGCATCCATCTTTGAAGACTGGAGTAAATCCCATTCTTGTTTGGGAAGCGGGTACAGCAAGGTCATGGTCCTTACTCCTCTGAGCCCAGCCTCCCTAACATCCCACTCATCCTGGATCATCTGTTTAACCACTCTATGAACGGGGAACACCTTTTGTGTCTTCTGAGCTGCCTGGAGCAACAGGTCCTCCAGTACCTCCTCTTTCACAGGGAGCCCTACCAGCATATTAAGCACCTTCGACTCTGCAATGAGCGCTGCCAACTCCTCCCTGTGGAACACACAGACTATTTGAGACTCCTCCTGCAGAATCTCTCCTTCTAGTTCCTCCCCGTCCATCTCCAACTCAGCTTCTGGGTCTAGGATCTCTGGCTCCTCAGAAGGCAGAGACTGCTCCCACCACTCTCCTTCAAGCCTATACCATTCAACCACCTCCATGACTGGTTCTGGTTCTTGCAGGCTCACTGGCCTCTTTCTGCCCTGGTCCTGCGCCGAAGCCAGACCAAAGGTCCCTTGTTGCCTCATGCAGAATGCCTTATGCAAAAAGAGAACCAATTCAGGTGAAAACCTCCTGTAGGGAACTCCCCCCTCTGTGCCCCGAGAAGTGGAGGGTCTGGGAGCGGTGGGATCCTTACTGTACGGTTCAAGCAGAAGCAGCTCAGTAAGCAACTCCCCGACTTCCCAGCCTGTCCCACTCTGCCCTTCCTGGGAATGGGTAGCACACTTCAAAGTTCCCGAGGAGACTGCTGACCCCAAACTTTCTGCACAACCATCCTGCAGTCCATGTTCCACTGTCTGAGCCTCCTTCTCACAGCTGCGGCAAACGCCTGCATCAGAGACGGACCCCCTCTGAGCCCACAAGTCACACTTTGGAGCCGGGCCCACAAGTCACGCTTTGGAGCCTTGCTGGCATGGACCTCCCCCCCTCACCCGGTGGACAGACCAGGTATCTCTCACAAGCAGTCACTCAGCTCTACTTCCTCTAGTGCTGGCCGCTTTTCTATGACTGCTTTTATCTTTTTTATTTTTTTGAAACAAAACTTAAAACCCTAGCCTGAAACTAAAACCAAGGCCCCGGGGACCCAAAAAACAACAAAAGCGGGAGAACCACTTTGCGCCCAGCTAGTCTTCCCCCGTCTTGCCTATTACAATACTCAGTGTGCTGCTTTAAAATTGCACGTTTCCTGCGCCGCTATCAGCTGTGCGGTCAGCAGCCAACACGCCAAAGAGAACACCTGAGGGGAAAAACTGTTCTGAACTCTCCCCACAGCTTCCTCCCATTCACCGGACCTGAAAAAGAAAGTGCTGCCTTGTTTTCTCCTCTCCCCATCTCGCGCTTAGCCTCTGTTCCCTGCTGCCGCATCGAGGTGGGAGCGCTGCAACAGTGCTGTTTGCCAGCCTGCCTTCTTTTGCGGCTGAGGGCTGTCTGCCTGCTTTTACTTCTCTCATGGCTCCTCACCCGATAACAGGTTTGGGAGCTGCTGGAGCTGTCTAGAGCAAGAAAAAGCGTAGTTACTCACCTGTAACAAGTGTTCTCCAGGGACATCAGGGATCAGTCCTCAATTATGGGTGACGTCGGCACCGACGGAGCCTGCGGGGAGCAATTCCCCAGCTTTCAAAAAAAGCCTTTGGGGTTGCTACCATGCATGCATGGTCCTCTTCCCGCCCAAGGGTGCCATCTTGCTCAGTCAGGTCCCCTAGCTCGAGCCCTACCAATTAGATGGCAAGAGAAGGACAAAAATTCAGCAACTCATCAGGGGAGGCGGGAGGGTAGTGAGGACGGATTCCTGCTGTCCCTCAAGAACACCTGTTACAGGTGAGTAACTACGCTTTCTCTTGGAAGCAGCAGGAAGTCAGTCCTCACTTATGGGACTCCCTAGCTACAGACTACCGAACCTGTAACCAAAACAGCTCAGCGAGGCAGTAAGCAGAAGCCGAAGCCCAAAGGAGCCAGAGTCCTCAGGTCCTAGGGGCGAAGCCTTCAGTAGCCATGAAGAATGGTCGGAGGGTAGGAGTTGCTTATACCCCCAAACAGATTACAGAGTACAGCCTAGCCGAAGGCGCTGTTCCGGCGGGACTCCCTCTCTAGGCAGTAATGGGCGGCAAAAGTGTTCGTGGAAGACCAGGTCGCCGCCTGGCAGATGTCCATCAGGGGCACGGAGCGCAGCGAGGCAAGCGAGGTTGCTTTGGCTCGGACCCCATGAGTGGTGACTTGACGATCCAGAGGGACGCCCGCCTTCGCATGGGCAAAAGCGATACAGTCCGCCACCCAAACTGAAAGTGTGCGCTTGATGACTGCTTGCCCTTGCTGATTGGGATCGTAGGTCACGAAAAGTCTATCAGACTTGCAGTGAGTCTGAGTACGCTGCAAGTAGAAGGCGAGGGCCTGCTTGCAGTCGAAGGTGTGGAGAGCCGCCAACACTGGCCAGCGTGGGGCCTCGGGAAGAAGGTCGGGAGCACTATCTCTTGGTTGAGATGAAAAGCCGACATGAACTTGGGAAAGAATTTAGGATGGGTCCGGAGGACCACCCTGTTCCGATAAAACCTGGTGTAAGGGGCACCAGCCATGAGCGCCTGCAGCTCACTGACTCGGAGAGCCAAGGTCAGCGCCACCAGGAAGACCACCTTCCAGGACAAATGCCGGAGCGAACATGTCGCCATCGACTCGAAGGGTGGACGGGTGAGTGGCATGAGCACCACGTTCAAGTCCCATTCTGCTGGAGGGGGACGGATGGGCAGCTTAGATAGCAGAAGACCCCGCATAAAGCGGGAGACTAACAGCTACCCTGAGAGAGGTTTTCCCTCAATAAGGAGATGGTTAGCTGATATGGCGCTCAAATGAACTCTAACAGAGTTCGACTTTAGTCCTTCCCTCGAAAGGTGGAGGAAGTACTGGAGAACCCACCGAACCGGGCATGAGAAGGGGACGATCTGGTGCTCCGAGCACCAGACGGAGAAGTGTTTCCACTTAAAGGCGTAAACCCGCCTAGTGGAGTCCTTCCTTGAGGCAAGGAGGATTTCCTCAACCTCCTCCGGAAGGGCCAGAGAGGCTAGAGAGACCCGTTCAGCCGCCAGGCTGTGAGGGATAGAGAGGTTAGGTTCGGGTGCAGCACCCGACCCTCTTCCTGCATTAGAAGGTCCCTGGCCGAGCCCAGGGGAACCGGAGGCTCAGTTGACAGCTGGAGCAGGAACCAAGGCTGCCGAGGCCACGAGGGGGCTACAAGGATAAGTGATGTCCCGTAATGTTGAGCTTGAACAGCGTCCTGGCAATGAGGGGAAAAGGAGGGAATGCATATAGAAGACTGGAGGACCAGTCTAGGAGAAATGCATCAGGGCCCTCCCCGTCCGGGTACAGTAGCGGGCTGCAAAAGCGAGGAAGCTGCGTGTTCTGGGGGCTGGCGAAGAGGTCCATCGCTGGAGTGCCCCAGCGGAGAAACAGCCAGCCTGCCACTGTGGGATTCAGCCACCACTTGTGGGGGCGAAGGATTCTGCTGAGTCTGTCTGCCAGACCATTCCCCTGACCCGGGAGGTACGCCACCCTGAGGGACATCCTCTTTCGGGTGATGAAAGAGCAGATGAGGACCGCTTCCCTGCAGAGGGAGCGTGACCCCCGTGCCCCCTTCCTTGTTGATGTAGAACATCGCTACACGGTTGTTGGTCTATACTAGAATCAACTTCCCGCTGAGGAGATCGACAAAGGCCCTCAGGGCCCAGCGGATGGCCCGTAGCTTGAGCAGGTTTATCTGCTGCTGAGCCTCTGTGGATGACCATTGCCCCTGAGTGCAGAGAGACCCGCAATGGGCTCCCCACCCTAACAGGGAAGCATCTGTAGTCAGCACCACATTGTGACGTGGGGGTCTGAAAGGGCGATCCACGCAGGAGGTTGCGGGTGTTCTGCCACCAGTTCAGGAACAAGCGGAGGTCAGGGAGAACCCTGACCAGGTTCGTGAGATGTCCAAGGGACTGGCTCCATTGGGCACTGAGACACCACTAAGCCATCCACATGTGCAGGCGAGAGTAGGGAACCACATGTACGGTCGAGGCCATGTGGCCCAGGAGACGTAGCATGAACCGAGCGGTGACCTGGTGGGCGCTTTGGACGTGAGCTGCCAGAGCTTGAAGGCAGACGCGCCCCAATGAACTTGAGAACCTGCACTGGCTCAAGGTGAGACTTCGGGTAGTTGACCAAGAACCCCAATCTCTCCAAAAGGAGGGCAGTGCGCGACATCGCTTGCTGGGCGTCCTCGACGGAGGAGCCCGTAATGAGCCAGTCGTCGAGGTAGGGAAAAACCAGCATGCCCCGGCGCCGAAGGTGAGTGGCGGCCACAACGAGGCACTTTGTGAAGATCCGTGGGGCGGACACAAGGCCGAAGGGGAAAACCCTGTACTGAAGTGCTCTCCCTGCACCCTGAAACGCAGGTACGGCCTGTGTTGAAGGTGGATCAAGATATGGGCGTAAGCGTCCTTTAGATCCAAGGAGCATAGCCAGTCGCCCTGCCGGAGGAAGGGCAGCGGCACGCCAAGAGATAACATCTTAAATTTCTCCTGCACCAGGAACTTGTTTAGCCTGCGGAGGTTGAGGATGGGCCACAGAGCACCCCCCCCCCACCCGACTTTTTCAGAATGAGGAAGTTACCAGGAACAATAGCCCCGACCTCGAAGGTTGGGAGGGACCTTCTCGACTGCCCTTTGGGCAAGGAGGGAGTGTAATTCCTGCTGCAGCAGAAGCTGGTGTGGGGGGGGGGGGGGGAGTCGAGGAGGCTCCGCTGGGGAGAAAAGGGATGGGAGCCTGTCGAAATGGAGGCAATAGCCCTCTCAGATAACCTGGAGGACCCAAGTACCCGAGGTGATAAGCGCCCACGATGGGGCGAAGCAGGACAGGCGTCCCCCCACTGGCTGCTGTATCGCCGGAGGGCAAGGGGCCATGCCGCTGGCGTCAAAACCCCTGAGTGGGTTGCGGGGGTCCGGTGTTTGGGCCTTCAGGCCCTTTGGTTTAAGGTGCCCCTGGCATGGCTTTCCCTGCGCCGGCGTGGTCGGCGTGGGGGTAGCCGGGTATGGCGGATAGCCACGAAACTGGAGACCTTTCCTGGGGAAGAAGGGCTTCTTGGTTGGCTGCTTCTTCCGAGGCAGAGTGGAGGTCTTGCAGGAGAGACGGGTCCTGGTAACGAACTCCATCTCAATCTCCGCAGCCTTCTCCTCCATCGGCTTACCAAAAAGCTGTTCGCCGAGGCAGGATACGTCCAGGAGCTTCTCCTGCACCCATTGTTCCAAATCAGAGGACTGGAGCCAATCTTGGTGGCGGGCGCCAATGCCCATGGCCACCACCCAAGCCAATGTCTCGAAGACATCATAAGAGGCTTGAGAGATGTATTTGAAGCAGTTGGCCACTGATTTCAACAGGGCGCGGAATCTGTCGAGGGGCTCTCCTTCGAGGCCCATGGTGAAACCTCCCAGCTCCTTAGCCAAGTCACGTAGGAACATACCGATGTATAATTGATATGCCTGGATGAGACAAGAAAGCATGGAACTCTGATAGGCCATGCGGCCTAGGGCATCAAGGGCTCTCGACTCTCAGCCCGGTGGCACCGATGAGTGCAACTTCGGTCTCTTCTGCTTCCTCATGGCCGACTCCACCAACATGGAGGTGTGTGGGAGCTGGATCTTTCGGAAGCCAGGCCTGCGCTGCACCTTGTACATTGTGTCAAGGCGCTTGCTCATGATGGGGACAGAGGCTGGGGCCTCCCACATGCGGAGCAATAGCTGAGATAGGATCGGTGGCACAGGCACAATGAGGGATTCTCTGGGCGGGGACTCATACTGAAGAATATAGAGTTCTTCAGCAAAAGGGTCCTCCTTGGCCTGGGTGACCAGGCTGAGGGCCCGAGCCATGTCCCGAATAAACACCAAGAAAAAGGTGTCCTCGGGTGGTGAGCACCGCTGGAATGCAGGCGGCGAAGGGTCCGATGGAAGATCCCGGTGGATACGGGTTTCTGGGGAGGTGTCCCCATCGGACTCCCAGTTTGAAAAATCGGTCAAGGGATCCGAGCCAGGTGGGTCGTCCTGTCCGATGGCCAGCTGCTGGAGCTGGAGGCCCTGGACGATCTCGCATCCGAGGAACAAGAGGGCGAGCGAGACCAATGTTGAGGACCGTCACGAGGCCCACAGCTCTCGTGGGTTTCCTGGATGGATTTGGGTATCCCACGCGAGGCTCACTCCTCCAGCTGCTTGGAGACCGAGCTTACTGGGGTTGGTAGGTGGTGCCAGCTGCCTAAGTACGCTGATGTCATCAAAAGATGACATGCTTAGTCTCCAAGCTGCAGGGGGAGGTTGATAACCCAGAGTACGGGACTGGACTGGAGGGACGATAAGGAACCTTTGTTTGTTGTAGAATATCTATTTATATTAACACTATGCTGGTCCAGTGCGCAGTTTCAGGAGTTATGTTGGAGTGGGAGGATGTTGTGTTGAGAGTCACAAAGTCCCTGCTTGTTTTTGTTAGGGTAGAAACTGCTGTGTAGGGCTCACTGAGTCTCTCTTGTGAAGATGTAAAATTCCGGGTTGGGGCCACCAAGTCACTCTTGTTTTTGTGGAAATGAGAAGACCTGCGTTGGTGCTGTTGAGCCCCTCTTGTTTGGCACGTTTAGTGGCATGTTTACTAAGCTCCACACAGATAACTCATGTGTGGCCTCGTTACCAACTCGGGGCAGATACTGCCCCCTGTAGTTAAGATGAGTTAACATGGCAAAACAGCCACAGGTGCAAGTAACGCCACCCACTGAGGTGGCATTAGTTGCACCAATGCTATTTACGTCTCGCCTTTATGTTAGTTTCTGACATCGCAGATGCCTGCGTGTAAGAGTACTTTCTCTCACCTCTCTCTAAAGGAAAGTATAATTTTGAGAAAGAAATTCTGAAAACCTTGTAGTAATGGAAAAAGCTTGGTCCAGCTGGAAAGTGATCTTTATCTTTATTCACACATTTTATATACCGCTCTTAGCAACATCAAAGCGGTTTACAGTAACCAGAAAAATTAGGAAAAAGGCCAAGGTCAGAAAAGAAAGGAACTGCAATCACTGATAGGACAGGAATGAAGTATTATTCTCACTTCTGTCTCACTCCTGTTTCACTTCCTACTGCCAGTACACTGACTTTGTGACTGCCAGTAGGAAGTGAAACTAGAGCGAGAGAAAGCCAGAACAGAGACTCTATCAAGCAATGAAAACATCCTATGATCCAGCAAGGAGAAAGCATGGATTTACTGGGAAGGCAAGCGCTACCGATTTTGTGACTCCATTGGAGCTCTGGAAGTTGTTTCAGCGATGCGGGATAGGATGTATTTATTTATTTAACCAGTCTTATATAACACTTTATCCTACAAAGTGGTCGACAACAAGGGTCTAGATTGAACAAGTGTGGTGGGGTAACATGACGTACATAAAGACTTTGTACATTACATAAAGTCTTTGGACATTTGGTACTTATTCTCCTCTATGCGTGTCAGTAGGGCTTGGTGTCCTAGGTTAGGTGTGGAAAGTGTTCTGTGAACAGGAGTGTTTTGAGTGCCTTGCAGAAGTCCTTAATGTCACTTAGGGCTCTCAGTTCGTCTGGGAGGCCGTTCCAAATAGCTGGTGCCAAGAAAGACAATGCTCTGTTGGAGGTGGTTTGCTTTGTTTTCTGATATCCAGTGCCACATTTAGAATGCACTAAATGATAATCTTTTGCAATACCGGGTATTTGACGATGTGGCTTTCACACTTGGGAGTTTGCAGAAGGCTGTTTGTCTTATCAACTTACGGCACAGTAAACATTTTAGGGGAAACAGTAATCAGACTGCTTTAAAACGGAGTTACTTACCTGTAACAGGAGTTCTCCGTGGACAGCAGGATAAGTCAGCCACACTTGGTGACGTCATCTGACGGTACCGAGACGGAAGTACTCTCCATAGCTCAGAAGGGCTTGTTGCACTTCTGAGCATGAGCCAACTGGCCCCACCCCCCTGCCCGCCCCTAGCTAGCCAGTACGTCACTAGCTGAGCCTTTTGCCGCTAGGAGGCAGGCACCAGGATGGAGCCGACCCCTTCCCATGGAAGGTGGGTGGGTATGTGTGGCCGACTTATCCTGCTGTCCACGGAGAACTCCTGTTACACGTAAGTAACTCCGTTTTTCCTAGGACAAGCAGGATGAGTCAGCCACACTTAGTGCCTCCCAAGCTGCCATGTGCTGTGGTGGATGGGGGAAGGCCGAGACACTTCAGGCTGTGGTACAACATATTGTAATGAACATGTAGGCCTGTAGTGTTGATGCACGCATGTGCAGTAGCGGCATTGTGAGGGTGCAGTTACCAGGCACCGTACGACAGCTTGCAGTTGCGATGCACGCATGTGCAGAGGGTGTAGTTGCAAGGTACACCTGTGCGGTAACAGAGATGTAGGCATATCGAGCAGTGCGGGAGTCACCGCAAGCAACGGCATCAATATCACTGGCCACGATAGAGTGGTGCAAAATGGAGCTTTAATACATTACTAATAAGAGAGGCTAGAGTAGCAGACTAAGAAGACATAAGAAAGACAGAAAGGTACGCAGATGAGACCTACAGGGATATAGTCTTGAAGTCCCACCTCCAGTCTGGCAGCATCCCTGTTGCCATGGAGGAGAGAGGTCAAGTGACAGGAGAGAATCACCCTGGTGTGGCAGGAAGTGATCTTGTAACTAGGACCTGTCCTCCAGGAGATGTAAAACCCTCTCACACTGAGGATGTTTCTCCAGGGCCATGTGCCCATGAGAGAAGGGTTAGGACAGCCGTTATAGTTGGTGATTCGATCATTAGGCATGTAGATAGTTGGGTGACTGGTGGACGTGAGGACCGCCTGGTAACATGCCTGCCTGGTGCGGAGGTAGCGGACCTCACGTGACACCTAGATAAGGTCTTAGATAGTGCTGTGGAGGAGTCTGCTGTCTTGGTACATGTTGGCACCAATGACATAGGAAAATGTGGTAGGGAGGTTCTGGAGGTTAAATTTAGGCTTTTAGCTAGGAAGTTGAAATCCAGAACTTCCAGGGTAGCGTTCTCCGAAATGCTTCCCCGTTCCATGCGCAGGACCCAAAAGGCAGGCAGAGCTCCGGAGTCTCAATGAGTGGATGAGACAATTGTGCAAGGATGAGGGTTTTGGATTTGTTAGGAACTGGGGAACATTCTGGGGAAAGGAGGGGCTCTTCCGAAGGGATGGGCTTCACCTTAACCGGGATGGAACCAGGCTGCTGGCATTAACCTTTAAAAAGGAGATAGAACAGCTTTTAAACTAGATAATAGGGGAAAGCAGACAGTCGCACAAGAGCGCATGGTTCGGAAGAATGTATCCTTGAAGGATACTACCAAAAGCAGAGAGGTTCCAAAAAAGAGTAAAGTAACCCAAATGCCCTTGAGTATGGAGCAGACAGAGCTTAAAGATCCCAAATTACCCATGCCTACCAACAGCCAAATTAATATGAATAAAATACAGTATCTAAAATACTTCTATGCAAATGCTAGAAGTCTAAAAAATAAGATGGGAGAGTTAGAATATATAGCACTAAATGAGAGGTTAGAAATGATTGGAATCTCAGAGACATGGTGGAAGGAGGACAACCAGTGGGACACTGTGATACCTGGGTACAAACTATATCGTAATGATAGAGCTGATCAACTTGTTGGAGGGGCTGCGCTCTATGTTAGAGAGGGCATTGAGTCAGAAAGGATTAAAGTTTTGCAGGTAACAAAATTTGCTGTAGAATCTCTATGGATTGAAATTCCATGTAAAAAGGGGAAGGCGATGGCAATGGGGGTGTACTATCGACCGCCTGGCCAGAATGAACAAATGGATGATGAAATGCTCAAAGAAATCAAGGAAGCTAACAAACGTTACAGCACAGTAATAATAATGGGTGATTTCAATTACCCTGGTATCGATTGGGTCAGTGTCACGACAGGACATGCTAGGGAAATAAAGTTCCTAGATGAAATAAGTGACTGTTTCTTGGAGCAGCTGGTTCATGAACCGACCATAGGGGAAGCCATATTGGACCTAGTCCTTAGTGAACACCAAATAAGGTTTTTGGGGCCACTTGGCAATAGTGATCATAGCATGATCGCGTTTGATCAAATTAATGGAGGAGGGATGGTAAGGAAAACCACAGTACTACCTTTTAACTTTCGAAAGGGAGACTATGATAAAATGAGGAAAAGAGTTAAGAAAAAACTAAAAGGAGCAGTTGCAAAGGTTAAAGACTTACATCAAGCTTGGGTGTTGTTGAAAAATACTATCTTGGAAGCCCAGACCAGCTATATTCCACGCTTTAAAAAAAGTGGAAGGAAGTCCAAAAAACTGCCAGCATGGTTTAAAGGTGAGGTCAGAGAGGCTGTTGTTGCCAAAAAAGCATCTTTCAGGAAATGGAAAAAAGAGCCAAATGACGAAACCTGGAAACAGCACAAGCACTGGCAAGTTACATGCAAGGCATTGATAAGGCAGGCAAAGGAAGAATTTGAGAAGAAGCTTGCTGCGGAAGCAAAAATGCTTCATAAAGACTTTTTCAAGTGCATTCGTAGCAAAAAACCCGTGAGAGTCAGTTGGTCCATTAGATGTTAGAGGGGTTAAAGGGGCACTAAGAGGCGACAAGGCGATAGCGGAGAGACTGAATGAATTCTTTGCTTCGGTCTTTACTGAGGAAGATGTAGGAATGTTACCCATGACTGAAGTGGTATTTAAAGGTGCGGAAGAACTGAAGGAAATATCGATACATCGTGAAGATATATTACAACTATTAGATAAACTGAAGAGTAGCAAATCACCTGGGCTGAATGATATACATCCAAGGGTGTTGAAATAACTGAAATATGAGATTGCAGACCTACTATTAGTAATCTGTGAACTATCATTAAAATCATCTGTAATACCTGAAGATTGGAGGATGGCGAACGTAACACCAATTTTTAAAAAGGTTTCTGGGGTGATCCGGGAAAGTATAGACCGGTGAGCCTGACATCAGTATCGTGAAAAATGGTAGAACCATCAAAGAACAAAATTGCTGAACATGTAGATAGTCATGGCTTAATGGGAGACTGGCAACATGGCTTTAGACAAGGAAGATCTTGTCTTACTAATCTGTTATGTTTTTTTGAAGGTGTGAACAAACAGGTAGACAAAGGTGAGTCGGTTGATATAGTGTATTTGGACTTTCAGAAAGCCTTTGACAATGTCCCTCATCAGAGACTTTTGGCAAAACTAAAGAGTCATGGGATAGGCGGCAGTGTACTATTCTGGAGCAGGAACTGGTTAAAAGATAGAAAGCAGAGGGTAGGGCTAAATGGCCAATTTTCCCAATGGAGAAAGGTGAATAGTGGTGTACCCCAGGGATCTGTTCTGGGTCCGCTGCTTTTTGACACATTCATAAATGACCTGGAAAAGGGAATAACGAGTGAGGTAATCATATTTGCAGATGACACAAAACTATTTAAAGTTGTTAAAACCCAAGAGGATTGCAGAAAATTGCAAGAGGATCTTGATAAATTGGAAGACTGGGCATCCAAATGGCAGATGAAATTTAATGTGGACAAGTGCAAAGTTATGCACCTAGGGAAGAACAACCCAAACTATGGTTACACAATGCAAGGTTCCACATTAGGAACCACCACCCAGGAAAAAGATTTAGGTGTCATTGTGGATAACATGTTAAAACTCTCGGCCCAGTATGCAGCAGCGGCCAAGAGAGCAAATAGGATGCTAGGTATCATAAGGAAAGGAATGGAAAATAAAACAAAAGATATTATAATACCTCTATATCGTTCCATGGTGAGACCGCACCTTGAATATTGTGTGCAATTCTGGTCGCCGTATCTTAAAAAGGATATAGCGTTATTAGAAAATGTTCAGAGAAGAGCCACTAAAACGGTAAAGGGAATGGAAGGATACCCCTATGAAGAAAGGCTAAAAAGGTTAGGGCTCTTTAACCTGAAAAAGAGACGGCTGAGGGGAGATATATGATAGAAGTCTATAAATTAATAGCCAGGAACGTCTGGTCTATCGACGCTGCCGATGCCTGGGTATCGGTATCGGAGAAAGCAGCCGGTACCCCAGAGCATGGCACCAGTAGTTCTGCCGAGGTCGAGGCCTCGAGAACATCCTGGAGCCCCGATAATGCTTTGGAAGCCGAAGCCTCCCGTCGGGGCAATTTTGCCAGTACAGAACCCTCAAGGGCAACGCCAGAGGCATCTCGATGCTTGGAAGGAGATCTACCCTTTGAGGACTGGCTAGAATTATGTTTAGTTACCTGAGATCCATGGGAGGAAGACGAAGCCCTGGAAGACGTCGATGCCACAGAGGCTGCAGAGGGAAAAAGGGTGCCGAGCTTAGCAGCTCGGTTCTGTCGACCCCTCTTGGACATCACTGCACAAGCCATACACTCCGAAATGGAGTGGTCAGGACCTAAACATTTAAGACACCACTCATGTGTGTCGGTGACGGAGATGGTACCGCCACACTTGGTGCACTTCTTGAAACCCGAAGCGGGTTTTTCCATGATAGAGGAAATTTCGGGCAGGTACTTGAGATCTGAACTGGCAACTGTTGGAAACTGAGCTTGGACTCTTGGTCTGACCCAGAACGGCATATTTTATGTTCTTTTTTTTTTAAATATTTTTATTTATTGAACATTCGCCACATGTAAATAGGTACAATTTGCCAACTTCAACCAACTAAATGTTATACATGAGGAAAATGTAAATTTCAATATTGTATAAAAGCAATACAAACACTCTGCAAGAACTTTAGATTCACTGGCCCCCACCGCTCCCCCCCCTGTATAACCCGGGAGCGCCACCCCTCTCTCCACCCCACCCCTCCCCCCCCTCCGACCCTTGGGTGAATCCCCCCACCCCCCCCGCCCCAACCCACCCTAGCACCCCTACCCCCCCTACCACGCCCTATCCTCCTTCCCCCCCCTACCCCCCCCCTCTTGTATGCCCACCCGAGAGGGCTCAGAGTGGGTCACCCCCCCCCTGCAAATACGTAAGCAACAAGCACCATTGATCCTGAAAGTGGGCACGCCGTTGGCGCCTAATCGCGGTCAACTGCTCCATCAATACAATCCGTCTGAGCCTACGTTGCCAAGAGACGAGACCCGGTAGCTGGGGTTGTTTCCAGGCCCGAGCAATCTCGCTGCGAGCAGCCTGAAGACAAGCCCCGACAGGGTGGGTAAACCCCCGGGGCCACCTCGCTCCCCGTATCCCCAGCAGGCCCAACCCCATATCCACCTCCACCCGCTGCCCCAGGATGCCCTCCAACTGTCCCTCTACCAAAACCCAGTATGCTCGCACTATAGGGCAGGTCCACCAAACATGCAAAAATGTTCCCCGCTCCCCACACCCCCGCCAACATAAGTCGGAGGACCCGGGGTACATCCTACTCAGCCGCTCCGGGGTATAATACCATCGAAACAAAAGCTTATAAGACGTCTCTCGGAGGGCGACCGACAGCGCTTGACGGCCGATATTGACGTGCAATGTCCGCCACTCCTGCACCTCCAACTCTCTACCCAAATCCGCCTCCCACTGCACCTGATGGGGGAACTTCCCCGGCTGCTCCACCTCCAGTTCCCGATATAAGCGAGAAATCAAACCCCGGGAGCCCTCCCATGTCAGCCACAAAGTCTCCCCCGGCCCCGGAGCTCCCTCCCAACTCGATCGAATCCGGGCCTGGAGCAAGAAATGACGCACCTGGAGGTAAGGGAAGAAATCACTCCCCCTCAACTGATACCTTAACCGGAGGTCCGAGAAGGGGATTAACGAGCCCTCCTGAACAAACTTCCCGAAGGTATCCAGCCCCCTCCGTTCCCACCTCCGAAACACCCCTTCTCTGCCAGGGCCAAACTCACTCGTCTCCCGCACTGGGGTCAACATCGAGAACACCCCCCCAGGGGCCGCCCAACGGCGGCGTGCCTTCCGCCATTGCATAGTAAGATGCCACATAAAAGGGTTTGCTTTCCATCTACCCGAGGGTAACCGACCAAAGATCCAAGGTAAGTACCACAACGGAAGCCCCTCAGCCCAGTGTCGCTCAATGGCCCGGAACCGCTTTTCCACTCCCCCTCCGTCACGCCACTCAAAGACCTGCCGCAATTGGGCAGCCTGATAGTATCTAGCCAAGTTTGGGACCCCCAATCCCCCCGCTTCCCGGGACGCATACAGTACCCGTCTGCTCACCCGCGGCCGTGACTTCCCCCAGATAAACGCGGAAAACCTGGTTCTGCAAAGTCCGGAGGGATCCTGCCGGGATCCCCACTGGAAGCGATTGAAAAAGATAGAGCAGGCGCGGCAGCAGGTTCATCTTCACCACCGCCACCCTACCCAACCAGGAAAGTTCCACCGCCCGCCATCGCCCCATATCCTTCTGCAGCTCCTGGAATAATCCCGGATAATTGGCCTTGTATAATCGCAGGGGGTGCGCCGTAATCTGCACACCCAAATACCGTAGCGAACCCTTCGCCCACCTAAAGGGGAAGGAGCTGCGCAAGCTGGCCACCACGGTCGGGTCCAATGAGAGTGACATAGCCTCTGTCTTATCCCAATTTACCTTAAACCCAGAGAGGTTCCCATACCGGTTAAGCTCACCCATCAGTATGGGGAGGGACACTATGGGGCGGGTCACGGCAAACAGGACGTCGTCTGCAAAGAGTGCCATTTTATGCTGTTCCGTGCCGACAGGTATTCCCGAGATGTCCCCGTTAGAACGAATATGCGCCGCCAGGGGCTCCATAACTAGGGCAAACAACAATGGGGAGAGCGGGCATCCCTGGCGAGTGCCCCTCCCAAGGGGAAAAAACTCCGAAAATCCACCATTAACATTCACCGCCGCCACCGGCGCTGCGTAAAGTGCTTGAATCCAGGCCCACGTGCTGCAGCACCCCCTGTAGGAAGGGGAAGCTGACCCGGTCAAAGGCCTTTTCTGCATCAATGGAGAGGAACATGGCTGGGTGCTGGACCTGCCGCGCCAGCCACCCAAGCTGGATCACTCTTCGAATGCCATCAGCCGGCTGTCTCCCCATGATGAACCCCGATTGATCCGGGTGGATCAGATCCGGCATGTACGGGGCTAAACGCAAGGCCAGTACTTTAGATAAAATCTTAACATCGATATTCAAAAGAGAGATGGGACGATAGGACCCACACACCGCTGGGTCCCGGCCTGGCTTAGGTAACACCACGATTGCGGCTTGAGCCATGGAGGGTGGCAAGGCCTCCCCCCGCAGGACAGCATTAAACACCCGCACCAACAGGGGTGCCACCGTCTCCCCCAATGCCTTATAAAAGAAGCCCGTAAACCCGTCCAGGCCCGGAGCCTTCCCGGGGACCAAGGCCCTAATAGCACCCTGCACCTCCTCCAACGTAATATCAGCCTCCAGGGCGTCGCCCTCACCCTCGCCCAACCGAGCGCTGCCTTTCCCTGCATTCTCCAGATAACGGGCCATCTCCTCCCCCCCTCCCGGAGCCTCCGCTGCATAAAGCTTCTGGTAATAAGTTTTAAAGCAGTCCCGAATCTCTTCTGTCTTATAAAGCAATTGATCCCTGGGCCCTTTAATTTTGGCAACCATGCGCTTCTGCCGCTGATTCCTAAGTTTATTAGCCAAGAGCCGCCCGGACTTATTGTCAAATTCATAGTATCGTTGCCCAGCCCTATCCATCTGACTAGAAATCTTTTCCAACTGGAGGGCATTCAACTGTCTACGAGCCTCCTCCATCTGGCAACGTACCGTCCGTCCCCTGTCCGTTTATGCTCCCTCTCCAAAGCTATCAAACGCTCCTGGAGTAGCCTCTCAGCCTCAGCCCTCTGCCTCTTCCGCCGCGCCCCCATCTGGACCAGGTGGCCCCGCACCACCGCCTTAAGCCCATCCCAAAGTATACCGGTCATGACCGCGCCATTATCGTTAAGGGCCATATAGTCCAAAATCACCTCACGTAGCTTCGAGGCCGCTCCCCCCTCCTGCAGCAAGTAATCATTCAAATGCCAAAAAGTCCGCTTTCCGCTATCCCCGGGACCCCCCAGCATGACCTGCACCGGGGCGTGGTCTGACCAAGTCACTGGCCCAATACTCGCCCCTTCCAATCGATCCCCCCAATAACTATCACCCATCACATAGTCAATACGGCTATAGGAGCCATGCACTGAGGAGAAAAAGGTATAGTCCCGAACCGAAGGGTTCGCCAACTTCCACAGGTCAGCCACCCCCAAGTCCTTCATCCACTTGCTAAGCTCCCTTCCCCCTCCCCCCCCCCCCCCGGGACTCCCCCTGGTATCGTCCAAGGCGACATTGCAATCCCCCCCTACTAACACCCGCCCCTGGACCTTCCCCCCCAACCAGGAGCCAAGCTCCCTCCAGAAGACCCCCTTACTAGAGTTAGGGCCATAGACAGAAACTAAGGACACCTTATCCCCCCCCAAATCCCCCACCACTACCACCGCTCTCCCATCCGCTTTCTGATATATTTGCTCCACGGTAAGAGGGACCCCTGCCCCACCAGAATGGCTACTCCCCCTTTCTTCCGTCCCCCCTCCTCAGCCGCAAAGTACCCCTGATAAGTCCCCGAGCGCATAAGCCTCTCATCAGCTTGTCGCAAATGCGTTTCCTGAAGAAAGGCTATCTCCCACCTCCGTGCCCTGAGCTCCTTCCACAGCAATTTACGCTTTTGGGGGGAGTTCAGACCCCGCACGTTAAGGCTCCCAACGATCATGCCCGACGCCATAATGCTTGTTCACCCCACCCATCTAGCCCACTGTACGCACTCCAAACCTGCTGGCCCCCCCACCCCTCCCCTCCCTCACCCCCCCTATGACTACAGACCCTGTGTCCGTCCTCCATCGAGGAAGTGGCTCTCCCCAGGACGCTGCCCCTCCCTGCTCCCCGGCCTGCCCCTCCCCCTCCCCACTACCCCCCCCCCTACGCTCCCGCACCAACCCTTTCGCCCCGATCCCTCCACCTTCAAAACAAGGCAATAATAAGAATTCTACTAAGCACAGCAAACACTACCCCAACATTCAACATAGCATAATTCCCCTCCCCCAACCCGCCAGCACCCAGGGGCATCACAACCCCTTCACTGTCCCGGGTCCACAAAATTTTTTCAAAACACATGTCCTAGGCCACGGAGCGCGATCACCCAGTGTCATTGGATGAGCCTCCCGACGGGCCGGCGGGGGTATCTTCTACCTCTGCTTCGCCAGATCTCCGCCGCAGGCGTTGGCCCCGCACGGGCACTCTTTCCCACACTGATCGCCGCTCCTTGCCAGCGGCAGCGCCCGCATCCACACTCAGCTCCGGGAGCCTAGGGGCCCCCTCTTTACGCAAAATGTTCCAGGCGTCCTCTACTGTCCGGGCCCGAAAGCTACGGCCATTAACATCAACGCAAACGGGAACAACCACCGATATCGCTTCTTCTCTCCTTGCAAATAGGAGGTCACTGGTTTCATCTCGCGCCGCCGTTGAAGGGTTGCAGCCGAGAGATCGTGGAACACCTCCACTTTCTGACCCTCCCATTGGAATGTCCGGCGGGCCGCAGCCACTCGCATCACTTGTTCCTTCACCATGAACGATCCCAAACAGGCCACGATATCCCGGGGCTGCCCTCGTCGAGCCGGGCCCAAAGCCCGATGGGCCCTCTCAACTGCCACCTCAGTAGCCTCCGCGGCCGTTCCGCGCTCCAGCAGAAAATCACAAAGTCTCTTCACCACTGCCGAGGCATCGCCAAAGGCTTCCGTCTCGGGCAGACCCCGCACTCTCACATTGTTCCGCCTGGAGCGATTCTCCAGGTCCTCAAGTTTATCGCGCATCAGCCCCTGATCTAAAAGGCACTGCTGCAGACGGGCCTCCATCTCAGAGTCTTTCTCGTCTCGGCGATCCGCCTGTTCCTCCAGGGTCTCTACGCGACCGCCAAGGTCTCTCACTTCCTCCTTAAGGGTGCCCAGGGTCTCCTTTAATTCAGTCCGCATCGCTCCCAGGTCTCGTCTGAACGAGCGCATCCAACCCCAGAGATCGCCACGGGTGCAGGCGTCCCCAGCACGCTCTAGCTCTCCCTCCATTTCCTCAGCCAGCTCCTCGTGGACCTCGGCCGCACAGGCCGACTTCTCATTTTTGGCGGCATAGGAGGACTGGAACCGGGCCAATTTTTTGGTAACCGACATCTTATCACCTCCGCACCTCGATGCCACCAAATAGCCGTTAAGGGGGAAAGGCTGACCGCTAAATTTCACCTCTAATGCTGCGTCCCAACGGGAGCTCCAAACTCAGGCAGCCATCTCCGAGGTGACGTCACTTCCTCCTCCATATTTTATGTTCTTATATGTAGCCAGCATTAATAGTAATAAAGGAGTTGGGGGTCAATCTATAGGCTACGAAGGGGGGGGGGGGGTGCCAGAAACCCTAGCACTGACCCTGTGTGCAGTGCTCACTGGGTTTTCCAGGAAGACTCCTTTTCTATCTGGCTGTAGCTTATATCAGGCTCAGGGTGGTTTCTAATCATAGCAGGCTCTGGCTAGTTGCCCTGCCCCTATTTCTTAATGGCTGCCTGCAACTCCTCCTACTGTTATCTCTAGCTTCCTTTAATTTTTTCTCCTGAGGTTACTTAAGGATAGCGTAACATTGCAGCCTGCTTACAGGAAGATCTATATGCCCTGACTGGTCAGACTTCGCATCTGGTTCCTCTCAAGGGCCAGAAAAAGAGTTGGGTCTTCTAGAATGGGACTTTACCAGAGGAGATTCCTCCTCTGCAAGAAGGGGAGAGAATGCCCCAGCAAGAGAGATGCACCAGATTTGTGTACCAGGGCTTCCAGAGCCAGTTCTACAGCTATGAGGATGACCCTATATCTTCTTCAGGGCATGACCTATCAGGGGCCAAGGGGGAACACATTCAAAAGTCGCATCCAAAGCCAGATTTGAACCAGAGCACCTATCCTCTGGATCCTGGCTCCCTCCATCAGCTGAAAGCGGCTTTTGATTTGGCATCCATGCACATCGCCGTTAGCCCCAGCACCCCACAATCTGATTGATAGCAATAGCCTCAAATTCTCATTCTCCTGGATTTAGAATTTGTCACCTGAAGAAATCCGCCTAGATGTTTTCTATCACTGCCGTGTTTACCACTGAAATCACATGGAGATGGTGTTCCACCCAGTGGATCAATAGCTGCATCTCTTGAGCCACCATCAAGCTTTTTGTTTCCCCCTTGCTTATTGACATATGCTACCACCTTGGATGTAAATGAAGCAGGCCCATCCAGACAGCCCTGACCCTACAAACTATAGGTTAACCTGTAGGGCTGGTACCCTGCAATTCTGTGGCTGCAGATCTCCAGCCTGCTCTGATGCTAAAGCCTGAACCAAAGCTGACCAAACAAGATGGTTTCCTGCTGCAAGAAACGTTGCTGTGTTTTCAGTTTCAGACCTGATCTTCAAGCAACTGCTTGACAAATGTTTATATGTGTACATACTGAAGCCCATTGTTCCTGGTTAATTCACTGCCCACATGGAAGAATACCTGCTTCTCCGGCCCTTATCTATAGATGGTTCTACTGGCCTTGGATACTTGTATCTATGCCCAGAAACTACATACCGTTTCCTCCACATGACATTATACTATGGATTCTTTGCCTGCAGGAATTTGCTGAGAACTCTCCTGATTTGCTGAGAACTCTCTGGATGGACGTGGTAAGGACTCATCACAAAGAATAATACAGTCTGCACAGAAGAACTTTTGCATCTTTTTGTGCTCTGTGTGCCTTGTGCTTGTTACCTTGCCTGTCTGCAAGACAGATACACATTACATGTGTGCAAGACCGTTCTCCTAAGGAGAGAGATAAGACTTTCACAGATACCTCCGGTTCCATGTTCTCACGTGGCTCGCCTCCAAAAGGGCTGTAGCCTGCGTTATCTAGCCTAGTTGCCTCTTTGGACCCCGCGCTGCTCCAGAGACCTCTCTGACCCAGCCACAAGAGTTCTGGCAAGAGCTAGGGTACAGTCTTATTTCTCCTCCTCTGGGAGGGCAGCAGTTATCTAGAAACTAATTTCCATAATTCTTCTGAGTGCAGAGAAAATCAGTGAACTCTGGTTAATAATCAGTGATTATCTAACTGTAATCGTTGTGCTGCTATAACTTGCTACCTCATGTTTCTAATTATATATCTATAACTATATGTCTGTATATTTTTATACCTTGCTATCCATAATAAACACAATATATATACCGGCGAGACTCTTTCGTGGCTCATTGCCAGTACACTCATAGTACTATGAGTCAGATATAAGTAGCTAATTTCACCTGGAGATAACTGAGAGCATAACTTATTTTTGTTTGCTACTAATAATCCCTACAGACCACACTACCTCTTGAAGAGGTCAGCGGTCTGGTGCTGACCAAACTAGACAATAGGGCTCCTCAGCCTGACACTCACATCAGTAGTTAGAATTATCCACTGCGCAAATCCACACCCCTCATAAGAACATAAGTAACGTCATACAGACCAAGGCCAAGCCAGGTCACAACTACCTGTTAGTCAAGTTCTTATGCATGGCCCACCAATCTAGGCTCCTCGCTATGGACAAAAACTAAAATCCTGAAAAAGGGAAGGGGAGGGGGGCAACTGGACAATAGGAAATGCTGGAGCAACCACATGTGAGCCTTCGCTCAGGACACCAAGTCCAGAATAGAATAGAAATATGATGACAGAAAAAGACCACATGGCCTATCTAGTCTGTCCTTCCATATCAACAACTACAACAGTCCCCTTTTTTCCTTTAGAGATCCTCTGTGTTTGTCCCATGCTTTTTTGAATTCAGTTACTGTCCTCATCTCTACCACCTCCACTGGGAGACTATTCCATGGATCCACCACTCTTTCCGTAAAGAAATATTTCCGTATATCACTCCTGAATCTATCCCCCTTCACCCTCATCCCATGTCCCCCTCGTAGAAGAACTTGCTTCCTATTGAAAGAGGCTCTCCCCCTGAACATTTATGCCACGGAGGTATTTAAACATCTCAATCATATCACCTCTATCCAGCCTTTCCTCTAAGGTGTAGATATTAAGATCCCTAAGTCTGTCCTCATATGCTTTATAATGAAGACCACTAACCATTATAGTAGCCACCCTCTGCACTGACTTTATCCTGTTCACATCCTTTTGAAGGTGCGGTCTCCAGAATTTATTTATTTATTTGTGTGCTTTTCTATACCGCCTCTTCCAGAGATCAGGGGCGGTTTACAAGGAACTTAAAACAATATAGCAAAACAGTGCAATATTGCATTACATTAAACATTAGGTGAACATAAAACTAGATTACATAAGAACTAGGTTACATGGAAAACAATGTGTGGGTTATTAACATAAAAGGAAACAAAAAACTATGTTACAAAGAACCAAAAAGTAGCTTTACATGGTTAGCAAGAGATTATAATAGTTATTTGCGATCATAAGTACAGTGTTGGGAGTAGACTAACTTGGGTGGATATGAAAATGGAATTAGGTGGGGTAGACTTGTGTTTGGTTTGTTGCATGTTTTTGTGTAGTACATTTGATTTCAGGTTGTATGTTGCTATAGTGTTGACTAAATAGGTAGGTTTTAAGTTCCTTCCTGAAAGTTGTAAGATCTTTAATCTCTCTGAGGTTTAGTGGCAGTTTATTCCATAGGCTGGGAGCATAATATGAAAAAGCAGTGTTGGTGGTTATTTGTTTTGATTTTGTCACTGCAATGGGAATTAATAGCATGTTGAGGTTAGTTTTTCTTCTGATTCTGTTTTCTTGTGGGGTTTGGAGTAGAGTGGCCAACTGTGATGGGGCTAGGTCATTAATGAGTTTAAAAGTGGTGACAAGTGTTTTATATTGGATCCTACTATAGATAGGAAGCCAGTGGAGAGCGTATAGGATAGGAGAGATGTGATCGAATATTTTAGCTTTCATAATGATTCGAGCAGTGACATTCTGAGCTCTTTGAAGGATGTGTAAATTCTTTTTGAATGTTCCTTGGAGTATGCCATTGCAGAAGTCTAAATGTGGCATAATGAGAGCCTGGACAACTGTTCTGAAATCGTTGATGTCGATGAGGGGTCTGAGTTGCTGTATGGTTCTCAGTTTGAAAAATATAGTTTTGGCAGTCTGTTTTATGTGGTTGGTCATGCTTAGGGTTTTGTCTAATGTAACTCCAAGGTATTTAATTTCAGACTTGACTGGGAGAGTAATGTTCATAAGGTTGATGGAAGTTGGAGGGGTGAAGGTGGTACTTCTGGTTACGAAGAGTGCTTCGGTCTTTTTGAAATTGATATCCATATGGATTGAGTGGAGCCATTTTTCAGCTTCAAAGAGGCAGGTGGCGATTTTGTTGAAATTAAGGTTAGCTATGTCTAACGGGGCGAACAGCATGATGTCGTCTGCATAGATTAAATATTTTAGATTGTGGCGTTGAAAGATTGTACAGATAGGTTGTATATAAAGGTTAAAAAGTAATGCAGAGAGTGAGGATCCTTGTGGGATACCACGTTCTTGGGGGAATGGTAGTGAGGGGGAATGGTCTAAATCAGGGGTCTCAAACTCAAATTGCTTTGAGGGCCAAATGAGGACTTGTAGAGTAACCCGGGGGCCGCACAAGACGCAGGCCTCATTTGCATAAGGGCATCATTTGCATAAATATTTGCATAATGTTACCATACACTAACTTTTAGTAAACATGCCTCTTAATGAGTGTATGGATAAAGAAAGACTAAAAGATTTCTACATTACTATAAACCAGTGCCAACCGCCAGGCACATTAGGAACTACTAGAAACACTGCTCATTTAGAACCCATAGCAAACCTGCCGTGTCCTAACAGCACTACCAGGACTCACAAAGCACCATACCCTAACTATCAAAGGCAACACTGCAAATATTAAATCAACACATTTCAGAGAATAACAATACATGACCTACTCGGGAAAGAGAACAAGTGGCAATGTCAAATAGGAATTACATAAACAGAATACCTCAGCTCAGTTACACATGCAGAACATACACCATCACCAAACAAGGAATCACAATTTAGAAACAGGAAGACAATTAAACTGGGAACCCCAAAAGCCAAACTTAGAATGTACAACACTGTAGAAATAAAACTATACATTGATTTCCTCTTGTATTAAATAAAGTGCAGACGTTAAAGATGCACATTTCCAAGAGCTGACATATTTCAGTTAATAAATTCAAAATAAAGAGATATTTTTCTACCTTTTGTGCATTTTTTTTTCAGTTGCAATTGTTCCATTCACTTTCTTCTGGTTTCTTTGTGTCTTCTGCTAACTCTCCATCGTCTGCTGTCCATTTGTCCTTTCTTCTTTCCTAGTTTTTTTCCATTCTCTCTACATCTGCTTTAACATACTAATCATTCTCCTTTTGCTCTTTCCTCATTCCTATTTCATCCACTCAAATTTTACCCCTCCATCCTCAATCCCCACTTACTCTCCCAATACCCGGCCAATTGTAGATTTTTCTTCCCTCCCACACAAAATATATTTCCCCTCTCCATTTCACTCTCCCAGCCCCATCCCATTCTAATCGTCCCCCAACATCAACTCCCTTCTAGCTCCTGCCCCACCCAGCATCCGCTCCCTTCTAGTCCCCGCATCATCAGCCCATTTCCAGTCCTAGCTCCCTCCCCTCACAGCCCATTTCCTTTCCAAGCCCCCCTCCCCATCAGCCCATTTCCATTCCAAGCCCCCTTCCACTCAGCCCATTACCATTCCAAGACCCTGTCCCCATCAGCTATTTGCAGTTCAAGCTCCCCCTTCTACTCGGCCCATTTCCAGTCATAGCACCCCCCCCCCCCAGTCCATTACCAGTTCTAGCCCCCCCCCCTAGCCCATTATCGGTCCTAAGCCCCCCAACAGCCCACTACCAGGCCTAACCCTTCCATCACCCTATCTTCATTCTTAGCCCCCCCATAACCCCATTTCAGTCTTAGCCCCCCAATCAGACCACTTCCAGTCCTAACCCCCATCTGTCCATTACCAGTCCTAACCCCCATCACCCCATTTTCAGTACTACCCCCCCCCAGCCACACATCAAGTCCTGCTCCCCCCCCATCACCTGCTCCCCCCCACATCAAGTCCTGCTCCCACCCCCATCAAGTCCTGCTCCCTCCCTCCCCCCCCCCCCCAGGAAAATTAAACTTTAAAAAAAACCCAGCTTCAGCTGCTGCTGCCGCCGCTGCCGTGGGCGGCAATAGCAGCAATATCGCAAGTCCCGCGGGCTCCGTTCCCCCCCCCCCTTCCTTCCTTCCTGCTTGCCTGCCAGTTCTCCGCTTCGGCTTTGGCTTTCAGAGCCGCGAAGGGAGAGCTTCTCCCTCGCGACTCTGTTCAGCGGGCTGAACAGAGTCGCGAGGGAGAAGCTCTCCCTTCGCGGCTCTGAAAGGCGAAGCCGAAGCGGAGAACTGGCAGGCAAGCAGGAAGGAAGGGGGGGGGAGCGGAGCCCGCGGGACTTGCGATATTGCTGCTATTGCCGGCCACGGCAGCGGCGGCAGCAGCAGCAGAAGCCGGGGTGTTTTTTTTTTTCCCCTATGCATCGCGGGCCGCACAAAGGTCTCTCGCGGGCCGCGTGTTTGAGACCCCTGGTCTAAATGGACATATTGGAAGCGATTAGAAATGTAGGACTTAAACCAGTTAAGAGTGGTATCTTTTAAACCTAGTTGGGATAGTCTAGATAAGAGCGTATTATGATCAACGCTGTCAAAGGCTGAGGAAATGTCAAGGAAGATGAGCAAGAAGGTCTGTTTTATATTATCCATACCTCGGATAAGTGAATCAAGAAGGGATATGAGTAGGGTTTCTACTCCGTGATATGAGCGAAAACCATACTGGTACTCATCTAAAGGGAAGTTGGTATCAATATGATCCTGAAGTTGTGTCTGAGCTACCTTTTCAATAATTTTGGCCAAGAAAGGTATGCTGGCAATGGGGCGGTATGAGGAAGGGCCAGAACTGTTAAGGGTTTTATTTTTTAGTAAAGGGCGAATCGCCGAGTATTTCAGATCATCTGGCATGAAGCCTTGAAGTAGAGATTGGTTTACCAGCTTCAAAATGTATGGGGCTAGTTCGGATTTTGTTGTTTTAATCCAAGACACCGGGCAAGGATCAAGTAATGACGTGGTGGTATTGAGGTTTGATATAATCTCTATCAGTTGTTTGTTGGTGATTGTATGGAATGAGCTCCACTCCGTGATGGAATTTGGTGTGGGAGAGGTCAAGATAATGCTTGGACGGGCGCTTAGTTTAAGCTTATTAGCAAAATGGTTTGCAAGGAGTTGTGGATCTATTGGTGTTTTGTTAGAGGTGTTATCGGGAACCTTAGTTAGAGATTTAATAATCTCAAAAAGTTCTCTGGGTCGATTGATGGCCTTGGCTAATGTTTAAGTGTGGAATAGCCTTTTTGTGTTGTTAATGGCTTCCTTGTAGGTTTTAAGGCTTGTGAAGTATTGAACTCTGAGTTCAGTGGTTTTTTTCTTCCTCCACTTAGTCTCCAATTTCCGAAGGTTTTTCTTTAGTGTAGCAAGCTCAGAGGTGTACCATTTCTCAGTCAATTTAGATCTAGATTTTCTTTTATTGGAGGTTGAATATTTAGCTTCTGCCTCAATAATAGAGTTCCAGGTAGAAACAAATTCGTTAAGATTGTTTGCGGTGTTGTCTAATTTTGGGGAAATAGATTCCAGAAAACTTTCCTTGTTAAACTGGCGAAATCTTTGTTCTGTGAATTTGGTGTTACCTTGAGTAGAGTTGGTGGGTTGTAAAGGGAGAGAGAAATGTATCATGAAATGATCTGACCATGGTACCTGAGTTGTGGTGGGTGGAGTAGGAGTCGATGAGAGTGTGAAGTGTGATGGTATGAATATTAAATCAAGGGTG
The DNA here is from genome assembly GCA_033557465.1 of Ichthyophis bannanicus. Classification (NCBI taxonomy): domain Eukaryota; kingdom Metazoa; phylum Chordata; class Amphibia; order Gymnophiona; family Ichthyophiidae; genus Ichthyophis; species Ichthyophis bannanicus. Next base: position 422,863,788 of record CM066038.1, read on the forward strand.
TTACCTTTGCAGTGAGTGGGGAGGGTCATTATTTGTTTAAATTCCATTTCCTCCATTGCTTCAAGGAAGGATAGGGCATGACTATCTGGTAATGAGGCAAGGTTAAGATCTCCTAAGATAACAGAGGGCTTTCTCAGTGAAGAGTTACATGCAACCTCAAGTATTATGTCTAGGCTATGTATGTCAGGTGTGGGGGGTCTGTAGATAAGGCAGATGGCCATGGTGTGACTTTCAATTCTGAGGATATCAATACCATCATGTTTATCTAGTAAGGTAGGCGAAAGATTGAGATGAGTTTTTGCTATTATAAGAACTCCGCCACCTCTTTTTCTGTCTCTGTTATTGTTGAGTATGGTATAACCATGTACTCCTAGTTGGTTAAGGAGAACTGAGTCAGATTCATTTAGCCAGGTTTCAGTTATGCAGAGTAGGTGAGGATTTTTATCTATAATAAGATTGATTATGATAGGGATTTTATTCCTAATTGACCTGGCGTTGATAAGTATGCAATTTAATTGTGTTGAATGTGTAGTGTTTTGTATGGGGTTATTTATTGGTGAAGTGTTCAATTGGATTAGCCTTTGAACACGAATGTGTTGGTTTGTGCGTGGTCTGTTTATAGAGGGGTCACCGATAATATATTTTTGTGTGTTGTGTCTGGGTTTGTATGGAATGATAGGAATGTGTGCTGGCTTGAGAATGTTTGTGGTTGGAGTTAAAGAGTGAATGGGAGGGGTGTGAGAGAGTAGAAGCCCTAATATGAGCATTAGAATGTTTAAGGTGAGTGTAAGAAATATTTTTAGATCCATAGTTAGTTATGCAGGTGAGGATAAAGGGTCGGAAAAAAGTGTACTGTGGGTAATAGGTGCAAGCTAGTACTAAAATATATAGTTTATGGCAGTAATAAAGTATTATGAGATTTTTGAGATACAGGGGGCAACAACCGCTGGTTAAAGTTATGAGTTTGACAGTGAGAGAATTATATTATTAGCAAGTAATTCAGTTGTTACTTGGTTTCTTCAGCAGGTATATATCTGTTAATAGCGGTTCCCGGGGAACTGGGTGGTTACTGACAACAGTATAGTGTGTATTATGTTACAGACAACAGTATGATAGCTTAAATTCAGTTGGTGATCAATCATTAATCATTGATCATTAATATCAGCAGTACTAAGGCTAGTTATTACTGATAACAGTATAGTGGCTAGCTATTACTGACAACAGTACAGTGGCTACTTATTGCTGATTCAGCTGGATATTCATTAATTATTACTGGCGACAGTAAGGTGATTAATTATTACTGGCGACAGTAAGGTGGTTAAAAGTATAATGATTAATTATTACTGGCGACAGTAAGGTGATTAATCATTAATAGCAACAGTACAAATAAAAGTTATTAATGGTAACAGTACAATGGCTAATTATTTCTGGTTAATATAATTTCTAGTTCTTGTTTGTTGTAAGATATTGGTAGGAATCAATCTATATTTCAGGCCACGTTAAGATAGTTCCCGGTAACAGTGTATGCTTTTCTGACAGTAGGATATGTGTGGAGATTACTGACAACAGTAAGGGTAAGTGTGCTGATAGTTACAGTTAATATCATTGTACACTATACGCCAAATGAGGTCGCACCAAAAGACTTACACAGAGGCACTATCACCTCCTTTTTTTCTGCTAGCCATTCCTCTCCGTATGCACCCAAGCATTCTTCCAGCTTTTGTCGTCGCCTTTTCTAACTGTTTAGCTACTTTAAGATCATCAGACATAACCACACCTAGGTCCCGCTCTTCTTTAGTGGACAAAAGTAGTTCACCCCCTATACTATATTGCTCCCTTGGACTGCTGCAGCCCAAATGCATGACCTTACATTTTTTAACATTAAATCCCAGCTGCCAAATTCTAGACCATTATTCAAGCTTAGCTAGATCCCTCCTCATGTTATCTACACCTTCCTGGGTGTCTACTCTATTGCAGATTTTGGTATCATCTGCAAAAAGGCAAACCTTACCCGACAACCCTTCCGCTATAACACTAACAAAGATGTTAGAAAGAAATCGGACCAAGGACAGATCCCTGGGGCACACCACTGGTAACATCCTTCTCCTCAAAGTGAGCTCCATTTACCTGTATTCTTTGTTGCCTCCCACCCAACCAATTTCTAACCCAAGCAGTAACTTTAGGGTCCATCCCTAGGGTGCTCAATTTGCTTATAAGTCGCCTGTGAGGAACAGTGTCAAAGGCTTTACTGAAATCTAAATACACCACATTTAAGGCTCTCCCTCGGTCCAACTCCCTGGTCACCCAGTCAAAGAAATCAATAAGATTTGCCTGACAAGACCTGCCTCTGGTGAATCCATGCTGCCTCGGATCCTGTAATCCGCTAGACTCCAGAAACCTCACTATTTTCTCTTTCAGCAGCGTTTCCAATAATTTACTCACCACCGAAGTTAAACTAACTGGCCTGCAGTTTTCAATCACATCCTTACTTCCACTTTTGTGTAAAGGCACATGAGCCTCTCTCCAGTCCTTTGGCACCATCCCCGACTCCAACGAGGCATTGAAAAGGTCAGTCAGTGGAGCTGCTAGAACGTCCTCAAGTTCCCTCAGTATTCTAGGGTGTCCCATCGCTTTGTTTACTTTAAGTTGAGCTAGTTTCTCATGAACACAGTCTTTTGAAAATTGTTCAAGATGTCCCTCGCTTCTGTTCCTGTTTGTGGGTGTTTTCTGAGGTCCTGCTCCTGGTTCTTCATCTGTGAACACAGAACAGAAATATTTGTTAAGCAATTCTGCTTTATCCTCATCAACTTCTACATATTCCTCCCCTTCACCCTTGAGTCTGACAATACCACTTTTGCTCTTCCTCTTCTCACTAACATATCTTAAAAATTTTTTACACCCCCCCCCCCCCCCCATTTTATTGAATTGGCTATTTCCTCCTCTTTTTGAATCTTTGCTTTCCTGACTACTTTGCTAGCTTCTCTAAGTTTTTCCAAATATAGATGCCTGTCTTCCTCTCTCTGTGATCTCTTGTATTTCATGAAGGCCTCCCTCTTTTTCTTCACCTTTTCAGCTACTTCTTTCAAAAGCCATAGCGGTCTTCTTTTCTTTTTACCTTTATTTACTTACCATTTTAACAAAAAGGTTGGTTGCCCTTAAAATATCCCCTTTCAGGTTTGCCTACTGTTTTTCTACATCCCCTAGCTGTTTCCATCCCGCTAACGACTCCCTGAGGTATTGGCCCGTCTTGGCAAAGTTAGTTTTCCTAAAGTCTAAGACCCTCACTTTTGAATGGATTCTAACAGCCCTAATCCTAATACTGAACCACACCATCTGGTGATCACTGGATGCAAAATGATCTCCCACTACAACATCAGAAACACTTTCACCATTGGTAAGCACCAAGTCCAGTATGGCCCCTTCACGTGTGGGGTCTGTTACCAATTGCTTGAATAGTTCTCCCTGTAGAGAATCCAGGATCTCTTTACTTCTAGATGATACTGCAGCAGGAATGTGCCAAACAACATCTGGCATACTGAAATCCCCTATCAGTAGCACTTCCCCTTTCCTAGCAATGCTGCATATGTCTTCAATTAACTCTGTCCGCCTCTTCCTCTTGTGAGGGATGTCTGTATATCACGCCAATGCAGATAGATTTCTCTTTCCCTCTTTCTAGTTTAACCCACAATGCCTCCTCTCTCCCTTTTAAGCTCTGTAATTCCAAAGCTTTAATAGAATTTTTTACATATAGTGCCACTCCTCCTCCCCTTCTTCCTACCCTGTCCTTTCTGAATAAAGTATAACCAGGTATAGTTACATCCCAGTCATGGTTTTCTGTGAACCATGTTTCTGTAACTGCCACTAAATCCAAGTCGGCCACTCCCACCAAAGCTTCAACATCAGGGATCTTATTTCCCATGCTACGGGCATTTATACACACTGCTTTCCATAAAGGTATTTCCACTGCTTCCCACTTACCCATTTCCATAAAGGTATTTAATGTATCACTTACCTGGGGGCCATCAAGCCCAACAACTGCAAATAACCACATTGCATGCTCTCTCTGGAACCAAAAATGTCAGATATGACCCAGAATCTTGCAAAACAATCTTCCATGAGGAAACATCTTGCCCACAAATGTATTGAACCAGGTTCCCAGCTACTCAAAATAGACAAGCCTGAAAGATATCACTCAAAACTTGGCGAGCCTACGTGAGTGCCACCAAAGACAACCTTCCAGGTCAAAAACTTCAGGGGATAGGTAACGAGCAGCTTGAAGGGTGCCAAAAGCACCTGACCCAAGACCACATTCAGATCCCATGCCACCAGCGGGGGACGGATCGGAGGCTTCAACAGGAGCAAGCCCCACATGAAGAGGGCCACCAACTGATGAGCCGAAATGGGTTTCCTATCTACACCCCAATGGTAGGCTGCAAATCGCACTCAAGTGCGCCCGAACAGAGTTGGGCTTGAGAGAGATAGAGGAGGTACTCCAGAAAGCCCTCCACCAAGCATGAGAGTCCAAAACCCTGTCATCCGCACACCATAGAGAGAACCTGCACCACTTAAATGCGTAGGGACGGCAGATGGAATCCCTACAGAAGACCAGGAAGACATCCGTCACCTCCCCTGGAAATTGAACATAGACAGGACTACCCACTCACCAACCAAGCCATGAGGGTCAGGGACCAAACGTTCAGGTGCAGCAGAGTCCCACCCTCCTGAGAGATGAGGTCTGGTTTGCAACCCAGCCAGATCAGCTCTCGACAGGACAGCTGGAGCAGCTCTCCCTGTCTCTCCTCTCCTCTAGAGTGTATATATATATATATATATATATATATATATATATATATATATATATATATATTTAGGTCTTCAAGTCTCTTCTCATATGCTTTCAGGCGCAGGCACCAAAACATTTTGGTCACCTTCCTCTGAACCGTTCCGTCTTTTTATATCTTTTGCGAGATATGGTCTCCAAAACTGAACACAATAATCCAAGTGAGACTTCACCAGCGATTTGTACAGTGGTATTAGTACCTCCTCCTTTCTGCAGGTAATTCCTCTCTGTATGCAATCCAGCATCCTTCAGTTTGGCCACTGCCTTGCCACACTGTTTCGCCAGCTTGAGAATCTCAGAAGCAATCACTCTGAGGTCCTTCTCCTAGTCCATGCACACCAACCTCTCACCCCCTATCGCATACAATTCCCTTGGATTTCTGCATCCCAAGTGCATGGCACTGCACTTCTTTACATTAAATCTTAACTGCCAAGTATTAGACCATTCTTCCAGCTTTTGTAGATCTTTCCTCATGTTATCCACTCCTTCAGGGGAATCCACTCTGTTGCAAATTTTTGAGGCATCTGTAAAAAGACAGACTTTTCCATTCAGTCCTTCAGCAATATCGCTCACAAATACATTGAACAGTACCAGTCCCAGGACCGATCCCTTGGGCACGCCACTAATTTATTTATTTATTGAATTGTTTTATATACCGTCTTTCAGGGAAATCAAGGCGGTTTACAAACAAGTAAGGTAGTTATATCATAACAGGCATAACATTTAACATCAGAATGTTGAGTGAGAGTTCACATTTCACACAAACTCACACAGATTGTGAGTTAGGTGGGATGGAACATGTTGGTGTAATAAAACTATGTAACACAGGATGAAACTTAAGTACAAGAGGTAGCCTATGTACATGTAAGCTTATTGGACACCCAGTCAATAACACGTGGTGGTTTGTTTGGAAAGCTTATTTACAGCATGTAGGCATATTTACAGAGTTGCTCAATATTGTATCTTGTGGATATAATTAGTTGTGTTTTATTGCTGATAACAAGGCTGCAGCACAAGAATTTGGTATTGGATAGAGGATATTATGTGGGGAAAAGGTCTTGTATTGGTTCGGATGTACCAAAGTGTTCTATGAAGAGAGATGTCCTGAGATCTTTCCTAATGATTAATAGGTCAGTAGTGGATCTAAGTCTGTCTGTTAAGTAATTTCGTAATATTGGTGCAGTGAAACTAAAGGCCCTATTGGTCGTCACTCTGATAAATATTCAGTAGGAAGATGGTACAAGTAGTGTGTTTTGGCTACACTCCCTTCTTAGCCTATCATTTGGGGGTCTTTTTATAATTTCAATTAAATAGGATGGTGACACTAACCTTATGAGTGTGAACGTTGTCACTAGCATTTTATACTTGATCCTGCTATGAATGGGCAGCCAATGTAACTTAAATAAGATGGGTGCAATGTGTTCTGAAGGACATGTTCTCCACAGGTGACTTCCGATGCTCATATGGAGGGGACAGCTCCTAGATGTCAATGGACTCCCTCTCAGTAACCAGAGACTCAGTAACCAGAGACTCAGTAACCAGAGACTCCTCTGTCTCCCAGCCATCGAGTCAGACTCCGAGAGGAAGTTGAAGTCCCTCCTTGTCTCCGCCCAGCGTCAGTTCCTCTCTGGCAGGGACACTGGTCTACGGTGGGACTGATAGCAGTCCTCCTCAGAGTGCCGGAGCACTGGGGCCTCTAAACTGGAGACACTTGACAAGGAGATCGCAGTTTTATTGACACACGTTATTACTGACCCTTACTGAAGTACGAGATGGAGAATATAGCTTAAGCAATGTTGACAAACTGACAGGAGCCATAGTATGCAAACATTTAAAGGTAAATCATAACCATATTGTATAAAACTCGAAATTGAACAGAAAGCCAATGCAAAACTGGTGCATGATATCCTCAGAATGTTTTCATCCAGTTGAGACGAGCAGCAGCATCATTTTGAATTGACCACAAAGGTGACAAAGTAGCCTTTGTAAGACCCCAAAAAAGGACTATTATAATAGTCCAATGGTGAGAGGACTAAAACCTGTAGTACAGAACAAAAATTGCTACAAGAAAGATATGGTTTTAGTCTTCAAAGAAGATACAACTTAACCAATTTTTGAATGTAATCATTTAAGTTCAGTTGTGTATTCAACCAGACCCCCAAATTTCTTGCAACATAACTAAGCACAAAAGAGAGTCAAGTTTAAGACTCAAACTCAAAGGCGCAAAAGGATTAAGACAACAAAATTTCTGTCTTCTTAGTGTTTAGCTTTAATTTATTCTGAAACATCCATAATCCAATGGAATTAAAACAGGTTTCCACATATTTTAGGAAATCCTCTGCACATATAGGAACAATGAACTGTACATCATCAGTATACACTCAAAATTTAACTTTTAAGCTCTTAAAGGTTTTTCGAATTGGAACTATATACAAATTACATAGAACAGCCGAGATCGCAGAACCTTGCGGCACTCCCACTTCAACACATTTCCAAGATGACACCTGATCTGAAGATCGAACTTGAATTAGCCTATCTTGCAGAAAAGATGTAAACCAAGAAAATACTTTCCCTTGTATCCCCAATTCACAAAGCCTAGCCAAGAGCAAAGAACAATCCACAGTATAAAATGCAGCAGATACATCAAGCATCACTAATAGAAAAGATTTACCTTGATCAAAACCAGTAAGAAATTCTTCAGCAAGGGTCAGTAATAAAATTTCAGTCCCATGACTGGGACAAAACCCAAACTGTGATTCTGACAAAAGCTTGTGCGTGTCAATAAAACTCTACTTTTAAGAGCACCAACTTCTCTAAAACCTTAGCTAAACATGAAAGAGAAGAAATAGGATGATAGTTCAAAGGATCAAGTTTATCCAGTGATGCTCCCTTCAACAAAGGAAAAACAGAAGCCTTTTTTTTTTTTTTTTTTTTAAACACCATTGGAACATACATACACACACACAGTTATCCACTCAAGAGCTTAAATGTGGAACATACAGACTAAAACTTAAAAGGAAATGAGTGCAATATAGTTAATAAAAGAAAACCAAAATCATCATAAATAAACAAAAATTACTATAAAATAGTCAAACACAAAAAAACATAGTAGAATCCAAGCATAAACAAACATGTTACCAGAGTGCAAACAGGTCAAGCAATCAGCAAGCCAGTATATAACTGGGACCTATAACCTGAACATATTTAAAATATAATCATGAATCTTGTAATTACAAAAATACATAAAAAATGATATCAAACATATTTCTGCTCTTGAGTGAATAACTCATGTTTTGAAGTACATATATATGTATATGCATACAGTGGTGTGCAAAAGTCTGGAATCACTTGTGAGTTTTGCGTTTTTCGTACTTTCTAATTTTTGTTTTTTAAATTTTGTGTTAGCCCAGCATATTCATCTTTCTACCACGTTAAAAGGGATACATTTGGCTATCAGAGCTGACTTTTTTGCATTCCTTGCTTCCAATTTAAATACTTTACAGATACTGGGAGAGAGCTACTGCGATTCTTGTGGATCCTGCGTCAAAACTGAATCGAGATTATCCAATATGCACACGTTATTTCTGAACAATCAGGAGGCTGGTTTCACTAACCAACAACAATGCAGATATCTAGCCAACAGTGCAGCTATAAAAATGCACGGAATTTTTGAATTTCACACGCTTTCTGGATCGACCATGAAGATGACTCGGATCCTGACGTTGGAGGAGCGTGTTCGTGTGTCCTTTATGAGCGAGGAAGCATTTTCAAGCTGTCAGATAGCCAGGAAAGTTGGCTGCAGTCAGAGCACTGTTAAGATTGTACAGAAGAAGAAAGAAACGGGTTCAGTGGTGGACAAGCCTCGTTCAGGTTGTCCACGGGCATCAACATCACGCCAGGACCGTGCACTACGATGCATTTCACTGACTAATCGCAAGTTGACCTCTCCTCAGCTACTTCGAGAGTGGTCAGACATGAGTGAGGTCAGTGTCAGCTCATCAACAGTTCGTCACCGGTGCCTGCAGTTTGGTCTCTGGGGCTGCAAAGCACGGAATAAGCCACTGAAGACTGACATACAAAGGCGCAACCGGATCGGGTGGGTGAGAAAGCACTCAACCTAGTCGACTGAAATGTGGGAAATGGTGCTATTCAGCGATTAAAGCACCTTCTGCCTGTTTGGTAACCAGGCCCACACCTATGTGAGGAGATTTCCTGGAGAGGAATTCAAGCCTGAGTGTCTCAACTTCATTGTGAAGCATCCTTTGAAGGTCATGGTCTGGGGCTGCATGGCTGCCAGTGGCGTTGGACATCTTCACATCGTCGATGGAATGGTCAACGGGGCCAAGTACATCACCATACTTCAAAAGTGCATGGTGCCATCAGCACACCAGCTGTTTCTTGGCCAGTTCCTATTCCAAGATGACAATGCACCCTGCCATCGCTCCAGACAGGTGATCAGCTGGAAGCAGCGGAACATCATCAAGTCAATGGACTGACCTGCCCATTCTCCAGATCTGAATCCAATGGAGAACCTGTGGTACAAGGTGGCCTTGGAAACATCCAAGAGGCATCCGACATCAAAGCGTGAGCTGATTGAGTCACTCATTGCAGCTTGGAACCGTGTTGTCACCAACGATCACCTTGTCAGACTGGTTCATTCAATGCCGACAAGGTGCAGTCAGGTGATCAAGAACAAAGGGTGGCCCATCAAATACTGAGCCATCACTGACACAGAAAAATGGCCTTTTTCAAGGCCACTTACATTAATTTGAAGGAAACCTGGCATGTGTCCATAATATTTTAAAGCATACTTACAATAATATATCGTTGGCCAACAATGTACATTACGCGATTTTCACAGAAAATCTAACAGGACAACTATGGGGAACAAACTCAGAAAATAAGGGCCAAACCAATACTAAAAGTTGGCCCTAATAGCCAAATCTATCACTTATCATGAGATACACAGAAAAAGCCACTAGGTGGACAAAGAAATTAAGATATAAGGTCACGAAGTTGAAAAAAACGTCAAATTTACAAGTGATTCCAGACTTTTGCACACCACTGTATGCATATAATGTCTAACCAAGAATTACTGTTTTCATTTGTAAGATTTTTATGTACCTTTATGTTTCATAGATATCTAATTTTGGAAATACCAGAACCTATGGAGCAGGGACAAGTAGAGCCCTAAGATTGTAGCCTTAAGGACATGCAGCATCAGGGATCTGGATCTTCAGATGTGCGAGTTTCCTGAATTATCTTATAGTGGATTTGGACAGGCCCTGGAAATGCCTAGGGGAGGTGTGGTCAGATGGCTTCCCCAAACCTACTCCAGCCATTGAGGAAGGGCTTGCCCAGATTTATAATAATGGTTTAAAACGGTGGAATGGACTGAACTATTGATGAACTGTCTTCAACGTGTTATGAATTGTTAATAGCTGAAGGGATATCAGCAAGAAGCCCTCTGGATGGGGCTGAGCCAGTGAGAGCCTGGTCACGCTGTGTGGGATCCAGGAAACATCTCCAACTAATTCTGGGCAGTTTGGGGTTTTGCTTGTTACTACAGAAACTGCTCATACAGTAACCACATTTTGCTTTAGTTTTCACTTGTTTAATGGACCGTTTTGCTGCTGCCTGAGGACTACCGAAGTAGCGAAGCGGGGCTGTGCCCCAGTTGTACCAGGGACTGTGTTAAGATGGCCATGAGGGATCAATAGGCCGGTTACTGGTAGCAGTGCACACAGAACCTTGTTGAAGGTACTGTGTCTAGGACGCCTTCCCTCCTGGGCATTCTTCAAGTTCTGAGAACATAAGTCAATCCTCTTTTTGCATAAAGATAGCAGGGTGCCCGAGAAATCATACTGAACTGTTGCGTTTGAGAGACTAGTTCAGATTTCTTAGTTCAAGAAAGGGATTAACTCCCCCTACTTTCTCTAGCACCAGGAAATACTTTGGAGTAAAATCCCTGCACTTCCTGCCCTAGTGGAACAGGGTTGATTGCTTTTGCAGTCCTAAGGGTGGAGAGTTCATGAAGAAGTATGTCCTGTTACTGAGGGTTGAAAAAAATATACCCCCGTGGATAATTTGGTGGGAGTTCTTAGTCGTAATGTTTACCACTCTAGAACTATTTGGAAAACACACATGTTGGAGGTTATAAGGGGTCAACACTCTGCAAAGTATGTGAGCCTCCCTCTGACTGGGAGGTTGTCCAGGAGAACAGGGGCTTCTGTTATGCCCTCTAAGAACCAGGCAGAACCCCGTCCCTGGTTTTGGATGGGGAACCAGCTGGGGCTTTGCAGTCTTCAGTTGCTTGGTATGGGAACAAGAAGACTGCTTAGACTAGGCAGAGCAGGAAGGTGGAGGATGCCTACGCCTATGAGAGAACAGGACCTCCACTGCCCTCCTTTACAGAAACTTCTAGATGAGAAGGCTGGATCAGTAGGGGGCTTGGAGAGCGCTCTCAAGGTGTCAGCATGCTATTTGATCATGGTTGCATCTTCTTGAACCTGGTCTCCAAGAAGATTGTCTCCACGGCACAGCGGTGAGTTGCTCCTGCACACTAAGATGTAATTCTGAGTGTCCAGAGCCTTGAGTCTCTGGATATCAATACTCATTAAGGAGGCTCTCAATGCCATATCAAAGATATATGTTGCTTGGACAACGTACTTCCCATATTCCTTTCCTTGAACCATGAAGGAGCTGTACTAGTCGACCTTCTCTGAAGAAAGTCGGTCAACCCCTCCAAATTGTGCATTATGTTCAGCAAGCGCACATCCATGAAGAAATGGAAGACGCTACGCGGGAGGTTAGCATAGCATTCTAAAATAACTTCATTCCAAAAGTTTAAGGTCCTTGCCTCTATCCCTAGATGCACTGAATAGTGAGACTTCGGGAGTTTTTAGTCCTTTTGAGGGCAGATCAGATGACTATGGAGAGCTGTGGCAGTTGAAGCTTTTTAAATCCAGGAGCCTTCTGAACTCTATACATGGAGTCTACCTTCTCGCGGACTGGAAGTACAGAAGGGGGGGGGGGGTCTCCCACATTCTCATCTGCAACCTCTAGAGAATGCGGTGCATGGACATTGAAAACGTTTCTCTGGAGGGTGTGTGGAGGAGGAGTGGGATCCAAGGGTAGTTCTGGAGACCCATCCTCCAAAAAGTATTCAAGCTCAGACTCCGAGGAGTGATCAGAACATGGCTCATATAAGTACTCAGATGATGTATGGAGTCACTGTCTGAGTCGACCTTTGTCTCAGAGGGGAAGCAGATCTCCTCTGGGAGCATCAATGCACAGATGACCTACGATGCTTTAGGGATCGATCACCTCCTGATGCACTAGAAAGTGAGATCAGCTGAGCAGGAGCTGGTGAAGAGGCCCCTCTAGGTCTCAACGCTTCCTTTCCTCAGGCAGTTTCAGAGTCTCAAGGATGGGCTTGATATGCTTCCATGCTATCATTGATGCTGTAGAAGCTGCAGCATCATGAAGGGCAAAGAACAGTCATCCTCTGTTCAAACCCCTTCATGAGTCGCTCCTCAAGGGCTGCCATGGACAAAGGTGTGAGGCCTGCAGCAGATACAGCGGATTTTCCGAAATCTGACTGGGGAAAAAAAAAGAAAAAAAGGAAAATCAGTTGATTGGTCTCAGCTTTCTTGGAGTCCAGCATGGCCCTCCGATACCAAGGAGGATGAGTGGTCCTCATGGCAGAGCTGCTATGAAGATTGGGCACCATCCAATACATTGGTATTCTGGGCATCATGCTCCGATGGATCTAGATGGCGATGCACTGAAGCCTCTGCCTGATGCTCAACATTTCTGGTCCTCTACGTCTTTGAAGATGAATCTTTCCTCTTCCTCGGGGTGGTATCGGTAGATGACCGATTCCAGGAAGACCTACCAGTGCTCTGCTTTGAGAGAACTCAAGGGCCCCCTCAATGCTGATGCACCACCAGCATATGCTGCAGCTCCAGAAGCCAATGTTTCCAATGCTGTCAATGCAGAGGACAATGGATCAGTTTTCTCAGCACCAAAAATGCATTCACACTGCTTCTCATAACACTGAAGTCCTCTCTATCTGTGAACAGGGGAGCACAAAGGCGGCTTATAGCTGGGACTCAAGCACTTCATGCACCATTTGTGAGAGTCTGTTATAGAAATGAGCCTGAGGCACTGGGAACACTTTTTGAAACTGCTGACTAATTTCTAGGACATTACGTTTGGAGAAAAAGCTGCTGCAAAATCAAATGGCTATTTTAAAGAAAGAAATATCTCTGAACCAGTATGGAAACATCCAAGGCCTAATACAGCCTAAGCAGCATTGCATAAAAAAGGAAACTTTTTAAAATTCCAGAGAAACCTACAGATCTAAAATAAGGAGAGACATTAGGAATGACAGCAGTAAGCTAGGAACCCACAAAATTAACCTAAAGAGCAGGCAAAACTGCAAGAGCAAGAAACAAAAAGCGCACTGGAAACATCCATGGGTTCCCACAGAAAGACAGAAGATAAAGGGTACAGTGGTGGCAGGCAGAAGACATGCACACATGCAAACTGTACATTCTAAAAGCTTCTAGAAGAAGCTGAGAATGTTCCCCCATAGGGCTCTGTTGATGAAGTCACCCATATGCAAGGCCATTATCCTGCTTGTCCACTGAAATAAAACAAAACACAGAAACATACCTTTGCTTCCCTCTTCGATGAGAATGTGGCCTTTTTTAGGTTTAGCTGTAAAAGTGGAAAAGAACAAGTGTGATATTTTTAAATGATATGCATATAACCAAAGAACTTTTGTAATTTACACATTTCCACTTGCCTCTGGTATTTCGCGAAAGCCACTCCTCAGCCTCTTCAGAATCACTGCTGAATGTGTATTTTACCTTGGTTACTCTCTGCCTAGTAATGAGAGAAGGTGCAACATTAAATCTATGATGGCGTGAACACTCTCAAAAGCAAACTGCATGAGTTAACATCCATATCCAATGATATAAAATACCATGAAAATAAATGTTATACTTTATTGGAAGACAATTCTGAATCACATAGGACTGGCACAGTAGAACTATGACAACTACTGGGTAAAAAAGTCAGTCTGATCCCTGGATCAGGGTTTTCAAATCTTGGGTGGGCAGGCCAGGAGATGTCACAGAGGAATGATCACAACCCTAAGAGGTAAGAAGGCATGATTATCATTAACCACGATATCTAGTGTACAAATGTTAGGTCCATGATATAGGGTTCCAGAAGCAGCATGGGTGCATAGCTCATAAGAACATAAGAAATTCCATACTGGGTCAGACCAAGGCCCATCAAGCTCAGTATCCTGTTTCCAAAAGTGGCCAATCCAGGACACAAGTACCTGGCAGGTTCCCAAAAAGGTACACAGATTCCACAAAGCTTATCCCAGGGTAAAGCACAGTTACTTACCTGTAACAGGTGATCTCTGGGAACAGCAGGAATTAATCCTCACATATGGGTACGTCGGAACCGACGGAGCCTGCGCGGGAAAGCTCCCCAGCTTTTCAGATGAAAAACTTTTGAGGCTTCCCACAGCGCATGCGCGCTGCCTTCCCGCCTTCCTGACCAGCTCTCCTCAGTTCGAGTTTATAGCTGAGACAATAGAGAGAGGAAAGGAAGGTAGATAGATAGAGATACAACTCCTAGGGGAGGTGGGTGGGTTGTGAGGACTAATTCCTGCTGTTCCCAGAGATCACCTGTTACAGGTAAGTAACTGTGCTATCTCCAGGAACAAGCAGGAATAAGTCCTCACATATGGGGACTCCCTAGCTAAGATGCCTGGGAGATCCCCCTCCAAGGGTAAACCATCTTCGTATGGATCTCAGGCATCCATCCAGGGAAGGTGGGCAGGAGTTGTTTAAGTATGGAACAGGTGTTTGAGGACAGCCTGACCAAACAAGGCATCCCGGCGGGAGTCCTTGTCCAAACAGTAATGGGCTGTGAAGGTATGAACCGAGGCCCAAGTGGCTGCTCGACAGATCTGATCTATGGATACAGAGTGAAGATGAGCCATAGAAGTAGCCATGGCTCTCACATTGTGAGCTGTGACATGGCCTTCCAGAGAAATGTTCTTACTCTGGTAAGCAAAAGAAATACACTGAGCAATCCAATTGGAAAGTGTACGTTTGGAGACTGGAAGTCCCAAATGAGAAGGATCAAAAGCCACAAAAAGTTGGGAAGACTTTCGATGTGGCTGAGTCCTGTTGAGGTAAAAGGCGAGAGCTCTTTTACAGTCAAGAGTATGAAGGTTCCTATCTGCAATGGATGCATGAGGAACCGGGAAAAAAACCAGGTAGATATACCTCTTGATTAAGATGAAAAGGCGAGACCACTTTAGGCATAAAGTGGGGATTCGTCCTAAGGACCACCTTATCATGATGAAATCTGGTATAAGGTGGATTAGCCACCAAAGCCTGCAGTTCACTGATGCGGCGAGCCGAAGTGACTGCAATAAGGAAAAGAACCTTCCAGGAAAGAAATTTCAGGGAGGTAGATACCAACGGTTCAAAAGGTGGCTTCATAAGTTGACCCAGAACTAGATTCAAGTCCCATGCTACCGGAGGAGGTAGAATGGGAGGCTTAGTGAGGGTCAGGCCTCTCATGAATCTTGCAATAAGAGGATGAGAGGAGACAGGTTGTCCATTTATAGGTTTTAAGGATGCTGCAATAGCACTTAAATGGACTCGTACTGAATTCGTCTTGAGGCCTGCATTGGAAAGATGCAGGAGATAGTCCAGTAGCGAATTCAAAGGAAGTGCTAGAGGGTCAAGACCCCGTTGAGCACACCAAATGGAAAAACGTTTCCATTTGAAAGCATAGGAACGCCTGGTAGAGGGTTTCCTAGAGGCATGAAGGATATCTTTCACTGGTTGAGAAAAATTAAACTCATGAAGGCTTAAGCCTTCAGTAACCAAGCTCGGAGATGTAGGGACTTGGGTTTTGGGTGCCACAAAGTCCCCTTCTCCTGAGACAGAAGGTCTGGTCCAGCTCCCAGATCCAGGGAGGAGCCCTGGGAGAGCTGTAGAAGTAGAGGGAACCACACTTGGCGTGGCCAGCGTGGAGCGATGAGGATCATCGATCCGTGATCCCTCTGAAGTTTGAACAGAGTCTTGGGAATCAAAGGAATGGGTGGAAAAGCATACAGGAATTCCTGACCCCAATGCAGCAGAAAGGCATCGTTGGCCTGAGCTCCCTGACACGGAGTCCTGGAACAGAACCGGGGAAGTTTGGCATTCCACGGACTTGCAAAGAGGTCTATGTCCGGGGTCCCCCATTCCTGAAAGATTCTGTGTATCTGGTCCATATGCAGGGACCATTCGTGTGGGAGCAGAACTCGACTGAGTCTGTCTGCCCGAGAGTTTTGAACTCCTGGAAGATATACTGCCAGAAGATGAATTTGATGCTCTCTGGCGAAGGCCCATAATCTGAGAGCTTCGTTGCAAAGCGACAGAGAGCCCGTCCCTCCTTGTTTGTTGACATAGATAGAACATGGCTACCTGATTGTCTGTCTGGACTAGGACAGTCAGGTTGACAAGGAGGGTGTGGAAGACTGTGAGGGCAAGGAAGATTGCTCGCAGTTCCAGAAGGTTGATGTGAAGGGTGGTCTCCTGAGGAGACCAGGTGCCCTGAGTGGAGAGGTGTTGGAGATGAGCTCCCCACCCTGTTAGGGAGGCATCTGTTGTGAGGGTTGCTTGGGGCAACGAAGGTTGGAAGGGGGTCCCCAACAACAGATTTTTGGAGGATGTCCACCACTGGAGAGACCAAAACAGTTGTTTTGAGGGGAGTATTTGGTCTGAGAGCAGTCCTGATGCTTGAGACCACTGGGTGGCCAAAGTCCATTGAGCTGCCCTCATATGAAGACGAGCGTAGGGCACCACATGGACCGTGGAGGCCATGTGGCCCAGAAGTTGCAGCATTTCCCTGGCTGACAAGTGACTTCTGGACTGAGCCTGGGAGGCCAAGCTTATTAGCCTTTGGCCTCGGACCAGAGGGAGGTAGGCCCTTGCAGTGGTGGAGTCCAGTTGGGCCCCTATGAATTCCAGGGACTGAGTAGGGATGAGTTGGGACTTGGGAACGTTTACCACAAGTCCCAGATATTGAAGAATACGCCTTGTGCGGTCCAGAGAAATCTGGGCTTCTGACTGAGATGGAGCTCGGATGAGCCAGTCGTCCAGATATGGGAATACAAAGATTCCCATGCCTCTTAGAAATGCGGCTACGACTGCCATGCATTTTGTGAATACTCTTGGAGCAGAGGCCAGACCGAAGGGTAGTACTCTGTACTGGAAATGTTTTCCCTGGAACAGAAAACGAAGATATTTTCTGTGGGATGGATGGATGAGTATATGAGTGTACGCATCCTTGAGATCTAGAGAACAAAGCCAACCCTGACTCTGAAGGTATGGAAGGAGAATGCCCAGAGAGAGCATTTTGAATTTCTCCTTGAATAGAAACTTGTTCAATTCTCTCAGATCTAGGATAGGTCTGAAGCCCCCTGTCTTCTTGGTTATGAGAAAATAAGGGGAGTAGAAACCTAACCCCTGTTGAGGAAGAGGAACCTCCTCTATTGCCCCTTGGGCAAGGAGAGAAGAGACTTCCTGACCCAACAGGGTCAGAAGAGATGGGGGAGAACTGAATTGCCTCACCATGGTATGGGGAGGAAGGCTGGAGAAATGAAGTTTGTAGCCCTCCCTGATAATAGAGAGGGTCCATTGCTCTGATGTGATTTGTTCCCATCTGGGAGCAAAATGAGCTAGCCTTCCAGGAATGGTGAGGGGCTCTGGTTGTTCTAGAGCCAGAAACGGTAAGTTCTAGGGGCAAGTCAAAACCCCTGAGGGGGTTGAGCCTGCTGGGGTGCAGCAGACACTGCAGGCTGTGACTTTACTTGCTTAGATTGCTGACGCTTAGCAGCAAAGCGAGGCTGAGCAGATTGTTGGCCAGTATTTGTGGAAAATCTGGCCTTCTTGTAGTAAGGCCTTTTAAAAGGCTTCTTTTTGGCAGGAGTAGAAGTAGACTTAGAAAGTCTATCTAAAGTGGCATTTTCTGCGTCCATTTGAGCAGCTTTAATTTGCCAGTCCTCACCAAATAAGTTCTCACCTGTACAGGGCAGATTCCTGAGGCCATCTACAACCCAGGGTTCTAGGTCAGAAGCCTGGAGCCAAGCAAGACGTCGGGCTGCAATAGCAATTCCCGAAGCCCTGCCAGCAACCTCAAAGGAATCAAAGGCTGCCCCGTTGGAGAACTTGGAGACCTCTGAAAGTTGTGTCACCACAGAAAAGAAGTCCGCCTTTTTATCCTCAGGGATAAAGGGGGCAAAATGCTGTACCTTTAGGGCAAGTTCTCTGAGAAACATGCCCATATAAAGGCTGTAAGAATTGATCCTGGCTATAAGCATACTAGCCTGGAAAATCTTTCTACCAAAAGAGTCAAGGGTCTTACATTCTCGCCCTGGAGGGGTAGAAGAGTGTCTTTTAGGACTCTTTATCTTCTTCATGGCAGACTTCACCACAATGGAGTGGTGAGGCAGCTGAGTTTTTTGAAACCCAGGAGAAGGAGGGACGCGATACATGGTGTCCAACCTACGGGAATGGGGAGACAGTGTTAGAGGAGTCTCCCACAAATCCATCAAGTGTTCTTGAAGGATTTCATGGATAGGCAGAGTAACTGCCTCTTTAGGAGCTTTAGAGTATCCTAAAATATCCAATTTTTTTGATCTGGGTTCCTTTTCAGAAGATGTAGCAATAGAAAGTCCTTTAGCTACATCAACAATGAAATCCTGAAAGGATAAATCCTCTGGAGGAGACATCCTCCTCTTTGGAGAAGAGGGCTCCTCAGGAAGATCAAGCTCAGCAGAGTCATCAGAGGAATTGAACTCATCAGAAGAATCTGAGTATTCTCTCTGTGCTTGCAATGCACGATACGCGTACCGATCGATATCGACATCGGGCGTATCGGGCATGGGATCGGGATCGGGCGAAAGCCTGAATCCGGCATGCGGAACCGATCGACGCTTGGAAGTCAATGGTCTCCGTTCCGGTGTGGATACCGGAACCCGAGTCGGTACCGATGGAATCGGTACCGAGGGCGTCGCAGCCTTAATGAAAGCCAGAACGGCCTGCTGCATGGTCTGGACAGTATTGCCCATAGACGCCACTGCTGCCTGGATGTCGGTACCGGTATGGGCCGGTACCCCAGAGCAGTCTAACAGGTGATCAGTCGAGGCCGTGCCATCGATGTCAACCTGTAACCCCATGGGTGCTTTGGAGGCCGGAGCCTCCCGCTGGGGTTTTTTGGCCTGGGCAGAAAGCGTAGTTACTCACCTGTAACAGGTGTTCTCCAGGAGCAGCAGGAATCAGTCCTCACTTATGGGTGACGTCGGCGCCGACGGAGCCCTCGCGGAGCAATTTTCCCCAGCTTTCAAAGAAAGCCTTTGGGAATTGCAGCGCGCATGCGCGGTCGTCTTCCCGCCCGAAGGTGCCATCTTAGCCAGTCAGATGACATAGCTAAAAAAGACAGCATAAAAATTTGCAAAAAGAACATAAGCAGACGATTGCAACTCCAAGGGGAGGAGGGAGGGTAGTGAGGACTGATTCCTGCTGCTCCTGGAGAACACCTGTTACAGGTGAGTAACTACGCTTTCTCCAGGACCAAGCAGGAAGTCAGTCCTCACTTATGGGACTCCCAAGCTCAAGGCTACCGGAGACCCTAAGCACAAAAATGAGCTCCCTCTAGCTCAGCAGCACAGAAGGAAAGAATCTTCGCTGAATTATCACCCACCGGTAGCCCACATCCGGGATGGAGGGTAGGAGTTGCTCAGACCTCAAAGAGATTACGGAGGACTGCCTGTCCGAAAGCACTGTCCCTACGGGACTCCCTCTCGAGACAGTAATGGACCGCAAAAGTCTGGCTCGAAGACCAAGTAGCGGCCCGGCAGATGTCTGCCAGCGGAACAGAGCGGAGGTAAGCCACTGACGTGGCCTTTGCCCGAACACAATGAGCCGTGACTCGACTTTCTAAGGCGAGTCCGGCTGCCCCATAAGCCCAAGAGATACAGTCCGCAACCCAGATGGACAGAGTACGCTTGGAGACCGGGAGTCCCAATTTATCGGGGTCAAAAGACACAAAAAGCTGAGCAGCTTTACGGTGCTCCCGCGTACGGTCAAGGTAGAAGTTCAATGCCCTTCTACAGTCCAGGGTATGGAGGACCGTCTCAGCTCGGCTGGAGTGTGGTCTGGGAAAGAAGGTTGGAAGTACCACCTCCTGATTGATGTGAAAAGGGGAGACCACTTTAGGCAGAAACTTAGGGTGAGTCCGTAGGACTACCCTATTCTTGTAGAACCGAGTGTAGGGGGGATCAGACACGAGGGCCTGCAACTCACTTACGCGCCTAGCGGAAGTGAGGGCTACCAAGAACAGTGTTTTCCAAGACAGAAAACGGAGAGAACATGTAGCCATGGGTTCAAAAGGCGGACAGGTGATCCGCTGCAAAACCACATTCAGGTCCCAGTTCGGCGCTGGCGGGCGCAGAGGTGGTTTAAGTAGAAGGAGACCTCGGAGAAACCTCGCTACGAGAGGGTCGCTGGAGAGAGGTCTACCGTCCACCGGCACATGATGTGCCGAAAGAGCACTGAGGTGAACTTTGACGGAGTTGGACTTAAGTCCTAGATTAGAGAGGTGTAGCAAGTACTGCAAGATCACCGACACCGGGCAGGAGAAGGGATCCTGAGACTGTTCGGTACACCAGACTGCAAAGCGACGCCATTTAAGGGCGTAGCATTTGCGGGTAGAAGGCCGTCGCGAAGCCAAGACGACCTCCTCCACCTCCGCCGGCAGGAGAAGGGGAGCAAGGACTACCCTCTCAGCAGCCAGGCCATGAGGTTGAGAGACCTGAGGTTGGGGTGCAGTAGGGACCCCTGATCCTGGGTGAGGAGATCCGGTTGCGCCCCCAGAGGGATTGGATCCTCCACCGCCAGTTGCAGCAGGAGCGGAAACCACGGCTGCCTGGGCCAGCGAGGGGCCACCAGGATCATGAAGGCTTTGTCTCGGAGAACCTTGAAAAGAGTCCGAGAGACTAACGGAATGGGAGGGAAAGCGTACAGAAGGCTCCCCGACCATGAGATCAGAAAGGCGTCCGCCGCAACCCGAAGGGGGTGAGGCTGACGAGAGCAGAAGCGAGGAAGTTGCCGGTTGCGAGGACTGGCAAAGAGATCCACCGTGGGGAGGCCCCACCTGAGGAAGAGCTTCTGGACGATCAAGGGATCCAGACGCCACTCGTGCGGCTGGAGGACCCTGCTGAGTTTGTCCGCCAGGCAATTTTCTGGGCCCGGGAGATAAACTGCCTTGAGGAGAATGCCGTGACTGACGGCCCAAGAGCAGAGCTTCTGTGCCTCCCGGCAGAGGAGGAAGGAGCCCGTGCCCCCCTGCTTGTTCACGTAGAACATGGCAACTTGATTGTCCGTCTGGACAAGGACGGACTGTTGGGAGGTCAGGTGGGAGAAGGCCTTGAGAGCTAGGCGGATCGCCCTGAGCTCCAGGAAGTTGATCTGCTGAGCAGACTCCCACTTGGTCCAGAGGCCCTGAGTACGTGCCTCTTGGCAATGGGCTCCCCAGCCCAGGAGGGATGCATCGGTGGTCAGCACCCGGGTCGGCTGAGGTGACTGGAAAGGCATTCCTAATACCAGGTCCGGCTGCCGGAGCCACCACCGGATAGACGAGACCAGCGGCTCGGAGACGCGCACCAGGTCTGCTAGGCCGCCTGTGGCTTGTCGCCACTGCCGGCGGAGACACCATTGAGCAGACCGCATATTCAGGCGGGCATTGGGGGTCACATGGACGGTGGAAGCCATATGGCCGAGCAGTCTCAGGAAGCGCCTGGCGGAGACCAGGGGCTGGCTGCGAAAGCGGTCGGCTAGGTCCATGAGCCGCTGAGCCCTGTCGAGCGGTAGGTACGCTCGCGCCTGAGGGGTGTGCAGCCTTGCGCCGATGAACTCGAGATCCTGTGAGGGGAGTAAAGTGGACTTTGCGAAGTTTATGACAAAGCCCAAGTGCTGCAGCAGAGTCACCGTGCGGCACGTGGCGTGGGTGACCTCCTGAGCGGACGCTGCTCTGATGAGCCAGTCGTCGAGGTACGGAAAGACAAAGAGGCCGCGAAGCCGGAGATGGGCCGCCACGACCGCGAGGCATTTTGTGAAGACTCGCGGTGCGGAGGACAGGCCAAAGGGCAGTACTCTGTACTGGTAATGATTTCCTGCCACCACAAACCTTAGGTATTGGCGGTGGCTTGGGTGGATGAGGATGTGCGTGTAGGCATCCTTTAGATCCAAGGAGCATAGCCAATCTCCCTGCTGGAGGTAGGGCAGAAGGATTCCAAGGGTAAGCATTTTGAACTTCTCCCGCACAAGGAACTTGTTGAGGTTGCGCAAGTCCAGGATGGGTCTGAGGCCCCCTGTTCTCTTTGGTATCAGAAAATACCTTGAATAGAAGCCTTGACCTCTCAGGTGGTGTGGCACCGGTTCCACCGCCTGTTCCTGCAGAAGACCTGCCAACTCCTGAAGGAGCAACTCCCTGTGCAGAGGGGGGCGCGGAGGCTCTCCCGGAAAATAGGAGGGAGGGACCTGGTGGAAGTGGAGAAGGTAGCCCTCTCGCACGACCTGAAGCACCCAGGCATCTGCGGTGATGCTGGACCACCTGTGGGCGAAGTGAACCAGCCGGCCTCCGGTGCTGGGGGGAACCAGCGGGGGGGGAGAGGCTATGCTGAGCGAGTCAAAAACCCCCACCCTGCTGAGCAGGGGCTGGTGGTGCAGGCTTGGGGGCTTGCTGCCTACGGGACCCGTTACCCCGTCCCTTGGCCTGCTGGCCCTGTTGGGGAGCTGCAGGGGCCTGATAATGGGGGTATTGTTTGTAGGCAGCTGCCTTCCTCGGGTAAAAGGACTTTTTTCCCGAGCCCTTCTTTTTCTGGGAAGGGGCGGAGGTCTTCCTAGAAAGCCTGGTCCTGGTGAGAGTCTCAGTCTCAATTTGTGCAGCCTTTTCCGCCATGGGCTTGCCAAAGAGGTTTTCGCCTCGGCAGGGGACATCGACCAACTTGTCCTGTACCCAGGGCTCAAGGTCGGACGACTGAAGCCAAGCCTGTCGGCGGGCACCGATGCCGGCTGCGGCCACTCGAGCCGAGGCTTCAAAGCCATCATAGGCTGCTCGGGACATGAACTTTGAGCATTCCCGAATACCCGTGGACAAGGCTAGGAACCTCCGCAAGGGCTCCTCGGAGAGACCAGCGGAGAATCCGGTTAGCTCTTTAGCCAGATCCCGGAGATACATGCCCATGTATAGCTGGTAAGTCTGGACACGACAGGCGAGCATAGAGCCCTGGAAGCACTTCTTGCCAAGGCCATCCAGGTTACGGGCCTCCCTTCCAGGAGGCACCGAGGAGTGCATCTTCTGGCTCTTAAGACGATGCATGGCCGATTCCACTACCATGGAATGGTGTGGCAGCTGTGCCTTTTGAAAGCCAGGGCTCTTGCGGACTCGATAGATAGAATCGACCCGCTTGCTCAGGACCGGCGAGGAGGCCGGACTCTCCCACATGCGGAAGAGTAGTCGTTCCAGCATAGGAGGAACCGGCACAGTAAAGTGTTCCCTCGCGGGAGAGTCATACTGGAGGGCGTCGAGCTCTTCGGCTCTTCGGCTCCTCCTCGGGATCCGCAGGGAAGGCCAAAGCCTTGGCCATATCCCTAACGAAGTCCGAGAACCGGGCATCCTCCGGGGGGGACTGCTTCCGAGGCTCGGACTCCGGAGAGTCCGATGGGACACACCGAGTCCGGAAAGAATCAGGTGACTCTTCCTCCTCAGACTCCCAGACCGACTCCGACGAGGACTCGGTGGGGTCGGCCCGGGCAGGGTGCGGCGCCAGCCGCCCCGACGCCGAGGGAGTCGGCGTCGGCGACCTCGGTCCCGAACGGGAGGCCGAGGGCGACCTCGACCGAGGATCGACTCGAGTTCTCATCGACTCGAGGATCGGCTCGGTCTCCGGGGTCGACTTGGACGTCGACGTCCCGGCGGTCGGGGCAGCGACGCCAGCGAAGCCAGCGAGCAGTGCCCGCTGCTGGTCCATGAAGGCAGACAGTCTGCTCTCCAAGGCCGTCAACCTGAGTCCGAGCTCAGGTGACCCAGCAGCCCCCGACTCGGGCCCCGACGGCGTCGGGCCCGACGTCGGCTGTCGCGGAGGCGAGTCCAGAAGGACTACAGGACTTACCCGGGCAGGCATCTCCGACTCCAGGCGAGGTCGCTTCGGGAGGTGCTCCTTCTCCAAGGACCCGGGGCGGCTGTCGGGGCTATGCGACCTGGCCCTCGCGGAGCCAGGAGCGTCCACCGACGCCGCCCTCGCGGTTTTTTCCTTCCGACGATGGTCCCCGGAGGGAGAACCCCGGTCGGAGGAGCTCCGGCGACGGTCCGAGCTGGAGCCTTTCGACACGGAGGCCTCCGACGAGGTCCGGGTACGGCTGGGGTCAGCGAAGATTCTCTCGCGCTGATGCCGCCGACTTCTCAACGCCTTCGAGGACAGTTTGCTGCAGGGCCCACAGATCAGTTCCTCATGATCCGGGCCCAGGCAGCGGAGGCAAAAGTCGTGTGTGTCGGTTAGTGACATATTTCGGTCACACCGACCACACCGCTTAAAGCCACTGGCAGCCATCGGGGGAAAAAGGGCCCCTGCGAGGTCAAAGGACCGGGCTGCCAGGGAAAACGAAAACGAAAGCTGACTAATTCAGAAAAAACCGAAAAAACGGAAGAGGACTCGAGACCGGCGTCGCGAGTCCGGGCGGGAAAACGATCGGCGTCGAACCGAAAGAAAAAAGTGTAAAATAAAGAGGAAAATCAACTTTTTCGCGGGGACAAGACGGGGACGTCTGTAGGGCTCCGCGGAAAAAAGAAGACTGGCTAAGATGGCACCTTCGGGCGGGAAGACGACCGCGCATGCGCGCTGCAATTCCCAAAGGCTTTCTTTGAAAGCTGGGGAAAATTGCTCCGCGAGGGCTCCGTCGGCGCCGACGTCACCCATAAGTGAGGACTGACTTCCTGCTTGGTCCTGGAGAATCCTCGAACTCAAGATTGAGAGCCTCTCGATCTTTTGAAAGAGATTTGCTTTTAGAGGATTTGCCCACAGAAAGTTTGATTACCTGAGATCCATCCGGAGAGGAAGACCTGGATGACTGTGATGCTGGATTATCTGAAGCAAACAACACATGGAACTTGTTGGCCCGGTTCTGCAAACCACGTTTAGACATCTGGGAGCAGGATGGGCAGTCCGGTATGGAGTGGTCAGGTCCCAAACATTTAAGACACCATTCATGGGTGTCTGTGACAGAAATGACAGCACTGCACTTGGTACACTTTTTAAAACCAGGGGCTGGCTTCTCCATGAGGAGAATTTGTGTAGGCCTAAAGGCCTAACAAACGTTACCAAGCTGTGCTGAAGAAAAATAAAAAAGATTTTTTTTTTTTTAGAAAGAAAGAAAGAGAGACCGGCGGTACCGGTTTCGGTATGGGGAAGGCAGGTACGCGGTCTAAAGAAACAAACAAAATTAATAATTTCTTCAGCGGTGACAGGAACACGACCTGCTGGCTCCGCGGAAAAAGAGAAACTGAGGAGAGCTGGTCAGGAAGGCGGGAAGGCAGCGCGCATGCGCTGTGGGAAGCCCCAAAAGCTTTTCATCTGAAAAGCTGGGGAGCTTTCCCGCGCAGGCTCCGTCGGTTCCGACGTACCCATATGTGAGGACTTATTCCTGCTTGTTCCTGGAGATGCAGCAGATTTTCATGGTCCTCTTTAATAATGCTTAACAGACTTTTCCTCCAGGAATTTTGCCAAATCTTTTTTAAACCCAGCTACACTAACACCTTTTATTACATCCTCTGGTAACGAATTCTAGAGTTTGATTATGTGGTGCGTGAAAAAATACTCTTATTAGTCTTACTGTAGCTTCATTACATGTCCTCTAGTCTTTCTACTTTTTGATAAGCAACCAACCTACGTTTACTCATTCTACTCCATTCATTAATTTATAGACCTCTTATCATATCTCCCCCCTTAGCTGTCTTTTCTAATTTGAAGAGCCCTAACCTTTTAAGCCTTTCCTCATAAGGGTATCCTTCCATCTCCTTTAGCTTTTCTAATTCTGTTATATCCTGTTTAAGATATGGCAATCAGAACTGCACACAATATTCAAGGTGCAGTCGCACCATGGAATGATACAGAGGAATTATAATATCCTCTATTCCTTTCCTTATGATTCATAGCATTCTATTTGCTTTCTTGGCCGCCACTGCACACTGGGCGAAGGGTTTCAAATTATTATTGACAATATGCATAAATCCTTTTTCCTGGGTGGAGGTTCCTAATGTGGAACCTTGCATCGTGTAACTGTAGTTTGGGTTGTTCTTGCCTAAGTGCATAATTTTGCAGTTGTCTACTTTAAATGTCATCTGCCATTTGGATGTCCAGTCTTCCAATTTATCAAGGTCCTCCTGCAATTTTTCACAATCCCCTTGTGTTTTAACAACTTTTAATAATTTTGTGTCATCTGCAAATTTGATCACCTCACTCATTCCTATTTCCAGGTCATTTATGAATATGTTAAAAAGCAGCGGGCCCAGCAGAGATCCCTGGGGTACTCCACTATAGCATAGTTACTCACATGTAACAGGTGATCTCCAGGAACAACAGGAATTTAGTCTTCACATATGGGTATCGTCGGTACTGATGGAGCCTGCACGGGAACGCTCCCCAGCGTCCAATAGGAAAGCTTTTGGGAGCATCCCACAGCGCCTGCGTGCTGTCTTCCCGCCTTTCCCAACTGTCCCTCTCCAGTTGAGTTTAAAGCTGAGACAAAGAGAGAGGGAAAGAGAGAAAGAGATAGAGAGATACAACTCCTAGGGGAGGTGGGTGGGTTGTGAAGACTAAATTCCAGCTGTTCCCGGAGATCACCTCTTACAGGTGAGTAACTATGCTATCTCCAGGAACAAGCAGGAATGTAGTCTTCACATATGGGGACTCCCCAGCTGCAGATGCCAGGGAGAAGGCCCCAGAAGTTGTGTGCCCCTGTGAAAGGGCTCCACTTCCCCCCATGGATCCCTGGCATCCTACCAGGGATAGTGGGTAGGAGCTGATTAAGTATGGAACAGGTGCTGAAGAACAGCCTGTGATAAGGAAGCTTATCAAAGCTCAGGGTGTAATGACAATAGAGGAGAATTTACTCTGATCAAGGGACCTGTGCTGGCAGGTTATAGAAATAAGACAGCTTGTTTTCCTAAAAGACTACATGTTCCAGAATGCACCAGTATGCAGAAAGTCCCTAGGGGAGCTAGAGTGGAAAAACATGAGTCTAATCAGAGAAAGCATTATGTCATCCCTAATCAAACAGCCTCTAGAAGAATGCTTAATCCAAAACACTTTAAGAGTGCAAGGGAGGCGTTGCAATCTAAGCCCTTTAAAGCTAGAGGGGAATCTTCAGGAAGACAGAACTGGAAGAAGGGGAATCAGAGGAACAGAAGAACAACTGGAACCTAAAGGAACAAGGACAAGGAAGCAGACGGTCCAAGAGAGGAGCTCAGAAAAGTACCTATGCCTGGAGAGATACCTGGGAAAAAGGTTCAGAGGACTGGAAAAAGCCAGAGATCTGTAGATCCACAGCCAGGGACCCTCCAGCAACACCTAGGAAGAGGTCTGTTGCAGCTAAGGAGGAAAGGAGTCCAAATACCTCTTGGAGGACGTCTGGAGAAAAGATCCTGAGGTCCAGAGATACCAAGTGGAGGACAGGACACAGAAGCTCTATTGCATACTGGCCAGAATACCAGAAGAAGCAGCCTGACGCTTGCCTGGATTCAGGTAGGAACTGAACGTTTCTCTAGCTTTGAGCAGTGCAAACAGCAGGGAAATAGTTTCTCTCCGTGTAGAGGTCAGTTCCTAAAGCCCTCTGAGATAGACGGAGAAACAGAATCTATGCAATTTCAAGAGCAAGATTCAATATCTGATACAGAGGATAATTATATGGACTGTTCTCTGAATAAGTTGTTATTTTAGGAAAATCCTAAATATCAGAGCAAACATCAAAAGGAAACATTCTAAACTATTAGCTTCCCATAAAGTTTTGTTGAAAAGAAAAAGCTTTTGGGAAAGTTTTGTATGTGTGCTGAAATCAAGCTACTTATTGCAGTTAATTGTCACCTGCTGGTAGAGGAGAGCCCAGCACAAGCCGTGCACACTTAGGTTTAAAAAGTTCTTTTCTGTATGGAGAAAGTGAGCATTGTTTTTGTACAAATAAGTTTCTCTCTTTGAATTGTTTTTCACCAGCACTGCTAAAGACTTTATTAGCAGTGGCTGAAAGAAGCCTTTCTGTTCCATAAAGGACTTTGTTACTTATTTGCATAAGTTATTTCAGTTGCCTTATTTTGTGTTGAATAAACCCTGGAGAAGTTATCTGGAAGGTGTTACCAAGCATATCTGTGTGTGGGATAATCACCCCATAAATAAACTCTAATTTTGTCTACACTCGACCAACTACAAGAGTTTTCATTATTCTAAAAAGGCAAGCTTTGTGTGAATGGACTTCAATAACCACAATCCTTTGCAAGACAGTTAATTTTCATACTTGCCAAGATGGTGGTACCTTCATAACAAGCACCCCCTTTTACAAGCCTTACCAAACAAGGCATCCCGGCGGGAGTCCTTGTCTAAGCAGTAATGGACTGTGAAGGTATGAACCGAAGCCCAAGTAGCTTATCGACAGATGTTGTCGATAGACGCAGAGTGAAGATGGGCCATAGAGGCTGCCATGGCTCTCACATTGTGAGCTGTAACATGGCCTTCAAGAGGAATGTTCTTACTCTCATAGGCAAAAGAAATACACTGTGCAATCCAACTGGACAGTGTTCTTTTGGAGACTCGACGTCCCAAATGACTAGAATCAAAAGCAACAAAGAGTTGAGAGGACTTTCTATGTTGCTGTGTCCTTTGCAAGTAAAAGGTCAAAACCCTTTTACAGTCCAAAGTATGAAGATTCCTTTCTGCATTTGAGGCGTGAGGCCTTGGGAAGAATACAAGAAGGTAAACCGCTTGGTTTAAATGAAAAGGTGACACCACCTTTGGCATAAAGTATGGACAAGTCCTAAAGACTACCTTATGATGGAACCTTGTATAAAGAGGATCAGCCACCAACGCTTGCAATTCACTGATGTGACTGCAATCAGAGATGACCTTCCAGGAAAGGAATTTCAAAGAGGTAGTAGCTAATGGTTCAAAAGGCGGCTTCATGAGCTGCCCAAGAACCAGATTTAAGTCCCATGCCACTGGTGGTAGCTTAATGGGAGGCTTAGTTAAAAGAAGGCCTATCAAATCTCGCTATGAGAGGATGAGAGGAAATAGGTTGTAAATTTAGAGGCTTGAAAGAAGCTGCAATAGCACTCAAATGAACTCTCACTGAATTGGTCTTAAGCCCTGCATTAGATAAATGAAGGAGATACTCCAGCAATGATTCCAGGAGGTATCGCAAGAGGGTTAAGACCCTTCTGCGAGCACCATATGGTAAACCTTTTCCACTTGAATGCATAAGAGCGTCTTGTGAAGGCTTCCTGGAAGCATAAAGAATATCCTTTACCTGCTGAGAAAGGTTAAGACCGTGAAGTTCTAGGCTTTCAGCAACCAGGCCCTGAGATGCAGAGACTGGGGAACAATGTTCCCTCTAATTTTCTGTAGGCTGTGTGCACATAAAATATCAGCTTTGTGCAGCTTTTGAAGGAAGGTTAAATTTTTGTGCGCCACATAACGACACTCGGAGTTATATACTTTAAAATTTGACTACACATCAGAATACAGTATGTACACCACACTGATTTTAATCAAATTAAATGAAAATAGACGGTTACTAAATGAAGCGGGAAATTTCTAGTAATTACAATCATAAAACTTTTAAATTTTAAGACGTCTGTGTTGTTTTCTATCAGAATCAGAGCTGTAATTTTTGTGCGCTCTGTTGTAAAGTATGTGCGCTCGCTCGGCGAGGTGTGTGCGCGCGCACACGCGCACAGCTTAGAGGGAACAGTGCTGGGGAATGGGATGCCACAGCATCCCGTCCTCCTGAGGAGATTTGGAGCAGATCCTAACTCCAGAGGCGGAGCTTGAGAGAGATGTAGGAGCAGAGGGTACCACATTTGCCGTGGCCAATGTGCAGCTATGAGAATCATATGACCTCTGTCTCTCTGAAGCATGAACAGAGTTTTGGGAATTAGGGGAATGGGTGGAAAGGCATACAGGAAGTCCTGGCCCCAATGGAGGAGGAAAGCATCTCTGGCCTGACAACCCTGAGCCAGAATTCTGGAACAGAAACGGGGCAGTTTGACATTCAGCGGACTTGCAAAGAGGTCTATGTCCATGGTTCCCCAAAATTGGAAAATTTTGGCCACCTGGTCTGCATGGAGAGACCATTCGTGTGGAAGCAGAACTCGACTGAGTCTGTCTGCCCAAGAGTTTTGAATGCCTGGAAGATACACCGCAAGGAGATGAATCTAATGCTCTCTGGCGAGGGCCCATAGTTGCAAAGCTTCGTTGCAGAGCAACAGAGAGCCTGTTCCGCCCTGCTTATTCACATAGAACATGGCTACTTGATTGTCCGTTAGAACTAGGACTGTCTTGTAGCTGAGCTGGGTGTAGAATACTCAAAGAGCAAGGAAAATTGCTCTGAGTTCCAGAAGAGTGATGTGTATCTAGGCCTCCTGTGGAGTCCAGGTACCCTGGGTAGAGAGGCCTTGCAGGTGGGCTCCCCAACCCACCTGTGAGGCATCTGTTAGAGTGGCTTGGGGTGGGGGTTACTGAAAAGGAGACCCCACCAAAAGGTTTTGGGGTGACTGCCACCATTGCAGGGACAAAATAAGGTGATCCGAGTTTGCTATTTTGTCTGCAGGCAACCTGATGCCTGAGTCCACTGAGTGGATAAAGTCCACTGGGCTGCCCTCATATGGAGGCAAATCCCAAAAACACCCCAAAACGGTAATCAAAAAGTGACACCACAAAAACAGGATACCGTTATGACCCCCGAGAATTTTATTAAATTTTTTTGTCAGACATAAATCGTGAGGGGGAGGCACTGTGAACCATCCCCCAGACACGATACATATCCCATTTATTCAACCACAAAGGTTTTAACAGTAACTCAATAATCAATATAATTTCATCAAGAAAGAAAAATAGAACTGCACTTATCTGAAGACACGCGCGACGTGCACGTTTCGGGGGAAAAGAACCCTGCATCAAGCGCTCACAACTCTACTTGCATAGAACAGAATCCACCATGCAACTGGCAAAAAACACCGAACTGTTGGCTGTTAAAAACGAGGATACTAGCTTGAGATTGGCTAACAAGAATATGCCTATCAAACCAAACAACCAATCACAAGGAGGGAATCCCCACAGATTAGGGAACCCCCTACCGTGAAAGGATGACGTCACATAGCCCCCAACCAATCGATCTCACAATTCAATCCAGTAGGAGACACCGCTTGTAAGAGAAATATCCAGCGTTGTTCAAGCCTCAAAAGGATGTTGAGGATTAGGGTTGAGGATTAGGGTTTGTTTAGCTGAACACGCCAGCCATCTTCGACAATTGGTTTTTACGGCTCCGCTGGTCCACCACTGTTCGCAATTTAAACATGATTTTCAACAGTTGCGGTGGATGGTAATCGATCATGTCCCAGAGGATCCTCGAGGGGGTGACCGTACCTCTATGTTACGGAGGCTTGAACAACACTGGATATTTCTCTTACAAGCGGTGTCTCCTACTGGATTGAATTGTGAGATCGATTGGTTGGGGGCTATGTGACGTCATCCTTTCACGGTAGGGGGTTCCCTAATCTGTGGGGATTCCCTCCTTGTGATTGGTTGTTTGGTTTGATAGGCATATTCTTGTTAGCCAATCTCAAGCTAGTATCCTCGTTTTTAACAGCAAACAGTACAGAGACAGCTCAAGCCTAGAACGCAGTTCAGCTGACAGGAAGTCTGCAGCTAACGTGGAGCCTTGGAGAGCCTGTTTTAAACAAGAACTTTATTTTCCAAATAAAAGAAATTTTCCTGTGACCTTCGATCTCGGCTATAATCTGTAAGACACAACTACATGCGAAGAGGCCAGTTTCATTAAGGAGGACGATCGGGGTACCCCCTTACACCTAGGCAACTGCCTGGCCACAAGGGGGAGCGCCGACACACCACAGCCATGCATTTTGTAAACACCCTTGGTGCAGAGGCCAGGCCAAAAGGAAGAACCCTGTATTGGTAGTGCTTTTGATGAGTTGGATGGATGAGAACATCAGTGTACGCATCCTTGAGATCTAGAGAACAAAGCCAATCCTGACTCTGAAGGTATGGCAGCAGAGTTCCTAGAGAAATCATTTTGAACTTCTCTTTGAACAGGAATTTGTTCAATTCTCTGAGGTCTAAAATGGGTCTATGTCCTCCTGTTTTCTTTGGAATAAAGAAATAGGGGGAGTAAAACCCTGTATTCCGTTGGGGAATGGGCACCTCTTCTATTGCCCCTTGGGCAAGAAGCACAGTGACCTCTTGACCTAACTGGGCGTTGAGAGAGGTCTGAGAATTGAACTGTCTTACCATTGTAGGAGGGGGCATGTTGAGGGAATGAAGCTTGTATCCCTCTCTTACAATAAAGAGTCCAATTTTCTGCTGCTATCTGATCCCATCTGGGGGAAAAATGACATAACCCTTCCTGGGATGGTGGAGGGTTCTGGGCCGTTCAGGACCAGGAAGGCAAAGTTCTCTAGATAGGAGTCAAAGCCCCTGTGGAGGCTGAGTCTGCTGAGCCGGTTGAGGCTTAGCTGCTTTTGTCTTTCTTTGTCTAGGTTGTTGCTGCTGTCCCTTTTGGGCAGACTGACCTAAACGATG
The DNA here is from genome assembly GCA_033557465.1 of Ichthyophis bannanicus. Lineage (NCBI taxonomy): Eukaryota > Metazoa > Chordata > Amphibia > Gymnophiona > Ichthyophiidae > Ichthyophis > Ichthyophis bannanicus. The sequence continues at coordinate 422,896,574 of CM066038.1, forward strand.
CCCCTGTTGGGTATAGGAGGGATAAAACATCTTCTTCTTACTGAAGAATGGTTTCTTAAAGGATTTTTTCCTCGCAGGATCAGCTGTAGATTTAGACACTCTATCCAAAGTGATATTTGTCAGCATCTATCTCATTAGCTTTTTCCTGCCAATTCTTGCCAAAGAGATTCTCTCCTATGCAAGGAATATTCCCTAGTTTATCCTGTACCCAAATGTCCAAGTTAGATGCCTGGAGCCAGGCAAGCCTGTGACAATGGCAGAGGTTCTGCTTATGCACTCAAAGCAGTCAAAAGCTGCACGATTCACAAACTTGGAAACATCCTGAGCATATTTAACAAGGGCAAGATAATCTTGCCTCTTATCAGGAAGGAGAGGGCTCATAAGATATAAATCTCCTGTGACCTCCTTAAGGAACATTCCCATATATAAAAACTGATCCTAGCAGAAAGCATGGAAGCCTGGAAGGTTCAACTTCCAAAGGCATCAAGAGTCCTACACTCACGTCCTGGGGGATTAAATGCATGCCTTTTTGCACTCTTTATCCTTCTCATTGCTGACTCCACCATGGAATGATGTAGTAATTGAGTCTTCTGAAACCCAGGACAAGGAGGAACTCAATACATGGTGTTGAGTCTTCGAGAGTGAGGAGATGTGGTTAGAGGTGTTTCCCACATCCTTAACATGAGATCATGCAAGATTGCATGAATAGGTAAGGTAGCTGCCTCCTTGGGAGCTTTAGGGTATTGCAGGATTTTTAATTCCTTTGCCCTAGGCTCTTTCAGGAGCCACTGTGATGGAAAGACCTCGAGTCACATCTCGGATAAAATCCTGAAAGGACATATCCTCTGGTGGAGACATCCTACGCTGAGGAGAAGAATCCTCAGGAAGAAGTACTCTGGTATCGGCAGAGCTTTCAGAGTCTTCAGACTCATCTGAGGATTCGAAGTATTGTAATGAGGAAGATCCATCCTTTGCCTTAAAAACACAGGATTCTGTGAGAACTAGGTCAGAAGCTGACAGGCAGGCAAGCCATATGATCAGTAGTTGTCAGGGGCAACGTAAACAAACCCAGCCACGAGGTTTGCAACCCTGCCCAACTAGCAAGCAATCCCTAGTTCCTAATAGCTTTCACCTGAGTGGGGGAAGTGCTAATCAGCACTATAAGAAACACTCAGGAAACTCAGAGAGAGGGCAGCCAGGAGCAGAGGAATCAGAGACGAGAGAGTCAGAGAACAGCTGTGAAAGTCAGTCTGCTGTGACGCAGTTTGGAACTCAGAGGCAACGTTCTTCACAGAGTGAATGGAAGCCTGAAAGAGTGAAACAGTATGTATCTGGGAGCTGTGATCTTGAAAGTGATTCTGAACCAGATTTAAGGAAGTTTACTGGCAGCAGAAATACCTGGAGGGTTAATGCTCAAAAGCCTCGTAGGAAAAGTCCAAGGTGGGTGCCGTGCTGTGAAAGCCAACCGAAGGATTTAACTAGAGAGCTAACGTGGGAGCATTTACAAGTCCCTGAAAGGGAGAGGTATTCTGTAGAAGATATTTGCATGTCAGAAGAGGAAGTGTTTGAAAAGCCTAAACCTCAGAGAAAGATTCACAGATCAAAACCCTGTGTTGACAAGGGAGAACAAATCCCTTTATTCCCAGCCAAAGCCTGAAGTTAGAACAAATAAATACTTTAAAGGGAAAAGTTCTTATAAGAAGTTATGTTCTGAAAATCCTGAATGGTGGGTCTCTCCTCTCTCACGCTCTGATAAATACGGTAACAGCAATTCCAGCCCTAGAGAGAGCTGGTCAGATAAGCTCCGTGACGAGACATTGCAAGGAGATTTACAAACGTTCTATAGCAAGGGAAACGTTTGTCCATCTGAAAGTCAGCATGAACCCATGGTCATTGATTATGCTAGTGAAAGCTCATTTGATGATCCAATGGACTGTACGTTAACTATCTCAGACAAAATTACCTCTATGTTAAACCAGTAATTGTACATTGCTTGAGCCTAGCAGTGAAGATCAAGAGTGCCTGTTTATCTACAGAGGAACTATGTGCTGAGTATTGTTTTCTTATGGCTATCATTTAATTAAGAAGCAAGAAGAAGCTATCATTTATTTCCTTTATAACATGCCAGAGAGTATGGCTTTGTCTTGAGTTTCCTGTGTTGTGCATTTGAGAATCAGACCCCGGGAGGGGAAATAAAACCCTAACTTTACCTGAACCACTCATGTCTACAACTACTTATTCTTCATAAACATCATCAGGCAGACAGACCTGCTACCCTAGGCGGCAGCCTGCCCACCTGGTGGTGACAGTATCTCCGATCCAGGTGATCGTGCAAGGCACGGTACCGGTACAGATCGAAGTCGGCATCAGAGTGGTCCGGTACCGACCTGTTGATACCAGATGGATACGCATGACTCAGTCCCGGTAGAATACCTGCCGATGTCGATGCAGTCTGTGCCGGTACCGGTTGAATTGTCTGAAGTGGTTTCAAGGGCATCGAGGCCGTGAGAAGAGCCGCCAGACTGCGTTCAATAGCCAAGAACCTCTGGTCTATCGACGCTGCCGATGCTTGGGTACTGGTACCGGAAGAAGCGGCCAGTACCCCAGAGCATGGCACCAGAAGTTCTGTCGAGGTTGAAGCCTCGAGAACATCCTGGAGCCCCGTTAGTGCTTTGGAAGCCAAAACCTCCCGCCGGGGCAATTTTGCCGGTGAAAGTCCCTCAAGGGCAACGCCAGAGGCATCTCGCTGTCTAGAAGGAGATCTACCCTCTGATGACCGGCTAGATTTATGTTTAGTTACCTGAGATCCATGGGAGGAAGACGAAGCCCTGGAAGACGTTGATGCCATGGAGGCTGCATCGGAGAGAAAAAGGGTGCTAAGCTTAGCAGCTCGGTTCTGCCAGCCCCTTTTCGACATCATCCCACAGGCAACTCACTCTAAAATAGAGTGGTCAGGACCTAAACATTTGATGCACCACTCATGGATGTCGGTGATGGAGATGGTACCGCCACACTTAGAACACTTTTTAAAACCCGAAGCGGGTTTTTCCATTCTGAAAGAAAAGTTGGGCCTAGTGCCCAAAATGGTGCATGGCACCTGAGAGAAACTTACTGGAAAGACTCCAGAAGAAAGGTTTGTTTGGGGTTTTTTTTTTTTAAGAAAAGAAAGAAGAATCACCGGCGGTACCGGTGTAGCGTCAAGGGAAGGCAGACGCGACCACAAAAAAGAATAGAAGGGATTTTTTTCTGCGGTGACAGGATGTGCGACCTGTCGGCTCCGCGGAAAACAAAGAACTGGAGAGGGACAGTTGGGAAAGGCGGGAAGGAGCACGCAGGCGCTGTGGGATGCTCCCAAAAGCTTTCCTATTGGATGCTGGGGAGCATTCCCGCGCAGGCTCCGTCAGTACCGACGATACCCATATGTGAAGACTACATTCCTGCTTGTTCCTGGAGATTCACCTTTTTCCATTGAGAAAATTGGCCATTAAGCTCTACTCTCTGCTTTCTATCTTTTAACCAGTTCCTGATCCACAATAGTGCATGGTCATCCCATCCCATGACATTTTAATTTCGCTAAGAGTCTCTCATGACCTTGTCAAAGGTTTTCTGAAAAATGCAGACACGCTATATCAGCCGGCTCACCTTTATCTACCTGTTTATTCACACTTTCAAAAAAATAACAGATTAGTAAGACAAGACCATGCTTGGTTAAATCATGTTGGTTTTCTCCCATTATACCATGACTATCTACATGTTCAGTAATTTTATTCTTTATAATAGTACTGGGCAAAATGGTAGAAACTAACATCAGGCTCATCAGTCTGTAGTTTCCCAGATCACCTCAGAACACTTTTTAAAAATTAGTATTATATTGGCCACTATCCAATCTTCAGGTACTATAGATGATTTTAATGATAGTTCAAAGATTACTAATAGTAGGTCTGCAATCTCTTATTTCAGTTTTTTCAGCACCCTTGGATGTATACTATCCGGCCCAGGTGATTTGCTACTCTTTAGTTTATCAGATAGTTGTAATACATATTCCCAGTTTATCAATATTCCCAGTATCAATTCTTCTGATATACCACCTTTAAATACCATTTCAGGCATGGGCAATTTCCCTACCTTCAGTGAATTCATTCAGTCTCTCCGCTATGGTCTTGTCCTCCCCTTACCGCCCCTTTTACCCCTCTATCATCTAATTGTCCAACTGACTCTCACACAGAGTTTTTACTACAAAATGTACTTGAAAAGGTTTTTATTGTGTGTTTTTGCTTCCTCGGCAAGCTCTTTTTCAAATTCTCTTTTTGTTTGCCTTATCAATGCCTTGCACCTAACTTGCCATTTCCTGAAAGATGCTTTTTTTTTTTTAGCTACAACAATCTCTGACCTCCCCTTTAAACCATGCTGGCAGTTTTTTTGATCTTCCTTCCACTTAATGTGTGGAATACATGTGGTTTGGCTTTTGGAGATAGTATTTTTAAACAATGCCCCTGACTGATGTAAATCTTTAACCTTTGCAGCTGCCCCTTTCTTTTCTTAACCATTTTCCTCATTTTATCATAGCCTCCCTTTTGTACATTAAAAGACAGTACTATGGATTTTCTTGCTGTCCTCCCTCCATTTATTAAATCAAACACGATCATGCTATGATCACTATTGCCAAGTGGCCCCCACACCCTTATCTTTTGCACCAGATCTTGTGTTCCACTAAGGAATAGGTCCAAAATGGCTTCCCCACTGGTCAGTTCATGAACCAGCTGCTCCAAGAAGAAGTCATTTATTTCATCTAGAAACATTATCTCCCTAGTATATCCTGCTGTGACAATGATCCAGTCAATACAGAGGTAACTGAAATCACCCATTATTACTGTATAGTAACTTTTGTTAGCTTCCCTGATTTCTTTGAGCATGTCATCATCCATCTGTTCATTCTGGCCAGGAAAGTCTGTAGTATATCCCCACTGCAATCGCCTTCCCCTTTTTACATGGGATTTCTATCCATAAAAATTCTATGGTATATTTTGTTTCCTGCAAAATGTTAATCCTATGTGACTCAATGCCCTCTCTAACAGAGCGTAACCCTTCCATCAATTTGATCTACCCTATCAATGCAATGTAATTTGTACTTAGGTATCATGGTGTCTCATTAGATGTCCTCCTTCCACCAGGTCTCTGAGATACCAATTATATCTAACCTTTCATCTGCTGCTATATATACTAGCTCTCCCATCTTACTTTTTAGACTTCTAGCATTTGCACACAGGCATTTTAAAGGTTGTATTTTATTCATAGTAATCTGGTTATCAGTTGACAGAGGTAATTTGGAATCTTTCAGCTCTGTTTAGCCTGTACTTAAAAGGCATCTGGGCTACTTTTAACTTTATTGGAACTTCCCTATAAGGATGCTCTTACAGCCTTCTTTTGCTAGTATCCTTCAAGGGTACATCTCTTCGAACCATGCGCTCTTGGGCTCCCAGACTCAAGACTTGCTACAATGACCAAACTAGAAAAAATATGAGGGAATATTTATTAAAAGAGAGGAAAATATCCAGGTTATTGTCAAGACGACCCATGGTATCTGGATCCCAGCACTGGTTCCAACTGAGCTGGGATAAAAAGGAAAAAAAAAATACTACTGGCTGAACCGACTACTCCCACCAGTCAAAAAACATGTGCACTGGTTTTAGTGTGGCACTTTGTACTTCATTTAATACAAGTTCTTGTATTCCACTACACTCCCCAGAGGAGCGGAGAAATACCACAGCCACACCAATAAAGTCTTCATATAACATTTATTAAAAGGATCTGACTTGGCCAAGTTTCGGCAAGAGAGCCTGCATCAGGGGGTCTAAAGTATAAAAACACAAATACATCAGAACATAAAAATACAAAACAATGAAAAAATAAGAAACATCCCAAAGGAGAATAAATAAGAAACATTAAAATCATGACACAGAAGCAGTAATAACAGACAGCAATGACAGCAATAATAAGGAATCCTTAAAATCATCAAAAGGAATGTTACTAGTAGAGTAGGTGGTCATTTTCAACTACAACCACATACATAACAGGTTATAAACGTGCATAAACCTAAACAGCAAATGTATTGATAAAAACCCAATACATAAAGGACTATCCAAAATGTATGAATTATGATAAAAACAATAAATGACAAATACATGTAAGACTAAGAGTAAAGGTATAATATAAAAAGTGACATTAGAATAAAAAACATTAAAATCAAACACATACATATGAAATAAAAAAAGCAAATGAAACTGATGCCCTACCAGAACAGGGACTGGTCACAAAACAGTATTGCCTAAAATGGGAGATAGGAATAAACTACATACATATAAAAACTGTATCGCTCAAAAAAACACAAAGAGCAGATATATTCTTTATATTTTGTATGGTATCTATTGGTGAATGAAACATCTAAAATGGAATCCAAATGCAGAAAAACTTAAAACATGAGGAAAACAGCATACAGAGAAACAACCCAGGTAAAAATTTAATCTATATCAGGATGAAAAAAAAAAAAAGGGAGAGATGTGCACAACATATATCAGATTAAAAAGGTAGTATATTAAAACATGTTTATACCCCCAGGAGAGAATGACAGTTAGATAACAAATGCAGCAGTGAATGTTTTAATCAGCACTTCAATCCGTGCTTCGAAAAAAACACCATCATGAGGGGACAGAATCAGAGGCATCGTATTACAGCCATGTCAGTCTTAGCAATCCTCAGTCTTGAAGGACTAGAAAAGGGGACTTTTACTTCTGGAGAGAGATCTGCAATTGTGAGTATATACTTCTGGGGATTTTCTGAAAGGAATTCTTTGTATTAAAGCTAATTAATCTGTGAACCCACTATTTTTCGTTAAATCAGTCAGGGCCTAGTAGCAGCAGTTTAAGTTTAAATTTAACACACAGAAGAGAACTTTCTGGTTACATTTCATACCCAGCAGAGAGCTTGTAGTTTAAATTTAATAGTCACTCAGGGCCTAGCATCAGCAAGTACTTTGTTGGGATATCTTGGCTTAGGGATAGTTTTGCTCCTTCAGCTGCTATCTGTGACTGTAATCCTGGCCTGCCTGCAGATTGCACGATGATACAAGAAGATCTTGTGGGCTATCTAAGAAAGTATATGCTACAAGAGAGCTTTGCGGCCTGCTGCAGTCTGGAGGCCTTGCTTTGAGTAGAAGTACACAGAGTCAGGCTCAGAAAGAGAGAATACAGGTCAGCTCAGAGAAATAATTAGCAGAAAACATACTTTCAGCCTTGAAGAAAAGAAAATGTAATTTAGCACCAGGAGATGAAAGACCATAAAACAGGCCAAGGAATGCAGGAAAGATTTGCTCCACAGCACAAATAAGAAGCACAATTAAGCAAAGACCAGAAGACCTTGGGAGCACCAGCTGCAGGGAGGGCAGCCCTAAGGCATAATTGGCATTATTCATGGGAGGGGGGCCTCAGAGAAGGAGTTCTAGCAAAGTTTTCTTTCTTTGCAAGTAACTCTGACTTTCACAGAATAACTGAGGATGACATCAGAACTTCTAGAAGCTTTGTGACGGAGAATATCTATATATAAGGAGACAGCTCCATAACTCAGCAGGCAATCTGCTCTCTGATCCTGGGCAAAGAGGGGGTTGCCTGTCACATTTCTCAGACAGAGTCTTTTGCTCTCTGCATTGGTGATTTATTTCGCTTTTGGTATACCAATAAAGCAGCTTTGCATCTGAGCAGAAGTTTGTCCTGAGTAATTTGTTGCTAATTGGTAATTGGTGATATCTAGAAAAAATGTTTGTTGTGGGATACAGGGCCCCATAACTTTTAGTTTAAATTTAAAACACAGAAAGGAGCTTTCTGGTTAAATTTAGAACCCAGAGAGCTTGTAGTTTAAATTTCATAATATGTTAGAGCCTAGCAGCAGCAAAGAGCTATAATTTAAATCAAATAAAAATATAGCTTACCTCAACAGCACAAGACAGGGTAATGTGTAGCAGCCCTCTTTTAATAAGTGTTATTTCCCCAACACCCACCCACCCCTGGGATAATCTTAGCTTTATAGGTACTTACACATCTTAAAAGACAGGAGGTGCTTTCAGGTGAAGTTCGTTACCCAAATCAGTCATACACTAAGGACCTGAGTTAATTAAGCTTCAGGTAAACAAGGTATATTAAACGTATTAGGTACAGTTTTATTAGTATAAATATCCATAGCAACCCTTACTAAGTAAAGAACTTAAAGATCTAAACACAAACTTAAAACTAAGATGCAGACAGCAGTCCAGCAGCGAGATGGGGGCTTTCCAGTCTTTTGCACTGAGTGTCACATGTATGATTTTCTCCCAGTAGGTGAGAGGTCTTATGTGTGCACTAGTGCAAGGAGCTCTTTGCTCTCAGGGAACGAGTCCGTTCTCTAGAGGCTAGAGTAGCGGAAAACATAAGAAAGACAGGGAGGTACATAGACGAGACCTACAGGGATATAGTCCTGAAGTCCCACCTCCAGTCTGGCAGCATCCCTGTTGCCATGGAGGAGAGAGGTCACGTGACAGGAAAGCATCACCCTGGTGTGGCAGGAAGTGATCCTGTAACTAGGACCTGTGCTCCAGGTGATGTAAAACCCTCTCGCACCGAAGAGGTTTCTCCAGGGCCATGTGCCCATGAGGGAAGGGTTAGGACAGCCGTTATAGTTGGTGATTCGATCATTAGGCATGTAGATAGCTGGGTGGCTGGTGGACGTGAGGATCGCCTGGTAACATGCCTGCCTGGTGCGAAGGTAGCGGACCTCACGTGCCACCTAGATAATGTCTTAGATAGTGCTGGGGAGGAGTCTGCTGTCTTGGTACATGTCAGTACCAATGACATAGGAAAATGTGGTAGGGAGGTTCTGGAGGCTAAATTTAGGCTTTTAGGTAGGAAGTTGAAATCCATAACTTCCAGGGTAGCGTTTTCCAAAATGCTTCCCTTTCCACGTGCAGGACCCAAAAGGCAGGCAGAGCTCTGGAGTCTCAATGCGTGAATGAGACAATGGTGCAGAGATGAGGGTTTTGGATTTGTTAGGAACTGGGGAACATTCTGGGGAAAGGAGGGGCTCTTCCAAAGGGATGGGCTTCACCTTAACCGGGATGGAACCAGGCTGCTGGCATTAACCTTTAAAAAGGAGATAGAGCAGCTTTTAAACTAGATATTAGGGGAAAGCCGACAGTCGCCCAAGAGCGGATGGTTCGGAAAAATGTATCCTTGAAGAATACTACCAAAAGCAGAGAGGTTCCAAAAAAGAGTAAAGTAGCTGAAATGCCCTCGAGTATGGAGCAGACAGAGCTTAAAGATCCCAAATTACCCATGTCTACCAATAGCCAAATTAATATGAATAAAATACAGTCTCTAAAAATGCTTGTATGCAAATGCTAGAAATCTAAAAAATAAGATAGGAGAGTTAGAATATATAGCACTAAATGAAAGGTTAGATATGACTGGAATATCAGAGACATGATGGAAGGAGGACAACCAGTGGGGCACTGTGATACCTGGGTACAAATTATATCGTAATGATAGAGCCGATCAAATTGATGGAGGGGTTGCGCTCTATGTTAGAGAGGGCATTGAGTCAGAAAGGATTGAAGTTTTAAAGGAAACAAAATTTGCTGTAGAATCTCTATGGATTGAAATTCCATGTAAAAAGGGGAAGGCGATGGCAGTGGGGGTGTACTATCGACCGCCTGGCCAGAAAGCATAGTTACTCACCTGTAACAGGTGATCTCCGGGAACAGCAGGAATTTAGTCTTCACATATGGGTATCATCGGTACCGACGGAGCCTGCGCGGGAACGCTCCCCAGGGTCCAATTAGAAAGCTTTTGGGAGCATCCCACAGCGCCTGCGTGCTGCCTTCCCGCCTTTCCCAACTGCCTCTCTCCAGTTGAGTTTAAAGCTGAGACAAAGAGAGAGAAAGAGAGGGAAAGAGAGGGAAAGAGAAAGAGATAGAGAGATACAACTCCTAGGGGAGGTGGGTGGGTTGTGAAGACTAAATTCCTGCTGTTCCCGAAGATCACCCGTTACAGGTGAGTAACTATGCTATCTCCAGCAACAAGCAGGAATGTAGTCTTCACATATGGGGACTCCCTAGCTTTAGATGCCAGGGAGAGACCCCAGAAGTTGTGTGTCCCTGTGAAAGGGCTCCACTTCCCCCCATGGATCTCTGGCATCCCACCAGGGATGGTGGGTAGGAGTTGATTAGGTATTGCGGAGCTCCTGCCCCGCCTTGGGGCTAAAGACAGGAGCGGGGCCTATTGCCTCGTGAGGAAGGAGAGTAAAAACCTCTTCCCCTGGAATGCTGGGTACTGTAGTTTCCTGCTCCTTTCGCTCCGAAATAAAAGTGTAGTTGTGCGCCCGAGACGGTAAGGTTTAATTGCAAGTATTTTTATTATGGTAAAGGTTATTCTTCCATCGCATGACAAATTTATAAATGTGAACAAAATAGGTGCTTTAATGCAAACAGAATGAACTCAGGATAAAGACAACTTAAAGTAGAAATCCAGCTTTACTTTTAAGCAGTTACTCAGCTCTGCCCCAAGAGGTCATTCACTCTAAATGCAGCCTCTTTTCACACACTGTTACGTTCACAGTGCTGGGCACTTCAGGTGCAGGTAATTAGAGCTTTCCTAGCAAGGCAGCAAAACAGCTCCGTAGTATTCAACTCATACACAGCATAACCAGTTTCTTCAGCTTGGTATTTCCACACAACAGATAGTACAATCCATGCTCTCACAGTCAGGTAAGTCAGAACTATCTTGTGCTATTTCCTCAGGCTGTATAGAATTATTAGCTTCCTGCAATACTGGCTGTCTGTTTGCTTGTAGCTCTAAAAACTCTTTAAAACCCTGGAGAAGCAATTCAGCCTGTTGTCTGCTAGATAAGGAATTGCTATCAGTTATTAAACTTCCCTCTTGCTTAAGGCTGTTCCCCTTTTCTTCTCTCAGGTTAAGCGAATCAGTGCAACTCTTAGGCTCTTTTGTTAAGGTTTCAAATATAGGAGAGTTGGGTTTTACCTTCAGTCAAGAAACTCTTTGGCAAATCGCTTACTTGTTGCCAAGCCCCTCTTATCCCAGGTGGCTCCGACGTTCTCCAGCTGTGAGAGTTCCCGTGCCTCTCTGGCCCAAACGGTAATTCCCAGAATGAGTGCTTTCTCTCTTGCCTGCCGTGAAGGCTTCCTCTCCCAGGGCTCTGCCTTCCTCCGGGTGTCTATTCCAGGGCTAGGTCCACTTTCCTTGGGACTTCCCTTCACTGCCTCTGAACAGATGCTTGCAGGTCTCCTTCTAGTGCCAGGGTCCCACGTATTACCATACTGCTTCCTGGTCTTCCATTCACTCTCATTCTTCTTCTTCTCTATCCGTCTCTCCTTCTGTAACCCCTGTTGCCTCTCAATCTCCCTCTGACTAGCAAAGCCATACTCTGGTTTAAAACCACGTTCTCTTCTAGACACGCCCCTTCCAAGGACTGGGTGTGCCCAATCAGGACTGCAGGACTCCTCCCCTGGGCTGGTCTCCATGCTCAGCTCAGCAGAATAGAGTCTCTCTTTCTTTTCAGCTTTATCAAATTGCCATAAATCCTGTTGCACTTCAGGATTTTCATCTGTCTCCATAGCCTCAGGAGGGCGCTCTTCACCACAGTATGGAACAGGTGTTGAAGAACAGCCTGACCAAACAAGGCATCCCGGTGAGAGTCCTTGTCCAAGCAGTAATGGGCTGTGAAGGTATGAACCAAGGCCCAAGTGGCTGCTCGACAGATGTCGTCGATAGACAGAGTGCAGATGAGCCATTGAAGCTGCCATGGCTCTCACATTGTGAGCTGTGACATGGCCCTACAGAGGAAGATTCTTACTCTGATAGGCAAACAAAATACACTGTGCAATCCAGTTGGACAGTGTTCTCTTGAAGACTGGAAGTCCCAAATGAGAAGGATCAAAAGCAACAAAGAGTTGAGAGGACTTTCTATGTTGCTGTGTTCTTTGTAAGTAAAAGGCTAAAGCTCTTTTACAGTCCAAAGTATGAAGATTCCTTTCTGCATTTGACGCATGAGGCCTTGGAAAAAACACAGGCAGGTAGACCGCATGGTTAAGATGAAAAGGCGAGACCACCTTTGGCATAAAGTGTGGATGAGTCCTAAGGACTACCTTGTCATGATGGAACCTTGTATAAGGAGGATCAGCCACTAATGCCTGCAATTCACTGATGCGACGTGCTGATGTGATTGCAATGAGAAAGATAACCTTCCAGGAAAGGAATTTCAATGAAGAAGTAGCCAAGGGTTCGAAAGGTGGCTTCATGAGCTGGCCAAGAACCAGGTTTAAATCCCATGCCACCGGTGGTGGCCTAATGGGAGGCTTAGTTAGAAGAAGGCCTCTCATAAATCTTGCTATAAGAGGATGGGAGGAAATAGGTTGTCCATTTAAAGGCTTGAAAGAAGCTGCAATAGCACTCAAATGGACTCTTACTGAGTTAGTTTTAAGTCCTGCATTGGATAAATGAAGGAGATACTCCAGTAATGATTCCAGAGGTATCGCAAGGCGGCTAAGACCCTTCTGCGAGCACCATATGGTAAACCTTTTCCACTTGAAAGCATAAGAGCGTCTTGTGGAAGGTTTTCTGGAAACATAAAGGACATCCTTTACTTGCTGAGAAAGGTTAAGATCATGAAGATCTAGGCCTTCAGCAACCAAGCCCTGAGATGCAGAGACTGGGGATTGGGATGCCATAACATTCCGTCCTCCTGAGATAGGAGATCTGGAGCAGACCCTAACTCCAGAGAGGGAGCTTGAAAGAGATGCAGAAGCAGAGGGTACCACACTTGCCGTGGCCAATGTGGAGCTATGAGAATTATACAACCTCTGTCTCTCTGAAGCTTGAACAGGGTTTTGGGAATTAGGGGAATGGGTGGAAAGGCATAAAGGAAGTCTTGACCCCAATGAAGGAGGAAAGCATCCCTGGCTTGAGAGCCCTGAGCCGGAATTCTGGAACAGAACCGGGGAAGTTTGGCATTCAACGGACTTGCAAAGAGGTCTATGTCTGGGGTTCACCAAATTTGAAAAATCTTGGCCACCTGGTCTGCATGTAGAGACCATTCGTGTGGAAGCAGAACTCGACCGAGTCTGTCTGCCCAAGAGTTTTGGCTGCCTGGAAGATACACTGCCAGGAGATGAATCTGATGCTCTCTGGCGAGGGCCCATAGTCGCAAAGCGACAGATAGCCTGTGCCTCCCTGCTTGTTCACGTAGAACATGGCTACTTGATTGTCTGTATGAATGAGGACTGTCTTATAGCTGAGCAGTATGTGGAACACTCGAAGAGCCAGGAAAATTGCTCTAAGCGATTGATGTGTAGGCGAGAGTCCTGTGGAGTCCAAGTACCTTGGGTGGAGAGGTCCTGCAGATGAGCTCCCCAACCCATTGGTGAAGCATCTGTTGTGAGAGTTGCCTGGGGTAAAGGTTGTTGAAAAGGGGACCCCACTAACAGGTTTTGAGTGGACCGCCACCATTGGAGGGACAAAATAAGGTGATTTGTGTTTGCTATTTTGTCTGACAGGCACCCTGATGCCTGGGTCCATTGAGTGGATAAAGTCCACTGGGCTGCTCTCATATGGAGGCGAGCATAAGGAATCACATGCACGGTAGGTGCCATGTGGCCTATTAGTTGTAACATTTCTCGAGCAGTGAGAAGAGGCTTTAGCACTGCTTGAGAAGCTAACGGCACCATGCGAAAGCAACGGGTCTGGGGAAGATAGGCCCTTGCTTTTCTGGTATCCAGCAAAGCTCCTATGAACTCTGGAGACTGGGTGGGAGTTGGACTGGATTTTGGGATGTTTATGACCAGACCCAAATACTGGCCTCTGACTCTGATGGGGCTCGAATGAGACAGTCCTCTAAGTAGGGGAAGACGAATATTCCTAGAATGCGAAGAAATGCTGCTACCACAGCCATGCACTTCGTCAACACTCTTGGTGCTGAGGCCAGGCCAAAAGGAAGCACCCTGTATTGGTAGTGCTTTCCCTGAAAAAGGAACCAAAGGAACTTTCTGTGAGTTGGATGGATGAGAACATGAGTGTACGCATCCTTGAGATCTAGAGAACAAAGCCAATCCTGACTCTGAAGGTATGGACGCAGAGTTCCCAGAGAAATCATCTTGAATTTCTCTTTGAACAGGAATTTGTTCAATTCTCTGAGGTCTAAAATAGGTCTGTGTCCCCCTGTTTTCTTTGGGATAAGGAAATAGGGGGAGTAAAACCCTGTACCCTGTTGAGGAATGGGTACCTCTTCTATTGCCCCTTGGGCAAGAAGCATAGTGACCTCTTGATCTAACAGTTTGATGAGAGAGGTCTGAGAATTGAACTGTCTTAACATTGTGGGAGGGGGCATGCAGAGAAAGTGAAGCTTGTACCCCTCTTTTATAATGGAGAGAGTCCAATGTTCTGCTGTTATCTGCTCCCATCTGGGGGCAAAGTGAGACAACCTTCCCGGAATGGTGGAAGGTTCTGGTCCATTGAGGGCCAGGAAGGCTAAATTCTCTAAATGGAAGACAAAGGCCTTGTGGAGGCTGAGACTGCTGAGACGGTTGAGGCTTAGCAGTCTTTGCTTTCCTTTGTTTAGGAGGTTGCTGACTCTTTCGGGCAGGCTGACCTGCAGAACGTCCCTGCTGAGAATAAGAGGGATAAAACCTCTTCTTTTTGGAGAAGAATGGTTTCTTGAAAGATTTCTTCCTTGCAAGACCAGCTCTGGCTTTGGATAATCTATCCAAAGTGGAGTTGTCAACATCTGACTCATTGGCTTTCTCTTGCCAATTTTTGCCGAATAGATTCTCACCTGTACAAGGGATAGTGCCCTGTTTGTCCTGCACCCAGAGCTCCAAATCGGATACCAGGCAATTCTACGTGCACCTATGGCAATGGTTCTGCTTATGCACTCAAAAAAATCAAAAGCTACATGATTGACAAACTTAGAAACACTCTGGGCATGTTTAACCAGTGTGAGAAAATCCTGCCTCTTATCATCAGGAAGAAGAGGGCTCAAAATCTCTAAATCTCCTGTGACTTCCTTAAGGAACATTCCCATATATAAAATATAGGAATTGATCCTGGCAGAAAGCATGGAAGCCTGGAAAGTACGACGTCCAAAGGCATCCAAAAGTTCGACACTCACATCCTGGAGGGTTAGAGACATGCCTCTTTGCACTTCTGATCCTTCTCATAGCTGATTCCACCACAATAGAGTGGTAAGGAAGCTGAGTTTTCTGGAAACCAGGACAAGGAGGGACTCGATACATGGTATCCAGTCTACAAGAGTGAGGGGAGGTGGTAAGAGGTGTTTACCACATTCTTAGCATGAGATCATGTAAGATCTTATGGATAGGCAAAGTAGCTGCCTCCTTAGGAGCCTTGGGATATTGTAGAATCTCCAACTCCTTTGCCCTGGGCTCTGTTTCGTGAGCCACAGTAATGGAAAGACCTCGAACCACCTCCCTGATAAAATCCCGAAAGGAGATATCTTCTGGAGGAGACATCCTACGTTTAGGAGAAGAAGGCTCCTCTGGGAGAAGTATTCCGGTACCGACAGAACTGTCAGAATCCTCAGACTCCTCCGAGGAATCAAAATACCTTCTGTCTGGATGCTCTTGTAGAGCACGATACCCATACCGACCGAAGTCGGTGACGGGGTGGGGGAAATCGGTACCGGTGTATTGGTACCAGAAGGCATAGCATGATTGGGTGCTGGCAAAGCAGACCACGATGTCGATGCCGTCGGTACCGGTTGTTACCTGCTTCCGCTCCTTAACCTTGAGGGTTAAGGAGGGGTGGGCCTTTGTAGTTGTGAAGGTCGAATGATAAGGCAGGCAAAAGAATATTTTTTTTACATAAGGATTTATTTCCCCCGCTCCGTGGTGGAATGGAACATGCGTAAAGAATATATTTTAACCAAAATAGGAACAAAAGAAAAAACAGGGCTTTTCAATGCTGTGCTTAAAATGTCCTTCAACACTGGAGGTCACATTCCGTCATGTGTCCTCTATTTTGTAAACAGATAAACAAGGGAAAAACAATACTGTTCCTGAGCTGTATCCAAATTATGCTTTAGCTTATTTTCACTGCTTCATAAGCTCTTCATCCAGGTACTTAAACAACGGACATTTCAGGATAACATAGCAAGTGACCATTCAAGCTTTGCCTTACTTATTTCTGTCAATCAGACAGGTTGAGCAGTCCATTGGCTGATTCAATTCAATCATGGGCAAAGAGGAAGTCAATGGTATTTCTGCCTCAGGACTCTGCTGCTTGTACAAACTTCTGGTCAGGAATTGCTCTTTTATCTAAGAACTCTTTGAACTCTTTAAGGAGTAATTCAGCCTGCTTTCTAAGTGGGCTAGACTGAGGATTTGCTCCTTCCTTGGGTAAGTAATTGTTTGCTGAGTTTACTTCTGGAAAGCAAGTAATGCCGTCTCTGTTCAAACATTCATTCAGTGCAGTGGAGTTACCCCTCCCCCACTTGTCTCTGTATGCAGGTGTCGGGTTAGCAAGTTCCTTTGTATGAGGAGTGCTTCTAAAGAGTGCTTCAAAGGTAGGACCTCCTAAATCGTCCTGGCTTAATTTTCTCCTAAACAATTCAGCTGTATTCTTTATATCAGCCTGCTTGCTAAATACTTCAGCTGTCTGGTGAGAAAAGCTGGGTTTGTTTAAACAAACTTCAGGCTGCAGCCAACTGCTTTCACAATGCCTGAGACTGTCCTGCGTTTTAAAGTCAGCATTCACTCTCTGGCTTCTCATAAAACTTGTCATTTGAATTAAATACACCATGTACCTTGTATTGAGGCTTGTCTGAGAATGCCTTGCCACGCTGCCTTCCTCTCCAAGGGTCAGCTATCTCTTCCAGAAGCCTAGGCTTTATCCCTGGGTCTCTCAGTGCTTCTAACCTCTCTTGTTCCCAGAAGGTTCTTTCAGGCACTGAGTATCCCTGGTACCTACTTCCTGGTTCTGAATCCCTTTTCCTTGTATTACAGCTGGGCAGTGTTTCTCTTGCTAGGTCAAAGGTTTCTGTATCAAAGAGTGCTTCTTGCCTTGTTCCGTCTTCACTCTCCTTCCTCTTTCCTTGTTGCTTCTCCAACCTCCTTCTCATTCCTATTCTCAATCTGATTCTACTACTGTCTTCCTTCTCTCTGTTTAACAAGGTGCCCCTGCTCTGGGGACCCCACCTCCTGCTAGGGCGTGCCCAATCAGCAAGTCTGCTTCTCTCCTCCCCTGAGGTGAGCTGTGTTAGCTGATTAGCTCTGTGCATCTTGTGCTGAGAAGGGAAAACCTTGCATTTACCTGCAGTACCTGAACCTTCCAGCGGGTCAGTATCCGTTTCCATGGCTTCCAGCCCTGCTACTGCGTCACACGGTACAACTGTCTGACGCGGTTCCGAGGGTGTCGATGCCGCAAGGAGAACCGCCAGACTGCGTTCAATAGCCAGGAACCTCTGGACTATTGACGCTGCCGATGTCTGGGTATCGGTACCAGAGAAAGCAGCCGGTACCCCAGAACATGGCACCAGTAGTTCTGTCGAAGTTGAGGCCTCGAGAACATCCTGGAGCCACGATAATGCTTTGGAAGCCAAAGCCTCCCGCCGGGGCAATTTTGCCGGTACAGAACCCTCAAGGGCAACGCCAGAGGCATCTCGATGCTTGGAAGGAGATCTACCCTTTGAGGACCGGCCAGACTTATGTTTAGTTACCTGAGATCCATGGGAGGAAGACGAAGCCCTGGAAGACATCGATGCCACAGAGGCTGCATCGGAGGAAAAAAGGGTGCTGAGCTTAGCAGCTCGGTTTTGTTGACCCCTCTTGGACATCATGGCACAGGCCATATACTCCGAGATGGAGTGGGCAGGACCTAAACATTCAAGACACCACTCATGGGTGTCGGTGACGGAGATGGTACCGCCACACTTGGTGCACTTCTTGAAACCCGAAGCGGGTTTTTCCATAGTGGAGGAAATTTTGGGCCTAAGGCCCAAATTGGCACGTGCACCTGAGGAAGAAAACTTTGGAAAAAAAATAGTAATTAATTTTTTTTTTTGAAAAGAAAAAAGAAGAACCGGCGGTACCGGTACAGCGTCGAGGAAGGCAGACGTGACCACAAAAAAGGAAAAGAAGAAAACTTTTCTGTGGTGACAGGAACAATGACCTGCTGGCTCCGCGGAAAACGAAGAACTGGAGAGAGGCAGTTGGGAAAGGCGGGAAGGCAGCACGCAGGCGCTGTGGGATGCTCCCAAAAGCTTTCTAATTGGACGCTGGGAAGCGTTCCCGCACAGGTTCCGTCGGTACCGACGATACCCATATGTGAAGACTACATTCCTGCTTGTTCCTGGAGATTGAACAAATGGATGATGAAATGCTCAAAGAAATCAAAGAAGCTAAGAAAAGTTACAGCACAGTAATAATAATGGGTGATTCCAATTACCCCGGTATCGACTGGGTCAGTGTCAAGGCAGGACATGCTAAGGAGATAAAGTTCCTAGATGAAATAAATGACTGCTTCTTGGAGCACCTGGTTCATGAACCGACTAGAGGGGGAGCCATGTTAGACCTAGTCCTTAGTGGAACACCAGATCTAGTGCAAGAGATAAGGTTGTTGGGGCCACTTGGCAATAGTGATCATAGCATGATCGCCTTTGATTTAATGAGTGGAGGAGGGATAGTAAGGAAATACAGAGTACTACCTTTTAACTTTCGAAAGGGAGACTATGATAAAATGAGGAAAATAGTTAAGAAAAAACTAAAAGGAGCAGTTGCAAAGGTTAAAGACTTACATCAAGCTTGGGTGTTGTTGAAAAATACTATCTTGGAAGCCCAGACCACCTGTATTCCACACTTCAAGAAAAGTGGAAGGAAGTCCAAAAAACTGCCAGCATGCTTTAAAGGTAAGGTCAGAGAGACTGTTGTTGCCAAAAAAGCATCTTTCAGGAAATGGAAAAAAGAGCCAAACGACGAAACCTGGAAAAAGCACGAGCACTGGCAAATCAAATGCAAGGCATTGATATGGCAGGCAAAGGGAAAATTTGAGAAGCTTGCTGCGGAAGCAAAAAACGCGAAATAAAGACTTTTTCAAGTACATTTGTAGAAAAAAAACCTGTGAGAGTCAGTTGGTCCATTAGATCAGTGGTCCTCAACCCAGTCCTCTGGGGCCCACAGGCCAGTCAGGTTTTCAGGGTATCCACAATGAATATGCATGAGATAGATCTGCATACAATGGAAGTAGTACATGCAGATCTATCTCATGCATATTCATTGTGGATACCCTGAAAGCCTGACTGGCCTGTGGGCCCCAGAGGACTGGGTTGAAGACCACTGCATTAGATGATAGAGGGGTTAAAGGGGCACTAAGAGGCGACAAGGTGATAGCGCAGAGACTGAATGAATTCTTTGCTTCGGTCTTTACTGAGGAAGATGTAGGGATGTTACCCATGACTTAAGTGGTATTTAAAGGTGCGGAAGAATTGAAGGCAATATCGATACATCGGGAAGATGTATTACAACTATTAGATAAACTGAAGAGTAGCAAATCACCTGGGCCGGATGGTATATATCCAAGGGTGTTGAAAGAACTGAAATATGAGATTGCAAACCTGCTATTAGTAATCTGTGAACTATCATTAAAATCATCTCTAATACCTGAAGTTTGGAGGATCGCCAATGTAACACCAATTTTTAAAAAGGGTTCCAAGGATGATCCGGGAAACTACATATCGGTGAGCCTGACATCAGTACCGGGAAAAATGGTAGAAACCATCAAAAAGAATAAAATTACTTAACATGTAGATAGTCATGGCCTAATGGGAGACAGCCAACTTGGCTTTAGAAAAGGAAGATCTTGTCTTACTAATCTGTTATGTTTTTTTGAAGGTGTGAATAAACAGGTGGACAAAGGTGAGTCAGTTGATATAGTGTACTGGACTTTCAGAAAGCTTTTGACAAGGTCCCTCATCAGAGACTTTTGGCAAAACTAAAGAGTCATGGGCTAGGAGGCAGTGTACTACTGTGGATCAGGAACTGGTTAAAAGATAGAAAGCAGAGGGTAGGGCTAAATGGCCAATTTTCCCAATGGAGAAAGGTGAATAATGGTATACCACCCCAGGGATCTGTGCTGGGTTCACTGCTTTTTGACATATTCATAAATGATCTGGAAAAGGGAATAACGAGTGAGGTTATCACATTTGCAGATGACACAAAACTATTTAAAGTTGTTAAAACCCAAGAGGGTTCTGGGAAATTGCAAGAGGATCTTGATAAATTGGAAGACTGGGCATCCAAATGGCAGATGAAATTTAATGTGGACAAGTGCAAAGTTATGCACCTAGGTAAGAACAACCCAAACTATGGTTACAAAATGCAAGGTTCCACATTAGGAACCACCACCCAGGAAAAAGTTTTAGGCGTCATTGTGGATACCATGTTAAAACCCTCGTCCCAGTGTGCAGAGGCGGCCAAGAGAGCAAATAGAATGCTAGGTATCATAAGGAAAGGAATGGAAAATAAAACAAAAGATATAATGCCTCTATATCATTCCATGGTGATACCGCACCTTGAATATTGTGTGCGATTCTGGTTGCCGTTTTTTAAAAAGGATATAGCGATTTTAGAAAAGATTCAGCCACTAAAATGGTAAAGGGGATGGAAGGATACTCCTATGAAGAAAGGCTAAAAAGTTTAGGGCTCTTTAACCTGGAAAAGAGACGGCTGAGGGGAGATATGATAGAAGTCTATAAATTAATGAACGGAGTGGAACGGGTAAACGTAGACCGATTGTTTATGTTATCAGAATATAGAAAGACTAGGGGACATGCAATGAAGCTACAGGGTAAACTATTTAAGACTAAAAAAAAAGAAAATATTTTTTCACTCAACGTGTAATCAAACTCTGTAATTTGTTACCGGAGGATGTAGTAAAGGCTGTTAGTGTAGCTGGGTTTAAAAAAGGTTAGGACAAGTTCCTGGAGGAAAGGTCCATAAACCATTATTAAGAAGGGACCCAGGATATCAATGCTTGACCCAGTACAAGCATTGTGGAACCTGTGTCTTTTGGGGAAACTGCTAGGTACATATGACCTAGATTGGACACTGTTGGAAACAGGATACTGGGCTTGATGGACCTTGGTCTGACCCAGTATGGCATATCGTATGTTCTTATGTTCTAATCAAGCCGGTTCAGCTAGACAGCCAAACTTCCAAAAATAAAACACAAGTGAAATCTGCTCATGATTCATCAAAGTTGCACTGAACAGGCGGCTGTACCCAAATAAAAGTAAAAACCTATCAAAAAGACTAAGATACCTTAAAAAATCGCCTCATAGCAAAAAAAGCACAGTAATTGAACAGCGGTAAGTCAGCAAAAATCAGCTTAGAATCCAAAATATAAAAAAAGTATATGCAAGAGCAGTTTCTCATTGTTCCAAGATCACGGAACATAAAATAAGAATGACAATAAAATAATTAAAAATCAAAAGCAATAGAAACTGGAGCGTAACTGCCTGCAAAGCTCCAAACAGAGTACAAGGCAAAAATGATAGCAATCTTCCTCTATTTGCACTACATTTGCCATGCATTCATAACATCATAAGATATGGCATACTGGGTCAGACCAAGGGCTATCAAGCCCAGAAAGCACAGTTACTTACCTGTAACAGGTGATCTCTGGGAACAGCAGGAATTAGTCCTCACATATGGGTATGTCGGTACCGACGGAGCCTGCGCGGGAAAGCTCCCCAGCTTCCCAGAAAGAAAGCTTTTGGAGCCTCCCACAGCGCATGCGCGCTGCCTTTCCGCCTTCCTGACCAACTCTCCTCAGTTCGAGTTTAAAGCTGAGACAATAGAGAGAGGAAAGGAAAGAGAGAAAAAGAGACAACTCCTAGGGGAGGTGGGTGGGTTGTGAGGACTAATTCCTGCTGTTCCCAGAGATCACCTGTTACAGGTAAGTAACTGTGCTATCTCCAGGAACAAGCAGGAATAAGTCCTCACATATGGGGACTCCCTAGCTGAGATGCCTGGGAGATCCCCGTCCTGTAAGGGTATGAGACCCTGTAAGGTTTCACATCTTCCTATGGATCTCAGGCATCCAAATCAGGGAAGGTGGGCAGGAGTTGTTTAAGAATGGAACAGGTGTTTGAGGACAGCCTGACCAAATAAGGCATCCCGGCGGGAGTCCTTGTCCAAGCAATAATGGGCTGTAAAGGTATGAACCGAGGCCCAAGTGGCTGCTCGACAGATCTGATAGATGGATACAGAATGAAGATGAGCCATAGAGGTGGCCATGGCTCTCACATTGTGAGCAATGACATGGCCCTCCAGAGTGAGGTTCTTACTCTGGTAAGCAAAAAAGATACACTGAGCAATCCAATTGGACAGCGTTCTTTTAGTGACTGGAAGTCCCAAATGGGAAGGATCAAAAGCAACAAAAAGCTGGGAAGACTTTCTATGTTGCTGTGTCCTGTGGAGGTAAAAGGCGAGAGCTCTTTTACAATCCAGAGTATGAAGGGCCCTCTCTGCATTAAATGCATGAGGAGCTGGAAAAAAGATAGGTAAATATACCTCTTGATTAAGATGAAAAGGTGAAACCACTTTAGGCATAAAGTGTGGATTCGTCCTAAGGACTACCTTATCATGATGGAACCTTGTATAAGGCGGATTAGCCACTAAGGCCTGCAGTTCACTGATACGGCGAGCTGAGGTGACTGCAATAAGGAAAACAACCTTCCAGGAAAGAAATTTCAAGGAGGTTGAGGCTAAGGGTTCAAAGGGTGGCTTCATAAGCTGACCAAGAACCAAGTTTAAGTCCCATGCCACCGGAGGAGGTCTAATGGGAGGCTTAGTCAAGGTTAGGCCTCTCATGAATCTAGCAATAAGAGGATGAGAGGAAATAGGTTGTCCATTGATAGGTTTAAGTGATGCTGCAATAGCACTCAAATGGACTCGTACTGAATTCGTCTTGAGGCCTGCATTGGAAAGATGCAGGAGATATTCTAATAGAGAATTCAGAGGTAGTGCGAGAGGGTCAAGACTCCTTTGAGCACACCAACTGGAAAATCTTTTCCATTTGAAAGCGTAAGAACGCCTAGTGGAAGGTTTCCTGGAGGCATGGAGGATAATCCTTCACTTGTTGAGAAAGATTGAAGGCTTGAAGGTCTAGGCCTTCAGTAACCAAGCTCTGAGGTGAAGGGACTTGGGGTTTGGGTGCCACAAAGTTCCCTCCTCTTGAGACAGAAGGTCTGGAGCAGCTCCCAAGTCCAGGGAGGGGGCTTGGGAGAGCTGCAGAAGTAGAGGGTACCACACTTGGCGTGGCCAGCGTGGAGCGATGAGGATCATAGATCCTTGATCCCTCTGAAGTTTGAACAGAGTCTTGGGAATCAAGGGAATGGGTGGAAAGGCATACAGGAAGGCCTGACCCCAGTAAAGGAGGAAGGCATCCTTGGCCAGAGCCTCCTGACACGGAATTCTGGAACAGAAGTGGGGAAGTTTGGCATTCCACGGACTTGCAAAGAGGTCTATGTCCGGGGTCCCCCATTCCTGGAAGATTCGGAGAACCTGATCCTTGTGCAGGGTCCATTCGTGTGGGAGCAAGACTCGACTGAGTCTGTCTGCCCAAGAGTTTTGAACTCCTGGAAGGTATACTGCCAGAAGATGGATTTGATGCTCTCTGGCGAAGGCCCACAGTCTTAGAGCTTCGTTGCAAAGCGACAGAGAGCCAGTCCCTCCTTGTTTGTTTATGTAAAACATGGCTACTTGATTGTCCGTGTGAACAAGGACGGTCATGTTGTGAAGGAGGGCATGAAAAACTTTGAGAGCAAGGAAAATTGCTCGGAGTTCCAACAGATTGATATGAAGGGTGGCCTCCTGTGGAGACCAAATGCCCTGAGTGGAGAGCTCCTGAAGATGAGCTCCCCAACCTGTTTGGGAGGCATCTGTTGTGAGGGTTGACTGGGGCAACCGTGGCTGAAAGGGAACCCCCAACAACAGATTTTGAGTGGATATCCACCATTGGAGAGACCAAAAGAGACGTTTGGAGGTTTCTATTTGGTCTGAGAGAGCTCCTGATGCCTGAGTCCACTGGGTGGACAAGGTCCATTGAGCTGCTCTCATGTGTAGGCGAGCATAGGGCACCACATGTACTGTGGAGGCCATGTGGCCTAGTAGCTGTAGCATCTCCCTGGCTGACAGGTGGCTTCTGGACTGAAGCTGGGAGGCATGGTGCACTAGACGCTGACAACGGGCCTGAGGAAGGTAGGCCCTTGCAGTGGTGGTATCTAACCAGGCCCCTATGAATTCCAGGGACTGAGTAGGGGTGAGCTGAGACTTTGGGAGGTTGATCACAAGTCCCAGGTACTGTAGAATTTGCCTGGTGCGGTCCAGGGATGTCTGGGCTGCGGACTGAGATGGAGCTCAGATGAGCCAATCGTCCAGGTAGGGGAAGACAAATATTCCCAGAGTGCGTAGGAATGCAGCTATTATTGCCATGCATTTGGTGAACACTGGGAGCAGAGGCCAGACCGAAGGGAAGTACTCTGTATTGGTAATGTCTTCCCTGGAACAGAAACCGTAGGAATTTTCTGTGGAAGGGATGGATGAGTATATGTGTGTATGCATCCTTGAGATCTAGAGAACAAAGCCAATCTTGACTCTGCAGGTATGGAAGAAGAGTTCCTAGAGAAAGCATTTTGAATTTCTCTTTGTAGAGGAATTTGTTCAATTCTCTGAGATCTAGAATGGGTCTGTATCCCCCTGTCTTCTTTGGAATGAGAAAATAAGGGGAGTAAAACCCTGACCCTTGTTGAAGAGGAGGAACTTCTTCTATTGCCCTTTGGGCGAGAAGGGTGGTGATCTCCTGACTCAAAAGGTGTAGGAGAGATGTGGGAGAATTGTGAGGACTCACCATGGTTATGGGGAGGAAGGCTGGAAAAATGCAGTTTGTAGCTCTCCCTGATGATAGAGAGGGTCCATTGCTCTGATGTTATTTGCTCCCATCTGGGAGCAAAATGAGTTAACCTTCCTGGGATGGTGAGAGGCTCTGGTTGTTTCAGAGCCAGAAAGGGTAAGTTCTCTAGAATTAAGTCAAAAACCCTGAGGAGGTTGGGACTGCTGGACTGTAGAAGGCCCTGCAGATTTTGCCCTGGCCTGTTTAGATTGCTGACGCTTAGGAGCAAAACGGGCTGCAGAAGATTGTTGGCCAGTATTTGCAGAAAATCTGGCCTTCTTGAAGAAAGGCTTTTTAAAGGACTTTTTCTAGGACTTTTTCTTAGCAGGAGTAGAGGTAGACTTGGAAAGTCTATCCAAAGCAGCATTCTCTGCGTCCATTTGAGTGGCTTTGATTTGCCACGCTTTCCCAAAAAGGTTTTCACCAGTACAGGGCAAATTCCCCAAGCCATCCTGGACCCAGGGTTCCAAGTCAGAAGCCTGGAGCCAGGCAATTCTGCGAGCAGCTATAGCAATGACTGAGGCTCTGCTAGCACCTTCAAAGGAGTCAAAGGCTGCCCTGTTGGAAAACTTTGAAACATCTTGGGTATGTCTCAGCAAAAGAAGGAACTCATCCTTTTTATCCTCTGGGATAAAGGGGAGGAAATTGCGCCACTGTAGTGTAAGCTCCTTCAGAACATGCCCATGTAGAGACTGTATGAATTGATTCTGGCAATCAGCATACTAGCCTGGAAGATTTTCCTGCCAAAAGCATCCAAAGTCCTACATTCTCGTCCTGGAGGAGTAGAAGTGTGTCTTTTGGTACTCTTTATCCTTTTCATAGCTGACTGCACCACAATAGAATAGTGAGGGAGCTGAGCCTTTTGAAATCCAGGAGAAGGGGGGACACGATACATGGTGTCCAAACGACGAGAATGTGGAGAGAGGGTGAGAGGAGTCTCCCATAAGTCCATCATGTGTTCATGCAGAATTTCATGTATGGGCAAGGTGACTGCCTCCTTAGGAACCTTAGAGTACCCCAAAATATCCAATTTTTTTCTCTGGGTTCTTTTTCAGTGGTTACTGAAATAGAGAGTCCTTTAGCTACTTCTAGAATGAAGTCTTGAAAGGACAAATCCTCTGGAGGAGACATTCTCCTCTTTGGAGAAGAGGGCTCCTCAGGAAGAGTAAGAGATGCTTCAGCAGAGTCCTCTGAGGCGTCTGAATCAGAAGACTCGAAGTATCGTCTGTTAGCTTCCAGGGATCGATATGCGTATCGACCGGTATCGACATCGGGCGTACCCGGAACCGGATCGGTATCGGGAAAAACTCCGGAACCGGGAACCGGTAACCGGTATCCTGGTCGATGAGGATGCCATGGGTACCGGTATCAGTTGTGGTACCGGTACCGGAGTCGGTACCGCTGGTTGCGGTACCGTAGGCATCGCAGCCTTAATGAAAGCCATGATGGCCTGCTGCATGGTCTGAACCGTATGGTCCATGGAAGCCACGACTGTCTGGATGTCGGTACCGGGAGTTTGTGCCGGTACCCCAGAGCAGTCCAACAGGTGATCGGTCGAGGCCGTGCCATCGATGTCAACCTGTAACCCCATAGGAGGAGCTTTGGAAGCTGGAGCTTCCCGCCGGGGTTGTTTGGCTGGGGCAGGGTCTTCAGGGTCAAGCCCAGAGGCCTCTCGGTACTTAGAGGGAGATTTGCCCTTTGAAGACCTGCCGGAGGAATGTTTAGTTACCTGAGATCCCTCAGGAGAGGAAGACCTGGATGATGTTGATGCTGGAGTATCAGAAAACAGCATATGAAACTTGGCTGCCCGGTTCTGTAAGCCACGCTTGGACATCAGAGAAAAGGATGGGCAGTCCAGAATGGAGTGGTCAGGCCCCAAACATTTAAGACACCATTCATGGGTGTCTGTAATTGAAATAGTACCGCTGCACTTGGTGCATTTTTTAAAACCAGTAGCTGGTTTCTCCATGAGGAGAATTTAGACAAGGCCTGAAGGCCTAAGGGAAAAATACACCAAGTGGGGAAAAGTATTTTTTTTTTTTTTTAAATAAAGAAAGAAAAAAGACCGGCGGTACCGGTCTGGAGTCGGGGAAGGCAGACACGCGGCCAAAGAAACAAGTTAAAATAAGAAATTCTTCAGCGGTGACAGGAACACGACCTGCTGGCTCCGCGGAAAAAGAAGAACTGAGGAGAGTTGGTCAGGAAGGCGGGAAGGCAGCACGCATGCGCTGTGGGAGGCCCCAAAAGCTTTCTTTCTGGGAAGCTAGGGAGCTTTCCTGCGCAGGCTCTGTTGGTACCGACGTACCCATATGTGAGGACTTATTCCTGCTTGTTCCTGGAGATTCCTGTTTCCAAAATTGATCAACCTAGGTCACAAGTACCTAGCAGCTTCCCCCAAAGACACAGGTTCCACAGGGCTTATACTGGGGTAAGCAGTGGATATCTCAGGTTTACTTTAATAATGGTTTATGGATCTTTCCTCCAGGAACTTGTCCAAACCTGTTTTGAAACCAGCTACACTAACATCTTTTACTACATCCTCCGGAAGCAAATTCCAGAGTTTGAATACACGTTGAGTGAAAAAATATTTTCTCTTATTTGTCTTAAATAGGTTACCTTGTAGCTTCACTGCATGTCCCCTAGTCTTTCTATATTTTGATAGTGTAAACAAATCAATCTACTTTTACCCGTTCCACTCCATTAATTTATAGACCTCTATCATATCCCCCCTCAGCCGTCTCTTTTCCAGGTTATAGAGCTCTAACCTTTTTAGCCTCTCTTCATAGGAGTATCCTTCCATTCCCTTTACCATTTTGGTGGCTTTTCTCTGTACCTTTTCTAATAATGCTATATCCTTTTTAAGATATGGCGACCACAATTGCACACAATATTCAAGGTATGGTCGCACCATGGAACGATACAGAGGCATTATAATATCCTTTGTTTTATTCTCTATTCCTTTCCTTATGATACCTAGCATTCTATTTGCTCTCTTGGCCGCCGCTGCACACTGGGCCGAGGGTTTTAACATGTTATCCACGATGACGCTAAATTTTTTTCCTGGGTGGTGGTTCCAAATGTGGAACTTTGCATCGTGTAACCATAGTTTGGGTTTTTCTTTCCTAGGTGCATAACTTTGCACTTGTCCACATTAAATTTCATCTGCCATTTGAATGCACAGTCTTCCAATTTATCAAGATCCTCTTGCAATTTTCCACAATCCTCATGGGTTTTTAACAACTTTGAATAATTTTGTGTTATCTGCAAATTTGATAACCTCACTCGTTATTCCCATTTCCAGGTCATTTATAAATATGTTACAAAAGAAGCGGACCCAGCACAGATCCTTGGGGTACTTCAGTATTCACCTTTCTCAATTGGGAAAATTGACCATTTAGCCATACCCTCTGCTTTCTATCTTTTAACCAGTTCCTGATCCACAAAAGTGCACTGCCTCCTATCCCATGACTTTTTCATTTTGCCAAGTGTCTCAAATGAGGGACCTTGTCAAAGGCTTTCTGAAAGTCCAGATACACTATATATCAGACTCTCCTTTGTCTACCTGTTTTTTCACACTTTCAAAAAAAACCCATAACAGATTAGTAAGGCAAGACCTTCCTTGACTAAAGCCATGTTGGCTGTCTCCCATTAAGCCATGACTATCTACATGTTCAGTAATTTTGTTCTTAACGATTTCTACTATTTTTCCTGGTACAGACATCAGGCTCACTGGTCTGTAGTTTCCCGGATCACCCCTGGAAGCCTTTTTAAAAACTGGTATTAGATTTGCCATCCTCCAATCTTCAGGTATTACAGATGATTTTAATGATAGTTCACAGATTACTAATAGTAGGTCTGCAATAGTTCACAGATTACTAATAGTAGGTCTGCAATCTCATATATCAGTTCTTTCAACACCCTTGGATATATACTATCCGGTCCAGATGATTTGTTACTCTTCAGTTTATCAAATAGTCATAATACATCTTCCCAGTGTATTGATATTTCTTTCGATTCTTCCCCAGCATCTCCTTTAAATACCATTTCAGTCATGGGTAACATTCCTACATCTTCCTCAGTAAAGACCGAAGCAAGAATTCATTCAGTCTCTCCGCTATGGCCTTGCCCCGATTAGTGCCCCTTTTACCCCTCTATCATCTAATTATCCAACTGACTCTCTCACAGGGTTTTTGCTACGAATGTACTTAAAAAGGAGAAATTAGGCCTTACCTGCTAATTGTCTTTCCTTGAGTTCTCTCCGGGCCAGTCCAGGAATGTAGGGTAGTCAATCCCTTCTAGTAGCTCTGAGGACTGAAAACACTGAAAAGTCTTTGCTGACAGGCTCTATAGCTCCCCCTGGTGTCAGAGAGAGTCAGTCTTATAGTAACAAAGCAGAGAAAACAAAGAGACCAAGCTAAGAGAAAAAAGAACAAATCAACTCCGAACTCTTCCATGGCTAATGACTGCACACGAAAAGAACCCCCACAGAAAACAGCTATTCGAATCCCTTTTAGGATGTATAAGGTTCAGGTTATATATATATTTTTTTTTTTCAAATATTATTTTAAATATCATTTTACCTTGACAGTACGAAGCGCACTGTACCAAAAACGGAGAGCATAAAAAAGAAACCCCAGTCCCGGTCTCCCGAATGGAAGAACCGCAAGCATAGAATCTGAAGAGGACCGAGGATAGGAACAGCTTTACCTCTCGCAGCTAAGCCAGGGCGGGTCCTGGACTGGCCCGGAGAGAACTCAAGGAAAGACAATTAGCAGGTAAGGCCTAATTTCTCCTTCCTATTCGTCTCTCCGGGCCAGTCCAGGAATGTAGGGCAGTACCAAAGCAGTACTTATCTACGGGAGGGCCCTGCGAGCCCAGCTACAATCACCGAAGAACCCACACTGGCATCCCCTCGAGCAAGAACATCAAGGCGATAGTGTTTAGCAAAGGAGTGCAAAGAAGACCATGCGGCCGCTCTGCAGAGCTCCACCGGCGGAACCAAGGCCGACTCCGCCCATGAAGTAGCGAGCCCCCTAGTGGCATGAGCTCGCAGCCCCACAGGCGCTGCCACATGCTGAGACTCGTAAGCTGCCCGGACAGCATGCTTCACCCATCACGAAATGGAAGCTTTGGTCACAGCTTTGCCCTTAGCCGGACCTGCAAACAGCACAAACAGCCGATCCGATCTCCGAAAAGACTCAGTCACTCGCAGATATTTCCTCAACACACGCCCCAGATCCAACTTCTTTAGCAGATGAGAGCGGCTGTCGCCCTCGCGAGGCCGAAAAGTAGGGAGGAAAACCGCCTGATTCATGTGGAAACTAGAAACCACCTTAGGGAGAAAGGACGGAACCGGCCGCAGAACAACTCTCTCCGATGTAAACTGCAGAAACGGCACCCGGCACGAAAGCGCCTGCAAATCCGACACTCTACGTGCGGAACACAAGGCAACCAAGAAGGCCGTCTTCCAGGAGAACTCCCGGAGATTAACCGACCCCGAGGACTCAAACGGCGGCCCTGTCAGGGCTTCTAACACGAGATTGAGATCCCATGGCGGAATCAGAGGCCGCAGCGGAGGCCGAAGAAGCTTCACCGCCCTCAGGAAACGACGGACATCCGGATGGGAAGAAACAGATCTCCCCATTATCTTTCCCCTATAACAAGCTATCGCAGCCAGTTGGACCTTAAGAGTACTCAGGGCCAAGCCTTTCTCCAATCCGCCTTTTGAAGGAACAACAAAATCTCTGGCCACTTGACTCGAGAAGGAGAAAAAGCACGCTCCGCACACCATGCCTCAAAAATCCGCCATATTCGAATGTAGGCTAAGGAAGTAGACCGCTTCCGAGAACGCAACAAAGTGGCGATCACCGACGGCGAGTATCCCCGCCTGCGTAGTCGTTCCCTTTCAAGAGCCAAGCCGTAAGTGAGAACCGATCCACCTGCGGCATCAGCACGGGCCCCTGGAAGAGGAGATTCGTCCGAGACGGCAAATGCCACGGAGGAGCCACCAGCAGCCGAACCAGGTCGGCATACCACGGCCGTCTGGGCCAATCCGGAGCTATGAGGATCACCGTACCGCTGTACCGCCCGATCCGTCGAACTACCCAACCGATGAGAGGCCACGGCGGAAACACATATAGGAGCTGACCCGGCGGCCAACTTTGCACCAGTCCGTCCAGACCCTCGGACATATGCTCCCGGCGCCTGCTGTAAAATCGCGCCGCCTTGGCATTGGCTTGAGTCGCCATTAAGTCCATCACCGGTAGCCCCCACCGCTCCGTGATCTCGTGAAAAATCGCGCAATTCAACTCCCACTCGCCGGGATCCAACGCATGCCGGCTGAGATAGTCCGCTTGGATATTGTCTTTTCTTGCCATGTGCGCTGCCGAGATCGCCGCGAGGTGTTCCTCTGCCCACTGAAACAGCAGTTGACTCTCCTCTAGCAGGAACGCACTGCCCATGCCCCCCTGCTTGTTGATATACGACACCATTATGAGGTTGTCGGAAAACACCTGCACTGCTCGGACTCGGAGCCGATCTGCAAACTCCAACAACGCCAGACGCACCGCTCTGAGTTCCAACCAATTTATCAACCACAGCCGTTCCTCCACCGTCCAGGTGCCTTGCGCTATCTGCTCCAAGCAGTGAGCCCCCCAACCCGACAGACTGGCATCTGTCGTAAGCAGCACCCAGTCCGGATCCATCAGGGGCATCCCCGCTTGAAGATGGGCCGGCTCCAGCCACCAGTGGAGACTGCTGCGCATGTCCTCCGGACATGGCAACCGCAGGCCCAGGGGATGAGCCTGCGGCGACCACCGGGACAGCAGCGCCCGCTGCAGGGGACGCATATGCGCTCGAGCCCATGGCACGAGGTCCAAGGCAGCCGCCATTGACCCCAACACTTGCAAATAACGCCAAGCCGTCGGAGCTGCCAGCTGGAGAAAGGCTGTAATCTGTGACACCAGCTTGAGCACCCGGTCCGGCGGCAGAGAAACCGAGCCCGCCTCCGTATCGAAGAAGGTGCCCAGATAAGTTAGTTGCATCACCGGTTCCAGATGACTCTTGGAACGATTGATGACCCAACCAAGTTGTTCGAGGAACTGTACAACCCGAGCCGTCGCTCTCCTGGACTGAGATGGATGGGGCCCGTATTAACCAGTCGTAGAGATAAGGATGGACTTGAATTCCCTGCTTTCGAAGCGCCGCCGCCACCACCACCATCACCTTGGTGAAAGTGCGTGGCGCTGTAGCTAGCCCAAACGGTAGCGCTCGAAACTGAAAATGACCCATGGGCACCGCAAATCGGAGGAACTTCTGATGTTCCAGCCTGATGGGAATATGAAGATAGGCTTCCGTCAAATCGATGGAAGAGGGAACCTCTCCCCGCCTGACCGACTGAATCACGGAGCGCAAGGTCTCCATGCGGAAATGTGGCACCCTTAAACACCGGTTGACGTGTTTGAGATCTAGGATCGGCCGAAAGGACCCCTCCTTCTTGGGGACCACAAAATAAATCGAGTATCGACCGAAGCCGCACTGGCTGGCGGGAACGGGTACCACTGCTTGCAGACTCAGCAACCGCAACAGGGTGTCGTAGACGGCAGCCTTCTTCATCCGGGAAACGCATGGAGACGCGACAAAGGCATCTTCCAGTGGGTGAGCGAACTCCAGCGCATAGCCTTTCCTGATGACTTCGAGAACCCACTGGTCCGTAGTAATGGCAGCCCAGGCAGAGATAAACCCCTGTAACCGACCTCCCACAGGGATCTCCGCCTGGACCAGCGTCCCTTCATTGTGGCTTCTTAGCTGCCGACTGCGGAGAATTAAAGAAGCTCCTACCAAATCCCCGGGCGCCTCGAAAGGATTGACCCCGAGCGGGGAACCGACCTCTCTGGTAGGGCGAGAAACGGGGACCGCGGAACCTGCGAGAGTCGCGGACCGGCCCCTTGTGACCCAAGGGCACCTTGGACGCTCGGGGGCGATCCTCGGGAAGACGACCGCCCTTAGAGTCCCCCAAATCCTTCACAATTTTGTCCACAGCTTCCCCAAAGAGGAGCCTACCTTTCTAGGGAAGCTTACTGAGCCGTGTCTTAGAAGACGAATCCGCAGACCAGTTGCGTAACCAGAGAAACCGCCTGGCCTCTATCACTGAAGCCATAGACTTAGAAGAAATCCTTACCAAGTCATAAAAGGCATCCGCCATATAAGCCGCCGCCAATTCCAACTTCGCCGGCTCCGCCGCCGAGGCCGCCGCCTTCTCGATCCCCTGGAGCCTACGGATGGAAGCCAAAGCCACATACGCCCCACAAACCGAAGCCTGCAGAGCCAAGGCACTGTTGTCAAAGGTCTGCTTAAGGAGAGCTTCCAAGCGGCGATCTTGGAATCTTTAAGAGCAGTACCACCCTCCACCGGGATGGTAGTCTTTTTGGTAACCGCCGCCACCAGGGCATCCACCTTGGGCATACGCAACAACTCCTTCTCCTCCTGAGGAACCAGATACAACCGAGTAAGCGCCCGCGCCCCCCTCAAGGAAGCCTCCGGGCATTCCCACTCCGAATCCATCATCTGCCTGATGACCCTGTGAATGGGAAAACAGCGCTGCTGCGTCTTGAAGCCCTGCAACAAAGGATCCTCTAAGGGCTCCTGCTGCACTTGAGGAGCCGCCATATTCAAGGCCGCTAAGGACTGAGAAATCAAGGCCCCCAGCTCCTCTTTCCTAAAAACATGGAACACATTAGGGTCCTCACCAGGACCCAGCTCCCCCTCCTCCAAGTCCTCGGGCCAACCCTCGAGCCCCGCATCAGAAAACAGATCCCCGTCGTCCGGGGCTGGAGACCCCTCCCCCAGAAGACAAGACGCTTCCACGGGAGCAAGTAACTTAGAAGGCAAGGAAGAAGGCCCTTCTCCAGGGTCAGAATCTTACAGTTCACCTTGCCCGTGTTCCACCGGACTCACAACAGAGGGGGAGCTCAATGCCTGGGATTTATTCAACAAAAAGGCCCGATGAAAAGCCAGTATAAACTCGGGAGCCAGAAAAGCTTCCAATGAGCCCTGCTCCAGTGAAACGGACTGCAAAGGCTCACCAGCCGGCGCGGGTGCCTTGTGCTTCCGAGATCTGCTTTTAGCTTTGCTTTTCGCCGGCTGCTCCGGCAGCGCGGGAACGGAGCACGGCTGAACCAAAATGGCCGCTGTTCCCGCGCGAGAAGCAACTGCCGGCGGGCTGTTCACGCTTTCAGCCCCCGAAGCCTTCGAATTCTCCATAAGCCCGCAGGGCCAAAAATAAGCCGTCAAGCCGCAAAGAACCGGCACGGGGAGAGCTCCTGACACGCGGTGCTAACACTGAGGACGTCGGAGACGCCGCTGCCGACCACGTGCTCTCGGTCCCCGCAGAAGTGAGGCACGTACCTGCTTACAAGGCCCTCTGCAATAGGCAAAGCTGTCTGGATCCTCTGCCCGCAGCCAGCGGGTTACCGGCAGCGGTGCCTGCGAGAATGGGAAGAGGGATCTGGGGCCCCCAGACCGTACCCAAAGAGTGACAGGGCCAGTGCTCGTCAGGAAAAAAGAAGAAGGAGGCAGCTGAGCTGATCTGCCCAGCTAGGGCCAGATAGGCAGCGCTGTCACTACACGGCCGTAGCCTTGCCCATCACCAGAAATGGAAGAGTGCTGAGCTGATCCGCCCTGCTAGAGCCAAATAGTCAGCACTCTTTTGCAGAAACTCGTCTGTCTCAACACGTTAAAAACAAAACAAATTCCTAGTCGTCTCTCTGAAGAGCCTGTCAGTCAACCTCCTCCTTCGCTGCTGAGGACTGAAAAGACTGACTCTCTCTGACACCAGGGGGAGCTATAGAGCCTGTCAGCAAAGACTTTTCAGTGTTTTCAGTCCTCAGAGCTGCTAGAAGGGATTGACTACCCTACATTCCTGGACTGGCCCGGACAGACGAATAGGAAGTCTTTGTTATTCGTTTTTGCTTCTATACAATGCTTCTTCTCAAATTCTCTTTGCCTGCCTTATCAATGCCTTGCATCTAATTTGCAAGTGCTTGTGTTGTTTCCAGTTTTCATCATTTGGCTCCTTTTCCCATTTCCTGAAAGATGCTTTTTTTGGCAACAGCTTCTCTGACCTCACCTTTAAATCATGCTGGCAGTTTTTTGGACTTCCTTCCACATTTCTTAAAGCGTGGAATACAGCTGGTTTGGGCTTCCAAGATAGTATTTTTATACACCACACAAGCTTGATGTAAATCTTTAACCTTTGC
Source organism: Ichthyophis bannanicus (assembly GCA_033557465.1). Classification (NCBI taxonomy): domain Eukaryota; kingdom Metazoa; phylum Chordata; class Amphibia; order Gymnophiona; family Ichthyophiidae; genus Ichthyophis; species Ichthyophis bannanicus. Next base: position 422,931,828 of record CM066038.1, read on the forward strand.
AACTGCTCCTTTTAGTTTTTTCTTAACTATTTTCCTCATTTTATCATAGTCTCCCTTTTGAAAGTTAAAAGGTAGTACTGTGTATTTCCTTACTCTTCCTCCTCCATTTATTAAATGAAACGCGATCATGCTATGATCACTATTGCCAAGTGGCCCCAAAACCCTTATCTCTTGCAGCAGATCTTGTTTCCACTAAGGACTAGGTCCAAAATGTCTTCCCCTTTTGTTGGTTCATGAACCAGCTGCTCCAAGAAGCAGTCATTTATTTCATCTAGAAACTTTATCTCCCTAGCATGTCCTGCCGTGACACTGACCCAGTCAATACTGGGGTAATTGAAATCACCCATTATTATTAATGTGTTGTAACTTGTTAGCTTCTTTGATTTCTTTAAGCATTTCATCATCCATCTGTTCATTCTGGCCAGGCGGTCAATAGTACACCCCCACTGCCATTGCCTTCCCCTTCTTTCATAGAATTTCAATCCATAGAGATTCTACTGTGAATTTTGTTTCCTGCAAAACTTTAATCCTTTGTGATTCAATGCCCTCTTTAACAGAGCGCAACCCCTCCACCAATTTGATCTGCTCTATCATTACAATATAGTTTTTACCCAGTTATCAGTGTCTCCCACTGGTTGTCCTCCTTGCACCCATGTCTCTGAGATACCAATCATATCTAACCTCTCATTTAGTGCTATATATTCTAACTCTCCCATCTTATCTTTTAGACTTCTAGCATTTGCATGCAAGCATTTTAGTCCTATTAATCTGGCTATCAGTAGGTAAGGGTAATATGGAATAATTAAGCTCTGTCCCCAAGGGTGTTTGGGCTACTTTTGGTCTTTATTGGAACCTCTCTGCTGATATGCCCTTGTCTCTGTCTGTCTGTCTCTCACTAGATATATTCCTACCATTTATTTATCTAACATTTCTTATATACCGCCTTCCATGATATCAAGGTGGTTTACATTGAACAAACTGAAATTACATTAAGCAGGGCATTATAACTTGGAGATATCTACGAGGGGGTACCCAAAAAAAACAGGAATAACATTGCCGTGGGCGGAGCTTGTGTAGTACGCACTTCTGCCACTAGGCGTGTATAGTGCAACTCATTGTCAGTTCAGTGCCGCCTGTGTTGTCGACCTGGCTTGTTCTGTTCATCTGCAGTGATTGTTTTTGCTAGCGCGGTTTTGTTCTTGTTTCTTTTTTTATGATGACAAGTTTAAGTGAACAACGTGCAGCTGTGAAATTTTGTTTTCTACTCTGTAAAAATGCTGCTGAAACTGTTTTAATGTTGAAAACAGCTTATCAAGATGACGCTATGGGAAAAAGTCAAGTGTACCAGTGGTTTGCTCGGTTTAAAAATGGTGACATGTCGATTGATGACAAACCTCGTTCTGGGCATCCATCAACTGCCCGAATCGACGAAAATATTGAAAAAATTAGAGAGCTTGTGCTCACAGACCGTCGACAGACAATTGATCAACTGTCAGAGATTAGTGGGTTATCTTGGAGCTCGGTTCAGCGAATTTTAACGGAAGATTTGGGAATGAAAAGGGTTGCTGCCAAGTTTGTTCCTCGGGTTCTGACTGACAATCAAAAGGAACATCGAGTTGAAACATGTCGTGTTTTGAAACAACAGCTTGAAACTGATCCAGATTTTCTGTCAAAGGTCATTACAGGTGATGAGTCATGGTGCTATGGTTACGACCCAGAAACAGTCAAGCCAATGGAAGACGTCATCGTCACCCCGTCCAAAAAAATGTCGTCAAGTCAAACCAAACATCAAAACAATGCTGATTTGCTTTTTTGATGCCAAGGGGGTAGTTCATTCAGAGTTTGTTCCCCCAGATCAGACCGTCAATCAAACCTTTTATTTGGAAGTTTTAAGAAGATTGCGCAACAGTGTTCATCAAAAAAGTCCCGATTTGTGGCAGACAGGAGACTGGTTCTTCCACCACGACAACGCACCTGCACACACAGCCATCTCTGTTAGACAGTTTTTGGCTAAAAATGGCATGGTTCCGCTGCCCCACGCACCTTACTCGCCTGACCTGGCTCCATGCGACTTTTTCTTATTTCCACGCATGAAAAGGGGCATGAAAGGACACCGATTTGACAACATTGAAGAAGTCAAGAAAAAAACGAGGGAGGAGCTGTCAGCCGTTTCTAAAGATGACTACAAAAATGTTTCGAACAGTGGAAGCACCGGTGGGACAAAATGTATCAGTTGTAATGGAGAGTATTTTGAAGGGGATAAGGTTGTTTCGTAAAGAATCTGAAATAAATAGCGCTTAAAAAATAATTCTTTTTTTTTTTGGTACCCCCTCGTATATATAAAGGTTTATACACATTTTATCACTTATGTACAGTAATGTGGTTGTAGTTGAAAGTGACTACCTACTGGACTGGTAACTTTCCTTTTAATGATTTTAAAGTATTCCTTATTATTGTTGTCTATATTATTACTGCTTCTGTGTCATGATTTTAATGTTCATTATTTATTCCCCTTTAGAATGTTTATTTTTTCATTGTTTTGTATTTTTATGTTCTGATGTACTTTAGACCCCCTGATGGAGGCTCTCTCACCAAAACCTGGCCAAGGTTTGTTTTTTTTTTAATAAATTTTGTTGTATTAAGACTTTACTGGTGTGGCTGGGGTTTTTCTCTGCTCCTCTGTGGATTACTGTTGCCTGTTGCAGATGATTTTCTTCTTTTCTTTTGTCCACTATATTCCCACCATAGGGATCTGAGTAGTGTACATTGCTACATCCAAATAATACATTATGCCATTAATACATATTTAATTCCATCAGCAAACTGTACAAATACAGAATTACTCAAAATTACAATTTAATAAGTTCCCAAAATCTAGTCATCATTATCTAATAGCATCTGAAAAAGCCAAGTCTGTTTCTTCATATCTGGGTTTTAGAAAAATAACCTCTTAATTCATGAGATAATTCCTTCCACATTTTTGAGGCAGTTCATAGTGGAGATCAATCTGATATCTTTCTTGGTAGGAATACCTAATTTGTTTTCACTTGAGAGCAAAGTACTTGCTGAGGGGCATACCCATCACCCCCTCCCCTCCTCCATTGAAGAACAGACCCTTTGATGTAGTAATGAGCTTATTTATATGGTAACATGCAGAGTAGCCCATTAACGCATATTAATGAATTAACATCCTTCAATAAAAGCACCTCATAGAGTTTACTTCTCAAAACTGAACTACTGCTTGCCCCTATTTAGTTTTAATATTAATTTCTTGAACAATAAATTGTACATGTTATGACTACCACTGGAAAGGCATGCTAAATACCAATAAATAAAATATAAAACAACATCTAAATAAACCTTAACAGTTGTAAGATAAAAACGCAATAGCACATGGGGCTCTCAATAAAGATAAAAGTAAGTAAGGGCAATATAGCGTCCTTCAGTGCTTCACTTAAGCATTACAAACCATATAAAGAGTGACAACACAGGGTTAACAAGATTAAATCGAGACCAAACACTTGAACCCTTGAAAGAGTCAATATAAAACCTCTAATATAAGCAATAAACTTCTTTAGTGTCCGATGACACATAAAAGATCATTTATATGTCACTATCAACAATCAACCAATTTCTTTTCCTTTATAGTCGAGCATTAAATATAATTTCATTTAATCCATTTCTTTTAAAGTATAACTCGGAGAGCGGGGGATCCATTAAAACCCCTTCCCCAACATTGTGCTGTTTTGGGTGACCAAAAACACTAGGTTTGCAGAAAAACTGCCTTGCTTCAGGGGAACATGCACTTATCCGATCTCTGTAGGCAGCAACGGCTGATCCAAATCTCATGCAGCACCATAATCTCAGCATGTAGTCATCGGTAGTCCACTCCTTCAGTCATCACCCCATGTGTCTCTCTCAAAGCCATCCCGGCCATCACCAATGCTGAGATTACGGTGCCGTATGAGATTTGGATCAGTCCAGCGCCTAGTGGACAGGTATCTATATCACAAAAAGCACTAGAATAAATTGGCGCAAACTGGCATCGTGATAGCAGCCTTGGAAGAGAGAGCAAAGATTGTAACCAGCCTGGATGGTGAAATTGCTTACCTTTCAATGGAAATTCCCCATAAGTCACATTTCTTATCACCAATGAAGCCAGTGTATTTGAGCTCTCCTCCAGCACACAGAAATCTCTTTTTTTTTTTTGTTAACTTCTCTGACCTTACATGGGGATTCCCACAATTTTCCCTAAGTCCATCCTCAAGCTAGGACACATCATCACTGCTTGCTTCCTCGTTTCTTCTTCATGTAATTTTACTTCCTTTATTTTTTTGTGGGGCAGGTAGAAGAGCCAGTGCGGCTGTATTCTCCTACTATCCACAGAGACCCCTGTTACAAGTAAGCAACTCTGCTTTCTCTGCAGATAAGCAGAAGAAATTCAGGCACACTTGTTGGTGATTCAAGAGCAGAGGGACAAAGTTGGTCATTTAAGGTGACATCGCTGGGAAGAACAGAGTGGTAGGGTGTTGGTTTTGCTGTAGCTAAAAGGTTAGTGTACAAAGTGATTTCAAAAAGACGACTTGACCAAAGTCTGTGTCCTGGGCTGTGGAATGATCGTGTGTAGTGTCTAAAATGGGTAGCATGAGGCACTGGGAAGAAGGCCAGTCGGACTATGGATTGGTTTGTGTGGAAATTGATGATTATCTTCAAGAGGAATTTTGGATGAGTCGGCATAGTTACTCACCTGTAAAAGGTGTTCTCCAAGGACAGCAGGAATCAGTCCTCATATATGGTGATGTTGGCGCTGATGGAGACTGCGTGGAGCATTTCCCCAGTTTTCAAAGAAAGCCTTTGGGACATGCTACCACACATGTGTGATCCCCTTCCCGCCCAAGAGTGCCATCTTGCTCAGTCAGATGACATAGCTAGGGCGGTAGTAAAAACTAAAACAAGGTAGGGTGGCAACTCCCAGGGGAGGAGGGAGGGTTGTGAGGACTGATTCCCGCTGTCCCTGGAGAATACCTGTTACAGGTGAGTAACTATGCTTTATCCAGGAACAAGCAGTAAGTCAGTCCTAACATATGGGACTCCCTAGCTCCAGGCTGCCAAGGACCGAACCACGACAGCACCAACGGCAACCAATTGTGTAACCGTGAGTTGCAGAAGGTGAGTCCCCACTGAGAGACTCTACAAGACTCTAGCATCCAGTGACACTATCACTCTGGTAGCCTGAACACAGAAGTTGCCTATACCCCAAGAGTATTACAGAGTACTGCCTGGCCAAAGGCACTGTCCCTGCGGGACTCGCTCTCCAGACAGTAGCAAATTGCGAACGTATGAATTGAAGACCATGTGGCAGCCTTGCAGATCTGTCACTTGCACTGAGCAGAGGTTGACCACCAACGTGGCCATCGCCCTCACACCATGCGCTGTGATCCAGTGTTCAAGAAAGGAGGCCAGTTCGCTCATAGGAGAGAGCAATTCAGTCTGCAACCCAAGTGGACAGAGACCGCTTAGTCATGGGGAGCCCCAGTCTGCTGGGGTCAAAGGACACGAAAGCTGAGGGGCTTTGCAATGGGCCTGGGTTCACTGTGAGTAGAACGTATGCAGTATTAGTTCCTCCCTGCCGGCCTGAGGCTGCGGAAAGAAGGTGGGGAGGATCACCTCTAGGTTGAGGTGGAAAGGAGATACCACCTTTGGGAGGAATTTGGGGTGTATGCGGAGCACTACCCTGTTCTCATAGAACCATGTATATGGTAGAGGGCCATCAGACAGGCCATTTTCCAAGATAGGTACCATAGGTGGCAAGTGGCTAGGGGCTCGAACGGTGGTTGGTGAACTGGGAGAGCACTACATTGAGGTCCCATTCTGCTGCCAGAGGGCAGAGAGGGGGCTTGGATAACAGGAGGCCCCGGTGGAATCTGGAGACCAGGGGCTAGCCCGAGAGGGGTTTCCCCTTGACAGGGTGAAGGTGAGTGGCTATCACGCTCAGATGCACCCTCATTGAGTTAGACTTTAGCCTGGTATGGGACAGGTGCAGTAGGTACTGGAGTACTAATTGCACATTGCAGGAGAAGGGGTTCTCCCTTCTGTCCACACACCAGGCAGAGAACCTTCTCCACTTAAAGGCATAAGCCCGTCTGGTGGAGGGCTTTTGGGAAGCCAGTGGAATCTTCTTGACTTCCCTCGGAAGACTGAAAGGGGCTAGTGCTACCCTTTCAGCAGCCATGCTGTTATTCCTGGACCCCAACTTGGGGTCCCTAACACTGAGTCCCCCTCTTGAGACAGGAGGTCCGGGGCTCAGTCTAGTTGAGGGAGGAGTGGGCCTAGTGGTTAGGACATGGTACCTCAGGCCGGAGGACCAGGGGTTCAATTCCCTGGGGACAGCAATCTCAAGTCAGAGGAACTGGGGTTTCTTGTCTTATAAGCACTCCTTTTGGCCTTGGGCAAGCCACTTAACCCTCCATTGCCTCAGGTACACATAGATTGTGAGCCCTTTGGGGACGAGGGAATGTATCCAGTACCTGCTTGTAGTGATTGTAAACTGCTCTGATGCCCTTCAGCCTGGGCGGTATATCAAGAAATTGCATGAACAAACACACGCTTGAAGAGCTAGGAAGATCGCTCTGAGCTCCAGGAGATTGATCTGTGGGAGCGACTCATCCTGGGACCAGCTGCCCTGTGTGTGGTGGTCCCACAATGCACCCACCCAACCTAAGAGGGAGGAACCTGTTGTCAGGGTTCTCTGAGGTGAGGGTGCTTGGAAGGACATTCCTGCCCGGAGGTGGTGGAGGTTTTGCCACCAGTTGAGGGATTCTGCCAGTTGGTGGGTAACCCTGACCCTGTCCTGCAGCCTGCCTGTGGCTTGGGTCACTGAGTGGAGGTACCACTGGACTATCCACACATGCAAGCGGGCTGAGGGCATCACGTGAACCATAGAGGCTATATGGCCTAGTAGGTGTAAGAGGAGACAAGCTGGCATTGACCGATGACGTTGAACCTCTTGCCAGTTATCCGAGGCGTTTTGCCCTGCCTCCGTGGAGGACCGCCCTGACTTGCAGTGTGTCAAGCTGAGCACCTATGAACTCCAGATTTTGGGCTGGAGAGAGGTGGGATTTGGGGTAGTTGATGACGAACCCCAGGTGCTGCAGAAGGAAGGACATCCGATCTACCACCTTACTAGCCTCTGAGGCTGTGCCGCCCCTGATTAGCCAGTCATCTAGGTAGGGGAAGACGAAGGTCCCTTGCAGATTCAGGCGGGTGGCCACCACAGCCAGGTATTTGGTAAAGACCCTTGGTGAGGCAGCAAGGCTGAAGGGTAGGACCCTGTACTTTGTAGTGCCCTCCTCCTACCATGAACCTTAGGTACTGGCTGTGGGAGGGGTGGATTAGGAGTGTGTGTATGCATCCTTTAGATCCAAGGAGCACAGCCAGTCTCCCTGGTGGAGATAAGGCAACAATGGTTCCAAGGGAGAGCATCTTGAACTTCTCCCTCACCAGAAACATGTTCAAGTTTTACAAGTCTAGTATGGGCCTGAGGCCCCAGTTCTCTTTGGGACCAGGATGTACCTGGAATAGAAGCCCTTTCCCTACAGGTGTTTGGGTACAAGCTCTACTGTGTTGTCCCTGATCAGGCCTGCGAGCTCTGTGAGCAGAAGAGTCTGGTGAAGGAAGGGTCGTACCCGCTCTCCTGGGAAGAACCTGGGTGGTATCTGTTGTAAGTAGAGGAGGTATCCTTCCTTTACCATTTACAGTACCCACTGGTCCGAGGTGATGTTGGCCCATCTATGGGCAAAGAGCGCCAGGCGCACCCCTGTGGGCTGGTGAAGGTCTCCTGGGGGGAGGGAAGGCCCTGCCCTGGAAGTCAAAAGCTCCCCCCGGGTTGGATAGGAGCTGGTGCCTGAGACTTCAGTGTTTTCACCTTCGGAGCCTTGTGGCCTTGCTTGTTAGGGTGAGAACCTTGTTGCTGGCCTGAGAAGGGCTGGTAGTGATGACTCTGTGGAAAAGGGCTCTGTTCCCCCCCCCCCCTCGGGAAAAGGGGTCTTTCTCCACTGGTTTCCTGCGAGGAAGGGATGAGATCTTTTGAGAGCCTCTGGTGTGTCCCCATGTCGGCCTCAATCTCGGCTGTCTTATCGGCCATGGGTTTGCAGAATAGGTTCTCCCCACTGCAGGTGACATCGAGCAGCTTGTCTTGGACCCATTGCTCAAGGTCAGAAGACTGCTGCCAGGCCTGGCATCGGGCGTAAATGCCGGATGCTGCGACCCGAGCTGCTAACTCAAAGCAGTTGTAGGCTGCTCAGGAGAAGAACTTGGAGCAGTCCGTGATCCCCGAGGTCAGGGATTGCAACCGTTGGAGGGGTTCCCCAAGGCCAGCCAAAAAACCCAACAGCTCCTGGGTTAGAGCCTTTACGTACATACCTATGTATAATTCATAGGCTTAGATCTGGCACCCCAGCATCAAGAACTAGTAACATGCGCCCGAGGGTGTCGAGGGCTCTGGCCTCCCTTCCGGGGGGGGGGGGGAGGGAGGAAAGAGATGAGGGGGTCTTTTGGCTCTTAAGTTTTTGCATGGTTGACTTGACAACCATGGAGTTATGTGGGAGCTGGGGTTTGTGGAATCCTGAGCCCTTTCGGACATGGTACATGGCGTTGAGGTGCCGGCTCACTACCTGTACTGATGCCAGCTTCTCCCACATTCTGAGCCGTAGCCACTTGATGATCGGCTGCATGGGCATCGTGAGGGTTTCCTTGGGTGGAGACTCATATTACAGGATCTCCAACTCCTCGGTGTGAGGGTCCTCCTCTGCCTAGGTCTGCACCGAGACCCAGGCTACATCATCCGGCTACATCACCCGGAGGGGAGTGGAGCCGGGGGAGATGGGTCCGAGGGGATGTCTCTATGCTGTTTAGTCTCCGTAGATGCCTCTGTCTCCCACTCAGAGTCGAGCAGTGGCGATGAATCTGAGGCCCTGTGACTCAGTGCCTTGAGGCCGGCACCGAGGAGTTGGTGGCCTCTGGAGTACCTGGAGTCTGAGTTGTGGAAACTAGCAGGGGAGGACCAGATGCCCGAGGATCGGGACCGGGACCTCAACCAGCACAGAGGGCTTATCCAAGGCCGGTGGCACTCAGAGCTCAGCTCGACATCCGGGGACTCCCATAGTTGGGGGCCCAGCTGTCGGGGCAGATGATGCGGACGAACCAGCCATCATTGCCTGCTGCGGGGCCAGGATAGCAGTGATATTCTTCTCCAGGGCTGCCATTCTGGTTTCCAAACCAGAAGGCTCCGCAGCTTTCAGCGCGGGCACCAAGGATATCGGGCCTGGCGCCAGCACTCTGGTGAGTGCATCCTCGACGAGGACTATGGCCTCGAGGAACCTCACAGGGTCTCCGCTGGCCAAGGAATCCTTTGAGGACCTTGTTAGGGTGCTTCTCGGAGCCACCTGTGTCCCTTCTGGCGGTTTTACCAGGTTTCTCCGGTGTATCCTCAGTGGACTTTGTTTTTCTTCTTCTTGGAGTCAGAGGTCTTCTCAAAGGAGTTGCCGCCACGGGACTCCAAGGATGCTCGCCTCACGGGAAAGTGCTGGGCTTGCTCGGCGTCGGGGACGCCGGAGCAGAGATGGACCTGGGGAACAGTTTTTCCTGCAACTCTGATCTCTTCTTAATGGTCTTAGGCGTCATGGTCTGGCACAGTTCGCAGGAAGTGCTGTCATGGTCTGGCGCCAGGCAGCGTAGGCAGCTGTCGTGGGTGTCGGTCACTGACAGTTTAACTGAAGCGATCATATTTTTTGAACCCATCGGAGGACATGATGTGAAGCATCTGGCTTGGGTTGACAACCCCCGGGTGAACAAAAATGCATGAATGCTGTTGAAACAAACCTTGATCAGAAAAAGGGGAAGGAGGCGAGAACAGAGCTGGTTTTGGCACCAGTTCTGTCACCAGTTCGAGGCGGGAAGAGGAACCAGTATGCAAACCGGGAACAACTAACTTTAAGGAAATTTAGCAAGGATTTTTTCCAGGGAAACACGACAGACGTCTGTTTGGTTCCACAAAAAAAGGAGACTGAGGAAGATGGCACCCTTGGGCAGGAAGGGGACCACGCATGCGTGGTAGCATGTCCCTAAAGCTCTCTTTGAAAGCTGGGGAAATGTTCCATGTGGAATCTGTCAGCACCAACATCACCCATACGTGAGGGCTGACTTCCTGCTTGTTCCTGCAGAATGTAGCATACCCCTGTTGTGACAGAATTGTGTGTAAGGGGGTGGGGGGGGGTAGTGGACTAAGGCTTGTAATTCATTAATTATTTTAGCTAAAGTTATGGTTACAAGGAAGATGGCTTTCCAGGCAAGATTCTTTAGTGACGCAAATCCAAGAGGCTCAAAGAGCCCTTCCACAAGTTGACTGAGGAAAATGTTGAGGTTCCAGACTGGTGTGGGAGGTCTGAGTGGAGGCCTAGTGTCCATACGTCCCCTCAAATCTGGATAACAGTGGGTGGGTAGATATGGATCTTCCATCAATCTGACTATAGAATGAGGCTACTGCTGATATGTGGATGCACACTGAAGACATCTTTAGCCCCAACTCTGATAGTTGTAGAATATAGGAAAATGCCTGCGATATCAGGTGGTGGATCTTACAATAATTATGATCTTTACCCACTGAATAAATTGAACCCATTTGTGTTGGTAAATATTCTGGTTGCAAGTCTCCTGGAAGCTAGTACGATTTCCTTTAATTCTTTGGCAAACTTGGGAGGCAATTGATTGTCATTCAATCTCTAAGCTGTGAGAGTCAAACTTTGGAGATTGGGATGTATGAGTCCTTGGTTCTGCATTAGGAGTATTGGACGATGTCTGAGGGGAATAAGCCGATTTCTTGCTAGGGCAAGCATGCGTAGCACAGCTAATGTGTGCAAACAGCACAACTAGCAGGAACCAGCGGGAAAAAAACTATGCCTCTGAATGGTCCAGAACCCAACGGTCACACCACCCAGCAGACAAGGTTAGGTAGACCCCAAAAACAAGTCAGACAAGAGTTTTTTTGGTACTCACCCCCAGGCAGCTCAAGGCAGGAAGACCCCAATGGGCTAAGCTACTCCCCCCTGCTGCCAGGGCCTGCAGGCACATACCCCCGAGGAGTCTAACCTTCGGGGAAAAGCCAAGGAGAATGAAGGAGGGGGCTCTGAGGTTGCACGAAGCAAAGAATTCTTTTCCTAACTCCTGGTTGCTCAAATGACTCTTAACAAGATATGGATGAGGAACTGAACTAATTCCTCTCTTCCATACAGCAATACCCAAAAGAGCCCCAGTTTTAAGAGTAACTTCAGTGGAGCCTCCAACATTGAGCTCCAGTGAGGAAGCCAACTTTAAGGGTGGTTACACATGAGCTAAAAGAAATCATTCAGCTTTTACTATATCCTCTGATAACAAATTCCGGAGCTTGATTACGTGTTGAGTGAAAAAATATTTTCTCTTATTAGTCTTAAATGGGTTACATTGTAGCTTTATTGCGTGTCCCCTAATATTTCTACTGTTTGATGGCGTGAACAACAGATCTACATTTACCCGTTCCACTCCATTCATTAATTTATAGACCTATGTCATTTCTCTCCTTGGCCATCTCTTTTCCAAGTTGAAGAGCCCTAACCTTTCCTAATGGAGGTATCCTTCCATCCCTTTTAACATTTTGGTGGCTCTTCTCTGTACCTTTTCCAATTCCACTATATCGTTTTTAGAATATGGCAACCAGAATTGTACATGATATTCAAGATGCTGTCGCACAGAGGAACGATACAGAGGCATAATATCCTTTGTTTTATTCTCCTTCCTTTCCTTATGAATCCTAGAAAAAAAATTTTTTTTGCTTTCTTGGCCACAGCTGCACACTGGGCAGAGGGATTCAATGTATTATTCACGACGACACCTAAATCTTTTTCCTGGGTGGTGGTTCCTAATATGGGACCTTACATCGTGTAACGATAGTTTCAGTTGTTCTTTACTAGGTGCATAACTTTGCACTTCTCCACATTAAATGTCATCTGCAATTTGGACATCCAATTTATCAAGATCCTCTTGCAATTTTTCACAATTCTCTTATGCTTTAACAACTTTGAATAATTTTGTGTCATCTTCAAATTTGATCGCCTCACTCGTTATTCCTATTGCCAGGTCATTTCTGAATAGGTTAAAAAGCAGCAGGCCCAGCACAGATCACTGGGGTACTCCACTATTCACCTTTCTTCATTGAGAAAATTGGCCACTTAGCCCTGCTCTATGCTTTCTATCTTTTAGCCAGTTTCTGAGTCACAATAGTACACTTCCTCCAATTCCATTACTTTTTAATTTCGCCAAGAGTCTCTCATAGAACTGTTTAGTGTATGTATAATTTGTCTTTAATTTACTTTCTTGAGTCCTTATAAGGGGCTTACATTTTCTTTCATTTGGAATTTCTGAATATTTCTTTGTTTTACTGTATGTAAGATCTACAGTTGTGATCAACATTGACACCCATGCATTTTAGGTATGTTGTATAGAATACTTTGAGAAATAATTGGAAATATTCCAACTGTATATCATAATATTTTAATAGTATGTTCAAATGTTATACAACAAATACAAGATATCTGTGCAACTTAGACATCATAATTTCTGAGAAAAAAAACACAAAATATGACCTGGACAGGATTAATAGCACCCTTCACTAATATTTGGTTGCACAATCCTTGGCAGTGATGATAACCTCCAAAGGTTTCTTGCAGCCATCTATAAGTTTCATACATGTGTCTGCTGGTAGTTTCTCTCACTCTTCAACTGCAATTTGTTCCAGCTCATGAACGTTTCCAGGATTCCTTTTACCAATGGCAGATTTCAGCTCTTTCCAAAAGTTCTCGATTGGACTGAGATCAGGACTCATTGCTGGAAAGTTTAAAACAGTCCATTTGTCCCTTTTTAAACTATTCTTTTGTACTTTTTGATTCATGTTTTGGGTCACTATCCTGATGGAGGACCCATGACCTTTGATCCTGACCTAGCTTTCTAACACTAGTTAGCACATTTCACTCCAAAATATCTTGGTAGTCCTCAGACTTAATTATTCCTTTACTATGCTGCAGCTCTCCTGTTCCTGAGGCAGCAAAACAGCCCCACAACATAATGGAACCACCTCCATATTTAACTGTAGGAAGGGTGTTTTTTTCCTTGATAAGCTTCATTTCTTCACCTGTAAATGTATCGCTGGTCTGCATTGCCAAAGAGCTCAAGTTTGGTTTCATCTGTCCACAGAACATTTTCCCAGAAGGATTATGGTTTCTCAAGGTGGGTTTGAGCAAAGATGAGGCGTTCTTTTTATCTGTCTTTGAGCAGTGGGGTCCTTATTAGTCTTCTTTGTTTAGTGCATGGTCAATGGTGCGGGTTGAAACCACCATTCCAGATTGCTCCAGGTCAGCATTAAGCTCCTTGGATGTTGTATGTGGGATTTTTCCAACAGTTTGAACTAACCTTCAAAAGACTTCTTGTATTTAATTTTCCACATCCTGAGAGGTTATTGACAGTTCCATGAGCAGAAAACATCTTAACACTGCAAATTGTAGAGACAGAAATCCCAAGGTCTTCGGAGATGGCCTTGTACCCCTTTGAGGTCTGATGTTTAAGGTGAAATTAGATTTTACCTGCTAATTGGCTTTCCTTGAGGACCTCCAGTCTAGTCCTGACATCTGGGTTGTGTCACAAGCACAACGCCCAAAGCCACTTGCCTCTAGTGGTCAAGGGGCGTGGTGGTTGAGGATTCCTTCTTCTATCAGCTCCTAGCAGCCTATTTCTTCGTGTTGGCTTCTGGGAAGTGTAGTACTGCTAAAAATATGTTGGTGCTTTAAGTAGAAGGTTTGTAGTTGAGGTAACCGAGGGTAAGGCTTGTAACAGAAAGTTTATTTCCATGACACAAAACACAGCAGGTTCAAGGTATCATTTACAGGATTATAACTGTAGGATCTGCTTAAGGTACAGCAAATAGTGGCAAACAAACCAAAAGAACTCAGAAATGGCTTTTTAAAGTCCTCTTACTTGCAGAAGCAATTGCCTTTAGAAACTAGGCTGCCACTTTCCTTTTAGTCCTTGTTAATCAGAGCATAAAGAAAAATTCAGGCTTAATTCTTCTACAGCAGTTTGGTTTCTGCCAGCCTCAAAAACTTCTCTAGGCTGCATTTCTACGTGAAACCAAACTTAGATCAAAACAAACATTCCAAGCTGTTATCCAAACTCTTAGCAGGCTTTCCATATAGGAGAGGAGCAAGCAAAAACTCTTATAGCAGCTAACTTGGCTTTTCTTGCCGTTGCATAGTTCAAACACAGGTGACAAACGAGCATGAATCAGAGCTTCCTGATCAGGCTTACGTTGCAGTAAATTTCCCTTTTAAAACAGACAGGAATTTACCTCCACACTGCTTCTGCCATATGGTTAACTTCCAAGGAGAATTACTTCTTTCAGGGCTAGCTTTTCCTCAAGACCTCCTGTCTAGAGCTTGGCATAGAGAGCAATCCATAAAGCAATCTTCTTCCCCCAACTCTGACACTGGTTCTCCCAACTGCATGGGTTCTGACTCACCGACCTGGTCAGACTGTTCAGCTGACAACCTCTCTGGTGGTCTGAAAGCTTCTCCACTTCCTGGTCCCCACATCTGTTGCCAACCTGTTGCAGGGAATTCAGCTCTCTCAGCTCTGGGTAGCTCAGCTCTTTTCCAAGAATCCACTCCTTCTCTCTGCTGCTCTCCCGACTGCTCTCCTTCCCGTCTCTCCCCCTCTGCATAATCCAACCCAGGCTTATACCTCCAGGGTCTTAACCCCACCTCTTTCGTTCCCAGGTGTTGGTAATCCCCTTGCCTTCTGATATTAGAATAATCAGTGCACTTGTTAAAGTAAGGGCTTTGGTCCTCGTGCTTGCAATCCCTCTTTCTTACTTTATCAGTCATTGGCTGAAACCTGTTCCAGCTGGGGTTTTTCTGTCTTTGAAACCTGGCTGTGGCTTTCTCTCCCTGCACTCCTAGAAGGGGACCCTTAACTAGGGTGAATTCATTATGCTTCTCACCTCCCCCACTCTCAGGATAGCTGACTTTGCCACAGTTGTCACCTCTCACCAGCAGCTTGGAGACTGAGCATTTCATCCTTGATAAAATCAGTGTTCTTAGGCAGCTGGCACTACACACCAGCTCCAGTAAACGATTGACAATGCAAACTCACAGGAGCAACAAATAAGATGAACTAACTTTTAACACACTACCCCCAACTCAGAGCAAGACCACACTCCACAGGAAGAAGAGGTCTGCCCCAGGTGCCAATAGGCAAGCTTATCTAAATAAACTGAGGCCACGGCCTCTTTGACCAATGCTTTGTAAGCAACAACTCCTCTCTTCCCTCTTTATTACATATTTTTTTTCTTTTGGGAGAAACCCACCCCCAAGAACAATGAGAGAAGATGACTAAAGATGCCACTGGAGCTGTTACCTTCGACCACTAACCATTCTAGACACCCGAACCACCTAAGTAAAGATGATCTTTTGGTCCGGGATCGCTATCTCTGTAACAGTCGGATGCGTCCGGGACTGGACTGGAGGTCCTCAAGGAAAGTCAGTTAGCAAGTAAGGTCTAATTTCACCTTCTTTATTGTCCTTCCAGTCCAGTCCCGACATCTGGGATGTACCATAGCAGTACTAATCTTGGGAGGGACCTGTGAGCCCAGCCTGAATGACTGCTGCACCAAACCTTGCATCTCCCATCACCTGCACATCCAGAAGGTAATGCTTCACAAAAGTTATGCAGGGACACCCAGGTGGCCACCCTGCAGATATCTGCCAGGGGATCCATGCTAAACTCAGCCCACAAAGCAGCCTGTGCCTTGGTTGAATGTGCCCTCAGACCTACCATCAATGGCCTGCACCAAAGCAGATAAACAGAAGAAATAGCCCCTCTGACCCATCTAGAGATAGAGGCCTTGGAAGCGGCTTCACCCTTATGCAGTCCTCCAAACAGAACAAAATGGTCTGACATTCGAAACGGTTCTGTCCTCTTCAGGAAGCACCGCAGAGCCCTTCAGACATCCAAGAGGCACAACACCAGTTCCTGTTGGGCCACCTCCATCCCTGCACCTTTTCCTTGGAAATGGAGAGGCAAAGTTCCTGGCACGACACTGCTTGTACATTCAAAATTCTCCTGGCGGAACAGATAGCCACCAGAAAACGGTCTTCAAACGTCAAATCCGTTAATGTACATGTACCCTGCGGTTCAAAAGGCTCCGCCACCAGAGCAGACAATACCAGGTTAAGGTCCCAAGGGGGGGAGACTACCATCCGCATGGGAGGCCGTACCTGGTTAATGGCCCTAAGAAACAGACTACATCTGGATGGGCTCCCAAGGAAACCACTTGGGCCCTACCACGATAACAGGTAAATCACTGCCACCTGCACTCACAGGGAACTGCAGGCCAGTCCCTTTTCCAGACTAGTCTATAAAAAATGCCAGTACCTCTGGCACCAACAGAGGTCGGCAGCTGTTCTCCTTGCACTAAGCTTCAAATATCCTCCAGACCCAGACATACGAAAGCGAGGTGGACCGCTTATAGACCTTCAATAATGTGGAAATCACTGGGGCAGAATAGCCTCTCTTTCTTAACCAAGCCAAGCCATAAGCGAGAATCGACCCACCTGTGGGATGCACCAGAATGCCCTCTTGCCACAGCACCTCTGAGACTACTACCTTAATCTTGGTAAACATTCATGGAGCCATTGTGAGGCCGAAGGGCAATGCCCTGAACTGGAAGTGCCTCATTGGTACTGCAAACTGTAGGTACTGTTGATGCTCGAGGAGAAATCAGGATGTGCAAGTAGGCCTCGGTCAAGTCGAGAGAGGTCTGAAATTCACCTTCCTGGAGGGCCACCATAACTGATCGGAGAGTCTCCATGCTCAATTGGGGTACGCGTAGACAGCGACTGACCTGCTTGATATCTAGGATAGGACAAAGGTTGCCCTCATTTTTTGGGGGCAACAAAATAAATGGAGTATCGACCATAGCCACACTGGCTTTTGGGACCTCTACTACAGCCTACAACTTCCTGAGCCGATGGAGGATGTGCCACACCACCTTTACCTTGTCCACTGCCCTGCAGAGCAATCTGAGGAAGGCCTCCGACGGAGGCTGGGCAAACCCCAGCACCTACCACTTTCTGATGACCTCCAAGACCCATTGGTTGGTGGTGATGTGGACCCAGGCCGGATAAAACTCCCGCATCCGATTTCCTCCCGCATCCGATTCCCCCCCCCCCAGAAACTACATCCAGCCAGGCCTCCCTCGTTCCATTGTGATTTTTTGGGTGCTGTTGCGGCGGAGGAGTAAAAACCTTGGCCTGCTCCTTGAAACCCACGAAAACCTTGTCCACAGGCCAGAAAATTCCCCCTTTGATAGGGTGCAAAATGCACGAATGGAAACGGTGGAAATCCCATAGCTGTTCTCTCTGTGAACCGCCCTGTTTTTTTGCTTGTCCTCTGGGAGTCTGCCCCCTGTAGACTCCCCGAGGTCCTTAATTAACTTATCGAAGGCTTCACCAAACAGTAACTTCCCTTTAAATGGAAGCTTGCTCAGATGCAATTTAGAGGAAACATCCACTGCTCGATTTTGCAACCATAGGAAATGTTGTTCAGCCACTATCAAGGCCATGCTCTTAGAGAGACCACTAATCAAGTTGTAAAAGTTATCCGCCAAATAGGCAGCCCCGGACTCCAACTGCACTGTCTCCAGAGGTGGGGGCTGCCCCTCCCCACTGTTTCCAGAATGCCCTGCGTCCAACGCAAACAGGCTCTGACTACAAATGCCCTGCAGACCGACGCTTGCAATGACAGTGCATTTATGTCAAATGCCTGTTTCAGCAACATCTCCAACTTTCAGTCTTGCCCATCTTTCAGAGCAGAGCTCCCCCTTCCACCAGTATGGTGGTCTTCTTTGTAACTGCAGACACTGCCTCATCCACCTTTGGGGAGTGCAGAATCTCCCTATCCCACTCCGGGAGAGGATACAGTTGGGCCATCATCCGCATGCCCTTTAGGCTGTCCTCCAGAACATCCCATTCATCCTGTATCATCTGCTTAATGACCCTATGGATGAGAAACACCAACTGGGTCTTGAGGACAGCAAGAAACAGTGGATTCTCCAACGGATCTTCGTCCTGGGGAACCCCTGCCGGCATATTCAGCGCCTCTAATGACTGCGAGATGAGAGCTGGCAGATCCTCCCTGCAAAAGATGTGTACAATATGAGATTCCTCTTGCAGAATATCACCTTCTTCCAGTTCCCCTGGCTCGGCTCCCAGCTCAACCTCCTCCTCGAGGCCCACTGAATCTTACAAATGGATTGACCCCGTCTCCACACAGGGGTCTTCCCAGTCGCTATTTACTAACGGCCGGTCCCTCGCCGACCACCACTGCGGGCCAGCTGTTCTTTCTTCCTCTTTCCAGTGCCCCAGAGGGATCTACGCCCTGCTGCTGCATCAAAAGGCCTGATGCAGAAGCAGCACAAACTTTGGCGAAAAATACACCCACCTGCGAATTGCTCTGTAATGCAGTTTGGAATGTAGAAGGCTGAGGGGGTCAAACACTCCTTGTCTGCCTGCTCGAGCAGGGGCAAGGCCCTTCTGTCAGGCTCCTCCCCTGAAGCAGAGACCCCCAGCGCCACAGCTGTACCTCCGCGGCTCCCAGATACCTGCGAAACCACATATAGTCCTCCTGTTTGCTCCGTTCTGTCCTGAAAACCTTGCTCTGCGAAGCATGACTCTTGCTCGCAACCGCAACACTATCCAGTGACCAATACTGTGTTTTGTTTTGCGCCACATGCCAAACACATGTCTTTGGATAACATCCTGCAATACAAGGGAAAATGAGACTCCCCTGACCTGCCCCCCCAACTCAGGTAATGCAACGGAGGCAATAGGCAAACAATCCTTTTAGGTTTGTGGTTTTTGTTTTATTTTTTTAAATCCTAAAGGAAACTGCTCTTGGAGGCCCCCTGCCAGCCGGGGAAACAGAAAACAAAATGCAAAGGAAACAAACTCCCCTGCATCCAAAGCCTGCCTTCCCCCCTTTTCACTATCTCGCTGAGACCTCCGCAGCAAACTGTGCCATTTTCCCGTGCTGCCTAAAATGGACATCTCAGTCACACAGACAAGAGCTGCCTAAGAGGCCTCTATCTGGATGGAGCACTGCTACTTCGCCTCAAGAACCCACGAAATCAAAAGGCTTACCTCTCCCTGGGCCAAACAACCCCTTTGTGCCAGCACTGGGAGATTAAAAGAACTGACCTCCGCTCCGTTCAGAGTGCCGCTTCTGCTATCGGCAAGTGCTGATGGAGATTCTGATCAGGGGCTTGTACTGCCTTCCACTGGTGACTCCTCACCCAATGTGGGTTCAGGAGCCGCTTGTCTGCCGGTGCCTGCAAAGCCACTCCTTCCTCTCACTGCGGGAACAGGTGGTTGCGTAATCAGCTCTTTGAACTTTTTTTTTTTTTTTAATCAAGTCTTTATTGAATGTGGCTCAAAAAACCCCAGCAGACAATCCAAAACCCTGTATATTGCTATCAATGGAGAATACCCCCAAAAAATAAAAATGCTCTTAGTTGTCTCTTCAGTGAGCCCCGACTCTGGGATCAGCTCTCTGCTTGGAGGCAGAGTTTACTGGGGCTGGTGGAAGAGGTCTTTGGAAGGGACTGAATGCTAGAGATAGAAATATTGCAACGAGTAAGAGGGTGAAGAGCAGTGGATTGGCTGTGTGAGTGAGCTGAGCAAAAAAGAGCATGGGGTCAATGCAAAGGACACAAGAGTACAAGGGAGGGAAAAGCGTTGAGAGGAGTAAGAGCACGGTTGGGCGTGGATGGCGTACGAGAGAGGCAGGACATTGGAGAGGGAGTGGCGTTATCTTACATAAGATGTGCCCTTGGACTACTATGCAATTTTTTACACTTGCCAAAATTACAAATATTCTCAGATACCAACCTTTTAGGTCGAAAACTGGAGCTTTCCAAATGAGTTGCTTCACTTTCTTCTGTCACATGCAGATCGCGAGGTTCCATGTGATTTTTTATTGCTTCTGAAGGGAAAATTAACAGAATGAAGGATAAAATACACATTTCCTTTTTGTATGCTAAGACCACAAATGGTAAAGAAAAAAAAAGACAGAGACTATTAAAATTGTTCTGAATATTCTCATTCCAAGTTGATCTATCAGCTGACTGTTTATTTAGAGATGGTAATTTTAGAATATGGCACCTAAAAAAAATGAACAAGGTCCCTATTTTATATTTATTTTATAACAAAGCATCTATTTACCTTTATAAAAAAACAAGCATCCAGCAGTAGTCCCCCCAAAGTATACAGAGTCAAACAAATTTCCTTGCTCTGAGACAGATGTAAATGTTAGCACATATTTGGTGTGTAAAGCCAGTCACTGAAAATTTACAACCTACCGTTAAAAACTGAAGTTACCTTTCTGAACTTTATTGGACATTCCTTTTTCACACTTTCTTTTACAAAGTTTACTGGTACTGCCCTTTTCACATTTCCCAGGAAGGTCAGTAACATTACATTCCTAAACAAGAATATAAATGTACATAAATATATTTGAACAAAGAAAGCAATTTTAAATATATGATTAGACAATTACCTCTACTAGGCTTTATATATTACCAAAGATAATATAAAATAATTTGCCTTTTATCTTTCTGAGTTTTATCACTGTTATAAAAGTTGGGGAGCTAGGGAGGGAACAGTACAATTGCATCTCACCTTGTGAGATCGATCAGTTTCTCTCTTCTCTACAGGAAGAGGTTTTCCATCACGAAAGTTTGTGAGAATCAGTGCAATAGCAGAAAGTGTTTTACCCTGTAAAAGAGTACAGTATATTACAACAGAAGTTTGAATCATCAGCCTTGCAAACACATTACAAAATCAAGTATAGGATGCATCTTTTGTTGTTGCTTTGATTTTAAAAAATGTTATCAAAAAAGTTGCATACTGTTTTCGGCAAACTGAAACAAGACAATGTTCAAGGAAAACAAATGAATCGCTCAAAGCTACAAAAGGCACAGCAACCAATCCTTCTGCTATATGTATAGCTGTGCATTTTCCTTAATGATATAATCTGCCAATAGCATGCTTACCCTGCACTTCAGCTTACTCAGGGGCTATGCACTACATTTGCAAAACAAGGGGCAAAACCACTACATCTTCCCATATGAAAGTGTGGGGAAAGTTACACACCCATTTATGCTAAATAGGTAAACAGCATATTTACTGAATATGAGCTACTAGATATTACATTCATGCCTTTGTAGCATGGGAAATTTAACTGCTGGTCCTGACCAGCAGTTACTGTAAATACTGTAAATGTAACAGTAGTCAAGTAGCATGGCATCTACCTTTTGGGAACCTGACAAATTTTTGTGACCCGGACTGGCCACTTTTGGAAACAGGATTCTGGGCTTGATGGCCCTTTGGTCCCACCCAGTATGGCATCTCTTATGCTCTTATAGGAAATTTCAAGAAATATCCTAAAAATACTGCACTTGTATTTATGTATGGACCATCATAACTGGAAGATCACTTGTATGGACAATTAATCCTCAAAATTATGCCACCCGTTTAATCATCAATCCAAAGTTCTTTATATGTTTCAATTTTTAATAACATTTTATCCTCAACAATACTTCATATTCCCATTTTCAACAAAATCTTATATATCAATTTCTTCGAAATGGTGAAATTAGACCTTACCAGCTAATTTTCTTTCCTGGAATCCCTCTAGTCCAGACACGTGTGTTATGCTCATCCATCAGCAGATGGAAATTGAAAAACAGAGTTGAAAAACTCCCTCTTCAGCAGTCTGTGCTCATATGCCAGGTCATTATGAACCTCACAAAGCAGGAGAACAGAGCCTAACACCAATTCTCTACCAGCACCTCTGTTAAAACAACTTGACCTTCACAAAACTAACTCTCTTCAGGTATCTTATGTATTTATGTTTTTTTTCTTTTTAAACATCAAACACCCCCAGAGGCCCCAAACAGGGGAAAAACAGCAGAAACACAGTGGAACCCCCGGCTACAAACTGAACCATTGGAAGCTGCCAACCGAACAAACAGCTGCCCCGAACTTGCCTGCTCCAGCAAAACAAACTCTTCAAGAACAGGCACGAGACAGCAAAAGACTCACAGCCAGGTCCCAGGTGGGCTCTGGACTGGAGGGACCACGAAACAAAAAACAGGTAAGGTCTAATTATACCTTCCTAATCATCATCCCTCCAGTCCAGTCCAGTCCAGATGCGTGGGATGAAACAAAGCAGTACTGCCGCTGGGTGGGAACTCACATACTGGCCTGCAGCATCAGTACCCCAAAATTCACGTCCTGCCTGGCCTGGATATCCAGCCAATAATGATGCACAAAAGAATGCAGAGAAGACCAAGTTGCTGCCTTACAAATATCCTGGGGCATAATCAGACTAACCTCCACTCAAGACCACCCTTAAGCCCTAGTAGGGTAAGCTTTCAAACCCACTAGAATCGCTCGCCCTTTCAGCAAATATGCCGATACAATAGCTTTCTGGACCCAGTGGGAAATGGATGCCGCAGAAGTAGCCTCACCCTTCCTAGGTCTGCCAAACAGGACAAAGAGCTGCTCCGAGCACCTAAACACCTCAATGACCTTCAAATAGCATTTGAGCTACCTATACACATACTAATACCAAAGGAATCACTTAAAATGAAAGCCTCTGTAATATACAAAATTAAATAAGTATGTGAAGAAAATTTTTGTCGGAGCTAAGCCGTAGGGAGGAGGCGAGAATCACTTCCCCCACCAGACTGCCAGCTTCTTTTATTTTTATAAGTCCAACTCAATCAAACCAAAACAAATTTTTCTTTAAAAATAAAAACCAACGCTTATCTGAGTTCCCGCTGTGAACCATCAGAAATATGTTGCTCTTTCAGAAATGTAGCAGCACGACGTGCACGTTTCGGGAAAAAGTTCCCTGTATCAAGTGCTTTTCGAATCTCCTTAAATGTAGGCAACAAAGAACTGGAAACGCCGTCCTCGCGGCAAAGGCATCTACGTTTTAAAGGGCCGTTAGAAAATTACTCGCTTATATGAGAAGGACTAACCAATGAGAGCAGGGACTTTCCCACAATTTAGGGAATCCCTGTCCTGACTGGTCATGGAGATAGTGAGGTCATAAAACACTCCGCCACTCTATCTCTTGATTCAACCCTTTAGGTTCCACCGAGGATAGTTTAAAGATCCATTGTTGTTCTTGTCTCTAACTTTTTTTCTCGATCCCCACCCCGGGGATCTACAGGTATCTGATCTATAACTGTCCAATGCAAGTCAGCAAAACAATGGCCCTTGTCTAGGCAGTGCTGGACTATCGGTGCCGTAAGGGTTTTTTGACACAGTCTGGAAGCATGCTCAGAAAGTCGAATCCTGACCGGACGGATGGTCCGGCCGATGTACATTAGAGCACAAGGACAAAGTAACATATACACTACATGGGTGGATTGACATGAGGTATCCCAATGACGCTGATAAGACCGAAAAGTCTGCGGATGTTGCCATTCCACTCCCGATAGAGTCGTAGCACAAAAAGAGCAAGATCCACAGGGAGAATGACCTACGGTCACCAATGGACGGTGAGACCGGTCTATAGTTAGGGGTGTCTTCATCAAAATATCCCCCAGCAATTGAAAAATCCTGGACTCTGCCATCTCCTGAGAACCCGCAAAAGCTGGCAATGTCACAACCAGGTTCAAATGGAAAGGTGACACAGCCTTCAGAAGAAAGGAAGGCAGTGGACAAAGAACCACTTTTTTTTTTTTTTATTGAAAACACCAAGTAAGGCTCTCGGCATGACAAAGTCTGCAACTCAGAAATACGGCAAGCAGAAAAGATTTCCATCAGGAACATCACCTTCAACATCAGATCCTTGAGGGAAGCCCCCCTAAGAGGCTCAAAGTGCCGCAACAGCAGAGAACCAAATTGAGATCCCAGGATGGAACCACAGGACAAGGCGGCCACAAATGCATGATGCCCTTAAGGAAACTAAGGTCACCATGAGAAGCTATATTCTGACCCTGTACACAACCCCGGAAACATGCCAAGGCTGCAACCTACACCTTCAGAAGACTCAGGGCCAAACTCTTTGAGCCCTACTTGCAAAAAATACAAAATCTCCAGAAGAGAAACTACCAAAGGCCGCACTCCCTGCTCTCTGAAGCAGAAACACACATAGGCTAGCGTCGTGGACCACTTCCGGGTCTGCAGCAGGGTATTGACCACTTGCACAGAACAGCTGTTACGCCTCAACCGTGCCCTTTCAAGGGCCAAGCCCGTAAGCGAGAACCAATTCAGGTCTGGCTTCCACTGAAGAAGCAGGATCAGCTCTGCCACAACTAGCTAGCTCCATATGCTGCCCTGGCAATTAATGTAAGCCACTGTTATCGCATTGAAGGACAGAACCTTCATTGCCCGCTGGCAAACAAGGGGAAGAAAAACATCCAGGGCCAGACGCCCTTCTCGTGTTTCCAGAACGACTGAGGGGCCACCGGCTCTCCTCTCATCCAGAGACCCCCGACCTGAGCTACCTGGAGAAAGACAATGACACCCTCCCCCCCACCACCACTAACTGAACAGACTGGCATCTGTGGTCACTATCACCCAATCTAGGGTCTCGAGAGGCATACCCACCGTAAGCCTCACAGAGTCCAACTACAAATACAAACTCACTCTGGCATCGTCCTGAAGGGCAAGCCAAATTTCCATTGTCTGTGGGACCACCATAACAGGAGCACCGCTTGAAGAAGCCTCATATGCAACCAAGCCCAAGACACCAACTCCAATGAAGCCGCCATGGAATAGAGAACCTGCAGATAATCTTACATTCTTGGACGAGGGACTCCCCTCAGCCCTGCAGCTGGGACTGCAACTTAGCTATTCTGCCCGTCAGCAGACAGACCAAACCCATCGAATGTTGAAGCTGGTTCCTAGATACTCTAAGGACTGGGACAGAGTCAGACTGCTCTTCACAAAGTTGACGACCCAACCTAAGTCCTGAAGCTGAGGAATTACATGGATCGTCGCCTCTTAATTCTTCTGAAAGGACTTCACCTGACCCAACCAGTCGTCCAAATACAGGTGGACCAGGACACACTGCTTTCACAGCACTGCTGCCACCACCACCATCACCTTTATAAATAACCAAGAGGCCATTGCCAGGCCAAACAGCAGGACCTTGAACTGAAAATGCACCCACCCGAGGAAGGTGGAACCTCTCTCGCTCCTCTGGCAGAACAGGATAAAGCTTGACCACACTTCAGCCAACACACAACCCTGTATCAGGAACCTTCCATGCTACATCAATCATCTCCTTCAACGCTCTATGGACAGGAAAAGACCAAGCCGGCTTAAGAATGCCTTCTAGCAGATCTTCCTCCAGCTCCACAGGCTCTGGCCTCAGATTCTCCGCAATCCGCAAGGCTGCCAGTATCTGCACTATGAGGGCAGGGAGCTCATCTCTATGAAAAAAAATCCATACCGCAATCGTATCCTCAACCTCTTCCTGGAATTGGTCCTCTAAAAGGTCCGATGGACCCCACAGAGACCCTGTTGTCATCCTCCAGTGACCTCTCCCTACATGGATGTTTTGTCCTGGTCCAGAGAGCCTGCCCCTCCGCCAAGCAGGGTGAAGCCAACAAGGAGACCCCTGCACCTAGGCCCTGCTTCAAACAAAAGGCCTCATGCAACAATAGCACAAACTGTGGAGAAAAAAAGGAAGCTCCCTCCACATTTAGGCAGCCCCTCCAAGGTCCCCACCAGATCCGTGGACATGGTCTGCAATACTGGAGGATCAGAAATCTCCGAAGGAGAACATAACGCCTTCAAAATGGCAGCCATTCCCACCAAAACTATGGGTCCGCCAGCACTGCCATTCACATAATCATGATCCCTCAGGCCCTCAAAACCTGCCTCCGATGCTCCTGGGCTGCTCTCTCTCCAATCTGTGGCAGCTGTGCACTGACAGCCACGGCACAGCCCAGCCTCACAGCTGAGCTCGGCAGTTGCCACTGGTTGTGCACTGGGTGCATGCCCCCTCTGACATGTGCACTGCGGTATGAGGCTTCCACTCACCAGCACCAACACCCCTTACCAGTGCCAGATAGAAAGATGTTCCGGGGCTCTCTGTGCTGCTGCTCCCCTCTTCACTGCCTGGATCCAGTGAACCTTTTTTTTTTTAAATCAACTTTAAGGACAGAACACAAAACTCAACCCCTGGCCTCCTCCCAAGAGTTGGGGAGGAGAAGAGAGGGAGCTGCCACCAACCTACTCACTCCAAAGGGCACAACAGAGGCGTGGCTAGGGGAGGGATCCGGATCCACCGTGTTCTGCTCCCCAATTATGGTGTAGCCTCCACCACAGTTCCACCTGCTGGAGAATGAGAAATATTGACTTGGCATACAAGCACAGACTATTTAAGAGAGAATGTTTCAACTCAGTGTTTCTCAATCTCCATCTGCTTGTGGATGAGCATAACCCACACATTTGGACTGTACTGGAGGGACAATTAGGAATTATACTTTATATTTTAAATAGTTATGACCACTATAAAATACTTATATCTTCAAGTCTGACATATCATCATGTTTCAAGTGCCTAATGCACTCCATTTTAGGGATTCTTCTCCACAGTAAGGAGAAATTAGATCTTGCCTGCTAATTTTCTTTCCTTGAATCCTTCCAGTTCAATCCAGATGCACGAGTTTACATTCTCCTGACAGCAGAAGGAGATAGAGAACCACCAGTTTGCTGACATCACCCTGCGCAGTCCACAGTTAGTCTGCTTTGTTACAGAAATACCAACAACTTCAGCCCTCTACAACATCAATAGAAGGCTCAAAAACCACTGGGAGCAAGCTAAAGGCCTCCTCCAGAAAAAACATAACCACAACAGCTGAAGGCAACAACAATGAAGTGGTGCAGAACACACCCTCCTTAGCATACTGGTTCTTAATTGAAATCGGAGAATAAGAAACTCTTGGGAAAGTTCCGAATTGGACTAGAGGGTTCAAGGAAAGAAAATTAGCAACTAAGATTTAAATTTCTCCTTCCTCATCATCCTTCCAGTCCATTCTAGATACCTGGGCCGTACCAAAGTTCCTAACATGGGGAGAGAACAGACAAACCAGCCTGCAACACCCTCTCTCCAAAACGCCACATCCTGATAATTTCACCTTATATGATGGATGTACAAGCTTAAATCTTACCTGCTAATTTTCTTTCCTTGAGTTCCTCCAGTCCAGTCCAGACACATGGATTTATTCCTGCCTACCACTGGTTTGATGATGTCACCCTATAAGGGTCCTGGTCACTAGGCTCTTCTCATCAGTATTTCTATAACAAAGCAGAATCAACTAATATGGCTCAACAAGAATATAAGGAAAACTTGATCATAACTAACTGACAATACAATTATATGGAACCACCAGCACTGAATGGAGGCCCAAGGAAATGGCAGAACCGGGCAACACCCAGTTCCCCAGTGGACCTACCCCTCAAGGGCTGCAAGCACTCCTCAGTGTCGGAACAAGAACCAGCCAGGAACAATCAAATGCACCACAAAAGATTCCGGGGCTCGACCGTCACAGCACAGAAAGATTATCGGGGGGAGGGGGAAGGGGGCTTCTGGACTGGACTGGAGGGATTCAAGGAAAGAAAATTAGCAGGTAAGCCCTAATTTCACCTTCCTAATCATCCCTCCAGTCCGGTCAGATGCATGGGACGTAACAGAGCAGTAACTTAATGGAAGGGACAGGAGAGCCTGGCCTGCAGAACACATGCCCCAAAACTCACATCCTCCCTCGCCTGCTCATCCTGCCTGTAGTGCCAAGTAAAAGAATGCAAGGTTGCCCATGCTGCCACCCTGTAGATATCCAACAATGGCACGAGGTCAAACGTCACTCAGGAAGAAGATTGGGCCCTAGTCAAAGGCGCTTTGAGCCCCTGAGGAACCAGTCGGCCTGCCAGGACATACACTGATGCAATAGCTTCCTTCAGCCACCGTGCTATGGAGGTCTTAGATGCCGTTTCTCCTTTACATGGCTCCCCCCCCCCCCCCGAAGAGCATTAACAGATCTGATTTGGAAAAGAATTCTGTAGACCATACATACTGGCAATGCCCTGCGCACGTCCAACTTGTGCAAGGACCAGCCCTCTGGGGACTCCGCACTCTTAGTGAACACTGGAAGAGATACTGGGAGGTTCAGGTGAAAAGATGATACCACCTTCATCAAAAAGAAAGGCATCAGCCTGAGGACCACCTTCTCCTTGGAGAACAACAGGAAGGGCACCTGGCACAAGAGTGCCTGCAATATGGAGATCCTCCATGCCAAACAATCACTACAAACATCGTCTTTAGAGTAAGGTCCTTTAGCATAGCCTGTGACAGAGGCTCAAATGGCACTGCCACCAGAGCCGAGAGTATGAAATTCAAATTCCACGGAGGGATAACAGCTCGGACCGGACGAACGAAAATGCTTCACTCCTCTCAGAAAGCGCAACACATCCAGATAGGATACCAAGGAGACCCTCTGGATCCTTCCCTGGAAACAAGAAAATACCACCACCTGCAAGCGTAGGAAATTGAGTACTAGCCCCTTATCTAGATCCACTTGCAAGAAAGCCAAGACCTCCAGCAGAACAACAGAGAGTGGGCACAAACATCTGTCTGCCGACCAACTCTCAAACAGCCTCCACATGGCCTGTAAGCCAGGGACTTGGACTACTTCTGCGCCCACAATAACCTCTTTTTCTCAACCGCACCTTTTCAAGAGCCAAGCCGTGAGAACCAAACCATGTTCGGCATTACTACCGGTCTCTGAGAAAGATCTTCCACTACTGGCCGGATTCTCCATCATTTTGGGCAAAAAAACATCGGACATCCGAATGAGACACCAAGCGATGACCCTGAACTGACTCCTATCACAAGCTAAGGCCATCACCCAAATTAAAGGACAACCTCTTATCCAAGCCACCCTGCAAAAATGCTAAGATGTCTGGCAGTGAAGTAACCAAAAGATCTCAGGGTCTCTGGTTATATCCCCGATACTAGTCCTCAAATATTATCCATATAGGGACAGACACCAGTGAAAATGATCTCCTCCTGAGATGAAGCAAGATATAAATCACCAGCTCAGAGTATCCTCTCTTCAAAACCTCACCCTCTTCAGAGTCTTACCATAAAAGAGAACCTAGACATGGTGTAGATTAAAAAAAAAAAAAAAGCAGACCACCTCTTCCTCCCCCCCCTCTCTTATCCAAAGCGAGGCCTTGTGTGTCTAGGTGTGTTCACAGATCCCAGTGCTTTGCATGGGTTTCCACTCTTAACATGAAGCTCACATAGGAGGAGGGAGCAGGACATATGAATGTTTAGCAAATCACAGACCCCATGCTGACTGCCGCCACTGGGCATAGATTGCAATAGGAAGTCCACGGAGAGATGGAGCAACACTGTTTGTGACACCATTTACTGATGTGAACCCATTTGGGGTCCCAACTCACAGTTTGGGAATCAATGATCTAGCCACTGCTGCTGCTTCCACCCCTCTCTGATGTAGACTTCAAGTCTGTGTCAGAAGGGACGGAAGCGGCAGCTCATACAAGCCAGGAACCATGATGCAGCACCGGCGAGTTGAGATAAGTGCTGGGTCACAGTTGCAAACCCACTATCACCATGGCAGGCCCCAGAGAGGGACAGCTGTGGCAGCAAATGGGGACAGTGATGGTGGTGGGAGAGGGGGAGAAGGATGGAGGGCCCGCCTAGGGTGCCTCTTGCACTGCCTCTTTTCCTGACCCACATAACACTAAGAAAAAGCAGTGCTCTCCTGTTGGTCATCTCCAGTCTATCATTTTATATAAATCTATTTTATCGTAATTTGCACTGATGCATCTGTTACGAAGGGCAGTAAAATCAAACAAGTGAATAAACTAAACTATTTGCCAGGTTATATTCTCCCATAGAAACGATGGGAGATATTTGCTCAAAAAGGGAAGCTGTCCAGATTTACTTCTGCCAAGAACAGAGCTAAAATTGACTTGCGGTGGAGGATGTACTGTCGTCACCCTAGCCCGGGCCAAAGGCCTAAAGGCGCAGGGCTGCCAATATTAGTCCTCAAATAAAGAATTATACTATTCTTGTCCACAGCTTGGACTTCTGGGACTTGTAGTTGTTTCTCCTTATTTAAAGACAGTATTGTGAAACCGATGGTTTTTAAAGACAAACAAGAAATTGATTTATCTTCCCCAAAGCACCAAGGCTCAACACAAACGTTAGGATTCTTCTCCAAGCAATAACATCAGGAAATTATACACAAACTAGAACTGAAACTGCTTCATAAGCCTTTTAACATGTGTAGCTGTTTTCATCAAATGTTCAGCAAACAAAACATAGCTTCTTCCTTCAAGCAAAGCAAAGTGTCCATTTTTATCTTCTGCTTCTTTAGTAATTCAAATACAAGTTATGCTTGTATTCTTTTTATTAGAAGCGGTTCCTAGGATTAACACAGATAGGTTAACTCACCCAGTTTCTTCAGTGCTTTCTTGGTTAAAGACTTTTTTTTTTATCAGAAAGCTTTCAATCTGCCTTCTGGCACAATGAACAGTCCATTGCTAATTCCTCAGTTATAGAATCCTGCTCAGAACAGTCTACTTGCATCTCTTCCTGCTCTTCAGCATGTACGTCTGACTGTGAGCTTTTATGAACTGTTTCTGGCTTAATGCTTGTAAAAGCTCCTGGACTTCTCTCCACAGGTGCTCTCCACAATAAGGAATGTTTGTACCTGGAATGTGAGGATTCCTGCTCTGGATCAACTGCCTCAGTTCCTCTAACTTGTTCAGCCCTGGTTCTTTCCACCCAGCTGGGTTCTGGTCACTTCTAGCTGTGAGTTTGTCCACTCACCTTTTGGCAGCTTGAACTCTTTGAGCTGGACCACGAACTGTTTGAACTGCAGGCTGACCCTCGTCAGCAATTTTCCTAGCCACACCTCTGCTGGCTTCAGGACTAACAGCACTCCTCCTGAAAGCTTGGCTTTCTTTTTGGCTGTTACTTTCACTGCTGAGCTCCTCACCAAAGTCTTCACCATTCTCCTCCCCGGTGATCTCCTTCCTTCTTCTAGGTGCCGACTCCCTTCCTTTTTCTCCCCTGGGTTTATAAGGCTGTTTCTTAACTAGCGTACAATGCTTCCTACTCAGGTGTTTTTCATTACTTCCCAAGCCTGCATTTAGGTTAGCAGAGCTTGGGTGTGGCCTGACTTCACTGACTGCATGCTTTCTTCCTCTACCTGCACTCTGAAAGCTGTGAATTCCCTGCCTGTCTCTCTCCTTAAAGGTATATTTACAATTTTCCTCTATTTCCATGGGCTCAGCAGAGCTCTCCTCACCACAGTACATAGAGGCATGAACTGCCATGGGTGCTAGAAAACGCTTCCCATAATTTACTCTTGCATCATCTTTCCAGCATTGGTCTTGGCAGCCGGTATTCCTCTTTTCTTCACAGTCAAACATCTTGCATCTGTCATAATAACATAGTATCATAGTATATAATGGCAGACAAAGACCAGTATTATGGTCCATCTAGTCTGCCTAGTAACGTGGCTGGAGTAGGCGTTCCCGCTGTTCCATGTAGCTCACCCCACCACTATGCCTTTGTTTAGCGTTGTCACCCCCCTCTATTTTGATGAAGTATAAAAGATGGTTAAGTTTATTTTGATTTTATCCTCTTGCTATAAAAGGGATCCACTATTATGTCCCTCTAGGGCATGATTCTTACTCATCCTGGTTTCCGCTTCCTAATGGCATACCCCAAAGTTTGATTCCATCCCCAATGCTCTTCAATATTTTTCCAGAACTTCAAGCCGCTGTCATTTAGGACCTAGGCTTCGGCGCCTACTATTGCACCGATGCCATGTTAAGTAGTGGCTCGCAAGGATTTTGCTGGGCCCCGAATCTGGAGAACCAATGTATTTCATCATGACTCTGACTACCTTCTTAAGCTAAATCCCTCCAAATTGCAAACCCTTTGGATATCTGGTAGATCTACCTGTCCTTCAATCTCCCCATCTGTTGATGGTTTTCCTATTAACTTCACTTCTTCCCTACTTTACTCAAGTGCTATTCTTGACTCCAGCTTATCATTCCATGACCACATTTCAGCAACAGTTAAGGTTTCTTTTTACGCACTTTGGCAACGTCATACTGTCAAACCTTATATTAACACTCAGACCCTGCACACTGTGATCCAACACCTACTGTAATTCTATTTACTGTAGTGATAGTGCTTATGCTGTTAGGTTACTCTGCAATGCTTCTCGATTTGATCACATTATACCATTACTTCACCGCAGTCAATGGCTTCCAATATCTTACTAGTGTCATTTCAAGATTCTACTTCTTGCTAATAAGGCCTTCTACATGGGTCTTCCACTCTCTTCTCCCTGCTTGTACCCCATCACCCTCTTCATTTGCAATGTACAAATTTATTGGTTATTCCTTCAGTGTCTCGTTTCTAACATGAATCTACTCATTCTGTGGGGGATTTTTGCCCCTTCCCTTTAGAACTCCCTCTCTCATTATATCAATATAGAATCTTCCTGTTGTTGTTAAGTGCCATTGTGTCTGTCGACTCATGGCAACCCTCTGGATAGTTGTTCTAAACTATTATGGGTCTTTAATCAGGCGGCTCATTGTTGATACAATAACAGAAGCTATGGGTGCCATTCTATCGATCCATCTCATTGCTGGCTTTCCTCTTTTGTGTCGACCTTCTACCTTGCCAAGCATGATGTCTTTCTCTAACGATCTCTCTTCACATGATGTGTCCAAAGTATGTAAGTCAAAGTCAAGCATGGTTGACATTCTTGAGGTCAAGAATGGGATGAAACGACCCCTCTTTCTTGGGGACCACAAAGTAAATGGGAGTATCATTCTTGTCTGCACAGGTCTGCGGGCACCGGCACCACTGCATCCAGGCATAAGAGCCGCTGAAGTGTGTCTTGGCCGGAGCTTTGCATGGTAACAGAAAAATGTCTGCAAGAGGCCACGCAAACTCCAGCATGTACTCTTCGCGGAAGACCTCCAGAACCCATTGGTTGGAAATAATGTGAATCCAGGCAGAGTAAAACTGGCAAAGTCTGCCGCCAACCAGAATCAACTCCACCTGAGCCCCCCTCCCCTGCCCATCTCACTGGGATTTCTTGGCCACGCTCCCTGCTCCTGTGGAGTAACCCCGGCTGGCCCTTTGATGCCTAAAAAGGACTGACCTTGAGGAGCATACCAGCCACGCTGATAGCAAAACAAACTGCTTGAAAGCACCAATATCTTTCACCTGTATATGCCCTGACGAGCTGAACTTTGAGCTCTTGGGCTCATCTTCCGGAAGCTTAGCTGGCTTGACCCTGCCCAAGTCCTTAACCAACTTATGCAAGATATCCCCAAAACAGCAGCTTTCCCTTACAGAGACCCCTGCTAAACCGCACCTTAGACGACACAGCTGCAGACTAGTTACTCAGACACACAAAATAGCGAGTCACCACCACAGAGATCATACCCTTGTCCGAAGCACGGAGGAGGTCATAGAAGGCATCCACCAGGTAAGCACACCTGGACGCCAACCTAGAGACCTCTGCTGGGGGCCAATATCTTTGTTCGCCTGCTTTGGGCAGACACTGCATCCAGCACAGACAGGCTCATGCCACATGGGCACTATACCCAGACACCTGGGGAGCCACAGCGTTTACTTCAAAATGTCCATTTCAATAAGGGCTCCAATTTCTTATCCTGCATATCCTTACGTGCAGCACTTCCTTCAACCAGTATTGGTCTTTTTTGGTGACTGCAGAGACAAAAGCATCCACCTTTGGTACCTTTAAGAACTCTTTCTGCTGCAAGAACAGGATATAAGCAAGTCATAGCTTGCACCCTCCTACAAGTCTGCTTCAGGCACTTCCCATTCCAACTCTTGTTTGAGGGCCCAGTGGACCGGAAAAGCTATCTCTGCAGTCCGGATGCCCTGGAGAAGAGGATCATCCAACGGGATCTCTTGCTCCTGAATGGTCTATGGGATGTTCAGTGCTGTCAACAAATGCGCTATGAGCGTGGTGAGCTCTTTAGGCATGAACATGCGGACAATGCTAGGGTTCTCCCCAGAAGGAATCTCCCCTTCTTCGAGTTCCATGCCTGTAGAATCCCAACAAAGGCCAAAGGAACCTTTCAGAGGGTCCTCAGTCTACAGAGGCCTCCAAAGTCCCATCGAGGTCCAAACCCTCGGATCCATGCTCATTTCCCCCTGCATCACCTTCGCCAGCCGTGGAGGCACCAATTTTGCCAGTTTCTGCTCCCCCCCCCCCCCAGCCCTGCTTCAGGCAGGCAGTAAGCCTGGTGCAGGAGCAGGACAAAGTCCAAGGTAAAAGGCATGACTGCCTCTGTGTCTCCTGTCACCCTTTGATATGACCCGAGTGCCTACAAGAAGGAGCGGGAACTGAATCCCAACTCCCCACGGTCATGCTTAATGGTGATTCAGAGACCTAAAATGGCCATGGTTCCCGCCAAAATCACAGGAACCGCAGTGTGAAGGAGAGCTTTCCATGATGAGAAATTAATTCCCCTGACATCCAAGTGATTCTCCTGCTGATGGAATTGCCCCCTCACAGGCCCTCTTCCAGGGCGCAGTCCTTGGACTCGCAACTGCAGCAGAGACCAAAAGCCGACAGGTGTGCCTTTTTCAACCTGCAAGCTGCACACATCGCCTTTGGCATGGCATCAAGCAAACCCTGATGAAGCATACCCACACAAGTATCGCTGAGACCCCATGGTCCCCAGCTGAAGCCTCCAATGTCGCACAAGCCCTCCCAAGCTACTGCTCACTACACTCACCAAGACAAACGTTCAGTGTCTGCTGCTCCTACTACTACTATTTAACATTTATAAAGTGCTACCTCGTACGCAGCGCTGTACAGACATATAAGAGTGAAAGTCCCTGCTCATCAGAGCTTACAATCTAAATGAGACAATAAAACACACAGAGAAACAATCTAGTTAGGGCAAAACCAGGTTGGGTGTCTCTCATTATGGAATGACAGACTAGATAGGTCATGTGGTCTTTTTCCATCGTCATGTTTCTATTACTACTACTACTAGTACTACTGCTCAACAGAGCTTACAATCTAGTTGATACAACACAGGGAGATTATGATCTGGTTAGGACAAACAGAGACAAGCAGAATAAAGGCTGGGCATGTGCAGGGAGACAGGTAATTTCAGAAATGTGCCCATGCAAATCATGGATGTAGGAGGACCCAGCACATAGATGTGCCAGCACCAATATTCAGAAACCTGCACATGGCTATGTCATCACATGTACAGACTGGCCATTTTGCAAACTGAGATGTGCAGCAGCATGGTACTAAACAAAGAAGCCTCGATATTTACTTGGTAACCCTGTTTGAGAAGGAGAAAATTGGAGGATTGAGGGCATCCCTCTATTATTCCTACTGGTGACAGCTGGCAGCAACAAGCACTTTTGCAATGCGTTTGTGCCCGGGGCAGTTCTACATATGGTTGTTTCCACCAGCGGGTTTAAATCTGCATCGCCATTGTAAAATCAGAGATGAATGTGGATCTTTCTTAGTCCATCCTGCTGCCATGCACCCATGTAATATCAACATTACTGTGGTGGGCACATGTAAACCCAGCCTTTCTATAACAGCTGCTTAGATGCAGAAGGATTTTTATATGTGAATGGATGTTTTCACACATTCAAATCATGAATAGGGCTTCTAAAATAACCCCCATAATGTTCTACTAATATCCTAATCACAATCTTTGCAAAGAGCAGTATTTAAGTTCAGCCACCTACATTGTGTTGCCTCTTGCATACTGAGTCAGAGTGACAGTAAAATATTTTGAGATATTGTGTGAAAGACAATATATAAAATAAAATTGTATTGCAATAAAACTGCAGCCTTAGTACTCTGCTTTCTCCTCCCCACCCCCATTGACAATGCAAACCGGCCCAAATAAGGGTGACTCCAAAGGGGGCAGTAAAGGACCTGATTGTTCTGAACAGAGACCCTCTGCTCTTCCTCTCCTCAACAGGAGCCTCCGCTGACTAAACAGCTTAGGTTCCTGGAGAGCAGCTCAGAGCAGCCTCTGGTAGGGGGAGGGTGGGTGGGGGGAAAAGGTTTCCTTAAAAAAATCAATGCTAGCAAAATCTCTTTATATTATTTCTTCTTTTTTTTTTTTTTTTTTTTTAAACTAAAATCCAATCTGGAGTCCAATGCAGCCCAGACTGCACAGGTCTTGTCATCTGCTGGAGACTGAGAATACTAACTTCTGAAGGGAGTTCTCCTCCCTTATGCTGTGACATCACAGACATTTGACGTTACTACTACTACTACTACACATTTGTATAGCGCTACAAGGTGGAAGGAAACAAAAGGAGAGCAAACGAGGCCCTCGCAACAAAGTACAAGAAACACAAGAGGCGAGGGTGTGGGAGGTCACTGGTGCTAATTTATTCAAA
Organism: Ichthyophis bannanicus; assembly: GCA_033557465.1. Lineage (NCBI taxonomy): Eukaryota > Metazoa > Chordata > Amphibia > Gymnophiona > Ichthyophiidae > Ichthyophis > Ichthyophis bannanicus. The sequence goes on from CM066038.1 coordinate 422,968,469, forward strand.
TTACCCCAATGCATTTCGGAAGGACGCCTTCCTCAGGGGGCACACATAAAAAGGCACCGTTTGATTTATTCCAGTCTTTAGAAAGACTCCATCTATTTATGCTTGAGAAAGCTGTAGTTGCTTATTTCCAACTGGTTTGACACTACAGCTTTCTCAAGCATAAATAGATGGAGTCTTTCTAAAGACTGGAATAAATCAAACGGTGCCTTTTTATGTGTGCCCCCTGAGGAAGGCGTCCTGCCGAAATGCATTGGGGTAATTTGAATAAGTTAGCACCAGTGACCTCCCACACCCTCGCCTCTTGTGTTTTCTAGCGCTACAAGGTGTATGCAGTGCTGCACAGACATGTAAAAGACGGTCCCTGCTCATTAGAGCTTACAATCTAGTCAGTCTCAAGTCTCCATCTGCTGGAGGTAGGATAAAACCCATAAGTCTGGGCTGGACTGGAGAGATGATATGAAAGAACCATTTTGTCTCTCTCTACTGGAGGAATGGTCTAATGGTTAAAGCAGTGGGGTCACAAACCAGGGAAACCCACTGCTCTAATCCCATTTCTTCCAGTGAAGGGCCATGTAATCCTGAACAAGTCACTTCACCCTTCACTGCATCAGGTACCAACTTAGATTGTAAGCCCTCTCTGTGCAGGGCTTTGCCTACTGTATTCAAATTTTCAACTCACCTTTATCAAGGGTTTGGAAAGGCAAGTAATTAAATCAAAATAGTCAAATCCTAATGGCTACACTGACCCATAGATATGAAATCTGTTGTAAAACAATCAAGATGTAAAGTTTAGACTGGGTTATATATTCAAAATTTTCTGTCACCTCTTGAATATTTAAAAGCTTTTATAGTATGCCCCCCCATCCACAAGGTCAACCAAAGTGGTTTATGATAACAGAATTACATTACATAAAATCATAACACAAACAAGATCATTTGCAAGAAGCAAGAATAAAACAAAGAAGCCTGTGCTTATAACCTACAGTCTCTTGGTACTGACAGTACTAATGCACACTGCTAACATAGAAAAAAAAAATCTGACTCTTGGCAAGCCACCAGTGAAAAGTGACAGTACTAAACAGATTTTTACAAAGGAAAAAAAAAAAGCAGAAGAGACATATCCAAGTTGTAATACACATACCAATCCCATGTCATCTCCCAAAATTCCTCCAAGGACATTTTCTGGTTTCTCTTTCTCTGCAAAATTTGTAAGGGTATTGTAATACAAGTTATTTCTTCGCTCCCAAAAGGGTGGCAGCTCCTTGCTGTTCTCACGGGAAACCATCCAAGCCAAAGCCTGCTTCTGATGTGGAAGTAATGGTGTGTCAACAACCTTGAAATGCAGACCACATTAGGTAAACAACATATCTCAAATCATCCCAACAGCATAAGTATTTAATTTTATGTGCACTGTGGATGATGTATCACAGTGCAGATCTGTGAACTTTACGCCAACCAAAAGGCCAGCATCTACAGTATAGAAAGTCATAAGGCTGTACAAGTTATATTGCAATATACTCACTGCAAATCAATATAGATTTTTAGAATAATGACTAGGCTATATAGTAAAAACAAAACAGGAGGGGGAAGTCAACTAGTTGTGAATGAAGGTTCATGAAGCTGTTCTGATTGAGCTGGAAACCCTAATAAAGTAATTGCCGGGGTATCCCCCATCCCCCAAACAGCAGCAAACTGTGAAATTTATTACAACTACTACTAATCATTTCTATAGCGCTACAAGGCACATGCAGCGCTGTACAGATACATATAAAAGACGGTCCCTGCTCGTCAGAGCTTACAATCTAATCAGGACAGACAATACAATAGTTGAGAACAAGGGCAAATAGGGAAAGGTAAGGAAACATAAGGAGAACAAGGGATCAGGATCCAAAAGCAGCCTCAAAGAGATGAAACCAGACGTACAGATTCAGGTAGTTCCAGGCATAAGGAGCAACAAGGTGAAAGGATCGAAGTCTAGAGTTGGCAGTGGAAGGAAAGGCAGAGAGAGAAGCAGGTCAGTGGAAGAGTGGAGTTCACGAGGAGGGGTGTAGGGAGAGAGGAGAGAGGAGAGAGGAAAGGGAGAGAGCAGCAATAAACTGAATGCTTTTATAGGTTAGAATTTTGAATTGGATACAGAAACAGAAGGGGAGCCAATGAAGTGATTTGAGAAGAGGTGTTATATGAGTATATCAGGGCTAACGGAAGATTAGCCATGCAGCAGAGTTCTGAACAGACTGAAGGGGAGAAAGATGACTCAGAGGGATACCAGCAAGGAGGAGGTGGCAATAGTCAAGAAGGGAGACGACTAAAGAGTGGATAAATTCTTTTAGTAGTGTGTTCAGAAAGGAACGGGCAAATTTTGTTAATGTTATAGAGAAAGAAACAACAGGTTTTAGCTATCTGTTTGATATGCGTGGAGAAGGAGGAGTCAAAGATGACCCAAAGGTTGCGGGCTAAGGAAACAGGAAGTAGAAGAGTTATCTACAGAGACAGAGAGATGGGTAAGGGAGAAGTAGGGTTTAGGGGGGGGGAGAGAGGAAGTTCAGTTTTGGCCATGTTCAATTTCAAACATCCAGGCAGCAATATCAGAAAGGCAAGCAGAGATACAGGCCTGGAGCATCAGAGAAATATCAGGTGCAGATAGACAGATCAGAGGGTCATCAGCATAAAAAGGATACTGAAAGCCATGGGAGGAGATGAGACTGGGAACTGGATATAGAGAGAGAAAAGGAGAGGGCCGAGAACAGACCCTCGGGATACACCAACTGAGAGTGGGATAGCAGTAGAGGAGGAACCACCTGAACGAACACCGAAAGAGCGATGGGAGAGAAAAAAAAACCAGGACAGCACAGAGCCCCTAAAACCAAGTGAGGGTAGTGTCGAGGAGAAGGCTGTGGTCAGTGTCAAAAGCAGCAGAAAAGTCAAGGAGAATGAGGACTGAGTAAAAGGCCCTTGGAATTAGCTAGGTACAAGTCGCTGGAGACTTTGGCAAGAGCCATTTCAGTAGAATGTAAGGGACGAAAGCCAGACTGAAGTGGATTTAGGAGGACTTGAGAGGAGAAATTCAAGGCAATGACGGAGAATTGCACATTTAAGAAGTTCCATATCAGACTTTAAAACACCAACAGTGCTCAGCATATCAGAAGTGCTGATAAGATAAAACACCAACGGTGCTAAGTATATTTGTTTTTTGTGATATTCACCTACTGAGGTCTTATTCCCCTGAAGAAAGCCTCCTGGCCAAAATAAATGTTGGGTTGGCCTCAATTTGGCTGAATAAATATTGTCCTTCCAAGATGAACTGTGTCCTGCTCCCCGTTTGATCCTGTTGATGGTGCAGGAGAGGTGTTCTCTGTTTCTCCTGGTCTAGCAGGATTCCAGGAAAGGAAGTTATTGGTCAGTAAAATTTCTCCTTCCAAATACATCCTGTTAGACCAGTCCAGACTAGTGGGAGTACCATAGCTAAACCACTCCAGAGCATGAAGAAGCAGCTGCAGCCAAGACAGAGGCTCTGAAGCAAGCTGCTTCTCGAGTTTGAACATCCAAGCAATAATGATGTGCAGAAGTAGAGCAGGAGGATCAGGTGACTGCCCTGCAAATATCTAGCGGAGCTACCTATGAGAATTCTGCCCAGGAAGTAACCTAGGCCCGCACAGAACATGCCCGAAGACCTACAGGCACAGGTTTGTTCAATAAAATATAAGCTGACTCAATGGTCTGCAGGATCCAGCATGCAATAGTCGCTTTGGAAGCGGCCGTTCCTTTTTGTGAACCAAAAGCCAGGACAAAAAGATGATTGGAAAGAAAAAACAAAACAAAAACATATCAGTAAGTTTGAGGTAATGGCGTAACACCCTACCAACATTCAAAAGGTGAAGGACTCTGTTGTCACCCGAAGACTGCTCCTTAAAAAAAACGAAGGAAGCAAAACCGATTGGTTTGCATGAAAATCTGAAAGGACATTAGGCAGAGAAAAAGAGGACACTATTCAAATGGTAACCTATTCTGGGGAAAAAGAAAAGGATCCCAGCAAGAAAGTGCCTGGAGATCCGAAAGGCACCATGCTGAAGTGACTGCTATAAGAAAAACAGTTATGAGAGTCAAATCTTTCAGACATGCTTTATAAAGAGGCTCAAATGGGACAAGGGTGAGAGTGCAAAGCACTAAGGACAGATCACAAAAAGGGGCGATAGGACGAATGGAGGGCCTCAGGGTGAGAACCCTCCACAAAAAAAACAGGAAACATCTACATAAGAAGCAAGAGACCGCCCATGGAGAGACCCCCAAAAGCATGTCAAGGCCACAATATGCACACCTTTAAAGAATTAAGGGCGAGACCCTTGTCAAATCTGTCCTGAAGAAAGAAAGAATGTCTTGAGTATCAATTCACCAAAGGGAAAAGGATCTCTTAGAACACCAAGAAGAGAGAGAGAGAGACAGAAAGAAATAAACCCACCCAGATCAGAGTATAGGCATGTGAGGTAGTAGACAGTCGAGCCCGTAGTAGAGTGGCTACTACTTGCGGCAAATAACTTTTGCGATGCAAGTGTCGTCACTCAATAGCCAAGCCGTAAGCGAGTAAGGAGAGGGGTCATAAGAACATAAGATATGCCATACTGGGTCAGACCAAGGTTCATCAAGCCCGGTATCCTGTTTCCAATAGTGGCCAATCTAGGTCATACGTACCTAGCAGTTTCCTCAACAGACACAGGTTCCACAATGCTCGTATTGGGTCTAGCAGTGATATCCTGGGTCCCTTTTTAATAATGGTTTATGGACCTTTCCTCCAGGAACTTATCCAAACCTTTTTTAAACCCAGCTACACTAACAGCCTTCACTACATCCTCTGGAAACAAATTCCAACGTGTGATTACATGTCGAGTGAAAAAAATATTTCTGTAATTTGTCTTGAATAGTTTGCCCTGTAGCTTCATTGCATATACCCTCGTCTTCCTATATTCTGATGACAAACAATCGATCTACAGTTACCCGTTCCACTCCGTTCATTAATTTATAGACTTCTATCATATCTCCCTTCAGCCATCTCTTTTCCAGGTTAAAGAGCCCTAACCTTTCTAGCCTTTCTTCATAGGGCAAGGGTGGGCAATTCCGGTCCTGGAGGGGCGCAGACCAGTCACGTTTTCATGATGTCCCTAATTAATATTCATGGACCTATTACCATACAATGGAAGGCAGTGGATGCAAATAGATCTCATGAATATTCATCAGGGACATCATGAAAACCTGACTGGTCTGCAGCCAGAATTGCCCACCCCTGTATAGGGGTATCCTTCCTTCCCCTTTACCATTTTGGTGGCTCTTCTCTGAACCTTTTCTAATAACACTATATCCTTTTTAATATACGACAACCAGAACTGCACGCAATATTCAAGGTGCAGTCACACCATGGAACGATACAGAGGCATTATAATATCCTCAATTTTATTTTCCATTCTTTTCCTTATTATACCTAACATTTTATTTGCTCTCCTGGCTGCCGCTGCACACTGGGCACAGGGTTTTAACATGTTATCCACAATGACGCCTAAATCTTTTTCCTGGGTGGTGGCTCCTAATGTGGAACCTTGCATCGTGTAACCATAGTTTGGCTTGTTGTTCCCTAGGTGCATAACTTTGCACTTGTCCACATTAAATTTCACCTGCCATTTGAATGCCCAGTCTTCCAATTTACCAAGATCCTCTTGCAATTTTCCACAATCCTCATGGGTTTCAACAATTTTAAATAGTTATGAGTCATCTGCAAATTTGATAACCTCATTCGTTATTCTCTTTTCCAGGTCATTTATGAATATGTCAAAAAGCAGCGGACCCAGCACATATCCCTGGGGTACACCACTATTCACGTTTCTCCATTGGGAAAATTGGCCATTTAGCCCTACCCTCTGCTTTCAATCTTTTAACCAGTTCCTGATCCACAATAGTACACTGCCTCCTATCCCATGACCCTTTAGTTTTGCAAACGTCTCTGATGAGGGACCCTGTCAAAGGCTTTCTGAAAGTCCAAAATACACTATATCAACTGACTCACCTTTGTCTACCTGTTTATTCACACCTTCAAAAAACATAACAGATTAGTAAGACAAGATCTTCCTTCCCATTCAGCCATGACTGACTACATGTTCAGCAATTTTGTTCTTTATGATGGTTTCTACCATTTTTCCCAGTACTGACGTCAGGCTCACCGGTCTGTAGTTTCCCGGATCAACCCTGGAACCCTTTTTAAAAATTGGCGTTACGTTGGCTATCCTCCAATATTCAGGTATTACAGATGATTTTAATGACAGTTCACAGATTACTAATAGCAGGTCTGCAATCTCATATTTCAGTTCTTTCAACACCCTTGGATGTATACCATCTGGTCCAGGTGATTTCCTACTCTTCAGTTTATCAAATAGTTGTAATACATCTTCCCGATGTATCGATATTTCCTTCAATTCTTCTGCACCTTTAAATACCACTTCAGTCATGGGCAACATCTCTACATCTTCCTCAGTAAAGACCGAAGCAAAGAATTCATTCAGTCTCTGCTATCGCCTTGTCACTACTTAGTGCCCCTTTAACCCCTCTATCTAATGGACCAACTGACACTCTCTCAGGTTTTTTTTGCTACGAATGTACTTGAAAGTCTTTATTATGCGTTTTTGCTTCCGCAGCAAGCTTCTTATCAAATTCTCCCTTTGTCTACCTTATCAATGCCTTGCATTTAACTTCCAGAGCTTCTGCTGTTTCCAGTTTGTCATTTGTCTCTTTTTTCCATTTCCTGAAAGATGCTTTTTTGGCAACAGTCTCTCTGACCTCATCTTTAAACCATGCTGGCAGTTTTTGGACTTCCTTCCACTTTTCTTAAAGCGCGGAATACAGCTGGTCTGGGCTTCCAAGATAGTATTTTTAAACACCCAAGCTTGATGTAAGTCTTTAACCTTTGCAACTGCTCCTTTTAGTTTTTTCTTAAATATTTTCCTCATTTTATCATAGTCTCCCTTTCAAAAGTTAAAAGGTAGTACTGTGGATTTCCTTACCATCCCTCCTCCACTAATTAAATTAAACGCGATCATGCTAAGTGGCCCCAACACCCTTACCTCTTGCACCAGATCTGGTGTCCCACTAAGGACTAGGTCCAAAATGGCTTCCCCTCTGATTGGTTCATGAACCAGATGCTCCAAGAAGCACTCATTTATTTCATCTAGGAACTTTATCTCCCTAGCATGTCCTGTCGTGACACTGACCCAGTCGATACCGGGGTAATTGACATCACCCATTATTTATTAATTACTGTGCTGTGACTTTTGTTAGCTTCCTTGATTTCTTCGAGCATTTCATCATCCATTTGTTCATTCTGGCCAGGCTGTCGATGATACATCCCCACTGCCATTGCCTTCCCCTTTTTACATGGAATTTCAATCCATAGAGATTCTATAGCAAATTTTGTTACCTGCAAACCTTAATCCTTTCTGCCTCAATGCCCTCTCTCTAACAGAGCGCAACTCCTCCACCAGTTTGATCAGCTCTATCATTACGATATAGTTTGTACCCAGGTATCACAGTGTCCCATTGGTTGTCCTCCTTCCTCCATGTCTGTGAGATTCCAATCCATATCTAACCTCTCATTTAGTGCTATATATTCTAACTCTCCCATCTTATTTTTTAGACTTCTAGCATTTGCATACAAGCATTTTAGAGACTGTATTTTATTCTTATTAATCTGGCTATTAGTAGGAATGGGTGATTTGGAATCTTTAAGCTCTGTCTGCTCCATACTCAAGGGCATTTGGGCTACTTTACTCTTTTTTTGGAACCTCTCTGCTTTTGGTAGTATCCTTCAAGGATACATTGTTCCGAACCATGTGCTCTTGGGCGACTGTCGGCTTTCCCCTATTATCTAGTTTAAAAATGTCTCTCTCTATCTCCTTTTTATAGGTTAATGCCAGCAGCCTGGTTCCATCCCAGTTAAGTTGAAGCCCATCCCTTTGGAAGAGCCCCTCCATTCCCCAGAATGTTCCCCAGTTCCTAACAAATCCAAACCCCTCATCCTTGTACTATCATCTCATCCACACATTGAGACCCCGGCGCTCTGCCTGCTTTTTGGGTCCTGCGCGTGGAAGGGAAACATTTCGGAGAAAGCTACCCTGGAAGTTCTGGATTTCAACTTCCTACCTAAAAGCCTAACTTTAGCCTCCAGAACCTCCCTACCACATTTTCCTATGTCATTGGTACCGACATGTACCAAGACAGAAGACTCCTCCCCAGCACTAAGACCTTATCTAGGTGGCACGTGAGGTCCGCTACCTTCGCACCAGGCAGGCATGTTACCAGGTGATCCTCATGTTCACCAGCTACCCAGCTATCTACATGCCTAATGATCGAATCACCAACTATAACGGCTGTCCTAACCCTTCCCTCATGTGCACATGGCCCTGGAGAAATGTCCTTAGTGCGAGAGGGTTTTACATCACCTGGAAGACAGGTCCTAGTTACAGGATCACTTCCTACCACACCAGGATGACGCTCTCCTGTCACGTGACCTCTCTCCTCCAGGGCTACAGGGATGCTGCCAGACTGGAGGTGGGACTTCATGACTATATCCCTGTAGGTCTCGTCTATGTACCTCTGTCTTTATGTCTTCCAAGTCTGCTACTCTAGCCTCTAGAAAACGGACTCGTTCCCTGAAAGCAGAGCTCTTTGCACCTAGTGCACACGTAAGACCTCTCACCAACTGGGAGAAAATCACACATGTGACACTCAATGCAAAAGACTGGAAAGCCCCCATCTCGCTGCTGGACTGCTGTCTGCATCTTAGTTTTAAGCTTGTGTTTAGATCTTTAAGTTCTTTACTTACTAAGGGTTGCTGTGGATACTTATACTAATAAAAGTGTACCTAATTTGTTTAATTAAGCTTCAGGTGAACAAGGTATACTAATTTATTTTATTTATTTAACATAATCACAGGTCCTTAATGTATGACTGGCCCCTGAAACAGAAGCCCTCTCCAGACACCAAGGGGTAGGGGCGCCTCCTGCAAGAGGCAGAGGAGATTGGCATATCACAGACGCCAAGGCCAATCCGGGGCCACCAGTACTATCTGTCTGGAGTGTGACTCTATGACCGAATACACCATCAATTAGCGGCCCAGGAGGAAAAATGTAGAGAAGCTGTTTCGAGGGCTAGGTCTGAACTAGAGCATATAGGTCATGAGAGTTTGGTTCCTTTTGATGACTGAAAAAAAGATTGACATCTTGGCATTGGAAGAGATGGCCATCAGGTCTAGAGTTGGATGACCCCACCACAGAGCTAGCTCCCACTAACTGGGGTCCAGGATATGACGACTCAGGAAATCCGCTTGAATATTCTCCATCCCCACAATGTGTTGCACAGAAAAGGCCAGGAGGTTGGATTCTGCCCAAGGAAATAGAAGACTCATTTCCAGGGCCACTCTGGGACATCTGATTCCACCCTGTCTGTTGAGGTAAGTCACAGTAGTGGAATTGTCAGAAAGTACTCGAACTCTCGACCAAGGAGGTGGGATTGATAGAAGAGTACAGCCAGACAAACAGCCCGGGCTTGGAGGCGATTGATGGTCTAAGAGGCTTCTTGAATAGACCAAGGTCCCTGTGCTATCTGTCCCTGGCACTGCGCTCCCCAACCTGCAAGGCTGGCATCCGTGGTGACCTGCACCCAAAGCTGAATTTCCAAGGGAACGCCCTTCAACGAGTGATAAGGACTAAGCCACCATCGAAAACTGCGGAAAACCACTGAAGAAAGGGGTAGACGTACCTGACAGTCCTGGGTGGATTGGGACCAGCATGACAGGAGAGAGTACTGAAGCAGAAGCCATGGTGCCAAGGAATTGCAGATAATCCCAGGCAGTGTGAGCTGCCAGGCCCCAGAAGACATGAACTTGCATCTGTTGTAAGAGAGGAAGACGCGACCCACTCATGTCAAAGCGGGAGTCAAGGAATTCCAGAGACTGAACTGGGCGCAGATTGCTTTTGGCATAATTGACCACACAGCCAAGACCTCAGAAAGAAAAGGACATGAGAGATCGCAGAAGAAGCCTTCTTGAAACGTGTTGCTCTGACCAGCCAATCGTCTAGAAAAGGATGAACCCGAATACCTTGGCGCAGTAGGGAAGCTGTCACTACTACCATCACCTTGGAGAAAGTGCAAGGAGCAAGACCCAAGGGCAGGGCACAAAACTAATAATGTTGACAGAGGACCGTGAAATATAAATACTGCTGAAAATCTTGGTGGATTGGAAAGTGAAAATATGCTTCTATCAGGTCCAGGGATACGAGAAATTTGCCAGGCCAACAGCTTGAATGACTGTCCTGAGGGTCTCCATCCAGAACTGAGGCACCTGAAGACAACGAATGACTGCATTGAGGTCCAGGATAGGACACAGGAGGAGCCGTCCTTCTCGGGAATGACAAAGTAAATGGAATAGTGACCAGAACCTCTTTCTGGAGGGAGGAACTGGGCATTCCACATTGAGCTGAAGGCGGTGGAGAGTCAGGCGTACAGCTGCTGCCTTGGAACTGCATGGAGAGATGAGGAAGACATTCGGCACTAAGCTGAGGGCATAAGCCTGTGTTACTACCTCAAGTACACACCAGTCCAATGTTATCTGGGTCCATTCACAGGAGGCACCCCAAAATGGACCTGGAAACCATCAACGGAAAGATTTGGCGGAACTGGAAAACTTGTTGGATGAGGACAAATTGTCCAGATTGTGACGGATACCTAAAAAGAATTGAGGCTTAGAACCAGCCCTATTCGAAGAACCACCGGATTTGCCAGGCTGGTAGCGATAGACGTCTCTGAAGCGGACTCTATAAGATAAGGACGTGGACGACGATGTGGCAGGACAATGAAAATTGGATTTGAGCTTATCCTCTGGCAAACATTGAGGCTTGACTTCCCCTAAATGCTTCACAGGTTTTTCCAAATCCTTACCAAAAAGAAGGTGGCCCCTGAAGGGAAGCTTTGCGAGACGGGACTTGGAAGCAACATACGCATTCCAATGACGGAGCCACACCCAAACACCAAGCCACTGTAGCAGCAGCCACAGATTGAGCAGATAAGCGCAGCAGATCATAAAAGGCATCTGCAAGAAAAAGGCAATGACCGACTCTAAATGAGGCAAAGCCAGATCATCCGGAAGTGACTGAAGCCATCGGAGCAGAGTGCATGCAGCGAGACCTCCGCAAACAGAGGCCTACAATGCCAAAGTCGATGATGAGAAAGTGGATTTTAAGAGGCCCTTCACCTTGTGGTCCCATCTTATCATGGTGGGCAGTGCCACCCTCCACAGGAATGGTTGTACGTTTAGTGATTGAAGTGACCAGGGCATCTACTTTAGGGAAACGCAACCACTTGTCAAGATCATCCGAAGACCAAACAAACATGCACCAAGCAACAAGCAGAGCATAGAGACACATCAGGAGAATCCCACTCTGCTGTAGTTCCAGGGGAAAGGGGAAAGGGAAAAGGGAAGCACCTTAGAAGATTTCCTGATGCCCACGATGATGGGGTCTGCCTGAGATTTAGAGGAATCCGAAGGCTGTTGCACTTGAGAGTCAGAAGTACAGAACCTCCGTAATTTGAGCAATGAGAGCAGGAAGCTCTTCCTTACAGAATAACCAGATATCCTGACAGTCTTCGAGGCTCATGGTTATCTTCCAATGGCGAAAGCGCTCCTTCTTCCTGGCTGGATTCAGAAGTGATAGAATATTAATCTGAAGGATTGTCACTGTCTTCCCCTGCAGGGTGCCAGTCCCCTGGAGGAGAGGATGTATCCTTGGGCCAGATTTAAAGAAGCTCCAGCCAAACTTCAGCGGGCACGCTTTCTAGACAGAGAATCAGTGGTGATCAGAGTAGCCGAAGTCCCTGAGCACCACATATCTTAAGCCCGATGGAATAGCTGCATAAACTGGAGATCAGAATTGTCAGATGAAGTCTCCATAAGCTCAATAGAGAGTTGTACAGGGTGAGCAGGTTGCTCGGACAACAAAACCAGAGGAAGGGCATATTAAGATCTAGCATCATCCAGAGGAAACACAGAGAGAGCTAAAGCAAGAGACCTGGAAGGGCTACCAGAACCAGCACCTGCAGACACAGAAGGATCCCCTTGATCAGAACCACAGGAGGAACACGGGCTACCTGTCAAAATCTTACATTTCTTCCCATAGCCCAAGCAGTCCTGTAGGGAAGAAGGCATTTTCACAACAGGAGAAAAGAAAAAGCCATAGAAGAGCTGGGGAGCCAAAAATCAACACTCTGAAGAAAGAATGGCAGCCACGGCACAAAACAGCAAAACAGAGTCAGGCACCAGCCACTGACTGACTACATGAAGATAAGCAGGAAAATGGCAACTGCAGAAAGCAGCGCACACTGAAAAAAGAAGGGTGGTGCATGCGGTCAGACGAACAAGATAATGCTCAAAAACAGATTGGAATGCTGCTTTAAAAGAATCGTGAAAGAAATAGAAAACACTCACTGCTCTCAAAGGAGAAAGGGCCCGGAGAAGAAAAAAAAACGCCCGACAACTTCCTCAGCAGCAGAGTCCTTAAATACGGGTGTTTTTTTTCTAAAACAAACTTTAAGGAGTTAGAAAAATAACAAAAGGTGACCGCCAACTTAGCTGATAGAAGTCTTGCTTGCAGAACAGTCAGGACTGAAGGCTGCAACTGCTCCTCATGAGCAGGAGCACTTCCCTTCAGAGGTGCTCTACTAGTCCTCTTGACCAGGAGCAGCTCTGAAATGTGAAGAAAGGAAAACCGTCGACAAAGAAGGGGCACCACAGTGTGCACAACTGCCAAAAATATCTACGCCAACACCAAATCTCTTCTCAGAGAATGCCAGGAGCTAGGAGAAGTCCACCATCTGCTGAGACAGAAAATACTGAAACTTCATTTGGGGGATGGGTTTTTATACCAAGGGTGATGTCACAAAGCTTTGGGAATTTTTCTCTGTCTCACCATCTACTGGCAGGGGTACACAACCCACTAATCTGGTCTAGCAGGATGTATTTGGAAAGGAACTTAGAAGCATAGCAGTCAGAAGGGTTATCAACATGAATATTAACGTCACGAGAATAAGGGAGGGAGAAGAAGAATCCAGGAATAAGGAAAGCCATGGCTCAAAGTCAGTGAGAAAGGTAGAGGTGGACTTGTCAGGGGGTCTATAAATAGCAGCTATCCAGAGGGGTAAGGGACTAAAAAGGCGAATGGAATGGACTTCAAAAGGAGGAAATAATCAATTGGCCCATTATGAGGACACTAGCTTACAGAGCAAACGCTGACATACGATACCTCTGCTGGTTCCATCTCTTGAGTTTTGTCATCTTCTTTTAAATCTTCAAAGAGTTTATCAAATTCAGTCTTAAGCTACAGAAAAACAAAATGCAATCAATGGGAAATACAAAATAAAAAAAACTTAGTTTAAACAACTCATTGGTGAGAAAATGGGGGAAGTTAAATACTGATATGTAGCACAGTTAAATCCACTCACCCACTACAATTGCTGATTAGCTCAATTATGCTATTATCACCCTTTCCACGTTCTGCCCTGCACTACACAATGTCTTTTCTGTGTTTTATCCCCACCTAACCATATCTATTCTCATCATGTAGACTTAATCACTTCCTAAGCCCACTTCATGCATCTTAAGAATCGGATTCTTGTACTCATGCTCAAACTGGTTAAAGTTACTTAAACGTGCCACATTTCAAAGTGGTGGCTATGTTTGTCACTTAAGAGCTCCTGCTGCAAGTTAATAGTGAACTGTTTAAGGGACCATCTTCACTGTTAACCCCTTGCCTCATATCCCCTCCACAGAATTCAATGTGTTAAACATATAGTTTAAAATGTTAAGTTATCAGTTCTGTTATATGTAAACAATGTTACTGTTCATTGTTCAATGTTGTATGTAAACCGCTCCGACTGCTAAATACAGCGGTATATAAAATCTGTTAAATAAAAGAAATAAAAGAATAGGGTCTACAGTGGCAATTTATTTATTTGCTTTGTTTATATACTGTTTTATCCTTTAGTCAAAATGATTTACAGAGAACTCAACGTAAGTCTTGCATTGAACCACTGAAACATACAGCATGCAATATGTACAATTAACGAGGATAAATAAACATGGGAAAGTAGGATGTAAGGCATTTAAAAATTTGACATTAAAGAACTTGAATCAAGCATGTGTACTGTTAAGTTACAAGTTGAGAGTCATCACACAGGAGATGGCCTTGTGACTGCTAGGTTGTCACCAAAGTGCTCTCTGAAGAGGTGTGCCTTGAGTTGAGTTTTCTTCTGAAGTCTTTAAGGTCTGTTGTTGCTCTTATGTCTACCAGGAGCAAGTTCCAAATGAACGGTGCATATAGTGAGAATGCTCTCTTGCATGCCACTTCTGAGCTTTTTGCTTTTGATGTAGGTATAGTGATTGTGTGTTGGGCATTGGATCTCCTGGTTTGGTTTTGCGTCTTGTGTAACAGATTTCAGGTGATCGGTAGAAAGATTTTATATCATCACGAATACGGCGAGTAGGGCTTTATATTTTAAAATAAGCAAATTTCAACCCAGCAGCAAACACATATTTCCAACAATCAAGCAAGGAAAACAAAATTGCTTACCTGCAATGGGTAGCAGGAGAATGGAGTGATGAGTCCCAAGTGACATAATTTGTTGCTGATCACTCACACTTTTCTCCTCTCCAATTAAAGTTCAGCTGAGCTCCAGTAGCTATTCCGAGCATGGGGGGGGGGGAGGGGGTGAAGGTTCCTGTGCTAAGCTGGCAGTTTCTCTTCAATATGTTACAAATCTTGAGTTTTTGTTGGGGGGGGGGGGGGACGGTAGGTGGGATTGCATGGCTTCATTCTTCTACTTTCCTCTTTAATAAAATGGTTTATGTATCTTTCCTCTAGAAACTTGTTCAAATCTTTTTTAAACCCAGCTACACTAACAGCTTTTACTACATCCTTTAGTAACGAATTCCAGAGTCTGATTATGTGTTGAGTGAAAAAGTATTTTTTCTTATTAGCCTTAAATGGGTTACATTGTAGCTTCATTGTATGTGTATTAACAACTTTGAATAATTTTGTGTCATCCATAAATTTGATCACCTCACTTGTTGTTCCCATTTCCAGGTCATTTATGAGTATGTTAAAAAGCAGAGAGCCCAGCACAGATCCCTGAGGTACTTCACCGACCCTTTTACCACCTGGAAAAATGTTGGGGTAATGAGAAATTAGGCAAACTGTAGTATTTTGTGACTGTGTGGCCTGTTAACCATGTCACCGTGGTTAAAAAAAATGGTCGTCCACAATGGAGATAGATCTTAAGTTAGCTACAGTGGATGATTTGGAGCAAAACGTGTATGGATGGTAATGTGTCTTTATTTGTCCTGGTGAGTCCTCATAACAATAGTCAATACAGTCTTAAATCCAGCTGGATAAAGTTTGACACAGCCCAGTCTGAATTGTTTGGGTTGAAAGAGAAACTATTGCATGTCCTTACATGCATCCTTTGTGGCTTTCAAATAAGATTAAAGCTCATCTACGTCCAAAGTATGCAAGGCAGACTCCTTTTGGGTAGAGCGAGGCTTTGGAAAGAAGGCTGGTAGTATAGTGAACTGACTGAAGTAGAATTTTGAGACTACTTTTGGCAAGAAACAGGGACACATTTGCAAAACTACTCTGCTGGGAAAGAAAGGGATGCAAGTAAAATGATCCACCAGTAAGTCACTGATTCACCTAGCAGAGATGTTAGCAACCAAAATTAGGACCTTCCAAGACAAATGTAGCGATGCTCGAGTTGGTAGTTCAAAAGAGTTATATAAGCTGGTTGAGAACAATTTTCAAGTCCCATGATGATGGGGAGAAGGGGAGAGGAAGGATCTGTGGGAGGTTTGATATAGAAGGACCCCATCATGAACCTTGAAACTAAGAAATGAACATAAGAACATAAGATATGCCATACTGGGTCAGACCAAGGTCCATCAAGCCCAGTATTCTGTTTCCAACAGTGGCCAATCTAGGTCATATGTACCTAGCAGTTTCCCCAAGGGACACAGGTTCCACAATGATTGTATTGGTTCAAGCATTGATATCCTGGGTCCCTCTTAATAATGGTTTATGGACCTTTCCTCCAGGAACTTGTCCAAACCTTTTTTAAACCCAGCTACACTAACAGCCTTTACTACATCCTCCGGTAACAAATTCCAGAGTTTGATTACACGTTGAGTGAAAAAATATTTTCTTTTATAAGTCTTAAATAGTTTACCCTGTAGCTTCATTGCATGTCCCCTAGTCTTTCTATATTCTGATAAGGTAAACAATCGATCTACGTTTACCCGTTCCACTCCGTTCATTAATTTATAGACTTCTATCATATCTCCCCTCAGCCGTCTCTTTTCCAGGTTAAAGAGCCCTAACCTTTTTAGCCTTTCTTCATAGGAGTATCCTTCAATCCCCTTTACCATTTTGGTGGCTCTTCTCTGAACCTTTTCTAAAATCGCTATATCCTTTTTAAGATACGGCGACCAGAATTGCACACAATATTCAAGGTGCAGTCTCACCATGGAACGATATAGAGGCATTATAATATCTTTTGTTTTATTTTCCATTCCTTTCCTTATCACACCTAGCATTCTATTTGCTCTCTTGGCCGCTGCTGAACACTGGGCCGAGGGTTTTAACATGGTATCCACAATGACGCCTAAATCTTTTTCCTGGGTGATGGTTCCTAATGTGGAACCTTGCATCGTGTAACCATAGTTATTCCACTTTCCACGTCATTTATGAACATGTCAAAAAGCAGCGGACCCAGCACAGATCCCTGGGGTACACCACTATTCACCTTTCTCCATTGGGAAAATTGGCCATTTAGCCCTACCCTCTGCTTTCTATCTTTTAACCAGTTCCTGATCCACAGTAGTACACTGCCTCCTATCCCATGACTCTAGTTTTGCCAAAAGTCTCTGATGAGGGACCTTGTCAAAGGCTTTCTGAAAGTCCAGATACACAATATCAACCGACTCACCTTTGTCCACCTGATAATTTACTCCTTCAAAAAAACATAACAGATTAGTAAGACAAGATCTTCCTTGTCTAAAGCCATGTTGGCTGTCTACCATTAGGTCATGACTATCTACATGCTGAGTAATTTTATTCTTTATGATGGTTTCTACCATTTTTCCCGGTACTGATGTCAGGCTCACCGGTCTGTAGTTTCCCGGATCACCCCTGGAACCCTTTTTAAAAATTGGTGTTACATTGGCGATCCTCCAATCTTCAGGTATTAGAGATGATTTTAACGATAGTTCACAGATTACTAATAGCGGGTCTGCAATCTCATATTTCAGTTCTTTCAACACCCTTGGATGTATACCATCCGGCCCAGGTGATTTGCTACTCTTCAGTTTATCTAATAGTTGTAATACATCTTCCCGATATATCGATATTTCCTTCAATTCTTCCGCACCCTTAAATACCACTTCAGTCATGGGTAACATCCCTACATCTTCCTCAGTAAAGACTGAAGCAAAGAATTAATTCAGTCTCTCTGCTATCGCCTTGTCGCCTCTTAGTGCTCCTTTCACCCCTTTATCATCTAACGGACCAACTGACTCTCTCACAGGTTTTTTGCTACGAATGTACTTGAAAAGGTCTTTACTTCGCGTTTTTGCTTCCGCAGCAAGCTTCTTCTCAAATTCTCCCTTTGCCTGCCTTATCAATGCCTTGCATTTGACTTGCCAGTGCTTGTGCTGTTTCCAGGTTTCGTCGTTTGGCTCTTTTTTCCATTTCCTGAAAGATGCTTTTTTGGCAACAGCCTCTCTGACCTCACCTTTAAACCATGCTGGCAGTTTTTTGGACTTCATCCACTTTTCTTAAAGCATGGAATACAGCTGGTCTGGGCTTCCAAGATAGTATTTTTCAACAACAGCCAAGCTTGATGTACGTCTTTAACCTTTGCAACTGCTCCTTTTAGTTTTTTCTTAACTGTTTTCCTCATTTTATCATAGTCTCCCTTTCGAAAATTAAAAGGTAGTACTGTGGATTTCCTTACTATCCCTCCTCCACTAAATAAATCAAAGGCGATCATGCTATGATCACTATTGCCAAGTGGCCCCAACAACCTTATCTCTTGCACTAGATCTGGTGTTCCACTAAGGAATAGGTCTAATATGGCTTCCCCTCTGGTCGGTTCATGAACCAGCTGCTCCAAGAAGCAGTCATTTATTTCATCTAGGAACTTTATCTCCCTAGCATGTCCTGACGTGACACTGACCCAGTCGATACCGGGGTAGTTGAAATCGCCCATTATTATTAATGCGCTGTAACTTTTGTTAGCTTCCTTGATTTCTTTGAGCATTTCATCATCCATTTGGTCATTCTGGCCAGGCACTCGATAGTACACCCCCACTGCCATTGCCTTCCCCTTTTACATGGAATTTCAATCTATATAGATTCTACAGCAGATTTTGTTTCCTGCAAAACTTTAATCCTTTCAGACTCAATGCCCTCTCTAACATAGAGAGCAACCCCTCCACCAATTTGATCAGCTCTGTCATTTCGATATAGTTTGTACCCAGGTATCACAGTGTCCCACTGGTTGTCCTCCTTCCACCATGTCTCTGATATTCCAATCATATCTAACATTTCATTTAGTGCTATATATTCTAACTCTCCCATCTTATTTTCTAGACTTCTAGCATCTGCATACAAGCATTTTAGAGAATGTATTTTATTCATATTAATTTGGCTATTGTTAGACATGGGTAATTTGGGATCTTTAAGCTCTGTCTGCTCCATACTTGAGGGCATTTGGGCTACTTTACTCTTTTGTGGAACCTCTCTGCTTTTGGTAGTATCCTTCAAAGATACATTCTTCTGAACCATCTGCTCTTGGGCGACTGTCGGCTTTCCCCTAATATCTAGTTTAAAAGATGCTCTCTCTCCTTTTTAAAGGTTAATGCCAGCAGCCTGGTTCCATCCCAGTTAAGGTGAAGCCCATCCCTTCGGAAGAGCCCCTCCTTTCCCCAGAATGTTCCCCAGTTCCTAACAAATCCAAAACCCTCATCTCTGCACCATTGCCTCATCCACGCATTGAGACTCCGGAGCTCTGCCTGCCTTTTGGGTCCTGCGCGTGGAACAGGAAGCATTTCGGAGAATACTACCCTGGAAGTTCTGGATTTCAACTTCCTACCTAAAAGCCTAAATTTAGCCTCCAGAACCTCCCTACCACATTTTCCTATGTCATTGGTACCAACATGTACCAAGACAGCAGACTCCTCCCCAGCACTATCTAAGACCTTATCTAGGTGGCACGTGAGGTCCGCTACCTTCGCACCAGGCAGGTATGTTACCAGGCGATCCTCACGTCCACCAGCCACCCAGCTATCTACATGCCTAATGATCGAATCACCAACTATAACGGCGTTCCTAACCCTTCCCTCATGGGCACATGGCCCTGGAGAAACGTCCTCGGTGCGAGAGGGTTTTACATCACCTGGAGGACAGGTCCTAGTTACAGGATCACTTCCTGCCACACCAGGATGATGCTCTCCTGTCACGTGACCTCTCTCCTCCATGGCAACAGGGATGCTGCCAGACTGGAGGTGGGACTTCAGGACTATATCCCTTGGACTTGGAAAGCGTAAGACAGACAAAGATCTGCTTACTACCCATCAATTAATGGTAGGATGCAACGGCTGACAAATGCAAATCTAAAGGTTTGTTGTTAAACCTGAATTTGATAGCTGAAAAAGGTATCCAGAAGTGGAGGGATAGAGTAGATGAAGTATTTCAATTTTAAATAAGATTCTTTTGTTACTGGCTTTCTAGATGCAAGGGGGATCTATTCCACATCTTTTTGATGATAGCAGTTGGGAAGGAGGGAGGAGTGGCCTAGTGGTTGGGGCAAGTTACCTCGGGCTGGAGGGCTAGGGGTTCAAATCCCGCTAGAGGACAGCAACCTTGGGCTGGAAGGACTGGGTTTCTAGTCCCACAATGTGCTCCTTGTGGCCTTGGGCAAGCCCCTTAACCCTCCATTGCCTCGGGTACAAAAAACAGATTGTGAGCCCTTCGGGGACAAGGAAAAAAAAAGAGTAGTTACTCACCTGTAACAGGTGTTCTCCAGGAGCAGCAGGAATCAGTCCTCACATATGGGTGTCATCGGCGCCGATGAAGCCCCAGCGGAGCATTTCCCCAGCTTTCTATGAAAGCCTTTGAGAATGCAGGCATGCATGTGCGGTTCCCTTCCCGCCTAAAGGTGCCATCTTACCTCAGTCAAATGACATAGCTAAGAACAGCACACAAAAATGAAAAATAAACTATGTACAACTGCAACTCCAAGGGGAGGAGGGAGGGTTGTGAGGACTGATTCCTGCTGCTCCTGGAGAACACCTGTTACAGGTGAGTAACTCCTCTTTCTCTAGGACCGAGCAGGAAGTCAGTCCTCACATATGGGTGACTCCCAAGCTCTGGGCTACCAAGGAACCCAGGCTGAACAAGAGAACTCCCTCTAGTCCCAGCAGCAAAGAAAGGCTTTTCAAGGACACAACCTCCACCGGTAGCCCAACAGAGGGCAGGAGGGCAGGAGTTGCCTAAACCTCAAAGAGATTCCGGAGTACTGCTTGACCAAAAGCACTGTCCCTACGGGACTCCATCTCCAGGCAGTAATGGGCCACAAAAGTCTGGCTTGAAGACCAAGTTGCAGCCCTGCAGATGTCTACCAAGGGCACAGAGCGGAGATGAGCCACTGAGGCAGCCATTGCCCTGACTCGGTGGGCCGTAACCCGACCCTGCAAAGGAAGGTCAGCCGCCTTGTAAGCCCAGGTGATACAGTCAGCTACCCAGATGGACAAGGTATGCTTGGACACAGCCAACCCCAACTTATTGGGGTCAAAGGAGACGAAGAGCTGGGTAGCCCTTCTATGCCCCTGCGTACGGTCAAGGTAGAAGGATAAGGCCCTCCTACAGTCCAGGGTATGCAGGACTGCTTCAGTCTGGCTTGCATTAGGCCTAGGGAAGAAGGTTGGAAGAACCACCTCTTGGTTGAGGTGGAAAGAGGAGACAACCTTAGGGAGGAACTTTGGATGAGTCCTAAGGACTACCCTGTTCCTATAAATCCTGGTGTAAAGCCTATCACAGACCAGGGCCTGAAGCTCACTTACTCACCTAGTCGAGGTAAGGGCTATCAGGAAGAGTGTTTTCCAGGAGAGGAAGCGTAGTGGACAAGTAGCCATCGGCTCAAAAGGTGGGCGAGTCAGTTGCTGCAAGACCACATTCAGCTCCCACTGCGGGGCAGGAGGACGGATGGGAGGCTTGAGCAAAAGCAAGCCCCTAAGAAAGCGGGACACCAAGGGGTGACCAGACAGAGAATGTCCCTCCACCAGAGAGCGGTGAGCTGCTAGAGCTGAGAGGTGGACCAGAACAGAATTGGACTTAAGTCCCTGATTTGATAAGTGCAGTAAGTACTGAAGGACTACTGGCACAGTACAGGAGAAAGGATCTTCTGTACATAGCCAACACCACACAGAAAACCTTTTCCATTTGAGAGCATAGGTTTTCCTAGTGGACTATTTCCTAGAGGCTAGGACAACCTCCTCAACATCCTGAGGCAGGCCCCAGGGGGCCAAAACTACCCTTGCAGCCTCCAGGCCATCAAATTGAGAGCTTTGAGATTGGGGTGCAGAAGGGAACCCTGCTCCTGTGAGAGAAGGTCGGGTTGCAACCCCAGAGGTAGTGGAGGATCCACCGCCAGTTGAAGCAGAAGAGGAAACCAAGGCTGTCTCGGCCACCTGGGAGCCACCAGTAGGACCGAGGCCTTGTCCTGAAGAATCTTGAAGAGAGTTCGGGCCACCAAGGGCGTGGGAGGAAACGCATAGAGGAGGCCCTGAGACCAGGATATCAGAAAAGCATCCGCTGCTATCCGCAGAGGATGTGGTTACCTGGAGCAGAACTTTGGCAGTTGCTTGTTCATTGGGCTGGCAAAGAGATCTATCAAAGGGAGACCCCATTTCAGGAAGATCTTCTGAACTACTGAAGGATGCAGCTGCCACTCGTGGGGCTGCAGAATTCTGCTTAATCTGTCTGCCAGGTAGTTGTCCTGGCCTGGAAGGTAAACAAACAGCCTTGAGGAGCATGTTGTGCTTGAGGGCAAAAGAACAAAGGCCCTGAGCCTCCCGACAAAGGATCCTGGACCCAGTCCCGCCCTGTTTGTTCACATAAAACATGGCAACTTGGTTGTCTGTCTGAATCAGGACAGACTGGTGAGCCAGGGTAGGAGTGAAAGCTCTGAGTGCTAATCGAATAGCTCTGAGTTCGAGGAGATTGATCTGCTGTGCAGCTTCCCAGGGAGACCACAGGCCCTGGGTGCACTTGCCCAGACAATGAGCTCCCCAGCCTTGCAGGGAGGCGTCTGTGGTCATCACTACTGTGTACCCTGGAATCTGAAAAGGCACCCCCTTCAGTAGATTGGGTGGGTGCAGCCACCAGTTGAGGAAGTGCAGAAATGGTCTGGACACCCTTATCCTGTCTCTGAGGCTGCCTGTGGCCTGTGACCACTGAGCCCGAAGGCACCACTGTGCAGGCCTCATATGGAGCCTGGCATTGGGGGTCACATGTACTGTCAAAGCCATGTGGCCTAGAAGCCTCAGGCAGAGTCTGGCGGAGACCAGGGACCTGCTGAGAAACTGATTTGCCAAGGCCATCAACCTTTGGGCCCTGTCTGCTGGCAAGAAAGCCTTTGCCAGCAGAGAGTCCAGCCTTGCTCCTATGAACTCCAAGTTCTGGGAGGGAAGCAAAGTGGACTTTGCGAAGTTTATGACAAACCCCAGCCTTTGGAGAAGAGCAATAGTGCTAAGGGTGGCTTGTTTGGCCTCCTGGCACGTCTGACCCCTGATGAGCCAGTCGTCCAGATAGGGGAAGACAAAGATGCCCTGGTTTCTCAGGTAG
The DNA here is from genome assembly GCA_033557465.1 of Ichthyophis bannanicus. Lineage (NCBI taxonomy): Eukaryota > Metazoa > Chordata > Amphibia > Gymnophiona > Ichthyophiidae > Ichthyophis > Ichthyophis bannanicus. The sequence continues at coordinate 422,991,448 of CM066038.1, forward strand.
GCCGCCACCACTGCTAGGCACTTTGTGAAGACTCTGGGGGCGGAGGTGAGGCCGAAAGGCAGCACTCTGTACTGATAATGGTTTCCTCCCACAATGAACCTGAGGTACTTTCTGTGGTCTGGATGAATGAGGATGTGAGTGTACGCATCCTTTAGATCTAAAGAGCATAGCCAATCTCCCTGCTGGAGGTAGGGCAGAAGTGTCCCAAGAGTAAGCATCTTGAACTTCTCCTTCACTAGGAACTTGTTGAGGTTCCTGAGGTCCAGAATGGGTCGAAAGCCACCGGTTCTTTTGGGCACCAGGAAATACCTGGAGTAGAAACCGTGACCTCGTAAGTGGGGAGGCACAGGCTCCACCGCCCTGTCCACCAACAGACCATGAAGCTCTTGCAGAAGAAGGTCTGTGTGCAGGGGAGGCCTTGGAGGCTCCCCTGGAAAATATGGTGGAGGCAGTTGGTGAAAATGGAGGGCATAGCCCTTGTGGACTATCTCCAGCACCCAAGTGTCCCCGGTGATAAGGGGCCACTGGTGGGCAAAGAGGGCGAGGCGACCTCCTGTGCAGGGTTGGGAGAGCAGTGGAGGAGAGACTACGCTCAAGGAGTCAAAACCCCCCACCCTGCTGAGTGGCAGCAGGGGCCTGAGGCTTGGGGGTCCTCTGCCTAAGGGGCCCATTACCCTGGCCCTTGGCTTGCTGACCCTGGGGGGCAGCTTGGGCAGCCTGATATTGCGGGTACTGTTTGTAGGCAGTGCCCTTCCTCGGGTAAAAGGGCTTCTTACCCAAGCCCTTCTTTTTATGAGAAGGGGCAGAGGTCTTCCTCGACAGCCTTGTCCGTGTGAGGTGCTCAGTTTCGAGCTGAGCGGCCTTCTCGGTCATGGGCTTGCCAAAAAGGTTTTCACCTCGGCAAGGGACATCGACCAACTTGTCCTGAACCCATGGCTCGAGGTCCGATGACTGCAGCCATGCCTGGCGTCGAGCTACGATGCCGGCTGCCGCAACTCGGGCCGAAGCCTCGAAGCCATTGTAGGCGGCGCGGGACATGAACTTCGAGCAGTCCCGAATCCCCGAGGACAAGGACTTAAATCTCTGCAAGGGTTCCCCGGAGAGACCAGCAGAGAACCCGGCCAACTCCTTGGCCAGATCCCGCAAGTACATGCCCATGTACAGCTGGTAGGACTGGACACGGCAAGCAAGCATCGAGCCCTGGAAGCACTTTCTACCGACACCATCGAGGTTCCGGGCCTCCCTGCCAGGGGGCACCGCGGAGTGCATCTTCTGGCTCTTCAGACGATGCATGGCCGATTCCACAACCATAGAACGGTGTGGTAGCTGTGCCTTCTGAAAACCAGGGCTCTTTCGGAGTCGATAGATCGAATCGACTCGCTTGCTGAGAACCGGCGCTGAGGCCGGTGCCTCCCACATACGGAAGAGGAGCCGTTCCAGCATCGGAGGTACCAGAACAGTAAAGGCCTCCTTCGGAGGAGAGTCATACTGTAGGGCCTCGAGCTCTTCAGCTCGAAGCTCCTCCTCGGGGTCGGCCGGAATAGCCAAGGCAGCGGCCATATCCCGGATGAACTCTGAGAACCGAGTATCCTCCGGGGGGGACCTACTCCGGGGCTCAGACTGTGGTGAGTCCGACGGGACGCACCGAGTCTTGAAGGTATCAGGAGACTCCTCGTCCTCCGTCTCCCAAGCTGACTCGTCCGAGGAGGAGTCAGGGTCCGACCCCATGGGGCCCTGGAGCACCCGCCCCGACGCCGGAGGCACCGGCGTCGACGCCCTCGGTCCCGAACAGGAGGTCGAGGGAGACCGCAACAGAGGTCGACTCCGAGCCACGATGGACTCGAGTATCGGCTCGGTCTCCGGGGTCGACTTCGAAGTGGATGTCCCGGTGGTCGGGGCAGATGCGCCAGACAGGCTGGCCATCAGTGCCCGCTGCTGCTCCATGAAGGCAGACAATCTGCTCTCCAAGGCTGTCATCCTGAGACTCAGCTCAGGAGACGCAGCAGCCACCGACTCGGGCCCTGGCGGTGCCGGGCCTGACGTCGGCTCCCTGGGAGGAGAGTCTGAGGACTACGGGGCTTACGTGTCCAGCAGACTCCGGCTCCACGCGAGGAACTTTTGCAGGTTTCTCGTGTTCCACGGGCCCGGGGCGACGGTCGGGGGTCTTAGACCTGGCCCTCGAGGAGCCAGGGACCTCCTCCTCCGACGCCCTCGCGAGCCACTTCTTCCTCTTGCGTTCCCGGTCGGGGGAACCCCTGTCCGAGGAGCTTCGACGGCGCTCGGGATTGGAATCCCGAGATGTCGAGGCCTCAGACGAGGTCCGGGCCCAGCCGGAGGCTGAGTCCGAGAAAAGCCTGTCTTTTTGCTGCTGTCGACTTCTGAGTGCCTTGGAAGACATCTTTCCACATGGCCCACACGACTTAGGGCCATGGTCGGGGCCGAGGCACTGAAGGCAGCAGTCGTGTGTGTCGGTGAGAGACATCAATTTCTTATACCGATCACACTTTTTAAAACCGCTGGAAGCCATCGGGGAAAAGAGAGACCCGTGAGGTCAAAGGACCCGCCTTCCAGGGAAAAATGGAAAATGATAATTACACTTACCTGGTAATTGTAGTTCCTTGAGTGACGACAGTTCAGTCCTCTACCTCTGGGTTGTCAATCTCCTCCTGCAGCTTGGAGACTGGTATGTCAATCTTCTGACATCACTGGATATAGCCTGCCACCCTTTCACTCCATTTCCAGTGTGAACTATAACAAAGCAGACTCAACGGAGCAACAAACAAGTAGACAATATTAACGTTGCAAAAAACATCTTAACTAACGCTACTCACCGCCACCCCTCTCGTTTCTTTTTTTTTTTTTTGCGTGGGCAAGGCTTTCTTACACCCTACCCTGTCAGAGGTGACGTCACCGTCAACGGAAGCCAAGATAGACTTACCTGTAATACGTTTCCGCTATCCTCTTTGCACATCCTGAACACCTTCTAACCTCCTTCGGGTGGGATGGAGGACTGAACTGTCGTCACTCAAGGAACTACAATTACCAGGTAAGTGTAATTATCATTTCCTTATCGTTCCTCCAGTTCAGTCCTCTACCTCTGGGATGTACCAGAGCAGTAATTAATGGGAGGGACCCTTCCACGCGGCGGACAAAACCACCGACCCGAAACGAGCATCAGCTGCCGCCGCGACATCGAGCCTGTAATGCTTACTGAAGGCATGTAACGACGACCAAGTTGCTGCCTTACAAATATCCGCTGGCGGCACCAAACAGTGTTCTGCCCAAGAAGACGCCTGCGCCCTGGTAGAATGCGCCCGCAACCCACTAGGTACGGACCGCCCCTGAATCATGTAGGCCGATGCAATGGCCTCTCGAACCCACCGGGCAATGGATGCCTTAGCCGCCGCCTCTCCCTTGCGGCAGCCCCCGAACAAGACAAACAACCTTTCCGACTTGCGAAAGGACTCAGTCACCTTCAAATACTCTTTCAAGGCCCTTTTTACATCTAAACAACGGGGGAAGGAAGCCGACGCGGTACCCCCATTGCTCCCCAGCACCGGCAAGCATACCGCCTGATTCAAGTGAAAGGGAGACACCACCTTGGGCAAAAAGGACGGAACCGGACGCAGAACAACCTTAGCTTTAGAGAAGGATAAGAACGGCTCCCTACAGGATAACGCTTGCAATTCTGAAATACGTCTCGCCGAGCATATAGCAACCAGAAACACAGTCTTAAGTGTCACATCCTTCACCGACGCGCGACGCAATGGCTCAAAGGGGGAACGAGATAACCCCGTCAATACGAGATTCAGATCCCAAGGCGGAATGCACACCCGTCGTACTGGCCGCAACCTCGAAACCGCCTTCACATAGCGCCGCACATCCGGGTGAACTCCTAAGGACACCCCATTGACCTTACCGCGATAACAAGAAAGAGCCGCCAGCTGCACTCGCAAGGAACTGGCCGCCAGACCTTTATCAAAACCGTCCTGTAGAAACTCCAATACCAAAGGAACCGGAACCGTAGCCGCTCGGACCCGACGCTGGGAGCACCAATCCTCAAAAATTCGCCAGATCCGCACATACGCTAAAGAGGTCGATCGTCTGCAGACGTTAAGCAAAGTTGCGACGACCGACGAGTAGCCTCTCTTCTTCAGCTTCGCCCTCTCAACGGCCATACCGTAAGCGAGAATCGATCCACCTGAGGCATGAACAGCGGACCCTGAAGCAATAGATCCGCTCTCAAACGGGAGCCTCCACGGTTCGCCGTCTAGAAGACGCACTAGATCCGCGTACCAAGGGCGTCTCGGCCAGTCAGGCGCTATGAGCAGTACGGGCCCTGGATGAGCACCGATCTTTTGAATCACCCGGCCTATCAATGCCCACGGAGGGAAGACATAAAGAAGACCGTCGGACGGCCAAGGATGTAACAGCGCGTCTAGCCCTTCCGACATCTGTTCGCGCCGCCTGCTGAAGAACCTGCTCACCTTTGCCGACTGGAAGGTCGCCATTAAGTCCATCCAGGGCATTTCCCAGCGAGCTACTATCTGTTGGAACACCTCGGGATGCAGCTCCCACTCACCCGCATCCACGTGAACCCTGCTGAGGAAGTCCACTGTGACGTTGTCCTTTCCTGCAATGTGCGCTGCCGAAATCACGGACAACTTCTGTTCTACCCAGCCGAATAGCTCGTCCGCCTCCTCTTCCATTGCGGCACTCCCTGTGCCGCCCTGCCTGTTGATGTATGCCACCGTTGCCGAGTTGTCTGAGAGCATTTGCACCGGACACCCCTGCACCAAGTCCTCGAGCGCCTGCAGAGCTCGGGCCACCACTCGGAGCTCCAGCTGGTTGATCGACCAGGAGGCCTCCTGGTGGGACCAAATCCCTTGCGCGAAATGGCTCCCACAGTGAGCCCCCCAGCTCACCAAGCTGGCATCCGTCAACAGCGGGATCCAGTCTGGTTGTTCCAACGGCATGCCCGCCGCTAGAGATGTCCGGCGCAACCACCATCTCAGCGATCGCCTGACCTGGAGTGGACAGGGAAGTCGTTTGCTCAAGGAATCGGCTTGATGGGACCACCTGCGCAGAAGAGACCGTTGCAGTGGCCGCATATGAAACTTGGCCCATGGGACCGCCTCCAACGTTGCTGCCATCGTGCCCAGCACCCGAAGGTAGTCCCACGCCGACGGCGCCGACTTCGTCAAAAACTGGCAGACCAAGGTCCTCAATGTTTCGGCCCTCTGGGCCCGGTAAGAACACTTGCCTGTTCTGCGTGTCGAAGCGTACCCAGAGATATTCCAGGTTTTGCGAGGGGTCCAAGCGACTTTTGATGGGATTCACTATCCAACCCAGCTCCTGCAAGAACTGTACCACCCTGCCGGTTACCTGGACACTCTCCTCCTTGGACTTCGCCCGAATCAACCAATCGTCGAGATAAGGGTGCACGAGAATGCCCTCTTTGCGCAATGCCGCCGCCACCACCATCATCACCTTGGTGAAAGTGCGCGGCGCCGTTGCCAGACCAAAGGGTAATGCTTGGAATTGATAATGACCCCAAGGAAGAGCAAAACGCAGGAACTTCTGGTGTGCTACGCGGATGGGAATATGCAAGTATGCCTCTGTAAGATCCAGGGACATCAAATACTCCCCCTGACGGACTGCCACTATAACGGATCGCAGAGTCTCTATCCAGAAATGTGGAACTTGCAGACAACGATTTACAGCCTTTAGGTCTAAGATGGGCCGTAAAGTTCCACCCTTCTTTGGCACCACGAAATAGATGGAGTACCGACCCGCTCCACAGTCGGCGTCGGGCACCCTGACGACCGCCTTCAACTGCAACAACCTGTCCAGCGTAAGGCGCAGCTCCGCGGCCTTTTTGGGGCCCCTGCAAGGCGACATGACGAAGGCCTTGCATACTGGACGAGCGAATTCTAGTGCATATCCGTGCTGAATGATCTCCAACACCCACTGGTCGGAGGTTATGTGGGTCCAAGCAGACAGAAAGTCCCTGAGCCGTCCTCCTATGGACACCGCATCCGACAGGACCCGCCTCGCTTCATTGTGGCTTGCGGTTTGCAGAGGAGGGGGAGGAGGAGAAACCTCTACTGGCCCCTCGAAACCCGCGAAACCCCTGCGCCCATGATGGAAACCGGCCCCTTTGAAAGGTACCAAACCGTTGGAAACGAAATCTGCGGAAGTCTTGCCACTGCCCTCGAAAGCCTTGAGAGGACTTCCCTTGCTTTGGCTTATCCTCTGGGAGTCTGCCCGCCTTAGATTCTCCTAGATCCTTCACCAACTTATCCAAATCCTCTCCAAAAAGCAGCCCCCCTTTAAAAGGCAGCTTGCTGAGTCTGGACTTAGATGAACCATCCGCCGCCCAATTGCATAACCACACCGAGCGACGGGCAGCTACCACCGATGCGGTACTATTCGCCAATGCTCTAATGAAGTCGTAATGGACGTCCGCCAAGTAAGCTGTGCCGGACTCAAGGCGATCTAGCTCTTTCAAGTCCTCGGAATCCACGTGAGATGCCTGACGTAGGCGTTGCACCCATCTCAGACACGCTCTAGCCACCCAGGCTCCACAGATGGAAGCCTGGAGTGACAGCACATCCGCCTCAAAGGTCTGTTTCAACAAACCGTCCACCTTACGATCCTGGGCGTCTTTGAGAGCAGCACTACCCTCTACCGGGATAGTAGTCTTCTTCGTCACCGCTGACACCACCGCATCTACCCTTGGTGCCCGGAACCTTTCCTTATCTTTATCGGCCAATGGGTAAAGCCTAGTCATGGTCCGAATGCCGCGGAAACCAGCTTCCAGCCAATCCCACTCGTCTTGTATCATTTTTTCAACTACCTTATGCACCGTAAAAACCACCTGGGTTTGTCTCACCGCCTGAATTACGGGATCCTCAACTTCTTCCTCTACTGCCGACGGAGTGACCAACTTCAACATCTGTAAAGACTCCGTTATCAAGGCCGAAAGCTCCTCTTTACGGAAAACTCTGATGATCCGCGCTTGATCCTCGGGCTCCTGGATCTCTCCTTCCTCTAGATCCTGTGAACCCTCTTCTTGCTCCCACTCCGCATCCGGAAGCCCCGGCCATTCGCCGTCTCCCGCCATAGAATCCATAGCCTTTGCTCTTTTAGCGGCTGGAGGCTCCTGAGCGACCTCTTCTATCGCCGCCGGGAGCTGCGCTGCCCCACCAAGCGCCCCGAGGCCGGACGCCTGCCCTTGGCGCCTCAGGCAGTAGGCCTGATGCAGAAGCAGAACAAATTCCGCACTGAACCCCCCAAACCCCGACCCTGACGCTTCCAGGGTAGAGCCGGAGGGCCCCGCCTGCTCCTCTAGAGCCGGGTCGCGTGCTGGCGATCGCGGGGAAGCTACCCTCGGACCTGCCTGCAGTCCCTGCGTATCTGGGGGTCTCATTGAAATCCATTTGCATCTCCACAGCGGACGATAGGGTTGCACATCCCCGGCATACCCCCGTCTCCGCTACTGCACCCCTCCTGGTGCCACACACCAGGCATTGGGGTCTAGATGCCATAACCCCGTTTGTGCTTTGTGTTCTGATTTTTTTTTTTTTTTTTTTACAAGGAGGAAATAAAATGCCGAAAGCAAAGGTAAAGAACTAAAGAAATTACAGAAACTAATGTATTGAACGCTCCTGCACTTCCAACCCGCAAAGAATCTAAAGCCCCCCTCCCTCCAGGAAGGCCTGAAACATCGCGAAGAGACCACCCACTTCCCCGGACTCCCGACAACGAGGAAGCAAGAAGAATGAAAATGGGCCAGAAAAGAAAACAAACACCACTTACCAAACCTCACTCAAAAGTGCAAAACCCAAACTCTGCAGCGTTTTGAACGCCATGCGGTGCTGCCGCGGCAGCGAAAATGGCCGCCGGGAAAAAGGGCGTGAAAAACCACCCCCTGCTGCTCCGGCCCTGAAGAGTGCCAAGTCCCCGCTAAGAGCTGTCCTTAGTCCCGGAGGCCTTACCGGGCGGACTCACACTCCTGCGGATCACAGATCAGCCCAGTGTCTCAACTCTTCTGGCGAACACCATTGTCCCAAGCTGCTGCCTCCGACGCGGTCCAGGAGACACTGCAGCTGAATGAAGGGCTGTCAGTACCAAGGGCTCTCCCCCGATCAGTCAGGGAGGAGAGAACCGGTGATCTCTTGCAAGAGGTAGCAAACTCGATGTCTTGAGTCTGCACTTCCACCTTGCCCAAGAGCACTCACAGAGTCAGGGAGCAAGAAAGCCTGTAGTCTGCCCTGTAACCCGGAGTGACAGAACCCTCAGTGCTTCTTTTTTTTTTTTTTTAAATCAGTAATCAAACCGTAAAGTATACGCCAATTATATCAAATCTACTAGCTCCTTATTCATTACTCCAGAGAGCCCTCCCTAAGGCTCGCTATGTCCTCCTGCTGCCTGGAGACTGGTCACACTGGAGTTGGAGTGAAAGGGTGGCAGGCTATATCCAGTGATGTCAGAAGATTGACATACCAGTCTCCCAGCTGCAGGAGGAGATTGACAACCCAGAGGTAGAGGACTGAACTGGAGGAACGATAAGGAAAAGGGCGCGAACGCCAGCCACGAAGGGCAAAAACCGAAAAAGAAGAATTGGACTCGATACCAGTGTACCGAACCCGGCAGGAGGGGAACTGGCGTCGAACCGGAGAAAAAATAGCGAAAATCGCCGAAAAAATCTAATTTTAACCGGGAGAACAGGACACACGTCCGGTGGGCTTCACGGGAAAAAAAGAGACTGAGGTAAGATGGCACCTTTAGGCGGGAAGGGAACCGCGCATGCGTGCCTGCATTCCCAAAGGCTTTCATAGAAAGCTGGGGAAATGCTCCGCTGGGGCTTCATCGGCGCCGATGACACCCATATGTGAGGGCTGACTTCCTGCTTGGTCCTGGAGAAAATATATATACACAGTACAGCACAGTTACTTACCTGTAACAGGTGATCTCTGGGAACAGCAGGAATTAGTCCTCACATATGGGTACGTCGGTACCGACAGAGCCTGCGCGGGAAAGCTCCCCAGCTTTTCAGATGAAAAGCTTTTGGGGCTTCCCACAGCGCATGCGCGCTGCCTTCCCGCCTTCCTGACCAGCTCTCCTCAGTTCGAGTTTATAGCTGAGACAATAGAGAGAGGAAAGGAAGATAGATAGATAGAAGATACAACTCCTAGGGGAGGTGGGTGGGTTGTGAGGACTAATTCCTGCTGTTCCCAGAGATCACCTGTTACAGGTAAGTAACTGTGCTATCTCCAGGAACAAGCAGGAATAAGTCCTCACATATGGGGACTCCCTAGCTAAGATGCCTGGGAGATCCCCCTCCAAGGGTAAACCATCTTCGTATGGATCTCAGGCATCCATCCAGGGAAGGTGGGCAGGAGTTGTTTAAGTATGGAACAGGTGTTTGAGGACAGCCTGACCAAACAAGGCATCCCGGCGGGAGTCCTTCTCCAAGCAGTAATGGGCTGTGAAGGTATGAACCGAGGCCCAAGTGGCTGCTCGACAGATCTGATCTATGGACACAGAGTGAAGATGAGCCATAGAAGTAGCCATGGCTCTCACATTGTGAGCTGTGACATGGCCTTCCAGAGAAATGTTCTTACTCTCGTAAGCAAAAGAAATACACTGAGCAATCCAATTGGAAAGTGTACGTTTGGAGACTGGAAGTCCCAAATGAGAAGGATCAAAAGCCACGAAAAGTTGGGAAGACTATCGATGTGGCTGAGTCCTGTTGAGGTAAAAGGCAAGAGCTCTTTTACAGTCAAGAGTATGAAGGTTCCTCTCTGCACTGGATGCATGAGGAGCCGGGAAAAAAACAGGTAGATATACCTCTTGATTAAGATGAAAAGGCGAGACCACTTTAGGCATAAAGTGGGGATTCGTCCTAAGGACCACCTTATCATGATGAAATCTGGTATAAGGTGGATTAGCCACCAAAGCTTGCAGTTCACTGATGCGGCGAGCCGAAGTGACTGCAATAAGGAAAAGAACCTTCCAGGAAAGAAATTTCAGGGAGGTAGATACCAACGGTTCAAAAGGTGGCTTCATAAGTTGACCCAGAACTAGATTCAAGTCCCATGCTACCGGGGGAGGTCGGATGGGAGGCTTAGTGAGGGTCAGGCCTCTCATGAATCTTGCAATAAGAGGATGAGAGGAGACAGGTTGTCCATTTATAGGTTTTAAGGATGCTGCAATAGCACTTAAATGGACTTGTACTGAATTCGTCTTGAGGCCTGCATTGGAAAGATGCAGGAGATAGTCCAGTAGAGAATTCAAAGGAAGTGCTAGAGGGTCAAGACCCTGTTGTGCACACCAAATGGAAAAACGTTTCCATTTGAAAGCATAGGAACGCCTGGTAGAGGGTTTCCTAGAGGCATGAAGGATATCTTTCACTGGTTGAGAAAGATTAAACTCATGAAGGCTTAAGCCTTCAGTAACCAAGCTCGGAGATGTAGGGACTTGGGGTTTGGGTGCTACAAGGTCCCCTGCTCCTGAGAGAGAAGGTCTGGTGCAGCTCCCAGGTCCAGGGAGGAGCCCTGGGAGAGCTGTAGAAGTAGAGGGAACCACACTTGGTGTGGCCAGCGTGGAGCAATGAGGATCATTGATCCGTGATCCCTCTGAAGTTTGAACAGAGTCTTGGGAATCAAAGGAATGGGTGGAAAAGCATACAGGAATTCCTGACCCCAATGCAGGAGAAAGGCATCGTTGGCCTGAGCTCCCTGACACGGAGTCCTGGAACAGAACCGGGGAAGTTTGGCATTCCACGGACTTGCAAAGAGGTCTATGTCCGGGGTCCCCCATTCCTGAAAGATTCTGTGTATCTGGTCCATATGCAGGGACCATTCGTGTGGGAGCAGAACTCGACTGAGTCTGTCTGCCCGAGAATTTTGAACTCCTGGAAGATATACTGCCAGAAGATGAATTTGATGCTCTCTGGCGAAGGCCCATAATCTGAGAGCTTCGCTGCAAAGCGACAGAGAGCCCGTCCCTCCTTGTTTGTTGACATAGAACATGGCTACCTGATTGTCTGTTTGGACTAGGACAGTCAGGTTGACAAGGAGGGTGTGGAAAACTGTGAGGGCAAGGAAGATTGCTCGCAGTTCCAGAAGGTTGATGTGAAGGGGGGTCTCCTGAGGAGACCAGGTGCCCTGAGTGAAGAGGTGTTGGAGATGAGCTCCCCACCCTGTTTGGGAGGCATCTGTTGTGAGGGTTGCTTGGGGCAACGAAGTTTGGAAGGGGGTCCCCCAACAACTGATTTTTGGAGGATGTCCACCACTGGAGAGACCAAAACAGTCGTTTTGAGGTGAGTATTTGATCTGAGAGCAGTCCTGATGCTTGAGACCACTGGGTGGCCAAAGTCCATTGAGCTGCCCTCATATGAAGACGAGCGTAGGGCACCACATGGACCGTGGAGGCCATGTGGCCCAGAAGTTGCAGCATTTCTCTGGCTGACAAGTGACTTCTGGACTGAGCCTGGGAGGCCAAGCTTATTAGCCTTTGGCCTCGGACCAGAGGGAGGTAGGCCCTTGCAGTGGTGGAGTCCAATTGGGCCCCTATGAATTCCAGGGACTGAGTAGGGATAAGTTGGGACTTGGGAACGTTTACCACAAGTCCCAGATATTGAAGAATACGCCTTGTGCGGTCCAGAGAAATCTGGGCTTCTGACTGAGATGGAGCTCGGATGAGCCAGTCGTCCAGATATGGGAAGACAAAGATTCCCATGCCTCTTAGAAATGCGGCTACGACTGCCATGCATTTGGTGAATACTCTTGGAGCAGAGGCCAGACCGAAGGGTAGTACTCTGTACTGGAAATATTTTCCCTGGAACAGAAAGCGAAGATATTTTCTGTGGGATGGATGGATGAGTATATGAGTGTACGCATCCTTGAGATCTAGAGAACAAAGCCAATCCTGACTCTGAAGGTATGGAAGCAGTATGCCCAGAGAGAGCATTTTGAATTTCTCCTTGAATAGAAACTTGTTCAATTCTCTCAGATCTAGGATAGGTCTGAAGCCCCCTGTCGTCTTTGTTATGAGAAAATAAGGGGAGTAGAAATCTAACCCCTGTTGAGGAGGAGGAACCTCCTCTATTGCCCCTTGGGCAAGGAGAGAAGAGACTTCCTGACCCAACAGGGTCAGAAGAGATGGGGGAGAACTGAATTGCCTCACCATGGTATGGGGAGGAAGGCTGGAGAAATGAAGTTTGTAGCCCTCCCTGACAATAGAGAGGGTCCATTGCTCTGATGTGATTTGATCCCATCTGGGAGCAAAGTGAGCTAGCCTTCCAGGAATGGTGAGGGGCTCTGGTTGTTCTAGAGCCAGAAACGGTAAGTTCTCTAGGGGCAAGTCAAAACCCCTGAGGGGGTTGAGCCTGCTGGGGTGCAGCAGACACTGCAGGCTGTGACTTTACTTTCTTAGATTGCTGACGCTTAGCAGCAAAGCGAGGCTGAGCAGATTGTTGGCCAGTATTTGTGGAAAATCTGGCCTTCTTGTAGTAAGGCCTTTTAAAAGGCTTCTTTTTGGCAGGAGTAGAAGTAGACTTAGAAAGTCTATCTAAAGTGGCATTTTCTGCGTCCATTTGAGCAGCTTTAATTTGCCAGTCCTCACCAAATAAGTTTTCACCGGTACAGGGCAGATTCCTGAGGCCATCTACAACCCAGGGTTCTAGGTAAGAAGCCTGGAGCCAAGCAAGACGTCGGGCTGCAATAGCAATTCCCGAAGCCCTGCCAGCAACCTCAAAGGAATCAAAGGCTGCCCTGTTGGAGAACTTGGAGACCTCTGAAAGTTGTGTCACCACAGAAAAGAAGTCCGCCCTTTGATCCTCAGGGATAAAGGGGGCAAAATGCTGTACCTTTAGAGCAAGTTCTCCGAGAAACATGCCCATATAAAGGCTGTAAGAATTGATCCTGGCTATAAGCATACTAGCCTGGAAAATCTTTCTACCAAAAGAGTCAAGGGTCTTACATTCTCGCCCTGGAGGGGTAGAAGAATGTCTTTTAGGACTCTTTATCTTCTTCATGGCAGACTTCACCACAATGGAGTGGTGAGGTAGCTGAGTTTTTTGGAACCCAGGAGAAGGAGGGACCCGATACATGGTGTCCAACCTACGGGAATGGGGAGACAGTGTTAAAGGAGTCTCCCACAAATCCATCAAGTGTTCTTGAAGGATTTCATGGATAGGCAGAGTGACTGCCTCTTTAGGAGCTTTAGAGTATCCTAAAATATCCAATTTTTTTGATCTGGGTTCTTTTTCAGAAGATGTTGATGTAGCTAAAGGACTTTCTATTGCTACATCAACAATGAAATCCTGAAAGGATAAATCCTCTGGAGGAGACATCCTCCTCTTTGGAGAAGAGGGCTCCTCAGGAAGAGCAAGCTCAGCAGAGTCATCAGAGGAATTGAATTCATCAGAAGAATCTGAGTATTCTCTCTGTGCTTTCAATGCACGATACGTGTACCGATCGATATCGACATCGGGCGTATCGGGCATGGGATCGGTATCGGGCGAAAGCCTGAATCTGGCATGCGGAACCGATCGACGTTTGGAAGTCGATGGTCTCGGTTCCGGTGTGGATACCGGAACCCGAGTCGGTACCGATGGAATCGGTACCGAGGGCGTCGCAGCCTTAATGAAAGCCAGAACAGCCTGCTGCATGGTCTGGACAGTATTGCCCATAGACGCCACTGCTGCCTGGATGTCGGTACCGGTATGGGCCGGTACCCCAGAGCAGTCCAACAGGTGATCGGTCGAGGCCGTGCCATCGATGTCAACCTGTGACCCCATGGGTGCTTTGGAGGCCGGAGCCTCCCGCCGGGGTTTTTTGGCCTGGGAAGAATCCTCGAACTCAAGATTGAGAGCCTCTCGATCTTTAGAAAGAGATTTGCTTTTAGAGGATTTGCCCACCGAAGTTTTGGTTACCTGAGATCCACCCGGAGAGGAAGACCTGGATGACTGTGATTCTGAAGGAAACAGCACATGGAGCTTGTTGGCCCGGTTCTGCAAACCACGTTTGGACATCTGGGAGCAGAATGGGCAGTCCGGTATGGAGTGGTCAGGTCCCAAACATTTAAGACACCATTCATGGGTGTCTGTAACAGAAATGACAGCACTGCACTTGGTACACTTTTTAAAACCAGGAGCTGGCTTCTCCATGAGGAGAATTTGTGTAGGCCTGAAGGCCTAACAAAAAGTTACCAAGCTGTGCTGAAGAAAAAAAAAAAAAAAATCTTTTTTATTTAAGAAAGAAAGAAAGAGAGACCGGCGGTACCGGTTTCGGTATGGGGAAGGCAGGTACGCGGTCTAAAGAAACAAACAAAATTAACAATTTCTTCAGCGGTGACAGGAACACGACCTGCTGGCTCCGCGGAAAAAGAGAAACTGAGGAGAGCTGGTCAGGAAGGCGGGAAGGCAGCGCGCATGCGCTATGGGAAGCCCCAAAAGCTTTTCATCTGAAAAGCTGGGGAGCTTTCCCGCGCAGGCTCCGTCGGTACCGACGTACCCATATGTGAGGACTTATTCCTGCTTGTTCCTGGAGATCTGAATGTACACCACTTTGAATGGTAGAAAAGTGGTATATAAGCCTAGTTAAATAAAATAAATAAGTCAGAAGGGAAGTTCAGAATGGGATGCAGTAGCTGGTATCTTTGTTGGGGGAGAAGTGAGAGATGATTTCAGAGCTGAAATGGTTGCTGCACCATGATCACCAGCCATGAAAACCAGTTTGATCGCATAGGATTTTCTGAATGACCCTGGACAGAAGTGGTAGCAGCAGGAAGGTACTGAGAAGTCCCAGGGTCCATAGAATGCTGAAGGTATTGTGATAGTCTGAATTTGGCTGATTTTCTGTAACAAAATTGACAGCACTTGTAATTGAAGTCTGACAAGATGAGATGTGGCTTTTAACTATAATCTCTCTGCCTGAAAGTTCTTGAAGGGGTTTTGATTTTCATTTGTAAAAATTAGTTCTTTTTTTTCCCTATACTGCAAAGGGAACATTTTTTGTGATATTGGGCAAAGCTCTGTCAGAGTTCATTGTTTTCATCCAGCTTGCTAGCATTTTGAAGCCACTGACCTCATCAGGTGTTAGGTCCCTCCCTACCCACTCACTCCATGTGAGCATGCTTGCTTTATATGGCAACTCTCCAGTTAGCTACATGCAGGGATTTAGAACAGCCCTGTTAAAGCACACTTAAAATATTAACTGTTTTTTCTCTTAAAGGACAGCTAAGGAACAAGCAGGGACTTTGGTAGGTCTCTCTTATTTCAACAGGTACCAGAGCTCTTCCAACTGAACAATGGCTGGGAAAAATCATATTGCCAAAGCTGTTGCCCCTGTTACAGCTTCTGCCTCAATCCAGACAGAGATCACAATGCAAGCTGAAGCTCCAGTTCCATGTGCAGTATGCCTGCATGCTGAAGCTCTCAGAAAAAAAGTGGAGGAGCTGAGAGAAGAGGTGGCGAGGCCGAGGAGCATTCAAAACAGTGAGAAGTAGCCCAGCAGAGGTGAAGATGGGAGCCTACAAAATGACAAAAAATGGACCCAAGTCACCAGGGCTTGCAGAATCATCAATCCAACTCCTCCAGCCCTTGAAATGAAGAACCAATATGTCGTCCTGGAAGTGGAGAAGGCAGAGGCATCCCAGGAAAGGGAAGAACCAAAGCTTGAGCACCCCAAAGTTGCCAAATCGGTGATCACTAGGAAGCGAAGGGTAGTGGTGGATGGCGAGTCTCTTCTGAGGGGTACTGAGGCATCCATCTGCCAACCAGACTTGATGTCCAGAGAGGTATGCTGTCTGCCAGGTGTCAAAATCCGAGATGTTACAGAGCATTTGCCGAGACTCATCAAGCCTATTGACTATTAACCGATGTTCCTCATCCATGTTGGCACAAACGATAATGCCAGATATCCCCTCTGAGTGAATCAAAAGTGACTTCATGGCTCTGGGACAGAGGATGAAGTAGACAGGTGTGCAGGTAGTGTTCTCTTCAATCCTCCCTGTTGAGGGTAAAGGCCAAGGCAGAGAAGCTTGCATCCTGGAGATGAATGCATGGCTGTGTGGATGGTGTCATTGAGAAAGTTTTGGTTTCCTGGACCATGGGATGATGTTCCAAGGGCTGCAGAGCAAAAATGCGTCCATTTGTCCAAGAAGGTTTGACGTGTCTTCAGTAGCAGACTGGCTAACCTACTGAAGAGTGCTTTAAACCAAATTTATTGGGGATGAGTGCAAAAAGCCCCCAGGTAAGTGAATCATTAAAAACCTCTATAGCAATGGGTAAAAGAAGCAACATCTGGAAAGCAGTGTGTATAAATGCTCACAGCATGGGAAAATAAGATCCCAAATATTGAGGCTTTAATGGATGAGACTGACTTGGATTTGGCGGCAGTTTTAGAGACATGGTTCATGGACAACCATGGCTGGGATATAATTATACCAGGCTATACTTTACTCAGGAAGGATAGGGTAGGAAGAAGGAGTGGCACTATATATAAAAAATATGAAAGCTATAGAATTACAGGACTTAAAAAGGGAGAGAGGAGGCACTGTGGGTTAAACTAGAAAGAGGGAAAGAGAAATCTATTTGCACTGGCATGATATACAGACCCCCCTCCCAGGGAGAAGTAGTGGATGGAGATTTAATAGAAGACATACGCAGCATTGCCAGGAATAGGGAAGTGCTACTGATAGGGGATTTCAATATGCCAGATGTTACCTGGCATATCCCTGCTGCAGTGTCATCTAGAAGTAAGGAGATCCTGGATTCTCTACAGGGAGAGCTATTCAGGCAACTGGTAACGGAACCCACACATGAAGGGGCCATACTGGACTTGGTGCTTACCAATGGTGAAAAAGTGTTTCTAATGTTATAGTGGGAGATCATCTCGCATCCAGTGATCATCAGATGGTGTGGTTCAGTATTAGGATTCAGTCTTGAAGGACTAGAAAAGGGGACTGCTACTTCTGGAGAAAGATCTGCAATTGTGAGTATATACTTCTGGAAATTTTTCTGAAGGGACTTCTTGGGATTAAAGCTGATTAATCTGTGAACCCAGTGTATTTGTTAAATCAGTCAGGGCCTAGTTGCAGCAGTTTAAGTTTAAATTTAAAACACAGAAGAGAGCTTTCTGGTTAAATTTAGAACCCAGCAGAGAGCTTCTAGTTTAAAATTTCATAATAAGTCAGAGCCTAGCAGCAACAAAGAGCTTAAATTTAAATCAAATCAGAATATAACTTAGCATAAAAGGCAAAACAGGGTCAGTATTCTTTGAGCAACAAATAAAGTCTTCCAGAGACCTTTACAAAGAGGCCTTCTACCTAGGGGGCAAGAGACCAGTGCAACTTTTTCAATAGGTGTTAACACCAGAGGCAGGTCAAAAGGCCATTTTGAAAGACTCCTATCCAAGCAAGGACTGTTAATCACCTAGGAAGTTGGTCACAGCTTACCTCAGAAGCACAGGACAGGGTACTGTGTGGAAGCCCTCTTTTAATAAATGTGGTAGGGAGGTTCTAGAGGCTAAATTTAGGATATTAGGTAGGAAGTTGAAATCCAGAACTTCCAGGGTAGCGTTCTCCGAAATGCTTCCCGTTCCCAAAAGGCAGGCAGAGCTCCAGAGTCTCAAGGCGTGGATGAGACGATGGTGCAAGGATGAGGGTTTTGGATTTGTTAGGAACTGGGGAATATTCTGGGGAAAGGAGGGGCTCTTCTGAAGGGATGGGCTTCACCTTAACCAGAATGGAACCCGGCTGCAGGCATTAACCTTTAAAAGCTGTTCTCTCTCTTTTTTAATCTAGATAATATGGGCAAGTCACTTTGCCAGCCTTTTTCTTCCGAGGCAATGGAGAGTAATCTACTTCCAGTGATACATTGCCAAGAAAACCCAGGGGTAGCTGGGTCACTATGAGTCAACACTGACTTGATGGCACTAAAAAAAAATAGGGGAAAGCAGACAGTGGCACAACAGCGCATGGTTCAGAAGAATGTATCCTTGAAGGATACTACCAAAAGCAGAGAGGTTCCAAAAAAAAGAGTAAAGTAGCCCAAATGCCCTCGAGTATGGAGCAGACAGAGCTTAAAGATCCCAAAATTACGCATGCCTACCAACAGCCAAATTAATATGAATAAAATACAGTCTCTAAAATGCTTGTATGCAAATGCTAGAAGTCTAAAAAATAAGATGGGAGAGTTAGAATATACAGCACTAAATGAGAGGTTAGATATGGACTGGAATCACACAGACATGGTGGAAGGAGGACAACCAATGGGACACTGATACCTGGGTACAAACTATATCGTAATGATAGAGCTGATCAAACTGGTGGAGGAGTTGCGCTCTATGTTAGAGGGGGCATTGAGTCAGAAAGGATTAAGGTTTGCAGGTAACAAAATTTGCTGTAGAATCTCTATGGATTGAAATTCCATGTAAAAAGGGGAAGGCGATGGCAGTGGGGGTGTATTAATCGACAGCCTGGCCAGAATGAACAAATGGATGATGAAATGCTCAAAGAAATCAAGGAAGCTAACCAAAAAGTCACAGCACAATAATAATAATAGGTGATTTCAAATACCCCAGTATCGACTGGGTCAGTGTCACGGCAGGACATGCTAGGGAAATAACATTCCTAGATGAAATAAATGACTGCTTCTTGGAGCAGCTGGTTCATGAACCGACCAGAGGGGACGCCATATTGGACCTAGTCTTTAGTGGAACACCAGATCTGGTGCCAGAGATAAGGGTGTTGGAGCCACTTGGCAATAGTGATCATAGCACGATCGCGTTTGATTTACCGTAATTACTGGGGGAGGGATAGTAAGGAAATCCACAGTACTACCTTTTAACTTTCGAAAGGGACACTATGATAAAATGAGGAAAATAGTTAAGAAAAAACTAAAAGGAGCAGTTGCAAAGGTTAAAGACTTACATCAAGCTTGGGTGTTTAAAAATACTATCTTCGAAGCCCAGACCAGCTGTATTCCACGCTTTAAGAAAAGTGTAAGGAAGTCCAAAAAACTGCCAGCATGGTTTAAAGGTGAGGTCAGAGAGGCTGTTGTTGCCAAAAAAAGCATCTTTCAGGAAATGGAAAAAAGAGGCAAACGACGAAACTTGGAAACAGCACAATCACTGGCAAGTTAAATGCAAGGCACTGATAAGGCAGGCAAAGGGAGAATTTGAGAAGAAGCTTGCTGCGGAAGCAAAAACACGTAATAAAGACTTTTTCAAGTACATTCGTAGAAAAAAACCTGTGAGAGAGTCAGTTGGTCCATTAGATGATAGAGGGTTAAAGGGGCACTAAGAGGCGACAAGGGGATAGCGGAGAGACTGAATGAATTCTTTGCTTCGGTCTTTACTGAGGAAGATGTAGAGATGTTACCCATGACTGAAGTGGTATTTAAAGGTACGGAAGAATTGAAGGAAATAGCGATACATCGGGAAGATGTATTACAACTATTAGATAAACTGAAGAGTAGCAAATCACCTGGGCTGGATGATATACATCCAAGGGTGTTGAAAGAACTGAAATATGAGATTGCAGACTTGCTATTAGTAATCTGTGAACTATCATTAAAATCATCTGTAATACGTTCACCATCCTCCAATCTTCAGGTATCATCAATTATTAAAAAGGGTTCCGGGGTGATCCAGGAAACTACAGACCCGTGAGCCTGATGCATCATTACCGGGAAAAATGGTAGAAACCATCATAAAGATCAAAATTGCTGAACATGTAGATAGTCATGGCTTAACGGGAGATAGCCAACATGGCTTTAGACAAGAAAGAACTTGTCTTACTAATCTGTTATGTTTTTTTGAAGGTGTGAATAAACAGGAAGAAGACAAAAGGTGAGTCGGTTGATATAGTGTATTTGGACTTTCAGAAAGCCTTTGACAAGGTCCCTCAGACTTTTGGCAAAACTAAAGAGTCATGAGCTAGGAGGCAGTGTAATATTGTGGATCAGGAACTGGTTAAAAGACAGAAAGAACAGGGTAGGGCTAAATGGCCAATTTTCCCAATGGAGAAAGGTGAATATTGGTGTACCCCAGGGATCTGTGCTGGGTCCGCTGCTTTTTGACATATTCATAAATGACATGGAAAAGGGAATAACGAGTGAGGTTATCAAATTTGCAGAAGACACAAAACTATTTAAAGTTGTTAAAGCCCAAGAGGGTTGTGGAAAATTGCAAGAGAATCTTGATAAATTGGAAGACTGGGCATTAAAATTGCAGATGAAATTTAATGTGGACAAGTGCAAGCTTATGCACCTAGGGAAGAACAACCCAAACTATGGTTACACGATGCAAGGTTCCACATTAGGAACCACCATCCAGGAAAAAGATTTAGGCATCATTGTGGATAACATGTTAAAACTCTCGGCCCAGTGTGCAGCGGCAGCCAAGAGAGCAAATAGAATGCTAGGAATCATAAGGAAAGGAATGGAAAATAAAACAAAGGATATTACAATGCCTCTATATCATTCCATGGTGAGACCGCACCTTGAATATTGTGTGCAATTCTGGTCGCTGTGTCTTAAAAAGGATATAGCATTATTAGAAAAGGTTCAGAGAAGAGCCACCAAAATGGTAAAAGGGGATGGAAGGATACCCCTCTGAAGAAAGGCTAAAAAGGTTAGGGCTCTTTAACCTGGAAAAGAGACAGCTGAGGGGAGATATGATAAAAGTCTATAAATTAATGAATGGAGTGGAACGGGTAAACGTAGATCGATTGTTTACGTTATCAGAATATAGAAAGACTAGGGGACATGCAATGAAGCTTAAAGGGTAAACTATTTAAGACTAATAAAAGAAAATATTTTTTCACTCAACGTGTAATCAAACTCTGGAATTTGTTACCGGAGGATGTAGTAAAGGCTGTTAGTGTAGCTGGGTTTAAAAAAAGGTTTGGACAAGTTCCTGGAGGAAAGGTCCATAAACCATTATTAAGAGGGGACCCAGGATATCAATGCTTGACCCAATACAAGCATTATGGAACCTGTGTCTTTTGGGGAAACTGCTAGGTACGTATGACCTAGACTGGCCACTGTTGGAAACAGGATACTGGGCTTGATGGACCTTGGTCTGACCCAGTATAGCATATCTTATGTTCTTAGGATTAGGGCTGATAATTTTCCTAAAGTCTAAGACCCTCACTTTTGAATGGATTTTAACTTTGCCAAGAAGGGCCAATATCTCAAGAAGTCGTTAGCGGGATGGGAACAGCTGGGGGATGTAGAAAGACAGTGGGGCAAAACTAAAAGGGGATATTTTAAGGGCAACCAACCTTTTTGTTAGAAAGGTAAATGAAAGGTAAAAAGAAAAAAAAAAAGGAGGCCACTACTGTTCTCAAAAGTAGTAGCTGAAAAAGGTGAAGAAAAAGGGGGAGGTCTTTACATGGAGATCACAGAAAGAAGACGACAGACATCTATATTTGGAAAAACAAAGAAGTTAGCAATGTAGTCAGGAAAGCAAAGATACAAAAAGAAGAAGAAATAGCCAATGCAATAAAATGGGAGGGGGGGTAAAGACATTTTTCAGATATGTTAGTGAGAGAAGGAAGGGCAAAAGTGATATTGTCAGACTCAAGGGTGAAGGGGAGAAATATGTGGAAGCTGATGAGGATAAAGCAGAATTGCTTAACAAGTATTTCTGTTCTGTGTTCACAGATGAAGGGCCAGGAGCATGACCTCAGAAAACATCTACAAATAGGAACAGAAGCAACGGGGATCTCAAACAATTTTCAGAAGACTGTGTTTGTGAGGAACTAACTAAACTAAAAGTAGAGACACAGCGATGGGACCAGATGGGATACATCTGAGAATACTAAAGGAACTTGGGGATGTTCTAGTAGCTCTACTGACTGACCTTTTCAATGCCTCTCTGGAGTCTGGAGTGGTACCAGAGGACTGGAGAAAGGCACATGTGATGATCCCTTTATACAAAAGTGGAAGCAAGGATATGGTTGAAAACTACAGGCCGGTTAGTCTAACCTCTGTGGTGAGTAAATTATTGAAAATGTTTCTAAGAGAGAAAATAGTAAGGTTTCTGGAGTCTAATGGATTACAGGTTTGGCGGCAGCATGGATTCACGAGAGGCAGGTCTTGTCAGACAAATCTGACTGATTTCTTTGACTGGGTGACCTGGAAGTTGGACCAAGGGAGAGCCCTAGATGTGGTGTACTTGGATTTCAGTAAAGCCTTTGACACAGTTCCGCACAGGAGACTTATAAACAAACTGAGCACCCTAGGGATGGGACCCTAAAGTTACTGATTGGGTTAGAAATTGGTTGAGTAGGAGGCAACAGAGGGTACAGGTATATGGGGTTCACGCTGAGAAGGAGGTTACCAGTGGTGTACCACAGGGATCTGTCCTAGGTCCGTTTCTTTTTAACATCTTTGTTAGTGATATTGTGGAAGGGCTGACAGGAAAGGTTTGCCTCTTTATAGATGATACCAAAATCTGCAATAGAGTAGACACCCAGAAAGGAGTAGATAACATGAAGAGGGGATCTAGCTAAGTTTGAAGAATGGTCAAGAATTTGGAAACTGAGATTTAATGCTAAAAGAAATGCAGGGTCATTCATTTGGGCTGCAATAATCCAAGGGAGCGGGGTACAGTGTAGGGGTAAAGTACTTATGTCCACAAAAGATTAGCGGGACCTGGGCATGATTGTGTCTGACGATCTTAAAGTAGCTAGCCAGGTAGAAATGGCGATGGCAAAAGCTAGAAGAATGCTTGGGTGCATACAGAGAGGAATGGCCAGCAGAAGAAAGGAGGTGATATTGCCTCTGTATAAGTCTTTGGTGTGACCTCATTTAGAGTATTGTGTGCAATTCTGGAGACCACACCTTCAAAAGGATATAAACAGGTTGGAGTCTGTTCAAAAAGGGCAGCTACTAAAATGGTTAGTGGTCTTCATTATAAAGCATACGAGGATAGACTTAAAAGATCTTAATATGTAGACGTTAGAGGAAAGGCGGGGTAGAGGCGATAGGATAGAACCATTTAAATACCTCTAACACATTAATGCACAGGAGAAGAGCTCTGCTAAGAGGGGACATAAGATGAAGGTGACAACTTTTGGAAGAAACTTCGGACGGGTCTGTAGGACCACCCTGTTCCTATAGAACCATGTGTACAGTCTATCAGAAACCAGAGCTTGTAGTTCACTCACACGTCTGGCCGAGGTAAGAGCTACCAGGAAGAACGCCTTCCAAGAAAGGAAGCGTAAATGGCAAGTAGCCATCGGCTCAAACGGTGGGCGAGTAAGTTGCTGCAAGACCATGTTCAAATCCCACTCAGTCGTCAGTGGACAAACCGGAGGCTTGAGCAGAAGCAGGCCTCTGAGGAAGCGAGACACCAAGGGGTGAACCAACAGACTGTCCCTCCACCGGTGAGTGGTGTGCTGATAGAGCACTGAGGTGGACCCGAACAGAGTTGGACTTCAGGCCTAGGTCTGACAGGTGAAATAGATACTGCAGTGCTACTGGCAGAAGGCAGGAGAAAGGATCTTCATTGCGCTGAGCACACCATATTGTGAACCCATGCTACTTAAGGGCACAGGACTTTCTGGTGGACTGCCTCCTAGAGGCCAAAACCACCTCCTCAACCTCCTTAGGTAGAAGCAAGGGAGCTAGCACTATCCTTTCAGCAGCCAAGCCATCAGATTGAGGGACCTCAGATTGGGGTGCAGAAGGGAACCCTGATCCTGAGACAGGAGATCGTGTTGCAACCTCAGAGGGAAAGGAGGTTCCACCGCCAAATGTAGCAGAAGTGGAAACCACGGTTGCCTCGGCCATCTGGGGGCTACCAGAATCACCGAGGCCTTGTCCTGGAGAATCCTGAACAGAGTTTGGGCCACCAGGGGCGTGGGAGGAAACGCATACAGGAGGCCCGTAGACCAAGAGATCAGAAAAGCATCTGCTGCCATTCTCAGGGGATGCGGCTGTCTGGAGAAAAACCTGAGCAGCTGACGGTTCAGTGGACTTGCAAAGAGATCGATGGATGGGAGTCCTCATCATAGAAAGATCTGCTGGACCACCAATGGATTCAACTGCCATTCGTGGGGCTGGAGAATCCTGCTTAGCTTGTCTGCCAAGAAGTTCTCCTGGCCTGGTAGATAAACTGCTTTGAGAAACATGCCCTGCTTGACTGCAAAGGAGCAAAGGGCCTGCGCTTCCTGACATAGGAGCCTGGACCCTCTGCCCCCTTGCTTGTTCACATAGAACATTGCTACCTGATTGTCTGTCTGAACTAAGACAGACTGGTGAGAGAGAGCATGAGAAAAAGTCTGTAGAGCCAAGCGGATTGCTCGCAGCTCCAAAAAATTGGATTTGGTATGTGGCCTCCCAAGGAGACCAGAGACCTTGAGTGCACATGCCCTGGCAATGTGCACCCCAGCCCTTTAAGGAAGCATCTGTCATCAGCACCCTTGTGTGTGCTGGGGCCTGAAAAGGTACCCCCCTGAGAAGGTTTGGGAGATGTAGCGACCACTGCAAGGAGTCCAAAAGTGGTTTGGACACCTTTACTCTGTCTCGGAGGTCGCCTGTGGCCTGCGCCCACTGAGCTCTGAGGCACCACTGAGCAGCCCGCATGTGCAGACGGGCATTCGGAGTCACATGTACCGTGGATGCCATATGGCCCAGGAGTGCCTGGCAGAGACCTGAGAATTGCTTTGGAACTGGTTGGCCAAGTCCATCAGTCTGTGGGCCCTGTCCACGGGCAAGTAAGCTCTTGCCTGCAGGGTGTCTAATCTTGCCCCTCTAAACTCTAGGTTCTGTGAGGGGAGCAAAGTGGACTTTGCATAGTTTATGACAAAGCCCAGATGCTGAAGAAGTGACACAGTGCAAAGATTGACTTGTCTGGCCTCCTGGAGAGACTGGCCCCTGATGAGCCAGTCGTCCAGGTATGGGAAGACAAAAATTCTCCGATTCCTGAGATAGGCCGCCACCACCGCCAGGCATTTGATGAAAACCCTGGGGGCGGAAGTTAGGCCAAAGGGAAGTACTCTGTACTGGAAATGGTTTCCTCCCACCACAAATCTGAGATATTGTCTGTGGTCTGGATAGATGAGGATGTGAGTATAAGCATCCTTTAGGTCTAAGGAGCATAGTCAATCTCCCTGCTGGAGGTAGGGCAGCAGTATCGCAAGGGTAAGCATCTTGAACTTTTCCCTCTCCAGAAACTTGTTTAGGTTTCGCAAGTCTAGGATAGGCTGGAGGCCTCCTGTCCTTTTTTGGTACCAGGAAGTACCTGGAGTAGAAGCCTTGCCCTGTCAGGTGGTGAGGCACCGGTTCCACCGCCTGTTCCTTTAAAAGACTTGCCAACTCCTTAAGGAGGAGGTTTCTGTGCAGAGGGAGTCTTGGAGGCTCCCCTGGAAAGTAGGAGGGGGGTAGCTGGTGGAAGTGGAGCATGTAGCCCTTCTGGACTATGCTGAGAACCCAGGTATCCCCTGTGATGGCTGGCCACCTGTAGGCGTACAGGGTCAGCCGACCTCCTGTGCTGAGTGGAGCCAGCTGTGGAGAAGAGGCTATGCTGTGGGAGTCAAAACCCCGCTCCCAGCTGTGCAGGAGCCGGAGCTGGCGGCTTGGGGGTCTTCTGCCTACGGGGCCCATGCCCCTGCCCCTTGGCCTGCTGGCCCTGTTGGAGAGCTGGAGAGGCCCGATATTGAGGGAAGGATTTGTAGGCAGCACCCTTCCTCGGGAAAAAGGGCTTCTTTCCCGAGCCCTTCTTCTTTTGAGAAGGTGCAGAAGTCTTCCTGGACAGCCTTGTCCTGGTGAGAGTCTCAGTCTTGCTTTCTGCAGCCTTTTCAGTCATGGGCTTACCGAAAAGGTTTTCAACTCGGCAGGGGACATCGACCAACTTGTCCTGCACCCATGACCAGGTCTGATGACTGTAGCCAGGCTTGACGGCGTGCACCGAGGCCGGCCATGTCTACCCAGGCTGAAGCCTCGAAGCCATCATAGGCTGCTCAAGAGATAAACGTCGAGCACTCTCGAATCCCAGTTGACAAAGCCTTAAACCTCTGCAAAGGTTCCTCGGAGAGACCAGCTGAGAACCCGGCAATCTCCTTTGCCAGATCTCGTAGGTACATGCCCATGTACAGCTGGTAGGTCTGGACACGGAAAGATAGCATAGAGCCCTGGAAGCACTTTCTACCGAGGGCATCCAGGTTCCAGGCCTCCCGGCTGGGGGGCACTAAGGAGTGCATCTTCTGACTCTTCAGGCGGTGCATGGCCGATTCTACAACCATGGAGTTGTGTGGTAGCTGCGCCTTTTGGAACCCAGGGCTCTTACGAACTCGATAAATGGAATCGACCCGTTTGCTAAGAACCGGTGTCGAGGCCAGTGCCTCCCACATACGGAAGAGCAGCCATTCCAGCATCGTAGGAACCGGTACAGTAAAGGCTTCCTTCAGAGGAAAGTCATACTGGAGGGCATCGAGCCCCTCGGCTCGAGGCTCCTCCTTGGCATCTGCAGGGAAGGCCAAGGCTTTGGCCATGTCCCTCACGAAGTCTGAGAACCAGGTATCCTCTGGGGGGGGGGGACCGTCTCTGAGGCTCGGACTCCAGTGAGTCCGAAGGGACGCACTGGGTCCGGAAGGTGTCCGGGGATTCCTCGTCCTCCATCTCCCACGCCGACTCCTCCAAGGAGGAATCAAGCGGCTCCGGCCGTGTGGGCCTCGGAGCCACCCGCCCCGACGACCTTGGCCCCACACGGGAGGTCGAGGGGGACCTTGACCGAGGATCAACTCGAGACTTCATTGACTCGAGAATTGGCTTGGTCTCTGGGGTTGACTTGGACGTCGAGGTCCCGGTGGTCAGGGCAGATGCACCGATCAGCACCTGCTGCTGTTCCATGAAGGCAACCAAGCTGCTCTCCAAGGCCTTCAACCTGAGTCCAAGCTCAGAAGACTCAGCAGCCCCCGACTCGGGCCCGACGGTCAGCTCCCCCGGAGGAGAGTCCACAAGGACAACTGCACTTACGTGACTCAGGGACTCCGGCTCCACACGAGGTAACTTGGACGGCCTCTCCGACTCTGAGGGCCCGGGGCGGCAGTCAGGGCTATGCAACCTGGCCCTCGAGGAACCAGGAGCCTCCACTGACGCCGCCCTCACGAGCTTCTTCTTCCTTTTGTGTTCCCGGGTGGGAGATACCCTCTCAGAGGAAACCCGATAGGGTCAGACTCCTGAGATGTCGAGGCCTCTGATCAAGTCTGGGCCCGCCCGGACGCGGAGTCAGAGAAAATTCTCTCACGTTGATACTGAAGGCTCCGAAGCGCCTTCGACGACATTTTGCCGCACGGACCAGAGGCCAGCGGGTCATGGTCGGGCCCGAGGCAACAGACGCAGCAGTCATGTATGTCGGTGAGAGACATAAGTTTCTTGCACCAATCACACTTCTTGAACCCACTGGCAGCCATCGGGGGAAAAAGAGCCCCTGCAAGGTCAAAAGACCGGGCTGCCAGTGAAAACACAAAGAGAGCGCGAACGCTAGTCATGAAGGACAAAAACCAAAAATCAAAACTCCAGACTCGATACCGGCGTACCAAGCCCAGGCGGGAAGGGGAACCGGCGTCGAACTGGATAAGACAAAGCGAAAAACGCAGAAAAAAAACCCAACTTTTCTCGGGTGACACGAACTCACGTCCTTTGGGCTCCGCGGAAAAAGAAAAAGACTGAGCAAGATGGCATCCTTGGGCGGGAAGGGGATCACACAGGCATGCTGCATTCCCAAAGGCTTTCTTTGAAAGCTGGGGAAATGCTCCGCAAGGGGGCTCCGTCAGCAACAACGTCACCCATATGGCGAGGACTGACTTCCTGCTTGGTCCTGGAGAACTAGGATATATCCAGGGGAATGGTAAGGAAACACATAGGAGGTATATAAGAGACTAGAGGGATCAGGATCCAAAATCAGTCTCAAAGGAGTACGTTTCTAGCCTGGATATGAACAGGCCCATAGGTGGAGCCTGATGTGTTGACTCAGGTAGTTTGTTCAAGGCATAAGGAGCAGCAAGGTAGAAAGATCGAAGTCTGCAGTTGGCAGTGGAAGAGAAGGACACAGGTAAAAGGGATCTGCCAGAGTTCCCGAGGAGGGGCGTAGGGAGAGATAAGAGGAAAGGTAGTGAGGAGCAGTTGAATGAAGGCACTTATACGTCAGTAGAAGAAGCTTGACCTGGATGCAGAAACGGATAGGGAGCCAATGAAGTGACTTAAGAGGGGTGACATGAGAATAGCGACACTGGTGAAGATTAGCCGTGCAGCCGAGTCTTGAACAGATTGAATTGGGAGAGATGATTCAGAGGAAGACCAGCAAAGAGGAGGTTTCAACAGTCTACACGGGAGATGACAAGAGATTGGATAGGGGCCTTAGTAGTGTGTTCAGACGGGGAGGGACAAATTTTGCCAATGTTATAGAGAAACAAAACAACAGGTTTTAGCTATCTGTTGGATGTGTATGGAGCAGGAGAGGGGGAGTCAAAGATAACCCCAAGATTGTGAGCTGAGGAAACAGGGAGTACAGTATTATCCACAGAAATAAAGAAAGGAGGAAGGGGGGAGGTGGGCTTAGGGGGAAAGATTAGGCGCTCAGTTTTGGCCAGGTTCAGTTTCAGATGGCGGTGAAACATTCAAGCACTAATATCATAAGCAGCCAGAGATCCAGACCTGGATTCCCGATTAAATTTCAGATGCAAATCTTTTTCCTGCAAGCCATTGTCAAAATACATGAAGGGTTAAAAGAAGTGCTCAAAGTTTCAAAAGACTGATATGTAGGCTCTATATGAAAACTGTCCAGTGACCTTGTGTGGAGAGGTAAAGTAGATGCACCTCCACCTGTACTTTAAAGCAACGGTCACGAGAATGAGATAATACTGGGACACTTGAAAAAAGGGTAGCTGTCTTGTAAGTTTAGGGGAGTAATCCACCACTTAAGGGTGTGCTTCAATGGCTGACAAACTGGTTCCATTGGAATTTCAAACCCCACTGCAGAGGGTGCATTTGTAATCTTGCAAAAAGAAGAAAACAGATAGCAGAAGCTGTGTGTCCCAGCACTGTCAGGATGTGTGTGTGGGAGACTTGGTAGAGGGGACTGAGGAAGGGGTTCTAGAGGGGAGGGCTGGAATTGATTTGTATATATATTGGATATTTATGTTTTGATCGAGTGGAGTAGTAGCCTAATGGTTTGGTAACCAAAAGAACAGGGCT
This sequence comes from Ichthyophis bannanicus, assembly GCA_033557465.1. Taxonomy (NCBI): domain Eukaryota; kingdom Metazoa; phylum Chordata; class Amphibia; order Gymnophiona; family Ichthyophiidae; genus Ichthyophis; species Ichthyophis bannanicus. Next base: position 423,020,669 of record CM066038.1, read on the forward strand.
CAATTCTTACTAGCACTTGTGGCACTGGGCAAGTCACTTAACCCTCCATTGCCTTGGGAGAAAGGCCTGACAATCTACTTCCAGTCACACTGCCAAGAAAACCTAGGAGTCAGCACCGACTTGAAAAGCACACATTGCATGTTTCAATTGGCCTAAAACCCGAATGGTGGGGTATGTTGAGATTTGTTTTCTTAAAAATCAAATAAAAAAGTTAACAAAAAAAAAGAAAAGAAAAGAAAAGTAAAAACCCTAAAATTTTCAAGTTCATGTGTGTGTATAAACTACTACGACTGCTCTTCATTTGTATAGCACTACTAAGCAAATGCAGAACTGTAGCACCTGCATGCTCAGAAGAGCTACTGAAGAGCAGAAAAGTCTGGGCGGGTGACAATGGAGGAAGTCAGCTAGAATTCACGACTCCAGCCCATGCTTATTCATGAAGAAATTCCACAGCCAGCAGTAAATAGCCACTGCTGGTATAAAAATCACAGTGCCTATTTTCTATGCCTGAGGATCTGTCTCCCAACCAATTTACAGGCTACTCTCAAAATTAGTTTTGTGAACTGAACATCAAAAGGACATATCAGAGCCTGGCTTGACTAGTCTCTACTCAAGACACAGCAAGGAAAGTAGTATTAGAAGTAAAAGCTCAGAACAAAAAGGAGCAACACCAAAATGAAAACAACTTAATATAAAGAAGTAAAAAAGGTGAACGAACCTGTTCAACGGTCATTTGTACAGCTGGAAGAACAGGAGCACTATAGCTTGACCCAGCTCGTTCTGTAATCCAGCTAGAGTCAAAACCTGTAGCAGATTCCCAGGAACAGAAATATTTTGGGAGTTAGAAATTAAGGCATGGCATTTTTGTACTTGAAATAATTTGTGAAACTTAAATTTTCCTTAAGAATGAATCAAAATTTTTATAAAGAACAGCCAATTTATTATTTTGCACAGAGTCACTACTATAACAAAAACTTAAATGGAATTACCAGGCAATAGGCTATTAGTTTCTTTGTTTTTGGTCATGCTATATTCACGATTAAACGTGCCAAAGTGCTAGATTTTTAAAGGTCTAGTTGCTTAACTTCAGGAGTTGATCTAACATTGGTATCAAGCAAAATGTTAAGTAAAATGTCACCTTTATTATCAGATAATGTCCTTTCCTTGCGTCCTACTAGACCAGACCAGACAAGTGGGTTGTGTTCCCTTGCCAGCATCTGAGTGGAGACAGAGAGCCAATGAAATGATCAGGTTTCAATGACATCACTTCCATGCCTCTACCAGCCTGAGCTACTAGGGGCAACTCAGTATTCGTATCAAATCATATGGTACGGCACAGCAAACCTCACAAATCTCACCGTGGGTAACTATGTTTAACCATACAGCACAGCAACCATGAACAGGAGACTGAACAGAAAGCTTGTCAGTAGGTTATGAGCCCGCAGGGCCAACCATTCATATTATAGTGGACCAAAAAAATACCACTCCATCATAGCAAACCAACACAGTTCCAGGGGTAGGTTCTGACTGGTCTAGCAGGACTCAAGGAAAGCGTAGTTTCTCACCTGTAACAGATGATCTCTGGGAACAGCAGGAATCAGTATTCACATATGGGTGACATCAGCACCGACTTGAGCCTGGCATGGGAACATTTCCCAGCATCCAATAGGAATGCTTTTGGGAGCATTCCTCCACGCATGCGTGGCAGCCTTCCCACTGATGGTATCAAGGGAGGTGAATCCCACTTCATGCCACATCCCTAGCATTCCTTGTGTTATACAGCTTAAACCCTATTAAGTGCACAATGACCTGATGCAGACTTGTAGAGAAAGCCTAACTAAATGTGGCCATTATCTTGTTGCTGGGCAGATTTCAAAGTCATTGTGTCTGTTCAGGCAGGTCAGGAGATGTAAAAGTGAGGCCTTTTCCTGAAGGCACCAGGCAAAGAGTCAGAGACAGAAATAAATGAAAGAAAAGCAGGAAAAAGTGCTGATGTATACAATAGCTTGTGTAGCTATAATCTTTGCTCTATGAAAAACAGGAAGCATCTGCATACAAGAAATGTATATAAATCAGAGAAACAGAGAGAGTCAGTGGAGAGAAGACATAAAATCTGTCTATATCCTTTGTCTTCTACCCCAGGCTTTGCACATACTAAAATTTCTGATATTGCTTGCAATGGAAGCTGTAACTCCTTCTAGCCATTTTTTATTGCTTATAATAAAAAGATGTATACTTTTACTCTAAGTGTTAGAGTCTGATTGATCAATGCGAGGTCCATCTTATATCTTTGAGGTGCAACACGGCAGCACAATCTAAAAATCCTCAAGATCGCCTTCTCTTCTGGTCTCCTCAGTCAAGTGAATAGCGGAGAAACAAAGATATTTGTATACCAGGAATGAGAAAAGGGGACAACTTGATGGGGAGGTGGGCGGGTTGTGAAGACTGATTCCTGCTGTTCCCGGAGATCACCTGTTACAGGTGAGCAACTATGCTATCTCCAAGAACAAGCAGGAAGTCAGTCTTCACATATGGAACTCCCTAGCCTAAGACACCGAGCGAGAGAAGAATCCCGGTGCAGCTAGAGGATGCAGCAGGGATCAGACAGACTCAGCTTGTTCAGATGGGTGAGATAGTCAGATGGGCAGTGGGCAAGTTGTCTAAATTTGAAAAAAAAGTTATGCAGAACAGCTTGTCCGAATTGAGCATCAGCTCTGGAGTCTTTGTCCAGGCAATAGTGCGCTGTGAAGGTATGCAGGGAAGACCATGTCACCGCTTGGCAAATCTTTGAGATAGGGACAGGCCAGAGATTAGGTACAATAGTAGCCATGGCTCTGATATTATGGCTGTCACACAGTGTGAAAGAGACAGCCCAGCCTGCGAATAAGCGAAGGATATGCAATCTGCTAGTCAGTTCAAAAGTGTTCTTTTTGGATACTGGTATCCCTAGGTGACTTTGGTCAAAAGAGATAAATAAAGGATTGGCGATAGTCCTTAGTACGGTCTAGATAAAATGTCAACACCCTCTTGCAATCTAGGGTATGAAGTCTGGCCTCAGCCGGGGAGATGTGAGGCCTTGGAAAGAATGTTGGCAGCAAGACAGATTGCCTCCTTCCACCTGAACCAACGACCTTCGGCAAGAACTTAGGATGTGTGTGAAGGACCGCCTTGTCATAGTGAAAAGTGGTATAGGGAGCATAGCTCACCAAAGCTTGTAGTTAAACTGACTCTTCGAGCTGAAGTGACTACTATGAGAAAAAGAAGCTTCCATGTTACAAACTTTAAAAGGAGCTGAAACCATTGGTTCAAAAGGGCTACGCATGAGCTGTGTAAGAACATCATTTAGATCCCATGGTGCAGGAGGTGGACGGAAAAGCAGCTTGGTCAGGAGAACACCACACATAAATCTGGCTACTAAGGGGTGTGCCAAGATGGGGCGGTTCTCTAAAGTATGATGGGAGGCTACAATGGCGGATAAATGTACTTGCACCAAGTTGGTCTTAAAGCCAGAGGAGGACAAATTGAGCAGGTATTGGAGTAAGCCCGAATAGGACATGTGAAAGGATCTAGTGTTTTATGAGAACACCAAATGGAAAACCTGTGTCATTTAAAAGCATAAGAACATCTGGTTGAATCTTTTCTTGAAGAAAGATCTCCAAGAGGATGAATTGCAGGTGCTCCTAAATGCGAGAGGACAAAGCACTCAGCCTCCTTGCTGTCAAGCGGAGTGTCTTGAGGCTGGGGTGCAGAAGGATCCCCCCAGTTCCTGAGAGAGTAGGATTGGTGAATAACCGAGCCTGAGGAGAGATGCTTGAGGAAGTTGAAGAAGCAGAGGAAACCACAGTTGTCTGGGCCAGTAAGGGGCAATGAGAATCATTTGTCCCCAGTCAGCCTGGAGTTTGAAGAGTGTTTTTGCTACGAGTGAAGGGACGCATCCGACATCTCCCTGTAAGGGGAAGGAATCCTCAAGCAGAAACAAGGTAGTTGAACAATGAGGGGAGAAGCAAAGACGCTGAGTAGTAGCATCCCCCAGAGGTGGAACAAGTATTATGCTACTTGAGGTCCCAGCATCCACTCGTGTGGATGGAGGATCCGGCTTAGTCTGTTGTCCAAGTGATTCTCTACTTCTGGAAAGTATGCTGCATAAAGGTGAATTCCTTGAGGAATTGCCCAGTTCCAAAAGCGAATGGCTTCCATATATAGGGCCTGAGAGCCTGTTCCCCCTTACTTGTTTATATAAAACACAGCTACCTGGTTGCTCATCTGTATGAGAAGAGACTGTCCCCATAAGTTGGCGAGAGAAGACCGATGGGATTGAAGATCGCCCTGAGTTCTAGGAGATTGATCTGGAGAAGCGCTTCTTGAGTAGACCAAAGGCCTCGTGTTGTAAGGTCATTGAGATGGGCTCCCCAGCTTAGTTCTGATGCATCGGTCGTTAGGGTATACTGCGGAGCAGACTTCTGAAAAGGTGTCCCTACAATCAGGTTCTTTGGTGTGCAACACCAATGAAAGGCTGTTTTCATTTGCGGAGTGATGTTGATGAGGTCGGATAGGCAACCTGTGGACTGCTTCCATTGTTGTGAGAGAGTCCACTGCCCGATCCTCATGTTGATATGGATGTGGGGCACGACATGGATTGTGGAAGCCATGTGGCTTAAGAAGCATAGAAATGTTCTGGTCATAAATTATGATGTTGCTGAACCTGTGTGGCCAAGACAATGAGACAGAGGCATCTGTCCTCTGGCAGGAATGCCCTGCTTCTTACTGTGTCTAATCGAGCTCCTATGAACTCTAGGTCCTGGGTTGGCATGGGATGTGATTTTAGATAAATTATCACGAAATCTAACTCCTGGAGGGCATGAATGGTTTGATTTAGTGCGGAAGTGACTGCTGAAGCGGTATCTACCCTTAGCAGCCAATCTAAGTAGGGGAATAGAAAGATCCCCAAAGTTCAAATGTAGGCTGCGACAACGGCCAAACACTTTGTGAAGACTCTGGGTGCTGAGGCCAGTCCAAATGGGAGGATTCTGTACTGGCAGTGGTTGTTCTGAAAAACGAACCTGAGAAACTTACTGTAATCTGAGTGGATCAGGATGTGTATATAAGCATCTTTTAGATCTAGATAGCATAGCCAATCGTCTTGTTGGAGGTATGGCAGAAGAGTGCCTAGAGAAATCATTTTGAATTTCTTCTTGACGAGAAATTTGTTGAGATTTTGGAGATCTAATATAGGTCTGTGACGACCTGTCTTTTTCTGGAATTAGGCAGTATCGGAGTAAAATCACAGCCCCTGCTGAGATGGCGGAATCTCCTCTATAGCCCCTTGTCTCAGCAGTGAGAGAATTTCCTGCTGAAGCAAGGAGGAATGAAGGAGATACAAGGAGGAAGTGAGTGGAAGGAAGATCCTGAAATTTCAGCTGTAGGCCCTGAATGACTAGATGTAAAGTCCAGGGCTCAGAAGTGATGTTGATACAATGGTGTGCAAAATGCACCAGTCTTCCTATGGATCAGAGGAGGAAGAGGAAAGATTATGGGAGAATTGGCCAAAAAAACCTGAGGAGTTGAGTAGTAGCTATAGGCTGTGGTTTGGAAACCTTGGGCTTCCTGACCTGTTTCTGGCCCTGCTGTCCGTTGCTGTTGTGGGCACAGTAGCCAGAATAGGAATGATATGGAGGATACAACCTTTTCTTTTTAGGGAAGAAAAAAGGTTTCTTAGTGGTAGTCTTCTTAGAAGAGTCTGCTGTCTTCCTTGAAAGCCTCTTCATGGTGAAGTCATCAGTTTCTATCTCACCGGCCTTCTCCCTCCACCTCTGACCAAAGAGGTTTTCACCATTACAGGGTGCGTTGATTAATTTATTTATTAATTTATTTTTTTATTTATTTACATTCTCTTATATACCGCGCTATTCTGCATCAGTGCGGTTTACATTGAACAAACTGAAATTACATTGAACAGGGCATTATAACTTGGAGATAACTATTTTACAGGGAACATGGGCTATGGAGGGTTAAGTGGCTTGCCCAAGACCACAAGGAGCACCTGTGGGACTAGAAACCCCTGTCCTTCCAGCCCAAGGTTGCTGTCCTCTAGTGGGATTTGAACCCCCGACCTTCCGGCCTGAAGTACCTTGCCCCAACCACTAGGCCACTCCTCCACTTGTCCTGGACTCACTGATCCAGGTCAGATGCTTGGAGCCATGCCATTCTCCTAGCCCCAATGCAGGCTGCAGCAGATCTGCTATTGGCCTCAAATGCATGGACTGCTGCTCTTGTTAAAAACTTTGATGTATTCTGGGCACGTGTTACCAAGACCTGATGAGCCGCCTGCTTGTCAGGGGGCAGCAGGGTGGTAAACTCCTGACAAGTCTCTTGAGACATCTTTGAGAAACATGCCCATATAGAGCATATAGGAGTCTATCCTAGAGGCTAGCATGGTAGCTTGGAATGCCTTCCTTCCAAATGCATCCAGGGTCCTGGCCACTCTCCCAGGGAGCACAGAGGAGAGATTTTTGTGGCTTTTTATACTCCTCATGGCAGACTCCACAACCATGGAGTGATGGAGGAATTGTGGCTTCCTGAAACCTGGGGAGGGAGGGATTCTATAAAAGGGTATTGAGCCTCTTACTCGCCGCAGGGGTTGACATTGGGGCCTCCCATATCCGAGCCATTTGATTCTTTAAGATGTTATGTACTGGGAGGGTAACAGCCTCCTTCGGTGCCAATGGGTACTGGAGAAAATCGAGCTCCTCAGCTCTCGGTTCCATTTCTGTAGCCACTGAAATAATCGAGAGCTGCCACCATGTCCCTAATAAAATCTTGAAAGGACATGTTGCTGGGCAGCGAACATCAACGTTCATAAAAGGTGACTATGAATCCGACAGTACCTCCCCATGGGGTATCAGAATCTATGGATTTCACCTCAGAGGCCTCTTCGGAATCGGAGCCTGGAAGGAAGTCAAAATAATCCTTATGAGATGTTTGATACCTTCGCTGCTCAGAGATTCGCTGTTTCGATGTAGAGGGCATCGGACACGGTGGTGCCGAGGGCCTTGGTATCAGCTGCTCCGTTGAGCTATGCAAGGCAGGGGATGCCTGTGTAAGCGTGCTGAGCTCTGTGGCAGTCATCGGCATTGGTGAAACTGGTGTTGGCTGTGGAGCACTCAATGTCAATCCGTGTTACTGCAGCTAAGAGTTTAGTGATACTGCGCTCAATGGTGATGACAGAGTCATACAATGACAGTACTGGGGAGGAGTGGCTCCAGACAGTTGTGTGGTCCACAACTCCCAATGTTGGTATCGGGGATTCCACCGAATACTGGACCTTGTGGGCATCCCTGAACCCCTGTGTGGCTTTGGAAGGTGACACCTCCCACTGGGGTTGCTTCGATGGATAATCTGCATCGGAATGTGATGAATGACGGTGCCAATGCCTATACGCTGTATCCGAAGCAGACGCCGACCTGAAGTCGAGGACCTCAATGCCGAGGCAGATGTCTTCTTTTTCTCAAGCACTGGTGACTCCGAGCAATGCTTTTCCTTTGCCGGTGAGGACTTATGATGCAACGGAAGACTTTCAAGAAGTTGATGCCCCTGAGGAGTACACCGAAGGAGCTGAGTCTGTAGCAAACAGCTTAGCCTTCTGTTTGTCCCAGTTCTTTCTACCTTGAGAAGTCATGTGGCGACATCTTGGTCTGGACCTAAACATTTTAGGCACTAAAAATGCTCTTCAGTGATAGAAATTGCGCTGGAACACTTGGGAGCATTTTTTGAAACCACTCTGGGGCTTCTCCATATTAGGGAATAATACAGAGGCAAAAAAAAAAACAAAACTGAACTGGGCAGTGGTGCCCAATGAGGCCATAGGCCTCAAACAAAGTTTGTGAGAAAACTGAAAATAAGTCAAAATAATGTAAAATTTAAAAAAAAAAAAAAGGGGGGGGGCGGGGGGAACCAGAATCGATGGGAAGTCGAGTCGGTCAACGGGAAGGCAACCTAAATACTTTGACGGAACTAGCGAAAAAATTATTGAAATCTCTAGACGCAGCTGACAGCGACAAGGTTCCGATGGATCCGCGGAACAAAGACTGAGGAGACCAGAAGGGAAGGCGGGAAGCTAGCCTTTCCATAATGAAGAAGCTCCCAAAAGCATTCCTATTGAATGCTGGGGAGTATTCCCGCGCCGGGCTCTGTCAGAGCAGACATCACCCATTTGTGAAGACTGACTTCCTGCTTGTTCTTGGAGAAAGCACAGTTACTTACCTGTAACAGGTGATCTCTGGGAACAGCAGGAATTAGTCCTCACATATGGGTACGTCGGAACCGACGGAGCCTGCGCGGGAAAGCTCCCCAGCTTTTCAGATGAAAAGCTTTTGGGGCTTCCCACAGCGCATGCGCGCTGCCTTCCCGCCTTCCTGACCAGCTCTCCTCAGTTCGAGTTTATAGCTGAGACAATAGAGAGAGAGGAAAGGAAGATAGATAGAGATACAACTCCTAGGGGAGGTGGGTGGGTTGTGAGGACTAATTCCTGCTGTTCCCAGAGATCACCTGTTACAGGTAAGTAACTGTGCTATCTCCAGGAACAAGCAGGAATAAGTCCTCACATATGGGGACTCCCTAGCTAAGATGCCTGGGAGATCCCCCTCCAAGGGTAAACCATCTTCGTATGGATCTCAGGCATCCATCCAGGGAAGGTGGGCAGGAGTTGTTCAAGTATGGAACAGGTGTTTGAGGACAGCCTGACCAAACAAGGCATCCCGGCGGGAGTCCTTGTCTAAACAGTAATGGGCTGTGAAGGTATGAACCGAGGCCCAAGTGGCTGCTCGACAGATCTGATCTATGGATACAGAGTGAAGATGAGCCATAGAAGTAGCCATGGCTCTCACATTGTGAGCTGTGACATGGCCTTCCAGAGAAATGTTCTTACTCTGGTAAGCAAAAGAAATACACTGAGCAATCCAATTGGAAAGTGTACGTTTGGAGACTGGAAGTCCCAAATGAGAAGGATCAAAAGCCACATAAAGTTGGGAAGACTTTTGATGTGGCTGAGTCCTGTTGAGGTAAAAGGCGAGAGCTCTTTTACAATCAAAGGTATGAAGGTTCCTCTCTGCACTGGATGCATGAGGAGCCGGGAAAAAAACAGGTAGATATACCTCTTGATTAAGATGAAAAGGCGAGACCACTTTAGGCATAAAGTGGGGATTCGTCCTAAGGACCACCTTATCATGATGGAATCTGGTATAAAATGGATTAACCACCAAAGCCTGCAGTTCACTGATGCGGCGAGCCGAAGTGACTGAAATAAGGAAAAGAACCTTCCAGGAAAGAAATTTCAGGGAGGTAGATACCAATGGTTCAAAAGGTGGTTGCATAAGTTGACCCAGAACTAGATTCAAGTCCCATGCTACCGGAGGTCGTCGGATGGGAGGCTTAGTGAGGGTCAGGCCTCTCATGAATCTTGCAATAAGAGGATGAGAGGAGACAGGTTGTCCATTTATAGGTTTTAAGGATGCTGCAATAGCACTTAAATGGACTCGTACTGAATTCGTCTTGAGGCCTGCATTGGAAAGATGCAGGAGATAGTCCAGTAGAGAATTTAAAGGAAGTGCTAGAGGGTCAAGACCCTGTTGAGCACACCAAATGGAAAAACGTTTCCATTTGAAAGCATAGGAACGCCTGGTAGAGGGTTTCCTAGAGGCATGAAGGATATCTTGCACTGGTTGAGAAAGATTAAACTCATGAAGGCTTAAGCCTTCAGTAACCAAGCTCGGAGATGTAGGGACTTGGGATTTGGGTGCCACAAAGTCCCCTTCTCCTGAGACAGAAGGTCTGGTGCAGCTCCCAGGTCCAGGGAGGAGCCCTGGGAGAGCTGTAGAAGTAGAGGGAACCACACTTGACGTGGCCAGCGTGGAGCGATGAAGATCATAGATCCGTGATCCCTCTGAAGTTTGAACAGAGTCTTGGGAATCAAAGGAATGGGTGGAAAAGCATACAGGAATTCCTGACCCCAATACAGGAGAAAGGCATCGCTGGCCTGAGCTCCCTGACACGGAGTCCTGGAACAGAACCGGGGAAGTTTGGCATTCCACGGACTTGCAAAGAGGTCTATGTCCGGGGTCCCCCATTCCTGAAAGATTCTGCGTATCTGGTCCATATGCAGGGACCATTCGTGTGGAAGCAGAACTCGACTGAGTCTGTCTGCCCGAGAGTTTTGAACTCCTGGAAGATATACTGCCAGAAGATGAATTTGATGCTCTCTGGCGAAGGCTCATAATCTGAGAGCTTCGTTGCAAAGCGACAGAGAGCCCGTCCCTCCTTGTTTGTTGACATAGAACATGGCTACCTGATTGTCTGTCTGAACTAGGACAGTCAGGTTGACAAGGAGGGTGTGGAAGACTGTGAGGGCAAGGAAGATTGCTCGCAGTTCCAGAAGGTTGATGGGAAGGGTGGTCTCCTGGGGAGACCAGGTGCCCTGAGTGGAGAGGTGTTGGAGATGAGCTCCCCACCCTGTTTGGGAGGCATCTGTTGTGAGGGTTGCTTGGGGCAACGAAGGTTGGAAGGGGGTCCCCAACAACAGATTTTTGGAGGATGTCCACCACTGGAGAGACCAAAACAGACGTTTTGAGGTGAGTACTTGGTCTAAGAGCAGTCCCGATGCTTGAGACCACTGGGTGGCCAAAGTCCATTGAGCTGCCCTCATATGAAGACGAGTGTAGGGCACCACATGGACCGTGGAGGCCATGTGGCCCAGACGTTGCAGCATTTCCTTGGCTGACAAGTGACTTCTGGACTGAGCCTGGGAGGCCAAGCTTATTAGCCTTTGGCCTCGGACCAAAGGGAGGTAGGCCCTTGCAGTGGTGGAGTCCAATTGGGCTATGAATTCCAGGGACTGAGTAGGGATGAGTTGGGACTTGGGAATGTTTACCACAAGTCCCAGATATTGAAGAATACGCCTTGTGCGGTCCAGGGAAATCTGGGCTTCTGACTGAGATGGAGCTCGGATGAGCCAGTCGTCCAGATATGGGAACACGAAGATTCCATGCCTCTTAGAAATGCGGCTACGACTGCCATGCATTTGGTGAATACTCTTGGAGCAGAGGCTAGACCGAAGGGAAGTACTCTGTATTGGAAATGTTTTCCCTGGAACAGAAAGCGAAGATATTTTCTGTGGGATGGATGGATGAGTATATGAGTGTACGCATCCTTGAGATCTAGAGAACAAAGCCAATCCTGACTCTGAAGGTATGGAAGGAGAATGCCCAGAGAGCATTTTGAATTTCTCCTTGAATAGAAACTTGTTCAATTCTCTCAGATCTAGAATAGGTCTGAAGCCCCCTGTCTTCTTTGTTATGAGAAAATAAGGGGAGTAGAAACCTAACCCCTGTTGAGGAAGAGAAACCTCTTCTATTGCCCCTTGGGCAAGGAGAGAAGAGACTTCCTGACCCAACAGGGTCAGAAGAGATGGGGGAGAACTGAATTGCCTCACCATGGTATGGGGAGGAAGGCTGGAAAAATGAAGTTTGTAGCCCTCCCTGATGATAGAGAGAGGGTCCATTGCTCTGAATTGATTTGTTCCCATCTGGGAGCAAAGTGAGCTAGCCTTCCAGGAATGGTGAGGGGCTCTGGTTGTTCTAGAGCCAGAAACGGTAAGTTCTCTAGGGGCAAGTCAAAACCCCTGAGGGGGTTGAGCCTGCTGGGGGTGCAGCAGACACTGCAGGCTTTGACTTTACTTGCTTAGATTGCTGACGCTTGGCAGCAAAGCGAGGCTGAGCAGATTGTTGGCCAGTATTTGTGGAAAATCTGGCCTTCTTGTAGTAAGGCCTTTTAAAAGGCTTCTTTTTGGCAGGAGTAGAAGTAGACTTAGAAAGTCTATCTAAAGTGGCATTTTCTGCGTCCATTTGAGCAGCTTTAATTTGCCAGTCCTCACCAAATAAGTTCTCACCTGTACAGGGCAGATTCCTGAGGCCATCTACAACCCAGGGTTCTAGGTCAGAAGCCTGGAGCCAAGCAAGACGTCGGGCTGCAATAGCAATTCCCGAAGCCCTGCCAGCAACCTCAAAGGAATCAAAGACTGCCCTGTTGGAAAACTTGGAGACCTCTGAAAGTTGTGTCACCACAGAAATGAAGTCCGCCTTTTTATCCTCAGGGATAAAGGGGGCAAACTGCCGTACCTTTAGGGCAAGTTCTCTGAGAAACATGCCCATATAAAGGCTATAAGAATTGATCCTGGCTATAAGCATACTAGCCTGGAAAATCTTTCTACCAAAAGAGTCAAGGGTCTTACATTCTCGCCCTGGAGGGGTAGAAGAGTGTCTTTTAGGACTCTTTATCTTCTTCATGGCAGACTTCACCACAATGGAGTGGTGAGGTAGCTGAGTTTTTTGAAACCCAGGAGAAGAAGGGACCCGATACATGGTGTCCAACCTACGGGAATGGGGAGACAGTGTTAGAGGAGTCTCCCACAAATCCATCAAGTGTTCTTGAAGGATTTCATGGATAGGCAGAGTAACTGCCTCTTTAGGAGCTTTAGAGTATCCTAAAATATCCAAGTTTTTTGACCTGGGTTCCTTTTCAGAAGATGTAGCAATAGAAAGTCCTTTAGCTACATCAACAATGAAATCCTGAAAGGATAAATCCTCTGGAGGAGACATCCTCCTCTTTGGAGAAGAGGGCTCCTCAGGAAGATCAAGCTCAGCAGAGTCATCAGAGGAATTGAACTCATCAGAAGAATCTGAGTATTCTCTCTGTGCTTGCAATGCACGATACGCGTACCGATCGATATCGACATCGGGCGTATCGGGCATGGGATCGGTATCGGGCGAAAGCCTGAATCCGGTATGCGGAACCGATCGACGCTTGGAAGTCGATGGTCTCGGTTCCGGTGTGGATACCGGAACCCGAGTCGGTACCGATGGAATTGGTACCGAGGGCGTCGCAGCCTTAATGAAAGCCAGAACGGCCTGCTGCATGGTCTGGACAGTATTGCCCATGGACGCCACTGCTGCCTGGATGTCGGTACCGGTATCGACCGGTACCCCAGAGCAGTCTAACAGGTGATCAGTCGAGGCCGTGCCATCGATGTCAACCTGTAACCCCATAGGTGCTTTGGAGGCCGGAGCCTCCCGCCGGGGATTTTTGGCCTGGGCAGAATCCTCGAACTCAAGATTGAGAGCCTCTCGATCTTTTGAAAGAGATTTGCTTTTAGAGGATTTGCCCACAGAAAGTTTGGTTACCTGAGATCCATCCGGAGAGGAAGACCTGGAGGACTGTGATGCTGGATTATCTGAAGCAAACAGCACATGGAACCTGTTGGCCCGGTTCTGCAATCCACGTTTAGACATCTGGGAGCAGGATGGGCAGTCCGGTATGGAGTGGTCAGGTCCCAAACATTTAAGACACCATTCATGGGTGTCTGTGACAGAAATGACAGCACTGCACTTGGTACACGTTTTGAAACCAGGGGCTGGCTTCTCCACGAGGAGAATTTGAGTAGGCCTGAAGGCCTAACAAAAGTTACCAAGCTGTGCTGAAGAAAATAAAAAAAATTTTTTTTTTTTTTTTTTTTAAGAAAGAAAGAGAGACCGGCGGTACCGGTTTCGGTATGGGGAAGGCAGGTACGCGGTCTAAAGAAACAAATAAAATTAACAATTTCTTCAGCGGTGACAGGAACACGACCTGCTGGCTCCGCGGAAAAAGAGAAACTGAGGAGAGCTGATCAGGAAGGCGGGAAGGCAGCGCGCATGCGCTGTGGGAAGCCCCAAAAGCTTTTCATCTGAAAAGCTGGGGAGCTTCCCCGCGCAGGCTCCGTCTGTTCCGACGTACCCATATGTGAGGACTTATTCCTGCTTGTTCCTGGAGATAGAATATTATCTGGTGAGTAAAATGTCACCTTCCATATTGTCCTACTAGACCAGTCCAGATAACTGGGATGTACCAAAGCTATGCTTCCACTGGGATGGAAGAAGACACAGCAGCTTGCAAAATCTTGGAGCCAAAGGCTGTGTCTGCCCGAGCGTGGACATCCAAGCAGTAAGTTTTGACAAAAGTGGAAGGTCATGCCCATGTTGCCACCTGACAAATGTCTGAAGGGGCTACCAAACTACGCTCCACCCATGGTGAGGCTTGAGCTAGAGTAGAATGTGCATGCAAACCCTCCAGAAACAGCTGGTTTTATAACAAATACACCGAGGCAATGGTCTCCTTGATCCAGTGCCCTAATGAGACTTGGCAACCATGTCACCACTGTGCAGGCCAGCAAAATGCACAAAAAGATGGTCTGACTTACGAAAGGAAGTCATAACCTCCAAGTATCAGAAAAGCACCCTCCGCACATCCACAAGGCTAAGATTCCTATCTTTCCCGTGACACTACTCCTTAGAAAAGGAGCGTAGACAAACCACTTGGTTGACATCAACAGGAGATATCACCTTGGATGAAAAGGAAGCCACAGACTGAGTGGAGCAGGCTTCCACCGAAAAAGATATGGATATGGATCCCAGCAAGACAGAGCCCACAGCTTGGAATTCCGCCTTGCCAAACAAATCATGACCAAGAAAAACAAGCAAACAGTCTTGAGAATCAAATCCTTCAGAGTAGCTCGCTTCAAAGTCTCAAAGGGCTCTGACATCAGGGCCCTGGGCACCAGGCAGAGATCCCAGAAGAAACAAATGACTGGAGGGGAGGATGCAGACGCTGAACCTCTTGAAGTAAACGCTCCTCAAGCCCATACATCATACACTCCTAGTCTGAATACCTGCAACCACACCTTAACCGCCTCCATACTTAACTTACTCTGAGAAGCTCGTGCTGTGCACGTAACCATGTATATAGTTACATTAACTGGCCTGTATATAGTTATTGTTCTCCCTGTTCTCCCTGTTAAGAAACTTATTCATTGTTCTCCCTGTTCTCCCTGTTAAGAAACTTGTTCATTGTACATCCGAGTTATTTTTACCTGTTTATTGTAAGCACAAATCACTAAACTGAGATGTGTAGATTCAATGTTTTATTGTAAACCGCACTGATCTTAAATAGCGCGGTATAAAAGAAAATGTAATAAATAAAATAAATAAATAAAAGACTCTCCAGCCACCGGACCTCTGAAACGGGACAGAGCTGCCACTTAGAGTTCCAAGGAACTAAGGGAAAGACCCTTTTCCAGACTTCCTGCAGAAAGGCCAACAAAGCCGCCACCTTAGGAACAAGCTGTTGTGTGCCACACCAAGGCTCAAAGAGGTAGCAGGCTCGCATGTATGCCAGGCTAGTAGAACCCTTCTGGAATTTGAGCGGAGCAGAAAGTACTGCAGGAAAAATAGCCCTTACGTGTCAGCTGGAGACCTTTCAAGAACCAAGCCGTAACTGAGAAGGAAGCCTGGCTATCCAAGACAAACAGCTCCTGATGCAACTGGCCCCAGAATGGGGCAGATGCGGTTCCTGCAAGAACCCCCTCTTCAGGTCCCTGAACCACACTCTCCTCAGCCAATCTGGTACCACCAGAACAATCCAGCCCTTGGTGCTTTATGCGCCACAGCACATGCCCCAACAGCAGCCATGGAGGAAGCACATACAGCAGGCACTGCCGTGGCCAGGACTGAACCAGGGCGACAACACCCTTTGACCCAGTTTCCATGCAGTGACTGAAGAAATGGCACACTTTAGTAATGGATTAGGATGCCATCAATTCCATCACGAGACGGCCACAATGGCGGAAAAATCATCCGAAATGCCTCCTGACTCAACTTCCACTCTATGGGCTCAAGAGAGTGAAGACTAAGGAAGAGTGCTTCTACACTGACCACCCCTGCAATGTGCCAAGCCAATGGAGTTAGGAGGTTCATTTCCGCCCAAGCAAAACCAGAGAGCCATCCACAGGGCCATTCTGTCACACTTCTTGCCACCTTGGTGATTGACAAATGCTACTACCATGGTGTTGTCCAAGAACACTCACACCACCTTGCCCCTGACCAAGAGTCGGAACACAAGAAAGCCAGCCAGATGGCTAGACCAGCCTCCTATGAGCACACAGCCATGGCACTATCTTGATTGCCACTGCCATCAAGCCAAGAAGCTGTAGATATTCCCAAACCCTGGGAACCTATTGAGAACAGAACATCTCAAGTTGTTCCAACAATCTCTGTACTCTCTCCTCCGGCAGGAAGACTCTGCCCACTCAAGCACTGAACAGTGCGCTCCCAGGAATTCCAGGGACTGGGAAGGCTCCAATTGTCGCTTTCCCTCTGATTGAGCACCCAGCTGAGACCTTTCAGAAGGACACCACTCAGACCAAAACCAAAAGATGCCTCCGACAGAGAATGGGCTCAGATGAGCCCGTCATCCAGAAATGGGCAAAAACATCCTTAGCACTGTAGAACAACCACCACCACTGTCATGAATTTGGAAAGCGTTCTTGGGGGGGGGGAGGGGGGGAGGGGGGGCAGTGGAGAGGCCTAATGGAGGGCGGCAAACTTAAGGTGCGAGCCAAGCACAGCAAAAACGAAGAAATCCCTGCTGATCCTCCCAGATCGGAATATGAAAATAAGCTTCGGCCAAAGCCAGAGAAGCTAGGAACTTCCTTCGGTGCATCACTAAAATTACCGATCTCAGAGATTTCATTCAGAAGTGTTACACGTGCAAATCAACATTGACTCACTTGAGGTCATGTATTGGTCGGAAGGAGTCAGCCTTCTCTGGTACCTCGAAATAAATGGAACATCTGCCCTTGCCCAGCTCAATTGGGGGCACTGGCACCACAGCAGTAACTTGTCCAACATGACCTGTGCGGTAGCTCTTTTGTCTGCTGAACCGAATGGAGAGAGGACAAATGTCTCTGGGATTGGCTGCTTGCAGTCCAGGACATAGCCGCTTTGAATGGTGTCTAGCACCCAACGATTCTTGGTGACATCCAGGGACAGGCCCCCAAACCTTCATTGTTTTGAATGGGTGAAGGGGACAGACCCTGGGCCCACAAGCCCCCAAAAAAAGACTGATTATGGGTCAGAAATCCAGAAGAGGAGTAAGACTTTCCAGGACAACAACAATGGGAGCCCCTAGACCCTCAAAAGTCAGTTCAGTGTTCACGCAAGGAACAAACAGATGCTAGAGAGAGGAGCAGCTTTGTACGTTTCCCAGGCTCTTTTGGCTTATCTTCTAGAAGGCGATAAAGCTTGGTCTCACCCAAGACATTCACCAACCTTTCCAAAGCAATCCTAAAAGGAGCTTCTCCTCAAGGCCAGTTGAGTTAGCGGGGCTTTGGAGGATGTGTCCGCTGCCCTGTGGCGGAGCCAAATCCAAACACTTCATCACAGCTGACAGGACAATATCACTAGCTGCCAAGTGGACTAGAAAATACATGTCATCACAAGGAAGGCCGAAACAGACTCCAAAAGAGGGATAGTATTAACTAGTGGGAGAGACCGAATCAAAAGGAGCAGTGCTTGAGACATCAGGCCTGCACATTCTGCCAACTAGAGAATAGCAACTGCCAAGGCGAACTGGCTCTTCAGCTGAGAGTCCACCTTTCTATTCAGAGCATCTTTTAAAGCTGATCCGCCTTCCACAGGAGTGGAGACCCACTTTGTGACCACCATGCCTGCGCATTCACCTTGGGCGTGCTGGACCACATGACTCCTCCTCCTATGGAAGAGCATACATCCTTTTACATACCTTCAACTCCTTAGGTGGGGAATCGGGAAAGACCCATTCCGACCTCAATATGTACTCTATAATCTCCAAAAACAGGAAGACTAATTCCACACCACCTGTAGAAGCGTCAACCAAATACCAGGTGGATGAAACGCGAGCAATCAATGCCACCAGTTCTCGCTTCCAGAACAGGCAGATAATCCAAGCCTCCACATGATCCTCTGAAGGTGAAAGGACTTCTTCCTCCGCATCAGACTCCTGAACTAAGACATCAGAACCAGCATTCAAGTTCAAGTCTCAGACAGACCCCTGCCGATCCAAATCTCCAGAATGCAACCTCTGTCTGGGTCACTTAGGAGGCACTCAAGCTGGGCTTCTACACTCTGCCTGTCCAGAGGCTGAGTTTCTGTGCCAAAAAGACCAGGCTTGCTGCAGAAGGAAAAGAATTCCAGGGAGAACAATCTGGATTCCGGAGAGCTCCCCTCCCCGAGAATGATCCCCAATCAAAAGGGGAACACAGCTGTAACCAAACCCTCTGAAGGCGGTGAGCAGTCAGAAGTTCAGTCACCAGAACCTTTGGCCGAGCTATTATACTTACTCAGAGCTCCATCAGTCGCCTCCTACCTTCAGGCGTAAAATGCTGGGCCAACCAAATTCCCTCTGTGGAAGAAGGGAAAACGGGCACACCAGTGATGTTAGAGGCCGCCATGCAAGATAAATCCAGTGATGAGGCTCCTCGCTTGCCCCTGGTCAAACAATGCTTCCTGGAAAATGGCATAAAGAGTTTAAGGCAAAGCAAACACTTGTGCGCACTAAGGCCGTGTGCGCTAATGGAGCACGTACAGAAGCACATGTTATGGACGCTTGAGCAGAAAAGCGTGTAGTAGCCGCTTAGGCAGAACATGCGCTGGGACTGCTTGGGCACTAGGCATGCTAAATCAGAAATCGCGAACAGCACACATTGGAAAAGGGTAGGAAGCCCCGATGCCAAGCCAACTGTCACCAACAGTCCACCCCAATTTATGCCCCAACACAGACGAGTTCAGGAGGCCCCAAAAAGGACAATGACAGAGGTCAAGCTTTGGTACTCACCCCCTGGTAGTCCCAGGGAGGGCAAACCATGCCAGGCTCAGTGCTACTCCCCAGACACTGGGTTTTTTTTTTGTTTTTTAAAGAAAAAAAAAAAAGTTTTCAGTCACATACTTCTGAGCCATCTTCAGTCTTTGGGGGACAGCAGGGGGAGACAGAGGAGGAGGGAGAGGGCTTTGAGGTTGTGAGGCAGTTTAAATCTTCCAATTTTCTTGTTGCTCAACAGCCCCTTAACAGGATAGAAGCGTAGAACTGAACCATTTTCCCTCCTCCTATGGCTACCAAAAAGACCACAGTCCAGTGGAGACTTCCACATTGTGCTCAAGTGACAGGGGCTCAGGCTGACAGAGGCATGGGAGTGATGTCATTGAAACCTAGGCATTTCATTGGCTCTCTGTCTCCACTCATCTGCTGGTAGGGGAACACAACTCACTTATCTGGACTGGTCTAGCAGGATGATATTTTAACTATTTCCATAACACTACTTTGTTGTTAAGTGCCATTGAATTGGTGTCGACTCATAGCGGCCCTCTGGATGGTTAGGTGGCTTTATATGAGCCATTCAAGCTCCAAATCGTTCCAGGAGCGTGACTAGGTTGAAAGGTACTAACTCAGGAGTATGTTTACTGAAATATGGTTGTTTACCACACATTAAGCCAAAAAACATAGTGTGGGGGTGCACAGGACCCATGATAATGAATGGGAATATGCTCTGCATGTCCATATGCAGTTAGCATGGGTCCAGAGCCACCCCTGCACTAAACCATTTGAGGTGTTAGTAAATGCACTTGTGCTAAATAGAAAATGTGCACACTAACTGCACTTTGCAGTGAACACCCATTCTCCGCCCATGACCTATTCAGCCTCCACCCAAACTCAGGCCAAATGATTAGTGTTGAATTTTTACTGCAGCCACTTTAACACATGCCTTAGCTGGCTAGTGCTAATTTTTAGTCAGCTAGCTAAATGGAATAAGTAGCAGCCTAGTGGTTGGAGCACTGGCTTGGGAACCAAGAGACCAGGGTTTGATTCCCACTACCACTCTTTGTAGTCTTGGGCAAGTCACTTAACCATCCATTGCCTCAGAAGAATCCAAGTTATCAATGCCCCTGTTTAATGTACATTACCAAGTTTAAGTTACAATGTTAACCACTTTGAATAAAATGATAAAACCGTATAAAAAAAACCTGTTAAATAAATTTGGCAACTAGCGCTATGTGCAGAGATAGTCAGCTAGATTTAAAACGCTATTGATAACTGTTCCCAATGAACTAATATTTCAGAGAATGCATAAAATTATACAGATAATTTGTCCATATAATCTTATGCATTAGTATGATCACAATGTGCATTTGTCCGAATACTGAAAATGACTAAAAAACTTTATACGAGGAGCTTATCTGTATAAAATTGCCTCTGCTAATTCTGCATTCAGGCTTGAACACAATTTCAAGGACAGCACCTGAATTTCAACACACTCTCCATATGACTTCTGGCCTCACTCCCAGACAGCCCTTAAATCCCACCACATTTTAAAAAGATACTTTGCTGTACAGACAAAATGTATTTTGTTAAAGTTTATCCACTGATCATGATGGATTTTTTTCCATTTTTAAAAAAGCCGTTATGTAAGTAGCAATTGATGCTGGCTGCTTAAGGGCTTATGGATGTTGATTCCAATATTTTCTGCATCTCTCTAGTGCAGAGTTTTAGAAGCTATATTTTTTCCCCAAAGAAAAATGGATTTGATGCAAGTTGATACATTTGTTTATTCTGCCACTACAAATTATCCTTTAAAATATCAGGGGGCATATGCAAAAGGGATTAAACACAGGTTATTTTTATTTATTAATTAACTAACTCACACTTAACGATACTGCTCATTGCACCCCAACAGGGAAGCATTTAAGTGGTTTACAATACTTAAAAAAAAAATAAAAAGCCACACCACACACACAATACCAACATAATACACCTCGAATATAATACATAAAGAGAAAAAAAATATACAAAAGTTTCCAACTACTTCCTAAAAGCCAAATGAAACAAAACAGGTCTTCTTACCTATCGCTTAAATGCCTTATAAGAACCTTCGGCCCTGATCTCCAAAGGGAGATTATTCCAACAACAACAACTTTATAAGAAAAAGAGGCTTTTCTAATCCTCTCATGCCTCTACTGCTGGAATGAAGGAATGGTTAAAAGATGGGCCCAAAATGACCTCAGCGATTGAACAGGAAAGCACAGTTACTTACCTGTAACAGGTGATCTCTGGGAACAGCAGGAATTAGTCATCACATATGGGTACGTCGGCACCGACGGAGCCCGCGCGGGAAAGCTCCCCAGCTTTTCAGATTAAAAGCTTTTGGGGCCTCCCACTGCACATGCGCGCTGCCTTCCCGCCTTCCTGACCAGCTCTCGTCAGTTCGAGTTTAAAGCTGAGACAATAGAGAGAGAGGACAGGAAGATAGATAGATAGAGATACAACTCCTAGGGGAGGTGGGTGGGTTGTGATGACTAATTCCTGCTGTTCCCAGAGATCACCTGTTACAGGTAAGTAACTGTGCTATCTCCAGGAACAAGCAGGAATACGTCATCACATATGGGGACTCCCTAGCTAAGATGCCTGGGAGATCCCCCTCCAAGGGTAAACCATCTTCGCATGGATCTCAGGCATCCATCCAGGGAAGGTGGGCAGGAGTTGTTTAAGTATGGAACAGGTGTTTGAGGACAGCCTGACCAAACAAGGCATCCCGGCGGGAGTCCTTGTCCAAGCAGTAATGGGCTGTGAAGGTATGAACCGAGGCCCAAGTGGCTGCTCGACAGATCTGATCTATGGACACAGAGTGAAGATGAGCCATAGAAGTGGCCATGGCCCTCACATTGTGAGCTGTGACATGGCCCTCCATAGAAATGTTCTTACTCTGGTAAGCAAAAGAAATACACTGGGCGATCCAATTGGAAAGTGTACGCTTGGTGACTGGAAGTCCCAAATGAGAAGGATCAAAAGCCACGAAAAGTTGGGAAGACTTTCGATGTGGTTGAGTCCTGTTGAGGTAAAAGGCAAGAGCTCTTTTACAATCCAGAGTATGAAGGTTCCTCTCTGCACTGGATGCATGAGGAGCCGGGAAAAAGACAGGTAGATATACCTCTTGATTAAGATGAAAAGGCGAGACCACTTTGGGCATAAAGTGGGGATTCGTCCTAAGGACCACCTTATCATGATGAAACCTAGTATAAGGTGGATGAGCCACTAAAGCCTGCAGTTCACTGATGCGGCGAGCCGAAGTGACTGCAATAAGGAAAACAACCTTCCAGGAAAGAAATTTGAAGGAGGTAGAGTCCAAAGGCTCAAAAGGTGGCTTCATAAGCTGACCTAGAACGAGGTTCAAATCCCATGCTACCGGAGGAGGTCGGATGGGAGGTTTAGTTAGAGTCAGGCCTCTCATGAAACGTGCAACAAGAGGATGAGAGGAGACAGGTTGTCCATTTATAGGTTTTAAGGATGCTGCAATAGCACTCAAATGGACCCTTACTGAATTCGTCTTAAGGCCTGCATTTGAAAGATGCAGGAGATAGTCCAAGAGGGAATTCAAAGGAAGTGCTAGAGGGTCAAGACCCTGCTGAGCACACCAAATGGAAAAACGTTTCCATTTGAAAGCATAAGAACGCCTCGTGGAAGGTTTCCTAGAGGCATGAAGGATATCTGTCACAGGTTGAGAAAGATTAAAGTCTTGAAGACTTAGGCCTTCAGTAACCAAGCTCTGAGATGTAGGGATTTGGGGTTTGGGTGCCACAAAGTCCCCTCCTCCTGAGACAGAAGGTCTGGCGCAGCTCCCAGGTCCAGGGAGGATCCCTGGGAGAGATGCAGAAGTAGAGGGAACCACACCTGGCGTGGCCAGCGGGGAGCTATGAGGATCATAGTCCCGTGATCCCTCTGGAGCTTGAACAGAGTCTTGGATATTAGAGGAATGGGTGGAAAGGCATAGAGGAATTCCTGACCCCAATGCAGGAGGAAGGCATCGTGGGCCTGAGCTCCCTGACACTGAGTTCTGGAACAGAACCGGGGAAGTTTGGCATTCCACGGACTTGCAAAGAGGTCTATGTCCGGGGTCCCCCATTCCTGAAAGATTCTGCGTATCTGGTCCATATGTAGGGACCATTCGTGTGGAAGCAGAACTCGACTGAGTCTGTCTGCACGAGAGTTTTGAACTCCTGGAAGATACACTGCAAGAAGGTGAATTTGATGCTCTCTGGCGAAGGCCCATATTCTGAGAGCTTCGTTGCAAAGCGACAGAGAGCCTGTCCCTCCTTGTTTGTTTATATAGAACATGGCTACCTGATTGTCTGTCTGAACTAGGACAGTCAGGTTGACAAGGAGGGTATAGAAGACCTCGAGGGCAAGGTAAATCGCTCGCAGTTCCAGGAGGTTGATATGAAGGGTGGCCTCCTGTGGAGACCAAGTGCCCTGAGTGGAGAGGTTCTGAAGATGAGCTCCCCACCCTGTTTGGGAGGCATCTGTTGTGAGGGTTGCTTGGGGCAACAAAGGTTGGAAGGGGGCCCCCAACAACAGATTCTTGGTGGATGTCCACCATTGGAGGGACCAAAATAGACGGCTTGAGGTGAGTATTTGGTCGGAGAGCGCTCCAGATGCTTGAGTCCACTGGGTGGCCAAGGTCCATTGAGCTGCTCTCATATGCAGACGAGCGTAGGGCACCACATGTACCGTGGAGGCCATGTGGCCCAGAAGTCGCAGCATTTCCCGGGCTGTCAAATGACTGCTGGACTGAGCTTGGGAGGCCAAACTCAGCAGGCGTTGGGCCCTGACCTGAGGCAGGTAGGCCCTTGCAGTGATGGTGTCTAACTGGGCCCCTATGAACTCGAGAGACTGAGTAGGGATTAGTTGAGACTTGGGAAGGTTTACTACCAGTCCTAGATACTGCAGAAGACGCCTTGTGCGGTCCAGGGAAATTTGGGCCTGGGACTGAGACGGAGCTCGGATGAGCCAGTCGTCCAGGTATGGAAATATGAAAATTCCCAGGCCTCTTAGAAAGGCAGCTACGACTGCCATGCATTTGGTGAACACTCTTGGAGCAGAGGCTAGACCGAAGGGGAGTACTCTGTACTGGAAATGTTTTCCCTGAAAAGAAATCGAAGGTATTTTCTGTGGGATGGGTGGATGAGTATGTGTGTATACGCATCCTTTAGGTCTAGAGAACAAAGCCAATCCTGACTCTGAAGGTATGGAAGGAGAATGCCCAGAGAAAGCATTTTGAATTTCTCCTTGAAAAGAAATTTGTTCAATTCTCTCAGATCCAGAATTGGTCTGAAGCCCTCTGTCTTCTTTGGTATTAGAAAATAAGGGGAGTAGAATCCCGTCCCCTGTTGAAGAAGAGGGACCTCCTCTATTGCCCCCTGGGCAAGGAGGGAGGAGACTTCCTGACCCAAGAGGGCCAGGAGAGATGGGGGAGAATTGAACTGCCTCACCATATTATAAGGAGGAAGGTCGGAAAAATGGAGTTTGTAACCCTCTCTGATGATAGAGAGGGTCCATTGCTCTGATGTAATTTGCTCCCATCTGGGAGCAAAGTGAGCTAACCTTCCGGGTATGGTGAGGGGCTCTGGTTGTTCTAGAGCCAGAAAAGTTAAGTTCTCTAGTGGCAAGTCAAAACCCCTGAGGGGGTGGAGCCTGCTGAGGCGTAGCAGACGCCGCAGGCTTTGACCTTGCCTGTTTAGGTTGCTGACGTTTAGCAGCAAAACGAGGCTGAGAGGATTGTTGGCCAGTATTTGTAGAAAATCTGGACTTCTTGTAATAAGGCCTCTTAAAAGACTTCTTCTTGGCAGGAGTGGAGGTAGACTTAGAAAGTCTATCTAAGGTGGCATTTTCTGCATCCATTTGAGTGGCCTTAATTTGCCACTCCTCACCAAATAAGTTCTCACCTGTACAGGGCAGATTTCGTAAGCCATCTAGGACCCAAGGTTCTAGATCAGAAGCCTGGAGCCAAGCAAGACGTCGGGCTGCTATAGCAATGCCCGAAGCCCTACCAGCACCCTCAAAGGAATCAAAAGCTGCCCTGTTGGAGAACTTTGAAATATCCAAAAGGTGTTTCACTAAGGAAATGAACTGCTCCCTCTTATCCTCAGGGATAAAGGGGGCAAAATGCCGAACTTTTAGAGCGATTTCACTGAGAGAAACATGCCCATGTAAAGACTATAGGAATTAATCCTGGCTATAAGCATAGTAGCCTGGAAAATTTTCCTGCCAAAAGAGTCTAGAGTCTTACATTCTCGCCCTGGAGGAGTAGAAGAGTGCCTTTTGGTACTCTTTATCTTCTTCATTGCAGACTTCACCACAATAGAATGGTGAGGCAACTGGGTTTTGGAAACCAGGAGAAGGGGGGACACGGTACATGGTGTCCAACCTGCGAGAAGAAGGAGACAATGTTAGAGGAGCCTCCCATAAGTCCATCAAGTGTTCTTGAAGGATTTCATGGATAGGCAGGGTGACTGCCTCTTTAGGAGACTTAGAGTATCCTAAAATATCCAGTTTCTTTGATCTGGGTTCCTTTTCAGAGGATGAAGCAATAGAAAGACCTTTAGCCATTTCTATGATGAAGTCCTGAAAGGACAAATCCTCTGGTGGAGACATTCTCCTGTTAGGAGAAGAAGGCTCCTCAGGAAGATCAAGGGAGAACTCATCAGAATCATCAGAGGAGTTAAAATCCTCTGAAGAAGCAGAGTATCCTCTATGTGCTTCCAACGCACGATACGCATACCGTTCGGTATCGACATCGGGCGTACCAGGTATGGGATCGGTACCGGGCAAAAGCCCGGATCCGGCATGCGGAACCGATCTGCGTTTGGAAGACGATGGCCTCGGTTCCGGTATGGAAGCCATTACCGGAACCGGACCCGGTACCGCTGGCTGCGGTACCGAGGGCGTAGCAGCATTAATAAAAGCCAGAATGGCCTGCTGCATGACTTGGACAGTATTGCCCATAGACGCCACTGCTGCCTGGATGTCGGTACCGGTATGGGCCGGTACCCCAGAGCAGTACAACAGGTGATCTGTCGAGGCCGCGCCATCGATGTCAACCTGTGACCCCATGATTGCTTTGGAGGCCGGAGCCTCCCGCCGGGGTTTTTTGGCCTGGGCAGAATCCTCGAACTCAGAATTGAGAGCCTCTCGATCTTTAGAAAGAGATTTGCTTTTAGAGGATTTGCCCACTGGAGTTTTGGTTACCTGAGATCCATCCGGAGAGGAAGACCTGGATGATTGTGATGCTTCTGAAGGAAACAGCACATGGAACTTGTTGGCCCGGTTCTGCAATCCACGTTTCGACATCTGGGAGCAGGATGGGCAGTCCGGTATGGAATGGTCAGGTCCTAAACATTTAAGACACCATTCATGGGTGTCTGTAAGAGGAATGACAGCACTGCACTTGGTACACTTTTTAAAACCAGGAACAGGCTTCTCCATGAGGAGAATTGTATAGGCCTGAAGGCCTAACAAAGTACCAAGCTGTGCTGAAGAAAAGAAAAATATTTTTTTTTTTTTTTAAAAGAAAGAAAGAGAGACCGGCAGTACCGGTTTCAGAATGGGGAAGGCAGGTACGCGGTCTAAAGAAAACAATAAAATCAACAATTTCTTCAGCGGTGACAGGAACACGACCTGCTGGCTCCGCGGAAAAAAAAGAAACTGACGAGAGCTGGTCAGGAAGGCGGGAAGGCAGCGCGCATGTGCAGTGGGAGGCCCCAAAAGCTTTTAATCTGAAAAGCTGGGGAGCTTTCCCGCACGGGCTCCGTCGGTGCCGACGTACCCATATGTGATGACGTATTCCTGCTTGTTCCTGGAGATATTAGGGGACCAACAATGAAGATAAATAGGGCAGAAGACTTGAATAGAAAGAGCGATGGAGGAAGCATCAAGATTTTGAAAACAATGTATTGTACATTTGGAAGCCAATGCTCTTTCATCAAAAGATGCATCACACGGTCCATCCTTTTAGCCCCATATAAGATCTTCATTGTTATATTCTGCAACAACTGAATTGTTTTTTTTTTTTAATAGTTTGTGCTGCTGAATATTCCCCCCTAAACCACTTAGAATCTGGATGTTCCAGGGGCAGCATCCAAGGTTAGTCAGTCAGCAGCAATATTCATTCGCTAACCAGTTAACTTAAAATTGTTAAAGATAGGCCAGCTTAGCTATCCAGCCAATGGCTGAATATCGCTGCTGACCGGATAGCCAAATCACTATCCAGGCATTCCGCATATTCAATGACACTGGCCAAATATGGCCTAGGGCACCGAATATCCAGGCATTATTTAAAGCAACAATGGCCAGCTTTAATAGCGCTGGCAACCACCACCACTACTGAATATGCCCCCCATCATATATTAGCTTTTAAAGCTCTTGTCAGTACATTCTTCAATCTAAAACAACTCTCTGTATAACTCACCGTGAAAGCACAACATATATAATTGTGAACTTAGTGATGCTGCTATAATGTTATTATTTTTTTATATATATCTCTATATCTATCTATCTATATATCTATCTATATATATTAATTATTTTCTTTTCCCTCATTAGGGGCTAAAGTAGCCATAAGGTCTCAGAATTAGCAACAGTCATTGACTCTTTTTCCACTGTCAAATGAACTAATGCTTCTAAACATCAACGACCTTATTTTAGAATGGCTACAGTCCCTTCTATTCAAAATTTGTTTAATTTGTAAAATGATTTTGAAACCAGTGCTTAACTCTCATGGCTGTTGATGAAAGCCTCGCCTTTGGATGAAAGCAACGGCTTTCAAATGCTGATCCCGACGCTGTCAGGCGTGCGGTTCCTCGGCGTTTCACCGGTATGGTTTCCTCAGGGGAACGTGTAAAAGCACTGTAAAAAGTAAGTAAATAAGTTTCAATAATATAAAGACTTTCTCTCCGTATATGTTATTTTATTATTTGGACAGATACTTAAGACTATCTACATTCAGTGTACCTTCAATCCAGTCAATGTCATTCTTCTGAGAGTTTCTTTTGGTCTTAGTCACAGGTACTGCGCATGCGGTATATATGGGGTAATTGTTAATTGGCTATCACCTGTGATAAGAACTGCAGCTTCAAGGTCTCGCTTGGGCTGGTGAATATTCAAATGCACACTTCCCATTCAATTCTCACATTCAACCCCTGAGGGTGTACCGACTGCAACTTATATATCCATTGTTGCTCATAATATAACAGGGTTTGATCTTTCGATTTTCCTCGTAAAGCTGTGTGTATTTGATCGATGCAAAAAGCACAGTTACTTACCTGTAACAGGTGATCTCTGGGAACCGCAGGAATTAGTCCTCACATATGGGTACGTCGGAACTGACGGAGCCTGCGCGGAAAAGCTCCCCAGCTTTTCAGATGAAAAGCTTTTGGGGCTTCCCACAGCGCATGCGTGCTGCCTTCCCGCCTTCCTGACCAGCTCTCCTCAGTTCGAGTTTATAGCTGAGACAATAGAGAGAGGAAAGGAAGATAGATAGAGATACAACTCCTAGGGGAGGTGGGTGGGTTGTGAGGACTAATTCCTGCTGTTCCCAGAGATCACCTGTTACAGGTAAGTAACTGTGCTATCTCCAGGAACAAGCAGGAATAAGTCCTCACATATGGGGACTCCCTAGCTAAGATGCCTGGGAGATCCCCCTCCAAGGGTAAACCATCTTCGTATGGATCTCAGGCATCCATCCAGGGAAGGTGGGCAGGAGTTGTTCAAGTATGGAACAGGTGTTTGAGGACAGCCTGACCAAACAAGGCATCCCGGCGGGAGTCCTTGTCCAAACAGTAATGGGCTGTGAAGGTATGAACAGAGGCCCAAGTGGCTGCTCGACAGATCTGATCTATGGATACAGAGTGAAGATGAGCCATAGAGGTGGCCATGGCTCTCACATTGTGAGCTGTGACATGGCCTTCCAGAGAAATGTTCTTACTCTGGTAAGCAAAAGAAATACACTGAGCAATCCAATTGGAAAGTGTACGTTTGGAGACTGGAAGTCCCAAATGAGAAGGATCAAAACCCACAAAAAGTTGGGAAGACTTTCGATGTGGCTGAGTCCTGTTGAGGTAAAAGGCAAGAGCTCTTTTACAATCAAGGGTATGAAGGTTACTCTCTGCACTGGATGCATGAGGAGCCGGGGAAAAAAAACCAGGTAGATATACCTCTTGATTAAGATGAAAGGGCGAGACCACTTTAGGCATAAAGTGAGGATTCGTCCTAAGGACCACCTTATCATGATGAAATCTGGTATAAGGTGGATTAGCCACCAAAGCCTGCAGTTCACTGATGCGGCGAGCCGAAGTGACTGCGATAAGGAAAAGAACCTTCCAGGAAAGAAATTTCAGGGGAGGTAGACACCAACGGTTCAAAAGGTGGCTTCATAAGTTGACCCAGAACTAGGTTCAAGTCCCATGCTACCGGAGGAGGTCGGATGGGAGGCTTAGTAAGGGTCAGGCCTCTCATGAATCTTGCAATAAGAGGATGAGAGGAGACAGGTTGTCCATTTATAGGTTTTAAGGATGCTGCAATAGCACTTAAATGGACTCATACTGAATTCGTCTTGAGGCCTGCATTGGAAAGATGCAGGAGATAGTCTAGTAGAGAATTCAAAGGAAGTGCTAGAGGGTCAAGACCCTGTTGAGCACACCAAATGGAAAAACGTTTCCATTTGAAAGCATAGGAACGCCTGGTAGAGGGTTTCCTAGAGGCATGAAGGATATCTTTCACTGGTTGAGAAAGATTAAAATCATGAAGGCTTAAGCCTTCAGTAACCAAGCTCGGAGACGTAGGGATTTGGGGTTTGGGTGCCACAAAGTCCCCTTCTCCTGAGACAGAAGGTCTGGTGCAGCTCCCAGGTCCAGGGAGGAGCCCTGGGAGAGCTGTAGAAGTAGAGGGAACCACACTTGGCGTGGCCAGCGTGGCGCTATGAGGATCATCGACCCGTGATCCCTCTGAAGTTTGAACAGAGTCTTGGGAATCAAAGGAATGGGTGGAAAAGCATACAGGAATTCCTGACCCCAGTGCAGGAGAAAGGCGTCGTTGGCCTGAGCTCCCTGACACGGAGTCCTGGAACAGAACCGGGGAAGTTTGGCATTCCACGGACTTGCAAAGAGGTCTATGTCCAGGGTCCCCCATTCCTGAAAGATTCTGCGTATCTGGTCCATATGTAGGGACCATTCGTGTGGGAGCAGAACTCGACTGAGTCTGTCTGCCCGAGAGTTTTGAACTCCTGGAAGATATTCTGCCAGAAGATGAATTTGATGCTCTCTGGCGAAGGCCCATAATCTGAGAGCTTCGTTGCAAAGCGACAGAGAGACTGTCCCTCCTTGTTTGTTGACATAGAACATGGCTACCTGATTGTCTGTCTGGACTAGTACAGTCAGGTTGACAAGGAGGGTGTGGAAGACTGTAAGGGCAAGGAAGATTGCTCGCAGTTCCAGAAGGTTGATGTGAAGGGTGGTATCCTGGGGAGACCAGGTGCCCTGAGTGGAAAGATGTTGGAGATGAGCTCCCCACCCTGTTTGGGAGGCATCTGTTGTGAGGGTTGCTTGGGGCAACGAAGGTTGGAAGGGGGTTCCCAACAACAGATTTTTGGAAGATGTCCACCACTGGAGAGACCAAAACAGACGTTTTGAGGTGAGTTCTTGGTCAGAGCAGTCCCAATGCTTCAGACCACTGGGTGGCCAAAGCCCATTGAGCTGCCCTCATATGAAGACGAGTGTAGGGCACCACATGGACCGTGGAGGCCATGTGGCCCAGAAGTTGCAGCATTTCTTTGGCTGACAAGTAACTTCTGGACTGAGCCTGGGAGGCCAAGCTTATTAGCCTTTGACCTCGGACCAGAGGGAGGTAGGCCCTTGCAGTGGTGGAGTCCAGTTGGGCCCCTATGAATTCCAGGGACTGAGTAGGGATGAGTTGGGACTTGGGAATGTTTACCACAAGTCCCAGATATTGAAGAATATGCCTTGTGCGGTCCAGGGAAATCTGGGCTTCTGACTGAGATGGAGCTCGGATGAGCCAGTCGTCCAGATATGGGAATACAAAGATTCCCATGCCTCTTAGAAATGCGGCTACGACTGCCATGCATTTTGTGAATACTCTTGGAGCAGAGGCGAGTCCGAAGGGAAGTACTCTGTACTGGAAATGTTTTCCCTGGAACAGAAAACGAAGATATTTTCTGTGGGATGGATGGATGAGTATATGAGTGTACGCATCCTTGAGATCTAGAGAACAAAGCCAATCCTGACTGAAGGTATGGAAGGAGAATGCCCAGAGAGAGCATTTTGAATTTCTCCTTGAATAGAAATTTGTTCAATTCTCTCAGATCTAGGATAGGTATGAATCCCCCTGTTTTCTTTGGTATGAGAAAATAAGGGGAGTAGAAACCTAACCCCTGTTGAGGAAGAGGAACCTCTTCTATTGCCCCTTGGGCAAGGAGAGAAGAGACTTCCTGACCCAACAGGGTCAGAAGAGATGGGGGAGAATTGAATTGCCTCACCATGGTATGGGGAGGAAGGCTGGAGAAATGAAGTTTGTAGCCCTCTCTGATGATAGAGTGGATCCATTGCTCTGATGTAATTTGTTCCCATCTGGGAGCAAAGTGAGCTAACCTTCCGGGAATGGTGAGGGGCTCTGGTTGTTCTAGAGCCAGAAAGGTTAAGTTCTCTAGGGGCAAGTCAAAACCCCTGAGGTGGTTGAGCCTGCTGGGGTGCAGCAGACACTGCAGGCTTTGACTTTACTTGCTTAGATTGCTGACGCTTGGCAGCAAAGCGAGGCTGAGCAGACTGTTGGCCAGTATTTGTGGAAAATCTGGCCTTCTTGTAGTAAGGCCTTTTAAAAGGCTTCTTTTTGGCAGGAGTAGAAGTAGACTTAGAAAGTCTATCTAAAGTGGCATTTTCTGCATCCATTCGAGCAGCTTTAATTTGCCAGTCCTCACCAAATAAGTTCTCACCTGTGCAGGGCAGATTCGATATAGACGTAATTGTTCAGACCTAGTGGAGTTCAAAGATCAAACCAAAAGATTGAAACATAATTTCTCTGAACGGGGTTATCCTGCCCCGGTCATCCAGAAAGCTTATAAAAGAGCGTTGCATTACAATCGAGATTTTCTGTTGCATCCTCCAGAAAAGGTTTTATCAGAAGAAGCTGACCAGCAGGTGAATTTAATCACTCCATTTTCTCCATACAGTACTTCTATAAAACGCATTATAAAACGTCATGCCAATGTGCTTAATAGCATACCTGGATTAGAGAATTGCACAGTTCGATGTGTTTGGCAAAGACAGAAATCTGAAGGAGATACTGAGTCCGGCAGTTTTACGGCCAATATCCTCGGCAATGGAATCAAAACAGGGAGGCCATCAGAAGTGTGGATCTTGCAACGTTTGCTCGATCACACAGGAAGCAACGGAATTTTTCTACCATAATAAAAGATATAGAATAAAGAGTCGGACATCATGTGTTTCCACGTATGTCATCTACTGTATCTGCTGCCCATGTGGGTTATTCTACATCGGGAAAACTATCAGATCATTCTGAAATAGGATGAATGAACATAGGAGCAAGTTAAAGTGTCAGAGGAGAGCAGCCCCTATTGTTGACCACTGCTTACAATTCCACCATACATATGAGGATCTGAGATGTTTTTGCATCGATCAAATACACACAGCTTTAAGAGGAAAATCGAAAGATCAAACCCTGTTATATTATGAGCAACAATGGATATATAAGTTGCAGTCAGTACACCCTCAGGGGTTGAATGTGAGAATTGAATGGGAAGTGTGCATTTGAATATTCACTAGCCCAAGCGAGACCTTGAAGCTGCAGTTCTTATCACAGGTGATAGCCAATTAACAATTACCCCATATATACCGCATGCGCAGTACCTGTGACTAAGACCAAAAGAAACTCTCAGAAGAATGACATTGGCTGGATTGAAGGTACACTGAATGTAGATAGTCTTAAGTATCCGTCCAAATAATAAAAGAACATATACGGAGAGAAAGTCTTTATATTGTTGAAACTTCTTTACTTACTTTTTACAGGGCTTTTACACGTTCCCCTGAGGAAACCATACGGGTGAAACGCCGAGGAACCGCGGGCCTGACAGCATCGGGATCCGCATTTGAAAGCCGCGGCTTTCATCAACAGCCATAAGAGTCAAGCACTGGTTTCAAAATCAATTTTGAATAGAAGGGACTGTAGCCATTCTAAAATAAGGTCGCTGATGTTTAGAAGCATTAGTTCATTTGACAGTGGAAAGAGAGTCAATGACTGTTGCTAATTCTGACACCTTATGGCTACTTTAGCCCCTAATAAGGGAAAAGAAAATAATATATATATTAAAAAATAACATTATAGCAGCATCACTAAGTTCACAATTATATATGTTGTGCTTTTACGGTGAGTTATACAGAGGAGTTGTTTTAGTTTGTCAAACTATAACTCTGTAAAGAGGACCGGAATTACACTTGTTACAAACATTACATTCTTCAATGACAAACTCCAGTGCCTACATAAGTAGCAATATGAGCAAGAAAATTAAGAATCATTTAATCAAATGAACAGGGTTCCCCCCCCCCCCCCCGAGGGGTACAAAATGGGAGGTACTCAGATACCGCAAATTCACTAAGGACAGCTTTTAAAGCCATTTGCAAAGCTAACACACTTTTCCTTTGCAAGGCAGATCACAGCACTACCACTGCTGCAGCCCTAACATGTTCTAGTCTTTTCTCTAACTGAACCTCTCTTTTTCGTGATGTTGAAGCCTTTGCAGTGGTACCTAGTTTGTGATCTGAATTTCAGGAAAATGAGAGAGATGGAGGGAAAAGGAAGGCCCAGATCCTAGGAGATGGTTTCAGAAAAGATACAGCTTGTAGAAAAATCGGCCAGAGGGTCAGAAACTAAGCTTCCTTAGAAAAGAATAACCTCAGCAGTTCATCTGTAAGTTAGTTTTGATTCTGCTCCTCACAGTAGGTGTTTCTTTTAGCTCATGTGGACAACAGTGCCATCATTGTCACCTTAATATTTTCTGAGCTGACATTAACAGCACTGGAACAGAGGCTATGGGTACTTTATCCACATGCTTTGCACTAGCTCTCCAAGACGTCCAGGGAATGCCACTTCAGTGTGGCTAAATGTCCAATAACATACACTCTTAGCAGCTCAAAGGGATAACAGTTTTCAGTTGATTTTTGAAAATAAACTTGAATTCCTAGCTCAAATCAACTTGTCCTCAGAGCAGCCAGGGATGCTGTGAGGCAGTGCTTACAACTGCAAGAAGAAGAAAGTCTATCATGCAATGACAACATCTATTGAACGAGTTTATGGCCCAATATTGCATGATGCCAAAATAAGCCCCAATACATAACTCCTGGTTAAGGATGGCTAATGCAGAGGACAACTTCCAAAGATTTACATGAGTGAAAAAGCATTTTAGCTGCATTAGTGAGCTGTATAAAAACTTGTCTTCCCTCGATGACGCTAGTCTTCAGTATGCTGAATTATAAAGACTGCTTTGCCCTAGTACAGGAGTTCTCAACTCCAGGGCAGTTCAATCATTAGGCAAACTAAGCAGTTGCCTAAGACGGCAGCCTCGGGGGGGGGGGGGGGGGAGCAGCAAAGAGCTGAGCATTCAAAGCTCAACAATAGATTCTGACATCCAGGGGTGGCATAAGGCTTAACATTTGCCTAGGGCGCCAAGGCCAGCCCTGCTCAACCCAGTCTTCGGGACGCACCTAGCCAATCAGGTTTTCAGAACAGTCACAATGAATATGCATGAGAACGATTTTCATACACTGCCTCATTTGCATGACAATCTCTCATACATATTCATTGGGACACACCTAGTCAGTTGGGTTTTCAGGATAGCCACGATGAATATGTATGAGAGATTTTCATGCATTTGAGGTACTGTATGAAAATCGCTCACATGCATATTCATTGTGACTGTTCTAAAAACCTGACTGGCTACGTGTGTCCCGAAGACTGGGTTGAGAACCTTTATTCTAGTACCAAGAATTTCATTCTGTTTTTTCCTATTCCAAACTTAAACATGATATTCAGACGTTGATGCATGCAAGTGAGAGAATTATCCGTTTTAAAAGGTCATACATTGACGATTTCCATAAAGTTACATATTACAAGTAGGTGTTCCTCTGCTCCGCAGCTCAAATAAAATCTGTGCTCTCTATGGTATCCTTATACTTAAAGGAAGTTAACTTATTTCAGGTTCTATTTCCAAAAAGCAGAATGCAAGGAACCACTATAAGGGCTGAAGCTTACTTTTTGCCAGAGGAGCCAGTTTCAACCCATGCCTCTTTAAATGGTCCAACACAGCTTGCTTGTTTTCTTCTTTACCCCAGAAGCTTAGCTGCACGGGCATGGTAAATGCATTGTTAGCGCCGTAAGGGACAATCCTTTAAAGAAAATAAATGAAAGAATAAAATAGATCATTTTCATTTTACCATATCAACATTTAATGATAACCAATGAGCCTGACATCGGTACCAGGAAAAATGGTAGAAACCATTATAAAGAATAAAATTATTGAACATGTAGAATCTCATGGTTTAAATGGGAGAAGGCTAACATGGATTTAGCCAAGGAAGATCTTGTCTTACTAATCTGTTATATTTTTTTGAAGGTGTGAATAAACAGGTAGATAAAGGTATATAAGAGAATGTAAATAAATAAATAAGCCAGTTGATATAGTGTATCTGGATTTTCAGAAAGCCTTTGTCAAGGTCCTTCATGAGAGACTCTTGGCAAAGTTAAAAAGTCATGGGATAGGAGGCAGTGTACTATTGTGGATCAGGAACCGGTTAAAAGATAGAAAGCAGAGAGAAGGGCTAAATAGCCAATTTTCTCAATGGAGAAAGGTACCCAAGGGATCCATGTTGGGTTCGCTGCTTTTTAACCTATTCATAAATTCTCCGGTCTCACAATTGAAGGTAGTGAGGAAGTGCTCAAAGTACAGATTTTAAAAGGGACTGAAGCAAATAGAAAAAGGATTTTACAACTCAAATAGGTGCTTATAACAAAAAAAAAACTGGCCATTGTATGTGCATAAAGACAGAGAAATCATAATGGCTACTTTTGGGGTAGAAACAGAGGAGCAGGACTGGCACTTATGTGCACCAATTCTTACTGGCACATATGTACACAAGATTAAACATACCTCAGAGAAGATGTAAATGTGTGCTCCTGCATTCACAAGTAATTTTATAAAAGCAAAAATAGGCTCATAAAATAGGTGCAACGGATAACCATAATGTATCCTCAGAGCCTAGGTGCCCATTATAAAATTATTCCCAGAGTGTATGACTGCTCAGTTATTCTCCCAAAAGGCCACATGTACCCTTAACAGTTTCAAAATGACGCATAAATTATTATGAAGCATATGCCTTGTTATTTTGACAAACAAAGAATGCAGAATTTTGCATCAATTCAGAACTTCTGACACAGAAGTTGGAATTCTGTTTTTGCAGAATTCCAAACAGGAATAAAACTTAACACTAGTATTATCTGTACAAAACACATACATTTTGGAAAACAATTTAACCTTTTCCAGGCCGAGCCCAAAACTCTAGGGATCCAAAACTCTGACTAAATATTCCTAACAAATGGTATATAATACATGACCATAGCAGAAGGAAAATCACTATTAGAACACATTGAATAAGACAGGTACAATTTTCCTGAAATATGCAAAAATTAACCTGGCTGCAGAATGTGGATTAAAAATGTAAAGTAGGCCTTCAAAGGGTTAATGGACATGTATAGTTTCCAAAACATCTCCAAATCAAACCTGCTCCCTTCCTCCACCAGAATGTCTTTTCTATGCAGCCAAAAAGCCTACATGTCGTGAAAGCTTCAACCAGCATGGCTGAGGGCAACGTAGGCAGGTTAAACACTATTTTTATCCGCATAAAAGGTATCAAAAGTCTTTGAAAATGTACTAGATTGGTTGTGCAAAAAAACCAAAACAAAAAAACCACGAGACCTAAGAAAAACAAATGCTGCTTACCCCTCAACCTTTGCCAGTCTGTTGTCCATAATGTGAGCCAAAGCTGCAGCCAGTTCTTTTTTGATATGGCCGACCTGATCGCCATTCACATTATTTACTTTCACTGCATTCTTATCATATACATTACTTGGCTCCCTCTGAAGCGCAACCATTTCATTGTTGCTAACCTGCCATATTTGAAAAAAGTGGGCTTAGATAGTTCACATCATAATAAGCATAATTACAGCATAGACTTTGGTGTTTTTAACAAATTTGCGCTTACACAATTTAAACACTTGACTCAAATACAGTTGCCCAGCATACACTGCCCTAAGGAGCCTCTCTAGCATACACAGAAGTTCTGTATGGAGCATACCAATCAGGAAACAATACTGAAAAGTACCCTTAAGATTCCAGATACAATAGAACAGATTTACGAAAGTGGAGGAATAGCTTGTTAGAGCAACAGCCTAGTACCTAAGAGATCTGGGTTTGATTCCCACTGGGGCTCCTTGTGACCTTGGGCAAGTCACTTAACCCTCCAATGCCTCAGGTACAAAAACTTAGATTGCAAGCCTTCTGGGGACAGGGAAATACCTAAGTATCTGAATATAACTTGCCTTGAAATACCATTGGAAAGGTGTGAGCTAAAGATTAATAAATAAAAAACATGTTTACTGCAATGTACAGATGATTATTACATGATAAAGGCCTTTTTGGAAGCAATATAGGGGGCTGCCTATGTAAATACGATAATTAGCTCATTAATATCTTAAGATGCCTGTCAGGAATTCAGTCAGCATATGCTTAAATGCTATACGTGGTAAAGTATTTAGCCTCCAGTAAGTCGGAAATAAACTTTCCCATAAAGGACATGAAAAGAATGAAACCTAAAAAAAAAAAAAAAAAAAAAAAAAACTTTTCAGAACTTCCTATTACAATCTACCTTAAAAAGAACCTTAGTCAGCCTTATGACCCTGTGGTGGATTCAGGAAAGACGGTTCAATTCTTCAGCCCATCTTTCATGATTATACATTAGGCTCCAGTGACAGAACTCATAATCCGCAGCGGGAAGAAGGTCCCAGCCATTACACACCACCACCAACTACTGGTCAGGTTGAAGGTAACACGTACCACATTCCCAAGAAAGCTATGATCTTAGATACCCGGTCATAGTCTTTTCAACAATTGTGCTAAAGGGAAGGGGACAGACTATATATGAAAGATCCTAAGATAAATAAAAATTGCAATAAATAAAAACACACAAAAACCAACTTGGGCAGATCAATTTGCAGATTGATTTACTTGGGTAGATAGCAGACAAAGGTTTACTCAGGCTTTCCCAGCTCATGTACAATGAAGGAGTCTGAAATTCACCTTATTTATCAACCCCTCTCATTCATTTATCCAGAAGCTTTAATGAATTATACAAAAAGAGATCAAGACATGCCTGTGTGTCTGAAGCAAAACACTAAGTAAATTGAACGTAATAGGATGACTCTTGGCATGGAAGAAGGGGGAAACCACCATGAAAAGATACAGACAGTTTGAAAATGGGCCAAAATTGGACCAGAGTTCCAGTGAAATAAAAATGCAATGTGTGCCTTTGAGTCACTTCTGATTCCTGGTGACCCAACAGCTCCTAGGTTTTCTTGGCAGTGTGACAAGAGGTAGACTGCCAAGCCTTTTGTCTGAGGCAATGAAGGGTTAAGTGACTTGCCCAAAGCCACAAGGAGTGCTAGTGGGAATCAGAGGCGGCCCAGTGCACTTCTATGGGAGAAGGAATTCCAGGCCCTGCAGCACAGGGCCAGCTTTAGCAATTGCAAGGTTCAATTTCAACAATTTTAGTGGGGCCTCCTGGACTTAAGATTAATATATTGTAAGCTAGTAAGTGTTGATATTGCTTTGTTATTTAACATGTTAAAACAAAACTATACTTATAAAGTAATCTTTCTTGCTTTCTGTTCTCAAACCTAGTGTGGGGGCTCCTAGAAGCACAGAGCCCAATTGGGTTAAATAGGTTCAAATGGCTTAGGCCCAGCCCTACTGCAACACAGAAAGTTACATACAGGTTCACGATTGTCACAATATGCACAAAACTAACCTATTTGGAGAAATTGCTCCTCAAGAAAAGCAGTCAGAGATCAAAAATAGGGCAGAAACATACAGAAATATTTTCCATCGTGTTGGGCACCACTGGCTTGATCAAGAGGAATTTCCAAGCACACTTTGATTAAGCACAGTTACTTACCTGTAACAGGTGATCTCTGGGAACAGCAGGAATAAGTCTTCACATATGGGTATCGTCGGTACCGACGAAGTCTGCGCGGGAACGCTCCCCAGCGTCCAGTAAGAAAGCTTTTGGGAGCATCCCACAGCGCCTGCGCGCTGCCTTCCCGTCTTTCCCAACCGCCTCTCTCCAGTTCGAGTTTTAAAGCTGAGACAAAGAGAGAGAGAGAGGAAAGGAAAAATAGAGAGATACAACTCCTAGGGGAGGTGGGTGGGTTGTGAAGACTTATTCCTGCTGTTCCCAGAGATCACCTGTTACAGGTAAGTAACTGTGCTATCTCCAGGAACAAGCAGGAATGAGTCTTCACATATGGGGACTCCCTAGCTGCAGATGCCAGGGGAAGACCCCAGGTTGTGTGTCCTTGAAAAGGACTCTACCTCCCCCCATGGATCTCTGGCATCCTACCAGGGTAGGTGGGTAGGAGTTGATTAGGAATGGAACAGGTGTTTGAGAACAGCCTGACCAAACGAGGCATCCCGGTATGAGTCCTTGTCCAAACAGTAATGGGCTGTGAAGGTATGAACCGAGGCCCAGGTGGCCGCTCGACAGATTTGGTCGATGGACACAGAGTTTAGATGAGCCATTGAGGCTGCCATGGCTCTCACATTGTGAGCTGTGACATGGCCCTCCAGAGAAAGGTTCCTACTCTGGTAGGCGAAAGAAATACACTGAGCAATCCAGTTGGACAGTGTTCTCTTAGAAACAGGAAGTCCTAAATGGGAAGGATCAAAAGCAACAAAGAGTTGAGAAGACTTTCTATGTTGCTGTGTTCTTTGTAAGTAAAAGGCGAGAGCTCTTTTACAATCCAAAGTATGCAGATTCCTCTCTGCACTTGATGCATGAGGTCCTGGAAAAAAGACAGGCAAGTATACCTCCTGGTTCAGATGAAAAGGCGAGACCACTTTGGGCATAAAGTGTGGATTGGTCCTGAGGACTACCTTATCATGATGGAACCTTGTATAAGGAGGATTAGCCACCAAGGCTTGCAACTCACTGATGCGACGTGCTGAGGTGACTGCAATGAGAAAGATAACCTTCCAAGAAAGAAATTTCAAGGAGGTGGTGGCTAAAGGTTCAAAGGGTGGCTTCATAAGCTGGCCAAGAACCAGATTTAAGTCCCATGCCACTGGAGGTGGTCTAATGGGAGGTTTAGTTAAAAGAAGGCCTCTCATGAATCTTGCTATAAGAGGATGAGAGGAAACAGGCTGTCCATTGAGAGGCTTGAGGGATGCTGCAATAGCACTCAAATGGACTCTTACCGAATTCGTTTTGAGGCCTGCATGGGAAAGATGCAGAAGATACTCTAGTAAAAAAATTCAAAGTACTGCAAGAGGGTTAAGACCCTTCTCTGAACACCAAATGGTAAATCTTTTCCATTTGAAAGCATAGGAACGTCTAGTGGAAGGCTTTCTAGAAGCATGAATAATATCTCTCACTTGCTGAGAGATATGGAAAACTTGAAGGTCTAGGCCAGTGATGGCTAACCTTTTTGAGCCCGAGTGCCCAAACTGCCGCACAAAACCAAAGAATTTCCTCAAAGTGCCAGCACGTCATTTGCATAAGTGGTCTTATTTGCATAAATATTTGCATAATGTTACCATACACTAACTTTTAGTAAACATGTCTCTTAATGAGTGTATGGATAAAGAAAGACTAAAAGATTTCTACATTACTATAATCCAGTGCCAACCGCCAGGCACATTAGGAACTACTACAAACGCTGCCCATTTAGAACCCATAGCAAACCCGCCGTATCCTGACAGCATTACCAGGACTCACAAAGCACCATACCCTACCTATCAAAAGGCAACACTGCAAATATTAAACCAATACATTTCAGAGAATACTGGGGAAAGAGAACAAGTGGCAACGTCAAATAGGAATTTCCTCTTGTACCAAACAAAGCGCAGATGTTAATGATGCACATTTCCCAGAGCTGACATATTCCAGTTAATAAATTCAAAATAAAGAGATATCTTTCTACCTTTTGTGCATTTTTTTTTCAGTTGCAATTGGTCCAGCCACCTTCTTCTGGTTTCTTCATGTTTTCTGCTAACTCTCCATCGTCTGCTGTCCATTTGTCCTTTCTTCTCTCTTCTAGTTTTTTTTCCATTCTCTCTCTCTCTCTACATCTGCTTTAACATACTAATCTTTCTCCTTTTGCTCTTTCCTCATTCCTATTTCATCCACACAAATTTTACCCCTCCATCCTCAATCCCCAATTACTCCCAATACCTGGCCAATTGTAGATTTTTCATCCCTCCTACACAAAATATTTTTCCCCTCTCCATTTTACTCTCCCAGCCCCATCCCATTCTAATCCTCCCCCAACATCAGCTCCCTTCTAGTTCCAGTCTCACCCAGCATCCATTCCCTTCTAGTCCCTGCATCAGCCCATTTCCAGTCCAAGTCCCTTCATCAGCTCATTTTCAATCCTAGCCCCCCCATCAGCCCATTTCTACTCATTTCCTAGCCCCACCATCAGCCCATGTCAAATCATAGCTCCCCTCCACTCAGCCCAATTCCAGTCCAAGCCCCACCATGAGCCTACTTCCAGTTCTAGCCCCTCCATGAGTCCATTTCAATTCAAGCCCCCACCACAGCCCATTTCCAATCTTAGCTCCCCCCAACAGCCCATTTCCAGTCCTATCCTAGCTTTTCCATCAGCCCATTTTCAGTCCTAGCTCCCTTCCCTCACAGCCCATTTCCATTCCAAGCCCCCTCCCCATCAGCTATTTGCAGTTCAAGCCTCCCCTTCCACTCAGCCCATTTCCAGTCCTAGCAACACCCCAACCCATTACCAGTCCTAGCCCCCCGTCAATCAACTTCCAGTCCTAACCCCCATCACCCCATTTTCAGTTTAAGCCCCCCCCCTATAACCCTTTACCAGTCCTAACCCCCCATCAGCCCATTTCCAGTCAGCCCCCCATAGCCCATTGCCAGTCCTAAACCCCCCCATCAGCCCACAGCCCATTACCAGTCCTAACCACATCAGCCCACCTCAAGTCCTAACCCCTCCCCATCAGCCCATTTCCTGTCCTAGCCCCCCCATAACCCATTATCAGTCCTACACCCCCATCAGCCCACTACCAGTCTTAACCCCCCCATAGCCCATTACCAGTCCTAACCCCCCCCATCAGCCCACTACCAGTCTTAACCCCCCCCCATAGCCCATTACCAGTCCTAACCCCCCCATCACCCCATTTCCAGACAGCCCTCATCAGCTCATAGCCCATTGCCAGCCCTCATCAGCCCACAGCCCATTGCTAGTCTTAACTCCCCCCCATAGCCCACTGCGTCTTAACCCCCCTCCCCAGCCCACTGCCAGTCTTAACCCCCCCTCCCTAGCCCATTGCCAGTCTCAACCCCCCTCCCTCCCTCCCTCCCTCCCTAGCCCATTGCCAGTCTCAACCCCCTCCCCCCCCCCCCTCCCTAGCCCATTTCCAGTCTCAACCCCCCTCCCTCCCTCCCTAGCCCCTTGCCAGTCTTAACCTCCATCCCTCCCTCCCTAGCCCATTGCCAGTCTCAACCCCCTCCCTCCCTCCCTAGCCCATTGCCAGTCTCAACCCCCCTCCCTCCCTAGCCCATTGCCAGTCTTAACCCCCCTCCCTCCCTCCCTAGCCCATTGCCAGTCTTAACCCCCCTCTCTCCCTCCCTAGCCCATTGCCAGTCTTAACCCCCCTCCCTCGGCTCATGGCAATAAAAAAAAAAAAAAAAGCTGCCCGCTGCCGCCGCGGCGGCATGGAGTGTCCCGCGGGGCTCCCTCTGCCCGGCGGGACTCTCCCGGCGCTGCTCAGCCCCTCTCTGCCGGCTTGCAGAGACGCGAAGGGAGAGAGAGTCTCCCTCGCGTCTCTCTTAAGCCCGCAGGGGCAGATGGGAAATTTACCATCAGCTCCTGCGTGCTTAACAGAGACGCGAGGGAGACTCTCCCTTCGCGTCTCTGCAAGCCGGCAGAGAGGGGCTGAGCAGCGCCGGGAGAGTCCCGCCGGGCAGAGG
The DNA here is from genome assembly GCA_033557465.1 of Ichthyophis bannanicus. Taxonomy (NCBI): domain Eukaryota; kingdom Metazoa; phylum Chordata; class Amphibia; order Gymnophiona; family Ichthyophiidae; genus Ichthyophis; species Ichthyophis bannanicus. The sequence goes on from CM066038.1 coordinate 423,063,730, forward strand.
GAGCCCCGCGGGACACTCCATGCCGCCATGGCGGCAGCGGGCAGCTTTTTTTTTTTTTTTAATGTGCGACCTTCCCGCGTGCCAGCTGCAAGGCCTTCGCGTGCCATAGGTTCGCCATCGCTGGTCTAGGCCTTCAGCAACCAGGTCCTGAGATGGAGAGACTGGGAGTTTGGGTGCCACAACGTTCCGTCTTCCTGGGAGAGAAGATCTGGAGCAGAGCCCAACTCCAGGGATGAAGCTTGAGAGAGATGCAGAAGTAGAGGGTACCACACTTGGCGTGGCCAATGTGGTGCTATGAGGATCATAGAACCCTGGTCTCTCTGAAGCTTGAACAGTGTTTTGGGAATTAGGGGAATGGGTGGAAAGGCATAAAGGAAGTCTTGACCCCAGTGAAGGAGGAAGGCATCCTTGGCCTGAACTCCCTGACACGGAATCCTGGAACAGAACCGGGGAAGTATGGCATTCCACGGACTTGCAAATATGTCTATGTCCGGGGTTCCTCAAATTCGAAAAAAATCCTGGCTACCTGGTCCCTGTGGAGGGACCATTCGTGTGGAAGCAGAACTCGACTGAGTCTGTCTGCCCAAGAGTTTTGAACGCCTGGAAGATATACAGCCATAAGATGAATCTGATGCTCTCTGGCGAAGGCCCACAGTCGCAAAACTTTGTTGCAAAGCGACAGAGAGCCACTCCCTCCCTGCTTGTTTACATAGAACATGGCTACTTGATTGTCCGTGTAGATGAGGACTGTCCTGTAGCTGAGCAGGGAGTGGAACACTCTGAGAGCTAAGAAAATTGCTCTGAGTTCCAAGAGATTTATGTGTAGTGAAGTCTCCTGTGGAGACCAGATGCCCTGGGTGGAGAGATTTTGCAGATGAGCTCCCCAGCCCATTGGAGAGGCATCTGTTGTAAGGGTTGCTTGGGGAAGTGACGAAAAGGGGACCCCAGCAACAGGTTTTGAGAGGACTTCCACCACTGGAGAGACCAAAAGAGGCGACTGGAGTTTGCTATTTTGTCTGACAGGCAACCTGATGCCTGAGTCCATTGGGTGGACAAAGTCCATTGAGCTGCCCTCATGTGAAGGCGAGCATATGGAACCACATGCACAGTGGATGCCATGTGGCCTAAGAGTTGTAACATTTCCTGAGCAGTTAAAAGGGGCTTTAACTGTATTTGGGAGGCTAACTGCACCAAGCATAGGCAACGGGCCTGAGGAAGATAGACCCTTGCAGTTGTGGTATCCAACAAAGCCCCTATAAACTCGAGGGACTGAGTAGGGGTGAGACTGGATTTTGGGATGTTTATTACTAGTCCCAAATATTGAAGGACACGCATTGTGCAGGTTAGACAAGTCTTGGCCTCTGCTTGAGATGGAGCTCGAATGAGCCAGTCGTCCAGATATGGGAAGACGAATATTCCTAGAGTGCGTAGAAATGCAGCTACTACTGCCATGCATTTTGTGAACACCCTTGGTGCAGAGGCCAGACCGAAAGGAAGCACCCTGTATTGGTAGTGCTTTCCTTGAAAAAGGAACCGAAGGAACCTTCTGTGTGTTGGATGGATGAGGACATGGGTGTACGCATCCTTGAGATCTAGAGAACAAAGCCAGTCCTGACTCTGAAGGTATGGAAGCAGAGCACCGAGAGAAATCTTGAATTTCTCTTTGAACAGAAACTTGTTCAATTCTCTGAGATCTAATATGGGTCTGCAGCCCCCTGTTTTCTTTGGGATAAGAAAATAAGGGGAGTAGAACCCTAAGCCCTGTTGAAGAAGAGGTACTTCTTCTATTGCCCCTTGGGCAAGAAGGGTGGCAATCTCCTGACCCAGAAGGTTGTGGAGAGATGTTGGAGAATTGAACTGTTTCACCATGGTGTGAGGAGGAAGGTTTAAGAAATGAAGCTTGTACCCTTCCCTTATGATGGAGAGGGTCCATTGCTCTGCTGTGATTTGTTCCCATCTGGGAACAAAGTAAGCCAACCTTCCTGGAATGGTGAGGGGCTCTGGTTCTTCCAGAGCTAGAAAGGCTAAGTTCTCTAGTTGCAAGTTAAAGGCCCTGAGGAGGCTGAGGCTGCTGGGCCGTGGAAGGCCTAGCAGCCTTTGACTTGGCCTGTTTAGGTGTTTGCTGACGTTTTGCAGCAAAACAACCTGCAGAAGATGCCTGCTGACCATAAGCAGGATAATATCTTCCCTTTTTAGAAAAAGATGTCTTTTTGAACAATCTTTTCTTAGCAGGAGCAGAGGTGGACTTTGAAAGTCGATCCAAAGCAGAGTTCTCAGCATCCATCTGAGTGGCCTTTGCTTGCCAATCCTTGCCAAAAAGCTTTTCACCTGTACAAGGAAGATTTCCCAATTCATCTTGGACCCAGAGTTCCAAATCAGAAGCTTGTAGCCAAGCAATTCTGCGTGCACCTATGGCAATAGCCGAGGCTCTACTTACACACTCAAAAGAGTCAAAGGCTGCACGGTTGGAAAATTTGGAAACATCCTGGGCATGTTTGAGCCAAGTGAGAAACTCCTGCCTTTTATCTTCTGAAATAAAAGGGGTCAAAGTCTGCAGATGATCGTGACTTCTTTTAGAAACATCCCTATACAGAGACTATAGGAGTTGATTCTGGCAGCTAGCATAGAAGCTTGAAAAACCCTACGGCCAAAAGCATCTAGGGTCCTGCTTTCACGTCCTGGAGGATTAGATGAGTGTCTTTTTGCACTCTCTTTCTCATGGCAGACTCTACCACAATAGAGTGGTGAGGAAGCAGAGTCTTATGAAAGCCAGGACAAGGAGGGACACGATACATGGTGTCTAGCCTGCGAGAATGAGGAGAGGTGGTAAGAGGTGTCTCCCACATGCTCAACATGAGATCATACAAAATCTCATGAATAGGTAAAGTAGCTGCCTCTTTAGGAGCTTTATGATATTGCAAAATATCCAGCTGCTTGGCTCTAGGCTCTGACTCAGGGGCCACTGTGATGGAGGGGCCCCTAGCCACTTCCCTAATGAAGTCTTGAAAAGACAAGTCTTCTGGAGGAGACATTCTTTGTTTAGGAGAAGACGACTCCTGAGGAAGAAGTATCGATGCCTCTACAGATCCTTCAGACTCTTCAGAGTCTTCGGAGGAATCTAAGTATCGCCTGTCTGGATGCTCCTGTAAAGCCCGATATGTGTACCGAGTGGGATCGACATCGGGAGTAACCGGTACCGGATCGGTACCGATGGGCATCATAGAACAGGGTACCGTTGCAGTCGACACCGAAGCCGATATCAATGCAATCGGTACCGGCACTGGGAATGATGCCGGTGCTGGAGCCGGTACCGGCAACGGGGGTTGTTGCGGTACCGGAGGTGTCGCAGCCTGCATGAATGCCGTCAGGGTGCGCTGCATGGTCAGAATCTTCTGATCCATCGACGCCACCAAAGTCTGGATGTCGGTACCAGTGGGAGCCACCGGTACCCCAGAACACGGCAACAGGTGATCGGTCGAGGCCGAGCCATCCATGTCAACCTGTGACCCCATAGACAATGCTTTGGAAACCGGAACTTCCCGCCGGGGTAATTTTGCTGGTGCGGAATCCTCGAGGACAAGCCCGGAGGCATCTCGATGCTTAGAGGGAGAATTGCCCTTCGAGGACCGGCCAAATTTATGCTTGGTTACCTGAGATCCATGGGAGGAAAAAGCAGCCCTGGAAGACGTTGATGCCACCGAAGCTGCATCAGAGGGAAACAGGGTACTGAGCTTGGCTGCTCGGTTCTGCCGACCTCTTTTAGACATCATGGTACAGGACACACAATCCGTGATGGAATGGTCAGGACCCAAACACTTTAGACACCAATCATGGGTGTCTGTGACAGAAATAGTACCGCCACATTTTGTGCACTTTTTAAACCCGGAGGCGGGCTTCTCCAGGAGGAGAAAATTTTTAGGCCTAAGACCCAAAAACTGAAAATGCACAGTGAAGAAGTTTTTTGGGTTGTTTTTAAAGAAAGAAAAGAAAAGACCGGCGGTACCGGTCCGACGTCAAAGAAGACAGACGCGACACAAAAGAATAAAGAAAAAATAAAGAACTTCTTCTGCGGTGACAGGAACACGACCTGCTGGCTCCGCGGAAAAGAAGAACTGGAGAGAGGCGGTTGGGAAAGGCGGGAAGGCAGCGCGCAGGCGCTGTGGGATGCTCCCAAAAGCTTTTTTACTGGACGCTGGGGAGCGTTCCCGCGCAGGCTCCGTCGGTACCGACGATACGCATATGTGAAGACTCATTCCTGCTTGTTCCTGGAGATACTGTATATACATGTGACATCTTATGAGCTTCATAAGAAGGTTCTCTTGGCATGAGGCAAGTACTATGTCAAGCACCAGCAGTAAATTTGAGAGACTGAGAACATACCTCACATATCCTGAGGCTTAAAAACAAGTTTCATTACTGACACGATATAAGCCAAAAGTAATCCATTTGGAGAAACCGCTCCCAAATTAGACACAGCAGTAGAAAATAGCAGAGTTACTTACCTGTAACAGGTGATCTCTGGGAACAGCAGGAATAAGTCTTCACATATGGGTATGTCGGTACCGACGGAGTCTGCGCGGGAACGTTTCCCAGCGTCCAATCAAAGAGCTTTTGGAAGCATCCCACCACGCCTGCGTGCTGCCTTCCCGCCTTTCCCAACTGCCTCTCCTCAGTTAAGTTTTAAAGCTGAGACAAAGAGAGAGACAGAGAGAGACAAAGAGAGAGAGGAATGGAAAGATAGATAGAGATACAACACCTGGGGAGGTGGGTGGGTTGAAGACTTATTCCTGCTGTTCCCAGAGATCACCTGTTACAGGTAAGTAACTGTGCTATCTCCAGGAACAAGCAGGAATGAGTCTTCACATATGGGAACTCCCAAGCTGAGATGCCTGGAGTCCGAGCATGTCATAGGTTGGAACATGCTATCTCCCACAACACCAGGCATCCTGAGGATGGAGGGTAGGAGTTGAAGAAAGAAGATGCTGTGGAACAGCTAACCTAGCACAGGACTGCAGAAAAAGGGGTCCATGTGTGGATAATGATTGTTATTAATGATATTGCAAAGAATATTGCAATATGGACCTCCACTAACAGGATTTCATAGAAGTATGGAGGTTCATGGATCTACTGGGAAGCCAGTAGAGGAACCGTGAAGAGGACCTCAATGAAAAGTGGAGGTAAAAAACCTGTAGGAAAAACAGAGGAGGTCAGAATCCTGAAAGGTAACAGGCACCCCTGGTGGGAAAAACTGGGATAGTACAAAAACGGTAGGCCTTCAGCAAAAGCTGTATGGTAAAAACCAAACTCGGAGGCAGAGCCAGCACGGGTTAAGATGGCCGCTTGAATCCTGAGCTCCTCACCCCCCTCGCACTACAATTTCCCTGGCCGCAGTGAAATCGAGATCTGAGATCCCCCGGTGTTCTGGGTGGCGACTGTGATGTCGAGCGGCAAGCCTCTGAGGCTGGACTACTCCACGGTGGTAAGCGGCGGCGGCAAGAGAGCAAAAGCCGAGCCACCTTCGCCGCAAAAAATGGCGCCGGCTGGAGAGGAGGCGGCTGGCCTAAAAGAGGTGCTTGCTGAAATCCGAGCTGTTAAGGAGATGGTAGCCGTCAACAGTGCGACTCTAAGCGGAGTGCAGGCAGACATCGCGGAGCTCAAGGAGATGCGAGAGCAAATGAACTTTTTAACGGAGCAGATGAAAAAATTGGAGAGCACCGCGGAAATTCATGAGGAGCGTTTTAAGCAAGTGGGGGCAAACTCCAAGAGAATAGCTGTTCTCGAACGCAGCTTAGAGGACCTAAATAACCGCACGCGGCGAAACAACGTGCGCATTGTCGGGGTCCCCGAGGGGGCCGAGGGAACGGATGTTATTACCTTTTTGAGTGCATTAATAACTAAGCTGCTCAAACTGGACTTCCGCTATCCGCTGGAAATAGAGAGAGCTCATCGTGTCCCCACCCAACCGGGCCCTAATGTTCGGAGGCCCAGGCCGATTATCATGTGCGTCCTGAGGCATGGCCAAGCGGTACAGATTCTTTCGTCTGCACGGGCACTCCGCTCGGTCCAATTCGAAGGCCAGAACGTTGCTTTCTATCCTGATTACCATAAGGCGACAGTGGAGCGTCGAAAGCAGTTGCTATCCTGCAGACCGCGGCTCCAAGCCCTGCAAGCCCGATATGGCCTTTTCGCCCCCAGCTCGGATGCGAGTGACTTTACATAATCAAATGAGGATATTTGAGGATCCTGAGGCCTTGAGGAACTTTCTGGAGGTCAAGGAAGCAGAGGTCATGCGTTGAGGCTGGAACATTCTGATAGTGATTTGGGCTTCAAGAATGGTGGAGTGTCTCTGGCCTCCTTCTGTGTCCATGGAACTTTAATGGATACTTCGGATGGTCACATGCACGGAGCGCAGTCTAAGGACGTGAGAATGTGATGAACCTGCTGTGCTATGTTATGTTTGTCATTTTGTATTATATTATATAACTAGATGTTAAAAGATAGTCATAGTTGGGTATGGTTTAGCGGAGGGCTGGGTGGTAAAGGGGTCAAGTATTCTTTTTGTGAGTTTCGGGGCTAACAGGGAATGTTATGGTATGATGTCAAGGTTAACAAAGATGATGTCTGTAAGGGGAAGGGATATTATGCTGCTGTTATATATATGTGAGGGGGTGGGGCGGGGGTTTGAGGGGTTATCTGACCTAGATGGTTCATCCACTTGATACCCGCTTTCGGACGGGTGAGGTGTCTCCTCATGGGTGTGGGAGGGGGGGGGTTGGGATCTTAAGGTTTCCTTCAGGGACTGTGAGCAGCAGAGGATTTGCTTATGTTCAAGGTGGGCAGCTGAATCAGGCTAATCGCCCCGTTGAGGGCGGGCGAAGTATCTTGCCTCATGGCGACGCTTAAACTTCTGATGCTAAATGTGAAGGGCATCAACAATCCCGTTAAGAGGAAAAAAATACTGCAGTATTGCAAGAGGGAGCGAGCTGATGTAGTGATGTTGCAGGAAACGCGCCTGTCTGAGGCAGAATCTAAAAAGCTGGGCCTGGGTCATTTTCTGCTTGTTGCGCACTCGGCTGCGTGTCAAGGAAGGAATGGGGTGGTTATTCTTGCGAGAAATATCTTGCCTCTGTGTATTGAGAGACAGCGCGCTGATGGGGAGGGTAGATGGGCGTCAGGGTTAGTCCAGGTATATGGGAAAAAGCTGGCTCTAATAGTTGTCTATGGCCCAAATGTAGACGACGCCGGGTACTTTAGGGGGCTAGCCTCAGAGATACAGGAGCTATCCGGTCACGAAGTAATTGTAGGAGGGGATTTTAATTTGGTTCTCGACTCTCTGATTGATTGTGCTCCTTACCGGCCCCACAGGTGTCAAAGGGCAGTCAAGGTCCTGCAGGAGTTTATGAGCACTGCCGGGCTGGTGGATATATGGAGACTCTTGCACCCTAGAGATAGAGAATATTCTCTTTCTTTTCTCTGCCGCATAAATCTCACTCTCGTCTGGACTTCTTTCTGATCTCCCAAGCTCTGGCGTCGTCAGTAGTGGAGTCTGAGATAGCAGCAATGCACATCTCAGATCATGCGGCGGTGTGGCTTACCTTCAAGGTAGAGGCGGATTTTCCACCAACTCCGGTTTTTTTTTTCCAATAGAAATTTATTGGAGAATGAGGACTTTTGTGTTTATATGCGTCGGAGTATCCGGGAGTACTTTGAGGTGAACCTTTCCAAAGATACCTCGGGATGGGCATGGTGGGAAGGGTTCAAGGCCTTTTCTAGAGCCAAAATTACTAGTTTTAGTATTGGCCTTCGTAGAGTGCAGAAAGCGCAGCTGGCCTTGTTGGAGGAACAGATCAAGGCTGGAGAGCGATTGTTGATTAATAGGACGGAGGCGGGTGTTCTGCTTCGGCTGCAGCGCCTCCGCTACCAGTACAATCAGATCTTGAGTGGGGAGGCAGAACAAATACTCTCTCTGCAGAGGGCCAATTGCTATCTAGAGAATAACAAAGCAGGGAAGCTGTTGGCTAGCATGCTGAAGCCTCAGGCAAGGCGATCCAATATTAAAGTCTTACTTGGAGACAATCAAGAGATATTTACGAGCAATACAGACACTGCGGAAGAGTTTCGGAGATTTTACGAGACATTGTACACATCTGAATACCGAGCCTCTGTGGAGGACTTTGCGGCTTTGTTTGGCGATACGGCTCACCCTTCAGTCACCTCCCATCAGGCTAATGGGCTGGACAGAGATATAACAGCCAAAGAGATTTTTGAGGTATTGAAAGGGGCAAGCAAGGGTAAGGCAGCAGGCCCAGATGGGCTCCCAACGGAGTTTTATCAGGTATTCGCGTTGGAGCTAGCCCCATTCATGCTTGAATTCTTCAACTGCCTGGAGGCTCAACTGCCTAATACGGGATTATTCAGCGATGCTGTGATAGTGGTTCTTGAGAAGCCCGGGAGGGACAATTCGAGAGTGGGGAATTATAGGCCTATCTCGTTGCTGAACGCTGATTACAAGGTGTTCTCGGCTATTTTGACCAAGAGGCTGGCTGAGGTGGTGCCGGAGCTGATCCACGTGGACCAATGCGGCTTCATCACCGGGCGAGCAACCTCGGATAACTCACGGCTGTTGTTGAACTTACTTTGTCGCAGGGTCGCGGTCTCTCACTCGATGCTGAAAAAGCCTTCGACAGGTTAGAGTGGAGCTTTTTGACCCTCGCGTTGCAGTGGTTTGGTATCGGGGAGCGGTTCATTCGACTTATCCAGGTATTGTATTCCCATCCTTCTGCGCGAGTGTTGGCAAACGGGGTCCTTTCGGCTCCTCTGTTCCTATCTAGGGAGTCCAGGCAGGGGTGCTCGCTCTCCCCTCTGTTATTTAATCTTGCCCTGGAACCCTTGCTTCTGAAGATTAGACAATCCCAGGAAGTGCGGGGAATACAAATTGGGGACTTGGAAGTCAAGATCTCCACTTTCGCGGATGATCTCCTTTTCTTTATGCGCCCACCTTCGGTAGGCGGACTACTTAGCCTGATCGATCGTTACTAGAGGCTCTCGGGGTACAAGGTCAATTGGTCTAAATCCTTGGCTTTCCCCTTGAACACGCAAATGTGTAAAGCACCGATAGAACCTTGTGCATTCGAGTGGAAGCCCAAAGATGTCAAGTATTTGGGGGTCAGGTTTTGTTCAGGGCTAGATGAAACTATACAGCTGAATATCCAGATTATAGAGGAGATGATTAAGTCTTTCACTGAGCAGTGGTCTCCCCTGCACCTTTCTTGGTGGGGCAGATTAGAGTCCATCAAGATGGTGCTGGCCCCCAAGATAAATTATATGTTGGAGATGCTTCCATTGCGATTCCCGGAGCCATTCTATCACTCAATTGACCGCAATCTGTCAAGGTTTTGTGGCAGAATAAAACGCCCAGGATAGCCCTCAGGAAGTTGAAGGCAGCGAAGAACAGGGGAGGGGTGCAGTTCCCTGACTTTTGTAACTATCACCATGCGTTTCGTCTTCGGCAAGGTGCGCTTTGGCTAGCACCGGAGAGCAAAGGTGCCAAGCCGACTTGGTTTGGAGGTGGAGGAACGGCTTGTTGCGCCTATTGGCCTTGAGTGGCTGGTTGGCATGAAGCTACCTGATGCGGGGAGGGTAGTTCGGGACACTCAGGACTCAGTGGGTGTGCTGGGTAGAGCGGTGGCAGAAGAAGGCTCCTTGCTGGGTCGAATGCCCCTTTGGTTTAATCCGCGCTTTAAGATTGCCCATAAGATGATCAGTTGGAGGGAATGGCAGGCGAAAGGGATTTGGTCTTTAGGCCAACTGATGCTGGGCAAGTGGTGGAAGAGTTTTGTGGACCTGCAGCGAGAGTTTGGACTAGAGGGCAGCCAGTACTTTCGGTGGATGCAATTGCGGCATTGTTTGTCGCATGCCGGAGTGACACCAGGCGAAGTCGTAGAGGAATGGCAGCTCCGGGTGCTCTTAGAGCAGCACGCGGGGCTACGGGGGGCCTCCTCTAAATTGTATGCATTTTTGAGGGAAAGTGCTCCTGGAGCCTTGATGAAGTTGGAGAGGGCGTGGGAGTGTGATCTGGGGGCTCCTGTATCTCAGGGAGGATGGGAAGTGATATGGGGTCCCGTGAACAGGGTGGCGCAGGGGGCTTCGATGCTTCAATCACTCTATTTCTTGGCGCATAGAGCTTTTATAACCCCAACACGGCTTAGCAAATGGGATGCGAGCCGAGCGGGTAGATGCTGGTCTTGCAATGCTGCGCAGGGGACACTTCAACATATGTTATATGCTTGCCCTCACGTTCAGGTGTTTTGGCAGTCGGTATGGGACAAGATACTGAAAGTGTTAGACATACAAGGACGGTTGCCCTGGCAGACTGTCTTTTTGCGGTCTCAAGACCAGTCCTTGCAGGTCCCTCGGGATAAGTCCTTTCTGTTCGATTTTATGATGGCTGTCGCTATCAAGTTGATTTTGACTTACTGGAAGGACTCATCCCAATTGGGGGAGATGCAATGGTGGAATATGGTCTGTTTATATGCGGGCTATGAGAAGGGACAGGAGGCACGAAATAGGAGGAGGGCGAAGTCAAGGGTTGATATGACACTGGCGGTGGGCTGCGGGAAAAGGAGTGAGAGGGCCAATAAATGGAGATGCCTGGATGAGTTCGCAGCCCTGGCGAGATTCTGTTAAAAGGAAGTGGTGGTCTGGTACAGCTGCGCACCTCTACTGGTGTAGGGGTTTTCTAGAGCTGCTCTGAGTCTGCTTCCTCCTACCCTGGAGGAGACGGGGGGGACGGGAGGGGGTTGGGAGTGGGAGTGGGAGTGGGGGAGGGGAGAGATGGGCAGCGGGGTTAGGGGGGGGGGTCGGAGAAGGGGGGGGATTAGTGATTAGAGTGTGGTGTTATATTAGTGTGTTGTTGTATTGCGGATGGAGTTGAAAATTTAAATAAACATATTAAAAAAAAAAAAAAAAAAAAAAACACAAACTCTTTTGGCGGCAGAGTAACTCACTCGTGGGAGCAAAAAGAGAAAGGCTAACCGATTTGGACAAACAGGCACAGTCCTTGTGGGGAGAAAGGGTATGGGAACCCCCTGTATCCCAGGGTGAAGACGAATGCCTGAGGCGTTAAGCCTGTGAGTAACTGAAGATCCACAATATCTCTCCTAACTGGGGTAAGCCAGGAGAGATATTAGGTAGAGAGAGCTTCAGAGGTACCTAAACCCATTAGGTTATGGTATAAAAATTGTTGATTACCACAGGAGTGGTTGTGTGTGTAGAAACCCAATCTGCTGAATAGCAGAAGTATGGGTAAAATCCCTCTGTCAGAAACAGATAGCTATATGAGCATAGACAGTGAGATAGATAAGTATGTGGAGACATATCTATCTATAATGAAATAGATATAGATATAGATATATTCTTATATGTCTATTCATATATCTATATATCTATATTGAGATATGGAGGGCATAAAATACACGCAAAGATAAAAATGAATATGTAGGCCTAATTATGGGTGTCTGTAATTAAACAGATATATGCCTACAGCATGGTATTCACATAGGACATGTGGAGAGGAAAGATTCATCTAACAAGGAGGTGCAACCTACTTGAGAAGATATATAGAGAATCTATTCCCCCTGGTTATGATCCGCAAGGATGCTAGCTAGTGAAAAAAACAGGATGAGGTACCATGTTCACCTGCTTAAGGACAAAAAGTATCATGCGTTCTTACCATGAGGACGAGCTGCAAGGAGAAAGAGCATATCCCCGATTGGGAATGCTATGGACCAAAGCAGGGAAATGGCAACTCCTTAAGCCCTTAGGTAAGAGAGGGCCTATATCCTTTATGGCAAAAGGAGATAGTAAAAGAAGGGAGAACCTTCTAGTCATGGGAGACATGACTGAAAAGCCTTTTCCAACCATCTAAGATAGCTGTTGGAGAAAAAAACCCATGCTCTCTAGCAAGGGCCCATAGTGGAAAGCTTCTCTGTAGAATTGCAGAGAGCATGATGCAGGAGAATGAGGAGATAGGACTGGCTGCTAAAGCCAGTATCTCAGTCCACTATGCTGCCAAATTCAGGGGAATGGAGATGGCAGAAATAGAAGATCAACCCAGAAAGCTTGTAGTGGGATAATTTCCAAGATAGATGAAAAACACTGACTTGGAGCCACTACTAAGACCAGATAGAATGTTAGAGGACAAATCTGGTTGTTTGTGGGCAAGAACCAGTGGACCAAACATTAAGGCTCCTGTATAGGCAGCTGCTAGCAAGACAGCAGAAAGAATATTACTGTTTAAAACCAGAAAGAACAGACAGAACAGGAGTAGAAAACTCTGGACATGTCTGATAAGCTGCCTTAAGTAAATTTGAGACAAGGGAGGAAACTCAGGGAGGAAAACTCCGCACTGGAAAGTGACAAACCTAGAGAGGCTGAAGAAAAGCCCTCCAGTAAGTAATTCCGCTCTTACAGTGGTAAGAGGGTGAAGAGAATAGAGCTGAAGAAGACTTACCAAATAGTAAGTCTATAGAAGGAAAAATACATGCTGGCACAGGAACTATCATGTGATAGTGGTCAGACCTCTTTCTCTGGCAGGAGAAGAGAAACCTGTGACTTATAGGCATGAACATTCTGACAGCTCATAGAAAAAATGGATGTCTTTTGGAAAGAGATCCATGTGTAGGGGTTAGAATGAGTAATGGATCGCCTCTGTTGAGAAGAAGCAACTGTAGATTCTAACCCCAAGGGTCACAAGCATTTGATGATGATTGATCAGAAACCCTGCAGAGGCCAGGTTTGCTGAGCCTGGTGAAAGGTTGGATTCTTCAGACCAGGACGATGGCTCCCCTGTAGGGGAACATTTGTATGATGGGCAAGTGAGGAATAAAACCTTCTTCTCCTGTGGGAAGAAAGTTTGTTAGGACATTTCCTACTTACTGGGACAGAAGAAGGTGCAGAAGAACCCTTAGGAACAGGTAAATCAGAGGACAACTGAGTAACCTGACGTAAAGACTCCTTGTTGAAAAGATTTTCTCCAGTGCAAGGAGTATGTCCCAGTCGTTGTTGTTCCCACTTGGCCAAATCTGAAGCTTGGAGCCAGGCTCTACGTCGTGCCCCTATAGCTATAGCAGAAGTCCTGCTAACAGACTCAAAAGAGTCTAGGGAAGCACGAGAAAGAAACCAAGAGATATTCTGGATATGCTTAAGCAGCGAGGAATAGTCTGTACTCCTGGAAACTGAAAGGAAAGGAGTCAAAAGATATAATTGCTTGGTGACCTCCTCAAGAGAAAGACTCATATAAAAAATATGAGAGAATTCTTGCAGAAAGCATAGATGTCTGGAAGGTTTGACGTCCAAAGGCATCTAGTGTCTTAGACTCACGACCCGGCGGAAAAGAAGAGTGCTTTTTCTTACTCTTTATCAGCCTCATTGCTGATTCCACTACTATGGAATGATGAGGAAGCTGAGTCTTTTGGAACCCTGGAGAGGGGGGCACCTGATATAAGAGATCAGTTGCTCTGGGAGGTGGGGGTACCCTTAAAGGTGTTTCCCACATTCCTAGCAGGAGATCCTGCAAGGAATGATGCAAAGGAAGCATTATGTTGTCCTTTGCTTTGGTGGAAACAGAGCCTGGTGCAGGATCATGTCCTGGAATAGGAATGGCAAGGGATCTTGCTATATCCAGGAGGAAACTCTGAAAAGAGGGATCCCCAACAGGAATCTCCCTTGGACAGGTTAGATCTAAAGGACTAGCCTGAGCACCCACAGAGTTATCCAGAGATATAGAAATAGAGGATCCTGCAGGGTGCAGCATGGAATGCTTAAGGGATGGTTGCTTGGACTGGTTGTCAGGAACAGCAACCGTCCTTACCACATTGTCCATGCTAGGTATCGACTCCAAGCTTGGTATAGAATGGAGCGATGCTGTTGAAAAAAGCATGGTAGGAGTTTGCCACGATGCTACTGTGGATACCGGTACTGAAGTCAATACCGGTACCAATGTCGGAGTCGGGCTCGACAAAGACATCAGAGTAGTCATCAGTAATACTTCAATCAGTACCGAGGGAACCGAAAACCTCCGGCTGCTATCCTCGGTACCGAGCCACCGGTATCGATCGGTGTCGGTACCAAAATATATTGGTACCCAATCTTCCAGACTAGAAATGGATTCCAAGCTCGGCATCGAGGGCAAGGAGCCTGAGAAGCGAAGCATGGAAGGCACCGATTGTGAGGGTAATGAATACATCAGTACCTACTGCGGTACCGTGTCCGATACCGGTGAGTGAAGGTCTACCAGTGGCAACTCAAACGGCCTCAGAGGAACCGAGAGTTGCGGATCCGAGTCATCAGAACCGAGCCTTCGGTACCGCCCCGAGACGGTACCAAGGCGAGTCGGTACCCAGTCCTCCACACTGGAGATCGATTCCAGACTTGGCATCGAAGGAAGCGAGGCTGTCGATGCACATCTGGAGGGTACCGACGTCGGTGGCAGTATCGGTGTTGGAACCGATAAGGGAAAGACAATCTGGGACGTATCCATCGGTCCCGAAGGCACCGAGGAAGCCAGATGACGATCCCTGGTGAGGAGTGTTTCATCCGACACCAGTGCCGATGCAGGGGTATCGGTACCGCTCGAAGCAGATGCCACCACCGTGCACGGCTCAGGTATGTTCTGTGGGGGGTGAACCCCAGAAACAACCTGAAATCCCTTATACGCTTTGGAGACCGAAGACTCCCGCCGGGGTTTTGAAGCCAGAAGGCCATCGAGGGCAAAGCCGGAGCTGTCTACATGCTGTGCATGAGACCTACCACTCGAGGACTGGCTAGTCTTAAACAGACTGTTTGTGGGTTACCTGAATCAAAGTAGAAGAAGAAGGGGACTGTGCCCCAAAATTGGAGGGCACCCGTTTATCGAGGGATTCTCGATGTTGAAGATGTCTTCTCACCAAACTGTTGTCAGGACCCAAACAGGTTAGACACCGACTTCGAGGGTCTAAACATAAAGTTTTACCGCCACAATCTGAACATTTCGTGGAGAAAATGTCTGGCGGTTCCATGAAGGAAAAATAGGGGTGGCCTGAAAGGCCTAAGACCCCGTGGGACACTATGAAGAAAAAGTATCCCGTTGAAAAATTTACAAGAAAAAAAAGAAAAAAACACCGGCGATACCGGTGGCGTCGAGAAGACAGCCGCGACCACAAGAAAACTAAAACTAAAAAATAAGAATTTTCTGCGGTGACAGGAGGACGTCCTGCCGGCTCCGCGGAAAAACGAAAATTGAGGAGAGGCAGTTGGGAAAGCAGGGAAGGCAGCACGCAGGCGTGGTGGGATGCTTCCAAAAGCTCTTTGATTGGACGCTGGGAAGCGTTCCCGCGCAGACTCCGTCGGTACCGACGTACCCATATGTGAAGACTCATTCCTGCTTGTTCCTGGAGATTGCTCTTTTCAAACTGCCTCAATCCCCTTCTCAGCTCTCCCCAAACTGCTCCCAACCCCAATAAATATCCACTATAACTGCACCCTAACGAAAACCCCCTCCCTCAAACAATGCCTCAATGCAGTTCTATGAATACAGAAACACATACTAACATGCTCATGCCACGCTCCAGGGGCACAGGCCCCTCCAATGCTCACAGCCAGTGGCTTCAAGGTGGGAGAAAAAGCAGGGATGCAACACAACCTCAAGGGCAGAGGGCAGATGTCTGGCATTATCATTTAATTTGATAGGATGGTCACTATCATCGTAGTTAAGTGTCATCAAGTCAATATCGACTCAATGCAGTCCTGGTAAGTCCTGAATTGCATTCATGCTTCAATCAGTCGGATAACTGTTAATAAAGTGGCATTCATAGCTGTTTTTATTGCACACCTTAAGTTTTCTCTAGATTTAGGGGCCAGTACAAAAGCGTAGCAGCCAACAACTGAACCCCTCCCCCGTCTCTACTGAAGTTGAGGAGCGAGGGATCTCTTCGGAGCCCTGCTGCAGCTTTCTTAGGGCCTGATTTACTAAAGTTATTTTTCCCATGCCATGTCTAAGAAAGTTTAGTAAATCAGGTCCTTAACGCAACCCTGCAGCCATGAACAGAAATGCATAGCCATTACCCAGTCTCTCTCTCCTCCCATCCTATCACCACCCAGTTCCTATATATTATCCATTTTTCCCTATGGATCTCCCTCCTCACGTATATCAGCAACTTTCCCAACCCCGATCCCTTTGCAGTCACCCTTACACCAGTCAGCTCTTATCTCCCAACAAACTAGTCAACCACACCCCCCCTCTCATTACCCAGAAAACCAGTCAGCCATCTGTGCCCAGGAAGCCAGCCATAACAGAAGGTCAACATCTTTCATTCCAAGAGCATACAAAAATAGAAAGGCAACCTAGAAATTAAAATCAAAAAGAAGCAGCAAGTGAGCTAAGAAACAATAAGCTAATATTTTCAAGAATTGTGCTAGTACAGTTGCTTTAAAATTTCCTTTCAAACATTTGGATTTTAACTAGTTAATTATTTTAGCTTTATGTAAACATTTGCCTAGTGGTTAGAGCAATGGCCACCTACCCAAGAGATCAGGGTTGGATTCCCACTGGCACTTTTTATGACCTTGGGCAAGT
Source organism: Ichthyophis bannanicus (assembly GCA_033557465.1). Lineage (NCBI taxonomy): Eukaryota > Metazoa > Chordata > Amphibia > Gymnophiona > Ichthyophiidae > Ichthyophis > Ichthyophis bannanicus. The sequence continues at coordinate 423,080,342 of CM066038.1, forward strand.
CACTTTACCCTCCACTGCCTCGGAAGAAAAGGCCAGGCAATCTACTTCAGGTCATACCTTGCCAAGAAAATCCAGGGGCTGCTGGGTCACCAGGAGTCAGCATTGACTAGAAAGCACTTAAAAAAAAAATAGTCCAGCATAACATGTGGTACTTACCATTCCAGTATAATAACGAAGTCCAACAGCAGTCCCTCGCAAGACTCCAAACAAAACAGCTGAATCTATTTCTTCATCAGCTAAAGCAGTGGAGTCATCCTGAGCTACTTCCTCTGGCTCAGGATTGAAAAAGAAAGCTGAAGAGGAGTGATGCAGTGAAATACCAGTTCTTCTATACTGGGCTAACTGCAAATACTTTGAAATAGAATCCCTATAATAAAATTCAACAGAAATCTGCTAAACACAAATCATTTGGAAAATCAAAAAATGCTTTCATTACATCAAGCAAAATAAGGAAGGTTATTTTGAAAAGTGATGAGCTTCAAAGTCAAAGTCAATCTTTCCTTGTGATTCAGCATTTAATCTATTGAAATACAGTTGTTTACAAGCCTAGTATTAGCTCAGAATTTGAATGAACAAGCTTGGGTAATCCGATATATGCTTTTCTCCTCAGAGTAGCACACATCAGGACTTTCCAAAACATGTACCAATAAACTCATAAATGGTTGGCATTTCAAAATACATGCAAAGAATATGCAAGAGATAAAAATTTTGGCTACAAACTTAGATTGTGAGCCCTCTGGGGACAGAGAAATACCTACCGTAACTGAATTAAAAAGAAAAATAGTAACACCTTGAGTTACCAATGAAACGGCATGAGCTAAATTCTAATTAGTGTATATGCTCGGTCTCCAATGCATACAGGATTTCTCATACTTATTCATTTTGGATATCTTGAGAAACCTGAATGGCTGTGAAGCCCCCCCAAGACAGATCTAGGAAGCTCTGTGTACTCATAAACAGAGGTTTCCACATCAAACCCATTAAGGTCATCATACCAAAACCATGGATATTGTCAATGCCGCTAACATTGGAATGAAATCTCAAGACATCAAGATATTGTTAAGGGGATTTTAAGTGCAATAAACACAAGAATCTATTGTAAGGAATCAATTATAGCTTGTTCCTTGAAGTATCCATACAACAATCACTAAGATGCAAAATCATCTAAACACTGATGGCAAAAAAAAAAAAAAAAAAAAAAAAAACACAGACTACTCAACTTGTGTGCAGATGATGCAGAAGCACATTTTAAGATAAAGTGACTTGCATCTCTGCTAATTATACAACTGGAGCTATAAAATCCTGACACCATAATCAGTAACACTGGTATTTAGGCATTTATGGTATTATGAATCCTAGGTCAAGCTACACAGAGAACTCTTCATTAACAGTATTCACAATGCTGATATGAGAGCTCATTAGTTTTATATATGATGCTGAATTGTTAGGATCTTTCTGTGCTTATATTTAGTTTGGGGAACCCTATTGGTTTCTACGATACTGAATGAAAAGGTTTTGCTGCATGTCATGAATAAAAGTTGCTTTAATCTTAAGCATATATATACTCAAAGATTAATACTATTATAAGAATGAAACAAAAAAACAGACAGAAGTTTATTAATGTTTAATTTATAACTGCATGTATATCCCACATTTTCCATAATAGGGTTCAAGGCCGGTTACATAAAATTAAAACTATGAAACAGAGGAATACAGTCTATTCCAACTATATTATTATTTCACCTAACATAATATCCCTAACTATATCTGGAATAAATGGAAATTACACTAACCTGGTAATTGTAGTTCCTGGAGGGTCCAGTTTAGTCCTCCAACATCGGGTAGTGCCCCTCCTCCTGCAGCCTGGAGACTGGACCAATCAAGTCTTCTGTAGTATATATGCAGACGGAGCTCCCAGAAGCCCCCAGTGTACTAGTAACAAAGCATACTTAACGAAGCAACACATTAGATTAATATACAAAATGACATAATGAAAATGACATAATTAAAGAACAATTTGTTTCCCCCCCACAAAAATATCCAACTTTCTCCCCAAACGAGGAAGTCAGAACACTGTATTGCACTGGAACCAACGCCCCAGAAATCAAAATACAGCTCCGTATCAGAAATCTCAGGAGCTGACTGAACACCTGAGAAAGGAAGAGCCATAGCCAAAAACGCGGCTGCAAAAAAGGTTCGAACGGCAAGAGGAACCGTCTTATGATCCACCGTTCGGAAAGCGCGCCGCATTTTTATAACAGATAGTCGGGAGGGAAGGAGGACTAAACTGGACCCTCCAGGAACTACAATTACCAGGTTAGTGTAATTTCCATTTCCTGTTCGGTAATCCAGTTTAGTCCTCCAACATCGGGATGTAACAGAGCAGTTAAGACCGGGCGGGACCTTGCCATCCGGCGCGCAGAACCGCCGAACAAAAGAGGAATCCCGAGCCGCTGACACATCTAAACGATAGTGTGTACTGAAAGCATGCAGAGACGACCAGGTGGCCGCCTTACAGATATCTGCTGGCGGAACTAGGCTATACTCCGCCCAAGCGGTCGCCTGAGCCCTAGTGGAATGATCCAGTAGCCCCTCCGGAACAGACCGCTGCTGCAACAGATACGCAGACACGAACGCTTCCTTGAGCCATCTTGCAACGGAGGCCTTAGCCGCCGCTTCCCCTTTACGTGCACCACCGAAGAGCACGAATAACCGGTCAGTCTTCCGAAAAGATTCGGTAGCCTTCAAATAACGACGAAGTGCACGACCCACATCGAGACGGTGAAGACTTTTGTCCGCCGACCCGACAGAGTGGGAAGAAAGAACTGGAACAAACACTGCCTGATTCACATGAACAGGGGAAACCACCTTCGGCAAAAAGGAAGGGACCGGGGAAAAAGACAAAAAAACAACAATATAGCTTTTAGAAGCCAGCAGAGAAGTAATCTGGCTTCCCGCCAAAAACCGAGGCTCATTAGCTATTCAAAATGGCCACCAGCAAAAATAAAACACCAAAAGAGTGAATTAAAACCCCCAAAAGCTAAGGAATTAACTTAAAAAGTCAAAGAAGAAGGTGGGAGGGTTGCAGGCATGAGAGAAATGCCTAAAATCGCTGAAAAATCAAGAAAAATCAATCGAGTTACCACAGAGCTGCAAACAGCAGTGGGAGAAGACATTCCAGGTCTGAAGAAACTGCAGCACAGCTCTTGCAGATGCCAGAGTCAGTCATTGTACCTCTGCGGGACCCACAAATCACACATTGAGGTTTGGCAGCCATGCTAAGGCAACCTGCTTCCAGGGGGAAAGAAGGAAACAGGAACAGGGGAAGCCCACAGCAAAGGGACTAACCGTATTCAAATCAGTACAGCTTTAAATTTAAAACGGTTTTTTTTTTTTGTTTTTTTGTTTTGTTTTTTTTTACAGAAAACAAAATACTCCCCAGAATCCTAGGGGTGCCCTGAGCAAAATCGCCAGCAAAAGAAACCCCAAAAATGCCAGGGGAACCCGTGCACAAGTGTTAAAAAGTGCCCTTAAAAAGCACACTTTAGAAATCCAAAATGGCCGCCGCACTTTTCCACCCACAATAAAAAAGGGGCGCGAAAATACAAAGGTAACCAAATAATATGGAAAAGAAAGAAAACGACCCTCTAATACAGGGCAAGCGAAAAAAATCAGGAAAAAGTGCAATTCGGAAGCCAGGGGAGCCGACAGAGCCTCTGACAATGCAAAAAACAACAGAGCTGAAAAGATAAAGCAAGGAAAATTCCTACCAGCTCAGGGAACAGCAAGGAACTCAGCCAACTTCTCCAAGTGACAGGCAATGCTGTAGCAGGTATGGCTCTTCCCCGAACAGTCTTGGGGAGAGCTCAACCCAGGTTTCAGATATTCCCAGGCAGGAAGGCAGGAGCCCAATGCAGGTCTGGCTTCCCCCAGGATGTCCCCTGTGGCAATGCTCCTTTTTTTTTTTTTTTTTTTTTTAAGATACAGCTACCTAGCAAAGAAATGGTAAATAAAGGACCCAAAATAAAACCCCAAAAGAACTAACTAGTGTTGCTCCTTCAAGTGTCACTTAGTGTGCCCAGAAAGGGCACAGAAGTCTGCAAGCTGCAAGGAGACTGGACACACTGGGGGCTTCTGGGAGCTCCGTCTGCATATATACTACAGAAGACTTGATTGGTCCAGTCTCCAGGCTGCAGGAGGAGGGGCACTACCCGATGTTGGAGGACTAAACTGGATTACCGAACAGGAATTACATATCATCAAATACCTTACATTCTCGTAACCCATCTATTCATTCAGCTGATTTTCAAGCTCTTACAATGAATCCTTCATTCGTTTGACTAACTCAGAGATTACTACATCTTTGATCTGAAAAAAAAAATTCCACTGTAATTAAAACTAGTATTTAAATGCCCTTCATCAGCACTATTGTCTGGACGGGTCCTATGCCAGATAGAGGCATGTTTACTAAAGATCGAGTGTGTGCAGTAGCAGACCTGTTCTAAACATAGTCCATATATGTTACCCATTTCTATAATGGGTAACAGGGGTAACATATGGAAAGCAGTGTGTATAAATGCCCATAGCATGGGAAATAAGATCCCTGATGTTGAAGTTTTGGTGGGAGTGGCTGACTTGGATTTAGTGGCAGTTACAGAAACATGGTTCACAGAAAACCATGATTGGGATGTAACTATACCTGGCTATACTTTATTCAGAAAGGACAGGGTAGGAAGAAGGGGAGGAGTGACACTATATGTAAAAACTACTATTAAAGCTCTGGAATTAGAGAGCTTAAAAAGGGAGAGAGAGGAGGCATCGTAGGTTAAACTAGAAAGAGTGAAAAAGAAATCTATTTGCATTGGTGTGATATACAGACCTCCCTCACAAGAGGAAGAGGTGGACAAAGTTAACTGAAGACATACGCAGCATTGCTAGGAAAGGGGAAGTGCTACTGATAGATTTCAATATGCCAGATGTTGAATAGCACATTTCTGCTGCAGTATCATCTAGAAGTAAGGAGATCCTGGATTCTCTACAGGGAGAACTATTCAGGCAATTGGTAACAGACCCCACTGGACTTGGTGCTTACCAATGGTGAAAGTGTTTCTGATGTTGTAGTGGGAGATCATTTTGCATCAAGTGATCACCAGATGGTGTGGTTCAGTATTAGGACTAGGGCTGTTAGAATCCATTCAAAGGTGAGGATCTTAGATTTTAGGAAGACTAACTTTGCCAAGATGGGCCAATACCTCAGGGAGTCGTTAGTGGGATGGGAACAGCTGGGGGATGTAGAAAAACAGTGGGCAAAACTGAAAGGGGATAGGTTAAGGGCAACCAACCTTTTTGTTAAAATGGTAAATATAAGGTAAAAGGAAAAGGAGACCACTATGGCTTTCGAAAGTAGCAGCTGAAAAAGTGAAGAAAAAGAGGGAGGCCTTCATGAAATACAAGAGATCACAGAGAGAGGAAGACAGGCATCTATATTTGGAAAAACTTAGAGAAGCTAGCAAAGTAGTCAGGAAGGCAAAGATTCAAAAGGAGGAGAAAATATCCTCACATTTTATTGCATTGGCTAAGACATTTTTCAGATATTTAGTAAGAAGAGGAAGGGCAAGAGTGGTATTGTCAGACTCAGGGGAGGAATATGTAGAAGCTGATAAGGATGAAGCAGAATTGCTTAACAAATATTTCTGTTCTGTGTTCACAGATAAAGACCTAGGAGAAGGACCTCAGAAAACACCCACAAACAGGAAGAGAAGCGAGGGACATCTTGAACAATTGTCAGAAGACTGTGTTTGTGAGAAACTAGCTCAACTTAAAGTAGACAAAGCGATGGGACCGGATGGGATACACCCTAGAATACTGAGGGAACTTGGGGATGTTCCAGCAGCTCCACTGACTGACCTTTTCAATGCCTCGTTGGAGTCGGGGGTGGTACCAAAGGACTGGAGAGAGGATCATGTGGTGCCTTTACACAAAAGCGGAAGTAAGGATGTGGTTGAAAACTACAGGCCGGTTAATTTAACTTCGGTGGTGAGTAAATTATTGGAAACGCCGCTGAAAGAGAAAAAATAGTGAGGTTTTTGGACTCCAGCGGATTACAGGATCCAAGGCAGCATGGAGTCACCAGAGGCATGTCTTGTCAGACAAAATCTGCTCGATTTCTTTGACTGGGTGACCAGGCAGTTGGACCGAGGGAGAGCCCTAGATGTGGTGTATTTAGATTTCAGTAAAGTCTTTGACACTGTTCCTCACAGGCGACTTATAAACAAACTGAGCACCCTAAAGTTACTGCTTGGGTTAGAAATTGGTTGGGTGGGAGGCGACAAAGAGTACAGGTAAAGGGAGCTCTCTCTGTTACCAGTGGTGTGCCCCAGGGATCTGTCCTTGGTCTGATTCTTTTTAACATCTTTGTTAGTGCTATAGCAGAAAGGCTGTCGGGTAAAGTTTGCCTCTTTGCGGATGATAGCAAAATCTGCAATAGAGTAGACACCCAGGAAGGTGTAGATAACATGAGGAGGTATCTAGCTAAGCTTGAAGAATGGTCTAGAATTTGGCAGCTGGGATTTAATGTTAAAAAATGTAAGGTCATGCATTTGGGCTGCAGCAATCCAAGGGGGCAATATAGTATAGGGGGTGAAGTACTTTTGTCCACTAAAGAAGAGCGGGACCTAGGCGTGGTTGTGTCTGCTGATCTTAAAGTAGCTAAACTGGTAGAAAAGGCGACAGCAAAAGCTAGAAGGATGCTTGAGTGCATACGGAGAGGAATGGCTAGCAGAAAAAAAGGAGGTGATAGTGCCTCTGTCTTTGGTGCAACCTCATTTGGAGTATAGTGTGCAATTCTGGAGACCACACCTTCAAAAGGATGTGAACAGGATGAAGTCAGTGCAGAGGGTGGCTACTAAAATGATTAGTGGTCTTCATTATAAAACATATGAGGACAGACTTAGGGATCTTAATATGTACACCTTAGAGGAAAGGCGGAATAGAGGTAATATGACTGAGATGTTTAAATACCTCCGTGGCATAAATGTTCAGGGAGAGAGCCTCTTTCAATTGAAAGTTCTGCTACGAGGGGACATGGGATGAGGGTGAAGGGAGACAGAATCAGGAGTGATATGCGGAAATATTTCTTTACAGAAAGGAGTAGTGGATCCGTGGAATAGTCTCCCAGTGGAGGTGGAAGATATGAGGACAGTAACTGAATTCAAAAAAGCATGGACAAACACAGAGGATCTCTAAAAAGGTAAAAAGGGGACTGTTGTAGTTGTTGATATGGAAGGAAAGACTAGATAGAAAAAGACCACATGGCCTGTCGTCATATTTCTATGTTTCTATGGAAGCATGGCCAGCATGTCTATGTAGTTAGCATGGGTTTCATACCACTATGTTGTTTGGCGTGATCATCATGGGTGCGCTTAATGCCATCCAGTAAGGTAGCTGAAAGTGCGCTTGAGCTAACTGCAACACTTTGGCCAGTGAGCGTGTTTTAAAGACATTCACAGTAATGGCGATGTACATGCTCTGCCTCTGACCCAACCGGCACTATTCGAGTAGCGCAGAATTTTTAGAAGAGCCTCATTCTTGGCATGCAGTAAAGTTCACCGCAGCCTAGTAGTGCAGTTTAGTAAACATGCTCCAAAAATAGAAAAATTACACTTACCTGGTAATTGTAATTCCTGGAGGAACTCCAATTTAGTCCTCTACCTCTGGGTTGTGCACCTCCTCCTGCAGCTTGGAGACTGGGCATGTCAAAATCGTGACATCACTGGATGCAGCCCGCTGGTAATGTTGGGGTTTTCTGGACTGCCCCTACGATTTGGGGAATTTTCTAATTTTGTTTGGCTGCTTGTGTCCGCCCCAACATCCAAAAACTTGTATATACAGGACCTAAACAAATTGCTCATGCCACCATAAAAGCATGGAAACATTTTTTATTTATCTTGTCAGGTCTGTAACATCACAAGCTTTACTTTTGATTTATAAAAGGTACAATTTTCAATATCAATCCATATCATCAATACATCTATAACAAGCAAAGCACCTGAAAAAAGGTCTGTGCTCAAGGTCACCGAATCTCGCACTGTGAGAGTTACGGGTACTCTTGGGACTGTTAAATTATATCCTGGCACCCAGAGACGGCTATAGTGTGAGGACTCAGACATTCAGGAGACATTTCCAAGATGTCATCTTGCTGCTAAAACTTTAGACCAGGGGTCTCAAACACGCGGCCCGCGAGAGCATTTTGTGCGGCCCGCGACCCGCGAGTATCCTTTCTGCAATTTTTGCTACTTTTACTCACTGTTTTCCGGCTTAGCGCGATTCCCGGGGCTGCATACAAAGTTGGGTTGCATGACCGCGTCACGCGCCTGCCCTCCACCAATCAGGGACAGGCAGAAGGAGGAGAAAAAGGAGGAGGGGGGGGGCCCGGCCCAGAAGCAGTCTGAGCAGCCACGAGGTATCAGCGGTTTATGAAGCATCGCCTGCTTGGAGGAAGGATCGCCTGCTTGCACAGCTCTCGGCAGGTAAGGAAGCAGTCTGCCCAGAATTAAGCCAGCCCTGCCTCCCTCAGTCCCTCTCCTCTTCGGCTTAGAACCGCGAAGGGAGGAAATTTCAGCCGGCTTAACAGAGTCCCGAGGGAGGAACTCTCCCTTCGCGGTTCTAAGCCGAAGAGGAGAGGGACTGAGGCAGGGAGGGAGGGAGGGATGGCTCTGCGGGGGGGGGCCTGTGATTCTTGCTGAGGGAGGCCTGTGATTCTTGCTGAGGGAGGGAGGGAGGATGGATGGATGGATGGGGGGGGCTGTGATTCTTTCTGAGGGAGGGAGGGAGGATGGATGGATGGATTGGGGGGGCGGTGAATTTTGCTGAGGCAGGTAGGGATGATGGATGGGGGGGGCTGTGATTTTTGCTGAGGGAGGGAGGGAGGATGGATGGGGGGGCTGTGATTTTTGCTGAGGGAGGGAGGATGGATGGATGGGGGGGCTGTGATTTTTGCTGAGGGAGGGAGGATGGATAGGGGGGGGCTGTGATTTTTGCTGCTGCTGATGATGATGGATGGGGGGGGTCAGAACTGGTAATGTGCTGTGGGCCGGGGGCCAGACCCCTCCCCACCTCTGACCCCCCCAGCCCCACAGCACATTACCAGATCTAACCCCCCCAGCACATTACCCGTGTGCTGTGGGCTGGGGGGTCAGAACTGGTAATGTGCTGTGGGCTGGGGGTCAGAACCATCACCATTTCTGAACCCCCCCAGCCCCACAGCACATTACCAGTTCTAAACCCCCCAGCACATTACCAGTGTGCTGTGGGCTGGGGGGTAGGTCATGTATTGTTCTCTGAAATGTATTGATTTAATATTTGCAGTGTTGCCTTTTGATAGATAGGGTCTGGTGCTTTGTGAGTCCTGGTAGTGCTGTTATGATACGGGGGGGTTGCTATGGGTTCTAAATGGGCAGTGTTAGTAGTAGTTCCTAATGTGCCTGGCGGTTGGCACTGGATTATAGTAATTTTCTAGTCTTTCTTTATCCATGCACTCATTATGCAACATTATGCAAATATTTATGCAAATGAGGCCCCTTATGCAAATGAGCCCCCCGTGTCTTATGCGGCCCCCGGGTTACTTTACAAGTCCTCATTCGGCCCTCAAAGCAATTTGAGTTTGAGACCCCTGCTTTAGACGATAGTAACTCCCATCATCCCAGTGAACTATTGACAAAGCAGACTCAAAGGAGCAACAAATAAAAAGTAGCCACAATTTAAATTCAACTGAATCAACAAACTCTCTTGAAAACAAACTCTCAAATTATTCACAAGAAGAACAAATGTCCTCATTTATATTTAAGCATTTGTCATTATTTTGGTTACATTCTTGCTTCCCCTTAGTCTTTCACTTTCCCTGTTCCACCCCCTAAACCGAGTTAGAGAGCAGGAAAGTAACACAGCACAGCCAGCCATACTCACTGCGATTCATAGACTGAAAGGATTTCTCCACACTTCGAAACCGATTGAACTAATCACCCCCCCCCCCCCCTCCTTGGGCGGGAATGAGGACTAAACTGGAGTTCCTCTAGGAACTACAATTACCAGGTAAGTGTAATTTCTATTTCTTTATCGTTCCTCCGGTTTAGTCCTCTACCTCTGGGATATAAAAGAGCAGTAATTATTGGGAGGGACTTCACCCCATGGATCGCAACACCGCCGACCAAACACAGACAGCATTTGCTGCCAGAAAGTCGAGCCAGCTGTGTTTGCTGATTGGTCTTATGGATTTTAGCTCCTTCTGAGCACACAAGAATTAAGCCACGAGTTTAGGGAAAACAAGGCTTTTATTTCCCCTCTGTGCAAGGGTTCAATAAGACAATGGAAATCAAAGAATGTCCTTTTATCAAGGTCCCAGTAATAAACAGGCAAACCAACTGTTGATATCTTCACAATTAGGTGCAAAGGATAAATGGAGGAATTCAATTCATTCCAGGGTAAAACAACTAAACAAGGCTTCTTCTTATTTACAATGTCGCTATGGATTCCAGGCTAGTAGCCGTACACAAACTGCAATCCATAACCTCTTCCTGAGGAATGGGAATAGTATCTGCACCTTCTATCTCCATAGATTCTGCTTCACTAGTTTCCCCCTCAGAGCAAACGCTGTCCCTGGATGTTACAAGTTTACATGGACTGTCTCTGGTATCTCGGCTCCAATAAGACTGTGCTCTAAAGTCTTTTGGTATTTCTTTAAACCGCTCTGGTTTCTTTCCTCTTCTTACAAACTGTGGTTCAATTTTAGCAGTGCTTTTAGGAGTTACGCTTTCTCTAACAGGAATAAAGCCACCATACCTTGAGTTCCTGTAGCTTGAAGCTCTGGAGCCTTCTCTCTCAAGAACGTCTCTCTGACAACAGGTTTTCTGTCGGTAGCTTCTGGGGAGTGCTGGACTTCCTGAAAGCTTAGGAAAACCTGGCGAGGATTCACCAGCCCTATACTTCAGTGAAAAAGTAGCTTTGCTAGAAACTCCTTTCTTTCTGGTACCTGGTGAAGCTTGTTCAGCATACTCCAATGACCGCAGGCTTTCCCCCAAGCCTGGCTCTCTGTATAGTGGACTCAGGAATGTTGCTTAAGCAGGGAGTGGCACACTCTCCAGCCTGACTGCTTTCCTTTGCAGACTCCCTCTGAACAGTGGCTCCCGTAGCATGGCCCCTCTGAACTCTACCTCTGTGAATTCTGTCCTTTTGGGCTTGCTCAGGAAGGATTCCTTCCTTCAGGACTCTCCTTCCTTCTTCAGCCGTGCTTTCTGTTCCTTCTCTTCCATCTGCTGCTTCTCCCGCTGCTCCAACTTCTCTCACTGTTCTTCCTCCTTTGCTGGCATTAAGCTTCCATTTATAAAAGGGAACCCATTACAAAAATATTTAGAAAACACAGGATTAGTCACTTTATCTATGCTGACGACATCATGCTCGCTCTCCCCATAACCAAAAACCCTACTTACGACACCCTATCCGAATGCATGGCTGAGACCACCTCTTGGATGGAAACCAACTACCTCAGCATCAACCTCAAAAAAAACGGAAGCAATGTTCGTAACAAGAACACCCGTGACCGAGGTCACTTATCCAACATCAATCTCAATCAACAATACAACTATACCTGTTAAAAAAAGAGAGGTAAAATACTTAGGTGTAATAATAGACCATACACTCACCATGCTACCGCACATAAAGCAGACAGTAAAAACCATATTCTACAAACTCAAAACCATACAACATCTAAGGCCCCTTCTTGACACACATGACTTTAGATCAGTTGTTAGTACACTCATCACCCCCCACTTTGACTATTGTAATAGTCTCCTAATTGGCCTACCACAAAAAAACACCTACCTATTACAAAGAGCCCAGAACATCTGTGCAAAAGTAATTACTAAAGCCCGCCTAGTAGACCATGTAACCCCTATACTGCTAGAACTACATTGGCTTCCTATAAACAGCCGAATCAGATAAAATTCTCCTAACAACTTTCAAGCTCCTAAATGACATCGCCCCCTCACATCTATCCACACTACTACACGCCCCATCTGAATCAAGAGCTTGCAGACAAAACGCAGCCCACTCACTTGATATGCCAAAAACATTCACGAAGACTAAAAAAATCCACTAGCGCCAGAGCCTTCACATTCACTGCCCCCATGCTCTGGAATGATCTCCCAATAGACCTTCGTATCATAAAAGACCTCTCCCAATTTAGGAAAGAACTCAAAACATACCTATTCTCCGAACACTTTGAAATCCCCTACCCCCCAAGTCCAGCCCCACAGCATCCACAGACACACAAAGCTCTCAAAATCACAATTAGCTAACCCTACACAGACCTCCCACACACACACAAAAAAAAAAAACTTACGATAAAAATGGAAATAAATTCCACCACTCCCACATGACCAATGAATATTCTACCCTGTAACTCATTGTATATAACCTTTTGTAAATAACCAATGTAAATAGTTTTGACAGTTCATCGCCTTATTACCTGTACAAAGTTAGAAATTTCTGATTAATGTAATGTATACAGAAGTATACAAAAGTATACAAAATGTAAATAGCTTTGACAGTTTATCGCACTATTATCTGTAAAAAGTTAGAAATTTCTGTTCAATGTAATGGTATACAGAAGTATACGAAACTGTTAACTTGTTCCATGTAAACCGCCCTTGATCTCTGGAAGGGGCGGTATAGAAGAAATAGATAAATAAATAAAAAATTTTCCTTTGAATCTCCCGGGCTTACTTCCAGGTGCAACTGGTTAGCTCTCCTACCCTCATTAGCTTCTGTATGATCACTCCTGCCCCCTCTAGCTGTGCTTTGAGGTAATTGCACATCTAGAGCTCTGTGAGAAACCCTGTACTTCTACCAGGATGTTCCCCTATCTCCATCTCTTCTGGAGGGCATTCCTCACCACTATATAACTATATAACGATAGATAGATATAGTGGTGAGGAATGCCCTCCAGAAGAGATGGAGATAGGGGAACATCCTGGTAGAAGTAACGAAACAGCATTAGCACACAGGATTTCCACTGCAGAGTTGAAAAAAAAAAAAACACAGCTCTCTGCTGAGCACGGGACACGCCCCAGCTCAGGGGAGGAGACAGGCATCTGCACTGACTGGGCACGCTCAGGGGAAGGTCAAGGCATGCCGGGAAATGAAGCCCTTTTAAATCCCCAAGCAGAGAGGGAAAAGGAGAGGAGGAAACGAGAAAAGGAAGAAAGAGAAAAAGAGGAAAAAGGAAGGAGGAAAACGCTAGAACCCTGGAGCAAGGCAGAACCTTGGAACAGTAAACCTTGAAGCCAAGCACACTCTAAGAAAGAACCTTACTACAAGGTAGAGCCTGGGCGTGGGAAGGCTAGCAAATTCAGCACATGGAAAGAAGGTATCTGGTCTGGTAGCAAACAAGGCTACAGAAGCAAGGAAGTGAAGCAGGAAGAAAGCTTTTCAAAGAGAAATTCACAGAGCAGAGGAAATAGCAGTAAGGCTGCTGAGTTTTTGAACCAGAGAGACTTCTGGAGGAAAGGTGCCAGTTCTTATTCAAACCCTGCTAAAGGTAAAGCTGGCTTTTCTACTTTTAATGCTTTACTAGAGAAACCTTTTATTTGTGCCAACCTTCACAAGGTAAACCCAGCTGCAGAAGCTGATAGCAAGTGGGGGAAGGGTGTTACCCTTACCAAAGACTTTCACACGGATAAAGAGCACTTACAGGCTGAATTGCTTTTAAAAACAGTTTCAAGAGTTTCTGGAACTGAGGTCAGGGAAGCCTAACAGAGACAGCGACAGCCTTAGCTCTGATGAATGCATGCAAGTGGATAATTACCTGCCTGCCTTAGAAGGAGACCCTTCTCCAATGGATTGCTCAATCTGCCTCAAAGAGGACAACAATGTAAGAAACTCTTGAACACTGTATGAAAAGAATACAGGGAGTTTGCTGTACTTGCTGCCAAGCTAAAAGGTTTACAAATTGTTTTCATTTGTTGTTTTGAGAAGCCACGCTGTGGAAGGAACAGCTGTTTGTTTGGTGCTGCAATAATTCTGAAAGATCACATGAGGCACTGCTGAGTTAAAGCTGCTGTGATTGTGAAGAGCTAAGTAGAAGCTAACTTAATTTCAGTTGTACTTCCTATGTTCCTGGTTTCAGCTGTTTAGGTTGAAGTTGCACCTTTTGCGTTCTGTTCTGTACCACTGAATTTTGATGCACTGGAAAATATCCCCACAACAATAAATTTCTTGCAGCCTTACCATTCGTGTCACGACTACAATTTAATCCTGAAGGAAATACAAGTACACTATGAGTCCCAGAATTCCCAGGGACCAGTACAAGCTTTATTCCTCAGGGACATTACAAGGCCACTCCTGCCTGTAAGCTCGCGGGCCCGGGCAGGAGCGTCGCAATATATACACACACACACACACATATACATACACACACCCCGACGCAACAGCATCGTGGCCCCCTTTGAAGACAGACGCTTTGCTGCTGCTTCCCCTTTATGGGAACGTCCGAACAGAACGAAAAAGTGCTAAGACTTGCGAAAAGATCCTGAATCTTTCGCTATCACCGCAACACTTTATGTCTAAGCGTCTCTAACTATGGTCCGAGACGCTCTCCTCTGTTGATCCTAATACCGGTAAAGAAACTATAGTTTATAGAAACAAAACAATCACTGAAGCCTGGTGTAAGGGTTCAAAGGGTGTCTTAACTCTCACAGCCCTAACACCAAATTGAGATCCCCTGGTGTCAATCTTCTGCGAGCGGGCTGAAGCCTAGACACCACTTTAACAACACGGAGAACATTGCCGTGCGCGTCCAAGGCCACTGCTTGCCTTTTACCTCTAAAGCAAGCCAGAGCTGCTAGCTGAAGTCCTAAAGAGCTGTCAGACCCTTCTCAAAACCATCTTGTAGGAATCGCAACACAACGGGAACGGAGGCCATCGCTGCATGCACCTGTCGACGTGAACACCAGTCCTCAAATATATGTCATATGCGCCCATTAGAGAGGGATGTGGATCTTTTTTTTTTTTTTTGACATAAGGTTGAAATGACCTCTGCCGAGTGACCCGTCTTCCTTAATCTCACCCCTTTCACCGGCCAAACCGTAAACGAGAACCGCTCCACCCGAGGTGGACTTCGGAAAGACCGAGCTTCCATCGTCGGCCAACTCCACGGATCTCAGTCACGCATTGAACTAGATCCGCATAACCCAGGCGTCTCGGCCAATCCAGGGCCACTAGCCGAACTGTTCCTCGATGGACCTCGAGGCGCCGAATTTCTAGCCCTATAAGCGTCCACTGAGAGAAACCATAGAAATGTAGTGAAGCACCTTCATGTTAAATGTAACCCCTAAGAGCGATGTGATCACTTTGATTGACGGGTAAGGAGGTACCCAAATCCGTCTAAATAGCAAAAGACAAAACCCAACAACTGCCCATGCTGAATCAGAGCGTCAAGTCCTTCTGACATCCTCTCTCGATGCCTGCTGTAGAAACGATCTGCCTTCGCTGATTGAAAGGTCGCCTTGAAATGCCGAAACGCGTGTCCTCCTCTGTGGGCTATTTGGGCAAAGACTCCCGGAGGAATACTCCATTCCCCGGCATCCACCCGAACTGTATGGAGGCAGCCTGTCGCCACATTGCCCCTCCCTGCAACGTGTACCACCGAGACCGCAAGTAGGCACAGATCCACTGAAGTGAACAACGGTCCCGTTTCCTCTCCTGAAGGCCACAGGTCTCATCCCGTCTTGCCTGTTGAGGAAAACCACCATTGTGGAAATGTCCGAAAACCTCTGAACTGCCCGGTCCTTACTGCGGCCTCGAAGGCCTGCCATGCCAGAACCAATGCTCGCAGCTCGAGATGAGTGAGCAACCATCGGCTCTCCTGACTTGACGAAGTCTCGTGCTCGAGGGCTTTCCCTCACTGTGCTCCCTCACCCGCAAGACTCGTATTCGCCCAAAACCGGGGGCCACAGCGGCTGCTCCACGGTAGAGCCCATTCCCAAATGCTCCGGAACCATCCACCCTAGAAGGAACCTTCTGACCGGTGTGGACCAGGAAGATATGGACCAGGAAGATGCCTGCTCAGCAAACCACTTGGATGGGACCAACGGCGCAGCCGCGCTCTTTACAATGGCCGCAAGAGAAATTTGGCCCAAGGAACCCCCTCCAGGATTGGCACCATTGCCCGCGAAGGAAGCTCCAGGCCGACGGTACCGGGGCGGATAATAACCTTTGTATCAGCTGTCAAGAACACACCCCCTTTCAGATGTCGAAGCCCCTAGGTATTCGAGCCTCTGGGACATAACCGACCTACTCTCGACCAGAAGGACCACCCCACCGAGACCCCGCAGGGACAGCACCACTGTGCACGTACCTGCCTGCTCTCAACATCGGACTTCGACCGAATCCCTCGGTCGTCAAAACATGGGTGCCCTATGTCAGAAGGCCAGCCCTCCGCCTAGGGCTAAGAGGGTTGGCGCTGCCATTATGTCTGATAAAGAGTAGCTGTGAGTCGAGTAGTAAGGCAAAAATGACAAGGAATTTAATTCCCAACACAAAAGAATTCAGTGCAGAACAAAATAGGACAATTGTCAGGTGGTTGCTCAGAGTTGTTTACAGAAAATTAAAGCAACTGCATTTCTCAGTCTCTGCTCCAAACATGTGTGGTGCATATCCCATGTAATCAAAACAGCTTAACAAAAACAGCTTCTGCTTCCAAAGAAAAATACCTCTTTTCCTTTTGCTGTTACTCAGCTCCATTATACGGGTTTTTAGCGCAGGGACTCAATATCATCTGCCACACAAAACGTGCAATCCATAGGAACTTCCTAGGTCAATATCATTACTGTCCCATTGCATTTCTTCAAACTCAGGGCTTACTGAGTTTGGCTTTAAATTGTTATAGCAGGGTTTCTGGTAACCTCCCTCTGCTAACTCTGGTATTTCCCTTGGACACAATTCTACGCAGTAAGGTTTAGAAATACCTTGGGCTGTGGAGATTCCTCTCTGGCTCTCAGCTAACTCTCTCCAGCTGTAAGGAATTACTTTCTGCTCTTCCGTTTGCACTGCCTGTCGAGAGCACTGCCCTGGCCCTCTGCTCCTGGTTGAGTTTTTGAAACTCCTGGCTTTTGAGCTGGGTTCCCCCCTGGGCAAACTCTGAAGGCTTTCATCCAGCCCTGAGGACTGAAGGGTTCTCTGCTCTTTCTCCCTCAGCAGGTTCCTGACAACAGGCTATACCTTCTCTCCTTCTGTTCTGCTGGCTTCAATTTCAGACCTGTAGATAGGTTCCTTACAAGGTCTCCAACTCTGGGAAGTTTCTGAGCCTCTCCAACCACGTCTCCTCCAATCTAGAGCGCTTGGCCTTTTCTCAGAAGCTTTTTCTCTCTTCCTCCCTTCGGAAGCTCTGCCTCTTCCCCTGCTCTCCTCCCAAGCTTCTAGCTGGGGTTTAAATTTCTGTTCCCTGAGGCTTGGCTCTGCCTTCCTGCACAGGTGTGAGTAATCAAGATCCAAGCTTGCTGCTACGTCAGAGCTTGGTTGTGTCAGCTCAGCTCCTGTCTCCCTCTGCTTGCCTCTCTCTTGCAAATACTGAGACGTGTGTGCTGGCTGACTATCAGTATCTTTAAAGGAAAAATCCTTCTTTCCTTCTATTTCCATAGGCTCTGCATGGGCTTCTACATCACATCTAAAATGCCGTCCATTTTCGTACCCTCTTGACCCTGGACGTTGGTCTAATCACCCCATTGTCGAGGCAAGGGAAACTAAGGTTCCTCCTTTCCGTAGGTCAGGAAGACAACTCTAGCAACTTCCAACGAACTGCCCAAATGAAACATGTAAAATGTGCTTCTGTATGCTCGAGGGATGGGGCCCACTCCCTCTGCAGAACCGCTGCCTATCTCAGACGCAAGGGTTCCCTACCAAAGGAAACGTCCGAAGACTGCAATTTACCTCCTCCAGATCAAGGAAGAACAGAGAGGTCCGTGTTTCCTTTGGAACCTGGAGACCAGTAATACGGTGCCCGAAGATGAAAGAAAAAGATACATTGTTACGGGTCTGGCCCCACCGCCCCCAAATGCAAGCCATGATCCTACCAGGTCACTCACTGACCATATATAGCTGGAGGGAACCCATCCGCCTCCTATGCTTTATCTGTCAAATTACATACATTCCGTGTATGCGGAAACTGCCGCTCCTACCCTCTATGTGCAATTATTTTAAAAGACACTCTGAAATGTGCCAAGCAAACATAAAGGCCTAATAGATGAGGTCTTTCTCCCCTGTCTGCATAAAGCCATTGCACACTGAATAGTTTTGGATTTTTTTTTTTTTCTCTCAAACGTCTTCCATCACACCAACAAGGGCCATCAGCCTTTGGCATTCTAAAGAGAGGAACGGCCCTTGCCCTGATTCAAGCAAACAGACACCTTCCCAAAATAGTTTACCATTTCCTACTAAACCACTAGCTAATTATCAACCATTTAGGGCACCTGACCAGGTACACAGTACCCTGAGTTTTGTGCCACCACCACTATGATGTATGTGATGAAGTCTTTCCCATATGCTGGCCTCAAGTCAATGCGCGCTGCACTAGTCTTGAAAAGCAGAACGCTAGGAATGCTGAAGCCTTACGTGAAAGTCACACCCCTTGAAACCCTGCTATATCAGGGACAGGTATGGGATGGACCGGGAACACTCCCTCAAACTGGGCCTAGTTACTTAACTGAATCTGCAGCCTTATGCCTGCCCATCAATTCAGGAACAAGCCGAAGTAGTAAAGGAAAATCAATTTCAAAAACTACACTGCAATTGACCCCCAAGAGGTGTTCTGCTTTATTCCACGGTGTCTGCCTCCCCCCAGCATATCAAACCCCCCCCCAGGGAGTAGCCACCTGCGCACGTGTCGAATACTGTTGGTCGCCATGAGTCGGAGGACTCTGGCCTTCGATTGGGAGACATTGAAGAAACATTGTCTACCCTTTGAACCAGCTGACATGCTTTGCGCCCTGCCGTGCCTGCCCATCTGAAGAAGAGGGGCAAATAAAAGTGAAGTCCTGACCACAAAACCGGACCACGTGCTTGGGGCACCGTGGGTACAGGCCAGACAGCAATAAGCAGTCTTAGCCCTAAAATGGACAGAGTCAGAACTTCTATCTGCTTCTGCAGAGAAAGACGCCCCAAGGCAGGAGCCTCGGTTTTTGTTTGTTTGTTTGTTTGTTTTTTAACTCTCTGGCAAGTTAAGGACTAGAAAAGAACGCCTTCAACCTAGAAAATTAACTAGTACCCCTTCTAAACAATCTAAGCCAAATAATGAAATTAAAAGAAATTTTTAAAAAACCCACTGCCTTCATGCGCAGCCTAACCGCACCATGGCAAACGCGTGGGAAAGGAACCGGTCCCCTCAACCATCGTGCCGGTCCGCCCCCGCCAAAGCCCGAAGACGAGTCAGATGTTTATAGCTGTCAGAGCTCTGCCAAACTATAAAAACAGATTGAAGGAAGGCTTTGTCCTGTTCATTTTATTTTATGTATATGCAAAGGGATCTTCCCGCTAAACTGAAGGGACCCGAAAATAAAAAACTAAAGTAACTAAATTAGATTAAATAAATCAATTAAATTAAATAAATCAATTAAATTAAAACAAAACAATTAAAAGAAAGGATGCCTTCTCTTTATAACATGACCCTTCCCAGAACGCAGGCTGCTGCCAACTGCCGCCACACAGCACCCGCAAGGGTAGAAAATGGTGCCAACCCCTGCCGGGTTTGCATTGGCGGCCAAAACTCAGATTGTTTAAATTTGGAAAAAAAAGTCTTCCGTGTCCGAAGGCCTTACCTGCGGTGCCGAAACTGTAAGGGAATGCCGCGGCTAAGGTGAAAGGAGACAGGCTCTCAAGCCGTGACGCCGCCCGACTCAGCCACGAGCGGCCGTCGTAGCAAGAGCCGCTTCGCCGGCTCAAAGATTGAAGGCCTCATCCCGCCGCTGCGGAAAGCCGCCATCACCAACACCCACACAGAGTGCTGGTATGGCCTGCGGAGCTCTCCCCCATACCATCCAGGGGGAGAGATCCAAACCGGCAAGTTCTCACAACGCTGAGGCCCAAAAAGGGAAAGCCAGCTATACAGCATCCGGGGCATAACAGAGGAGTTCTTTTAAGGGGACAGCTCCTCAAATTAACTTAATTACTTAAGTCAAAATATGTAACTAAATTGAATGACATGACAGTAAGTAAAATAAAATTAATTAATTTAAAACAAAAGCAACTAAAGAAATTAACTTAAATAAAGTGAATTAAAACTAGAGGATTTAATGTTTACAACTCTAAACCCTGCCTAAATTGTTCCTCCTCTGTTCAAGTGAGCCTAGCAGCTAGGCTCACTATGTCCTCCTGCTGCATGGAGACTGGACACACTGGGGATGATGGGAGTTACCAGCGGGGTCACGATTTTGACATGCCCAGTCTCCAAGCTGCAGGAGGAGGTGCACAACCCAGAGGTAGAAGACTAAACTGGAGGAACTATGAGGAACGATAAGGAACGAGCCATAGTGGCACTCAGTGCACGCTAACCTTTAGTAAACATGTCCCATAGATAATCATGGCAAAATCAATATCACTTTTCAAGTTTCTGAAATATGCTAAAAGCACAGTATAAAGGGTCAATTTCCAGCCAACTAACTAAAGAGCATCAAACAGAATATCAACACGAAAACAAACAACCCCAGAATAAACTATCAAATTAAATGCCATTGTCATCATTTATCAGTGAAAAGTTTGGATATACACAAATATTTTCTTCTTTCTGGTACATTAAAACTGAATGAAACTTTCATGCTTGCTAGAAATAAAGATCTCTTACTTGGGTTAATGTTTCAAATGGGTCGATTTTCCATACACCAGGACAGGAACAAGCCTTACTCTTAAGTCAAAGGATGTTGGGTATATTACATAGTAAACAATAGTACATAAAGACCAAAATGGCCCATCCAGTCTGTATAGTTCATATTCATCCCATTTAGGAAGATGTACCTATATAATTCCCAAATGCACGCCAACACTAATTACCCTCTTGCCTGTATTTCACCTGACCTCTTAATTCTCATATCTGGCACAAGTATGCCTAAAACCCATCCGTGTTGGCCTCTCCACATTTTCCTTGAGCCCTGATGCAATCACACTACTGCAGTTTTGGTTTGTAACTGCCATCTCATGCAGGTTATCCCAATGCTTTCTTAGAGCCCTGAGGCAATCATACTTACTGCTGTTTAGAGTCAGAGTCAATGATCTCAAGCTTTTAACACTTGTATTGCACCAGACAGATCTTTTTATGGAATGGTAAGTGGGAGAGGAAGTTAGTAAGATACAGTCTGCCCAATATTCAAAGACATGGGTCTTTATAAAATAGGCAACCTGTTATAATATTGCTGTCTTTCAGTATTCTCACAACTGATTTACATCCTGGTTCCATTTCTACTAAAGTGAAAACAGTAAAAAGAAAAAAAAAGGATTGGTTAAAAACTACAATGAGACAAAATATCAGGTCACCCAAACTCAATCTAGATTGCTAGAGATTTCCTCACAGGCAGGGTATTATCAGTGTGATCCTAGATACTCTTAATTGTTGCAGCTTGGAAACGGATGCCTACGTTGTTGGCCTAATTCCAGATCAGCCTCAGCAGTCATCTTTGGACCCACAGTAGACAGACACTCATCCACAACTGCATACACATACACCCACACTCACACAGGGGTCCCTTGCCTTTTTCTTTAAAAGGGAAAGTGGGTGTCTGAAGAACCATGCAATAGTTAAATCAACTCTGGATATACGTAGTGTACATCCCAAACAGCTCATGGCTGTGCTTGGTAAGTCATGTTATTAAAGATCAACAATATGGTTTGTAGTGTGTAATGAAACATCTAGAAATCCAGGCCCCTCGAAGGGGTATATCATGATTCAGGTCGCAGAAAATCAGAGTTCAGTTCAAATTAAAAACTCCAACATGTCGCAACAGTAGCTATGTAAAGACCTTGATACACATGCCAGGTACATGATTCAAACAACGCTCTGCAAACACTGATCCAGAAGAATGATCACCACACTCAAGACTGGCTGACCACTATGCAGTCCGCCTAGGGCAGCAGAGAACAGCAAAGCACAGCAAAGGGTTCTGGCAGCCACACAAGTCTTCATCTGGCCCTCAAAGCAATTTGAGTTTGAGACCCCTGTCCTAGATATATTATAAAAATGAGCATATTTAAGAGGTTTATATGCTCAACGTGATCTCCTATTGGCAGGATCAACGCAGAAGGAACAAATGGCCCCACTGGTATGCGTTCTTCCTTTTTTGACAAGAGCACCTACTATAGCATCGTTGATTTTTAAACATTGGTCAGTATTACAGTTACATTTGTATTTCATTAGTGGCTTTCCAAAGGGGCAAAATCATTTCAAATTATGTGTGCAGATCAGTTATTTGGAAATACCAGCTGGATGAAGAAGGGTCCTTTTTGGGCCATTATCCATGTAATCAATGTGAATTTTGTAGTTCCATTATTATTGGAGACAGCTGGACTGCACCTTTTAAATAAAACTATTAAATCTCAATTTTCAAATTACGTGACATTGTCATCTATATCATCGAATGCCCTTGCAGGCTGGTGTCGGACAAACTAGTAGAACAATGATTCAATGATTACATGAACAACGTTTAAGATTGAACTGTAATAAGATGGGAGCGCCTATGGTGGATCATTGCCGACAAAAGGTGCCTGTGTTTTCAGACCTGCGTTAGCGTATTATTGATGTAGCCCCACAGGATTGGAAAAGGGGTGATCACCAGCAACGTCTGAATTATCTGGAGCAATTCTGAATATACTCTTTACAAGTGGTACATCTGAGAGGCTTAATCAGATTGATTGGCTAGTGAAAGGGGAGCGGTTAGATGGTTGGAAGAAAGCTGCGGACATTTAAATGGAGGGGCATAACTATATCCTATTTTAACGTCGAGAAAAGTTATAAATGATTGTGTAGCAGCAGAAATAATCACCAAAGATGATGAATAGTCAGACAAAGAAGAAAATATGGGACCATTTCTGTTGAAATAACGAATGGAGATGCCTCTCGAGAAAAGTGTTTCCTCAATTTGAATGTCTTTGATTTTGATCACAACCGAACTGCCCTGAAGGAATTATGTATGCCTTCAAAACACAGTAGTGAGGCCCATACAATTATTGATGTTGGCGAGAGATAGTTGGATCAGAAGTGATTTATAATAGGTCTGAGATAAAGAAAAGAACAAAAGCTCTCCAGTTTTTATTGCTTTATAATAAAAAGGACCATGGAAAATGGTAGCAGCTGATGTATAGCAGTTTTCACATTAAGTCCGACATAAAAATGTTAAGATTATAAATTTACAAAGATAGTTTGTTGTGAAGTTTGGGATACTAAGGACACCGGGATCGATGGGTACTAAATTGGTAAGGTTTATAGTACTTCCTAATGTGCCTGGCAGTGGCA
The DNA here is from genome assembly GCA_033557465.1 of Ichthyophis bannanicus. Taxonomy (NCBI): domain Eukaryota; kingdom Metazoa; phylum Chordata; class Amphibia; order Gymnophiona; family Ichthyophiidae; genus Ichthyophis; species Ichthyophis bannanicus. The sequence goes on from CM066038.1 coordinate 423,103,884, forward strand.
CTGGAGTATAGTAATGTAGAAATCTGGTAGTCTCTCTTTATCCTCACTGCCCATGGAATTGGTATTCAGACACTCATTATGAGGTGTGTTAACTTGTGAATGCACATTAACTTTTAGTAAAGTGCAGGAACACCCATGTATTTCTATTGGCACAACAGTACATTAATATATGTATATGTAATATATGTAATAGTTGGTCTTTTGTAAAAAGTTCTGTTGTTATACCGTTATATATCCATTTTCAATGTGAGCAGTTGAAACACACTGCATTGTTATGTTCTCTGTAAACCGTCGTGAATCGTAGACAGACGTTATAAAAAAAACTGTTAAATAAATAAATAAAATATAGTAAAACCATGCCCCTAAGTCATCGCCAAGAGAGAAAAAAAAAAAAAGAGGCTTGTGAACGGCTCCTTTGAAAGCCGCCTAAAATTTTATATGGGCAACATATACATTTTAAAATAAAATAAAATTATGCAAATGAGGTCCAGCTGATATGCAAGGAGTCTTGCACGTGGCCCTGCATCACCCTTGGGCCACCCCTGGACCCATGTAAAAGACGGTCCCTGCTCATTTACAAAGCAAATCAATGTTTCATATTTAAAAGTATGACGTCCAGATATGCGTTTTTTAAATAGGATTCTTCAGTGAGGGATGTGCTGGAAGCGCTTGAGGTCCAAAACCTAATAGCGAGGAGGCTTGCACCAGCCGTGGCTTCGCTATAGGATGAATCAAAACGAGACAGATGGAACACAGAATAGGCCATTTTGGTTGTTACCGGAGATCATTTACCCAGCAGCACGAGACTCACTTCCTTCTTACCTCTTAAACACCCAAGGCATGTTCCCCGTTTGCTTCATGTTCTACGTTACACACAGACAGGGGCAGCAAGAGAACCCGCGGGGTACACGGCCTTAACCTCGCGAGGGAGCGTGCGCAGCTGTGCGCGCGCCTCCAACCGACCCCTGCAGGAAAGATAGAAAAGACGACGACGACCTAATAAGTGGAGCAGCGGCTACGTTTGACCCACTGTACACCTGCGGATATTTATTGCTTTCTTTTCGTTATAGAATTCCTTTCTCGCGCCTCCACTGCCAGCAAATTCAACCCCTTTCCGACCCAACGAACGGCGGCCTAACTGCTAATTGGCAGGGGTAGCCACCAATCACAAGGGGGAGTAACGGACGAGAACCAATCCAAGAAGATATTGGGACAGTAGGGTTTATAACCAATCGGAATCCTGCGATCTTGCAGTCCGGAAAGAACGTGAAATCTTAGTTTTACGTATACAGTACGGCCACTGCCTACAAGCGTGTGGTTCGCTAAGGATGTTTCTATTCTGTGACTAGTAGCTGCTGGTGCTGGGAAACGTCTGCAATCCAAAAAGTCTTTGAACTTAAATAACCTTCTCTTCTGCTCCCTGTCCCCCTCCTTGCATCGCCTTCTCTCCCCATGCCCGTACCATCAAGACGGATGCAAGGATACTGAACACCTAGGCCAGTGATGGCTAACCTTTTTGAGCCCGAGTGCCCAAACTGCCGCACAAAACCAAAGAATTTCCTCAAAGTGCCAGCACGTCATTTGCATAAGTGGTCTTATTTGCATAAATATTTGCATAATGTTACCATACACTAACTTTTAGTAAACATGTCTCTTAATGAGTGTATGGATAAAGAAAGACTAAAAGATTTCTACATTACTATAATCCAGTGCCAACCGCCAGGCACATTAGGAACTACTACAAACGCTGCCCATTTAGAACCCATAGCAAACCCGCCGTATCCTGACAGCATTACCAGGACTCACAAAGCACCACCATACCCTACCTATCAAAAGGCAACACTGCAAATATTAAACCAATACATTTCAGAGAATACTGGGGAAAGAGAACAAGTGGCAACGTCAAATAGGAATTTCCTCTTGTACCAAACAAAGCGCAGATGTTAATGATGCACATTTCCCAGAGCTGACATATTCCAGTTAATAAATTCAAAATAAAGAGATATCTTTCTACCTTTTGTGCATTTTTTTTTCAGTTGCAATTGGTCCAGCCACCTTCTTCTGGTTTCTTCATGTTTTCTGCTAACTCTCCATCGTCTGCTGTCCATTTGTCCTTTCTTCTCTCTTCTAGTTTTTTTTCCATTCTCTCTCTCTTTCTACATCTGCTTTAACATACTAATCTTTCTCCTTTTGCTCTTTCCTCATTCCTATTTCATCCACACAAATTTTACCCCTCCATCCTCAATCCCCAATTACTCTCCCAATACCTGGCCAATTGTAGATTTTTCATCCCTCCTACACAAAATATTTTTCCCCTCTCCATTTTACTCTCCCAGCCCCAACCCATTCTAATCCTCCCCCAACATCAGCTCCCTTCTAGTTCCAGTCTCACCCAGCATCCATTCCCTTCTAGTCCCTGCATCAGCCCATTTCCAGTCCAAGTCCCTTCATCAGCTCATTTTCAATCCTAGCCCCCCCATCAGCCCATTTCTACTCATTTCCTAGCCCCACCATCAGCCCATGTCAAATCATAGCTCCCCTCCACTCAGCCCACTTCCCGTCGACGCCCCCCCATGAGCCTACTTCCAGTTCTAGCCCCTCCATGAGTCCATTTCAATTCAAGCCCCCACCACAGCCCATTTCCAATCTTAGCTCCCCCCAACAGCCCATTTCCAGTCCTATCCTAGCTTTTCCATCAGCCCATTTTCAGTCCTAGCTCCCTTCCCTCACAGCCCATTTCCATTCCAAGCCCCCTCCCCATCAGCTATTTGCAGTTCAAGCCTCCCCTTCCACTCAGCCCATTTCCAGTCCTAGCAACACCCCAACCCATTACCAGTCCTAGCCCCCCGTCAATCAACTTCCAGTCCTAACCCCCATCACCCCATTTTCAGTTTAAGCCCCCCCCCTATAACCCTTTACCAGTCCTAACCCCCCATCAGCCCATTTCCAGTCAGCCCCCCATAGCCCATTGCCAGTCCTAAACCCCCCATCAGCCCACAGCCCATTACCAGTCCTAACCACATCAGCCCACCTCAAGTCCTAACCCCTCCCCATCAGCCCATTTCCTGTCCTAGCCCCCCCCCCCATAACCCATTATCAGTCCTACACACCCCACAGCCCACTACCTGTCTTAACCCCCCCATAGCCCATTACCAGTCCTAACCCCCCCCATCAGCCCACTACCAGTCTTAACCCCCCCCATAGCCCATTACCAGTCCTAACCCCCCCATCACCCCATTTCCAGACAGCCCTCACCAGCTCATAGCCCATTGCCAGCCCTCATCAGCCCACAGCCCATTGCTAGTCTTAACTCCCCCCATAGCGCTCTGCGTCTTAACGCCCCTCCCCCTCCGACTGCCAGTATTAACCCCCCCTCCCTAGCCCTTTGCCAGTCTCAACCCCACTCCCTTCCTCCCTCCCTCCCTCCCTCCCTAGCCCATTGCCAGTCTCAACCCCCCTCCCTCCCTAGCCCATTGCCAGTCTCTACCCCCCCCCCCCTCCCTAGCCCATTGCCAGTCTTAACCTCCCTCCCTCCCTAGCCCATTGCCAGTCTTAACCTCCCTCCCTCCCTCCCTAGCCCATTGCCAGTCTCAACCCCCTCCCTCCCTCCCTAGCCCATTGCCATTCTCAAACCCACCCTCCCTCCCTAGCCCATTGCCAGTCTCAACCCCCTCCCTCCCTCCCTCCCTAGCCCATTGCCAGTCTCAACCCCCCTCCCTCCCTAGCCCATTGCCAGTCTTAACCTCCCTCCCTCCCTAGCCCATTGCCAGTCTTAACCCCCCTCCCTCCCTCCCTCCCTCCCTAGCCCACTGCCAGTCTTAACCCCCCTCTCTCCCTCCCTAGCCCATTGCCAGTCTAAACCCCCCTCACTCCCTCCCAAGCCCAATGCCAGTCTGAACCCCCGTCCCTCGGCTCATCGCAAAAAAAAAAAAAAAAAGAGGCCCGCAGCCGCCGCGGCGGCATGGAGTGACCCGCGGGGCTCCCTCTGCCCGGCGGGACTCTCCCGGCGCTGCTCAGCCCCTCTCTGCCGGCTTGCAGAGACGCGAAGGGAGAGAGAGTCTCCCTCGCGGCTCTCTTAAGCCCGCAGGGGCAGATGGGAAATTTCCCATCAGCTCCTGCGGGCTTAACAGAGACGCGAGGGAGACTCTCCCTTCGCGTCTCTGCAAGCCGGCAGAGTCCCGCCGGGCAGAGGGAGCCCCGCGGGACACTCCATGCCGCCGCGGCGGCAGCGGGCAGCTTTTTTTTTTTTTTTTAATGTGCGACCTTCCCGCGTGCCAGCTGCAAGGCCTTCGCGTGCCACAGCTGGCACGCGTGCCATAGGTTCGCCATCGCTGACCTAGGCAAACCATACTGCGCCCCCACCCCCTGTGATTTTCATAATTAAACTAAAAAATCATGATCAGCCCGACACCATTCCTTCCATAAAAATCATGTAAATATGCAAAATTGGGCATCATATTTTAAAATATTAAACTTTGTAGGTGGTATATATCTGTGCCCATCAAATCCGGTCCAAGACGATATCTGCTACCCAGTAAAGCTTCAGTTGTACGTCCCCTTCCCCACTTTCCCCCCACCCATGGTTCACGGTTTTACTGTGCCTGCCCCTATAGCTCAGCATCTCTCTCCTCCACTTTCCCTCCCCCAGGCAGTTCAGCGTCTTTTCATTCCCACCTGGTCTGCATCTTGAAGCCTTCTAGGTGCAGCTCCTTTCTTCCTTTTACTTATGTCAGCACTAACATTAAAATGAACCTGCTGCAAAGCTTTGCATTCAAGCATGCTGGAAGGCCTTGCTGGCCCAATCTGTTCTGACACATAATTCCTGCTGCCATGGGAGCGGAACCAGCAGGGGCTTCCTGTACGCTTGAGCATGAGGCCTTGTGTGGACTGGAACTCCAATGGCAACAAAGCAGGGCATTCATATATGCTTTGCCATGTAAATCAACACCTTGCAGCACATAGATCCCCCCCCCCCAAGATTTTGATAATTAAACTCATTAATCACCCCAACATCTCATCTCTCAAGATGATCCAGTAAAAATTGTTCTCCAGAGACAAGCAGGGGATATGTAGGCTCACTCTGTGGGTGACATCTCCAGTGGCACCGGTGCCCAGCTCTCCCCAAGCTTAGTGAAGTTTTTTGGACTTCTCTGAGCATGCACATGATCTTCCACCTTGCCAGCCCGTGCTCCTGCAACTCAGCCTTCTCTTACCTCAGCCATCGTCGGCTATGGCTCTCCCCTCCTCCTGGGCATCATCGGGGTTCTGGTAATTGGCAATTTGTCAATGCAGCAATCAGAAACCAAACCTTAGCAATGTACTCAACATCATCTCAGCAAAAAAAAAAAAAAAAATTAGTTAATTACTTTGGAGTGGAGGAGTAGCCTAGTGGTTAGAGAAACAGCCTAACATCCAGGAGATTGAGGTTCAATTCCCACTGGCACTCCTTGTGACCTTGGGCAAGTCACTTTACCCTCCCCTTGCCTCAGAAGAAAAGGCCTTGAGTCACCAGGAATCAGCATTGACTTGACAGCACTTAAAACATAAAACAAAAATCACTTAATAACTACTTCCATGTAAAAAGGGGAAGGCGATGGCAGTGGGGGTGTACTATCGTCCGCCTGGCCAGAATGAACAAATGGATGATGAAATGCTCAAAGAAATCAAGGAAGCTAGCAAAAGTTACAGTGCAGTAATAATAATGGGTGATTTCAATTACCCCGGCATCGACTGGGTCAGTGTCACAACAGGACATGCTAGGGAGATAAAGTTCCTAGATGAAATAAATGACTGCTTCTTGGAGCAGCTGGTTCATGAACCGACCAGAGGGGAAGCAATATTAGACCTAGTCCTTAGTGGAACACCAGATGTAGTGCAAGAGATAAGGGTGTTGGGGCCACTTGGCAATAGTGATCATAGCATGATCGCCTTTGATTTAATTAGTGGAGGAGGGATAGTAAGGAAATCCACAGTACTACCCTTTAACTTTCGAAAGGGAGACTATGATAGAATGAGGAAAACAGTTAAGAAAAAACTAAAAGGAGCAGTTGCAAAGGTTAAAGACGTACATCAAGCTTGGGTGTTGTTGAAAAATACTATCTTGGAAGCCCAGACCAGCTGTATTCCACGCTTTAAGAAAAGTGGAAGGAAGTCCAAAAAATTGCCAGCATGGTTTAAAGCTGAGGTCAGAGAGGCTGTTGCTGCCAAAAAAGCATCTTTCAAGAAATGGAAAAAAGAGCCAAATGATGAAACCTGGAAACAGCACAAGCACTGGCAAGTCAAATGCAAGGCATTGATAAGGCAGGCAAAGAGAGAATTTGAGAAGAAGCTTGCTGCGGAAGCAAAAACGCGAAATAAAGACCTTTTCAAGTACATTCGTAGCAAAAAAACCCGTGAGAGAGTCAGTTGGTCCATTAAATGATAAAGGGGTTAAAGGAGCACTAAGAGGCGACAAGGCGATAGCGGAGAGACTGAATGAATTCTTTGCTTCGGTCTTTACTGAGGAAGATGTAGGGATGTTACCCACGACTGAAGTGGTATTTAAAGGTGTGGAAGAATTGAAGGAAATATCGATACATCGGGAAGATGTCCTACAACTATTAGATAAACTGAAGAGCAGCAAATCACCTGGGCCGGATGGTATACATCCAAGGGTGTTGAAAGAACTGAAATTTGAGATTGCAGACCTGTTATCAGTAATCTGTGAACTATCATTAAAATCATCTCTAATACCTGAGGATTGGAGGATCGCCAATGTAACACCAATTTTTAAAAAGGGTTCGAGGGGTGATCCGGGAAACTACAGACCAGTGAGCCTGACATCAGTACCGGGAAAAATGGTAGAAACCATCATAAAGAATAAAATTACTCAGCATATAGATCCGGGGTCTCAAACACGCGGCCCGCGGGCCACATGCGGCCCGCAAGAGAACTTTGTGCGGCCCGCGACGGAGGAAAAAAAAAACAACACAAAACCCTGGCTTCTGCTGCTGCCGCCGTGGTAGCAGCAGAATCAGCTGTCCCGCGGCCCCTTCTCCTCTGCCCGGAAGAGCCCCGAGTCTGCTCCTTTAGCGGCGGACTTTTCAAGCTGCAAAGAGAATATTTCCCTCTCGCGCGGCTTAAACCTATTCACTTGTCAAGCCGTGCGAGAGGAAAATACTCTCTTCGAGGCTTGAAAAGCCCACCGCTAAAGGAGCAGGCTCGGGGCTCTTCCGGGCAGAGGAGAAGGGGCCGCGGGACAGCTGATTCTGCTGCTACCACAGCGGCGGCAGCAGCAGCAGAAGCCAGGGATCTGCCAGGGAAATGGAGCTCCCAAGAAGGTTAGAAGGATTGATAAGAGTTTCAGTTATTCATTTCTGTTTTGATATTACTTTTTATTGCACTGTACATCGCAGGGTTTTGGACAGGAGATAAAAAAGTATAATAAAATGAATGCTCGTTTTCACTTTTTTGCATAAATCTGCTGTTTGGCATGATTTTGCATTACAATGGCCCACTAATGCAAAATTTACATAAAGTCATTGGCAAGAGGCCCATTTTACATCATATGTTGAGACTGGAGTCAAGGCACGGAGATTAAGATGTGCTCAGTTCCGGTAATATTTCACACGAGGCTCTGCTGCACATGAAGCCTTTTACAGAACACGTATAAGGAGGTGTAGGAATGCACGGGGATTTACCAGCACGTACACCCAGAGGAGTCATATCACAAATCTACATATACGAAAAGTGGTCATAACGAACATGGCAGCTTCCACGCATCAATGAATGAACTCACCATTTTGGATGAGGATATAAGAAACCTGGAATTAGGCAGAAGGTCTCCCTTATTCCCTCGTGTAAAACCCAGGCTAAAATGAGCACTTCTGAAAAATGCACTCACAGCGCAGAGGAGGTTTAAATCCCAAATTGGAAATTTTTAGACATATTTGTGGAATCCCGTTGTGAAATAGGAAATACGCACGTAGGTTTTTGGACTGTCCAAGTCACTCCTACGTCACGCCTCCACCAGAACCCCCTTGTGATCTGCATGGTGTGGATCTGTAAACACATGTGTGCCAATCCACGCATGTAAATGCATATAAAAGAACCCCCAAAGGGGCTCTGTGCGAACGTTTACCACTCTGCAGTGACTCCCCAAAAGTACACAGCACAAAAATATATTTATTCAGTTACTTATTTCTAAAGTTTTATATAGCAACGCAATGTCAAATGTCATTCAAAATGGTTTACACTACCAAGTACATTGCAGATGGAAAAATAGATGAATAAGAGCGCTATCTGCCTGCACTTTGGCATTTTTGTGTGTGTCCAGGCATTTTGAAAAGTCACTTCACACCTTAAACATACGACCTTTTATCTGAAATGGCCTCTGATTATCTGAAATGGCCTCTGATTTTTATCAATTTTGTCATTACACACAATATTGACATCATATCCTCTGCTTTAAACTTATCACAGTCATTCACTTTTCAACAATTTATAGTTTTTTCTACAGTGTTGTTGTACATTCCAAGATTGGCTTTTGGGGTTCCCAGTTTAATTATTGTCTTCCTGTTTCTAAATTGTGATTCCTTGTTTGGTGATGGTCTGTGTTATGCATGTGTAACTGAGCTGAGGTGTTCTGTTTATATAATTCCTATTTGACATTGCCACTTGTTCTCTTTCCCCAGTAGGTCATGTATTGTTATTCTCTGAAATGTATTGGTTTAATATTTGCAGTGTTGCCTTTTGATAGGTAGGGTATGGTGCTTTGTGAGTCCTGGTAGTGCTGTTACGATACGGTGGGTTTGCTATGGGTTCTAAATGGGTAGTGTTTGTAGTAGTTCCTAATGTGCCTGGCGGTTGGCACTGGATTATAGTAATGTAGAAATCTTTTAGTCTTTCTTTATCCATACACTCATTAAGAGGCATGTTTACTAAAAGTTAGTTTATGGTAACATTATGCAAATATTTATGCAAATGAGGTCCCTTATGCAAATTAGGCCCGCGTCTTGTGCGGCCCCCGGGTTACTTTACAAGTCCTCATTTGGCCCTCAAAGCAATTTGAGTTTGAGACCCCTGATATAGATAGTCATGACCTAATGGGAGACAGCCAACATGGCTTTAGACAAGGAAGATCTTGTCTTACTAATCTGTTATGTTTTTTTGAAGGAGTGAATAAACAGGTGGACAAAGGTGAGTCGGTTGATATTGTGTATCTGGACTTTCAGAAAGCCTTTGACAAGGTCCCTCATGAGAGACTTTTGGCAAAACTAAAGAGTCATGGGATAGGAGGCAGTGTACTACTGTGGATCAGGAACTGGTTAAAAGATAGAAAGCAGAGGGTAGGGCTAAATGGCCAATTTTCCCAATGGAGAAAGGTGAATAGTGGTGTACCCCAGGGATCTGTGCTGGGTCCGCTGCTTTTTGACATATTCATAAATGACCTGGAAAGTGGAATAACGAGTGAGGTTATCAAATTTGCTGATGACACAAAACTATTTAAAGTTGTTAAAACCCAGGAGGATTGTGGAAAATTGCAAGAGGATCTTGATAAATTGGAAGACTGGGCATCAAAATGGCAGATGAAATTTAATGTGGAGAAGTGCAAGGTTATGCACCTAGGGAAGAACAACCCAAACTATGGTTACACGATGCAAGGTTCCACATTAGGAACCACCACCCAAGAAAAAGATTTAGGCGTCCTTGTGGATACCATGTTAAAACCCTCGGCCCAGTGTGCAGCGGCGGCCAAGAGAGCAAATAGAATGCTAGGTATGATAAGGAAAGGAATGGAAAATAAAACAAAAGATATTATAATGCCTCTATATCGTTCCATGGTGAGACCGCACCTTGAATATTGTGTGCAATTCTGGTCGCCATATCTTAAAAAGGATATAGCAATTTTAGAAAAGGTTCAGAGAAGAGCCACCAAAATGGTAAAGGGGATGGAAGGCTACTCCTATGAAGAAAGGCTAAAAAGGTTGGGGCTCTTTAACCTGGAAAAGAGACGGCTGAGGGGAGATATGATAGAAGTCTATAAATTAATGAACGGAGTGGAACGGGTAAACGTAGATCGATTGTTTACCTTATCAGAATATAGAAAGACTAGGGGACATGCAATGAAGCTACAGGGTAAACTATTTAAGACTAATAAAAGAAAATATTTTTTCACTCAACGTGTAATCAAACTCTGGAATTTGTTACCGGAGGATGTAGTAAAGGCTGTTAGTGTAGCTGGGTTTAAAAAAGGTTTGGACAAGTTCCTGGAGGAAAGGTCCATAAACCATTATTAAGAAGGGACCCAGGATATCAATGCTTGAACCAATACAAGCATTGTGGAACCTGTGTCCCTTGGGGAAACTGCTAGGTACGTATGACCTAGATTGGCCACTGTTGGAAACAGAATACTGGGCTTGATGGACCTTGGTCTGACCCAGTATGGCATATCTTATGTTCTTATGTTCAGCAACACACGACAGCAGTGTTCAGCCCCATGTCCTGCTGGGCCTAGAGAAGGTGCGATCAGGAACACCTGGGGTGACTGGAGGCAGACTTCCTCCCAGTGCCAGCCCTATCTCAAGCTCTTCAAAGTGCAGCAGGGCAAACAATCGCCTCCACCCCACCCTCACCAGATCCTTGTTCTCTAGCACAACACCATGGGCAGGATCCTCAAATGCACGACAGTCCAAGGGGAGGTAAGAGGAAAAACTAAGTCTAAATATAAGTCCTCTAGAGCCTCCAGCAGCACAGGCTCCTCAGGGGAACACACAGCCAGCTTTCCCTTCCATGCCCACTAGTCAACATGGGCACAATGGGCTCAAGCAGAACCTACTGAACTCCCTAGTACTTCACAGGGCCCACCCAGTAAGCTAGTTAAGACAACTGATTGGGTCATGCCAGCTCTGCCCCCAAAGCAACTGTCTATACGACCTCATAGTCCCAGCTCCTCCCTGATCTCCCCACTCAGGAGATTTATACAGGACAGCGCTGCCCATGCCTACATGCAACAACCATGGCTCCTCCTCCTTTGTGGGCTGCAGAGGATCCTTCCCCATCACCTCTCAAACTTCCCCATATGGAAAACTCCATGGAGGACTACTCCTACCAAAAGCTTTTGTAGAAGATACCATGAGCACTCACCCTTAGCGATTACCAAACCCCAACCAACAAGCATGATTTCCAATCTATTCTGAAAGACTGTAGTGCTCCCAAAGAGTACAGTCAGGAAATGTGGTAGGAAAGACCAAGGAAGATGATTGTACCGTAACCTTTATTTGATTTGCCAATACAGCCCGACACAGGCCGTGTTTCATTTAGACTTCCTCAGGGGTGAAATGGCAAACGGTATAGCGATGGTTAATAAATTTTTTGTGTATAATTGCTTTGGGTATTTTTTATCCTGCAATCCCTTGGATTATGTTTCTATAGATGTATCCTATTTTATATGTGGCCTGTATGCTTTGCCTTTGATATGTATGTCTGAGCTACTTTGGAATTAGAGATTTTTCATTCTTTAGGTTTTTAATGTGCTACACTATTATATTCAATATGATGCCTCAGTTTGGTATACAATTATGTAAGGTCTACCTCTATAATGATAGAGTTGGTCAAATGAATTATTCATATCATTTTTGGAAATCCTTTTTTAAGTGCTTACAATTTTTTAGAGTTCTTATTTTGATTTTTGCGGTTTTAAACTGTGCTCTCCATTTTTAACCTTGAGTGAAAGATATACTGCATTCTTTTGAACAGTATCTTAAGATTTGAATGTCTGTTTTTGTTTTACATATGATGCAGTTAATTAGTTGGCTTGATAATAGTGGGACCCTTGGTCATGACTCACTCCTCCTTCTCTTCTCTTTGTTTAATTGTATTTTAGTGCAAGTGTTTTATCCTGTGGTTTGAGGTAATTTTATTTTATATGGTCTATTGTTTATTTATTAAAATGTTACTGTCATTTTCTTGTCATCATTAAGAACTCTCATAAGGTGGTTTGTATTTTAATGTGTGTAATAATTTTATTATCTATGTTATGAGTTTTACAATATTTATTATCATCATTTATTGTTTATTGAGTAATTTACATTGTTATTTATGATTTTATGACTAACCTTTTATGTATTTTACTATTTAAACATTCTTAATGATATAATGATAATTACCATAGGTTATAGCGTTCCAACATTTGTTTTTTTTAATGTGTTTTAATGGTTTTGATATATTTTAATTTTTTATATGGTTTTATTATTTGTATGTATTTATTACTTTGTATGATGGCTTTTTTTTGTCTGTATAACCCCAGTTTGCCATTTCACCCCTGAGGAAGTCTAAATAAAACACGGACTGTGTCGGGCTACATTGGCAAATCAAATAAAGGTTACGGTACAATCATCTTCCTTGGTCTTTCCTACCACATTTCCTGACAGTGTTGTTACCTTTGACGTGGCTTTTTGCTTCTTGTGTTGGACTAGCTGTGCTCCCAAAGAGATCATAGCCCTTTCGGTTCATCAAATATTGCAAGATCTCCAAGCCTCTATTTGGAAGACTCCAGCTTCTGTGCCTGCCATCTCCCGGCACCTCGGTCTTAGGTAGAAAGTCCTCTCAGCTCCAGGCTTTAACCTCCAGCAGCTCCCCCACCAGTAAATAGTCTTGGAGGCCCATTCAAAAAGGTCAAACTCACCAAGACCAGGGCACTTACACCACCGGGCAGAGAACAAAAAACATTAGATGCTATGGGCAAGAAGTCGTACCAGAGTAACATGCTAGTCCTGGGAGTTCTGGCACACCAGCTTCAGATCCTTTACTACCATCATGACCTGCTCTTACAGCTGGATGACCCTAGCTCTCTCTCTACAGAGAACCAGGATCAATGGCAGGCAAAATCCTTGTATCACACCATTTGAGCTAACTATGATGTCCACAACTTAGTGGCCTCTGCAATGATATCTCAAAAGACAATGGAATCAGTACTGCCAATCACTGCAGTCAAAAGTGCCCCTATTGGGACAACATCTCAAAGGTCTTTGCAAATCCCTTCAATGGTGGTCTGCACAGGAAAATCTCAGATGTCCCTTCCAGTCTCTGCCACATCAGCTCATCCTCACCACCAATGTTTCCATTTCTGGAATGGGGGCACAACTCTTACATCTCTCGATGCAGGGGAAATGGTCCCAGCACCATAATTCAAAGGCATCAATTTTCTTCCTATCTTTTTCACTGTCCAACTTTCGCATCCATATGATGTTAAAGGCATACAGAAGATCTTTTCACAGCGCCTCTTGACAAGAGGCTATCCAGCTGATTTAGTCCATAGAGCATATAAAAGAGCACAATTTAATCACCCCGAATGGTGGCAACACATTAATAAAGCAGATTCAGAGACTGACTTGACTCCTATTGTGGGGATTTTACCATATATGCACTCTGCAGAACAAGTTAGTCATATATTGAACATAAGAACATAAGATATACCATACTGGGTCAGAGCATGGTCCATCAAGCCCAGTATCCTGTTTCCAACAGTGGCCAATCTAGGTCATACATACCTAGCAGTTTCCCCAAAAGACACAGGTTCCACAATGCTTGTATTGGGTCAAGCATTGATATCATGGGTCCTTTTTTAATAATAGTTTATGGACCTTTCCTCCAGGAACTTGTCCAAACCTTTTTTAAACCCAGCTACACTAACAGCCTTTATACATTCTCCGGTAACAAATTCCAGAGTTTGATTACACATTGAGTGAAAAAATATTTTCTCTTATTAGTCTTAAATAGCTTCATTGCATGTCCCCTAGTCTTTTTATATTCTGATGATATAAACAATCGATCTACGTTTACTCATTCCACTCCATTCATTCATTTATAGATCTCTATCATATCTCCCCTCAGCCGTCTCTTTTCCAGGTTGAAGAGCCCTAACCTTTTTAGCCTCTCTTCATAGGGATAGCCTTCCATCCCCTTTACCATTTTGGTGGCTCTTCTCTGTACCTTTTATAATAACGCTGTATTCTTTTTAAGATACGGCGACCAGAATTGCACACAATATTCAAGGTGCGGTCGCACAATGGAACAATACAGAGGCATTATAATATCCTTTGTTTTATTTTCCATTCCTTTCCTTATGATACCTAGCATTCTATTTGCTCTCTTGGCTGCCGCTGCACACTGGGCAGAGGGTTTTAACATATTATCCATGATAACGCCTAAATCTTTTTCCTGGGTGGTGGTTCCCAATGTGGAACCTTGCATCGTGTAACCATAGTTTGGATTGTTCTTTCCTAGGTGCATAATTTTATACTTGTCCGCATTAAATTTCATCTGCCATTTGGATGCCCAGTCTTCCAATTTAACAAGATTATCTTGCAATTTTCCACAATCATCTTGGGTTTTAACAACTTTATAAATAGTTTTGTGTCATCTGCAAATTTGATAACCTCACTCGTTATTCCCCTTTCCAGGTCATTTATGAATATGTCAAAAAGCAGCGGACCCAGCACAGATCCCTGGGGTACTTCACTATTCACCTTTTTCCATTGGGAAAAATAGCCATTTAGCCCTACCATCTGCTTTCTATCTTTTAACCAGTTCCTGATCCACAATAGTACACTGCCTCCTATCCCATGACTGTTTAGTTTTGCCAAAAGTCTCTGATAAGGGACCTTGTCAAAGGCTTTCTGACAGTCTAGATACACTATATCAACTGACTCACCTTTGTCTACCTGTTTATTCACACCTTCAAAAAAACATAACAGATTAGTAAGACAAGATCTTCCTTGTCTAAAGCCATGTTGGCTGTCTCCCATTAAGCCATGACTATCTACGTGTTCACTAATTTTGTTCTTTTTGATGGTTTCTACCATTTTTCCCGGTACTGACGTTAGGCTCACTGGTCTGTAGTTCCCTGGATCACCCCTGAAACCCTTTTTAGAAATTGGCATTACATTGGAGACCCTCCAATCTTCAGGTATTACAGATGTTTTAATGATAGTTCAGATTACTAATAGCAGATCTGCAATCTCATATTTCATTTCTTTCAACACCCTTGGATGTATACCATCCGGTCCATGTCTTGGGCGTTCATTCTTGTTTTCAATGCCCATTTATGGTGGCATATAGGCGAGGGCGTAACATTGCGAATTACTGTATGTGACACGTTGAGGAGAACAGAACAGTTCTACAGACACACTTGTTAATGGACATAATCCATGTGGAAGCTGTGATTTTTGTGTTTTAACTATTTCTGGTTCTCGATGGACAGATCCGATATCTAATATTACATACATGGCATTTCATCATACTACATGTATATCTTCGTATATTGTATATATGCTGATTTGTCCTTGCTTGCTCAAATACATAGGAAGAACAACTAGGCCTATGAAACTAGGTTTACAGGAACATCGTTCCCGGTTTTGTACAAAAATATTGTCTGCCCAGATTGTTTCTCATAGCATCACCAATGGTCATTCCTTTCAAGACTATACCTGATGGATTATAGACCACGTTCCCCCGTCTTTTCGAGGAGGAGATAGAATACAGCGTTTGCAATATCTAGAACAACAGTGGATTTTTAGATTGCATACGGTAACACCCCAGGGTTTAAATCTTGAATTGGATTGGTGGAGTTTGCTGTGATCTCGGTCTTCTGTGCTCTTAATTGGCAAAGGATGACATCATATGAAGTTTCCCTATAGAAGTAAGTGAGGACCAGGGCAAGTCATTCAGCTTTGGTTTAGCCTGAAGAAGGGCTGAGAGAATGTTGACGGCCTGAAACATGGCACTATGTAGCACATATGATTGTAAAATGATTATTCTTCACAACAGAGACGGATTATAGTGGAATTGATATATTGAACCGTTGGACAAGAAGAGATGACGCTGATTTATTTATTTGCACACCATTTTTATACCGCTCCTTCCGGTGATCAGCAGCAGTTTACATTTTAACAATTTGTTCTGCAGTGGTAGCAGTTACATAGAACATCAGTAACATATAACAATTAACGGTAGTAACAGTAGGCAAACTATGTACAAAAAACATCAGTAGTAATATAAAACGATGTATAACCTATGGATATCTGTTAAACAAACAACATTAACAGTAGTCATCCTCGACGGCACTTAACAACAACAACAACCTATGTAGAGGGTAATGTTAGAAGGGGATTCGAAGGACTCTAAATATTTACATGAGATAAGGGAGGTGTATTTTAAGTTATCTAAATATATATTTCTATATTGATGTACATCGGGAGATGTCACGCGACTAGTGTGTTTCTAGTTTAATATGGTCGGGTGAGGTTGGCGTTTTTTACGAAGGGGTTGCTAGGTGAATATCAAGTTGAGTTTGTATTGGGTATGATTTTTGGTTTAAGTTATTTTGGGCAAATTGTAGAATTCTAGAAAGAGATGTGTTTTGAGTTTTTTTTCGGAATGATTGAAGTTCTTTGTTGGCTCTTAAGGACTCTGGGAGTTTGTTCCATAGTGTGGGGGCTATGTAAGAGAAAGCTCTGTTGCTAGTATTCTTTTTCACCTTGCATATTGAGTTTGGAATTTGCAACATATTTAGATTGTGGCTTTGTCTGTTTCTGTTGGGGGGTTGTGCATTAATGAGTGTGTTAAGGAAGGATGGGGCGATATTGTGTATTAGTTTAAATATTGTGATTATTATTTTGTATCTGATGCGTGCTTGTATAGGTAGCCAGTGGAGTTCTTGTAGGATAGGTGTGATGTGGTCTGTAAACCGCACATTCATTAAGATCCGAACTGTGACATTTTGGGCCATTTGCAGTATGTTTGTTGTTTTTTTAGGTATACCAACAAGAATACTGTTACAATGCTATATACCATTTTTTTTTAGGTATACCAACAAGAATACTGTTAGAATGCTGATGAAGCAGGGAAGTCTCATTGTGTTTTGCTGATAGTTTCACATTGGAGTTCGCCTTGAAAGTTAAGTTGGCGTTTTTTTAAGAAGAATTGGGAGGGAATTGCATGATGTGAGTTCCCTTAATTTTCACTTGATTTGAGCATGTTTTAGCTCATTAAAATTAATAAAAGGAAAATTTGCTTCAGGAGGATTTCCCCTCATGGCAAATAGTCCAACAAAAAATCATAATTTGTAGATTAGGTTTGAAGGGATTTTTTACAAGGGATTGGTGGATATATAATGGGTGATCTCCCTTGAGTGTTTTTTTGTGGTAATATTGAAAATACCATGGCTTGAACGAGTCAAATCTTTGTATGGAGAGAGACATCTCTGATCTTCAGAATCTTGTCTAGGTCCTTCATAGCCACTCTGCTATTGGGGGGGGGGGGGAGGGAGAGGAAAGGGAGGAGAGAAAAAGTAAAAATACTTACTGGAAGACAGTAGTGGATTTTTGCACTGCTTGCAAGAGCGGGTGCACCTTTAGTTACTGCTCCATACCTGGAGCATCTGCCAAGTTCAAGGTGGATGAGACCCTGGGAATCAGCGCCATCCGTTCCTCCTTGCAGAATAGGTGGATCACACTGGCCACTTACAATCCTCTGAAGGCGAGAGTACTTCTTCGTCCACATCATAGCCCAGTACCAAGACATCTGAATCCAAGTCACAGTCCAAATCTCAAATGGATTTCAACTGATCCCCATCTCCAGGGGGCACCCTTCACTGGGGACGCTTAGCCAAAGGCAGTCAAACAGGGCTTCCACTCTCAGCCTGCCCCTCACGAGGGAACCTAGAGGCCGCAGGGTCTGAATTTCTATGCCAGAAGGACCAGGCCTGCTGTAAAAGAAAAAGAATTCCAGGGAGGATCTTCTCTCAGAAATGCCCCTCCCCCCAGGAATAGGGGGCATAGCTGCCATAGAACCCTAGAGGAAGAGGAGTGGCTCACAGCACAGTCACTGGACCCTCCGGGTGGGTGGATATCCTTATTCACAGTGCCATCCGCCACCTCCTACTCTGAGGCAGGCAAGGCTGGATTAACTGCATCCCCTGGCTGAGAGAGGGTGAGTAGGCCCTCCAGGGATGACTCAGAAGCTGCCATGCAAGAAGAGCAGCCCTCCAGGGACGACTCAGAAGCTGCCATGCAAGAAGAGCAGAGTCCAGAAACCAGAGATGTGGCACCATGCTTGCCACAGGCCAACCATTTCCTGGAAGAAGACAGAGAGAGTTAAGGCAAGTATCACAATAACACGCGCTAAAGCCACGGCGGTCCAAAGGTGCACGTTAACTGCGCTTTTATTGCAACATGCATTACAGGCACTAGGATAGGAATGCACGTTGGAGCCACTTGGGCAGAATATGAGTACAGACCACGTGACCGCCAGACGTACAGTAGGAGAAAATGCTACTAACATGTGCAAAAAATGGCAGGAAACCCCCACTCTGCACCAGCGGTTGTTAGTGGTCCACCCCAAAATGAAATATAAAAATAAGACGGCAGAAAAAGACCATACAATATATCTAGTCTGCCCTTCCATATCGACTAGACAGACGGAATCAGGAACCCCCAACAAAGTCAAACCCCGGTCAGAGAATCCATGTTGGGCTCAGCTATACTCCCCTGCAACTGTTTCATTGGTTTTGTAGCACTGCGTTTAAGGTGGCTGGCAGGCAGATCCTTCTGCAATTTTGGAAGAAAGCAGGGGGGGAAGAGAGGAGGAGGGAGGGGGCACTGAGGTTGTGTGAGGCTGCTGCATTCTTACAAATTCTTCTAATTTCTGGCTGTTCACAGGCTCTTATCATGATAAGAGCATGGAACTGAACATAAGAACATAAGATATGCCATACTGGGTCAGACCAAGGTCCATCAAGCCCAGTATTCTGTTTCCAACAGTGGCCAATCTAGGTCATACGTACCTAGCAGTTTCCCCAAGGGACACAGGTTCCACAATGCTTGTATTGGTTCAAGCATTGATATCCTGGGTCCCTTCTTAATAATGGTTTATGGACCTTTCCTCCAGGAACTTGTCCAAACCTTTTTTAAACCCAGCTACACTAACAGCCTTTACTACATCCTCCGGTAACAAATTCCAGAGTTTGATTACACGTTGAGTGAAAAAATATTTTCTTTTATTAGTCTTAAATAGTTTACCCTGTAGCTTCAATGCATGTCCCCTAGTCTTTCTATATTCTGATAAGGTAAACAATCGATCTACGTTTACCCGCTCCACTCCGTTCATTAATTTATAGACTTCTATCATATCTCCCCTCAGCCGTCTCTTTTCCAGGTTAAAGAGCCCCAACCTTTTTAGCCTTTCTTCATAGGAGTAGCCTTCCATCCCCTTTACCATTTTGGTGGCTCTTCTCTGAACCTTTTCTAAAATCGCTATATCCTTTTTAAGATACGGCGACCAGAATTGCACACAATATTCAAGGTGCGGTCTCACCATGGAACGATATAGAGGCATTATAATATCTTTTGTTTTATTTTCCATTCCTTTCCTTATCATACCTAGCATTCTATTTGCTCTCTTGGCCGCCGCTGCACACTGGGCCGAGGGTTTTAACATGGTATCCACAAGGACGCCTAAATCTTTTTCCTGGGTGGTGGTTCCTAATGTGGAACCTTGCATCGTGTAACCATAGTTTGGGTTGTTCTTCCCTAGGTGCATAACCTTGCACTTCTCCACATTAAATTTCATCTGCCATTTTGATGCCCAGTCTTCCAATTTATCAAGATCCTCTTGCAATTTTCCACAATCCTCCTGGGTTTTAACAACTTTAAATAGTTTTGTGTCATCAGCAAATTTGATAACCTCACTTGTTATTCCACTTTCCAGGTCATTTATGAACCAATTTTCCCTCCTACAATGGCTACCAAAAAGTCCACAGTCTAGTGGATCCTCCCACTTCACGCTCGTGAGAGAGTCATCCACGAGCATTTAATCAATCTTTTCCTCTCAAATCTTCAGATTTTTTTCAGAGAGAAGAAAATCCAACCACCATCTTCTGAGAAGTACTGAAGAGACCTCTGGTAGCTGAGGCGTATAGAGTTATGTGAGTGCTGTCATTGAAACCTGGGCTTTTCATTGGTTGTCTCCACCTGTCTGCTAGTAGAACACAACCCACTTATCTGGACTGTTCTAGCAGGACAATATGGCTTACTGGAGAGGAAAAAATGTGTCAGTCTGTGTGGTAAAATCAATCACATGGGAGGAAGCCCCCCAAAAAAAGACCAGCAGCCAGTAGGACACTATGCTTGGTTCTCAACATGAAAGATGTGCTCTTTAATGCTGGAAGGAGACTAGACTACATGGAGTTCTGAATATGTAATTTTTATTATCATTTGTCCATGTGCCTTGTGCCATGTGTGAGACACACTAAAGGAAGATCAAAATTTGATTAAATTAACACAAATCTTATTTAAAAGCAAAAAACCTAGCAGCACCTTTGGTGAAGCACTGCCTTAAACAGAATCATTCAACTAAAATGGAGGGTTGCAGACCACTTGCAATGGAATTGCAGAGGCGGCAATAGGGACGCAATATTAAACTTTTAGGAACAGTGGTGGATATATACGTTGCAGTCAGTACACCCTCGGGGTTTAAATGCTAAACTGGAGTGGTTTTCATTAATTTGATAGCAGAGATAGCTGTGATTGGTGGAAGTTGTTAATGTAATTGCATACTTCCTTTCTGACCATCAAAAAAACCTGCTGTAGCCATTTTAAAATGGAGGTATAGCAATAAGTGGAACATTTGGACCACTAATTGCATGGATATACAAAATAAGTGCATTCCCCGATTCAGAATTCAGAAGCTGTTAGTTTGAAACACAGCATTGTGTTGGTAAAAGTATTGTTTTAGGATTTTAAAGGACACTTGGATTACAGCATAAGGAAAAGTTTGTTAATACAGTAAAATGGACCAAGGCATAGTCTAGTATTATCATTGCTGATAATAATATGGAGTTCCAACAAAATAAAAACAAATAACATAGGGGTATATCTGTGTCATTATATGGGTTCGACGTGTGGAGGAGCAAAGCCACCCGTGGGATACAAACAACTTTTCAGACTGCGGGCCACGTCGGGGTGCTGGCTCTATTCTTCTTCCATCTTGGGCTAGGCCATGATAGAGGGGAGAAAGAGTATCACTTGGTATGTTTGAGAGGAGAACAGACTTTGAGACATAGGGAACAGTAGGGATGATAGGAAGGGAGACAGAAGAGTATCATCTGTGGTATTTGGGAGAGAGCAACCCCATTTTGCAACCAGCAGCCTATGGAGCAAGCATGAGTGGGAATCTCTCCCATTTCCATCACCCCATGAACCTCTTGGGATGAGCCAGGGTGACTTAAGGCAGAGAGAACAGGTTGGCCCTTTCATTTTGTGAACTGGGGGGGGGGGGGGGGGTTTCATTTTGGGGGGGGGGGGGGTTTGGGGGGATGAAGTTTTAAAATGTTTCAACCCTGTGTTGGAACTGTTGGCATCGGGCCCATTGGGCTACCAAGGAGTTGAGGTCTCCCTGAGAGAAGTCCAAGTGAACCTCCAATTCAGGCCATAGAGTCCTTTAATTTTCACCAGCTATGGTGTGAAGGGACACACAGGTTTTTAGAATTCCTCTCGTGTTGCCACAGTCCAGAACGCAAGAAGTTCCCAGCTGTGGCAATGTCTGAGAAACTCCTTGCATAGATAAGAATGTAAATGAGCCAAGAGTCATTTGTGTCTTGTTGCTACACTTTGTAAAAATTGGTACTAACCCACAAACATTTTTGCGGATAGTGTATAGACCTCAAAGAATGGGGTCAAATAGGAAATGGAAAACAGAAAGAAGCCAGTCAACAGTACTCCACCTCTCTGAACCAGAGCTAGAGAATGCCATCCTTTGCAGAGAAAAGGATTTGAAGCGCTGGAGATTATAAATGGTTTAGAGTTTGCTTATCATAAACAATTGTTCTTGGATTTAGAAATCCCAAGATAAGAAAGTTGGATGCTCAACCAGAACCAACATTGAGAAGATATACTTGAGGAGAACAACTATAGCACAAGAGTCCCCCACTTATCACAATTGTGGGTAAAGCTGAACTACAATCAAATGCTCTGATTCAAGGGACCCCTAATACATTAATTTCAAATTTAATGATAAATTTAATAATAAATTAAATTTACTGAGCAGACTAGATGGGCCATACTGGTCTTTATCTGCCGTCATTTACTATGTTACTAAATAAGATTAGCAATTTTGTGTGGGGAGGAATTTTCAGACAAAAGACAAATTTCACATTTTTAACACTTATTTTCATATTAATTAAGATGATAGCCCTAGATTCTAACATGCAAGAAACAAGCAGTCGGCATTTCAATAGACTGTCGGCCTTGTGATAAAAAGTCGGCAACATTGCACGTGAGTGGTGCCTAAGTATCCGTGCATGGCCGATTTGTTCCGTTTTCAGATCTGAGATGAGATACTTTCCATTTTAACAAGTAAATATAAACCGAACATGAACCAGCCTTAGACAGAACAATTCAAAACCTCCGCAGAAAAAGAACCGAACCAAATCAACACGCAGCTCGCAAAGAGCCGCACGCGCAAGCTTGTCAGGGAGACCCTCAGATTGTGGGGGGAGGGGGGGCTGAAAATATCACGTGACGGTCAACTGAGTCGGTACAGGTTGCCATACATAAGAGGTGGGCGGGGTAGCTTCGATAGGCGTCACTAGGGAAGTAGGAAGCGCCTTTAGGCAGAGTAGCGTCACGGAAAGGAGGAGGGGATGGGTTCTGCCACGCCCCCAGTGGGCACGAGGGCAGGGCTGTATGGAACAGAAGCCGGTAGCGGACGCGCTGCGGTGGGGGGCGTGGTCTGGGGCGCGGCCCGAGGGCAGGCTCCGCGCACACGGAGGCCCGGGACCAGATTTTGAAGGCTGTGGTATAGTACGCCGTTGAGGGGGGTGCTGCTGTGAGTCGAAGATGGTTCAGTTATATAACTGCCACCCCTTTGGGTCTCAACAGATTGTGCCCCTCAAGCAGGAGCCCGAGTTGTTTTGCTGCGGGCGGGATTGCGTCTTCGTGGCCTGTGCTGGAGGCTGCAAGATCGATGTGTTTGTGATTAGCCAGGACGTGTGCGAGCCTTTCTGCAGCATTGATACAGTGGGGAAAGTGAGACAAATGCGCTACAGCACTGTGGGTGAGCAGAAGCAAAAGAGCATGCGTGTCTATAGGACTAAAATGTAATAATAGGGATATGCGGACGTAATACCTTTTTATTGGGCTAACGTAATACTTATTTATTACCAAATGCCATACATGATTTTTAATGGGTCTCCTGTTCAGATGGTAAGTTGGTGACTGGACCTTCCAAGTCATGTAGAGGCATGTTTATTAAAGTACACTAACCATTAGCCCAGGGTTTAGTGTGTAGTAAGCATGCTGTGCTAAAAATCCCATGTTAATTGGTGATTGTGTGGGGACTGCGCAGTTTAGGTTAGAACATGGAGGTTGATGGCACATCATGGTTCGTATGAGTCTTGGGTATGCACTAACTGTGGTTGATGCTGTTAGCATGGATGCATTTAATGCCACCTCAGTGGCACCAGTTAGCGCAGTAACATGCAGTTGCCATGTGCTAAAGGCAGATGGCATGTGCCCCTGATGTTAGGGTTGGCCTTGCTCTAGATGTGTGGTCCAGTCATGTGCTAACTTGCTGTATTTAGTAAACATGCATTATAGGGAGGTGAGTGGTGTCTACAAATCAAGAGTCTGGTGCAAGGTTATTAGATGTGAGGAGGTGAAAGTTTAAGGTTTGCCTAGGACAATTAGCTTTTAGTCTCCTAGTGCCTCCCTTCCCTCCAAAGTTTTGATAATTAACTCGGTCATAATAATCTCAACACTATCCCTCCCTGAAGAAAACTCATATTTGGATATAGAAACATAAGCCATGTGGTCTTTTTCTGCTGTCATGTTTCTTTCTAGTCTGCCCTCCCATATCGGCCAATATAACGGTACCCTTTTTTCCTTTAAAGATCCTCTGTGTTTGTGCTATGCTTTTTTGAATTCAGATACTGTCCTCATCTCTACTTTAAATATTCAGCTTTGTTTTGTAATTCTATACATAATGAAGTACATTTCCAAAAGCCACTTACAAGGGTAGGTGGACTGTCTTTCAAAGTAACCATTTTTCCTGTGGATAAAAATAAACAGTGATGTGTTGAGTTTATGTGGCTGTTAGAACCCATTATTTTACTTTTGATTATTGTTCTTTGTTGCTCTCCAGAAGCTGCTGCCCCAGACAACTGTTTAGTCTGCTTGGTGGGTAGGCCGGTCCTGCTATAAATACATATATTATAAATAAATGTGCATATTTTCCCTTTTTCTCAATGCTATTCTATCTTCTTAGGAGATTATCTGGTTGCAGTTGAAGAGAAAAACCAAGTTACTTCACTTCGAACTTATGTGAACTGGAGATGCAAGTCAGCTGGGAGTTCTCGAACGAGTGTCCGCATAATAGGACTCATGTTAGGTGATCCGCTTAGTGGAGGCCCGAGAGACCAAATGGATATTATAGAAATGCCTCTTTCAGACTCTCCACTGTGTATTTCTTGTTGTCCTGTTCGAGGAGACCTACTTGTCGGCTGCAAAAATAAGCTGATCGTATTCTACTTAAGACATTTGGTTCTACCCAATGAGTTGTCTGCACTTGATTTTGAACGTTCTCTTATTTTGCACATAGCTAATATCACCCCCACACAGATAGCTTTTTGTGCTGGATATGTTTCTATTATGATGGAATTTGAAGTTCTAGTTCTGAAACTCTTGCCGTCTCAGAAAGGAGCAGATAAAACTGCACCACCAGAAACCAACATACTGCAACAACATCAGGAAGAAGGTAAATGCTGAAATGGCCAAATTTGCGTCTTGAAACACTAAAAAAAAAAATCCACAGAAATATTAAATGGTGAATACTGTTGAAGCTAAATTTCTTTGAAGAACTTCAATCATTTAACCCACTTAGGGGCATGCTTACAAAGGATTTAGCCGCATTACTGAAAGTTAACGTGTTTGTGTCCACAGCCCTTTTATTTCAATGGGCGCAGTGGCACTTAACACACATCAAGCTTTAGTAAACGTGCTCCTTAAAGTCGGATTCTCTCATTAGTGGATGGCTTATACTTTTGGGAATCTTTTTCAATTCTTGTTTGAGTCAACATAGAAACAGACTATGTTATCAGATTATAAAAAAGCATGAGTTATGTCTAGTCTGTCAGTTTAATAAGTCTGCATGTATCTTTTCAAGAGTACATCACTATTGTACCGTGCTTTTCTGCATCGAAGCCAATGGATCATTAGAGGCAAAGCAGTTCAGTGAAAGCCAGTACTAAATTTAAGTAGACTGGATGGGCTAAAATGTTCACTATCTGCCATCATATGTTATAGTTCTATGTTTCAAAAGGTTGTCAATTTATCACTATTGTTACACAAAAACAGCAGCTTTTGATATAGTAAAGTGTAAAAATACTACATTGTAAGCTACTATAGACCAAGATTATTCTGGCTAACTTATTAAAAAATTTAGAATGTACTGTCTAGTTAGTATACAAAAAAACCTCTGCACTGCACCTTGAAAGTATACAACGTAACTTTCCTAAGACTTGATACAATTTTCGTTAGTCAAGTAACATTTTCATTATCCGTTACAAGACACTTATTTAGTTAGTAGCAGAAGGTCTCAGCATAGGTGGGCTGCTATTAGACTATCACTTTGTCATCTAATGGACTCACTGCCCTTTTAACATCAACGACCTTTTTAGATTTGAAAACTGCTACCATAAGCATATGTAAAAAATTGCGTTTCACCCTCACAGGTTTCGTCAGGGGAATCTTGTAAAGCACTCAAACCCGGAGAATCCACTTTCTCTCACAAACGATTTCTCAACCATCATTGAGAAATCGTTTGTGAGAGAAAGTGGATTCTCCGGGTTTGAGTGCTTTACAAGATACCCCTGACGAAACCTGTGAGGGTGAAACGCAATAAGTGGCGTGTCTGTCAGCGTTGGGAAATTCCAAGTTGAAGTCCTCTTTGAAAGTTAAGCACTTATTCTTTCAAATTAACAACAGTTTTTTGAACTATTCTCCAAACCAATTTTTTACATATGCTTATGGTAGCAGTTTTCAAATCTAAAAAGGTCGTTGATGTTAAAAGGGCAGTGAGTCCATTAGATGACAAAGTGATAGTCTAATGGCAGCCCACCTATGCTGAGACCTTCTGCTACTAACTAAATAAGTGTCTTGTAACGGATAATGAAAATGTTACTTGACTAACAAAAATTGTATCAAGTCTTAGGAAAGTTACGTTGTATACTTTCAAGGTGCAGTGCAGACGTTTTTTTGTATACTGATTATACTCCTCTAGCAAAAGAGACCTTTTATTGTGCTGTCTAGTTAGTTAACAATCTAACAATCTAGTTAATCAATTTTATGCTATTTTTATGTAAGCACAGTACAGGCTTCTAACTGTGCACCCTTGTTATATGTAAACCGCACTGATAACAAATAGCGCGGTGTATAAAAGTTGTTAAATAAATGAACGCCGGTATTCATTCTGAGCAGAACCTCTGCACAGAGTATCATCAATGTATGTGCCAGATAGCTTTCTAGCATATGTACGCAAGTGCCAAACTGCTTTTTTTTGTTAAGATATAGTTACAGCTAATGCAGATCTCTGGCTTTCTCTCTTAAAATCATATGCCTCACCCCCCCCCCCCTTGGCTGTTAGCATTCATTTAGCTTTACATGCCCTGCTCTTTGCCACCCCCCCCCCCCCCGAGGCTATTTCCCTAGGTGACTACCTAGTTTGCCTAATGGTTGTGCTGGCCTTGCATCCAAATGAAAATGTCTGGAATCTATATGTTAATTTTAAAGGTGAAGATGGTCATGTGTAAGTCTGATCTAAAATTGACATATCTCCTCCCCTCAGCATAGACATGTGTGCCTATGTTTCCTGGTTTGCTGCGACACGTGTGTAGATGGACATCCCACGTGCAGTGGAAGATGCTATTATGTGGGAAATATATAAATGAGGGAAACCCTGTGACTGACTTGCATGTTCCAAAACACCAGCATACACACATGCTATATGTAAATGTTAGCATGTACACATACATCATGGCCATTTGGAAATGTAGTTCCATAGAGTCCCTACAGTCCAATCCAGACTCATGGGTTGTGTCCCTATTCCAGCAGATGGAGACTTGGCATTACTGCTTTTGGTGATGTTATTATATAAGGAGTCAATGGTCCTCCCACCGAGCCAGTATACTCAGTCTCCAGCAGATGGGACACAATCCCAGTAGCCTTGGGCTAGTCTGCGAGTTCCTTGAGATACAATTCAAGAGGGAAAAAAAAATTAGGGATTTCAACCTGCTTTAATTCCTGTGTCAAATGCTTGAGGCACTCGGCTAGTTTTTTGTTGTGAGTAGCTGCTGTGGTGACTAGGTCAGCCCTAGGGCACAGAGGTCATTTAGTCAGCGGTGGGGCCCTGGGAGGAGTGGGGGGGGGGGGGCTTTCATTCCTCCTGCTCTAGTGCACATCAAACCTGCCTGCTTTCCTGGTGCCCTTTGGTGGGTTAGGGGACTCTGGGCTTGCTGCTATGATTGAGAGCCTTTTTGACAGTGAGTGTTTTTTTTCCTTTAGTCAGCTGCGGCTGTTTAGGGCCATGGGGATTTGTGTAAGCGCGGGCTGGAGATGCGAGTATGGGGTTCGGCAGCGTGTTTTGTTTCCCAGGGTGATTAAGTTTGCTGGCTGGCATAGCCAAGCAGAAAGACTGTCATTTCTGTGGCCTGCGGAAGCAGACTGGGAGTATCCTCGGGGACCTCTGGTTGCCGCAGGGGTTTCCGGGGCAGCGGATTTGGTGGCCATGGCTCCTTTTGGTTTTGGCAGGAACCGTGGCCATCCTTGTCTCCTTCCTCTTCTGCGACCCTTTTAGCAGCACCAGGGGAATTTTCGTCATCCTCGGGGGCGATTACTGGACAAGCAGAGCAGAGGCCGTTTGGGCTCAAACAGTTCAGGGGTCTCTACCCTTGCCAGGTGCTCAGGCAGCAGTGCCCTTTTCACCAGCTTATGTTCTATTGTTGCATCAGGTTTACTACATTTAAGCAGGGCCTGATGGAGTCTACAGAGCCCGGTGGCAGGCAGGCAGCCAGGGCCCCACATAGAGAAACTGCGTAATAGGTCTGCTTCGGACTCAGTCTGCCCAACATTTATGGAAGAAGATCAGGCGTTAGCACACTCCCTGGGTTCGGAGGACCCTCTTGAGGGTCCTTCAGGCCTGGAAGAAGAGTTCGTGATCTTAGGGTCCCGGGAGGACTTACTGCAGGTGGGGGAGGATACCACCATAGTAAGGGTGTTCCACAGGGAGGAGCTCGTAGTGTTGCTCATGGGAATCGTCTCTTTCTCCAGGGCTGTCTCTAACTTACCCACCCTTCTGCATTCTTCTTTCTAGGCCCCGCACTCTGGAACTCCCTACCACATACCCTCCACACTGAACTCTCATTTCCCTATTTCAAGGCTATGCTCAAGACTCACCTCTTCTACCTTGCCTTTGACTTATCTCTCCCCGAACCCTAGGGCTTTTATCCCTTAGTCGATCCCCCATTTCCCCTTCCATGTTAGTCTGATGCATCTTTCCTCTTATTTTCTGTCTCTCTCCATCTGTTGCTTTACTGTCTAAACAATGGTGGTCCTTTTTTTTTTTCTTTACCTATAGTCCTGTTAATTGTACACCGCACTGATGCTTTGCTTGGGCAGTATATCAAGCGCTAACATAAAGATAAAGATTCACTAGTGGTGCTAAATATCTCTATGGCAACCCCTGCAGTGGAACCTCTGCTGGAGGATCCATTGCTGCAAGGGATACTTATGTCTGAGAACGTTTTTCTAGTGCACAGAGCTCTAAAGCAAATGATTTGATTTAGAATAGGAAGCTCCAGAGGAAGGCCTGCATGGGGCTAAGGCCATGCAATGCTTTTATCCCATTCCATCTGGCAAGAGAGCTGTTCCAGCTCCCGAAGGTGGGTTCCCTGGTGTCAGCAGTGACTAAACATATCACCATCCCTCTGGAAGGAGGGGTGGCGCTTAAAGATCCTCAGGATAAGAAGCTAGAGACGTCGCTGAAGCAGGCATTTGAAATCAACGTGCTGGCCTTGCGGGCTTCGATGTGTGGAGCCTATGTGGCAAGGGCCTGCATGTGGTGTATTCAGGGGCTTACAGAAGCAGAAACAGGACTTGTTGGGGCTCTTCCTTGAATCAGCACGTTTGGACTCAGGAGTAGCATACTTGGTGGATGCCTTTTATGACCTTCATGTGTTGGCCAAAGGCATGGCGTCGGTAGTAGCTGCTTGACACTTGTGGCTACGGAACTAGTCGGCGAAGGTTTTCTCCAAGCACCATCTTATCACATATCACATTACCTTTTCGGAGGACGTTTCTCTTTGGAGAAGCTCTGGAAAAGTTGGTCAAAGATTTGGGGGAGTCTAAACTCGTTCGCTTGCCAGAGGACAGGCCAAAATCCCAGAAGCCAGCAGCATCCACATCAAGGGGATGAACGCGGGATTTCTGCAGATTTAGGGTTGTAAAGTTTGCACCTTATCAGAAGCCCACTTATCTGGCAAGGGGGCATTCCTTTCGTGGCGGTAACGGATCTGGTAAAAGCTCCTTGACTGGGACGGGTCCCAAGAAGGCACAATGAGATGAAGGGGCCCGGGCAGCTGCTTGCAGCAGTTTTACTCAGCCTGGGTCCACCTTACCTCCAACCATTGGGTGCTGGAAATCGTTTTCAAGGGTTATGCCCTGGAGTTTGCCAGCCCTCTCTGATGCCTTCATGGTGTCGCCTTGCAGCTTTCTGGAAAAACAGAGGACTGCGTACAACATGCTTCACTGTTACAATTAAAATATATCTGTAAACCGCTCTGATACACATGGTAAAGGGCGGTATATCAAGTGCTTAAACCATAAACCCCTCTCATTATAGTGGTAAGCCTGTTTCAGATGGTTAGCATATAGGGGGCTAGGTGTTTTCCTCTGGAGTTGTAGGAGTTCTCTCCATGCCAAAGGGTTCAATTCCGGGCACTTGGAGAAAGCTGGGGGGTAGCCTTGATACCCTCCGGATACCTTCGAGTTGCACTGTCATCACAGGATAGTTTGTATGTAGTTGTCCTTAGGGGCGTTCTTGGGTTTCTTAGTTCTGCTTTGACATGGGAATACTGGCTTGTTGGGAGGAGCGTTGGCTCCTTTATATAGTGACATCACCAAAAGCTAGAATGCTCAGTCTCCATCTGCTGGAATAGGGACACAACCCATGAGTCTGGAATGGACTGTAGGTCCTAATGGAAAGAAAATTAGCAGGTTAAGTCTAATTCACCTTGTCCTGCTGCCAATCCTCCATTACAGATATTTCTGTATCCACAGAAATAAAATGTGGAGGGGGAAATAAACTTTGGGGAATTAAAAGTTCATGTCCCTCTTCTTCCCTTTTGTCAAGGGCTGGGCAAAATGAGCACTTTATAAAAACCTAAGTGTGGCTGGGGGCAGGTGTAAATGCAACCATTTTGAATATTCTCCAGGCATGTGCAGCCTCTATATGAAACCTGAGATG
The DNA here is from genome assembly GCA_033557465.1 of Ichthyophis bannanicus. Lineage (NCBI taxonomy): Eukaryota > Metazoa > Chordata > Amphibia > Gymnophiona > Ichthyophiidae > Ichthyophis > Ichthyophis bannanicus. The sequence continues at coordinate 423,134,436 of CM066038.1, forward strand.
CACATGTATCTTTCTGTATGTCCAAACCATGCCCCCTAAACATCTCCGTCTGACTTGGACATGATTGGGGGCAGATCTGTAAAATCAGCCATTTCTAAAATGGCTTTTGGGATGTGGATGTGATGGTTTTGATGCCATGCTAAAAACCCACCCAACCCAAACAGTGCATGCCTGGGTGAGACGGGGGTGTTCCCGTTGCAATGCTGCTAACCTGGGCCTTGAAAACCTGTGTTGCCTGCATGGGTGCAGTTACCGTCAGCACAGTGGTTAGCAGTAATTGCTCCCTGTGGTGGTCTTACTGCACTGACCTGTGCTAAACTTAGGGAGACAGGTATCCCTGCTTTTAGCATGGTACCCTTTGCTAGTAATGCGGCCCAATGCCTGTTACTTGCGTGGGGCTTAGTAATCGTGCCCATTTGTTTCTTACGTTTCATGGATGCAGATTCACTACTTGGGGAATGGATAGCACAAATGAATTGGCACGGGTTTGCAGAGTCTTTTTGACTAGGTCACCAGTTTTAAATCTATCTTATATCCATGAAAATCACCGCCTGTAAGATATTTGGAGGGGTGTGTGATATGACTTGTCTCAATTCAGTTATTGGTGAAAAACTGTTCATGTGAAAAAAAAAAACCCTACTATCGGGGGGGGGGGGGGGGTGGAGGCAGGAGGCATAAAGCAGCTAGCCGTTGCCACTGAACATTGAATCCGGGTATTCAGTTCCAGGGTCATAACCAGCCACCAGCATTGAATATCTGGGTTGGCCAGATAGTAAGTTAGCTAAGCCAGCTAGTGTCAGGGCGCTTAGAGGCCGAAACTGGGGATATTAGTACCTCTGAATAGCCTGCAGAGCAGCATTTAGGTGGTTTGCAATTCCTTTTATGCAGTACTCTTTTGGGCAATGTTATTATGCTTTTGTCTAACTTAATATGGTTGGTTTATTTATCTTTGCATGTGTGAGTAGTATGCTCACTCTGATATGCTGGATGCTTAGGTTGCAATATTTTATTTATCTAACCAGTTTTGTATACCACCTTATCCTTCAAAGTGATTGACAAGACAACAAAGGCTTATTACATATTGAGGGTATGGGAAAACAAAAACGATACATTACAATATAAAAACAAAACTATGTTACAATACTATGTCATAGTGAAATTAAATATACATAATGGTTAATTTAAGTTATTTCACCAAATGATTCTATAAATAAGTAAATCTTTAAAGATTTGCGAAAGTCCTTAAGGTTCTTAAGTCTTCAGGAATAGAATTCCATAACTCTGGTGCCATAAAGGAAAACGCTCTTTTAGAAGTCATTTGTTTTGATTTGTTGAAGTTCAAAGGAGTTTAAGTTTATTGATTATTTTGAGATTGTCTTGGTCTTATGCTCTTGTCTTTTGAAATAGTAGATTGTAGAATATCCGCTGAGGATTGGTGAAAATTTTTGAAAATAGTCATAAGGTTTTTATATTTTGCCCTTGCAATAACTGGAAGGAAATGTAACTCTCTGAGGACAGGAGTTGTGTTCATATTTTGTAGAGCCAGTTATAAGACGCGCAGTGGTGGTCTGAACTAATTGGAGAGGATGGATAGAGTGTTTAGGAAGGCCTTGATACAAGATGTTTCCAAAATCAAGTAGAGTTGTTATGACTGCCTGACATACTGTGCGAAAGTGATTTGTATTTAGTATTGGTTTTAGTCGTCTTATAATCTTTAAACGATGGTATGCTTTTGATGCAATTTTGTTTATATGAGATTTTAAATTTTAAATATTTATCTAATGTTACACCTAAATATCTTCTTTTTTTTAATTTTTATTTCTCTAATTAATTTCAATTGGTAGTTTTAAGGACTGGCATTTAGATATGAACATTGCTTCTGTTTTGTCAGAATTTATTTTTAAGTTGTTAAGCCAATTCATATCAGCCAAACAGTTATTAATTTTTGTTGTATCAAAGGTATTTTGGTCAATTATAGTATAAACCATAATGTCATCAGCATATAAATGATGGTTAATTTCATGAAGATTAATAATTTTGACATATGGGTTGAATATAATTATTAAAGAGAATAGATGATAAAGCTGAACCTTGAGGTATGCCTTGTCCAATCGAAAATTGAGAGGATTTTTTGTCACCATATTTTACTAACTGCGTACGATTAGATAAGAGGCAAACCATTTTAATGTATTGTTGCATAATCCAATATCTTGTAGATGTTGTAACATTATTGTGAAACACAGTATCAAAAGCTTCTGAGACATTGATGAAGATTAACAGAAATAACTTATTTTATTCAAGGCCTGTTATAAGATTTATCAAAGAGAGAAATAAGAGTTTCCACATTGTGGTTAGGTTTAAATCGATGTATATCCAAAGGGGCATACGAGTCAATGTGATCTTGCAGCTGATTTTTGCACTACTTTTTCTATAATTTTTGAGATACACGGTAAACTCGAAATAGGACGGAATGACTTAGGGTCAGTGATGTCCAGTGATTTCCCTTTATAGACTGGTCGAATTATAGCACTCTTTTTAGTATAGGTGGTAAGTTGTTTTAAAGAATTATTTACAACATTTAAAATGTGAAAGCCAATATGATTTTTAGTACTTTTAATCCATTCTACTGGACATGGGTCAGCTGGTGAAGTTGTTGTATTAAGTGTGCTGATTGAAAATATAATCTGTTTTAAAGTTGGTAAAGAAAAATCCTTCCAGACTTTTGTGGATTCAGTGCAAGGTTTAAACTAAAGTTGGTGGAATTGTGATGTAGATAAGTTGTTTGACGAAATAACGCTCTTGCTTATCAGGTAATTTGCAAACTTTTGGGGGTCTATTTGAGGATCACCATATAAAGTGGTCACTTTTGTAAGTTGAACAATGTTGAATAGTTCCCTTGGTTTGTTAGTTGCTTTCATTATTAGATTTGTATGGTATTGTTTACGGTCATTTATTAACTTCCATTTGTTTTACATTAAATAGGAATTTTACATCTTGAGATTTAGTTAGTCTCCATTTACACTCAAGTTTCCTTAGCAGGCGCTTTGCCTCTCTGATTTCATTAGAATACCATGGTGCACTCTTCTTCCTACGCATTTGTACTTTATTATTTTTGGGGGGCTAGCGCAGCATTTGAAATGATATTATTCCAATTTTCTATGGCTTTATCCAGTTCAGTGCAATTTTGTTGCAATTGTGGAACAATGTCCTTAAGAAAATCCTCTTTATGGAAAGCTTTAAATTTCCTAGTCTTGTAATCATCTTTTAAGTTGTTAGGGGATGTTTATAGTTGCAAAGTAAATGAGATAATATAATGATCAGACCAAGGTACCGGGGTAGTTTTTGGGACTATTATTTGGTTTTGTGAAAAGAGTTGCTCAGGGCAAAAAATTAGATCAGGAGTGGTTCCATGTTGGTGTGTAGGCTGGTTAATTATCTGTTGATAACCTAAGGATTTCACTGCTTTCAAGAAGGATCTGTTCTCATTAGAAGGTGATGATGATAGATTGTAATAACCTAATGCAATTAATGATTTAATTTGAGAGCTATAAGAGCAAATTCTAAAATTTTTGAGAGGTGATCCTTAGCAGCATTAGGTGGTCTATATGTGAGGCAAACATTGAGGTGGTGATTTGATATAATTGAAGTTGTTTCAGTTGGATTGTTAGTTGTAATAGCTTTAAACTTAAAGGTTGTTTTTGTTAATATTAAGATTCCTCCTCCTCCTTTTTTATGTTCTCTAGGACAATTAAATATATCATCATCTAAAGGGGTAATTTTGGTTTAAAATTCCATCTGTCTTTTTTTTAACCAGGTTTCAGTGATGCAAATGATATCAGGCTTTTGATCTTTAATATAATCATAGATAATGTTTGGTTTATTCCGTATTGACCTTGCTTTCATTAAAACACACTTAATGGGTGAATAAAGGATTGGATTTCTAGTGCTATGTTTTGATGATGAAGAATGAATTTTATTTAATTTCTTACGTTTTTGATTATGATGATGAAGTTGTTTTGAAACAATTATACCTAGCATGGTTTGGAGAAATAGGATTAATTACTACAGCGTTTGGTAAACAAGGGTGATGTAGTACTTGAGATTTCAAGACCGCACATGTCCCCTTTTAGATGTCAAGAAGGGGTCGGTGAGATTCCAAACGCTGATCAGTATTATGTATGATTGATATGCTGTGCAACTTGATGTCTTACATGTTTAATTGCTGTACATTGTTTTTGTTTGTCAATTGCTGTACACCCTTCCAAGCTTTTGTAAATGAAGCATAAAACAAACAATAAATAAAATAGATTACTCTTATAGGCTGTTTTTTTCAGACCAAAATTAACACATTTTGATGGCATTGTGGGAAAGATTATACAGACGCTGCCCATCTTGCATTCGTGTTCTGGATCTCATTAAGACTTTGGCATCCTCTACAAGCACTAAACTGACAAGCAAAACTTAGCTACTGAAAAGGGTAAAAGAAGACACCAGTCCACTGAAATGTTTTTGTTGAGGAATGAAACCTATGTGCAGCAGCTCCTGGAACATCATAGTAACATAGTAAATGACGGCAGATAAAGACCAGCATGGTCCATCTAGTCTGCCCAGCAAGGTGGCAAGAGTAGGTGCACTTGCCGCTCCGTGCAGGTCACCCCTCCCCATGTCTTTGTTTAGGGGTGAACTCACCACTCTGTGAAGGGCACCCCTGTTTGTTGAGAAATTAGATAGTTAAGTTTATTTTGATTTTTATCCTGTTGCTATATTTTGATTTGTGTCTTGTTCTCTTCCATTTTATACAGTATAGTTTTTGTCAGAAGTGCATTTACACTGAAAGCTTTTTTTGTTTGTTCTGTTAAGGCCTAGTAGACCAAGCTCCTTCAACACCATCTTGTCTACTTGAATCTGATGATTTTGTCATCTGCCAGCGACCTATGGAACTCTTTGGTGAGGAAAGTAAATCATCGGGAATATTGGTCACATTAGAATCAACTGGACTTGTCAAAGAAGATTCACTGTGCTTCCAAGTAGAGTACATTTTATATAGGTATTAATAGTCCAAGAAATATCTTTTTATTTCATGGTGTTATTTTAGAAATCAGATTGGAATTTGTGCTAGCTGCACTGTGTATGATGAGTATGGCTCTGTTAAGGGTATTCTAGGTCTGTTTTCTAGTACTAGGATGCTTGGGTATTTATCACCTTTGTAACAATCTGTTACTGTGTAATTTGGATAAAAACCTGAAAGGGAGGTCAGTTGCATTGATGTGGTGCTTCAGCAGCGTTATTTGTAAACATGAGTTTCAGATGAGCTGATGAATTTTGCAGACAAAAATACTTAATGAAACTTTGTGTCTGATTTAAAGGGTCTAGACATTTGAGGGATTGCTATTTCAGAACTGACTTTTTGTACTTAGATTGCAGTAGCATGTGTAGAGACTATTTTCCAGACCATTATTTTCTGTTAATGGTGTCACTGGGAATGATTGTTAGGTTGGTTTATGGAGATTTTGGTGGTAATAGTAGTAGTAGGTTTTTTTTATTCCTTTTAAATTTCTGTTAACTTCTTTTTCAAGAAATATATTTTCCTGAGACGCTGAAACAGTGACATGTCAGCATAGGTCCCAAGTATAAATGAAGACAGAGCTGTCCAAATCACTTGTCAGATTGTCTGTCTGTCTCCATTGGCTGGTGACCTCTGTCCTTTCCCACCATTCCTCTCTCTGCCTGTATACCTTTTTGTCTTGACGTTCTGTAAGCTGTATGAGCAAGGCTCAGCCTCTGTGATCGCAGCAGCTGCTTTATCTAGTAGCAGCTGGGCCCAGGATATTCTCTCATGCAGCTCCTGCTTGAGGAAGAAGTGAGTGAGTGGTGGGGGGGGGGGGGGTTGGTTTGGGTGGATGACCAACAAAGTGCAACTCTTTCTCGAGCTCTCTACTGGCACGTGGATTGCACTCCTTCCATAACCAGATGGGCCTGGGTCAGGAAACCTGCATCCAGCTCTTCGGTTTCATCATACCTACTTGTTGCTAGCTAGTCCATGAGTGTGTTGTTTTTGGGTCTTGGGTGAAATAGTGTTTTATTAATTTATTACTTTTTTGTCCTTTAGGTGTTTTTCTCCAGACTTCTCTCAGGTTTTTTCAGTTGAAGATACCAGATTGCACTCTCTCCAGCTGTTGCCTATGTACAGAACAGGTAAGTAGTGTAATGAATGATACGTGTATGCAGGTCCTATGTGAAGCTTATTGTGCTGAAACACCTTGGAAATGACACATTTACACAGTGGTGGTGGTGGTGTTCTCATGGTAGTATTACGTTTCATTTTGAAGGTTTGTGATTTGTCCTACCCTCTCTCTCCTTTCCAGGAGCCTGAACATTTTGCCCTCATATGAGAATTTAATTTCTAGTGGTGTCTAGCTTTCTTTATGCCGTGCTCACAGCATTTCCTCTGAACTAAAACTGGAAGCTTTGGGCACGTAGGTATAACTGAGAAAACAACATAATGAGGGCAATTTTCAAACCATGCATTTTGGAGCAAAGTTGATTTATTTCTATCTGTGAGCTTTCCCCGTTTTCAAAGTGAAAGTATGTGTGTGTGTGTGTGTGTGTTCGGTTTGAAATTTACCAAGGGTTCAAAGTGGCTGTGGATATTTTGCATTTGTTTGTTCTGCAAGTACATTTCATAGAAAATAATGTGCTTAGATCTGAAAATGCAGACTACATGCATTATTTTCCTCCCACTAGCCAAACACTCTAAGGGGGTATGTCTGCTAAAGTGCGTTAGCTGCTTCCACAGGATTAACGCCCTATGATAGCAGCTAATCCACAAAAAAATCAGATATCACAAGCAATTTTCCACAATATCTGATTTTCATGTGGTGCAACTCCAATGGGGCCCGATCATGGCGACAGATAACGCCACCTCAAGAGGTGACTTCATCTGCCAGGAGACCCTATTTTAACACAGGCTTTACCCTGTATCTGTTCAAGCCTCCCCCTCCCCGCACCAACAATATAAAAATAATTATGCCCCCCCTCCCTACCCCGGACAGTTCCCGATCCCTATTGGGAGCTGCTCAGGGGGGATCGGTGCACCCCTGATAAAACTATCCTGGGTAGCCAGTCAGTTAAGCCCCCCCTCCCATATACAATTGCAGGGGTGGGGGGTCCCCGCATAACCTAAAATTTATGGTGATCTAGTGGAGAATGTGGCAGGAGCTCTCCTAATGTGGTAGGAGCGAAACTGATGTGGCCAATTCAAAATGGCTACTGTCACAAGGTGCTGCCCTCTAGCCTCTCATTAAGGGGTAGCACCATGAGATCATGGCCCTTCTCCTCAGCTGAAACAGACTGCTGCAATCTTGCAGTGCTGCCCCTTAGCGAGAGGCTAGAGGGCAGCACCTAGTGATGGTGGCCATTTTGTATTTGCCACAAGACAGGGCAGGAGCGAATAGGATCACTCCTGCCCTATTCTCCACTAGACCACTATGGATTTTAAGGTATATGTGGGGGGGCTGCAGCTGGCTAGCTGAGATTATTTTTGGGAGGGGAAGGGTGGTGGGATCCCCCACCCATGCAATTGTGTATCAGGGGGAGGGAAGAAGACTTAACCTACTGGCTAGCTAGGACCGTTTTAACATTGGGGAGTGCACTGATTTCCCTCACCCCCACTCCGGGGCAGCTGTCCAGGGGGGATTGGTGCTGAAGGGGGGGGGCCAACGCCAGGGTTTGTTTGTTTGTTTTTTTTAATATTGTCAGTGCTGTGGATGACGGCACTGACGATGTCGAGGGATGGCACAGGCCTCAGTGTGGCAGTTGGGCATAGCAGTGATTGAGGCAGAGAGTTACTGGCAGCTCTGTGCAGCTGATCGCCACCATCTCTATCCATGGTTTTACTTTGGGGACCCACTGTACCTCCTCCTGCAGGGACTCTGGGATGTTTCCTGTGGTATTTTGCCAAGGCAGGTACCGTGGGGTCTCCACAGGAAATCCAAGCCTCCGTGGTATCTGCAGGACCTTCTCTGGGAACACCCCAGCAGATACCACAGAGGTTTACTGCGGTTCTTGTTAGCAGCCAAAATGAATGTGGTTTAGTAGACATACCCTAAGAGTACCTCGCAGCATATTATAATATATGCTTGTGCCCAGTGGAGACCAGAAATGTTCACAGGGTGTTTGTCTTTGTTAGTTTTATGGAATGTATATAAAGCTTATGTTAAAGAATTTTAACCTATGTTTTTGTAGAGGCTAGGAAGTGATATCCATGGAAATGTTGCAGTCCTTGGAAGCCACATCTTATTTTAATACTGACAGTAGCCAGTGTCATACAGCTAAGAGTATGTTTGGTTATAAACCATTGTAGTTGGATTTAGCTGCATTGAGAGAGGCAGTTTTCAGACAACCCTTTTACACACACAGATCAATGCAATGCAGTGTGTGCTATCAAGTCAATGCTGACTCCTGGCAACCCATCCCCTGAGTTTCCTTGGCAAGTCCTTTCTTCCATACAATGAGTTTTACAGCTTCTATATTCCAAGGTGGTCAACCATCCAAGTACTGGCCAGCAATAACTCGACTTAGCTACAGGTTCATTTAGGACAGCTGAAGATTCTGATAAATCAATATTTATATGCATATATGGCTTGGAAAAGTCTCCTTTAAGAAGCTTAATTGTGAATTATCTTGTTTTGTGGAAATTCAAAATACCATTTGACTTTTCTGTACTTTCTTTTCTCATTTTTAAATGCAGGGGATCCCACTTCTTTGGATGGCAGTACTGCTGCTCAAAATAAAGAGCTGCTGAGCCTTTTTTGTTTCTTTTCAATGCCACACATCGGCTATCTGTACACAATTGGAAATTCAGCAGATCTGATTTCTACTTACCAGTACCCAGAGAGGTCTCGGGAAGCAGTTCTTACACCTCAGTTCTTGCACGTCATTACTAGGTGGTCCATTATATTGTTTCATTCTTTTCTTTGCTTCAGTGGTGCAGTTGTTGCAAAATATTTCATTTCTATAGTGCTACAAGACCCATGCAGTAGTGGAATGTTCCTATTTTCCTGTTGAGAGATAGGATCCTAGGGCCCAATATTCATCGGTGGCGGCTAGTGCAGTTACAGCGGCTAGCTATCGCTGCTGAATGCTAAACCCAGATATTCAGTGCCAGGCCTATATCTGCCCACTGGCTTTGAATATTTGGGTCATGGAAGCTAACCAGGCTCCCATGGGTAAAGAGATGCCAGCCTTTACTGTGCCTGTCTCTACCTGCAGGTCAGTAACTGGGCAGTGGCTCAATATTGCCGCTGACCAGTTAGTGACAGGTACCATCCCCGGAACCCCCCGATGCTAAGCAGTTAGCATCGGGGCATATAACGGCAGTGCCCCGTGATATGATAGTGCCTCTGAATATCCCGCTTAGAGGCATTTACACAAATTATAAGCCTGCAAACTGTGCAGATGCCTTTGAATATCCGTCCTCTAGTCTTTTATATGACATGGGGATACTTGCCACTGTATAGCAAAGAGCTGGCCATAGATATTTGTGCAGATCACCATTATTGTATACTTGACCTTATCTGTGCTGTTTGAATAACTACTGACACGTGAACTGGTGTTTTTTACAAAGGACATCAAAGTGCAATCTGGGACGTTCAGGGCAAAACGTCCAATAAAAAACGGGATGTTTTATGTTTTGTCCTGATTTTAGCAACTTAGATGTCCTGAAATGGGGCAGCCGCATAGACAACCCTGCTACAAACACTTGGTAGGGGAGACATTTAACCTAGGTTGAATTCATGTCCATGCAAGCTGTTTTGCATGTGGACAAGTGCATCAGCGTGCTGAACCTAGAAAAAGTGTCCTTGTTTCCCTGCCGCTTGTTATCATAGAAAGTACAGGGATATCGGAGTGCCTTCATCTCTATGACCTCCAGGTGTCTGGATGGCAGAATGAGAGATTTTCTGATGCCTGTTCATGCCCTTGAGCAGGAGTAGACATGAACAGTCTAGCTAATGGCTGGGGACGTGCTGGCCATTTCTGAAATAGAGTACAGACATCTAACTTGCCTGGAACATCCTGGTCATGCCTCCACCATGCCCCTCTGCGACTTGGATAACTTCGTGTTGTGAACATCCATAGAACCAGCTTCTAAAATTGGCTTCAGGGTGTCTCTGTGATTGGGATGTCTTCTAAAATAACCCCCATAGAATACTAATGCTATCAATGTTAAATTTTGTGTTTGTACTTTTGCTTTTAATTACTTGCCTTCTGAAATCCGAGTTCAGGTTGAGTCACAAATCAGGCACTGTTGCGTATTTTCCAGCCCAGAAGGGGCTCATGAGCTAATGCCCTCATTTACTGACTTGTCCTAAAGTTTTAATCTGCATTAATGCAAGTTGTACGTTTAGGGGGTTAAGTTTATAAAACATTTTCCATGTGTAAAGCATGTTTTATACATGGAAAGGGGCTTTTATAAAATTATTGGGGGGGGGGAGCAGTTTTATGCATTTTACTTATACATTCCTGAAGAGGCGGAGTTACAATGTACACATGTTTGATAAAATACATACGTATGCACATAAAGTACAAGCAGAAATTAACCTCTTCAGAGCAGATAAGGATTTGTTCACTACTGGGGCTGGTTATGAGTCCCTCTTATAAAGGTATATAAGTATCTATGTTGCCTCTATAAAATAGGCTTGAAATAGACATAGGCACCTTATTATAAAATTAGCTCCTTAATTAGTAAATAGCTTGTTCAGAATAACCAGGGCTTAGGTTAAATGTGTGTTTAACTTGCGTTAATACACATTCATACATTTATTGCAGGTGAAATAATTAGGTTATAAGTTTTGCATCTGAAACATTGGTAGGTGAAGTGACTTGCCTGTACTCCTGTCTCTTTGTATACAGCTATTTGCTTTATTTATATATAATATATATATATCTCAACCCTCTATTGCCTCAGAAAAATCCAAATTATCAATGTCCCTGTTTAATGTGCATTACCAAGTTTAAGTTTCAGTGTAAACTGCATTGATGGAAATAAACCGGTATAAATATATCTGCCATTCTCCCTGGGAAAGCATTGCAAGTCTGAATGTCTTTGACACTGTATTTTGCTCTCCATTAGTAACAGCTTACAGTGCTACACAGCCCGCTGCAGTGCTGCGGCTGTGCGTGATGAGGACCCCTACATCGATACAACCTTGAAGGTGAGATCATAACAATGGTCAAACGCTACAGTTTTAAGAGAACCTGGGGCTACGCAGGAACGCAATAGTTCATTTTTAAGAAAAAAAACGCACACTGCTGCTACTACTGAACGTTTGCATAGCGCTACAAGATGTAAGCAGCGCTTCAAACACATGTAAAAGACCAGTCCCTGCTCATCAGAGCGTACAATCTAGTCAAGAAGTCAACACAGTAGCTGTAGACACAGGATACATCTAGGGGGGAATAGTAAGGAAACACAAAGGAGATCAGGTGAGTCAGGATACGAAAGTGGCAGTGAAGAGGTGAGTTTTCAGCCTGGATTTGAAAAGGGTTAGAGATGAAGCCTGACGTACAGACTCAGGTGGTTTGTTTCAGGCATAAGGAGCAGCAAGGTGAAAGGAGTGAAGTCTGGAGTTAATAGAAGCGATTTACCAGAAGAGCGGAATTCACGAGAAGGGGTATAGGGAGAGGTAAGAGGAAAGATAGTGAGGAGCTGCAGAGTGAATGCACTTATAGGTCAGCAGGAGAAGTTTGAACTGGATGTGGAAATGGATGGGGAGCCAATGAAGTGACTTGAGAAGAGGGGTAATATGAGCATGACGAGGCTGGCGGAAGATTAGCCACACACAAGAGTGTTGAACAGATCGAAGGGGAGAGAGATAACTCAGAGGGAGATTAGCAAGGAGTAGGTTACAATAGTCAAGATGGGAGGTGATTAAAGAGCAGATAAGTGTCTTACTAGTGTGTTCAGAAAGGAATGGGCGAACTTTAGTGTTGTAGAGAAACGGCAGGTTTTAGCTATTGGATGTGTGTGGAGAAGGAGAGAGAGGAGTCGAAGACCCCAAGGTTGCGAGCTAAGGAAATGGGGAGGAGTACAGAGTTATCCACAGAGATGGGGAAAGGAGGGTTTGGGGGGAAAATAGGAAGCTCAGTTTTGGCCATGTTCAATTTTAAATGGCGGTGAGACATCTAAGCAGCAATGTCAGAAAGTCACGCAAGGAATATGTTCATATCTTTTTCCCATTTTGGATATAGTCTTCATTTTCATGTTTTTAATGTTTTGCTTTTTTTATACACTGTTTAGATGTTTTTACTATGCTGAATTTAATAAATTTACTGTAAATAATAGTTGGCAGATTGCAGCTCATGATAAGCTGATCTTCGTTTTGTGATATTTTTAAACATGAATCACTGAAGATGTTTGCTATTAAAATATTCAGATTATCGTACATAGTCTAGAAAGCATATGATGAGAACATTATCTATTCCTGCCTGATGAGCAGTGCCATAATCTCAGCCCATGTAGCCAGAGATGTGACCATTAATCAATTCAGTGTCATATGCCAAGAAACTGCTTGTTCTATATTTTTACTGAGAGAATTCATGCTTGATTCTTCTTTTTGAGCAACTATAAAACACAATTGCAATTTCACTGTTCCTTTTTAAAATATTGTGTGGGGCATGTTTACTAAAGTGCATTACTGGTTTAAAGCACACTTTAGCACACATTAAGCAGTTAGCGTGGGACTGCGGTAACTGCTACTACATGCTAAAACAGCCCATTAAAGATCCCATGCAAACAGGTGTGCGACGGGGCGTGGACTGGATGGGTTAGTGGTGGAGACTGGGTATTGATCGCACATTGCATTTTGCGCAGGGGTAATTAATGTGTGCTATTTGTCAATGCTGCAGTTAGCATGGGTACACTTAACACTGCCTCAGTGAGTGGCTTTAAATGCACCTACTTAAATTGCCCTTCACGTTTTAGCATGGCGAGACACTTCCCAGCATGGAAACTGCCAGGGGACATGCTTGGACCGCCCCCAACAGTTAGTGCAAGGCTGTTGCACTTGCTGTGCTGAATTTATTTTAATGCAAGCACGCTCTAAAGTGTGACTCCTTAGCACATTTTAATGAAAATATCTTAGTGAGTCTTATTTACTAATATATATATATTTAACAGGTTTTCTATACCGCCCTATCATTAATTCAGGGCATTTTAGAATGAACATCACAGCAACAACAATGTTACATTGAACAGGATAATGAACTTGGGGTGGGTGTTATATAGGGTGAAATGAACACACATAACTTTTAGCTATATACATGTGTGCTTTGGTGGATCTGTTCAGCATGTTAAATAGGGGTAAGGGTGAGGGTAAGTGTTTCATGTGATTGGTCTATTGAGCTTCGTGGTTATTAGAGACATTTTAACTGTCTTGTATGGTGCACTGTGTGATCAATGTGCGTGACCATAAATAGGTGTGTCTTGATAGCTTTTCTAAATTAAGGCTAGGTGTACAAAAGGCTTTCTTATTTTCTCCATATGGTAAAATGCTTAGTACCTTTTGCCTTTAATTATAGACTCTTACTTCATGTATCTATTACAGGGAATCTTTTTGTTTTTTTTCCTTATTTCATTTGCAGACTTGCCCACCCGTAACCCTGGATGTTTGTGCATTAAGAATGCAGCTTTTTATAGGACTGAAAGCTATAGGTCATTTCAGAAACCATGTAATTCTTCTGACTAAAGCAACTGATGAAGGTATCACAGAAAGAGAAACTCCCAAAAGATCTTTGTAAGTCCTTGTTAAAGATGTATTTTTTTTATTTGCTATGGTTCTTTCTGCTTCTGTATTTTTTTTATTTTGTGGTAGAGGAGATGAAGACATCCAGATTTGCCCGATAAATCTACCTACCTTGTGTTACTAGAGCACCTAACAGCATAATATGATATGCTTGTTTCCCACTGAAGACCAAGAATGTTAACTGGATATTGGTTTTGTGGACTGTATATCAAGCCCAACAAAGATAAGGTGAAAAAAAGTAACACTTTTTAAGTTACTGCTGAGGATGGGAGGTGTTGCTTGTGGATGTTGCTGTGCTTGGAAGCCACATCTCATTTTAACACTGACAGTGGCTTCAGAGCTTCCTAAGTATGACTCTAGACTGGTTCTTTCAGGAAATCTACCTTGATACTTTATGTTCCAGATCTTCCTGCTAGACCAATCCACACTAGTGCATTATTTCTCCCTGCCAGCAGATGGGAGATTGAGAAAAGAAAGCAAAACTATGCTGTGACATCACCACTGGCATAAAACCTAGCACAGCTAGAGGGAGCCCTCCAGTATTTTTTCTTTCTCAGCAGTTAAGTGCCATCAAGTCTGTGACTCCTGGCGACTCTCTGGATAGTTGACTTAAACTTTGTTCGGTCTAAATTGTTGATATAGTGGTATCCATAGTTGTAATTGTATCAATCGATCACATTGCCAGCTGTCGTCTTTTTTATGGTGATCTTCTACCTTGCCAAGCATTGTCTTTCACCAGTGATCACTCTCTTTGCATGTGTCCAAAACATGAAAGTCCAAAGTCTTGTCATCTGAGCTTCTATGGAAAGCTTAGGTTTGGTTTCCTCTAGTACTGCTGGTTTGTTCTTCAGGCAGTTCATGATATACACAGTACTTGTTGCCAGCACCATAATTCAAAGGCATCCGTTTTCTTCCCGTCTATCTCTTTCACTGTCCAACTTTCGCATCCATATGACGTTATTGAAAATGCCATGACCTGGACAAATCAAATTTTTGTATGGAGAGAGACATCTCTGCTCTTGAGAATCTTGTCTAGGTCCTTCATAGCCATTCTACCAAGAGCAATACGTTGTCTGATTTCTGACTGTGTATGGAACGGGGGGGGGGGGGGGCATTCCATTGGTCAGTTGGATTTCGCCCCTCCTCCTCCATGCAAGAGGGGAACAAACCTCGCAAACTAACACATACAGGGAGGGCCTACCACCTCCTCCCAATAGAGACACCTCGTGCAGATTATACTCGTACCTGGCACAATATTCTCAGATTTTTCTTACAAAAAAGTTTTATTTCTTTCTTATATCACAGAAGCAAGCATGCAGGAAGCATAACAAAACTAGCTAAATACAAAGTAACTTGGAGAATTTCCCTCACCCTCTTCTTACAAGTTGACGGCTATAAAGTAATTAAGAAATTTCTGTCCATCGACAGATCCTAGCACTGTGAAAGAGAAGGATATGGTTCCCAGCTACACTCAAAGATAAACTAAGGAAACTTTTCACACAGACAGATGCACACGGCACAAAAAATCAGAATCATATCCACTCATTCATTAGCAGACATGCAGTGGAAATTTTACAAACCACCTTCTTCAGGAAATGGGGTGTAAATTCCCAATCTTTAAAAGTTCTGTCCCATTATATAGTTTTTCTTTCCCAATTAGTCCCTTTGCTTTCGATTCCAAGCATCTGGATTCGCTTCCATTCCTTCCTTTGTCCTTTCATATCTGCACTCCCATTCCTGCTGACCTGTTGACCCTTTATGGCCTTGTGTATAACCATTTGTCAGGCCTTTGTCAGATTTATTCCCTGTTATCTGACCCTTTTCCCACTTATTTGATGTTTTCACCTGGTTTGTCTTTCCATCCCTTATTTTCAAGAAATATAGAAAATATATCTTAGTTCTCTGATATATTCTGACAGTTTCCACACTAGGCCCCATGCCAAACTGGCATAACCATGCTAATGATGCCTTCTCTCTCCTGTGCTCTGTAGACAAGTGTGGTGGTTTTTTTTTCTCACATTTCTTCCATCTGATGTCACCTAATACCTCTAGCATCTCAGGGAGCACATCCAGTGCAAATGCCAGCAATTCTGGACTGTTAACCCCTTCCCTTCTGTCTCTCACAACTGCTAGTCCTTCCTATTTCAATTTCTTCTCCATCAATGATGAACTTATTGATTTTTGCTAGTTGTCAGGATCTTTGTCTTAATGTTAAGGTGCAGATTTTGGCTATTTTCTTCTGTTACTGAATTCTTCCAGAGGCCCAGGGGCGGCCCAAAGGGGGTGCAGGGCCATGTGCAGAGACTTTGGGCCTAATTTGCATAAATATTTGCTTAATGTTAACATGCCTCTTAATGAGTGTATGGATAAAGACAGACTAAAAGATTTCTACATTACTATACTCCAATGCCAACTGCCAGGCACAGTAGGAAGTACTACAAACGCTGCCCATTTAGAACCCATAGCAAACCTGCCGTATCGTAACAGCAGTACCAGGACTCACAAAGCACCAGACCCTACCAATCAAAAGGCAACACTGCAAATATTAAACCAATATATCTCAGAAAATACCAATACATCTCCTACTGGGGAAAGAGAACATGTGGCACTATCAAATATAAACTACATAAACAGAATACCTTAGCTCGGTTACACATGCAGAACACAGACCATCACCAAACAAAGAACAAGGGGATCGCGATTTAGAAATAGGAAGACAATAATTAAACTGGGAACCCCAAAAGCCAAACTTGGAATGTACAACAGTGCAGAAATAAAACTATAAATTAATTTCTACTTATATTAAACAAAATGCAGACATTAGACACACATTTCCCAGAGCTGACGTATATTCCAGTTAATAAATTCAAAATAAAGTATTTTTCTACCTTTTTTGTTTGTGCATTTTATTTTTCAGTTGCAATTGCTCCATTCACTTTCTTCTGGTTTCTTCTTGTCTTCTGCTATCTCTTCATTGTCTGCCATTTGTCCTTTCTTCTTTCTTCTATTTTTTCCATTCTCTCTCTACATCTGCTTTATCATGCTGATCTTTCTCCTTTTGCTCTTTCCTCCATCTCTTTCTTTATTTCTTTTTCATACACTCAAATTTTACCCCTCCATCCCCACTTACTCTCCCAATACCCAGTCAATCGTAAATTTTTCTTCCCTCCTGCACAAAATATTTTTTCCATTCTCCACTTCACTTTTCCAGCCCCATGCCATTCTAGTCCTCCCTCAACATCAACTCCCTTCTAGTCCCAGCCCCACCCAGCATCTGTTCCCTCTTAGTCCCCCATCAGCCCATTTTCAATCCTATCCTAGCCCCACTATCAGCCCATTTCCAGTCCTAGCTCCCCCATCCATTTCCAGTCCTAGCTCTGCCCCCCCCCTCCCCCATGAGCCTATTTCCAGTCCTAGCCACTCCAGAGGCCCTGGCTCACCTCTAACAGCTGCCGAAGTGAAGCGCGTCTTTTTCCTTCACTTCGGCAGCTGTACTGAAGTTTAGAGCACTGCCACACTGAGGTCAAAGGGGACTTCCTGTTTCCCAGCACTCAGCGCGGCAGCGTTCTAAATGTCAGTACAGCTGCTGAAGTGAAGGAAAAAGACGCGCTTCACTTCGACAGCTGTTAGAGGTGAGCCAGGGCCTCTCTGACTCCCTCTAAAGCCGCCCTGCCTGCCATTCAGTGCGGGATGTTGTTGGCACGGGCCCTGTGTGAACAACATTCTCACACAATGGACGGGCCAGCCCTGCAGAGGCCTATAGCTTTTGCCCAGTCTGCATCTGGGTGCAGTGCAGCTTGGGGACTTTAGAGCCCAGGGGGTGTATGAGATACCCTTTTCTGGTTGATCTGTTACTTTAGGGCTAGCTGCTGGCTAGGAGAGCCAGCGTAGCTTGGTGAGGGCATTGTACCAAGAAGATCCTCTTGAGGGACCCTTAACTGTCTTGGCCTTTTTTTCTTTTTTTTACTCCCTTTTTTGCTTCTTTGTTAATAAAAGGTCTGAGAGTCTTCTACACAGCTCCATGTAGCTCCTTAGCACATGGCTGATCGGGGTTTCCTTCCTGTGCCCCCCCCCCCACCACTCCCGCTCCCCTGTGCTCCTGGGGGACCACAGTACTGAGGCTGCGGTGAATTGCCACCTCTTCCAGCAGGCAACTGCAGAGGATCACCGCCTGAACTTTGCCGGCTGCACCTAACCATGAGTGTTTGCTGTGATCCTGCCTTTCCCGCCTGATGTCCCTGGCCTGCGCAGACTGTGCACCATTTTTCCTTCCTTAAGGCCTGCAGCTCCTGGTCAGTTTAAGACTGGTTTTAGTGCAGCTTGGCCAGCTCAGACCCCAGAGAGGACCCCATACCCCTCTGGTGGTCCTTTCTCTCTTTTCCTCCTGGGGCGAGCTCCTGGCTATGAGAGCCAGTGTAAGTTGGTGGTGCATTAGGATAGGATCAGTGCCTACCTCGTTGCCCTGATGCCTTTGCTGCAGTAAGTGACGATGGTTCCTTTGATTGTCGCTGTGCCACTTGCCCAGCCAATTAGGGGGAGGTGTTGCCAATTCAGCATCCTTGTTAGTGGTTCTGGTTCTCAATGCAGTTGAGGTTTTGTTGCCCCCTTCCACATCAGGGATTATAGTGCTTTTCCTGCGATGTTGAATTTCACCATGGGACCAGCTCCTGTGGCCACTAGGGAGTCTGCTCTCCCTCTTTCCCTCTTTTTCTACAGTTGCAGTGCTCCCAGCCACTGCAGTCACAAATGCTTCAGCCATAGTAGCTGTCGGACCCCACAGCAGCAGATATTTCGCCCATCTTCCAACATACTTGGGGTTATGGAAGGGGGGGAGGGGGCAAGGCCTTGTTCCCTCTCGGTCAGGCCCATCTTCTGCCGTTCCTCCAATAGTCCTTGTAGATGGTTCCCGCAAATGATAGGGCAGGACTCTTGCCTGGGAGAGTCCAGGACCCCTTCCAAATTTCCTTATTGGAGCGAGGCAGAATCTTTTGGCAATGAGTTCCCTGAGGACGGGGAACTCTTTCAGGAAGAGGACCATAGCGACTTTCGCATAGTGTGTCTCTGTTGCCGAGAGGAAACACCCCCCCTCTTGATTGCCACTGAACTGCGCATTCCGGATCTCTGTGGACCGGCCCAGGTTCCCTCCATTTCTGATCTGGCATCAGGGGGCCTTCCAGAGCCTTTCATTTCCCATCAGAGTTTCTCATGATGCACCCCTCAAGAAGACCCAATGGTTAGGTCGCATTTATGTCTGGACACCGATAGCCTTGGAAAGTGGTTGCGGTTTCCCATGATCGACGTTTTCATCACGGTGGTCACCAAGCATTGGTGCCTTGCAGGGCTGGAAGGTGGAAGGACTCCTTCAGACTGCCTTCTCTTCTTCTTCCCTAGCCCTTCAGATGACAGCATGGGGCGGCCTCTGTGCACGTGTTCAGCTCCTTCCTGAGGATGAGTATTCGGCTCACCTTGAATATCTGGCGGCCTTCTTGGTGGATGCCATTTTTATAATCTCTTGCACCTTTATGCGCGGGGAGCCGTGGTGATGACAGTGGCTCGCCGAGGGCTATGACTCAGAAATTGTTTTGGCAGATGTCGCATCTAAGGGGTGCTTAGCCAAATTGCCCTTTAGGGACAGGCTTCTGTTTGGCAAGCACTTGGAAAAGTTAGTCAAGGACCTCATAGAGGTCAGGCCCCAGCAGCTGCCGGAGGATAAACCCAAGGGTTCCTCCAAGCACTCTTCTTCATCATCAGGGGCATTCATCTTCGCTGCTGAAGTTCCGTGATTATCATCGGTACCAACAGAATAAGCATACCACCTCCTCCTCTTCTGGAACCAGATCCAAGTCTTAGGGGCTTGTTTACAAAGCCGCGGTAGCGGTTTGCGATCGTAATCGGAGCCGCGGCCCCATTGATTTCAATGGGGCCGCGGTTGCGATCGCGATCGCGAACCACTACCGCGGCTTTGTAAACAAGCCCCTTAGTCCTTTGAAGGAGTATGTTGGCCGTATTGCAGACCTCCATGGCGAGAGAGCCTTAATCCTCTCGCCTCTCCGGCTGACTGTTCCGGGGCCCATTCCTACCTCTCCGAAGTGGGAGGCAGTCTGCAATTAATTTTATCATGAATGGGCCCATCTGACAAATGATCACTGGGTGCTCATTATAAGACAAGGATATGTTTTAGAGTGCGCTCAAAAGGGTCAAGTGCAGTTTGAGAGTTCCATAGTATTGAATGGAAATGCTGCAGTCTGTTATCCAGGTGGTCCAAAAGGGTGAGTCCTTGCCACCTTGATTTGGCAAAGACCTATGCTCACATTCCCATCTGGGAGGACTAGCAATGCTTTCTCCAGTTTGCCTGGCCACCACCTCTTGGATGTTCTCCAAGGTGATAGTGATAGTTGTAGAAAGACTTGGGAACGAGGGTGTCTTCGTACACCCCTACCTGGATGATTGGCTTATCCGGGCCAGGTCTCGGCTGGAAGCCATTCAAGCGCCGCATCGAGTGATACAACTCCTCAAGTGGCTTGGCTTGGTCATCAACAGTAGCGAGAGCTGCCTGATGCCGTCTCAGAACCTGAATTTTCTTGAAGCTTGTTTCAACACCTGCATAGGCAAAGTCTTCCTTGGGACTTTTTTGGGAACTCCATTCCCACAACTTGATTGACTCTGTAGTTCCTGTGATCGCAGGACTAGAGTTTACCTCCTGTTTCCTTGCTCATATCGACACAGCCTCCTCTTGTTGACTTCCCCTGACAAAATGTTGAATGGGATGCCCCTCAACCCCAGACCGGGTGTTCCTCACCACCATTGTCAATCTCACCAGTTGGGAGTTCACTCTCTTGGCCAGACCACACAGGGTCAAGGGTTTCTGGTGGAAGTGAAATGGGCCATCCATCACCCAGAGGCCAAGACCATCTGTCTAGCATTGCTGCACTTAAGCAAGCGGCTCCATGGGAGCGCTGTGTGAGTCCTCTCAGGCAAAGCAACCGCAGTAGGTTATGTCGATTAGCTAGCTGGGACAGAACGAAGTGCCTAGGATTAGCTCACGAAATGCCTTTACTGTTCTCCTGCGTGGAACTGCACCTCCAAGCACAGTAGTAGTAGTAGTACCCAGCACGTTATGGGTGAGGACAATTGGGAAGTGGATTTTCAGTCATTACCTCCTCAATCCCAGGGATTGGGAACTTGCCCCATGGCATTCAACCGGATAGTGGTTGGCATCTGTGGTGCATCAGTTCTCTCTCTTGCCTAGTTTTCTAATTTCTTTTGCCTCTCTGTTTTCCAGGTGTTGATTTTAACATCACCCCAGACTGCTTTCTGTTTTCTGCTCCCCTCCCCCGTCATGTCCTCCATTACTAAAGTAGCTAGTTTGCTATCTTTCAGGTATATGCATATAGAGCAAGAGAGAGAGAGGTAACTGTAGAAGTGAGAAGCCCTTGTTAGCCCTGTATTCTTTCAGGAAACCTACTTTCATTTGTAGAACTAGTGGTGTTCAGCTTTGTATCCAATATGTTTGTTTTTCTTGCTTTGTTGTGAGGAATGGAGATGACCTCTCTAGAAGTTAGTGTACCTGCAGGCTCCTGAGAACACATTATTGGATTAGAATGCTATTAAATTTTTTTAGATAAAGCATCACAAGTCAAAATGATGTATTAAGGCTATAACTGTTTTTCTTTTTTCCATATTCTCTTCAGTTCTAGAAGAACTGGTAGTATTAAACACAAAACACCTCCAGAAACTGAGCTTGGCTGGAACTTGTATGTTGTGAACACTGTTCCAACTATTCAGCTTTACAAAGAAATGGTATGTTTTCATGTAATGATTTTGTTTCAAATTTTAGAAATGAACGATATTTACTTGTAATAAGTGCAGGCATTTGCTAGAGACTTTGTGGTATTAATACATTTTGCTTAAGGGCCAGGTAGCATTTGCTAACCTAATAAGGTCATCTTTGTACTGTGCAGAATCATAATTGGAATCCTTTAGCTCCACTCCTCCCTCCCCCCCCCCCCCCCTGAAAATTGTGAAGCTGCTCAGTCCATCCAGTTTTTGGCAGTCTGAAGTCCATTGTTGCTGTTATGGGAGCTATGACCTCGAATGCAATAGGTTATTAATAAAACCCAGAGTTCCCATAACCCAAACTTTCAAACTACCTCCTAATAACATATTTGTTTTTGTTGCCTTTTTTTTTATTCTTCTAACCATATGGATGGTAGAAATTCTAGTAGGGTAGAGAATGTCTGTCTGGCAGGGCAAAATAATGCTTTGAAAAGTTTAGCAGAATTGGACCAAATTTGGCATGGGGTTAAAAATGGTGAGAAGATCCACTGAAATTTAAAAAAAACAAAGACCATAACAGATTAAGCATTCAAAGAAATAAAGCCACCATGGAAAGGCCTACTACAATTCTATAAAAGTAGTAGTCCCACTTTCTGAGGTATAGAAACACAGATATACTGTTAAGAAATGGCTGCTTTGAAACAGCCTCTCCCCCCTCTCCTTTACTCTTCCATTTAAATGTCCCCCCACACACACCCATACCTGCTGAGCTGGCTCTTAATGATTCAAATATGCATTTTATTTTCTTTGTTGTAAGTTGTGCTGTGTAACTTAATGAATGAACAGATAACTTTCTTCCTAGTTGCTGTGTATTCTACCAAATAATGGAGAAAAACAATATCTGTTGCTGTGTGACAGTGGCAGCCTGTAGTTTAATAGATTTCAAAAGGATGAATTTTACAGTTTAACAGTGACATCCAATGGTTTTATCTATTGCAAATGCAATGTGTGCCTTCAAGTCGGTGCTGACTCCTGGCGACCCTATCATTTTATTATTTTTTCTAAACTAACTTAACATTTAGGTAGTGTTCCATTCACCCTACCCCCTCCAGGTCAGAGCACACACACACACACACACACACACACACATGCAGAAGGGTTAGAATTCTATGAATGGCGTTTTTCATGCTTTTCACATTTGTTTTAAAAAGCTGTGATTATGTGTTGCAAAAGTAATTCTTTACTTGAATCACAACATCAGTTCTTGTGACTTCCAAGGCATGTTTCTCTTTTTAAGAGTTGCTGTTTTTTGAATCTCATTGCATTGCTAACAGATGTACATGCATGTAACTTGCTTGTTCATTATAGAGGTCATAGTGTGTTTTTTTTTTTCTTTTCAACTTTGTAAACATTCAAATTTTTTTGTAATAATCCTTAGATATCACAGGACGGTTGCCACAGACGTCTATCTCCATAACAGTCATATGCTAACATTAGGTATACCTAATCTGTTCCTGAAGTCAGATTATTTCCTTCTCATTTATACCATTAATAAAGTAGTTCTCAGTTTTATTCAGATCTGCACATTCCCACTAACATTTGTTGCACCTTATCTAATGAACTACAGAGAGGCCCAAAATAGAGTTACTGATGTCTTCCAGAAAATCAAATAGGTTGTTAAGGAAGACTTTGCTAAATCCATGTTGGCTCTAATCTGTTAACTCGGGTCTGTCTATATGGCCAGCAATTTTTTGTTTTTCAGAATAGCTTCTATCGTTCTGCCAGATACCAGCATCAGACACACCTGTCTGTAGTTTCCTGGATCAGTCAAAGCCAAAAATATTTCACAGTTTGAGGTACCAGTCTTAAATAGTCTGTCCCTCTTTTATTTTTGTTTTTGAGTAAATGCAGTTTTAGAGTAATTTTACAGTAGGACGCCTAAACTATCAAGGCACATAGGTGCATCTTTTGTACCTGTTTTAGAAAGGCAACATAATTATCTACGTACCTTTTTTATAAAATTATTCTAGAGAAAGTAAGCACACGGTGACACTTTTTCCAAGGCATGTATGTGCTGCAAAGAATGGGCTCATATGCACCTGCTCCATAAAATATGTAAGTGCCAATCCCACCTCCATCTCCACCTTCTTTGTTGCCCATGGGAATGTCTGTGCGTATATCATATAAAATTAGTTACTATGAGGGGTATTTTAGGAGCCTTATTCTTGAGTTGGATGTCTGAAAACAGGCACTTAGATGTGTAAAGCATGGAGAAGTCTTGGGAGCCATTTAAAAAGCTGGGTATATAGATGTCCCAAGCGTGAGAATGTCCATGTAACACAATGCTGTGGTAAAGGTGTGGCCTGGGCTGAGCAAGGGAGATGCACGTCACGATGCAATTTCAGAACAGCAAAAGCATGTCTTATCCTTGTTAGTGAGATGTCCACGTTTATACCTGCTTCTGACCATGAATAAGGTGAACAAAAATGCTTGTTTCATGGATGTAACTCTCCCTGGGGAAAGTGCAGAATGTACTTTTATCGCCACAAGTAGTATTTCCTGCACATAAATACATACTCCAAACATATTACAGGCCCGCCACTGCTCGTCTGAGTATTGGAAATGGCAGCCAGGGTGTGCAGATCTCATAACATAGTCTCACTCCTGCTGGCATGTCCAAGTACATGGCTCCTTCACTGCTGCTACTTCCCCGGATATTTGAGCATTCTGCTCAGGACATCCCAGATTCTTCCTAGACATCCCTTCTAAAATACCAGTTTGTGTCTGTGTGCCTATTTATATGTATGGTAAGAGCCCATTTGAGCATCTAAAATGATGTGCTCTGTATTCCTTACAAAATTACCCCCCCCCCCTCGCCAAGCTTGCCAAAAGCAGATGTTTTAGCCCTCCTAATCTCTTCCCCAAATAAGAAGACATAGCTTTTGCTGGGCTGCATCTCTGTTTAGGTTCTGGTGAAACCTTAAACGTTTATATTTGTAATAGACGGCCATTTTCTTCCAGTTCCTTTTGGGCTTCTAGCTCAGTGGGTACTGTCCTGGGACCTGGCTCCATGAAAACTTCATTTGTCACAATCAACTGTTCATTGCTTGGAAAAACTAATAATTTAGCTCATGATTCTGTTTCCATGAACAGGAAGTTTTATCATCTAAGTTTTCCAATATAATATAGTATTCACAGCCTGAGTTTGATAGCAACAAGAAGAAAAGCAACAACTTCTTGTAGTTGAGCCTTATTCATTGAGACCTCTGCCAAAAAGTCTGATTTCAAGATTACCAAACTCGTAAACATTTTCTTGTACCATTTTTGTTTCATTTCATGGATACTGATAGTGGATATCTTGACAACCCAACCGCTTTGGAGGTTTCATATAGAAGTTGTGAACCACCATGTGGCAGAATCCTGTGTTCTGGGCTATCACCAGGCTAAGAGGCATGCTGGACAGTTGGGGCAGAACCCTCCTCCAACCGTGTTGCTGGGCCCCCTCTAATATTTGACTTGTAAATGTGTTTTTTTACTTCGCTTTATTGCAGGTTGAGTACAGTAGAAAATATGAAACCATAAGAACTCAGAGCAGCATTCACCTTCTCAGTGAAGCGCATTTGTTGATAAGAGCAGCTCTGATGGATCCTAGTTTGACAGAATCCTCGGAAAAAGAAGAGCTGTTGGCAGCATTCCGAGAGAGCTGTGGGTATTTAGGAGATTGCTATAGCAGGTTTGTACTTTTATCCCCAGACAGTTCACATTAGATATTGAATTCTGGGATAAGGATGGGCTACAAAGAGGAATTGTTTAAGATACGTTTAAAATCTTACTCAACTCTTCATAAACTAAATTTAGATTTTCCCATCTTGAAATGTCTTTCACGTCAAACAGTCAAAACCCAATTAGACTCAAAAAGCCTTCCAACTAAATACTCATCCAAAAAAGGTCAGACTTATAAATTATACCAGAGCTACTCAAATAAAAAATAGAGTAATGTGATGTCTGTGGGACGTCCCATTATTCTACACAGAGCAGGAGGTTATCTGTACTCCATTACAAGCCATATTGCAATTTTTACTGTTGTCGTCAAATTGGATATCAGCGGAAAAATCGCAAGTTGTTCTGCACTTCAGAGTAGCCCGGTAGATGGCAGCAGACCAAGATTAGACGGCCCATCAGTCTTCCAGTTATTCATGTCCAGCTGGCAGCCATAAGGAAAATAGGATATTGTAATACAAATGTCACACAGCCCTTTGAAAGAAGGCAATGCTTTCATCAGATAGTACATGATAAAATATGGCTTGTCTTGCTGTGTGAGGTACTTGGACTTTGGGGAGTTGAATGAACATTAAAAATGCTTCCTATTCGTCTCTCCGGGCCAGTCCAGGAAATTAGGGTAGTCAACCTCCTCCAGCAGCTGGACTGGCCCGGAGAGAACTCAAGGAGAGACAATTAGCAGGTAAGGTCTAATTTCTCCTTCTAGTTCCCTTAAGTCTTTTCAGTCTGATTAATTCCCCTGAGGTGCCTGACTGAAGGTCGAACACAGTTTAGGACAACTATCCTGAGACACAGACTCAACAGCACTTAACAACAACATTTCTGTTGTTGAGCATATACTGAATGGCTTTTTTTTTGTTTTGTTTTGTTTTTTTAACAAAAAACAAACTGCTATTTGAAAACTAAAACCAGAGGATGGTATAGAGGACAGATCTTATCCTATCCTTACGTATGCCGTATGTTATGGTATGGAATATGCCATTTTTGTAAAGAACAATCCTTGGTTCCACTTTTTCTTCATGCAGTATATGATGGAAGTCGTACACTTTACAATGTTAGACTGAAGAAGTTTGTTCATTTTTATTAGGATGCTTTAAGAAGAATACTTGTAATAGACTGATATCGAATGCAGGGTTCTCCAGAGCAACTTAACTGATTCTGAGACGTGAAGAAGTTTTTTTCAAAAGTTGTGAAAAACTAGAAGAAATGTTGATGAATACTGTAACACATGAAAGTAAATGGGGGCATCCTGATATTCCAAAGTAACAGCAGGTTTCACAAAGAAAAAAAATGGATGATGATTTCTGTTTTATGTATGGAGTCTCTGCTAAGTATTTTAGGATCATTACTTAAAACAGTTTAGCTAAATCGAGAATCATGATTTTTTTTTTCCTTTCACAGTGTATATTTTTTTTGTTTTTGTGCCCTAAGGTTTGACACTAAATTTTCCCACCTTGCTTTACCATACTACAAGATGTCTGCTTTATCAATGACTGATATTCTAAGTCGAGGAGGCTCAGTAATAGGAGGAAGTGGTGAGGACTATGGGAAGGGATTTGTATTTTACCTGAAACACTCCTTGTCTGAAGACCAGGACGAAGAGTTAAGTGAAGTAAGAGTGCCTAACCTATTTCATCTGTTAATGATTTTTTTTGTGATTTTATCTGTTCATTTTTGAGTTAAAAGGCAACCCATTGTACCATTATCATAATGTATTGTAAGGATGTATTTTCCCCCCATAAATTATTACATATGGGAGAGGACGTGACGTCACCACCTGGTATGGCCGCCTGAGAGTAGAGCTCTCTTCGGGACGGAGAGAATAAGAGCTATTAATCAGTGCAGTTGGATCCTCTTTTCCCATTTACGAGAGGAATAGGTGGTGGAGCCCTCCAGGATGTCCATGAGGAAAAAATTGGACCAATTTCGATCCTCATATGCTCCTCTGGCGTTGCAGAGTGATAGTGGTACAGGCATGGAGGCCGACACGGATGAGGAGCTTGAGAAAGCAGAGGAGCAGTGCACGAGGGGGGACCTTTGGCGTTGGTGCAAGGAGCTCAAGAGAGAGGTGATCGCTGGAAAGCTGGAGGTTAAAGAAGTGGTTAAAGAGCTGCGCCAGGACTTGCAAGCGCTGGGCCAAAGGGTTGACTACCTAGAGGAGCACGTGGATGTAGTGGTGCTGACGGTGCAAAATGCTCAGGAGTCCATCAGTAGCTGGCAAAAGGAGCGGGATGAACTGAGAGATAAATTGGAGGATTTAGAGAATCGCTCCCGGCGCTGCAATATTAGGATTCGGGGGGTCCCGGAGGGCGCTAAATTTCAGAAGGCGGGGCAGATTGTGAAGGAAATCTGCGAGGCCTTGCTGCGCGACAGTGAAGCAGGCTCTGCGGTAGAGCAACCAGACATTGGTATAGAAAGAGCTCACCGGGCGCTGGGACCCCAGTTAGCAACGAGGCCGAGAGACATTATAGCATGTTTGACGAGCTACAAGATGAAAGAGGAAATTATGCGGCGAGCGGCAAGGAAGGGCAAGATGGCCTGGGGGAATGCCTCAGTCGAGATATTTCAAGATTTGGCACCCTCTACTTTACAACGGCGGAGAGCTCTTCGGCCAGTAACTGGGTATTTGCAGCAAGAACATATCAAGTATAAGTGGCTCTTTCCATTTGGGATCCAGTTTGAAATTAAAGGATCACCTAAGAGATCCCGGACTGAAATGGAAGCTTGGGAGATCTTGGAAAAGAGTAATGCTCCCAATTTACCGGAACTGAATCGGAGATCATTGGAATCGGAGAGAACTCAAGGGACTGTGTTAGATAAACTGAGATGGCAGCGGATTCCAGAGAAGGGGCACCGCCTGAGGCGTCTATCGAGAGATAATGAGACCAGGAAGGACAGCGAGCATGGCAGCACTTCAGCAGCCAATACTTGAACTGGAAATTAGGGGGTTTTGAGTTCTATTCTTGATAAAGGGTGCAGAGTTGGGAGGGGGAGGGGGTCGGGAGGTTCTATTTGTATGTAAGAGTTTGCACCTGTTTTTTCTCATTGTGATAGGTTAAGGTTCTTAAGGAGGGGGGCTAAGTTCGGGGTGATTGTTATATCGTTGAATAATTTGGATGTAAGGTAGCTTAAGGTGGGAGTATGGAAGGGGAGATGGGGGGCCGGGGGAGGGCGGGAATGGAGAGGTCTAACTACTGGAGGTGGGTGGTCCCGGGAGGTGAGGGTCATGTACTCTAAGAAAGGAGCAGCAGAAAGCAGGTCTGCTGGTAGGGATGGGGGAGGGAGGGGGATGGGGGGGGTAGGGGAGTAGGGAATGGTAGTCAGGGAGGGGTAGGGGTAGGGGGGGCAACTATTGTGGGGACTACAAAGCAATTGGGGGGGTTGAAGGGTGGTTCTGGGGGCGGGCTGCGAATAGGATCCCTAAATGTACGGGGGTTAAATACTCCACAGAAGAGGAAGTTGCTTTTCAAGGAGGTACAGAGCTGGCAATGGCAGGTGGTGTTTTTACAAGAAACTCATTTGTTGCCAAAGGATGAGCACCTGTTGAGAAGTGGGGCCTTTGCTCACATGTTTAATGCAGAGGGCGCTAATAAAAAGGTGGGAGTTGCGACTTTAATTCGGGGTGATGTACCCTTTCAGGTGGGGGGTGTGTTGAAAGGGATTAAGGGACGGGTGCTATTAGTATGGGGGGAATTACAAGGCCAGGAGGTTACACTGGTCAATATTTATGGGCCAAATGAGTCGGGAGCTGATTTTTGGAAGGAGTTAGGGGATTGGTTAGTGGATAAGATTCATGGTGCTTTGCTGGTGGGGGGGGGGGGGATTTCAATGAGGTTCTGGACCCCCGGTTGGATCGGTCCGGAATAGGCAATAAAGGGGGGACCAAGGGATGGGTTGGGCTAGTGGAATTGGTACAGCGATTTCGGTTACAGGATCTATGGCGGAATGTGTACCCACAGCGAAGGGACTATACATACTATTCGAATGTGCACCACAGTTATAGCAGGATTGATCTTTTATTGGGGGATGAATCATGGGGGCAAAGAGTTGTGCAGGTGGAGATTGGGCCGCAAACGTGGACAGATCATGGGCCCTTATGGGGGGAATTTTTGGGGGTGTGGATCGCGGGGGCCGAACTTTTTGGAGGCTTAACGAGAGCTTATTGCTGGATAAAAGGGTAGTATCGGAGGTGGAAGAGGAAATTGCTACTTATTTGGCAGTGAATGATACGGGAGAGGTGGAGGTGGGGATATTATGGGATGGGCTGAAAGCCGTTCTCAGGGGGTATTAGTGAAGTGGGGGGCTAGGAAAAAACGGGAGAGAGAGGCTACTGTGGATCACCTGACCAGAGTGTTAACCGACTTGGAGCTCCAGCATAAGCGGGATGGGGGTTTAAAGGTTCGGGGGAAATTAGAGCGAGTTCGGGCAGAACTTGCAGAGCTGCAATTGGAAAAAATACGGTTTCAGTTGCCAAAGGGTCAATCAACAATATTATGAGTTTAATAATAAGGCCAGCTCATTATTGGCTCGGCGGTTGCGAGAGCGGGAGCGTCGGACCAGCATAGTAAAAATTAAGGGGGAGCGGGATCAACTGATCTTCCAGACTGGGGGTATACGAGATTAGTTTAAGAACTATTATCAAAGACTATATACTAGTGAGATTAGGAGTTCGATCTTGGAGGTGGAAGAGTATTTGAAGGATACGGAAGGGCTGGGGCACCTTACTGAAGGTGAAAGGGATCGTCTGGATGAGCGGATAGGCATAGGGGAGATTGATATGGTAATCAAGGAACTGGCGGGCAATAAATCCCCAGGGTTGGATGGTCTCCCTGCGAGTTTTTATAAAAAGTTTAGGGACCACTTGGCCCCGGTGCTGCAGAGGTTGTTTAATGGGGTGTTAGAAGGGAGCCGGTTAGCGCCTTCTATGTTGCAGGCGGGGATCTCTGTCCTTGCCAAGCCTGGTAGAGATCCCGCCTTGTGCGTGTCTTATAGACCCATATCCCTTTTAAATACGGATGGCAAGATATTGGCTAAAATTCTGGCCCGCAGGTTGGGACGGGTATTACCACGTTTGGTGCACCCGGATCAAACCGGCTTTGTACAAGGACGGTGCACGGGTGATAATATCCGGCGGGCTCTTCAAGTTATCTGGTCGGCTCAGAATCTTCAGCAAGAAATGTTACTGGTAGCGGTAGACGCAGAAAAGGCCTTTGATAGGGTCGAGTGGGGCTTTATGTTTTCGGTGCTACGCAAGGTTGGGGTAGGACCAGGACTACTGGCGTGGATTGCGGCTCTGTATGAGAGGTCTGAGGCAGCGGTTAAGATCAATGGACGGTATTCAGAATTTTTTCCGTTAAAGAGGGGGACACGCCAGGGGTGCCCCTTATCTCCATTGCTCTTTGCGTTAGTGATGGAGCCCTTAGCCGAGCGGTTGCGGAAGAACCGGGACGCAACAGGGTTGAAAGTGGGGGAGGACGAGCATAAGGTGGCCTTATTTGGGGACGATATTTTATTGTTCATTACCCGGCCCCTATTGGCCTTACCTGTATATATGATGGAGTTGAAACTGTTTGGAAGGATGTCTGGGTTTAAAATTAACTGGGATAAAACTGAGGCCTTGGGAGTGCCTTTAGGACGTAGCTTGGAGCATCATCTTCAACAGAACTTTAAGTTTCGATGGGCCCAGAGGCCCATTAAATATCTAGGGGTTCAGTTGCATAGAGATTCTCAGGGAATGTATGGGGCAAATTATCCACCTTTGCTTGTTCAGATCGAAAAGGATATGGAGAGATGGCATAAGGAGGATTTTTCTTGGTTGGGGCGCATAGCGGCCTTAAAAATGGTGATCTTACCGCGCCTGTTTATATCTATTTCAGGTGCTACCTTTGAGGGTGCCGCGGTTGGTTCTGCAACCATCGACCTCCTAGGATAGCCAGGAGAGTGCTGTATAGTACCACAAAGGAGGGGGGATTAGGAATGCCAGCAATTGGGGTTTATTATTTAGCTGCGCAAATGCGACAGGCCATGGATTGGAGGGAATCTGGGGGAACTAAACGATTTGGGAGTGTGGAGCAGTATTGAGCAGGGGAGCACGATTTGCGGTATCTCCCCTGGCTGCAGAAGGGGATGGTGCATAGGGATTGGACGAGGAACCCATACCTTCAACATCTTTGGGAAGAGTGGCAGAGGGGGTGGCGGAGGGTGAATTCCCGACCCAGGGAGTCTATTTCTATGCTAGCCTCCATAGTGTATACTCAGTCTTTTGGACCGGGGAGGGAAGGGGTTTTCCGGCGATGGGCGGAGAAGGGATTGGATAGATTTGTGCATTTGCTTGACTCGGGGGAAATTAAACAATTTTCCCAATTACAAGAGGAGTATCAGCTCGGACCCCGAGATTTCTTTGCGTATCTCCAGGTGGCTCATTTTTTGCAACATAAACAGAATAAGGCCACGATTACAGAAGGGCTAAATGGTATTGAAGGGATTTGGTGGGGACATTCCCAATCACGGGGTATGATACGGGCCTTGTATGCCAGCCTGTGCCCTCCGAGGGAGGAGGGTGAGAAATTCCGCTATATGGAAGAATGGGAGAGGGACTTGGGGGTGAGCTGGGGAGAAGAATGGGGTACGGTATTCAGAGAGGTCAAGAGATCATCAATCTGTACGCTAATAAAAGAAAATGCGTATAAGATCTTGATGCGCTGGTACTATACCCCCTATAGATATAGTTGGATGTTTCTGGGAGCTTCGGATCATTGTTGGAGGGGGTGTGGGGGCCAAGGGACCTATATGCATATGTGGTGGGAGTGTGTCATCATACGTCGCTATTGGGAGGGAATCAAGGATCAAATTCAAGCCATCTTTGATTTGGGGGTAACCACTTGCCCCAGATTTTTTCTGCTGGGAGTCTGGCCGGATGAGCTGCTGAGTTGCTGGAATAGACCCGTACGAGCATGCTTAATAGCGGCTCGGTGTGAGATTGCCTGGCGATGGAAGCAGAAACAATCTCCAGGCATAGCGGCGTGGGTGGTCAGGCTGCGCAGGATTGTCATGATGGAGCAATTGACAATGATGCGTAGAGCCAAAGGGGTTAAATTTGATAAACAGTGGAAACCTTTATTGGACTATTTGAGGAAGGATGAGTAATAGTAGGTGGGGAAGGGAAGGGGGATTGGGGGTTGGAGGGTAGTGGGGGGGGTTAGGGGATATTAGTGGGTAGCTGTGGGGATTGTGTAGGAGGTATGCTAGATGCGGTGGAGTGACCCTAGGGCATCGATGGCGAACCTATGGCACGCGAAGGCCTTGCAGCTGGCACGCGGGAAGGTCCGCAATCAAGATATGCGGCATTAAAAAAAAAACAACAAAAAAACAAAAAAAAAGCTGCCGGGGCCGCCGCGGCAGAATCGAGTGTGCCGCGGGGCCCCCCCGCCCAGCAGAGCCTGCCCTCCGTCCCCGTTATCACCTCTCTCAGCTGCCTCCAGTCACACGCGCCGGCTTTCAGAGCGCGAGGGGAGTTTCTCCCTCGCTGCTCTGTTAAGCCCGCGGGAGTTCCCATCAGCCCCCGCAGGCTTAACAGAGCAGCGAGGGAGAAACTCTTCCCTCGAGCTCTGAAAGCCGGCGCGTGTGACTGGAGGCAGCTGAGAGAGGTGATACCGGGGACGGAGGGCAGGCTCTGCTGGGCGGGGGGGCCCCGCGGCACACTCGTTTCTGCTGCGCCGGCCCCGGCAGCGACAGCTTTCTTTGTAAAAAAATATTTCGCTGGGGGGGGGGGGGTTAGGAGTGGTGATGGGCTGGGGGGGTTAGGAGTGGTAATGGCTGGGGGCTGTTGGGGGGTTAGGACTGGTGATGGGCTGGGGGGGGGGCAATGACAGGAAATGGGCTGATGGGGGGTTTAGGAGTGGTGATGGGCTGGGGGGGTTAGGAGTGGTAATGGGCTGTGGGGGTTAGGAGTGGTAATGGCTGTGGGCTGTTGGGGGGTTAGGACTGGTGATGGGCTGGGGGGGTTAGGAGTGGTAATGGCTGTGGGCTGTTGGGGCTAGGACTGGTACTGGGCTATGGGGGGCTAGTACAGGAAATGGGCTGATGGGGGGGTTAGGAGTGGTGATGGGCTATGGGCTATGGGGGAGCTAAGTCTATATGGGCTGATGGGATTAGGACTGGAAGTGGGTTGATGGGGGCTTAGGACTGGTAATGGGCTATGGGGGGCTAGGACAGGAAATGGGCTGATGGGGAGGGGTTAGGACTTGAGGTGGGCTGTTGGGTGGGGTTAGGACTGGAAATGGGCTGATGGGGGGTTAACACTGGAGGTGGTCTGATGGGGTTAGGACTGGTAATGGGCTATGGGGGGGGTTTAGGACTGATAATGGGCTATGGGGGGGCTGGGACAAGAAATGGGCTGATGGGGAGGGGTTAGGACTTGAGGTGGGCTGATGGGGTTAGGACTGGTAATGGGCTGTGGGCTGATGGGGGGGGGTGTTAGGACTGGCAATGGGCTATGGGGGGGTTAAGACTGGTAATGGGCTGTTGGCTGATGGGGGCTGTCTGGTAATGGGCTATGGGGGGTTAGGACTGATAATGGACTATGGGGGGGGCTAGGACAGGAAATGGGCTGATGGGGAGGGGTTAGGACTTGAGGTGGGCTGATGGGGTTAGGACTGGTAATGGACTGTGGGCTGATGGGGGGGTTAGGACTGGCAATGGGCTATGGGGGGCTGACTGGAAATGGGTTGATGGGGGTTAGGACTGGAAGTGGGCTGATGGGTTAGGACTGGAAGTGGGCTGATGGGGGTTAGGACTGGTAATGGGTTATAGGGGGGGCTTAAACTGAAAATGGGGTGATGGGGGGTTAGGACTGGAAGTGGGTTGATGAGGGGGGGCTAGGACTGGTATTGTGTTGGGGGGTTGCTAGGACTGGAAATGGGTTGGGGGGCTGCTAGGACTGGAAATGGGCTGATGCAGGGACTAGAAGGGAATGGATGCTGGGTGAGGCTGGAACTAGAAGGGAGCTGGTGTTGGGGGAGGATTAGAATGGGATGGGGCTGGGAGAGTAAAATGGAGAGGGGAAAAATATTTTGTGTGGGAGGGATAAAAAATCTACAATTGGCCGGGTATTGGGAGAATAAGTGGGGATTGAGGATGGAGGGGTAAATTTTGAGTAGATGAAATAGGAATGAGGAAAGAGCAAAAGGAGAAAGATTAGTATGTTAAAGCAGATGTAGAGAGAGAATGGAAAAAAAAAAACAAGACAGAAGAAAGGACAAATGGACAGCAGATGGAGAGTTAGCAGAAGACACGAAGAAACCAGAAGAAAGTGGCTGGAACAATAGCAACTGAAAAAAAATGCACAAAAGGTAGAAAAATATCTCTTTATTTTGAATTTATTAACTGGAATATGTCAGCTCTGGGAAATGTGCATCATTAATTTTTGCGCTTTGTTTAGTACAAGAGGAAATTAATTTATAGTTTTATTTCTACAGTGTTGTTGTATATTCCAAGTTTGGCTTTTGGGGTTCCCAGTTTAATTATTGTCTTCCTGTTTCTAAATTGTGATTCCTTGTTTGGTGATGGTCTGTTCTCCAGGACCAAGCAGGAAGTCAGTCCTCACTTATGGGTGACGTCGGCGCCGACGGAGCCCTCGCGGAGCAATTTTCCCCAGCTTTCAAAGAAAGCCTTTGGGAATTGCAGCGCGCATGCGCGGTCGTCTTCCCGCCCGAGGGTGCCATCTTAGCCAGTCTTCTTTTTTCCGCGGAGCCCTACAGACGTCCCCGTCTTGTCCCCGCGAAAAAGTCGATTTTCTTCATTATTTTATTCTTTTTCCTTTCGGTTCGACGCCGATCGCTTTCCCGCCCGGACTCGCGACGCCGGTCTCGAGTCCGCTTACTTTTTTCGGTTTTTCTGACTTAGTCAGCTTTCGTTTTCGGTTTCCCTGGCAGCCCGGTCCTTTGACCTCGCAGGGGCCCTTTTTCCCCCGATGGCTGCCAGTGGGTTTAAGCGGTGTGGTCGGTGTGACCGAAATATGTCACTAACCGACACACACGACTTTTGCCTCCGCTGCCTGGGCCCGGATCATGAGGAACTGATCTGTGGGCCCTGCAGCAAACTGTCCTCAAAGGCGTTGAGGAGTCGGCGGCATCAGCGTGAGAGAATCTTCGCTGACCCCAGCCGTACCCGGACCTCGTCGGAGGCCTCCGCGTCGAAAGGCTCCAGCTCGGACCGTCGCCGGAGCTCCTCCGACCGGGGTTCTCCCTCCGGGGACCATCGTCGGAAGGAAAAACCCGCGAGGGCGGCGTCGGTGGACGCTCCTGGTTCCGCGAGGGCCAGGTCGCATAGCCCCGACAGCCGCCCCGGGTCCTTGGAGAAGGAACACATCCCGAAGCGACCTCGCCTGGAGTCGGAGATGCCTGCCCGGGTAAGTCCTGTGGTCCTTCTGGACTCGCCTCCGCGACAGCCGACGTCGGGCCCGACGCCGTCGGGGCCCGAGTCGGGGGCTGCTGGGTCACCTGAGCTCGGACTCAGGTTGACGGCCTTGGAGAGCAGACTGTCTGCCTTCATGGACCAGCAGCGGGCACTGCTCGCTGGCCTCGCTGGCGCCGCGGCCCCGACCGCCGGGACGTCGACGTCCAAGTCGACCCCGGAGACCGAGCCGATCCTCGAGTCAATGAGAACTCGAGTCGATCCTCGGTCGAGGTCACCCTCGGCCTCCCGTTCGGGACCGAGGTCGCCGACGCCGACTCCCTCGACGTCGGGACGGCTGGCGCCGCACCCTGCCCGGGCCGACCCCACCGAGTCCTCGTCGGAGTCGGTCTGGGAGTCTGAGGAGGAAGAGTCACCTGATTCTTTCCGGACTCGGTGTGTCCCTTCGGACTCACCGGGGTCCGAGCCTCGGAAGCAGTCCCCCCCGGAGGATGCCCGGTTCTCGGACTTCGTTAGGGATATGGCCAAGGCTTTGGCCTTCCCTGCGGATCCCGAGGAGGAGCCTCGAGCCGAAGAGCTCGACGCCCTCCAGTATGACTCTCCCGCGAGGGAGCACTTTACTGTGCCGGTTCCTCCTATGCTGGAACGACTACTCTTCCGCATGTGGGAGAGTCCGGCCTCCTCGCCGGTCCTGAGCAAGCGGGTCGATTCTATCTATCGGGTCCGCAAGAGCCCTGGCTTTCAGAAGGCACAGCTGCCACACCATTCCATGGTAGTGGAATCGGCCATGCATCGTCTTAAGAGCCAGAAGATGCACTCCTCGGTGCCTCCTGGAAGGGAGGCCCGTAACCTGGATGGCCTTGGCAAGAAGTGCTTCCAGGGCTCTATGCTCGCATGTCGTGTCCAGACTTACCAGCTCTACATGGGCATGTATCTCCGGGATCTGGCTAAAGAGCTAGCCGGATTCTCCGCTGGTCTCTCCGAGGAGCCCTTGCGGAGGTTCCTAGCCTTGTCCACGGGCATTCGGGAATGCTCAAAGTTCATGTCCCGAGCAGCCTATGATGGCTTTGAGGCCTCGGCTAGAGTGGCCGCAGCCGGCATCGGTGCCCGCCGACAGGCTTGGCTTCAGTCGTCGGACCTTGAGCCCTGGGTACAGGACAAGTTGGTCGATGTCCCCTGCCGAGGCGAAAACCTCTTTGGCAAGCCCATGGCGGAAAAGGCTGCACAAATTGAGACTGAGACTCTCACCAGGACCAGGCTTTCTAGGAAGACCTCCGCCCCTTCCCAGAAAAAGAAGGGCTCGGGAAAAAAGTCCTTTTACCCGAGGAAGGCGGCTGCCTACAAACAGTACCCCCATTATCAGGCCCCTGCAGCTCCCCAACAGGGCCAGCAGGCCAAGGGACGGGGTAACGGGTCCCGTAGGCAGCAAGCCCCCAAGCCTGCACCACCAGCCCCTGCTCAGCAGGGTGGGGGTTTTTGACTCGCTCAGCATAGCCTCTCCCCCCCCGCTGGTTCCTCCCAGCACCGGAGGCCGGCTGGTTCACTTCGCCCACAGGTGGTCCAGCATCACCGCAGATGCCTGGGTACTTCGGGTCGTGCGAGAAGGCTACCTTCTCCACTTCCATCAGGTCCCTCCCTCCTATTTTCCGGGAGAACCTTCGCGCCCCCCTCTGCACAGGGAGTTGCTCCTTCAGGAGTTAGCAGGTCTTCTGCAGGAACAGGCGGTGGAACCGGTGCCCCACCACCTGAGAGGTCAAGGCTTTTATTCAAGGTATTTTCTGATACCAAAGAGAACAGGGGGCCTCAGACCCATCCTGGACTTGCGCAACCTCAACAAGTTCCTTGTGCGGGAGAAGTTCAAAATGCTTACCCTTGGAATCCTTCTGCCCTACCTCCAGCAGGGAGATTGGCTATGCTCCTTGGATCTAAAGGATGCCTACACGCACATCCTCATCCACCCAAGCCACCGCCAATACCTAAGGTTTGTGGTGGCAGGAAATCATTACCAGTACAGAGTACTGCCCTTTGGCCTATCCTCCGCACCGCGAGTCTTCACAAAATGTCTCGCGGTCGTGGCGGCCCATCTCCGGCTTCACGGCCTCTATGTCTTTCCGTACCTCGACGACTGGCTCATCAGAGCAGCGTCCGCTCAAGAGGTCACCAACGCCACGTGCCGCACGGTGACTCTGCTGCAGCACTTGGGCTTTGTCATAAACTTCGCAAAGTCCACTTTGCTCCCCTCACAGGATCTCGAGTTCATCGGCGCAAGGCTGCACACTCCTCGGGCACGAGCGTACCTACCGCTCGACAGGGCTCAACGGCTCATGGACCTAGCCGACCGCTTTCGCAGCCAGCCCCTGGTCTCTGCCAGGCGCTTCCTGAGACTGCTCGGCCATATGGCTTCCACCGTCCATGTGACCCCCAATGCCCGCCTGAACATGCGGTCTGCTCAATGGTGTCTCCGCCAGCAGTGGCGACAAGCCACAGGCGGCCTGGCAGACCTAGTGCGCGTCTCCGAGCCGCTGCTCTCGTCTCTCCGGTGGTGGCTCCGGCAGCCGAACCTGATATTCGGAATGCCTTTCCAGTCACCTCAGCCGACCCGGGTGCTGACCACCGATGCATCCCTCCTGGGCTGGGGAGCACATTGCCAAGAGGCACGTACTCAGGGCCTCTGGACCACGTGGGAGTCTGCTCAGCAGATCAACTTCCTGGAGCTCAGGGCGATCCGCCTAGCTCTCAAGGCCTTCTCCCACCTGACTTCCCAACAGTCCGTCCTTGTCCAGACGGACAATCAAGTTGCCATGTTCTACGTGAACAAGCAGGGGGGCACGGGCTCCTTCCTCCTCTGTCGGGAGGCACAGAAGCTCTGCTCTTGGGCCGTCAGTCACGGCATTCTCCTCAAGGCAGTTTATCTCCCGGGCCAAGAAAATTGCCTTGCAGACAAACTCAGCAGGGTCCTCCAGCCGCACGAGTGGCGTCTGGATCCCTTGGTAGTTCAGAAGCTCTTCCTCAAGTGGGGTCTCCCCACGGTGGATCTCTTTGCCAGTCCTCACAACCGGCAGCTTCCTCGCTTCTGCTCTCGTCAGCCACACCCCCTTCGGGTTGCGGCGGACGCCTTTCTGATCTCGTGGTCGGGGAGCCTTCTGTACGCTTTCCCTCCCATCCCGCTGGTCTCTCGGACTCTTTTCAAGGTTCTCCGAGACAAAGCCTTCATGATCCTGGTGGCCCCTCGCTGGCCCAGGCAGCCGTGGTTTCCGCTCCTGCTGCAACTGGCGGTGGAGGATCCAATCCCTCTGGGGGTACAACCGGATCTCCTCACTCAGGATCAGGGGTCCCTTCTGCACCCCAACCTCAGGTCTCTCAACCTCATGGCCTGGCTGCTGAGAGGGTAGTCCTTGCTCCCCTTCTCCTGCCGGCGGAGGTGGAGGAGGTCGTCTTAGCTTCGCGACGGCCTTCTACCCGCAAATGCTACGCCCTTAAATGGCGTCGCTTTGCAGTCTGGTGTACCCAACAGTCTCAGGATCCCTTCTCCTGCCCGGTGTCGGTGATCTTGCAGTACTTGCTGCACCTCTCTAATCTGGGACTTAAGTCCAACTCCGTCAAAGTTCACCTCAGTGCTCTTTCAGCACATCATGTGCCAGTGGACGGCAGACCTCTCTCCAATGACCCTCTCGTAGCGAGGTTTCTCCGAGGTCTCCTTCTACTTAAACCACCTCTGCGCCCGCCAGCGCCTGACTGGGACCTGAATGTGGTTTTGCAGCGGATCACCTGTCCGCCTTTTGAACCTATGGCTACCTGTTCTCTCCGTTTTCTGTCTTGGAAAACACTGTTCTTGATAGCCCTCACTTCCGCTAGGCGCGTAAGTGAATTGCAGGCCCTCGTGTCTGATCCCCCTTACACTAGGTTCTACAAGAATAGGGTAGTCCTACGGACTCACCCAAAATTTCTGCCTAAAGTGGTCTCCCCTTTTCACATCAATCAGGAGGTGGTACTTCCAACCTTCTTTCCCAGACCACACTCCAGCCGAGCTGAAACGGTCCTCCATACCCTGGACTGTAGAAGGGCATTGAACTTCTACCTTGACCGTACGCGGGAGCACCGTAAAGCTGCTCAGCTTTTTGTGTCTTTTGACCCCAATAAATTGGGGCTCCCGGTCTCCAAGTGTACTCTGTCCATCTGGGTTGCGGACTGTATCTCTTGGGCTTATGGGGCAGCCGGACTCTCCTTAGAAAGTCGAGTCACGGCTCATTGCGTTCGGGCAAAGGCCACGTCAGTGGCTTACCTCCGCTCTGTTCCGCTGGCAGACATCTGCCGGGCCGCTACTTGGTCTTCGAGCCAGACTTTTGCGGTCCATTACTGTCTCGAGAGGGAGTCCCGTAGGGACAGTGCTTTCGGACAGGCAGTCCTCCGTAATCTCTTTGAGGTCTGAGCAACTCCTACCCTCCATCCCGGATGTGGGCTACCGGTGGGTGATAATTCAGCGAAGATTCTATCCTTCTGTGCTGCTGAGCTAGAGGGAGCTCATTTTTGTGCTTAGGGTCTCCGGTAGCCTTGAGCTTGGGAGTCCCATAAGTGAGGACTGACTTCCTGCTTGGTCCTGGAGAAAGCGTAGTTACTCACCTGTAACAGGTGTTCTCCAGGAGCAGCAGGAATCAGTCCTCACTACCCTCCCTCCTCCCCTTGGAGTTGCAATCGTCTGCTTATGTTCTTTTTTGCAAATTTTTATGCTGTCTTTTTTAGCTATGTCATCTGACTGGCTAAGATGGCACTCTCGGGCGGGAAGACGACCGCGCATGCGCGCTGCAATTCCCAAAGGCTTTCTTTGAAAGCTGGGGAAAATTGCTCCGCGAGGGCTCCGTCGGCGCCGACGTCACCCATAAGTGAGGACTGATTCCTGCTGCTCCTGGAGAACACCTGTTACAGGTGAGTAACTACGCTTTCTGCATGTGTAACTGAGCTGAGGTATTCTGTTTATATAATTCCTATTTGACATTGCCACTTGTTCTTTCCCCAGTAGGTCATGTATTGTTGTTCTCTGAAATGTATTGGTTTAATATTTGCAGTGTTGCCTTTTGATAGTTAGGGTATGGTGCTTTGTGAGTCCTGGTAGTGCTGTTAGGATACGGCGGGTTTGCTATGGGTTCTAAATGGGCAGCGTTTGTAGTAGTTCCTAATGTGCCTGGCGGTTGGTACTGGATTATAGTAATGTAGAAACCTTTTAGTCTTTCTTTATCCATATACTCATTAAGAGGCATGTTTACTAAAAGTTAGTGTATGGTAACATTATGCAAATATTTATGCAAATGAGGCACCTTATGCAAATGAAGCTTTAATTGACGTGCTGGCACTTTGAGGAAATTCTTTGGTTTTGTGCCGCAGTTTGGGCACTCGGCCTCAAAAAGGTTAGCCATCACTGCCCTAGGGGAAGGGAAGGGGGGTGGGGATTTAAGTGCTTGGGTATTTGTGTTGGAATGTGTAGCCAGGATTGTATGGGAGTTAGCAGCTACGTTATTGTATGATGTTTTTCCTTTTTCTTCCTTGTTACTGGATATGGTGTTATAAAATGAACAAAAAATTTTTCAATAAAAAGAAAGTTAAAAAAAAAAATTATTACATATGTTGCTTATGCTCATTTTTTGTTATCGATTTGGCTGGTTTTTAGTGGCATGCAAAATCTTTCTCCTATTAATGCTGTAATCTCTAAAACAAGTTTCTCTCTCTTCCATTTTTTTATACTTTGTGTGTGGCAATATTCACAGTTTGTTTTATTTGGAAACCTTCCGTATTTTTAAATCACTAACATCATTGACAAGTACCGGTAATCTCACATTTTTTTGAGCTGTTAAAATGGATATATTTTAATAAAGAGTCCCATGTCTTTTTTTTGGGGGGGGGAGGGGGCTGCTAGTTTCTTCCTGCTCTTTCTGGGCACAACTATAAATGGATTTTTTTCCCTGTTGTATATCCTCTCTTTGCTTATTTAGCTCATTGCAGTGACTATGCTTGACTGGGGTTCATGGACCAGGCTTCCTTCTGTAGCCCCATACTCATGAGCCATAAATCTGGCCACTAGCTGATGATATTGTGCAGTGACTGACTTCACCCTCTTCTAAGGGCTGTGAACATTGCCTGCATGATATTTCTGGATTTATTGATTTTCATGAGTGATCGGCAAACTCTGTGCAGTAGTAATGATAAGCATTCTTCCATTATTTAAAAAAAAACCGTTCTATTTTCCATTTATGTTTTGGTGGCTCTAAATAAGCTCTACAAAATATGTAAACCCCAAAAAGTTAATCTTGCCTAGTGTAAGATCTGTTGACCAGAATGACATTTCTTTTATTTAACAGTACTTTTTATACCGCATCATCAAGTAGGCGAGGCGGTTTACAAGGAACAAGCACAGAATTTTACATAGAACTTGAGGCTTAAAATATGGCT
This sequence comes from Ichthyophis bannanicus, assembly GCA_033557465.1. NCBI lineage: Eukaryota > Metazoa > Chordata > Amphibia > Gymnophiona > Ichthyophiidae > Ichthyophis > Ichthyophis bannanicus. The sequence continues at coordinate 423,176,648 of CM066038.1, forward strand.
AAATACATGACAACATTTTTACAATTAAAGAACTAATATATACCGTGATAGGCGTTAAAGAGAGAAACGGGTAATAGGATTGGGGTAGTGTCCTCATGGGGGTGAGAGCTATAATGAGTGGGTTAGGTCTTGGAAGCGTTTAGAGGTTAAGTGCCTGTGTTGAAATGGTCTTGAACAAATGTGTTTTGAGGTTTATTTTATAGTCTTTGAGGAAATTGATGAGATGCAGAGCCAAGGGGAGGGAGTTCCATAGTTTGGGTGCAGAAAGGGAGAAGGCCCTCAAGGCAGTGAGTCGATTATTTTGGTTATGGTCTTTGGCACCCTTAATAGCTCTGTGAGGTGGTGGTTCTTGCTCTTGAACGGTGGTCTGTTTGAATGAGAGTTTGGTTGCTGGGTGCAGAGAGGTCAAGTAGGAGCCTGAAGGTGGTTAGCAAAGCTTTATATCTTACTCTCATTTATATGGAATGTCAGTGTAGCTGTTGTAATGTTGGAGTGATGTGATTTCTTCTAGGTGAATTTGTTATGATTCTGGCCACTTTATTCTGACTGTAGTATGTGAGATATTATCTATCTATCTATATAAATATCTATAGAATAAAATGGCCAGAATCATATATAGATAGAGAGAGAGATTTTTTAAAGTGGAAGTCTTATGCTGAACATCAAAAGGAGCAGTCAGTTGAAAATATTTTGCTGACTGAATACTGAACTTTAGAGCAAAACTGATGAACCTTGAAGGCAGTATGCTGACTGCTCCCAGCATTAAATATTTTATGTCAGCAGGGTGATCAGTGGGTAGGACAGTGCACGCGTTTATTGCATGAAGTGGAGCTTCCCAGCAGCTGCAGAGAACCGCTTTAATGCAAAACCTTTCCCCAGCTAGGTGAATTTTTGTACATATGAGAGCTTACTTTTATTGACTAAGCATAAAATTCTCCACTTCCTTATCGGTCCTCCAGGTTCGTCCTTCACCTCTGGGTTGTGCACCTCCTCCTGCAGCTTGGAGACTGGGCATGTCACAAAAAGCTGACATCACTGGATGTACTCTGCTGGCCTCTCCCAATATCCCCAGTGTGTCCAGTCTCCATGCAGCAGGAGGATGGTGTGAGCCTAGGTGCTGGGTTCACTAGAGAACAGATAAGTTGCTGTTAGAGTAGGGTTTACCTAATTGGATTTAATTTCGATTTCATTTCTCTGATTTTACATTTTGTTTAATTTGGGTACTGTTTCTTTAAAAAATAAATAAATAAATAAATAAAAAATAAAAAGACGTGGATGTGCTAGTTTGTGCCTAATCCTGCCAGTCCTATCAGTTTCTGTGCTATCTCTTCTTTCCACCATCACAGATCTCTCCCCCTTGATCTGTACGGGGGAGAGCTCCGCAGTACAGGAGTCATTTTAGTTTTCAGCAGCATGGAGCTGCCGTGTATGCAGCTTCACGCTCTTCTCCTCTGCTGGTGACTTACCTGTCAGTTGCCCGCTCGTATTTGGCGGAGCGGAGCCTCGGGGATACATCACTGCGAGTGTGGTGGTCAGGATCGTGATGCTTCGTGACTGTGAGTACCGGCATAAGAGTGTTGTGTTTAGCGGGGAGCCGGCCGCCGATGCGCCCAGAGAAGTCCGGCGATTTTGGCACCCTTTTTTGCATTGCAGCCAGCCGCGGTGGCCATTTTGTCGACGTGCTGTCTGCATGCAGGCAGGCAGCTGAATCCGCGACATTTTGGAATCCAGAATTGAGCTTATTTTTCTGTGTTGCTTTCTTTTTCTTTTGCAGTTAATTTCCTGAAGTCCTGATTTTTTTTTTTTTTATTTGTGTTTAAGTTGATTTTAAGGCACTCACTGGGTTAGGTGGTAGAGCCATAAGAACATAAGATATGCCATACTGGGTCAGACCAAGGTCCATCAAGCCCAGTATCCTGTTTCCAACAGTGGCCAAGCTAGGTCATACGTACCTAGCAGTTTCCGCAATGCTTGTACTGGATCAAGCATTGATATCCTGGGTCCCTTCTTAATAATGGTTTATGGACCTTTCCTCCAGGAACTTGTCCAAACCTTTTTTAAACCCAGCTACACTAACAGCCTTTACTACATCCTCCGGTAACAAATTCCAGAGTTTGATTACACGTTGAGTGAAAAAATATTTTCTTTTATTAGTCTTAAATAGTTTACCCTGTAGCTTCATTGTATGTCCCCTAGTCTTTCAATATTCTGATAACGTAAACAATCGATCTACGTTTATCCGTTCCACTCCGTTCATTAATTTATAGACTTCTATCATATCTCCCCTCAGCCGCCTCTTTTCCAGATTAAAGAGCCCTAAGCTTTTTAGCCTTTCTTCATAGGAGTATCCTTCCATCCCCTTTACCATTTTGGTGGCTCTTCTCTGAACCTTTTCTAATAATGCTATATCCTTTTTAAGATACGGCGACCAGAATTGCACACAATACTCAAGGTGCGGTCTCACCATGGAACGTTATAGAGGCATTATAATATCTTTTGTTTTATTTTCCATTCCTTTCCTTATGATACCTAGCATTCTATTTGCTCTCTTGGCTGCTGCTGCACACTGGGCCAAGGGTTTTAACATGTTATCCACAATGACGCCTAAATCTTTTTCCTGGGTGGTGGTTCCTAATGTGGAGCCTTGCATTGTGTAACCATAGTTTGGGTGGTTCTTCCCTAGGTGCATAACTTTGCACTTGTCCACATTAAATTTCATCTGCCATTTTGATGCCCAGTCTTCCAATTTATCAAGATCCTCTTGCAATTTTCCACAATCCTCTTGGGTTTTAACTTTAGTTTTGTATCATCTGCAAATTTGATAACCTCACTAGTTATTCCTCTTTCCAGGTCATTTATGAATATGTCAAAAAGCAGCGGACCCAGCACAGATCCCTGGGGTACACCACTATTCACCTTTCTTCATTGTGAAAATTGGCCATTTAGCCCTACCCTCTGCTTTCTATCTTTTAACCAGTTCCTGATCCACAGTAGTACACTGCCTCCTATCCCATGACTCTTTAGTTTTGCCAAAAGTCTCTGATGAGGGACCTTGTCAAAGGCTTTCTGAAAGTCTAGATACACTATATCAACCGACTCACCTTTGTCCACCTGTTTATTCACACTTTCAAAAAAACATAACAGATTATTAAGACAAGGTCTTCCTTGTCTAAAGCCATGTTGGCTGTCTCCCATTAGGCCATGACTATCTACATGCTGAGTAATTTTATTCTTTATGATGGTTTCTACCATTTTTCCCGGTACTGACGTGAGGCTCACCGGTCTGTAGTTTCCCGGAACACCCCTGGAACCCTTTTTAAAAATTGGTGTTACATTGGCGATCCTCCAATCTTCAGGTATTAGAGATGATTTTAATGATAGCTCACAGATTACTAATAGCAGGTCTGCAATCTCATATTTCAGTTCTTTCAACACCCTTGGATGTATACCATCCGGCCCAGGTGATTTGCTACGCTTCAGTTTATCTAATAGTTGTAATACATCTTCCCGATGTATCGCTATTTCCTTCAATTCTTCCGCACCTTTAAATACCACTTCAGTCATGGGTAACATCCCTACATCTTCCTCAGTAAAGACCGAAGCAAAGAATTCATTCAGTCTCTCCGCTATCGCCTTGTCACCTCTTAGTGCCCCTTTAACTCATCTAATGGACCAACTGACTCTCACAGGTTTTTTGCTACGAATGTACTTGAAATCTTTATTTCGCGTTTTTGCTTCCGCAGCAAGCTTCTTCTCAAGCCACTTCGGGGTTGCACATTAAGAGCCCTTGGTTGGGCAATCTTGGTTTTTTTGAAAAAAAAAACGAAACAGAAGAACATACTATAGGGATACCTATATAAAAAAAAAAGATAAGCATAAGAGGCACATAAGAAGGTGGAGTCTATTGTCTGCAAAGTGTCAGCAATGACGTCGCGGCCTCAGTGTGTAGTATGCGGTACCCGTAGGGGGACTATCGCCGACTCTGGGATTTGACAGGCCTGCACGCAAGTCTCTACCAGCGTGGAACAGCAAATGGAAGTTAAGGTAGCGCAGGACGTTCAAGGGCCCTTGGCGGCGGTAGATGCAGCGGAGCTGCGGTCCACCTCGCCGGGGGCCACGCTTGAGTCAACAGCTGGCCCGTCGGGGGGGGGGGGCTTTTTCTACTTTGGGGCCGCAGCTCGGTGATTTCTGCCCTGACTTTGTCTTAATCATGCATCAGGCTTTCTGTTTACGGCGACAGGGGAAAGTGCCGGAGCCTCTGTCTCTGACTGGCTGAGACTCCGCAGCGGCCAAGCCTGGACGAGGCGAGTACCAGTTCTTCGGGACCACCAAAGTGGGCAAGGGCTCGGGAGCTGTCCAATTTCTGAATTGGAGGGACAGGAGTCAGAGGAACAGGACGTTGACCTGGAAGGTGGAGATGAGGAGTTGGAAGAAGAAGAGATTCTTGAACCGGAGGATCAAGCAAAAATTTTTTGGGTGTTCCGGAAAGAGGAATTGATAGCGCTTATCACGGAGTCTCTGCAGAGGCTCAAACTTGCTATGGAGTCGCCTGTGTAAGATGACAATGGGGAAGACCCCATTATTCAGGCAGTGAGGCAAACCAGGTAGTGTTTCCCATTCACAAGGTAGTAGACAGGATGATACAGGATGAATGGGATCAACCGGAAGCTGAGCTACGAGGAATTTGCATCATGAATAGACTCTATCCCTTAGCGGATAAGGACAAGGAGAGATTTAGATCACCAAGAATTGATGCAGCAGTGTCAGCAGTGACCAAGAAGACCACTATTCCGGTTGAAGGCAGCTCTGTCTTGAAGGATGCACAGGATAGAAAGTTGGATGGTTTGTTGATGCAATTGTTTGAGGCCATTGTGGTGTCATTACAGGCTTCCATTTGTGGAGCGTGGGTGGCAGGAGCCTGTCTTCGGTGGTCACAGCATTTACGTCACTCAGCTCAGATGGAGCAGGAGGGTCTGAGTGAGCTGGATCGCATGGAGTCCGGGACGGCTTATTTGTCAGATGTACATTATGATTTGATCAGAGCGCTGGCTAATAGTATGGCGTTACTCGTGGCCGCCCGCAGATCCCTGTGGTTGCGAAATTGGGCGGCAGACGGTTCTTCTAAAGCACGTCTTGGTAAGCTCCCTTTCAAAGGAAAGTTGCTGTTTGGGGAGGATCTCGATAAGTTGGTTAAGGACTTAAAGGAGTCTAAAGGCGGCCGACCGCCGGAGGATAAGCCGAAGTAGAAGTTCGCTTCAAACTTTCGGGGTGCCTTTCGGGTTTTTTGGAGGTTTCAGACTTCTCACTTGGGTGGGTTCCAAAGAGGGCGTTTCACTCCTCGAGCCCAGGGGTTTCGGGGCTTTCGCGGAGCAGGTAGAGGTTTTGCGGCGGCAACTGCAGCTTCCAATCGAAAACCTCAGTGAAGTAAGGGGAGCCTCGGTGGGAAGTTTGCCGATAGGCAGGTGACTTCGGAACTTTCTTCCTGCCTGGGCCCAAATAACGTCCGACCGGTGGGTGTTGGAGATAATCTGGGACGGGTATGCGCTTGAGTTCACAGAGCCAGTTCTGGATTCCTTTGTGCAGTCGCCCTGCAAAGGGCAGCAGAAAACGCAAGCGGTCTGCTGTACGCTAGATCGGCTGCTGCACTTAGGTGCGGTCATTCCGGTGCCCAAGGAAGATTACGGCAGGGGATGATACTCAATTTATTTCACCGTACCAAAGAAGGATGGATCTCTTCGCCCAATATTAGATCTCAAAGGAGTGAACCGCTGCCTTCGGGTGCCGCATTTCAGGATGGAAACGCTGCGGTCCGTAATTGTGGCGGTGCGCCAAGGAGAATACCTGACATCCCTTGATCTCACGGAGGCATATTTACACATCCCGATCAGGGAGGGGCACCAGAAGTTCCTGCGTTTAGCTCTGCTGTGGGGGCACTATCAATTACAGGCATTGCCCTTCGGGCTGGCAACAGCTCCGTGGACGTTCACCAAGATCATGGTGGTGGTAGCGGCGGCGTTGCGAAAGGGATGAACCAGAATTCCTTCCTATCTCAACGATTGGTTAATTTGAGCAAAGTCCAGAGACGAGAGCGTACAAGTGACAGACAAGTTGGTGAAGCTCTCGGTGGGCTTGAAATAAAGACACTGCAGGTAGTCTTCAGACAAGCGATCAGCCACAAAAAAGTGCTTTTAAAAACAGAACCTCCTGAGGAAACTGAGCCGTAGTGAAATGCAGAGGAAGCGTGAAAGTTTGGCATTGGAACAGATTGAAAGCTAAGCACTGCTTTAATTCTATTATAAGTTTATTACAATGGAAGCTAAACATTTTGAATTATACCATAAGTTAATTATTAAGCAACAATAGGAAGGTCATTGATGCAATATGGGCATTTATTCAGAAAACTGATTACAGTCTGAGTAAGTTATTTGCCCGGAGAAAGTCTGAGACCTGTTGCTTATATAACATAAGTTTCATGCCTATTGTTTGAATTACATTTCATCTTGATGAAAGTATCAGAGAGTTATGAAATAGATTGACAGAATATACTGCTCTGAAAAAGTGACCACATTGGGATTTGTGAAGTTCTTGGAGAAACTAGGCTGGGTAGTCAATGCGAGCAAGAGTCATCTGACTCCATCCCAGAGCCTCGAGTACCTTGGTGTGCAATTCAACACTCAGAGGGAGCTGTATTCCTGCCGGAACGGCGGATCCAAGTGTTACGACAAGTGATTCATCAGTTCAGAGCCATACCAGCTCCTTCGGCCTGGGAGTATCTCTGGGTGTTAGGTACAATGGTGGTGATCTTGGAAGCGGTGCCTTGGGCCAGAGCTCTCATGCGTCAGTTGCAGCAGTCATTGCTGCACTGGTGGTCTCATCAGTCCGATCCGCTGAGCAGACGGCTGCCCTGCCCTCTCAGGGTCAGGCGGGCGTTGAAGTGGTGGCTGCCTCTGGAGTTGTTGAAGGCTGGGATGCCACTGGAACAGCCGGATTGGCTACCATTGTTGACGGATGCAAGCCTTGTGGGTTGGGGAGCACATTGCGGGGAGCTTTTCGCGCAAGGGTGGTGATCAGCGCAGGAGAACGCATGGTCATTCAACAGACTGGAACTTCGAGCGGTGCCGTTAGCACTGCAAGCGTTCGAGGTGATGGTGCAGGGTCGGGCGGTAAGAGTTCTATTGGACAACTCCACAACAGTGGCCTACATCAATCGACAAGGGGGCACAAGAAGTACGGCCTTGGAAGAGGAAGCAGAGGCGCTTTTCACCTGCAATCGATTTCAGCGGCACACATTGCCGGGAAGGACAATGTGACGGCGGATTTCTTCAGCAGAGTACAAGTGGATGCCGGAGAATGGGAGTTGAATCCGAAGGTGTTTGCACAGGTGGTGGTCAGTTGGGGTCCCCCGATCATGGATCTCATGGCGACCTTTCACTCAGCAAAGGCCAGTCGGTTCTTCAGCAGGCGGCGAGAAAGGATGTCAGAGGGGATCGACGCATTACTTCAGCGTTGGCCAGTGTCCGGTCTTCTCTATGTATTCCCTCCTTGGGCACTTATAGGACGAGTGGTACAGCGTATCGAGGCCCACCTGGGGAGAGTGCTGCTGGTGGCTCCGGACTGGCCAAGACGGCCTTGGTATGCCGATCTCATCCACCTTCTCGACGGAGAACCGTGCCGCTTACTGACGTCAGACAGCCTGTTACTTCAAGGGCCGCTACAAATGCCTCACGTGGATCGGTTCTCGCTTACGGTCTGGCCATTGAAAGGGCGCGTTTAAGGAGGAAAGGTTATTCAGGACCTGTTATTGCAACTTTGCTTAAAGCACGTAAGGCGTCTATGTCTCTGACATATGTTCGCATATGGTGCATTTTTGAGGATTGGTGTTCGAGGAGACAGGTACGCGCGGCGACCGCATCCATTTCAGTGGTGGTAAGCTTTCTGCAGGACGGTTTTGAAAAGGGGCTGGCAGCCAGTTCCTTGAGAGTGCAGCTGGCCGCGCTGGCTTGCTATAGAGGTAAGGTGCAGGGGAAAGTGCTTGGTACACATGTGGATGTGTTGCGTTTTCTCAAAGCAGTTTCCAAGTTACGTCCCTCTCGTAGAATTGTGGTTCTTCTGTGGGATCTCAACTTGGTGTTAGCAGCTCTGGCTAGGGAGCCCTTTGAGCCTTTACAACAGGCGTCCGTGAAAGATTTGACTCTGAAGATGGTGTCTTTGGTGGCCATTTGCTCAGCGAGGCGAATTTCTGAGTTACAGGCTTTGTCTTGTCAGGAGCCATTTCTGTCTTTTTCTAGGGAAAAGGTGGTGCTTTGGCTGGTTCCTTCCTTTTTGCCCAAGGTAGTTTCGCTGTTTCATTTGAATCAGTCAGTTTCTCTCCCGGTACTCGGATTGTTAGAGGATAACGTTTCGGACCGGGGGTTATGCCGTTTGGACTTAAAGCGGGTGTTACGTCAATATTTGAAGGTTTCAGAGGTTTTTCGTAAATCCGAACATCTGTTCGTCCTGTTCGGTGGTTCCCGTAAAGGGGAGGCAGCGACGAAGGCCTCCATTTCTCGCTGGATAAGAGAAGCGATTGCTTTGGTATATTTGTTATCAGGGCGGCAGGTGCCAGTTGGATTGCAAGCGCATTCTACCAGGGCGCAAGTGGCGTCTTGGGCGGAGCACAGTTTGGTTTCACCTGTGGACATTTGTAGAGCGGCTACGTGGTCCTCTCTTCACACGTTCAGTAAACACTACCGCCTGGATGTCTTGGCAGCCAATGATGCTGTGTTTGGAGCGGCGGTGTTGCGAGCTGGCTGGAACGGATCCTCCCAATAAGTACTGCTCTGTTACATCCAAGAGATGGAGGACTAAACTGGAGGACCAATAAGGAAATGGAAATTACACTTACCTGGTAATTGTTCTTCCTTGAGGGACGACAGTTTAGTCCTCATTCCCACACGGAATATTAGGCTAAGCAGTGGGGGTCAGCCGGGAGAAGAGTGACACTACCGGTAGGTACCTGTTTTCTTCAGTGATTATTTGCTGCTTTTGGTCTTTTCTTGTCTGTCCTTGAGGCGGAGGGAAGAGGCACAAAGGAGCAAGTTTATCTTCCAAGGCAAGAAATTTCTCTTGTATATAGTTATGGTTATATTTTCACTTACAATGTTATTACTAGCTACTTATTTTGTTGTTTAAGTGTGCTTTGTCAATAGTTCACTGGGGATGTTGGGAGAGGCCAGCAGAGTACATCCAGTGATGTCACATTTTTGTGACATGCCCAGTCTCCAAGCTGCAGGAGGAGGTGCACAACCCAGAGGTGGAGGACTAAACTGTCGTCCCTCAAGGAAGAACAATTACCAGGTAAGTGTAATTTCCATTTTTAGGCAGCTTGTTATTAAATTGCCCTCTATCTTAAGCCTATTTTATAAAACGACATAGACACATGTGTGTCTTCACAAAATACTAGCATAAATCCTGCATACATAGTGCCTAGATTGTAGTTGCTAAAATTTATGCCTGCTTGGATGCAGACGTAAATGTTGACGCATAAAGTGCATGCTTATCTTATAAAGTACATAGGTAAATTGTGGCTCTGCCCTAGTTCTACTCAGCTCCCCCCTCTGATCATGCCTACACCACAAGTGCACACATACTTGCACCGCATGTATTTTTAGGCATGACCTAATTTTGAGGAGGTTTTTTTACATGTACAGAGCAGCAATATCGCAACCCACATCAATTCTGGTATAAAATATGAAAGGCTATAATAACCACATACAAACTTAAGAGGTTGCCTCAGCAATAGCACTAAATAAAGATGTACATTTTCAACCCTTTTTTTTTTTCATTTACGGCCTGTATGGTTACATTTTTTTAGCAAATGCCCCTCATTTGGGATTTTTAGTCATGTAGAGCATGGCTTCCAAATATTTGAACCTGAATCTTTAAAGTGATAATTTTATAAAGGACTTGAGCAAGCAGAACAATGTTTTACCCACTTAAATGGACTCGTATAAAATTTGTCCAAGGTATATATGTGCAAAGAGTAGGCACGTATACACAGAGTGCCTTCTTTTACATGATATAAACGTAGGCATTCCTGGGGGTGGAGCAGGGGCTAGATTAGCACGTGTGTGCGTACTTCATAAAATACGCGCACATGCACCTACTGTATTCTTACCAGCACAAACGTGCGCAATTAAACATGCCTCAGAGTTGGTGTAAACCCTTGTGCCTACTTTCCTTGGGGTAATATTATAAAGGCACCCAGGTGAATTAGCTAGGCAGGCATGGAGAGTGTCACTTTCTACATGTGGAGATGAGCAATAGGAAAGTGATCTTCTGGGTACTGTCGAATGATCTGGATTGACCACCATACGAAACGGGCTTGATTTGGCCATTGGTCTCACCCAACATGGCACTTATTTTTTAGTTTACTACGGGGGGGTCATTGTTTATAAAACAGGTACGACATAGGTGCTTATGTGCCTTGATAATCTAGGTGTCCTGTTATAAAACTTTCAAAGAGGTAATTTTATAAACCTTTTTTATGCATAAAAACACTGTTTAAAGATATTTTGATATGATTTCTAACTTTATTTTCTGCTTTTAAACCATATTTGCACAGGAACTCACTGCAAAAGTGTTGCAGATATTCAGTACTGCTGAACCAATTCAATTGCCTCATGCCTTGTGCAGTCCTTGTATGAGAAATGTGTCTCCCCAAACTGCAATGGACTATTTACGAAAATTAGAGACCTCGCCTCCATCTGTCATAGTGACGCTTACAAAGGCAGCCATGGCATTGAAAATGCAGGATATAGTGGCATATACAACTGAGATGGGACGCCATAAAGAGGTATTTAACAAGTCTGGTTTGAATTATTTTCTCTCTGGTTATGCAGCTGTCTGCTAACTAATTGAAGAAAAAGAAGAAATTGAATGATGTATATAATAGTGGCCCGAACCTGTTATACAGATAAGTATATTATCCCTGAATTTTCAACTGTACTATAAAGATAGTTACTGCTGAAAATGTTTACAGTCCACGTTGACACTATCTGGATAATGCTGGAGAGGACTGTGGGCATTCTACCTAATTCTGTGGATGGTTGGCAATATATGGCCACTATTCTTACAGCTATCCATAGTTGTATGGATAGGGACTGAATATTTCTGCCCTCTGAAGAGTTGAGTTGTCACTGCTCTGCACATATATTCAGCACTGCTCACTATCCAGATAACCTGTATATACATGAAAGGGATTATTTTAGAATCCCTATTCACAATTTGCACAAGTAAATATGATCACTTACATGTGCACATCACATCCATGTGCAAATGGCCATTTTAGAAAGGGGCCGGTGTACACTGGGGTGACTGTACCACATCAAAACTGCACAGGGAAGCTGCACATACATCCCCTATTCCATATCGTCTCTCCGGGCCAGTCCAGGCAAGTGAGGGTTGTCAACCTTCTCTAGCAGCTGAGGACTGAAAAACTGAAGTTTTACTGAAATAGTATCTGGCTCCCTCTGCTGGCCGAACCTCAGTCTTTCAGTCCTCAGCAGCTGAAGACGATGTCTCTTGTCTGGCTCCCGGAGATTCGTTCCATTTTAGATTTAGCCTTTTGTTTTTTTTGTGTGGATTGGCTTTATTGACTGTAGGGGTGTGGGTTCTAGCAGGGCTCTCCCCTTCAGCTACGATCTTCGCCTACTACCAGCTTGAGAAATTTGGAGCGCTAGAGGCAGAGCCTGCCTCGACCCTTAGCTCCAGGCCCAAAGAGGGGAGCGGGGTGTGGCTCTGGGAGCCCCAGAGACCATCTCTAAGCCTCCGGGGTCGCAAGCACGCCGCCGCTAGCAGCGGGGGGTCTGCTGCTTTGCTGAGACATCGCCGCGATCGGCGGCTCCCGCTCCGGCTCAGGTCAGTTTTGTTTTTTTGTTTCGTTAGTTTTTGCCTGTTGGCACATTTTGGCGCGCTCAGCGCTGGACAGTTTTCGTCGGTTTTCGCCGGGGTTTTTCCTCGCTGCGGTTTCTTCGAGCGGTTTGCTTTCAATTCGTTACTTTAATTTGACGCGCGTTTTTGCGCTGGCATGAATCCTCTGTTGGAGACACACGAGACCCTGGGAGGTCTTTCCTCGGCCTCAGAAATGGCGGGAACGGCAGCCATGTTAGCAACATCTGCTCCCTTGCCGTCTGCTCACAAAAGCTCCTCTAAGAGGAAGGCAAAGGCTAAGAAGCCGGTTCAGGTGGAGGAAGCTCCTTCACTACCAGTGCCTACAGAGCAGGAGTCTTTGGAGAGTACTTTTTCAGCGGCCTTTATTTTGGCTATGCACAAGGCCTATTGTTTAAAATGCAACAGGCTAGGGTTCAGGACACGGCCCCTCTTCCCTCCCAGGGCCTGGATTCCGCAACATCTCTTTTGGACCCGGGGGAAGGTACCTCCAGCACTGTCCAGGGCTCTCAGGGGGTTTCCGATGGCTTCGGTTTACCCGGCCCAGATATTTCCAGCGGGGAAGAAGGGGAGACTTTGCTGGACCCTGGTTTAGAGCAGTGGGCTGATCTTGAGGAGGGGGAGTTGGGGGTCAATGACGATCCTAGTCTCTTCAGAGTATTTCAGAAGGAGGAATTGGGCGCTCTGATATCCCAGACGCTGACAACTTTGAATATTGTGGTGTCTCTGGCTCAGGATCAGCCTTTGGAGGATCCTCTGCTCCAAGGCTTCAAATCGGAACAGAAGTGTTTCCTGGTGCACCGCGTTATGAAGCAGATGGTGGAATCCAAATGGGAATGCCCCAAAGCAACGCTGCGGGGGGCTCGGGCTATCGCCCGCTTGTACCCGTTGCCGCAGGAGGAGCTAGAGTTGCTGAGATTGCCTAAGGTGGATGCCTTAGTGTCGGCGGTGACCAAGAAAACCACCATTCCCGTGGAGGGCGGAGTGGCCCTCAAAGACGTGCAGGATAGGAAGCTCAAAGCTCTGCTTAAGCAGACTTTTGAGACTTGCGCCCTGTCGCTCCGAGCGGCTTTCTGTGGGGCATACGTGTCTAGGGCCTCTATTAGATGGATTCAGGGGGCACACAATAACGGCGGCGAGGAGGACGGGGCGAAACTGGAATCGGCGGCATCCTATCTAGCTGATACTTTTTATGACCTTGTTAGAATTTCCGCCAAGTCTATGGCAGCAGTGATTGCGGCCCGGAGATTCCTCTGGTTGCGCAATTGGTCAGCATATGTTTCGTCTAAGACGCGTCTCACTAAGCTGCCTTACAAGGGCTCGTTGCTTTTTGGAGCGGCTTTGGATAAGATTGTAAAGGATTTGGGCGACTCCAAAGGGGGTCGCCTGCCAGAGGACCGGCCTAAGGGACAACGACCGTCTGGAGGCCACCGACTGGCAGGGCGGGAATCTCGCAGGTTTCGGGGCTCTCGTTTTGTTCCCTATCAGAGAGGGCGCTCGGTGGCACGAGGTCAGTCCTTTCGTGGGGCTCGAGGGTTCGGCAGGGGTTATTTCCAAACCCAGCAGAATCCCAGCAAAAAGCCCCAATGAAGTGAGGTTGGCCCAGGCGGAAGTCCCGGTAGGGGGACGGCTGCAGCGGTTCCTTTCTGTCTGGGCCACCATAACCACGGATCTCTGGGTGCTCGAAGTTATATGCGATGGTTATGCCCTCGAGTTTGCACGTCCTTTGCAGGACGCTTTCGTGGCGTCTCCTTGTGGTTCTGCAGAAAAGGCAGCGGCGGTGTCCGTGACCCTTCAGCGCTTGCTGCGCCTTCAAGCTGTGGTGCCGGTTCCACGCGACCAGTTAGGGTCCGGTCGGTACTCCATTTATTTCGTGGTTCCCAAAAAGGAGGGGTCATTTCGTCCTATTTTGGATCTCAAGCACGTGAACCGCTGTTTGCGTATTCCGCACTTTTGCATGGAGACTCTCTGGTCCGTGATTTGCTCCGTGCAGCCCACGGAGGTTCTCACTTCATCGACCTGACCGAGGCCTACCTCCATATTCCGGTGCGGCCAGAGCACCAGAAATTTCTACGTTTTGTGGTGCCCATGGGTCACTTTCAGTTCCAGGCGTTGCCGTTTGGGCTGGCCACGGCGCCATGCACCTTCACGAAGGTGATGGTGGTGGTAGCGGCGGCATTGAGACGCGAGGAGGTGCAGGTGCACCCGTATCTCGACAATTGGTTAATTCGGGTGCCGTCGGTGGCGGATTCCGTGGTGGCCACGGCTTGGGTGGTAGCTCTGCTCGAGCAGTTGGGCTGGGTAATCAATCAGTCCAAGAGCCATTTACAGCCGACTCAGCAGCTTCTGTACCTGGGGGCGTTGTTCGACACGAGCATCGGAGCAGTATCCTTGCCCGAGCCCCGGATAGCAAAGCTTATGGGGCAAGTGAGGGCGTTTTTACGCCTACGGGTGCCGACGGCTTGGCGTTACTTGCAGCTGCTGGGTTCCATGGCGGCCACCTTGGAGCTGGTGCCCTGGGCGCGGGCGCATATGCGTCCGTTGCAGCACGCGTTGCTATCGAGGTGGTCTCCTCAGAATCACTCTCTCGCAGATTGCCACGCGCTCCGTCCATGAGCAACAGCCTGCTTTGGTGGTTGGATCCCACTCATCTCCGAGCGGGCATGCCCTTGCAGTCCCCGACTTGGTTACTCCTCACGACCGATGCGAGTCTCTCCGGCTGGGGGGCTCACTGCCAGTCTCACATAGCTCAAGGGGTTTGGACGTCGGAAGAGTCGACTTGGTCCATAAACCTGCTAGAGCTTCGAGCGGTGCGGTTAGCGCTGCAAGAGTTTCGCCTACTGGTCGAGGGCAAGGCGGTGAGGGTGTTCTCCGACAACTCCGTGACGGTGTCTTACATCAAAAAACAGGGCGGTACCGGCAGCGCGGCTCTCTTAGAGGAGAGTCAGCGGTTGATGAGCTGGGCGGAGACCCACCTGGTAGCTCTTTCGGCGGCTCATGTGGCGGGCCGAGACAATATGCAGGCGGATTATCTCAGCAGGCATGTAGTGGATCCCGGGGAGTGGGAGTTGAACGCAGCCATGTTCCACGACCTTCTCCTCCGTTGGGGGCAGCTGGCGATGGATCTCATGGCCACCTACGACAATGCCAAGGCCAGTCGGTTCTTCAGCAGGAGGAGGGAACGGATGTCCGAGGGTCTGGACGCCTTGGCGCAGCCATGGCCGTCCGTAGGACTGCTCTGTGTTCCCTCCGTGGCCTTTAATCGGCAGGGTCGTTCGGCGGATAGAGAGCCACGGCGGCCGGGTATTGCTGGTGGCCCCGGATTGGCCACGGTGCCCGTGGTACGCGGATTTGGTCCGTCTGCTGGTGGACCGCCCTTGGCGGCTTCCGGCACGGGCGAATCTCTTGTCTCAGGGGCCCCTGCTAATGCTGGACGTGGAGCGCTTCTCTCTTATGGCTTGGCTCTTGAGCGGGAAAGGTTGAGACGTAGAGGTTATTCGTCGTCGGTCATCGACACTCTACTCCGGGCCCGCCGCTTGTCTACGTCCCTAGCGTACGTGCGCGTCTGGCGGGTATTTGAACGCTGGTGTGGAGAGAGAGGGCAGCGGCCGGGCTGCGCTCTGGTGCCGGAGGTTTTGTCTTTCCTTCAAAGCAGGCTAGAGAAGGGCTTGGTGCTCGCTACCCTCAGGGTGCAGGTCGCCGCGTTGACGTGTTTTCAGGGTCGGATTAAGGGAGTGCTCCTCTCTCGACATCCCGATATCTTGCGGTTCCTGCGAGCAGTCCAAAACTTGCGTCCTCCGGTTCGCTCCATCGTTCCCGCTTGGGATCTTAATTTGGTGTTGGAGGCTCTGGCGCGGCCTCCCTTCGAACCGGCCAGAGAAGTGTCATTCAAAGAACTCTCCTGGAAGACTGCGTTCTTGGTGGCCCTATGTTCGGCTAGGCGTGTGTTGGATCTTCAAGCGCTTTCGTGCAGGGAGCCTTTCTTGCACTTCACGCGAGAGAAGGTGATGTTGCGTCCCGTGCCTTCGTTTCTCCCAAAGGTGGTTTCCAGTTTTCATGTGAATCAGTCTATTTCCTTACCGACTTTTCCGGATTGTCAGGGATCGCCCATCGATTCGGTCCTCCGGAAGTTGGATTTGGGTAGAGTTCTTAAGCGGTATCTTCGTCGGACACAACCTTTTCGCAGAACGGACTGGCTGTTCATTTTGTTTGGAGGGCCTAAAAAGGGGGAAGCTGCCTCGAAGGCCTCCATAGCGCGTTGGGTTAAATGTGCTGTAGCTGCGACTTATCAGGCGAGCGGAGAGTTGCCGCCGGAGCTGTTCAGAGCTCATTCGACTCGTAGCCAGGCGACGTTCTGGGCTGAGCTGGCTCTAATTCCACCGGTGGACATATGTAGGGCGGCGACTTGGTCGTCATCGGTTGGACGTGCAGGCCGCAGGGGATGCTAATGTAGGTGCGGCTGCCGTCATTGCGGGTCTCGCCGGTCCCTCCCAGGGATAGTTACTGCTTTGGTACTTCCCTCACTTGCCTGGACTGGCCCGGAGAGACGATATGGAAGAAGAAATTAGACCTTACCTGCTAATTGTCTTTCCTTGAGTTCTCTCCGGGCCAGTCCAGGCCCCTCCCGGTGACTTGGGCGAGGCTTCACAGGGCTCCACGTTTTTAGCGAGTGGTGCGGGGGTTTCCGAAGAGTCCATATTAGATCTCCCGTGTTTTTGCCAAGGCTTGCTATGGTCTGTGGGGCTCCCGCGGATTTTTGCGGGGCTACTTCCCGGATTCTTTTCCGTGTTGCGAATAGTATGCGCATCTTTCCAGGCGTATTTCAAAAAAAAAAAAAAGATCAGAAACCAAAAAAGCCAAACCACAATCATGAATTGCATAGCATCCCAATTTCGTCTGTTGCTTGGCAGGCGTTAGGGGAGGAGCCCTTGCTGGGTTCTCTTTTTTTTCTTTTTTTTTTTTTTTTTTTTTTTTTAGTTCTCGTTCTGCTGCTTTGTAAGTTTCGACTGAGGTTCGGCCAGCAGAGGGAGCCAGATACTATTTCAGTAAAACTTCAGTTTTTCAGTCCTCAGCTGCTAGAGAAGGTTGACAACCCTCACTTGCCTGGACTGGCCCGGAGAGAACTCAAGGAAAGACAATTAGCAGGTAAGGTCTAATTTCTTCTTATACCTAGAGGAGTAGACGTACAAGTTTAAAAACGGGCACATCTAGAGTTATACCTACTCCACAGCATGAGTGGCTGTGCAAAAAAGTGTTCATTTCGGCCAACTCTTTATAGAAGGGTTTAAGGGGGATCTCCTCTTATTCCTGCAATGATTGTTTCCCCATAAAAATTGAAATGGTGTAAAAATAGACACCTTGGAAAGTGATTCAGAGTGGCTGCATGTTTGTTTGCAGAATGACAGATGCAAGTTTAAATTCCAATAATTATACGTGTGTTGTGAAATGCTGGCACTTAGACATGTAAGTTGACAGGTTCCCACTGTTGAGTTTTGCCACATGTATGTTTCTGACATGGCTCCTCCCACTGCATGTAGATAGCGTATCTTCTGTCTGGACCCCTTAACAGTGACTTCCATCTTTAGGGGTGAAGATATGTTGATTTTAAATTGCACTTAAATGTGCGCATCCTTTCTTCTAACTTTGGATATTTTTTCTTCAGCATCACTAGCGTCACCTAAACTGTCTTTCTAAACTGTGCCTTAAAATATGTAAATGCTGTGGTTGTCATTTTAAAAAATGCTGTGTGTGGCACTGTTCCTTCTAAGCTGTGTGCGTATGCGCGCGCACACACCTCGCCGAGCGAGTGCACATACTTTACAACAGAGCGCACAAAAATTACTGTTCTGATTCTGATAGAAAACAACACAGACGTCTTAATTTAAAAGTTGTGATTGTAATTGCTAGAAATTTTCCGCTTCATTTAGTAATCGTCTATTTTCATTTAATTTGATTAAAATCAATGTGGTGTACATACTGTATTCTGACGTGTAGTCAAATTTTAAAGTATATAACTCCAAGTGTCATTATCTGGCGCACAAAAATTTAACCTTCCTTCAAAAGCTGCACAGCTAATATTTTATGCGCACACAGCCTACAGAAAATTAGAGGGAACATTAGTGTGTGGCATTTGAATAGTGACCTGTAAATTTCTAAACTACGGTAATGTCCAAGTTTTCACAAACATAGGCTAGCTCATAAACATATAGCTATATCTACTACTGCTATTAAATGCCTTATATAGCACTACAGTGTGTACACAGTGCTTTATCGGCACAAGGAAGAGATGGTCCTTCTCCATGAACAAGCAGGAAATAAGTCCTCACATATGGGTGATGTTGCTGACGGAGCTGCCACGGAATGCTCCCCATCTTCTAAAGGAAGCTTTTAAGAGGTATTTCACACATGCACACCTGCCTTCTCTACCTGTCACGGCACCATATTCTCCAGTCTTTTTTTCCAGGAGCCCCTAGGACATGTTCCTGCAGTCCAGAAAAAAGTTTGAATTGCTTGACTTTGTGGCTGAGCTTTCACTCGTTTTTTCACCTGGCTGTCTGTTAGCCTTTTTCTTACCCTTTGAATGTTATATTTTTTTCTGTAGCTTTTTGCTCCTTGGCATGGTGTGGTGGTTGGGTTTTTTTTTTCTTTCCTCCCCTCCCCCCATGGGGACCTTTTCCCACCCACGGCTGTTTTTTCAAATTGATTTTGCCAAGGTGGTATTTTTCGACATGTTTAAGCCAGTTAGTAGCTTTAAAAAATGCACCAAATGTGACAAGACCATTTCTGCCACTGACCGCCATAATCTGTGCTCGCAATACCTTGTACCCAATTATAAATAGAGCTCACAGGACACTGGCCTGCAGATGACGTGTTGAGGGCTGAAGGGTTGGGAAAAGCAGAAAGAATCCCTCTTTTGCTCATCTGATTCAGCATCCTCAGCCCCTCCCCCCTCGTCCATGCCTGAGATGGCCAAGGGAAAAGAGCAGAGGGCTCAGTCAGAGCCAGAGAGTTAGAGCGGAGAGGGGTGACCCTCTGCAGAGACCTCATCTACGTCAAAAGGGGAGTACAAGGAGAATATCTGTATGCAAAGCCATCAAAGCCCCTCTCGGCACGAGACAGGCAGTGATGGCTGGGAAAGGCCAACCATGTTTCCCTGGCAGGAGGACCCAACCTGGGTGGCAGAGTCCATTCTCGGTGCCCAGGAGGGCAGTCAGAGGTCTCCCGATGCTCCAATCATTGTGGAGTCACCACCCGAGGGGTCACCGGTGATGGCTGCGGCATCGACATCCTCATCAATAGTAATTCTGGAGGAATGCCTACAAGCCTCAGAAGCTCACTTGGTGGCTGTGGAAACCCTGCAGAATGCAGGCTTCATGGCACAGAGTGCATTATCACCGCATTCATTCCAGCCTATCCTGGAGACCCATGCCTTGCCCGTCACGGCTGAGAAATCTGTTGGGAGATTGGTATTGACACCAGTTGCTGGAGTCATGGCTCGACTCCCTGTACTGGGTCCAAAAAACCCCCCCAGGGTTTAAGAAGCCTCATTTACTCCACAATTTCATTGTGGTAGAGTCTGCCTTGAAGCATGCAGAGAGTGCCAAAACGCACTCCTCTGTATCACCCATGCAGGAGGCAAGGACACTGGTCTCCTTCGGGAGGAGGTTTTTCCAGGGTTCCATGCTGATTCTGGCCTACCAAACATACATGGCCATGTTTCTCAAGGATGTCATGCGGGACATTGAGGACTTTGCCTCCCTTGTTCCCAAGGACCGCTGTGAGTCTTCTTGAGGCCTTGTAGCTCACGGCAAGGATTGCTTAAAGTTTATGGTCCAGTGCGCCAATGACACCTTTGAATCCTTTGGTAGGGTGATGGCCATGGGTATCGGCGTGCGGTGAATGGGCCTGATTACAGTCCTCTGACCTGACCTGGAACAGTGGGTCCAGACAAGATGGTCACCCCAACAGGGGACACTGACAATCTCTTCAGCAAGCCTGTGGAGGAAAAGGCCGACGAGCTGGAGAAGGAACAGGTGATCCACGCCAGACTAGAAAGACTGCGGACCCTGCACGAAAGAAACAATAAACCAAAAAAGCTTTTCTTCTATGCCCACTGTGGTACTTTCCGTCCTAACTGCAGATGCAGCCTAAGGCCCAAACTCCCTGCTCACAACGGAGAGAACCCCAAAGGCACAACCTGCCTCCCGGCCCAAGCTGGGTGCGAGTTTTTGATGGGGTCTTCAGGAGAATAGCCAACTGACTATCGTCTGCCGAAGTCCCGTCGCAGGAGGGGGAGGCAGCTCATCATTTTGCCCATCAGTGGCCTCTTGTCACCTCAGACACCTGGATGTTACAGATCGTCCAAAGTGGCTATCTGTTGCATTTCACTCAGATGCTGCCCCCTTACAATCCTGGAGGAGTACCCCATGGACCTTGTGAAGACTGAGGTTGTGGCCCTGCTGGCTGACCCCGCCATCAAGCCGGTTCGCCTAGACCAGATCGGGCAGGGCTTTTACTTTAGATACTTTCTGGTCCCTAAAAAAGCCAGCGGTTTCCACCCCATTCTGGATCTGCAAAACTTCAACTGGTTCATTAGGGCCCTTCTCATTACCACTCAGACAAGAGATTTTCTGCCGGCGGTCCACCTGCAGCATCTCATAGAGGGTGGTGGGCACGTTGCATTGCCATACCATGGCCCATGGGCTTCTGAGAGCCCTCGGAGACACAGCAGCCACAATGCATGTCACCCCTCGGGCTTTCCTCTGCATGCAACAGGCTCAATGGACCTTGAACACAGTGGCAGCAAGCCTCAGGCTGCCTACAGGACAGAGTGGTGGTCACTGTGCCACTCACATAGTCCCTGAAGTGGTGGCTCATGCCATGAAACTTGCGTCGGGGCCTCCCATTCTAGCTGGCAGCACATTGCATGCTGTTTACAACTGATGCCTCCAAGCTTTGCTGGGGCACACACTTGGGCAGTCTCCGCACCCAGGGCCTGTGGTCCAAGAGCAAGAGCCTCCATCAGATCAAGTTCCTCTAGCTCCGGGCCATTGAAAATGCTCTCCATGCCTTTCAGGCACACTTGGTGAATCAGGTGGTCCTGATCCAGACTGAGAACCAGGTGGCCATGTTCTATGTGAACAAGCTTGGGGGAGCACGGGCTCATACCTCTTGTATTGAGAGGCAGTTTGCCTGCTCCATGGCATGGATCTTGGGGCAATGTATTTGCCTAGCAAGAGCAATGGCTTAATGGATCACCTCAGTTGGGTTCTTCAGCCACACGAGTGGTCCCTCAAGAGGGAGGTGATGGACAAGATCTTTTTCCGATAGTTGGACACTCCAGATGTGGACCTTTTCACTATGGCACAGTATGTCCAGGTAGCTCTGTTCTGCTCCCGGAAGTCAGCCAGCAATCACCTGACATTGGATGCCTTCCTTGTCCAGTGGGGGAAAGGCCTTCTCTATGCCTAAACCCCCCCCCCCCCATGCCACTCATCGCAAAGATGCTTATGAAGCTCCAAGCCAAGAGGGGATGCATGATTCTCATTGCTTCTTACTGGCCTCAACTGTGGTTCCCACTACTGCTGCAGCTCTCACAGAAGGAACCTCTTTGCCTGAACTCGGACCCAGACCTCATCTCGCAAGAGTGACTCCTTGTTGCATCCCAACATCCATTCCCTGTCACTCACTGCATGAATGAGTGGATAGCTCTTGAGCTCGCCCTTCCCAAGGGCATCATTGAGATACTGCTAGTGTCCTGCAGGGAGTTGACTCATAAAACCTATGCGTTCAAATGGTGATGGTTTGCCGTCTCTGCTGGTTGGGTGCTGGACCCCTTTGTCTGCCCCATGGACCAGCTGTTGGAGTACCTCTTGCACCGCTCAAATTCTGGGCTCAAGTCCAACTCTGTGCAGGTTCACATCAACGTGATAAGTGTTCCATCAGAGCTGCAAGGGTAAGTGCGTATCGACGCGGTCTATGCTTCTTTCGAAGCCTTCGGTTAAGCCCCCTATGGTCGCTTGGGATCTGAATGTGATCCTTGGCCAGCTCATGCAGGCTTATTTTGAGCTGCTGTATGCATGTCCACTGAAGTTCTTGATCTGAAAGGTCCTCTTTCTGGTGGCCGTCATGTCTGCCCAGCATGAGTGAGCTCCAGGCTCTGGTCGCACACCCTCCATACACCAGGTTCCACCATAACCAGCTGGTGATCTGTACGCACCCACGTTTTCTGCTGCAGGTGATCTCTGCTTTTCACCTCAACCAGTCCATTGTCGTTTCAACATTCTTTACCTGGATTCATGCCAGTTGTGGTGAGGCAGTGTTGCACATCCTTGATTACAAGCATGTGTTGGTCTTCTACCTGGAGCTCACGAAGGTGCACTGTTACTCCTCTCAGTTGTTTGTCTCCTTCGACCCCAATAGGCTGAGTGTCTCTTTTCAAAACGTATGCTATCCCTCTGGCTTGTTGATTGCATTACTCATGAGTATTCCTTGGCTGGTCTGAGCCTTGAGGGTCATATTGTGGCTCACAATGTCTGTGCAGTGGCTACATCAGCAGCCAACCTCCTTTCTGTTTCCGCAGAGGAGATCTGCAGGGCTGCGACATGGTCTTCAGTTCATAACTTTTGTAGCCCATTACTGTCTGAATGGGGATTCACGATGGGACAGCAACTTTGGTCAGGCTGTACTCTGGCATCTCTCTGGGTCTTAAGGGTCAACACCTGTCCACTGGCCTTTCTGTCCATCCAGGCTAGCTGCTCAAAATTCCCTTGGTCGATGTCGACTGTAAATACTGCATCAGATGAGTCCCTCAACAAGACTGTCTCTCTGGTTTTCCTGGCTTCTTCAGTTCTCAATGCCCGATTGGACTATTCTTTCTCCTCTGGTTCCGGTAGCCTGGAGCTTTAGAGTCCTATACATGAGGACTTATTTTCTGCTTGTTCAGAGAAAGCGTGCTTACTCGCCTGTAGTAGGTGTTCTCCGTGAATAGCAGGAATAAGTCCTCACAACCCTCCCACTTCCCCAAGGAGTTGTCTTTTTGGCTCCTGCTATGTGATCATACTGGAGAATATGGGGCCCCGGTGGGAGGGGAAGGAAGGCAAGGTATATCTCCCAAAAGCTTCCTTTTGGAAGCTAGGGAGCGATCTGTGTGTGTGGCTCCATTGGTAACCACCCATATGTGAGGACTTATTCCTGCTATTCACGGAGAACACCTGCTACAGGTGAATAACCATGCTTTTTTCTATTGATCTTACAATTTAGTAGACATATGGACACTGTTTTCTAAAAATCTGTGGTACAAACGAGGGTGACACAGGATATAAGTAACATTGGCAATCCATTTTTTTCGCGGAAATATTTTTGCTTATTTACAGTAATATACATAAAGAATAATTTTTCCAAAAAAACATAACGGGATAGACTAGTACAATATACTTTACATCCAGGAAGCCAACAAACCTACAATAAACAAATAGTAAATAAAAAGAAAAATCAGATATGGAAGCGAAAGTGTAAAAGAAAAAAACAAAACATAATCACGCTGAAGCTAAGGCCGTCTACCAAATGAAACAAAACTTCAGAGAGAAAGTTCAATCCTCTATGTCTGAACGTTGTGCATCTCTTAGCAGCATAACAACAGCTTTCAACTTATCAGGTTCAAAAAAAAGATAATCATTTGATGGAAACTTAATTTTACATTTACAAGAATAATTTAAAGAAAATCTGGCACTGAGAGCAAGGACCTGAGATCCGATGAGGAACATTTTGCCTCTCTTCAGGAGCACTCCTTGGTATTAGCGTTTTAATAACGAAATACTGGATTCGGTGAGCAACTTGCAGGGTCTGACTGTGGATGCGGCTCAACATTGTCTGAAGATCCTCTCAGCTGTTCAGAAAACATGTCATCTACTAGGGCAGTCTAAAATGGACTTATTTTGGCTCTTGGTCCCGTAAGGACCTCTATTCAATCAGTTATTCGACCTAAGATTCTGAATTCTGATAGGCAGGACTTGGCTTCAGCTACTCATTCTATGGTAATCGGAGATGAAGTGGTTATCAATGATTTTGCTGCGGAGAGAATTTTGCATGCATTTTCATGACTTGAAAAACTGGTGTTCACAAGTACTTCATGTTGGACTTCTAATTTAGTTAAGTTTGAATCTCATTTAACTGAGTGTGAAAACAAGATATAAGTGATTTATCAGGACTCGGCAAAACTTTCTGAAGGTCTAAAACATATATCTATTCTGTTTCTACCCAAGCTTTGAAATTGTCTTTGGCCAATACCCGTAAACTGGAGAACATAGAGAACACTCAGCGTAGGAGGAATATTCGTTTAGTAGATTTTCTTATATTAGAAAATGTTTCTCCTGTGAACATGTTTAAAAGTTATTTGTGTGAGGTTCTGCAAATTCCTGAAGCTTTGCTACCGCCTTTATTCCCGGCATTTAATTTGCTGTTCAAGACAATTCTGCCTAAGTTCCTGTTTCCAACATCATATCATATCTCCACTTGAACTACATAAGGCATCTAATGATTTTTCTTCACATGATGTATCTGCCCATTTACTTCCAGAATCATTAACAATGGCTACTCTTCTTGTTGCGATGGTACTTGAGTCTGATAAAGACTGGTTGTTAAAGATGTTTTATTCCCTCTTGTCCATAAAATGTTTCTTGGTACCACCATAAGAATGTATCTGGATGTATCATATCCTACCCAGATTCGGCGGTGTCAATTTTTTAGCTTGGCAATCCGTTTTTTTTTTTAAAGCATAAAATGCAACTTTTCTGTAAACATTTTTGAAATTTGTATAATTAGGGCCTCGTTTACTGACATGCATGAAATGCGTTAATGAGCGTTAATACGAGTTATGCACTTGGAACAAGCATTGACCAATTTTGTTTAGGATTTAGGAGTCGGGGCAAAGTCTTAGGAGAAAGGGGCTGAGCCCCTGCCCTCCTCCCTGGTTGTGTCTATTCTCTACTGAAGTTGAGGTGGTCTACCACAGCTCTTTTACGACCTGATTTACTAAGGCAGCTTTCCCATTCCATGCCCAGAGAGAAAAAGACTTAAGTCAGGTCCCTAATGCACCCCTGCAGACCACTGGCAAAAATACATAGCCAACAGCCACCTTGTTACCCTGTAATCACCCAGGTCTTGTGTGTTTTCCCCTTCCCACCCTCTTTTCAATAATCTCCCTCCTCCCTTAAAATTGGCTAGCCCCCAGCCCCTACTTCTGCAAGCCAGTCAGCTCCCCCAACCCCTACAAGCCAGTGGGTTCCCCCAGCTCCTATCCATGCCCCTACACCTGCAAGCAAATCAGTTTTCCTCCCAACTAACCATTCAGCACCTTATCCTTTATCCCCGCCCTCTCCCTTCAGGCCCTGCAGACTAATCAACCTCTCCCCCAGCAAGCCAATTATCTCCCCCCCCCCCACTACCCTGCACCATTGATCATCAGCTTGATGTCTGGCTACTTTCAAAGCACGAAGTTCCTTATCTCTGCATCATGCAGCTCAAATTCGCACACAATCGGGCAATACAGAGAGAACTTCTTGCTCTGATGGCAGACAAACATTCTCATTGCATTGTGCAGCTCTTTGTTAATCTGAGCTGTGCGGTGCAAGAACGGTTATGCTGGTCTTGGGTTTTCAAGTCTCGTGAGACCAGTGGCAGAATTCTGCACTATGCGATTCAGACTCGCACACAGCCGCACAGTTTAAAAAAAAAAAAAAAGCCTCTTGCTCTGGCAGCAGCAATGCAGCATAGCAAACCGAAAAAATAAAGGGAGCGATAAAGTGCCAGGTACAAATTTTTAGTTGCCATGTGACTTGGCACCTGGGCTTTGAGGGTAATTATAGAAAAGCTTTTCTGTGTATATATGCCAGTATATGCATATAAAATGCTGCCTATAAAATTACCTCACACATAAAAGTACATACATTGACCAGCACAATTTTTCCATGACTCGGGTATAGGCGTGTGCAGGGGCAGAATTTTGTGTCCTTTTTTTCTTTATAGGAACATAGAAACATGACTGTAGTAGTTGGCATAGAAGGGCAGACTAGATAGGCTGTATGGTTCTTATCTGCCATCATGTTTGCATGTTTGATGAATGGTGTATTTGATAAAATGTGCGCACACATTTGCATCTGTTCCTGAGTCGCTGTAAATATCTGTGTCTTAGTTTTTGCTGTGATTTCTGCTGGTTGGTGTGTAGGTTCCTGTTAAATAATGTGCATTAAATCGCATTAACACACATTAGTAAATAAGACCCTTAATTAGAAGATCATTTGTTTTTATATGCAGATGATGATGGTGTATGGTTTCCTGGTTGAACCAAGGCTTCTAATGCAACACAAAAATGGAGAAATGGTTCCGACAGAGCTGGCTATTGACCTAAAGGAGAGACAGCCTGGATTACTTGTGGCTTCCATGGTGGCTCTGTTTGAAAACAGTAAAATTGGGCTTCAGGAGGCCGACCTGTACTTGAAGGTTTTATTTTTTTTAAATCTAAACTACTTTGTCTTCACAGTTTAAGACAGAGTTCTTTTCTTTCCTTGATTTTTTTTTTTTTTCTTTTACCTTATTAATTCCAGAAGCTGGCAAAAGGTTCTCTTTCATAAGGGCCTGTGTAGGCATCTGCATTATTTTATTGTGTATATGAAATATAAAAACTACAAGAGCACAGATATTGGAAGAAAGGCCAGCTGAGTTGCAGAAATCTCTTAGTACAATATTCAGACCCAGAGGTCACTGTAGGTTTTTAAACATTGGCCGCAGCTTTAAAAAACAACATATATTCAGCGCCACTACCTAACAGTAATTTATATGGCTATCCAGTTTATTTTTTCGTGACAGTGTAGAAGTTTTGGTGACCAAAGTCTGTCATTGCATGCAGATAGAAGTTGGTTCTTTTCCTAATTAACAGTTAAATCTTTTCATTGAGTTGACTTTTAAATATTGTCCCTGTTTTTGGTTGAAGAAAGATTATAAGAACATAAGATATGCCATACTGGATCAGACCAAGATCTATCAGTCAGACCAAGGAACCATCAAGCCCGGTATCCTGTTTTAACAGGGGCCAATCAAGGTCAGAACTACCTCTCGGGTTTGCAAAAGGTACCCAGATTCCATGCTGCTTGTCCAGTAAGTAAGCAGTGGATTTCCCCAGTCCTATAATGGTTTATGGACTTTTCCTCCAGAAACTTTTCTTAAATCCAACTACATTTAACAGCTTTTAACTACATTCTCTGGTAACAAATTCCAGAGTTTGATTATGTGTTGAGTGAAAAAAATATTTTCTCTGATTAGTTTAAATGTGCTACATTGTAGCTTCACCACGTGCCCGCTAGCCTGTCAACCTTTTGAAGGGGTAAACAACTGATCTACATTTTACTGTTCCACTCATAGACCTTTTATCATATCTCCCCTCAGCTGTCTCTTTTCCACGTTGAAGAGCCTTAACATAAGAATATAAGATATGCCATACTGGATCAGACCAAGGTCCATTAAGCCCAGTATTCTGTTTCCAACAGTGGCCAATCTAGGTCATATGTACCTAGCAGTTTTCCTCAAGGGACACAGGTTCCACAATGCTTATATTGGTTCAAGTATTGATATCCTGGGTCCCTTCTTAATAATGATTTATGGACCTTTCCTCCAGGAACTTGTCCAAACCTTTTTTAAACCAAGCTACACTAACAGCCTTTACTACGTCCTCCGGTAACAAATTCCAGAGTTTGATTACACGTTGAGTGAAAAAATATTTTCTTTTATTAGTCTTAAATAGTTTACCCTGTAGCTTCATTGCATGTCCCCTAGTCTTTCTATATTCTGATAAGGTAAACAATTGATCTACGTTTACCCATTCCACTCCGTTCATTAATTTATAGACTTCTATCATATCTCCTCTCAGCCGTCTCTTTTCCAGGTTAAAGAGCCCTAACCTTTTTAGCCTTTCTTCATAGGAGTATCCTTCCATCCCCTCTTTTCTAAAATCGCTATATCCTTTTTAAGATACGGTGACCAGAATTGCACACAATATTCAAGGTGCGGTCTCACCATGGAACGATATAGAGGCATTATAATATCTTTTGTTTTATTTTCCATTCCTTTCGTTATCATACCTAGCATTCTATTTGCTCTCTTGGCCGCCGCTGCACACTGGGCCGAGGGTTTTAACATAGTATCCACAATGACGCCTAAATCTTTTTCCTGGGTGGTGGTTCCTAATGTGGAACCTTGCATCGTGTAACCATAGTTTGGGTGGTTCTTCCCTAGATAACCTTGCACTTGTCCGCATTAAATTTCATCTGCCATTTTGATGCCCAGTCTTCCAATTTATCAAGATCCTCTTGTAATTTTCCACAATCCTCTTGGGTTTTAACAACTTTAAATAGTTTTGTGTCATCTGCAAATTTGATAACCTCACTCGTTATTCCACTTTCCAGGTCATTTATGAATATGTCAAAAAGCAGCGGACCCAGCACAGATCCCTTTTAAGCCTTTCCTCATAAGGAAAGGCTTAAAAGGGATCTGTGCTGGGTCCGCTGCTTTTAAGCCTTTCCTCATAAGGATAGCCTTACTTCTCTGGGAATAAGCAGGAAGTCGGTCCTCACATATAGGTGACGTTGGCATTGACAGAGCTTGTGTAGTAAAAACTTCTTCTCAGCTTTCAAAGAAAACCTTTGGGAGATCCACCATGCATGTATGACTGCCTTCCTGCCCAAGGGTACCATCTTGCCTCAGTCTCCTTTTTTCCCCACAGAGCCCATCGAACGTTTGTCTGCACCCTGGAAAAGGTTGGTTGTTCTTTTCTTCTCTTGTGTTTTTTTTCCTTCTCCGGAACGCATACCAGTGCCTTCTCACCATCCCAGGTCTGCTGCCACCTCAACGCTGCATTTTCTTGGGTCTTCCTTCTTTTTTCTTTTTTTTTTTTTCATTTTCCCTTTGGGTTCTTTTTCCTCAGTGCATGGCAAACTTTGTGCCCTCCCTGGCTGGCACACTTTAAGTTTGATCTTGCATGCGCCGTCTTTCCAGCTATGTCCTCAACCAGTGGGTTCAAGCAGTGCGACCGCTACAGGCATGCTATGTCCCGCATGGGTCTGCACAGAGTCATCATGGTCTACCTCTGTGCAGACCATGATTACTCTTCCTGTAGGCTCTCTCAGCAAATGACAAGCAAGGGATAGAGGAACCGTGAGAAGCAGCTAGTGTCCATGTTCGGGAAGACCTCTGTTTTGGCCCCTGCATTGCGTGTGGAACTGGTGCCCTTGGTAGCCGCCATGATGGCTTCGGCCTTACGTGATGGCTGCGAGGGTATCTTTCGAAGTTATGGAACCATACCTCGAGCACCATTGGTCTCGAGACGATTCCATGCACTGTTCTCGGTCCCGTTCGGGGTGGAGCACTTCCCCAGCAATTGCCTCTGGGTCAGAGCGCAGGGGCTCCGGGAGCCTTGCAGCACCGGTGACCCAGCATGGTCCCAAAGCGCAGAAGGTTCTCGAGGTCTCCTCCAACTCTGAGTCGGACTGGGAGACTGACGAGTCCCCCAATTCCCATCTTTTCGGGATGTCCCTTTGGACCCTTTCTCTCTGAAGAACTGATGCAGTACCCCTTCCGAGGACCCCTTTCTTTGAGTTTTTCAGGGACATGGCAAAGGCCTTGGCCTTCACCATTGAGTCTGAGGAGGAGCCTCAGGCGGAGGACCTAGAAATCCTCCAGTGCAAGGCCCCACCGAAGGAGGCACCCACAGTGCCTGTTCCTGCCCCCTCCCCCCAATCCTGGAACGGCTTCTCTTCCGTATGCAGGAGACCTTGACCTAGGTGCCGATTATGAGCAGGTGGCCCGATGCCATGTTTCAAATCCGCAGGAGCCCTGGGTTCCAAAAGGCGCAGCTGCCTGATAACTCCATGGTGGTAGTGTCGGCCATGCGCAGGCTCAAAAGCCAGAAGACGCACACCTCACACATTCCCTTCTATCCATGCCACTGGCAGTACCTCCGGTTTGTCATTGGAGGATGCTATCAGTACAGGGTTCGGCCCTTCGGCTCCCTAGGGTGTTCATCAAATGCCTGTAGGTTGTTGTGCCCATCTGTGGCTGCAGGGGGTGCTAGTTTTTTCCCTACCTGGATGACTAGCTGGTCAGAGGTGGCACAGCCACCTAAGTGCAGCAGGTGGCACGCCGCACCATTCTCACTCTGGAGCACTTGGAGTTTGTCATCAACTACCCCAAGTCCCACCTGCAACCGATCCAAAGCCTGGAATTCATAGGGGCGTTGCTAGACACGGTCCAGGCAAGAGCCGTCCTCCCCCTCAAGGCCCAATGCCTAGTGGCTCTTACAAGGGAGATTTGAGGCTGGAACCTGGCCTCTGCCCTGCTCATGTTGCTCTTCCTGGGGCACATGGCTTTGACTGTGCACATCACAACCGATACCCATCTCCACATGCGTCCGGCCTAATGGGCCCTCTGTGGTCCCAGGCAACGGGGTGCCTGCAGGATAGAGTGATAATCACCCGTTCCCCCCTCAGTAGCCGCAGAACCTGCTGAGAGGGATGCCTTTTCAGGTCCTGACCCCTCAGAGGGTCCTCACCATGGATGCCTCCAAGTTGGGCAGTGATCTCCGCACTCGGAGCCTGTGGTCTGCCTCCAACAGATCAACTTCCTATAGCTCTGAGCTATGGCTTGTGCTCTGCAAGCTTTTCAGCAACATCTGCTGAACTAGTCCATTCTGATTCAGATGGACCACCAGGTGACGATATTCTATGTCAACAAGCAGGGGGGCACAGGGTTGTCCCTCCTGTGTTTGGAAGTGGTCAGTCTCTGCACTTTTGCCAGTGTACCTCCCCGGCCAGGACAATGGCCTTTAAGTCATGCTGACTGTCATTTGGCTTTCCTTCCACCTTTTTTTAAGCATGGAATATATCTGGTCTGGGTTTCCAAGTTTATATAATTAAATAACGCCCAGGCCAGATGTAAATTTTCTTTAACGTTTACAGTTGCTTCTTTTAGTTTTTTTCTTAACCATTTTCCTCATTTTATTCTAGTCTCCTTTTTGAAAAGTTAAATGCTAGGGCAGTCAATTTCCTTGCTACCCCTTAAATCAAATGTGATTGTTATGATTGTTGACAAGCGGCCCCATAATAGTTACCTCTCGGACTAGATCCTGCGTTCCACTGAGTAGGGCTAAAATAGCGTCCCCGCGTGTCTGTTTCTGAGCCAACTGCTCTATGAAGCAGTCATTTTACTTTATGTAGAAACTTTATCTCCCTAGCATGTCCTGATGTAACATTGACAGTCGATAACGGTAATTTAAATCTCCCATAATTACTGTGTTGTAAGCTTTGCTAGCTTCCCTAATTTCTGTTAGCATTTCATCATCTGTCGGTTCATTCTGTCCAGGTGGATGGTAGTATACCCCTATTGCCATTCCCTTCCCCAGTGTATTTTGTTTTCTGCAAAACCGTTATCCTGTTTGACTCAATTTCCTCTTTAACATATAGAGCCACCCCTCCACCAATGTGATCTACCCTGTCATTGCAATATAGTTTATAGCCTGGTATCAGTGTTCCACTGATTATCCTCCTTCCACCAGGTCTCTGCAATGCCAATTATATCTCGCCTTGCATTCATTGCTATATATTCTAACTTTCCCATCTTATTTTTAAACTCTAGAATTTGCATACAGGCATTTCAAAGTTGTTTGTTTTTTTACAAATATTATCAGTCTAGCTATTTGACAGGGTTAATTTGGACTTTGTTTGATTTTTACTTAAAGGCACCTGGGTTACTTTTATCTTTATTGGAACGTCTCTATTGGGGTGCCATGACTTTCCTGTTTTGCTAGTATCTTTCAAGGATACATCGTTCCGAACCATGTGCTCTTAGGTTACTGTCAGCTTTCTCCCATTATCTAGTTTAAAAGCTGCTCTATCTCCTTTTTAAAGGTTAATGCCAGTAGCCTGGTTCCACCTGGATTGAGCCAATCCTTTTGGAAAAGCCCATTCCCCATAATGTTGCCCTCTTCCTTGTACCATCGTCTCATCCACACATTGAGACTCTAGAGCTTGGTCTGCCTCTTGGGTCCTGTGTGTGGAACAGGAAGCATTTCTTTGAACATTATCCTGGAAGTTCTGGATTTCAACTTTCTACCTAAAAGCCTAAATTTTGGCTTCCAGAACCTACCTCCCCACATTTTCCTATGTCATTGGTACAACATGTACCAAGACAGCAGGCTCCTCCCCCAGCATTATCTAAAACCTTGTCTAGGTGGCACATGAGGTCTGCTACCTTCACATCAGACAGGCATGTTACAGGCAATCCTCAGTCTACCAGCCACCCAGCTATCTACATGTTTTAATGATGGAATCATCAACTATAATGGCTGTCCTAACCCTTCTCTCATGGGCACATGGCCCTGGAGACACATCCTCTGTATATGCCTAGAGGACAGGTCCTAGCTACAGGATCACTTCCTGCTGGACCAAAGTGATCTTTTTTCACATGGCCTTTCTCCTCTATACTAGCAGAGAGGCTGCTAGAATGGAGGTGGGATGTCATTACTACATCCCTGTAGGGTCTCATCTATATACCTCTCTGTCTTCAGCTCCTCCAAGAGTGCCACTCTAGCCTCCAGAGATCGGACTCATTCCCTGAGAGCAAAGAGTTCTTTGCACTTAGTGTACACATAAGACCTCTCACCAAATGGGAGAAAACCATACATGTAAAAGTGCAAAAGACTGGATAGCCCCCATCTCACTGCTGGACTGCTGTTTTGCATCTTAGATTTAAAGATTTCTTTTAGCTATTTAAAATTGTTATGTACAGTTGCTAGGAGAATAGGAATACTTGAACCAATATAATTCTACCTAATAAGTATAAAGGACTTCCCTCAAGGTGAACTGCAAGGACTCAATGTAATCCTAAGGCCTAATAACCTGCTGCTGATGAATTGGTTAAACCTGAAATGGAGTAAAATCACTCCTTTCCTCTTAACTGGTTTAGGAAGGATTATGCCTGGGGTGGGTGGGAGTTGGGGTGGTTGGGAGGGTTGACCTATTTGTGTCTGTGCTTCTAAGACCATCTCTGAATTTCCTGGGTGATTCACACTGCCCTTGGTTTGATAGAGGAAGCCTTTCAAGTTACCCCTTTGATCTGTCACTTGACTTTAACGCCTATTTAAAACAACTTCATAGTTCTCTTGCCTTCTAATTGTAAGGGCTCTTTGTAAAAGGTCTCTAGAAAACAATTTCTCCCTAATATATTCAAAGCATATTTACCCTATTCTAGTCTCTCTAATTGACTTTAATTTAAGTGACTAGCAAATTTCTTGAGTTTGTCCACATTTATTCTTTGTTAAATATTAAATACTCAGGGATTATACATGTCATTAGCAATGCTAAATTTCAATTCCCTTTTTCCTTTTCATCAAACTTATTTCCATTAATTCATTCATCTTCTTGATCTAGTTGACTTGAAGAAAGAATTGTTGCACTTAGAGACTGTCTAGACAGATTCAACATGTGCATGAACAGTCATCTTAATAAACCTCTGCATTGATTCTGCAGAAGAAACTAATCTTGTACAATTTATAGTCCATT
The DNA here is from genome assembly GCA_033557465.1 of Ichthyophis bannanicus. Taxonomy (NCBI): domain Eukaryota; kingdom Metazoa; phylum Chordata; class Amphibia; order Gymnophiona; family Ichthyophiidae; genus Ichthyophis; species Ichthyophis bannanicus. The sequence continues at coordinate 423,210,181 of CM066038.1, forward strand.
TTGAGTTTATTGCCAATATAATGATAAAAGTAGTGGTGTTATTAGTATTTAGCTCATGCCTTTCAAGTAGTAGTTCAAGAACACATTTAAAAAGAGGAGGTTGTATAGGAGAGAGGAAATTTAATACAGTGTCATGAAGCAGTCTTCCATGTGGTACATGTAAAATACAATGTGTGTCTTCAAGTTAGTGCTGACTCCTGGCAACCCAGCAGCTCCTGGGTTTCCCTGGCAGTGTGACTGGAGGTAGATTGCCAGGCCTTTCTTCCGAGGCAGTGGAGGCTTAAGTGACTTGCCTAAGGCCACAAGTAGTGCTAGTGGGATTTGAACCCTGATCTCTTGATACCAAGACAGTGCTCTAACCACTAAGTGGCTACTCCACTGCACAGCTTCTCTTTTAACAGTGACTTTCTTCTGTTGAGGTCTGTTTACATTTTGACCCGCCAAGCAAAGTTTACATATTCTTGTGGCCCCATTTTCAAGAAATGTCTTTGTGGCTTCCCGAAATAATCAAGCTGATAAATCCAAATTTTCAAACAGACTAAGAAAAGAATAACAAATTTGGAGTAGTGTAACTCTTATTCAGAAAATTTGTCCAGTGCATTGTAAGATATAAAAAGATTTATACAGATACAGAGGTCACATATACATTTAGTTTGTCTAGGTTTTAGGTACATTGTATTTGATTGTTTTCAAAATGTGCTCTTCCTATCCATAGTTCTGTTTCACATGTGACAAGCACAGCTTCCTTGAGCCTAGGACAGGCTGTACCTAAACTACCGAAAGCCTCTGAAACTTCTGGCATAGAGAGCATTCCTTTCTTAGGAGAGGGGAGGGGGGATTTAACTCTGGAGTCCATCAGTTACCTTCCTCCGTGCGGGAGATCTGAAGACAGGCTCCTAGGAGGAAAATATAGTGGGACCTAGGGCTAGGAATTGAGAGGCAAGTCGCTTAGCCAGGAGTAGCTAGCAGACCTGGTAGGGGGGGAGGGGGGTTAGTGGCTCATCCATTCCTCAGGCAGCTGGGTGAGAGGGTGTGGCTGATATAACTTTTTCTGATGGCCAATGGGAGGTTGTCCGGGATAAGGGTGCTTGCCAAGATAGTACCGCTAAATATCTCCATGCACCACCCTGCCACTATCCTGTTAGTGCACGTGCATTCTGGAGACGGAACAAGGATGGTACCATTGCTATCCAGATGTGCTGGCACTTATCCAGTTAGCATGATTTTCAGCTGGCACTTATCTGGACAGCTTAGGCTGTGTGAAAAGTAAGCCTAAGTTGCTACTGGATAAATGCGGGCTGAAAGTCCATGCTAACCAGGTAAGTGCTGACACTTATCCGCACAGAGATTCCTATCGGGATATTGCTGCCAAATATCTCACTGATATTTAAGCACTACGGCTAACTTCTTGGCATTTACATATTGGCCGTTTTGAAACTTGGCCCCATAATCGGAGTGTTGTGGAGCCTAGGAAGGAGAGGGGCACCCCACCTGAGAACTTGCCCTTCTCCTGACCCACCCACAAGACTTAATCAAAGCCCATGAAGTCTGGAGAAGATTCCAAGGAGTTGGAATACCAGGAAGAAAGCTGCTAACCTTTCCTTTCTTCCTTTTTGTCTCCAGTAACAAACTAAGCTGTGGGGAATGGCATTGCGGGAGGTGGAGAGCAGCTGAGCAGGCTGGTGTTGTCAAAGGGAGGAGTGCCTTCCCCGTGCTTGCTCCACTAGCTCCCAGCTAGAGAGAAAAGAGGGAAAGTGCTTTGCCTGTGTTTGTGTATGGATTCTTTTTTTTAGAAGTGTTAGAATTGTTTGGCAGAAGGGACTTCTGTGCTTCCGCTCTTCTTTTCATTCTTGTTGGTGTGGCATTTCCCTCAGCCCTGCAGAAGCAGAGCTGTTAGGCCTAAGCAAATACTTTGCTCTGTGAGTAAGGAAACCCCGGACTGGGTCAGTTTAGAGACACAGCATCCGGGGAATCGCGCCAGGACTTGGTAAGGTACTTTTTGTTTTGTTTTCTCTTTGGAATTGCTGCTCATGCTGGAGGGGATTACAAGTTGGGATGCTCAAGACTGCTTTGGAGGGTTGCAAACCCAGAGAAGAACTGTAAGAGATAGACGATGGTGGCTGAATGGAAATGGGAGTTTTCTAGATCTTTACAGAAGTGCTGCAGACCACATTTAAAGACTGTTAGTGGTGGTTTGCCTGGGAATTATATCTCTGAATCTTTTGGAGTGCTAGCAGATGCAGCAGTCTTGGACATGCTTTTTTAAATTAAACATCGTGTTTAGGATTTCTTGAAAGGACTGGGTTTTCTTGGCAATGTATCATCGGAAGTAGATTGTCTGGCCTTTTCTTCCAAGGTAATGGAGGGTAAAGTGACTTGCCAAAGTTCACAAGGAGTGCCAGTGGGAATCAAACCCTTGATCTTCTAGGTACTAGGCAGTTGCTCTAACCACTAGGCTACTCCTCCAGTAGTGTTGCAGGAGCTGAATTCAGGGATTCATACAGTATTGGAGCATCCCACTTACCCTCAGGACCACAAGGAGACCCCCTGTATGTTGATGCTTAATACTTGGCCCAATATCTTACAATTTAAAAATATTTTGTATTTCTGAGATTTTCTTCAGATGTGGTAGAACAAAACAGTCCATTGTTAAATTGCAATTTTGAAAATGAAGAGACAGGTTATTTTATTATTCTCCTTTAAGCCAGAAATGGTTATTCTATAGACCTAAGTCTGTTTCAGTCCCATTGTCCGTTTTTTGATGATTTCACAGCACCTGCTGCGCGATCTGACCCTTGCTGCAGAATTTGCTGTCCCTAAAGAAATTTCAGAAAACACTCAAACCCTGAAGTGGGAGCCAGAGTGTGAGGATCCTTCATGGTGTGCATGTGAGCCTCCGCTTCCCTGGTACTCCCACTGCCCCATTCAGTTTCCTTGCCTGATCTCTCCATCCCCCAGCAGTACTTCTCCCAAGATCCTCACTTGTGCTTCCATTCCCACCTAGTCAACTAGAGGAGAACAGCAATTCCTAGCACATTAGCCATTTGTGTTGACCTGCAGCAGGCTAGCAGTTCAAACCATAAGACAGCCTAGCTGACTGAGAAGGATGAATAGTAGGAAGTGTCACACTCGTCGTCCTACCTTCCAGGGACCTGCGAGGACCTGATATTTGGATGAGGAAAAGGAGAGAAGTAGGCCTGATCAGAGAAAAGAAGACAGGGTGGATTCTAGGTGGAAGGGACATCTGTGGGGAAAGTTGGAAAGAAGAGCTGGAGGAAGGAAATTGGGGGGTGAGCGTAGGAGGCAAGCAAGCAAAAAAGCAACTTTAGGAGGAAGAAATGACAGGCTGTAGTGAGACGGTATAGTGGAGAGAGGAAAAGACGGAAAAGGGAGAAAGAGAGAAAAAAATAGAAAGGGCTGGGCATATGACTTTGCAGCAGTGTTGTAGAGGCAACATGTAAAGGCCCAATTTAGATAAGTCATCCAGAGGGGAATTGAGATGGCCAGGTTGCGAATGCTCAATTCCCCTGGTGTTTTACAAAGGTTCTACCAAACACGGAGCCTCTTGTAAAATACATTTGAGGATATGCAGGACTGCATGTGGATTTCACATCATGTGTAGCAGGAGCAGCAATTTTTAAAAAGCTGCATGTGGGGGGGGGGGGGGGCACCCTGCTCTGCTCTGCTACAATTGTGTGTGGGGGCAGCTTTTTAAAATCTCTTCTCCTGACAGCATCCACTGCCTCAGTCAAACGGCAGTGATCCCTCTCCCCCGATCACCCCCTGTTAAGCATACCCCCTCCCTAATCCCACCCCTGGCTTTTACTGGGGCTCTCTGGTGTAGTAGGAGCAGGCGCAGTCCACACTCACTTCTCCTGTGACTCCAGGTTCAAAATGGCAGCCCTGACCCCTAGCTGAAGTTTTGCAGCACTGCTGTTGGGGGTCATTCTGCCAAATAAGGGCAAAATATGGCATTTAATTTATTAATATTTATTTCTCACTTATCACATTACTAAGCGAGTTACAATACAACACACACATAATCCATACACACAGCAGATTAAAAAAAAAATAAAATCCCTGGGAACCTTCCTACAATATCATACAACTTTTTAAAAAATGGCTATATTAACTTGAAAATAGATAGAAACTAATGATAAAATGCCTTTATTTGGCATTTTGACCTCTAGTGACTGCCAATTTGAACCTAGAGTCGCAGCAGCATGAGTGGCTGGGAATCGCTCCTGCTCCCCACTACACCAGCAGGCGGCAGCCTCTGTAAGAGCTGGCAGTAGGATTAGGAATGGGTATGTATGTTGACCTTAGCATCTGCCCCTTAAAGTTGGCACTTGTGCATACCTCAGAGTAAGTGTAAAGGCTGATATCCAAATTTTTGATGTGCATGTGTAATCCCCTTCTAAAATGGGGAATGCAGGTCAGTATTTCAGTCTTGCACAAACCAATAGCCTCTTGAAATTTTGTACATGGTGTAGATCTCCACGCAGCAATAATGACTCTGAAATTTCAGCTTGCATGTGTAGCCCATATACACATACAAATGCTGCTATTTGCACATGGAGATGCTTCTAAAAGCAGGACCACCTTGCTTTATGGGTGAGAGGAAGTCATGGCCCACATGTAATGGTGACAGCTAGTGGCTGAATTTATGGCCCATGATTACAGGGCTCTGGAAGAAGTCTTTGAGCATGGTGAGCAGCCATGAGTAGGCTAGAGTAAGCTGGGAGGCACTTTGAAAGAGAAACAAAATCCCCAGGGAGGTATGAGAAGTGTGACACTAGATCTCAGCCCTGATTCCAAATGAGCTAGAGGCCTAAAAGTGAAATAAATGAAAAGAAAACCGGAAAAGATCAGAATAAAATAGTCCAGATACACAAGAGAGGTAAAAATAAGAAAAAGAAAAAAAAACTATTTGTATGGTGTAAAATAGTTTTGCATATTAAATGTAAATTTTATGTATCCTTTATGCAAAGGTGCCATAAAATTGCCACTGAATTGCAAAAACATTATAGCAGAATTTTCTAACTGTTGCTGTAGAATCTGCCTCTTAGCTGCTGTATGGAACTATTTAGGTGGGGAGGGGGGCATATGTGTTTTACTGATAATGCGCATTATTTACAACAGGGCCCATTACATAAAATGGTTCTTATCCTTTCCTCATTTCCTAATCCCATCTAAATACAAGGTCCTCACCCTCTGGCAGGTAGAAAGAAAGCAATACTTCCTCCTATATGATCCTCCTCTGTCAACATAAAATGGATAGCATTAGCGTGTGTTAACTGTTAGTAAATGATCCCCATAGAAGGCTAAAAAAATATGACATGTCATGTAAGTCAGACCAATGGTCTATCAAGCCAAGTATACTGTTGTGTACAGGGACTCATCCAGGTCATTTGGCAGTGCCTGGAAGATCACTTCCCCATTGCTCATCCCTTGATATAGACAGTGATAGTCTCCCCATTTTTGATCAAGGGTTTGATTCCTACTGGCACTCCTTGTGACCATGGGCAAGTCACTTTCTCCAGGAACAAGCAGGAAGTCGGTCCTTGCATATGGGTGATGTTGGTGCTGACTAAGCCCTCACAGAAGCATCCCCCCAGCTTTCAAAGAGAGCCTTTGGGATGCCACTATGCATGCATGGTCCCCTTCCCACCCAAGGGTGCCATCTTGCTCAGTCTCCTTTTTTCCACAGAGCCCTTCAGACGTCTGTCTAGCTTGTCCCTGGAAAAAGCTGATTTTTCAGCCTGAGTTTCATACTAGCCTCCGGTACTGCACCGGTACTCTTCCCACCACTTGACCTCGCTGTCTCGGCATCGAGTTTGAGTCTCTTTTTTTTTTTTTTTTTTGTAGCTTTTTCCTCTTGGCGTCTGCATGCCTTTTTTTTTCCAACTGGCAGCTCGGTGGGTCTTCAATCTCGCTGGGGTACTTTTTCCCCCATGGCTACCAGTAGTTTTAAAAAGTATGATCGATTGACAAAATTATGTCTTTGACCAACATACATGACTGCTGCCTTTGCTGCTTGGGCCGGACCACGACCCCACATCATGCGGTCTCTGCAAAAAGATGTCCAACAAGGACCTCAAGAGCTGCCAGCATCAGCACAATAAGGTGTTTTTTTTTTTCTTCCTCCCCAGAGTCCCCGGTACCTTCAAAGGCCAGGGCCTCATCTGAAGCCATGGCATCTCAGGGCGGCTCATCGGAACCCAAGTAGCACAGTGGTTCTTCAGAGGGGGGTCTCCCACAAGGGAACCCAAGAAGAAGAAGACCTCGAAGGCAGCGTCCCAGAATGGAACAGACAGGCCAGGTACATCCCGAGTCAGATCCCACAGTCCGACGCTAGTCCAAGGGATCGGAGAGGGAGCAGCCTGCAAAGGTTCCCCGAAAGGACTCTATTATGGACCGACCTCAGTTGCCAGATACCATCCTTATCGAGGATTCCCTTTCGGGGAACTGGTGTCGGGCCCGATTCCTTCGGTACCCATGCCAATGGCTGCGGAGCCTTCTGGCCTGGAGTCCAGAATGGCAGCCCTGGAGCGCAGTTTGTCTGCCTTCCTGGACCAGCAGTGGGTGCTGTTATCTGGTACAACCGGTTCCTCCTCCCTGACCACCGGGTCCTCTGAAGACATCCCTGGAGGCCGAGCTGATCCTCGAGATCCTTCGGCCTCAAGTCGTTCCTCAGCCGGGGTCTCGATCTGGTTCCCACTCAACGGGGCCACGATTGTCCTCAGCCAGTGTGCTCAGCGCCAGCCATGGGCCTCTGCAGGCTGGGGTCACCTCCGGGGCCCGCTGACCATCCTTCCATAGAGTCCTCGATGGACTACTCTGAGGGGGAGATGGAGGACAAGGACTCGCCCGACACCCATCGCAACGTCCCCTTGGACTCTCCCACTTCAGAGCCCCGGCGTGAGCAAGCATCTTGACTCGATTGTATAGAGTCCGCAGGACCCTGGGCTTCCAGAAATCACAGCTGCCGCACAACTCCATGGTGGAGTTTGCCATGCGTTGACTGAAGAGTCAGAAGACACACTTCTCAGTGCCTCCCGGCAGGGAGGCACAAACCTTGGACGCCCTCGTCAGAAAGTATTACCAGGGCTCGCTCAGTGCTCATCGGCCACATCCAGGCCTACCAGCTGTGCATGGGCATGTACCTGAGAGACCTGGCAAAGGAAATTGCCGGGTTCTTGGCTGGTCTGTCCGAGGGACCACTGCAGCGGTTCAAGAACCTGGCCAGGCTCCAAGTTTGTCTCGGGCAGTCTGACTGCTTTGAGTCGGCGTCTCAAGTAGTAGTGGTAGGCATCAGTGCCCAACGCCAGGCTTGGCTACAGTCTGATCTCGAGCAGTGGGTTCAGGACAAATTGGTTGATGTCCCATGCCAAGGAGAGAATCTTTTTGGCAAACCTATGACCAACAAGGCTGCCGAGCTGGAGACTGAGTTCATGATGAGAACCAGGCTCTCTAAAAAGACCACTGCCCCTTTCCTCGGGTAGAAGGGCTTTTTACCAGAGCCCTTCCATCAAAGGGCTGCTTACAGAAACTACCCACTTTTTCAAGCTGGGGTTAGCAGGCCAAGGGATATAGGCATGGCCCTCGTAAGTAGAAGGCTCCCAAATCCCAGGCATCTGCCCCGGCCCAGCCAAGTGGGAGCTTTTGACTCCTGGGGCATTGCCTCTCCACCCCAAGGAGGTCAGCAGCCCACAGGGGGATGTCTGATCCACTATGCCCAAAAGTGGCTAACTATCAATAAGGATTCCTGGGCACTTCGGGTGGTCAGGGAGGGCTGCCTGTTGGGTGAGAGAGAGGAGATCCTGATGGCCTCTCGTAAGACTTCCACTAGGAAAGCATACGCCCTCAAATGGCACAGGTTTTTAATTTGGTGTGCAGAACATGGAGCCGACCCGATCTCCAGGAACAAGCAGGAATGTAGTCTTCACATATGGGTATCGTCAGTACCGACGGAGCCTGCGCGGGAACGCTCCCCAGCGTCCAATAGGAAAGCTTTTGGGAGCATCCCACAGTGCCTGCATGCTGCCTTCCCGCCTTTCCCAACTGTCCCTCTCCAGTTCTTCGTTTTCCGCAGAGCCGACAGGTCGCACATCCTGTCACTGCAGAAAATATTCCCGTTTATTCTTCTTTTTTGTGGTCGCATCTGCCTTCCTTTGACACTACACCGGTACCACTGGTTGTTTCTTTCCTTTTCTAAAAAAAAAAAAAAAATCTTTCTTCTGGAATTTCTTCCAGCTACTTTTTCCTTCAGGTGCCACACGCCATTTTAGGCACTAGGCCCAATTTTCCCTCTAACATGGAATAACCTGCTTCGGGTTTTAAAAAGTGTTCTAAGTGTGGCGGTACCATCTCCGTCACCGACACCCATGAGTGGTGCCTCAAATGTTTAGGTCCTGACCACTCTATTTCAGAGTGTGTTGCCTGTGGGATGATGTCGAAGAGCAGTCGGCAAAACCGAGCTGCTAAACTTAGCACCCTTTTTCCCTCCGATGCAGCGTCTGTGGCATCAACGTCTTCCAGGGCTTTGTCTTCCTCCCATGGATCTCAGGTAACTAAACATAAATCTGGCCGGTCCTCAAAGGGTAGGTCTCCTTCCAAGCATCGAGATGCCTCTGGCATTGCCCTTGAGGGACTTGTACCGGAAAAATTGCCCCAGCGGGAGGCTTCAGCTTCCAAAGCACTAACAGGGCTCCAGGATGTTCTCGAGGCCCCAACCTCGGCAGAACTACTGGTGCCATGCTCTGGGGTACCGGCTGCTTCATCCAGTACCGATACCCAAGCATCGGCAGCATCGATAGACCAGACAATTCAATCGGTACTGGCACCGACATCGGTACCGGTACCAACTGCTTCAACATTGGCAGGTATTCTACCAGGACCGAGTCAAGCTTACCCATTCGGTATCGACAAGTCGGTACTGGACCCCTCCGACACCGACTTCGATCGGTACCGGTATCGTGCCTTGCACGATCACCCGGATCGGAGATACTTTGAATCCTCGGATGAGTCTGAAGACTCTGAAAGCTCTGCCGATACCAGGATTCTTCCCGAGGATTCTTCTTCTCCTCAACGTAGGATGTCTCCTCCAGGGGATATGTCCTTTCAGGATTTTATCCGAGATGTGGCTCAAGGTCTTTTCATCACAGTGGCTCCTGAAAAAGAGCCTAGGGCAAAGGAATTGGAAATCCTGCAATACCCTAAAGCTCCCAAGGAGGCAGCTACTTTCCCACATCCTTAACATGAGATCATGCAGGATCTCATGAATAGGTAAACACCTCTAACCACTTCTCCTCACTCTCGAAGGCTCGACACCATGTATCGAGTTCCTCCTTGTCCTGGATTTCAAAAAACTCAGCTATCTCACCATTCCATGGTGGTGGAATCAGCTATGAGAAGGATCAAGAGTGCAAAAAGACATTCATCTAATCCTCCAGGACGTGAGTGTAGGACTCTTGATGCCTTTGGACATCGAACCTTCCAGGCTTCCATGCTTTCTGCCATGATCAGTTCCTATATGTTATATATGGGAATGTTCCTTAAGGAGGTCACCGGAGATTTAGAGCTTATGAGCCCTATCTTTCCTGATAAGAGGCAGGATTACCTTGCACTTGTCAAACATGCTCAGGATGTTTCCAAGTTTGTAAATCGTGCAGCCTTTGACTGCTTTGAGTGCATAAGCAGAACCTCTGCTATTGCCATAGGTGCACATAGGATTGCCTGGGTCCAGGCATCTGACTTGGAACTTTGGGTACATGACAAACTGGGGAATATTCCTTGCACAGGAGAGAATCTCTTTGGCAAGAATTGGCAGGAAAAAGCTAATGAGATAGATGCTGACAATATCACCCTGGATAGATTGTCTAAATCTACAGCTGATCCTGCAAGGAAAAAATCCTACAAGAAACCATTCTTCAATAAGAAGTTTTACCCCTCCTATACCCAACAGGGACATCGTGTAGGTCAGTCTGCCCAAAAGGGACAGCAGCAACAGCCTAGGCAAAGAAAATCAAAAGCTGCTAAGCCTCAGTCTGCTTAGCAGACTCAGCCTCCACAGGGACTTTGACTCCTATCTAGAGAACTTTGTCTTCCTGGCCCTGAATGGCTCAGAACCCTCCACCATCCCAGGAAGGTTATGTCATTTTGCCCCCATATGGGAGCAGATAACAGCAGAAAGTTGGACTCTGTCCATTGTAAGAGAGGGATACAAGCTTCACTTCCTCAGCATGCCCCCTCCTACAATGGTAAGACAGTTCAATTCTCAAACCTTTCTCAACGCCCAGTTAGGTCAGGAAGTCACTTTGCTTCTTGCCCAAGGGGCAATAGAAGAGGTACCCATTCCCCAACAGGGTACAGGATTCTACTCCCCCTGTTTCCTTATCCCAAAGAAAACAGGAGGAGACAGACCCATTTTGGACCTCAGAGAATTGAACAAATTCCTGTTCAGAGAGAGGTTCAAAATGATTTCTCTGGGAACTCTGCTGCCATACCTTCAGAGACAGGATTGTCTTTGTTCTCTAGATCTCAAGGATGCGTACACTCATGTTCTCATCCATTCAACTCACCGAAAGTTTCTTCGCTTTCTATTTTAAGAGAAGCACTACCAATACAGAGTTCTTCCTTTTGACCTGGTCTCAGCACCAAGGGTGTTTACAAAATGCATGGCTGTGGTGGCAGCATTTCTTCGCACCCTGAGAATATTCGTCTTCCCTTACTTAGACGACTGGCTCATTTCGAGCCCCGTCAGAACCAGAGGCCAGGATTTCTCTATCTCGCACAATGCGTATCCTTCAGTATTTGGGACTTGTCATAAACTTACCAAAATCCAACCTAGCTCCCACTCAGTCTCTAGAATTTATAGGAGCTCTGCTGAATACCAGACAGACAAGGGCCTATCTTCCACAGCCCCGCTTCCTTCGCATGGTGCAGTTAGCTTCCCAAGCAGTGCTAGAGCCTCACCTCACTACTCGGGAAATGTTACAATTGCTAGGCCACATGACATCCACCGTGCATGTGGTTCCTTATGCTCGCCTCCATATGAGGGCAGCCCAGTGGACTTTATCCACTCAATGGACTCGGGCATCAGGTTGCCTGTCAGACAAAATAACAAACGCGGATCGTCTTATTTTGTCCCTCCAATGGTGGCAGTGACCCCAAAACCTTTTGGTGGGGTCCCCTTTCCAACAACCCCCACCCCAAGCCACTCTGACAACAGATGCCTCACAGGTGGGTTGGAGAGCTCACCTGCAAGGCTTCTCTACCTAGCATTGATGGACCTGGACTCCACAGGAGACCTATCTACACATCAATCTCCTGGAACTCAGAGCAATCTTCCTTGCTCTTCGAGTATTCCACACCCAGCTCAGCTACAAGACAGTCCTAGTTCAAATGGACAATCGGGTAGCCATGTTCTGTGTGAACCAGCAGGGCGGAACAGGCTCTCTGTCGCTCTGCAACGAAGCTTTGCGACTATGGGCCCTCGCCAGAGAGCATCAGATTCATCTCCTTGCGGTGTATCTTCCAGGCATTCAAAACTCTTGGGCAGACAGACTCAGTCGGGTTCTGCTTCCACACGAATGGTCTCTCCATGTAGACCAGGTGGCCAAAATTTTTCAAATTTAGGGAACCCCGGACAGACCTCTTTGCAAGTCTGCTGAATGCCAAACTTCCCCGGTTCTGTTCCAGAATTCCGGCTCAGGGTTGTCGGGCAAGGGATGCTTTCCTCCTCCATTGGGGTCAGGACTTACTGTATGCCTTTCCACCCATTCCCCTAATTCCCAAAACCCTGTTCAAGCTTCAGAGAGACAGAGGCCATATGATTCTCATAGCTCCACATTGGCCACGGCAAGTGTGGTACCCTCTGCTTCTACATCTCTCTCAAGCGCCGTCTCTGGAGTTGGGATCTTCTCCAGATCTCCTGTCTCAGGAGGACGGGATGCTGTAGCATCCCAATCCCCAGTCTCTGCATCTCAGGGCCTGGTTGCTGAAAGCCTATAACTTCATGGTCTTAACCTTTCTCAGCAGGTAAAGGATATCCTTTATACTTCCAGGAAACCTTCCACAAGACGCTCTTATGCTTTCAAGTGGAAAAGGTTTACCATATGGTGCTCACAGAAGGGTCTTTTTTTTTTTTTTTTTTAATTGAAACTTTTTATAACTTACAAAGCAAGCATAAAGAAACTTACAGATGATGCATTCAAAGGAAATAGAAAAAAGAAAAAAAAATATATAAAGTAACAATACATCCGAGCCTAGCCCACAATATGGGGAGAGTTAAACATAATAACAATCATAAGAAATAACCAGGAAACTAAACTCCTGAATTCCTAGGCAGCTACTAACAATACCACCTATCCCAATCTCTTCGTGCCAAGCCCCTCTTTATCAGAAAGAAACAATTCAAGTTGAGTAGGGTCAAGAAAAACAAACCTAGAACCCTGAAAGGTTATCAAGCACTTGCAGGGGTATCGAAGAAAAAAGGTGGCCGATAGGGCAATCACTCTAGGTTTAAGGATCAAAAACCCTGTCTCCTAGTTTGAGTCGCCCTACAGACATCCGGAAATATTTGTACTTTCGCTCCACAAAACAGAACAGACATATTCTTAAAATAACTACGAAATACAAGAGCTCTGTCTTGATCAGACAAAAAGGAAACCACCAAGGTGGCTCTAGAAGAAATTATCTTGTGAGTCCTCCAGGAATTTGGTGAGATCAAGGTCAGCTCCACCTTGAACCTCGTCAAACCCCCCAGGAGAACCCCGAGACAGAGCTCTACCAGTCAAGTAATAAAATTTAGAAAGGCCAATGGAGTCTTGCGATACCTCTGGAATCATTACTGGAGTATCTCCTTCATTTGTCTAATGCAAGGCTTAAGACCAATTCAGTGAGAGTTCATTTGAGTGCTATTGCAACTTCTTTCAAGCCTCTGAATGGACAACCTATTTCCTCTCATCCTCTCATAGCGAGATTTATGAGAGGCCTTCTTTTAACTAAGCCTCCCATTAAGCCACCACCGATGGCATGGGATTTAAATCTGGTTCTTGGGCAGCTCATGAAGCCGCCTTTTGAACCGTTAGCTACTACCTCTTTGAAATTCCTTTCCTGAAAGGTCATCTTTCTTATTGCAATCACATCAGCATGTCGCATCAGTGAATTGCAAGCATTGGTGGCTGATCCTCCTTTATACAAGGTTCCATCGTGATAAGGTAGTCCTTGGGACTCATCCACACTTTATGCCAAAGGTGGTGTCACCTTTTCATTTAAACCAAGCGGTTTACCTTCCTGTATTCTTCCCAAGGCCTCACGCCTCAAATGCAGAAAGGAATCTTCATACTTTGGATTGTAAAAGTGCTTTAGCTTTTGACTTGCAAAGAACTCAGCAACATAGAAAGTCTTCTCAACTTTTTGTTGCTTTTGATCCTAGTCATTTGGGATTTCAGTCTCCAAGAGAACACTGTCCAACTGAATTGCACAGTGTATTTCTTTTGCCTATGAGAGTAAAAACCTTCCTTTGGAAGGCCATGTCACAGCTCACAATGTGAGGGCCATGGCAGCCTCTATGGCTCATCTTCACTCTGTGTCTATCGACGACATCTGTTGAGCAGCTACTTGGGCCTCGGTTCATACCTTCACAGCCCATTACTGCTTAGACAAGGACTCCCGCTGGGATGCCTTGTTTGATCAGGCTGTTCTTCAACACCTGTTCCATACTTAACTCCTACCCACCATCCCTGGTAGGATGCCAGAGATCCATGGGGGGAAGTGGAGCCCTTTCACAAGGGCACACAACTTCTGGGGTTTCTCCCTGGCATCTGCAGCTAGGGAGTCCCCATATGTGAAGACTACATTAAGAACATAAGATATGCCATACTGGGTCAGACCAAGGTCCATCAAGCCCAGTATTCTGTTTCCAACAGTGGCCAATCTAGGTCACATGTACCTAGCAGTTTCCCCAAGAGACACAAGTTCCACAATGCTTGTACTGGGTCAAGCATTGATATCTTCGGTCACTTCTTAATAATGGTTTATGGACCTTTCCTCCAGGAACTTGCCCAAACCTTTTTTAAACCCAGCTACACTAACAGCCTTTACTACATCCTCCGGTAACAAATTCCAGAGTTTGATTACACGTTGAGTGAAAAAATATTTTCTTTTATTAGTCTTAAATAGTTTACCCTGTAGCTTCATTGCATGTCCCTTAGTCTTTCTATATTCTGATAAGGTAAACAATCAATCTACGTTTACCCGTTCCACTCCATTCATTAATTTATAGACTTCTATCATATCTCCACTCAGCCGTCTCTTTTCCAGGTTAAAGAGCCCTAACCTTTTTAGCCTTTCTTCATAGGAGTATCCTTCCATCCCCTTTACCATTTTGGTGGCTCTTCTCTGTACCTTTTCTAAAATCGCTATATCCTTTTTAAGATACGGCGACCAGAATTGCACACAATATTCAAGGTGCGGTCTCACCATGGAACGATATAGAGGCATTATAATATCTTTTGTTTTATTTTCCATTCCTTTCCTTATCATACCTAGCATTCTATTTGCTTTCTTGGCCGCCGCTGCACACTGGGCCGAGGGTTTTAACATGGTATCACAATGACGCTTAAATCTTTTTCCTGGGTGGTGGTTCCTAATGTGGAACCTTGCATTGTGTAACCATAGTTTGGGTTGTTCTTCCCTAGGTGCATAACCTTGCACTTGTCCACATTAAATTTCATCTGTCATTTTGATGCCCAGTCTTCCAATTTATCAAGATCCTCTTGCAATTTTTCACAATCCTCTTGGGTTTTAACAACTTTAAATAGTTTTGTGTCATCTGCAAATTTGATAACCTCATTCGTTATTCCACTTTCCAGGTCATTTATGAATATGTCAAAAATCAGCGGACCCAGCACAGATCCCTGGGGTACACCACTATTCACCTTTCTCCATTCCTGCTTGTTCCTGGAGATAGCATAGTTACTCACCTGTAACAGGTGATCTCCAGGAACAGCAGGAATTTAGTCTTCACAACTCTCCCACCTCCCCTAGGAGTTGTATCTCATAACCTAAGAGAATGGATAACAGCACTCCAATCCTCCCAAACAACTGAATATATATAAAATATGATTCTAGCACCACTGTAAATAGCCCACCCTGTATATAGCTCAAACAAATCAAGCACCCAACACATCCCTCACACAACTAAGTTTTATCCTCACTGCATGTACAACACACACACTTTACCTGATTGCTTGCTGTGATACCACCTTGATTATTAAGATAAGGCGGTTTAGAAATACTGTTAAATAAATAAAATAAATAAATATCTCTCTCTCTCTCTCTCTGCTATAAACTCAACTGGAGAGGGACAGTTGGGAAAGGTGGGAAGGCAGCACGCAGGTGCTGTGGGATGCTCCCAAAAGCTTTCCTATTGGACGCTGGGGATCGTTCCCATGCAGGCTACGTCGGTACTGACGATACCCATATGTGAAGACTAAATTCCTGCTGTTCCCGGAGATCACCTGTTACAGGTGAGTAACTATGCTTTCTCCTGCCCGGTAGGGCTGGTGCTACATTACCTTCTCCACATCCACATCTCCTAATCCGGGCTTAAATCAAACTCCGTCAGGGTACACCTCAGTGCCCTGGCGGTGTACCACCATGCAGTGGATGGCAAACCCCTCTCGGTCCAGCCACTGATGACCTGCTTCCTAAAGTGTCTGCTCTTATCGAAGCCCCTGATTTGCCCTCCGGCGACTGAGTGGGACTTCAATGTGGTATTGGGGCAGCTCACTCGGCCATCTTTAGAGCCTCTGGCTACCTGCCACCTGCGATAGCTCTCGTGGAAGGTGGCGTTCTTGGTTGCGCTCACCTCCGCTCGCAGAGTTAGTGAGCTTCAGGTCTTAGAGGCAGAGGCGCCAATTACCAGGTTCTACAAGAACAGGGTGGTGCTCTGCACACACCCTAAATTCCTTCCGAAGGTGGTTATCGTCCTTCCACCTCAACCAGGAAGTGGTACTGCCTCCTTCTTCCCAAGACCTCACACCAATAGGGTGGAGACGGTCCTTCACACCTTGGATTGTAAGAGGGCCTTGTCCTTCTACATGCAATGTACTCAGGGCCACCGCAAAGCTGCTCAGCTTTTTGTCTCATACAACCCCAGTAGACTGGGAGAGGCGGTGACCAAATGTACACTGTCTACCTGGGTGGCGGACTGTATTGCCCTCTCCTACGAGCAGGCGGCGCTCCCGCTGGAAAGCCAAGTCACAGCGCACTATATGAGGGCCATGGCAGCCTCTGTGGCAAGCCTGCACTCCGTCCTGATGGTGGACATCTGCTGGGCCACCACCTGGTCTTCAGTCTATACCTTCGCAGCCCATTACTGCCTGGAAAGGGAGTCCTGAAGGGACAGTGCCTTCAGCCAGACTGTGCTCTGTAATCTTTTCAGGGTTAAGGCAACAGCTACCCTCCGACCCTTCTGTGTTCAGGCTACCGGACTGCTGGCTTCCATCAGGGACACAGTTCCTACTGTAGCCTGTAGCCTCGGACTCAATTGCTGCTGCTCACAGCTCCCCTTGAAGGTGACCATGTTTTTCACTATGGGCTTTCGGTAGCCTGTAGCTGGAGAGTCTCATATGTGAGGACTGACTTTCTGCTTGTTCCCAGAGAAAGCGTAGTTACTAACCTGTAATAGGTGTTCTCCGGGGACAGCAGGATCAGTCCTCACAACCCTCCCTCCTCCCCTTGGAGTTGCTCCTTTGCCATCTTTATTTTATTTTTGCCATCATTTAGCTATGTCATCTGACTAAGCAAGATGGCACCCTTGGGTTGGAGAGGGACCACACATGCGTGGTGGCATCTCCCAAAGGCTTTCTTTGAAAGCTGGGTGGATGCTTCCGCAAGTGCTCCGTCGGCGCTGACGTCACCCGTATGTGAGGACTGTTTCCTGCTGTCCCCAGAAAACACCTGTTACAGGTAAGTAACTACACTTTACCCTGCATTGCCTCAGAAAAAAAGGCCTGGCAATGTACTTTGGGTGATACATTACCAAGAAAACCCCAAAACAGCTGGGTTGCCAGGAGTCAGCTCTGACTTGATGGCACTAAAAAAAAAAAAAAAAAAAAAAATCTTTTCCCAGGAAACTTGTCCAGACCTTTTATTTGATTGATTTTATTTTTTAATCAAGCTATGTTAATTAACTAGATCTACATCCTCTGGCAACAAATTGTAGAGTTTAATTGTTGACTCAAAAAAATACTCTTAAATTTGTTTTAAATCTACAACCAGCTAGTTTCATGGAATGATTCCCTAGTTGTACTATTTAAATAAGTGTTCCGTATTAAGCTGTTGATATATTATAAACCATGGTTCTATCTGTGCTGAAGAGTCCTAACATGTTCAGCTTTTCTTCTTTATTCTCCTTGCCATTCTCTGTGCTTTTCCTAGTTCTTCTATATCTCTTTTGAGACTAAGATTTAAACTGGATAATTTCCCGTAGTGGATGCCTGGATAAAAGAGCCTGACCATTACTTTAGGAGTTGGACAGGGCCGGCCCCCGAGTTGGTACAGCTTTATGCTCCCCAGCTGTCAGACTCTATTGTTTAGCTTTGAGTGCCTTGATCTTTGTCACCCCCAGAAGCTGCCACCCTAGGAGGTGACTGCCTAGTTTGCCTAAAGGTTGGGCTGGCCCTATAGTTAGAAATGCTCTACTCTGTTCTGTTCTGACATGCAAAAGGACTTTCAGTAATTACTGGCCTGATGCCGTTAATAGCTTGACTGATCTTATTTCCATGCATGACAGTGCTTGCTCACTTGCACTTTGCTCATGTTCAGGTGCTGTGTGAACCGAATGAAGACGAAGATAAAACCCCTCAGTTGCTTGTAGATTTCTGGGAAGCCCTTCTCGTGGAATGTTCTCAGGAAGCTGTGCTACAGGACCTCCTCTTCAAGCTTCTTTCTCAGTATATGTGGAGGATAATGAGGAGACAGCCCCCCGACACCAAACCACTGAAAACACCCGAGGAGCTGGTAAAAAGAAAAAAAGAAGACCCCGAACCCTTCACATTTCTGTATTCAGTTTGACAGACATTTTGGTCATAGGAGAATGAAAGTTCTGTCTGTCCCATGCTCCATGTTGGCCTCCAGCAGTCCAGTAAAAAGGTTTTGCTTAGGCTTTTGTTAATCTTTATTTCCAATAATCCTCTGAAACTGTCCTCTGGCTTGCTGCTTGGAATTTCCAGCCTTCATTCCGCAAGGACTCCCTGGGCCATGTTTTAATGCTGTGGGTTAAGTGCACACAGTCCCTTAGTTTGTATGGGTGCAGTGGCACTTAATTTGCATTAATTTCATTAACACATTAACTTGTGTAAACCTTTAGTAAACATGCCCCCTTCCCCCCTCTGCTATCTGACACGCCCCCTCCTCCCCTGCTTCAGTATATTTTTACCTGCCCTGAAACATAAGTGAAGACATCACAATAGAATAGAATCAACTTCACAAGTATTTGGGCCAAAATACATCAAAATAAATTAACCATGATTTATAAAACTTGTGGAGGGTAATTTTATGACAGGCGTTTTATAAAGAGGCCTAAAGGTAGGTGCCTAATTGACTTTATAAATTACTAGGGTAAGTGGCAAAAATTGTGCCTTAAATTCAGGTGTAGACATTTATAGCGTTATAGCAGATGTAAATGAGCACATGTGAAATGTTCCCTTATGCACATAGATTGTTTGTCATGTCATTGCTAAACCTTTTTGCTGGCTGGTATTGTATAAGAGGCCATTAATCTGTAACTTGCCACCTATATGTTCTAATGACTTCATAAATTACCTCCTTAATGGTAATTTTGTGACAAATATTTCTAATGTTCTCTGTTGCAGATGAATTCCTGCAGTCACTATGGTCTAATTTGCCCTTGGATTAGCTATATGGTTTCAACAGAATTACAACCTGATGGTAATTCTACTGAAGAACTTTCTAAATTACAGGTACTTGTAACATGCTTAAGTCTTTTTTTTTCAGGTTGGAAAACCTGATCCAGGTTTAGGGGTTTTGTTTTATTTTTAGATATCATTGACGTGCTTTCCCTTTGGGGGCCAAATTTCGGTCCACAGGCCAGGGCTTCTCAGATTTCTGATGATCCACAGCCTGTTATACAGTATATGTGCAGTAAAATCAAAGGATCGCTCAGCCTTTTCGTAAGTCTAAGTTTGTTAGCACTAGCACTGATACATCACCACCTTAATGTATTGCAAGCCTCGCTGTTTATTAAATAATAGTGCAGGTGATCTTAAAGCAGTTTGCAGCATTTTCTGTTTCAGCTTTTTTTTTTTTTTTTTTAAATTAACATTTTGATGGTTAGATTTGTTTTGTGCATGAATTGGAGTGGAGAAGTAGCCTAGTGGTTGGGGCAAGGTACTTCAGGCCGGAAGGTCGGGGGTTCAAATCCCATTAGAGGACAGCAACCTTGGGCTGGAAGGACTGGGGTTTCTAGTCCCACAGGTGCTCTTTGTGGTCTTGGGCAAGCCACTTAACTATTTTACAGGGAACATGGGCTATGGAGGGTTATCTCCAAGTTATAATACCCTGTTCAATGTAATTTCAGTTTGTTCAATGTAAACCGCACTGATACAGAATAGCGCGGTATATAAGAGAATGTAAATAAATAAACTTAATAAAACATCTTTGTTGGCTCAGCTTTCCATTTGATTAACCAGAGACTCTGCTCCTTTCCCTCTCAGTCTCTCTTATGTGGTCCCTCTCTGGACATTGCATCAGTACTCCCTTTTTTGGAACCACTGCAAGATAACATTGCTGCCCTCAGTGTCCATGTTCTCTGTGATACACGGCTGGGAGAGTATGAGAAGTCCATTGATAAATTGTTGGACCAGTGCCCTGAAGTTATCCTCTTATATGCCACTCATGAACTGAAGGATGCAAATCGGGTATGTGTACTAGCAGTGTTTTGTTTTTGACTGACTTTCCTTGGTCTCTGTTGAAGAGTACAGAACATAAAGAACTAAAAGACAAAGCTATAGAATTTCACCATGAGGATATTCATCATAGCTACAAGGTTTTTCTAGGGGACAAGTAGGTGCAGAAGCGATTTTTGTATATCTGTCCTAATTCTATTCATTTAGGTGTTTACTGCTGGGCCGGGATCAGTGAATCATAATCAAAGATTGCACAAAGTAGTCCCCTCAAAATAGGGGGATTGTTTCTCCACCAGAAACTTTGTAAGCACTATAGCACTGCTATTTTGGAAGAGCACTGGCATCATGATCCTAAGAGAGTTGAGGAAAATGAAGAGGTGGTGATTGTCTGGGACATTCCCATTCCAGCCCATAAAAAGCTTAATGCAATAATAAAACCTGACACCAGTGGTAAAGAAGAAAAAAAGGACAGCATTAATAAGAGGTGCATCAAGTGGAGAGACAGAAGTTCCTCCAGTACCAAGCAGTGAAGTCTGAGACGACAAAAATGTCGCAAAAAGATACAGAAATATTTCCTATTGTATGGAGTGCCAGGAACTTGATTAAAGCCGTTTTCAAGCACATCTTGACATCTTTACAGACCTTGACAACTTTTCTTTGGGTGGATCTCCTCTGAGGTGGTCTACCGCAGCTTCTTTAGGCCCACATTTACTAAGGCTGTTTCCCATTTCATATCCAAGGGAAAAAAGTGAATTAGGTCCTTGGGCACAGCTGCAGGCCCCTGGCAGAAATACACAACCAGCCGCCTCCTTCCCCACTCTCTTAACCTAGTCTTCCACACTCTGTCCCCGCCCACTTCCTCATCACTCATTCTCACTCTTCCCTTGAAATTGACCATCTCCAGCCCCTTCCTTTACAAGCCAGTCAACCTCCTTCCTAGCTAACAATTTAGCCCCCAGCCTCTATTCCCACCCCTATCCCTGCAATCCATTTAGCCACCTTCCCAACCCCTACCCCTGCAAGCCAGTCAACCATCCCTCAGCTATTCAGTCACACTCCTCAGCTCCTCCCCTAGCAAGCCAATCGGCACCTCTCTCCCTCCCCCCCCTCCTCCCCACACCATTGATTCTCACCTTGAGGTCTTTGTGTCCAGAGTGCAGGAAAAGCGATGTTACTTACCTGTAACAGGAGTTCTCCGTGGACAGCAGGATAAGTCAGCCACACTTGGTGACGTCATCCGACGGCGCCGAGACGGAAGTACTCTCCATAGCTCAGAAGGGCTTTGCCCTTCTGAGCATGAGCCAACTGGCCCCACCCTCCAGCCCGCCCCTAGCTAGCCAGTTCGTCAATAGCTGAGCCTTTGTCGCTAGGAGGCGGGCACTGGTCAGAGGCCGACCCCTTCCAAGGGGAGGAGGGTGGGTATGTGTGGCTGACTTATCCTGCTGTCCACGGAGAACTCCTGTTACAGGTAAGTAACATCGCTTTCTCCAAGGACAAGCAGGATGAGTCAGCCACACTTGGTGCCTCCCAAGCTACCCAGTGATGCGGTGGAAGGGGTAGCCGAAGACATTTTCCGGTACAGGATTCTGTAATGGTGTATCCTTGAACACCTTGTAACATTTACCAGATTGCTACACCACCATTAGGTGTGGCTAACCACAGTCTGCCTGGTGGCGGCATCAACGCGCAATGTACAAACGTGCAGTGTGTATACGCCCATGGGATGCAGCATGCAGTAACAGTGAACATGTAACCTGCAGTCCCCATGCGTGAATGTGCCATAGGCGTGATTAAGAGACTATACAGTCCCGACGGGTGGTGGCAGCTGCAGGGTAGACTACTTAAGTCTAATCAAGATCCTTTGTTTCATTAAAAAAAAAAAAAAACTCTGGAATTTGTTGCCGGAGGATATAGTAAAGGCTGTTAGTGTAGCCGGGATTAAAGGTTTGGACAAGTTCCAGGAGGAAAGGTCCATAAACCATTATTAAGAAGGTACCCAGGATATCACTGCTTGACCCAGTACAGGCATTGTGGAACCTGTGTCTTTTGGGGGACTGGAAGGTACGTAAGACCTAGTTGGCCACTGTTGGAAACCGGACACTGGGCTTGATGGATCTTGGTCCGACCCAGTATGGCATATCTTATTCTCTTATGGAGTCCTATTGAGCAGTAGCAGTGAGGAAGTGACTACGAAGGATAGCCACAACGTTGGGTGCGCTACAAGAGCGGTGCAAATTAGAGCAGTAATACCGCCACAGTAAGAGGAGGACACTGTGAGCAAGGATATGAAATAGCATCAATATTGACTGTGCTACAAGAGCGATGCAAAAGGAGCACCAAGACCGCAATGGACATGGGTCAGTCCGTGTCATGGTCAGGTGTGCCTAGGCCGGAGGTAGCGGTCTAGACGTCGAGACTGCCAGGTGGTATGTTTGTTCATGCCGCAAGTTCTTGGACAGTGTGCAGTGTTGGCTAGGTGGCCCCGGCACACCTACGGGCCGTCGGTTGGCAATGGACCTTAGAGTTCCGTGTTTGCCATTGGCGTGGATAGAGCCCTTGTTTGTGCTCCTGGCCGAGGTGGAGGAGCATGTGGAATCTCTGGAGGTGGGTACGCTGGGAGGCCAGGTTTATTGGGAGGTCACACGTGGCAAAGAGTGTGTCCCTTGTTACAGGTGCACTGTTTTGTGTATGCCCTGGGCATATATTTGCATAGGGCTGTGATGTTATTCGGAACATGGAGATTCCACTCGGATCCCGCCGTCCGGTGGCCCGGCCGATATGCCGCCAGGGACCCAAGAATAGTTTGGTCGTGGTGGCATAGCATGTGAGGTGTATCATCAGGATTAGCGGTAGGACCGCTATCCAAAACCTTCGGGACTAGCATGTTGGATAGTAATCCAAATGATCTTACGGAAGGTCTAGGCTGTCGTAAGGGTAGAATTTGAGGTGCCCACCATAATAGCGCGAGGGTAGTCCTCGAGGTGCCCACCATAATAGCATGTGGGTAGTCCTCAAGGTGTTCACTATGTTAGCTGGCTGAGGGCCAGCAGTAGTGCGGCCATGAGGCTGCTGTACACAGTCACCGGAGGCGGCGATCCCAGGGATTGGGGGATCTGTCTGGTTGCTGGTACTTGCGCCCGGCGCTGTAGGGCTTGCATGACGATGATGCCAAGGCGCGAATTTCATACATAGAAGGCTGCGGTCAGCTCTGAGATATCGCCTGTCAATCGGGTCAGGCTATCAGTTTTTTCTTGTCCACTAGCCTTGATGAGGGGGGAAGGGGAGGGGTTGTCCAAGGGCCCTGGTCAGAAGCTTAGGGAGCCGCACTGGTACTGGCCTGGGTATAATGAAGATGAACTGGGATCTGTCCATTCTAAGCCACTAAGCTGTTGTCTTTTTCATAATGTCCACATGGCGGGCCGATCGATTAGTGGTCCGCCCGCTGAGGTAAGAAGGAAGCCGATAGCCAAGGGTCCAGTTCCCACCTGCGGTTCATCTGAGAGCTGAGTCTGGTTGGCAGCTCTTCCTGGGAGCATGAGGGCACAAGCCGAAGTATAGGGTCTTCCTGCAGAGTAGTGGGAACATGTCCCCTTGTGCGCAAGTTCGGGTCTGTGACCCCTTGTTGACTATCGGAGCAGGCCCTAGAGTGCAGAGTTGTGCGGCAATCAGCTGATGTGCTTCATCCCTACCCCGACCTGCAGGCAGGTCTCCTTTGAATGCTCATAAGGGGGAGGATCCCCGGACTCGGCATCCCCAGGCTGGAGCCGAGGCTGCCACCCTGTGTCATTGACCTAGGTTTAGTGCTATGGATCTTGTTGGGCCTGCTTGCGCCTTTAAATGTGGAGCCTGGAATGCCAGAGCCACAGCTGGGATTTGAACCTGTGGCCTTCTGCTCTTGAGTGCACTGTCCGTGTGTACTGCACCGCACTGTGGCCACTGTGTAGGAGTCTCCCCGTTTTCGGGAGTAGCCAGAGGTTTTGGTACTGTCACAGCCCTCTGCAGAGTGCAGTTGCGCCGGGGATGTAGGCCTCGCACAGTAGGCCATGGTGTTCAGGTAGTGCAGAGACGAGTACTGCAAGATCCACAAGTTAGGACCTGAACCTGTGACTCTACTCCAAGACACAGTGGCTGTGAATAGTGTACCATACTATGGAAGCAGCAGGGCTGAGAAGATGACAATCTCCCTCCAGTGTTGCGGGAGGATTGCCTCAGGAACTGTGGTGTTGATGAGCGACAGCATCAGTTAGTGAGCGGCTTCCCCAGGGAGCCAAGTTAGATAGGTATGGTGGTAGGCTTCTCATGATGGCCACTACCTTCCCAGGGAGTCCACTGCTGCCACTATTGTTGGGAGCGCACCGGTGTATGGACCTTCTGACTGTCCATGAACTCCCCCTTTTTACACTGTGGAGTGCTCACTTTCTCCTTGGGCAACCCTATGTTGCCCTACCCTGGGGAAAGAGGCTGGATGCCAGCTGCCCTTTGCTTACCACTTGTTGTCACTAAACTGGTCTGGGGTCGGTTGTGTATGGGTGAAACCATAGACTGTGGTTATCTTGATTGATGTAGGGTAAGAGGCTTGCCCAAACCCTTGCTAAGTTGTATAAGCTACTTTGTGGTTAGACAGTAGAGTGTTATTTTATTTTATTCTGACTATGCAAGACCACAAGGAGCACTTGTGTGACTAGAAACTCCAGTCCTTCTGGCCCAAGGTTGCTGTCCTCTAGTGGGATTTGAACCCTTGACTTCCTGGCAATTTGACCAAGGCTGCAAGGAGTGCTAGGGAATCAACCCTGGTCTCGGGATTCCCAAGTCAGTGCTGTAACCATTAGGCTACTCCTCCATTCATACCATGGGACAACTTGTGAGGTTAGGAGGCATAACTAATGGGGAAGTATTGTTCCATATGGAAGCGGTAAGTAACCTTTCTTCCAGCACTCACCGCTGCGATGCCAAGCCTTTCGGGTGCAGCAGCGATGGAGTACTACAGTAAGAAGCGGGAGTGCAATGCGAGGGGAGGATGGAGAATCCATGCACCTTATTTGGGAACCTATTCCAAGTGCCTAGGCGCATGCTGGTTGAGGCTCAAAGC
The DNA here is from genome assembly GCA_033557465.1 of Ichthyophis bannanicus. Classification (NCBI taxonomy): domain Eukaryota; kingdom Metazoa; phylum Chordata; class Amphibia; order Gymnophiona; family Ichthyophiidae; genus Ichthyophis; species Ichthyophis bannanicus. Next base: position 423,235,210 of record CM066038.1, read on the forward strand.
CGTGGATGAGGCTCAAGGCCATAGGGTAATGGGCTCACTATCACGGTGCGATGGTCAAAAAGCAGCGACTGGAGGAGTTCTGTAGGCCATGTGGTCTGTTTCTGTTGTCATATTTCTATGTTTCTACTTATTTAGGGATTAAGGAGACTTTTCAAAGGTTCCCAGGGTTGATGATGGGACCCAGGACTCCTGGATCTCCACCTTGGGCTTCTCTGCACCCAAGAGAGTCTGCAGGTGGCAGGTGCCTGGAGTTGTTTCTGGAGCTGTGGATGGCACTGCGGGTATGGCCATCCCGGTGCTGAGTGAGATGTAGGGCCAACAATATAAGGGTGAACCTTATGTCATGCTGGTGCGTTGGACATGATAGCATACCGAACTTCCTCTTCTCTTTTCATGCCTGAGAGGGAATCCCAGAAGGAACTATGGTGCAGGTTAACCTTGCACAAGACATACATTTGTCATGAAGCCTGGAGTTGGGCTGCTGGGTTTGTGCTCTCTACAGCAAGGGAAGCCGCCTAACTAAGCTGCTTCTGATGCGTGCACCTGGGCCCATGCAGGTGACCCCAAATTATCAGGTTCATAACACAGAGCCTGTGCAGGGAGGAACAGGGGTGGCCAGCTCCAGCATAAAGCAGCGGCAGGATCCAATTTCTGCGCCCCGGAGCAGGAGAGCTGACACTCACAGCTGCCGCCAGCCACAGCCTGACGAGGGCAACACTGCAGAGCAGCGAACTCGCCTGGCATCGGTGCGACCCCGTTTCTGGGACCATCGGCAATGGGAGTCTGCGAGTGGCTCCTCCTCCCCTGATGCTGGATCGGCACCGACCAATGGCGCCGTAGGAGGGAGGAGCCGGGCTTGTGGAAACAATCCTCTGTGATCTGCAAGCCTTGTTTAGAGTGCCCAGAGCGTCAGCGCTGTCCGCGCCGACGCCTCCACGCTGTCCGCGCCAGACGGGACCATCAGCAGTGGGAGTCTGCGAGCGGCTCCTCAAAAACAATCCTCTGTGATCGGGCAATGGCTGCCGCCATGAGAGACACGTGGCAGGCCGGATCGGGGGTGCAGGAAGCTTACCGGAGGCCTGCGGCTGGTGATGCAGTCGATACAAGGAAGGTAGTCGCCGGAGTCTCCTGAACGATGCCCCTGAAGGGGAGGAGCCGGGCTGTGACAGCAGCAAAATGGCCGCCGCCATAGGAGCCATGTGGTCGGCAAGATGGCCGCCCCCGTAGTCCCCATGTGTGAGGGAAATGCAGAGCGGCGGCGGATCAAGAAGGTTTTTCCCGGGGACGGAGGCCTTACTCGGCACGTCCCAGGCGCCGAGGGGGCATCCGCTTGAGCCAACCAGCTCATCCTCTGGATTTCGTACCATCTCGATCGGGACACTTCTGGCGAGGGCAGAGAGAGAAGTAAGGCTGGCTAGCCGGAGATGGAGGCCTAATAGGCACATCCTGGACTGCCGCCCAAGCGATTTCCAGTTGGAGCTTCGTCATCCAGGCTGTTTCCCTGAAGCTTGCCGCTCAGGAGCAGCGTCGGCAGCTAGTGTCCCCCGCTCTTCAGCACTCAGCCGCAGATTTTGAAACGGAGGCCTGTTAGAGGGCTAGCCGAGGACGGAGGCCTATAGGCACGTCCTGGGCTGCCGTGCTGGCTGGGCTTCCTAGCCCTGGAGACCTTTCACTGCTGACTGCTCCCCGAAGGCATGAGCATGAAGATTTTGAAGAGAAGGTAATTTAACTGAATACATATGTTAAGGAAGAGAAATTCAGATTATTTTCAGTTTGATTAAAGATTGACTTCTGGAGAGTAGCAAAGTCCGTCTTGCTGGCAAGGCGGAAGAACTGAAACTGGCTAGCTAGGGGCGGGCTGGAGGGTGGGGCCAGTTGGCTCATGCTCAGAAGGGCAAAGCCCTTCTGAGCTATGGAGAGTACTTCCGTCTCGGCGCCGTCGGATGACGTCACCAAGTGTGGCTGACTCATCCTGCTTGTCCTTGGAGAATTCCTTCTCTCCCTGTCATGCTGCTCAGACTTACACAGAGCTGCTTGATGCAGATAGAAGAACTTTCTGCTCTGATGGCAGCCAGACATCACTACATCACACGGCTCTGTGTGTGTCTGAGCTGTGCAATGAAGAAACTTTTGCGCTACACTGTATTGCTCAGACCCATACAGAGCCACTACTCATACTTAGCATTTGTATTACGCTACAAGGCATAGGAGGAGTGGAGGAGTAACCTTAGAACACTAGCTTGGTAACCAAGCAACCAGGGTTCAGTTCCCACTAGCACTCCTTGTGGCCTTGGGCAAGTCACTTAACCCTCCATTGCCTTTGAAGAAAGGCCTGACAATCTACTTCCAGTCACGCTACCGAGAAAACCCAGAAACATCTGGGTCGCCAGGAGTCAGCATTGACTCGAAGGCACACATTGCATTACAAGGCATAGGCAGCACTGCACACATATATGTAGAGACAGTCCCTTCTCAGACTTTTCAAGAAGGGGACAAACTCAACAAACAGGGAGCTAGGGTAGAACTAAAGGGAAATGGTTATAACATACAAGGGTGGTAAACAGGAAAATCAGGATCCTAGCCTGGGTTTGAATAGCCACGCAAGACAGATAGAGTCCTCTGTTCCAGTATGGCACAGCAAACAAAAAAAAAAGGTGTAGGGGGTATGGACGGACAACAAAATCCCAGGCACCAGGTTCATTATTGCGCAAAACTAAATTTGGAGATATTGTCCCTGGAAGAAGAAAAAGTAATAAAGTCCTCAGTATGCCTGGTCCTCTCCCTTCCCCAAATTCTGGTATTTGTATACAGTCCTGGATTGTAATCCACTTAAACTGCATCCAGTGAGTAACCTGGATGATTACTAGGATGTAGAATTCCACGCCTGAAATAAGATAATCCTGCTATTTTTGTTTTAAAAACGGGATTATAATGTTGACGCTGAAGTATTTTATGTTCTTCAGAGGCCCTTAGCAGTGAATTAGATTGACTGATCCAACATTTTTCTTAAAACAGCTTTCAAAATTCAGGATGCTCATATTAGGCCATGCTTTAAATATTTATAATTTATTTGTAAATCTTGAAGGTAATTTTTTTATGCACTGTTTCACTTTCTTATGATAGGCCCTGTGGTGGACTAAGCTGCTGCCTGAATTATGTAGCCGAATCAGACGCAGTGGACGTGAAGATCACATACTCATTTCAGCCCTTAGAGGTAAAGGAACCCCTTTCATGGTATAATGTTTGCAGGATTCCCTTCCCTTAGATATCCTTTTCCTGGTGAAGGACTTGAGCAACACTACTTACTTTTCTCAGATATTGCTGATAACTCATACTACCACTTACCAGGATCTTGCAGGACAAATTTTGCTTCCACCGAATTTGTACATCCTTCTCCTCAAGCATCGTTTTATATAATACTACCTTTATCTGTCATGAACAAAAAAGATATTGTAATGACTCACATGATTTTGCTAGTTTATGTACTGAAAACCAATTTTTCAATTTTTTTTTTCCCCATTTTTATTTCTTCCTGCTGCAGTTTTCTTAAACGAATCACGCCAGGCACAGAGTAAGATTTCCAACACAATAGTTGGTTTTACTGTGTGTACTGAAGGTTGGGTTCAGCATGTTTATTATTCATGGTGTGATCTTCAGCAAGCCCTTGACCTTTCTACATTCAGACTTCAATTCTTACACCGTAAAAGGCATGTTTATTAAAGCATGCCATTGGGTAGTGCGGGGTTCAGCATGCGATTTGGGCCCCGCATGCCACGCTTCCTTGGTAGTGCACATTGGGGTAGTGAATGGATGGGATGGGGTATTCCCATGGCAGCACAGCTAGTGCTGGTGTTTGTGGCTTACACTACCTGCAACTAACACCACCTCAGTGGATGGTGTTGCACCCACGGCCAGTCTGTGCTGCTGTGTGGTTACTGCAGGGAGACAGATGTACTTGCCCCATTGCACGTAGCTCACATCCCCACGCTGGTAAGGCAAGGCTTAGTAAACATGCTAAGTCTTTTCTAGAAGATGCTCACTATCCTTGTGGGATACAGCCATTTCAAGAACCTCTTCACCATTGTGTTTATTTCCTGGCTTCCACTTTGATGGACTCTGCACTAGACCTGCCTTGGTGATGTTCACTTGTGCCTGCCTGACCTGCAGATTCTATGTCCGCACTTCTGCACTGCAAGAGCTGAGGTGCTGTCCACTATTCCCCTGTTCTAGCAATGTAAATATTTTATATAGCGTCGTATGTACATGTAATTCTGCCAATGACTTCTTCCAGGGAAGAACCATAGTTTTCTAAAGAGAAGAGACATTTTTTGCCACATGAATTTCATTACCATACAGTTAATCATGGCTCAGGAGCTAAAGACTTATTGTGATTTCACAGTTGCCCATCATCTAATATTTAAATATTTTTCTTGACTATAATTTGTGCTGACACAACTGCTTAATTAACAACTCTAGCCATTTTTTAATCTATTTATTGTAAGTCTTTTGTACTGTCAAATGAGACTTCCATGGCTATAACAAATAATTTTATGAAACGGATTAAATTTATTGTATAATAAATGTGATCTGAAAAGTTTCATCTAAATTACATTTTAAAATTTAATTATGAAGGAAATGGAAGCTTGAATTACTTTAAATTAAGGTAATGTATCTAAAAGCTTTAGCTTCTACTGTTCTCTTCTTTCCCTGACTAGAAACCTTGTCGGTTGTTGCAATGGAACTCGAACTAAAGGATTTCTTGAATGTATTACCAGAGGATGGAACTGCCACTTTTTTCCTGCCTTATCTTTTGTACCACAATCGGAAAAAATCAGTGACTTGAAGGCAAAAAGATGTCTCTGTTTAGCTGGAAAATAGCATCATTTTAGAATAAAATGTGGAGGTGGAATGCATCTTTCCTCAATGATGATACTATACTATATGAAACGAGGCAAGACAACGTTGGCACTTTTGTCAGGTAGTAACCTGAATCGCTCCTGCATGACTCTGTGAAAGAACAAAATATTACAACAGATACAGAATGCATATTGCCTATGTTCATTAGGTAAATCTACATCCTCTCCCACTGTACAATTAAGGAAGCTATAACAACTGGTTGTCCAGCTTTTCAAGCACAATATCTCAGGGCAGCTGCTGCTATGCAGGAAAGAAAATGAAGATTGCCAAGTGGGGTGCTGATGACTTTTTCTTTTTTAAGTCAATGATATTGACCTCAATCTGCTGACAACAAACTTGGTCCTGCCCTTACTTTCACATTTTAAATGGAAATGACGTTAAGTCATAACCAAGTTGAGCCAAGTGAACCTATATTATTTCTGACTTTTTGTTGTATTTCTCCAGTGCCTTTAGCCAAGATACTGAGTGTTTTATATGAGTACAGATGTGGGCCAAGGACCAGGCTTTTCCTTCAGGTTAAACTATGACAGTAAATGATAGCAGTCAGAGACCATCTATTCTAGAGCATCCAGTCTGCCATTTATTCAGTCCACACACCTAAAGGATTTGTGCTGGATGCCACCACAGTGTGACTGTCTGCTGCATTTCTATTTATCGGGAACAGTTGTCTTTTTTTTGGTTTGGTTCTACTTTTCTCATGCCTAACCCCAAAAGTATGTAATAGTCAGCAATGTTAGTATGGCTGTTGCTTAAACATCTGACCTCCTAGCATCCCGATGTCACATGCCAGACAGACCTAGCTTTGTGAGCACTTACGTTTCTGCCAGGTCTTCTAGTTAATTTACAGCACTTGAAGCCTTCCAGAGAGACCCAGTTGGTAGTTTGATTCTGTCATCACAGTAGCTGCCATTACTCTTTTGTTTCCTAGGTCACTTGCACAGCCTTCAAGGTAGACCTTGTGTCTGCATTAGTGCTAGAACCTCTAGTTATTCCAGAGTGTGTATTAAGTAGTAGTGATATTTAGCTATACTAGTGACTTAGCAAACCTGCTTTTCTAAAAATTATTTCATGGGTACTAAAGATTACATATAAAAGTAGGCTCAGTTTAATATCTTATTTGAAAAAGAATGCCTTCAGTAACATAGGAACCCCAGCACTGTACCTGAAGCATTGTTTTATTCGGGGCTGGACAAACTCTAGGTGCCAGGTTGCCATGGTGACTAAAATAATCAGGCCTGGGGCAACACTTGGACAGTAGCATGAAGATTGTCGCTGACTGCTCACAGGCAGAAGTGCTGTGGGGACCAGCTCTGGCGGTCCATGCAGATCTCTCCCCCACAGGCAGAAGTTCTTCTTTGGGACTGTGATCATGGTGGGGACCTGCCCTGGCTGCTGGTGGGGATCCAAAACCCAACAGATAGAAATACTTCCTCACAGCTGTGATCATGGTGGACTTCTGGCCCTGACTGCTCATCGATATCCCAAACCCTGTGGGCAGAAAGGCTGCCAAACGCTGCGATACAGTGGGGACTGGCTCTGGCTGCCTTGGGAGATGGGATCCCTGTGGGTGGGCGGCTTGCGTCTCAGCTGCGATTGCTGCCTTCCCTTTCTATTCCTGGGAGATCGGATCCTCACGGGCAGAACAGGAAGGGGAAGGCCACATGCTGAAGAAGAAAGCTGGTCTGGGCCTGAAATTTAAAAAAAAAAATTAAAATTTAGATGGGAGGACTAAACTATACAATCTTAAAGGGCCAGTAACAAAAAAAAAAAGAGGATGGGGAAATTTTGGACAGAGAATCTAGAAAGGGAACAGAGTGGGGAGGGGGCAAGGAAGAGTGCAAGGTTAAAAGGATGAATGCATGGGGACAAAAGGGCACACACGCACCCCAGCTCCAAATTACATCCACAGGAACCTCACCTCTGCACCACACACACACCTCTCAGCCCTGCACCCAACCTACACAGTGGCACCCACCACCACATCCTATTGACATATCACGGTTGCACCAAGGGCCGGCCCCATAATAATTGACTCGAGGTGTTGCTGCCCTAGACAAACCTTGAGCTTTACTACCCTTCTGGCAGTCAGAATCTATTTAGCTTTGAATGCCCTGCATGTTGCTGGCCCCCCCCCCCCAACCCTAGAAGTTGCTGCCCTAGGTTGTCGCTTAGTGATTGTGTCAGCCCTGGTTGCACCAACACCCCCCTTTCCCCAGCTGTTATTTAAAGATGACACATAGTGTAAGAATTCTGGTACTGGTCTCATAGGACTTGAGGCACAAGGAGGTTGCAAGCACTGGCTCCTAAGATTTTGGCCTGGCTCCTAAATCTGCACAAAATTTGTCAAGGACTGGGTTAAGTACTGACAAGAACAGTGCCTCCTACTGGGCCATCATTTACTTCCTGTTGCACACGTCTAATTACTCATCCTTGCAAAGTAACTTCTAAGATTTCATGTCATCTGAACCTGTGGTGGTGTAAAAGCAGCATCGTGCAGATGGGCTATTTTTCATGTTTAGTCTGTTGGGAAGGAATCATAACCAACAACATGTGAAACATTTTTGTATTTTATTTTTCTGAAGCTGTCTAATGTACAGTAGTTTTCTACTGTTGAGATGAAATTAGCTTTCTGTAAACAGTTTTTTGTAGTAATTTAGGGCAGGACATTACATCTCATCACATTGATCTGAGTCTGCATAGACTTCGTGCTGTACTTTCTGGAAACAAGATGTCTTTTGCATCTTCCATTGCTGCTTCAGTTTTATTTCTTTCAACATCAACTCTCCTATCCTTTTTTGGATGCGGCAGAACCTTTTGAAGAGACTTTTTCTATATGGAAAAAAATTGTAATTAATAAATACAATTTAAAAAAATCATACTTTAGTAAAACACACCCAAAGTGCAGTAAAGCTTTTGCAGTTACAGTGCAGTAATTGCCAAAATTACCATGATCTAACTGTAGAGCCTCTAACTGCTGGCAGTGTTCCCAGCATCTGGCCATGCAGTTAATGCAGAGAAAATGTACTTAGCATGCAGTGGCGTGATCTGCAATACAATTGATGCTATCTGTGAGGAAGTATTTCTGCCTGTTGGGTTTTGGATCCCCGCAGGCAGCCAGGGCAGGTCTTCACCATGATCACAGTTGCAAGAAGAACTTCTATTGAGATAGCATTAACTGCTCTATGCTATCTGCTGCCTTAATAGTTTAAATCATACAATAGCAAGCACACTCACAAATTAACCTCAAAATAGTGAAAAAGGCTGGAAAACACCAGAGAGAAAAATGTTTAAAAGCACCTCTGTGAATCACTGTGTAATTGCGCTGAATATATGCCACACTTAATCCAATCATTGGTGCTGTTCAGAGGTTTTTATTATTCAAAACAGTTTTGAGTGGGACCAAAGATTAGATTAAAAGTGACACGTATTCAATGTAGTTATGCTGTGATTACCATTCTCTAAAGTCCCTCTAAACATTTTTCTCTGGTGTTTTCCTGCTTTTTTTGCTATTTTAGGGTTAATTTGTGAGTGTGCTTACTATATTGTGTGATTCATTTTTATTGCATATATTATTGTAGGAGAAGTTTACTTAGTTGTGGTGTGGCTTAATAGTGTAAGCCAAGGGTTTTCAACCCAGGACACATCTAGCCAGTCAGGTTTTCAGGATAACTACAATGAATATGCATATGAGAGATTTGCATGCACTGCCTCCATTGTATGCAAATCAATCTCATGCATATTAATTAGGGTTCTCTGCAGACAAACTGGAAGTAAGTACTTACGTTTGGGTGATGTCTTCATGTCTTACCTCCAGCCCTCCCATCAGCTGGAGTTCATAGGGGCCCTTCTTGACACCACTCAGGCTCAGGCCTTTCTCCCGATGGATCACCTGCAGAGGCTGACTGCCTTAGTCCATGATACCCAGCAGAGGTGTCAGGTGACAGCCCAGGGGATGCTGAAAGTGCTTGGCCATATGGCCTCAACTGTGTATGCCACTATCCTGACTCGTTTGTTGATAAGACAAATTCAGTGTACTCAGAGTACACAATGAAAACAAGCCATGGGCCATCTCTGGGACTGGGTGATGGTTATTGGGCATCTCATGCAGTCCCTGCTACTGGTGGCTGGAGCCACAGAACTTGCTCAGAGGTCTCCCATTTCAAATGTCACCTCTTCGTTGGATGCTGACGATGGATGCGTCAAAGTGGGACTGGGGGGCTCATCTGAATGGCCTGCACATGCTCAGGACCTGTGGTCCGAGCAGGAGAGCCTGCACCAAATCAATTTCTCTTAACTCCAGGCCATAGCAAATGCCCTCTGTGTGTTCCAAGTTAATTTGACCCACCAATCTGTGCTGTCAGGTGGTGATGTATTACATCAATAAGCAGGGCGGCATGGGGTTATACCTCTTGTGCTGGGAAGTGGTCTGCTTGTGGTAGTTTGCCATTGCTCACAAAATGGGGCTGAAGGCAACTTATCTGCCTGGGGACCTCGACTCCCTGGCAGACCAGCTGAGCCGCATCCTTCAGTCACAGGAGTGGACTTTCAACAGGGAAGTTGTGGGGCGGATCTTTTGGGAGTGGGGCCACTCCCACGATAGATCTCCTCTTCACCACCTGTGACTGGCTGGCATCAGATGACTTCCTCATTTACTGGGGAGTGGGCCTGCTATATGCCTATCCTCCCAATCCGCTCGTGGCAAAGATCTTGTTGAAGCTGCAGGCCGACAGGGGCACAATGGTTCTCATTACCCCGTATTGGCCCAGGCAGCCATGCTTTCCCCTGCTGCTCCAGCTCTCTTAGAAGGAGCCTCTGTGGCTCATATCTCAGGAGGATGGGACCTTGATGCATTCCAACATCTGGTCCTTGGCCCTCACTGCGTGGATGCTGGGCAGGTAGTCCTCTTGGAGCTCATCCTACCCAAGAATGTTACAGAGGTTCTTCTGGCATCCTGCAAGACTTCTATGCAAAGGTCTTATGCACTCAAGTGCAGAGATTCTCATCCTGGTGTGAGGACTGTGCTCTTGACCCCTTCTGCACTGTGGACAGATTGCTGGAGTACCTCCTGCACCTCTCAGACTCTGGTCTCAAGTCCAATTTGGTTAGAGTACACCTGAGCGTGATTGGGGCCTACCATCATGGCTCAGAGGGGAAGCCCATCTCAACTCTGTCTCTGATTGCTCACTTTATATGGCACTTACTCCTTTCTAAACCTCCAGTCAAGCCCCCACTGGAGGCTTGGGACCTTTAATGTGGTTCTAGCACAGCCCTTGTCAGCTCTCTTTCAGCCACTTGTTTCCTGCCCTCTGAAATTCCTGACCTAGAAGGACTTGTTCCTGGTAGTGGTCACTTCAGCAAATAATGTAAGTGAGCTCCAGACATTGGTGGCTCACCCACCGTACACTGGGTTTCAGCACAATAGGGTGGTTTGCGCATGCATCTGTATTTCCTGATGAAGGTGGTATCTGCATTCCACCTTAACTAGTCGGCCGTTCTGCTGACTTTCTTTCCCAGGTCTTGCACTAATAAGGGGGGAAGCAGCGCTGCACATGTTTGGACTGCAAATGCTCCCTGGCCTTCTACCTTGAGTGGACGAAGGAACACCATAAACTCACCCAGCTGTTTTCTCTCTTTTGACCCTAGCAAGCTGGGGACTGTTGTTTCCAAATGTACTCTGTCGATTGGGCTAGCAGACTGCATCTCTTTCACTTATGCCCAGGCAGGCCTGAGCCTTGATGGTTATGCCATGGCTCACAATGTTAGAGCCATGGCTCACAATGTTAGAGCCATGGCTGTGTCAGTGGCCAACTTGCACTTTGTCTCCGTGGAGGAGAGCTGGAAGACTGTGACATGGTCTTCCGTTCACACATTCACAGTTCATTACTGTTTGGATGGGGATTCCCGACGCGATGACAACTTTCGACCAAGCCGTGCTTTATCATCTGTGGGAATTAGGTTCCAACTCCTTCCCACCAGTCCTTCGGTCTGTCCAGGCTACCAAAAAAAGTGTACTCCCTCAATGATTCTTTCTGCTAAAGATGCTGAATCTGTCGAGTGCCCTAGAGGGAACTACCCATGCAAGTTCTCTGGTTTGGTTGCCCCTGTTGGGCTTTTGGTCTCTGTGGTTTTCGGTAGTCGGTAGCCTGTAGCTTGGAAGTCCCACATGTGAGCACTTACTTCCTGTATGTCTGTGGAGAAAGTGTAGTTACTCACCTGTAGCGGATGTTCTCTGTGGACAGCAGGAATAAGTCCTCACAACCCTCCTATCTCCCTAAGGAGTTTTTTGGTTACTGCTTTGATGTTCTGCTGGAGAAGATGGCAGGCGGGAAGACAGGCACACATGCACAGTGGAGCCTCCCAAAAACCTCTAGTAGAAGCGGGGGAGCATTCCTGCGTGGGGCTCCGTCGAGGATGTCATCCATACATGAGGACTTATTCCTGCTGTCCATGGAGAGCACCTGCTACAGGTAAGTAACTACGTTTTATCCTGAAAACCTGACTGTCTAGGTGTGACCTGAGGACTGGGTTGAGAACCACTGGTTTAAGCATAATACTGTACCATGCCTTAAGTGTAAGATTCTGTTCTCACCCAGTCCCCATTCCATTCCACACTTATGTAGTTGACATGAGAATTAGCATGCTGCTGCATTATCAGTGTAGGAATTAGCAAATGCTTGTATTAACTGCATAATCCAGTTTAGTAATGCTCTTAGACTGATGCAGCGTTATACAGAATACATATGAGACAGTCCCTGATCCATGGACCTGGCAGTCTAGTCAAGATACCCATAAAAGACAAAAGAGATCATGGGACTTCTTAGTTTTTTAAATTTAGCATAGAAAAACTGTTGAAATGAACAAGACTAACATTAGGGAGACTCTGAATTTAATATATAAAACAAAGATTGTAAAAGGTAAATGTTTAGAGTGAGTTTGAATATGGCTAGAGAGGGAGCATGACATATTGACTCAAAGTCCATTCTGTCCATATGGTGCAGCAAACGGAAAGCACAGAGTCAAGTTGGTAGTAGAAGAAAAGAGTACAGATTAGAATGGCTTGCCCGATAAAGTTCACAAGAAAGGGAGAGAAGTAACAAGGCGCTGCAGAGTGATTTCACTTGTAGGCGAGTAAGAGAAGTTTGAACATGTATGGATGCATTTTAGGTATCCGTTAAACATAAAACATTTCTCTACTAATTGCCAAAGTGGATAATTATCAAAACCAAGCCTCTTCTTTTCCCAATTACTAATAAACTGTTGTACCAGTGAAAATAAAGGACATTTAATCTGACACTTCTTGGCTATTAATTAATGGCAAATTGCCTTCCACATATGTTGGGCAATTTTTTATAGAGGTTGCTGAGGATTTCCCATTGAAAATCTGGTTAATGGGGGGACAATGAGACCAAACATGGCTGTGGCAAGTCCAGGTGAGGCTTTGAAAATGAAAGCCTTGCATAGACTTTACTTCCCCTGATCTTTTTTGGGACATGGGTTAGTTTTCATGTTGTGAACAGCATAGGTACTTTTACCTGCAGTGGAGTTGGGGGGGGGGGGGGAGCTTTTTCTGTTGGTAAACAACTATTTACCTGCAGAAAAAGCTTTAAAAAATTGTTTTCGTTTGTGAATAAAACTGAATTCTACATCCACACTGTAAATTTTTATGCAGATTGATATGCTAAAATCGAGGTTTTGCTTAATTACAAAACAGAAAATTAGTTCTAAACAGAAAATCCTGCCATCATTTCTTTAGAAACTTGAGTGGATGTGAGGAGGAAGTGATGTCACAGAGCATGGTGAATGCTTGAACAAGCAGCTGCGAGTTAGGATGGCACACAGAGCTTGCTGATTGCTTGCTTTTGAGCATTTAACAAGCCTGCCTGCTGTATCTTCTGATTGCTGCATAGACAACTGCCTATACTGCAATCAGAAGAAGTTTTTTTTCTTTTAAAAGCATGCAGTAGCGGCCAACAACCACATGCTGGGAAGAAGGATTAAATGGTAGTGCTTGGTTCTGAATCAAAGGGCAATTCACATGCCATCGAGTAGGAGGGAGCCATGACATTTCACCTGGCAGGAGATGCATCTTTTGCTCGCAGAAATTAAAACAGATCTCCGGAGTGAAAGCTGATGATATGAAGGAAGTAACAGGCCTCAGGCAAGAGATAAGTGAATTGGCCACTGCATTAAAGAACTGGATGAGCACATGGGCCTTCAAGAGGAGACTATGGAGGGAGATACAGAAACATCCAGACCTGCTTAAAGGTACTCGTGCAGAGTGGATGGGAAAAATAGAGGACTTTGAAAACTGCACTCACTGCAATAATACAAGGATCAGGAGCTTACCCGAAACAGAGGTCTATACAGATTACGCAGGGAGAGTGTAGAAGCTGTATGGTTTTCTGTTGGAGGCCAATGCAGCTGGGCCAGAGCACCAGATTAAGATGGATCAGGCTCATCTGAGCTTATGACTGTGAAGAGCAAACCAGACCTGGAAAATAATTGCTTGTTTGCATGATTTTGCAACAAAAGAACTGGTAACACAGCAAGCTCATTCAAAGGGATAATTTGAACGGAGAAGTGCTAAGACAGAGGTCTTCCAGGATCTATCTGCGATCACTAAACAAAAGAGATGGGAGATGAGAGAGACCATGCAATAACTCAAGGAGAACATAAAATATCTGTGACTTTTCCCCTATGCCCTGATATTCTCTATCAATGGGAATCTGAAGCACATTAAAACGGCTGAGAAGGCATGATGGGCCATGCTCCTTGGTGCATGTAACATCCTGGAGGGGGTAACCAAGCAAGACTTGAGAAAGGACTTGAAGTGGCACAGAGTGGCTGACAGGGGATGAAGACTCGAGAGATACTTAGAACCCGATTCTCATCCGGGCCCGTCTGGATATCCAAAATCTGGATGGGCCGGATCTGCATCCGATTCTGAACTCACAGGGTCTATATGTCCTCACAGGATCAGAATCTGCTGCAACTGGCCTGGATGGGCAGGCCGTACCCTGATTCCTAGTGGTTGTATGTCCTGTGCTCACCCCATCCAACAAAGCTGGTGCGCCTGCATAGAGCCCTGGTGCTGTGGCGTCCCATCGCCATAGCACCAGGAGACCATGCAGATGTCCCGGTCCCCCCCTGTACCTCAACATTGGATTCCCTGCCACCTGACCCCCAAATGGGACTGTCGGGGCCAGGATCGAGCTGCAGGGAACCACTGGAAGTGTCTGACCTGGGGGGGGGGGGGTCCGTGGGTGCTGCTACGGGGACTTATTCTACCACCGAGGTGGAATAAGTCCCCTGTCCATTTTTGCCAGCCTGGATGTACAAGGCTGTGACTAGAATCGACCCTTTCTCTGGGAACAAGCAGGAAGTCGGTACTTGCATATGGGTGCCGACGGAGCCTGTGCAAAAGCAACAACCCAGCTTTCAAAAAAAGCTTTTGGGAGGTGCATCATGCATATGTGGTCCACTTCCTGCCCAAGAGTGCCATCTTGCCTCATTCTCCTTTTTTCCGCAGAGCACATCGGAAGTTGTCCAGTTTCCCCTGAAAAAAGTCTGATTTTTATTAAGTTTTGTCTGGTTTGCGTACCAGTTCCTTCCCGCCCCCGAGCCAGCTCACCTCAGCATCGCTCCTAGGGTTTGTCCATTCATATTTTCATCAAGATGTCTCTTGACTGGCATTCGTGCCCTTTTTCAGCCGAAGGCCTTGGACCCTTGCTGGGAGGTGGGGAAACCCTTTTTCCGATGGCCTCCAGTGGCCTCTAAAAGTGTGACCGGTGTGGCAAAATGATTTCACTAACCGACCCACACGACAGCCGCCTCCGATGCCTTGGCCCGGAGCATTACGACTCAGCCTGCGAACTCTGCAGAACCATGACCTCAAGGCCTTAGAGTCGCCATCAGCAGCAGGAAATTTTTTTCAGAAGTCCAACTGCACACCGGAGTCTCCAGTGACAGCACAGTGTGGGCATCTTGTCAAAAATGTATTAGCTAAATTGAGTTGCTTAGGATTGGCTGTTGTATGCAAGCAGCAATCCATGAAGGGGGGATCCTCCGAAACCTTAAAAAACTTTGTAAAGAAACCAAACTGTCTTGCCTTTGATTCTGTTCAACAAACAAAAAATTGTCCTAAGGGGGGTAGACTGAACGTTTTCCCCCTTTGAACTGTTATATGGAAGACTGCTTACTTTTTATACTCCTGAGCCTCATATTTGATCTTCTGTATTTCCTAGCAGCAGAGGCAACTCTCTTCCCTCCACAGGTATGCTCAGCAGGTCCAGTCCTTTCTGCTGGATGACTCGGCCCTTTTCTTCCAATCCGGAGACTGGATTTTGGTAAAGACATACCACCAGCACACAGTACAAGCCCCTTTTCCAGTATGGGACCGTTCCAAGTTCTTCTGATAACACCGATTGCAGTGAAGGTGACAGCTAAAAGATCCTGAAGCCATTGCCATCGCTGGAAACATTCTCCATTTACAGATCAGGCTTCAGGACCAGGATGAGAAGTAGCTGACGTCAGGGCAGCCAAGGCCCTAGCAACTGGAAAGGGAGAGGAGAAGACTCCTGAAGAAAAGCACCTATCGGTACTGTGATTGCCATCACACGGACAGCCATCCTGTGTGACTCCTCCCCTTCGTGGATCTATGCATCAAGAATCAAGTGTGCACCGCCTTCACTGACGCCTTCTTCGGTTCCAGACCATGATGAGCAAGACTGCGTTGACTCTCTTCCTACCACTCGTGTGGTGCCTCCTTCAGCCCCTCTCTGGAACTGTTAATATGGCAATACTACTTGCCCAAACTGCTTTAAATGTATCAGACCTTTGTGTGCGCAGCTTGCTACAAACTGGAGCTTTTCTATCAACATGTCTCACTGCTGTACCTTCTAATCTGTGTGAAATGCAGAAGTTTACTGTACTTGACAATTTAAACTGCACCCAGCCCCATGTTTCTTTTTCTATTTTCTTGTATAACATTGGTGTTACTCGCCCCTCTTTGGGATATAACTAGGTCCCTTGCTCATTGTAAACTGTCTCTAGTTTTAATGCTACAGATTGTTTTATTGTTTCTGCTTTTAGCCTGTCTAATACTGCTCTGTACTGTTCAACTACAGCAGTTTCTCATGCTTACTCTCTGATGTATTTTTCTTTGGGGGTGGTCTCAAAGGGCTGATTATTGCCCTATTGAGCGGTTTTGTAATCCTTGTTCTTTTCTGTTGTATATTTTCATTTGTTCTTGGCTGCTGTCGGAAGACCCTACAGAGCTCCACCACTTTTATGTACTCTTATACACCTGCTTTTACGGTGGCTGATGTACCTGAGCTGCCACGTACAGATATTCAGTTAATAATGCCTGTTTGGTTATTTTGTAGTAGATTATTAGGCTGTTCTTCTGGTGGGCCTATATAGGCCCAAAGGGGGGATTGTAGGGGAAAATAAGTATTGTAAGGGGAAAATAAGTTTCTTCTTGTACAGAAGGACCATAAGGCCCACAAGGGAAAATGGATATTTTGTGCACACCTAGATGGAAAGGAATGTGTTGTGCTAAGGCAAAATTGAGTGATCTTCACAGAGACAGGTACCAGTTTGTACGGTTGCTGATAAGCAGTGCTAGGCTGCTGGGATGGGTTTATGACGTATATATGTTTGTTACTGTATAACAGACTGCACTTCTAATGTACGGAATAAACTTACGCACTTTCCTTCTGTGTGGGTTGTGAGTTTTATTCCCCTGGAATTCCAGGCAGCCGAGCAGGAACAAAGGAAGCAGACGAAGGAGATTCTCAAGGCCTGGAGGCTGTGAACAGGGACAACCCCGTAACACACGCTCCAGAGCCTCCTCAGATACCTTGGTGCCCTGTGAATCCAGAGCCTCTTTGGAGTCCCATGGCCACATTTCCTCCAGGCAGAAATCCCCAGAGGTGGAGCTCAAGAAAAAGAAACCCTCAAAGACCGCCTCTGAGGACGGATCTGGGAAGAAGGGGAAATCCCATCCCAGAAGCCACAGTCCCAGGCATGAATCAGAGGAGTCGGGACAGAAGCAGCCTTCCAAGCTGTCCTATAAGGAGTCAACAGCACCCGCTGACTGGCCTTTGATCTCATCCTCATTGAGGACTCCCCCCTCGACAGTACCCACGCTGAACCCGAAGTCCTTAGTGCCTGTATCGAAGGCTGTGGAGCCAACTGGTATGGAGACCAGAATGACAGCCCAAGAGAGCAGTATATTTGTCCTAGTGGCCATGCAGCAGGTGTTCATGTCCAGTTCATCTGCCCCAGTGACGGGACCCTCGACATCAAGGGCCTCCCCAGACATCAAGCCGGGTCTTGAGCACCACCGGCCTCGAATGTCCCCAGCACTGGATGATGTCCTGGTCCCATTCCTTGCAAAACCGGTATTTCCTGGTGAGCACCCATGGCTTGGATCGCACCTCCAAAGGGAAACCCTTACAGTCCCAGTGCCCCTGATCCTCAACAGCCGCCGCCTCCTTGAAATGTGGGAAACACCTGTGTCAGTATCAATCATTAGCAGGTGCCTCAACGCCATGTACCGGGTATGCTGAAGTCCTGGGTTCCAAAAGACCCAGTTTCCCACAACTCCATGGTCATGGAGTCTGCCATGCACCAGCTCAAAAGCCAAAAAACTCTTTCGTCGGTCCCACCCAACAGGGAGGCCCGAACCCTTGATGCCCTCGGCTGCAAGGCTTTTCAGGGCTCGATGCTGACGTGCCAGATCTAGTCCTACCAGCTCTATATCGGCATGTACCTGAAGGAACTGTTGAAGGAGCGCAGTAGATTTTTGGCAGTCCTTGACGGGGAACCCCTACAAAGGCTTAAGACCCCGACCTCAGTGGTAAAAGAATACTCTAAGATTTTATCCTGAGCAGCCTATGGTGGCTTAGACTCATTGGCCAGGGTGACCCCCGCAGGCATCGGGACACAATGCCAATCATGACTGCAGTCATCTGACCTGGAACAGTGGGTGCAGGGCAAACTGATTGATTGATGTCCCTGCATAGGAGAGAACCTATTTGTGAAGCCCATGGCGGATAAGGCAGCAGAGATGGAGACTGAGTTCATGACGAGGACCAGGCTTTCAAAGAAGATCTCAGTGCAGCCCTGGAAGAAAGCTCCAGAGAAAAAGCACTTCCTCCCGAAGAAGAAAAGGGACTTTAGCGGTACACTGCACTTCCAGGCCTTCCCGGCCCCTCAACAGGGCCAGTAACAAAAAGGCCAGGGACATGGTCCCAGAAATCAAAAGACCCTGAAGTCCCAGGTGCCAGCTCTGGCCCAGCGTGGGGGGGAGCTTTTGACTTCTGGGCGTGACCTCCTCTCTCCCAGGAGGTCCCCTGCTGCCTACAGGAGGAGCGCTTAGCCCTGTTTGCCCACAGATGGACAGCCATCACCACAGACAACTGGGTGCTACAAGTGGTCAGGGAGGGCTTCCACCTACAGCAGGTTCCACTCTCATACTTCCCAGGAGAGCCCACCAGACCTCTCCTCACCGAGCTAGCAGGCCTAATCCAGGACAATGCAGGTTTTGCAGGGACGCGATGGGAGGAGTAGGGAACAGACTCTTGGTGTGTGAGCAGAAATGGATTTATCAGTTGCAGACTGTGACCCCGGAGGGCTTGAATCTTGGTATTGACTGGACGGTATGTCTGTGAGTTGGGGGTGGAGCCTCGGTGTGGATTGTTTGTTTGCCATCTGAGGGGATTCCCTTTAAAATGAGGAAGTGGTGTTTTAGTGCGCATGGGCGGTGTTTTTCTGCACGGCGTTGTTGATTAGCTGGCAGGTATGTGATTTGTGGCCGAGTTGTGGTTTTTAAGAATTCTGTATTTTAAGTTTTAGGTGGTGTTTCTTTGTAGTGAAATAAAATAAGGTGTTGGGTGTTTGTTTGTCTTTTAGGATCCCCTGAAGAAGCGGGTTTTTCTCGCGAAACGTATGAGGGCTCTTTTGTGATAACATTGGGGAAAGCGACTGGCTGTTGCTGTATATCTATGCACAACTTTTACAGCTAAGTGTTTTGCACTTTGAATTTTTTTTGTTTATAATTAAGTGCGTAGTGTGGATTATGCTGGCTGCTCTAAGTATTTGCCAAGGTCACTGATGTTATTGGGCTTGTTGGTGCTTGTGGTCTGGATTTATTTCTGGATCTCTTTTCACCACATGCCCGTGTATGCTGAGACCCTGGTTTGTTTTGACAATCAAGCATTGTGCGATTGCCTACAGAAAAAACACGTGGTTTTGATGGAGTGAGTTTTCTTTCCTGCTAATCCAAGACAAGGCAGTGGAGCCAGTGCCAAAACAACATCTCTGGGGCACATGCTTCTACTCCAGGTATTTCCTTGTCCCCAAGAGGACAGGGGGCTAAAGGGCCTTCATGGACCTGCGAGAGCTCAACAGGTTTCTGGTCTGGGAGAAGTTCAAGATGTTCTCCCGTGGAACGCTGCTGCCTTTCCTCCAGCAGGGAGATTGGCTGTGCTCCTTAGACCTAAAGGATGCCTACACATACATCCTAATCCATTCCAGCCACAGAAAATACCTCTGGTTCATGGTGGGGGGACAGCACTACCAATACAGGGTGCTGCCCTTTGGTCTGGCCTAGTCACCAAGGGTCTTCTCAAAATGCCTTGTGGTAGTTGCAGTCCACCCCCAGTTTCAAGAGGTCTTCGTCATCCCTTATCTGGATGACTGGCTTATAAAAGGGGACATGGCTACAGAAGCACAATGCGCCACCGGGCACACCATAAATGCCCTGCAGCACCTGGGGTTTGTCATGAACTACCCTAAGTCCCACCTCACTTCGGCCCAACGCCTAGAGTTCTTCAGGGCGAGATTAGATGCCCTTCAGATGAAAGCCTTCCTCCCCTCCCTCAGGAGAGGTCAGTATGCCTCAGGGAGTTGGCTGCAGAGGTACACCAATGCTGGACACTATCTGCCTGGCTTCTACTCTGCCTCTTGGGGGACATGGCCTCCACGGTGCATGTGACTCCCTATGAGGGCAGCCTAGTGGTGCCTCCACTCTCAGTGGACACAAGTCACAGGCAGGCTCAGCAACAGAGCCAAAGTGACCCGTCAGCTGGCAGACTCCCTTGGATGATGGCAAATCCAACGTCACCTTCAGGTAGGAATGCCCTTCCAGGCACCCACCCCCCAGAGGGTCCTCACCACAGACGCCTCCCTACTGGGCTGGGGAGCACATTGTGACAGCCTCCATATGCAAGGCTGCTGGTTCCAAGAGAAATCCCTGTCTGCAAATCAACCTGCTAGATCTCTGGGCAATATTCTCAGCTCTCCGAGCCTTCCATCACCAGCTATAGCACCTCCCGGTGCTGATCCATACCAACAACCAGGTAGCAATATTCTATGTGAACAAACAGGAAACAGCATCGTAGCCCTCTATGGCACAAAGGGGTATGCTTCTAAGAGCAGTTTACCTCCTAGGCTAGGACAATGCCCTGGTGCACAAACTGAGCAGACTCCTCCCGCCACACAAGTGGTGCCTAGATCCAGTTGTAGCCTCCTGGCTGTTCTGTCTCTGGGGTGTCCCTTTGATGGACCTGTTCACTAGCCCAGACAACACGCAGGTACCTTGATTCTGCTCCTGCCAGCCGCACCCATCCCACGTGTCAGCGTATGTGTCCTTCATCCCGTGGAAGGAAGGCCTCCTGTACGCCTTTCCACCGGCACCACTGGTCGCCAAGACCCTACTCAAGGTCCAGCATGATAGAGCATCACTAACACTGATAGCTCCCCGGTAGCCCAGACAGCCCTGGTTCCCACTGCTCCTCTCCCCATCGGCAGTGGTGCTGATTCCCCAGGACCCTTCCCCCCCCCTTCCGGCTACTTTCACAGGATCAGGGCTCTCTCCTACACCCCAACCTGGGATCCCTATCACCCATGGCTTGGCTGCTGAAAGGGCAGCATTAGCTCCCTTCAACCTCCCATGGGACATAGAAGAGGTTCTTCTGGCCTTGCGCAAGTCTTCCATAAGAAGGGTGTATGCCTTCAAGTGGCACTAGTTCTTGGTGTGGTGCGCAGAAAGACAGGTGAACCCATTTTCCTGGTCAGAGTACACTTGAGCGCACCACCATCCTGTCGAGGGAAAGTCCCTCTCAGTCCAGCCCCTTGTGTCCCAATTCTTGCAGTGCCTCATGTTATCCAGATCCCCCATCCGCGCTCCAGTGGTAGTGTGGGATCTAAAAGTGGTGCTCTCATAGCTCATGAATCTCCATTTGAGCCTCTGGAGACCTGCAGTCCCTTTCCTGGAAGGTCATGTAGCACTCACATCAGCTCCCAGAGTCAGTGAGCTCCAGGCTCTGATGGCAGAGCCCTCCCTACATGAGGCTCTGCAAGAATAGGGTGGTGCTCCCAAGTTTCTGCTGAAGGTGTTTCCCCTTCTATCTCAACCAGGAGTTGGTAATCCCCACCTTTCCAAGGCCTCATGCTGGTAGGGTGGAGACAGTCTTCCATACTCTGGATTGTAAAAGGGCCCTGTCTTTCTATCTGCAACAGACTCGGGGCCATTGCAAAGTGCCTCAGCTTTTCATATCCTATGACCCCAGCCATCTGGGGCTCCCAGTGACTAAGTGAACTCTGTTCTCTTGGATGATGGACTGCATTACCCTTGCCTACAAGCAAGTGGGGCTTTCACTGGACCAGAAGGTCATGGTGCACAGCATCAGGGCCATGACTACTTCTACAGCAAATCTGCATTCTGTCCCCATGATGGAAATCTGCTGGGCACCACCTGGTCTTCGGTACATACCTTTGCAGCTCATTACTGCCTGGAGAGAGAGTCCCGATGGGATAGTATCTTTGGCTGGGCTGTACTCTAATCTCTTTGGGGTGTAGGAAGCTCCTGCCCTCCGACCCTTCTGTGTTCAGGCTACCGGAGTGCTGGTTCTCTCCTGGACTCTTGGGTCTTGTGAGAGTCTCTCAGTAGAGAGACAGCTGCTGCTGCTGATCGTGGCTCACCCTTTGCAGGTCACCATGGTGTGTTTTTCTTACAGGTTCTCAGCAGCCTGTAGCTGGGGAGTCCCACATATGAGGACTGACTTCCTGCTTGTTCCTGGAGAAAGCATAGTTACCTGTAGCAGGTGTTTTCCGGGGACAGCAGGAATCAATCCTCGCAATCCTCCCTCCTCCCCTTGGAGTTGATTGTTTACTGTCTTAGTTATGTCATTGGACTGAAGCAAGATGGCACCCTTGGGCGGGAAGTGGACCATGCATGCAAAGGTTTTCTTTGAAAGCTGGGGTGATGCTTTTGTGTGGGCTCTGTTGGTGCCAACGTCACCCATATGTGAGGACTGATTCCTGCTGTCCGTGGAGAACACGTGTTACAGGTGTGTAACTATACTGTAACATTTGGGTCAGGGTCCTGCCTCTGCTCTGCCCTATCTCCTCCTCTGGCCCTCTCATCCCCATCTGGAGCTCCCTCCACATCGCTTGTGTACATGCAGGGAGCTCCTACACTGGCATCGGGTATAGGTGAATAGCAGGGTCTGGATATATATGTTAGACATCTAGCCACTGCTATTCGGGATCAGACTGACTCCCTTAGTGAATTTGATGGAGAGTTTGGAGATGGAAGAGGGGGCGATCTGATGATGACTTGAACATTTGGTTTCTTCTAGTCCATAGGGAGGAGTGAGTGGAAATGTCTGATTATCTGTACCTTTTCTAATTCCTTTATATACTTTTTGAGATATGGAGATAAGCATTGCACAAGGAGACAACATTTTCTATCCTTTCCCTAATAATTTTTAACATTGCTTTTTTAATGCGATAATGAATGCACATCCCTTGTATGTGGCATCGTAGAGCCAGGTGTGTGTGTCTACGTGCCTACATTGGCTCAGATTCTCCTGCCACATTATGGGATAGTTGCAGCAATGGTAGAAAATTATTGGAAATCCTGGGTTCACAAATGTTTATGGCCCACAGGTATTGGTTTAAGCCTCAGTATGCATGACTACAGGCATTATTTAATGTGACTGGTTGCACACCACACCGAAGAGCAAAGGAAGTGTTGCAAGTTAGGTAGAAGAATGGAGAACAAAAGAGGAGATGTGTGCATTTCATGCCTATTTTGTAAAGTAAGGTATATGTGTACTTCATAAAATAGGGGCTTAAGTGGTCAAAATCACACATTAGGCTGCTCTAAATCCCTATGCCTAGATTTTGCAAAAACACATTTAAATTATAGCAGTTTATAATTCATGCACATATATTTGTGCATGCCCACTGTGAAAGTGCACATCATCAGTCTGATGAATGCACTTTCTGAATAGCGGCCACCTACATTATACGCATAAATCACTAAACTACTGTGATTTGCACATATAATTGTACACAGAAAAGTAGGCATGCCTTATAAGATCACTCCCTAAAGATTTATCAAACCCTGTGCTTGGGGAAAATGCTGAGCACACCTAGCCCATTGTATCAGAATACCATTGAACAAAAGGGGGAAAATTGATTTATTTAACATTTCTTATATTCCGCCTTTCATGATAGCAAGGCAGTTTACATTGAACAGGGCATTATAACTTGGAGATAACTATTTTACAGGGAACATGGGCAATGGAGGGTTAAGTGGCTTGCCCAAGACCACAAGGAGCACCTATGGGACTAGAAACCCCAGTCCTTCCGGCCCAAGGTTGCTATCCTCTAGTGGGATTTGAAACCCCCAACCTTCTGGTCTGAGGTACCTTGCCCCAACCACTACGCCACTCCTCCACTCCAAAAATGCTCTTTGTCATGTGATGCATTCTGTTTGGACCCATCCCTGCACTGATGACATCACCCCAGCAAGGTTTCTGTGCTTACCTTCTTTCTCCAATACAGTATAGGTGGCTTCCATTCCAGCATGGATGTGGTCGGTTACGTGACAGTGGAGTAACCAGGTGCCAGGATACTTAACAGACATTTCTATAGTTTGAAATGTTCCAGGGAAAAGGTCATACACATCGGACCTATAAACTCCGGTTCGCTGGAAAGAGAAATCAGATTCTTAACAAAGCATTTTGTTTTGGCTGGTTGATACATTAAAGAACTAATGGTTATGTTAGTTGCATAAGTAAGCTGCTTAACATGAACAGTATTAAAATGATGCAGAATGGCATTATTACTACCTATGTAAATATATGATTGATAATTATCTAAGTAGTAGTATCTTTTTTTTACTCAAATTTCCTCCTGCTTCTTCACACTTCCATCTCATTAGGAACCAGGACTGATGTCCACCAGTATCATGAGATTTTATTTGCTACTATCCAGGCATTTTCTATCTATTTATATCCCTTCCCTACTTACTTTAGTCTAGTTATTGCAGTGATAGGCCTTGCCCAGGATGACTGCTAAATTCAGCCACTAGGTGTCACCATTGTGCTACGACTGCATTCTCTCTGGGTGGTTATGAATGGTAGAAGTACTTTTATTTTAGTAAAAACAACTTTATTTTAAGACTGCAGGTAAAAGAATGTGCTGTGGCTCTTTTGAGTTTGTGTAGCTGTCAGGATCTATATCTTTGCTTAGACCTTTGCTAGACCGTAGAAGCTGCTGCCATTTAAAAGCTGCAATCCCCGCCGCAGGCTCCTGCAGTTAATTCCCTGCAGCCTGACCCCCAATCTGGCCTCCCAGGGCCAGGGTTGAGCTGCTGGAATACCCTCTGCACCCTGCCGCCCCTTCCCAGTCCCGGGCCTGCTGATCCTGTAGAATTGGGGAAGTTATTCCACCTTGGTGGTGGAATAACTTCTCCATTCAAGTTGCCGGCCCCGGACATACAGGGTCGACATTAGAATCAGCCCTGTACGTCTGGGGCCAGCGACCACCCACTGCCTGCCCTAATGCTGCCCCTGATCCTCCCCTTTCTTGCCCCCATCTAATTTCCCTGTACAACCGGCAGGGAAGTTAGACGCCAGCAGGAAGGGGCACGGGTAGCGGGGATGGATGTCCTGTTGGGACGTCCATCCCTGCTATTCACGGCTCGGAATGAGCCTGATAGTGACCATTAAGAAAACCGCATGCTTCAGTCAATATTTTTAAAATGGCACTGCAGCGCAAGAAGAAGTGGAATTGGAGGGTGTGGAAGCATAACAGTACTGCAGTGCTGGAGGTGAAGATCAGCATTGTGGTGCCATTTTAAAAGCCGCTGCTGCATGTCCTGGTGGCAGTGGGGGCTGGGGGGGGGCACTAGAAATGAGCTTCGCCTAGGGAGCCTCATATCATTGCACTGGCCCTGCAGGGAAAGCAAGCCTCATGGAGTTATTTGCATTTCTGGTGTGATTTATGTCTTCTTTGTGTATCTCTATGCATGTGTGTGTGTTGGCTTGTCTGTATGTGACCAGCAGCAGGGAAAGGGGGAGTTTGAAAGTAGCAATTCCCTTACTGCTATGTTTCACTGTATCAAAGTTTCCATGCTGTGTGTAGAATATGGAACTTTTATTCCCATAGATATGCATTGGGACATTTTGTGCGAATTGTTTTGTGGAACCCCCAGTCTCATCTGGCACATCTTAAAACCTGATGTGTCTTTTCAGTGGATTTTTCCACCATGCCAAATTTAGAAACATGAGGGCAGAAAAATGCCATATGTCTTATACAGTCTGCCCTTCCATATCAAATACTATAGTCTCTCTTGTTTTCCTTTAGAGATCTTCTGTGTTTGTCTCATGCTTTCTTGAATTCAGATACTGTCCTAGTCTCTGCTACCTCCATTGGGAGACTATTCCATGCATCTTTCGGTAAATAAATATTTTCACATATTATCCTGAGTCTATCCCCTTTCACCCTCATCCTATGCCCTCTCATTGCAGAATTTACTTTCCATCAAAAGAAATTCTTCTCTTGTGCATTTATGCTATGGAGGTATTTAAACATCTCTATAATATCTCCTCTATCATACACATATTAAGATCTTTAAGTGTGTCCCTCTATGGTTTATAACAAAGACCACTGACCATTTTAGTAGCCACCCTCTGCACAGACTCCATCCTGTTTATATCCTTTTAAAGGTGTGGTCTGCATTTGGCTCATTCTTTACATTTTTGGAATGTTATTTTGCCCCCAGACAGACAAGCTGTTCTGCATTATATATGAAATGTTGTGCATGAAGATTTTTATAAGATTTGTGCTTTTCAATAGATCAGACCATATTTGTCTTTTAATGACTTTTTGATCATGATTCAAACTATTTTATTTCCTTGTTTTGATTATTGTAACACTGTTTTTATGGGATTACCAATGTCTATCATGAAAGCCGTATAAATTTCACAAAATGTAGCTGCTACAATTTTTGGGGGGAGGGATTTCTCAATTTGAGCAGATAACTCCATGTCTAATTCAATTGCATTGGCTTCCAATTGTTTTACAGATAAGATTTAAGTTGTTAATGCTTATGATTAAAGTATTACATGGTATGTCTTCTCCTTATTTACTGTCTTCACTTCATTCATATAGTTCTGACTGTCCCACTGGAGTCTGCCTGAGTCAAACATTTGTGGTCCCTTTATCTAAGGAGGTACTGAGGCAGAGTAATTGAGACTGGATTTTTACGGTGGTAGCTTCAGTTTATTAGAACTCGCTTCCAGTTAGGTGGGATCACAGAGGGAAAGATATTTTTGTTCAGACAAACCTTTAGGGGGTAATCTTAGAAGGAGTTGTGAAAAGATGCATACCATTATTTTCAAGGACTTGCACATGTAAATGGATACTTATATGCATACTTTAGCCGTCACTGTTCTAAAAGTATGCAAAACCAATCTCATGTACTTTTCAGTGTGGGTGTGCAGAGGGGTAGAGTGTGGGCGGAACACAAATTTACGCATGTAAACTATAAACGCCTATGTTATTTGCTGTCTTTGGAAATTTAGGCATGGGTACTTCCACCAGCCCTAGTGTTCAAGCTTAGATTTAACGTGCACTTTTACACCATTTTTGGCCCTATTTTCTAAAGTATGTGCATACTTCACTTGAAATAAGCCTCAGATACATGCATACAGCACGATAACTGTGGGACTTTATATTACATTTCCCTCATAATGCTGCTGTTTTAAATTATTGTTATTTTGCATGCCTTTATTAAATATTTAGAAAATTGTTTTTCTTATGAACTGCTTAGAACCATGGTTATTAGAGAGTTAAAAGGACATATTAAATAACTAAATTAGTACATAGACACTTTGGCATAATCAACAGTAAAACTGCATGGTGCTGTGAGTTCCCAGCATTTTTTAATGTCAGTTGGACCTCGGCCATTATAGCATCTAGTGCTCTAGATTAATGAGATGCAGACTGAGGCAGCACTACTAAGGCCATGTTACCAAAAGGCTCAACCACTTTAGGAAATTTGGGGGTTCACTATGCCAAGCAGCTCGATGTAAAAGGACTGGTTTTCTGCAGGGAGCCACTCCTGGATGTTTGTTAAATGGTGCGGGGGGGGGGGGGGGGAGAGATCAAAGCTAAGGTCTGATCCATGAGCAGAGGATGATAGCTTATTAGAATTTTAACTGAGATTGAAAATATCTGTAATAGGTTTGCATGTGGGGGGAGGGAGGGAGGGAACCTTGGTCAAACTAGGAGAATTAATCACACAGGTTCACTAAAAATTTTTTTTTTTAAACTGCCTCTAATGTTTCAATTGATTTTTACGTTTTCTGGTGCGCTGAATCCAAATCTGGTAACCAATTTGCTCCATCACGTACAGATTTTTTGCTACATTGGGTTAGCAGTTTGAGGTGAACGTTTCAGATTGAGTGCGATCGAGATAAAAGTTTCTTGGATGAATTCTTTATACTAATTGTTTAGTAGTTATTCAAATAAGAATAAAGAAAATTGTAACAAGGCAGCACATAAGAATAGAGTAATGTCAACAAAACACACTGTGATGGTAGCAAAATTGTCTGCACTTAAAACAGCCACATACATGTGTACAAACATTGAGCATATAAGAGCGAGGTTAGACACAAAGCAAAGCAAAGAAATGTGCAAAAAATGTTGTACAGGTATGTATGTAAGAATAGAAAACGCAAACCGCACCATTGCAATACATGAAGACAAACACCCGATAGTGTGAAAATAAAATTCTAATAAATGAGATCCGACACTGTGGTAATAACTAGCAAATTTTTATTTCAAAGTTTAGTAAAAACACGATATTTGTCAACACAGTTTAGATTTTAAAGTCATTTTTGGGTCAATCAATCTCCTGGTGGGCCCGTTTCTTCTTCCCCCGAATGCTTCTCTTGGTGCGCTGCTTGGCGTATTTTTCATCTGGGGTTTCCTGCAGCAGCAACCAGCAGAAATCAGCCATCATAGTGGTGTTCCATCTTCCTTGGTACCTTCTCTCTGCGTCCTTGATGTCCTGGTGAAACCTTTCACCTTGTTCTTCACTGTACGCCCCCATGTTTTCGGGAAAGTAGTTCACATGGGAGTGCAAGAAATGGACTTTCAGGCTCATGTTACAGCCTTGTTCTTTGAAGGCATTGAGCATCCTGGCAACAATATCCTTATAGTTCTCATCCTGCCTGTTCCCCAAGAATTTGAGAACAACATCCTTGAAGGAATCCCAGGCTTCTTTTTCCTTCTCAGACATCGTTTCAGCGAATGCTCCATCTGAAATGAGTTTCCTTATATCAGGGCCAACAAACACTCCTTCCTTTAGCTTTGCTTCAGAAAGTCGGGGGAACTTTGAGCAGAGGTACTGAAAGCACTCACCATCTTTTGGAAGGGACTTGATGAATTGCTTAATGAGACCCAACTTAATGTGGAGAGGTGGTAATAGAATTTTATCACGAGGTACCAAGCTCTCATGAAGAACATTTTTCTCACCGGGTCTCAAATACTCCCGAATTGGCCAGTCTTTTTTCCCCCAGTGTAGGTCGCGGGCCCGGCTATCCCACAAGCAAAGGAAGCAGGGATATTTGGTGAAACCGGATTGCTGCCCTAATAGCATGGATAGAATTTTAAAGTCTCCACAAATCATCCACTTATGCTCATCATAACGAATCTTCTGAAGAATCAGGGCCAAATTCTCGTATTTTTCTTGGAGAATAACAGAGTGAGCAATAGGAACTGAAGCGAATGTGTTGCCATTATGAAGAACACCTTTTATGCTGTCTCTTGACGAATCAATGAACAGCCGCCATTCAGTTGGATCATACTTGAGTTTAAACTTTTCCATCACTCCGTATATATCGTTGCAAAATACCAAATCTTCCTCTTTGCTGAAATACTTCAAAAATTGTGTCTCGCGGTTGCGGTACCAATAAAAAGTTGTTCCTGGTGACAATAGATTTTTCTGTTTAAGCCGAGAACCTAGCAGTTGGGCAGCATCTTTTGGGAGTCCTAAATCCCAGACTAAATCATTCAATTCAGCTTGAGAGAAAAGTTCAGGTTTCGGATCTGGTTCAGTTTCAAACTCGGAAGTACTGGACTCATCGGGAAAAGCCATCTGATGAGTCTCATCATGATCAGAACCGTCCACACAAATATGATCCAAAGATTTTGGTGGTTCAGGCACAGGTACTTCGTTGCTATGAGGCATAGGCCTAATTGCTGAGGGAAGGTTGGGGTAACTTATTACGTTCTTATTTTTTAAGTTGTATCCCTTCACAATGCAAGAGCAAAAATAGCAGTCACTGCTGTGGTCTCTTTGTTCACGCCACATCATAGGTATTCCGAAACGAAATGCTTGTTTTTTTACCTTTCATCCATAAGCGTAGATCTTCCTCACATGACTTGCACACTTTGTGAGGAGCCCACGGTTTGTCTTGATCGCCTAACTTCAAACCGAAATAGGCGAAATATACTTTTTTAATAAATGCAGAAATGTTCCTCTGCCGCTTTTTCACGGTATATTCCCCACAAATAAAACAAAAACTGTCCGGAGAGTTGATGCAACCTCTGGCTCTGTGAGCCATCACAAATACACAGCACTGCAAACTACAACTGTAGTGAACCACTTCAGAATAAAGCTGGATTACGACTGAGCAAACAAAAGGTAATAATGAACTTGCAAGAAACTGAAATTTGACAGGAACGTTCATGTCGCAACCACCGTGTTTGAGCGAGCGAACGAGGCGAGGCGAACAGGAAAGAACATGCGCCAGCGCGAGTACTGGATTTAGCCCCCCGCCTCCCAATTGTCCTGTTAATGTATAAAATGAATACAAAACACTCTAAAATATCATGAGGGAGTGTTTCTAGTTAGTTAACCATTACAACCTCTATTTTGGGCCAAGAAAATAAACTGCAGTCGGCTAAAAAGAAATTATGTGAACATTCCTTATATGGGTAAGAAATCTAATTTTGCAAGAAAACGTGACGTGATGGAACATTTTGGCTATTTTTCCTGGATTCAGCACCCCAAAATCTATAGGAATCAGTTGCAAAACTGGAGGCAGTTTTTTGGTAGTGTACCTGTGTAATAATTATTTGTTTTCCAATCACAATCCAAAATTTTATTTAAGAATAAAGATGTTTTCTACATTTGTCTGCCCTTTTTATTGAATTTTCAGCTTTCTTTTTTGTCTTTCAGCTTGACTCCTTTTTATGATTCTTGCTTCCATCTGAGTCCCTTCCTTTTTCCATCTCCCTACTACCTTCCATAAGTCTTTCTCCTTCATGCATATGTCTCCATCTATCTTCACTTAGTTTTAGTTTTCATCTCTGCCAACCCCTCAGTTCTAAAATACTTGATAATAGATATTAGCTACTGTGGTAACTGATATAGTTCAGAACAAAATGATGAGGTAGCCTTGAAAACATCCTCAGAAAAGGCAAATACAAACATACCTTGTTCTGGGCATTCCTAGTAATGGCTAAAACCATAGGGAAGAAAAGAATTGATTCTTAAAATCAAATAAGTGAACTATTATTATTTATACATATATCGGTCTTATTCCTGCTGGAATTCTGCAAACAAAATTCAAACTTCTGTGTCAAAAGATCTGCATGCTTGATTTGTCAAAATAAAGCATATTGTTATAGAGTTATACTTAATTTAAATTATACTACAGAAAAAAAACCACAACAAAGGGCGGAATTTTGAATAATTGTGCAGAATTCCAGCAGGCATATTGGGTTCTATAACTGAGTGTTTTTCATTTTCTTTAGTGTCTCTCCTGTTTTGGTCACCATTTTTTTTCTTACATATATCACACTTGTAACAGGGTATAACTGTCAAAATACACACTAGCATTTTGTCTAGCTAAAACAATGTCTGAATGTTTGAGTAGAATGTCATGTCTTTAATAAGTACTTTACAATTTATGAAGTCAACTTATTCCAAGCTGTTACTTTTCTTACTCGCTTTGTAGAGTTCATTCTGAGATGTCCCTCTTTATAAAAGGGTGCACAATAGATTAACAAGTTAAACAAAATAAGACCATCACCTTATAAACAAAGCTATGAGCATGGAAGTGCACTGTGTGTATGTCTACTTCATTGCCCATGCCAATTAAATACCAGTTTACTTCATCTCCCACATGCATGGTGAGACCTTGCAAGTTTCCATAGAGTCTTCCATTAATACCTGCAAAAGAAGAAATGAAATGCTTTTGCTGAAGTATTCTTGGCTCGAACCTTCTGGACCAAGGCATTTTTATAATTAAGAAGCCTGACCTTTTAGTAAATGTATTTTGAAAGGAAGGGACTAAAGCAGTTGAGGAGTTTTCCACTAGGATCTTAGAGAACCACAAATCCTTTAGATCTAAGGAAAGAGAATGTTGGTTCTCCGTGGATAAGTGGTAAAAAAGTTCTCATACATGGGTGACATAATAAATTAGCTCAACAAAACACGGTATGCATTGAAGTGTCATCATTACTATCGAGAATGAAGATGTAACCTAAAGAGAGATACCATGCATTGTGTTGCTTTCGATAAACTCCTCATCGTCCTTGTTTACTTGATCTGGATGAGCAGAATAGGTTTCAATATTTTGATCCAAGTACCAGGATTGATTCTCATCAAATACCATAAAAAGTAGAGCAAACTGAAGCTTTCCAGGCTGCTTTTTGAGCTGAGAAGGGCTTTCCCGACAGATAACAAGGGGGCCTATCAGTCCACTGTAGGTGTCCTGAAATATAAACAAATGCAATTATGATGTGCCTGTGTCGGTTAATGAAATATATATTAGAATAATTGCAGTTCTAAAGTGCCATCAATGTCCATGCTTCCCCTAGTCTGCACCTGGAGATGTCTTACCTGCAGCAACATACTCCTGGGAGAATTCTGTGCAACTGCGAAATGCATAATTTGTGTAGAATTCTGCATTTGCTGTGCAGAAGTTTGCGCAGGCACTGGTATTGGCGAGACCAGCTTGGGAACACAGCTTTAAGGGTGCCTGAGCCTGCTTTACTGTTGCCTTTTTCACAGCCAGTTTTGGGTCTGATTGACTACTTTAGACATTAATTACAATTTCAGGCCAACTACAGTCTTCATGAGGTCCTGTATCTAGATATTTTAATCAGAAAGAGATCCCAGAGCTTTATTACTAGTTTGCATACAAAAACTACCGATAGAGACAACCTTCCACATCAGGTCTTTAAAAGATAATTTTCTGATTACTCGGTTTATGCATATTAAACCCCATTCTCAAACAGCTGCACTGGCTACCGATCCATGGGAGGATCACCTTCAAAACCCTTCTATTAGCATTCAAGGCAACCAAGGGTTATGTCATCCTCCTCACTCACGCATCTTATCCACATTGTCCCCCCCAACAGATCCAGAAGAGCAACAGTTGTAAGCTTGTTAACAACACCAAAGGCATCGGCAAAGTCCAACACGACAACCACAAACAGGGCGTTCAGTTTTTATGTCCCCAAATGCTGGAATGCTCTACCCCCTGACATTAGGACCATTGCCAATCTATATCAGTTCAGGAAGGCTCTCAAAACCCACCTTTTCCTCCAATACTTCCCAGCCAGCAATTGATCCTAGATATCCCTCTCAAGAAATGACCCACTCTAGAAAGGCCCTTACATGCATTATCTGTTTTTTTTACCTATCATTGCAGTGTAAATAGCTTATGTATATAGTTAACCCTGTTATCCAAGTTTGTACTCCTGTTCGATGTAAAACCTGACAGCTTGTCGTTATGTTATGATGTAAACCGCGCTGATACTAAATAGCACGGTATATAAGAAACTGTAATAAATAAATAAATAAAAAATTAAGAGGATACGTTCACAACAGGAGGAATTTGATGCGCATTTGAATGACATGAGATGAAGGTTTAGAGAGAGTGGTTACCCCCTAAGTCCTCAGAATGAGTGGCTCTGTTAACAAAATCTGAGAGATTGACTTTTTCAGTCTATCCAACTAGGATTATTAAACAGAAATAGCAGATTCTGCAATTACTGGATCACTTTTCAGATAAATCTGTCATGATACCATATAAAAGAGGTCTTACTCTAAAGGATAAATTAGTGCCATTAGTCTTACGGGTGGATCACCTTAGTGAGAGGCCTTTTTAAATGCATGAAATGCTCTATGTAATGTAGGGTTGAGAGTGAGGGAATTTTTCATGCACTAGCTACACTGCAGAAATATTTTTCTAGATAGATCACGTTCTTTGTCACAGTTTGAAAAACTATGTGATCAGATATAAACTTATAGAAAAGGTGGTGGCTTATTATAGGTAATAATTATGTTACGTAAATAAAAGTACAACGAAACATGTAAATGTGGCATGAAACATAAGCCATAAAAAAACTCATTTGCCTGTAATAATGTTTTTTATACATCTACACTAAGAATAAGCGTGGTGAAACAGTGCACATTGTATAATAACGGCGATCATTAATTCCCTTTCCGAAAATTAAGATATATTCCTCTATGTTTTTAACGCCAATATAGTTATTTGATGTGTTCACACAGTTGGACAAAAAATAACAATCGTATATATTCCCGTTTTTTTAAAACATTAAAAAAAAATTGATACCAATCCCTTCGTTTATGTCTTAGCTTTAGTTAGTGCACAAATGTTTTTTTAAAATGTTTGCTACTATACCCTACATTTTTAGAATTGGGAAGTGTTTCGTTGTGACTTGAAATGACATTGGATAAAATCACTAATGTAAAAACATTTTTTATGTTTCTCTCACACCCTCCAGCTGTAAAAGGTGGTATCAGTTTTGGTACATTTCAACTGTGCTAATATATTCCAGTATGGTCCTTTCAGGTAAATTTGGTTCACTCCTGCTCCTTTGTTTCTCTCCCGTTCAGGGTGTTTTTTTAATATGTTTTCTATAGTTTTTATAGCCTATTATTTACATTTCATGATAGATTTATATGTCTTTTTATGTATGTAATATGACCATTATTCATAATAAGCATTGGTAAATTTTGGATGTCAAGCATTCAGGTCACTCCTGCTTCTTGTTCTCCTCCTCTATGAGTTTTTTTTATGGCTTATGTTTCATGCCACATTTACATGTTTCGTTGTACTTTTATTTACGTAACATAATAATTACCTATAATAAGCCACCACCTTTTCTATAAGTTTGGACGTGATGTATTTGCCTGTAATAATGTTTTTTATACATCATATTTATGTTTATTTTAAGTTTTTATTAGTATTTTTGACTAATAATCATCAATCTTTATTTACGCTTCATATTTATTTGGTCGTGATACACATTGATATGAGTTCATAAATAATAAGTTTTTGTACATTATGTTTTTAAACTTGTTATTTATTTATTATTTATAATTCAGTTTTTATCGTGTTCCTTCATGTTGTTCTATTTAATGTATTTTGTTAATTTATTTTTTATATCTGTGGTTTTAATTTATTTATAATGTGTTCTTAGTATAAAGGTGAGCCAAACCCTGAGGAAGATTTTATCGAAACACGGCCTGTGTCGGGTCAGGTCTCCCTTTACATGTATGGATCAATAAAGTTTTGGTGAGAACCTACACCTGCCTACGTTTTTGTACTGTGTTGCTGGTGTCTGCGTGGCAGTGTGCTGTCCTTGGTGTCCATTGTTCTTCGGGCAGTCCATGGTATACACAGTATTCGCAGCCAGCACCATAATTCAAAGGCATCAATTTTCTTCCTGTCTATCTTTTTCACTGTCCAGCTTTCACATCCATATGATGTTATTCACAATACCATGTCTTGAACAAGTCGAAACTTTGTATGGAGAGAGACATCTCTGCTCTTGAGAATCTTATCAAGGTCTTTCATAGCCCTTCTGCCAAGAGCAATGCATCGTCTGATTTCTTGACTGCTTGTTCCTTCTTTATTGATAGTTGATCCAAGTAGGTTAAAGTTGTTCATGATTTCAATTACTTCTCCTTCAACGATGAACCTGTTGATTATGCCAGTTGTCATGATCTTTGTCTTCTTTACATTAAGGTGCAGGCCCATTTTGAGACTGTTATTTGATTGTCAGAAGCAAATGTTTCAGATCATCTTCACTTTCAGCCAGTAATGTGGTATCATCAGCATAGCGAAGGTTGTTGAGTCTTCCACCAATCTTCACACCTCTGTTGTCTTCATACAATCCTGCTTCTCTTATTCTGCATATAAATTAAACAGGTAGGGGGAAGGTATACAGCCTTGTCTTACACCTTTGCTTATTTTAAACCATTCTGTTTCTCCTTGTTCCATTCGAACTGTTGCTTCTTGATCAATGTACAGATTGTGCAAAAGTACGATCAGGTGTTCTGGTATACCCATCCTTCTTAATGTGGCCCAGAGTTTCTCATGGTTTACACAGTCAAAAGCCTTGCTATAGTCGATAAAGCACAAATAGATATCCCTTTGGTATTCTTTAGTCTTCAAGGATCCATCTCACATCCGCAATGATGTCTCTCGTTCCTCGCCCTTTCCTGAACCCTGCTTGCACTTCAGGTAGTTCTTGTTCCAAGTATGGTTGTAGTCTCTTTCGAATAATCTTCAGCAGAATCTTGCCTGCATGTGGGATCAGAGCGATTGTGCAATAATTTCCACAGTCAGTTGGATCACCTTTCTTTAATATTGTTATAAACACAGATCTTTTCCAGTCAGTTGGCCATGATGTTGTCTTCCATATTTCTTGGCAGAGCCTTGTAAGTACGGTAACAGCTGCATCAGATTGCTGTAATACTTCTATGGGAATGCTATCAATGCCTGGTGCTTTGTTCTTTGATAAGGGTTTCAATGCTGCTTCAACTTCTTCTTTCATCACCAATGGTTCCCGATCGTAAGGTACAGGTTGAAACGGCTGTTGGTCCACTTGATCTTTATCATATAAAAACTCTGTATATTCCTTCCACCTTTTCTTGATCTTCTCAGCATCATTCAACATAGAACCTTGAGCATCTTGAAACATTCCAATTCGAGGCTAGAACTTTTTCTTTGGCTTTCCTAAAGCTACGAGAGTTAATCTTGTTCTTCCTCTAATAGTATCTGCTTCTATTTCCTTGCATGTGTCGTTGTAGTACTTTTCCTTGTCCTGTCTTGCTGCACGTTGGAAATCTCTGAGTTCTGTTATTGTCTTTCTTTCTTCTCTGGCTTTAGCTTCTCTGCGTTTCTGGGCAATTTTCAGAGTTTCTTCCATCATCCATTTTTGCTGTTTTTGCTTTTTCACCTTTTGTAGAGACTTCTCACTTTCTTCCAACACAACCTTCTTGATGTCATTCCATAACTCTTCTGGAGCTCTGTCATTTGTATCTAAAGCAGCAAATAGATTTTGCAAGCAGTCTTTAAATTCCAGTGGTATATTCTCAAGGTCATATTTTGCTGCATTTATGAGTGGCTTGCTCTTTTTCAACTTTAGCTTGAGTTTGCATACTAGTGGTTGATGATCTGTACCACAGTCAGCTCTAGGTTTTGTCTTTGTTGATGTTATAGAACTTTTCCATCGTTGACTTCCACAAATGTAGTCAATTTGATTTTTATACAATCCATTGGGTGACGTCCATGTGTACAGTCGCCGTTTGTGTTGATGAAAGAAGGTGTTTGAGATGAATAGATCGTTGGTCTTGCAGAATTCTATCAGTCTTTCTCTAGCTTCATTTCTGTTGCCAAGTCCATATTTTCCAACTACTTTGCCTTCTTCTTTGTTGCCAACTTTTGCGTTCCAGTCACCCATGACTATCAGGATATCCTGTTTGCATGTTCTGTCAATTTCAGCTTGTACTTGTTCATAGAACTCTTCAATTTCATTCTCTTCTGCAGCTGTTGTTGGGGCATATACTTGAATTATAGTTGTGTTGATAGGCATTCCTCGTAGATGAATAGAGATTAAGCGTTCGCTGACTGCATTGTATTTCATTACAGTTCTTGCAAGTTTCTTCTTTTTATAAATGCAACACCATTTCTTCTTTGTCTTTCATTTCCAGCATAGTAGACCATGTGATCATCTGATGCAAAGTGCCCGATGCCAGTCCATTTCAGTTCGCTGACACCCAACAGATCAAGTTGTACACGTTCCATTTCATTCTTGACCACCTCCAACTTCCCTTGGTTCATGCTTCGTACGTTCCATGTTCCAATGCATAAAACATTTTTACAGCTTCTGACTCTCATTTCATGCGCAGCTACATCAGCAGTCAGACGTCCCGAGGGCTTTGATCCAACCACATCATAAATGCTGGCTTTACTCTGAAAAGTCTTCAGCTCTTCCCCAGTAGCTAGTTGAGTGCCTTCCGACCTGGCGGTCTCATCTTCCAGCACTATAGCACAATTTGTTTTGTTGTAACTATCCATTGGATTTTCAGGGCAAGATACAGAAGTAGATTGCAGGGCCTTTCTTCTGCGCAGTTTAAGTTTGGTGGTGTTGCCGTTGTCACAGAAATGTGATCCTCCGCCGTCAACACTATCCCATTCTGCTGCTGCCCAGATGGGTGGATTAGATGATAGAGGGGTTCAAGGGACACTAAAAGGCAACAAGGCGATAGCGGAGAGACTGAATGAATTCTTTGCTTCGGTCTTTACTGAGGAAGATGTAGGGATGTTACCCTTGACTGAAGTGGTATTTAAAGGTGCGGAAGAATTGAAGGAAATATCGATACATCGGGAAGATGTATTACAACTATTTGATAAACTGAAGAGTAGCAAATCACCTGGACCGGATGATATACATCCAAGGGTGTTGAAAGAACTGAAATATGAGATTGCAGACCTGCTATTAGTAAACTGTGAACTATCATTAAAATCATCTGTAATACCTGAAGATTGGAAGATGGCCAATGTAATGCCAATTTTTAAAAAGGGTTCCAGGGGTGATCCGGGAAACTACAGAACGGTGAACCTGACGTCAGTACTGGGAATAATGGTAGAAACCATCATAAAGAACAAAATTGCTGAACATGTAGATAGTCATGGCTTAATGGGAGACAGCCAACATGGCTTTAGACAAGGAAGATCTTGTCTTACTAATCTGTTATGTTTTTTTGAAGGTGTGAATAAACAGGTAGACAAAGGTGAGTCGGTTGCTATAGTGTATTTGGACTTTCAGAAGGCCTTTGACAAGGTCCCTCATCAGAGACCTTTGGCAAAACTAAAGAGTCATGGGATAGGAGGCAGTGTAGTATTGTGGATCAAGAACTGGTTAAAAGATAGAAAGCAGAGGGTAGGGCTAAATGGCCAATTTTTCCAATGGAGAAAAATGAATAGTGGTGTACCCCAGGGATCTGTGCTGTGTCCACTGTTTTTTGACATATCCCCTTTTCCAGGTCATTTATTAATAACGAGTGCGGTTATCAAATTTGCAGATGACACAAAGCTATTTAAAGTTGTTAAAACCCATGAGGATTGTGGAAAATTGCAAGAGGATCTTGATAAATTGGGCATCCAAATGGCAGATGAAATTTAATGTGGACAAGTGCAGAGTCATGTATCTAGGGAAGAGCAACCCAAACTATGGTTCCACGATGCAAGGTTCCACATTGGGAGCCACCACCCAGGAAAAAGATTAAAGTGTCATTATGGATAACATGTTAAAACCCTCCACCCAGTGTGCAGCGGCAGCCAAGAGAGCAAATAGAATGCTAGGTATCATAAGGAAAGGAATGGAAAATAAAACAAAGGATGTTATAATGCCTCTGTATCGTTCCATGGTGCGACCGTACCTTGAATATTGTGTGCAATTCTGGTCGCCGTATCTTAAAAAGAATATAGTGTTATTAGAAAAGGTTCAGAGAAGAGCCACCAAAATGGTAAAGGGGATGGAAGGATACCCCAATGAAGAAAGGCTAAAAGGGTTAGGGCTCTTTAACCTGGAAAAGAGACGGATGAGGGGAGATATGATATAATTCTATAAATTAATGAATGGAGAGGAATGGATAAACGTAGATCAATTGTTTACATTATCAGAATATAGAAAGACTAGGGGACATGCAATGAAGCAACAGGGTAAATTATTTAAGACAAATAAGAGAAAATATTTTTTCACTCAACATGTAATCAAACTCTGGAATTTGTTACCGGAGGATGTATAAAGGCTGTTAGTGTAGCTGGGTTTAAAAAAGTTTGGACAAGTTCCCGGAGGAAAGGTCCATAAACCATTATTAAAAAAGGGACCCAGGATATCAATGCTTGACCCAATACAAGCATTGTGGAACCTGTGTCTTTTGGGGAAACTGCTAGGTACATAAAACGTAGATTGGCCACAGTTGGAAACAGGATACTGGGCTTGATGGACGTTGGTCTGACCCAGTATGGCATATCTTATGTTCTTAACCTGGGGAAATGTGGATATTGGCAAAGATTTTTTATGATGGGAATGATTTTATTGTTCTTATAAACATTGTAGCACCGAATGTCTTAAATTTAGAAGTGGACTATGGAGTTTTCTTGTGATCCTCTGTCTAATTGTCGCTTTCTTGTATTGTTGTTATGTTCTATGGTTATGGTTAGTTTTATTTGATACACCGCAATAATGTATAATCCTAGGCATTTATTGTTCCTCTTTGAAGGATCCTACCCTTTTTCTTCCTCCTCGCCTCCATCCTTCTGTTCCCTTCCCCCTCCCTCTTCCCTTCCTCTCTTCCCCTTTTACCCCTCTTCCCTTTGTTTTCTCACCTTTTCCCCTTCCTCCCCTTTTTTTCTTTATATGTATTTGATATTTTTGTTTTGTATATCATATCATTTTCTTATACATTTTTAAAAAATGTTTACCTTTTAGATATACCATTTTGGTTGTATTCTATTTATTTATTTATTTTATTTATTTATATTTATATCCCGCTTTTCACCAGGTCAAAGCGGTTTAACAAAAAAAGGGGGGGGGGACAGTAATCAATTCATAGAGGGGGGCCGTCACTGAGGGGGCCAACATTGATTTTATTATACAATTCTTGTGATAAATTTATAAATAGGGTTTAACTGTCAGCAACATCAATTTTAATTGCTTTCACTTTAAATAGCAATAAACATTACCCATTATGATGAATAAATATGTTTATGGCTAACATATTATTTATATAATGTATTATTTCTCTTTCTTTATATGACTTTATATGCTAGAATTTACCCTATTATTGAAGCACTTTTAGATCCTTCTGTGGGGGTTTGATACATAACTGAAAAATAAAGAAAAAACCTTCCTCAAACACTGGCATTTGTCAGCGCACATTTGGGTTTGGAATAGTCTAGTGAAGGAGGGGTATTCGCTGTTTAATACATGGGGACCAAACGGAATCTGTGGTCACCATAGTTACGGTGTTCACCACAGAAAGAAAGATGGTGGTTAACTTTCAGACGTGCACACACTATGGCATTAGCTGCGGCTTTGTAAATAGGTTCAGCAGATGTCTGAATTTTTTTAAACACGTATCTAATGGTCAATTCATTAACGCTTATACAAAACAGTCAAAAAATTCTGCGTTAAATGTAACAAACAGGGAAATACATCCACAAGCTGGTTGGGAGAAATTACTTTAATTTAGTTATCTTAACTGTATCAAATTTCTACCAAATGGTCTCAGAACTCTCAGGCTTCAATCCAAAAAGACCCAAAGGTCAAACTGAAAGGGATAGAAACCAGATAACATCAACGACCACCTACGGTAGTTAACATTGATCAAGTTAAATAACCTGCTTTCTATAAAAAATAATGTGCCACTTTGCTTGCTTTAATAAAGATTTCTTTCTTATCTTGGCCGTTGCACAGAAGCAGGTATAAAACTTTTCTTCTTAATACCGCTAAGAACACAAGACTCCCAAAACAGACTCTTAAACTGATCCGTATTCCACACACATCCCGACGCCTCCCCCCCAGCGCCTTTGGAGCGTTTCTCCTAAACGGGTTCTTCAGGGGATTGATTCAGGGAATATCCTGGGATCACCTTAAAAACAAACACATACAACATGTATCACCCTCATCCATAAAAACATTAAATTAAAAGATCTACCGTGGAACAACACCTCTCAAACAAATACTTACAAAAAACTGCTGCCCACGCCAAACCTCACAGAACCTTAGCTGCTTCCAGTCCTTCACCATAAATTGAAAGCTAAGCCAAACGCCGCCGCGCATGCGGACTAGCAACACATAACCCATTTAAATACCTCAGACTCAAAAAGAGGCTACAAACCACCATACCCAGTAGAATTGTCTCAAACAAACCCAGAAAACATACATGAGGCAAGCCTATATTATCCTGAAAGAACCCCAAAGCATACATCATCTCAAAATACCAAATTTACAGGCATGCCGCCCATTCTATCATAGCATTTAGACCGTTCGGCATTACCGTATTTAGTTCATAGATCCATCGCTGCTCATGCTGGATCAGAACCTGATCCTGAGTCCGGTCTCCATAATTACGAGTGACCTGTTCTATACAAAAACAAACTAGCTGTTCAAATCTATGCCCGCGGTCCAAACAGTGTTGGACAAGCGGAGCTGTGACCACTCTACAACGCATCCTACTATGATGTTCTCTCATGCGTGTACGGAACACTCTGGTGGTTTTACCGATATACAGA
Organism: Ichthyophis bannanicus; assembly: GCA_033557465.1. Lineage (NCBI taxonomy): Eukaryota > Metazoa > Chordata > Amphibia > Gymnophiona > Ichthyophiidae > Ichthyophis > Ichthyophis bannanicus. The sequence goes on from CM066038.1 coordinate 423,277,068, forward strand.
AGCTCGCAAGGACATTTTATCACATAAATTACTCCAGCAGAGCTACATGTCGTTGAAGAGGATATAGCATACTTAACATGGCGGTATTGAAACAGTGCCGTGTCAAGAGTGATCCCACAGATCTCACAAGATCCACATCGTCTATGACCCTTATCTCCATCCAATCCACTCAACGTCGGCAACACTGTGGGGCTTACATATTCTTTTAAGTTGCGATGTCTCTGCCACACACACCGAAACTTTCTACCCTCCACACCACTCAAAGTCGACAACACATTCTTATGGTTTTGTACACTCCGCTGTATTACTCGGCTAAGGGGGGAAAATTTGGTAACCAGATTTATAGTGTCATCTTCATCCCCCACCCTACGACATGTAGGGGTCAACAATAAAGCTCTATTATTATATAGAGCTCGTCGATACGCCCTCTTCACAACCTGTTCGGGATACCCCCTCTCCAAAAAACTTGATTGGAGTTGCTGCGACTGCGATTTAAAATCTCGATCACTAGAACAATTTCTGCGAAACCGCAGAAATTGTGAAAAGGGCAACCCCTCTTTAAGAGCCTTCGGATGAGCACTATTATAGTGGAGGAGTGTATTTCTGTCAGTAGATTTTTTAAAAATCGATGTGTCCCAATGGCCCCTCCCCCTGCGAATAGACACATCTAGATAAGTTATAACTTCCTGATGATATACATACGTGAATTTAATATTGTCATCACAGTGGTTAAGCCATTGGAAAAACGCCATCAAAGACTGTTCAGACCCCTGCCACAATAAAAAAACATCATCTATAAATCTCTTCCAAGTTTTAATATTGGAGACAAAAGGGGAGTCGTTCAGCCAACGCTTTTCAAAACCTGCCATGTAGAAGTTAGCTATAGAGGGGGCGCATGTCGCCCCCATAGCCACCCCCGATATTTGTTTGTATAGTTGACCTACAAACATGAAATAATTCTCAGAAATAGCTAACTCTGCTAACCCCATGAGAAATCCTATCATCTCATTGGAAAGATCACCCCTGGCAGTTAACGTCGCTTTCACAACATCCAGAGCTGCTGCTTGAGGGATACTAGTGTATAAAGACACTATATCTAACGTTACCAAAAATACATCCGCCTTATCTGCCTGACTATCAAAATTCTGCAATAAATTAAGAAAACTAGTCGTATCTTTCAAATATGCCGGAATACTGGACAGTAAAGGTCGCAAGAACGAATCTAAAAAAGTAGACAAGGGCTCAAGCACGCTCCCTCTTGTTGAAACTATAGGCCTACCCGGTGGACGAAATAAATCTTTATGTATCTTGGGTAGAAGATAAAACTTGGCTATCGATGGAGAGCGCACATTTAAATACCCAAATTCCTTCTTGGAAATCAATTTATCCAAAAGAGCCACAGTAGTCATATCCTTAATCCGGACCTGTAACAACGATCCTGGGTCTATAGTTAGACGCATATAGGTATTAAAATCATCTAATTGTCTAACAGCTTCCTGTAAATAATCCTCCCTTTTCAAAATCACTACCGCTCCCCCCTTATCAGCCCTTTTGATAACTATGTCAAGGCGATTGCGTAGACTCTGCAAGGCTCTATTTTCTTCTACAGTCAACGCATGATAAACTGTCGACTGGGACTTATAAGCTGCCTTCACATCTCGCAACACAAGCTGCCTAAAAAGATCTATCTCTGGTGGAACTGGACCGGGGGGAACCCATTTGGATTTTAAGGGAAGTGGAACCCGAGACAATCCTGCCTGAGTGGGGGTGCTAATTGGAGACCCAATCAATTCAGGGGTATCACCAGAAGAACTAACCGCTAGACTAGAGGATTGATCTGCAAAAAAATGTTTTAATGAGATTTTCCGCAAAAAACGTTCCAAATCTAAATGGAACTGAAAAAGATCAAAATTAGTATGGGGTACAAATGACAGTCCTTTATTCAACACAGCCTCTTCTTGCGTGGATAGGGCCACTCCTGAAATATTAACTACTAGAGCAGGAGAAGACACAGGCCCCACAACTTGTGTTATTTCCCTTTCAGGGGAGCTTTGTCTCGAGCCCGTACCCGGGCAGAGTCTTTCTTCTTTTTTTCTTCTTTTTGAGTATCCTTGTCGTGGCCTAAAAAAGACCCCGTTTTACCAGAAGCACTTGAATCTGTAGACAAGTTATCATCAGTGGAGTCAATGAAATCCACCCGCTTTTTCGTTCTCCTCATTCTTCGCTTAACATCCATCCACGGATAGACATAGCCTACCGTGTAATCAGCATAGTCCCGTTTAAGCTTATTAGTCTTCTTCAGTAATACCTCACGGTGGGTTTCAGATGTTTTCTTCTGAATTTCATCCATCTTCTCGACAAAAACTTTGTCATCAACAGATGTTTTCAAACGCTGTTGGATCTCATCTATCTCTCCTGTCAATTTAAAAACATCCTTCTTCACTGTATCTACCACGAGAACCATTAAATCGAGTGAACACTTGTTTAAGATTTTATTCCATTTCTCCGTAAAATCGGTCTCGGCAGTCGAAATCCTAGGTTCCTTGTAGATACGGAGACCACGAGAAATTTGATACAGTTAAGATAACTAAATTAAAGTAATTTCTCCCAACCAGCTTGTGGATGTATTTCCCTGTTTGTTACATTTAACGCAGAATTTTTTGACTGTTTTGAATTTTTTTAAGACACAGTTTGACTTTTTATGCAGACAGTGTAACTCTTCTAGTGCATGTCACAGGAATTCCTTTTAAACATGCCAACGTATATACGGTGTGAAGATTTATTGTAGCAGATCTCCATCGGACACTTTGGGGCATGTTTACTAAAGGTTTTAACGTGCGTTTAGTGCCCACAACCCTTTTATTTTTATGGGCACCATGGCACTTAACATGCATTAACTTCATTAACATGTTTTAGCTGGTATATGAATTTTGTACATTGATTTGCAACCCTTTTGCAGGCAAATTGTGATACACTCTTTAATATATACACATTCATTTTTGATAAAAAGTATGCAATAATTAATGATCATTTATTTACACATCTTTTTTGGCAGGTTTTAAATCTTTTTTTTTTTTGCATCAATATTTATTTTCATTTTTATTCATTTCTTTTAGAGCATAAAGAAAAAGAGAGAGGCTTTCATGAAATTCAAGAGATCATAGAGAGAGGAAGACACGTATCTATATTTAGAAAAACTTAGGCTGGCAAAGTAGTCAAGAAAGCAGAGATACCAAAAGAATAGGAAATAGCTAATGCAATAAAATGGGAAGATAAAACATTTTTCAGATATGTTAGTGAGAGGAGGAAGGGCAAAAGTGGTACTCAAGGGAGAAGGGGAGGAATATGTAGAACTGATGAGAATAAAACAGAATTGCTTAACAAATATTTCTGTTCTGTGTTCACAGATGAAGGGCCGGGAGCAGGACCTCAGACAACACCACAAACAGGAACAAAAGCGAGAGGCATCTAAACCGATTTTCAGAAGACTGTGTTCATGAGGAACTAGCTAAACCAAAATTGGACAAAGCGATGGGACCAGATCGGATACATTCAAGAATATTGAAGGAACTTGGGGACGTTCTAGCAGCTCCATGTGACTGACCTTTTCAATGCCTCTTTGGTGTCGGGAGTGGTGCCAGAGGACTGGAGAGAGGCACATGTGGTCCCTTTACACAAAAGCGGAAGTAAGGATGTGGTTGAAAACTACAGGGCGGTTAGTTTAACCTCAGTGATGAGTAAATTATTAGAAATGCTGCTGAAAGAGAAAATTGTGAGGTTTCTGGAGTCCAATGGATTACTGGATCCGAGGCAACATAGATTCATCAGGGGCAAGTCTTATAAGACAGATGTAATCGATTTCTTTGATTGGGTGACCAGGAAGTTGGACCGAGGGAGAGCCCTAGATGTGGTGTATTTAGATTTCAGTAAAGCATTTGACACTGTTCTACACAGATGACTTATAAACAAACTGAGCATCATAGGGATGGACCCTAAAGTTACTGCTTGGGTTAGAAATTGGTTGAATGGGAGGCAACAAAGGATACAGGTAAATGGAGTTCACTCTGAGGAGAAGGGGGTTACCAGTGGAGTGCCGCAAGGATCTGTTCTTGGTCTGATTCTTTTTAACATCTTTGTTAGTGATATTGCGGAAGGGCTGTCGGGTAAGGTTTGCCTCTTTGCAGATGTTACAAAAATCTGCAACAGAGTAGACACCCAGGAAGGTATAGATAACATGAGGAGGGATCTAACTAAGCTAGAAAAACGGTCTAGAATTTGGCAGCTGAGATTTAATGCTAAAAAATCTAGGGTCATGCATTTGGGCTGCAACAATCCGATTGAGCAGAATGGTATAGGGGGTGACGTACCTCTGTCCATGAAAGAAGAATGGCACCTAGGCGTAATTGTGTCTAATGATCTCAAAGTATCTAAACATGTAGAAAAGGTGATGGCGAAAGCTAAAAGGATACTTTGGGTGCATAGTGAGAGGAATGGCCAGCAGAAGAAAGGAGATGATAGTGCTTCTATATAACTCTTTGGTGAGACCTCATTTGGAGTATTGTGTGCAATTCTGGAGACCGCACCTTCAAAAGGATATAAGCAGAGGGTAGCTATTAAAATGGTTAGTGGTCTTCATTATAAAGCATATGAGGAAAGACTTAAGGACCTTAATATGTATACTTTAGAGGAAAGGTGGGACAGAGGTGATATGATTGAGATGTTTGTTTGTTTATTTATTTATTTTGTTTAGACAGATTTGTATACCACTTTATCCTTCAATCAAAGTGGTCACATCACAATTGGAGGGTTACATTTAACATGAGGGTACTTAACATCATTATACAATGAACTCGTATGTCTAGTTGGGATGAGTGGGTATTGATTTGGCGGAGGTAGCTGCATTACTGTTCGGGTGGAGACTGTTATCTGTCTGCTCATAGGTTTCTGTAAAGAGCAGGGTATTAATGGCCTTGCGGAAGTCTATGATGCCATTTAATGCCCTCAGGCTCGTTGGGAGGGAGTTCCAAAGTGTGGACGCCAGTGGTGAGAGGAGGAGAGCTTTTCGATTGAAAGCAAGCTCTGCTATGAGGGGATGGATATAGGATGAGGGTGAAAGGGGATAGACTCAGGTGAAATATGCAGAAATATTTCTCTACAGAAAGAGGGGTAGATGCTGGGATTAGTCTTCCAGTGGAGATAATAGAGATGTGGCCAGTATCCAAATTCAAAAAACCATGGGACAAACACAGAAGCTCTCTAAAGGCAAAAAGGGGACTCTTGTAGTAGTTGATATGGAAGGGCAGACTAGATAGGCCATGTGTTCTTTTTCTGCCGTCATTTTTCTATATTTCAATTTTTATTTTTTTTAACACAACTTATTAATGAGCCAATATTCAGCTGCAACAATAAGTGTGCTTTAAAGCACCTGGTTGCCACTGCTGAAAGTAAAACCGGATATTCAGAACTGGATGTATTCAGCACCATATATATTTTTAGTGTATATTTTAATGTATGGGGCATGTTTACTAAAGGTTAATGCGTGTTAAGTAAAGTAGCATGCATTAAGTGCTGCAATGGCCCGTGGAAATGAATGTGCATTTGCAGCACTTAGGGACATGTTTACTGAAGGTTAATGTGTGTTATGTCACGAATGTTGAAAAATATAAAATATATAAAAGACATATTGATTTTGTGTTGTAAGATATAGCTCTGAGCTGGGATCATGAAGAACAAGTGTGGTTGTGAAGAATGCTCATAAAAATCAATCTGGATCCTTTGGTCTGTGACTTGTGGTAGGTCCTTCTGTTCACCTTGCACTTGTTCTCCTTGTATGGATATTTACCAAAACTCATTAGGCGTTTGCAGCTAACACGCCGTTCTAGTGCACATAACGCTGTGTTGGCTGGGAAGATCCGTTCAGATCGGCTTATGCCCTGAGGAGCAATTACCCCACTAGGGTCTCTGCAGACTCACCCTCGTTCAAAAAACTCAAAAAGTATTAAAAAAGACCAGAAACAAAAACATCAACCTGCATTAAACCTTAAACATCGAACAGCACCCTTATGTCCACATGCGCTAATTCAGCAACTCTGGCATGGAACATATCCGAGCACATCATGTCCCTTAACGGGAAAGTCCAGGTCTGCGTGGCTTCTCCAGATCTGGCTTAGTGTTCCCATCACCGCAGCCTTCACAGCAGGATCTACTACAGGATTCCAGAGAGCGTCCCACTGCTTCTACACCTCTGCCTTCCTAGGTTCAGCAATGTCTCCTCGAAAAACATTGGAGTAATCCATCAGTTTAGGAGCCGAAGGGGCCTCTCATCCAATCCCTACAGGTCATAGCATGGGGCAACCTTAACTATAAGTTTCCTGCTGGTGCAATCCAGGAAAAAAAGGGGTCTGCTTGTCTCCCCAACTGCATGGAGTGGTCGCGAAGATGTGTCAAGTCTTGGGTGCCTGTTTGTGCTCCGTGTTCCCATTGCCACACCGCTGCCGCCCACCTATTGAGTCTCCAGCAATGAGTTGAGAAAGATGGTGTCTCAAAGTATGAAGTTGTTCTCCTGCACAATAATTTTCAGCCGAGCGGGATATAACAATGAGAAGCTTAATGCCTGCTGAACAAGCTTACTGCAGATGTTAGTAAAGTCTTTGCATCGTTTAGTTACTACAGGGGAGTAGTATTGGAATATCAGGACTTTGTGGCCTTTGTGCTTGCATCCGCGTTTCTCCCAGCTGCCTGTAAAATCGCTTCTTTGTGTATGCAATTATGAAAGCGGGCATTTGTCATCCAGGGCCGATTCTCTCCCTCTCTCTAGGGGCCCAAACGGTGAGCATGCTCAACAAGCATTTTACCTTGTAGATTCCCAAGCTGTAGTTGGGTGGGGAGACAGGTGTCTAAAAAGCCCCGTAACTCACTCTCTGCTATGGATTCAGCGATGCCCACAACTCTGAGATTTTTGTGGTGGCCTCTATTTTCCAAGCCATCTAACAGGCCGCATGCTGTGCAATCTGTTCCTCCAGTCTTTTGATGGCTCCCCTATTTTCCAGTGCCTCACCCTCCAGGGTAGAGACCCGCTGCTCCAGGCCCCCCATGCGCTCCTGGAACTCTGTCACAGCTTGCGAGATCCGGGCCGTATGATCTGCCAGGCCCTGAAATCTGCCGTTGAGCACTTTAACAACGGCCGCTGTCACGTCCTCTACCAGATTGCTGTTCAGTGCGGACCCCCTCAGACTCGCTGGTGGAAGCTCTATCTTCTTGGGCTTGGGGCTTTGGTCTGATCCTGCCAATTTTTTTGAGTGGTTTTAGAGGTCATGGACTCTGCCACTTGGCTCCCACTTCATAGGTATCAATCAGATCTTACAGGTATCAACCAGTATGTTGAAAGATGGCCAGGCCAGCATTTTTATGCCATTTTCAGCCATTTTTGAGGTAGGGAGCCCAGGAACTCAAAGAACCACGTCCTGTGAGCTCACTGCATCACGCAACCTCTAAACTTTATTAATTCTGGGGCGGTGGGCAGAGAAAAACCCTTGCATTTGTTATAACAGGACAAGTGATGAAGATTCTGTTCAGCTATGGAGGGATGGATTAACCCTGCCCAGTGTGAATTTCATCCTGGTCCCAGTTCCTGCAACAACTACTTGACCATTTGTAATTTGAATCCAGGACACAGAGGTGGGTTTGGAACTTACCTACTAACAAGCAGTTACGCAACCGTTAAATTTAAATTTAAAGCTGTATGCAAATCATTAGCTTACAGCTTAAAGCCCTAATATGATGATATAGAATATTTTAGTATGTATACAAACTTGCATTTTTAATTTTATAAAGATAAAATATAAATTCTGACGTTCAAAGCCATTTGTCAGAAATGCTGCTGGTTAGAGTAGCACAGCCCTGAAGCACTCATTAACTTGGAACTAAATGTAAGTATAATGATTTGCCTGTAAAAAAGAGTTTTCATTGGGAGAAATTGATATAGGACAGGAGGTGAATGGTCATTTGTGTGTGTGCTTTAATGGAGAGCATTTCCGAAGAATTTTACAATATGTGTATGATATTTACCTTGATTTGGTTCACTTTGGAATAGTAAGCCCAAGTAATGCAGCTGGGGTCCCCTGCCCCAGGACCAGATCTCTCAGGGATTTTCCAAATATAGGTTTCTGTGTTTCCTGGACGAAATCAAACATAATTGTGTTAAGATTTGTGTCGTCTTGAGCATATATTGCTGCGAAACAATGGACCAGATGTACAAGCTGCCGAAGTGGCTGCTACACTTCTAGCCCAATTTTATATAAGATGTCTAGGTCAGAAAATTGACATTTAAGGCTGTGCGTGGAACCAGATTTTTTGACCATAGCTCAATCCTTGATGCTAACTGAAGTCAGTTATTGTAAATCACTATTCCAAGGATTTCCTAAAATAAAACTATGCTATCTTCCATTATTGCAAAGTACGGCAGTGAAAACAATAAAATGGAAGCTAAGGAATGATCATGCCACTGCATTGTTGAGAGAGTTACACTGAGTTCCAATAACACAGAGAATACAGCTTAATTTTATTTATTTAACATTTCTTATATACCGCCTTTCATGATAACAAGGCGGTTTACATTGAACAGGGCATTATAACTTGGAGATAACTATTTTACAGGGAACATGGGCAATGCAGGGTTAAGTGGCTTGCCCAAGACCACAAGGAGAACCTGTGTGACTAGAAACCCCAGTCCTTCCGGCCCAAGGTTGCTGTCCTCTAGTGGTATTTGAACCCCTGACTGTCTGGCCTGAGGTAACTTGCCCCAACCACTAGGCCACTCCTCCCTGTATTAATGTTATTAGGGGATAGTCTGATCAAGACATTTATAGACCAATTATCTTATGGACTTGTTACATCCTTATGTCCTTTCCCATGCATTGAGATTGTTAATCTTAGAGCTGGGAATGTAGGGACCGATAAAGTTTAGTGAGATAATCATCAAAGGTTTCACTTTCCATTGTAATGTTCCAACTTTATGGAATGAACTTCCTTGAAGATTCACTCAGAGCCTTCTTATTTAAAGTTTCATAAAGAAGTTTAAAATGTATTTTTGTTTTAATTTGACAATTTCTTGTTTACTTTAAGGCACTTTTCACAATAGGATGTCCAAGTACAATCTGGGATGTCAAAGCCAGAACATCTGAAAAAAAAGCAGGCACATGCAAGTTCAGGCACGATTTTGGAAATGTGGACATGCCTGATATATACGTATACAAACAACAAACTCTGAAGCAATGAAGAAAGCCTCCTATTAATATCTTTTTGTTGGAGCAATCATTCAAAAGAGGGAGGAATCGAATCCTACCCCTCGCCGTGATTGTTCCTTTTATTAATTGCAAAAAAACAATGTGACATTTAAAACACTTAGCTGCAGAGTAGCTGCAGACGAACTTCATCACGAGCTGGAGAATACCACAGAATCTATGATGAACATGAACGACGTGGCACGTTTTGGGTCAAAAATGCCTTGACCCTGCATTCAACCTGATGCAGGGTCAAGGCATTTTTGACCCGAAACGTGCCAAGTCGTTCATGTTCATCATAGATTCTGTGGTATTCTCCAGCTCGTGATGAAGTTCGTCTGCAGTTAAGTCTACTCTGCAGCTAAGTGTTTTAAGTGTCACATTGTTTTTTGAAATTAATAAAAGGAACAATCACGGCGAGGGGGAGGATTCGATTCCTCCCTCTTTTGAATGATTGCTCCAACAAAAAGATAATAGGAGGCTTTCTTCATTGTTTCAGAGTTTGTTGTTTGTATTTGTATTTCACTCTGAAAGAGGGTTTTTCTGTAAGCTTTGATATATATGTATATCAACTATCTATATAGACATCCCCAGGATAGTATTTCAGAACAAAGATGTCCAGTTGAATAATGACTAGAGTAGTGGCTTAAGAGCAGGGTGACCAGGGATTAAATCCCAGTGTGGGCCTTTGTGATCTAAGATAAGTCACGTAATTCTCCATCTTCTTTACACTCTCTGGATGTTTTAAGGTGAAAACAAGCACTTTCCTGATGCCTATTCAAGCCTGGAGCAGGTATAAACATGGATTTGCGGCAGACATCTCCGTTGTTTCTGAGATCGAACGGGGATGTGCAAGTCCATTGCTCCTCCTCAGACATGCTTCTGCCATGTCTCCATGCCTATGTGGACATCCCTGTACTGGAAATGTCTACGAGCGTCATTTGTGGAATGGCTATGGAGGCGTGTCTGTGATTTTGATGGCCACGTGCATGTCTTCAGACATCCAAATCATGACTAAACCTTTTAAAACGACCCTCTTTGTATAATAACTGTTGTTTTATGCATATTAGGCTATTTTAATTTAATTATTATAATTTATATTGTAATCCGCTTTAGAACTTTGGTTATAGGCAGAATATAAAATGTGATAGATAAATTAAACTAGGTATGGATATTGGGATTTGCACAATAAATATTCATGAAATTCATTTGTATACATTTGATCTAAAAACCAGGTTATTCTGGAAAGCAGAGTTGGTGGTGGCACTCAAAAACTAGAGTTCACCATCACTGCAGCAATTCCATCTGTGCCAGGGGAAACAATTCTTTCACATGCAGCAGAGAAAGAACTGCACTCTTTAATAGAGCTGACCCTGTGAGAGCTTAAAAGGGAAATGCAGACACAAAGAAGGGTCAGAGCTGTTTGAGAAATGGAGGCAAGTTCCTCTCATAGGTTCTGCCAGTTAAAGTGACAGTCAATAATTTTATGCCCCACTTTGGTTTGGATGACAGTTTGCAAACCGATCAAGTTTCACTCCTGTGGCTTCATAAGTTACACATACTTTTTTTTGTTAAATTATGTCATTGCAATTAATTTTTTTAAATATTTGATTTTAATGCCTCACCAATTAGTCCAAGGTGCATTACAATTAAACTCAATAATCCATAAAATACAATGTTTCTCTCTTCCACTCAAGTCCTAATCCCCCAAACCTCAGCACACCCAATGAGAGGCACATTACTTAAAGTCAACCCCATCATATATAATTCTTTTCCTTCCAATTCCAACCCTCACCCCCCTAACCGCTCCACACTCTATTTAGTCATAATGGCCCCAGTCCAACTTATCAAGATTCAGTCACCTACTAAAAGAAAGATAACATTTCTCCATCTGAATGGCCAAAGGCAATGCATTCCACAAATATAGGCCCTGCACGCGGCCGTGTACTTTGTAATTTAATACCATCTGGGATTTTCAATAACAATGACCTCAATTTACAAACTGGATCATATGACTGCAACAGAGTTATTTGCTTCTCCTCAGATCACTGCACACTATCACTATTTGCCTCAGTGGACTACAGTATTTGGAGATCTAGTTAGATTAATGCATGTAATAAAAGCCCAAACCAGATTTGAAGGCAGAGTTCACAGTATGTAAAGAATAATAAATCTCTGATTTGGTGCAAATGTATCTTTATTTGTTCATTAAAACATGTCGGGTCATGATTACCTGGCTTGGTTTCTGTGACGGTGGGGCTGTCTGTTTTCACTCCATGGGCATGGATAGAGTAAGGTCTGCTAGCCATGTTTTTAAAAACAATCTTGAGTTCATCCCTAACGCTTGCAACAATCAGTGGCCCTGTTGCATAGAAAGAGAGGTATTATTAAAAAAGGACTTGTGGTATATATTTGCATTAAAATGTAAAGTACTATCCCTCTTCATAACAAATGGAATGGGAGTCAGCACATTTGCCCAATTATAAAATTTTTTTTTCCTAGAGCATGCGACTCTTAAACAATCAGCAAAATTTACTTTTGGGCTATTAAGGGGCTTCTTATAGTGCAGGATACCTATATGTATTATACCATACTGTTAGAAATATGTAATATCATTTATCCTAGGATTTCTCTGCCTGTATCATGTAGCAGTGAGGATTAGCAAACAAGTTGCAGGTGATATCTTTTTATTGGATTAAAACAATACATCAGTAATGAGTAGTCCAGTAAGTTTCATTTTTATTCCCACCTGTTGAGCCCAGACCTACCAATAATGTTCTTTACAAAACCAAAGGTTTTACAGGCCAGTGCAACAGTATTTGGCATCCTAGGCAAATCAGCCTTGCATCCCCCACCTCACAATGTGCTCTCACCCCCAGCACATGGAGCCTACTTACCTGATTCTCTTTTTCCGACAGGTGAATCCACAGGCCTTGCTTCATCCTGCCCTGAAGCCTCTCCCCTCCCCAGCAGCCCTGAGATCACCATTCTGGTTCTTAGTCACGCTGCCTCTCAAGACTGGCATCTTTCGCTCTGACATGCAGGAGAAATAGTGCTTAGTAGACTTCTCGCTTCCTTCCACTGTGGGGTTGATTTTGTAGCGTGAGCTCTTAAAATCTGTACAGCTCAAACCCGAGAATTGCCTTGTGCCGGAAGGAAGCAGGAGCTCTATTAAACATTGCTGCTCTTGCATGTCAGAGAAAGGGATACCGACTGCACATGAAGGAGAGATCAGCGGCTTTAGTCATAGGTAGGTGACAGGCGGAGCCAGTGGAAGCACTACATCCTGTAGTTGCTGTTACCTCAAATTGTGGCCCAATAAGTAGCTACCTAGCTTGCCTACTACTTCCTTTAGTCCTGCGCTCTTAGGGCCCCTTTTACTAAAGCTCATTAGCTGGTTAATGTAAGTTTAAACACACAGCAAATAGCAATCGGGAACACTAATGTGTGAATGTGTCTGCCAGTGCAGGCTAAAATGCACGTTAATTGGCAATCACGGGATGGGGTGGGGAGTGGGCATGGAACGTGCAATACCTCTAGCACTGGGGCAGCTGTCACACGCCCAGCGGCAACGCAGCTCCTATCATGAGTTCACCTACCAACTTCTCTATAGGAGTCATTAAGTGAACTTGCCTTGATGGTGTGCTCATTAGGTGAACCCGTGACGCGTTAGCTGCAAAGAGTATGCTGATCACGCGCTCGACATCGAACACAGAGGCTTTGCAATTAATGTGTGTTTATTTGGCATGTAAATTGCAAACCCTTAGAGGACTTTAGTACAAGGGGCCCTGAATTATAATTATTTTAATACCAGAAGAATGTTGCCATGCTTTGTTATCATACTGTGGGGCCTTTGTACTAAAGTGCATTAGGCTTTAGCATGGAACACACATTTAGTGCACAAACTAGCGCTTTATTTGCAAAACCTCTGTGGTAACTGTTGAGGTGTGATCAGCATGTTCTGTACAATGACTATGCAGATGTGAACCCTAACGCACAGCGCCATTACCACAGAAACACTTCTTGAGGTAGTGTTAGGTGCACCCACGTTACTGGCAACATCGACAGCACGTAATATGTCCCCCCATGGTGAACCCTAACGCACAGCGCCATTACCACAGAAGCACTTATTGAGGTAGTGTTAGGTGCACCCACGTTACTGGCAACATCGACAGCACGTGATATGTCCCCCCATGGTGAACCCTAACGCACAGCGCCATTACCACAGAAGCACTTCTTGAGGTAGTGTTAGGTGCACCCACGTTACTGGCAACATCGACAGCACGTGATATGTCCCCCCCTGCTAAATTCTCTTACCCTACTCCACACTTTCAGCACCCCAATGTGCGCGTGGCACATAGCATGTGGTAACTGTCATGCCTCTGAGGTAACAGCTACCACAGGCCCAAGCACGCAGTTACTGAGCACGAAAACGTGGATTAACTGCTTAGCATGCTTCAGTAAAAGGACCTCCATTGTTGGGTCTCTTGTTTTCTTATCCAGTAGGAGACTGTTAATGCTGCATCTCAAATATTGGCCTATAAAAGTCATAACTAGAGTGCCTACTTAGTACAGTACTAGTGGAGAAACTAGCAAATGGATTTAGAGGAATTTGGAAAATTGAGAATTTACAGAGAAATAATGGCTCCTTTTACTAAAGGGAGAATTAACAGATGCTAACAATGTATGCAGCGGCTTGAAAGTTAGTGCACGCTAATTCCCATGTTAACTGACAAATGCGGAATGGGGTAGGGGCTAGATAGGGACTACACCTTACACTGAAGATGTGGTACAGTACTATGCATTAACTGTTAACATAGTAGGTAATGTAGAGCAGTTAATACCACCTCACTATATGTTGCTAAGGGAATTTGCACCATCTGCAATGCAGTTACTATGTGGTAAGTGTATTGTCTCTGTGTGAACTGTATAGGAAGATGCTGGGCATGTCCTTAACAGTCAATGTAAAGAGTTTGCAGTTACCGTGTATTAATTTTGACCAGTAACACATGATAAACTGCAAAATATTAATAGAGCTTAGTAAAAGGGGCCCTAAGAGTAAAAAAATAGTTTGAAAATATAATTTTCAGCTCTTAGTATATTTCTATCCAATGTTCACATTTTCAGTTTCATCAAAAGCTGGTTTTTCTGTTGATGCACAGCCGGATGGATGAATTCAACCCACCTTTAAGGCATTTTTGATGTCTTTTTATAAAAGAAATCCTTAAAATAATGCACTACTCTCAAAAGCTAATCACAGATTTATCGAGGTAGTCCAATAAAAACATTACCTGCAGTTTGTTTGTTGACCCTTATCTCTACATATTCAAGTAAACTAACAGCAATCACAGAACTTTTTAATGTACTAGGAAAATAGCATCAACCCAGATCTATAAATACAAACAAAGTTGACTTTCATAGAGGGGAAGCACATATTTTTGGAATAGGGATCCTTGAGAAAGCATGTTTGAACTACAGTATTGCTTTCTAGATGGGATGCATTCTTTATTAAGTCTTTCCTTTAATGTTCATGGACCTCTTGACCTTGTAGAGTTGAGTTGACTGTTCTGTTTAAACTCATCTGTACATCTGCAATTTTAAGTTCTCTTTTCAGTACCTTGTATTTCCAGATGTTCCTCTTCCTCCTTTCTTTCTTTGAGAGTGCTGAATGTGTCATCTGTGTACTCACGATATACAGCTTTCTTGTACTTTGACCCAATGAATTTCTCCCCTTTATCTAAGAATGGATTTCCGGGGCTGTATAGCACAATATAACAGTAAGACAAAAGATTAGCTGTGAGTAAAGACAAGTTGATCACCGAACATTAAATGAAAATAGATTTTCTTTAAGGCTACCAGAGGCAAAATTTACAAGCTAATTGTGAAAATGGAAAGAGGGATGCATTTTCTATCTGTGAAGGCCAGTTTTTAATTAATGAAGTAATCAGCTTTACTGCTTCAGAAAATACAACCATGCTGTTTAAGAGTTTGTCCTCAAGTACATGCAATCATTTTAGAGTTTATATGCCATTTCATGAGAGAGTGATGGATTATAACTATTTACACTTAACAAAGTCATCTGGGGTGCCTTTGTTTATAAAGTCAAGTTAATTCCAATTTGGCAATGTTCACTTATTTTAATGTTAATTATGAGGGTGTTCTGCTTTCATAAGCATGGATCAAGGTTCTTTAAATGGTTTTGGTTCAAGAGATCCAAAATATCAGTCAAACGCTAATCATATAATGTAAGAAAGCAACTAGTGTCGAAGAATTGATTATTGATATCAACCAAGAGTGAGATGGAAGCATTATGAAGAGCTGTAGCTTAAAATGTTAAATGTTATATTCATGCTATTTTGTTTGTATACCTTTCCTCATGGTACTGATGTCGCTCCATTTCCCATGTTCTGCTTGGTGCATAGTCCCATTCTATTTCCACAGCAGCAATGTAATATGTCTTCGTGTGCTGGAACACACCAGTCGTATTCAGTGATAGGCCAGGGCAGGACTTCACGCTGTAGTGCTGTCTCATTCCCCCTTCAAAATGATCTGTTGTCAGGCACTCCATGTCAAAAACGCCTGGAGAGGTATATGATAAGATCAACTTATTGCCCTTCTATTTTCTGTATTCCATATTTTGTACATAATGTTTGTCGATAATCAGCAACGTTTAAGAAGGAGAGGGAAACAGGTTCTTCTCTTGTTTAGATATACTGGGAGTGGATTTAGGAGAGTTTCTCACCAATATCCATGCCGTAACTACTGGGCTTTTTTTTAACCTTATGGCTTCTTTATACTTACAGGTCAGATAAAATCAGGACTGTGGTCTAGCACCGGGAGTCTTCATTTGCAATTTGTTTTTCCAGGCTGCTCGTTGCATTGACAGACTGCAGCCAAAGGCCATGCACCAGGACTCCTTCCAGAGCCCTGTAATCCTGAACGTTGGAGGCCATGAGCACTGCCTCTGCAGTGTCTCCAGCTGACCTGAGGGTCAGAAGGCCCAATGCAGGGATCAAACTGAGGACTTTTCACATGGTACTTGTCACCTGAGCCAGCGGGCTGGCCCATTGTCGGATGTTTTTATAGTATGCAAAGTATTCTGTACAGAGCTCAGAAAGCAGGTGGTGTACATCTATAACTTATACAGGGTAGTAACAAGGGCTGTGTGAGCAGTGTGGCTGGCTGCACAGGGCACAAGTACAGACGGACCGCTGATGTTATCACTGGGCTTCCAGGAAGCCCCAAAAAAAGCATGCTCCTGCTCATGGCTAAATGGGAGGGGGTGCCAGGTTCATTAGTTGCACAGGGCACATTTCTAGCTAGGTACAATTCTGAACTTATGATGTCTTAAGATTCAAAGAATGTATGAAAGAATCTCAAGGGCTACTTTTCCTACCCCTCCTAGATCAAGTCATCTCAGGCCAGGTGTGAACAATCATAGTCTGGGCCGGCCCGTCCATTAGGCAGGCTAGGTGGCCACTTAAGGTGGCAGACGTCTGTGGGTGGCAGGCTATGTGCTTTAGCATATATGGCCTGTCGCCCCCCCCCCCCTCCCACATGCGCCACCACCCCCTGCTGCTGTTGATTCTGATGACGGACTGCTGGACTCGGTGGCAGCAGCCCCTGGGGTAGCATGGCCGGAGCTTCTGCTTAGGGTGGCAGAAACCCTTGGGTGGACCCTGATCATAGTATCTGAAATATTTGAGTTCAGATAAACAGAAGCTCCAGAGGTGGTGCTAACCAGGGAAAGGAAAGGTACATAACTATTGGATAAGTATTATATGTAGCAAAAGATGAAGCCAAACCCCAGTTGTATAGAATATACATTTGATATATTTCAAATTAAGATGAGCAAACAGCACAACACAAAAGCAAGAATACACTCCATGAAATGACTGACCAGAAGACTGAAAACAAATTGTTAAAAAGATTTTTTACACAGCTCATAATTATGCCGTTGAATCTGTTGCCGGATGATCAGATCAACTCAAAAAAATCCCCAAAGTTGATAATATAATATCAGTATACAAATGAATCACCAAAAAGTCCTTCAAAAAACCAAAATTCTCACTTATTTTTGTTGGCGTGCACCGAGGGAAGAGGGAACTTACATCCATCCACTCCTGCCGGTAAACTCCATTTTATTCAATTACAGGTTCATTCATAAGTAGTATATAACTTATCTTAGTGAGTCCGTGACAAAGCCAAACTCCATACCAAGAACCACAGCCAGGCAAAGCTTCGAGGCATGACGTGCACGTTTCGGGACTGACTCCCTGTATCAAGTGCTGCTCACTTCTGTTGCTGCCAACTGCCAATAAACGTTATGTATCAAAAGCATTTTCATTCAAGGAACCAAATCGCTTATATTGGCTGAATTGTTCCATCACTCAAAAACAGAACCACCAATCATAGAAGGGAAACCCCACTGCAAATGGGGAACCCCAAGCTACATACTGGATGACATCAGAACATGCTGGACCAATCGATCTCCTTATTCAGCCCATCAGGGGAAACTGATTTTAACAGGTAAATCCACTGCTGCTCCTTATACTGTAACCGAGCAAGCCAACCACCCCCTCTGGGATCTTGGGGTACATGATCGATGTTTGTCCACCGTAGCTCAGAAAAATTGTGGTGAAATGCCATGCAGTGCTCGACAATCAGGGCTGACAGAATCTGTTGGCACATCCTAGAAGCCTGTTCGGACAACCGTACCTTAACCGGTCGTGAAGTCCTACCAATATAGAGCAAGGCACAGGGGCATTGCAACACGTACACCACAAACGAAGTAGTGCAAGTAGTATGCCATCTTCGTTCAATACGAAAATCCGTTTTAGGATGTGTCCAAACCAATCCAACCATAGTCATACCACAATGCAGCCACGGCCCACCTGCAAAATGCCCACGATCACCCAGAGCAGGGACTAAAATTCTATCCAGCGGGGGTGATCGGCTTGCTTGGTTACAGCATAAGGAACAGCAGTGGATTTACAGGTTAAAATCAGTTTCCCCTGACGGGCTGAATAAGGAGATCGATTGGTCCAGCATGTTCTGATGTCATCCAATATGTAGCTTGGGGTTCCCCGTTTGCAGTGGGGTTTCCCTTCTATGATTGGTGGTTTTGTTTTTGAGTGATGGAACAATTCAGTCAATATAAGCGATTTGGTTCCTTGAATGAAAATGCTTTTGATACATAGCGTTTCTTGGCAGTTGGCAGCAACAGAAGTGAGCAGCACTTGATACAGGGAGTCAGTCCCGAAACGTGCACGTCGTGCCTCAAAGCTTTGCTTGGCTGTGGTCCTTGGTTTGGAGTTTGGCTTTGTCATGGACTCACTAAGATAAGTTATATTCTACTTATGAATGAACCTGTAATTGAATAAAATGGAGTTTACCGGCAGGAGTGGAAGGATGTAAGTTCCCTTTTCCCTCGGTGCACTCCGACAAAAATAAGTGAGAATTTTGTTTTTTTTTAAGGACTTTTTGGTGATTCATTTGTATACGGATGATCAGATCAAGGCAACCAACACAGTGAGATTCTGAAGAGTATTGGACAGGTTCCTGAAAGAAAAGTCTATAAAAATTATTAGCTAGGTAGATTTGGGAGAATCATTGCTCATTCCTAGAAATGAACCATGGGAAACAGATCTTCTTTTTAGGATTTGCCAGATACTTGTGACTTGGACTGGCCATTGTTGGAAACAGCCTACTAGGCTCGATGGACCTTGGTCTAACTCAGTATGGCTTTTTCTTATGTTATACCTCAATATAAGCCTGTTTTTTCTCCGACAAAGGAAGACATCCTTACAGTTAATCAAATTATCATTTTTTTTTGTTTGTTTGAATATAAATGATCATATGCTGTGGAAGCAGGGGCGGCCCAAGGGGGGTGCGGGGCCATGTGCGGAGACTCGGTGCGGGGCCTCATTTGCATAAGGTGCCTCATTTGCATAAATA
This sequence comes from Ichthyophis bannanicus, assembly GCA_033557465.1. NCBI lineage: Eukaryota > Metazoa > Chordata > Amphibia > Gymnophiona > Ichthyophiidae > Ichthyophis > Ichthyophis bannanicus. The sequence continues at coordinate 423,296,306 of CM066038.1, forward strand.
TTTGCATAATGTTACCATACACTAACTTTTAGTAAACATGCCTCTTAATGAGTATATGGATAAAGAAAGACTAAAAGGTTTCTACATTACTATACTCCAGTACCAACCGCCAGGCACATTAGGAACTACTACAAACACTGCCCATTTAGAACCCATAGCAAACCCACCGTATCCTAACAGCACTACCAGGACTCACAAAGCACCATACCCTAACTATCAAAAGGCAACACTGCAAATATTAAACCAATACATTTCAGAGAACAATAATACATGACCTACTGGGGAAAGAACAAGTGGCAATGTCAAATAGGAATTACATAAACAGAATACCTCAGCTCAGTTACACATGCAGAACATAGACCATCACCAAACAAGGAATCACAATTTAGAAACAGGAAGACAATAATTAAACTGGGAACCCCAAAAGCCAAACTTGGAATATACAACAACACTGTAGAAATAAAACTATAAATTAATTTCCTCTTGTACTAAACAAAGCGCAAAAATTAATGATGCACATTTCCCAGAGATGACATATTCCAGTTAATAAATTCAAAATAAAGAGATATTTTTCTACCTTTTGTGCATTTTTTTTCAGTTGCAATTGTTCCAGCCACTTTCTTCTGGTTTCTTCGTGTCTTCTGCTAACTCTCCATCTGCTGTCCATTTGTCCTTTCTTCTGTCTTGTTTTTTTTTTTTCCATTCTCTCTCTACATCTGCTTTAACATACTAATCTTTCTCCTTTTGCTCTTTCCTCATTCCTATTTCATCCACTCAAATTTTATCCCTCCATCCTCAATCCCCACTTACTCTCCCAATATCCAGCCAATTGTAGATTTGTCTTCCCTCCCACGCAAAATATTTTTCCCTCTCCATTTCACTCTCCCAGCTCCATCCCATTCTAATCCTCCCCCAACATCAGCTCCTTTCTAGTTCCAGCCCCACCCAGCATCTGCTCCCTTCTTGTCCCTGCATCAGCCCATTTCCAGTCCTAGTCCCCCATCAGCCCATTTCCAATCCTATCCTAGCCCCACCATCAACCCATTTCCAGTCCTAGCTCCCCCATCCATTTCCAGTCCTATCCGAGTCCATCCATCAGTTCATTTCCAATCCCAGCCCCTCATCAGCCCATTTCCAGTCCTATCAGTTCCTCCATCAGCTCATTTCCAATCCCAGCCCCCCCATCAGCTCATTTCTATTCCTTTCCTAGCCCCACCATCAGCCCATGTCAAATCCTAGCTCCCCTCCACTCAGCCCATTTCCAATCCAAGCCCCCCATGAGCCTACTTCCAGTTCTAGCCCCTCCATGAGTCCATTTCAATTCAAGCCCCCACCACAGCCCGTTCCCAACCTTAGCACCCCAACAGCCCATTTCCAGTCCTATCCTGGCCCCTCCATCAGCCCATTTGCTGTCCTAGCCCCCCCCCCCCCCACTCAGCCCATTTACTGTCCTAGCTCGCTCTCCTCACAGACCATTTCATTTCCAAGCCCCCCTCCACATCAGCTATTTGCAGTTCAAGCCCCCTTTCCACTCAGCCCATTTCCATTCCAAGCCCGTGTCCCCATCAGCTATTTGCCTTTCATGCCCCCCTTCCACTCAGCCCATTTCCAGTCCTAGCAACCCCCCATCCCATTACCAGTCCTAGCTCCCCCATCAGCCCACTTCCAGTCTGAACCCCCTATAGCCCATTACCAGTCCTAACCCCCCCATCAGCCCACTTCCAGTCCGAACCCCCTATAGCCCATTACCAGTCCTAACCCCCCCATCAGCCCACTTCCAGTCCTTACCCTCCCATCACCCAATTTTCATTCTTTCCCCCCCCCCACTCAACCCATTTCCAGTCCTACCCCCCCCATAGCCCATTTCCAGTCCTAATCCCCCCATCAGCCCACTTGTAGTTGTAGCTCCCCATAGCCCATTACCTGTTGTAACCCCCCCATCAGCCCATTACCTGTCATACCCCCCCCATAGCCCATTTCCAGTCCTAATCCCCCCATCAGCCCACTTGTAGTCGTAGCTCCCCATAGCCCATTACCTGTTGTAACCCCCCATAGCCCAGTACCAGTCCTAACCCCCCCCAGCCCATTACCAGTCCTAACGCCCCCACAGCCCATTACCAGTCCTAACCCCCTATCAGCCTACTTGTAGTCTTACCTCCCCATAGCCCATTACCTGTTGTAACCCCCATCAGCCCATTACCTGTCCTAACCCCCCCATAGCCCATTTCCAGTCCTAATCCCCCCATCAGCCCATTTCCAGTCTTAGCCCACCGCCCCATAGCCCGTTTCCAGTCCTAATCCCCCCATCAGCCCACTTGTAGTCGTAGCCCCCCATAGCCCATTACCTGTCATAACTTCCCCCATCAGCCCATTTCCAGTCTTAGCCCCTCCATAGTCTATTACCTGTCCTAACCCCCCATAGCCCATTCCCAGTCTTAACCCCTCCCATCAGCCCACTTCCAGTCCGAACCCCCTATAGCCCATTACCAGTCCTACCCCCCCCATCAGCCCATTTACAGTCCTTACCCCCCCCCCTCCCTCCCTCCCTCCCTCCCTCCCTCCCCCCTCCCCCATCAGCCCATTTACAGTCCTTACCCCCTCCCTCCCTCCCTCCCCATCAGCCCATTTACAGTCCTTACCCCCCCTCCCTCCCTCCCTCCCCATCAGCCCATTTACAGTCCTTACCCCCCTCCCTCCCTCCCCATCAGCCCATTTACAGTCCTTACCCCCCCTCCCCATCAGCCCATTTACAGTACTTACCACCCCCCCCCCATCAGCCCAGCTAAGTTTTAAAAAAAAAAACCCCAGAAACCGGCTGCTGCTGCCGCTGCTGCGGCTGCCGCTGCCGCCGTGGCAGCGGCAGAATGGAGAATCCCGCGGGGCCCCCCTGTCCTGCAGTCTTCTATGCGGCCTCAGCGCGGGCTTTTCAGAGCCGCGCGACGGGAGAGTTGCCCTTTCTCGCGGCTCTGTTAATCCTGCCGCGGGGCGGATGGGATTTCCCATCAGCCCCACGGCGTGATTAACAGAGCTGTGAGAGGAGAAGCTCTCTCTCTTCGCGCAGCTCTGACAGCCGACGGAGGCCGCATAGAAGACTGCAGGACAGGGGGGCCCCGCGGGATTCTCCATTCTGCCGCTGCCACGGCGGCAGCGGCAGCAGCAGCCGGTTTCTGTTTTTTTTTTTTTTAAACTTAGCTGGGCTGATGGGGGGGGGGGGGGGTGGTAAGGACTGTAAATGGGCCCCGCGGGATTCTCCATTCTGCCGCTGCCACGGCGGCAGCGGCAGCTGCAGCCGGTTTATGATTTTTTTTAAACTTTGGGATGCAAGATGTTTTTTACGCGGGGCCCTGTGCAAAAAACATTCTTGCTCAATGGACGGGCCGGCCCTGTGTGGAAGAAGTGGTTTTTGTAGTGTTAGCTGGGAGTTTTTTTTGTTACACACTGCACTATACAAGCCCAGTCATAAGTGCACAAGATACCATGGCCCTTTGTTAAATTTTACCACTGTCGAGAGTGTAAAAGGATACATGACCAGATACAATAAAAAAATATTTTAGCCTAGGGATTATTCACTGTTGGGCATAGCAACAGGCTCAAGGCTAGAAACCAGTCTGAGGCTTCACATGGGGTAATTAAGACATTACCCCAGCCAGAGAGACAGACCCAAGATCACACTACTGCTATTACTACTTAACATTTCTATAGCAGTACTACAGATATACAGAGCTATACATAAATTAGAGATAGTTCCTGATCCGTAGAGCTTAAAATTTTGGCGAGGAAGGAGGGGAAGACAGCAGCTGTCTGCCCACAGAGACCCCATTTCCTGCGGGCAGAAGAAGAGGAATAGGCTGCAATCACAGCCTCAATGTTGTCTGTCTGTCCCTGGTAATCCCATCTTCCACAAGCAGAAGAGGAGATGACGGCCATAATCATGACCAAAAAGGTTAGAACTTGAAGGGGAAGGGAATGAGGTAGAGAAGACAGGAAAAATGTAAAGGGGCAGTGAGCTCCTAAGAAAAGAAGGATGCAGGTAGTAGAGGGCAGAGGGTGGGAGTGCTAGGGGAGAAAGAGAAGGTGAGAGAGTCTGGAAGGGGAACAGAGAGTAGGGGGGGGGGCCAGCTGGAGAAGGTTTGGAGGGGGAAGAAAAGAGCGCAAGGTGTTGGAGGCAGGGATGGCCGAAGGGGGGTGCGAGGCCATGTGTGGAGACTCGGTGCGGGACCTCATTTGCATAAGAGGCATCATTTGCATAAATATTTGCATAATATTACCATACATTAACTTTTAGTAAACATGCCCCTTAATGAGTGTATGGATAAAGAAAGACTAAAAGATTTCTACATTACTATAATCCAGTGCCAACCGCCAGGCACATTAAGAACTACTACAAACACTGCCCATTTAGAACCCATAGAAAACCCGCCGTATCATAACAGCACTACCAGGACTCACAAAGCACCATACCCTACCTATCAAAAGGCGACACTGCAAATATTAAACCAATACATTTCAGAGAATAACAATACATGACCTACTGGGGAAAGAGAACAAGTGGCAATGTCATATAGGAATTACATAAACAGAATACCTCAGCTCAGTTACATATGCAGAACAGAGACCATCACCAAACAAGGAATCACAGTTTAGAAACAGGAAGACAATAATTAAACTGGAAACCACAAAAGCCAAACTTGGAATGTACAACAACACTGTAGAAATAAAACTATAAATTAATTTCCTCTTGTACTAAACAAAGCGCAGACGTTAATGATGCACATTTCCCAGAGCTGACATATTCCATTTAATAAATTCAAAATAAAGAGATATTTTTCTACCTTTTGTGCATTTTGTTTTCAGTTGCAATTGCTCCAGCCACTTTCTTCTGGTTTCTTCGTGTCTTCTGCTAACTCTCCATCTGCTTTCCATTTGTCCTTTCTTCTCTCTTCTAGTTTTTTTTCCATTCTCTCTCTACATCTGCTTTAACATACTAATCTTTCTCCTTTTGCTCTTTCCTCATTCCTATTTCATCCACTCAAATTTTACCCCTCCATCCTCAATCCCCACTTACTCTCCCAATACTCGACCAATTGTAGATTTTTCTTCTCTCCCACACAAAATATTTCTCCCCTCTCCATTTCACTCTCCCAGCCCCATCCCATTCTAATCCTCCCCCAACATTAGCTCCCTTCTAGTTCCAGCCACACCCAGCATCCACTCCCTTCTAGTCCCCGCAACAGCCCATTTCCAGTCCTAGCCCCCCACCAGCCCATTTGCAGTCCTATCCTAGCCCCACCATCAGCCCATTTCCAGTCCTAGCTCCCCACATCCATTTCCAGTCCTATCCGAGTCCCTCCATCAGCTCATTTCCAATCCCAGCCCCCATCAGCCCATTTCTAGTCCTTCCTTAGCCCCACCATCAGCCCATGTCAAATCCTAGCTCCCCCACCACTCAGCCCATTTCCAATCCAAGCCCCCCATGAGCCTACTTCCAGTTCTAGCCCCTCCATGAGTCCATTTCAATCCAAGCCCCCACCACAGCCCATTTCCAATCTTAGCACCCCCCCCCAACAGCCCATTTCCAGTCCTATCCTAGCCCCTCCATCAGCCCATTTCCTGTCTTAGCTCCCCCTCCAACTCAGCCCATTTCCAGTCCTAGCTCCCTCCCTTCACAGCCCATTTCCATTCCAAGCCCCTCCTCATCAGCTATTTGCAATTCAAGCCCCCCCTTGCACTCAGCCCATTTCCATGCCAAGCCCTCCTCCCCATCAGCTATTTGCAGTTCAAGCCCCCCTTCCACTCAGCCCATTTCCAGTCATAGCAACCCTCCCATAGCCCATTACCAGTCCTAAGCCCCCCATCAGCCCACTTCCAGTCCTAACCCCCCCATCACCCCATTTTCAGTCTTAGCCCCCCCAGCCCATTACGTCCAAACCCCCCATCAACCCACTTCCAGTCCTAACCCCCCCATCAGCCCATTTCGAGTCTTAGCTCCCCCATAGCCCATTACCAGTCCTAACCCCCCATCAGCCCACTTCCAGTCCTAACCCCCCCATCAGCCCATTTCCAGTCTTAGCTCCCCCATAGCCCATTACCAGTCCTAACCCCCCATCAGCCCACTTCAAGTCCTAACCCTCCCATCACCCCATTTTCAGTCTTAGCCCCCCATAGTCCATTACCAGTCCTAAACCCCCATCAGCCCATTTCCAGTCTTAGCTCCCCCATAGCCCATTACCAGTCCTAACCCCCCATCAGCCCACTTCCAGTCCTAACCCCCCCATCAGCCCATTTCCAGTCTTAGCCCCGCATAGCCCATTACCAGTCCTAACCCCCCCCCCATCAGCCCATTTCCAGTCTTAGCTCCCCCATAGCCCATTACTAGTCCTAACCCCCCATCAGCCCACTTCTAGTCCTAACCCTCCCATCACCCCATTAACAGTCTTAGCCCCCAGTCCATTACCAGTCCTAACCCCTCATCAGCCCATTTCCAGTCCTAGCCCCCCCATCAGCCCACTTCCAGTCCTAACCCCCATCACCCCATTTTGAGTCTTAGCCCCCCCCCATAGCTCATTACCAGTCCTAACCCCCCATTAGCTCATAGCCATTAACCAGTCCTACACCCCCCCTCCCTCCCATCAGCCCATAGCCATTAACCAGTCCTAACCCCCCTCCCCCCATCAGCCCAGGTAAATTAAAAACAAAACAACTGGCTGCTGCTGCTGCCACCACCGTGGCAGCGGCAGTATCAAGTGTCCGACACCCTCCCTCCTTGCATCAGTCCCCTTGGCGCCTGCTTTCAGAGCCGTGAAGAGAGAGTTTCTCCCTCTCGGCTCTGTTAAGTCCGCCGGCACTGATGGGAAACAGGCATTTCCTGTTTCCCATCAGCACCGGCGGGCTTAACAGAGCCGAGAGAGGGAAACTCTCCCTTCGCGGCTCTGAAAGCCGGCGCGGAGAGGGACTGATGCAGGGAGGGAGGGCTCTGCCGGGCAGGCGGTGGGGGGGGGGGCCCGCGGGACACTTGATTATGCCACTACCATGGCAGCAGCAGCCGCCAGTTTTTTTTTTAAAATTTACCAAGGTCTTTAAATGCAGAATGTTGTTTCTGCGGGGCCCTGTGCAAACAACATTCTTGCTCAGTGGATGGGCCGGTCTTGCTCGGAGGTGAAAGGAATGAATGCATTGAGAGAAGCGGACAAAAGAATACAATATGAATATGCTGTAAAGTGCATCATCCCCACACACACAAATACCCCATCCCCATAGTGCACGCACACAGGCACCCCAGCTCTGTACTACATACACACAGGTAACACATGCACACACAGGCACCTCACCTTTAAGAACATAAGATATGCCATACTGGGTCAGACCAAGGTCCATCAAGCCCAGTATCCTGTTTCCAACAGTGGCCAATCTAGGTCATAAGTACCTAGCAGTTTCCCCAAAAGACACAGGTTCCGCAATGCTTGTACTGGGTCAAGCATTGATATCCTGGGTCCCTTCTTAATAATGGTTTATGGACCTTTCCTCCAGGAACTTGTCCAAACCTTTTTTAAACCCAGCTACACTAACAGCCTTTACTACATCCTCCGGTAACAAATTCCAGAGTTTGATTACATGTTGAGTGAAAAAATATTTTCTTTTATTGGTCTTAAATAGTTTACCCTGTAAACAAGAACACCTTTGCACCACGCATACACAGGCACCCCATCTTCACACCACAGATATGCATACACACAGGCACCTCACCTTGCATCCCACACTCACACACATAGAAGGCAGCCCCACCTTTGCACTCCCCCCATCCCCATAGTGCACTCACATTGGCACCCCACCGCCGCATCAGACACACATATACATACAATGTCCTACCTACCATATAAACAGACACAGGCACTCCACCTCTGCAGCACACATGTACACAGAGGCTCCCCAGCTCTGCAGCACACACACATATATGCACTGCAGTTCGACATCCCATCCATACTAGGGCTCCCACTGCTGCATCCCATGCACAAACAGGCATGCCACTGCTGCACCACACACACACTGAAAATATAACTGTTGTTATCTATATATTTCTGTCTAAAGATGCTTGATACAGCTCATACTAACGTAACAAGACACACCTTATCATCTCTCTTCAAACTGTTTCCCTCCCCTGCAACCCCCAGACATGACTGAGTTTGCAAATGGAGGCGGGGAACATGCTATTTTGTCCCTCTATAAGCGGCATGTTTACTAAGCTGCGCTATCTGTTAATGCGGCAGATAACATGTGCTATCTGGTTGCATTAACGGATAGCCCTATGATTTTCTGCGCTATCTGCATAAATTGCTTTAGCTGCACAAGTGGGTGGGAAATGGGCAGAGAGTGGGTATGTCTGCAATGTGTGGCTACCATGCATGTCCACAAAGTCACAGACAGCAAGGGTACAGATAACATCACTTCAATGGGTGGCGTTAGCTGCGTTCACGGTGCTGCCGCGCCATGCTGTCTGTATTTTCAATGAGATATCCACTAGGGAAATGTTGTGTATGCCCCCGTCAGATATTGCATGGCTTTTGCAGCTAACGTCACGATATTTGCACAAACATGCCACATTAGCTGCAAAAGCCTAACGCAGTTTAGTAGACATGCTCCTAAGTAAGCATTTTTCAGTTTATTATGTGCGGTTTTATTGTTAAATTTTACTATTGTAACTCACCTTGAATTTCATGCAAGAGAAAGGCAGGGTATAAACACCATGTTAAATTAAAATGAAATAAGATTTTCAGCTATTAATCAGATTGTATTTAGTTATAGAATATTTGATAAAACTCTAAACCTCTTCTGATAAAAGGAAAGAATTCACATTAAGCCTTGGCCTGTAGAAGCTAGTGATATAAGGTTTACAAGTCCTTACCTTCATTGTCAGGTGTCATGGTGACTGATAACGAGGTATGTGGGAAGAGGCTTACGGTGTCCCTTCTTGTCCCCTTTGTTAAGAAAGTGTTTCCAGAAAAGTGAATCCCATGTATGTCAACTTCTGATCCCAATCCAATCAAATGCCAAACAACAGTGTTTCCTTTGCACATATCAAGCCCTGGTTGATTGCCATACATGTATCCATTTATGGCTAGAAACACGGGAAACAAAAAATATGTTTATTAGTAAGACCAAACCAGTGGCTTAGCCCAAAACTGATTTTTTTTAACCTTCAGTTGGAGCTGAACTAGCAAGTAGATAACTGATGATAGTGAAAGAGGACTCTTGGGAACAATACTGACAGACAAATCCTGAATCTAAAAAGCGTTGGGCCCGATATTCAGCGGTAACGGCTAGCACAAGCACAGCTGAAAAGTTAACCCGGATATTCAAGGCCGGGACCATATCTGGCCACCGCTATTGAATATCAAGGTTTGTCATGGATGCCGGAAGCTAACTGGGCAGCGGCGAAATTCAGCCCCTGTCCGTTTAGCTTCAGCGGCAAAGGTTAGGACAGCTTTTTCTGCGTCTAGCTTTCTCCGCTGAGGGATAACTGGGCAGCGGCTGAATATTGTCGCTGACTGGTTATTCCGGGTACCGCCCCCAGAATACCTTGATGCAAACCGTGTAACATCAGGGCGTATAGCAGCGGTATCTGTGGATATTCAGTGGTACTAACTGCTGTGAATTGTGAAACTGCCTTTCAATATCGGGCCCACTATTATTGCTGAATTGTAATTAAATAAAGTAGTTCCTCACAGTGCATCATGTTGGACTCTTGGAAGTCTGGATCCTCCTTGTCTACTTCCTCTGGACTTCTTGTAAACATCTTGATATTTTCGGGCAAGTACCAGCTCAGATTCTCATCAATTACTGTGGCAAGCACAAAGAACTCCTTGTCTATATCTGCCTGTGGATAAGGCCCAACACAAGTCACTAAATAACTGTAACCTCATGAGTGTGTTCAAAGAGCCATCTGGCAATTTAGACTAAATTGGATATTAGCAACAGGCCCGATACTGCGAGTGGTTAATCACCTTGGCAAGGATATGAAGCAGCACTAATGCACATAGTGCTGCAGAATATCCCTTGATGCCGCCACTAGGTGCCTCGCATCGGGGTGTTCCGGGGGCAGCGATATTGAACTGCTGCCTGCTTATCGCTAAGCGGCAAAACTTAGGCACTTTAAAGGGTGGCCTAACGTTTGCTACCAGAGCTAATGGGACAGAGGCTGAATATCGCTGCTACACAGTTAGCTTTGCCACTATCCATCTGACCCAGATATTCAGTGCCGATGGTTGAATATGGCCAGGTCTACAGTTCAGCAGCGGTGGCTAGCTACTTTAGTTGTGCTAGCCACCGCCACTGAATATAGGGCCCAACAGTACTACAGTAAAGTGACTAAAAAATACAAGCATAAGTATTTCTAGCAATATTTATATTCCCAACCTCATGTGAGTATCTGGCCATGAGTATTATTAATACTCTTGTTAAGATTTGTATATCTTATAGCCAGGGCTGGCCCCAGAGCTGGTGCAAGGTAGAGGGCACCCAAAGTGAACCTTCATCCTTCTGCTCAGTGAGATTTTGATGAACTCAACAAACATGATAATCTGAACGGTACTCTTCCAACAACAATCCTGTAAAACTGCATAGCTGGATATCATACTTTTAAATGTTAAACTTTACTTTGCATGTATATGTGCATTTCCTCTTCCTGGAGGTAAAAGGATGTGCTGATTGCTCTTTGAGCTTGTGTGGTTGCCTCTTCAGAAGCTGCTGATCTGGGCGATCCTCTAGTCTTGCCTAGTCTGGCAATTTCCAAAAGCTACTTATCCACATCAATAGGCTAGGTGAAAATTGCCCACCCTCCCTGAAATAATAGCACTTTCTGATGGCTCTTTGACTTGGTGTGGCTGTCAGGACCTTTTGTTTTGCTTTGACGGCAGCTGCCCTTTACTGCCGCCATGCCCCAGAAGCTTCCAACCTAGGCAAATGCCTAGTCTGCCTAATAGCTGGGCCTGCCCTTTCTGTAGTTTGAATCAGTTTAATGCGGTTCTCCGCTTCCACCGTGGGCAGTCTTTTTGACCGAAGTTTGTAGAATAAAAGATGTTTTACGTAAATAAATAAATAAAGTTCTCTGCAATTCTAAATAATTCACTAGAAATCTGAGAGAGCAAGGAATATATTCCAGGCCTCAAATAGGCTTCAATAGGTAGGTTTCATCTTAACAGGTAATTTCTATTTGCTGTTTTCAGCTTTGCCATCAATAAAATACATAAGAATAACATGATGACCATTCTTTCAGTATTTGCATGCAAAGCATTATAGATTTTCATTTACCTGTTTCTCACTTGGAAGTAGTTTACCTCGATTACATATTAGCAGAGGGCCTACAAGGCCAGAATTTGTGTCTTTTATTGCATCCACTGCTGAATAGTACAGCCAAGTTAAACAGTCTGAATCCTCATTGGTGGGACCCACACTGTCCGGCACATTCCACTCATAGGTAAATGTATCTCCTGGATTCACAGACGATGCGAGAGAAGGAGTTGCTGATGCTTGATCTATCAGAAAAAGAACAATAAAAAAGTTATAAAAACACCGTTGGAGATTAAGCCAATTGCTTTATTTGACAGATCAAAGCCATCTTATTTCATACCTACTGAGGTTTCATAATACACCATTGAATTATGCTGAGAGGGAAACACCTTTTTAATTTTCAATTTATTTACGAATAATAGAAAATTGTTAAGCAGTGAAATCTCAGGCAATGGGAAATCAGCTTTGACGGGCATTATTAAAACAACATTCTAGAACCTGAAAACTGCAGCTGCTACTATTGCATAAACAACATAGAATGTCATTGATGTGAAGGATCTAACCTCCACCCCCCTCTAGCTCTTTGAGTACTCTCAAACGTCTGTGCCATCATTCATCTGGCTGGCATACAATAAATTGCTTAATTACATGGTGTATCATCTATATTTACCTTCATGCGAGCCATTGGTATGGTAGTGGGCTCCCTCATTGGTCTTGCTGTAGCTCACACCATGCGCTTGGATACTGTATGGGCGATGTGCCTTGTTTCTAAATGTCACCAGGATTTTAAATCCTACCTCTGCCTTGAGGACTGGTCCTAGCAGAAATTACACAGAAATGGACATATTTGAACTCAGGTAACATCATAATGTAAAACAAAAACAGCAAGCTGAATTCATAAGCCACATTTCAGTTTAATGGATATAAGAACTGCGATACTGGGTCAGATCAAAGATTCATCAAGCCCAATGTCCTGTTGCCAACAGTGGCCAATTCATGTCGCAAGTACTTGACATATCCCAAGAGTAGTCCGATTCATGCTACTTATCGCCAATGATAAACAGTGGTTTACTGTCAGTCTACTTTAACCGATTATGGTCTCCAAACTAATAACCACCAGTTAGCATTGGGGTGTGTCAGGGGGCGTTCCAGAGCAGAGCAGAGGCGGAGACAAGCAATAACTGGACAGTAGTGATATTGCATGCTGCCCGGTTAGCGATCTGTGCTGAAAAGATAGGTGAGGAAAACCTTTGCCTATCTTTAAGGTGCAGGAGCTAACTGGGCAGCATGCAATATCACTGTTGCCCGGTTAGCTTCGACAGCTTCCGGTATGTGCGGCGATCCCTGGATATTCAATACCGTTGCTGTGGCATTGAATATCCGGATTAGAGGTCTATGGGGAAGGCTATGCACCAACAAGGTGGCTAGCTCTTCAAAAATGAGCCTAGCTCAATATCGGGCCCTATGTATTTAATAGCCTTACCTACGATGCCAAGATGTTCCTCTTCTGGAGTTCTCTTCTTGCGGGTTGTAAATGTGGCATCTGTATATTCAACATAAACTGCCTTCTTATAACTTCCTCCAATTCTTTTTTCATCTTGTTTGAAAAACTCAGCAGATTTACTATTCAATCATTTTCAAAAGAAACAATTTTAAAAATTAGAATGGAAAGGGAAATCAAGTTGCTGCATAATTATTTCATTTATTCAGCTTGATTTCCTGCTATTCAAACATATCAAGGCAGATTATAATCAGTTTATTGTATCCTCTGTTTTTCCTCCATTTTAAAGACTCTCCAAATTTCTCTAATCATGTATTACAAATTAGAATATATTACCGCTTTCAATTTCTTCCTACAGCAAATAGCATAGAGACATAAGAAACGATGGCAGATAAAAAACATTTGGCCTATCTGGTCTGCACATCCATAAGTACTATTTAGTTCTACAATCTCTTCTTCTCCCTCAGAGATCATCTGTAATTATCCCAGGCTTTTTCCAATTCAGATACATTTCTTGTCTTCACCACCTCCACCGGGAGGCTGTTCCACACATCCACCATCCTTTTCATAAAGAAATATTTCCCAGATTACTCCGGAGTCCATTCCTTTGCACCTTCGTCTTATGACCTCTCATTCCAGGGTTTCCTTTCAACTGGAAAAGGACCATCTTCTGTGCATTTATTCCACAGAACCATTCAAATGCCTCTATCATATCCCCTTCTCCCACCTTTCCTCCAAAGTTAACATATTAAGATCTATAAGCCTATTTCCATATGTCCTATAATGAAGGCCCCTAACCAATTTAGTAGCCACTCTCTGGATCAACTCCTTCCTATTTATATCGCTTTGAAGGTGTGGTCTCCAGAATTGTTTATAGTACTCCAGATAAGGTCTCACTATAGCAGGACACATCTAGCCAATCAGGTTTTCAGGCTAACCACAATGAATATGCATGAGAGAGATTTGCATACAATGGAGGTAAATCATACAAATCTCTGTCATGCATATTCATTTTGCATGAATTAGCTAGGTGTGGTCAGAAGACTATGTTGAGAACCCCTGTACTAGAGATTTATACAAAGGCATTATTACTTTGTTTTTCCTGCTGGCCATTGCTCTTCTGATGCGCCCAAGCATCCTTCTGGCTTTTGCCATCACCTTTTCCACCTGTTTGGCCTTAAGATCATGTAATAAGATCACCCACAGGCCCCGCTCTTCTTTCATGCACTGAAGTACTTCACTCCCATACTGTACCACCCCCTTGTATTTTTGCAGCCAAAATGCATGATCTTGCATTTTTTAACATTAAATCATAGCTGCCAAATTCTCAACCATTCAAACTTCACTAGATCCTTCCTCATGCAGTCCACACCTTCCATGGTGTCTATCCTGTTGCAGATTTTGATATCATCTGCAAAGTGGCATATATCTGTTTCCTGCTGGACATTCTGCAATATCACCTATAAAAATATTAAAAAGAACAGGACCAAGGACTGATCCATGATGCACACCACTGGTATTGCCCCTATCTTTAGTGAATTCCATTTACTGCTATCCTTTTGTCTCCTCCCACTCAACCAGTTCTTACCCAGTCAGTCACTTTGGTGACCATCCCAAGGGCACTCAGTTTATTTATGAGTCACCGATGTAGAGCAATATCAAAGGCTCTGCTAAAATCTAAGTATACCATGTCTAGCACGCTCTGGTCACCCAGTCAAAGAAATCAGATTCGTCTGATAAGTCCTACCTCTAGTAAATTTTATTTATTTATTTATTTAAAAGGATTTAATATACCACTTTATCTTTAAATCAAAGCGGTTAGCACATCAAACAATCAAGAGTGGGAGGGTGAATACATGCAGTGGATTCATGCTATCTTGGATCATGTAATCACTTGGATTCCAGAAAGCGCATCATTCTCTGTTTTAGCAGCATTTCCATTAATCTACTCACCACAGAGATTAGACTAACTGGTTGGTAGTCACCAGCGTCTTCCTTACTTCTATTTTTGTGAATAGGAACTACATTCACCCATCTCTAGGACTCTCCGATCACTCCCAACTCCAAAGAAGCATTGAAAAGGTCAACCAGTGGAGCTGCCAGTACTTCCCTAAGTTCTTTCAATACCCTCAGATGTATCCCATCCAACCTCATCGCTTTTCCACTTTTAATTTTGCTAGCTTCTCATGAACAGAGTCTTCTGAAAATCATTTGTGTTCTACAGTGCCTCACTTCCATTCCTATCTATGTTTCTTTTCTGAAGTTCCATTTCCAGCCCTTTATCTGTAAACACAGAACAGAAATATTTGTTAAGTAATTCCACATTATCTTCATCAGCCTCTACATATTCCTTGCCTTCACCCTTGAGTCTCACAGTGCCACCCTTGCACTTACTCCTGTCACTAACATACCTAAAAAAAAAGTCTTGTCCCCATGTTTTACTGTATGGGCTATTTTTTCCCCGTTTGCATATTTGCATTCCTGACTACTTTACCAGTTTCCCTTAGCTTCTCCAGATTTGTGCTGTTTGTCTTCCTCTTTCTGTGATCTCTTGTAGTTTGTGAAGGCTAACATCTTTTTCCTTATCTTTTCAGCTACTTCTTTTGAAAACCAGAGCAGCCTTCTTTTCCTCTTACCTTTATTTATCTTCTTAACAAAAAGATTTGTTGCTCTTAAAATATCTCGTCTAAGTTTTGCCCACTGTTTTTCCAATTGCCCCAGATATTCCCATTCAGCTAACAACTCTTTGAGGTTTTTCCCTATCTTTGCAAAGTTAGTTTTCCTGAAATTTAGAACCCTCACTTTTGAATGAACCATCTGCACCTGTGTCCAAATTCACTATTCTATAATCGCTACATGACAAATGATTACTCATTGTAACATTAGAAACACTCTCCCCATTTGTAAGTACCAAGTCCAGTATCACCCCCTTCCACGTGAGTTCTGTTGCCAGTTGTAAAGAATCCAGGATCCCTCTACTTCTAAATAAGACCACAGCAGGAATATCCCAGTCAACTAGGGTTGGCCTGTCCACTAGGTGGGCTAGGTGGCCATCAAGGACAGCAGACCTCTGTGGGCCGCACGGCACAGTGCCTACAGTAGGAGGCAGGTCAGAAGCAGCAGGCTATGTGTACCAAAGCTGCCGCATCAAGCTGAGCCTTCTCCTCTCCACTAACCCCACCGACAAAACCGGTGGCAGCTGAGGGGGGAGGGGGGGGCATGGCAATATTCTGAATGTCTACTATTAAACCTCTATTTCTTCTGCCTCTGAGAGAAATCTGTATATCACATCAATGTAAATAGATTTTCCATTGCCTCTTTCCAGACTAACCCTCAATGCCTCTTCCTTTCCTCAAACGCCCTGCAGTTCTGTGACCTTAATATGTTTTACATATAGCACCACTCCTCCTCCCTTTCTTCTTACCCTGTCTTTCCTGAGGCATTACTAAGTACTTACAAGATTCAAGGCTTGGTCTCCCCTCCCCTGTATATTTGGATGTTTAAACCACTCAGCAATCATGACCAGTTCCCACCTTATCCTCTGAGAATCAGAACTATCCTATAAAGAAACCACAATCAAATATCAGGCTTTGGAATATTACATTTTAAATGATTTCTGTACTATTTTCCAATGTGCTCTCATCAGGAAATCATCATCCATGGACTATATGGCAATGGAAAGGCCTCCCCTTAACTAGGTACCAGCAGGGATTCCATGGCTTTCTTTACACTCACACATGCCAAGCTTGAACTGAAAAATGTATAAGGACAGGGTACTGCTATACACTAAGCAGGAGACACCACTGAAAAGCCAAGAGGAGGGGAAATTAGATATGGTGGAGAGGAAGTCAAAGCCTCATTTTCATATTTTATATCCACTTTCATGGGACAGAAACATAGAAATAACGGCAGATAAAGACAATACAGTCTATGCAGTCTGCTCTTCCATACCAACTACTAAGCTTTTTTTCCTTTTTTTTCTTTATAGTTCCTCTGTTTTGTACAATGCTTTCTTGAATTCAGATACAGTCCTTATCTCTATTATTTCCTCTGGGAGACAATTCTTTGCAATTAACACTCTTTCTGTAAAGAAATATTTTTGCAAATTACTCCTGAGTTCAACCCCTTTCATCCTGTGACCTCTCGTTGCAGAGCTTTCTTTCAATTGCAGGTATGCTAGGGGATGCCCCCTTGGCTTTTTTATATGCAGCAATAATGTGGACCTTTCTGGTTATTTTTATGTATACTACCAGGATGTTAATAAGAGATTCTGGAACACAGGACAAGCTGTCAGTGAATGATCACCATCCCTGTAAACTAAAGAAAAATAGTGAACAGATTGCTTTGAGCAGGAATTTGGGGTATAGAGCAGGGGCTGGCATGACCATTAGGTGAACTAATCATCCGCTTCTACTCCCATTCAAAAGGAAGTTGGCATCGGGTGTCAGAGGGGGCAGAACCAAACAGCCTTGTGGCGCCGGAGGTTGCGGTAAGCGCTGAAGGGCTGTCTGAAGCCATTGCTGCCACTGTAGTACCCAGAAAGGGATGGCAGCAGCAATAGATGGGGAGGAGGTGGGAACAGGACTAGGGGGGTACAAGGGATGAGGTTCACCTAGGCAGCCTCATATCCTTGCACCAGCCCTGGTATGTAACTTCAGTTCTAACATGTACGTAAATCAATAATCTCCCCACAGTATTAAAAGATCCACAGTCCCAGAACTGAAATAAAATAATTCAGAGATGAAATGTTTGCCACATGCAGATGATCAGATCATTTTAGTCGATACTCCAGCTATTCCTGCAGTACCCTCTAAACCAGTGCTTCCCAATCCTCTCTTGGAAGCACACCTAAACAGTTGGGTTTTCAGGATTATCACAATGAATATGCATGGGATAGATTTGCATATAGAGGAAATTCATTGTATGCAAAGTTCTCTCATGCATATTCATTGTGATAATCCTGAAAATCCAACTGGCTAGGTGCGCTTCCAGGAGAAGGTTAAGGAGCACTGCCCTAGTCAATCTGACTAGATTGTAAATTCTGATGAGCAGGGACCGTCTTTTACATGTGTCTGTACAGTGCTGTGTATGCCTTGTAGCATTATGCAAATAATAAATAGTACTAGCAGTATATTCATTGGGGATATCCTGAAAACCATAAATGAGATTAGCATGCAATGGAGGCCTATTGCAATTTGTACGTCCTGGCCCACTGTGTGCCTGGTCGGAACCAGACGAACAGTGGTAGATGCGATTCCAGTCCCACAGGGCACATCTAGCCCCCACGGGATCATAATCACATCTAAGCCTGTACATGCAGGCCGGGTCCCGATTCTGGTTGGCCTGCATGTGCAGGCTCCTGCCCAGCTAACTCAGGTGTGGCTCCTGAATGGAGCCACAGTGCCATGGCACCGCGCTCCATTCAGGAGCCGCAATCCCTGGCTGCTGATTACTTTTATCTTTCCCCGCAGCCTGACCCCCGATCTGGCCTCCCATGGCCAGGGTCAAGCTGCGAGGAATCTCCTGCACCCCTTCATCTTTGTTGCTGCCCAGTCTGCTGTCCCGTGACATCTAGGGAGACTTATTCCACTTCCAGGGTAGAATAAATCCCCTGTCTAGTCTGCTGGTCCCAGATGTACAGGGCCAACATCAGAATCGGCTTGGCTATGCATAAACTCTAAAACTATAAATAAATGCATCTGGAAGCTTTAAACTGATAGTTGGCTATAAAGACATTAAAAGAAAATGCCAGCAACCTCCAGTCCTTGAGGACATCAAGTTGTTCAGGTTTTTAGGATATCCCTAATGAATATGCATGAGATAGATTTGCATACAATTAAAGCTGTGTGCATGTAAATCTATCTCATGCATATTTTTTGTGAAGAGCCTGAAAACCTGACTAACTGGCAAACCTAGTCCAAGTTTGAAAATCACTGCAACTAAATTAATCCATTAAAATTATTCAATAGCAGAGAGTGGTCTGGGGCAGTGTTTCCCATTCCTCAGCACATTTATGCATCGGATTATAGACATTGTCAGGCCTAAAGTTAATACATAGCCAGTTTGTATAGTAGCTGAACATCACTGCTATATGGAGCAGTAGAGCACTTCAAGGGGTATGTTGAATAAACAGGTAACACGGTTAGCACATGATTTCAGCGCTGTGCTTAAATGTAGCTGAGGTCCCTATCATAAAAGCCCCATGCTTGGGAATGACTGGGTGGGAAATGGGCATTTCCAGTGCATTGTAACCAGCACGGGTGTTAGTGGCCCACTCTGTATATAACCTGCTACATTAGTGTCTTGTTCATTCTGTATGCTATGTTCCAAAACACCATAGCTGCCCTTTATTTTTGAGAGAGTTAATGATTGTTTTTGCTTCATGATGGCACACTTTTGGTAACCCAACAAAAGTTGAGCATTAATAACTTTAACTGAGGAGGAAAGCGAATGAAAATGTTTCTATAGGATGCAAAAACAGAAGTTTTATGCGTGTTTTCTATGGGTGAAGACTTGTGTATAGAAGTAAAATACTCTTTGGGACATTGTCCAGCATTGTGTAATATGTGCAGTCTAACAGCTTATGGACTTTTATCCACTGCAAAAAGTAGGTGTGCACTCTATTTACGACTGAAGAAAGGTATGTTCCCAGTGGTGGTGGGAAGGGAGGGGGAGTGACGCTGCACTTGTCCATGCCTTTTCCCTATTATTTTGATGGGTCATTGTACTAGTCTTTACATAATTGGTATACCCAGTATATTGTTTAACATGCACTTAATTTTAACTAACTGAGGACACCAGTAGGTTTCTGATATGGATGTGTAACTTCTTGATTTCTTTAGTTTGGCTTCAAAACATTGTTGTCAGCAGAAGGCTTTTGAACATTTTGCAATCAATCTGTAATTATGGAGTCAGATTTCTACAAGCGACCCATGGATGCCTCTAAGCACCGGGACTTATCATAGAAAATGATATCTCTGAGCTCACTGGTCGCTCATAGAAGTCCCAAGAAATCTGTGATCTATACTCTCCATAGTTGATGGATTACTATGTTTGAGAAAAGCAACTTTTTGTTCTCATTCTGCAAAATATATAATACAATGGAAGACAAAACAAGACTTGACAAATACCCCAAGCACAAAGACAAGTAAATCCCTAAAAAACATCCACTCTAGTGGGATTAGTCAGGATTGACGTTAGCAATCTAAAAGAAACATTAGCTTAGTGGAGAAAGCTTACTTTCTTCTAACCTGTCTTACAGCTGATTAGTAATTTATTTAAGAGGGCTTAGCAGCTGGTACCTATCCGGATGGTCTAATGCCTGTCCAGTGAATTGGTTTATCCCAGATGGGCCATAGTTCCAAATAATTTCCTCAGCTGCGATGTAATATTGTTTTGCATGTGATGTCTGAGAATCTCCTTTGTTCTTTTGTATACTTTCCCTCACTTCATAAATGGCCTGCATCCCACCTGAAAGTTGAAATCAGACAAGAATGTCGAATACCATAACAAGGATATACAACACACTGCACTTTTATATACAGATGTATCCAACAATGTTTGATAGTGATTACAGCAAATACATTTCCTGGCCACCGAAAAAGAAGAGATATGATATGAAAATAAAGATAAATTCCAAAATCTGTGTGAAAGTTTCATTCTGTGTACTGGAGGATTGCTGGGGAAATGAGGGGCAGGATCAGAAGAAGACTAGAAGAAAAGATAAAGTCAATGAGAATAAAGAAAGGACTCTGGGGGAAAGATGAAGAAAAATTGAAAAAAAAAAAGATGAGCTTTCTGCTTGGCTTCCTTAGCAGAGACAGAATCAGGTGGAGAAAGAGAAGAAAGATAGGAAAACTCTGCCACTGAGTTTAACAAAGTAGCAGGATGGAATATAAAGAGAGAGACAGGAGTTAAAGGAGACCAGTCAGATGCACAATAAGTATACAGCATGACTCATAGTGATGGTTCTGACTGTATGTACATTAGGGACAGCACAGAAGACATCGAGCCCACCAGCAAAGGAACCAAATGGAAAGAGATAGCATCTAACTGTAAGAAGCCCACAAAGAAGAATGTATGTGGTCCATGCTTGAGTGAGATGGCTTTCCAGATATAAGGATCACCAGAGGATATTTCTTCCAACGCCTGTTTTATATTTAGAATAAAATTAATGTAAAAGTGTTTAGCTGAACAAAACTGATAAATTCAATCACAAACCTTTGAAAAGATATTCATATGTACAATGTTTTAGCTTTGTTAGTGCTGGGTTTCTTTTCTATTCACAGTGGGATATGGGAGGGATTCACTCTGTGATCCAGGTAGTGGTTTTATTAGTTTTGTTTTGTTTTTTTACTGGGGATGGGGGTGTACCTTTGGTTTTATTTGCTTTTGTTATTATTGTGCTGTTTTAATGTATCATACATCACACTGTTGTTGGGGTGTGGTATATAAATAATAAATTTAATTAAATTAAATGTTTGTAATATATTTGGAGTGATATTGCATAGTTGCCACGCTGATAAGCAAATCCAAAGTACTACTACTACTGCTATCTCATAGTCATGGTAAGTTCTTGAATTACCCAGTAATTGTTAAGAAGGTCTTTTCTCCCTAATTCAATAAAGAGGAGAATGCATTATGAGGTCATCAGTTTGAATTATAGAGACTTGTTCCAAACCTTCAATGTGATCATTGACTTGGCAGCTGAGAAGCCATTTTCCAGGGGTTTGTGGTACCATTAAAGCTTCAACAAATGTTGCAGGGAAGAGGTTAATAGTGTCAACACGATGGTTTCTTTCTAATAAGACCTGTCCATGAAAATAGGCTGAATGGACATCAATCTCATTTCCCATGCCAAAGAGATACACATGCACTTTCTTTTGAACGTCCATGGTCAGACCAGGGAGATTTCCATACACGTATCCATTAATTGCTGAAAGAAAAACATATGATGGCAGAATAGAGATTAATGGTTGCATTGTTCTACAGGCAATAATGAAGAATTAGGAAATAGAATCCATTATAATAATACTCATTTTTTGTTTATACTGAAAAATGTGAGAGGCTGCAGTATCAGCAATGGCCACAGTGTGTCAGTACCATCATTATTTTTTTTCATAGAGTGAGGTAACAAGAATAAAGGGGCACAGGGGAAGGAAGGGGGGAGGCCAGAGGGACAAAAGAGAGGGCACAAAGAAGGAGGAATAACAAAGACAATGAGGCATAAAGGAAGGAGAACAACAACAACAGAACACAGGGAGGGAGACTAGGAGATAGAGAATGGAGAGGGTGAAAGTGAGCAGAAGAGGACTGAGGCACAGGTAAGGGAAAGGGAAAAGAATAAGGGGAACATGGAAGAAGAGATAGACGAAAAGAGGGAGAAAAAGTTGCAAGAAGCAGGGAAGAAGGAAAGGTACCATTAATAGGGAAAAGAGGGAAGAAACATAAAAGCATAGAAAATGACCATATATAAAAACCATACAGCTCTTCAGTCTGCCCACCCACATCAACCACTAAATTCTAGTCCCTTCCTCTCCCTCAGAGATCCTCTGTCCTTGTCCCATGCTTTCTTGAACTCAGATATTGTCGTTATCTCCACTCCTCTGGTGGGTGGCTCTTCCATGCATCCATCACCTTTTCCATAAAGAAATATTTCTTTAGATGAATCCTGAATCTATCCCCTTTCATCCTTATCCCATAACCCTTTATTCCAGAACTTCCTTTATAATTAAAGTACTACTACTACTAATCATGATATAGTATTACAAAGCATATGCACCTCTGTACAGAGACATGTAAGAGGCAGTCCCTGTTCCTGAGCTTATAGTCTAGTCAAGACAGAAAACACAACTGTGGTCTAGGATATATCTAGGGCAGTGGTTCTTAACCTGGGTTCAATTGAACCCTAGAGGTTCGGTGAGTCAGTCTCAGGGGTTCGCCGGAGGTCAAGACACAAGACACACACCCAACTCATATGATTCGTGATGACACGCCCCGCTTGGCCATCATTGGCTGCAGGTGATCACGCTACATTGCTTGGCCAATCTGTGCTGCAGGAAATTTGGTGCACTCAGTAGTTGACTTGTGACTGTCATGATGGTATGTCGTGTAATTTCTTTCTTAATATTTTAATCCATACTAACTATGTCGAGCAAAAAAAGAAAGTGGTCGTACGAATATGTACAACATGGATTCGCATATATAACAGAACATGATGGGAGTCAGCATCCTATCTGCATGATTTGCAATGCCAAGATAAGCAATTCTAGTCTAGTACCGGCAAAACTAAAGGAACACTTCCTTAACCTGCATGGAGATGGGGAATACAAGAACACAACGCTTGCTGAATTCAAGGTGAAGAGAGCCAGATTCGATGAAAAGGCTACTCTGCCTGCTCTCGGCTTTGTACCCATCAACAAACCGATCCTCACAGCATCGTACGAAGTTGCTTACCTGATCGCAAAGCAGGGCAAACCACACACCATTGGTGAAACACTCATAAAACCAGCTGTGTTGAAGATGGCAAATCTGATGCTGGGAAAAGCGGCCGAAGTTAAATTATCCCAAATTCCTCTTTCAAATGACACCATCAGCAACAGAATAGAGGACATGAGCAAAGACATCTTGGCTCAAGTAGTTGCAGATCTGATTTCAAGCCCGGCAAAATTCAGCCTCCAACTCGACGAGACCACAGAAATTTCTAATCTAAGTCAGCTTGCTGTATTTGTGCGCTATGTGAAAGACAACATGATAAAGGAAGATTTTTTATTTTGTAAGCCTCTTACAACAACAACTAAGGCAGCCGATGTGAAGAAACGTGTGGATGACTTCTTAAGAGACAACAATCTTTCGTGGGATATGGTTTCTGCAGTTTGTACGGACGGAGCTCCAGTCATGTTGGGAAGAAAGTCTGGTTTTGGTGCGCTAGTGAAAGCCGATGCACCACACATCATTGTTACGCATTGTATTCTGCACAGGCATGCGTTGGCAACAAATACCTTGCCTCCAGAAATGACAGAAGTATTAAAAATTGTAGTGGAATGTGTGAACTATGTGCGAAATAGTGCACTGAGGCACTGCATCTTCAGTGAGCTGTGTAAAGAAATGGGCTCTGAATTCGAGGTACTTCTGTACCATTCTAACGTTCAGTGGTTATCCCGGGGACAGGTGCTGAATCGTGTCTTTGTCATGCATGTGGAATTAGCCCTGTTTTTGCAAGAGCACCAACATCGTCATGCAGATTGCTTCAAAAATTCTAAGTTCATTCTCATTTTAGCGTACATGGCTGATATATTCACATCTCTCAATCATCTCAATCAGCAGATGCAGGGTGGTGGAGTCAACATCACCGAAGCGGAAGAAAACCTGAAGACTTTTCAAAAAAAGTTACTGTTATGGAAACGACGAACAGAGAACGATAACTTCGCAAACTTTCCCCTGCTGGACGAATGTGTAAGTAAGATCGAAGATGTGTCTGGAATCAGAGACATTTCTGTACCCACGGAACTGAAGCAAGCAATTGCCACGCACTTAGATGAGCTTGAAAAGTCTCTCAACGGATACTTCCCTACAAGAGAGTCATATCCAGCATGGGTGAGACAGCCGTTCACGTTTGGTGTTGAGACAGCAGATGTCAATGATGAATACCTCGACGAAATCATTGAAATTCAGCAGAGCCAGGTTCAACAGCAACTCTTCAGAACAACAACGCTCTCAACGTTTTGGTGTCGACAAATGATAACGTATCCTGTTATTGCTAGGAAAGCCCTGGAAATTTTTATACCATTTGTTACAACATATCTTTGCGAGCAATCCTTTTCGAGGATGCTGGACATAAAAACGAAGAAAAGGAACAGACTTTGCTGTGAAAATGACATGAGAGTGGCACTTGCCAAGGTGAAGCCACGCATTTCTGAACTGGTCTCTCAAAGGCAACAGCAGAAGTCACACTGATTTGCAGTAAATATTCATTATTATTGTAGCGGTGTAGCCTGATGGAAATTAGGTGATGGGTGTGTGTTAAAATGTTAAAAATGATAAATAGCATAAATACAATAAGTTCATTCTTGGAATACATAAGGTTAAAAATTAAAACCATTTCAGTGTGGTAGTTTTAAAAAAGGTCATGTCTTTGTGAAAAGTTATGTATGTAATTTGTTGTGAGTTCATGCATTGTATTGGTTTTGTTCTTTGAACACAGTGATGTTAATGCACGATTCATTTTGTGAACCAGTAAAACATATACCTATGTCTTGAATGTGAAAAAAAAATCATATTTTATTTTTCAATAAAGAAGGGTTCGGTGAATGTGCATATGAAACTGGTGAGGTTCAGTACCTCCAACAAGGTTAAGAACCACTGCTCTAGAGGAATAGTAAGGAAACACATAGGAGGTGAACAGGAGACGGGAGGATCAGGATCCAAAGGCAGTCTCAAAGAAGTGAATTTTTAGCCTGGATTTGAACAGGGCTACAGATGGAGCCTGACGTACTGACTCAGGTAGTCTGTTTCAGGCATAAGGAGCAGCAAGGTAGAAAGATCGAAGGCTGGAGTTGGCAGTGGAAGAGAAGGGAACAGATAGAAGGGATCTGCCAGAAGAGCGGAGTTCCTGAGGAGGGGTGTAGGGAGAGAGAAGAGAGGAAAGGTAGTGAGGAGCAGCCAGATGAAGGCACTTGTAAGTCAGTAGTAGGAGTTTGAACTGGATGTGGAAAGGGAAAGGAAGCCAATGAAGTGACTTGAGAAGAGGGGTACCATGAGCATAGAGACATTGGCGGAAGATTAGCCATACAGCTGAGTTTTCAACAGATTGAAGTGGGGAGACAGGATTCAGAAGAAGACCAGCGAAGAGGAGGTTGTAATAGTCTAGACGGGGGGTAATTAGAGAATGGATAAGGGTCTTAGTAGTGTGTTCAGAAAGGAAGGGACAAGTTTTGCTAGTATTATAGAGAAAGAAATGGCGAGTTTGAGCTATCTGTTGGATGTGTGTGAAGAAGAGGATCCTTCTCCAGTGTATTTATGCCATGGAGGGAACTAAATGCCTGTATTATATCGTCCCTCTATTGCCTTTTTTCCCAAAATATACATATTTAGATGTTTAGGTTTGTCCCCATTTTTGTGATGAAAACCACTGACTATTTTAGTAGCAGCCCTCTGCACGGACTCAATCCTATTTATATCCTTTTGAAGGTGCGGTCGCCAGAATTGTACACGGTGCTCCAAATGAGGTCTCCTTAGAGACTTATACAGAGGCACTATCACTTCATATTTCCTGCTGGCCATTCCTCTCCCTATGTAGCCAAGCATCCTTCTGGCTTGGTTATTGCCTTTTCTACCTGTTTGGCTACCTTAAGATCAGATATGATCATCCCCAGATCTCGCTCTTCTTTTGTGCACAGAAACATTTCTCCCTCTATACTGTACTACCCCCTTGGGTTTTTGCAGATCCTTCATTTTTTAACACTTAATCTTAGCTACCAAACTTTAGACCATTTTTCAAGCTTTGCTAGATCCCTTTTCATGTTATTCTTACCTTCCGGGGTATCTTCCCTGCTGTTCCAGATTTTAGTATCACACACAAAGAGGCATAACGCACCTGACAGCCCTTCCATAATATCATTTACAAAAATGTTGAAAAGATATGGACCAAGAAGTACTCCCTGTGGCACACCATTGGAAATGCCCCTATCTCAGAGTGAACTTCATTTATCATTACCCTTTGTTGCCTCCCTCTCAACCAGTTTCTCTTCCACTCAGTCACTTCAGGGCCCGTACTAAGGGTGCTCAGTTTATTTATAAGTTATGTCAAGGGATTTGATGAAATCTAAGTATACCATATCTAGCGTTCTCCCTGATCCATCTCTCTGGTCAGCCAGTCAAAAAATGGATCCGATTTGTCTAACCAGACCTACCTCTAGTAAAATCATGGTGCAGTGGATCCTAGACTCTGCATGACCTTCCGTTTTAGCAGCTTTCCATTAAATTTACTCACCACCGAGCAGGGCCCTACCCAGGGCTGTGTGAGCAATGCAGCGGCACATGGCGCAAGTACGGAAGGAGCAATGATGTCAGCATGGGTTTTCAGGAAGCCCAATAAGAGCAAGTTCCTGGGTGCAGCTGTGTGGATAGCGGGGTGCCAGGATTATGAGTTGCACAGGATGCATTTCTAGCTTGGTACGGTCCTGCCACCAAGGTCAGGCAAACTGACCTGCAGCTCTCTGCTTCCTCCTAACTTCTGCATTTGTGGAGAGGAACCATATCCACAGGAAAAAGAAAGGTAGCACTGATGGAGTGAGGAGGGAAGGTACCTCTGAAGTGCCACGTGGGATCATGGTATCACCGGCAAGAGAGGAAGTGCCGCTGACAGAGCAAGGAGCAGTGATGGGACGAGGGGAGGGGAAAAAGTAGCACTGTATTATAGGTTCTCTTTACAATGTAGAAAAACTAGACCACCTTACATGCAGGTTATGTCTGTCTGTCTGTGACTTGTCTAAGCTATCTGTGCTGCTACTACACTAAGGGCATCAATGTAAGCAGTTTCTGTGGATAAAATGCTGTCTCTCCTGTGGAAAATGGCTTTTTTATGATTGCTCAAATATCAAATTAAAGTAAAAGTATTCTTCTATTTTCACAACAACACTACTTTTACCCAGGGGAGTCTGGACGTGTTCTAAGGGAGGGGTTATGGTGGGGGAGGCTTAGTTTTGCTTTAAAAAAAAGTACTCACATAAAAACAGGTGCATATTTGTGTGGGTACTTTTGCCTAGATAATCATAAACAAAACAAAACTATTTACCTAGTGAGTCTTTTACTAAAGTGTGTTAAGCAGTTAAAGCAGGAATTAGCACTTGGTCATACGAACAATTTATCTGACACCTTTACACATGAAGCGGCATTTTAGAAAGGGTGTCCAAGTACAATCTGGGTTGTCCAGGGCAAAATATGCAGAAAAACACTAGGGATATCTACATTTTGGCCTGAATATAGAAATCTAGACATCCTCAACATAGACACCTGCGCCGACGCACACATAGACATTCCCACTATTGAAACTTGGGCCAGGAATGACTATCGCATCCTATTTTGCAGGGGATGTCTATCGGCATGGCCAAATGAAAACAGGATCCCTCATTCCCCATCAGTGTTTGTTGCCAACATGGAAAATATAGGGGATAAGAGTAACTCCTTCTTCACGTCCTCCGGAAGTTTGGCTAACAAAATGAGTGCTTTTCCGATGCCTATTGGTGCCAGGAGTCAACACTGATTCAAGGGCACACACCTTATTGCATTTGTGTCTTGGGCAGGTATAACCTTTGACATAGTGTGGGACATACAGGGTGTTTCTTAAATTGGGCAAGGACATCCAAGTTCTTGTGAATGCCCTGGACATGCTTCCACCACACCCCCTTCTCGCACTGGATGTCCTTGCATCGGCGACATCTCTAAAGCCGGCTTCTAAAATGCCTCCGGAGATGTTTCTGTGATTTGGACATCTGTATACCCATTTGCAGACATCCAAAGCATGAATAGCACTTTAAAAAATACCCTTGGCACACACCAATTCCTATATGAAGTTCATAGTGTGGAATAAAGGTGGGGAATGGACAGGGATTGGGAATGAACTGTATCTTGCAGTTAACACACAGTAATTTACTGTATTACATGCTGTTCACACAGAACATTTAATGTCACCTCAATAGGCAATGCTAAGTGTATGTAAATTATCTGTAGTGCTGTTAACACACACTAATTGCATCGTCACTGCTTTAACTGCATGGGCAGATGCTGGAACACCTGTAGTTAACACACGGTAGCTGCAAAACTTTACCACATTTTAATAAAAGTCCTCTAGATTTGCTTTGATTGTTAGGGTTTGCCAAACAGCAGTTACTTTGAGTATGTACCTGTGAGTGCAGCATGTTACTGCTACATCAGGTTATTGTCTGTGGGCTCCCTGTATACTGCCCTTCGAAGTATATTTTCTCTACCCGTTACACATGCACAGCTTTTCTAGGCTGAGACATTGTGGTTCTGCTAAAGTCTTTGATGAGAGGATCTGTTTATTCATTGAATTACAGATTTGTAGTCCCTTTTCCACTAGTCAACTATCTAACTAGAAATCCTGACTTTAAAGAAATACTATTGCAATAGAGATATCCATTTCATTGCACTTGTTTCCAGGAAGGTGGTGGCCTCTTGCTAAAAAATAGTATAAAATACTATATATCTTCGGGCCCTGTTTACCAAAGGTCTTCTCCCATTTTATGTCTATGGGAAAAATGCTTAGAAACCAGGGCCCTTAGATTTAATTGTTACTATTGCTACTGTAACAGAAGACAATATTAGTGCAAGGTATTTGAAGATGAATCTTACAGTGCATTTTGTTGCTCTCCTGGAAGTCTTCGTTATCTTTGCTAACATTGGCTGGGTCAGAGCAATACAACTTAATATTCTCATCCAGGTACCAGCTGAGATTTTCATCCATCACAGAAAACATTAAAATAAATTCATCATTCCCCTTGTTTTTTTGCTCCCTTAAGGCATCTGAAAGAAAAGAAACAGTTCCTGAGTGTGAAGACCAAACTGCATAAGTAGGCATGTAAACACAGATTCTAATCTACGTGCAAATCTGCTGATCAAAGTGGCATGCGATGTACAGACAGAATAACTGTTACAATAAAGCAGAACACCACTGTTTTTCGGTAATGTACTTTGAGTGTGTGATGACCTTGTCTGAACGACCAAAGTTTGCATGAGGAAAGTGTCAGCAACGCATGTAGACAAGAAAAATGGAGCAAGAAATCATTACAGGAAGTAAAAAGAATTACATATACGAACTGGACGCATACCACACAGAAACAGACAAAGCAAAAAAGGCCTTCCATACAAAGATCATAAACACGTCGATAAACAAACCTCGAGAACTCTTCAATATTGTCAAACAACTCACAAAAGCGCCCAACCACTCCGACCAACTGCCGAACATCCCACCAGAACTACTAGCACAACATTACAAGCAGCTTCAACAACCACAGAATCCACAACTGAACCCAGAGACAACAGCAGCAAGCTGCCCCATCACCACAGACAGAGACTGGAACACATTCGAAACAGTCACAAAAGAGGAAGTAGCATCCACCATCTCTCGCCTAAATACCACCACCTCCTCAGTAGACCCCTATCCTACAGAATGGATAAAGAAAACAAAAGAAGACCTGAGCACACCATTAACCCCCATTGTTAACGAGTCCCTCAGCCAAGGACGCATGCCAGATCTCCTTAAAATCTCAGTCATCCGACCAACCCTAAAAAACCACAACCTGGATCCCCTTGAACCCACCTCCTACAGACCTATAGCAAGTCTCCCGTTTACTGCCAAACTCATTGAGAAGGTAGTCCAGAGACAGCTCCAAGAACATTTAGATGCTAACAACATACTGGACCCACAACATGGCTTTCGTCCACTCCACGGAATTGAGACCCTCATGACCTCGCTAATGAACACCCTTGTCATGGGAACTCAAGCCAAGCACTCTGGATATGCCATGATCTTCCTAGACATATCAGTTGCCTTCGTCACCATCTCCCACAACATCCTCATACACAGACTACAAGCAATCGGCATCAAAGATAACGTACTCCAATGGTTCCGTTCATACCTGACCAACAGACAATAATTGATCCGCACAAACATATCAACCTCCCCCCCTTTCCAGCAACACCAAGGAGTACCCCAAGGATCCACATTATCTGCCATGCTCTTCAACATCTACCTGCAACCACTCTGCTCAATCATACGCACATACAACATTAACTACCACATCTATGCGGACGACATAATGCTCTATGCTCCAATCACAACATCCAACCCAACCAATAAACACTTATCGGAATGCTTCACCGAAGTATCCAGCTGGCTACAAAAGAACAACCTATCCATCAACATAAAGAAAACTGAAGCCCTCATAGTAACAAAGGACCCAGACTTTACTCCACCTACGCACCTTGACATTGGAACCACAAAAATAAAAATACAACCACAAATAAGATACCTAGGAATCATCATAGACCAAGCACTCACACTCAATCAACAGATCAGAAAAAACACCGCAACAATCTACCACAAGGCTAAAACAGTACAACACCTCAGACCCCTCCTTGAGCCACAGGACTTCAGAACAGTAATGCAAGCCTTGACACTCCCCCACCTGGACTACTGCAATATAATATACCATGGACTTCTAGCCACTCATACCAACCCACTTTGAACTGCCTTAAACACCACAGCAAGAATTATCAAGAATGCAATAAAACAGGACCACATCACCCCAGTCCTGAGGGAGCTACACATTCTCCCTCTAGAAGCAAGAATCAAATACAAATCTGCTCTACTCACCCACAAAGCTCTCTACCAAACTCAAACTTCCCAGCTCTGCACTCTACTGCCTCAACCAGCCCACAACAGAACAACCAGACAAACCACCAACAACTCCCTCATCATCCCTCACAAAAGAACGAAATACAATCAGCGGACCTGCAACAGAGCCTTCAAACTATATGCACCATCCCTCTGGAACTCTCTACCAAATCACATCAGAAGCGACACAGACCCATCATCTTTCAGGAAACAACTTAAAACTGCACTATTCCAAGAATTCCTCGGACCAGAAACGAACACCCACCACTGACTCTCTCCCAACCACCATATCTCATCCCCTGAATATATGTCCTATGTAACCATAACACAATGTCTATGTCTATGTCCCGTTTCACTGTCTAAAATCATTATTGTTGGCCACCTGGTGATGGCCCCAAACCCGTGTAACTGATTATTGTATGTTCCGCCGCTTTGACCCAGTGAAAAGCGGGATATAAATACAGCTAAATAAAATAAATAAATAAAAAGATGGTTTAAATGCATAAAGTGTTTCATTGGCAGTTACGGGAAAGTCATGTAACATAGCAGAGCTATTACGATCTATATTCAAACAATTTAACTGGTTAACTTTGAGCGTTAACTGGATAAATCATGACTTTTCAAATGTTGGGGCCACTGACCATTTAGAGGGTAACTATTAGTAGAGTCTAGATTTCCGTGAGTGTTGACACGCATAAATTGTGGTATTTTAGAGGTTTATGTGCAGACATGAAGACTTATGTATGGCATTTAGTTGGTTGCTATTCTGAAAATAAGCACCTCAGACCAGTGGCGTGTGCAGAGGGGTGGAGTTTGGGTGGCGCATAGGCAGAGTGCAAATATATGCACGTATCTTATAGAACATGGCTCAAAGTGCGTAAGATGCATGTAGTCATTCACACCTACTCTAGAGCTGGTGGAAGAGACTGTGGCTTCATTTACGCATGTTCGCAGCCAATTATGTTAGTATTCTATAAAGTCAAATCCATGCAAATTTGACCTATACGCACCATTAATGCATGGAAATGTACATGTAAAGCTATCCCCTACTTGTAGAATTACTTCCTTAACTTTTGGTTGGACAAGTTCAGCCAAAAATTAACCAATTAAGATGATACAGAATTAGAGCTGTGCTGAGGTCACAGTTATCTTTTCGCCAGATAACACTAATATTTAACACAATCTGATGAAACATAACTGGTTAAGTCTGGCCATACAGATAACTGGTGCAAAGATAACCAGATAAACCATCCAGTTATCTTTGTCTGGGAATATTCAATGGACCAACTTAAGGGGGTACTTAGTAAGCTGTGGTAAAATATTGCATTTTACAGAGGGGAGCCACTAACCTCTGGTAAATGAATAATGCAACTTATTCATTGAAAAATATCACCTGTTGCGTTATTTGTCCTCACTCAGAACATTATATGATTGTCTTAGTTTGTGATTTTATAATTTTTCATTTATATTTAATTTATGTATATACTTTTGTAAGTTTCCTAGATTTATAGTCAGGCAGGTTATTAGCTTTTATAAATAAATACACATGATCTGATACTCATTGGGGTCATCTTAAGAGGGACTGGGGGTAAATTAAGTGCCATGCAGTCCTTATTTGGCAGCTTGATCCCTAGTGGTAGTATCACAAGATTACCACTAGGGGTAAAATTGCCATTTTGCACCCAGGCCACCAATGAGAGAGACACAACTTGGGATTGCTCCTGCCATCAACTACTAGACATTAGGGATTGCACTGGTAGGTCCAGGGAGTGTTTTCTGGGGAGAAGACGGAGTCTTTTGCTGGAGGAAGAGGAGGGGGTTTGTGTGGTATTTAATTTACCTTTGGCCATCTTAAGATGGCCCCCAGGAACATCATCTCAATCCACTGATCTTCCCCAGCTCAGATCCCCCTTGCAGATCCCCTCATACTCCGATCCCTTGATACAGATCCCTCCTATCCACTGATCTTCCCCCAGGCAGACCCACCACTAACACAAAATTCTCCTACACAAAATCTTCTTACAGCACTTATCGGGGTTCTCCCTGGTATCTAGCGGGTAGGGCAGGAGCAATCACCAGTCATTCCTGCCCTGTTGGGTGGCCGGATACAAAATGGCACCTTTGACTGCCGGTGATAGTCTCAAGGCACCACCACTAGGGATCAAGCTGCAAAATTAACAGCTTGACCCAGGGGTAGTACTAGGAGACTATCCCTAGGTAGTCAAAGGTGCCATTTTGAACCTTGCCCCCAATAGAGTAGGAGCATCTTGGGATCGCTCCTGTCCCCCCCCCACTAGACACCAGGGAGACCCCCTGGTGCCAACGGTTTCTTGCATGAGGGCATCTTGTACTAGAGGTCTACTTGGGGGGGGGGAATCAGGGGAAATCTGTGCTGGAGGATCAGGGTATAGGGTGATTTTATTCCAGAACCACCCAATTAAAATAACTGCATGATAGCGTCAGGGCACTCATTAGCAAACCAGTGGTCCTGGGATATGGAAGTAAAAAGCTGGCCTTAGTTAAGGAATAACGCAGCTGAAGTTAAATGCAAGCTGCTTTGCTTGATTTGCATTTTAATGAGGTGTTTTGCATATATTTTCATACTTCACTTCTCATTATTGTGTACATTGTGTTGCGCTGAACTAATGATCTTGTTATTTAACACATGTTACTGGGTAAATATCATGCATTATTCTCTTAACCTATGTTAGTAACTACCCCCTTTAACCAGTTATGTCTTTGAAAATCTGGTTAACCAGACAACATATCTGGTTAGCTTTAATGAGATATGAAGCCAATGAACACTGACTTCACCATCTCTTAGGAGGTCATTTGCATTAGTGGGAATTTTTAATAGTGCCATTGGCATTTTGAAATCTACAAGTCATCAGTTAACTAAAATAACCTCTTGCTACTATACCACATGCACAAGCTTGCAAGAAGATCAAAAGGTAATTTCTACAGATGCTGCAGAATTAACACAGTAACATAGTAAATGACGGCAGATAAAGACCAGTATGGTCCATCTAGTCTGCCCAGTAAGATGGCAAGAGTAGGTGTACCTGCCGCTTCGTGCAGGCCACCCCTCCCCATGTCTTTGTTTTAGGGGTGAACCCACCGTTCTGTGTAGGACACCCCTGTATGTGAAGAAATTAGTTAGTTAAGTTTATTTTGATTTTATCCTGTTGCTGTAAAGGGATCCACTGTGTCTGTCCCATGCCATTTTGAATTCTATCACTGTATTTGCCCCCACCACTTCCATCGGGAGGGCACTCCAAGCATCCAACACCCTTTCAATGAAAATGTATTTCCTGACATTGCCTTTCAATTTAAAATTAAAATTGAGCTAAGAGAATCTGTGATTTTAAATAGTCTGTACAGAATTTCCCAGGAAGTTTTTGTAAAGAGGACTGTGGGAAGAAACAGGTCCCATGCTCCGACTAGCAGCAGGTCAAGTATATAATCATTGTAAAGAACTGTTGAGTTTCCTGTGCAAAATGACAACTAAGAGATTACAAATTCTTAGACTATAACATAGGCAGCCATAATTTCCTATTCCGAATCCCAAACTTCCAGCAAGCTTCCTAAATGGTAGAAGCCTAAACAGAGGCCATGGCTGCCTTCTCTTCAACTGAAAGCTAATGTACTCCATGGCCTGAGACATGTCAGGAATTCCTTCCATTTTGTTCTACTGTCCTGGTCATAAGTGAGCAAAGTCCAGCCCTATTAGTTCTTGTTTGTTTTGAGAATTGTATCAGTGTAACTGCTCATCCAGTTCACAAGATTTAGCTTACTGTTAGCCCTCTAGTAATCTGAATACGTCCATATACTTTTGTTTCAAAACCTTTTTTTTGCAAAGATCTAGTTAAGGTATTCTTTCCCCTAGTTGGGCCATGGTGGTCTATGTTGGAGGGCCCTTGACTGACTCTGCTATATCTAAGGAGGACATGGAATGCTTGTTGTTAGGAGGAAAACTTCAAACTTTCTCCTCATGATCATTTATTTATTTTATTTATTTATTTATTTAACATTTCTTATATACTGCTTTTCATGATATCAAGGTGGTTTACATTGAACAAACTGGAATTACATTGAACAGGGCATTATAACTTGGAGGTAACTATTTTACAGGGAACATGGGACAATGGAGGGTTAAGTGGCTTGTCCAAGACCACAAGGAGCACCTGTGGAACTAGAAATCCCAGTCCTTCTGGCCCAAGATTGCTGTCCTCTAGTGGGATTTGAACTCCTGACCTTCCAGCCTGAGGTAACTTGCCCCAACCACTAGGCCACTCCTATGATCATCCATCATTGCAATTTTTCTCCTTGATTACCAGTATGTATAGTGTGGTGAGGAGAGCCCCCAAGAAGAGATGGAAGTGGAAGAAAACCCTGTTTTTCCCTTTAAAACAAGTGACAGTTCAGTTGTGCACAGTTTTCAAGGCAGGCAAGAAAAAAACGCAGCTCTCTGCTGAGGCCAGGCCACGCCCTAGTTCAGACGTAGAACCAAGCTTGCTCAATGATTGGTCACACCTGTGCAGAGGCAAGGGAGTGCCCGGCAGCAAACGGTTTTTAAAAACACACTCAGAGCAAAGAAGGGACACACAGGAGAGAAGGGAGACACACACACAGGAGATGCAGCAGAGAGAGCAGAGCCAGCAGGTCCAGGAGAAGCTGGAAAGGAATAGGTCTGCAGCCAGAGCAGATAGAGCAACAGAGGCACACAAAGGAGAAACTCTGAGAGATCCTGGAAAGGGAGAAAGGTTCCAAGGAAACTTTCAAGAGAGTGGCTATCTGGGAAGGAGTGGAGAAAGGCACAGAAGGCTGAGTTCCATAGCCTGAAAGATATCAGGAGGAAAGGAATCAGTAGCTGTCTGAGAGACCCGCCCCAAGGTAAAGCCAATA
This sequence comes from Ichthyophis bannanicus, assembly GCA_033557465.1. Lineage (NCBI taxonomy): Eukaryota > Metazoa > Chordata > Amphibia > Gymnophiona > Ichthyophiidae > Ichthyophis > Ichthyophis bannanicus. The sequence goes on from CM066038.1 coordinate 423,332,410, forward strand.
CATGTAAACCCGAACCGCTTGCAGAGAAATTAGAAAATGCTGATCCTTTACAATCTGGCTTTCGTCCTTTACATTCTACTGAAATGGCTTTTGCCAAAGTCTCCAGCGACTTGTTCCTGGCAAAATCCAAGGGCCTTTAGTCAGTCCTCATCCTTCTTGACCTTTTTGTTGCTTTTGACACCGTTGACCACAGCCTTCTCCTCGACACCTTGTCCTCACTTGGTTTAAGGGCTCTGTGATATCCTGGTTCTCTTCTTATCTCTCCCATCACCCTTTCAGTATTTGTTCTGGTGGATCCTCCTCTGCTGCTATCCCACTTCAGTTTGTGTACTCCAAGGATCTGTCAGGTCCACTCTTTTTCTCTCTCTATACCCAGTCCCTTGGTGTACTGATCTCTTCCCATGGCTTTCAGTACCATCTTTACGCTGATGACTCCCAGATCTACCTCTCTACTCCTGAGACCTGGATCTCTGCTTGCCTTTCTGAGATTGCTGCTTGGATGTCTCACCGCTGCTTGAAATTGTACATGATCAAAACTGAGCTTCTTATTTTTCCCCCTAAACTCTCCTCTCTGTTTCCTCTTTTCTCAGTCTCTGTGGCTAACTCTTGACTCCTCCCTGTCTTCTCAGCTCACAGCTTTGGGGTTGTCTTTGACTCCTCCCTCTCCTTCTCCACATCCATCCATCTGATAGCTAAAATCTGCCATTTCTTTCTTTATAAAAGGGGTCTCCAAACCTGTCCTGGAGGGCTGAAATCCTGCCAGGTTTTTGGGATATCCCTAATGAATATGCATGAGATATATTTGCATGCACTGCCCCTATTGTATTTGAATTGATCTCATGCATAATTCATTAAGGATATCCCGAAAACCTGACTTTACGGCCCTTCAGGACTGGATTTGGAGACCCCTCCTCTATAACATCAACAAAATCCGCCCATTCCTTTCTGAACACACTACAAAGACTCTTATCCACTCTTCAGTCACCTCCTGTCTAGACTATTGTAACCTCCTTGCTGGTCTCTCTCTGAGTTATCTCTCTCCCCTTCAATCTGTTCAACACTTTGCTGTGTGGCTAATCTTCTGCTAGCCTCGTCATGCTCATATTACCCCTCTTCTCAAGTCACTTCATTGGCTCGCTATCCATTTCCGCATCCAGTTCAAACTTCTCCTGCTGACCTATAAATGCATTCACTTTGCAGCTCCTCACTGTCTTTCCTCTTACCTCTCCCTATACCCCTCCTCGGGAACTCCGCTCTTCTGGCAAATCGCTTCTATCTGTGCCTTTCTCTTCTATTGCTAACTCCAGACTTCTCTCCTTTCATTTTGCTGCTCCTTATGCCTGGAAGAAACTTCCTGCGCCTACATGTCAGGTGCCTTCTTTGGCTCTTTTCAAATCCTGGCTGAAAACTCTCCTTTTCGCTGCCGCTTTCAGATCTTGACTCATCTGGTCTCCTTTTTGTTTCCTTACCATTCCCCCTACATGTATCCAGTTATCTACAGCTACTGTGTTGTCTGTCTTGACTAGACTGTAAGTTCTGATGAGCAGGGACCGTCTTTTACATGTACCTTTGCAGCGCTGTGTACGTCTTGTAGCGCTATACAAATGCTCAGTAGTAGTAATTGTAGCCTGCCTTCCAACCCAAGTTGCAGAATGCCTTCCTTGTGACACTTGGGCTTCTGCTGTCATGGAGGGGAGGGAAGCATGGGAGATCCTACAGTTGTCATTGGCCGTGCAGTAGCAGCATGCTGAGCCATGAGGATGACATGCCTATGCTCCACCGTTTGAGATCCTGATACCACAGCACCGTGTGCTGACAAAGTACTGAGGGGATTGGGCAAACCATCAGGCAAGTTAGGCAGTCGCATAGGACATCAACGTTTGGAGGGTAGCAAAGAGCATGGCATTCAAAGCTAAAGAATAGATTCTGACAACTAAGAGGGGCCTTGAAACAACTCCTGGGCCGGCCCTCAGTACTGAGCTGGGTAAAGATGATTCAGGATTTGCTGGCTAAAGAACTATATTGCTGAGCCTCTTCCTCTCCTGCTATCTCTGCTTGTTCTGCTCTCTTCTGTTGCAGCTGGATGCTCCATGAGGCACAGTAAGATATCTGTGCAGCTGAGAGTATGCCCAATGAAATCCTGTACAGCTGTCAAGGTACACTTCCGCCTACAGTGTGGGGTTGCTGTTGATATTGCCTTCTGACAGTATTGCTGGTCGATGGTCCAACACCAGACCATACATCTTTCACTCCAGAAGCATGCCACTACATATAGGGAGAGAACCGGTGTGAAAGACTGGTGTAAGCGTGAACCTGGAAGTTCTGCTGCAATTACTGTGCTAACAATCCTGCTGAGTAGAGATACAAGGTTATAGCCTGCACCCTGGTTGCTCTGCAAAGTAAGCTATGATTGCTGTAACTGCTAGGAAGGCTGCAAGTTGGATTGCTTTGGACTGCCACATGTAGTGTGAGAAATCTGAGACTGTCAGAAAGAGGCAAGCTCCTTAATTACAGGTATATACTGCAAATCTTTCTTGCCCAGCACACTGCAGCAAGAAATTTTCCCATGCAATTCCATTACTCTAGGTAAGGAGGAGGCAGGGAAAAGGAGAGACCGGGCATGAGGCCATGTTATTTGTTACTTCCCTGCACTGAGCCTTATTACATAAGTAGACCTAGGTGATATACCAGTATCTGCACTAGTATGAACCAACGTAAGGCTCATTATTGTTTCGACGGCTTGGATATGTATTATCTCTTACCTTTCTTGCAAATGATCAAAGGTCCAATAAGCCCTGAAGCAACATCTTTTGGGCCATCCACATGGGAGTGATAAACTCGGGTCACACAGTCATTATCTTTCTCAGCTGGACCATGTGCTGCCACCACATCCCATCTGTAAGTGTATTCTGTTCCTGGTTGTACCAAATCATCTTTCTTTAGTAAACCTGTAGTGTTGTCAGGATAAAAGGCACCTAAAAGAAACAAAGAACATACACAGAGTCAGAATTGACAAGTGCTATTTCACATTCGATTAATGAACATAAGAACATAAGAACATAAGATATGCCATACTGGGTCAGACCAAGGTCCATCAAGCCCAGTATTCTGTTTCCAACAGTGGCCAATCTAGGTCATACGTACCTAGCAGTGTCCCCAAGAGACACAAGTTCCACAATGCTTGTACTGGGTCAAGCATTGATATCTTCGGTCACTTCTTAATAATGGTTTATGGACCTTTCCTCCAGGAACTTATCCAAACCCTTTTTAAACCCAGCTACACTAACAGCCTTTACTACATCCTCTGGTAACAAATTCCAGAGTTTGATTACACGTTGTGTGAAAAAATATTTTCTTTTATTAGTCTTAAATAGTTTACCCTGTAGCTTCATTGCATGTCCCCTAGTCTTTCTATATTCTGATAACGTAAACAGTCGATCTACGTTTACCCGTTCCACTCCGTTCATTAATTTATAGACTTCTATCATATCTCCCCTCAGCCGTCTCTTTTCCAGGTTAAAGAGCCCTAACCTTTTTAGCCTCTCCTCATAGGAGTATCCTTCCATCCCCTCTACCATTTTGGTGTCTCTTCTCTGTACCTTTTTTAAAATCGCTATATCCTTTTTAAGATACGGCGACCAGAATTGCACACAATATTCAAGGTGCGGTCTCACCATGGAACGATATAGAGGCATCATAATATCTTTTGTTTTATTTTCCATTCCTTTCCTTATCATACCTAGCATTCTATTTGCTCTCTTGGCCGCCGCTGCACACTGGGCCGAGGGTTTTAACATGGTATCCACAATGACGCCTAAATCTTTTTCCTGGGTGGTGGTTCCTAATGTGGAACCTTGCATCGTGGAACCATAGTTTGGGTTGTTCTTCCCTAGGTGCATAACCTTGCACTTGTCCACATTCAATTTCATCTGCCATTTTGATGCCCAGTCTTCCAATTTATCAAGATCCTCTTGCAATTTTTCACAATCCTCTTGGGTTTTAACAACTTTAAATAGTTTTGTGTCATCTGCAAATTTGATAACCTCACTCGTTATTCCACTTTCCAGGTCATTTATGAATATGTCAAAAAGCAGCAGACCCTGCTCAGATCCCTGGGGTACACCACTATTCACCTTTCTCCATTGGGAAAATTGGCCATTTAGCCCTACCCTCTGCTTTCTATCTTTTAACCAGTTCCTGATCCACAATAGTAAACTGCCTCCTATCCCATGACTCTTTAGTTTTGGACAACAACACTTACTGTTCTAGATCAGGGCTTCCCAAACCTGTCAGGTTTTCAGGATATTTCTTTCTTTTCTTTTATTAGATTTGCTGTACCACCATTTGAGGACAAATAGTCCATCAGAGCAGTATCCGTCAAGAACAGGCATGAGATGAATCTGCATACATTGGGGGGCACAGTACTGTATATACAATGTCTTGTAAAGGTTTTCACACCCTTGTTTATTTTTCACATTCTGCTGCCTAAAAATACCATTCAAAATGCATTAAAGTCGTTTTACCAATGTACCCAACATAATCTATATTCTCAACATGAAAGAACAACTCTAGAATTATTCAGAAAGTAATTCAGAATAAGACTTTTAGAAGATACCGTATTCTTGCCTATTGCTCCATAAATATTTTCATATTTTTATTCAACCACACCTGACCAGACCTGGATTTCTTTGAGTGCATGAACAGTGGATCTTCAGTGAAGGCAGCTGTTGAAAACAGAGCAAGGGTGGCCTTTGGGGGATGCAGGGCCATGTGTGGAGAGTCATTTTGGGGCTTCATTTGCATAAGTTAGTAGCAGCTCAAAAAGCGAGCCATGTGCAAAACCCGCAGCTGCCCACGCATAGGATTGGCCTATTTCCACATGAACCCAAAGGTGAAAATGGAGCTCTGCATCCTTTACTCACACCGTACTCAGGCATTACATATGCAAATTTATTTCATGCACGTTCACTGCGAATAGCCTAAAACCCAACTCTAGGGTCACCAGGACTGGAATGGAAGGTCTGCTCTTTATGAATTTATGGACAGCTACTGTATGGTGCTGGATTTTTACACTTCACTAAAATGAATCAAAATATGACCAGAAACCTAAATAAGAAGAGTATAACTTCTTCAGCCTCAAAAAGTTTAACAATGAAAAGTGCAGCAATATTTCTGCTGTCAGGGAAGAGGGCAGACAAGCTTTCCAGCCTCTGTCCTCTAGAGAACAGTACAAAAATAAAAGGCAATCTCAAACATTTATCAAGGACCACAAAAGCTTTCCAGAGTGCAGGACTGGTGGGCTTCGTTTTCTCAAGCAAAAGTTCAAAATAGCCAGCGGATTAAGGAGGCCACCTACAGATGTAAATAGTGCTATTTCCATGTGCAAATATCGTTTTTATAATGCTGCTATGCCCACATGTAGATACCTTGGGTATGTTCTGAGCATTGTTTGGGTGGTTCCAAAAATTCTGGACTCGATATTCAAAAGGGTTTAGCCAGTTAACAGGACCTGCTCACCGGCTAAATCCCAATCTGCCCAATATTCAGCAGCAATACTGCCTGCTGACTAGCACTGTAGAGCACCTAAAACAACATGGTCTGTGGGAGTTGCTGAGGTGATCCCAGAGGCTGTCTGGTATGTAGCAATGGTCAGCCACTAACCACATAAAGTTCGGACAGGTCAATGGCTCTCCTAACTTTGTACAGTCTTCCCTACCCAGGTAGTGGCTGAGTATCGCAACAGCTCTGAGCAGTGACATGGGATATTCAGTGCTAAATGCCAGATAGGTTCCAGCGCTGACTCTCCGGTTTTCGTTTCAGCAGTGGTGGCAGGCCAGGTGCTTTAAAAACATGGACCACCAGCTCTGAATCTTGACCCCCTATATGTATATTTCCCATTTTACAGTGACAGTGCATGTATAGTTTTAAAACTTTCACAGTCGGCATTTACAACTACTTCAAGGCAGGCATAAGCATCAGCTGCTTGCTTGTTTGCACTTGGGGTCTCCAGCAGTGATGGGGGAGCAATTGTGCTTGTCACTGTGCTGTCTAACACAGAGGCAAGTACAAAGATGCATGTGCTTGTGTAAGTGCCTGCAGGGACATGCGTGTCTTGTGAAATCAGCATGTACACATGTATTTCTGGCACTTTCACATGTAAAACTCTGGGTGATGCCTGCTCTTCTTCAAGACATGTTTTGTGAAATTGATTCTCCTGCTGTACATGCTTGCAAATACATGTGTTTTCTGGTGTCCTTATATGTATTATGCAAAAGGCTCCAAGTTCAGCAAAGCCTTTTATGAAATACTTGGGGAATTGTGAGCATCCTGACTTGGACATCCCAATTCCTGCCTTGATGTCCTATGCAAAATGGGACTTTAACTGACGTAAATATTTATGCTTTTAGGTAATTATTTTTCTTATAAACTAAACTATGTATACTACTCTACTACTACTACTACTACTATTAATCAATTATATAGCGCTACGAGGCATACACAACGCTATACAGACACATATATACAGACTGCTTGGATGTTACTATGTGAGCAGCAGCACCAACCAGTGTCCGTACTAAATTACTACATAGAAGGTTGGAAAAGACTAACATTTTACAGATCATGGGAGGTTATTATTGTCAGTCAGTTCATATTGGGTGAAGTCTTCTCTGGGAAGGAAAATCCAACTTCATATATATATCACTCCCAAAGACAGCCTTTGGCACCCAGCCACTGCATCATGAGAAAGAAGTAAGGCGTCTGCCCTTAAGGACAGGTGTTTTTGGCACACAGCCACTTATTCCATCCAGAGTGAGCAATATGCTCAGAGCAGCAGCATAGGAGAAGAGGGTTGATATCTGTGCAAACTCTGCCAGTGCCCCACTGTCTCAGAATGTGAGTAGCTCTGCCTGTGTTAAAAGGAGAAAGGTTCCAAGAACTGTACCAACAGCATGACCTTTCAGTCCATCAGAGCTAGGAGCCCTGCAGAGCAGTTTCAGGGACCTGCATCTACAGAAAGAAGTTGCCATTCAGGAAAACTAGAGCTAGCACCAAAGGTGCAAGAGTTGTGAAGAATGAAGTAACTGTTCACCTTAAGATAAAATATTTGAAGGGAGTATGCTAACATATCTAACTGAGAGGAGAAAGGCGTAATCTACGTGTATCTAATTTTGATTAAGGAGAAGGTGTTAACTGCTTTTAACATAGTTCTTGTTTGTTGCTCCTACCAACTGTCATTGTTGTTATTGCTCAGTGATCTTAAAGTATAAACCCTGGTTTCAGAACATAATTTCTGGCCTAGACTTATTTATTTGAGAAGGGAAGAGGTGTGAGAATGTCAAATGCTAAGGGCCTCCCAATGTATGCCAGCCCCCACCAAAGAACCCTGCTATTTAACACCAAAGCCAAAGACTGAAAGACTGCATAAAAAACTCTTGGATTAGTGTTACCCCTTTGTATTCCAAGCTGCTTGTAGCAGCCGCGTGGACCACACAGAAGTCTGCATCGAAGGGGGGGGTGGGGGTGGAAACGGCAGATAATAAAAGGCAGACACCGTGACACAGTGCCAGTAAGTTTAGGTAAGCACTGTGTTGCGGTTTCAATAACATTGCCACTACTGCAGACCCGGAGAGGGGCGGCAGTGACAGCAATGGGAGGGGCAGCAACAACAATAGTGGGTTGGCAGGATGGAGAGCTCTGCTTGTATTGCTTCTTCCTTACCCCCAAACTCTTTGCATTTCAGTTACTTTAATATTGTGTTTCAGATGAAGAGTGGTGGGGATGAAATGGGCATCCATAAATGTTTTGGAGGTTAATAAAGAGTACACACAAACAAAAAGATTGAGAACCTCTGCTGTAACTTCCAGAGCCTCAGGGTAGGTGCTCTGCAGCCTCTCTCCTGCAATTCACATAGGCCGGCATTGTGTACCATGAATAGCGGGGTTGGACACCCGGGTTGGACATCCAACCCATGCTCAGAGCCTGTTCCCAATTCTGCTGCCAGTGCTCCCCGCACACACACAATGTTTGTGTGGGGAGCGCTGTGCTTGGGCAGAAGGAGGCAGAGCTGGGGCAGAGCAGGGGAGTGGTCAGCTGCCTGGACATACAGGGCCAATTCAGGTCAGGCCGCTGTATGTCCACCGGCACACAGCTGCACGCCTGCCTTATTCCACCCCGAAGGTTGACTAAGTCTCGGGTGTCTCCCACATATGCGCCGCACATTCTTCACCATAGACCTATGGGCATGCTGTGCCTCTACAGCCACAATCTGGCCCATAGTGGCCACTGGCAAAGGCCGGACAGTGGGCTGCAGGGGCACATGTATGCCATGGCATTCCGAGCTGTCCTGTGTACGGCTCATTGCCATGGTGCCAAGATGCCATTGCTCCCTTGCACCAGCAGTGGCTTTCTGGCGTTGGGATGGGCAGCTCCCCATACAGCGATCTCATTGTTATACAGGAAGCACCCGGACATTTATGTCTCCGATTCTGCCGTTGTGGGTATGTCCGGGCCTCACAGAGGCAGAATCGGGGACATCTCCAGCACATCCAGGTTTTGGCCGTGCAATGTGGCCAGACGTGCCAAGATCAGAATTGGCCTCCACCTGTATTTGAACTGTAGGAGAGATACGTTAACCAAGTCAAAATATGTCTGAGATGTAGAAGTACTCACAAATTTTAAAAAAAATGAAACCAAATGCAGAGCAACAATAACTTCGCTTTTCATATCATAAAATTCACCACAAATTGAACCTTGTCATTTTCCAGCATCACAGAAGGGGCTTATGTGTCTATGAGAAAAATGCTTAGTACACAGGGCTCCAAGCCTCCTTTTCAACTGAAAATAATATTCTAAACAAATGATAGGAAATCAATGGAGCTATACCTTCATTTCCTTTGGTATACTTCACACCATGCGGATGCAGGCTGTAGTCTCTTGAGGCATCGTTTTTAAGGTGGACAGTCATAGAATCTCCCACTTCGGCTTTCAGAATGGGACCAAGGATCCCCAGCCACTCGGGTTTGGGTATTTCTTGATCATAGTTGCCACTGGTATATTCGCGATAAACCGCTTTCTTATAAACACGACCTATCCTGTTTGGGCCTCTCTGGAGAAAGGTGCTAGCATGTCTGAAAAAAGACAAAACAACCTTGAGAACCTTGGGTGTGGGATAACTACTGTTACTTCCAGTTGGACTTGTGACAATAATAATGTTAGAAATGATGACTGAAAATGTTTTAAAGGGATACTGTCAGGGTTAGTATAGAAATACATCTTATCTTTCTGCAATTTTGCCACCTGTTTAATTATATCATGCATTTATTTAACCAGGTAGCATTTTAAGGCCATAATGTGCCAGATGATAGTGGCCGACTTTTTATTTATTTGTTTTCTTTATTTTTCTTGTGATCTTTAAAGTACAGAAGAGTAAAATGCAGTCAGTAAGAATAAACAAAACAAGCATGGCAGTATTCCAAAACAATAAGAAACATAGAAACATAGAAATATAATGTCAGAAAAAGACCACATGGCCTATCTAGTCTGTCCTTCCATATCAACACTACAACAGTCCCCTTTTTACCTTTAGAGATCCTCTGTGTTTGTCCCATGCTTCTTTGAATTCAGATACTGTCCTCATCTCTACCACCTCCACTGGGAGACTATTCCACGGATCCACCACTCTTTCCATAAAGAAATATTTCCGCACTCCTGAATCTATCCCCTTTCACCCTCATCCCATGTCCCTCGTAGCAGAACTTGTTTTCAATTGAAAGAGGCTCTCCCCCTATACATTTATAACACGGAAGTATTTAAACATCTCAATCATATCACCTCTATCCCGCCTTTCCTCTAAGGTGTACATATTAAGATCCTTAAGTCTGTCCTCATATACTTTATAACGAAGACTACTAACCATTTTAGTAGCCATCCTCTGTACTGACTCCATCCTGTTTATATCCTTTTGAAGGTGCGGGCTCCAAAATTGCACACTATACTCCAAATGAGGTCGCACCAAAGACTTATACAGAGGCACTATCACCTCCTTTTTTCTGCTAGCCATTCCTCTCCGTATGCACCCAAGCATCCTTCTAGCTTTTGCCGTTGGCTTTTCTAGCTGTTTAGCTACTTTAAGATCATCAGACACAACCACGCCTAGGTCCTGCTCTTCTTTAGTGGACAAAAGTACTTCACCCCATATACTATATTGCTCCCTTGGATTGCTGCAGCCCAAATGCATGACCTTACATTTTTTAACATTAAATCCCAGCTGCCAAATTCTAGACCATTCTTCAAGCTTAGCTAGATCCCTCCTCATGTTATCTACACCTTCCTGGGTGTCTGCTCTATTGCAGATTTTAGTATCATCCGCAAAGAGGCAAACCTTACCCGACAGCCCTTCCGCTATATCACTAACAATGATGTTAAAAAGAATCAGACCAAGGACAGATCCCTAGGGTACACCACTGGTAACATCCTTCTCCTCAGAGTGAGCTCCATTTACCTGTACTCTTTGTCGCCTCCCACCCAACCAATTTCTAACCCAAGCAGTAACTTTAGGGTCCATCCCTAGGGTGCTCAGTTTGTTTATAAGTCACCTGTGAGGAACAGTGTCAAAGGCTTTACTGAAATCTAAATACACCACATCTAGGGCTCTCGCTCGGTCCAACTCCCTGGTCACCCAGTCAAAGAAATCAATCAGATTTGTCTGACAAGACCTGCCTCTGGTGAATCCATGCTGCCTCGGATCCTGTAATCCGCTGGACTCCAGAAACCTCACTATTTTCTCTTTCAGCAGCGTTTCCAATAATTTACTCACCACCAAAGTTAAACTAACCGGCCTGTAGTTTTCAACCACATCCTTACTTCTGCTTTTGTGTAAAGGCACCACATGAGCCTCTCTCCAGTCCTTTGGCACCAGTCCCGACTCCAATGAGGCATTGAAAAAGTCAGTCAGTGGAGCTGCTAGAACGTCCCCAAGTTCCCTCAGTATTCTAGGGTGTATCCCATCCGGTCCCATTGCTTTGTCTACTTTAAGTTTAGCTAGTTTCTCACAAACACAGTCTTCTGAAAATTGTTCAAGATGTCCCTCGCTTCTGTTCCCCATTAAACAAGGCTTACAAATAGTTCATAAATTACATAACACAATAGGTAAAACAGCCTCGCAGCTTATTCGCCTTCCAATACATCCAGTTTAATATAGTGCTACAGCAGCTGAGATAAGCAAATTGAGAAAAAAAGGTGCTCAAAAGGAATTAGCAGAGTGGGAAAATCCTGTTCCTTTAATTTTCCTTTTTTATGGTGCATGACAAACATCATCAGACCATTTTATCCCACAGATTTAGATCTACCTTTCTAAAAGTTAAGCAAAACGAAGTTCCATAATTCTTTTCCAGGAAATATGATTGCTTTTAGAAGAAACATGTTCAAGTGAGATAGTCTGACTTTCGTTCAGAAAAACACATATGCCAGGCTTTAAATTTTGATGTTGCCGTATAAGATGTGCATTTATAAAAAACGTACTTATGCAAGGTGGAATATAAGAAATGACTGTGATAGGACACATATGACAGGACTTTTATGTGTTTATTTAACAGATTTTTTATACTGCTTTATCATTTTAGACAAAGCGGTTAACATTGTAACTTAAACTTGGTGTTGTACATTAAGCAGGGACATTTCTAACTTGGATTTTTCAGAGGCGATGGAAGGTTAAGTGACTTGCCTAAGGCTACAAGGAGTGTTAGTGGGAATCAAACCTTGGTCTCTTTACAGTTGGCTTGGATCAGACTAGATCATATTGGCTCAGTATAATTTCACTGAGCACTGTGTTACTTCCCGTCATAATTAGCTTCTTTGGCAGGCACTTTAATAGCCTCTCATGAGCTCACATCAGTGCTCATATATCACCGTGGGTGTGTATGTTTGTTGGGAATGGTAGGTGTATGTGTGTGGGTCTAGTGGAGTCAAGGGAGGTATCCAGGGGTGTCCCAGGGAGGGTATTTGTGGGGAGATGAGTGTGGGCTTGTAGGCTTCTGTTTTCTTCACATGAAGAAGGATTTAGTGAAGCTTGAAGGATAGATAAGAATTTGGTAGCAGATACTTAATGCTAAAAAATATGATGCACTATGTAAGTACCCTCTCTGTAGCACTCTTTGCTAGATAGTATTGGTTGTCTGCTATTTTTAATTATTTATTTGGCTGCTTTTGGCCTTTATATGTTTGTATAATATCATTTATGATTTTATGTTCTGATCAGTTTTAGTCTCTTATTACTTTTATAGTTTTTAATGATATACATTATTGTATGTACTATTTATGTATACACATTGTTTTATATACGTTTTTTCTATATATACTTTTTATGCTTTTGAATATGTGATAATATCAATGTTATTTATTACTATTGTTGTTTTTAGATGCGTACCCCCTGATGAAGGCTTGACGCCGAAACGCATAGGGGATTTTTTACCAATAAAGTTAGCACCTGTGACCTTCACTAGCCTTCACCCGTTGTGTTCTCCTTCTAGAGGTATTTATTCAACCATGAAAATGAGTGCAGGGATGAGTTCATAGAAATCTGTGGACAACTGGGCTTCTCCCAGGAACTCCCAGAGCTGTACTAAGGGCTGTGTGCGCAGTACGGTCGCACAGGGTGCTGTTATAGAAGGGGCATCATTGTCATCACTGGGCTTCCAGAAAGCCCAACAAGACTGAGTTCCTGCACGTGGTTGGGTGGGGGGGGGGGGGGGGGGAGGGGAGGACCAGGTTTGTGATTTGCACAGGGTGCATTTCTAGCTTGGTATGGTCTTGGGTATTCCAATTGCCCAGCCCTACATTTTCCCCAAGGCAAATAAAAAGTTTACTCACAGGAGGTATGGCATCCATGGGAATCTTTAAGCTCTCTAAGTGCCACCCCTATTCCAGGTCCCTTCTTCCCTTCCTTTTCCTATGTCCCATTCTCCTCCTTCACTTTCCCTCTTCCCCTCCCTACAGCATCTCTATAGTGTGTCTCCAGTTTTATTTCTTTTCCTGGTCACGGTGGGGCTCTTTTTCCTGGTGCTGGTGGAGATGAATCCCTGTTGGCATGCTGCTTCTTTATAAGCTTCGGCTGTAGCTTGGCTCAGCTCCTTTCGGGTGGCAGGATCTGGCCTCACGACCACCTGCAGCTCCTCTATAGTTCTTACACTGCCTTGACTCTATTTTCAGGTGGTAGGGCCTGGCTTCCATATCACCTGCAGCTTTTTCATTGTTCCCTCTCCAACTCAGTGGCTCCTTCAGGTAGTGAGGCTTGGCCTCCCCACCATCCATGGGTAACAGGTAGCCTTCAGTGAAGCCACACACAACTGTTTGCGAATGCACAAATAGATGTGTATAGACAGAGAGATAGACTGGCTTTTTCAAAAAGTTGATATCACTTAAACAAAGTGAACCAAATAAATGCACAAAATAAATGAACTAATAATGAAACAAAATAAAATGATTTCCATGCACACCCCATTTATCTGCTGCAGTTGATGTGATGTGTGAAAGTAAGTATGTATATGTTTGCTATTGTAGGGAATAATACTATAAGCATTACAGTCATTCTATATTTGCCTTGTGACTTAGTCTTATGTGATGATATGTATTTCATCCTTTATAAAATGTTGTTAAGTACTAGGATGGAGTCAGAACTTTCAACTAATCCACATCTATGCTAGCCTGGAGCCTGAAGCATTAGCTACCTACAGTACATAAATCAGAAATGGGAATTATTTGCTATTCCAACAGTGTTTGTGCATGTTGCATTCTAGGAAATATTATGTTTCTGTGTTGTTTAAATTTTTTGTTTTTGTTTATTTTTGTTTTGATTTGTTCTGCTGATGTGAAGTTACATTTTAGAAAAGATGTGAAGGTTGGAACGGAGATGTCTAGATCAGGACATACTCAATTCAGGCAGTATTTTAGAGACAGCTGTTTCTAAAGTACATATCCACGTGTAGCAGAAGGAGCCATCTCACCGAAGTGGACGTGGGAAAAATGAACGGAGGAACCCGTGTAAGTGCTGTCATTTCACAACCTACAGCCAGCCAGGGCTGGCACAACCATTAGATGAACTAAGCCCTCCTCAAGGGTCTATTGCTGCCACTGCCACCCATCACTGGGACCTTCAGTGGCAGTAATGCCTGAAGCAGACCTTAAAACCTTGGCGCTGCGGGACTGTTGGCTTCTGCCCCCCATGAATGCCCAATGCTGACTTCCTCTTTGCATGGGGGTGGAAGCAAAGAGCCCAGTGGTGCCGATGTTTTAAGGTAAGTGCTGCAGTGCTATTTCAGGTAATTGCCGCCACTGCAGATTACGGTGAGGGGCAGCAGTTGTGGCAATGGGGGGGGGGGGGGGTCAAGGGATGAGTTTCATCTAGGGCTTCTCATCCCTTGCTCCAACCCTTGAATGTGTATCTTGGCCATTTTGGAAGCCTAGATATGTAGGGGAAATAAGTATTGGGGATTAAGGGAGCTCCCCCCCCCTTTATCCCTCCTGTACTTCTTCATGGCAGGTAGCAGGTGGAAATCCGAATGCAGGCAATTTTAGCCTTATACATTTATTCCCTATATGAAATGGGGAATAAGTGTGTAGATATTTGTCCCATATAGGCTTCATCCCAAAATGATTCCTGAATGCCTCCCGAAAAAACTGTTTATAGAAAGACATATCCAGTGCAAAAATATGTAAATTGTGGCCTTTCCAAAATCATATTTTCTATATGAATGTGGCTTACATGTTTATCTGCCACCACACACATTTAAAACGTGAGTAAGACTTCTAAAATAAGGCCCTTAGGGCCCGAATTTGTCCCCCCACTATTCGTCCATCCCCACTATTCGTGCCCTCCCCACCGGTTGTTAGAAGCTAGACGGGGTGGAGAAGGGGCAGATCAGGGGCAGAGTTAGGGCAGGCGGTGGGCGTTGCCGGCCTTGAACATACAGGGCCGATTCTAATGTTGGCCCCATATGTCCAGGGCCAGCGACTTGTGCAGGGAAGTTATTCCACCTCCAAGGTGGAATAACTTCCCTGGACATTTTTTTTCGGTGGGCCCGGGGTGTAGAGGGGGCAGTCGGGGCCTGAGGATATTCCTCGCAGCCCAACCCTGGCCTTAAGGGGCCAGATCGGGGGTTGGGATGTGGAGAAAGCCTTTGTTAAGCCAGCAGTCGGGATCGCGGCTTTACAATGGAGCTGCAGTGCCATAGCAACCGGACACCATGGCACTGCGGCTCCATTGTAAAACCCCGACTGAGTTAGTCGGGCTTTTCCTGTACGTGCAGGCCGGGCTGAATCGCAGTTCAGGTCAATTCTGGTCCTGTGGGGCTAGACGAGCCCTGCGGGATCAGAATCGCAATCCCCTCTGTAAGTCCGGTTCAGACCAGACGTACAGAGGGGCTGTACGTCTGGGATGGAATCGTGCTCTTAATGTTCTGCATACCATTGTGTTATACTTTTCGTAAGGACTTGTTTGCTGCTTTGAGTTATTTCCCAATTGCGAATATGGTAGTTTTAAATATATATTATGTGTATTGTTTACATGGATACAACCAACCAAACCATGTATATTAGTGGCCAGTGCCTGGCTCAAAGCCAATTATGCTTCAGCCATAAGGGAATGCATTCTTCTCCTATACGAAGTTTTGCATATTTATTTATTTATATTTGTATTTATTTATTTGGCTGGATTTATATACCGCTTTTCACAGAGGTCAAAGCAGTTTACATGGAACTTCAAACAATTCAAACAACATTTACATTGAAAAGGTGACTTTGTATAATAACTTCGAACAAATTCAACAATGTTTACATTCAACAGGCAACTTTGTACAATAAGTAAAGGAATAGGGTATGCTTGGTTGACTTTAACTTTATATATATAATGCTCTTCATAGTATTTGATCATTGACAATATACAGGATGCTGTTTATGTTGTGGGTGGGAACGAAGTGGAGGGTGAAGAGGTGGGTCTTGAGGAACTTGCGGAAGGTTAGGAGGTCAGTGGTATTTCTTATGTGGTCAGGGAGGGAGTTCCAGGATCAGGGAGCATATAGCTCAAAGGATCTGGTACAAGTCTGTTAGGTACTTTTTGTTATTGTCTGGGGGGTGGTCAGGGTTTTCAGGATCTCCGTGGTCTGTTTGTCTGAAGTGGTGTGATGAGGGAAAGAAGTTGGGTGGATGATTAGTGATTAAGAGCTTTGTGTATCATCAGAAGCATTTTGCATTCTGCTTTACAGTGGAAGCCAGTGAAGAAATTTGAGGATGGGGGTGATGTGTGTGTGCCTGGAGGCTCCTGTGATGGTCCGGGCTGCCGTGTTGAGTGCTGATTGTAGAGGATGGAGCATTGATTTTGGGATTCTGTGGTATATTGAGTTGCAGTAGTCAGCATGTGATATAGTGAGGGTTTGTAGGGCCAAGTGAAAGTCCGATGGGACGAGGAGAGGACAAAGATGCTGAAGGGTTTGGGTTTTGTAGTAGATTGATCTTGCTGCATTCGATATTTCTGCTTTTAGGGTTAGGTGGCTGTCGAGGTTGATTACCAGGTACTTTATTTCTGGTTTGACTTGGATTTCTGTGTTGTTGAGAGTGATGGAGGAAGGAGGCTGAATGATTCATTTTTGGTGATGAATAAGGTTTCAGTTTTCTTGAGGTTTATAGATAAATGTTTTGTGGATAGCCATTGTGAGACATCTGAGAAGCACTGCTGGAGTTCATGGTAGGATGGTTTGTTAAGGTTGAGTGGTGTGTAGAGCATAATGTCATCTATGTAGATGTTGCAGAGGGGTTGCAGGATATCTGAGAGAGTAGATCCTTGGGGGACGCCTTGGGTTTGAATGTATGGGGTCAATGATAGCAGTCTGATTCTTAGGGGTCTGTTGGGAGGTAATCATAGAACCAGCTTAATAGGGCATCCTGTTTGCCAATTGACTGGAGATGCTGTAGGAGGATGTTGTGATTGATGGTGTCAAAGGCGGCTGAGATATCAAGGAATAAGAGGATAAATCCTTGGTGAATGTTCTGAATTCCCTTTATGAGGTTGTTCAGGACTGATATCAGGAGAGTTTCCACTCCGTGCTGAGGTCAGAAACAATGCTGCTGTGAGTCGAATGGAGCACAGGTGTTGAGGTAATTTTGTAGTTGGATTTGGATAATTTTCTCAATTATTTTGACTAAGAATGGCAGGCTAACAATGGGTCTGTAGGAAGTGGGGTCAGATGGGTTGAGGTGGGTTTTTTTTAGGAGAAGTCGAATTGAGGAGGATTTTAGGCAGGTTAGCAAGTAGCCATGTAGTAAGTACCACTGAGTGAGCTTTGATAGGAATGGAGAGAGATGAGATTTGGTGGCTTTGATGTAGCTGATTGGGCTGGGCATATGGGCACAGGAGTTTAGTGGGTGAGAGATGGAGGAGGAGGGAATGTAGTACTTATGCTATATGTTAAGTTCGAAAGAATATGAACTCCTGTGCTTTGAGTCTTAGTGGTAGTGTCTTTCCAGTAATATAGTGAGCATGAACTTGATAGTATCTGTTAAGAAAGGGAAGCATTCACTACTATTGCTATTTATCATTTCCATAGCGCTGCTAGATGTCCTGTTACAACTGTAATTTTATGTTAAATTACTGTTCTATATGCTTAGACTATTTTCATTTGATTTATTAAATATTTACTTGCCCTTACAGAAACCCCTCAAGGCGGAGTACAATAAAACATACCTAATACATACAAAACAAGATACATTCACAAACAAAAACAGTAGTCAGACTAAGAGCATCCTCAGACCTATCCAAACCAATCTCTAAGGGGCATGTTTACTAAACCGCACTGGGCTTTGGCAGCTAACGCAGCGTTTTAGTGCAAATAGCATCGCATTAGCTGCAAAGGTTGTGTGATATTTGTTAGGGGTGTTCACAGCATTCCCCCAGCAGATATAGCACCAAAAATGCAGAGAGTGCAGTGGAACAGTTGCCAGGATGCAGCTAATGATGCCCATTGACATGGCAATAGTTGGTGCAAACATGCTCTCTCTCCACCCTCGCCCCACTCATGCATGCAGCTAATGCGCATACTGCAGATAGCGCAGAAAATCACCGTGCTGTCTGCATTTGCCCCAAGTTAGCGGTTAATGCAGAGTGCTTGGCAAGCACTATCTGCCACGTTAACAGCCAACGCGGTTTAGCAAACATGCCCCTCAGATTATGTTTACATGTCATGCACTTACCTACTACTACTGTACTACTACTATTAATCATTTATATAACGCTACAAGGCATACGCAAGCACTGTATAAACATATAAAGAAGACAGTCCCTGCTCGTAGAGCTTGCAATCTAATCAAGACAGACAGAACGATACAAGAGAAACAAGTGGGGTTCAAATAGGGAAGGAGACACAAGGAGAACAAGGGGCTAGGATCCAAATGTGGCTTCAAAGAGGTAAGCCTTTAGCATGGATTTGAAGAGGGGGAGAGAAGAGACTTGATGTAAAGATAGAGGAAGTTTGTTCCATGCAAAAGGAGCTGCAAGGTGAAAAGATCAAAGTCTGGAGTTTGCAGAAGAAGAAAAGGGCACAGAGAGAAGAAAGTCAGAGGAGGTGCAGAGTTCACGAGGAGAGGTGTATGGAGAGAGAAGAAAGGTAATGAGGAGCAGTAGAGTGAATGCATTCATACATTAGAAGAAGAAGTTTGAATTGGATACAGAAATGGAAGGAGAGCCAGTGAAGTGATTTTAGAAGAGGGGTTATATGAGTGTATCGGGGCTGGTGGAAGATTAGCCATGCAGCAGAGTTCTGGATAGATTACAGAGGAGAGAGATGACACTGAGGGAGACCAGGAAGGGGAAGGTTGCAATAGTCAAGACAGAAGGTGACCAAAGAGTGGACAAGAGTCTTAGTAGTGTGTTCAGAGAGGAAGGAATGAATTTTGTTAATGTTGTAGAGAAAGAAACGACAGGTTTTAGCTATTTGTTGAATATGTGTGGAGAAGGAAAAGGAGGAGTAAAAGATGACCCCAAGGTTGCGGGCCAAGGAAACAGGAAGAAGAGTGTTGTCAACAGTGATAGAGAAAAGTGGAAGGGGGGAGGAGGGTTTAGGGGGAAAAATAAGAAGTTCAGTTTTAGCCATATTCAAGTTTAGGCGGCGGTGAGACATCCAGGCGGCGATGTTAGATAAGCAAGTAGAGATACGAGTTTGGAATGAAAGAGAGATGTCAACTGTAAATGGATAGATTTGAGAGTCATCAGCATAAAAATGATACTGAAAGCCATGGGAAGAGATGAGGGCACCAAGGGACTGGATATAGAGAGAGAAAAGGAGAGGGCCCAGAATAGATCCTTGAGGTACACCAACTGAAAGAGGGATGGCAGAAGAGGAGGAACTTCCAGAACAAACACTGAAAGAGTGATTGGAGAGAGAAGAAGGGAACCAAGACTGTACAGGACCTCTAAAACCAAGAGAGGATAGTGTCAAGGAGGAGGAGGTGGCCAACAGTATCAAAAGCAGCAGAAAGATCGAGAAGAAGAGAACTGAGTAAAGGTTGACCTTTTTCAGGAAACTGTACCAACATTGTATAGATTTTATTTATTTATTTATTTAAAAGGATTTATATACCGCTTTATCCTGAAATCAAAGTGGATTACCCATCAAACAAATCAAGTGTCAGGGTGCTTGGGTGTGGGCATGCAGTGATAAATGGATAAGTGTGTGTGTGATTGGTGTGAAGTTGATTGCGTGGTGATCTATATACAGTGTAGGCTGTGTACAGGAAATACATTTTTACATTTGATTTTGTGGTGAGCTATATACAGTGTGGGCTGTGTACAGGAAATATTTACATTTTTACCTTTTGTGGGGCTGAGAGAGAGTTTGTTTTGACAGTTCATGTGATGTCCTTGTAGTGTTCTGTGAAGAGCGTAGTTTTGAGCATCTTCCGGAAGTCTTGAGGTCTTTTGTTGATCTCAGGTTGTCGGGGAGTGAGTTCCAGAGCGCGGGAGTGGCCAGGGATAGTGCTGCTCTTGAAGTGTTTTTTCTTGTTTTAGCAAAGGCTCTGGGTATGATGATAGGGTCTGATGTGCCTCGCCTTCTGGGTCTGATGCCTGTGTCATGTTTTTTGATCGGTTTGTGGAGTGATTAGGGTAATTGGTGGTCATCATTGAATTGTTCAATGAATAGGGTGGTTTTTAGTAGTTTCCTGAATTCTTTTATATCTGTTGTTGATTTTAGTTTATCTGGGAGGACATTCCAGATAGCAGGGGCAGCAAGAGACAAGGCTCTCATGGATGTGGATTTGTTGGTTCTTGTAAATAGACTGGGTGTTGGTATATTGTTTTTGGTGCTATTTCTGTCTGGTCTTTTGCTTGTTTTGGTTCCGATGAGTTCATGTAGTATTTCTGCTGACATGTTGTTTTTAATTTTGAAGATAGTTAGTGCTGCTTTATATTTTGCACGTGATGATATCGGTAGCCAGTATAGGTCATGTAGTATTGGGGTTATATGATGTACAGTCTTATGCTGTTTGGGACAAATGGCTGAGAGATTCATGGGAATTCTTTTTTGTGAAGTAGATTCTCCATTTTGTGAGTCAGATTCTGAAGGCCCTACAACTCAGCCTCACATGCTTGCCTCTCTAGAAGCAGATATATTGTATTGATGTGCCATGATATGTTTTGCTGTGCTATGACGCACACTGAACTCATTTGTAAGAAGTACCATGTAATTAAATAACTTATTATTATTATTATTATTATTAC
Organism: Ichthyophis bannanicus; assembly: GCA_033557465.1. Taxonomy (NCBI): domain Eukaryota; kingdom Metazoa; phylum Chordata; class Amphibia; order Gymnophiona; family Ichthyophiidae; genus Ichthyophis; species Ichthyophis bannanicus. The sequence goes on from CM066038.1 coordinate 423,353,171, forward strand.
TGTGCAATGCAATGTTGACTGGTTTTAACTGCATCAAATTTGGATCTTACCCAAAGACTATAGAAGCAGAGAGATATTGACACACAATATATGCTGTTCCAGGTAGGGTAGGATTTTTGTTTTTACAATAATGGGGTTATGTATTTAAATTTAAATTTTATAACTATTTTGGGAGTCCAATCTGTATCACTCCAAGAGCTCCACTCACAATTGGTATTCACATTAGTTTCTTTCTGTAAAGTCTTTCTCTTTCAATTTGGAAATCATGGTATTTTGTTATTTTCTTCTAGCTGTTTTTCATCAGAACTACTGGGTATTGCCACATCTATAAACCATTCAATTATCTTTTCTATGACTGTGATGATTGGAGTGTTGTACTCCAAGTCAAGTGCCTGTCACTTGTACTTTAAAGTCCCACGAGATCCTGATCTGCTCATTTTCAGTAGGCTGTTCAGTGGTATGATCCCAATAGTTGTTTGCTACAATAAAAGCATACTTTGGCATAGATTACAATGGATTAATTTAGTCACTTGATCATAATGTTGTTTATAGTTTGGGCTATTTTACTACAGGCACTGACAGTGGTGGACCTACATTTTTGGGGCCCTGAAACTTGGACTTTTATAGGGGCCCCTTCACAGTCAGGAATGAGGTGTGGGTAACCACTCTTATCTTCTTTAATGGGGTTATTCCACGACAGATCACCACAAATTTTTAAAAACTTTAACCACTATATTTCACATTTTGTTTAAAATTGCTATACTGGATTATCTGACATGTTAAAGTCACTGGTGTGAATAAGAATTTCCTATGCCTTATAGTTTTTGAGTTATGGGGGGGATGAATATTAGGGAAATGTTATATAATTTTAATAAAAGTTTTAATTTCTGTCATAAATGTTAATAGTGTTTTAAATTATTTATGATTATTTTATATTAAATATATTTAGAATAAAAACATCCTTAATTTGAACATTTTTTCGTTTATAGCTAGCCTACATGATACTTTAATAACTTTAATTTTTATTGTAACTATTATTTTGTATTGAATTACACTATATTATTAATATTATTATTTTTTAAAAAATCCCTTCTCATACAGTAGACCCCAAATTTTTAAGCAATGTGGACTAAAGTCGCTTCTGGGGCCCCTCCGGGATTAGGGGTCCTGAAGTTTAAGCTTCATTAGTTTCATAGTAAATCCACTGCTGGGCATTGACCAGATGGCCTTCAGTTTCATCTCCTTTGCATAATTGCAGTTTGCTTTCATTTGAAATCTTCCCATTCTTAGCTTTCATAACATTTGTTTGTAATGCCTGTTCCTGGGCTGCAAAGATCATTTCTCCAGTTTCTTGATTTAAATGCTTTCGGCCATTGCCACAATAGGTGTCTGTCACATTTTCTATCAAGGCCACGCAGGCTTGTCTTTCCAGGTTTCTGCTTTGTATATTCTGTTTTTGATTCTGATGTATCCAGACTACTCAAAGACTAAGGGACCCTGGGCAGGGAATGGGTGGAGGGTAGGCATGAGCTGCACACTGCAGTTAGTGTGTGGTATTTACTGCGTACTGTCAATGTTGCAGTTAGCATGGGTGGAGGGATTAAGTGCCCGCAGGCTAATTGCAAATGAACTTAATGGGCAGTAAGGAAATGTGCAGGGACATGCTCGGCATGCCTCTGACTGCTAACGCGTGACTTTTGCACTTCCCGCATGTTAGACTTTGCTCCGTGTCAACATTCATTAAGTTGTGCATTTGTCTGTTTAAATAAAGTTATGGAAATGAAAGATAATCCATCTTAGTGTACATGCAAGCTGAATCTGGGTTCAGTTTTCTGTTTACTTGCATACATTGCACAATAAGGACAGACTAGCGCTGAAGACATACATATGAGGCAGTCCCTGCTCCATAGAGCTTACAGTCTAGTCAACATATCATATAAGGCAGAGAGAATGAGTCTGGGGTAAGCTGGGGAGGAGCCACATGCTTTGAAATCGTGGTGCTTTACTCTGAAGTTTGAGTAAGACACATCAGTTGGATTGAGGTCTGTGATCCTAGAGAGCAAAAGGTTTCAAGGAGGAAGGATTCGTTGGAATCTATGATGAAATGAAACCCAGTGTGCTCAGCACAGATTTGAACTATCTCTGTGGAACAGCTTGTAAATATTTTTATTGTAAATAAAAGTCAGGCTAGTTGGAATCACAGCTGTTGGAGTTGTCTGCAGTTATTTTTTTGCGTTGACTAAGATTGTTCAGTGCTGTCACAGAGGGGGTTTCGTGTGCCTTTATCTGCAGTGCTCCGTGCCATCTGTTTGATCACTCCTGAAAGAACCTTTAGACTGTCAGGAATTGACCACCCGAGTAAATGCTAATATGGCCCAGAAATTGCTTCATCTAAAGCACAAATGAAGAAAATTTTGCAAGTAACCTGATAGAGCTGGATGTGCCAACAGCTTCCCAAATCTGCCCAACAAATTGCCCTCTCACCACCGTGCTATATCCCATGCATTTATCTGCAGAGAATTAATTGGGACAGGCAATATTTTAGATCAGAAAATGATTTTATGTTACCTTGCAGACTGTCTTAAATGAAATAGCATGGCTGCCTTGATAGTGAATTTCCCTATGTAGAACTAACAAAAGGCATAAGCGGCAGCTGATGTGTTTTCATTGTGCAAAATATACTTGTGACTGACTTCCAAGAGCTATACCTGCTTCATCATGATACATTTCAAAAACTAATTACACATGTACGAAGTCAGAGCCTTTTTTGGAGTGGTACTGAGTACTGGCACCTTTTTCATTGCCTGCTAAAACTGATCCAGGGTTTTCATGTATTAAAGAAAGAGCCCTGCACATGAGTACCGGCATCTTTTTTGTTTTCCAGGAAAAATGCACTGTGTTAAGGTAATCCCAATTACAAGGTAACACCTGCAGTTTGCTTGCAGATTTTTCTAGGCTTGCGTCAAATGTTTAAAGGCCATTTGTTTTCTTAGTGTAAATTATGAATTACAGAATCAATAGGCGTAATTGTGAGGGATTTCCTTGCAGGTACAAGCACATTTGCTGTAGAATTCTGAATTTTACCTAACGAGCCCTGATCACCATTAAACGCAATAATATCCTTCAATATGTAATAAACTGCTTATTCTCATTCAATCAAGTCATATTATTACCAACCCTGTGCATTGTTAGTATATAATAAAAGCTACTTACTCATCTTCTGCAATAGAGTTTCCAGATATAATATTCTTTTCTTTAGGAGCATAATCCCAATTAACTTCTTTAATCGCTAAATAATACTCTCTTTCTATTGCCCAGACTTGGGCAATAATACAGAGAAAGAGTAAGCATTTTTTAAGAAATATTTTCATGCTGCTTTCCCAAAACTCTGTGAGATGATGGGGCAATTCAGGTACTGAGACTTTCTCTACGTAAGCTCAATTATCTTGCTCCTTTTATGTACATTGACTTGCAAATTGCATAATAAACTTGCACAATGAATTTCCCACAGTCAGAGCAAACACACTGTTACATTCCAGTAAATCCTCTTAGCATGGGTGCAAGGTGACTGCCTAAATTGATGGTGCACCAGAAAATTTGCTGATGTCAGGTGGTTCAAAAACAAATTAGTGAATGCTATGGGATGGACGTCCGGTTCGGATGTCTATTCCTGCTAAACACCGGGGTGCCGATCCTGCAGACAGAGTTCCCCACACATACAGGCAAGTTGTACGGGGTGCTCTGTTCATGGGCAGGAGGGGATGGGCCAGAGGAGGAGCGAGGGTGGGGAGTGGACAGGAACCTGATCCCGGATGTACAGAGCTGATTCCGAGGACAGCCCTGTAGGTCCAAGGTCAGACCTTTGCACGGGGGACTTATTCCACCTTGGAGGTGGAATAAGCCCCTAGATGGCACAGGAGGACACCGGGGCCACAAAGCAAGGTGAGGGGTTTCAGGGAGTTCCCTGCAGCCTGACCCTGGCCACAGTAGGCCTGATGGGGGGGGGGGGGTTAGGCTGTGGGGAAAGAAACATTTCAGGGTCTGCCAGGGATTGCGACTCCTGCATGGCACCATGGTGCCATGGCAACTGGATGCCATGGCACCACGGCTCCATGCAGGAGCTTGGCTGGGCTGGCCAGGTAAGAGCTGGGATATCCGGAGTGCCTGAATCAGGGCACATACTGGATGTCCTGGACTTATGCTGTGATTCTGCTCCTGCGGGCCATCTAGCACCAATGGGAATAGAATCAGGTGCATCCCCAGGCCATCTAGATGTCTGGACATCCGGACCTCCCAGGGATGAACATCTCGGAATTGGCCTCCACTTATTTATGCATAGGGCATAAGCGTCTTAGTTTATATTCTATACATAAAACTGTGTTAACCTCACAGTCATTTATTGCTAAAAGATTAACATGGAAGGGGTATGGGGAGGTAGGAAGGGCCAGCAAAAAAGGTGAGAATGCTAACCTTGTATCACAGCCTCAATGCACTAGCCCCTTAGCACTCCACATTCCCCTGCTGTCTAACAAAACAAGGCTATTCGGATGTTGATTTCTCACAATCATAACAGGTCAGCTTGAATCCAAGCTCTCTACCCAGAGTCTCTCTCCCAATACAGCAACAAAGCTGCCTAGAACCTCGAGGACCTCACATGATACAGCCCTCCACCTAAATTTATCTAATCCTTCATACCACTCTATAGACAGAAGGAAATGTGCCTAGCTCCAACTGTCTTGCATAACACATTCAAAATCATGCTGGCTGACCCTATGTAGGTTACAGTAAGAAGAACGCAGCTAGCATAATTTGGATAGCAATGTGACAACAAGAGATAATCAACTCTTCTCTTGCCAGGGGGAAGGGATAGAGGAAGTAGGAAGCTTGGGCTCTACAGAAGTTGAGGGGGCTTGGGTGGTCTTGTTGCAGACAGCTCAAGAATGGATTGTGAACTTCAGAGAGATAGGTGGCTGAGATAGGATGGGGCAGGGTTGAATTTGGATTAAGTATTCACCTTTCCTAACACCTCTTCCAGACAAAAAGTATTTTTAAAAAAGCATTTGCTAAATATTGCAGAAAATGGAACATATATAAGTAGGGCACTACAAAAGCTAGTATTAGTTATTACACCTAAAATATTGAATGCTTAAAAATGCAAAATAAAATATCCCCGAAGTCTTCATATTCTCTGTCTCTCTCTTATTCTCTCTACAGCAGTATCTTTCTCAAAAGCCTCAGCAAAATAAGTTCATTCTTTTTAGGAATTCAGAAAACAAAATATTGACAGGGTTGGTGAGGGTATTAATGTAAGAAAGGAGAACTTAAAATGAGTTTCTGAGATTCTTCTCTTTGTGACTGCAAATTGCATAGAGAAATAGCAGAAAATGGATTTGAATTAGCAGTTACAACTTTTCTATCTTCTCTCTTGCTGGGAGAAAGTTAACCTCACTCCCTAAGTCTTAAGCACTTAGAATAAGGAAGAGCTTCTGAAGAAATTTCCCAACTTAGGTCACATTACAGGTGTAGATACAAAATCAGTCTGAAGAAATTTCCCAACTTAGGTCCCATTACAGGTGCAGATACAAAATCAGTCAAATGACTTAAATATATATATATATATAAAATCCTAAAATACTAAGAGGTATGCTTACTTGTGTTAGCTGCTATCGCGGGGCATTAATCCAGAATTAGCCCTGCAATAGCAGCTAACCTGTGAAAAAGCAGATATCGCAGGCAATTTCCCATAGTATCTGCGTTTCCCATGGTGCACCTCCCTAGGGGCAGGATCAGGATGGGGAATGGGGGTGGCCATGGCTTCATGTGGTGGCCACCAAAATCGGTCCCAGTTGTGATGGCAGATAATGCAAAATGTGAAACACATTTTCTGTAATATCCTACTATCTCTAAAAAGGCTCAAGCCTGTTTCTGCCTTTGGAATATCATATTTCCTTAATATTTTACATTCGATAACACTGGTCTCACTGTCCCATTCCCCATGATAGACCCTATATATTGTATTTCCCGTTCTGCTATTATACATTTTTGGAGAGCGTAGTTAATCTTGTATATGTAAGAGACAGAATCACTGCTTTTACTCTGGGGACAAATAAAGAATTCACAATCTTCAATGTATATTACTGCATCATCTACAGTACATATGCTGCGGCATTTTTCTATGTGGATTTAATATAATATGCAAGAGTCTTTGAAAAATAGCAGCTGTTCCCTGAAGGCAAAACTTTGTCTTTGAAACATAGAAACATGATGGCAGATAAAAACGATATAGACTATCTGGTCTGCCCATCAACATCAATTACTAAGCTTGAAATACCTTTTGAGAAAACTCTTAATGCTCTTTCAAAAACATATTTTAAATATAAACCACAAATCTCCCTCATGAGAGACTCTTGGCGAAATTAAAAAGTAATGGTATAGGAGGCAGGAATTGATTAAAAGATAGATAGCAGAGGGTAGGGCTAAATGGCCAATTTTCCCAATGGAGAAAGGTGAAAAGTGGAGTACCTCAGGGATTTGTGCTGGGTCCACTGCTTTTTAAAATATTTGTAAATTACCTGGAAATGGGAATAACGAGTGAGGTAATCAAATTTGCAGATGACACAAAATTATTCAACGTTGTTAAAATTCAAGAGGATTGTGAAAAATTGCAAGAGGACCGTGATAAATTTGAAGACTGAACTTTCAAATGGCAGATGAAATTTAATGTGGACAAGTGCAAAGTTATGCACCTAGGAAGGAACAACCCAAACTACGGCTACATAATGCAAGGTTCCACATTAGGAACCATCACCCAGGAAAAGGATTTATGCGTAATCGTGGATAACATGTTGAAACCATCCATCCAGTGTGCAGTGGCGGCTAAGAAAGCAAATAGAATGCTAGGAATCATAAGGAAAGAACGGAGAATAAAACAAAGGATATTATAATGCCTCTGTATCATTCCATGGTGTGACTGCACCTTGCAGATTGTGTGCAATTCTGGTTGCCGTATCTTAAAAAGGATATAGCGGAATTAGAAAAGGTACAGAGAAGAGCCACTAAAATGGTAAAGGGGATGGAAGAATCCCCTATGAGGAAAGGCTTAAAAGGTTAGGGCTCTACAACCTGAAAAAGAGACGGCTGAGGGGAGATATGATAGAGGTCTATAAATTAATGAATGGAGTAGAACGGGTAAACGTAGATCGATTGTTTATGCCATCAAAAAGTAGAAAGACTAAGGAACATGCAATGAAGCTACAACATAACTCATTTAAGTCTAATAAGGGAAAATATTTTTTCACTCAATGTATAATCAAACTCTGAAATTTGTTACCAGAGGATATAGTAAAAGCTGCTGGTGTAGCTGGGTTTAAAAAAGGTTTGGATAAATTCCTGAAGGAAAGGTCCATAAACCATTACTAAAGGAGATCCAGAATATCCACTGCTTGCCCCTGTACAAGCATTGTGGATCCTGTGTGTCTTTTTGGGAAACTACTAGGTCCTTGTGACCTGGATTGGCCACTGTTGGAAACAGGATACTGGGCTTGATGGACCTTGGTCTGACTCAGTATGGCATTTCTTAAGTTGCAAATGATCGTGACAGACAATAACCACAGTAAAGTCAGGTGACTGAAGAGACTTTTCTACAGCTTCAGATGCTATCTGGCTGCAAAAGGAAATAGTGGAAGAACTGGTAAGACAATGGTGAAAATTATGGAAAGAATTCAAGGATATCAACCTGTACATAACTGAGGGGTTTTCAGGAAGACAGTGGTACATAATAGCAAATGAATAGGTGCCATCAGCAGCACATCAAGTTTCTCAGTCTATCCAAATAGCTGGTCTGCTCTTAATAAAAGGCCTGAGGGTCTGATTTGTTGAAACCTTTTTCTCATGGAAACAAAATGGGAGAAAGGTCTTAGTGAATCAAGCCTTATTTGTAGAGATTAGAAAACCTCTTGAAATATGAACAGTTTTGTACCTTATTTGGAATGCAGTTTTCTATTATTTTATTTTATTTCTGTTTGATTCGAGCTATATGCATCTTTTACTTGTCCCTGTTTACCTATATTATATAGTAACATAGTAACATAGTATATGACGGCAGATAAAGACAAGTTTGGTCCATCTAGTCTGCCCAGGAAGGCGGCAAAAGTAGGTACGCTTGCCGCTCCATGCAGGTCACCTCTCCCCGTGCCTTTGTTTAGGGGTGTACCCATCGGTCTGTGTAGGTCACCCCTATTTGTTCAGATATAAGAGATAGTTATGCTTATTTTGATTTTATCCTGTTGCTATAAAGGGATCCACTGTGTCTGTCCCATGCCATTTTGAATTCTGTCACTGTGTTTGCCCCCACCACTTCCATCGGGAGGGCATTCCAAGCATCCACCACCCTTTCAGTGAAAAAGTATTTCCTGACATTGCCTTTCAGTTTACCCCCTTGCAGCTTCATGTTATGCCCTCTAGTTTCACAGCTTCCCCGTCTTTGGAAGAGGTTTGTTTGTCCATTAATATTCTAAGTATTTAAAGGTCTAAATCATATTCCCCTTTCCCTCCTCTCCTCCAGAGTGTACATATTTAGGTCTTCAAGTCTCTTCTCATGAGTCTTCTGATGTAGGCTCCAAATCATTTTGGTCGCCTTCCGCTGAACCGCTTCCAGCCTTTTTATATAATTTGCGAGATACGGTCTCCAAAACTGAACACAGTATTCCAAGTGAGGCCTCACCAGCGACTTCTACTAAGTGGCATTAGTACCACTTTCTTTCTAATGGTAATTCCTCTCTGTATGCAACCCAGCATCCTTCTGGCTTTTGCCACTGCCTTGTCACATTCGCCATCTTGAGATCATCAGAAACAATCACTCCGAGGTCTATTCTACTTTAAAGGAATTATATTCTTTTGTTGTCAAGTTTTCCTTGAAAAGGCCCAACAGGATAGGTCAAGAATTTATGGGGGACATATTCAAAGCATTTTTGCCGGTTAGCAGATCAGCTAATCGGCTAAAACACGGTCATCCTGATATTCAGCAGCTCTAAATATTCCTGCAGACTGCCGAAAAAACTCCCAGCTAGCACCGGGGCGGTCTGTGGGTGGATTAAGGGCTGTGACCGTGGCTATCTAGTTCCTGGCAATATTCAGTCATCAGCTGGATAGTTTAACTGGTTAACATTAGGACAGGTGACTAGCTGTCCTAACTTTAACTGGTCAGCGCTGTGCAGTTAGCAGCTGAATATCTGCTGGGTCCAGCAAGCCCTGATATTCATCGGTGGAAAGCAGATATGTTCCACCTCTGAATATCCAGGTTTGGTTAAAGTGGTGGTAGCTAGGTGCTTTAATTAGCCTCTACCTCAGAATATGCGTCCCCCCCCCCCCCCCGTGTTCTTTAAATGAAACTTTAATGGATGGGCCTCATGACTCAACCACCACAGCATAGGAGACTTCAATCTCTTGAAAGATATGGTTTAAGGTTTATTACATTTGATATACCACTCAGGCCGAAGCATTAGAGATGGGTATGTATACCAGATACATTTAGTTTTGGGAGGTTTTTCAGGGGTTTATTGTATTTAGCTGTTTTAAATTTTATTTTGACTTTAGGGTGTATTTGCAAATAAAACATTATTTAGTAATAGTGAGAGCTATTTGCAAATAACACAAGATTAATGAGCAGTAGAGGATGTTACTGCGTGTTAAGTGCTGCTGAAATCATATAAATAAAATGGGTCCTAGTGGTACTTAATGTGAGGTAAACATGAACGTTACCTCACATTAACTTTTAGTAAACATGCTCGAATATTTAAACATAAGCAGAGAAAATGGCAGCGGATAGTCTGTCCATCATATTATACATTAAATTAAACAAAACAAAAAATTGTTGCTTTTCTTTTCAGTTCCTTTTGAAACACAATGAAACAATTCAAGCTTTTTTATACATTTTTTTTCTGTTTAAAAATGAATGCATATCCTTATTCCAAGCTTGGTGCTACCATTAGCTGAACTTGGCGGTTGCCCAGAATGTCAGTGGTCCAAGGGCAGCTCATTGTTATCGCTGCCGTCCTTCTAAAGGACCTGCAGTGGCAGGAATTACTTTCAATTGCATTGCGGCGCTTACCGAAACCTCCCGCACTTCAATGCTGTTTGTGCTTCTGCCCCCTCTGATACAGACTTCCTTTTGCGAGGGCAGGAGTGGGGGTGGGGGGGGGGGGGGACTCCAGGAACGAGATTTACCTAGGGTGCCTCATATTCTTGCACCATCCCTGCCTTATTGCCTGATAAGGGACTGCAGGAGTCTAGCACACTGGAGCAGGGCTGATGTTAGACATTCAGGAGCCTGGAGCAGAAACAAAGAAAGAGAGAAAATGACGCACATAAAGACCATAGGATTTATCCAGTCTGCCCATCTACACCAACCACTAAGCTCTACAATCCCTTTGACTCCCTTAGAGATCCTCAGTGCTTGTCACTCACTTTCCTGAATTCAGATACAGCCCTTGACTCCAGCACCTTTGCATCCAGCACTCTCTCCGTAAAGAAACATTTCCTTTAATTATTCCTGAGTCTATCGCCTTCATCTTATGCCCTCTTGCTTCAGAGCTTCAGGCTATGGCTCCTTCAGATTGATCGAGGCTTGGGGTCCCCAGGTGGCATGGGGGCCCAAGGCAATTGCCTTGGTTGCCACATTCTAGTGCAAACCCTACACTGGAGAAAAGAAGGTAACAAACAGTGGTGGAGCAACCGTAAGGCTAAACAATAAAAAAAGAATATACAAATCATCATTATTGAGCGCAGTCAAGATAGTCAAATGTAAACCAGCCAACAATGTCCAAGGATGACTCTTTCCAGTAACAGAAACATGTAGCTTTGTGCAGAGCCTCTGTATGGGTCATTGGTGCATCTGCACCTTAAGAACTATATGAAGATATGTTTGACCCATCTCAACAAGGATCTCAACAAGGAACAAAAACTGATGAAGAAGATGGAACACTCCCTTTATGAAGGGAGACTAACTAATTAGGGCTTTTCAGCTTGGAGACAAGATGACTAAGGGAATAAAATAGAAAAATATAAAATTATGAGCGGGGTGGGCTAGTTAAATGGTCAGACAAGAAGAGGACAATCCATGAAACTAATGACCAGCAGAATGAAATCAAAATGTAGAAAGCTTTTTTTTTATACAGTGCATAATTAAGTTGTTGAATCTGTTGCCCGATAGCTGGATTGAAAAGAGGATTGGACATGTTCCTGGAAGAAAAGTCCATAAACAATTATTAGCCAGGAAGACTTGGGAGAGCCATTGTTTATCTCTGGAAATGAGCTATGGACAATAGATTAACTTGTGATCTGGACTGGCCACTGTTGGAGACAGGTCTAGGCTTGACGGAACTTGGTCCGACTCTGGCTTTTCTTCTTATTTATTTATTTATTTATTTATTTATTTATTTAAAGGGTATTTCTATTCCGCCTTATCCTTTAATCAAGGCGGTGTACACAGCAAACAATCTTCTGTTCTTGTTTCTTATGCTCTTATGTACAGGAGGATTAAATTCATTTGAAGAACATCAATGATGATTTAATATCGCCTGACTAATTTGTTAACGCAGAGATTTGGGCTCTTTTCTCCATAATTCAGCTGGACTCTTGGACGTCTCTTGGCACAGCAGTGGACTTCAGCAGTTTTGAAAGGAGAGCTGGCATTTCCACGGTGGTTATGGAATATCCTCCTGCAGCAAAGGTACCTGATTTTTCATAGAATTTGTTGCAGGTTTTATCTTCTTTTATCATTTTAGTTTACTCCGGAAACAGGCTAAAATATGGACAGCCTGGTACTTTATATTTCAGTATTTTCCATATGACCCCATTGGGGACATGTTTACATTAAGGGGTATGTTTACTAATCGGCGGTAGCGGCTCCAATATTGCACAGAAGCCGCTACCGCTGATTAGTAAACATACCCCTAAGACTATTGCCAAAGTAGAAGGATTAAACCTATTAAAAAATAAAAAAATAAAAATGAATCATCAAAATAGAGGTCACATAGGGGAAATTTTTCTAAAAGTTCTTTTGAATGCATATGCCTTTATATGTGTGTAAAAGGCCTTTTAAAAAATTATCCCACATGTACAACTATGTGCTGTCCACAAAACAACACGAAGCTACCGTTTCCTTGGCTTTGGAATTTTCAGAGCAAGTAGTGGCTCGATTTGAAGAGCATTGAGCTTGGATTTTCCACACTGGAGCACCGTATGGGGCTGTTAAATCCCAAGTGGTTATGGTTCAGAAGACCATGAGGACTTTCGGAAAGGATAGTCTGGCTCTTCACTTCAAGCTTGAATTGGCAGAGAATTTGAATAGAGCTGGGAATATCAGGCTGTTGAACTTCCCAAAGATAAGGTTATTGTCAGCTAGAGAGTTATGACGCATGTATCTTAAAGTGGTCTTGAAAATGATTGCCTCAGATGAGATTTTTGTCTCTCAGATGTTTTATGCACCTATGGGGAAGAAGCAGGTTTCCGAAGAAGGAGGTGGTATTCATCCACACTTGTGAATTTGGCTTAAGAAACTGATAAGACTAGACTTATTTCCAGTTTTGGGAAATTTCATTTTGCAGTCAGAAGGCTCAGATATTCCCTGATGCGGATAAGGCCACGCAAGCACACAGAAATTTTTTTCTCCAGCTTAAGCCAAGGATAGATGCAACTGGGGCATCTTTATATCTAAGATTATCCTGCAAATACCTGATTAGGTTTCAGGGTAACTCATACCTTTTTTGACCTGCAACAGCTTGAGGCTTTTCTACTTGGTAAAGAATCTTCTTAATTAAGATACCTTTAATTATGTTCTGCTAGGTGACATAAGCAAATGTGATGTTATTTTTACAATGTAATATAATTCTTGTATTACATTCATTCACCATTCTGTAATATAATTTTGTATGTAATGACTTTCTGACTCCCTTTGCTGTATGCCTGCATCCTGGAAGGAGAGACTACGTGGCTAGTAATATGTAGCCTGTCACAGGTGCGGAAGTACAAAGAAGTGGAGTGAGACAGAATTAACCAATGAGTTATAGACATGCTGGAAGAGGGCGAGGACATAGTGTACTATAAAAGAACCGTGAAACAGAGGATGATTGTGAATGCTTAGTCAAGCATTCAGCCTTTTCTTGCAAGAAATGTAATGTAATTAAATTAACCCTTTGCTTCACAGAGGAGTCTGTTATTGTGTAAAAAGTTATGTTTATTACATAGGGAATGGGAGAGTATAACTGGAAATGGTGCTATGTTAAAAGATATTTTCTTTTTTCTTTTTATACTTCCTTCTTGTGGGCTTCTCCCCTTCCTCTCTAAGTGGTGGACTAAAGGAGATTCTGTGGTTTTGTTTCCTGTATAATATGTTTCCCTTTTCCTTTGAATACTGTAATGTTCTTTTCTTGATTTTGGTGGAAATTTGTAAAATTTGAAACCTGTATAAAAAATACCAAAGGCATGCACTTGTATATGACCAGAGGGGGAGTTTGGGTAGATTCACAAAGTACATGCATCTTATGATTTTACATTTAATTATTTTAATTATGTATGTATACATCTGTATGTTTTACACTTATTGGTAGGATCTTACCTCTTATACACATGATTCATTTTTTATACACATGACTTAGTTTTGTTTGCATCATTGCACTGTCGGTTTTATCACTGTCACCTTATATGAAAGTATCTGGTTTTTTACCACGTTAATTGGGATCCATATCACAGGATAGCATTCATCCTTTATGTTTTAATGGTTTTATAATTTATTGTCTCATCATTATGTAATTTTGAAAGATTTTTATTTTAATTTTACTTTGTTTTTAAGGTTTTTATTCTTTTTTAATTATCTCCTGTATAGGCCAAACCCCTGACGAAGGAGGTGCAGAAACACAGCCGTGTCGGGTTGGCAATCAGAGATTCTCCCCGTATCATTTGGTTTACACCTTGCTCCAGATTGTTTAGTAGCCTAATGGTTAGAGAACTGTCCTGGTAATCAATGACTAGGTTAAATTCCCACTAGCACTCCTTGTGGCCTTGGGCAAGTCACTTAACCCTCCATTGTCTCAGAAGAAAGGCCTGGCTATCTACTTCTAGCACACTGCCAAGAAAACCCAGGAGCTGCAGGGTTGCCAGGAGTCAGCACTGACTTGAAGGCACATATTGCATTTGCCAAATTGGTTGGTGCCCTTATTGCGAGTGTGTGTTTTGCTTCCTGGTTGGACTCCAGACATGAAGAATGCCATGTCTTAGGTATCCATCAAGGCTGGGAAGACATACTGCATATGAATGGAGACAAGTAGAGAAGGAGAGTGAGGGCTGGGGAAGGGAGAGAGAAAATATAGAGGAGATTGAGAGTAATGAGTGTTGTGGAAAAGAGGAGGGGGAAGACACTATCCTTACCTGAGGAAGAAGACCTTAACTTTTGACAGCTAGCCCAAAACGTATTAGGGGGCAGGGCCGGTCCATCCACTAGACAAGCTAAATGGCTACCAAGGGCGGCCAACCCAGGTGGGCGGCTTTGTGTTGCTGCTTTGTAGCCTGTAGCAGGCCATGTGCTTCGACACACATGACCTGCTGCTTCTGATCCCCCTATGATGCAAGTTACTGTCGGAGGGAGGTCTGAAGCACATGGCCCGCCATTGGCAAAGCAGCAGCACAAAACCACTGCTTTTAAAATACTGCCACCGCCGCCCACCTCCCCCCATTCTCCAAGACGGAATTGGTGGTAGTGGGGGGGGGGGGGGCGGCGTGGAGCGGCTGGGGTTTCTGCCTGGGGCAGCATAAATTCTTGGGAAGGACCTGTTAGGGGGCCCTTTTACTAAAGCACACTGCATTTTTATTTATTTATTATTTATTTAATGTCTTTTCTATACCGCACTCTTTAGAATCACTGCGGTTTACAGTCAAAAAAATTTGTATAGTGCAGACAGAACCTGCGCTGTCCTTACAATGAACAGGTGTTACAACTTGGGACTAACAAGGGTAACTATGTACAGGCTGAGCGATCCGGTCACAGGTGACCAGATCGGCTGGCAGCTATTTACAGGTTGTCTAACTATATACAGGTTGTTCATTCAGATCGCAGATGTACACCTTGACCGGGGATGCTTGGCGTCTATTTGAATATTAGAAAGCTTAATACACATTGGCAACTATATACACATTGGCATCTATTTGCAGTATTAGAAACTATATACACGTTCAATATACTGGGTGTACCGTTGTGCTAAAGGGTGGGACTGCAACAGTCTGGTGTGGGAGTGCTGGGGGCGGTGTCCTGGCGGTTGAGTATGGCTGGTTGTGACTTGTCGCTAGTATGGGAGTAGTGATGAAGGAAGAGATGGTGCTTCAGTGACTTCCTAAATTGGGCGAGGTCAGTGATGGCCCGGATGGTGGGTGGGAGGGCGTTTCAACATGTGGGTGCATAGAATACAAAGGCTCTGTTTCTTGTTGCTTGCGAGCATTTTGTTATTGCGTTTGGTATTATCAGCGTGTTGCTGATAATACCAAACACACTTTTTGCACTTAACGCCACTTTAGCACAAAAATAAAGGCATATTTATGTGCAAAGCCACTGCATTACCAGTCGGGCACGTGGACAGCATTTCATGCCAGTCCATGATGTGGGGTGCTATTACCATGTGCAGTTAGCTTCACCTATTGAAGTGGAGGTAATTGCACTGTGCTAATTTCAAGACACACAGATGGTGCAGTACTCACCAGGCCCATTCTCTGTCCCAGACCCACCCATTTCACACTCAGCTGCATGATTCACAGCATGGAAATTGGTCCATGATAAGTGCACTGGCCTTGCGCTAACAGTAACTGTGGTATATAATGTACGGTAGCGCACACCAAAACCCAAACTAATGGCATAGTGCATTTTAGTGAAAGGGTCACTAAGTTAGTCCAACAGAAAGCTATCATCTTTTATTCTTTTTGTTTTTCTCTTTATTTATCAACCACTAATGTGGACTATCACAGCAACCACACAACTTTAGTTTTTATTGTATTTAAAAGAAGGGAGAATATGTACTCAAGTGATGCGAGAAGGGTACATTTATAAGTGCCTACTTGTTTTTATAAAATACTAACACAGGTAGCAGGTCTTGCGACTACATTGCAGGTGCGAACATTTACATCAGCCCTGGAGCTGTCAATGTCTGTGCCTATAATTTTTAAGTAGCCATGTACATTATTATATTGTATAATCTATACATCTATGAGCGCGCTGTGCCCTTGTTCCTCTCAAGTTCATTCCTACTGGCAAAGGATGCACAGTATTATGCCAATCAGAATTTGAGGCCATTTCTGCATGGAAACAAATGTATAAAATTATCTCCTTATTGTACGCATTGAAATGATTACTGTTACGAAAGTCCTGCCCTGAGCCCAGGCAGCACTTGTTAGTGTATATTTGGGCACATCACAGAGTAATGCACTTGCGAAACATTAAAATCGTATGGTAATCACTTTGCTATTGCCATGCTACATATTATGCACACACTTGCAGGACTTAACTTTCAAACACCTTTTTTGCACATGAAATTGACATCCTGCTTTGGGAATTGTAGTGGTTAAGTTTTAGTATGACAGTGCTGCATGGCAGGGTTGTTGGGCTATTACTTAATCAAGGAGGATGCAGTGTTTAAAAAAGAAACACCCTCATCACCCCAAAGCAGGGGTTTCTCAACCAAGTCCCCAGGGCATACCAAATCAAGTCTGGTTTTCACGATATCCA
This sequence comes from Ichthyophis bannanicus, assembly GCA_033557465.1. NCBI lineage: Eukaryota > Metazoa > Chordata > Amphibia > Gymnophiona > Ichthyophiidae > Ichthyophis > Ichthyophis bannanicus. Next base: position 423,369,936 of record CM066038.1, read on the forward strand.
CCACAAATATGCATCAGATACATTTCTGTGCATTGCCTGCGTTGTATGCAAATCTAACCATGCATATTCATTGCAAATATCCTGAAAACCAGACTGGCTAGGTCGGTTAGAAATCACTATCCCAAAGGGACCTCCCTCCCGTGCAGGATCCTCACACCATGAGACCAGACCAAACCCTGAGAGCACCACAGCACTCCGACACCAGATCGAACCCTGCATGTGCAGTTCAAAATTCAAAGTGCCAGTTACTGGTACCATTCAAAGACAGAAGACTGAACTAGCGGGAGGGAAGGGCTTGTATCCCCGACTGCCATCCTAGAGCATATTTGGAGGATGGAGGCTGAGAAGCCCTTTGTGGTAAGGTTACCAGATGTCCCTGATTTTCAGGGATTTTAGAGCTGTGTCTCCGGCTCCCACCTGTTAGGCAGCCTTCCTGTCCCAAATTCCAGCAATGGGGAAAGAAGGGACAAAAAAAGTATTATTTTCAGTTTAGTGATTTGAATGTTGGTTTTTAGAATTTGCATTCATTATCTTCAGAGTTTGCACGGTACAGGAGAAACGCATCACTTCTATCTCTCTGTCAATGTTGCTGTCATGAGATGGATGGGTGTGGTTAAGGTAACGACTCTTTTTCCGTCCTCCACATTTTGTTCCTCAAACCTGGAACTAAGGTATCACCTTCTCCCACACCTGCCCCCACCCCCACACTTCGGATAAGTGCCCCAGATTTGCCTGCAAAAAAATCTGGTAATCTTACTGTCCAGATTTGATTCAGTATTGGGATAGGGGGAATTCAAAGGAGCCAGTGGTCCCTTTGGGTCTTGGGCTTATACCTTGGTGGGGGTGGGGATCCCTTGGATTTACCAGCCCAATGATTTTGAGCTGATAAGTATAGGGAAAGATATATAAGAAGAAGTTAAGGCGCAGCAGATGCTTTCTGGGGGCCCTGATCGTGTTACTGTGGCTACCAATCATTATTTCAGTACATTGAGTGTGATCACTTTTTTGTCCATAGTCCCCATAGTAACATCTCAGAACATCAACTCAGTTATATATTACAGCTTGAGTACACATTAAAACATCCAGGAGACCTATCAATTATAAAACAGTAATCTAAAGCAAACAGAGAATGAAAAAAGTGAGATGCACAAAGCTAAGTTTATAGAAAAGAAAAGGAGAGAAAGAAATGGGAACAGAGCTCACAGAGGAGAGCAGGTAACATACCAGTGAGGTCACAATGCTCTTCTTTTAGCTCTTTATCATTCTTAAGGAAGGAGACCTAGCAGATATACAGAAAGCCAAAAATAAGCAGAATCATCTTATGGACCATTCCTGGTCCTATTCAGATCCAGGCTAAAAGCCCACTTACTAACATAACATAGTAAATGATGGCAGATAAAGATCAGCATAGTCCATCTAGTCTGCCCAGCGAGGGGTTTAGGGCTGTAACTGCCGCTTTGTGCTGTTTACCCCCGCTCTCGACTTTTTACTTTGAGCTGTAATTGTCACTCGATGACAGCAACCCCTGCTATGCTTTTCTGAAGTGTGAACATCATTTAAGTTTGGCTTTGCGCAGCAATGCTTCTCTTCCTATATAGGGATCCTCTGTGCTTATCCCATGCCTTTTTAAATTCTTTTTCTATATTTTTCTCTACTAACTCCTGTGGGGGGCATTTCAAGCATCCACCATCCTTTCTGTGAAAACTATTTCCTCATGTTGCTTTTAAATTTTCTTCCTTTCAGTTTCATCTTATGTCCTCTAATTTTATAACTTTCCCATCTTTGGAAAAGGTTTGTTTGCTCATTAATACCGTTCAAGCATTTAAACAGCTGTATCATATTTCTGCTGTTCCTTCTTTCCTCCAAGGTATACACACCGTATTCAGGTCTTCAGGTCTCTTCTCAGAGGGCTTTTGGCACAAGCTACACACCATTTGGTTACTCTCTTCCAACTGCTGCAAGTCTTCAGAAGAGAGTAAACAAAAAGATGGCTTTTAAATCTTAACCCCTTACAGTTCTGCTTATGTACATGTTGCATTTATCCTTTCCATAATAAATGAAACCACCTATTGCCCTGCTTGTCTGTCTCGATTAGATTATAAGATCTGCGGAGCAAGGACTGTCTCTTATATATGTGTGTACAGTGCTGCATACGCCTGGTAGAGCTATAGAAACGAGAAGTAGTAGTATAGACCAAATTGGAAGTTTACAAACCTTTCCTGGAGAACTCCCACCAGCTAATTTTCAGGATATCCACAATGAGTACGCTGAGATAAAGTTGCGTGTAATAGGACCGTGCATGCAAATCTATCTGATGAATGTTTATTGTGGCTATCCTGAAAAACCGACTGGCTGGAGGTGGCCAGGGCAGGTTTGGGAACCCCTGGGCTAAATATTCAGTAGTACAGCATACATTTGGTAGTGCTACACAAATGATTAATAGTGGTGCTCGGTTCAGCATTGCATCTTATGTTACTATGGGCTCCACCATCACATAACTGCCTTTTGGCTTGAGAAATGTAATTTCCATTGCAGACAATTCCCTGTCACATAAATTACTGCTCAGCCCCCTTATGAAAAGAATCAAAAAATAAAAGCTCATACTCACTGAGTATCTTGGACTGCAGCATTTATGCCGGAAGGAAGAGAAGGTATAACAGCTATAATTGTCCACTGTCAATAGCACTGGGTCTAATAAAAGCATCTGTAAGGAATAAAGGGCACAATGGCTTAACCTTATTCAGCCTACTGTATTATTTATTGACAGATTTTTGCAAAGCACAGGATTTGAAACCCCCCCCAGTATCAATCACATTAGACAATACCAGCCCAGAACATTACAACAACAACAACAACAACACTAGGTAAGAAAAATGCAGAAAGTAAAATCTGGTAACCTCACCTCACAACCCTTCAGGACTACTCAAGGAGTTCCCCAAGGCTCATCATTATCAGCTCTTCTCTTCAACATCTATATTCAGCCTATATGCAAAATATTTAACAAATACAAGATACAATACACCATATATGCTGACGACATGATGGCATATACCCGTATTCAACTGGACTCCCCAGACTATACCACCATATCAACCTGCATTCAAGAAATGACGACCTGGCTAACTAATAATAACTTAAACATCAACATAAAGAAATCTGTTGCAATCATCATCACGAGAGACTCCACATTCATTCCTCCTATGTCTATCAACATATCCAATACACCGATCACAATAAAAGATGAAGTACGATACCTTGGAGTGATCCTAGACAAGCAACTCACCCTCCAACTGCATATCAACAAGATATTCAAAACAGCCTTCTTCAAACTCGCAATGCTCCGGAGACCGAAACCTCTCCTCAATAAAGAACATTTCTGCACAGTATGCCAGGCCATCATTACACCTATGCTGGACTACTGTAATATACTATACCAAGATCTACCCAAACAAACCACCCGTCCTCTACAAATAGTACAGAACACTGCTGCCTGCATTATTACTAGTGCTTCAATACAGGACCACATAACCCCAATACTATACGATCTGCACTGGCTACCAATCTCATCACGGGCAAAATATAAATCAGCATTCACCATATTCAAAATTAAAAACATGTCAGCAGAAATCGCGAGGCCGCGGGCAGGGTCCCGGCGGCCGACTTTAACCGGGTGTGCGGCCCGGCGCTGGGACCCCGTGCGCGGCCTCGGTGGAGAGCGCGAGTGCGCCTTTGAAATTGATTGGCTCCCCGCGGTCTGTGCCGTGCGGGAGCCAATCGTGGTGTTTGTTGCTGGGGGGTGGAGGGGGGGGGAGTTGCGGCCAGCAGCCTCCGCGTGGCAGTTCGAGCGGAGGCTGCTTTGGGGTGCCGGCGTCCTTGTATCCTCCGGAAGGCAGGCGGTTTGGCGGCGCTCAGGAGCAGCGGAGCTTCGGGGCAACACCGTCTTCCGGGTGTGCTGGCAAGTGCGGGCCGGGTGTGCGTTCAAGTGCGGGCCCGGTGTTCTTCGGGGGGCCGGGTGTTGCTGACGTGTGGGGGAGGAAATTTAAGGAACACATAACTCCTCCGTTATAAAAAAATAAAAAAATAAATAAAAAGAGGGAAATTAAAGGGGGAAGTTAAAAAATAAATAAAGAAAGAAAGAACAAAGTCAGGCAGCCACCGCTGTTTTATAGTCCCGGCTTGCTGTTGGGGATTATTCAGCCATTAGGGGCGGTTCTGTGGCCCCTGGGGATGCCTGCACCACGCGGTCGGGCCGGTGCGAGGGGTTCGGCCCCGGGAGGTGCTGAGGGGTTGGGTGTGCGTGGGCGGGGGCGATCTTGGACCCAAGGGTCTGCGGGGACGGGTAGGGGGTTGCGCAGCCCTGGCGGGGGGGGGGTCGTGGGGCTTCCGTTGGAGGAGCCGCGCGGGGTCAAAAGGGGGCAACAACGGCTCGGCGGCCCGGGGGTGCTGGGGCCGATGAGGGTGTTGCGCCTCCCAGTGGCACCCTGGGGGTGCTCGAGGGACTTCGGGGTACTGCTGGAGTGGCGGGGGGAGTGCATGTGGGGGGTGAGGGAGGTGATGCCTTTCCAGTGGGGGGTCTGGGGGTAGCAGGGGGAGGGTTGGGGGTTCAGGGACCTGCGGAAGGCGTACGGCCTGAGGGGTCCCAGTAGGTCAGTGGCTATGGGGTGCCCGCTGGATGGCTCCCTGGGCTCGGTGGCTATGGGGCATCAGGGGGACCGTCTCCGTGGGCACAGTGGTTGAGTGGGGGGCAGGGTCCATCTCGGGCGGATTGGGATGGGCTTTGGCCTCAGGTGTGGTCAAGGGCAGTTTCCCCCCCTGTTTTTCCTTTTATGTCTCCACAGGGACTGATTATGGCACAGCCCGCATGGCAGTCGAGTGCTGCGGGATGCGAGGGCTGGTTGCCTTCGGCGGCGGGAGCGTCGACGCAGTATGGAGCTGAGTTGGCACAGGGACGGCCCGAGGATAGCGGGGGTGCCGAAGGTGCAGATGGTCCAGCTGCGGACGGGACCACTGCGGTGTCGGTGCCTGCGGCTGGTGAGACTGGTGAGTTGCTTGGGGGTGCGGGCGATGTGGGTGGGCGGTCGCTGGGGGCGAAGGTGGGGGGTGGTACGCGGAAAAAGCGCAGGCGGTCTTGTCGGCGGCGTCGGAGCTCTGACTCGTCCTCCTCTTCTTCTTCGAGCGGTTCGTCAGGGGGGTCCGGAGGGTTGCCTTGTAGGCGGGACGGGGAAGGTGGGGGGACGGTGGGCTCTAGTTCGGGTGGCGGTGCCACTTCGGTGGTGGGTTTTCCAGAATTGTGGGAGGGAGTGCCACGTAAGCTGCGGCGCAAGATTAGGAAGCGGCGTTATATCCATATCTTCCGCTTGCTTGAGGGGAGGATGCGCTCTGGGGAGAGTCGGAGGAGGAGGAAGGAGGATGAGAAGGCGGGTAGGGTTAGGAAGGTGGCGCGTAATGTGGTAAACTGGACGCGCGCCTTTCTGCGGTTGGCTAGTGTATGGGGCCACCACGATCCGGGCCAGTATGGGATGTTGTTAGCGTACGCCGATTCCATCCTGGAGGCGTCTCAGATGCATGACGGATGGGCTTGGCTGAACTATGATGAGAAGTTCAGGGATAGGATGGAAGAGAACCGAGCGCTTTCCTCGGGTACGCAGGACAGTAACCTTTGGCTGACTCAGATGTCGGCTAGGTCTAGTGCCGGTGGGGGGGGGGGGGGGTGGGGGTAAGGGTAGTAGCGGGGCGGTGGTGGGGGCGGTGCGGGCGGAGATGTGTGCTGGCGCTTCAACCGGTCCACTTGCCCCTTTCCAGACTGCAAATTCCAGCACGTTTGTTCCGGGTGCGGAGGTCCTCACTCGGCCACCAGGTGCATTAAAAAAGGTGCCGCTTGGGTTGCCGGACCCTCGGTGGAAGGGCAGTGAGTGGTGGGGGCGTGCGCCCTCGCCGATACGGTTCGAGGCCGTTTTGGGGTGGCTGAGTCGATACCCTAGGAGGCGGGTGGCGGTGATTTTGTCGTTTGGTTTTCGGTTTGGTTTCGTTATCCCGGTGCATGGCGTGGTGTCGGCTTCGAGTGCGCGGAACTCCCCATCAGTCCGGCGTTGGGCTGCAGTCGTTCAAGACAAGTTAGCGGGGGAATTGCGGTTGGGGAGAGTGGCGGGCCCTTTCCCAGAGCCCCCTTTTCTGGGCATGGTGATTTCTCCGTTAGGTATCGTACCCAAGAAGGAGCCGGGGAAGTTCCGGTTGATTCATAATTTGTCTTGTCCCATTGGTGCTTCCGTTAACGATCGCATTCCGCGTGAGTTTTGTACGGTACGGTACGCTTCCTTTGACAAGGCGGCTCTGATGGTTAGGGGGGCCGGTTGGGCTGCCCTTATGGCAAAGGTTGACATTGAATCTGCGTTTCGCCTATTACCTGTGCACCCGTCTGCATTTCCTTTCTTAGGTTTTTGTTTTCAAGAAGGGTATTATTTTGACAAGTGCATGCCGATGGGCTGTTCCGTCTCTTGCACTTATTTTGAGATGTTCAGCACCTTCCTGCAGTGGGTGCTGGTTCAGTCGTCCGACTTGTCGACTGTGGTGCATTACCTGGATGATTTTTTGTTTGTGGGTGCGGCGCAGTCGGGGGAATGCCAGGAGCTGTTGTCTGCATTTGTTCGGCTGGCACGGGAGTTTGGTGTACCATTGGCGGCAGGCAAGACAGAGGGTCCGACGACACGATTCACCTTTTTGGGGGTGGAGTTGGATTCTGAGGAGATGGTGGCGCGTTTGCCGCAGGATAAGGTGACCCGCTTGCGGATTTCGGTGGCTAACGTGTTGTCGTCTCGCAAGATTTCCTTGAGGGAGCTGCAGGTGCTGTTAGGGTCGTTAAACTTTGCGTGTAGAGTGATTCCGATGGGGAGGGTGTTTTCACGCCAGCTGGCCTGTGCCACGGCCGGAGTAAGGAAGCCTCACCACCGCATTAGGGTCACGGGGGCCATGCGGGCAGATCTGATGGTGTGGAGTCGTTTTCTGGAGGACTTCAATGGGACTTCTATTTTGTTGGAGTCTGAAGTGTCCAGTGATGCCTTGCAGTTATACACTGATGCGGCGGGGGTGGGGGGGTGGGGTTAGGTGTTTATTTCAATGGGGCCTGGTGTGCGGATCGCTGGCCGGAGTCGTGGCACGTCGAGGGTTTGACCAAGAACATCACCTTTTTGGAGCTCTTCCCAATTCGTGTGGTTTTGGCGCTCTGGCCGGAACGGCTTCGGAACCGTAGGGTTCTGTGGTGGTGTGATAATGAGGCAGTGGTCAGTGTGGTCAATCGCTACTCTCCTAAGTGCTTAAGGGTGGCGGGCTTGATGCGGGAGGTGGTGTTAGCCTGCCTCCGGCTGAATGTGTCGGTCAAGGCGCGGCATATCCCGGGGTGCACTAACGAGATTGCTGATGCTCTTTCTCGTTTTCAGTGGGATCGGTTCCGGGCTCTCGCCCCCGGAGCGGACAAGGACGGTGCTGTGGTCCCAGAGAGCTTGTGGAGCATTGGCCTCCGGAGATGCTAGATATGTTGAAGACTTCGGTGTCTGCAGGGACTTGGTCAGCGTAGCAGCGGGGATGTGACCGGGTGGTTGCCTTTTTGGTGGCTCAGGGTGGGGTTCTGCCGGGATTGCTTGGGCGATATATTGTAGAGGCTAAGCACGCCGGTTTCTCGTGATCGGCGGTGGGCAACTGGCTGGGCTTGAACTTTTTTGCGAGCGCGGTTGGTTGGGGCTCTCCTGCTGGAGGGGTTTTGCCGCGGCGGTTTGTTGCAAGGATGGGAGAGGGTTCAGCCTACACCGCTGGACTCCCGGCTGCCCATTACACCTGGGCTATTGGTAAGGGTTTGCGGGGCCTTCGCGCAGGTGGCGGCGTCTGCGTACAAAGCCGCTTTGTTTCGGGCGGTGTTTTGCATTGCCTTTTTTGGGGCTTTCCGAGTCGTGGAGTTGGTTGCGGGCTCTGGTCGGGGGGGGGGGGTGGTGGGGGGCTGCAGGCGCAGCAGGTGCGGGTGGAAGGGGGGGCGGTTGCGGATTCTGTTGGCAAATCCAAGACGGATCCGCTGGAGAGAGGTTTGTGGGTGTGGTTGGGTGAGATTGGGGACCTGCGGGCTTGCCCGGTTCGGGCGGGCGGCAGTATTTGTTGGTGCGCCTGAGGCTGGCTGGGGTTTTTTTTCGTGCAAGCGGAAGCCCGGGTCCTAACCCGTTTTTCAGGTGATGGCGGTGCTGCGCCTGGCATTGCGGGCGGTGGGTGAGGACCCTATGCGGTTTGCGCCCCACTCCTTTCAAATTGGGGCTGCCACTAGTGCGGCGGCGGTGGGGTTCCCCGAACAGGTTATTCAGGGTATCGGGAGGTGGCGCTCCCGGGCTTTTAAAGGTTATGTTCGGCTGTAGGGGTTCAGGTTGTGGGGCGGGGGCTTTAACTGTTTATTTCTGTTGCAGATGGGGGTGCCGGGCCTGGCGGCTGTTGGGTTGCTGGCCACTCTTTTGTCCACTGGGCGGGACGGCGTGCGGCTGCTTGACCTATCGGAGCTAATTGGGGACTGGACCCCTCGGTAGTGGCTGTGACATGGCTGGGTGTGAGGACTTCGCTGGTCTCAATTTCTACCTTTGCTGTGGCACCATGGGAGGACATTCTGGTGGCCGAGAGCCCTGCTTGTGCATCTTGGGGGCAATGACTTGGTGTCCTGGTCCTGCCGGCAGCTGATCCGGGCGATGCCGGACGATCTGGAGGTGGTGCTTCGGTTGTTTCCTGGTATTGTCTTGCTGTGGTCTGACATTATTCCAAGGCCGGCTTGCTGGGACCAGCGGCGGTGGTCTTGGGGTTTGACCAAGATTATCGACAAATTGGTCGATGGGTCTGTCAGAGGGGGGGTTATCAGATTTTGCATGATTGGGTGGATGCTACGTGTTTGGGGCTGTATCGGGCAGATGGGGTTCATTTGTCGCCAGTTGGTAGGACCTACTCCTTAATGACTGGCGGGAGGCCTTGGAGTATATGTCTGTCCATGATTTTCGCTGGTTGCAGCTTCAAGTTGGGGGGGGGGGCGGCACATGAACAGGGTTCTGTGCCGGTGGCGGAATCCCGGAGGTTTCCTGGGTCCAGAGCAGCAGGCTTCATTTGGGCGGGGGCGGGGTGCCCCTGCCCCGGTTGAACCCCTGCCGACTTTTGCTAAGGGCATGGCGAAGTCGGGGAGAGGGGCATGGCAACTTGCCGGGAGGCAAGTTATGGCATTAGCGGTGGCGGGCACCTTGCTAAGGTATGGCTGGTGCAGCCGGGTTCCGCTAATGGGGGTTTTGAAAGTTGATGTTGTTTTGTTCTAATTGTTAATGGTTAATAAAGCTGCGACCAGTTGTGTTCCATGAAGTTATGGTGTCATGTCTTGTTTCGGGGGTGTGGGGGGTGTGGGGGGGAATGGTAGGGCCCGAAGCGCCGGGTCCGTCTGCCTCGGTTATACTACAGGAACTCATCGGAACCAAAACAAGCAAAAGACCAGACAGAAACAGCACCAAAAACAACATACCAACACACATCCTATTCACAAAATCCAAAAAATCCACATCCATGCGAGCTTTCTCTCTTGCTGCCCCTGCTATCTGGAATGTCCTCCCAGATAAACTGAAATCAGCAACAGATATAAAAGAATTCCAGAAGCTACTCAAAACCACCCTATTCATCGAACAATTCAATGAAGACCACTAATCACCCAAATCACCCCACAAGCCAAACTAAGTCACGACAACCACACCAAACAAACACCCCATTACTCACATTAAGATATACATAGTTAGTTAATGTTACAAGAGAATATTCAAGTTTTTGATGTTATAATGTTACTGTTGATATTTACAAGTTCTTGAATAAGTTGATATATGCAAGTTCCTTGGATGAGTTGAATTTAATGTTAATTGTGCCTGACACCGCTCTCCCCGCCTTGCCTTTCCCTACTCCTCCCGCCTCCCCTCCCCCTACCATAGCCTCCCCCACCTCCTCTTTGTATATAGCACATTGTAGATAGCTCACCCTGTATATATTGCATCTTATAATCAAGCTACACCTTTATTACACCTACACATGCAATACGATACAGACACAGCATGCCGACACCTCTGCACTGTTTTCTGATTCGTTTGAAGTGAAAACTGCTTTGATTTTAGGATAAAGTGGGATATAAATCCTTTTAAATAAATAAATAAAAATAAATACAAAGACTTTCCTAATCAAACAAATGATAAATTGTTTTGTACTGCACTAGAAGTCAGTTTCACAGTGCTTAGAAATTATTTCTTTCCAAAATAAAATGAACTTAGAACAGGTTTACTTTCAATAAAACTAAAGAAAGACATTTGCAAAGAGATCACGGTCCCTACTATCTCTGATATTGCTCCATCTCTCTTCCCATATGCTTTCATTCCATTATTGGGCACTGCTTCCTGTAATCATTTCCAGAGAAATCTGGCAGAAGATAGGACCCCGCTGTGTCATGTGGCACCGAGACGTTCAGGAGGACTGACACAAGTTACTTGGTTTGGTACAACCCTGCACTCCTTTGGTAGCACTTAGAACATGGACTTTTATCATTTTTCTTGATGTGTAAAATGGCAGTATACTGTGACATCTAGCTTGCAGATTCTAGTAAAAATGAAGCTATGTTTGAACCTTTCAAATACCACATTACAGATGCTTACTTACGTACATGGTATATGAAAGAGAAGGTTTTCAGTACAGAAAAGCTTATACATATCCTTTCTTTATCACAAACAAGCATCTTTGGTATTACTGGTTTACTCAAGGGTTGATGGAATCATCTTCAATGTTTCCAACCTTGAATGAAAACTAGAAATTATTTTATGATGATCAAATCCACAGCAACTGCACTTACCATGACACCAGGGAAGCACGGCCCTCCTAAATATTAACAAAGTAGGTAAGCTGATTGTTGGATGCATAGTTCGCTTCTACATGGGAAGAAAAGCAGCATATTAACAGCAATGCTCCATATGGCAAGCAGCAGTAAAGTAAAACGTAGCCAGTCGCTAGAATCTTTTAAATACGTTTCCCCAGCTCCTCTCTAAGATAAAGCCCTAAAAGAAAAAGAGTTACAAGATATTAAAACAAGTAAGAGATCTATTTTAAGAGTAAATAGATTGATCTGCAAAGTTGATTCTATTACTTTGATGGGAGTCTGGTTGCTAGGCTTTCTCTAGCTAATAGTCCTTGTACAAAGCAAACAGACACATTTCCTACTGAGCATCAATAATAATACATCAATAATAATAACCAACTTGAGAATATCCCTTTGTCCTAGGCTTGTACCTTGTGGAGGTGATAAATTCAATAAATTTATTTATTTTATTTAATAGTATTTATATCCCGTTTTATCCTTGAATCAAAGTGGATTTCACTGCAAACCAATCAAGTAGGGTAGTGTGGGGGTGTAGGCATGCAGTGGCTGTGAAGGTAGTGTTCGTGAGTGTGTGGATAGGTAAAACTTGATTTGGGGTGCAATATATACAGGTTGAGCTATCTACATTGGGCTATATACATTTTAGTAAGAGTACTAGGCTGATTAGATGTTGCGGATGTCATGTCTTGTGTCATTCGTTTTGTGGTGCGGTTGGGGTGGATTGGTGGTCTTCATTGACTTGTTCAATGAATAGGGTGGTTTTAAGTAGCTTCCGGAAATCTTTTATATCTGTTGTTGATTTTAGATTATCTGGGAGGACATTCCAGATAGCAGGGGCTGCAAGAGAGAAGGCTCGCATGGATGTGGATTTGATTGTACTTGTGAATAGAGTAGGTGTTGGTATGTTGTTTTTGGTGCTGTTTCTGTCTGTTCTTTTGTTTGTTTTGATTCCAATGAGTTCCTGTAGTATTCCTGCTGAGGTGTTGTTTTTAATTTTGAAGATGGTGAGCGCTGATTTATATTTTGCCCATGAGGAGATTGGCAGCCAGTATTGGAGTTATATGTTCTTGTATTGAAGCGCTGGTAATAATGCGGGCAGCAGTGTTCTGGATTATTTGTAGGGGGCGTGTGGTTTGTTTAGGCAAACCTTGGAATAGTATATTACAGTAGTCCAGCAGCGATGTAATGATGGCTTGGCATACTGTACAGAAATGTTCTTTATTGAGGAGGGGTTTTAATCTCCGGAGTATTGCGCATTTGAAGAAGGCTGTTCTGGATATCTTGTTGATATGCGGTTGGAGGGTGAGTTGCTTGTCTAGAATCACTCCAAGATATTGGACCTTGTCTTTTATTGTAATCCGTGTATTGGCTATGTTGATAGCAGTAGGAGGAATGAATGTGGAGTCTCTCGTGATGATAATTGCTTCAGTTTTTTTTATGTTGATGTTTAAGTTGTTGTTAGTTAGCCAGGTTGTTATTTCTTGAATGCATGTTGATATTGTAGTATAGTCTGGGGAGTCCAATTGAATAGGGGTATATGCTATGATGTCGTCAGCATATATGGCATATTGTATCTTGTGTTTGTTAAATATTTTGCATATGGGCTGAATATAGATGTTGAAGAGGAGAGCTGATAATGATGATCCTTGGGGAACTCCTTGAGTAGTCTTGAGTGGTTCTGAGGTGAGGTTCCCAGATTTTACTGTTTGATGTCTATCTTCAAGGTATGATTGGAACCATTTAATTGTGGTGTCTTGTAGCCCAGTCTCTGTTAGGCGCTTCAGTAGGATGTGATGGGAAACTGTGTTGAATGCCGATGATATCTCAATTAAATATTAGTAGGAAGCCCTGCTTTATCTTGTCTATTCCTTTGATTATGTTATTGAATAGATGTATGAGTAGAGTCTCAACGCCATGTTTTGGACGGAATCCGTGCTGGTGGGGATCTATTGGGGCGAATTCGTCAATGTGGTCTTGGAGCTGTCTCTGAACAATTTTTTCAGTTATTTTGGCCAGGAATGGGAGGCTGGATATTGGGCGGTAGGTTGAAGGGTCAGTACTTTTGGATGAGGTAGATTTAGGGATGGGGTGGATAGTAGATTGCTTGAGGGCTTTTGGCATGTAGCCCTGGGTGAGAGAGGTGCTCACTGTCTTTTGGATGAATGTTTTGAGATCTTCTTTGGTGGCTTTAATCCAAGTTACTGGGCAGGGGTCTGATGGAGAGGTGGTGGTGTTTAGAGCAGTGATGGTTTGTTCTATTTGGTTTTTTTGATGGAATGCTGAAGTTCTTCCATTGATTGGTAGTTGTTGGTGTGTCCATAAGGGGGATGTTCTTATGGTGTGTGTTGGTGCTGTTCTTGGCTGTTAGGTAATCAGAGTATGTCGCTAGGTTGGCCCAGTGGCCTAGTGCAGTAATTCTCAATCTGGTTCTTGGAGACTATCCAGCCAGTTGGGTTTTCAGGATTTATGCAATGAATGCTATAAATGTTTTACATAACGAGATATCCTGAGAGGCTATGTGATCACTCAGGATCGGGTTGAGAATCACTGACAGTGGTGATTCTATGCATGGCCATGTGGGAAATTGGGCTCAATTTTGACTTCTGCTTATCACACCTGAGGGCACTGTGGAGGCAGCCCTTGCTGTTCTCTCGGGTGAAGAAGATTCAGCCCTTAAACAGTGATTCTTTTTCAGGGTGCATGCATGTGGGTGTCCTGAAGGAGACCCCACATGCATGTGTTTCCCTTCTTCCCAGTGCAATGACTGAGTTATAGAGGGAAAGATTGAGGCAATAAAAATTGGGACAGGGATATTCCTGAGTATCTGTGACTGTGGGACCACAGCATCAAATCCCTAAAAGAGGAAGGGGAAGAGAAAATAGTCAGCTCAATAAAGGGTAATTGTTTCTTAACAGAAATCTAGACAGAAGTATTAGCTTTCCATTTTCTTTTCTTCTTTATAATCAAGTAGGGATCAAGGACTATTTCTTTTATAGCTACTTTATCCCACATTAATTCTCTGCTCCTGTAGCAAGGTGTATACACACCCTTCTTGGGTCATGGTAAAGGCAGGTTGCCCAGAAGATAAAGCAAAGAGCAATCTTCCAGATTGTGGAGAAGGAACTGTTGGGAGCTGATTCTTGTTATATAGAGCTGATAGAGGAGCTTTGAAAAATAAAATTAAGAAAATCCTGTCTTATGGATGCTTCCTAAGCCTTATTGTACCTTTCCCTTTTCCCCACCCCTTTAATTTTTTTTTTTATCGCTACCTTACTTATTTAATTCAGTCATTACAGTGACAGTTCTCAGCCAAGGATCTACAATCGTAAGTCATAAATCTGACCACTGGGAATCACCATTGACTACTGCTACTTTCTGTCCAGGAGCTATGAACATTGTCTCTGAAGCAATCCCCAGCCTAGTCCAATTTGTGAAACAAAAGACCTGAGCTGGGAATTGAACTCCTATCTTTTAAGGGAGTTTTCTAACAAATAAATATAGCAGGTCAGGGAAAATAGTATTAGTCTTCTCTCTGCCACCCACGCTGGCCCCTGCCCAAAAATCTTCTTACAAAGCCTGCCCCTAAGCAAGGGATAGATAGACGGTAGACTTCTACTTCAGTGATTGTCAGGATGAGATCCATCAGACATCCCCCTGCACCTCAAGCATATTTGAAACTTAAGGGTGTGGTACCAGCACATTGAAGTGCTGGCTCATAAACTGAAAATGCTCATGATGTCTTAAATATGTGGCACATTTTCCCGGTCTCCAGACACTGCTACTGAGCAGCTGGGCCGGTTCTCTTCTAAAGATTTATTTTTGTTTTGTAAGAGAAAGAAGAAAGGAAGGGTTTGAGAGACTTTAAGAAGTTGAGATGGGAAGAAAAATCATAATTGTAGTCATTAACCTGAAATAAGAATCAAAAACTCACAAACGTTTTCAATAGAACCGAAGGCTTTTATTTTACCCCTGATTTTCCCAGATCTTTTTCTGATGATTCTGGAGGAGGTTCAGCAAAACCCAACCCATGGGTGAGATTAGGGGCACAATTTATCATCGGGATTTTCCTGTTCCCTTCTACGATACAGTCCTAAACTGCAACAATGTAAGAATTAGGATTCTGAAGTCCCTATTAACTGCTATGAGACAAAGTTTGTGTCTTCTTTTTATCTGCAGATTTTGTACCAGTTTTCAAAGAGAAAGTATTCACGTGCTTCCGCTTTAAAATCTGCTCTAGATACAAAATAGCCATGGACGTTTACATTTCCTTTTCATGTAGGTATTTTTTACAAAGAATATAAAATGTGGAAGGTTGGAAAGAAGTCTCTATGTGACCTGAACAAGCTCCTAGGAACAGATTCTCAAAATGTATTTATTTGAATCTAGCTCACACCATTTCAGGAATACCTTAGTCCAGGGGTGTTCCACTCCAGTCCTGAGGGCCACAATACAGCCTGGTTTTCAGGATGCTCTTAATGAATATTCATGAGATATATTTGCATACAACGGGTGCTGCACTTGCAAATATATCTCATGCATATTTATTGGGTATATCCTGAAAACCAGGCTGGATTGTGGCCCTCCAGGACTGGAGTTGGATACCTCTGCTTTAGTCATTTCAGAGAAGACAATTTACAGAGAAGGTAATTTATGTGCATAATTTGCCATTTACTTGTGCAAAGAGCTCTGAAAAGTGCTCTCCCCACTAAGTCAGGATAAAAGACAGAAGTATTAATTTTGTGAAAAGTCAAATGTTGGTTTAATTGGTCCCCATATTTAAGGGACCTTTAAAGGAAAAGCCATCTGGTTCAGACAACATTCAGAATTGAGATCGTGACTCAAATGTACTTTAAACCTTGCGTCCTCAGCAAAGTTTACTGACCCAAAATGAATCATGATTTGTGCCAAGGCCAGGATTTAGGCAACAAAATTTAGGGCTAGATTAACTAATGTGATCTAATGTGTTAATACAGTATCCACCTGATTCCATCCTGGACGTACATGCCCTCTGTACACCCGGTCTGAACTGGACGTACAGAGGGCGTTGCGATTCTGATCCCGCGGGACATGTCTAGCCCTGCAGGATCAGAATCGCGATCAGGCCTGCACATGATCAGTCAGGGATTTTAAATGGAGCCACAGCGCTATGGCATCCGGTTGCCATGGCACTGTGGCTCCATTTAAAAGCTATGATCCCCGGCCATCCCCGATCTGGCCTCCCAGAGCCAGGGTGGGGCTGCGGGGAATGCCCTCTGCCCCTGCCACCCCTTCTCAGCCCCAAGCCCACAGAATCGAGGAAGTTATTCCACCTCGGTGGTGGAATAACTTCACCGTTCAAGTCTCTGGACTCTGACGTACAGGGCAGACATTAGAGTCGGCACTGTTCGTCCAAGGCCGGCAAACACCCACGCCTGCCCTAACGCCACCCCCCAATCTGCTCCTTTCCCGCCCCCGTCTAACTTCCCCATACAACCAGTGGGGAAGTTAGACGCTGGTGGGAAGGGGCACGAATAGCAGATGTCCCGTTGGGATGTCCATCCCCGCTATTCGTGGCTCGGAATGAGCCTGTATATGTTAACACGAATTATGCACTAAGGCAATTGTTCCCAAATACATCCTGGGGGCTCCCCAGCCAGTTGGGTTTTCAGGATATCCACTATGAATACTCATGAGAGAGATTTGCATGCACTACATCCATCAAATGGCAAATCTCTCTCATGCATATTTATTGTGGATATCCTAAACTCCAACTGGCTAGGGAGTGTCCAAGACAGGTTTGCGAACCACTGCACTAAGACGAATGTTTACTAAACTGGACTAAGAATCTGCATCTTAGCAAGGTCTCCCCCCCTCTCTCTCCCCTTGTCTCTTGCTCCCCTTCTCTCCCCCTCCCTCTCTCCCTCTCTCTCTGTTCAACATCTCCCTTTCCCTTTCCTTCTCCTTTCATCCTTTGCCAGTCCAATATACCCTTTCTTTTCCAGAATGCCCAGTATCTCTGTTCTCTTCACCCCATTCAGCTTCCTCCTGGCTAGAACACCAGCATCACTCCATTACTTAGCTCCATTTTGTAAGTACCCAGAACCTGAAGTGGAGGGTTAGCCTAATGGTTAGACCAGCGAGCTAGAACCAGGGAAGCCACGGTTCAAATGCCTTGCTGCTCTTGCGATCTTGGGCAAGTCACTTAATTCTCCATTGCCTCAGGTACAAACTTAGACTGTATGACCTCTGGGGACAGGAGAATACTGTATCTGAATGGAACCTGCCTTGAACATCTGAGAAAAAGTGTGAGCGAAATCCCCATGTGCCCTGCATCTTCCCTCTCTTTGTCACCTTCAGCTACCCCTCGGACCCCCTGGCTCCATCCACCATCACCCCATCCACCCAATGCCTGCCCTCCCTCTCTCTCTCCATGCCTTACCAACCTAGCATCCTCTCTGTCTCTCTCCCCCCCTCCCCCCCCTTCTAATGGTGGCAGCTTCAAGCTTTCTTCTCTTTTTGGTCACTGGCAGGATGAGCATCATCAGTGGCATGGACCACATTCTCTCAACTGCTGGCAGACCCATGTTGGCATGGCAGGATTCTTAAAACTTGTGGGCACGCACAGCTAGTCCTTACTGCTGATCTCAGGGTGTACAAGAACAGTAGTCAGGAAATGCCGGCTTGCACGCTTAAAAATACTTTCAGTGCTGTGCCTTAAAAGTGAATAGGTGGCCCCTTAGCTTTACAGGTTTTTTATCACTCCCTTCCCCCTCCTCCCCAAATTCTGATATGCTAATGAGGAAGAAGCAGGCTTGAGTAGGGGCAATAGAGCTGAGAAACGGGCTAAAAAAACATCCTCTCCTCTCTTTTCACCAGTTGTGGGACGGGACCTTATTCCTGTTCCTTGCCTCACAGCAGCTGGGTTAGTTATGATTATGAGACTAGTAAACCTAGAACTGCAGAAAGAAACCTGAAGCTGAGAACATGAAAAGGCCAATCAGCATGGTAGGGAAGAAAGAACGTGTGCAACAAAGGAAAGACAGAAAGAGAAGAACGGAGCAAAGGGAACAACAAATGACAAATAGTGTGTGTGTGAGAGAGAAGACGGTAAAGAACAATCGATGGAGAGAAGAGGTATCAGCGTGATTGGAAAAGGAGGGGTGAAGCAGGCAAGAGAGGGAGAAATGAGGAAGAAACAGATGGAGGCCAGCCCAGTCGCCGGTTCTCGTTGTAAGATACTGCTGCGAGTACATTAGGCTCATTTCTCAGGCAAACCTCCTCTCCCACCTTCTTTGCTCTCAATATCTAAACCAGTTAGCTCTTCCCTTACCTTCTGCTATATGACATGAAAATACCCATCATTCCACTTGCTCCTATTTTGTTCCACTTTTTAGGAACGTGTTGCCATCTGATTTCAGGTCCCAAATGTCATATGTGCATGTTAAGGCCAGCCCTTTTTATACGGCTCTTTCCAGAAGCATGATCACCAGACCACTAGGCATCGTAACACCCCGAGTTCTGGTTGCTGCATTGACTATTTTTGCTGCTATGTCCTTCCCTCTTTATCTTTTTCCCTTTGTTGGGCTTTTATAAATTGTAAACTGCTAGATTGTCCTCCCAGCCAAATGGTGGTATATCACGAATACAAATAAGACAATGAATAAACTTTTGCACATTGGGTAAGCTGGATCTAGGGCATGTGACAAATACAGCTTACAACCCTTGAAGGGAAAAGATCAAGGTCATCTAAAGGTGACACCTGGTGGCCGGATTTAGAGTCCAATATCAATGGTCCTGGAAGAAACCCTAGTGCATGGCTCCCATCTATGGGCTGTTATTGCAATGACCAGACTAAGAATGGGGGAGGATGAATCTATTAAAAATAAAGAAAATATCCCTGGACACTTGTGAATAAAGGCTCATGGCACCAAGGCCCCAGTACTGGTTCCCACTGAGCTGGAAAAAGGAGAAAGGAGCAAAAAGAAACAAATGGGAGAACTAGATAAATGGGGAAAGAAAGGACAAACAACAGAACACAAAAAGAGATAAAAGGATCAATATAGGAAAGATGCACAACTAGGAAGAGACAAGAAAGTAACAGAGAAAGATGAACAGAATAAATAAGAGAAACGCGTGCATTTGTTATAATGGGGAAGTTTGTAGAGTGGTGAGGTTTCATGATTTATGAAGTATTTTCAGCAAGGTAGAAGTCTCTCCAAGGGAGAGGGCAGTATATAAAAGTTCTCTCCATAAGACACAGGATGGGCCCAAGGAGCTGGAGTTGAAAGGAATTGGGGAGGTAACAAAATGCTGCCACTCTCTCTGCTCAAGGGAGCTGAGGGGAAGCCAAGGGGCGGTGCCTTGAGGTTCCCACTAAGAGGTGAGGTTTTCACTTCCCCTATTGCAGATTGGTTGGAGGAGTTCCAGGAGGGGCTGAGAAGTCTGAGATGGTCTGGAAAACATTTGTCCTAAGTTATTGGGATAGATATTTCTGTGCTAGAAAGAAGAAAGCCCTGGGAGTCCCTACATTCCTGAAACTTACTCTATAAGCCCGGGAAAGGGTTTTGTGTGGACCTGATATTTTTCTGCCCTTGAACTGTGTGGAGATTGGGCTTAGAAAACTTACAGACTGCTTTCCTTTGATCTGTAGGCCTTTATACTGTTTCTGCTGATTTTGGCTTCAGTAAAATTTGCTTGCTGGGTTAGAACAACATTCAATGTATAGAGTTCTCTTTGAGAAACTGAATGATTCCCTTAGGACCTTACAGAAATACTGTCCCCCTTCCCAAAATTTGTATTCAGACAGTGCAATGAGGTTCCAGTTCTCGGCATCCTCTGAAGGTGTTTCCTTGGCTTTGCAAAAAGAGGGATATGTAGTCATAAAAGTAGGATCACAGACAATTGGAGGAGAGAGAGATACTGTGAGTTACATGTGATGCAGAAAGATATGGGGGAAGATAAAGGAGAAACAAACAACTATAAGAGAAATACACAAATAATTGGAGGAAAAAGTCAACACCCAAAAAATATTATTAGAAAGAATAAGGGAATAAAGACTGGCAATGAATATCTGGGGAGAAAAAAGAAGAGAAGGGAATTTATTGGTGATCCCTTCTCATTCCAAAATTATATTGGAAAGTACAAAACGGTCTCATTTGCCTTCATGACTCCTAGGGTTTGGAATTTGCTTCCAACCGATGTTAGGAAGAAACTCTCCTTTCAAAGATTTAAAAGGGAATTGAAAGCATGGCTTTTTAATGAGGTATTTAATTAATAAGACCGAT
Source organism: Ichthyophis bannanicus (assembly GCA_033557465.1). Lineage (NCBI taxonomy): Eukaryota > Metazoa > Chordata > Amphibia > Gymnophiona > Ichthyophiidae > Ichthyophis > Ichthyophis bannanicus. The sequence goes on from CM066038.1 coordinate 423,390,102, forward strand.
TACAGCTTTGGCAGATAACACAATAGGAATCTGTTGTCCTTTTTGTTCTCTTTTTAGAAATTATGGCTGTCCTCTTCCTTTTATGTTTTTCATTGTGATTTCATATTTTTAATATTGCTTTTTTTTAATTTTATCTATTTTATTTGTACTTTGATGATGTAAACTGCCTTGATGTCTTTGGATTGAGTGTGTTATATAAGCAATTAAAACAGAATGCAAGAGTTGGAAAAGGCATGAACAAGGGCAGTGAGAAAGTATCAGGAAAGGAAAAAGAACATACGCAAACTGGGTCGCATGGAGAAAAGAGCACAAAGAAAGGCAATAGGATAATAGGACCCAGAAAGTACAAGTAGAAGATATACTCAGAAAAGGAACACAAAAGGAAGGGCTGAAACCCGAGAAGAGGTTAAATCCTTGGACATATTCAGAAAAAAAAGTTGAACATGGAGAAAAATCAAATAATGCTACAAGACAACAAAGGTTAAACAAAATACTTTATTTTGATCTGCAAGGTACTAATACAATGATGACAAAGCATCGTTAAGCTGTGGAAAAATGTGCTTATTGTACGACTGAGGTTTGATTGCTAATAAATATATTTGTTACAGAGATGGACCTTCCAGTCTTACACAAAATGAAGAACTTTTGCTCAGATTGTATCTCAGAGCATCTAAGGCTTACGGGTTTCTCAGGACCTGACCTTCAGTCTTCTGTTCGATTCCCTCTTCTACTTCTCTGGCCAGAAGCGTTGGCAGGAACAAGACCAGCCCTGGGCAAAGTAGAATCCTGACGATTCTTGGGGAGTACTCTTCAAAGATGTGGATTCGTCATCCTCTGCCCTACTATCTCACACCCCCCATGGCCTTTTTTGGGTTTGCTCCTTCCCTCCCATCTCTAGCAAACTTCCCTCTTTCCCTCTCCCCCCCCCCCCCCACGTCATCTGGTTTGCCCTCGTCCAAGGCTTGGTGGAGATTGTTAAGCATTGACAACAATATCTAGCAATTTCCTTTTAAGCCAGCAGATGGTCAAAGTCCCTGAAACAGTCCCACCCCCTTCTCCTGCATATTCATCTTATTCCCAAGGAAATCCTGTAAGGGTCGGAGTGTTACAGGGCCTGTGAGGTCCCAGACTGACATTTCTTCTTGCTACCAACACCATTGCCTGAAGATACCAAACTCAGGGCTGGTGGATGGGCAACTATATTCATACACGCTTAAAAACCATACTCAATTCTGTACATTTCAATTTACAATGCACTTGTACAAAGGTAGGACAAGTCAGCAAAACACAAATATTATAAATACAATGGGGGAAAGGGAGATTGAGATGTCGTCATTGCCGTGGCTTTTTCAGCAAACGTAGCTCTGTGAGAAAATAAAAATAAAATATGTTGTAGTTATTTAGAATGACCTTCTCCCTTTTGTGGTATATTTCCATGAAACACTGATGTTAATTTTAGAACGAATCTGGAGTAACTCATAGCACTCTTGAAGTTCAAGGAAAACATACAGCTGAGTACACCTCAAGAAATAAAAACTTAAATACAAATAATCCCCTTATTGTATTCAAAGTGTTTTTACTACATTTGCTTTGCAACATAAGAACTGCCATACGGGGTCAGACCAAAGGCCCAGTCAAGCCCAGTATGCTGTTTCTAACAATGGCCAATTCAACTCCCAGGTACCTTTCAGGTTTCCAAAAGACACCCTTATTCTCCTGTCTGCACCCATCTATGTTTTAAACCTTTCCCTTAAAGACTTATCCTGGTCCTCTGTTTGTCCGTCTTGCACAGAGCAGAGACTGTCTCATACATGCGTATGCCTCGTATATGCTATATAAAGGATAAATAGTAACCTCAGTCTTTCCGTACATTGTGCAATGACTGCTCTTTTCCTTCCCAAGTTTTAGAAGATGTCTCCAGCACACAAAATGCAAACTTACTGCAAATACACAAATGTGAAACAAACCCCTTCCCCGCAAGAGAGTAAACTCACAATTTTGACTTATTTCAAAAGTAAAAGAACATCTTTCCAACTTAATCATTTCACTCTGCTCCACGTGCCCTTTATGCTCTCGATATATTAATCAATTAGTTATGTCCCCCTCCCCCAATCTAGTCATTGCCCTGATATTACTAGAAGCTCTGCCTTTTCATATTGCAGCTCATTTTGGAATGCTCTTTCCATATTTTAGAAGTCAAACAGTGCTGGCTTCAAGGCCATGTGAAAAAACTGTTTGTTTACACTAGCCTTCAGAAAAACTAGGGCCTGGCTGGAGAAAGGAGTGAATGCCAACCTTCCCTTCATTTCCAAAAAAGGACTGAACCCTCTTGCCTTTGTTGCAAAATGCAATGTGTGCCTTTGAGTCAGTCCTGACTCCTGGCGACCCAGAAGCTCCTGGGTTTTCTTGGCAGTGTCACTGGAAGTAGATTGCCAGGCCTTTCTTCCGAGGCAATGGAGGGTTAAGTGACTTGCCCAAGGCCACAAGGAGTGCTAGTGGGACTTAAACCCTGGTTGCTTGGTTACCAAGCCAGTGTTCTAACCACTAGGCTACTCCTCCACCTTGCCTTTGTTAACGAGGAGTAATTTAATAGAGGGTTTCCAGTAGGTATTGTTTGATACACTATTTAGTTGAGAACTTAATACATTTTGAAGCAGGTCTGATTTATGCACAGGCAACACAGACAACTGCCTAGGACATCACATTTTGAGTGTGCCAAAGATTTAGGGCAAAAAGGAACCTGCTTGCATTTGAGCCATGCGCCGGCATCTCTTCAAAGGAGCGATGCCATGGCAGTCAGGTACCAACCCATCCCCTGCCCTCTGATGCTACCTAGCATCTGGCCCTGTTTGGAAAAGCATGTTCCCTTGCCCTCCCCACTCGCTGTACAATTCCTGATCCTAATCATGGATTAAACCCTTAGCTGAAACAGAAAACCAACATGTCAAGTGCAGAGGAAGATCCACGTTGGGTGCTCTGGTTTCTATTTCAGCTAAGGATATAAGTCATGATTAAGATCAGGAACTGTACAGTGTGTGGGGAGGGCAAGGGAGCATGCACTTCCAAAGAGGGCCAAATACCACCCTGTGACAGCATCAGCTCGTCACTAGGAAATATCCTGGGGGATATATCTGCAAGTTGATGATTTCCCGATGGTGTTTTCATTGAGACGTGGACACACATGCTTACCTGTTGTGAAGAAGAAGAACAGCAATAGCCACATATTCCTCCAATTAAGCCATTGACGATTTGGATGCAACACAAAATAAACTGGATTCCAGCCAGACCCAAAAGAATGGAAAACAGGGTAACATTCCATTCTACGACGTGCTTGGGTTGAACGCAGTTAGACCAGGAGGAATATTCTGTCAGATACCTGACAACAAATAAGAAAAGGGAATGAGGAACTCAAAGCTTAACAAGGTGTTTCATTTATTCAGAACTGCACCTACAAAATGACATAAACAGACGGCATTTCCAGCAACTGGTGCAAATATGGCACTTGGTAATTCTGTAAAAAAATATTTATTGTTGCTGAAACACTTTCAACCTCTTTGTGCTGGTACTTGCTAAGCTAGAAAGGCACAAAATGGAATGAGTAATGTATCTTTATTTGGCCCTTAGTTTGGTCACTATTTTCTCAGAAGGTATATCCTCAGCTTACAGTCTTGTTTCATAACATGAATGAATATATTTCCGAGGCCTAATTCTTGTGTACTGAAGTATATTTAATCCATAACCTAAAATGCATTGCTATTTGCTGGTGCGAGCGATATGCTGATTCCTCAGATCAGATTTAGGGCAATTTTTATTTATCCTGTGCTACCTGTGGAGTTTCTTTTTAGCTGGCAAGAGAGGCATGAGAGGGAGGGAGGAAGAGAGTGGATACATATTTTTGTATCTGCTCTGAAGCCAGTAGAAATTTCCCAGAGAAGGCCACATGGGACTTTGAAAATGAAAACCTTGCACAGGTTTTCTTTTTCGTGACCTCCCTCAGTCCCTGCCCTGTCCTTTATTGGATGCTGGTTTGTTAAACTAACCCATATTGTAAACAGCAAGTGAGGGGCGGTGTAGTTTTCAGCAGAAAACACTTTGAAAATTGCTATAAGTATCCATCAACTGAATAATTATTGCGACAACTCTGTCAGATATCAACGAGTACGCTGCCTCTGCGGTTGGGGTCTTTTTCCTAAAGTGCAGTACAAGTTCACATGCATAAATGCACATTATCAGGAGAAAGGCCAAGGTAACACTAATCCGTGAGCCTGACGTCAGTATCAGGCAAAAAGGTAGAAACCATAATAAAGAATAAAATTACCAAACACGTAGCTAGTCATGGTTTAATGGGAGAAAGCCAACATAGATTTAGCCAAGGTTTGAATAAACAGGTAGATAAAGGTAAGCCGGTTGATATAGTATATCTGGATTATCAAAAAGCCTTTGACGAGATCCCTCATGAGAGACTCTTGGCAAAATTAAAAAGTCATGGGATAGGAGGCGGTGTACTATTGTGGATCAGGAACTGGTTAAAAGATAGAAAGCAGAGAATAGAGCTAAATGGACAATTTTCTCAATGGAGTACCCCAGGAATCTGTATTGGGCCTGCTGCTTTTTAACATGTTCATAAATGACCTGGAAATGGGAATAACGAGTGAGGTGATCAAATCTGCAGATGACTCAAAATTATTCAAAGTTGTTAGAACACAAGAGGATTGTGAAAAAATTGCAAGAGGACCTTCATAAATTAGAAGACTGGACATCCAAATGGCAGATGAAATTTAATGTGGCTAAGTGTAAAGTTATGCACCTAGGAAAGACCAACACTAACTACAGTTACATGATGCAAGGTTCCACATTAGGAACCATCAACCAGGAAAAGGATTTAGACGTCATCGTGGATAATATGTTAAAACCCACCGCCCAGTGTGTAGCATTGGACAAGAAAGCAAATCGAATGCTAGGAATCATAAGGAAAGGAATAGAGAATAAAACAAAGGATATTATAATGCCTCTGTATCGTTCCATGGTGTGACTGCACCTTGCAGATTGTTTGTAATTTTAGTTGCTGTATTTTAAAAAGGATATAGTGGAATTAGAAAAGGTACAGAGAAGAAGAAGGGGATGGAAGCATACCCCTATGAGGAGAGGCTTAAAAGGTTAGGAATCTACAACCTGAAAAAGAGATGGCTGAGGGGAGATATGATAGAGGTCTATCAATTAATGAATGGAGTAGAACGGGTAAATGTAGATCGGTTGTTTACTCCACTAAAAAGTAGAAAGACTAGGGGACATGAATGAAGCTACAATGTAACCCATTTAAGACTAATAACAGAAAATATTTTTTCACTCAACGTGTAATCAAACTCTGCAATTTGTTACGAGAGGATGTAGTAAAAGCGGTTAGTGTAGCTGGGTTTAAAAAAGATTTGGAGAAGTTCCTGGAGGAAAGGTCTATAAACCATTATTAAAGAGGACCCGGGAAAACCACTGCTTACCCCGGGACAACCATTGTGGAACCTATGTACCTTTTTGGGAACCTGGTAGTACTTGTGACCTAGATTGGCCACTATTGGAAACAAAAAACTGGGCTTGACGGACCTTGGTCTGACCCAATATGGCATATCTTATGTTCTTATGATTAAGCTCCTTTAGAAATAATAGGACATGTGGTACATTGTGTGGATTATTAAACAGAACCCATGGTGCGTGTGTACAATACACATACAGAGCTGTAAACCATATGATGACTGATATTTTCTATGGGTTAACTCTATACCAACAATGCTTGAATGAGGAAAGGCATCATAACTCAGCTGAATCACCTTCCTCTCCCACAACCAACCTGTTTTAGTCTCTGTTGATAGGCAACATGCTGCCTCACCCACTTTAATTGAGAAAATGTGTAAATAGCGATTATTGCCCCTGACAGCTAATAGTATTTATTGTTCATACAGTGTATTTGCATACAGAGTTCTATATTGCGAATTCAGTTGCGGCATGAAATATTATACACAATGCCATTGTGTCTAATAAAGGAATCAAGTAATCTGATTTAATAGGAGTTCCAAATTTTTGATTGACAGATATATCTGCAGAAGTATTAGCTGTCCTTCCCAAACTGAGCAACAAACATTGGCACTCCTGGAAACTCTCCGGGTTTTACATAGAAACGTTTACATTTTACTGAAATTGTCAGGTCTCCAGACGCATGTTGGCAATGTCTGGGGTGTTGCACTTGTCAAGCTGTGGTGTGTGTGTGAGAGAGAGAAAATCTATGAAGAGAAATAAAGAATATTAATCAGGTGCACACCCACCTCCCACTAATCTGCACAAACCCTAGGGTCTCAGGGTGACCAAAACTCAAAGGTTCCCAGTTCTGTGCACCGGATACTGCAATAATATACAGCTATAACATCAGATTTCTTACCCTCCGCTTGTGTTTACGAACGGATACGTCCATTCTGAGCCTGTGTCGCAATATGGTCCTTTAACTAAAGCCAATGCAGAAATTATCACGCAATACCCAGAACCAGCTAGTCCAATCAGAGCTGCTAGAATTGACGAAAGCATCTGCAAGGGCAACATGAAAAACGATCAACACCGTTCTCAGCTTGAAATTCGAAAACTTTGCATCTAATGAAATGAAACATGTGGAATTAAGGTGACTTACTGCACAGCGCTTCCCGCAGGAGGCGTGCCCGCAACATCCGCAGCAATCTTCATGCTCCAGTCCAATGAACACGCTCGCTGGCAAGAGCATCTAGAAACAAATCCTGATATTAGCCTTGGGATTCTTATCTGACAATTGAAAGCATTGTTTCAGCGCAAAAAAAAATTCCATAGCCTTTTTCTCGGTAATAGTGGAGCTATTTTGCATTGAGTATTTACCTTGATTCTGATGCACAGTCTGCTTTAAGAAATCTACTTCTACACAGCAGAAATGACCCTTGATGTATTTCTAGAGAACCTTTCTACAATCAAATTTTCCATCTTTTTCTAATGGATATTCAACTGGGCCTCAATTCTGGAAAATTCCTGAACTTTGTAAATGGGCATATATCTAAAAATATTTCACATGTGGCATTTTTAATTTGTGCTTGAAAATATTCAGGTCAGATCAAGGGATATCTGACTCCATCCAGCAGAAATCTATTTCTGTGCTTAACTGCACATTTCCGGATATTGTAGAATAGCAAATCCATGTCAAGATTATAGTCAGGTCACCAGGTGCCCCCAGTTTTCATAGATTGTCCCTGATTTTAGAGCTGTGTCCCTGACTCACGCTTGTTTAGCAGCTTTCCGTTCTCGGTTCCAGCAATGGGAACAGAAAGGTAGAAAAAACATATTATTTTCCGTTTAGTGATGGGAATCTACAGGGTGGCCCAAAAAAAGTGAGAACATCTCGTAGCATATAAGTTATTTAAAAATTCAAAAAGACAGATGTAAACGATTGACAAATTTTTAAAAAAAAGATGGCGACTGGAAATTGTCGAAATAAAGATGTTATATATCTAAAAAAGGTAAATAAGTAAACGATTTAAGCTTTTAATTTACGAGATGTTCTCACTTTTTTGGGCCACCCTGTATAAGTATTTAGAATTTACATCCATTATCTTTATATTTCTCCCAGTACAAGGAAATGCATCACTGTTTCTATCTCTCTGTTGATTTGTCTGCTTGGAAGAGTGACCGTGGCAGACCGGACCCAGTGCAGCCCTTCCTAGTTACCAGAAGATGCAGCTACCCACTCACTATCCAACCCCACCACCAACATTAAGACATAACACAAGTTTGGCAAAAACTGATCGGAGCTTTATTAGCATAACAACTTATCCAATAACCAACAAGTAACAAGTATTAACAAGCCTCATCGTATCCGGTAATTCACCAGCCATACTACTAGCAAGGTGTTACCTTCACCGTCCACCGCCTCGATCTCGCCAGTGGCAAAAAATACACCCCCAACCCCCTTAGGCTGACCTCGCCATATGACTAGCATAGGAAGGCTGTCTTCTGGGTGGCCATTCTGGCCATTCTCCCCCTCCCTGCCAGTTTCCAGGCCATGATTGCCTGACCATGGCCCAACTGCCGACTTCACCGGCTCCAGATCCCAGAAAACCTCCAGGATCCCGCATCAGCCCTTAAAGCCACAACTAACCCTGCCGAAGACCAAGCCCACTATCTCTAGGGAGGTGGGAGGGAACACAGCCAGTCAGGCAGCAGCTGGAGAGGAGGGAGAAGAAAACAAACCAGGTAAAAAAGGGTCACTTGTCCCCTCCCTCCCCTCCTGGCAGTCCCACACACCCATCCATTGGCTCCCACTGCGTTCACCTGGCGGGAGCCAATGAATTTAAAAAATGCATGCCGTGGTCCGGCTCCCTCCCTCCCTCTATCGGTGGCTCCCCGCGTCAGGCCCAGGCCGCGAATGAAGGGTTCCCAGCACCGGGCTGGGCACCCATTTACAGATGGCCAGCTGGGGACCCTGCCCCATGGCCCGAGGACATATTGGTATTATAGGATGGGGGGGGGGGGGAGGTGTCAGACAATGACTCTTCTTCCTTCCTTCACATTTTGTTGAAACAAAAGGTGTCCCCCCCCCCCCCCCACCTCTCACTTCAGATAACAAGTCTTCCAGATTTGCCTGCAAAAAATGTGACAATCTTAGATGTAAATGTTTAGGAAGGTTTTGGCAAGGCAGACTAGCAAACTTACAGCACACCCAGTAGCTCACAGCATTTTAAAATTTGTTTTGGCCAAAATACAATATAATTTAGACTTTCAACATAAGAATCCACCCTTCTTCTTCTGGGTGTAATTTGATTGAAATCTTGAAGTCGTGAAAACTGTAATTTGCTCAGATAAATAAATAAATAGAATAAGGTAGAAAGAGCAACATCATAGAACTGATTTTAAGTCATTTTCTTCTGTACGTGAAATAGAAAACGCATGTCCATGCTATATGATTTTAGTCAGTGAAGTCAATTCCACTCAAGCTGCCCCCAGGGTGTGTTTAGGGGGGGAGGGGAGAGGCAGAAAGTAGGCTCACATGGCCTAGTGACCCTACACTGTGATGGCAAAGGCAGAATGCGGCAACTATTAAACTTACTTAAAATGTTTGCCACACTGCCTCCCATTCTTGCTGTTCTCTACTAAAGGTTTTTCAAACTTTCCTCCTGCTGCCGTGCTGAAGTATCAGGATAACAGCCGTGACCATGGCTGTTATTGTGAGACTTCAGCCCGCAGCAGAAGGGTGAGAAAACGTTATAGTCTAGAGCAGCAGTATAGTAAATATTTTAAATCAGTTTTCCAGTTGTACAGGGAGGGAAGAGCAGAGGGGGTGACTCTGTCTCCCCCCCCCCCCCCCAGACCCGGGGGGGAGGGGAGGAGAAGGGGGCTTATTAGCACTTACACCACTGAATTTAGGAATTTACATCACAATGATATGTTTATGTTTTGCAGTATTGAAAGACTTCTGGAAGTTTCTCAAGAACTGACTGATCTGTTCCTTAGAGCTTTGCACCAGGGATCAGCTACCCTCCCTTAATCTGAGACTGAGAGCTACAGAACAGAAATGGCTCACTTCCCAGTTCTATGAGAACATGCAATTTCTTCAGGTCAAGTTATTGTTACTTAACTTAGGGAAGTGGGTTTTTCCTCAGTTCTAATGAGAGAGGCATAAATGGGGCAATTTTCAAAGGGATTTACCGATGTAACAAAACCCTTTCAAAATGCCCTGGACCTTCTGTAAGGAAAAAGGCAGGATTGGGTGTGGGGCGAGAGCAGACCTGAAAAGCACATGTAGGAATTTTGTTCTGCTTGCGTTTCAAGGGATGTGGGTTAAAAAAAATCCCAGTGGCACTGTGCTTCACAGAATTTTCAAGGGGAAACTTTTTGAGGAGTTTCTGCTTCCAGTCTTATGAGTACAAAGAATGTACACAGGCTTGCAAGTGGAGCTGCCTACTTGAAAATTACCTTTGAAATATGTTTATGTTTGTTTATTTTATTTGATATACCGCCCTTAGAAAAGGCAGAGCGGTTTACAAAGTACAAAAATCCATAGAAGGTGGCACCAGGGCAGAAAGAAGAAAAGAAATTACAATTGATGATAGAGAAGCAGTAAAGGAAAGGAGGACAGCACAAGACTCAGAGATTAGGTCACACAAAGGGGGAGGGAAAATCAAAGGCGAGGGAGAAGAGGTGGGTCTTTAGATTACGCTTGAAGGTAGGGTGGTGGGGCTCTAGACGAAGGGAAGTGGGGAGTGAGTTCCAGATTGGGGGGCCTGCAAAGAAGATTAGGTTTCTATTTTATTCTATTTTCTTAAGGAAAAAAAGACATGAGATTGCTATGCATGCTTATCTCTCCTGATAACATTTTTGCATAATGTTTTATTCACACCAAATTTCAGGATCTTCGGAGGTTTTGGGGGGAGGATGACAGGAATGAGGGGTTTTTACACATGTTGATGCGTGACTTGCACACATGCATCCTGTAACATTTTTTTTTTAGTTTGGGTGGCTTTTATTACGTCGATGACATTTTGCTGGTGTATTATTCATCAACAGAGATACCAGATCTACCTCCACTAAATACTTGTTTAGACTCTGTAGCCTCTCAGCTACAGCAACACGGCCTTCAATTGGATCCCTTTAATCTCATATTCTTTAGGTGACAGAAGGCTCGTGCCCTCTTTCCCTAGGATCTTGGGCACTACAATCCCTTCAGTTCAATCGCTAAGGAGGTCATTCCAGATGGCGAATAGTGCCGGTGTATGTGCAAGCCAGACGTGTAAATGGTGAAAAGCTCCCTGAGCGTATGCTGCATCCATTACGCCCTGCAGCGCTTGTGCGGGGAGCGCTGTATGTGGCAGAAGGGGGTGGAGCAGGGGCAGGGTGGGGCAGAGCGAAAGTGTGGCCAAGTGCCGGCACGTACAGAGCATATTCAGGAACGGCCTGCGTACGTTCCCCAGCACCCCCATGGATATCAAGCTTATTCCTGCCCCACGGTGGTATAAGGGCAGGGCGTAGCAACGTTTGTTGGCTAAACCCCCTGCCCCCCATGGCGATGGCTGCCTGTAGCAGCTGCCACCACAATCCTGGACATATGGGCCTCCAGTGACGATCAGACACCAATATGCAGAGGCCACTGTGGGACATGCGATTCTGCGCCACAAGGTAGATGGGTTGGTTCCATGGTGACAGGACATAACTTCTAACTCACACCAGCAGTAGTATTCTAGTGGGGGGACGGGCAGGTTCGACTATGTATACCACTTTGAAATCTGGTGAGTGCCAGCCCGTCTATTTCCCCAATTCTGCCATCGTGGGTGCATCTAGATCCTATTTTTGTGGAATCAGGTGTAACTCGGCCCCCTCTAAGATTTAGCCATGCGCATGGCCCAGGCATACATGGTTTAGAATCTGCCTCCACCTGATAATCATCTTTCTTTTGAACATCAAGTGGCAGTGACTGTACATTCATTCTTTTATTCACTACATTGCATATACTCTATCAAAGCATATTTGACATTGCAAGCCCTTCATACACTACTGCATACCATATTACAGTCTAGATTAGACTACTGCAATGCAATTTATTCTGGTCTAAAATCTTCTTTCTTGAAGAAATTACAGCTGACACAAAATACAGCTATTCATTTGTTAGCAGGTGCCTCAAAATATGTCCATATATCTTCGCTATTTTACCAGCTCCATTGGCTATCTTTATCATTCCGCTTTCATTTTGCACTGTCTGTGAAGCAACCATCACCCCCCACTTGGACTATTGTAATTCTATACTCCAAGGCCTACCAAAATGTGCACTACTCCCCTTACAAATTGCCCAAAACTTTGTAGCTTGCTTGTTCTCAAGGACACCTAAACAAGAGCACATCACCTCGGTCCTGAAAGACCTACACTGGCTACCCATTCAAGCATGCATAAAATACAAATCAATCATGAACACATATAAGAGCATACACAACATAACTGCTGACTGCCTATGGACATTTATACAGACTACCTCGGACAACAGACTGAGAAGAAATCAAAACACAAGCCTAGAAGAAATCAAAATTCCCAAGCGCAAAACATCCAGTACTCAAAAAGAATGTCAACGCACATTCTCAATCTATGGCCCAATCTTATGGAATTCCCTTTCAAGCAATATGAGAGCAATAAAGGACCTAAAGGAGTTCAACAAGAAGCTTTAAAATGCACATTTTCCAAGAATTCTATGGGATGGACACTTACATTATCACCATTCAGCCCATAGACCCTTACATGCACTCAAAAGATTACCTCCAGTTTATTTGCACTGCAAATAAGATTCTCCTGCATGGTATTCGACCCAACTAGTCCCCCATTCTCCGGACAGTCATATTAACCACTGTTCTCATGTACCCTTAACACGTGTTCATCTAATTGTTCTATGTACTGTAAGTTCAATCGTGTTCGATGTAAATCACCTTGAAATCCTTGAAAGGCGGTATAAAAGAAATGCTAAATAAAGAAAGAAATTTCAAGATTTTGATGCTTACATTTAAGGCTCTAGTTATTCGTCCTGCTTCTTGATTCCATATTGCCTTACAAGAACGCTCTGGTCGTAGAACTCAAATTGTTTGGTTCTACTTTCGCTTATCTTGAGTCCACATGTAGATCAGCATTCCACTTTCTGACTCCACATTATGGAACTCTATCCCTAATTATATCTGGACTGACTCGTCTTTCAAAAAGTTCAAAGCAAATTTGAAAACATTTTTTTTAAAAGTCTTTCCCGGGTTATCAGGGACAGGAATAGGGCTTTTGGTCAGCAGTCTCCTTATCTGTTTCTTTCTTATGGCTTTGCTGTTAAGAGTTGGAGTTCCTTTCTCTTTGATAATGTGTTTTTAATGTAAGCTGCTTTGTTACATACCCATGTCTAAAGATAGCATATCAAGATTTTAATAAACATAAACTTCTTGCTTTATTATATAATGCCTTTAACTGGAACATTCCTATTACAAAACGTGAAAAGTTATGCTATACATCTTCTTAACTGGAGATGCAAAGAATGATCATAACACAACCAGAAACATGGTGCCTACAGATATCTGACATTATATAGCCACACACTTTCCTATCCAACCATTTTAACTCCTGTATATACAAAAGAACATAGACATAAGACCACAAACAGAACAAAACAACAGAGGACCACAGGTAAGCTTTTCAATTTTCCTAACATCTGTTTCGCTGTACTAAAATGATGCTTTAATTATTTAAACTGTTTCAGAGTAAAACACTAGAAGCATTTGAATTTTTGAAGCTGCTTTTAAATGTTTTTATCTTTGTACACTTCTTGTTGATGCAACAATATTTTCCAGCTCTAAAAACTTAACAATCCTAAAATGATTTCATCAAAAAAGTACTTGGTTCTTATATCATTTTGCTTTATGGTATTTCTTTATAATAGCCTTGGTATACTAATATAACCTTAAAACATAATATTGCAATATTTTAATTTCAAAACTGAGTTTTATACTGATAAAATGTTCTTCTTCAAGAACAGAATTCTGATTTCATGACAAACTAATTATTCTGACTAAATCAAGTGCCTGGTGTTAACCAGCCCTAGTATCACCTAGAAACAAACAATAAACTAGTTTTCCACAAAGTTTCGTTAGATGCTGTAATATAGTTCTTTCTTTCCCAGGACTAGGAGCAAAAACGTCTGTCAAAAGTCAGCTTCTGACACTCACCAGCAATCCTGCTCCTGCGATTCCATGAAAGTACCACACATAATTTGTGAGTTTGTCTTCTGAAGCATATCTCGTCTCCCCATTGGGAAAATAGAGTAAAATATTAGCCACGATGCATAATATAGCCAGCACCAGCAGATTGTAGCCAATACCCTTAGCACATTTTTCGTAACACATCTTTGTAAGTATAAAAATCTCTCTTCAGTCTTCAGAACTTGTCCTGTTGGTAATATGCTCCTGGTAAAGAAAAGCTCAGCTCCTTTTCCAACATCTTAAATACACAGTGCTTCTTAGTCACCTGGGTGAGGACCTGTTTCGGTTAATATTAGTTCTGATTGCAAAATATGAGGGAAGTGAGCACCACTGGCTATTAGGAGAGCTGGAAGCTGACAAGCAAAACATAGGGCGGGGAGAATGAAAACAATTGCTTATTAAAGAGTTTATTTTTACATTTATACACAGCTACACGTCATTAGGTTTCTGCCATGGTGCATGGTATTCCCAGAGCTAAGCAAGGAGCACAACGCCTTTATAAAGATCTCATTTTTTTAAATAACAGTGTAAGCAGACGGAAACCATCCTATACTCCAACTGGAATATGTACTGCTATAACTCTTCGACAAAAAAGTAAATAATGCAGGAGTGGAAATCCCTTTAGTGTTTTCAACTATGATTTTGCTCACACAAAACCTCTGCAGAAACACTTAATAGTAGGCTCAAGTTGTATAGGCACACCAACACTTAGGATCCTTAGAATTAATATGTAATAATAAGAAGATGTTAAATACTGCGGACAGGATGAGTAGAGAACCTCAGTTAGGAAGCAACTAAGGAGAAGGATAAACTAAATGGGATGGGCTTCCGGTTTCGGCTTACATGTAAACGGAGGTGATAAAAACATTAAAATCTGGTCCCCGGTGGCTGCTGGAGCGGCGAATAATAATGATCGCTATGCCCAAGGCGATACGGACCCACGGGGACAAGAGCAAACTGAAAACCACCACTTCTGATAGCCCCAAATCGAAGAAACCATTACTGCCTAGAGGAAGCCCTAAGGCTAAAATGGCGGTGGCTGAGACTACACTGCCACGGGACTTAAGTAATGGGGATATGATTGGCTTACCAGAGCTCCTTGTGGAGATTAGAACATTCAAAGATGAAATAATTTCAGAGGTCTTTGCACGCTTTGACAAACAATTTGATGCTCTAGACTCATCAACAACCTTCGCTATGCTGATGATACCACATAACTGGCTGAAAGTGAAGATGATCTGAAACATGTGCTTCTCACAATCAAATAACATAGTCTCAAAATGGGCCTGCACCTTAATGTAAAGAAGACAAAGATCATGACAACTGGCATAATCAACAGGTTCATCATTGAAGGAGAAGAAGTTGAAATCGTGAACAACTTTAACTTACTTGGATCAACTATCAATAAAGAAGCAACAAGCAGTCAAGAAATCAGACGACGCATTGCTCTTGGCAGAATGGCTATGAAAGACCTAGATAAGATTCTTAAGAGCAGAGATGTCTCTCTCCATACAAAGATTTGACTTGTTCAAGCCATGGTATTTTCAATAACATCATGTGGATGTGAAAGCTGGACAGTGAAAAAGATAGACAGGAAGAAAATTGATGCCTTTGAATTATGGTGCTGGCGGCGAATACTGTGTATATCATGGACTGTCCAAAGAACAAACCAGTCGGCACTAGAGGAGATCAAAACTAAGCTTTCTTTAGAAGCTCAGATGACAAGACTTCGACTTTCATACTTTGGACACATCATGCGAAGAGAGAGATCATTAGAGAAATACATCATGCTTGGCAAGATAGAAGGTCAACGCAAAAGAGGAAGGCCAGCAATGAGATGGATCGATACAATAACAGCAGCTACGGGTACCAGTCTGTCAACAATGAGCCGCCTGACTGAAGACCGAACACAATTTAGGATAGCTATCCAGAGGGTCACCATGAGTAGACTCCGACTCGACGGCACTTAACAACAACATAACTAGAGTAGCTGAGGTGGAAAGAGTGGGTAGGGCAACTAGAAGACCGGGAAATAAGCCACACTAAAGACTTGGGGAAGTTATGCAAAGCAGTGCGCTGGAAGGGGTGATACCTTCCCTAATACACCCAGACCAAAATGTATTTATTCAGGGATGGCAAATCACAGATAATGTTCGCAGGCTCCTGAACATTGTGATGAGCGTCACGTGGAACAAAAAAGAGACGTGGTGTGTATTGCTAGATGCCAAAAAGACTTTCGACTGTTCACGGTCATGCATAGGTTTGGCTTTGGGGATCACTTTGCCTGGTGGATTTGGGCCCTGTACGCCACGCCACTAGTGTCGATAGCGGTGAATGGGACCAGATCTGACAAATTTCGGTTGTATAGGGGAATGAAATCTAATCCCCCCTTCCTCCCTGGATTTAACCAGCCTCCCCAATCCAACCCTGGCTTTCTTTTTCCCCCACGTGAATTTAACAAGTCTCCTCTCCCACGCCCCAATTTTTGCAGTCTCTAGGGGAATTGGGAGCTGGGCAAACAAACGTAGAAATTTGGGGATTATAGTCATTTTCAGCACAGCCACCCTGCCCATCCAGCTCAAGTGGAGCGTCCCCCATTTGTCCATCTCCTCCCCAATTCTACTTATTAAGGGTGCATAATTCAGCCCAAACAATTCTGTGGGATCCTCTGATATCCTGACCCCCAAGTACTTAAGATATTCCTTTGCCCATTGAAATGGAAAATCCGGTACCTCCTGGTGTTGCAGGCCTTTCAGGGCCAGAGTCACGGTTTTAGACAGGTTTATTTTGAACCCTGACAGTTTTGCAAAAGTGTCCAACTCAGCCATTAATGCTGGGATCAGTTTTTCGGGTCTTGACATAAAGATTTGGGTATCATCCGCATACAACAAAATTTTATGCTCCACCCCTCTCATCCTAATTGGACATATTTCTGCATTTCCCCTCACCTTCACCGCCAAGGTGTCGATGACTATCGCAAATAGCATCGGGGACAATGGGAAACCTTGCCATGTCCCTCTGTATAGCTGAAACTCCTTGGAACACTGCCCATTCACCAGCACTCTCGCTTTCGGGGCTGTATAAAGTGCCTTTACCCCCCATCTGGAACCCCTCTCCCACATTCAATTGAAATAGCATCGCAAAAAGAAAACTCCTTTTCGGCATCTAATGCCACACAGAGTGCCTTTTCCTTTCTCTCTCTCACTATGTGAAGCAGATTAATTCCCGACGTACATTGTTATATATCACCCTTCCTTTTACAACCTCTGACTGATCTGGATGTACTAATTGGGGCAAAGCCCATTCCAATCTGAGGGCCAGCACCTTGGCAAATATCTTTGCATCACAGTTTATTAGTGCTAACGGCCGATAGTTTCTACAGTGCTCCCGTGGTCTTCCCTCCTTCGGGAGGACAATTATATTTGCTTGGCAAAAGACCTGGGGAACCGTTCCCCACTGAGGGCCCCTGAAAAATCTCTCACCAATAGGGGTGCAATCTCCCCCACTACTGCCTGGTAGTACTCAGCAGGCAACCCATCTTCTCCTGCCGCCTTACCCGGTGGAAGGGTTTTAATTACCCTTAATACCTCCACTGGTTGTACAGTCCTCCCCAGTGCCTCCACCTCATCCCCTGCTGATCTGGTGACGTTTATCTTCTCAAGATATTGAGTCATTTGAGCTGGGGAACCCTCCCCTTCCATATTGTGTAATTTCTCGCAGAACCTCCTAAACTCCTCGCAAATTTCCGCGTTTGCATAATTCCGCTTCCCTCCCGGCTGATATAGTTCAGCCACCAACCGTTCCTTCCTCCATTTCTTTAGCTGCCCTGCTAACAATTTTCCCGCTTTATTCCTGCTTTCCATGTAAGACCTCTTGATAGCCCTTAACAGCTTTTCCACCCATATCTAGCGCATTAAGCTGAGTCCGTGCATTGCACAATTGACGATACACCCTCTGCCTTCCCGTTGCACTATGTTTTGTCTGAAGCTCCTGTATCAGCCTTGTCAGCCGGCTTTGCTCTGCCTCCTTCTCCCTTTTCTTCTTTGCTCCAATTTGTATCAAAATACCTCTCATATAGGCTTTCCCTGCGTTCCAAATGGTAGCTCCGCTCACTTCACCCATATCATTACTTAGGAGGTATTCCTTCCACGCTCCTCGAAGCTATGTTCGAATCTCTTCCTTACACAGAAGCAGCTTATTAGTCCTCCACCCATTATATCTGCCCTCCCCCCACCCCCCCTGTTCCTTGAAGGTTGTCACTGACAGGTCACCATCCCATGGTCTGAAATTGTAAGCGGGTGTAGCTGACAATGCGCCACTACTTCCATTTGTTCCCTTCGCCCTAGAATGTAATCTAGCTGGGAGTACACCCCTGACTTTGATGAGAGGTATGTATAACCCCGCTGCCTGCCATTTTCCTCCCTCCATATGTCTATCAGATCCCACTCCCTCAAACAGCACCTCAATTCCTTCCCTTCCTTCCCATGAACTTTCAGAGAGAAATTCGATCTATCCTCCTTCCCCAACATGCAGTTCATATCTCCCCCTATTATCCAATCTCCCCGAGCGACTTTTGTGAACTCCTTTAACATCTGTCTGTAACAGTTGCCCTTTGGCCCGTTAGGAGCGTATACATTCAAAATTGCTATCTCTGCTTGATTTACTCGCCCTATGATCCACACCCCCCCCCCTCCTCTATGTGTCTCCCCCATCTCTCCCAGAATAAATGGGACCCTTTTATGGACAAGAATAACCACCCCCCATTTCTTGGAATTATATGCTGAACAATACATCTGGGTGTACCCCGAGCCTCTCAGTTTCTCATGTTCCTCTCTAGTTAAATGTGTCTCCTGCAGGACGGCAAAGTCAGTCTTCCCCCGCACTAAACTTGTCAGCATGCTCTTCCATTTTATGGGGCTATGAACTCCCCTGACATTCCATGAGGCAATTATATAACCCCTCCCCATGTCCCCCTTTGGACCTCTCTAATAATCCTCACCTCCCTTTGCGCCGCACTGTTAACACCAAGCCACATTAATACAACAAAACAACATAAAACAATTAACATAAGTCTTTTTTTCCTTTTTTTTCTCCCCTCTTCAACCTTCCTCCCCTCTTCCTTTGTATTCCACTTTTCCCTCCTTTTTTTGCTTCCGTAGAGCCTAAAGTGGTCTCACTCCCGCTCCCCCCTCCTCCCCCCCACCCTCCATCCATCCCTCCCCAGCTATGCCAATTGACCATACAGTCCTCCTCTTGACTCCTCTTTGAGGCTAATTACCTTCTTCGTCATAGTCCATCGTTTGCCATGCTATAGATCTGTATGACGTCCAGCCCGTCCCTCTCCCTGAGTTCCCAGCTCCAGCGATTCTGTAGCTTGGTCTGATCTCTGTTCCTCCATAGATGCAGCTGGTTCATCTCGCTCCATCTCCAGCTCCTCCTGCTCAACCACCTCTGTCTGGGTGGTAGCACCCCCCCCCCCCCACTGTCCATGGCTGCCACGTAGGTTTTTCTTCAATGCACTGCTCTAGTCTTAGGAAGTTTCTCTAATGCTTTCACACTGTAAAAGAATCTTCTCACCCTATTCTCCATCAATACTAATCATGTGGGATACCAAATTGCCACCTGTATACCCTTCTGAGCAAGGGTACCTTTGAATTTCATCATGTCCCTGCGCCTTCTCATGGTCTCCACTGCCACATCCGGGAAAACCGATACCCTCTATGTCTTGAATGTGACATACCCCGTTCTTCTGGCCAAATGGATGATATGCTCTCTGTCCTAAAAATGCAGCAGTTTAACTATAAAGGCCCGCGGCCTTGCATTATTCTCCGGGCGGGGACGGAGTTCACAGTATGCTCTTTCAATTAAATAGGCCTCTGTTGAAGGACAGTTTGGGAAACTTTGTACAAATAAAGCTTTAACAAATGATATAGGGTCTCTGCCTTCCTCTCCTTTAGGCACTCCAAAGATCCTCACATTTGACCTTGTCTCCCGATTTTCCATTTCTTCCATCTTTGCCTGCAGCCAGCCTAATTGTTGTAGGCGAGGGACCTCTCTCCCCATCTGCATCTGTCCATCCTCTGTAAAGCTAATTCTGGCTTCGCCTCTTCCAATCTCACCCCCACCGCCGCAAACATCTCCTCTGTCTTGCCAAGGACCTTGTTAACAATTTCTGTTTTTGAGTCCCATATTTCTCTCAATATAGTGAAGACATCTGCTTCACTGCACCCCCCGTTGCTGTCTCCAGTACTTGCCGTGGATGACGGTGGGGAATCCGGGGCTTGCACTGTTCCCTCCTCGGTCCCCCTCGATTTGCCCCTAGCTGCGTATATTTCTGCAATAGTCTTAACGGGTTTAAGCCTCCCAGTCTTCGGCATTATATCTTTTCTGAAGAGAGTTTGCACCTTTCTTTATACCTCCTTGCAGTATTGGGGGGGGGGGGGGGCCGAGTCGGAAAACGGAGCTCTCTTAGACACGTCCCACCTCTGCTGCGCTCATACCAGAAGTTCTAAATGGCAGTTTTAGAAAGGTTCCAATTTACCTGGGGATGTCTTTAGTACATGAAAGCTTTGAGGGGGCATGGCCTAGGCATAACCTTGGTGGGGCAAAAATCTACACATGTGCCCCATTTCATATCGGGAATGCCCGTGTGAACCCAAAATTCTCCACATCTAGAGAGTTCATCTACTCTCTGAGACGAGAAGGTTTCTAAAAGTGTTCATTTCAGCCAGCCCTTTATAGGAGGGATTAGAGGGGGTCCTCCTTACTCCCTCCTAGTTTATTTCCCCCTCTAAGTTGCAATGAGCTTAAACATCATCCTCTGTACTTAACTAGCAGCAGCTACACGTCTTTGCATACAGATGCAAGTGCCAACATTTACCCGTGTGAGTTGTTAAATCGTAGCACTTACACATGTAAGTTATTGTGTTCCCTCCATTGATTTTTCCCACGTTTGAATTTGTAAAATGGCTCCTCCCACTACACGTGGATGTCAGTCCACATGTGTGCCCGCACTTCCTGTGATGTATTTTAGAAACATCTCCACATTTAGCAGAGTCATTTTCAAGCACTGTTGGACTTGAGTAAGTCCTTACCTTGACATCTCAAGTCCAGTCTCCACGTATTATCCGAAATGTGCCTTCACTTGAGTCTATGCCATTTCGAAGCTCAAAAACAGAAGCTGTAAACACATGGAGGACAAATTTGAAAGCCATATCTGCAGGAAAGACAGCACTGAAAATAGCTGCGTACCAAACTGCCTGTCTGATATATACGTAAAGTTACTGAATGGGCATGCAAACTATATACACTTAGGTTTACCTGAATTGAGTTGAGGCATTCTGAGGGCTGGAGATGGGAAGGGGTTTGCATTATTCACATACTTTTTAAAATACATGCATTTGTGCGTAAATTAACCCAGAAAATTTGTGTGTGCTATAAAGCTGGTGTAAATGTAAACAGAACAATTCTCTAGTATGTAGATACTCCCATTTTCAAAATTTACCATTATGCACACAGGGTGACGTACACACATAGGGGTCTATTCCGAGCCCTGAATAGAAGGGACATATGCCCTGCTTGGATGTACATCCCCGCTATATGTTCTCCTTGCTATCCCTGTGCAAGCGGAGTTGTATGGGGAGCCTTAGACAGGGGTGGGAGTTGGCAGGTGGGAAGCAGAGCGAGGGCGGTGCATGGGCAGGTCATCATCCCGGACGTACAAGGTCAATTCTGAGGTCGGCCCTGTTCGTCCAGGGTAGGACGGTTAGATGGGGGACTTATTCGAGGTGGAATACGTCCCCCCTGGAAGTGGGGTAGTGGCAGCAACCAGTGGAGACAAAATGTGGAGGCGTACAGGGGGAGCCCCACAGCCAGACGCTGGCCATGGGAGGTCAGATTGGGGGACTGGCTGCGGAGAAAGGACATTCTCAGTGACAGCCAGCAATTGCGGCTCCTGAATGGAGCCACAACACCATGGCGGCAGGATGCTATGGCATCACGGCTCCATTCAGGAGCCTGTCACGGGTAGGCATGGATGTGCGTGGACGTGTGGCCCATCAGAATTGGGGCCCACTTGCACATATAAGCCGGTAGAACCGATTTTGATCCTGTGGGATCAGAATGGTGTCTACCGCTATACGCCCCGATTCTGAGGGGACATACACAGGCTGGACGTCCAGTTGGGAATAGGCGTCATTATATTTACAAATGCACTCAGTTATTATTCCCAAAATGTCCATACCAACGTGGTGAAACATCAGGGACAAAATATACACAGCTCATAGAGACAGATCACCACAAACAGAAAAGAATTAGAATAGCCTGAGAAAATGCAGAGGAAATCAACAGAGAGGAGGAATATGGAAAACAAATGAAGAGAATGGAGTAGATTGGAGAAGCTTAAGAAAGAATATTTGTAAAGGACAGACTGGAAGAGCAGGCCAAGGGGAATATTTTGAATAAATTTAATAAATAAGAGAAAAGGCACAGTAGAATCAGGAAGTTGATATCAATGTAGAGTAAGGCACTGAAGTATTAATTCACTG
The DNA here is from genome assembly GCA_033557465.1 of Ichthyophis bannanicus. NCBI lineage: Eukaryota > Metazoa > Chordata > Amphibia > Gymnophiona > Ichthyophiidae > Ichthyophis > Ichthyophis bannanicus. The sequence continues at coordinate 423,412,417 of CM066038.1, forward strand.
GCCCATCTAAGTATCCCAGTCATTATGAATTTTGTTATTCATTATTGCAGGGCAGAGCCTACCACCAGGAAAACTTGGTAGTTGCCTAAGATGGTAACTTCTGGGGGTGGCAAAGAGTAGGGCATTCAAAGCTAAACAATAGATTCTGACAACCCGGGAAGCATAAGGCTTAATATTTGTCTAGGATACAAACATCATAAGAACCTACAGTAGAAACATAAGTGCTATACTGGGTCAGACCAAGGTCCATCAAACCTAGTATCCTGTTTCCAATAGTGGCTAATCAAGGTCACAAGTATCTGCCACTTTCCCAGAAAGGTACACAGGTTCCACAATATTTGTCCAGGAGTAAGCAGTGGATTTCCCTGGTCGTCTTTAATAATGGTTTATGGACTCTTCCTCTAGGAACTTGTCCAAACACTTTTTAAACCCATCTACACTAACAACTTTACTACATCCTCTGGTAATGAATTCCAGAGTTTGATTACGTGTTGCAAGAAAAAAAAATCTCTTATTAGTCTTAAATGGGCTACATTGTATCTTCGTTGTGTGCCCCTAGTCTTTCTACTTTTTGATGGAGTAAACAACCTATCTGTGTTTACCTGTTCTACTCCATCCATTAATTTATAGACCTCTATTATATCTCCCCTCAGCTATCTCTTTTCCAAGTTGAAGAACCCTAACCGTTTAAGTCTTTCCCTATAAGGGTATCTTTCCATCCCCTTTACCATTTTGGTGGCTCTTTTCTGTACCTTTTCTAATTCTTCTATATCCTTTTTAAGATATGGCGACCAGAATTGCACACAATATTCAAGGTGTGGTGGTACCATGGAGCCATTGTAATATCCTTTGCTTTATTCTGCATTCCTTTCCTTATGCTTCCTAGCATTCCATTTGCTTTCTTGGCCGCCGCTGCACACTGGGTGGAGGGTTTCAGCCTATTATCCACAATGAGGCCTAAATCCTTTTTCTGGGTGATGAGTCCTAATGTGGAACCTTGTGTCATGTAACTATAACTGGGTTGTTCTTTCCTAGGTGCATAATTTTGCACTTGTTCACATTAACTTTCATCTGTCTTTTGGACATCTAGTCTTCCAGTTTATCAGGTTTTCTTGCAATTTTTCACAATCCTCTTGGGTTTTAACAACTTTGAATAATTTTGTGTTATTTGCAGATTTGATCACCTCACTCATTATTCCCATTTCCAGATCATTTATGAATATGTTAATCAGCAGTGGACCCAGCACAGATCCCTGGGGTAATCCATTATTTACCTTTCTCCATTGAGAAAATTGTCTATTTAGCCCTACTCTTTGCTTTCTATCTTTAAAACAGTTCCTAATCCACAATAGTACACTGCCTCCTATCTCATGACTTTTTAATTTCGCTAGGTCTCTCTCATGAGGGACCTTGCCAAAGGCTTTTTTAAAAACCAGATACATTATATCTACCGACTCACCTATCTCTACCTGTTTATTCATTCCATCAAAAATATAGAACAGATTAGTAAGACAAGACCTTCCTTGGAGTGGAGGAGAGGCCTAGTGGTTAGGACAGCAGTCTAGATTTAGAAAGATCAGCATTCAAATTCCTCTGACACTCCTTGAGGGCTTTGGCAAGCCACTTAACCCTCCATTGCCTCAGGTACAAACTTAGATTGTGAGCCCTTTAGGGACAGGGAAATACCTACAGTACCTGAATGTAACGCACCTTGATCTCCTGGAAAGGCGTGAACTAAGTGCTAATTTAAAAAAATGCTAAATCTATGTTGGCTTTTTCCCAGTGCTGAGACCAGTCCTGATTATTGGGCTAGTATTCAAAAGCAGTTATTCAATTAGCAGTACCTGTTATCTAGGTAAGTGCCAGCAAGTGTGATATTTAAGTGGTGTTATCCAGATAGTGCTGTGGCAGTCCATGGACAGAGCCAGAGTGGAGTTTCCAGTTATTTGGGTTCCAGCGCTGAATACCCAGTTTCATTTTTAAAATGCTGTAGCTGGCTCTCAAAAATACACCAACCATGGAGTTTAAATATTGCCCCCTATCAGGGGCGGCCCAATGGGGGGTGCGGGGCCATGTGCGGAGACTCGGAGCGGGGCCTCATTTGCATAAGGGGCATCATTTGCATAAATATTTGCATAATATTACCATACACTAACTTTTAGTAAACATGCCTCTTAATGAGTGTATGAATAAAGAAAGACTAAAAGACTTCTACATTACTATAATCCAGTACCAACCGCTAGACACATTAGGAACTACTACAAACACTGCCCATTTAGAACCCATAGCAAACCCGCCGTATCCTACCAGGACTCATAAAGCACCATACCCTAACTATCAAAAGGAAACGCTGCAAATATTAAACCAATACATTTCAGAGAACAATAATACATGACCTACTGGGGAAAGAGAACAAGTGGCAATGTCAAATAGGAATTACATAAACAGAACACCTCAGCTCAGTTACACATGCAGAACATAGACCATCACCAAACAAGGAATCACAATTTAGAAACAGGAAGACAATAATTAAATTGGGAATCCCAAAAGCCAAACTTGGAATGTACAACACTGTAGAAATAAAACTATACATTAATTTGCTCTTGTACTAAACAAAGCGCAGACGTTAATGATGCACATTTCCCAGAGCTGACATATTCCAATTAATAAATTGTGCATTTTTTTCAGCTGCAATTGCTCCAGTCACTTTCTTCTGGTTTCTTTGTGTCTTCCGCTAACTCTCCATCGTCTGCTGTCCATTTGTCTTTTCTTCTCTCTTCTAGTTTTTTTCCATTCTCTCTCTACATCTGCTTTAACATACTAATATTTCTCCTTTTGCTCTTTCCTCATTCCTATTTCATCTACTCAAATTTTACCCCTCCATTCTCAATCCCCACTTACTCTCCCAATATCCGGCCAATTGTAGATTTGTCTTCCCTCCCACACAAAATATTTTTTCCCTCTCCCAGCTCCATCCCATTCTAATCCTCCCCCAACATCAGCTCCATTCTAGTTCCAGTCCCACCCAGCATCCGCTCCCTTCTAGTCCCCGCATCAGCCAATTTCCAGTCTTATTCTAGCCCCTCCATCAGCCCATTTCCTGTCCTAGCCACCCCCCACTCACCCATTTCCAGTCCTAGCTCCCTCCCCCTCACAACCCATTTCCATTCCAAGCCCCCGTCCCCATCAGCTATTTGCACTTCAAGCCCTACTTCCACTCAGCCCATTTCCAGTCCTAGCAACCCCCCCAGCCCATTAACAGTCTTAGCCCCCCCAGCCCATTACCAGTCCTAACCCCCCCATCAGACCATTTCCAGTCCTAGCCCCCCATAGCCCATTACCAGTCCTAACCCCCCCATCAGCCCATTTCCAGTCCTAGCCCCCCCATAGCCCATTACCAGTCCTAATCCCCCATCAGCCCATTACCAGTCCTAACCCCTCCCATAGCCCATTACCAGTCCTAACCTCCCCATCAGCCCATTTCCAGTTTTAGCCCCCCCATAGCCAATTACCAGTCCTAACTCCCCCATCAGCCCATTTCCAGTCTTAGCCCCCCCCATAACCCATTACCAGTCCTAACCCCCCCCATCAGCCCACTTCCAGTCTTAGCCCCCCCCATAACCCATTACCAGTCCTACCCCCCCCCCATCAGCCCACTTCCAGTCTTAGCACCCCCCATGGCCCATTACTAGTCCTAACCCTCCCCCATCAGTCCACTTCCATTCTTAGCCCCCCCCCCATAAACCATTACCAGTCCTAAACCTCCCCATCAGCCCATTTCCAGTCTTAGCCCCCCATAGCCAATTACCAGTCCTATCTCCCCCATCAGCCCATTTCCAGTCAGCCCCCCCCCATAGCCCATTACCAGTCCTAACCCACCCATCAGCCCACTTCCAGTCTTCGCACCCCCCCATGGCCCATTACTATTCCTATCCCTCCCCCATCAGCCCACTTCCAGTCTTAGCACCCCCCCATATCCCATTACCAGTCCTAACCCCCCCATCAGCCCACTTCCAGTCTTAGCACACCCCCATGGCCCATTACTAGTCCTAACCCTCCCCCATCAGCCCACTTCCAGTCTTAGCCCCCCCCCATAACCCATTACCAGTCCTAACTCCCCCATCAGCCCATTTCCAGTCAGCCCCCCCCATAGCCCATTACCAGTCCTACCCCCCCCCATCAGCCCACTTCCAGTCTTAGCACCCCCCCATGGCCCATTACTAGTCCTAACCCTCCCCTATCAGCCCACTTCCAGTCTTAGCCTCCCCCCCCCGAGCCCATTACCAGTCCTAAACCCCCTTCCCCCCTATCAACCCAAATTAAAAAATAAAAAAAACAGCTGCTACTGCCATGGCAGCATCAAGAGTGCCGCCGCGGGCCCCCCCCCCCCGCCTGCCTGTAGGCTAGCGTTGAATCCCCGAACACGGGTTTTTTTCAGAGCCGCAAGAGTTTCCTTTCTCGCGGCTCTGTTAATCCCGCCGGGGCTGATGGGAAATTAACAGAGCCACGAGAAAGGAAACTCTCGCGGCTCTGAAAGAAGCCCGCGTTCAGGGATTGAACGCTAGCCTACAATGCAGGCAGGCTCTACCGGGCAGGCGGGGGGGGCCCCGCGGCGGCACTCTTGATGCTGCCGCGGCAGAAGCAGCTGTTTTGTTTTGTTTGTTTTTTTTAACTTGGGATGATGAAGAATGTTTTTTGCGCGGGGCCCCCTGAAACGCGGGGCCCTGTGAAAAAAACATTCTTGCTCAATGGACTGGCTGGCCCTGCCCCCTATGATTTTCCTTTTTTTTCCCCTCCTACAAGTTCCATCTCAAATAAAAGAGCTGCCAAGTTACCCAGTTTCAGGTGGCAGATTTTAAGCCAGTCCTGGATTTCTGACAACCCTATCCTGATGCATTATGGGACCTGTAGCATGATTTCAATGAGTAGAATCATGGACTACAAGCCAAATTCCACACTGCATTGGGAAACAGTATTGGTTCAAAATTAGGACTGATCAAAAAGGCTCCATCCTGGAACTGGGTAACTTGGCAGCTCTTGCAAAGTCAGCTCTCACAGCTGATCGAAAATTTGTGTGTACTATCTGTTGGTTTTCTTCCAAAATGGTTAATGTCTAGAGTAGCAGGCTGAGAGCTAGGGAAGCCAGGCTCAAAACCCACTGGCACTCCTTGCGATCTTGGGCCTGTCATGTAACGTAACCCTCCATTGCCTCAGGTGCAGTAACAGTTACCAGGGGGCATGGCAGTTAATGCACGCCGATTTTCACACTAATTGCCAATCGCACATTCAGGTGCTGAATGGGCGGATGAGGCGCTAAGAGTGGGCATGGTGAGCCCATTGCAGCTAGCGTGGGGGTAGATATCACATGATAATTGTCAATGTTGCCATTAGCGTGGCTTCACCTAACACCACCTCAATAGCTGGAGGTAAGGTGCACCAAGCACTATGCTTTTGGGTATTTATCTGTGTATTAACTGTCGGAAACCTGCTGGTCATGCCCCCGACAGTTCATACTTAATACATGTTCGTTTTCACATTAAGTGCAGAAACCTAAGGCGCTTTAAGAAAAGGTCCTTAGATTGCAAGCCCCCTGAGCATAGGAAAATAACTACTGTAGCTGAAAGTCATTTATCTTGAACTTCTGAGAAAAGGTGTTAGTTATGCAGTGATTTTCGGCACTTTCTGCAGAACATACGTAATCTGCATGACTAGGCGGGATTAGGGTAGGGAATGGGAAGGTCTGGAATGTACAGAGTCTGCGGGTGTCAAAGTTGTAGATAGTGCAGGTGCAACTAATGTGATCTCAAAGGAGGGGTATTAGATGCATCCACGGTGCTGCTGCACTGCGCTGTCTGATTTTCAGAGTAATATGTGCTGGGGAAATACTGTGCACGCCCCCAACAGATACCAAATGGCTTTTGCAGCTAATGTGGCACTATTTGTACTAACACGCTGTGTAGCTACAAAAGCCTAACACGCTTTAGTAAACATGCCCCTAATAGTTAATTTGCTCAGCAGTTCTTCAGCATTTCCCTCTTTTTTGATATTTTTACAATGGCCAAATCAAGAGTTTCTGGGGGGGGGGGGGGGGATCCACAAAAAAGCACACACACATACAAAATAGAACAGAACAAGCCAGAGCAAGGTGTAGAAGAACAGTTTTTTATTAACCAAACCCACACACTGCCACATTTCGGCTAAGTGCCTTCTTCAGGGAGCAAGCCTCAAAAATAAAAATAACACACAAATATTAAGATACCATCAAAAATCAAATCATAAAAACAACAAAAAACATAGAGGCCAATTAAGACAGGGGCATGTCCGGGCCATCTGGATGGCCAAAATATGTATGTAGCCAATTTGTACCCTATTCTGCAACCATGGGCACTATAACCAAGGGGAACAACAAAGGACTCACTGTGTGCAAAACTGGAATCCTGAGTATCTCAAAGGACAGCGAACAGGCCACTAAGCTCTAAGCACTAAGCTGTATGCATGCAGACAATGGGAAGAGGAAAATATTAATCAATGGAACAGCATTGTAATAAGAGCACTCTAAACAAATTTATATAAGAAATGCCCATGGATTAAAAAGGACAAGCTCTCACTTTTGAAGAATAGTAAAATATTAATACAGGAAAGAGCCGACATTATCAAGAACAGGCTACCTAAAATGAAAGGAAAATGTGGTAGGGAGGTTCTGGAAGCTAAATTTAGGCTTTTAGGTAGGAAGTTGAAATCCAGAACTTCCAGGGTAGCGTTCTCCGAAATGCTTCCCGTTCCACGCGCAGGACCCAATAGGCAGGCAGAGCTCCGGAGTCTCAATGCGTGGATGAGACAATGGTGCAGAGATGAGGGGTTCGGATTTGTTAGGAACTGGGGAACATTCTGGGGAAAGGAGGGGCTCTTCCGAAGGGATGGGCTTCACCTTAACCGGGATGGAACCAGGCTGCTGGCATTAACCTTTAAAAAGGAGATAGAGCAGCTTTTAAACTAGATAATAGGGGAAAGCCGACAGTCGCCCAAGAGCGCATGGTTCGGAAGAATGTATCCTTGAAGGATACTACAAAAAGCAGAGAGGTTCCAAAAAAGAGTAAAGTAGCCCAAATGCCCTCGAGTATGGAGCAGACAGAACTTAAAGATCCCAAATTACCCATGTCTACCAATAGCCAAATTAATATGAATAAAATACAGTCTCTAAAATGCTTGTATGCAAATGCTAGAAGTCTACAAAACAAGATGGGAGAGTTAGAATATATAGCACTAAACGAGAGGTTAGATATGATTGGAATATCAGAGACATGGTGGAAGGAGGACAACCAGTGGGACACTGTGATACCTGGGTACAAACTATATCGAAATGATAGAGCTGATCAAATTGGTGGAGGGGTTGCGCTCTATGTTAGAGAGGGCATTGAGTCAGAAAGGATTAAAGTTTTGCAAGAAACAAAATTTGCTGTAGAATCTCTATGGATTGAAATTCCATGTAAAAAGGGGAAGGCGATGGCAGTGGGGGTGTACTATCGTCCGCCTGGCCAGAATGAACAAATGGATGATGAAATGCTCAAAGAAATCAAGGAAGCTAGCAAAAGTTACAGTGCAGTAATAATAATGGGTGATTTCAATTACCCCGGCATCGACTGGGTCAGTGTCACAACAGGACATGCTAGGGAGATAAAGTTCCTAGATGAAATAAATGACTGCTTCTTGGAGCAGCTGGTTCATGAACCGACCAGAGGGGAAGCAATATTAGACCTAGTCCTTAGTGGAACACCAGATGTAGTGCAAGAGATAAGGGTGTTGGGGCCACTTGGCAATAGTGATCATAGCATGATCGCCTTTGATTTAATTAGTGGAGGAGGGATAGTAAGGAAATCCACAGTACTACCCCTTAACTTTCGAAAGGGAGACTATGATAGAATGAGGAAAACAGTTAAGAAAAAACTAAAAGGAGCAGTTGCAAAGGTTAAAGACGTACATCAAGCTTGGGTGTTGTTGAAAAATACTATCTTGGAAGCCCAGACCAGCTGTATTCCACGCTTTAAGAAAAGTGGAAGGAAGTCCAAAAAATTGCCAGCATGGTTTAAAGCTGAGGTCAGAGAGGCTGTTGTTGCCAAAAAAGCATCTTTCAAGAAATGGAAAAAAGAGCCAAATGATGAAACCTGGAAACAGCACAAGCACTGGCAAGTCAAATGCAAGGCATTGATAAGGCAGGCAAAGAGAGAATTTGAGAAGAAGCTTGCTGCGGAAGCAAAAACGCGAAATAAAGACCTTTTCAAGTACATTCGTAGCAAAAAACCCGTGAGAGAGTCAGTTGGTCTATTAGATGATAAAGGGGTTAAAGGAGCACTAAGAGGCGACAAGGCGATAGCGGAGAGACTGAATGAATTCTTTGCTTCGGTCTTTACTGAGGAAGATGTAGGGATGTTACCCACGACTGAAGTGGTATTTAAAGGTGTGGAAGAATTGAAGGAAATATCGATACATCGGGAAGATGTCCTACAACTATTAGATAAACTGAAGAGTAGCAAATCACCTGGGCCGGATGGTATACATCCAAGGGTGTTGAAAGAACTGAAATTTGAGATTGCAGACCTGCTATCAGTAATCTGTGAACTATCATTAAAATCATCTCTAATACCTGAGGATTGGAGGATCGCCAATGTAACACCAATTTTTAAAAAGGGTTCGAGGGGTGATCCGGGAAACTACAGACCGGTGAGCCTGACATCAGTACCGGGAAAAATGGTAGAAACCATCATAAAGAATAAAATTACTCAGCATATAGATAGTCATGACCTAATGGGAGACAGCCAACATGGCTTTAGACAAGGAAGATCTTGTCTTACTAATCTGTTATGTTTTTTTGAAGGAGTGAATAAACAGGTGGACAAAGGTGAGTCGGTTGATATTGTGTATCTGGACTTTCAGAAAGCCTTTGACAAGGTCCCTCATGAGAGACTTTTGGCAAAACTAAAGAGTCATGGGATAGGAGGCAGTGTACTACTGTGGATCAGGAACTGGTTAAAAGATAGAAAGCAGAGGGTAGGGCTAAATGGCCAATTTTCCCAATGGAGAAAGGTGAATAGTGGTGTACCCCAGGGATCTGTGCTGGGTCCGCTGCTTTTTGACATATTCATAAATGACCTGGAAAGTGGAATAACGAGTGAGGTTATCAAATTTGCTGATGACACAAAACTATTTAAAGTTGTTAAAACCCAGGAGGATTGTGGAAAATTGCAAGAGGATCTTGATAAATTGGAAGACTGGGCATCAAAATGGCAGATGAAATTTAATGTGGAGAAGTGCAAGGTTATGCACCTAGGGAAGAACAACCCAAACTATGGTTACACGATGCAAGGTTCCACATTAGGAACCACCACCCAAGAAAAAGATTTAGGCGTCCTTGTGGATACCATGTTAAAACCCTCGGCCCAGTGTGCAGCGGCGGCCAAGAGAGCAAATAGAATGCTAGGTATGATAAGGAAAGGAATGGAAAATAAAACAAAAGATATTATAATGCCTCTATATCGTTCCATGGTGAGACCGCACCTTGAATATTGTGTGCAATTCTGGTCGCCATATCTTAAAAAGGATATAGCAATTTTAGAAAAGGTTCAGAGAAGAGCCACCAAAATGGTAAAGGGGATGGAAGGCTACTCCTATGAAGAAAGGCTAAAAAGGTTGGGGCTCTTTAACCTGGAAAAGAGACGGCTGAGGGGAGATATGATAGAAGTCTATAAATTAATGAACGGAGTGGAACGGGTAAACGTAGATCGATTGTTTACCTTATCAGAATATAGAAAGACTAGGGGACATGCAATGAAGCTACAGGGTAAAGTATTTAAGACTAATAAAAGAAAATATTTTTTCACTCAACGTGTAATCAAACTCTGGAATTTGTTACCGGAGGATGTAGTAAAGGCTGTTAGTGTAGCTGGGTTTAAAAAAGGTTTGGACAAGTTCCTGGAGGAAAGGTCCATAAACCATTATTAAGAAGGGACCCAGGATATCAATGCTTGAACCAATACAAGCATTGTGGAACCTGTGTCCCTTGGGGAAACTGCTAGGTACGTATGACCTAGATTGGCCACTGTTGGAAACAGAATACTGGGCTTGATGGACCTTGGTCTGACCCAGTATGGCATATCTTATGTTCTTATGTTCTTAAATATCCCAATTAAGTGGAATGGGTAAGTCAAACAGGATCATACATACCCAATGAAAACAACTTTAAAAAGGTACAGTGTAGTAAACAGGACTAAAATATAAATCTTAAAAACAGGAGTAAATAAAAAAGGGGAAGATAGGCAATAGTAGAATAAAAGCACCAAAGTAGTATAAAAAGTCCCATACGGACCGGAGATAGTTCAAAAAGAGGAACGCTCACAGTACCATAAAAAAGTATCGGGCTTACTCTGACTACCCTGCTAGCTCAAATATGGAGTAATATGAAAGTAATCAATTGATTAAAACAATCATAATATAAAATTTTTAAAACAAATTTGTTAAAAATGGAAAAATGAAATGCAATACTATACTGTGAATAACAACACAAGGTGCAGTCTGTCTCCCAATGCTTATGACTTCCCACTATACAGATCCTGGTAAAATGCATAGGAAACAAAAAAACTGCAAAATGAAATAGCAAGGGGGATAGGAGAAAGTACAGTACTTGCCTGCACAGCACCTGCAACAAAGTTCCTGCATTGTTCAAACAGCAAATGCCGGCGAACAAACTTAGATGCTATTTAAAGAGTGTCTTGGTGCCGAAAAGAAGTCTTAAGATGGAACCATAATAATACTGTATTGGAACCAGTGGACCATCTGAGGAACAAACAGTACCAGTACCAATGCTGGCAACATCCATGCAGGCAAAGTAAAACATAAATAATTAAGGTCTGTACAAAATAAAGAAGAGGGGGGAGTGGCTCAGTGGTTGGGACAGGTTACCTCAGGCCGGAAGGCCAGGGGTTCAATTCCCGCATGGGGACAAGCAACTTCAGGCTGGAGGGACTGGGGTCTCTAGTCCCATGGCCACTCCTTGTGGCCTTGGGCAGCTACTTAACCCTCCATTGCCTCAGGTACACTTAGATTGTAAGCCCTTCGGGGACAAGGGAATAAAAAGTACCTGTTAGTATACATGTAAACCGCACTGATTCTAAAGAGCGCGGTATAACAAAGAAATAAAATAAAATAAATAAAATAAAATTTAGAGGTACATGGGAGCGCTAATGAGTGGGCCAACCAATAGTTAATGAAAGAGGATACATCAAAGAATGTGTGTACTGAAGGAGGAGGATGAAAAAGATAAAATTGACATCGTAGACATTACATGGTTATTAGCAGTAAGGCATAATAAAAGAGGATCATGTTGAAACCATTCAAAGAGCTAAAAAAAGAAGTAAAAAGCAATGATCCAAACAATATAAACAGGGTACATATTAGAACATGGGTGTATGTGAAATCAGAACTTCAGCACAGACAAGATCCATCTAAAAACCAGAAAATAAAACAGAACCATAACAAGTAACAATGAAAAAACAAAAAGCTAAAATAAAAAATATAAACAGATAAAAAGTGCCTGCTAAAAACCTAAGTATAAAAGGTGACATATTAAAATGGATAAAAATGGGAGGTGGGAGAAGGAGGGAGGGGAAGAGGGGAAGTGGAAAGGGAGGGAGGGATAGGGGGCAAGGGGGAAATGGGGAAGGGGGAAGGAGAGGGGAAGGAGGGAGGAGGGGAAAAGGTGGGAGGGAGAGAGGGGAGAGAGAGAAGGGGAGTGGAAGGGAAGGAAAAAAGAAGGCAAGAAAAGGTGCAAAATAAATAAATAAATAAATAAAAGCAAAGTAGTGTACCCCACATGGAGGGGCAAGGATAAAAAGAACAAGAAAAAACATAGAAACAAGACTTTTCCGACAGGAACTTGTCCAAGCCTCTTTTAAACCCAGCTGCATTAACAGCAATTACTACATATTCTGGCAATGAATTCCAGAGTTTGGTTACATGTTGAGCGAAAAGTCTTAAATGTGCAACATTGTGGTTTAATTTCATGTCCCCTAGTCTTTCTATTTTTTGAAGGAGTAAACAGTCAATTTATGTTTACCCATTCCATTCCAATCCTTATTTTATCATCTCTCCCCTTAGCCGTCTCTTTTCCAACCTTTTAAGTCTTTCCTTGTAGGGGTAAAGAGTAGTTACTCACCTGTAACAGGTGTTCTCCAGGAGCAGCAGGAATCAGTCCTCACATATGGGTGACATCGACGTCGATGGAGCCCTTGCGGAGCATTTCCCCAGCTTTCTATGAAAGCCTTTGGGAATCCTGCACGCATGCGCGGTCCCCTTCCCGCCTAAAGGTGCCATCTTGCTCAGTCAAATGACACAGCTAAAAAACAGCACACAAAAATGTAAAATAAACTATGTACAACTGCAACTCCCAGGGGAGGAGGGAGGGTTTTGAGGACTGATTCCTGCTGCTCCTGGAGAACACCTGTTACAGGTGAGTAACTACTCTTTCTCCAGGACCAAGCAGGAAGTCAGTCCTCACATATGGGTGACTCCCTAGCTCTGGGCTACCAAGGAACCCAGGCTGAACAAGAGAACTCTCTAGTCCCAGCATCAAAGAAAGGCTTTTCACTGAAAGAACCTCCACCGGTAGCCCAACGGAGGGCTGGAGGGCAGGAGTTGCCTAAACCTCAAAGAGATTCCGGAGTACTGCCTGGCCAAAAGCACTGTCCCTACAGGACTCCCTCTCCAGGCAGTAATGGGCCGCAAAAGTCTGGCTTGAGGACCAAGTTGCAGCCCTGCAGATGTCTGCCAACGGTACAGAGCGGAGATGAGCTACTGAGGCAGCCATTGCCCTGACACGGTGCAAGGGAAGGTCAGCCGCCTTGTAAGCCCAGGTGATACAGTCAGCCACCCAAATGGACAAGGTACGCTTGGACACAGCTACCCCCAAATTATTAGGGTCAACAGATATGAAGAGCTGAGTAGCCCTTCTATGCCCCTGCGTACGATCAAGGTAGAAGGATAAGGCCCTCCTACAGTCCAGGGTATGCAGGACTGCTTCAGCTTGGCTTGCATGAGGCCTAGGGAAGAATGTTGGAAGAACCACCTCCTGGTTGAGGTGGAAAGAGGAGACAACCTTTGGAAGGAACTTTGGATAAGTCCTAAGGACTACCCTGTTCCTATAGAAATGAGTGTAAGGCTTGTCACAGACCAGGGCCTGAAGCTCACTTACTCGCCTGGCCGAGGTTAGGGCTACCAGGAAGAGTGTCTTCCAGGATAGGAAGCGGAGAGGACAAGTAGCCATCGGCTCAAAAGGTGGGCGAGTCAGTTGCTGCAAGACCACATTCAACTCCCACTCAGGGGCTGGAGGACGGACAGGAGGCTTGAGCAAGAGCAAACCTCTGAGAAACCAGGACACCAAAGGGTGAACCGACAGAGAGTGTCCTTCCACCAGTGAGTGGTGAGCTACTAGAGCTGAGAGGTGGACCCGAACAGAATTGGACTTAAGGCCCTGATTGGATAAGTGCAGCAGGTACTGAAGCACCACTGGTACAGCACAGGAGAAAGGATCTTCTGTACACAGAAAACCTCTTCCATTTCAGGGCATAGGTTTTTCTAGTGGACTGCTTTCTAGAGGCCAGGACGACCTCCTCAACTTCCTGAGGGAGGCCCCAGGGAGCCAAAACTACCCTTGCAGCTTCCAGGCCATCAAATTGAGAGATTCGAGATTGGGGTGCAGAAGAGACCCCTGGTCCTGAGAGAGAAGTTCGGGCTGCAACCCCAGAGGTAGTGTGGTGTCCACTGCCAGTTGAAGCAGAAGTGGAAACCAAGGTTGCCTCGGCCACCTGGGGGCTACCAGAAGGACTAAGGCTTTGTCCTGTAGAATCTTGAACAGGGTTCGGGCCACCAGAGGCGTGGGAGGAAACGCATACAGGAGGCCCTGGGACCAGGAAATCAGAAAAGCATCTGCTGCTAGCCGCAGAGGATGCGGTTGCCTGGAGCAGAACCTGGGCAGCTGTCTGTTCAGGGGACTGGCAAATAGATCTATGGATGGAAGTCCCCATCTCAGGAAAATCTTCTGAACCACCAAGGGATGGAAATTTTGAATTTATTAAACAAGCAACAAAAGACATACCAAAAAGCAAAAACAAAAACAATAACAAGCACCCCAACCAAATCCCACACCCCCCCCAAAACCCCCACCCCCCGACATAGCACAAAACAAGTATCTCCACCCCCCCGTGACCCACCTCCCCACCACCAAACCCAACAACCAGCACACGTGCCCCTTCCCCCCGACATCATCAACCCGCAATAGTTCAGCATGTCCAATGTCTGTCCCAACCCCCCAACAGCAACCCGCAGCAGTCCAACAGAAATGCAATGTCCATCCCAACCCCCCCCCCCCAACCACCCACAACAATCCCAGCACAGTCCAATGTCCCAAATGTCCATCAGGGCTGCCAAGCCCTCACTCACACCCACAAAAACAAAACGCATTCCCCCTTTCCCACCCCCGTCCCCACAAAGGAGCAACATCTCCTCCGCCCCCACCCCAATCCCTACCCCACCCCCACCCTCCCCATAAATAAAGAAAACCCCCACCCCCCTAAACAGAAACATACAGGCATGTGCCGTCCCCAACGAAAACCCACCAGAAACAAAACCATAATACAAATCAATAAATGAACACAAAAACCCAACCCTATCGGCCGAAACAGCGGAGCGGGATGTGCAGAAACACAAAAACAAAAACAAAAACAAAACAAACACACACCTGCTCCAGGGAGAAAAAGAAAACAAACATCCCTCATGGAGAGAGAGGGAGAGCGGACAAGTGGCCAACAACCCCCCCAGCCATAGTGCAAACCCCCCTCCCCCCCACCGGAAGGAAAGCAACCCCAGATCCCTAAACCTAGGAAGAAACCCCAGGGACTAAACCCCCCCCCCCCTCCTGTCTCACCTCCCTCCTCCACCCGGGAGACAAAAACAAAACCCCTAACCTCTAACAGGGAGGAAAAAAAACCCCAGGGAACCCCTCCCCCTCATGGGGGGCGGAGGGTGAGGTGACGCCACAGACGCTCCCAACGATGGACCTCCACCACCCGCCTTTCGCGTTGCGCCATGCTGGACACTTCCTCCAGAATGTCCCGCACCACCTCGTCGAGGGGCAGGACCAACCCCCGGGTCGAGACATGACAGCGCGCTTGCCACAGGTGGTAGCGCACTACAGCCGTGACTAGGTAGAGGGTCCCGGAATCCTGCCTTAGAGGAAAGGACCAGGCCCCGTACACCCACTCCGCATACGTGAGGAGGGAAAGGTCGCGCAGGTGAAGAGCAGCGGACACCAACCGGCAGGCCTCCACGTTGAAGGGGCACTGCCGGAGGAAATGGTCCATGGTCTCCGCCTGCCCCTCACACCCGGCCCTTGGACAGACCCGCTCGGCCTGTGACCTGTACTTGAGGTTGTCCCTCACGTACAAACGCCCGTGGAAAGACAACCAGGCTACATCCCGAACCTTCTTCGGTAGCCGAGGGGAGTTCAACAGCCGAAGGCCCCGCTGCATCACATCCGCCGGACAGTCCCGCAGGGCCCACCGTGGTTGATAGTGAGAGGTGAGTACCATCCGGTATAATCCTTTCCGCCCCAAGGACTGGGCGAGCGGGTCGGTCACCCCCCACCGCCGAATGAGCCCCACCATCACAAATACGTACGATGGGGCCTGTTCCCCTCTCCGGCGCACACGTGGGACCGAGGACGCCCCCTCCCACTGCTCCCAGAAGCGGGAGAACCATTCCCGATAGGAGGCCACCCACCAAACCCCACCCCCTTCCCTCATCCTACCTAAGTGAAACGCCATAGACAAGACTGACAGGAAGACAAGGGGGTGCAACATACCCAAACCACCCTCTGCCCGATCCAGGCAGACGATGTTGCGCTGGACAGGGTTCAAGCGGTTACCCCACAGAAAACAGAAAGAGACGGCACAAACAGACGCCTGATGGGACAACGGAAGAACGAAGACCGTGGCCACGTGCAGAAAGAGAGGAAGCAGAAACGTCCCGAGGAGTTTGATCTTCTCCTCGTACGTACACCTCCACCCCCTCCACCGCAGCACCCGACACCGTGCAGTCTCGAGACAATGGTCCCAATTGGACTCCGCACAGTCCTCCGACCCGAAGACGAGGCCCAAAACGCGGACCTCCCCCACGGGAGGAGGAAAGGGGGCGCAGGAAGGCGGGGAGGCCTCCGAGGAGCCCAACCACAGCGTCTGGCACTTGCTGTGGTTTACAACAGAATGGGCTACCTCCGAGTACTCCTCCACGGCCTCTCGCAGGGCCTCTACCCCATCAGTGCCGTCCACGTAAACTGAGATGTCGTCAGCGTAAGCAACGACGGACACCGGGGGCGCACCGGGCGCCTCCAGGCCCCGCAACCCACCTGAGGACAATCTCCGGAGGAAGGGGTCGAGGGAGAAAACATACAGCAGGGGGCTCAAAGGGCACCCCTGCCGCACCCCCGAGGCGACACCAAATGGCCGTCCGAGCCACCCGTTAATAAACGGGAAGCTCACCCCCCCTCGGTACAGCGCCTGCACGACGAAGAGGAAACCTGCGGGGAGGCCGAAGTGCTGGAGCACCACCCACAGGTACCGGTGACTGACTCGATCAAAGGCTTTGGACTGATCCAAGGAGACCAACCAGTGGTCCCGTTGGAGCGACCGGCCTCTTTCCACCATCTCCCGGACTGTGGCGACAGCGTCCAGAACCCCTCTCCCCCGAACGGAACAATACTGGGAAGGGGACAGCAAATCGCCCGACACCTCCACCAGTCGGTTGGCCAAACACTTGGCCAGGATCTTCCGGTCCGCGTTCAGAAGAGAGAGCGGCCGCCAGAAGTCCAAGGAGCTATCGTCCTTCCCCTTGGAGAGCAGCAGCAGGACAGACTCGCGAAATGACCGCGGGAGATACCCCGTGTCCATGATCTCCTGAAACAGGGAGGTCAGGAAGGGGGCCAGCTGGGCAATGAAAGTGCGATAGAACTCCACAGGGAGCCCATCGCGCCCAGGCACCTTCCCCAACGGCATGGCACGAATCGCCCTCTCCCACCTCCACCTGCTGAATCGGAGCAGCGAGTGCATCAACCTGTGCCTGGACCACAGCCGAATACACCGGGGGAAGGCCCAGGTACGTTCGGATATGGGTGAGGTCCACGGGGCGATCCCCAAACAGGTCCGAGAAGTATTCCCCCACTATCCGCAAAAGGTCCTCCTGGGAGGTATGAATGGTACCGTCCTCGCCCCGCAGGGCCATGACCTCCCGACGCTGAACCCTCTCCCTGCAAGTCCGGAAAGGGTCTGGAGTGGCGCCCCCACCGGCCGCCCCCTCGAAGCATAGGGAGGCATGGCGATCGTAAAGCAGGCCACGGAGCTGGACACGCACCTCTTCAACCTCCTCCCGCGCTGCCCCTCGGGATACCAAACGATCCAGCGACCTCCGGAGGACAGTGTAGGTGAGGTAGCGGGATCGAGCCATGGAGGTACCCCGGGAACGGAAGAGTTGTCGGGCACGCGTCTTCACCTCATCCCACCAGGCGCCACGGGAAGGAAAAACACTCAGCAGGGTCTCCTGGTCTGCGAGAAAGGCCAAGAACTCCTGGACCACCTCTGATGTTGCCAACAACTGCACATTCAGTCGCCACAGGCCAGGACCCCTGCTAAGCTCCTCGTGGTTGGCCAGGAAGGACACAGAGAGGACGCGGTGGTCCGAAAAGTCAACCGCCTGCAACTGCGGAGGGGAACACTCCACCCGGGCACTCACATATATCCGATCGATACGACTCCTGCAGGTCCCATGGTAGTAGGTGAACCCCGGCGACCTAGGAAAGGCCCGGTGGAAAACATCCACGAGGTCAGCCGTCCGGGTCATCTCGGCCAAAACGAGGCCCTCGTAACTGGGTGGGCAACGCTCCCCCCCTCGGTCCTGCAAAAAGGTGGTGGTGTTAAAATCCCCGGCAAGGACCACCGAACGGGAGGTGTGTAAGTAGGGGCGGATAACCCCGAACAGGGTCTTCCGCGCCAACTTAGACTGGGGGCCGTAGACCACCACGAAATGAAACTGATGGGGCCCGCAGTAGCCATCTAAAAGCAGACACCGGCCCTGCTCCAGTTCCCACACGTACTGCACCTGAAATCAGTTAGACGTGAACAAAACCGCCACTCCTGCGTAGGGCTGTGCCGCAAGGGACCAGTACGAAGGGCCCCACCTCCACTCCCGCTTCGCCCGATGAAGGCTAGCGAGCGAGGTGAGCCTGGTCTCCTGCAAGAAGATGACATCCAGCCCACTCGTAGAAAGAAAATCATAGGCCGTAGCCCGCGCCTGGTCTGAGAAAATGCTGGCCACGTTGATGGTGGCGCACGAGAACGCAGGAGTGCACGCCATGCCTATTTCGAGTGCAGTGACCCTTTCCTCCTCTTCTCACCAACCCCGGGATCCCCAGAATCCCGCTTGCAGGACAAGCCCGCGAGCTGGAGCGACTCCTCCTGGTCCACGTCGACCACCTCGAGGATCTCCTCCTCCTCCCGCTCAACCCTATCACCCCAGGAGGTGCTGGCGCCCCCGGGACCACCAGGCAAAGCTGTCGCGAGGGCAGACCCAGCCCCCACGGGATGAGGAGGCACAAACGGGTCAGGGGTCGGAGGAATGACCTCCTCCGTGGGGTCCACCACCTGTGCAGCCCCCCCCTCCCCGGACAAAGACTGAGACAATACGACAGTGCCCACCCCCGCGGGGGAGGCCAGGGCAGCCGGGTCAGCAGGGGGCTCCTGCGAAGGCCCCGAACCCAACTGCGGGGGTACAAGGCCATCCTCCCTCACCCGTCGGGCGCCAGTATCCCCCTTGCTTGGAGGACCCTGACTGCGGCGCGCCTTCTGCACCTTTGAAGGTCGCCGCTGAGGAAGAGGGGCCGCCCCCGCCGCTAACCACTCCGAGCGCCGCACAGGAAGCCCTGCTTCCACAGGCAAGCCCTCATCCGCCTCAGCCGCATCAGCGGCCAAAAAGACGAAACGGTTGATGTCCAACACGGGCTCTGCATCCAGCAACGGGGATGTCTCCCGTTTCTTCCTTTTGGACTTGCCACCCTTGGAAGGGACCGTAGTCCATTCCTCAGGTGGCACCACCCTCAACCCACTATCCTGTCGTGCTACATTAACCTCCACCACATCAACCCTCTCCTCCTTCCTACCCGAATCCCCTCCCCCTGGTGGCTCCCTCGGCTCGATGGACTCCTCTGCACTAGGGCCCCCGGTCTCCTCCTGAGGGAGAGGGGCCTCCATAGCCTCCTCCCGCACAGGAGCCCGAGGTGGAGTGACGGCAACCCCCCCCGGTCCATTGTGTGACGCGGAGGGGCAGCGGGCAAAGGGGTGGCCCAACTCCCCGCAAAGGTTACACCGAATTAGCAGACACCCGGCCGAAGCGTGACCCCGTCCACCACAACGGGTGCAGACCTGCTCGGGACAGTTCATGCTTAAATGGCGGAATGAGCCACAGCGGTGACACTTGCGGGGTTGCCCAGGGTAATAGCACAAGATGCGATCCCGACCGAGGAAACCGGCCGAGGGCACGTGCTGCACCACATTTCCCACCTCACGCAAACGGATCCTGCCCTTCCACGACCCGTCCCACACCCCTAGGGGCCCAGCGCCCTTAACCAGGGGTGCGAGAAGCACCGCATGGCGCGACAACCAAAACTGGATGTCCTGCCCTGGGAGCGACTCATTCCTGGATAGGATGGTCACAGGTACCGTCCCCTGGCGAGAGATAGGCACAACACGAAAGTCAGCCCACCCTCCCTGCCCCCTCTGCTGCTGGTATCGGTCCCAGAAAATCTCCAGCCCCCGTCTCAGCATGAAACTAACATCATATTCAATGGTGTTGTTCATGTGGATAAAGGCGTAGAGATCTCCTGGGAGAAACCCCAGCCCAAGGACCATCCTCAAGACCTGTTCCCTGGCTGGAGGGGACCCCTCCCCAGCCCATCGGATCTGCGCCACGTTGCGCCGTCGGACCTCACCCCCTACTCCTCTTTGAAACCCTCCCCCTCCTCCTCCTCCTTCCCCTCCTGCGGGACCATTCCCCTGAAAACCTCCCCTCCCCCTACCCTCACCCGACGGCCCCGGAGTGGTGCCCGACCCCTTCAGAGCCTCCGCAAAGGTACGGAGGGGAGGAGCCGGCCCCCCAGCCCCCATCTCCTGCCCTCCTTGATCTGTTCCTGCATCCATCTGCGGGGGATCCTGCTGCTGGACCGCAGGATCCGTAACCTCCTCACTTAGATCAACCGGAGGACTGGGGAAGGTCAACTCCGCAAAGACAGAGTCCGGGATGCTACCTCCTCCGGATCCCTGAGTGCCACCGAGAACCCCTGGACCACCACTTATCTCTACCTCCGGCTGCCGAAAGGCAGTAAAAGCCCCGGGAGGGCCCAACGGGGCCTCCAAAGCCAATCGTAGGGCATCACAGACCTGGTTCTCGGTAACACCCAGGGAACCGGAAGGCTCCCCCAAACCTCCTTCCCGCATTCCCGACCCAGCGCAAGGCTCCTGGGTTTCGGCCACCACTACCGGGGACGGACCCCGCTCCCCTTCATTCCCGGGTTCCAAGGGGACCACTGCCCCCCCTGACCCTACGGAGAACAAGTCCTTCCCTCGTCCTGAAGCAGCCACTACCTCCTTCCCCACTATATAACCAGTCGTCCGCTCCCCCCCTTCCTCCATCAGCCCGTCCTGTAGCCCATCATCCGCCACCCCCTGTATGGCTATCGACAACAAGGCAGGACCCGCCCGAGACAACAGGGCAGATCCCCCACCCAGCACCTCCCCCACACCCCCACCCCCTGCCCCTTGTCCCTCCCAGGTCCTACCTGGTTGTCGGTGCCAGACGTGGCACAAGGATCCAGAAAAGTTTGGCCGGTAGTCAGGGCTCCAACAGAAAGGGCGGACACCCCCATGCGAGCCAGGTCTCCGTCGGCCGCAATAACAGACAACAAAGGCAGCTGCGCATCCCGCTCCTCTACCCCCGGCCGCAGTGACAGCTGACTAGCACTTTTCTTCCCCCTCTCCCCCCCGGGGACTGCAGAAAAGAAAGAGCAGCCCCCATCCTGCCCCTTTCTCCTCCTTCCAGCACCCCTCCGGCCCCAGTCAGCCACCTCAGAACATACTGGGCGAGTGCCCTGTAGCTTTCTAGGGGCCGGGAGGGCAGCCACAATAGGGGAGTCCTGCCCACCAGCCATCCCCCTACCAAACCCCTTCCCAGTAACCTGGACAGGCATCGTAGCTGAAGGAGCAGGATTCCTATTACAGGTGGAGAAATCCGCCACCCGTGGATCCTCAAGTGGCACAGCAGAATCAAACGGCTGAGGCCAACCAGTCTTCCGCCGCCGGGGATCCCGTGCAGAAAACCCCTCAGAGCCGGAAACATCCAAAGACAGTGGATCAGCAGTATGCTGAAAAGGAACCGCCGAATACTGCTGCCTCTCTACAACACCCCCTCCAATCGAGGGGCATGAAAAAGAAGCTCCCTCTGTGCTTAAAGAGTGCCGTCGAAAATCCCGCAGCAAATCAGAAGATGGGGAAGGTCGTTCTGCAGACTTCCTGGGTTTCCCGGAAGCGTCAGTACCCATTACTCGGCGGCCATCTTGTGATTGTAATCTGGCTGGGGGAAGTCCTACAGGCAGCTCCTGCAACGACCTCACTTCCGTAATGATGTCATCAGATAGACCCCGGCGGCCATCTTGCGATTGTAAGCTGGCTGGGGGAAGTCCTCCAGGCAGCTCCTGCAACGACCTCACTTCCTTAGTGACGTCATCAGAAAGACCCCGGCGGCCATCTTGGATGGTCCCTTCAGTGTTACACGACTGTTGGTGAGCCACCAGGATCAACGGAGCACCCTGGGGACGTGCAGGAACAATCTGAGCAGACAGCATTTCGGAGGGAGGAACCAGCACATTCACAACATCACAACCATCACCCTGCTGCAGGTAAGACACAGGACATCCAGTAAATGCTTTAGAAGAGGAAGGCAGGGAACGGGTGGTAGACTTCCCAGGAACTAGAATGGGAGAGGGCATACTTCTAGAGGAGGATGGACCCCCCTGCTGACCCACCCCCGGGGGCCTCCCCTGGACTGCAGGTATCTTCCAACGATTATAATTCTGGTAAACTTCGGCAAGGGACCCACAACCCTGGTTCTGATAGTACGCAATCTCCAAGTACTTGGCCTTCAGGGCCCGCTTTACCCCCTTCCGATAGGTAGCATAGGCCACCCATTCCTCCCCGGGAATGGTGGCCTGCAGGCTCTCCAGGTGGGAGAGCTGGGCTTGCAGCTGGGCCGCCTCCTCCTGGAGACCCCGAAGCCGTCGCACTGCCGCCACGATGTCATCTGGGGCCCTAGCTGACTGCTGGTAGGACGGCAGGCCCGACCCCCCGTCCTCATCCTCACTGGAGGAGGTAGAGGCCTCCTCCAGGACCCAAAGTGGAGGGGGGAACCTGCCTCCTCCAGTTCTATACTCCACGGTCCTCCAGGGTCTCCCCAGGGCCTCTCCCTGCTGCCACCCAGCCTCCACACCCTGCCTGGGGAGGAGACAGGAGCCTCCTCCCTGGGGTAGCGGGCCCAAACCTCCATACCTGTGGGTCCCTCCTTCCTGACCAGGTGCAGTCCTTCCTGGGGAGTCCCCCTCCTGGGGCTCCAGCTGTTCCAGGTTGCCAGTTTCTCCATCCACTGTCCGAGTAGGAGGCCCACCAGGCTTGGCAGGCCTCTGGGCCTGGGCCTCCCTTGCTGGAGGTGGCCCAGGGCCCGACATCCAGGCACAGGCAGAAAAAGGAACTGCTCCCTAGCAGGAGCTCTGCACAACTGATCCTCTCAGTACGACAGCCAAACAGGAAGTGGGTGGAGCTGCCATTCGTGCGGCTGCAGAATCCTGCTCAACCTATCTGCCAGGTAATTTTCCTGGCCAGGAAGATAAACCGCCCTGAAAGACATGTTGCGCCTGAGCGCAAACAAGCAAAAGTCCTGCGCCTCCTGACAAAGGAGCCTGGACCCAGTGTCGCCCTGTTTGTTCACATAAAATATGGCTACCTGATTGTCGGTTTGTACTAAGACAGACTGGTGGGCCAGGGTTTGAGAGAAAGTCTTGAGGGCTAAGCGAATAGCCCGCAGTTCCAGTAGATTGATTTGCTGCTTGGCCTCCCAGGGGGACCACAGGCCCTGGGTGCACTTGCCCAGACAGTGTGCAGGGAGGCATCGGTGGTCAACACCACTGTGAACCCAGGTGGCTGAAAAGGCATCCGTTTCAGTAACTTGGGGGGATGCAGCCACCAACGTAGGGAGTTCAGGAATGGTCTGGACACCCTTACTCTGTCGCTGAGGCTCCCTGTGGCCTGCGACCACTGAGTTCTGAGGCACCATTGCGCAGGCCTCATATGAAGCCTTGCATGCGGAGTCACATGTACTGTCGAAGCCATGTGGCCAAGAAGCCTCAGGCAGAGCCTGGCGGAGACCAGTGACCTGCTGAGAAACTGGTTTGCCAAGGTTATCAGTTTTTGGGCTCTGTCCTCTGGCAAGAAAGCTCTTGCCTGCAGAGAGTCTAGCCTTGCTCTTATGAACTCCAAGTCCTGGGAAGGGAGCAAAGTGGACTTTGCAAAGTTTATGACAAACCCCAGGTGTTGGAGTAGAGAAATCGTTCGGAGGGTGGCTTGTCTGGCCTCCTGGCATGTCTGACCCCTGATGAGCCAGTCGTCCAGATAGGGGAAGACAAAGATACCCTGATTCCTTAGGTAGTCCGCCACCACTGCCAGGCATTTGGTAAAGACCCTGGGAGTGGAGGTGAGGCCAAATGGCAGCACTCTGTACTGATAATGGTTTCCTCCCACAATGAACCTGAGGTACTTTCTGTGGTCTGGATGAATGAGGATGTGGGTGTACGCATCCTTTAGATCTAAAGAGCATAGCCAATCTCCCTGCTGGAGGTAGGGCAGAAGTGTTCCAAGAGTAAGCATCTTGAACTTCTCCTTCTCTAAGAACTTGTTGAGATTTCTGAGGTCGAGAATATGCCTGAGGTCCCCTGTTCTCTTTGGTACAAGGAAGTACCTGGAGTAGAAACCGTGACCTTGTAGGTGGGGAGGCACAGGCTCCCCCGCCTTGTCTCGCAACAGACCCTGGAGCTCCTGCAGGAGGAGGGCTGTATGGAGAGGAGGCCTTGGAGGCTCTGTGGGAAAGTAGGGAGGAGGCAACTGATGAAAATGAAGCATGTAGCCCTTGTGGACGATGCTTAAGACTCAATTGTCTCCTGTATTGTGTGGCCACCGGTGGGAAAACAGGGCTAGTCGACCTCCTGTACAGGGATGGGACAGCAGAGACAGAGAGGCTATACCTTGGGAGTCAAAACCCCCCACCCTGTGGAGTGGGAGCAGGAGCCAGAGGCTTGGGGGCCTTCTGCCTACGGGGCCCATGTCCCTGCCCCTTGGCCTGCTGACCCTGTGGGGGAGCGGGGGAGGCCTGGTAAGGTGGGAACTGTTTGTAGGCAGTCGCCTTCCTCGGGTAAAAGGACTTCTTACCCGAGCCCTTCTTCTTATGTAAAGGGGCAGAAGTCTTTCTAGACAGCCTTGTCCTTGTGAGGTGCTCGGTTTTGAGCTCAGCAGCCTTCTCGGCCATGGGCTTGCCAAAAAGGTTCTCACCTCAGCAAGGGACATCAACCAACTTGTCCTGAACCCATGGCTCGAGGTCCGATGACTGCAGCCATGCCTGGCATCAAGCCGCGATGCCGACTGCCGCAACACAGGCCGAGGCCTTGAAGCCATCGTAGGCGGCTCGGGACATGAACTTAGAGCATTCCCGGATCCCCGAAGACAAGGACTTGAACCTCTGCAAAGGTTCCTCGGAGAGACCAGCAGAGAACCCGGCAAGCTCCTTTGCCAGGTCCCACAAGTACATGCCCATGTATAGCTGTTAAGACTGGACACGGCAAGCAAGCATCGAGCCCTGGAAGCACTTTCTACCAAATGCATCCAGGTTCCGGGCCTCCCGGCCGAGGGGCACCGTGGAATGCATCTTCTGGCTTTTCAGACGATGCATGGCCGATTCCACCACCATGGAATGGTGAGGTAGCTGCGCCTTTTGAAAACCAGGGCTCTTACAGAGTCCATAAATGGAATCGACCCGCTTGCTTAGAACCGGCGCCGAGGCCGGTGCTCCCACATCCGGAAGAGGAGCCGTTCCAGCATCAGAGGAACTGGCACAGAAAAGGCCTCCTTCGGAGGAGAGTCATACTGGAGGGCCTCGAGCTCTTTGGCTTGAGGCTCCTCCTCAGGGTCCGCCGGGATCGCCAAAGCAGTGGCCATATCCCTAACGAACTCCGAGAACCGGGTATCCTCCGGAGGGGACCTACTCCGGGGCTCAGACTGCAGTGAGTCCGACGGGACGCACCGAGTCTTGAAGGTATCAGGGGACTCCTTGTCCTCCGTCTCCCAGGCAGACTCGTCTGAAAAGGAGTCGGGCTCCGACTGAGCAGGGCCCGGCAGCACCCGCCCCGATGCCGAAGGCACCGGCGTCGACGCCCTCAGTCCCGACCAGGAGGTCGAGGGTGACCATGACCGAGGACGACCTCGAACCTTCATGGTCTCGAGTATCGGCTCGGTCTCCGGGGTCAACTTCAATGTCGATGTCCCGGTGGTCGAGGCAGATGCGCCAGCGAGGCTGGCCATCAGCACCCGCTGCTGATCCATGAAGGCAGATAGTCTGCACTCCAAGGCTGTCAGCCTGAGACCCAGGTCAGGAGACTCAGCAGCCACCGACTCGGGCCCCGGCAGCGCCGGGCCCGACTTCGGCTCCCTGGGAGGAGAGTCCTCGAGGACAACAGGACTTACATGTCCAGCAGACTCCGGCTCCACCCGAGGTACTTTTGATGGCTTCTCCTGTTCCACGGGCCCAGGACGGCGGTTGGGGGTCCGAGACCTAGCCCTCGAGGAGCCAGGGACCTCCTCCGACACCGCGCTCGCGAGCCGCTTGTTCCTCTTTCACTCCTGCTCGGGAGACCCCCTCTCTGAGGAACCCCGACAATGCTCGGGGTCAGATTCCCGAGACATCGAGGCCTCAGACGAGGTCCAGGCCCGGCCGGAGGCCGAATCCGAGAAAAGACTTTCCTTTTGGTGCTGACGACTTCGCAGTGCCTTAGTGGACATTTTCCCACACGGTCCACAGATCTTAGGATCATGGTCAGGACCGAGGCACTGAAGGCAGCAGTCGTGTGTGTCGGTGAGAGACATTAGTTTCTTGCACCGATCACACTTCTTAAAACCACTGGATGCCATCAGGGAAAAAAGAGCCCCCGTGAGGTCAAAGGACCGGCCTTCCAGGGAAAAAGGAAAAAAGGGCGCGAATGCCAGCCACGAAGGGCAAAAACTGAAAAATAAGATCGGGATCGATACCGGTGTACTGAACCCGGCGAGAAGGGGAACCGGCGTCGAACCGGAGAAAAAAATGAGACGAAATCGCAGGGATCCGAAGAAAAAATCTAACTGTTTTCTGGGTGAACTAGGACAAACGTCCGACGGGCTCCACGGGAAAAGAGAGACTGAGCAAGATGGCACCTTTAGGCGGGAAGGGGACCGCACATGCATGCAGTATTCCCAAAGGCTTTCATAGAAAGCTGGGGAAATGCTCCACAAGGGCTCCATCGACGTTGATGTCACCCATATGTGAGGACTGACTTCCTGCTTGGTCCTGGAGAACCTTCTATCCCCTTTTTCAGTCTGATCACTCTTCTCTGTACCTGCAAGCTATGATCTGCAACTAAGATTCAATTTAAATCAGGCTGAAAACTGGCACATTGCATTCAGGAATGAAAATACGCGCACGGTGAGTAATACGAGAAAGAAATACACTGCTAATGATGAGCCAACATCTATCTCCAGGAAATTCTTCTTTTTTTTTTTGATATGCCATACTGGGTCAGACCAAAGTTCATCAAGCCCAGTATCCTGTTTCCAACAGTGGCCAATCTAGGTCATACGTACCTAGCACTTTCCCCAGAAGACACAGGTTCCACAATGCTTGTATTGGGTCAAGCATTGATATCCTGGGTCCCTTTTTAATAATGGTTTATGGACCTTTCCTCCAGGAACTTGTCCAAACCTTTTTTAAACCCAGCTACACTAACAGACTTTACTACAACCTCCGGAGTTTGATTACACGTTGAGTGAAAAAATATTTTCTCTTATTAGTCTTAAATAGTTTACCCTGTAGCTTCATTGCTTGTCCCCTAGTCTTTCTATATTCTGATAACGTAAACAATCGATCTACGTTTACCTGTTCCTCTCCATTCATTAATTTATAGACTTCTATCATATCTCCCTTCAGCCATCTCTTTTCCAGGTTAAAGAGCCCTAACCTTTTTAGCCTTTCTTCATAGGGGTATCCTTCCATCCCCTTTACCATTTTGGTGGCTCTTCTCTAAACCTTTTCTAATAACGCTATATCCTTTTTAAGATATGGTGACCAGAATTGCACACAATATTCAAGGTGCGGTCGCACCATGGAACAATACAGAGGCACTATAATAACCTTTGTTTTATTTTCCATTCCTTTCCTTATTTCTTATCTATTTTAGGTTTTGTTTTTTCTATACTGCGCTCTTTAAAATCAGCTCGGTTTACATTAGAACAATTTTGTACAGTGCAGACGGCGTCCGACTGTACTTACAAGAAACAGGGTTTATAACTTGGTTAACTGGGGTAACTATTGTGACGTAGAAGCCCACACAGAGCCTATGCAGATAGATAAAAAGGAGAAATTTACCTTAGAATCTGTTAGGCAGCCAGCATGTGCAGCTCAGGAGAAGCAAAGGAACAGAGGAGAAGAACTACCACACCCAAGCTATGACATAGCAGAAAGCTCGGGGATTGATTATGATCACCTGTCCAAGAAAGCACAGTCAGCTTACAGCGAACAGGGAGATAAAAGCTGGTTGGTAGATCCAGCAAGGAAGAAGGAGAAGGAGGAGGAAGAGGAAGAGAAGCGGAAGGAGAGAGCAGAGGTCAGCAACCAGGGAGGCAGAGGTCACAGAGGGAGAAGCCTGCTGAACAGAGGAAGCACTGGGCGTGTCACTGGAACAGGAAGCAGCAGAGGCAAGGCTTCAGAGGAACGTGGCAGGGGAAGTGCTCAGACTGCCGGTAGCTGGAGGTCCTAGGAGGAACCTGTTTACAGCCCAGGAAGAGAAGCCAGTGCTCCAGAGAGAAGGAGGGCGCAACCCAGGGCTAGGAGGCTGCCTAGACCGAGTGAGCAGGGAAGTCCCCAGTCCTCACTGCCAGAGGAAAGACCTCAACAATTATACAGGTGGGAGCCTAGCACTGTGAGAGGGACAGCTAGAAGCTCCATTCGGAACGGAGGATCAGAGCAGTGCTCCAGACCAGAAATATCTGCAGGAAGCTATAAAACAATCCCTAACAACTGGAGGGTGGAAAAGGAGAGCTGGAGAGGCAACCCTACAGATACAGGTACTCTTAAACATACTTGCCCAGAACTGTGTCCCTGTACGCTATCTGAACGGAGGGTCAGAGCAGTGCTCCAGACCAGAAATATCTGCAGGAAGCTATAAAACAATCCCTAACAACTGGAGGGTGGAAAAGGAGAGCTGGAGAGGCAACCCTACAGATACAGGTACTCTTAAACATACTTGCACAGAACTGTGTCCCTGTACGCTATCTGAACTTTCAGAGAGGGGTTTTCATAAAAACAGCTGTGAAGGTTTAAACCCAAGCACAACGTATGCTGAAGGTGAGGAGATGCAATGGGAAAGTAACGCCAGGGTTCCAGAACAGGCTCCTATGGATTGTACATTATGTCTTGCGGATGATATTGAATCTTTGTGCTGAAGCCCTGTAAAAAGAGCAAAGAAAAAGAAGATATTTTTCTTTGAGAGAAACTGTTTTGTTTTCCCTGTTTTTGGTTATGCACATGATATCCTTGGGGGAAGGGGAATAAAGCCCTTTTTTTGTTTTGCCTTAACCACTCGACTTGAGACTATTTTTGACCACTAGAAGATAGCAAGGCAACTCCAACCTCGGGGCCCTAGGCGAAGGCCTGCAGCTCCGTGACACTATATACAGGCTACATAGCAGCAGGCTACTTAATTATGATACAACCAAAAATTCAGTGGGTTTATCGGAACAATGTAACACACAATCACAAAAATTTGCTCCACTCTCTAACCATCCAAAATATTATCTCCTTAGTGAAACAAATCAAGCAATCAAATGTCTAAGAATCACCAAAATTATGTGAATGAACTTATCTTTTTGTCGGAGTCAGCCGTAGGAGGGAAAGTACCAAGGCCCGTCCCTCACCAGGCGGCAGGCTTCTTTTATTCTTTATTTAATATCATCCAATCCTCTTATGATAATCTTCTCGATTTTCAAAGCACCAATAATTTCATATCTTTATATTTCAAACCATGTCGCTGCTCTTGAGAAAAGTAATCAGCACTGTGCTGATTACTTTTCTCAAGAGCAGCGACATGGTTTGAAATATAAAGATATGAAATTATTGGTGCTTTGAAAATCGAGAAGCTTATCGTAAGAGGAGTGGATGATATTACATAAAGAATAAAAGAAACCTGCCGCCTGGTGTGGGACGGGCCTTGGTACTTTCCCTCCTACGGCTGACTCCGACAAAAAGATAAGTTCATTCACATAATTTTGGTGATTCTTAGACATTTGACCACTCTCTAACCATAGCAAAAGTACCAAAAACAAATTTGGGAATAGGTCTCAGACTTAGTTGGGGAAGAAGCCTGGGAGGAACTGTGCCTCTATGGCTAACAAAACCCCTATGTTGCATCAAGGACCCAATAGACATCCCATGTAAATAATGCTCAAGAAACTTTTTTTTATATATCTTCAAACAGGCAAATCAGAACGTTCAATATGCTTAAATCTCTACAATTCAAAATATAGCTGAACGCTTATCTGTAAAATCCATTCGGACTACTGTCCCTACTTAATTATGATACCTAGCATTCTATTTGCTCTCTTGGCCACTGCTGCACACTGGGCAGAGGGTTTTAACATGTTGTCCACAATGACGCATAAATCTTTTAGTGGGTGGTTTTTCCTAAAGTGGAATCTTGCATTGTATAACCATAGTTTGGGTTGTTCTTCCCTAGGTGCATAACTTTGCACTTGTCCACATTAAATTTCATATGCCATTTTGATGCTCAGTCTTCCAGTTTATCACGATCCTCTTGCAATTTTCCACAATCCTCTTGCGTTTTAACAACTTTAAATAGTTTTGTGTCATCTGCAAATTTGATCACCTCACTCATTATTCCCTTTTCCAGGTCATTTATGAATATGTCAAAAAGCAACGGACCCAGCACAGATCCCTGGGGTACACCACTATTCACCTTTCTCTATTGGGAAAATTGGTCATTTAGCCCTACCCTCTGCTTTCTATCTTTTAACCAGTTCCTGATCCACAGTAGTACACTGCCTCCTATCCCATGACTCTTTAGTTTTGCCAAAAGTCTCTGATGAGGGACCTTGTCAAAGGCTTTCTGAAAGTCCAAATACACTATATCAACCGACTCACCTTTGTCTACCTTTTTATTTACACCTTCAAAAAAAACATAACAGATTAGTAAGACAAGACCTTCCTTGTCTAAAGCCATGTTGGCTGTCTCTCATTAAGCCATGACTATCTACATGTTCAGCAATTTTGTTCTTTATGATGGTTTCTACCATTTTTCCCGGTACTGACGTCAGGCTCACCAGTCTGTAGTTTCCCGGATCACCCCTGGAACCCTTTTAAAAAATTAGCGTTACATTCGCCATCATCCAGTCTTCCGGTATTACAAATGATTTTAATGATAGTTCACAGATTACTAATAGCAGGTCTGCAATCTCATATTTCAGTTCTTTTAACACCCTTGGATGTATATCATCCAGTCCAGGTGATTTGCTACTCTTCAGTTTATGAAATCGTTGTAATACAGCTTCCCGATGTATTGATATTTCCTTCAATTATTCCGCACCTTTAAATACCACTTCAGTCATGGGTAACATCCCTACATCTTCCTCAGTAAAGACCGAAGCAAAAAATTCATTCAGTCTCTCCACTTGTGTTGTATAATAATGCCTATATGCTTTGGGGTCTCCGTAGTCTTTAGCCACAACCTTTTTAAAAAACAGTCACCCTCCGGGGGCGCAGATGAAGCTTAAGGATCACCTCCCCGTAACGAAATGAGATGTGCCTGTTCTGATCCGTCTTTATTTCAAATGTGATGGTGTCAATATGCTGTTTGTTCACAGGGACATAATGCGGTTTATCATAAGTTAATGTGATAAATTCATCCCTAAACCCCTTAGTTGGAACACAGCGCAGCAGTGGCACAGAATGGTCACCTACTAACTGGTGCTCTGCAATATCTGTGTACAGGTAGAGGCTATTAAAACCTCCCGTGATATCCACTGTAAAATGGGAACGCTGTGTATTAACATCAGCTTCTATTCCCAAAATGGTTGCCAAATCAGCATCTGCAGAAATAACAGATCTATCTTCCGATTTTATTCAGATTCTTTGCACATAGGGCTCATAAATGATTCATGGTGGCGCCGATTTATAGATGTTGCTAATGTCATGATTCATGGATTCCACTAAACTCTGCATGGTCGCATAATGTCCTCTCCTGACTATACTGTGGTGCTGTATATTTCCTGCTGCGGAGGTGACAACATACTTTTGATCTTCCTTAATATTCGCCCAGGTGTTGGGATATTGTATTTCCACAAGCCCTACTTCCCACAGTCCTTGTAAGTCCAAAGGCCTTGCTAGTTGTATGGTAAAATTAGAGCTGGTATTTTGGGGAAACACACCTGCTGAGGCATTGCTAGGCAGTGTGATATAAAAGCCACCATCTTTCATTTTTTTTTTAAATTTTATTTTAATGCTGCTTCAAAAGAAAAAAAGAAATCAGATGTCTTGAATCTCTGATGCTTTAACCCAACTGTTAAATTTAACAGGCCATCCCCTCCATTTCACGAGGTAGAATCTGTTCCTGCCACATCCTTTTACCTTTAGAACCTTATCGATATGGTATATTCTGTCCTGTTGCGGGGTGACTTTTAGCAATTCTTCAGGATAAAAAGAACCTTGTATGGCTTCACCATCATAATCATGTATCTTGTATGTCGCTTTCTGTCCCCTGTTTAAAATGTCCGTTATTATAAATACCTCGTCAGTCCACGTTTGCTCGTAACCTTTTTCAAATTTTCCTTTAGTTTTTGAAAGTCTTACATGATCTCCTTTCTTTAAGGGGTTCTTGGTGTGCTTACGTTTGATGCTATCACCGTAGACTCTTTTCCAGATCTGCAGAGAATTTGTGTATGTCACATCTATAGGCCTCGTCTTTATTTTTCTGTGAAAACTGTGATTATAGCTGTGCACAAAAGCCTGCAGTACGTCTTGGTACCTAAAGGTGTTGTATGCTGTGAAATAACGCCACATTTTGGATTTCAAAGTCCTATTAAACCTTTCTACCACCGCTGCTTTAACATCGTTATTGGTTACAAAATGATGAACCCCTTCTTTGTTTTAATAAATTCTTCAGAGACCTATTTAAAAATTCTTTACCCTTGTCTGCCTGTATTTTGTCAGGTATACATACAACCTAGATTAAATATTTTTTCAAAGGCTTTAGCAACTTCATGACCGACTTTCGATTTTAAACTTACAGCCCAAGCATATTTTGATAGGATGTCTACCACTGTTAAGATGTATTTGTAGCCATTGTTATAATGGGACAAGGATGCCATATCAACTAAATCAGCCTGCCATTGCGCATCCACATCTGACACGATCGTCTTGTTTCTTTTAAAATGGACTCTAGCAGGTCTGTGTAAAGTATAAGCATCTTGTCCTGTAGACCATCTAACTACATCGTTGCTGTTGACTGTTTTATCATGCTTTTTAGCAGCTTGAAGTAGAGGATTTATGCCCCCCAAAGCTCCCTATTGCTTTGGGGTCATAGTAAATGCTCTTCAATAAGGTTTCCTTCATGATTGCCATGCTTTGACTATTCTTTTTATTTTACTAACATCTTCAGTAGATTTATTCCACAAATCCTGTGTGTTTTAAAGTATAGCCTGTTCTTTCTACCAATCACGTGTTACCATATCCTTTCCTAGAAACATGTCCAGATTTGTTTTCCCTGTATTGTTTTTTTTTTTTCAAAGCCACTAAAAAAAAAAATAGCTGTGATGGGATTTGAACTCCGGTCTCTCTCTGTATTTCAGTCTGAACTACATGGGCTGCCAGAATACTTCTCTCTAACAGTGAGGTCTTAAAAGCAAAATTCTATCACATGGACAGCACTGGTTTCTCTAACAAAGATGTGTTAATTGCATTTGGAAAGAAAAGCTTCTATACCAAGGGCTGTGTCTCTGTGAAAAGCCTGTATACCCAAGTGCTGTGTCTCTGCGAAAAGCCTGTATACCAAATGCATTGTGTTCCTGCTGCTGCTTCCAAAGGGTTATTTTTAACAATCAGTTCTAAATAGCCTGCAATACACATAAAAACATTGCACTGCTTTGTGAGAAAAAAGAACTGGGGCAGGGGGAGAGAAAGCATTTTTTGTTTTGTTTTCCAGGGTTCCTGCTTTTGCAGATGTCAGCATTAACCAGAAGCAAAACACATTTCCGGAGTCAGTCACTCTGCTTCCGCTGATGTCATCGGAAATGGACACTGTATACACACTGTTTCTGGTGATGTCATTGTATACACACGGTTTCCGGTGATGTCATTTCCGATGATGTAGACTAGGGCATGGTTGAGGGTGGGAGGGCGTGGGTGTGGCACAACCCAGAAGTGGGCGCTGATTGGCTAATGCTAACATTGTGGGGTGGGGTGTGGGTGTGGTACAGACCCGGAAGTGGGCGCTGATTGGCGATGTCATCCTAGGGGGTGGGGTGGGGGTGTGCCAAAGTGTGTGTGTGTGGGGGGGGTGTGGCCACGCCTGGGGGCATGGATGGGCGGGGCTAATTCACCATTCACTTCTATGGGAGGGGCGTGGCCTGAGGCGGGACATACACCGGAAGTGAGCGCTGATTGGCTCCTGTCATCCTTATCTCACCTGTCAATCAGTTTGACGAATAGTGTACCCATTATACTACTAATGGGATCTTTTGTGAAAGACATCAGACAGCAGCGATTAGCTGATAATATGTGTATTGCTTTAAGTACACCGTTGCATACTTCTCTAATTAAAGATACAAGAATCATGACTCATAATTACACCATAACAACGAAAGGTGTAATACTGTATAACATTCCTGAGTCAAATCTACCACTCATACTCAAGTATCTGAAATGGGTTAACACCAAAGTCGCTCTCTCCTGATCCAGTATAATGGATTTACTGATGAACGTGCTTTTCTTTGAATGAAAATTAAGTGTGCACAGTCACACGGATTCCAATGGGTTCACATGGCTTTACTATGCAAGCTAATTATTTGAATAGGGCTCTAACCAGCGGTTCCCAACCTTTTTCCAAATGTGACCCCATTTTAGTATGTTTATGTTTATGTTTATTTAAAACTTTATATACCGCCCGTCACAGGGTATCAGAGCAGTTTACAATAATAAAATCATAAAAGGCTGCAGAAAGGAAAGAGAATGCCAATTTAGAAGTTTCCAAGAGGGGGAAAGGAAAAAGAACAGAGAAGTAAAAAAAGCGACAAGACAACCAATAAAAAAGTTAATTACAATACTCGTTAAGGGGAAAGGTAGTAGGAGGTGAGGGAGGGGGAGAGAGCGGAAGGTTGAAAGCCATCCAAAAAAGGTGAGTTTTTAAGTGGGTTTTAAAGGATTTGAAATAAGAATCCAATCGGAGGGCAGGGGGGAGCGAGTTCCAGAGGCGGGGCCCAAGAAAGTAAAAAGCAGAAGACCGTGTAGATTCTAAGTGGGCTTGGGATGGGGAAGGAAGGAAGGAACAAGCGGTTGGAGTGAGCAGAACGGAGAGAACGGTGGGGGGTGTGAAGGTGTATCAGATCAGCAAGGTACAAAGGAACACCAGTGTGAATAGTTCTGTGGACAAAGATAAGAATTTTGAATTGTATGCGATATGAAACAGGGAGCCAATGGTGGTGCAAAAGGAGGGGGGTGACATGATCAAAGTAGGATGCATGTGAGAGGATACGGACAGCTGTATTCTGGAGACGTTGGATGCGGGACAGTTGAGATTGAGGGAGACCAGCTAAGCAAATGTTGCAATAGTCCAAGCGTGAGAGAACTAAGGAGCAAAGAAGGGTAGCCAGAGAGGAGGAGGAGAGAAAAGGACGGACAGCACGGAGTTGCTTTAACACAAAAAAGGAACGTTGGACCAAGGATGAAATGTGACTCTTAAAGGTGAGGGCAGAATCAAGAGTAACACCTAAGTATCTAAGGGAGGAGACTAGGGGGATAGGAGAGGAAGAAAGAACCGGTACAAGAGGAGGAGGGGAGTGACCAAAGGTGAACCAGATCGCCGCAATTTTCTTGAGATTGAGATGGAGGAAGTTGGAAGAAATCCAAGAAGCAACGGCAGAGAGACAGTTGTTGAGAGGGGTGATGTCTGGGGCCAAGGAATCAGTGTGATAGAGGAGAAAGATGTCGTCAGCATAATAATGTGCGGAAACACCATACTGTTGAACCAGGAGAGTGAGGGGGGCCAAAAAGACATTAAAGAGAACAGGAGAGAGGACAGAATCTTGAGGAACCCCACACAAAAGGGGGGTGCAGGGAGAGGAAGAAACACCAGATAGGACAGAGAAAGAACGACAAGACAGAAAAGAGTGGAACCACTTTAGGACCAGACCAGAGAGACCAGCATCTTGAAGTCGAAGTAGGAGGGTGTGATGATCAACAAGGTCAAAGGCAGCGGAGAGATCTAGTGAGACAGCAAGGGAGAGAGAACCATGATCGTGGGCAGCATGCAATTCATTGAGGAGTGAAAGAAGAACAGATTCGGTGCTATGACCAGGACAGAAGCCAGATTGCCGGGGGTGAAGGGTAAGGGAAGCCTCAAGGTGCGTGGAGAGCTGGAGGAAAACCAATTTCTCTAAGAGTTTGGAGAGGAAAGGAAGGTTAGAGATAGGGCACCAATTTGAAGGGGAAGAGGGATCCAGGGAACCGTTTTTCAGGATAGGACGGACCAAAGCATGTTTCCAGGAAAAGGGGACGACACCAGAGGCAAGATTAGAGTTAAAGATAGAAAGGATGAAAGAGGACAAAGCGAGAGATGGTTCTAAAAGCCAATAGGAGGGGATGGGGTCAGAAAGACAGGTAGTTTTCCATGAAGAAGAGAAGACCTTAGAGAGCATAGGAGATGTGATTGGGTCAAAAGTAGACCAACGATGAGAAAGAGGGGGGAGGCAGAGGATAAGGGGGATGATGGTGGGAACAAAAAGGATGGTGAGGTTGGAGATGAGAGTACTGGGGAGAGAGGGGAGGGGATGAAGGAAAAGAAAGACAAAGAGAGAGGACTTTAGAGGAGAAATAGGATGCTAAAGTAGCGGGGTCAGGAGAGGGGAGGGAGAGAGAGAGAGTGGGCGACTGCAGGACTGAGAGGGAGCAAAGAACAGAATAAAGAGTACGAGAGGAATTAGCTGATGAAGAAATAAGCTTGGAATAGTAATCTTGTTTAGCGGAATGAAGAAGAGAGCGATAGAGTTTGTGACAGTAGTGAAAATGTGAGAGAGTAGAAGAACAGGGGTGCCTACGCCAAGAGCGCTCAGGCCGACGGAGATATCGACGATGGAGATAGAGACCGGGGTGGTACCAAGGATGTCGAGTGGGGGCAGGAGAGGTGCAAAGAGGGCGGAGTGGGGCAAGGGTTTCAAGAGCAGAGACAAGGGTCATATGCCAGGTATGTACCTGGGAATCAACTGAAAGAGAGTAAAAATCCGGGGAGAAAAGGGTATCAGAGGATGGGAACTGGAGAAGAGTGTTTGCAGTAATACGACAAGACTGGGAGGATGAAGCAGGACTAGGAGCGGAGGTGGGAGAACATGATGGGGGAGGCGATGGGGTAGCAAAGGAAAAAAGGATACAGGAGTGGTCAGACCAGGGAAGAGATAAGGCTGAAAGGGAAGAAGTTAGAAAAGGAGAAGGATCATGAGAAATAAGAAGGTTAGGGAATGGCCAGCGGTATGGGTGGGAAAGGAGACTAGTTGGTGAAGGGAGAGATCAGACAGGAGTGTTAGAAAAGCAGAGTTACGGGGGGTGGATGGGGAGTCAGCATGAATGTTAAAATCTCCCAAAATTAGGAGGCGAGGATAAAGAAGGGAAATTTCAGTAATGGTGGCTAATAAGGAGTCCCAGGATTGGGCAGACAGGGGGGGGGGGGGGGGGCGGGGCGTAGATGAGCAGAAAATAGAAAGAGGAGGAAGAGGAGGGGAAGGAGGGGAAGGAGGGGTCTAAATGGAAGAGCAATGATTCAGGATAGTGTAAGACTGGTGACGAAAGTTCCTGGATAGAGAGGGAGGAGCGATGGAGAACAGCAACACCCCCGCCACTCTTACCCCGACGAGTGGTAGATAAGGCAGCAAAGCCCGGGGGCAGACAGCGGTTTAGGAGGGGCTCTTCTCCATCCCTCAACCACGTCTCTGTCAGGAAAAGGATATCAAGGGAATGCTGGGAAATGAGATCGTGAACCAATATAGTTTTGGAGCGGATGGAGTGACAATTCAGTAAAGCAAGTTGCAGTAACAAAAGGGATGGAGAAAGAGATGGAGCAGAAGGATGTGTGTGACAATAGGTTAGGTTTGCAAGGTTTCGTGCCTGGCATCCGGGTAAAGGGGATAAGAGGGAAGGAGAAACGGGACGATGGCCCCAGTGCACTGGAATAGTCGTCATAGTAATAGAAAATAGAGGGGTAAACAGAGAGATAGGCAAAAATAAAAGAAGGAGCAGTAGACAAAAATTCACGTGACCCCAGATGGTAACCAAATTATATTATCATTCAAACAACATAAACATTTATTTATTTATTTAAACATATTTTTATACCACCTTTTTACAATTCAAAGTGGTTTACAAATAACCAACAAGGGTAACAGGGCCATGAGGCACTCTGTTGTACAGTGAAATGGACAATAAACCAACGATTTAACGGAGATTAAACTTAGAACTATTTACAGTGTAGGTAAAGGTTCAACATTGTGACATACTGAGTCCAATCACCAATGTGCATATGGGGATGTTCTATGTGAGTATGATTAGGGTGATTGTGATCTTGGACTAAGCTGATGTATTCTTCTTGGAAGAGATACATTTTTAGTTTCTTCCGAAATTCAATCAAGTCTGAGCATCCTCTTAAGGTCAAGAGTAAGGAGTTCCATAGTGTGGGAGCAAATAGTATGAGTGCTCTGTTACAGGTGAACTGCTTGCTCCTAATATTCTGGATGGGATCATGAGGAGGTTGACGGTGCTGTTTCTTTGTAGCTCTTCAGTTTGGGGGATGGAGATCAGAGTTTGAAATCTAGTGGCTGATTCTTTGTGGAAGATTTTGAATATCATGGTAAGGGCTTTGCATTTGATTCTCACAGTGATAGGACGCCAATGTAGTTGCATTAGTATGGGAATGATGTGTGCTTGATGTGGGGCTCCAGAGATTATTTGTGCTGCCATGTTCTGGGCTAACTGTAGTGGGTGAAAGGTATTCTTGGGGAGGCCTTGGTAAATTATGTTGCAATAGTCCAGCATAGGAATTATATAGCTTGGTAGACGGTTCGCAATAATTCTGGGGCAAATAGAAGACAGAGATTTCTCAGCATTCTTAACTTGTGGAAGACAGGGGTAGTTATTCTCTTTATGTGTGATTGGAAGGTTAGCTGTTGATCTATTGTTATGCCCAGATATTTTACTTCTGTTTTAACTTTGACGGTTACATTGTTGAGTTGCAGTGTTGGGGGTGGAGAGAATGTTGGGTTGGTGATTATGAATAGAGCTTCTGTTTTCTCTTGGTTGAAGTTCAGGTTGTGTAGGCTGAGCCATTTTCTTACATCAATGAAGCAGTTCTGCAGGCTGGTGGTGTCTGGCGATAGGGGGTTGATGGAAGTGAAAGAACATTATTTCATCAGTGTGGACGGCATTGGATCTTGTGTGATTCGAATATTTGGCATAGCGGTTGGATGAAGATGTTAAAAAAGAGAGCTGAGAGACTTGAGCCTTGTGGCACTCCCATTTGCTGAGGGAATTGATTTGATGTTGTTTGACTGACTTTTACCTGTTGTATTCTGGATTCAAAGTAGGAACGAAACCAGTCAAGAATGGTATCTTCGAGGCCAATCTCAGAGAGCCTTTGAAGTAGTAGCTGATGTTGAAGGCAGAGTTGATGTCCAGGAAAATTAGTATGAATACGCTGCTGGTGTTTTGAAGGCAAGTTGAGAGTGTGTTTAGTAGGGAAGTAATAAGGGTTTTGACTCCATGGTACTGTCTGAACCCATGCTGGTGAGGGTTGAGAGATCAATTTTTTTCTATTATCTTAGCACAAACGGAATGCTAGATATTGGGCTGTATTTCAGGAAGGATGGATCAAGCTTTGTGCTTTTCAGTAGGGGGTGAATTGTGGTCTGTTTGAGTAGGATGGGCATTAGGCCTCAGGACAAGGAAGCATGGACTATGGTCAATGTATATGAGATGACGTAAGATCTAGTCTATTTTACCCAGGACATAGGGCATGGGTCCAGAGCAGAGGTCATTGTGTTAAGATTCTGAATTGTATCCTC
Source organism: Ichthyophis bannanicus (assembly GCA_033557465.1). NCBI lineage: Eukaryota > Metazoa > Chordata > Amphibia > Gymnophiona > Ichthyophiidae > Ichthyophis > Ichthyophis bannanicus. The sequence goes on from CM066038.1 coordinate 423,452,235, forward strand.
AATGTTTATGAATGATGGGAAGTTGAAAATACCTCATAGCTTATGAGGTATTTTTTTTTAGCGCTTGGTGTCACTAGAGGTTGGTCTGGTGGGTGGGCAGGTTTCTATTTGGTGAGAAAGTTGGATGCCATCTTTTGAGGGCATATTTTATCCTGTGAAATTCCTGTATTGGGTTCTTTATGAGTGTTTTTGTTATGGAGAACAGTTCTCTTGGTTTGTTTATGGCATTGGCACCAGTGATGAGATTGCTGTAGTATTCCTTTTTACATTTTAGAGTTTCATCATTGTACAGTTTGAGCTGTTCCATGTAAGCGGTTTGGATGAGGAGGTCTCTTGAGGCTCTCCATTTGCGTTCGAGTCAGCGTATGACACTTTTCTGTTTTTGGAGAGTGGAAGAGAACCACGGAGCTCTATTGGGGTGCTTTGCTGGAATCCTCCTTGGAGATAAGAACATAAGATATGCCATACTGGGTCAGACCAAGGTCCATCAAGCCCAGTATCCTGTTTCCAACAGTGGCCAATCTAGGTCATACGTACCTAGCAGTTTCCCCAAAAGACACAGGTTCCACAATGCTTGTACTGGGTCAAGCATTGATATCCTGGGTCCCTTCAATGCGAAAGATGCATTGGCTAAGGTGTTGTTCCATCCTTGGGTTAGTTTGTTGAGATCCACTTCTGTAGTTTTGATGTATTCTAGTTGTGGTATGACTGTTTTGATAAAGTGTTCATTATTGAATTCTTGAAATCTCTAGTCTGAGAGTTGGGTAGAGGTCTGCATTGCTTGTTATGGGAAGAGAGGTTTGGGGAACAAAATGGCTGCATGGTCAGACAAGGGTACTGGAAGAACTGTGTGAGGTGCCCAATGAGGGTCAGGTAGGAGGTCAGCAGGCATGACAATGCTTCTTAAAGTAAAGTATATATCACGCCTGAGTTTGCAAATTACAGCACAGCTTCCTGTGTAGCTTACAGTACATTGCACATCACAACACCCTTCCAGACTTACCTCTCCCTATTCATACTTACCACCCTGCCCCTCTCAATTACACCATCCTCCCAGACTCACCTCTCCCTATCCACACTCACCACCCTTCCAGTCTCGTGCGACCTTCAATCGTGCCAATGCCCCAAACTCACCGCCTCCTCCACATAGACACATATTACCCAGGCTCATATGCCCTTCAGTCACACCCATCTTCCAGACTTGCTGGCCCCTCTACACTTGCTACCTTTGCCTGGCTCCTGCTTTACTCATGCTTCTCTTAATCACACCTCCCAGACTTACCTCTCCCTATCCACACTTATCACTCTGCCCAAGCTTATGTCCCCCTCAATCACACCCATCCCCTGGACTCAGCTCTCCCTAGTCACACTCACTACCCTGCCCAAACTTATGCCTCACACTTAACTCATGCCCACCTCAATTACATCCACCAGACTCACTGCTCCCTCAACACCCTGCCCAGGCCATTCTCAATCACACCCACCCCACACTTATACTCATCCCCCTGCCCAGGCTCACTGATACCTCAACTCAATCACACCCCTCTGCAAGACTCACCTCTCCCTATCCATACTCAGGCAGCGCTCTCAGACTCACCTTCCCCTCCACACTGGCCCCCTCTAACTTGCAGACTTACCTCCAGTCTCATCCCCATAGACTTCCATATTATTCTAAACCCCACTTCTCTGATGGCAGAACCGACAAAAGGAGGGCAAGGGGCAGAACTGAGATTCCTCTAGCAGTGCAGCGATGTGGAGGTCAACATGTAACCAACTGCTAGAGGCAGGCAGAGACAGCAGCGGCAAAGGGACTCTTCGAAATTGCTGAGAGTGTTGGCAGTAGGCAGACAAGGCCCTTGGGGTGGTAAGAAACAAATTCTGGAGCTGCAGGAGCCCCAAGAGATGGTTTAAAAAAATTCTAAGAGCAGCGGTGGCAAGAAGAGAAGGCCTTGTGGGAAATGTCAGGGTAAGAAATTTTTTTTTTAGAGTGACAGCAACAGCAACAAGCAGAGAAGGGACCAGAAGCAATTGGGGGAGGGGGGGAGCATCAGCAGGAGGTAGCTCTTTCGCAGGTATGGCACGGAGGCATAGGCGGCAGCGGTGTTAGGGGAAGAAATAGCCTTACTTCAACTGTGTAAACTGTAGCACGAGCACACTTTCGACAAGCAGCAAAGCACAGTAGCCATCTCTCCATACACACGGCTGTGTGAATGCGTGGGCTGCTGCTTTGCATCATTGCCACAGGGGCTGCAGTGCTTTATTTTTCTTTTACTCTTTTCTGCAAGCAGCTATAACCCAAAAAGAGGATTTTGCTATCCCATTTGGGAACAGCAGCTCTAAACAGTGAATCACTTTTTCTTTCTTTTTTGGAACTTTTATAAAATTAATTTTTCCATAAGAACTTATGTGTGTCTGAGATGGAGTACACAGAGGAACAGATTAATGCTTTTTAAGTAGGGGATATAATGAGCACATTGGCTTTCTTTTATTCAGGTATTTCCAGTTTCAGGACAGAACTACAGCATTGTATTTGCTTAAAATGGGAATCAATGGTTTGTGATACCAAGAGTAGAGACCCTTACCACAGCATGAGAGACGCCTGCCTTGCCCAAATATCAGATTTGCAGTAGTACTTAAAATACATAATTATAAAAAGAATTTAATAAAGGATGAACATCCTATACAGATAAGTGGTTGTGAATCTTTCAAAAATGGGTTTCATGTAAAATCCGTGACTTTTTGTAAAATGTGTGAAATCCAAAAATGTCATTTTCTAATTAGCTATGAGCCAGTTATATATAAGGCTATCTGGGTTTGTGGACTGACAATACATTTCTTGACTCATGTATGGCAGTTTCCAGTGTTAGCGCCTGAAAGCTTGTCAAGAAATGTATCAAGGGCTCTATTCACTGACCCATGACACTTGTCAGATCTGGACTTTTGTTCACTGTTATTCTTTTCAATTGTTTCTGTTCACCGAATAGGACACTTTGACCCACATTCACAATAGCACATCAATATGGGTTAGAGAATAGAGGCCTAAGCTCGTCCAATGAAAAGATATGCACATTTGGATCAATATTCAAAGGGTCCTATGTTCACTAACTATATGTCCTCTATGCATGAATTTTTAGAGGCACCATCTGCATAGTGCGCTGAAAATTTCTCTAGCCACTACAACACTACGAGGGTAGTGCTGGGACAGAGTAAGGAAAGAGCAAGACCAATACATAGAGCAGTGATATACCTAACTGACTGAGTTTAGACCAGAAAAAAAGCTGTCCTGAATTAAACCACATAACTTTACATATAGGGGCTGATTTTATAGAGGCTTCGTAGAAAGTTACATGCTATTCACATGCGTAAGTGCCTATTATAAAGGGCTCACATGCATGAATGGGTAATTGCATGCGTGCTTTAGGCGGTAGCTATTCTGTTAAGTATGCGTGCTTCCGTTTGTGTGGGCACAGGGTAGAGTTTGAGTGTAGCTCCAATTTACACACATAAGTTATAAAATAATATAACTTACGTGCATTCTTTACAGCTCTAGTCACAGCCATTTACACAAAGTCTAGAGTTGGTGTTAATGGCCACAACTAGATTTGAATCTAGTACCCGTATCTCGGCACTTATGCCCCAATTCTATAAAGCAAAGAAGGCTCATACTTTATCGAATAGGCCCCACATAGGTGAATGGGCACACACATTATCTGCCTGAGAGTGTAAAGAATTACCCTCATAGTGGCTGAATATCACCACTATAGGGGTCATTTTGGAAGCCCTATTTGTGCTTTGGATGTCCAAAAACGAGCATGGAGACATCAAAAGCACAGAGACATCTCCAGAGGCATTTTTGAAATTGACTCTGGGGATGTCTAAGTCTGATTGGAGGCATAATGGAGGCGTGGCCGGGGTGTTCCCAGATTGTAGATTGTTCAGCTTTTGTGTCAAATTTTCAGGAGTTCACTTGAGATCGTCAGAAAAGTCAAAGTGGATTTCATTAAATATTTCAAATCCACTTCAGAATTTTTCAGAATTTTTTTGTGCTTCTGCTTCAGATTTTTCCCTAGTCTACCAAAAAAATACATTTTTCCTGAGTTATCCAAACCACACTAAAATGTGATTGGTATGACTTCAACCTCAAACTGCATATCTCTAGCTATGACAAAACGCTCAAAGCATCACGCCTTCTAATCTCTAGGATATTATGCTAAAGTCTGACTCATATTTAGGCATACAAGAAGATTATTGGTCTTTTCGGAGTAATACAACTAATGTAGAAATTTAAGTAAATCACTCCACTTTTAACTTCTGGCTATAATCAGGGTTCTGGTAGTATTTCTCTATCTCCCGAATGTAGTCTCAGATCAAAGCAGCGCTCATGAACACTATATGTAGTGAAACAATAACTGCGCTTGATGACATCAATGACTACCGGGTCTACTGGCTTTTTTTTAAAATTTTCTCTTCCTATTTTTCATTGATTGCTTTATCTTCTTTGAATGTCTTTCCTCATGCCAATACACCAGTGCTCACACCTCTATTACTTGATGTGTGTAATTTAAAAATCTGTAGAGAACAGTGGAACAAACTTAACTTTCTCTGTACGCTTGTTCAACTCGGCTCCCTTAATCTTAACAATCCTCCATACGCCTCACACATTCGACGTCCTCGCGTTTCACTCATCAATGGCGTTCCTTCTGGAGAATCTAAATGCAAGTAGAAAACCTAGATTGGAAATGCTCTCTAGTTTTAAACTTATACTCATAGTTGAAAAATACCTATTCCTTTTGTGCAAGCTAAAGAAAGCAGAATCCGAAGAAGTTTTTAAACGGAGATGGGAAGAACTCACTATAAAACTAACCACGTTGCGGCAGGAAGTGACCAATACCAAAAATAAAAAATTTAAGAGAGACAACGATGATTACACCAAGGGATATGTCTACCCTTGGATGGACAGAAATCGGAGATCTAAACCCCGAAAAAGAGTGAATTTTACAGCTTCCTCAGAAGATATTGTTAGCTCAGAATCCAGTCGCCCTTCCTCAGAGGATTTTTCAGACGAGGCCTCAGAAAAACAGAAAAAGAAAAAGATTCTTACACGAAACAGGTCTCGCAACAAACACGATTAATGAGACATGAGGCTAATATAAATCAGTCTAGTAACACTTTGGATTTGGTGATAAATATCTCAGGAAATCCCTTACCAGAAGACCAACATCAATTACTAAGTAAGGGTCTATCGTTTGTTCCAAACATAACTCATGATCCGTTCCAATTTAGAATAGATTTCGATGCGTTTATTAGGAAATTGAATCTGAAATGTTATTTCTCCCAAAATCAATTTCCGCAAAGAAGTGTTCATGATCGAAGGATTCCCCTTCCATTAAAATCGAAATGGATGCCTCCAGGTCCTTTACCTCCTGCTATACAAATTTTTAAAAAAGTGGTCTTGGGAGAAATAAGCGGGTTAGAACAACGACAGGTATTATTCCAGAGTGCATTAACACGAAGTGAGCGACAAAGCTGGAGAGAGCTAAAGAAAAGAACAGATATCATTGTGTCCAGGGCAGATAAAGGAGGGGCTATAGTCATTCAGAGCAATACAGCTTACATTGAAGAAGCGAACCGCCAGTTACAGGACGAACGAACATATCAATTGCTCTCAGAAGATCCAACCACTAATCTGCAACATATTATCAAGGAAGAAACAAAAGTAGCATTAAACCAAAAAATCATCTCCATTAAGGAGATGAAATTTTTGAATGTATTAGCACCAGCTATAGCTTGTTTTTACACGGTACCTAAAATACATAAAAATCTAAACAAACCACCAGGAAGACCAATTGTATCAACTCGAGGATCATTATTGGAGCTGCTTTCTATATATCTTGACTCCTTCTTGAGACCGCTATTAAGGGACATACCATCGTATATCCGTGATACCTCTCACTTTTTAGAAAAATTGAATCAGCAGACCCAATGGGCGTTAGATCCAGAGGTTTTACTAATGACTCTGGACATAACAGCATTATACACGAGTATTCCCCAACAGGAGGCCATAGCTACCATTAAAAGATCGCTCCTTAACAGGGGAGATCTCTCTGAAGTTCATATATCGTTCCTAACAAGTTTAGCACGCATAGTCATCACTAAAAAAATTTTTCAATTTGAGAAGTCATTATACATTCAAAAGTCCGGAATAGCGATGGGGGCATCTTGCGCCCCTTCGGTAGCAAACTTATTTATGAGCGATTTTGAACAGCAATGGCTTACAACGTTTCCATGGAGCCATCAAGTTAAAATGTGGACTCGTTTTATAGACGACATTTTTATACTGTGGAAAGGTTCAGCAGAAACAGCTAATGATTTTATAGGTTGGCTCAATAGCCGTAATATTGCCATACAGTTCATGTCTACAATAGATCCAGTAGACATAGTCTTTTTGGATTTAGAAATAAAAAAAAGTCTCGAAGGATGGATAACAACTATTTATAAAAAACCTGTGACTCGCAATACATTTTTGCATTATACAAGTGCCCATCCAGTTCGTCTGAAGAATAACCTCCCGTTTTCTCAATTTCTGCGATTTCGGCGAAACTGCTCTGATAAATCTGATTTCAAGAAGAAATCCAAACTGTTGCTCCAAGACTTTACAGCGAGAGGTTATCCTGAGCATATTTCAAAGAAGGCCTACAAGAGGGCATTGTATAACGATCGAACTTGGCTACTTAATGCGAATCAGGATAAGAGAGAGAGACAAGAGGTAGAGAGTGTCAATCTGATCACAAAGTTCTCCCCTCTGAGTTATCACATTCAGAATATAGTGAGAAAACATCTTTATTTAGTTCAAACGATTCCCGGAATGGCTGAGAAAACAGTGCGATGTGTGTGGCAAAGGAACAACAACATTAAAGAGCAATTGAGCCCGACCAATATTAGTTCTTTTCCAATAGAGGGCACAGAACCACATAGTAGGGGACATTCAGCCTGTGGTCATTGTACGATTTGTCCCATAACAGAAAGCATCACAGAATTTGAATATTTAGAAAAACAATATAGGTTAAATAAAGTAACTTCATGTGACACCACCTCGGTAGTGTATGCAATCAGATGTCCGTGTGCGAAATTATACATAGGAAAGACTAGCCGACCCTTTAAACGCCGGATTCAAGAACATAAAAGTCGTCTGCAAAACAAAGTAATGGCAGCACCTCTAGTTCAACATTGCATAGAAATGGGGCATGAATATTCACAATTGCGGTGTTTTTGTATTGATCAAATAAACAAACCAAGAAGGGGTAAAACCTTAGATGAAACACTATTGTTCCACGAGCAACGGTGGATCTTCCTGGTAAATACGGTACAGCCATCAGGTTTAAATGCCTCTGTGGAGTGGCAAGTATGCAGGTAATAAGCTGGTTTAACGCATTACTGCTAAGTATAAAATAAGGCAAAGGTTTGTAATCCGCATGCGCGGCGTTTTTGACAAAGAAAAATCTGAAAGTATACTGAGAGACGTGGGCAGCAACTAATAGTGAGTACTAATATTAGCTTGCACAAAAGGAATAGGTATTTTTCAACTATGAGTATAAGTTTAAAACTAGAGAGCATTTCCAATCTAGGTTTTCTACTTGCATTTAGATTCTCCAGAAGGAACTCCATTGATGAATGAAACGCGAGGACGTCGAATGTGTGAGGCGTATGGAGGATTGTTAAGATTAAGGGAGCCGAGTTGAACAAGCGTACAGAGAAAGTTAAGTTTGTTCCACTGTTCTCTACAGATTTTTAAATTACACACATCAAGTAATAGAGGTGTGAGCACTGGTGTATTGGCATGAGGAAAGACATTCAAAGAAGATAAAGCAATCAATGAAAAATAGGAAGAGAAAATTTAAAAAAAAAGCCAGTAGACCCGGTAGTCATTGATGTCATCAAGCGCAGTTATTGTTTCACTACATATAGTGTTCATGAGCGCTGCTTTGATCTGAGACTACATTCGGGAGATAGAGAAATACTACCAGAACCCTGATTATAGCCAGAAGTTAAAAGTGGAGTGATTTACTCATATTTAGGCATAGGCAAGATGGGCAGCTGTATAAGGTGCCAAATTTTGAAGGCAGTGGCTCTCAACCTAGTCCCCAGGACAAATCTAGCTAGTCATGTATTCAGTTACCACAATGAATATACATGACAGAGCTTTGCACACATGGCTTCCATTGTATGCAAATATCTTCATGCATATTCATTGTGGCTATCCTGAAAACCTGACAGGCTAGTTGCGTCCCGAGGACTGGGTTGAGAACCCCTACTTTAGGGGCATGCATTTCAAAGGGGCATTGCTGTGACATTCTAACCTCTTCCACCTCCACTCTTTCTAGTCCTGCCTATGGGAACCAGAATCTTAAGTCCAGTCTTGGCTACAATGCCTGAAAGTCAAAGATAAAAGCTGGATTAAAGTTCTTGGTTGTTTGTCTATGATAAAACCAAATCACAAGCTATTAGAGCCCTTGTTTGCTGGCAGGAAATGTAGATATTATTTAACTGACTCATATGCAGGAAATTACCTTGTGTAAACATTTATATATACATAAAACCTCACTGAGATTCTCTCATTAAGCAGTGGGCCCCTGTAGAAGGGTCATGCTATGCAGTGTGGGATAGAGCAGTGTACTAGTTTCATCATATGGGAAGTTGTTGCAATGGTGTAGTACTGGTTTCATACAAGTGAGAGACCTCCAATGGCTATGTGGATTTGTGAGGTGGATTTTAAGAGAGTAAGAGCTTTGGATAAGGGATTTGCTTCTAGTTGTTCCTAGTGGCTAGTGAATCATTACTCTTTCAGAGTAATTTTGTTTTTTTGAGGGAATTATTTGTCCACCCAGGTCTAATGAGAGAGCAGTAGTCACCATAGATAAACCTTCAGCCTTGCATCCTTCCTCCCCCACATAATCCCAGAACCCCCACTATCTTCCCTCCCCCAGAGCCAATCCCTTTGACTCTCCCTCTTTTCCCCTCTTCCAGTCTCAGTCTCTTGTTCCCACTCTCTCTCCTCCCTTAGACCTAATAATTTTGCCTACACACTCCTTCCCTTAGACCCAGTCCTTTCACCTCCACTTTTTTCCCTTCCCTCATTCCCAGTTCTTTTATTTACACTCTCCCTGTCCAACCAGTTCCTAAATCTCCACATTCTCCATCTCCCCAATTCATGAGCCTCCAGTCTTTCTAATTCCTCCTCAAAAATTACAAGTCCTCCCTTGTCCCTATGTAGCCCAAAAGGAGAGACTGTTGGTCTGCTATTTCTAACAATTTCTCTTGTACTGCAACCAGTTCCTCTCTCCTTTCCTTCCTGTATGGTTCTGATCAGTTTTTTGAACCACCGAAAAGGTAGAGGAGAGGCACTAGTTATAGAATGAGTAGGTTATAAGGGCTAGGCTCACCCATGTATAGAAACACAGAGCAATGTGTACATCCTTGGCTCTAGCAGTAAGTCATAGGGGGCAGGGGTCAAGAGCAAGGGGCAGGCATCAGCAGTGGCTCTTGCCATATGGCAAGGGTGCTACAATGACTTTATCATATGGCCACATATGACCATCAGGAAATACAACAAGAAAACATCTGATAATGCCAACAAAGAGACCAACCAAATGCTGTCCAACACATTTTGGTACTGTAGGCAACTGCCTACTTCTTCTAATAGATAAGCTGGGCCTGTGTTCATGCTTCCTTTTCACAGAAAGAGGATTGAGAATAGCCTCTAAGACCTTGTCTTTTGCAAGAAAGACCACAATAGTATTTTCATTTTGGAAGTAAGGAATTTTATTTCGGTGGCTGCAAGATGCTCTGAACTTTTTGAAACCTTTTCGGTCATCCCTATGTCTCTTAGCCCAAAAGATTCAATTGCCCATCCAAGAGAAAGAGTGGATACCTATCTGGTACCACATGTGGGTGGGAAGGAGTAGGAGAGGAGCCAATCTGCTACCTAGTGTTTGCCCAACAGAAGCAGCAAGGATACACAGAAAGAAGCAAAGAATGGAACACTAGGCTAGTGGTAAGCGTAGCAGAATTATGGTTATAACCACCAAAAATACACTTAGAAACTGCTTTTTCTTGAGAATACAAGACTGTTAAACCAATCACGCCAAGAGAAAGCCAGGAAACTTGCATTGAGAAACTTTGATTCAGCTTTCTCTCAAAAGAACTTTGCTAAGAACATGTGAAAAGTAGCTGAATCAGCAGAATTTTGTTTAGAAGACCCAAAATACCTTTAGAACCTTTTTTTTTCTCTTGAGAATACAGGACTGTTAAACCTAGCAAACCAAGAGAAAGCCAGGAACTTGCTTTCAGAAACCTGGACTCAGCTTTGTCTTGAAGGACATCTGTTAGTGGCAGGTCATGTCAGACAAATCTAATTGATTTCTTTGGCTGGGTGACCAAAGAGTTGGACTACGGAGAGCCCTAGATGCGGTACACTTAGATTTCAGTAAAACCTTTGAAACCGTTCTGTATAGGTGACTTATAAATAAATTGAGCACCCTAGGGGTGGACCCAAAAGTGACTGAATGGGTTAGAAATTGGTTGAGTGGGAGGCAGCAAAGGGTACAGGTAAATGGAGCTCACTCTGAGGAGAAGGATGTTACCAGTGGTGTGCCGCAGGGATATGTCCTTGGCTTAATTCTTTTAAAAAAAAAAATTTGTGATATTGTGGAAGGGCTGTCAGGTGAGGCTTGCCACTTTGCAGATGATAACAAAATATGTAAGAGAGTAGACCCCCCGGAAGGAATAGATAACATGAAAAGGGATCTAGCCAAGCTTGAAGAATGGTCTAGAATTTGGCAGTTGAGATTTATTGCTAAAAAATGCAGGGCCATGCATTTGGGCTGCAAGAATCCAAGGGAGCGGTACAGTATAAGAGGGAAGTACTCTGTCCATCGAAGAAGAGCAGGACCTCAGCATGATTGTTTCTGATAATCTTAAAGTGGCTAAACAGGTAGAAAAGGTGATGGCAAAAGCCAGAAGGATCCTTGGGTGCATAGGGAGAGGAATGGCCAGCAGAACAAAGGAGGTGATAGTGCCTCCGTATAAGTCTTTGGTGAGACCTAATTTGGAGTATTGTGTGCAATTCTGGAGACCACACTTTGAAAAGGATATAAACAGAATGGAGTCAGTGAGTGCAGAAGGTGACTACCAAAATGGTCAGTGGTCTTTGTTATAAACCAGATGGGGACAGGCAAAGATCTCAATATATACTGTATACTTTAGAGGAAAGGTGGGAAAGAGGAGATAGAAACATGAAGGCAGAAAAAGACCACATGGCCTATCTAGTCCGCCCTTCCATATGAACCACTACAGTAGTCCCCTTTTTAACTTTAGAGATCCTCTGTGTTTGTCCCATGCTTTTTTGAATTCAGATACTGTCCTCATCTCTACCACCTGGAAGATATGTTATAGACAGTTAAATACCTCCATGGCATAAATGCACAAGAGGAGAGCCTCTTTCAGTTGAAAGCAATTTCTGCTACGAGAGGACATATGATAAGGGTGAAAAGGGATAGACTCAGGAGTAATATGCGGTAATATTTATTTATGGAAAGCGTGGTAGATGCGTGGAATAGTCTCCCAGTGGAGGAAGTAGAGAGGAGGAAAGTTTCCGAATTCAAGAAAGCATGGGACAAACACAGAAGATCTCTAAGGGAAAAAAAGGGACAATAGTACCGTAGGCGATATGGAAGAGCAGACTAGATAGGCCATGGGTCTCTTTCTGCTGCCATGTTTTAATGTTTTTATTTTAATTCACCATGTTTGCAGCAACAATTAAAGCAAAAGAGTTTGTGTGTAATTGCATACTTTTGCTTTTCTTATTATTCCCTAAAAAATGGCCTACATCTGCTTTCTCTATAGGTAATTTTTTACCATCTGCCATCCTCTCCTCTTCCCCAGGAACGTCTCTCAACAGTGAAGGCAAAATTCCGGCTAGGATCACAGGTAAGCCCCAGATCTAGGGAGAAAGCCAGCAGCCTCTTGCATAGCAAACCAACAGACCACAACTAAATTTTAGCCCTGATCAATAAGTGCAGCAGTTTTAATAATAAGAGTATTTGTAATAATACAAGAAACAATAGGGAAGGAGTTGCGGGGACACTGACAGGTAAACTTTAAACTTTTCTCAAGCTGTTTTCATCAATGAAAATGATTTCTGTAACCCCCTTCTGCCCTCCGACAATCATAAACACACTTATGGAATATTTCGTCCTGGAGTAAATTTGACCTAGATAAAGCCTTGATTTTTTTTTTTTAGTTGTCTGGGGATAGCACTGAGGAAGTATCCTAATCCCAGCAGTTTACACAAATCAAAGAATTACCATATAAGATCAATCAGCGCATCTGCTGCTTAACTGAATAAACTATTACACATGTCCTGTATCCTGTGCACAATCCTCCAGCAAGTCTAAAATTCTGGCTTGCTTTGTAGATGTTACTGGAAGTCAGGACACCCTCCCCTCATCTGTCTTTTCAAAATTGTTTTCTACCTAGCGCACACCATCTTTTTCTGCCTGGTGTATTAATGCTCGTTAGTTCAATCTCTAGTTACAACTGCAATTAAGAACAGAAACCAGACATGAGAATCTCAGGTCACATGCTTGCATATATGACTTACTAATCACCACAGTGTAATTACCTGACACTCAGAACTTTGGCACTCCCTAATCACCTCTAAAAGTGAGCGGCTTTGTTCAAGGTATAATAAGGAACTGAACTGTACAGGATGTCACAGAGAAAATGCAGTCTGGTGTTTGAGATTTAGAGGTCCTTTTTCTAAAGCCTGCTAAGTGGTTAATGAGTGTATTAGTGGGTGGTTAATAGCCCGCAGTAACTGTTACCATGCCGCCATGACAGCTACCAGCCACTAAAATGCATCTTAGTGGCCTGGCCCATGAGAAGGCAGGAAATGGCAGGGTATGCGTGGAGTGTGGGCGTAGAGAACACATTGCAGTTAGCATGGGGGTACATATTTCTATGTTTCTATAGGGGACATGGGATGAGGGTGAAGGGGGATAGATTCAGGAGTGATATGCGGAAATATTTCTTTACGGAAAGAGTGGTGGATCCGTGGACCAGTGGAGGTGGTAGAGATAAGGACAGTATCTGAATTCAAAAAAGCATGGGACAAACAGAGGATCTCTAAAGGAAAAAAGGGGGACTGTTGTAGTTGTTGATATGGAAGGACAGACTAGATAGGGCATGTGGTCTTTTTCTGTCGTCATATTTCTATGTTTCTATATCATGTGCCAGCTATCAATGTGGCAATTAGCGCCTAGCGATACTTCTATAGGTGGCGTTAAGTGCACCCACGTTAACAGCACTGCACCTTAGGATATGCATCCATGCAGTAACTGCTGGGAATATGCTGCCTACACTCCAACACTTACCATGGAGGTTTTGCATTTAACATACTTTAGTTCTCATGATAAACACACGTTATGTGCAAAATTCCACTGGGCTTTAGTAAAAGGACCCCTTGGACTACAAGTCAAGTAGAACAGTGGGACATTAGTTTTCAGACTCTGCTCTGTCAATGATTCTCTGAGTGACCCAGGGCAACTTAGGGGGTCTGTCTACTAAGCCGCGATAGAGTTTGCCACTAATGTGGCACGGCAGTGCAAACAGCACAGCATTAGCTGAAAAAGCCATGCGTTATTTGTTAGGGGTGTGTGCAGTATTTCCCCCTAGCAAATAATGCAGCAAAAATGCAGAGATTAGGCGCAGCAGCAGAATGGATGCAGCTAATGCCACCTATTGAGATGGTCTTAATAGCACCCTTGATATCGGCAAAGCATGCGGTTACCTCATGCTGTCGACGCTCGCGGTAACTGCACATTGCAAACATGCCCACTCTCCTCCCACTCTCTGCCCACTTCTGCAACTAATGCACGATCTGCAGATATGGCAAGAAATTGCTGCGCTATCTGCAGTTGGTCTGCATTAGCTGCTACCACGGCACACTGTTTCCACATTATCACCATGTTAATAGCTAGTGCGGCTTAGTAGACAGGCTCCTTAGTTTATTCCTGCAACTGGCAGTAGGTATGGAAGTTGATGTACAGATGTGAGAAAAAGTTTGCAAAATCTGCTTCATGCCCAAAAATGGCAATCACTGCATGAATTAATATGCAGCAATCGTTAGCACAGAGCCATGGCAACCATTACTGCACTGGCATGACAGCAGTTATGTGGCTAATTCATGAAGTAACTGCAGAACTTGTTATGGGGCAGGAAATGAGTAGGTTATATGCATGGACTGTGGCTGGCAGTTAGCACAGAGGTACCTTACCACATACAGTTATGGTTGCAGCTACTGCCCCCTCCGATGCAACTTTGGAATAGTCTCCCAGTAGAGGTGGTAGAGATGAGGACAATATCTGAATTTAAAAAAGCATGGGACAAACACAGAGGATCTCTAAAGGGAAAAAGGGGACTGTGGTAGTGGTTGATACAGAAGGGCAGACCAGATAGGCCATGTGGTCTTCTTTTGCTGTCATGTTTCTATGTTCCTGTCAGAGGGGGAGGTGCAGTAGGCCATAAGTGTGTGCACGTGCATCAAGGTCTGCTGTGGTGCTAGCAGAAAGCTGTTGCATTGAAGAATGGGGAAGGAGTTGTGGTGCCACCTCCCCAGATGAAATGACGGATGCCAGGGGTGGGAAGGTAGGATCTGGACCACCCAAGCACGCAGCATTAGTGGGATGGCATTGAGGGAATGGCATTGGGCCTGCCTAGGGTGGCAGATATCCTTGGTTCTAGCCCTCGATAAATGCAAAACTATCGCACTTTAGAAAAAGGGCATCTAAGTGATGAATTTGTTTCACACAGCAGATTTCATGAAGCCTGACGTCAGTACCGGGAAAAATGGTAGAAACCATCATAAAGAACAAAATTGCTGAACATGTAGATAGTCATGGCTTAATGGGAGACAGCCAACATGGGCTTTAGACAAGGAAGATCTTGTCTTACTAATCTGTTATGTTTTTTTGAAGGTGTGAATAAACAGGTAGACAAAGGTGAGTCGGTTGATATAGTGTATCTGGACTTTCAGAAAGCCTTTGACAAGGTCCCTCATCAGAGACTTTGGCAAAACTAAAGAGTCATGGGATAGGAGGCAGTGTACTATTGTGGATCAGGAACTGGTTAAAAGATAGAAAGCAGAGTGTAGGGCTAAATGGCCAATTTTCCCAATGGAGAAAGGTGAATAGTGGTGTACCCCAGGGATCTGTGCTGGGTCCACTGCTTTTTGACATATTCATAAATAACCTGGAAAAGGGAATAACGAGTGAGGTTATCAAATTTGCAGATGACACAAAATTATTTAAAGTTGTTAAAACCCAAGAGGAATGTGGAAAAATTGCAAGAGGTTCTTGATAAACTGGAAGACTGGGCATCAAAATGGCAGCTGAAATTTAATGTGGACAAGTGCAAAGTTATACACCTAGGGAAGAACAACCCAAACTATGGTTACACGATGCAAGGTTCCACATTAGGAACCATCACCTGGGAAAAAGATTTAGCTGTCATTGTGGATAACATGTTAAAACCCTCAGCCCAGTGTGCAGCGGCAGCCAAGAGAGCAAATAGAATGCTAGGTATGATAAGGAAAGGAATGGAAAATAAAACAAAGGATATTATAATGCCTCTATATCGTTGCATGGTGAGACCGCATCTTGAATATTGTGTGCAATTCTGGTTGCCGTATCTTAAAAAAGATATAGCGTTATTAGAAATGTTTCAGAGAAGAGCCACCAAAATGGTAAAGGGGATGTAAGGATACCCCTATGAAGAAAGGCTAAAAAGGTTAGGGATCTTTAACCTGGAAAAGAGATGGCTGAGGGGAGATATGATAGAAGTCTATAAATTAATGAACGGAGTGGAACGGGTAAACGTAGATCGATTGTTTACCTTATCAGAATATAGAAAGACTAGGGGACATGCAATGAAGCTACAGGGTAAACTATTTAAGACTAATAAAAGAAAATATTTTTTCACTCAACGTGTAATCAAACTCTGGAATTTGTTACTGGAGGATGTAGTAAAGCTGTTAGTGTAGCTGGGTTTAAAAAGTTTGGACAAGTTCCTGGAGGAAAGGTCCATAAACCATTATTAAGAAGGGACCCAGGATATCAATGCTTGAACCAATACAAGCATTGTGGAACCTGTGTCCCTTGGGGAAACTGCTAGGTACGTATGACCTAGATTGGCCACTGTTGGAAACAGGATACTGGGCTTGATGGACCTTGGTCTGACCCAGTATGGCATATCTTATGTTCTTAAATAATTACATTTCAGATGCAGCTATTTTTCTTGTGAATTTCCTGTTCATCATTTCATCCCTTCAATCTGTCATATCCTCAACCTATCACTTTGCCCTGTAACTGTTCCTGTGGCTTTCAAACATGTTGTCATTATGCCTCTTCTCAAAAAAACCTACACTAGACCCCCACTTGTCCTATCAATTATTGACCCGTCTCTCTCCTCCCTTTTGTATCCAAACTACTCAAACTGTGGTTCACCACCACTTTCTTGACTTTCTTTCCTCTCAAGCCATTCTGGATCTACTGCAGTCTGGCCTTTGTCTTCTACATTCTTGTCAAATTCTCCAGTGACCTATTCCTGACCATATCAAAGGGCCTTTACTCGATCCTCATTCTTCTTGACCTATCTGCAGTTTTTGACACTGTTAATCTGCACACTTTTTCCTCGATACCCTCTTCTCGCTTGGACTAGGGGCTCTCTTTTGTCTTAGTTTTCTTTTTATCACTCTTGTCACACTTTTGGTATATATTCTGGTGGATTCTCCTTCACTGCTATCTGCTTTCAGTCAGTTTACCTCAAGGATCTGTCTTTGGGACTTCTTCTTTTCTCTCTCTTTACTCATCCCTTTGGTGCCCTGATCTCCTTCCATGGTTTTCAGTGCCATCTTTATGCTGATGAACCATGACCATACCAAGCTAGAAATGCACCTTGTGCGACTGACTAATCTGGTGCCCCTCCTCCATCCAGTCATGTGCAGTAACTCACTGTTTTTGAGCTTTCAGGAAGCCTAGTGATGATATCAGTTCCCCTTTTGTACTTGCACCCTGTGCGGCTGCACTGTTCGACAGTCCTACGTATGGCCCAGCTGATGACTCTCAGATTTACCTCTCCATGCCTGAAATCTCTCCAGAAATCCAGGTTTGTATCTCACCCTGCTTGTCTGACATTGCTGCCTGGATGTTCCACTACCATCTGAAACGGAACATGGCCAAAATGGAGCTCCTCTCATTTCCTCGTAAACCCACCTCACCCCTTCCAACTTTCTCTCTTTCTGTGCATCGGAACTGGATGCACAAAGGTGGACGGGATTCTTATCTTGAAGGGCACATCTAGCCCTTGTGGGATCAGAATCCCATCTAGGCCTGTACGTGCAGGCCGGGACCCAATTCCGGTCAGCCTGCACATACAGGCTTCTGCCCACCTAACTCAGTAAAGGCACCTGAATGGAGCTGCGGTGCCATAGTGTCCAGTTGCCATGGCACCGCAGCTCCATTCAGGAGCGATGATCCCCAACCGCCAATAACCAAATTCATTCCCGCAGCCCGATCTCCGATCAGGCCGCCCAAGGCCAGTGCTGGGCTGCGGAGAATCTCCTGCATCCCCTCCACCCTTTGACGTGCCCCAGGCCTGCTGTACCCTGCCGCCTAGGGAAACTTATTCCACTTCAGAGGTGGAATAAGTTCTCCGTCTACCCTGCCGGCCCCAGATGTACAGGGCTGACATCAGAATCGACCTTGTATGTCCAGGGCTGTAGATCACCCACTGCCTGCCCTGTCTCCGCCTCCACGCCACTCCTTTCCTGTCCCCATGTAGCTTTTCCATACAAACTCCCTTTTTGTTTGGGAAGCTCAGGTGGGGACAGGAAAGGGGGACGAATACTGGGGATGGACGTCGGACATCCATTCCCACTATTCATGCCTCAGAATAGACCCCATAGTGTAGAAAATGCTTGTCTAAAAAGATGAGCTTTTAGCTGCTGTCTGAATAATAACAAATCAGAAATCTTGGATAAATCTTCAGATAACACATTCCATAAAACAGGAGCAGACAGTGAAAAAATTCTATTCCGCAAAGTTTGGTAATGAATTACTTTAAAAATAAAGTGTACTATTTTGCAAATAGGGCTCAAAGCTTTCTCAGGTTACACAGAAACATAAAAACACGAGGGCAGAAATATGGCCTATCTAGTCTGCCCTTCCATATCAACCACTAAAAAGGTCCCCTTTTTCCCTTTAGAGATCCTCCATGTTTGTCCCATGCTTTTTTGAATTCAGATACTGTCATCATTTCTACCACCTTCGCTGGGAGACTATTCCATCCATCTACCACTCTTTCCGTAAAGAAATATTTCCGCATATTACTCTTGAGTCTATCCCCTTTCACCCTCATCCTGAGATTGCTTTCACTCGAAAGAGGCTCTCCTTCTGTGCATTTATGCCATGGAGGTATTTAAATATCTCGATCATATCACCTCAATCCTGCCTTTCCTCTAAAGTATACATATTAAGATCCTTAAGTCGGTCCTCATATGCTTTATAATGAAGACCACTAGCCATTTTAGTAGCCACCCTCTGTACTGACTCCAACCTATTTATATACTTTTCAAGGTGCGGTCTCCAGAATTGCATACAATACTCCAAAGGAGGTCGTACCAAGGACCAGAGGCACTAAAACTTCCTTTGTTCTGCTGGCCATTCTTCTCCCTATGCACCCAAGCATCCTTCTAGCTTTTGCCTCATCTTTTCTACCTGTTTAGCTACTTTAAGATCATCAGACACAATCACACCTAGGTCCCATTCATCTTTTGTGGAAAGTACTTCACCCACTATACTATATTGCTCCCTTGGATTGCTGCAGCCCAAATGCATGACCTTGCATTCTTTAACATTAAATCTCAGCTGCCAAATTCTAGACCATTCTTCAAGCTTAGCTAGATCCCTCCTCATGTTATCTATACCTTCCTGGGTATCTACTCTATTGCAGATTTTGGTATCATCTGCAAAGAGGCAAACCTTACCCGACAGCCCTTCCGCTATATCACTAACAAAGATGTTAAAAAGAATCGGACCAAGGACAGATCCCTGGGGCACACTACTGGTAACCTCCTTTCCTCAGAGTAAGCTCCATTTACCTGTACCCTTTGTTGTCTCCCACTCAACCAATTTCTAACCCAAGCAGTAACTTTAGGGTCCATCCCTAGGGTGCTCAGTTTGTTTGTAAGTCACTTGTGTGGAATGGTGTCAATGGCTTTACTAAAATCTAAATACACCACATCTAGGGCTCTCCCTCTGTCCAATTCCCTGGCCACCCAGTCAAAAAAATCAATCTGATTTGTCTGACAAGACCTGCCCCTAGTGAATCCATGCTGCCTCAGATCCAGTAATGCGCTGGACTTCAGAAACCTCACTATTTTCTCTTTCAGCGGCGCTTCCAATAATTTACTCACCACCGAGGTTAAACTAACCGGCCTGTAGTTTTCAACTACGTCCTTTCTTCAGCTTTTGTGTAAAGGCACCACATGTGCCTCTCTCCAGTCCTCTGGCACCGCTCCTCACTCCAATGAGGCTTTGAAAAGGTCAGTCAGTAGAGTTGCTAGAACGTCCCCATGTTTCCTCAGTATTCTCGGGTGTATCCCATCTGGTCCCATCACTTTGTCTACTTTAAGTTTAGCTATCTTCTCACGAACACATTCTTCTGAAAATTGTTCAAGATGCCCCTCGCTTCTGTTCCTGTTTGTGGGTGTTTTCTGAGGTCCTGCTCCTCATTCTTTATCTGTGAACACAGAACAGAAATATTTGTTAAACAATTCTGCTTTATCCTCATCAGCTTCTACATGTTCCTCCCCTTCACCCTTGAATCTGACAATACCACTTTTGCCCTTCCTCTTGTCACTAACATATCTGAAAAATATCTTATCCTCCCATTTTATTGCATTGGCTATTTCCTCTTCTTTCTGAATCTTGCTTTCCTGACTACTTTGCTGGCTTCTCTAAGTTTTTCCAAATATAGATGTCTGTCTTCCTCTCTCTGTAATCTCTTGTATTTCATGAAGGCCTCTCTCTTTTTCTTCACCTTTTCAGCTACTCCTTTCAAAAACCATAGCGGTTTCCTTTTACCTTTATTTAGTATTCCGATTGGGAATTTTTGGTGTTATACAAAGGGGTAAACAAGAATGCCAGCGGATTGACTGCCTGTGATTAGTTCAAGCCCAGGATTGGAACTTCGTAGGTTTAAACTCATGGCGTTTGTTGAGTGCTGGTACTAGGGGTGAAATTGAAACCTAATCCCATGAATGGTAGATCGGTGATATAGCAGCCAGTACAGACTTTACTCCCAATGTTCTATTTTCACTACAGAAATCTTTAGAAGAATACTGAGCGCTGTGAAAGGTATAATGGCTGTTGGACTGCATGAATAAGCTATTGAGAAAGTAGGATTGGACGTCATTCCATAGATATGTTTGTGGGGTAATACGGTGGTTTATGGTTCTCTTTATGTAGCAGCCATGAGTGGGAATTGATATGCTAATTCTTATTTGTTTTTTCCTTTTCTCAGTGTCAGGTTCACGTCACCTCCTGAAGCAGCAGTATTGCAAAACGCTGCCAGCATTGGGGCGTAAATAGAGTTTTGGATGTATATAGCGACAGTTTGCAAAGACTGACTGACCTTTTCAATACCTCGTTGGAGTCGGGTGTGGTGCCAAAGGACTGGAGAGAGGCTCATGTGGTGCCTTTACACAAAAGCGGAAGTAAGAATGTGGTTGAAAACTACAGGCCAGTTAGTTTAACTTCGGTGGTGAGTAAATTATTGGAAATGCTGCTGAAAGAGAAAACAGTGAGGTTTCTGGAGTCCAGCGGTTTACAGGATCCGAGGTAGCATGGATTCACCAGAGGCAGGTCTTGTCAGACAAATCTGATTGATTTCTTTGACTGGGTGACCAGGGAGTTGGACCGAGGGAGAGCCCTAGATGTGGTGTATTTAGATTTCAGTAAAGCCTTTGACACTGTTCCTCACAGGCGACTTATAAACAAACTGAGCACCCTAGGGATGGACCCTAAAGTTACTGCTTGGGTTAGAAATTGGTTGGGTGGGAGGCGACAAAGAGTACAGGTAAACGGAGCTCACTCTGAGGAGAAGGATGTTACCAGTGGTGTGTCCCAGGGATCTGTCCTTGGTCCGATTCTTTTTAACATCTTTGTTAGTGATATAGCGGAAGGGCTGTTGGGTAAGGTTTGCCTCTTTGCGGATGATACCAAAATCTGCAGTAGAGTAGACACCCAGGATGGTGTAGATAACATGAGGAAGGATCTAGCTAAGCTTGAAGAATGGTCTAGAATCTGGCAGCTGAGATTTAATGTTAAAAAATGTAAGGTCATGTATTTGGGCTGCAGCAATCCAAGGGAGTAATACAGTATAGAGGGTGAAGTACTTTTGTCCACTAAAGAAGAGCGGGACCTAGGCGTGGTTGTGTCTGATGATCTTAAAGTAGCTAAACAGGTAGAAAAGGCAACGGCAAAAGCTAGAAGGATGCTTTGGTACATACGGAGAGGAATGGCTAGCAGAAGAAAGGAGGTGATAATGCCTCTATAAGTCTTTGGTGCGACCTCATTTGGAGTATAGTGTGCAATTCTGGAGACCGCACATTCAAAAGGATGTGAACAGGATGGAGTCGGTGCAGAGGGTCGCTACTAAAATGATTAGTGGTCTTCATTATAAGGCATATGAGGACAGACCTAAGGATCTTAATATGTACACCTTAGAGGAAAGGTGGGATAGAGGTGATATGATTGAGATGTTTAAATACCTCCCTGGCATAAATGTTCAGGGAGAGAGCCTCTTTCAATTGAAAGCAAGTTCTGCTACAAGGGGACATGGAATGAGGGTGAAGGGAGATAGATTCCGGAGTGATATGCGGAAATATTTCTTTACGGAAAGAGTAGTGGATCCGTGGAATAGTCTCCCAGTGGAGGTGGTAGAGATGAGGACAGTAACTGAATTCAAAAAAGCATGGGACAAACACAGAGGATCTCTAAAGGTAAAAAGGGGACTGTTGTAGTTGTTGATATGGAAGATATGGTCTTTTTCTGTCGTCATATTTCTATGTTTCTATAAATTCGATTTAATCTCCATTAATGATAAAATGTGCAATGAGAAAAATTAGGCGACTTATGATGTTATCCATGGGTCTGACATGGCAAAGAAGGATCACGATGCCATATCATTGAAATCCCAATGAAAAGAGACACTGAAGTCATTATTCCTTCTCTCGTTTTTTAAGATAAAAATATATGAATTAGCACATTGATATTTACATAACAGTTTGGTGGGACTATTGATAACCTTTTCACTGTTATTTCTGAGGACTGAAGATTTGTCTGCTTCCATTGTATGCAGATCTCTATTATGCATATTCATTATGGTTATCCTGAAAACCTCACTAGCTAGGTGTGTCCCAAGGAATGGGTTGAGAACCCCTCCCTTAGAACCTAACTGATCACTGGCTTTACCTACACATCTTCACATCTACTGTAAGGATCTTCTGTGCTTATACCATACTTTCTGGAATTATAGTACTGTGTTGGCCTCCACCATCTCCATTGGATGATGACCATTTATGTGAAGAAGTAGTGTATTATGTTGTTTCTGAAGCCCTTCCTTTGCACTGGAAATTATTTGCTTTTTTCATATATCATCAATAGTTTTGAGGTATTTAATTGCCCCTCTTCCTCTCGTCTAGGGCTTAAGATTCAAAATCTATAGCATTTGGTAGCTCTTCTTTGGGCATGTCTCTGGACTCTTTGATTCATCTGTATCTTTATGGATTCTCAGCCTCCAGAACTGGGTACAATGATGGTACTTAAACCACGCTATCCATTAGCATGGGATTGGCCGCGCACTAAGCATGCCATGCTGTTAATGCATTGCCCTGTGATAAAATCTCATGCTAACTGGTTAGTGCATGAATAGGTGGGGACTGGGCGAATTAGGGGTGCAACATGGGCATTGATAGGACATCTCAGTTAGTGCGGGTGTTCTGAGTGTGTGCTGGCGCAAGTGCACTTAATGCTATCTCAAGAAGTGGCGGTGGGTGCATTTGCATGCTGGCTAGTACAGTGTGATGCATGACTAATATCCTAATGGCAGCGGACAGGCACACATGCCCGCACAAGTTAGCACGGCCTCCACGCTAGTTTGAAGGCTCAAACACCCATGAACAGCGCACTCATTAGTAAACGTGCCCCGAAGTTATGTGCCATCAATGCATGTAATTCATGGTATTTTAATGATTTATATGTGTTGAAGGGCATTTGTGCGTGTACTTTAGCTGGTCACTATTTTGTAAGCATGGGTGCTAGGCCAATCACATATACTTTCACTGTGGGCGTGCACAGAGGCGGAGTTTGGAGGGAGTGTAGGCAGAGTGCAAGGTTGGTGCATAAATGATAAAATCCTATATTTTTTCTATGTTCCTCACAAATTTACAATCACACTTTAAATTAATACACATTTTCGGCCATTTGCGCTAGTATTTTATAAAGGCAAATATATGGATACTGGACTTTATAAACGAGGCTTGAAATAAGTACATAACAACATGCATTAACTAGGTAGGTGTTTAAAAATTTACCCTCAATATTTCATATGAGATCTCTCAAATAACCTGTACAAAAATATGATCTTTTCCATTTCTGTATTTATAATACATCTCCCTATATCTTAGCCAAGGCCGTAACAGTTTTGCTATCTTAAGATCAACAAATGTGATCACTCCGAAATTTCTCTTCTGTTGGGTACATATCAACACCTAGTCCTCAATTAGTGCTTTCTTAGATTTCCACATCCCAAACATATAACAATACAGGTATTTTTGTATTCTACTTTAGTGTCCAACTCTTCAGTGCCCCTCAGACTTCATTAGTCCACTCTTTTATTTATTTTATTTATTTATTTATTTTATTTAATTCTCTTATATACCGCGCTATTCTGCATCAGTGCGGTTTACATTGAACAAACTGAAAATTACATTGAACAGGGCATTATAACTTGGAGATAACTATTTTACAGGGAACATGGGCTATGGAGGGTTAAGTGGCTTGCCCAAGACCACAAGGAGCACCTGTGGGACTAGAAACCTCAGTCCTTCCGGCCCAAGGTTGCTGTCCTCTAGTGGGATTTGAACCCCCGACCTTCCGGCCTGAAGTATCTTGCCCCAACCACTAGGCTACTTTCTTTGCCATCGGGAATGTCCACCCTGCTGAAGATCTTTGTATTATCTGTAAAATCTCAAATGTTTTCTGTCAATCCTTCTATAATATAATTTATAGAAATGTTGATCTGGACACAGGAGCTTAGCCTTGAGGCACTCCACTGATAAATCCCTTTTCCTTGCTGTGAATTTTATTTACCATCACTGCCTATCACACAAAAAGTTTTATTACCTAATAGAGCACTCTATGGCCCTCTCCTAGGCTGCTTAGCTTATTGATAGGCTTCCCATATGAAAAAATGTCTAAAGCCTTACTGAAATCAGAGTATACCACCATCTAGCACTCCCCCAGTGTTACATCAACCACTCATCAGCAGCAGGGTGGTTGCCCCCATGCACTTGTCTATTCTGCTTATTGGGAAGTCTGCCTCTACTGCCAAGCCATTCACTGCAGAAGTGGCTGCATGTATATTTCTAAAGCATGAATTTGCATTTTACATTGTGGTCTATTAGGGGAGAAGAGGCTATATAAATTCACGATGTTATTAATGACATATGCAAATATAAGCAATAGTGTGATGCAGAATCATTGACGATTCGTTATAGTTAGCAAGTATCTTCCACGCTTTTCTTAGACAGTAATTCCCTAATTCACTTAACAGTATCAATTTCAATTTCATTTTAGATGACCAACGTAAATCCTATTCATGTTTTAATGGATAAAAACTATCATAGCGGAAGGGGACAGTCTAACTTTTGAGTCAGCAATTATTTTTAATAAAGATTTACCTCTTAGGCACTGCTAGATTTGGAGTGAGGGATGTCCTCCTCCAAGGATATGGGATCAGGGATATCTTCTGCTGAAGATGCACCTTCTTTTCCATCCCCTTGGCCTTCTCTTCTAAGCATCGCTCAACCTGAGCAAAAGGGTTCTGTTAAATCCTTCCCATGAAAGAACAGAATTAGTCCACATGGCCAACCGTGGCAGATACAGAAGAAATGGAACTATTCCTGACAAGTGGGAGAAGCCTAATTCTTAGAGCATCAGGCTGGGAACCAAGCCAGGGTTTAGAGCCCACTGAGGCTTCCTATGGCCCTGAACAAGTCACTTAAACCTCCATTGCCTAAGTACAAACTTTAGATTATAAGCCCTCGGGGCAGAGAAATATCTGCTGAAACAATGTAACTCACCTTGAATTACTACTACTGGAAAGATGTGAGCTAAATATAAATAAATATTTTGGAAAACATGATAAAGCCTCTATAATAAAAAAAAGTAAAAACTATATTTACTTCTACGAAAAGGTCAGCTATATTTAATTTCCAACAGTGAAATGAACTCTCCCCAACCTTGAAAACAAACTTACATTTCACCATTTGCAATTTTTTATTTAACATCTGGTGAGTTTCCAATATGGCAGTCATGGGTAGATGCTGAAGTGAAAGCTGAATTGCTGAATTTGGATGTTCCTGAGGAGATGCTGTTCTCCTCTGGTTGACATAGTCATTAGGAAAGATAAGCAGAACATATTACCCAGCAAAAGCATCAATATCTTCCTGCAGGCAGATAGACAGACTTAGGGGGGGTATTTACTAAACTGTGGTAGCAGACTCCATGCAATATCGGGGCCGCGGCTCTGACATCGCACAGAGTCCGCTACCGCCATTTAGTAAACACCCCCCTTATTGTCTGTGGCTCTCAGCATCTTTTGGAAGCCATGGTATGGGAAGATCAGAACCTTGCTGCCCACCCTAAGTTTAATGTCATGCTTAGCTTTGAAAGCAGGTCCCCTCTTCTCATCTCCTTGACTCCAGCTGCTCTCATCTTACCTCCTAGATGACTTCTGAGATGGAATCCAGCAGTGGGACAAGCAGTGAAGGACACAACAAGAACACACCACCAAGTGCACCATGTCATGTGCACATTTCAGCTGGGACGTTTTCCTCAGCTGACCAAAATTTGCTGCAGTCACAGACCAGACCTCAGAGGCGAGAAGAATATACAAGGGGGGAGTACTGTTTCTCAGGCTAGAGAGGTTCATGTACTGGCAACAGTGCCCTTTCCATCTGCAATAGTGGCTGCATCTGCTGCAGCGTCTTCTAATCACCAGAAGAACATTATCCGGCTAGTAGCAACCAGAACTGAAGGTACATTATCTGACTCCTTCTAAACTGTGCAAATTTACTAATGAAGCAGTGTGCAAGTTTCAAGATTAAAGCAAAAAACTGGAAGACTTGAAAGAGAAATTGACCATTATGGGGGGGGGTAGATCTTTGGCTGGCAATCCTCCACCTAGTCTTTATTAAAAATACCCTGGGGGGACCACGTGATGTGGTGAGCTTGGGTGGACGCTTCTGCTTGAGCTCCGGGCTTCCTATCCCATGCCGGGCAATTGAGCCGTTTTTTTAACCCCGCAATACAATCCCTCCCGCCTAACAGAATCAGTGATCGATCCTGCAACTTCATAGCCGTGGGAACGCCGGTATGGCAGCTGCAGCCAAAGCTAACCGGCGCGACAAAGAGCGGGGCCTGGGGCCGCAAAAAATGGCCAACTCGCCCCCGAAGAGCAGCCTACCCTCCCCGGCGGTCACCGGGTTGCTGTCCGAAGAGATTTCGGCGGCGGTCTCCACAGCGTTAGCGGCCCAATTTGAGGTGCTACGGGGAAAGCTGGATGCCGTGCAACTATCCGTTGATACCATCGGAGCCCGCATGCAACAGGCTGAGGAGCGGATCGGGCAGGCGGAGGAGGCAGTGGAGGGATTGAAGCGGGAACTGTCTCAGGCGAAAGCCATGCTCCAGACCCAGGGTGATAAGATCGATGACCTGGAGAACCGATCGCGACGGAGCAACCTCAGGTTCTTGGGGATCTCGGAATCCGTAGGCGATGCTGCTTTATTGCCCTATGTGGAAGCCCTCTGTAAGAAGCTACTGGGGGAAGGCGGAGAAATAGCCCGGGTCGTCCTAGAGAGGGCACACAGAGTAGGCCCCAAGCCCGCGCGGGACATGAGACCCCGAATCGTGTTAGTAAAATTCTTACAGTACCAGCAAAAAGACGCTGTCCTGAAAGAGGCTCGAAAAGCTGGAACCATAGAGGTGGATAATGTCAAGATCAGGATTGCACAAGATTATTCAGCAGCCCTCAGTCAACGCCGTAAGGCCTTTGCAGCAGTTTGCCAGAAGCTGATTTCGGCCCGAATCAGATTCACCATGCAGTATCCGGCACATCTACACGTGGTCCATCAGGGCCAGCACAGAGTTTTTGACTCACCGGGGGCTGTGGCGGCATATCTTCAGCAGGTGGAAACAACGGTACCAACACAGCCTGCGGGAACCCTGGGACAGGACTGAATCGACTGGGACCATAGCGGAGAGCTACTTTCAGTAAGTGCTGCACCGGGAGTCAGGCATGCGGAGGTCCCGCTGAGGGTTCAGTTATGCGAGACCCCGTAATCTACAGTTTGGAATCTACGTGCAGGCCATATAGGTCTGGGGTACTATCTTCCCGGCTCGCGGCCTTAATATACTTAAGGGAGACATATCGATGCCCCGGAGGCATGGGCGCTATTCCGGTGACGGGATGTCACGGAGAAGGTCTGGACCTCACAGGGCCATACTCAATGCCCTTAGTCTCCTCATGATATTTGTTTCTGTACCCTCTGTTTCCCCCCCCCCCCCTTTCTGACTGTGGTAATATGCAATGTGGTGGTTAGCCTTTTAATTTGAGTTGGGTTTCTCTGTCTGATCTGGGGAAAGCTGCATTGAATGTGGGGGGACGATAGTATTGTACTAAAAGGGGAGGCTGGAGTGTTATGCCAGTTATTGCATGGTTCATAGGTGTTGCTTATCCTGGGGGGGCGGGAGTGGGCTCTTACTGGGGGAGATACACCGGGTTAGAGGCGGGTACAGACGGGTGGGGGTATCATTTACTCTTGGGGGATGGGAAGCCTGGACACATCTAGCGAGGGTCGGGAGGTAAAAGGAGGTTATGAGGTGGGGAGGATGGGTTGGAGAGGAGGGGGGCGGGGGGGCAGGGTGGGGGAGGGGGGATGGGCTATGGGGTGGAGGGGAGGGGGGAGAGAGTGGGGGAGTAGGGGTAGGGGAAGGCAGGGTCGGAGGGGGGAGGGGCGTCGCAACCCCTTGTTCACATACGTCTCTCTAGTACTCCATTCTCAGCAATTCAAGAGGAGACCTCAGGCTGGGGGGGTGTCCTCTCACACGCAATACAGGCAGCGGGGGCCTCAGAGGCTGACAATCTCCTGCGGGTAATATCCTGAAATGTATGTGGACTTGGAAGTCCGATAAAGAGATATAAAGTTCTAAAAGCGCTGGCCAGACAGCGTTGTGATGTTGCGATGTTGCAGGAGACCCACCAGACAACCGAGGAACATGCTAAATTATGCCGCGACTGGGTGGGTCAGGTGTGGGGAGCGCCTGCACAGGGGAAAAAAGGGGGAGTAGCCATTCTTATTCATAAGAGGGTGCATTTTACTCTTCACCGACAGGTGACTGATCCCACTGGGAGGTTTTTGCTGTTACATGGGTCCTTAGAGGATCGGGAGCTCGTCGTGGGAGATGTGTATGGCCCCAACCTCCTAGACCCCGTATTTTTTGATCGTTTTGCGGCCCGAGTAGAGCAGCTGCCAGAAGTGCCTCTGCTTTTAGGTGGGGATTTAAATGGGGTCCTTGACGTAGGCCTCGATACCTCGAGTGGCAGGGATACCCGAGAGAGAAATCTTACATCTCGGATGTTGCAAAGATTTAAGGCACGTTTAGAATTGTTGGATCCCTGGCGCCTACTGCACCCATCCGAGAAAGATTACACCCACGTGTCACGGGCGCATGGTACAAGCGCCCGCATTGATTACCTCTTGATTTCCGGCCCCCTATTTACACACACGGGAGACGCACAGATAGGTCCCCTCGAGATTTCAGACCATGCAATGGTTTGGATAGAGTTACAATGGGGGAGAGGGGATGGACAATCTCGCCTTTGGCGCTTCCCCATAGATCTTTATAAGGATAGCCACTTCCAGCAATTCCTAGGTCAACGATGGTGCAAATTCGAACAAAACCATCAGATACATAGGGAAGACCCGGAGCTGGTATGGGAAACCGCCAAAGTGGTGTTAAGAGGAGATATCATAGGGTACGTGGCGAGGAGGAAGAGAATAATGGCTGCGCAGATTATCTGACTTGAACAGCAGGTGACACAGGCAAGGGTGTATAGTGGCCGCAACCCGACGATGACCAATAGGAAGCGATTGTGGGAGCTGCAGGTTGCTTTAAATGAACTGATTCACCAGCGCGCCAAGAAATCGTTAATGTACTATAAATACCGACTCTACTGTTTCGGTGATAAATCAGGTAGCTTATTGGGGAGATGTCTAAAGGGTCCGAGGGGTGCTAAGTTAGTGGCGGCCCTCCGAGACGAACATGGGAGACTTCAGCAGGACCGGGGGGTGATTAGCGCACTATTCAAATAATTCTTTCAGAAGCTCTATGCGGTGGGGGAGACATCTCAGTCTACCATGGAAAAGTATTTCCAGGGATTGTCCTTACCAAAGGTGACTGCGGAACAGCGTAGCATCCTGGGGCAACCAGTAACGTTGCAGGAGGTGCAGCGGGTCATTTCCACCGCTGGTTGCTATAAGGCCCCCGGCCCGGACGGGTATGGGGCGGAATTCTGCAAGCTTTTGACTAACTGGGTTAGCCCCCTCCTTGTGGAGACTTACCGTTCTAGAACAGAGGGAGCGGGTCGGAGATGGGGGGATAATCAGGCTTACATCACGCTTATCCCTAAACCAGGTAAAGATCCCTTGCAGGCCGCTTCTTATAGGCCAAGTTCATTACTAAACTTCGACATGAAGCTGTTGGCGAAAATCTTGGCTGAGCGCCTTGCCGGCATCCTCGGCGACGTAGTTCATGAATCACAGGTGGGATTTGTGCGAGGGCGCCATGCGGTCCGTAACTTACGTAAAATCCTGGCGTCACTGGAATGGGTACATAACCAGCAGTTGCATTCTCTTTTGGTGAGTTTTGACGCTGAAAAAGCGTTTGACAGGGTAAATTGGGAGTATTTGCATTATTTGCTTCCCTTATATGGCCTGGGACAATCGTTTTGTGACATGGTGGATAGTCTGTATGTTAATCCGACTGCTAGGGTGCTGTGTAATGGGGTCCTATCCGATTCATTTTCACTGCATAGAGGGACTCAACAGGGATGCCCGCTATCCCTTCTGCTATTCGTCCTGTCCTTAGATCCGTTAATACGGAGCATCGAAGCTGATGGCCAGATTCGCGGGGTCGAGGTAGGTGCACAGGGGTTCAAAATGTCGGCCTTTGCAGACGACATGCTGGTGCATCTGTTGGCTCCCAGGGAGTCACTTCCTCGTCTGATGGAGACCTTCCGATTGTTCGGTAGTTTTGCAGGACTTAGGATAAACGAGGACAAATCGGAGGCCTTAGATGTGTCAGGGCACCTGAGGGGACATTGGGGGGGGGGGGGATTTCCCTCTAAAATGGACGGAACATCAGTTCAAGTACCTAGGTATTGTCTTGACTAGACTGCCTCAAGATCTCTATCGGACTAATTTCGAGAGAGTTTTGTCGGGATTGCGGCTTCAGTTGAGGGCCTGGAACCCCCTGCCACTGTCGCTTTTGGGGAGGGTGGCGGCGATCCAGATGGTGGTTCTGCCCCGTATTTTATACTGGATGCAGACCCTACCCGTGTGGTTGCTGCGCCGCGATTTGCATAGTTTAGAAAAGGAGATTCAAGGATTTTTATGGAAGGGGGCCAAGGCGCGTATTCCTATGTCTCGTATGGTGGGTAAATGGAAGAACGGCGGCCTCGGCCTTCCGGATTTGGGGATCTATGCCTTAGCCTGTCAGGCGCGGCATATCGGGGATTGGATGGGGGGGACGGATACCTTTACACCCCGAGGCCTCGAGGCAGCGGTGGCGGCCCCGGTTTCTCTGATGGGGGTTTTACACGTAGAAGGGGTATATTTGCCAAGACGCCTCACAAGAAGTGGCTTGTTTAGCTCTATGAGACGTACCTGGCGACAGCTGAATAGCTTTTGGCACCGGAACTGGCAAGTGTCGAGCTGGTTGCCCATCCGTGGCAATGTGCATTTCACGCCGGGTTCTGAATCCCGGGACTTCCAGATGTGGCACGACCAAGGTATCGAATATGTGGGTCATGTGGTCGGACTTACCGGTCACTGTAAATCATTTCAGGAGCTGTGTGCCGAGTTTAGGCTGCCTCCATCTCAGTGCTTTGCATATATGCAACTTGCTCACTATGTGGCGACGCTACCCAAGGCAGAACTAGGTGTGGATAGATCCGCGCAGATTTTGGATTTTTTCGAGATTGGAGGTGAGACCCCCCCGACGATAGCGGGGTTGAAAACCCGATTGGAGTGTTTTAGGGCTAAGCCGGATTACAGGACAGCTGAGCTGGCATGGGGGGCAGAACTGGGGCGAGAGGTTTTGCCAGACACTATCCGACAGGCTCTGGGGCGAATAGGAGGGTTGGTGGAGGGTGCCAGATGGCGGGAAGTGCAATATAAAGCTTTGACCCGGGTGCACTTCTCCCCACGACGAGCTTTGCGGAGTCGTATTACGCAGGACGGGTCCTGCCCTCGATGTTCAGCACCCTTGGCTACTCTAACCCATATGTGGTGGCAGTGCAGGCGCCTCCGCCCCTACTGGTCCGGGATTAGTAACTGTCTTGTGGGATTACTGCAGCAGCGCTTTCCTTGGACCGGAGCTCTGGTTACCCTTGATCTACTGCACCAGACTCTTCCATTGGGACGGTGGGAGCGGTTACTGGTGCGTAAGGCATGTCTGGTGGGTAAAGGCCCTATCCTGCATCATTGGAGAGATCGGAACCCGCCAACATTTTTGGAGTGGCGTAACAGGCTACATCAGCTGATGCTGGCGGAGCGCTGGAGAGCGAGGGGTAAGGTGAAGAGGTGGTCCACCTTTATGCTTATTTGGGAGCCCTACATTCAGAGCCTTGGCCCCCGCTGCCGAAATGAAATAGTAAGTGTGGGATATTAGGGTACTAAAGTAAAGCCTGGCTGGGAGGCACATGGGGGTGGAATGTGATTGTGAGTACGTATTGCCATGTAGCTCGATGGGGGCGACGATGGGTGGGGTGGGTGGGGGGGGGAGGGGGGGTCTCTTATAGCATATAAAACTATGTAATTGTCTCTATTGTGTCTTCTGTTTGCTGTTTGATTCATAACTATTTGTAGTGTTTACCTCCACGCAGGGATAAGAGTACACTCTGCGGAGGCTTATTATCTGCATTGTACTGGATGTTATGGTTACGATGATTACTAAATAAAGATTTAAAAAAAAAATACCCTGGGTCTATAAAATAAGATGGAGTCTATGGAGAACTCTGCTGGGGTAAGGAATTTGTGAATACTTTTGAGCCAGTCCTAGTTTTAAACCTACATCCCAATGCACTGTGGTATTTCTAGTCCCTGGTTCTGCCCACTGAAATCAGTGTTGCAGGTCTAATGCATCAGGATGGGCTTGTCAGAAATGCAGAACTGATCTAAAATCTTCCTTCTGAAACTGGGTAACTTGGCAGTTCTGGAACCCTGCAACTGTAGACCCTGAATCTGGCAAATGGGCAACATGCTTAGGCAATTATCCTGACTGCCTCCACTTCCCAAGGCAGTGAACACTCTCTTCACAATTTCTCCAGCCTCAGCTGACCCAGGAAGCTGAAGGGTCAACTGGACTAGCCCGTTGCTAGGAGTAATTATTGGCTATTAGCAAACCAAAAGGATTATGCAGGCCAGTATCATTAAATTATATACAAAATACATCATAGGGACTAGAAATAAAGTAAAATATTTACTTTTTAGTTCAGATAAAGTATATTTTTTAAATTAGTTACAGTTACAAAACATTATAGCATAGAAATAAAACCAAGTTGTAACTGAGAACTTTTATTGGCCTAAATTAATATATCTTTTGATCAAGTCAGTGCAAAATGAGCTAAGGATCCCCATATTACTTTATTCACAATGAGCTCAAGTCACCCAGTTAAAGGCTGGAAAGGAGGTTGTGGATAGTTATTTGGGAATATCTTAAGTGCTATCTTGAGTTTGAAAAGAGGCTCCTTAGGAGACTAACAATTGATGGGCTAATAATGAGAAATTTTATACAGAGCAGTTAAAAAGGGCAGCAAATAGAACACTAGCGAAAATGATTTGTTAGTATGACCAAAAAGCATCTGCAACAACTCAGCTCAGTAAAATGCACAAGGAACTGCTGACTTAGAAGAGCAGCATGTATCAAAACATTACAAAGCACTCTTTCATCTCTGCCGTCTATATTGTCCGTCCTTGAATAAGAGTTGTCCTGTGCCGTTAAAATACATCAGTCATACTTCACCAGGCTAAGCTGCCTTTTCACTGACTCATACCATAAGCTACTCAATCACTGCATAGCTTTAATGACCTTATAGCTCACAACCACAGTGAACACATCTGGGCAAGACAACTAGATTTCGAAGCCTCATGTGTCCCACGGGACTCTAGCTCTATATAACCAGTTCTGAAGGGCTTCCTATGGACTCTGTCCTTTATATCTAAATTCATACAGGGGGGGTTTCTGGTTTCAACTATGCCACGTCAGTCAGCATCTAAATCAGCAGTACACAAATGTGGTCCTCAAGGGCCACAAACGGTCCAGATTTTCAAGGCATTCCTAATGAATATGCATGAGATAGATTTGCATACAATGCAATGTGCACCCCTGATCTAGATACTTGTACAACACACCCATCCCTCGCATTGGGGAAAAGAGCTATATGATAGGAAGCCCTGCTTATCTTTCCTCTTCCCATCTCTGCATAGAGATATTGCATGTCAGACATGTATAAACTCAGTGGAACCTCTGGAGGTGATGCCGTTCATTCTTTCCTCCCCTTTCCAACAAGCTGCTGGTCACAGAGAACAACAATATGTGTCAGACTGGATCAGATCAAAGATTCTGTCAAGCCCAGCATCCTGTGCCCGAGGGGGACCATCCAAATCACAAGTACCTTGCAGGATCGCAGAGAGTAGATCCTTCCCTTTTGCTTTAAGTAGCACCAAGTGGCTGTGATATGCTGTCCTCGTGGTGACACTGGACACCATACAAATGCAGGTTCATTACTAAAGGAAACCTGATCAGTAGCATAAACCAGAAGCCATTTGCTTGGTTGCGTAAGTAGATAATCTTTGGTGGACATGCCTTCTATGCAATCCATATATCTTATTTCCTGCCCTACCAAATAGATGCCTCTGTCCTGAATATCTTCCAAATAAATAATTTTACGGCTCATCAACAATAACAACCAATCCGACAGCCCAAGAGGTCTCACCCCTTCCTGCGTGGGCTTGTGGGAACTAAGCTGGTGGTTACCACCACTCATTGGCAGATTTGCTTGCTGTCTCAGCAGCAAGACCAGAGATTTGAAGTCAGTATCAATCGTTTGTCATTTTGTAATCGTATTTTCTCTTTATTTTTTGTGCAGCACTACCCTCGTACAGTACTAAATGAAGGAATGCTACAGCAATTTTATTTATTTAACTGGTTTTAATATACCATTTTTCTTCCAGTCAAAACGGTTGACATTGAACAGAACAGTTTACATTAAACAATCAAAACAGTTTGAAACAGTTCACATTGAACAATGGAGCAAGCAAGGTTACATCAAGCTTATTAGCAATATAACAATCGAAGATATAATACTAACTTGCTGCAGAATAGACTGTCTTATTGGTTCTGCCAACACCTATAGCCTTAGTCTTCACTCCCAGTCTGAAGGCTACCAAAAGATCAGATTTTCAGGATATCCCTAATGAATATGGATGAGAAAGATTTGCATATCCACTACCTCCACTGTATACAAATCTCTCATATGCATATTCATTAGGGCTATCCCGAAATCCTGACCTGTTGGCAGCCCTCAGGACTGGGAGTGAAAACCAACAACCTAGAGTGTTAATTGATTCACTAGGATCACAGCTGAAATCTAGGCTGTAGCTCATAAAATCCTTACAATTTCCAGAGCTCTCCTTTTCCCCCTGCTTGTTAGCGCAAATGCAGATATTTGCCTCCCTCAAATCCTGATCTGCATCCCTCCAGTTTGCAGTGGCCAGAGACTCACTGAGCAACCTCTTATATCTCAGTGTGTGAAGGCCCCAGGCAGTGTTATATTGTTGTGTTCATGTCTGGACTCGCCCCGCCAGGTTTGCTGCTGCCAGGGCCGGCCCGTCCATTGAGCGAGAATGTTTTTTGCACAGGGCCCCGCGTTTCAGGGGGCCCCGCGCAAAGAAATTCTGATTTAAAAGTAAAATTTAAAATTAAAAAAAGAAAAGCTGTCAGCTGTCTGCTGCCGCTGCCGGGACCGCCGCGGCAGAATCGAGTGTGCTGCAGGGCCCCCCCTGCACGGCAGAGCCTGCCCTCCCCTGTATCAGCTCCCTCTTTCAGCTGCAGTCACACGCGCCGGCTTTCAGAGCGCGAGGGGAGAGTTTCTCCCTCGCTGCTCTGTTAAGCCCGCGGGGGCTGATGGGACGTTCCCATCAGCCCCCGCGGGCTTAACAGAGCCGCGAAAGAGAAACTAGTCCCTTCGCGCTCTGAAAGCCGGCGCGTGTAACTGCAGCTGAAAGAGGGAGCTGATACAGGGGAGGGCAGGCTCTGCCGTGCAGGGGGGACCCCGCGGCACACTCGATTCTGCCGCGGCGGTCCCGGCCGCGGCAGCAGACAGCTGACAGCTTTTCTTTTTTTTATTTTAAATTTTCCCTGGGCTGGGCTGGGGGTTAGGAATGGTGATGGGCTATGGGGGAGCTAAGCCTGGATATGGGCTGATGGGATTAGGACTGGAAGTGGGCTGATGGGGGTTAGGACTGGTAATGGGCTATGAGGGGCTTAAACTGAAAATTGGGTGATGGGGGGGTTAGGACTAGAAATGGGCTGGTGGGATTAGGACTGGGAGTGGGCTGATGGGGGCTTAGGACTGGTAATAGGCTATGGGGGACTAGGACTGGTAATGGGTGGATGGGAGGGGTTGCTAGGACTGGTAATGGGCTGAGTGGAAGGGAAGGCTTGAACTGCAAATAGCTGATGGGGAGGGGGGCTTGGAATGGAAATGGGCTGAGTGGAAGGGGGGCTTGGAATGGGCTCTTAGGGGAGGGAGCTAGGACAGGAAATGGGCTAGGATAGGACTGGGAATTGGGTGTTGGGGGGAGCTAAGATTGGAAATGGGCTGTGGTGGGGGCTTGGATTCAAATGGACTCATGGAGGGGCTAGAACTGGAAGTAGGCTTATGGGGGGCTTGGATTGGAAATGGGCTGAGTAGAGGGGAGCTAGGATTTGACATGGGCTGATGGTGGGGCTAGGAAAGGACTAGAAATGGGCTGATGAGGGGACTCGGATAGGACTGGAAATGGATGGGGGAGCTAGGACTGGAAATGGGCTGATGGGGGGCCAGGACTGGAAATGGGCTGATGCCGGGACTAGAAGGGAGCGGATACTGGGTGGGGCTGGAACTAGAAGGGAGCTGATATTGGGGGAGATTAGAAGGGGATGGGGCTGGGAGAGTGAAATGGAGAGGGGAAAAATATTTTGTGTGGGAGTGAAGAAAAATCTACAATTGGCCGGGTATTGGGAGACTAAGTAGGGATTGACAGGTAAAATTTGAGTGGATGAAATAGGAATGAGGAAAGAGCAAAAGGAGAAAGATTAGTATGTTAAAGCAGATGTAGAGAGAGAATGGAAAAAAACTAGAAGAGAGAAGAAAGGACAAATGGACAGCAGACGATGGAGAGTTAGCAGAAGACACAAATAAACCAGAAGAAAGTGGCTGGAACAATTGCAACTGAAAAAAATGCACAAAAGGTACAAAGATATCTCTTTATTTTGAATTTATTAACTGGAATATGTCAGCTCTGGGAAATGTGCGTCATTAACGTCTGTGCTTTGTTTAGTACAAGAGGAAATTAATTTATAGTTTTATTTCTACATTGTTGTAAATTCCAAGTTTGGCTTTTAGGGTTCCCAGTTTAATTATTGTCTTCCTGTTTTTAAATTGTGATTCCTTGTTTGGTGATGGTCTGTGTTCTGCATGTGTAACTGAGCTGAGGTATTCTGTTTATGTAATTCCTATTTGATATTGCCACTTGTTCTCTTTCCTCAGTAGGTCATGTATTGTTATTCTCTGAAATGTATTGGTTTAATATTTGCAGTGTTGCCTTTTGATAGGTAGGGCCTGGTGCTTTGTGAGTCCTGGTAGTGCTGTTAGGATACGGTGGGTTTGCTATGGGTTCTAAATGGGCAGTATTTGTAGTAGTTCCTAATGTGTCTGGCGGTTGGCACTGGATTATAGTAATGTAGAAATCTTTTAGTCTTTCTTTATCCATACACTCATGAAGAGGCATGTTTACTAAAAGTTAGTGTATGGTAACATTATGCAAATATTTATGCAAATGAGGCCCCGCACCGAGTCTCCGCACATGGCCCCGCACCCCCCTTGGGCCGCCCCTGGCTGCTGCTGACATGGATCATGATGAAGTTATTTCTGTCTCTGTCCCACACTCAAGGCATCTTTTCTCTGCTGCTTCTACTGCTCATAAATAAAACCTCTTCCTCCTTGCTCCCCCTCCACAGCAGCCCGATGATGTCACCACAGCAAACAAGGATACCTGACTGTTACTTGTCCGCCAGTAGCATGATGACATCACCAGTGAGGTATGTCTGTTTTCAACGTTTTCTAATTATAATAAAAAATCATCATTGGGACTGTTTTATTAGGATTATTCATTATAACTGAAAATCATAAGCCTAATCATATGATATGCATTACTTTAATAGCCCATAGCACAGCCATCTCCTCGAGGATCTGACCCTGCCCACAGCACATTGCATGTTTCATTGGTCATTGGGGAGCATGAGGACTCCCACCAGGCTCCATTGGTGATGATTTGAGCACGTCCAAACTTGCTTCTCTCAAATCCAGTTACTGGCCACTGGACGTTGTGACCTCTGGATTTCAAATCTTCTGCCACTTCCTCAGAAATGCCGTCTTCTAGAAACAACCACCATTCATCTTCTGCAGAAAAAAAGGAGGTAAAAATTCAAAATGATTTACCCTGTTAAGTTCAGAGTTAACCACATACATTTTTTAAATTTAGGGCTGTGAACATACAGCTTTTGGCTGGACATCTCGAGATCTGTCCAAACATTTATCATTTAGGAGAATATAAGAACATATGATTTTTTATACTAGGTCATACCAAGGGTCCATCAAGATCAGTATCCCATTTCCAACTAGAGGTTTTAATGCGCTTTAACACACTAAGTGTCCGCAGCCCTTTTATTCCTATGGCTACAATGACATGTAACATGTGCTAATTTTATTAATGTGCATTAACCTCTTAAAAAAAAAAGGATCCCTGTATCTTTCAGGTCCTGGATAGAAACACTGATTTAAACGAGCATTCCTGCTACTTGGCTTTCTACCTCCCCTTTTATTTTTATCTTCCTCCTTATTGCTTTGTACTATCATCATTTCAGTTTTATTCTAAGAGTGCCTGGAGTGAAAGCTCCATATAAACATTAAAATAAATACAAAAAATTTCCATTCATTACCTTCTATTGTATCCCCTCTATCAGATACACAGAACTCTCTGCATTTCTTTTTTTTTTAACTTTTATTCCAATGAGTAGGTTCACACAACAATATCATATCAATATACAGAGCTCAAGGCATAGGTGCACCCTCCCCACCAACCGGTAGAGTCATAGCAGACAAGAAAACAAATCACAGTCAAACTGGTCATTCCCCTTTTCCACCTTCCCCTCGCCTGCCCTGAGAGAGCAGTTCCTGCCTCAAGTCTCTCCATGCTGAGTCTCATAATTCTACCCAAAGTCCTCAACGCTGGAGAACAGATAATAAACACAATCGAAAACCTAAACAGATGAACCAATTCTAAGAGCAAATTCAAACAATCTTTTTGCTCAGTGGGATATTTAAAAGGCGCTCATTCATTTATGTTTGGTGTTGATGGAGAGCGGCTCAGGGGGGAGGGGTTAACTCCTCCCATTGTCCCAGGCAGGGGCGGCTCAAGGCAATCTGCTGCCTGAGGCGAAGTATGAAAAGGCGCCCCCCCTCACCTTAGAAGGGGGCGGGGCTTTTTCAGAAATCCAATCAGAGACTGAACCAAACCAAAAAGCCGATTAGATTATATGAAGGAAATGCAAGATGTCTGCACACAGGGCCATATCGAGCTGCAATCACACCCTGTGAGACTTGCAGCTCGGGCGCACGCCCCCTCCCCCCCCATACCTCCGTCCAGTGCTGCCTGCTCTTTCCCTGCTGATGCTGCCCTGTGGTTTTTTTCACGGAGGTGCCAGCAGCAGGGAAAGAGCAGGTAGCGCTGGATAGAGGTATGGGGAGGAGGAGGGGGCATGCGCCCGATCTGAAAGGCACCGGCACTTTAAGCAGATCTGTCCCTCCTTGACATCGAGTCAAGTGCTTACAATGCTGCGAGAAGGCTTGGGGAGCACATTTCGGCTGCCTGCTATTGTCCTGCCAGCGGCGGCAGAGAAACAACAGACAGCCAAAATGCGCCCCCAAGCCTTTCCGCCCTGTGCGGCTGCACTGCTTGCACAGGGCTAGGTATGGTCCCGTTTGCACACCAAGGAACTAAAAGACAGCAAGAACCAACAGCACATATTATAAAACTAAATTATAACTCATTTTTATTTTCTTGTTATAAACTACGTTATGGTTCTTGCTTTTTCTTTTTCAACATATATTTTGCATCCACAGTAGGTGCAGAGCAGAACCAGGACATTCACCCACAGAACTCAATATTTTAAAAAAAAAATCAGATTCCGATCATCTCACTAACAACAACAACAACCACTATTCTCCAGTACCAGGCATATTGTGAACTAATACAAAACCCTACAACAAAGAAAAAACCTACCATACCATACCATATCAGCACAAATTTCCAAAACTCACGTAAGGAGCCCATCCAAAAAAGCATCACTGTAAATACTACAGTGGGCCCCGGAACATCCATACACCTATTTCAAAAGCTGAACAAGTCAAATTACTACAGTACTGTATAGATCTTTATGTACAAACTCCATGTTAACAGAACACCTGACCTCAGTCACACACTCACAACATCGGACCCTCACCAAGTACAGAAAAAGTAACCACAATCTAAAGTAAAAATAATAATATGTAGACTAAATTTAAATTGAAACCCCAAGAAGCCAGAGTCCACATGCAGTGCAACATCAGATAAATAAGAGATGCAGTTCCCCAATACTGTGTAAAATATAAAAATAGCACAAAGTCGAATCGCTAAAATTAAATAAAATTATTTTTTCTACCTTTGTTGTCTGACCATTTTATTCTCTGATCATGCTGGTCCCGGATCTGAGGCTTCTGCTTTTCTGTCTTTTCTTAGCTCTCTTTCTGTGGTCTATGGTCCGTGGTCCATCTGCCATTTCTTATCTCTTCTTTTGTTTTCTTCACTTCCTTCCATCAGCCCATTTCCATTTCCAGTAACCCTCCCCATTATCAACCCCTTTTCCAGTCCTTCCCTCCCAGTACCTTCCAATGTCAACTGTCCTGCATTCCCATGACTGCAACTGGTGTCCATTCCCTTCCAGTCCCCCTCCTTCCCCACTGTTCAGCCCCTTCTACTCCAAATTTTTTTTTTAGTGCCATCAAGTCAGTGTTGACTCCTAGTGACCCAGCTACCTCTGGGTTTTCTTGGCAATGTATCACTGGAAATAAATTGCCAGCCTTTTCTTCTGAGGCAATGGAGGGTAAAGTGACTTGCCCAAGGTCACAAGGAGTGCCAGTGGGACTTAAACCCTTGATCTTCTGGGTACTAGGCAGTTGCTCTAACCATTAGGCTACTCCTCCACTAGTCCAAATACCATCCCAGATATTAGCTCACGCCCACTCTCAGTGCCACCCTTCAGGTCAGCTCCCTTCCAGTCACCCTACCCTCTGTCCATCCCCCTTCCAGTCACCAAGACAACAGCACACTGCCACGCAGGCAAGCAGCAACAGTACAGAAACGTAGGCAGGTATGAAACTCTCACAAATTCTTTATTGATCCATACATAATAAGGGAGGCCAGACCCGACACAGGCCGTGTTTCAAAAGATTCTTCTTCAGGGGTAGGCTCACCTTACACTAAAACACATTATAATAAATAATAAAAATACAGATATAAAAAACATAATACATAAATGAAAAAAACTGTAAAAACACAAGAATAAATAAGGTGTATATATAAAAAAACATGAAAACCCTATATTCATAAACCATATAAAAAATGTATTTATATATATATCATACTAAAACATATAAAAGCATAAATATATTAAAACAAAGCTCCCTCTGTAATCCGAAAACCTCAGAGCGATGCCCATATACTAGAACTCTGGCTAAGGGACCCCAATAAAGGGCTTTAATCCCCTGACTGAAGCCTTCCCCCACATTGAATTTTTTTTAACATCTCAAAAAGAAAGCCCCATTCTACACGGTCAAAGACTTTTTCCGAGTCTAATGCAACACAACGAGGGGCATTCCTGCTCTTTAATAATCTGTAACAAGTTGACTACCCTACGAACATTATCCAAGATTAGATGCCCTTTTATGAAGCCCGTTTAGTCTGGGTGGATCAGTTGAGGGAGAATGCCCTTCAAACGTTTGGCTAATACCTTTGCAAAGAGCTTTGCATCACTATTGATAAGTGCTATTGGGCAATAACTACTACATAAATTTGGGGGTTTACCCTCTTTGTGCAGCACTATTAAGTCA
The DNA here is from genome assembly GCA_033557465.1 of Ichthyophis bannanicus. NCBI lineage: Eukaryota > Metazoa > Chordata > Amphibia > Gymnophiona > Ichthyophiidae > Ichthyophis > Ichthyophis bannanicus. Next base: position 423,494,388 of record CM066038.1, read on the forward strand.
GGAAGGGGATGCCTTGATGTGCACCTGAAAAAACACTCCCTAACAATAGGGAAAGCTTCTCAGAGAGAACCTGATAGAATATGGTTGGATACCCATCACCTTCCATGGCCTTCCCTTTAGGCAAGGTCCGAATTGCCTCTCTCTTCTAAGTCATTAACCAGCCACACCAACAATGCTACTTCCTCCTCCTCCAAACAGGGGAAGGTGAGTGACTCCAGATAGTTCGTCATCTCCGTCCCTTGTACCTCACATTCTGTTGCATATAATTCCTCATAGAACGCTCTAAATCTCCTGCAGATTCCGTGAGTGGAGCAGACCCATGCCCCATCTGTTCCTTCAATCTCTGCCACTAGTCGGGCAGCTTGCTGTTTCTTCAGCTGCCATGCCAGTAATTTCCCCGCCTTATTCACATGCGCCATATACTGTTGTTTTGTTAATCTAAGGAGGTATGTAATCCTCTTATATTCTATTGCCTGGAACTGCCGCCGTAAGTTCCTTTAATACTGCCCACCTCCCATTGAAGCACCTCTATTCGGAGCAGCAGGCACACCTTTATTTTCTCCCTCTCCCGCTTCACCTGAGAGGCCCACTGAATCAACATACCTCTGAGATAGGCTTTCCCACCATCCCACCATGGTGTATCCGATACCTCTCCATTAGCATTACACAACAGATATTGCTTCCATTCCTGTCTCAGTTTATTAACCACCTCCTCCTTCTTCAACAAGAAACCATTGATCTGCTACTCTGACCAATCAGCTTTCACTTCTGATCCCAATGAGTGCCATTAACATTCCATCATCCCATGATCAGCTAATTCCAGGGGACGGATCTCCAGCCCATCAAACCTCCCCAAACTACCCTTAAGTATCAATATGTAATCCAGCCGTGAGTATGTGTCCATTCAGGGCGAATACCAGGTATACTCCAAAACGGAGCTTCTTATTTTCCCTCTAAACCCTCCTCCCCCCTTCCTCCTTTCTCAGTCTCTGTGGATAACCCTCTACTCCTCCCTGTTTCCTCAGCTTGCAACCTTGGTGTCATCTTTGACTCCTCTGTCTCCATCTCCACACAAAACCTGCCATTTCTTTCTCTATAACATCAGTAAAATCCACCTATTCCTTTCTGAACACACTACTAAGACACTTATCCACATTCTAGTCACCTCCCGTCTTGACTATTGTAACCTGCTCCTTGCCGATCTCCCTCTGAATCTTCTCTCTCCCCTTCAATATGTTTAACACTCTGCTGTGCAGCTAATCTTCCGCCAGCCTCGCCATGCTCATATTACCCCTATTCTCACTTCATTAGCTCCCTATCCATTTCCACATCCAGTTCAAATTTCTCCTGCTGACCTATAAGTGCATTCTGCAGTTCTTCACTACCTTTCTTGACTCTCCCTACACCTCTCCTTGGAAACTCTGCTCTTCTGGCAAATCGCTTCTACAGTATCTGTGCCCTTCTCTTCTACTGCTAACTCCAGACTTCGCTCCTTTCATCTAGCTGCTCCTTATGCCTGGAACAAACTACCTGAGTCTGTACATCAGGTGCCTTCTCTGGCGCTTTTCAAATCCAGGCTGAAAACTCACCTCTTCGTTGCCACTTTCGGATCTTGACTCGCCTGGAATCCTTTGTGTTTCCTTACCATTCCCCCTAGATATATCCTGTGTCTACAGCTACTGTGTTGTCTGTCTTGACTAGATTATAAGCTTTGATGAGCAGGGACCGTCTTTTACATGTGTCTGTGCAGCGCTGTGTACATCTTGTAGCATTAGCTCAGTAGTAGTGTGGTTTATGGTTTATTAAAACTTGATATACTGCTCTTCGACAGTGTATCAGGGTGATTTGAAATAAAAGTGGAGGAGTGGAGGAGTAGCCTAGTGGTTGGGGCAAGGTACTTCAGGCCGGAAGGTCGGGGGTTCAAATCCCACTAGAGGACAGCAACCTTGGGCCGGAAGGACTGGGGATTCTAGTCCCACAGGTGCTCCTTGTGGTCTTGGGCAAGCCACTTAACCCTCCATAGCCCATGTTCCCTGTAAAATAGTTATCTCCAAATTATAATGCCCTGTTCAATGTAATTTCAGCTTGTTCAATGTAAACCGCACTGATGCAGAATAGCACGGTATATAAGAGAATGTAAATAAAATAAATAAATAAATAAATAAAAACATTAGAAACAGAAAAGAACGCCAATTAAAAATAGCATAAAAATCAGATATTTTTTAGGAGGGGAAAAATAGGGAGGAGGATTTTTTTTAGGAGGGGTAGTACTCCTTGCAACCTTTATTCCTCTCCCACCAAAATTCCACTAACTCCCAGCATTTCATACATTCCCCTCCTACCTATGAATCTTCTTGACATAGTTCAAGTGATTCGCTGGCACTATAGTACAATTCATGTCCCCCGCAATCACCCAAGTCCCTTTACCTTCTTTTGTAAATTCTCCCACCAATTTATGGAAAAAGGAGCCCTATGGACCATTCAGTGCATATAAATTAAGAAGGCATATCTCATTTTGTTCCACCCACCCTGTCACCCACACCACCCGTTCCTGCCCATCACCCCCTGATACGTACTTCACGAAGGACACTCTTTTGTGTATTAAGATCACCAACCCTCTTTTCTTAGAATTAAATGTGGAACAGTACATCTGATCCGACACACGGGTTTGGCGTTTCTTATGCTTTAGCGCTGTTACTGTAGGTGGGTTTCTTGTAATAGTGCTATATCAACCCTGGACTGGAACAGGAGATCCAACACTCTCCATCTCTTGTAGAGGTGATTAATATCTCTACTGTTGAGTAAAGTAATTTTAAACTCTCACATTCTTAACCAGGATTATCCTATCCCCCTCTCCCCGTCTGACCACTCTCGTTCTCACACACATCCAAGCACACGCACATGTCATACCCCACTGAGCTATACAATCATTAAACAAAAACAGAACAAATTAATATTCTTTCCCAACTCGTCTCCCACTTCAGTTCAAATTCAGTTTTCATATTGGACTCCCCCCCCTCAATAACCAACCATTACTCAAGAGTCCTCCCCCCACACACACAGCATATTATATCATACCTCCCCTTTCACAAAAGGTAATCCCTTAGCCAACTATACCCTGCATTAACCACAATAAGAGAGTATAAGCAGAGATCAAAGTAGTATCCATCTAGTGCACTTAAATGATTAATACGTTCAAAACGCAAACCATGAAGTTTGACGTCCATTGGAAAAAGTCCATCAGACCCCTTCAGTAATACATTCAGAACAGTGAAGCCTTCTTTGGCTAGCATCCGTTCAGCCCTCTACAGGCACAACATTGTGCTCCATGCAGGCTGGACTGTCCAGCTTAGCCACACTTGCAGCCACTGAAGCTACAGGCTGCGCATCCATATCTGGCTGACCAGTGACAACTCCTGGTTCAATGTCCAATGATTGCGGTCCCCGTGATTTAACTTTCAAGGTGGGACTATCACTGGAGCTACATCCCTTGTTCGGTGATTTCCCGATCTTGGCAGCCTCCACTCCTGAGGCAGCCATAAGCGTGGCTACAAAGTTGTGAATAGCTTCAGATAAAGTGAAAAACTTCTGAACCCTGTTTTCAACAAATGTTTGTTTGTCAGGATACCATGGCTGCCTGGATCCCTTTGCTGGCCAGGAGATCACAACATTTTAACAAGTCTCTCCAGCGGCAAACTGTTTCCGCCGCCAGGTCTAGAAATATCATTATTTTCCAATTGAATTGGACATGACCAGTCTCTCACCTTTTATAATAAATTCCCAATCCTGAAATCTCAGTAATTTGATTAATAAAAGCCCGGGATCGAGCACTAGGGTCCAGTCACTGGCTGAGCTCTCTGTGTGCTCACTCCAACTCGTACTCCACTGGAAGGGGGAGCCCGGGAAACAGGCTCAGAGCAGCTCCTGCACGAACTTACTTGGCTCCTGCCTCTCCTTGCCTACTGGCCTGCAGAAAATTCTATTAGATTCTCTTGGTATAATTTTCCTCTACATCAGCGGTTCTCAACCTGTGGGTCGGGATCCCCACGGGGGTTGCCTCAGGATTTACCAGGGGTCGCCTGACAAATCCCGGGAATTATCATTTCTTTTCTAATTTATTGTTCTAATTTGATCGCAAAGTCTAAAATGCCAAATACTTTGAATTTAATCAATTTACATATTACTTAGGCTATCCTTACTTACTTTTACCTGTTCGCTAGAAACGATGCACCTCGAGATGTTATTTAGATCACTTCCGGTTTTGTAATGGTGGACATGGGTCCTACTAAAATTAAATTTTCTATGTAATATTATATAACACCAGCGACTCCACTGAAAATGAATGACAGAGAGAAGAATACCAAGAAAAGAAAATATTGCAATAACTTTTTAAGGTATGGTTTCACCTCCATATTTTCAGCAGGGATTGAGAAACCACAATGCGTTATTTGTAACAAAGTTCTATCAGCGGAATCCATGAAGCCAAACAAACTGAAACGGCATTTTGACAGTAAGCATCCCACCTTTGTAGGCAAGGATATTTGGTATTTTAAGAACAAAGCTGATGGAATCAAGAAAAGCAGACTTAATATTGGCGGAAAGTTCCACCAGCAAAACATAGCCGCTGTTGAAGCTTCATATATGGCGGCTCTCAGAATCGCCAAAGCCAAGAAAGCTCACACCATTGCCCCTCGTCAGTCTTTTTGAATAAAGCATACTAAAAACGTTGACTAAATAATCATAATAATTTCAAAATCAAATATTGTTACTTGTTGTTGTGATTAATTATTGTGGTTTAAATAAGTAAATTTTATAAATAAAAACATATTGCAAAGGCCTATAATATATTAATAATTCAACAAATGATTACAGCGACAATGCGTTAATGGTAAAGGAAGAGAGACGCATTTGATTTTATCATTGGGGGTCGTCACAAGTTGACCAATGGTAAAAGGGGTCGCGGTACAAAAAAGGTTGAGAACCACTGCTCTACATCTTCTGTCAGCATTTTCTGAGAGTCCTCTGTCTGATTCTACTTGCTCAAGTCGATCTCCAATGGCAATGAATTTCTCCTCGATTTTAGTGGGGACTTTCTCTACAATTTCCATTTTAGAGGCACAAATTTCATGCAGTATCACCATGAGTATCACGTTGCCTCCCAAGAGGGCTTCCTCTAGCTCACGAGTAATAGAGGAGCAGGGGTTGGGTAGCTGTGACACGACTTCAGAGGTCTTCCCTGCCGCTTTTGCTTTGGCCTTGTAAAGATCTTTTATAGTTTCGGTTGTTCTAATTTTCATAGATTTTGGCATTTTGCCAGTCACTTTGTATCTTCGGACTGCGTTTAAGATTTGGTAAATGTCCCTTGTTGTGCGGTGTTAGGAAGGAGAATCTTGCCATGCGTCTTCTCACATCGCCATCTTAACCAGAAGTCTCCTTTCTACATTTCTAATAATTAACTTTAAAATACAATGAGGAAGCTTAGTATTTGCTACTGCTACGACTACTTTTCATTTGTATAATTCTACAAGCCTTATGCAGTGCTGAATGGTACATCTATTATTGGGCACTCAGCATTATTTGAAGGGTACATCTATTGTTGGCCATGCAGCATTATTTGAAGGGTACATCTATTGTTGGCCATGCAGCATTATTTGAAGGGTGCATCTATTGTTGGCCACGCAGCATTATTTGAAGGGTACATCTATTGTTGGCCATGCAGCATTATTTGAAGGGTACTTGTACTGTTGGGCACGCAGCATTATTTGAAGGGTACTTGTACTGTTGGGCACCCAGCATTATTTGAATGGTACTTCTGTTGTTGGCCATGCAGCATTATTTGAAGGGTACATCTATTGTTGGGTACTGAACTGTGATCAGTAGCTACCGGCAGGCTCAGTGAACAGACCATGACTGCCTGCAGGTAGCATTGGGCATGTTTCCAACTGTTTCTCCTTTTTCAAAGGCTGGCACTAGACCTGCACTAATATCTCTAAAATTCCTACTCATATTAAATGTATAATTAGCTTGCTATGATCACCAATCTGCACATATAAGTGGCTCACATCTTTAGAATATCAGCTATGAAGCTCAAAGGACTCGTATAGTATTCCTTTATATTTTGATTCAACTGACAGAAAATGCGTTTTCTGAATTTCTTCTATTTTTCAGGTGTAATTCTTCAGTAAATTCATTCAAATATATTTTGTGCTTGTAGAATTTAAATATGACATCCTAAATCGTTTCATTCTCTACCTTAGATTTTACATCCGCTTTAGTATTCAAAAGATGTACAGTATAGTGAGAATAATGGACCTACCACAGCAGTCTCCAGCTAAACTATCCTAAATTGCAAGTCTATTAAGCTGATTTATGAACTTTTAATGGATTTAATTAGCAGGAACACATCTTTATTATGGAGCTTTAAGGAAGACATGAGCAAAGACAACAAATCTGCCAGCTTCCAAAGGCACAGGAATGGAAAGATACATAGAGGCCTCATATAGAACTCTATATGAGGAGTTCAACTATAGCCAAGAGGCTTTCCCAAAACATAAAGAGACTATAATACGCTCTACTGCTAATAAGCACAAAAAAGGCATTTTTCAAGAGCTTTCACCCCTAATGATGCCAGATAAATGGATAATTTGTCTTCTGGCTATTGTGATTTAGATATTGCCATGTTAATTTGTTTCAGTATTCAGCTTTCTTGAGGAGCAAAGCTCCAAACTCTCAATAGACATCTGTAGATAGATATGTCTTCTTAATGCTTTATATTTCAACAATTAAAAAGATAACATTTATAAAGTATAGCATCTCTATATATCAATTTTATATTCAAACATGAAACTTTTATCAATTAAATCAATATTATGTTATATTTTATTTGCTCTATGCTCTCTTTCACTGCATATTTCCAACAGATAGCTAAACTCTGTCATGTCTTCCTCTCAAAACATAGTACCAAGACCCTTATTCATTCCCTCATGACCTCCCACCTAGATTATTGCAACTTGCTCCTCACTGGTCTCCCATTGAATTATCTATCTCCCCTTCAATTTTCTCAATCCTCAGCTGCACAGTTAATCTTCTGGCAGTATCATTATACTCACTTCATTGGTTCTCTATCCGTTTCCGCATACAATTAAAAATTCTCCTTCTGACCTACAAATACATTCATTGTGTGCCTCTTCATTCTTTCCTCTCTTCTTTCTCCCTACCCTCCTTCCCGGCAACTCCACTCATCAAGCAAATCACTGTCTCTTCTATTGCCAGCTCCAGACTCCATTCCTGCCACCTTGCTGCATCATATGCCTGAAATAGACTACCTGATTTGGTACATCGAGCTCTATCCCTGGTCTTATTCAAATCCAGGCTAAAACCTCATCTCTTCAAGGCTGCTTTGGATCCTGACCCCTTATCCTCCTGTTTTCATTTGTATTTTAATCATTTCCCGCCAAACAGAATCAACAGATGGTCCGATCTCCGAAAGGACGATGCCCTTTTCACATACCTTTGCAGGACTCTTACCATCCAGGTGCTATAGCTGTGGAGTGGCAGGGCCCATATCCGCTCTCGCCCACATCCGCATTTGCCAGAGCCGGTAAGGAAACGGCCTGATTTACATGAAATGCTGACACCACCTTGGGCAAAAATTAAGGTACCGAGCACAGGACCACTTTCTCCTTGGAGAAGGAAAGCAATGACACCTGGCATGACAGGGTCCGAAAATCCAAAATCCTGCATGCCAAGCAAATCGCCACCAGGAATACCATTTCCAGAATCAAATCCATCAGGGAAGCTCGACTCAATGGCTCAAAGGATTCCACAGATAGCACCATCAGCACCAGATTGAGATCCCAAGGCGGCACCACCGCCCTCTTCGGCAGATGGAGGTGGGTCACTGCCCCTATAAATCTCAACACATCTGGGAGTGTACCCAATGGCACCCTGTGAACTTTCCCACAATAACCAGAAATCGCCACCAGCTGCACTTTCAAGGAACTGGCGGCTAGACCGTTATCAAAACCAGATTGCAAGAATGCCAAGATGTCCGGAACAGAGGCAGTGGAAGGGCACACCTGCCTCTCTCCACACCACGATTCAAAGATGCGCCCTATGCAGATGCACACCAGGTTCGTAGACCTCCTCCGGGCCTGGAGCAAGGTCGCTATCACTGGGCCCCAATATACTTTCTTCTTGAACCTCGCCCTTTCAAGAGCAATGCCATAAGCAAGAATTGATCCATCTGGGGCATGTGAAGCAGCCCCTGTGTCAAGAGGTCCTTCCAAACCGGAAGCCACCACAGTCAATCCACCAGTATCCAAATCAGGTCAGCATACCATGGGCACCTCGGCTAGTCCAGTGCCACTAGAATTACAAATCCCCAGTGTGCCTCTATCCATTGCACTAACTGGCCTATGAGTGCCGATGGGGGAAAACAGAGAAGACCCTCTTCAGGCCACTGCTGAATTAGAGCATCCAGGCCCTCAGACATCCTCTCTTCTTCTGCTGAAAAACTGTCAGGCCTTGGCTGACTCAAACATTGCCATTAGGTCCATGACTGGTGTGCCCCATCAGCAGACCACCTTCTTGAACACCTCCTGATTGAGCTGCCACTCTCTAGGGTCCACGCGCACTCAGCTGAGGTAGTTTGCTGTCACATTGTTGACTCCTGCTACGTGCGCCACCGATAACGCCTGGAGACGAATCTCTGCCCATCTGAACAGCCTTCGGCCTCTTCCTCCAGGGCTGCACTGCCCATGCCTCCTTGCCGGTTGATGTAAGCCACCATGATTGCATTGTCTGAGAGGACTTGGAGCACCTTGGACCACAGGGCCTCCTGCGGACTCCTGCCCCTGAACAAAGCGTCCTTCACAATGGGCTCCCCAACCCGACAGGCTGGTATTGGTCATCAGTGGAACTCACACTGGGGACTCCTTACAAGCTCTCCACAGGCAGTCACCAACTGAGGGCTCTCCTGGTGCTCCATGGGCAGGGGAGTATCTTGGGACAAGTATCGACTCTGATGGAACCACCAGCAGAGCAGAGCCCTCTGCAGCGGTCGCATGTGCGCCCTTGCCCATAGGACTAACTTGAAAGTGGCTGCCATGATCCCCAGAACCTGCAGATAATGCCATGCTGATGGTCTTGCCATCTTCAGGAACTGCCTTATCCACCGTCGTAGCTCCTGTGCCCAGCGATCCGGCAGGAAAACCCTGCCCATGCGGGTATCAAAGCATGCTCCCAAATACTCTAGCTCCTGGGCTGGCTGTAACTGACTCTTGGCCAGGTTGACCCCCCCAACCGAGACTTTGAAGAAACTTCCCCACCCGCGATGTTGCTTTTTCGCTATTGTCCCTGGACTTCGCCTGGATCAGCCAGTTGTCAAGATACAGGTGCACGAGAACCCCTTCCTTGCGGAGAGCTGCCACCATCACCACCATGTCCTTGGTGAAGGTATGGGGGGCAGTCGCCAGACTGAAGGGCAATGCTTGAAACTGGAAATGGCCCCTTGGCACCGCAAAGCAGAGAAACTGCTGATGTTCTGGATGGATGGGAATGTGCAGATACGCCTCCATGAGATCGAGAGACGCTAAAACTCTCTACTTCCTATCACCACTATTACTGATCACAGCATTTCCATGTGGAAATGCGGTACCTGGAGATAGCAGTTCATGCCCTTGAAGTCAAGAATCAGGTGAAAGGAACCTTCCTTTTTGGGCACCACGAAATACATGGAGTATCGACCGCAGACGTACTGGTCTTACGGAACCGATTCCATGGCTCTCAGCTGCAGGAGACAAGTCAAGATCTCTTCTACTGCTGCCAACACCACTGCGTCCACTTTGGGTGATCAAAGGAGCTCTTGTTCTTGCTCAAGCAACAGGTGTCGGTGCATCATGGATTGCAGCCCTTTAAGACCAGCCTCCGGCAGATCCCACTCATCCTGGATCATCTGTCCTACTACTCCATGTACCAGGAAGACTTTCTGTGATTTCTGCACCACCTGGAACAGCAGATTCTACTATGCTTCTTCCTCTGCCAGGAGGTTAGTAGGCATATTCTGAGCCTTGAGGGACTCCAAGGTACACACAGATTGTCAGCCTTTTGAGGACAAGGGATTGTATCAGTACCTGTTTGTAGTGATTATAAACCACCCTGATGCCCTTCAGCCTGGGTGGTATATCAAGAAATTTCATAAACATAGACATAAACATAAAGATGAGCACCGATAGCTCCTCATGGCACAAAACCTGAACAATCTGGGCCTGATGCTCCTGTTCTGGGATCTCTCCTTCTTCCAACTCCTCCTGCAGACCTAGCTGTATGTTAAGGTCTTCCCCATGCAGCCCCTCTGACAACGGCGATTGCTGCCACTCCTCTAAGCCTCTAGCCCACTTAGACACCACTGCTCCTGACTCGTGCTCTTTTGTGTCTGACACCTTCTTTGCCCTGTGCTTCGGGGATGAGGAGCCGCTTGCCAAGCCCTGTTGATGTAGGCAAAATGCCTTATGCAAAAGTAAGACAAACTTTGGTGAAAACTCCCTTGGGAGCCCTATTGCTCCCTGAGCTTGAGGAGTGGATGGCCCGGGCATCATGCAGGGACCGGGGGCTTGATCCATTGAAGTAACATGGCGCCCCCTGACTCCAGGGTCTCTTGCAACCGGGGAGGGACTCTCCTGCCTCGTCTCATTCTGCAGGCCCTGCTCCAATGACTTAGCCTCTTGCCTGCCTCCGAGACCACACCCCATCAGGGACCGCATATCTTGAGGAATTTTAGATTGCGCTGCCGTGTTGTACCTTAAAGATATGAAATAGACCTTGCACTGATCCAATCAAACGGACACTTTCTCCAAGTAAAGTTTATGTTTTTATTCTAAGTACTACAAATGGCTATAAGGGAGTACAGCTTCCCTTACAAGCAATATTACAAATTTAATAGGTACATAATCTGGGCTAAGAGACAAGGGATGATCATGTCAGGTTACTCACTGATCATAGACAGATGGAAGGATTTCATTTGCCTCCTATCCACTGACTATGTCTCTCTTTCTAGTTACATACATTTCTTGTATGCAGGTACTTCCTGTTTTCCACAGAACAAAACTGCAGCTGCTACAAACCTATATGCTGCACTTTTTCCCACATTATCAAGGAGAAACAGAATGGTTTAAAATAAGCAAAGGTGTAAGACAAGGCTGCATACATTCCCCCTATCTGTTTCATTTATATGCAGAACAAATCATCAGAGAAGCAGGACTGTATGAAGACAACAGAGGTGTGAAGATTGGTGGAAGACTCATCAACAAACCTTCGCTATGCTGATGATACCACATTACTGGCTGAAAGTGAAGATGATCTGAAACATTTGCTTCTCACAAATCAAAGAACATAGTCTCAAAATCGGCCTGCACCTTAATGTAAAGACAAAGATCATGACAACTGGCATAATCAACAGGTTCATCGTTGAAGGAGAAGAAATTGAGATTGTGAACAACTTTAACCTACTTGGATCAACTATCAATAAAGAAGCAACAAGCAGTCAAGAAATCAGACGACGCATTGCTCTTGGCAGAATGGCTATGAAAGACCTAGATAAGATTCTCAAGAGCAGAGATGTCTCTCTCCATACAAAGATTCAACTTGTTCAAGCCATGGTATTTTCAATAACATCATATGGATGTGAAAGCTGGACAGTGAAAAAGATAGACAGGAAGAAAATTGATGCCTTTGAATTATGGTGCTGGCGGCGAATACTGTGTATACCATGGACTGCCCGAAGAACAAACCAGTCGGTACTAGAGGAGATCAAACCTAAGCTTTCTTTAGCAGCTCAGATGACAAGACTTCAACTTTCATACTTTGGACACATAATGCGAAGAGAGAGATCATTAGAGAAAGACATCATGCTTGGCAAGATAGAAGGTCAACGCAAAAGAGGAAGGATAGCAATGAGATGGATCGAGACAATAACAGCAGCTATGGGTACCAGTCTGTCAACAATGAGCCGCCTGACTCAAGACCGAACACAATTTAGGATAGCTATCCAGAGGGTCCCCATGCGTCGGCTCTGACTCGACGGCACTTAACAACAACATCATTTCCGTCTCTAACTTTTTATCTGACCCTTCTCAGGAGAAAGTCATAATGTTTCAACCAACTGTCACTTACATCACCTGACCAGGCACAACAGCACTCTGAAATCTGCCCAGCAACAATGGAATTTCTAGTTAGGCTTTTCCCACAGGTCTGCATCAAGTCACTGTGCACTGAATACGTTTTGAGCTGTATAACACAAAGAATTGCTTAAGGATTAAGTGGGGTTCACCGCCTTGATACCATCCTATACCAGGCACTGCGGTCTGGCCGGCATGGCGGGAAGGGATGGGGGCACTCCCCAGGAATCCCCTCGATCTGTACCCAGGTAGGTAAAAGGATCCCTAGCACGGTGCACCTCCATGGGCTCAGGCACAGAGCACTAGAGTATTTGAACTAAAGTAAAATAAAATAAAATCAATTTACCAAAACCTAATTAACTGAAACTGAAATTAAAAAGAAACTGCAAACGGCCTCCTAGGAAGAAACTGCTCTGTCCTGCTTTATTCTCCAGTGTCTGCCTCTCCCAGGCATCCAAAACACAGCTGGGGGTTAAAACACGCGGGCCTGAATAAGAAGAAATCGCGCCTAAACGCAGCAGAGGGAGATTCCCTTGCCACTGTGGACTCAGAGACATGTGGCTGCAGGCCGCTCTGTCTCCTTGTGTTCCAGCTATTGCTAGGGGCTCCCACTGTCCTCCCCCTCCCCACCACTCTTAACTTGGAGCCTCTTTGTCATGTGGCTTTTCTACCCCTCGCGCTCAGCCTTCCTTTCCGGCTTCAGTGATGAGGGGGGCGACTCGGGGCTGCCAACTTTCACTCCTGTCAATCAACTGCAGCCCCTGCGGCAGCTCTTCACCCAATAACGGGTTCAGAAGCTGCCAGAAGTCTTGCACTGAGGAAGGCCCCCCACAGAACTCCCCCCCCCCCAAAAAAAAAAATTCTGGGTGTGGGGGGAAGGAATATTCTCCCCTCAGCTCTGTTGTCCCCCGGGTTCTCTGTTTCTTCTGATTTTTTTTCTTCTGCCTTTAAAAACAAAGAAACCTGCACCTTAACAGGGGAAATAAAAAGCAAAGTCTAACTAAACCTATCTCCTTAGTTGTCCCTTTAGTGAGTCCAGCACCCTGACTCACTACCTCCTCCAGCTGCTTGGAGACTGAGCATACTGGGGTTGGTGGGCGGTGCCAGCTGCATATGTACACTAGTGTCATCAAAAAGATGATATGCTCAGTCTCCAAGCTGCTGGAAGAGGTATCCTACCCAGAGGTGCGGGACTGGACTGGAGGGGCAATAAGGAACTGACTTATATGTGTTAATTCATAGGTTAATGCACATTAAATTGATTTTGCATACACTCAGGGACATGCTTATTGATGTGCGCTAATGTTTGGCATGCGATTTAAATCACACTGTTAGTGTGGGGCTCAGTAACTGCTCCTGCATGTTAAAAACAGCCCATACAGTAAAACTCCTGTGCTGCTTCCCAGCACGACAGGGCGTGAGCAGAGCAGTTTCAGGTCAAAGTGGGCAAAGCAGCTTGTGACAAGAGGTGGGGTGAAGTGCAGCCACACAACTGGCAGTCCAGTAGTGCGGCAGCTGCCAGGCCCTTCAATGTAAAATGTGTCTTCAAGTAATGAGCTCCCCCACTATCACCTCTTATAATAACCTCTTACAATAACCCCCTGATCCAATCACTCAACAAATGAAGAATGACCCCCCCCCCTTTCTTGGTTCAACCCCCCCACCTGTAGTCTAGCACTCTCTATCCAAACAGCTCCCTCCCCCCTACCAACCCTTCAGCATCCCCCAGGCATCCATACATCAGTTAGCAGAGCTCCATGTAGCAGATTCACACTTAAATGCATTAGTTTAGCCTGTGAAGTAAGAATTAAAGAGCTTACCTTTTCTGACATAGTCTACGCAGAAGCGCGGAGCATCGGCAGCTTGCTGTGGATTCATTCCAAACTCGGCCATATTTAAAAGCACCTTTTTAAAATTTTTTTTAAAGAAAAGTAACATTGTTACAGTCAGAACTCCAAAATACCAAAATGTGTATTTATATTGTTTCAGAGTCCAAGTAATAACTGATGTATCTTGATCAGAAGGTCATTGATGCAGTAACCGGCTCTCAAACATGTTCTCTCGCAGAGAGGTGCCTTGCTTTACTTTGTAGTGCAATTTTGTGATCATCCTTTTAGCAGCACCTGCTAACTACGTAAGTGCTGGTCAGCGAAATATACCGTTGTAGTATCTATGTGGGGCTGCTGAATATTTCCTCTGACCGCCTCGGCAGAATCCAGACAGTGCCAGGCAGTTCTTGGGTGAAGTTCTGGGTTATACAGTTAGCTGAATGTTCAGTTCGCTATTCAAATAATTATTGGGATAACGTTAGAACAGAAAAAAAGACTTCCTTAAAGACATGGGAAGGGGTGCACCTACTCCTGTCATATTGCTGGGCAGACTAGATGGACCATACTGGTCTTTATCTGCCGTCATTTACTATGTTACTATGTTAACTTTAGTTAGCTATCTAGATAGTAGGCTGACAAGTGCCGACTGTCAACACTGAATTCAGATATTCTGCATCAGACACTATCTATTAACCACCATTTTTAAATATTGACCCATCATTCTTTAACGTCTAGCCTGTTTACCAGTGTACATCCCTCTTCGCATTATTCACGTGGAATAATATATAGTATATTAGTAGAGGTGCATGAGTAGGATGTGGTAGGTCCAGAACACTGCAGAAATAACGTTATGATTAAGTTACTAAAAAGGAAATTCAAAACAATTCAGGCCTCTTATAAAATTACCCCATGTGTACAAGTACACACTATGCCAAGTAGGTGGTTACTTGTATTTGACCCGTGTGCAGGCATGTTTGGGGAGGAGTTTGAGTAGCGCCCAGTGTAGTTGCAAAGACGAACCCCCTTGGTAGCGACAGTGAGCTGATATAATTCGGGCCTTCTTAAGGCTGTTCTATAAAACCCATGCACAGTACAGCACACAGTCCTCTTGCTTCAAGTTTAGTCCCCTAGACTTCTTGAGCCGCCAGGCCTAGAGCAGCCCTTCCTCGTCCCCACTCATGGCAGGAGAATGGGCAAACAGAACTCATGAGTGGCAGTTCTATCACCAGAGTACAGGAGTTCAAGAGCAGAGCTAGAGGCTGGCCATTAGCTCCAATCGCTCCAGTTCACAACACAGTTATAACAAAAACAATTAATACTGCTTCTCGAATCAGTTCAGTTCAACATGAAATCTTTCACAGAATGCAACACAAAGCTCAGTTGCATGGTTAGAAGCTATGAAGCTGCCCCACCCTTCCTCCCTTCAGGTTCACTTAATCCTTAGTGGAACCTGCCTCAGAGCTAGGGCTTTTAGCATTCCAACCCTTGTACCTCCATGGGTTCAGGATTCTCCTTGTCTTCACAGGACTGGGTTTCCATGGCCTCCTCCTCTTTCTCAGGATAGATCTCCCCCTTACTTGGGAACTGTGGGAGTTTTTCTAGACCCAAACTACCTGAGCCCTCCCTCTCCCCACCTCTTTCTGGATCCAAGGAGTAGTTCCTGGTGAGCCGGAAAACTCATCCAGAGCAGCATTGCAAAATGGATGAGCAGATTGGACCTGTTCCCTCTTAACAGGAATGGGATTGGTGTGGGCCTTCTTTTCGGGGGCCCAGGCCAGGTCTTCCCTATGCTTGTTACCTCTAGGTTGCCTGCGAGGCTGCAAGGGAGCTTGCACTATCCCAATCCATAGCCCTCCCAGTTCTGCAGGAACTGATCACTACATCAGGCAGAGTCATGAACTAGGCTATAAAAAACACACACCCGTGTGTACCTCAGCTGAGCACTTTTACACCAGGGCCAGAGACTCAGTGAGCAGCACTCTCACCATGGCATAAACATCACAACACACTGCAAGCAGCAGAAGCAGCACAGCAGATGCATGGGTTCAGTATGGTGCACTGCTCTCCTATGGGCCAGAACTACTGACGTGTTCAGCAGGTTCTATGGCTGTTTGCTTAACTGTTTTTAATGATGGCTACCAAAGATTCTGAGCTGATGAGTATCCATAGGAGCAATGTAGCATTTGTCAGTCTACAACATAAAAGCTTCGACATTACCTGTACATGCCCTTGAGGCTGCATGAACCCACCCATCACACCGAAGGAACACAAAAGGTCTTCAGTATCCACTGCAGTAGCCATAGCAGGGATGATGGTATGGAAAGGGCGTTTTCCAGGTGCTAGACAATTTGGATGGCCAGGAGACATGGAGAAATTAGCCCCTCTGCACTGAAAATACAATTTTCATGCTTGTTAATCAACACACAAACAAGAAAATTCTTCTTGGCTTCCTTAATTTTGGATATCCAATCCTAGGACAAAACTATCCCAGCAATATTTAAATGATATCCCTACTCCATAATTATTTACCCCACCAATTAATTTACAGCCAGTTGGGGCTTAGTATAACAAGCCAGCCTTCAGTTAAATTAAAACCAGCTAGGGTATTCCTTCACAGAGAGAGCAGAATAGGGTAAATATTCTTTGAGTATATAGACAGAAATTGCTTTCTTGAAACCTTTTAGAACGAGGCCTTTGAGTAAGGAGGCAAGAGAACTATGAAATTGTTTTAAATAGGTGTTAAAGCCAAGTGACAGATCAAAGGGGCAACTTGAAAGGCTCCTTCTATCAAACCAAGGGCAGTGTGAATCATTCAGGAAATTAAGAGATTACCATAGAGGCACAGATATAAATATGTCATCCTTCCCACCCACTCCCAGCTTCCACCCACCCCAGACATAATCCTTGATTTATATGCTCCTAAACCAGTTAAGGAGAAGAGGGTGATCTTACTCACTTCATGTTTAACTGATTATCTTCATCAGCAGGTTATTAGACCTTAGGAGTTGAGTCCTTGCAGTTCATCTTGAGGGGTACACTAAAAGTGCTTTATATTTATTAGGTATAATTGTATTGGTTCAAGTAGCCCTATTCCCCCATTAACTTTACATAACTTAAGAACTTTAAATAGCTAAAAGATATATTTAAATCTAAGATGAAGACAGCAGTCCAGCAGTGAGATGGGGGCTATCCAGACTTTTACACTGAGTGTTATATGTATGATTTTCTCCCAGTAGCTGAGAGGTTTTATGTGTGCACTAAGTGCAAAGAGCTGATGAGGATAAAGCAGAATTGCTGAACAAATATTTCTGTTCTGTATTCACAGACGAAGGGCAAGGAGCAGGACCTCCAAAAACACCCACAAATAGGAACAGAAGTAATGGGGATCTTGAATGATTTTCAGAAGACTATGTTTGTGAGGAACTAGCTAAATTAAAAGTAGACAAAGCGAAGGGACTGGATGAGATACATCTGAGAATATTGAAGGAACTTAGGGATGTTTATAGCAGCTCCAATGACTGAACTTTTCAATGCTTCTTTAGAGTCAGGAGTTATCCAAGAGGAATGGAGGAAGGTACACATGGTCCTCTTTATACAAAACTGAAGAAAGAATGATGTTGGCAACTACAGGATGGCTAGTCTAACCTCTGTGGTGAGCAGGGCTGTACCAAGGGAAGATTGCACCCTGTGCGACTTGCACATCGGGTGCCCCCCCCCTCCGCGGCGGGAGAGAAGAGGCGTGCCCAATGTGCAAATTGCCGGCATGCTAAGCAGATCTTTCCCTCCCTGCTCTTGCTTAGCATGCCGACAGAAGGCTTAAGGGGTGCATTTTAGCTGTCCTGCCATTGCCTGCTGCTGCTGAGAGAAGAAAAAGGGGCGGCAGGAGGCAACAGAAGACAGCTAAAATGCACCCCTTAAGCCTTTGCGCCCTGTGCGGCCGCACCGCTCGCACAGGGCTAGGTACGGGCCTGGTGATAAGTAAATTATTGGTAAAGCTGCTAAAACAGAGAACAGTGAGGTTTCTGGAGTCCAGTGGACTGCGGGCTCCAAGGCAGTATGGGTTAATCAGAGGTAGGTCTTGTGAGACAAATCTGATTGATTACTTTGATTGGGTGGCCAGGGAGTTGGACTGAGGGAGAGCCCTAGATGTGGCGTACTTAGCTTTCAGTAAAACGTTTGACACTGTCCCACACAGGCGACTTATAAACAAACTGAGCACCCTAGGGATGGACTCTAAAGTGACTTGGCTGGGTTAGAAATTGGCTGAGTGGGAGGCGACAAAGGGTACAGGTGAATGGAGCTCACTCTGAGGAGAAGGATGTTATCAGTGGTGTGCAGCAAGGATCTGTTCTTGGTACAATTCTTTTTAACATCTTTGTTAGTGATATTGTGAAAAGGCTGTCGGGTAAGGTTTGCCTCTTTGTGGATGATACCAAAATCTGCAATAGAGTAGACACCCAGGAAGATGTAGATAACATGAGGAAGGATCTAGCTAAGCTTGAAGAATGGTCAAGAATTTGGCAGTTGAGAATTAATGCTAAAAAATGCAGTCACACATTTGGACTGCAAATGTCCAAGGGAGTAGTACAGTGTAGGGGGTGAAGTACTGTATTTCAGTCCACAAAAGAAGAGTGGGACCTGAGCATGATCATTTCCGATGATCTTAAAGTAGCTAAACAGGTAGAAAGCAAAAGCCAGAAGGAGGCTTGGGTGCATAGGGAGAGGAATGGCTAGCAGAAAAAAGGAAGTGATAGTGCCTCTATATAAGTCTCTGGTGCAATCTCATTTGGAGTATTGTGTGCAATTCTGGAGACCGCACCTTCAAAAGGATATAAACAGGATGGTGTCAGTGCAGAGAGTGGCTACTAAAATGGTTAGTAGTCTTCATTATAAAGCATATGGTGACAGACTTAAAGATCTTAATATGTACAGCTTAGAGGAAAGGCGGGATACAGGAGATATGATAGAGATGTTTAAATATCTAAGTGACATAAATGCAAACGAGGAGAGACTCTTTCAAATGGAGGGGACATGGAATGAGGGTGAAAGGGGATAGACTCAGGAATAATATGCGGAAATACTTTTTTACAGAAAGAGTGGCAAATGCTTGGAATAGTCTCCCAATGAAGATGTGGACATTATCTGAATTCAAAAAAGCATGGGACAAACACAGAAGATCTCTAAAGGGAAAAAGGAGACTATTGTTGATAGGGAAGGGCAGACTAGATAGACCATATTTATTTCTGCCGTCATTTTCTATGTTTCTGACAGGGAAAAGGGTGTAGTTTGCCACATTGTGGTGAACTTAATGTAATCTATTAAATCAGTATTTATTTTATACATTTCAAGGCAATTTATTATCCAAGAGTGTGGGACGCTGTCAAAAGCTTTCTTACAATCAATCCATTCTATACTGAGATTTCAGCTTTTCTTAGCGCTGGCCATGATGATCTTATTCCTCTCTGTATGCAGCCTAACATCCTTCTGGCTTTGGCCACTGCTTGTCACACTGCTTTGCCTCCTTTGGATCCTCAGTCAATATCACTCCAAAGTCCCTCTCTTCATCTGTACAAACCAGCCTCTCGTCTCCTATTGCATACAGCAACTTTGGGTTTCCGCATCCCAAGTGCATCATCTGTACATCTTTGCATTAAATCTCATTTGCCGAGCATTTGACCATTCTTCTAATTTTTGTAGATCTTTTCTCAAGTTGTCTACTTCCTCCGAAGAGTCCATTCTGTTGCAAATCTTTGTATCATCTGCAAAAAGACAAACCTTTCCTTTAAAGCTTTGGCAAGATCACTCAAAGACATTGAACAGTAGTGGTCCCAGCACTGATCCCTGAGGCACTCCACTACTTATCTTCCTTTCTTCAGAGTGAGCTCCATTCATCACTATCCACTGTAGTCTGGTCAGTCATCTAGTTCTTGATCAAGTTCACCACCTTGGGTTCCATCCCCAGGCTGATCAGTTTATTCACAAGTCTCCTTTGAGGAACAGTATCAAAGGCTTTGCTGAAATTTAAGTAGACTACACTCATTGCATGCCCTTGATCTAGTTCTCTGGTCACCCAGCCAAAGAAATCAATAAGATTTGTTTGGCACAATCTTCCCTTGTTCTCCTTCCCTATTTGAATCCCCCTTGTTTCTCTTGTATTGTTCTGTCTGTCTTGATTAGATTGTAAGCTCTATGAGCAGGGACTGTCTTCTTTATATGTTTGTACAGTGCTTTGTATGCCTTGTAGTGCTATATAAATGATTACTAGAGTAGTAATAAAGCCATGTTGCCTCGGATCTTGCAACCCATTGGTTTCCAGAAAAAACACTATCCTTTCTTTCAGCAGCATCTCCATTACTTTTCCCACTACTGAGGTAAGGTTTATGGGCCTGTAGTTTACACCTCTTCTCTGTTGCCACTTTTGTGAAGAGGGACCATGTCAGCCCTTTTCGAGTCCAGCAGTACCTTCTTAATCTCCAGGGATCTATGAAACACATCTTTTAAAAATCCTGCCAAAACCTTCCAGAGTTCCTTCAGCATTCAGGGATGTATCTGATCCAGTCCCATGGCCCTGAGAAAAACAAAGAAAATGAAATATATTTTATTTATTTAGCTGCATTTATATCCCACTTTTCACCGGGTCAAAGCGGTTGGGGGATACATTTAACACGAGGGGATATGAGACACATACACTAATACTTACAGGGAACATGGGCAATGGAGGGTTAAGTGGCTTGCCCAAGACCACAAGGAGCACCTGTTGGACTAGAAACCCCAGTCCTTCCGGCCCAAGGTTGCTGTCCTCTAGTGGGATTTGAACCACCGACCTTCCGGCCTATAGTACCTTGCCTCAACCACTAGGCCACTCCTCCCTCAGTGAATAATTTAAAATGCAGTACATCACAGCTGGGGAATTATTTGTAATCTCTTTGTCACTGTCTGTGCAGCGTTCATGCGTTTGTGTGTATCTTTGTTGCATGTTCTCTGTGAGCTAGCAAGTGTGTCTGTGGTGGGGCATTTATAGAGGTCATAGTTTTGAAGGTTGGAAACAGTTGTCAGGAGGTAGTTTTGGGGATGAGGGTAGTTTGCAAGATGGTGTAGTAGTTACAGTGGAAAGATTTTAGGGGTGGGGCATTTACATGGGGTGATTTTTGAGAATGGGGCCGTTATAGGGGGATATTTTTAGTGGATGAAGCCGTTACAGGGGAGTAGATTTGGAGAAGGGGAAATTGTGGGGCAGTAAGTTTTGGGAATGGGGTAGTTTTGGAGATAGTGGGACGGATGAGGAAGGAAGTTGGTGAGGGTGAGTAACATATGGTTGGATCTAAAAGTTCTATGAATTTGTCTAATCCGTTTTTTAACCCAGTTATATGTACTATTGTGGCAAAGAGTTAAGTTAAGTTTACTTAGTGTGAAGTTCTGTTCATTATACAGGGCCGACTGACAATTTTATTAAGTGCTCACTAGTTCTTTTATTATGATGTTATTTATGTCTATCAGATCTATTCTCCATTGTCTCTTTTCCAAGCTAAAGTGGCCTAGTCTTTTTCTTAGTATCCCTTAGATGGGAGTAATTGGATATCTCTATCTTCATTGCTCTTCCAATTATGAATATATTGGACAGAACCAGGGCTGAAGCAAGAGTATTGGCCATCCTAGGTGAACCTTCAGCCTTACAGGCTCCCCCACCACGACTGTGATAACTAAACTCAACAATTATGATCATCAAAACACCACCCCTCCCACAACAATCCTGTAAAAATGCATAATTGGACATCATACTTTTAAATATTTAACTTTAATTTGTATGTATGTGTGAGCCCACTATCCCTGCAGATCAAAGAATGTACTAAAAGCTCTTTGAGTTTGTTGGCTGTCAAGATCTATCTTTTTGCTTTGACTGCAACTGGTCTTTGCTGCCTTCAGAGGCTGCTGCCCCGTGCAGCCACTTAGTCTTGCTTCATGTTTTGGCCAGCTCTGAACAGCACTGGTACCACCATAGGTTACTGTGGGACACCGCTGTTGACTTTTAGTCCTACCATTCCAAGAGGGCCAAATGACATGAGAGAATCGTCTCTGGGAGGATACTAAACATACTAAGTCAAGAGGTTGCATAAGAACATAAGAAAAGCCATACTGGAAAAGACCAAGGTCCATCAAGCCCAGTATCCTGTTTCTAACAGTGCCTGCCAATCCAGGTCACAAGTATTTTTCCTCCAGGAACTTGTCCAAATATTTTTTTAAACCAGCTATACTAACAGCTTTTACTACATCCTCTGGTAACAAATTCCAGAGTTTGATTATGCGTTGAGTGAAAAAATATTTTCTCTTATTAGTCTGAAATGGTTACACTGTAGCTTCATTGCTGTCCCCTTGTCTTTCTACTTTTTGATGATGTAAACAATTGATCTTCGTTTTCCCATTCCATTCTATTCATTACTTTATAGACCTTTATCATATCTCCCTTCAGCCGTCTCTTTTCCAGGTTGAAGAGCCCTAATGTTTTAAATCTCTGCTCATAGTTGTATCCTTCCATCTCCTTTACCATTTTGGTAGCTCCTCTCTGTACCCTTTCTAATTCCGCTATATCCTTTTTAGGATACGGTGACCAGAATTCCACACAATATTTAAGATGCAGTCACACCATAGAATGATATAGAAGCATTATAATATCTTTTGTTTTATTCTCTATTCCTTTCCTTATGATTCCTAGCATTCTATTTGCCTTCTTGGCCGCTGCTACACACTGGGCGGAGGGTTTCAACATGTTATTCACAATGATGTCTAAATCTTTTTCCTGGATGGTAGTTCTTAATGTGTAACCTTGCATCATGGAACTATAGTTTGAGTTGTTCTTTCCTAGGTGCATAACTTTGCACTTGTCTACATTAAATTTCATCTGCCATTTAAACGTCCAGTCTTCCAATTTATCAAGGCCCTCTTGCAATTTTTCACAATCCTCTCGGGTTTTAACAACTTTGAATAATTTTGTGTCATCTGCAAATGTGATTACTTCACTCGTTATTCCCATTTCCAGGTCATTTAGGAATATGTTACAAAGCAGCGGATCCAGCACAGATCCCTGGTATATTCCACTACTCACCTTTCTCCATTAGGAAAATTGGCCATTTAGCCCTACCCTCTGCTTTCTATCTTTTAATCAGTTCCTGATCCACAATAGTACACTGTCTCCCAGAGTCAGTCTTGCTGCCCCCCTGCCCGCTGATGCCACCCCCTCAGCTGATGCCACCCTCCCAGCTGATGTTCCCCCAGCTAACACTGCCCCCCCCCCCTCAGCTGCAGCCACTGATTCTGTCTCAGGAGGAGGCGGCGGGCCGCAGCAGTGGCAGTATTTACAAAAGCAGTGGCTTTTTGCCGCTGTTTTTGGAAATACTGCTGCTGTCCACCTCCCCCAAATAGAATCCATGGTAGCTGGGGGGGGGGGGGGGCAGCACTACTGCCCATGTGTGCTGCTGCCAATGCCGCCCACCTGGGCCAGCTACCCTAGGCAGCTGCCTAGCTCACTTAGTGGACAGTATGGCCCTGCTGCCTCCCATCCCATGACTTTTTAATTTCACCAAGATTCTCTGATTAGGGGACCTTGTCAAGGGCTTAATGAAAATCCAGATACATTATATCGACTGGCTCACCTTTGTCTACCTGGTTATTCACACCTTCAAAATAACAGATTAGTAAGACAAGACTTTCCTTGGCTAAAGCCATGCTGGCTTTCTTCTATTAAACCATGACTGTCTACATGTTCAGTAATTTTGTTCTTTATAATGGTTTCTACCATTTTGCCCAGTACTGATGTCAGGCTCACCAGCCTATAGTTTCCCAGATTATGCCTGGAACCCTTTACATTGGCCATTCACCAATCGTCAGGTATTACAGATGATTTTAATGATAGTTCACAGATTACTAATGGTAGGTCCGCAATCTCATATTTCAGTTCTTTCAACTCCCTTGGATGTATGCCATCCAGTCCAGGTGATATGCTATTCTTTAGTTTATTAAATAGTTGTAATTCATCTTCCCAGTTTATTGGTATTTCTTTCAGTTCTTTTGATGCACCACCTTTAAAACTTCCCTACATCTTCTTCAGTAAAGATCAAAGCAAATAATTCATTCAGTCTCTCCACTATGGCCTTGTCCCCTCTTGGTGCTCCTTTTACCCCTCTATCATCTAATGGTCTACTGGAAGGCCCGACAGCATGAACATGGATTTCCCCCACCACCTGACCCTCGGTGGTTGATGCCAGGGCCAGGATTGGGTGACAGGGATCTAACTGCCTCTGTGGCATGGAGTGGAATGTCCAACATCCATCTTTGTGGCACCGGATTACAGGGCCATGACCAGAATAGGCCCTGTAAGTCTGGGTTGTGCACCCCACCCCTGCTCCATTTATTCTCTGCCCCCTCCTATCCCTGTCCAGAGCTCCCTGCATAAAGCCGCTGTATGTGCAGGGAGTTCTCGGGGCAGAATAGACACATAGCAAATAGTGGGGGTTGTATATCCAAACCAGATGTACATCCCCACTATTCACTGTCCAGAATGACCCCCCCTATGCGTTTTTTGTTTCCACGGCAAGCTTTTTTCCAAATTCTCTCTCTGCCTGCCTTATCAATGCTTATCTTATCTAACTTGCCAGTGTTTATGTTGTTTCTAGTTTTTGTCATTTGGCTCCTTTTTCCATTTCCTGAAAGATGCTTTTTTGGCTACAACAGCCTCTAATCTCACCTTTAAACCATGCTGGCAGTTTTTTGGACTTCCTTCCACTTTTCTTAAAGCATGGAATACAGCCAGTCTGGGCTTCCAAGATAGTATTTTTAAACAGCCATGCTTGATGTAAATTTTTAACCTTTGCAGCAGCTCCTTTTTGTTTTTCTTAACTATTTTCCTCATTTTATCATAGTGTTCCTTTGAAAGTTAAAAGGCAGTACTGCGGATTTCCTTGTCATCCTTCTTCCATTTATTAAATCAAATATGATCATGCTATAATCACTATTGCCAAGTGGCCCCAACACCCTTATCTCTTGCACCAGATCTTGTGTTCCACTAAGGATTAGGTCCAAAATGGCTTCCCCTCTTGTTTCATGAACCAGCTTCTCCAAGAAGCAGTAATTAATTTCATCTAGAAACGTTATCTCCGTAGCATGTCCTGCCGTGACACTGACCCAGTACATACCAGGGTAAAGCGTAGTTACTCACCTGTAACAGGTGATCTCCGGGAACAGCAGGAATTTAGTCTTCACATATGGGTATTGTCGGTACAGACAGATCCTGCGTGGGAATGCTCCCCAGCGTCCAATAGGAACTCTTTTGGAAGCATCCCTCAGCACATGCGCGCTGCCTTCCTGCCTTTCCAACTGTCCCTCTTCAGTTAAGTTTGTAGCTGAGTGAAAGGATAGAGGGAGAGAGTAAAGAGACAGAGAAATAGAGAGACAACTCCATTTGGGTGGGTTGTGAAGACTAAATTCCTGTTGTTCCCGGAGATCACCTTTTACAGGTGAGTAACTACACTATCTCCAGAAACAAGCAGGAATGTAGTCTTCACATATGGGGACTCCCTAGCTAAAGATGCCGGGGAGATGGCCCCAGGAAGCTGCCACCTATAGTGAGGTGGGTCATGCTTCCTCCCATGGATCTCTGGCATCCTACCAGGGCAGGTGGGTAGGAGTTGAATTAAGTCTGAAAGAGATGTTGAAGAACAGCCTGGCCAAAGAAGGCATCCCAACAGGAGGCTTTATCTAGGCAGTAGTGGGCTGTGAAGGTGTGCACTGAAGCTCAGGTGGCTGCTCGACAGATGTCATTGATAGACACAGAGTGAAGGTTAGCCATAGAGGCTGCCATGGCTCTCATATTATGTGCTGTGACATGGCCTTGAAGAGGAAGACTCTTACTCTCATAAGTAAAGGGTATGCATTGTGCAATCCATTTAGATAGAGTTCTTTTGGAGACTGGAAGTCCCAAATGACTAGAATCAAAAGCAACAAAAAGTTAAGACTTTCTATGATGCTGTGTTCTTTGTAGGTAAAAAGCCAAGACTCTTTTACAGTCCAAAGTATGAAGGTTCCTTTCTGCATTAGAGGTATGAGGCCTCAGAAAGAATACAGGAAGGTAAATAGATTGATTTAAATGAAAAGGCGAAACCACCTGTGGCATAAAATGTGGATGAGTTCTGAGAACAACCTTATCATGGTGAAACCTTGTATAAGGGGGATCAGCCACTAAAGCTTGCAATTCACTAATGCGACGTGTGGAGGTGGTTGCAATTAGGAAAATGACCTTCCAGGATAAAAACGTTAGGGTTTTAGTGGCTAAAGGTTCAAAGGGCGGTTTCATGAGCTGTCCAAGAACTAGATTAAAATCCCATGCCACCGGTGGTGGCCTGATGGGAGGCTTTGTTAATTGAAGACCTCTCATAAATCTTGATATGAGTGCATGAGAGGAAATTGGCTGTCCATTTAGAGGCTTATAGGAAGCTGCAATTGCACTAAGACGGACTCTTACTGAATTTGTCTTTAGATCGGAATTTGATAAATGAAGTAGGTACTCTAGTACTGATTCTAAAGGTATCAGAAGGGGGTTTAAGCCCTTTTGAGAACACCATATAGTAAAACGTTTCCACTTGAAGGTATAAGAACGTCTTGTGGAAGGTTTTCTGGAAACCTGAAGGACATCCTTTACCTGTTGGGAAAGGTTAAGATCCTGCAGGTCTAGGCTTTCAGCAACCAGGCCCTGAGATGCAGGGACTGGGGATTCGGGTGCCATAGCATCCCGTTCTCTTGGGAGAGAAGGTCTGGAGCACACCCTAACTCCATAGGTGCAGCTTGAGAGAGATGTAGAAGCAGGGGATACCACGTTTGTCGTGGCCACCGTGGCGCTATGAGGATCATATGACCTCTGTCTTGCTGAAGCTTGAAGAGTCTTTTGGGGATGAGGGGAATGGGTGGGAAGGCATAGAGGAAGTCCTGACCCCAGTGAAGGAGGAAGGTGACCCTTGCCTGGCAATTGTGAGCCGGAAATCTGGAACAGAACCGGGGAAGTTTGGCATTCAGTGGACTTGCAAAGAGGTCTATGTCTGGGATTCCCCAGATGTGAAATATCTTTATCAGCTGGTCTAGGTGGAGAGACCATTCGTGAGGCAGCAGTACATGGCTGAGTTTGTCTGCCCAAAGGTTCTGAATGCCTGGAAGATATACCACGAGAAGGTGAATTTGATGCTTTCTGGTGAGGGCCCATAGTCATAAAGCTTTGTTGCATAATGACAGAGAGCCTGTTCCGCCCTGCTTGTTCATGTACAAACATGGCTACTTGATTGTCCGTTTGGACTAGGACTGTCTTATAGCTAAGCTGGGCATGGAATACTCGAAGAGCTAGATAGATTGCTCTGAGTTCTAGGAGGTTTATGTGAAGACAAGCCTCCTGTGGAGTCCAGGTACCCTGGGTGGAGAGATGGTGCAGGTGTGGTCCCCATCCCACCTGTGATCCATCTGTTGTTAGGGTGGTCTGGAATGGGGGTTGTTGGAAAGGAGATCCCACTAAAAGATTCTCCAGTGATTGCCACCATTGTAGGGACAAGATCAGTCATTGTGAGTTTGATATCTTGTCCAACAGATGTCCTGTGGCCTGTATCCACTGTGTGGATAGTGTCCACTGGGCTGCTCGCATGTGGAGGCGAGCATAGCGAACTACATGAACTGTGGATGCCATATGTCCCAGTAATTGCAGCAGTTCGAGTTCCCGCTGCTTGAGAAGCTAGTTGCATTATGCGAAGACAGTGAGTCTGTGGGAGGAAAGCCCTTGACTGTCTGGTAACTAAACAAGCTCCTATGAACTCCAGGGTCTGAGAAGGAACAAGTTGGAATTTTGGAAGTTTATGACCAATCCCAAATATTGGAGAATTCGCATTGTGCGAGACAGTGCAGAGCTGGCTTCTGGAATCGTGGGGGCTCAAATGAGCCAGTCGTCCAAGTAAGGGAAGACGAATATCCCTAGGGTTCGCAGGTATGCAGCTACTACTGCCATGCATTTGTTCAATTCTCTGAGGTCTAGAATGGGTCTGTGTCCTCCTGTTTTCTTTGGAATAAGAAAATAGGGGGAGTAGAACCCTGTACTCTGTTGGGGAATGGGCACTTTCTCTATTGCTTCCTGAGCAGGGAGTGTTGAGACCTCTTGATCCAGTAGATTGTCTGGAGAGGTTTGGGAATTGAACTGTCTTACGATTGTAGGAGGGGGCATGCTGTGAAAATGAAGCTTGTACCCCTCCCTACAATGGACAGAGTCCAATTTTCTGCTGTTATTTGGTGCCATCTGTTGACAAAATGACACAACCTGCCTGGAATGTTTAGGGGTTCTGAACCCTTCAGAGGCAAGAAAGCTAAACTCTCTATTGAAGGATACTACAAAAAGCAGAGAGGTTCCAAAAAAGAGGTTCCAAAAGAGAGGTTCCAAAAAAGAGTAAAGTAGCCCAAATGCCCTCGAGTATGGAGCAGACAGAACTTAAAGATCCCAAATTACCCATGTCTACCAATAGCCAAATTAATATGAATAAAATACAGTCTCTAAAATGCTTGTATGCAAATGCTAGAAGTCTACAAAACAAGATGGGAGAGTTAGAATATATAGCACTAAACGAGAGGTTAGATATGATTGGAATATCAGAGACATGGTGGAAGGAGGACAACCAGTGGGACACTGTGATACCTGGGTACAAACTATATCGAAATGATAGAGCTGATCAAATTGGTGGAGGGGTTGCACTCTATGTTAGAGAGGGCATTGAGTCAGAAAGGATTAAAGTTTTGCAAGAAACAAAATTTGCTGTAGAATCTCTATGGATTGAAATTCCATGTAAAAAGGGGAAGGCGATGGCAGTGGGGGTGTACTATCGTCCGCCTGGCCAGAATGAACAAATGGATGATGAAATGCTCAAAGAAATCAAGGAAGCTAGCAAACGTTACAGTGCAGTAATAATAATGGGTGATTTCAATTACCCCGGCATCGACTGGGTCAGTGTCACAACAGGACATGCTAGGGAGATAAAGTTCCTAGATGAAATAAATGACTGCTTCTTGGAGCAGCTGGTTCATGAACCGACCAGAGGGGAAGCAATATTAGACCTAGTCCTTAGTGGAACACCAGATGTAGTGCAAGAGATAAGGGTGTTGGGGCCACTTGGCAATAGTGATCATAGCATGATCGCCTTTGATTTAATTAGTGGAGGAGGGATAGTAAGGAAATCCACAGTACTACCCTTTAACTTTCGAAAGGGAGACTATGATAGAATGAGGAAAACAGTTAAGAAAAAACTAAAAGGAGCAGTTGCAAAGGTTAAAGACGTACATCAAGCTTGGGTGTTGTTGAAAAATACTATCTTGGAAGCCCAGACCAGCTGTATTCCACGCTTTAAGAAAAGTGGAAGGAAGTCCAAAAAATTGCCAGCATGGTTTAAAGCTGAGGTCAGAGAGGCTGTTGTTGCCAAAAAAGCATCTTTCAAGAAATGGAAAAAAGAGCCAAATGATGAAACCTGGAAACAGCACAAGCACTGGCAAGTCAAATGCAAGGCATTGATAAGGCAGGCAAAGAGAGAATTTGAGAAGAAGCTTGCTGCGGAAGCAAAAACGCGAAATAAAGACCTTTTCAAGTACATTCGTAGCAAAAAACCCGTGAGAGAGTCAGTTCGTCCATTAGATGATAAAGGGGTTAAAGGAGCACTAAGAGGCGACAAGGCGATAGCGGAGAGACTGAATGAATTCTTTGCTTCGGTCTTTACTGAGGAAGATGTAGGGATGTTACCCACGACTGAAGTGGTATTTAAAGGTGTGGAAGAATTGAAGGAAATATCGATACATCGGGAAGATGTCTTACAACTATTAGATAAACTGAAGAGTAGCAAATCACCTGGGCCGGATGGTATACATCCAAGGGTGTTGAAAGAACTGAAATTTGAGATTGCAGACCTGCTATCAGTAATCTGTGAACTATCATTAAAATCATCTCTAATACCTGAGGATTGGAGGATCGCCAATGTAACACCAATTTTTTAAAAAGGGTTCGAGGGGTGATCCGGGAAACTACAGACCGGTGAGCCTGACATCAGTACCGGGAAAAATGGTAGAAACCATCATAAAGAATAAAATTACTCAGCATATAGATAGTCATGACCTAATGGGAGACAGCCAACATGGCTTTAGACAAGGAAGATCTTGTCTTACTAATCTGTTATGTTTTTTTGAAGGAGTGAATAAACAGGTGGACAAAGGTGAGTCGGTTGATATTGTGTATCTGGACTTTCAGAAAGCCTTTGACAAGGTCCCTCATGAGAGACTTTTGGCAAAACTAAAGAGTCATGGGATAGGAGGCAGTGTACTACTGTGGATCAGGAACTGGTTACAAGATAGAAAGCAGAGGGTAGGGCTAAATGGCCAATTTTCCCAATGGAGAAAGGTGAATAGTGGTGTACCCCAGGGATCTGTGCTGGGTCCGCTGCTTTTTGACATATTCATAAATGACCTGGAAAGTGGAATAACGAGTGAGGTTATCAAATTTGCTGATGACACAAAACTATTTAAAGTTGTTAAAACCCAGGAGGATTGTGGAAAATTGCAAGAGGATCTTGATAAATTGGAAGACTGGGCATCAAAATGGCAGATGAAATTTAATGTGGAGAAGTGCAAGGTTATGCACCTAGGGAAGAACAACCCAAACTATGGTTACACGATGCAAGGTTCCACATTAGGAACCACCACCCAAGAAAAAGATTTAGGCGTCATTGTGGATACCATGTTAAAACCCTCGGCCCAGTGTGCAGCGGCGGCCAAGAGAGCAAATAGAATGCTAGGTATGATAAGGAAAGGAATGGAAAATAAAACAAAAGATATTATAATGCCTCTATATCGTTCCATGGTGAGACCGCACCTTGAATATTGTGTGCAATTCTGGTCGCCATATCTTAAAAAGGATATAGCAATTTTAGAAAAGGTTCAGAGAAGAGCCACCAAAATGGTAAAGGGGATGGAAGGCTACTCCTATGAAGAAAGGCTAAAAAGGTTGGGGCTCTTTAACCTGGAAAAGAGACGGCTGAGGGGAGATATGATAGAAGTCTATAAATTAATGAACGGAGTGGAACGGGTAAACGTAGATCGATTGTTTACCTTATCAGAATATAGAAAGACTAGGGGACATGCAATGAAGCTACAGGGTAAACTATTTAAGACTAATAAAAGAAAATATTTTTTCACTCAACGTGTAATCAAACTCTGGAATTTGTTACCGGAGGATGTAGTAAAGGCTGTTAGTGTAGCTGGGTTTAAAAAAGGTTTGGACAAGTTCCTGGAGGAAAGGTCCATAAACCATTATTAAGAAGGGACCCAGGATATCAATGCTTGAACCAATACAAGCATTGTGGAACCTGTGTCCCTTGGGGAAACTGCTAGGTACGTATGACCTAGATTGGCCACTGTTGGAAACAGAATACTGGGCTTG
Organism: Ichthyophis bannanicus; assembly: GCA_033557465.1. Taxonomy (NCBI): domain Eukaryota; kingdom Metazoa; phylum Chordata; class Amphibia; order Gymnophiona; family Ichthyophiidae; genus Ichthyophis; species Ichthyophis bannanicus. The sequence goes on from CM066038.1 coordinate 423,525,881, forward strand.
ATGGACCTTGGTCTGACCCAGTATGGCATATCTTATGTTCTTATGTTCTTAAGGAGTCAAAGCCCTTGAGGGGGCTGAGCCTGTGGAGCTGGTTGAGCTCTTGGGCCTTTTGGCTTCTTTTGTTGTCTGGATTGTTGCTTTTGTCCCTTTTGGGCAACTTGACCCTGAACTTTCCCTTGCTGGTATAGAATGGGTAAAACTATCTTTTTGCTGAAAAAGGGTTTTTTATAGGGTTTCTTTTTGGCTGGAGTGGCTTTAGATTTTGACAATCTGTCTAAAATGAGATTGTCAGTATCTATTTCATTAGCCTTTTCCTGCCAATTCTTGCCAAAGAGGTTTTCTCCTGTGCAAGGGATGTTTCCTAATTTGTCCTGTACCCAATTCTCCAAGTCTGATGCCCGAAGCCAGGCAATCTGACGTGCACCAATGGCAATAGCAGAAGTTCTGCTGATGCATTCAAATCAGTCAAAGGCTGCAAGATTTACAAACTTGGAAACGTCTTGAGCATGCTTGACAAGAGTAAGGAAGTCTTGTCATTTGTCATCAGGGAGAAGGGGGCTCATAAGCTCCAAGTCTCCTGTGACTTCTTTGAGGAACATTCCCATATATAAAATATATGAGCTGATCCTAGCTGAAAGCATGGAAGCCTGAAATGTTCAACGCCCAAATGCATCAAGAGTCCTGCATTCATGACCTGGAGGATTGGATGCATGTCTTTTTGCACTTTTCATGCTATGCATGGTTGATTCCACTACCATTGAATGGTGTGGCAGCTGAGTCTTTTGAAAACCAGGACATGGTGGAACTCGATACAAGGGATCAAGTCTCCTAGAATGAGGAGATGTGGTCAGAGGTGTTTACCACATCCTGAGCATCAAATCATGAAGAATTTCATGAATGGGCAGGGTAGCTGCCTCTTTGGGAGCCTTAGGGTATTGGAGTATTTCCAATTCCTTTGCTCTAGGTTCTTTTTCAGGAGCTACCATGATTGATAGGCCTCGGGCCACATCAAAAAATAAAATCCTGAAAAGACATGTCCTCCGGAGGAGACATTCTGCATTGAGGAGAAGAGGAGTTTTCCAGAAGAAGTACTCTGGTACTGACCGAGTTATCCAAGTCATCGGAATCAGAAGATTTGAAGTATCTCTGATCCCGATGTTCATGCAAAGCACGGTATCAGTATCGATCGAAGTCGGCACCGAGTTGGTCCAGAACCGATCTGTCGATGCCCAAAGAAGTCGGCATGGGCAGAATTCCCACCGGGGCCGGTACCGTCGGTGCTGGTACCGGCACCGGTATCGGTGTCGGTACTGGTGCCTGTTGAACCATCGGTAGCGGTGTCAACGGTACCGCAGCTGTAAGGAGAGCTGCAAGACTGCGTTTGATAGCGAGGAATCTCTGGTCTATCGACGCTGCCGATGCCTTGATGTCAGTACCGGTAGAAGCGGCCGGAACCCCTGAGCATGGCACCAGTAGTTCTGCTGAGGTCTCGAGAACATCCTGGAGCCCCGTTAGTGCTTTGGAGGACGAAGACTCCCGCCGGGGCTGTTTTGCCGGTATAGTTTCCTCAAGGGCAATGCCAATGGCTTCTCGATGCTTGGAAGGAGATCTACCCTTTGAGGACCGGCTCTTATGTTTAGTTACCTGAGATCCATGGGAGGAAGACGAGGCTCTGGAAGACGTCGATGCAATGGACATCGCATCTGAAGAAAAGAGGGTACCGAGTTTTGCAGCCCGGTTCTGTCTTCCTCTTTTAGTCATCCCCATACAAGAGGAACAGTTCGATGGAGAATGGTCAGGGCCTAAACATTTGAGATACCAGTCATGGGTGTCGGTGACGGAGATGGTACCGCCACACTTAGTAAATATTTTAAAACCACTAGCTGGTTTTTCCATTTTTCAGGAAAATGGGGCCTAATGCCCAAAATGGCACCTAGAACCAAAAAGAAAAAGCTTCTTAAGAGAAACATTTCAGAAGTATATATATATATTTTTTTTTTAAAAGAAGAAAAGAGAACTGGCGGTACCAGTAAGCGTCGTGCGGAGGCAGGTGCGACCACAAGAAAACAAGTTTAAAGAAGAAATTTTCTGCGGTGACAGGGTATGTGTCCTGTCAGCTCCACGGAAAACGAAGAACTGAAGAGGGACAGTTGGAAAGGCAGGAAGGCAGCGCGCATGTGCTGAGGGATGCTCCCAAAAGCGTTCCTATTGGACGCTGGGGAGTGTTCCCGCGCAGGCTCTGTTGGTACCGACAATGCCCATATGTGAAGACTACATTCCTGCTTGTTCCTGGAGATTTGAAATTACCCATTATTGTTACTGTGTTATAACTTTTGTTAGTTTCCCTGATTTTTTTCAGCATTTCATCTTCCATTTGTTCATTCTGGCCAGGCAGTCGGTAGTACACCCCCACTGCCATCGCCTTCTGCTTTTTACATGGAATTTCAAACCATAGAGATTCTACAGTGTATTTTGTTTCCTGCAAAACTTTAATCATGTGTGATTCAATGCCCTCTCTAACAGAGTGCATCTCCTCCACCAATTTGATCTACTCTATCATAACAATATAATTTGTACCCAGGTATCACAGCTGGTTGTCCTCTTTCTACCAGGTCTCTGATATGCCAATCATATCTAACCTCTCATTTAGTGCTATATATTATAACTCTCCCATCTTATTTTTTAGACTTCTAGCATTTGCACACAAACATTTTAGAGGGTGTATTATATTCATATTAATCAGGTTATCGGTAGATAGTGGTAATTTAGAATCATTAAGCTCGGTCTGCTCTGTCCTTAAGGATATTTGGGTTACTTTTGTCTTTATTGAAACCTCTCTGTCAATATGCCCTAACTTCAGTCTTTTGCTAGTATCCTTCAAGGATACATCGTTCCGAACCATGCACTCTTGGGCGACTGTCAGCTTTCCTCTATTATCTAGTTTAAAAGCTGCTCCATCTCCTTTTCAAAGGTTAATGACAGCAGCCTGGTTCCATCCTGGTTCTTCTCCTGGAGTGGTTAGAGCAGCAGGTTGTGACTAGGGAAGCTAGGGATTCAAATCTTGCAAATACTCCCTGTGATCTCAAGCAAGTCCCTTCATTCACCAATGCTGCTCATACAAACTTAGGCCCTCGTTTATTAAGCTACATGAACTTGAATTAACACAAAGCATGTTAAATTGCAAGTGAATAATTATTAAAGACCCCATTGAGTGTACCTGCAACTCACCTTGAGCCACTGATGAAAAGGCATGAGCTAAATGCAAATAAATACATCCCTATTTTGAGATGACCTTGAAAAATCTCCTGCATAATAATGACAGTTGTTTCTTTGGCATGCACATCCCAGGCAGGTCTTAACTTGAATCAGGGAACCTTTTCACAAATAATCAAACTGAATATAAAGATGCTGCCTGGGGGGATTTTTTGCAATAGTTGTGAGCAGGAGAATGTGGCTTAATAGTGTACACACTGCCACAGAATAGAGACAAACAATGATATGTAGATGGACAGCAATAAGCAGGTTCCTACTTGGCAAACTATAGAACAGACCAATCCATATTTGAAAAGGAATAATAACCTCAGCGGTGCAACCTGACACCTTGTGCTGACCTTAGCAAGGTCTTGTGCACTGAACAAAGGACAAAGAGTCCACCCTCTGATGTTTGTTTAGTTTAGATATAAGTTGGAATGTTTCTCTGAAATACAGCACACAAAGGACATTTGTTGAATGCGTTAATAGCCATTCTTATGTATCCTTTCACCATGCCATTTTCCTTTCAAAAGGGTGATTAATGAAAATTCCCCTGTTGCAGAAAATGCTTGCTGGTTTGGAACAAAGTTTAGTTGCTGCTTACAGTGTGCCTTTTGGTGCGATGGGCAGTTTTCTTTCATCAGTTATAGTAGGGATTTGATGTTTTCCTTAACAGGATGCAGCTTTCTGCTATAGAAAGTACATCTATTTAATGAGATGATTTTAAGAAGGGTCCATTGTCTAAGAGTTCAAGGATGACAAAGTTTGCTGGTTCATGTTTTCACTATATCTGGAGGAGATGCATTATGGCTATTAAACACTCATATTATTAATATCTAATAGTCACGCTGCGTACTAAGTGTACAGCAATGAGCATGATGGCTAGCCTGTTAATCTAGGTGGAAAAGAGAAGGTATAGAAAGGAAAAAAGCAAAGTAATGAATAAAACTTGAAAAAGAGGAAAGGTTAAAAGGGGAAATAAGAGGCATCATGAGTATAAATCATGCAAGATCTAGGAGGGGGGGGGGGGTGGAAATTAGTCTTTGGGGTCTGATATCTATGACGACATCTTCCAGCTCTGCTTATAAACAGAAAATCCCAGTGAGGAAGCTGGACTTTCTAGTTTATAACTAAAGAACTTCAAAAATTGTCCTCCCTCATGAGATCTAATGAAGTCACCAGGCAGCTGCTATCACAGCTGGATGACCTTGTTGAAGTGGGCTGTTACCGATGGGCATCCCTTGAAGCGGCAGAAGCTTGGGCCTTTGCTTCCATTGCTTTGCGCTGTTTTCTTCAGTCACTGCGGGAGGGTGTAATATGAGATAATGGGCACTTCCTATACTCTTGCAAGAAACAGGAAGTGCCTGTTCTTGCATTTCAAGTCCCCATGCGGTGCTGGAGCAGCAACAGCAAATCATGGAAGCGGAGGTACAAGTTTGCACAGCTCTGCACAATACAGGAGAAGGACGCTAGAGCTGGCAAAAGGGGAGGCTGATTCTGAGGCTAGGTGGTGGCAGTGTTGTTGCTGGGGCTTGGAGAAGAGGGAAGGGGCTGATGCTGTTGCTGGAGCTGAGAGAAGGTACTGATGCTGAAAAATGATGTATAAGGTCACTGAATGGAATCCACTTGGAATCCACCTAAAAAGTCACTAATCCTTTTTATTGCTATGTGAACATACCAATAATCCCCTTCTTTTCCAACCCTGGGAAAGTACCTAATTGCCTCAAAACGAAACCCCTAAAATTCTAAGTGATAAACACTTAGGATCAGAAGCCGTATATACAGTATATGTAAATATAATCAAATTGCAACCCTGTTATATCAACAGATAAAGCATGATGTGTTGGTGTTTGGATGGTGGATATGTGAGGTTAAATGGATGTGCGGCATGAGGAAGTTAAGAGGGGAAGCTTATGGCTGCCTGAGTTCGAGCAGCTGCAAGGACTAGTGCCTGGGCAAACTAGATGGACCATGCTGGTCTTTATCTGCCATCATTTACTATGTTACTATGATTAACTGGGCAATATTGGCCCTCTTCCTGAGGGGGATTACCCCTGTGGCAGATCCTTTCTTTTGTCCGATGGAGGAAAGGTCAAGGGTGGGATCAAGGTAAAGGTGGATGCTGGCCAATAAGGATTGAAAAAGGGGCAAAACAGGTAACTTGCTCTCTTCCTGCCTTCCGCCTGCCCAGCTGGCAACAAGCAAGTTAGGCTAGCATACTGCAAGCCAATAATAAAGGGGCAAGGGAGGTGGGTGCCTAAGCCGTACTCACAGAGGTGACAAACGGAACTGCAAGAAGCAGCTTTGTTTTACCAAAAGGAGCAAAAACATACATAAGCTAGATGGGATCGAACAAATGCCACGGTGAGAATGTTCCAATTTTCCCATATGGGTTCGGTGGGCTACACAAAAAACCCAGAAGTAGTAACATGACAGGAAATCATTCCCTTTCAAAATATCCCATACTGGAAGAAAAGAAAAATGTGTATTAGGGTATTAAAGGGTTAAACTAAAGACAATTAATGTAAATCTGCTCAGCGAGGACAATGATGCTCTCACTGGAGTGAGCATCTGAGTCCAGGTCATCTACAGCAGATGAGTCAAACTTGCCAGACCTGTTGGTTTCAACTCTTTCCCAGAAGGAAATGGAAGTTTCTTAAGAAACTATGAAACAGGAGCTAAAAAAAAAAAATAGGCCCAAATCATCTCTGCCTTTTGACTCCTTGGAACCTTCATCATGGTACTGAATTTCACAATCAATGCCCAATATACTGTACAGCTTGCCCTAGTTATCAGCTATCTTGAGCAGAATTTGTAGCTGCTATGTTAGACCATTTGGATATGTGTAAAGGTATCCAAATAGTTGCTTGACACTTTCGTGGATAAGTTACAGAGTTTTAAAAAAAGTAATGAGACAACTGGACTCTGCATAAGGACCATCAACAATCTTGTATGTGTAAAGGTAAACAAGCAGGACCCGATATTCAATGGCATTTTGTTTACAGACCTGTAAATGGTGTAAATGCTGCTATAGAGGAATATTCCAATTAAATATAGGGTCCACCATTGAACTATGAACGGGTAGGTAACCACTTAAATTGTTTATTATATTTTTGTCGGAGCCTTACTCAAAAGAGGGGCAGGAAAAAACGCTCACCTCTCACTGTAGAGGCTCCTTTTAATTTTAATTTAATGTTAACTTGAACTTAACAAAAATATATTAACTTATCTTATCCGATAAAATGCCAAATCCAAAGTCCTGTTATCCACCAGCAAAAAACGACATACCACATTTTGGACCACTCACTCTTTTGGTTCTGTGTCAGGTTTACATTGGTTTGACAGGCTTCAATGATCAAGAAGAAAAGAAACCACGCTTTCCTCTTCAAATAGAATAGCATCTGACGTCATTCCTGATGTAATGTTGTGGAGTGGAGGAGTAGCATAGTGGTTAAAGCACTGGCTTGGGAACCAAGAGACCAGGGTTCAATTCCCACTAGCACTCCTTGTGGCCCTGGGCAAGTCACTTAACCCTCCATTGCTCAGAAAAATCCAAGTTATCAATGTCCCTGTTTAATGTACATTTATGTTACAATGTAAACCGCTTTGATTGAAATGATAAAGCGGTATTAAAAAAATGTTAAATAAATAAATAATACATTTAAATACGGCCAATAGCTACAGTAGAAATGACCTTGTATATCATATGCAAATACCAAGATGAAAAAACTTAAATAGCCAACAATGAGAACAGAGCAATTGAATTCACTGTAACAAACTGAGCCGTTACAATTTGGCGTTTAAACCAGGAGCTACAGTGCTCAGACCATAAGATCCAACGTTGTTCAAATTTCTGTAAATTACATATCCGATCCGGGGGGGAGGGGGGGGTCCAAAGGAATCTAGTACACGCCATTGTAATTGGTCAAAGGTATGTCCATTAACAACACAGTGTTCAACAATCGGGGCAAACATTGTGCGTGTTTGAAGCCGCGAAGCATATTCACCCAATCGTGTTTTAATTTTTTGTGTTGTACGGACCACATAATAAAGCTGGCAAGAACATATCAAGAGGTAGACAACAAAAGACGAGAGACATGTAGTGTGCCATCTTGAGGTAATATGCCTGTCTCCTTTTATATCATGCCATATGGGGCCCTGGATGTTCAACATGCAAAAGCGACATTTGCTGCAAGCTAAATGACCGGGATCCTGATGAAATCGCATAGGTATGTTTTTCATGGTCGTTGAATGCATAAAGCCTGTCACCTAAATTCATCCCTCTTGAGTAAGCCAACATCAGCCGCTTGTTAAAACAAGAGTGAGGACTCAGAACGGCCAATATCTATGCAACAAAGGAGTCACATTGTGAATGCCAGTCATATAAGGAAGTACTCCCACCACTTTATCTGATTCCGTGGGAATAGAAGGTTTACACTGACTGTCAAGAAGCCACTCCCAATGAGAATATCTGGCTTCTTTATAGGCTTTAGTTACAATTCTAGTCCGGTATCCTGTGACTAGTAGACGCGTATGAAGTTCCATGGCATGTTTATAAAACTCAGAGGGATATTTAGTACCACTAACATGGCTAGTGCTGCTGAATATCCACTGGTTCCGCCACTGCATGCCCCAATGCTAACCATGTAGAATTGGAGTGTGTAATGGGCATTCCGGGGCAGAGTGGAGCCACTATCCATTGTTAACCGGGCAGTGGCAATATTGAACCGCTGCCCGCTTAGCGACCCGCAGGTAAAGACAGTTATGGGAAAAGCTGGCCTATCTTTTACCTGTGGGAACTAACCGGGCAGCGGTTCAATATTGCCGCTGCCCGGTTAGCTTTCCGTGCCATGTGACGCATTGTGACTGACCCGGATATCCATTTCCAGTGGACGGATATGGTACTGATATTGAATATCCAGGGTTAGAGACGCCTAGCCATCACCGATGAATATCGGGCACACAATGAATAGGTGATACCTTTTTTATTGGACTAACTTATTTTATCTTTGACAAGCTTTTGAGAGTTATCCTCTCTTCTTCAGGTCAATGAAGAAGGAATGTAATTATGGAATATGCCGATTTGGTAGCTTGACCCCTAGCGATAGTGCATGCTACTGCTAAAGATCATGGTGAGATTACTAGATCATGGGAGCCATTTTGAATCCAGGACTCTGACAGAGCAGGAACAACTGGAGATCACTTCTGCTCCCCACTAGACATCTGGGACCCCCAATAAGAGTCAGGGGGGTGGATCATGGAGAGGGGGACAGCAATCATAGGGTTCTTGCTGTCAGAGGTCGTATTGGGTGGGGGGGGGGGGTTCTTTCTGTCAGGGAGGGGAATCAGAAGGAGTTTGTAATGTCAGGGGATGGGGAGGCTGTTGGCCTCAGCCTTTCCACTTGCCCCTTCAAGCAGGTACTTATGTATGCCTCAAAGCAGGTGTAAACGCCAACATATAGAATTTTTGATATTCATGTGTATTTTACTTGTAAAAGAGAGAATATATGTTCACATTTTAGCCCTGCCCCAAACCACTCCCTCTCCATACCCTAGCCACACCTCCTCGCATTCTCTGCGTGGTGTGGATCACCAAGTATAAATAGTGGCATTCTAAAATCCTTCTTTGCACAAATAGGCGATCTACACATTTAAAAACTGCTATTTACATGTGGGGATGCTTCTAAAATAAGGTCTCTATTCGCCCATGCTGACATCTCAGGTTTACTGAATGTTGGCAATGAATTTTTCCTATAATTGTCATATTAAATACAAACAAAAAAATTACTATTTTCTAAATTTCAAACCTGTGGACAATGTACTAAGTGGCAAACCTCTTTGCCAAAATGTGCCAGTACCACAAAAAGATTTTCGCATGATTTCTGACTCATTTAAATATTGTGGAAATGAGATTTGTGATGGTTTACTGTGAACTAAAGTCTGCACAAAATCACAGAATTCTCACAAAAAATGTTAACTACATTTCCGAGGAAGAAGCAATGTTTGCAGAAAACGATTATGCAATTTTCTACATGACATTTAAATGCAAAAATCACTAATAAGCAATTTGCATGATTCTTCATTTTACTGTACTGGTAATTTTGCAAGTCTTACATTTGTAGCCAGCAAATAATACACACAAAAAAATGGAAAGCACAGTTTTGTGAACTATTTGAAGTTTAACTACACGGTATCATGTTTGAAAAGGTAAACACATGCTAGTACATTTGCCTACTGGAATACCATGGTTACTCATCTGTAACAGGTGTTCTCTGGGAATAGCAGGAATTAGTCCTCACATATGGGTGCATTGTCATTGATGGAGCCCATATGGTAACTTCTCCCCAGGTTTCAAAAAGCCTTTGGGAGATCCACCATGCATGCATGGCTGCCTTCCCGCCCAAGGGTGCCATCGTGCCTCAGTATGATGATATAGCTCAAGACGGTAAAAAAAAAAGAAAGAAAAGCAACTCCATAGGGAGGAGGAGAGTTGTGAGTACTGATTCCTGCTGTTCCTGAAGAACACCTGTTACAGGCGAGTAATCACGCTTTCTTCAGGAACAAGCAGGAAGTCAGTCCTCAAATATGGGACTCCCTAGCTACAGGCTACTAAAAAAGTCTGTAAAGCCACAGGTGACCCAAAAAGCAAACTGTGAGGAACAGTGAGAGTACAGTTCAGTAGCAAGAGCTTAGTAGCGACCCCAGCATCAACCAGGGAAGCCAGCTCTCCGGTAGCCTGGACACAGAAGGGTGGAGGGCAGGAGTTGCTTTAAACCCCAAATGAATGACAGAGTACCGCTTGGCTGAAGGCGCTGTCCCACCGGGACTCCTCCTCTAGGCAGTAATATGCTGCGAAAGTGTGAACTGAGGACCAGGTGGTAGCCCGGCAGATCTCCAACAAGGGAATAGAGCAGAGGTTCCCCACAGAAGCCACCATGGCCCAGACGCTGTGCACCATGATGTGACACTCCAGCAAAAGCCTGGCCTGCCCATAGGCAAAGATGATGCAGTCTGTCACCCAGGTGGACAGTGCACGCTTGGAGACCACTACGCCCAGACGATTAGGGTTGTAGGAAATGAAGAGCTGTGTGAAGCAGTGATGGGGCTTGGTCCGTTCCAAATAACAGGCCAATGCTCACTTACAGTCTAACATATGGAGAACGGCCTCCACTCTACTGGTATGAGGTTGTGTGGAAAAAGGTGGGAAGTACCACTTCCTGGTTGAGGTGGAACAGAGATGCCACCTTAGAGAGGAACTTAGGGTATGTCTGGAGCACCATCCTGTTACAGGTGAGTAACCATGCTTTATCCAGGAACAAGAGCTGATGTAGGGGAAATGAGCCGCCAGAGCCTGGAGCTCACTGACCCTGTGAGCAGACATGAGTGCCACGAGGAAGACCACCTTCCAGGACAGATACTTGAGGTGGCAAAAAGCCAGAGGCTCAAAGGGTGGAGCGATGAGCTTCGAGAGGACCACACAGATCCCACGCCACTACTAGCAGACAAATGGGTGGCCAAGAGAGCAGGAGGGCCCTTTGGAAGTGGAGTGGGGCTTCCTCTTTATGAGGTGATGGTGCACCGATAGCGCACAGAGGTGAACGTTGATGGAGTTAGACTTTAGACTAGCATTAGACAGGTGCAGCAGGTACTGCAGCATCAGCTAGACTGAACAGGAGAAGGGGTTGGCAACCCTCTCCACACACTAAACCAAGAAACGACACTGTTTGAAGGCATATGCCCGCCGGATGGAGTCCTTGCATAAGTCCAACAGGAACTCTTCCCCCTTCCTGGGCAAATCGAACTGGGCCAGGGCTACCCTTTCATCAGTCAGGTGATCAGGGTGAAGGACCTCAGGTTGGGGTGCACGAGAGAACCGACCTCCTGCGAGAGCAGGTTTGGGGTGCACCCCAGGGGGACTGGTGGTGCCTGAGACAGGCTGAGACATGGAAACCATGACTGCCGGAGCCACTGGGGTCTTTGAGGATCAGGGTGGCTTGGTCGAGCTGGACCTTGAAGATGGTCTTGGCAATGAGCGGCATGGGAGGGAAGGCATAGAGGAAGCCTTCCATCCACGGAATGAGAAACGCATCAGCTACCACCTGGGAGGGGTGCAGCACTCTGGTGCAGAAGCCAGGCAGCTGAGCATGGCCAGGCTGGCAAAGAGATCCACCATTGGGAGGCCCCAGAGACCGAAAAATCAGTGGGCCATCCATGGATCATGGGGCTGGAGGACCCGGCTCAGTTGGTCTGCCAGAACATTGTACTTGCTGGGGAGTTACACTGAGCATCCCACTCTCAAAGGTGCAGAGATGGACCACTTGCAAGCACAGGAGGGACAACCTTGTGCCTCCCTTCTTGTTAATGTAGAACATCACCTGAATCAGAAGGGACTAGTTCTGCAGGTGGTGAAAAGCCCAGATAGCACAAGAGATGGCTCAGAGCTCTAGGAAGTTGTTCTGTTGGAGGCTCTCCAATGCCGACCATAGGACCTGAGTGTGGAAGTCATTGCAAAGGGCTCCCCAGCCCAACTTGAAGGCATCTGTGGTGAGGACCTTCTGAGGGGTCAGGGCCTGAAAGAGCATCCCTGTCAACAGGTTCCATAGCTGTTGCCACCAGGTGAGGGACTTGGCAAGGGGACAGATGCCCCATCATCTGGGACCACTGGAAACAGAGGTCTCACTGGGTTGGACACATGTGAAGACAAGCATTGGTTGTAACATGCACAGTTAAGGCCATGTGCCCTAGAAGGCGCAACATGATCTGGGCAGAGGCCAAGTTCCAGCCCCGAACCTCCCTTGTGCGTGTCGCTAGGTACTGGGCCCTGTCGAGGGCAGGAAAGGCCCTTGCCTGTACTGTGTCTAGCAATGCCCCTAAGACTGCTAAGCTTTGGGTCGGTTGCAGGTGGGACTTGGGGTAATTGATGACAAACACCAGGTGCTCCAGAGTGAGAATGGTTTGATGTGCTGCTTGCTGCACTTCTACGGCTGTGCTGTCTCTGACCAGCCAGTTATCCAGGCAGGGAAAGACGAACAGCCCTGGCAGCCACAGGTGGGTCACTACCATCCCCAGGCACTTGGTGAATACCCTTGTAACTGAAGCTAGGCCAAAGGACAAAACCATGTATTGGTAGTTGCATCCACTGATGACAAACCGGAGGTACTTCCGGTGGTGCAGATTGATGGGAATGTGCATGTAGGCATCTTTGTGATCTAAGAAGCATAGCCAATCTCCCTGGTGGAGGTAAGGCAGCTATGATCAAAGGGAAAGCATTTTGAACTTCTCCTTCACCGAGAACTTGTTGAGATCTCGAAAATCCAGAATGGGATGAAAGCTGTCAGTCCTCTTGGGAACCAGGACGCATTGGGAGTAGAACCCTTCGCCCTTGAGGTGGGGTGAGACTAGTTTCACTGCCTTGTTGACCAGAAACCCAGTGAGCTCTTGCTGGAAAAAGTCTTGGTGAAGGGGAGTCATCGGGAGTTCCCCTGGAAAGAAAAGGGGTGGCGTCTGATTGAAATGAAGGAGGTAATCCTCCCCATCACCTGGATGGCCCAGGTGTCAGTGGTGATGTTGGACTATCGGCTGGCAAAGAACACTATATGTCCCCCCTGTGTGCTGCAAGGCTAGGCCTCCCGGGGGAGGAGAGGCTATGCCCAAGGAGTCAAAAGCCCCCATCAGGTTGCGGCTGGGGCTTGGGGGCCTTGGGCTTATGCGGCCTTGCTCTTGTCCCTTGGCCTGCTGGCCCTGTTTGGGAACTGGGAAGGCCGAGTACTGGGGGTAGATTCCGTAAGCCCTCCTCTTCTTTGGGTAAAAGGGCTTTTTCCCCGAAGCTGTCCATCGGGAAGGGGCAGCGGAGAGCCTGGTCCTGGTCAGGATCTTTGACTCCAGCTCGGCATCCTTGTCAGTCATGGGCTTGCTGAAGAGATTCTCCCCCTGGCATGGGACATTGACCAGCTTATCGTGCACCCATTGCCTGACAGCAGGCACTAATGTCCACCACAGCTACTCTGGCCACCAATTCAAAGCCTCATAGATCACATGAATAATGAATTTGGAGCATTCCTTGACCGGCGAAGTCAGGGTCAAGAACCACTGGAGAAGTTCTGCTAGTCCAGCTGAGAAACCAGCAAGCTCCATTGCCATGTCCCTCAAGTACATGCCCATAAAGAGCTGGTAGGCCTGGATCCGACCGATGAGCATCGAGCCCTGGTAGCACTTTCTGCCTAAAGCATCCATGGTGTGGGCCTCCCTGCCAGGGGATACCAAGGAGTGCGTCTTCTGGCTTTTGATCCTGCACATGGCTGACTCCACCACCATAGAGTTATGGAGTTATGAAGCAACTGTGCCTTTTGGAACCCAGGGCTCCTGTGGACTTGGTACGTGGCATCGAGCTGCTTGCTCACAATTGGCACCAAGGCCGGGGAATCCCACATGAGGACGAGAAGCTCTTCCAGGATGAGGAGGGGGGGGGGGACAGACAGGCACCATGATTACCTCCTTTGGAAGGGCCTCATACTGGAGGATCTCGAGGTCCTCCACCCAAGGCGCCTCCTCGGACTCCGTGGTGAAGGCCAAGGCCTTTGCCATGTCCCTGACAAACTCCAAGAAGTAAAGGTCCTCAGGAGGGGATCTGCATCGGTCCTCCGGAGGGAAGGGGTCCAAAGAGACATCCCGAAGAAGGCAGGTATTGGGGGATTCGTCATTGTCTCCCAGTCCAACACAGAGTCGAAGGAGACCTCCAGGCCTTGGGACCATGCCAGGTCACTGGTGCCACAAGGCCCCCAGACACCCTGTGCTCCAATCCACAGATGCTAGCCAGGGAAGTCCTCTGCCCCAAATGGGACTAAGAATGGTGCTTGGAATCGTCTCGAGGCCAATGGTTTTCCAGAATCGGTTCCACAACCACCGGAGATGCCCTCGTGGTGGAAGGGCCAATGGTCAGGACCAATGACCTGGAGGAACCAGGCATTGGTCCACACTGCTGGGGCAAGAAGGCAGTGAAGCCTCGCTCGAGGGCCGCCATTCTGATCTTAAGGCCAGATGGCTCTGCAGCAACCAGTGGCTCCATCGAGGGGGTGTCCTCAATAAGGATGGGTTCATGATACTGGGGTCGATGTCCCAATGTAAATGGTGCTTTCTCTCACTGGGGCAGCTTGGAGAGCTGCTGCCGGCCATCACCTTTGGCATTGTGCCGGGGGCTCTAATGCCTGTGATCATGGGACTTACCCATGGCTCTGGCATCATCACCTGACAGCGTCCAGCCCTTTAGGGGACAGCCTTCAGAAAACAATCCCCTGTCCAATCCCCCGCAACCTCGGGCATCACGCGAGGCCGAGGGCACTGGCTCCATGAGTGATGCTGGGGCTGAAACAGGTCTTCCTTAACATGGACTCTTGCTGCTTCTCATGGTTCCTCCATCCCTTGCTCATCATTTGCTGACAGAGCCCACAGGAGGAGTCATCATGATCCACACCGAGGCAACTGAGGTAGCAATCGTGCGGATCCTTGCAGGACATAATGTGCCCACGGGGGTCGCACTCCTTGAACCCACTGGCCAAGGACATAGCAGGGAAGATGGTGCCCACAAGATCAAACTCAAGTGTCCCGACCAGGGAGGGCGCGAGGAAAACGACCCTAGAAAATGTGGTGCTGAGGCGGCAGTGGACCCAGGGAGGCAAGAAGGCACCAGTATGTGTACCAGAGAAGGAAAAAATACAAAAGAAGAAAAAAGAACAATCAACCTTTTCCAGGGTGCAGACAAACATCTGATGGCCTCTGCAGAAAAAGGAGACCAAGGCAAGATGGCACCCTCAGGCAGGAAGGCAGCCATGCATGCAAGGTAGATGTCCCAAAGGCTTTCTTTGAAAGCTGAGAAGAGGTTACCGCAAGGGTTCAGTCATTGTCGACGTCACCCATAGGTGAGGACTGACTTCCTGCTTATTCCCGGAGGAGCTGTAAATCTGCTTGCTAATTGCCTATATATCTGTAAAATATTTTCTTACATGTAAGCTAAATCCACAGCCTTCTGGTACCAGCCCAGTGCCAAAGGATAAGCAGTTGCTGTTAATGAAAGAGCAAGCGTTGCCTTCTGCATCCATCACTGTGAAGTAAACAGTATCGTTTCCTGTTTGAAAAGGGCCTCCATGAGCATATCTATCATTAGCTCTAAAAAAAAAAAGGGAAACATGGTTGAGGGATGAGGAGACTGAAAAAATAATTAGAAAGAGCCCAGTTGAAGGGTGGGGAGACAGAAAAAAAATAGAAAGAACCTAAGTTCCAAGCATACTAAAGATTTTCTGAGAAAATGTTGGTCATTTTTAGCTAAGTTATAAATAGCTTGAACAGTTTTAGAAAGGGAATATGCGATATTAAAGCAGCAGCAGATAGATGCAAGTCAACGATTATATTTTATGATTAATTAATGATTAAATGAAGACGTAATTTCCATGATACACCTTATGTATGATTAGGTCCGTGTGTAATACTGCCAGCAAAGCTAAGTCAACACTTTTATCTAAGGTACACAATAGAGGAGGAACACACTGGTACTAAATAGAAAAAAATGCTTTATAAAGCTGTCATCAAGTCAACAGCCCGTTAACCCTGAAAACTGTACTGTTCAGTGCCAACAATAAGGAAAGGAGTCAATTAGAGCTATATTCAAAGAAAAAAACCAACCTAGAATCCCATCTAAAACTTCTGCCTAGAGAGCAAGAGGAGCAATGTGAAAGACTGGTTGGTGAGTAGGGATTGACGCAGGAAGTTGAAAGATTAATAACAGGGAATAAGGGAAATGGCGTGCTGAAAGATGTGAAGTGAAGAGTCAGGAGAGATCAAGAGATGGGGAAATGAAGAGCCGAGAGCCAGCGAAGAAAAGATAGAGGACTAAGAGAGAGGACAGGTCAGAGATAGAAGGGACAAAGAAAGGTGGGAGAGAAGTAAAACATTGGTAATGAAGGGAGAAAGACAGAGAGAAATAATAGGAAAGAAGGTTATATGAAAGCAGGTCAGGATGAAAAAAATGAAGAGGCAAGTTCAGAAGAGAGAAAATGGAGAAGTTGAAAATGTAGTTAAAAGACCGACAAACAAAAGCAGGGAAGAGGCTGAGGTGGGAAAAATACATTTAAGCCAAGGGAGAGGAAAAGAACATGTAAATAAAGTATTTCCTATACATTTTGAATTCTGGTGAACCTGGGGTACATAGGAGAACTAGAACTCTTGAAAGGGGTACTGTAGTCAGTAAAGATTGAATTACTGCATTACAGCAGAGGTACACATGTTTAACTTGTTCCTTGGTTGTAACCTCTATGTAACAATGTTCATCAAACAATGTTCCAATAAGTACAGAAATGGCTCAGTGGTCAATGCTGTTGACTTATTCAGTATGATTGCCCAAGTAGAGTACCACACGTCTCTCTCAGAGGATGTGATATAGTAAAATTTGGATAGTTGATTTTGGTAGTTGATTCTTCTCACAAGAATGTGGCCAAGGGAAGAATAATGAGATCACTATTGGGGCCCTTTACTAAAGGGAGCTAGCTGTCTGTGTGGGTGTGGCCTGTGCTAAAGGAGTGCATTGACAACAGATCAACAGCTAGGGCAGGGCCATGACAGCACCACTGGACTTTGGCACTAACTGTCTATGGTGCATTAGGGCTGCAAGTGGGGGGTGGAGCAGGGAATGGGTGGGGTGAGCACCACACAGGCAGCACACCCGTGTTACCTGCATGGAGGGCAAGTAGCATA
Organism: Ichthyophis bannanicus; assembly: GCA_033557465.1. Classification (NCBI taxonomy): domain Eukaryota; kingdom Metazoa; phylum Chordata; class Amphibia; order Gymnophiona; family Ichthyophiidae; genus Ichthyophis; species Ichthyophis bannanicus. Next base: position 423,542,876 of record CM066038.1, read on the forward strand.
GATGTACTCACCGTTACCTCCATAGGTGTCGTTGAGTGCACCCATGCTATTGTGCTTTCCATACTCCTGGCAGTTAACATTATGGTGTTGCCCTAATGCATCATGCATTTGCACGTTTGTGGCAACACCATTGCACCTTTTAGTAAAAGGGCCCCTAAGTTTATCAACTGTGGCATTTTGGGAGGGAAAGGCATCTTTTTGCTTCTTTTCTACCTCCTAGAAGCAGGTTGGGTGTTCACAGAGGATGCCTAAAGTTCTGTGGAAGGTGGGCACTTAAGTACCAGATCAGAATGGCTATGAAGGACCTAGACAAGATTCTCAAGAGCAGAGATGTCTCTCTCCATACAAAGATTCGACTTGTCCAAAGCAGAGTATTTTCAATAATGTCATATGGATCTGAGAGTTTGAAAGTGAAAAAGATAAATAGGAAGAAAATTGATGTCTTTGAATTATTGTGCTGGCGAAGAATACTGTGTATCCCATGGACTGCCCGAAGAACAAAACAGTCAGTACCACAGGAGATCAAACCTAAGTTTTCTTTAAAAGCTCAGATGACAAGACTTTGACTTTCATACTTTGGACATATCATGCGAAGAGAGAGATCGTTAGAGAAAGACATCATGCTTGGCAAGATAGAAGGTCAACGTAAAAGAGGAAGGCCAGCAATGAGATGGATCGATACAATAACAGCAGACTGAATATAGTTTAGGATAACTGTCCAGAGGGTTGCCATGAGTCGACACCAACTTGACAGCATTTAAGAACAACCACCAGCTTACAGCTGTTAAGGGTAAGCAAGCATAACCAAAAGAACAAGTTTTACTCGGCATTAAAAAGGTCAAGACTGAGTCACCTGCTGACAATTTTAAGAAGAGGAAAAAAATAAATAAAAGTAAAGTTATTAAAGGAAAAGTGCATCTTACCTCTGCATATTAATGAGCCTTGAGCGCTTTTCGCAATACGTCTTGGAAAGAATTTCCTGTGTTGGTACTGGGACATAGCTCGGGTCAGTGCAGAACCACAAGGTATCCGAGAAACTGAGCTTCACTGCTTCAATGAGGATATGCAGATAATCAGCGCTACTATGGGCCAAAGCTATGAAGATGGTGAAGACCAGGAGGCAACACGGAGCAAAGAGCTGTTGTCAATTGCTATTTGTAAACTTTGCTGTAATAAGGAGATAATTCTTTATAGCATTTTCCGTATGTAAAGCATGTTTGACACATGGAAAATGACTGCTATTAAACTGCGCATGGGTATGTACACATGAAAAATAGAACCATAACATTGCAGGTATATGTACAAGATTCCAGAGGCGCAGTTTGGAGAGAGTTGCAACATATGTACATATTCTGTTAAATAGCAGTATAACACGCTTAGAGTGCACGCACACATTTTCACCTTCATCAGCATAAGTCAGGCCCAGATATAGGCACAGGCAAAACAGGCAGCTGCCCAGGGAACTCAATTTTGAAGTCACAAAATACCTGGGCTAAATATTTAGTTATCTATTTATTTTATTTATTTAACACATTTTATATACCGCTTTATCGTGAACTTAAGAGAATTAGGTTTTATATAGAACTAAGGTTGGATACCTAACCATCTGTGTTAGGTCTTGAGTGTGGTATGTGTTAATTGGTCACTCCTGCAGTCCACTCCAAGGGCCACGTCTAAGGACCCTTTGGCATTGGCGTACCTGGGATGCTGCATTTTTAGCAATTTCGGAGCTTTGTCACATTATGATGGCGTGGGTGGGCAGAGTTACAGGCCACGTGTGCTGAGAGCCTTCCCTGTGCTGATAGCATTGCCCCGGTGGCACCATATCCCTTCATTTTTAGTGAGTGAGGCTGCCAGATCAAGGGGATGCAAGTGAGTACCTTTAAGTCTTGGGTGCTGCCTTTTTAGTGATTTTAGAGCTTCATTGCGTTGTGATGGTGCGGGTGGGCAGAGTGACAGGTCACATGTGCTGACGGACCTCCCTGTGCTGATAGCGTTGTACCAGTGCCCCCAGACCCCTTCCTTTTCAGCAGGTGAGGATGCCAGACCCTGATCCTACTTGTTTAAGGATCATGCTGTATGGGGCAGAAAGCTCCTCTTCCCATGCACATACTTTTGAAAATTAAAGCAGATGTGCATAAATAAACCTCAACATTTATGTACTGCAAACACTAGATGTGAGCAAGTGCACATAGTTTCCCTGGGATAATTTTCAGAGTGAAAGTAGGCACATACATTTGCTTTGAAAAAAATGGTCACATCTACATATGTGGGTACTCTTTACACATTCACACTGTTAAAAACATTTCCCTTAGATTGTTTATTACTCGCTAAAATGGCATGATGTAATACAACAAAGCAAAAGGCAGCAATATTTTTTGGCCTACATACCTGTTTTATTCGCCTTCTATCCCTCCACAGTTACCCCACACTCAGAAATCTGTATTTCACCATTGGTTTTTACAGATGCTTTGCAATAGTTCATACCTTTGAGGTTAAAATTTTCTATAATGTTGAGAGCCATTAAAGCTGTGATTCCTTGTCCATTTGGAGGCATTTCCCAAACTTTTATGCCCTTGAAAATCAGAAAATATTGACGACACTTTTCAGTTCATTCCCTGTTACAGGAAAAATGTAGACATGATGGAATATAAACAAAGAGTCCGATTCAATGAGGCCGTCTCGATGGTCAAAAAATGGACAGTCCCAAAATGTACCTGATTCTGTAACTGCAGGAGACAGGCATTCCCTTGGCTGCAGAATCGGGCACTTAGACAGCCTGCCGCTGCCCCGATTCTCAGGCACAAGATATCACCCAGCACCCCGTCCAGCCTACCCTATACTCCTGCTGGTGTGCCGGTGCTATAGCATCCCTTCGCCATGGCACCAGGATGCCCAGCAGGAGGGCCGAAAGTCCACCAAGAAGCAAATATCTTTTCCCAACCACCCGTCCCTCGGCAGGAGCAGTTAGGGTCAGGATTGGGCAGCAGGGATTCTCCTGTAGCCCCTCTGGCTGTTTGATGGAACTGCCTGGCCCATCCACTGCCTTACTCCGAGGTGGTATAAACCCCACATCTACCCTGCCACTGGTGGACATACAGGACTGTGACCTGAATTAACCCTGTACATCCGGGTGCCTCGGCCTGCCCCCGCTCCGCCCATTCTCCGCATCTATCCCACCCTCATCCAGCACTCACCACACAGTGACTCTATGCGTGTGGAGAGCACTTGAAGCAGCATACGGTCCCAGCATTTAGCGGGGCTGGACATCAAACCAGGACATACAGCCCCGCTATTCGCAGGTCAGAATCAGGCTCTATATGATTGTCAGTAATCACTCAAGATGCCGTTTGTCATTTTTTAACTGGTCTTCTGTTTGTCTCAGTATATGATGAAATATAGCCAGAGTTTTACTTTCCTGTCTATTTTCCACCTGCTTTGTATGCAGCTAAAATTTCAATAAAAAATGGCATATAAATGGGTCACTATTCAAATTCCATAGTCAGCATACTTTTAAACATTGGCTATGGCATTTAAATATTTTATGTATATTCAGCACTTCTAAAAACAACACAAGAAAAAAGGAAAAGAGACAACCCCTACCAACAAAAATCCTGAATAAAAAGAAAAAAGGAAGGGGTTAATGAAAATGCCATAAAATTAACTTATTTTCATAGAGTAGATTTGTTCAGCCTGGCCATGTTTCAGAATGGTCTACCTGCGTCAGAGGCAATTATTGCAACTCAAGAAAAAAAATATAAAACCAGATTGTAACGTTAGCGGTATTCTTCAGCTTGCAGTCTGCCTTTCCAAACAAATGACCAAGGTACTATATAAGAGTAACATAAATATTCTCTTAGGCTTCCTCAGCTAGTATCATGATTGTGCAGTTTTCCAGGTCATGCCACGTCTCGGTAAATGGAACAGACGTTTCAGCCATCATTCACTGCTTTTCTTCAGGGTAAAGTGGTTATGCAGTGATTGTCTGTTCTTATATATGGAGGTTTTCAAACCGGATTGGTGGGTTTGAAGCTGGAAATTAGAATTTTTGGCGGGAAAGTCCATTGAAGAAAGATAAGAAATTTGAATAGGATTTCAGAGGGAAAGTTCGTTCCTGCCAAAATTCAAATTTCAAAACTCCCACCTTCTTCTTTTGGTTTCCTGGACCATGGGATGCTGTTCCAAGGGTTACAGAGCAGAGATGGCGTTCATCTTTCCAAAAAAGGTTGACGTGTCTTCAGTAGCAGACTGGCTAATCTACTGAAGAGGGCTTTAAACTAGATTCGTTGGCAATGGGTGAAAAAAGCCCCCATGTAAGTGAAACATTAAAAACCTTTATGGAAATGGGCAAAAGGGGCAACATATGGAAATCAGTGTGTATAAATGTATAGTATGGGAAATAAGATCCCAGATATTGAAGCTTTAGTGGGAGTGGCTGACTTAGATTTAGTGTCAGTTACAGAAACATGGTTCACAGAAAACCATGACTGGGATGTAACTATACCTGGCTATACTTTATTCAGAAAGGACAGGGTAGGAAGAAGGGGAGGAGGAGTGGCACTATATGTAAAAAAAATAATGTTAAAGCTTTGGAACTACAGAGCTTAAAAGGGAGAGAGGAGGCACTGTGGGTTAAACTAGAAAGAGGGAAAGAGAAATCTATTTGCATTGGCGTGATATACAAACCGCTCTCACAGGAGGAAGTGGTGGACAGAGAGTTAATTGAAAACATATGCAGTATTGCTAGGAAAGGGGAAGTGATATTGATAGGGGATTTCAATATGCCAGATGTTGAATGGCACATTCCTGCTGCAGTATCATCTAGAAGTAAGAAGATCCTGGATTCTCTACAGGGAGAATTATTCAGGCAATTGGTAACAGAACCCACACGTGAAGGGGCCATACTGGACTTGGTACTTACCAATGGTGAAAGTGTTTCTGATGTTATAGTGGGAGCAGGGCCAGCCCGTCCATTGCGCGATAATGTTGTTCGCATAGGGCCCCGCACTTCAGGGAACCCCACACGAACACCATTAATGAACAATGTGGACGGCTACAGAGAGAGCCGGGGAAGCCCACGCGAGACCCCAGCTCCCTCTGCACAGCCGCTAGCGTGAGGAGTCTCTTCCCTCACTCTGGCAGCTGTATCTGTGAAGCCGCAAATGCCGGGAGAGATTAAAGGCCCTTTAACCTTTCCCAGCATTCGCAGCTTCACAGATACAGTTGCCAGCATGAAGGAAAAGACTCATCACGCTAGCGGCTGTGCAGAGGGAGCCGGGGCCTCGGGAGGGGTTCCCTGGCTCCCTCTGCAGCCCCTTAGACAGCCGCGGGGCTGTTCGGGGGGGGGGGGGGCTAGGACTGGATGAGTTATGATCGAGGGAGGGGGAACTGGGGTTGGAAATGGGCTCTGATTGGAGGGGCTAGGACTACAAATGGGCTGTGATGGGGGGGCTAGGACTGCAAATGGGCTGTGATGGGGGGCTAGGACTGGATGGGCTGTGATGGGCGGTTAGGACTGGATGGGCTGTGATGGGGGGGACTTGGATTGGAAATGGACTGTGATGGAGGGGCTAGGACTGCAAATGGGCTGTAATGGTGAGGGGGCTAGAACTGGAAATGGGTTGTGATGGGGGGAGGTGGGACTGGAAATGGGCTGATGAGGGGGCTGAAAATTGGCTGATGGGGAGCTTGGAGTAGAAATGGGCTGATGTGGGGCTGGAATGGAACTGGAAATGGGCTGATGGGGGCTGGAATAGGGCTGGAAATGGGCTGATGAGGGGGCTAGGATTGGAAATGGGCTGATGGGGGAGCTAGGAGTGGAAATGGGCTGATGGGGGGGCTGGAATGGAACTGGAAAAGAGCATATGGGAGGCTAGGACTGGAAATGGGCTGATGGGGGCTGGAATAGGACTGGAAATGGGCTGACGAGGGGGCTAGGATTGGAACTGGAAAAGAGCATATGGGGGGCTAGGGCTGGAAATGGGCTGATGGGGGGAACTTGGACTGCAAATGGGTGATGGGCTGGAATAGGACTGGAAATAGCTAATGGAGGAATAGGACTGGAAATGGGCTGATGGGGGCTGGAATAGGACTGGAAGCAGGCTGAGGAGAGTTGGAATAGGGCTGGAAATGGGCTGACAAGGGGGCTAGGGTAGGAAATTGGCTGATGGGGGGCTGGAATGGAATTGGAAAAAAAAGCATACAGGGGGCTAGGACTGAAAATGGGCTGATGTGGGGGCTTGGGAGATTGGGACAAGAAGGAAGCGGATGTTCAGTGGGTCTAGAACTATTAGGAAGCTGATTTTGGGGGAGGACTAGAAAGGGTTGGGGATGGGGAATGAGAATGGAGATATTTTGCGTGGGAGGGAAGAAAAGTCTACGATGGGCCGGGTATTGGGAGAGTAAATGGGGATTCAGAATGGAAGGGTGAAATTTGAGTGGATGATAAAGGAATAAGGAAAGAAAAGGGGGAAAGAGCAAAAGATCAGTTTGTTAAAGCAGATATAGAGAGAGAATGGAAAACATCTAAAAGAGAAGAAAGGACAAATGGATAGCTTGCAGAAGACACAAAGAAACCTGAAGAAAGTGACTGGAGCAATTGCAGCTGAAAAATAAAATCCCACACAGAAGGTAGAAAACTACTTTTTATTTTGAATTTATTTATTTCAGGAGTGGAGGAGTGGCCTAGTGGTTGGGGCAAGGTACTTCAGGCCAGAAGGTTGGGGGTTCAAATCCCACTAGAGGACAGCAACCTCGGGCCAGAAGGACTGGGGTTTCTAGTCCCACAGGTGCTCCTTGTGGTCTTGGGCAAGCCACTTAACCCTCCATAGCCCATGTTCCCTGTAAAATAGTTATCTCCAAGTTATAATGCCTTGTTCAATGTAAACCGCACTGATGCAGAATAGCACGGTATATAAGAGAATTTAAAAAAATATATATAAATAAATGGAATATGTCAGGTCTGGGAAGTGTGTATTGCTAACACCTTTGCATTTTTGCTTAGTGCAAGCGGAAATTAATTTACAGTTTTATTTCTCCAGTGTTGTACATTTCATGTTTGGCTTTTGGGGTTCCCAGTTTAATTATCATCTTCCTATTTCTAAATTGTGATCTTTGTGTGGTGACAGTCTATGTTCTGCATGTGTAACCAAGTTGAGGTATTCTGTTCATATTGTTTCTATTTGACAGTCCCACTTGTTCTCTTTCCCCCAGTGAGATGTATTGGTATTCTCTAAGATGTATTGGTTTAATATCTGCAGTATTGCCTTTTGATAGGTAGGGTTTGGTGCTTTGTGAGTCCTGATAGTGCTGTTATGATACGGTGGATTTGCTATGGTGGATATGCAGTGTTTGCAGTACTTCCTAATGGGCCTGGTGGTTGTCACTTCAATATAGTATTGTAGAAATCTGTTAGTCTTTCTTTATTCAGACACTCATTAAGAGGCATGTTTACTAAAAGCGCATGTTAGCATTATGCAAATATGCATGCAAATGAGGTTCATTATGCAAATGAGGCCACACAATTAATCTCTGCACATGGCCCCGCACCCCCTTGGGCTGCACCTGAGTGGGAGATCATTTTGCATCCAGTGATCACCGGATGGTTTGGTTCAGTATTAGGACTAGGGCTGTTAGAATCCATTCAAAAGCAAGGGTCTTAGACTTTAGGAAAACTAACTTTGCCAAGATGGGCCAATACCTCAGGGAGTCATTAGCAGGATGGGAACAGCTGGGAGATGTAGAAAAACAGTGGGCAAAACTGAAAGGGGATATTTTTGAGGGCAGCCAACCTTTTTGTTAAAATGGTAAATAAAGGTAAAAGGAAAAGGAGACTGTTATGGTTTTCGAAAGAAGTAGCTGAAAAGGTAAAGAAAAAGAGGGAGGCCTTCATGAAATACAAGAAATCACAGAGACAGGAAAACAGGCATCTATATTTGGAAAAACTTAGAGAAGCTAGCAAAGTAGTCAGGAAAGCAAAGATTCAAAAAGAGGCGGAAATAGCCAATGCAATAAAATGGGGGGATAAGACATTTTTCAGATATGTTAGTGAGAAGAGGAAGGGCAAAAGTGGTATTGTCAGACTCAAGGGTGAGGGAGAGGAATATGTAGAAGCTGATGAGGATAAAGCGGAATCGCTTAACAAATATTTCTGTTCTGTGGTCACAGATGAAGAACCAGGAGCAGGACCTCAGAAAACACCCACAAACAGGAACAGAAGCGAGGGGCAGATTGAACAATTTTCAGAAGACTGTTCATGAGAAACTAGCTAAACTAGCTAAAGTGATCGGACCGGATGGGATACACCCTAGAATACTGAGGGAACTTGGGGACATTCTAGCAGCTCCAATGACTGACCTTTTCAATGCCTCGTTGGAGCTGGGAGTGGTGCCAAATGACTGGAGAGAGGCTCATGTGGTGCCTTTACACAAAAGCGGAAGTAAGGATGTGGTTGAAAACTACAGGCCGATTAGTTTAACTTTGGTGGTGAGCAAATTATTGGAAATGCTGCTGAAAGAGAAAATAGTGAGTTTTCTGGAGTCCAGCGGATTACAGTATCTGAGGCAGCATGGATTCACCAGAGGCAGGTCTTGTCAGACAAATCTGATTGATTTCTTTGACTGGGTTACCAGGGAGTTGGACAGAGGGAGAGCCCTAGATGTGGTCTATTTAGATTTCAGTAAAGCCTATGGCACCGTTCCTCACAGGCAACTTATAAACAAACTGAGCAACCTAGGGATGGACCCTAAAGTTACTGCTTGGGTTGGAAATTGTTTGAGTGGGAGGCAACAAAGGGTACAGGTAAGTGGAGCTCACTCTGAGGAATAGGAGTTTACCAGTGGTATGTCCCAGGCATCGGTCTTTGGTCAGTTTCATTTTAACATCTTTGTTAGTGACATAGCGGAAGGGCTAGTTGGGTAAGGTTTGCGGATGATACCAAAATCTGCAATAGAATAGACACCCAGGAAGGTGTAGATAACATGAGGAGGGATCTAGCTAAGCTTGAAGAATGGTCTAGAATTTGGCAGCTGAGATTTAATGTTAAAAAATGCAATGTCATGCATTTGGGCTGCAGCAATTCAAGGGAATGATATAGTATAGGGGGTGAAGTACTTTTGTCCACTAAAGAAGAGCAGGACCTAGGCGTGATTGTGTCTGATGATCTTAAAGTAGCTAAACAGGTAGAAAAGGCGACATCAAAAGCTAGAAGGATGTTTGGGTGCATAGGGAGAGGAATGGCCAGCAGAAGAATGAGGTGATAGTGCCTCTGTATAAGTCTTTGATGCGACCTCATTTGGAGTATTGTGTGCAATTCTGGAGACCACACCTTCAAAAGGATATAAACAGGATGGAGTCAGTACAGAAGGTGGCTACTAAAATGGTTAGTGGTCTTCATTATAAAGCATATGAGGACAGACTTAAGGTTAATATGTATACTTTAGAGCAGTGTTTCCCAACCCAGTCCTACGGGGCACACCAGCCAGTCAGGTTTTCGGGATATCCCTAATGACTATGCATGAGATATATATGCATTAGAGATATCCTGCCAACCTGACTGGTTTGTGGCCCTCCAGGGCTGGATTTGGAGACCCCTGCCTTACACCTCTGTCATTTAAGATTGTGAGTGGGCAAGGTGCAGATGTCCTAGACATCGAAAGGGTATATAGAATGTGACACATTCCTCCTCGATTCTCACCACCACCAAAATATTGTCTATTAGACAACTTTTTGGTGGTGGTGAGAATTGAGGAGGAATGTGTCACATTCTATATACCCTTTCGATGTCTAGGACATCTGCACCTTGCCCACTCACAATCTTAAATGACAGAGGTGTAAGGCAGGGGTCTCCAAATCCAGCCCTGGAGGGCCACAAACCAGTCAGGTTGGCAGGATATCTCTAATGCATATATATCTCATGCATAGTCATTAGGGATATCCCGAAAACCTGACTGGCCGGTGTGCCCCGTAGGACTGGGTTGGGAAACACTGCTTTAGAGGAAAGGCGGGATAGAGGTGATATGATTGAGATGTTTAAATACCTCCATGGCATAAATGCACAGGAAGAGAGCCTCTTTCGACTGAAAGCAAGTTCTGCTACGAGGGGACATGGGATGAGGGTGAAAGGGGATAGATTCAGGAGTTATATGCGGAAATATTTCTTTATGGAAAGGGCGGTGGATCCGTGGCATAGTCTCCCAGTGGAGGTGGTAGAGATGAGGACAGTATCTGAATTCAAAGAAGCATGGGACAAACACAGCTGATCTCTAAAGGAAAGAAGGGGACTGTTGTAGTTGTTGATATGGAAGGACAGACTAGATAGTCCATGTGGTCTTTTTCTGTCGTTCTATGTTTCTGTTTCTTCCAATGAACTTTCCCTCTGAACTCCAATTCAGATTTGACACCTTTTCTTCAAAGGACCTTTGCACCAAAAATTCAAATTTCTTGCTTCAAACCCACCAATCTGTTTTGAGAACTACTATATATAAGAACAGACATTCACTGCATAACCACTTCACCCTCAAGAAAGCAACAGAATGATGGCTGAAATGTCAATTCCATTTATCAAGACTCAACATGACCTGGAAAACTGCAAAGATCATAGTAATATAAATAGAATAAATGGCAAAAAATAAAAAAATAACAAAATATATAAACAATAAAAAGAAGAACTAATATATAAACAAAACAATACAAAAGTCATAGCTGTCTACAACATTATCAAAGAACTATAATAAAACAAAATGTTTTGCTTTTAACAGAATACCGCAAGACACCTTTGTCTTTGCTTAGCTATTTTAAAACAGGTGTGACAGCACAGATATGTAATGACAGAGCAGCTCTCATCCATCATTATCCAATGTCATACTGATCCTTGGCCTTATACTTCAAAACAGGTATGCCACTGATCAAGGACACAGGACCTGCATGGCTTTTACGTCTTCCTTTTAGTCAATCAGTTCAGAGGTCGGCTTTTACAATGTTTGCAGTTCAAAAATAAAATTTTTAAGGACATCACTTATATCCTGCTGATAACATTATCTGGACTTCATTCACATTGTTGGCCTATTTTCCTGAAGGGAAAGAAGAGTTATCAGATTGCCATGTGTGCGTCTCCCTCCCCCCCTAACAACATTTGCGCTTGGCGTCTTATCCATATCAAACTTTTAGGACATATCAGGGGGACATGAGAACTCTAACAGGGATGAGTTATTTTGGACCACAGATGTGTGATTCCCAGAAAGTAAGCTTTATATATTTTATTTATTTATTCCTTAGCTCAGTATGCATACAGGGGATGATCTTATGACAGGGCACCTAGATTTCGAGGTCAGAAAGGCGTTATAAAAGGACCCATAGATGCCTGTGTGTGTTTATAACATGCAAGCTCAAATCCTGCAGCAATCACGCTTAGACTGAAGGTGCAGATATTCTTCCCACTTGAGAGCAGGCATAAATATTAGTACATCTTTCACATGTGCAAATCATAACTCTGCTCCTGTGCACACCACCTGTACAAGTCCATGCCAGCTTTCACCGTGTGCACTTTTAGACATGATCTCATTTTATAAGAGCCCATTTATGAGTGTAAAATGCTGTTTTATGCATAAAAATGATTTATGCAATGACCCCAAAGTGCTTCTTGTATAAAGAGCTCTCTACTTATTTCCAAGAAAAATATATCCCGAAACAGAGGCAGATTTGAGAAAGGGATGGGTCTGTCAGATACTTCCTAGTGACAGAGATCAGTCACTGTCAGAAAGAGAATGCTGGGCTTGATAGACCTTGGGTCTGACTCAATACAGTCCTTGCATTCAGATTAGAGTCTATGTACAGAAGTTCATTGCGGCTAATTCTTCATTGACAGTAGAAGAGAAAGGCCCAGATAAAAAGTGATTTGCCTGATGAGTGGTGTTCCTTAGGAGGGATGTAGAGAGCGATGAGAGAGGAGAGAGAATGACGAGCTGCAGGTGCATAAACTTGTAGGTTAGTAGAAGCAGTTACCCGAGGACAGTGACGCTAGCATAAGATAAGAACATAAGATATGCTATACTGGGTCAGACCAAGGTCCATCAAGCCCAGTATCTTGTTTCCAATCCAGGTCACAAGTACCTGGCAGGTTCCCAAAAAGGCACACGGGTTCTACAAAGCTCATCCTGTGGTAAGCAGTGGATTTCCCGGGTCCTCTTTAATAATGCTTTATGGACCTTTCCTACAGGAACTTGTCCAAACTTTTTTTCAACCCAGCTACACTAACAGCTTTTACCAAATCCTCCGGTAACGAATTCCAGAGTTTGATTATGTGATAAGTCAAAAAATATTTTCTCTTATTAGACTTAAATGAGGTACATTGTAGCTTCATTGCATGTCCCCTAGTCTTTCTACTTTTTGATGGCATAAACAGTTGATCTAGGTTTATCCATTCCACTCCATTTATTAATCTATAGACCTCTTATCATATCTCCCCTCAGTTGTCTCTTTTCCAGGTTGAAGAGTCCTAACCTTTTAAGCCTCACCTCATACGGGTTTCCTTCCATCCCCTTTACCATTTTGGTGGCTCTTCTCTGAACCTTTTCTAATTCTGCTATATCTTTTTTAAGATACGGTGACCAGAATTGCACACAATCTGCAAGGTGCAGTCACAGCATGGAACAATATAGAGGCATAATAATATCCTTTGTTATATTCTCCATTCCTTTCCTTATGATACCTAGCATTCTATTTGCTCTCTTGGCCACCGCTGCACACTGGGAGGAAGGTTTTAACATGTTATCCAGGATGACGCCTAAATCTTTCCTGGGTTGTGGTTACTAATGTGGAACCTTGCATTGTGTAACCATTGTTTGGGTTGTTCTTTTCTAGGTGCATAACTTTGCACTTGTCCACATTAAAATTCATCTGCAATTTGGATGCCCAGTCTTCCAATTTATCAAGATCCTCTTGCAATTTTTCACAACTTGTGAGAAACAACTTTGAATAATTTTGTGTCATCTGAAAATCTGATTACTTCAGTCATTATTCCCATTTACAAATATGTTAAAAAACAGCAGACCCAGTACAGAGCCCTGGGGTACTCTACTACTTACCTTTCTCCATTGGGAAAATTGGCCATTTAGCCCTATCCATTGCTTTCTATCTTTTAACCAGTTTCTGCTCCACAATAGTACACTGTCTCCTATTCCATGACTTTTTAATTTCACCAAGAGTCTCTCATAAGGGACCTTGTCAAAGGTTTTCTGAAAATCCAGATACACTATGTTGACCGACTCATCTTTGTCTACCTGTTTATTCATACCTTCAAAAAAATATAACAGATTAGTAAAACAAGACCGTCCTTGGCAAAAGCCATGTTCACTTTCTCTCATTAAACCATGTTCAGTAATTTTGTTCTTTATAATGGTTTCTACCATTTTGCCTCATACTGACGTCAGGTTCACCGGTCTGCAGTTTCCCAGATTACCCCCAGAACCCTTTTTAAAAATTGATGTTACATTGGCCATTCACCTATGTTATAGAGGGCATTGAGTCACACAGGATTAAAGTTTTGCAGGAACCAAAATACACTGTAGAATCTCTATGGATCGAAATTCCATGTAAAAAGGGGATGGCGATGGCAGTGGGGGTGTACTATCGACCGCTTGGCCAGAATGAACAAATGGATGATGACATGCTGTAAGAAATCAGGGAAGCGACAAAAGTTACAACACAATAACAATAATAATGGGTGATTTCAATTATCCCGGTATCGTCTGGGTCAGTGTCATGGCCGGACATTACTAGGAAGATAAAGTTTCTAGATGAAATAAATGACTGCTTCTTGGACCAGCTGGTTCAATACAGCCAAGATTTGGATGGATTGAAGGGGAAAGAGAGGATTCAATGAAAGACCAACAAGGAGCAGATTGCAATAGTCTAAATGGGAGGAGACAAGAGAGTGGATAAGGATCTTGGTAGTGTGTCCAGAAAGGAAGGGATGAATTTTTGCTGATGTTATAGAGAAAGAAACAACAGGTTTAACTATCTGTTGGATATGTACAGAGAAAGAGAGAGAAGATTCAAAGATCATTTTGCTGAAGTCCTTTTGAGGCCCTTCATGAGGGCCCTGTATGACAGAATGAGTTGTTGAATTTTAAGTTGGAAGATGTAAGATATTTGAGTTGGGGAGTGTATATGGGATGAGTGAGATGTGTGATGGGGAGGGGTAATTATGGGACCTTGAAGAGGAGGTTGAGAGGGTGGGTTCAGGCCCATCAAGTTTGTCAGAATAAAAATACTGCTTTAAGACATTTTACCCCCTCTTCTTTACCCAACTATCAAAAAGGCAATTTTGGAAATCTAGGAATAGCAATCGCTCTTTGATGCAAATTCGGTGTAAATCTGAAATGTTATTTTCCACAATGTTTCTGTTAATTTTGTCAGTGCAGAATTAGGGGGAGATGATTTATAATAAAATTGTGGGCTCGGAAGCTGATTTAGTTTTTCTGACCAAAACTGGACTTGAAAGATAGTGACACGGTGACACTCGCACAATTATGTCCAGATGACTATTCTTGCTTGGTGCCTAATCAAGGGGGGAGGTGGGGTGGAGTGGGAGTTATATATTGAAGTTCATTGTTGATTCTTAGAATTGAGTTATAACAGGTATGCAGGGTTGAAATTTTCTTTTTTAAATGCGGGCTGAATGAATTCATAAGGTTTTTATTGGATTATCGCCCACTGGGAGGTGCTGATGTGCAGATTCAGAGGCTTCTTAAAATTGGTGGGAGAAGCATTTGTGTTAGTGGATAATTTGATTTTAGTAGGGGATTTTAATTTGTCTTATAGGGTTGGATTGCAGGGAAGGAGGACTGTTTTACTGATACTATAAATAGCAGTGGGGTTCAAACAACTGGTGACGAACCCTACACATGTGGGTGGGCATATTTTAGACCTTTTTTTCATAAATAGCTCGATCATAGGTTTTTTGTGCAGGAGACACAAAATCAACAGAAGATCAAAAACAATGTGCTTTGTCATTTGACAAACAAAGCATGCAGAATTTTGCACAATTCAGTCCTTTTGACACAGGAAGAATTCCGGCAGGAGTAAGATTTGCATGAGAAAAGGAGGGAGTGTAGACGCTTAGAGAAACGGTGGAGGTGGAAGCCAGGCAGGAATGCTAAGGCTCAACGGTGGGGAAAGATTCATCACTATAAAGCACATGAATAAGTCCTTGCTATTTTGATCACGGGAGCGTTTTGCAGTGGTCTCTGGGTTTATTAAGCAAGGATCATGCCAAGGGTGAATTGATTTAGACCTGGGTCAATTATCAGTTTATTTTGAGGGAAAAGTAGAAACAAGTAGATGTTGTGAAATGGCATTATCAAAGATACACGTTGAGGAAGGTGTTGTGGGAGATGAAGAGGTTAGAGAGATGAGTTGGGAAAAGATTTGGAGTTAAAAGAAGGTGATGCTTTAGAGCTCTCGTGGGGCTGTCATGTTACCTGTTAGTTGGATCTCTGTCCCTCCTTTTGGATGTAGGAGGCAGGTGAGAGGGTGCAGAGATATTTAGCACAGATGGTAAATTGCTCCTTACAAATCAGAGTGTTTCCATCTGTACTGAAATGTGCCGTGATTAGACCCATTTTGAAACAGAAGGTAAGTGAAACAAGAAAAGTTGAAAAATAGCACCTTATCATTTTAGAGAAATTGATTGAAAAAGCGTGTGATGATGCAGTTATTGGATTATTTAGACCGGGGTCAGGTATCGAATTCCAATGCTGCCATAGTACAGACACAGTGTTATTTTCGGTAATGGATGATTTACATTGGAAATAGAGTTGTGGTAATGATGGAGCTATGATTTTTTTAGATGTGTTGGTAGCGCTCGACTCAGCTGATCATGGGTTACTATTCAACAGGCTTCATAGAGTGAGGTTGGAAAGGATGGTCTATGCTTGGTCTGAGTCTTTTCTTGTGGGCTATCAGCAACAGATATTGGTAATTACCAATCAAATATTATCGCCTTCGTGGAAACTGCAACATGGGGTCCCTCAAGAGCAAATACTTTCCTCTTATCCTTTTAATATGTTTATGGCTCCTTAAGACCCTCTTTCACAGTCGTTTGGAGTAAAATATCAGTTATTTCACAGATGATGTGCAAATTTTAATTCCACTGCAGGAAGGGAGACTAGAGAGGATTCATGAGGTGATGGGTGCAGTTCAACAATGGTCTGTATGTCATACGTTGTGGTAGAATGTTAATACGACAGGGATCTTGCGGATAGGGAATAGGTTCTGGGGCACTATGGCCCGATTAGATTTGGGTTATGTTAAGGGATGTTGTGCAGGATTTAGGAGTGTGGTTAGATGCTGGCTTAACAATGGAGTCCCATGCGTATAATTTGGTACATGCTTCGTTTTGATACTTCCATATGGTGCAGAAATTGTGTTCTTATTTAGAACCAGGAGATTTTGAATTATTGGCTCAAGCTAGAATCTTGGTTCGCTCAGATTACATTAACTACTGTAACAGCGTGCTGCTTGGTCTTCCCCGGAAACTGTGGCATTTACAGTATGTTCAGAATATGTCAGCTAAGGTTTTTGGGAACATTTGAAGGTTCAATTGTATTTCCCCACTGCTGCAGCAGCTCCATGACTCCCAATAGAGCATTGCATTATGTTTACAATTTTATTGTTGGTTACAGCATTGCTTACGCCGTGTAACGCTACACCAATGATAAGTAGTAATAGTGATTTTTAAGTTGCAGCCTGCATTGAGCCTTCTATATCTTCATGAGAAAGTAAGAAGTTATGTACCCATGTGCGCAGGTGTGATCCCAATATGTAGATCAGATGGAACCAATCACTTGAGAGGAAGTGAGGTAGTGACCCATAACTCTAGGGCTTTCTCTGTAAAAGCCATTGAATCGTGGAATGATTTACCAGTAGAGTGATGTCAGGAGATGAATTTATTAGTATTCAGGAAGAAACTAAAAATGCATTTATTTCAGATTGCTTATGCTTGGGACTTTTTTATGTAGGGTCAAGGAGGTTGGGATGTCGGGGAGGTTAACAATGTTATGTTTTATTTAATATGATGTTGGTATTTTGCTGATTCATTGCTATGTAAACTGTGACGTGTAACACTATTATAATTAATGGTATATAAGAATTTTTAAAATAAAGAAATACATTTCCTTCAAAGAACTATCCTAGGAGCATTTTTACTTCTGTACGCTAACTGGGTAGCACAGGTTAACACCTGGTATTGGCACCACGATAAAAAGAAGCACAAGGCCCTGCTTTAAAAACCCTATGCTACCCTTGTAGTACATGTGTGGATGGCGAGCGGGTGAGACGGGGAATTCCTGCCACAGAGCTCTCAGCGCAGGAAGCATGGGTGCAACTAACACCACCTTGGGTGCTTAACCTCAGTAGATGGTGTTAGTTGCTCCTGCAGCCGCTTTACCTTGGTGAAGCACGGTCACTACAGGGGGATGGCTATTACCCACCTCCCTGCAGTTAGCGCGAAGGCCCATGCTTGACATGCGGCCCACGCCCTCATTACTGGCACAAGGCTTAGTAAACATGCTCCCTAGTCTCCTGTTTGTCTGTCTTGAATAGACTGTCAGCTCTGTGGAGCAGGGACTGTCTCTTATGTGTATATGTATAGTGCTGCCTATGTCAAGTGATAAGTAATAGTAGTGACAGTACTGCTATTGAACATTTGTATAGCGCTACAAGACGTACGCAGCGCTGCACAGACACATGTAAAAGGCGGCCCCTGCTCATCAGAGCTTACAGTCTAGTCAAGACAGACAACACAGTAGCTGTAGACATGGGATATACACACATTCAAATGTATTAAAATGCACATGGAGTAATTATAAGAGGATGTCCAAGCAAGAAGTCCAAAAAAGACCTATTTTAAGCCTGTTTTAGAAAGGCCTTTATAACAGAAACTTCCAGAACCAGCCCCGACAACATGCTCATGCCCAGGCAAAGATTTACATCTGCTGTAAGAAAGGTGTAAATGTATACATGTATTCTACATGTGCCCAGGTTTTTTATGAACTACAAGCCTATATCACAAGTCCACCTCTGCTCCACAAAGTATGATGAGGGACTGGACACTTTGGTGAGTAGCAGAGGGACTTTGTGTTACTGGACGCCATCCTCCATGTTAAGTCCACTTCAGTCTGCTCTAACCAAGGCCATATCGCTGGCCTAGTTAATGCGATGTGCAGGGACTGACGCAGAGCACTGTTACATAACAATGACCGTGTTCTGCTTAACAGAGATCTCTTCTGCATCTCATTAAAGAAGACACTATGCATTAAGTATAACACCAGCATATAGATTAGTGGTATTCCAGTCATTCCTCATACTTCCCCTTACAGTAAGCCGTCAAGCTTTCAGGATATCCCTAATGATATGCATGAGATGTCAATGCATGCATTGAAGGCAGTGAATGCAAAGACATCTCAGACATACTCATTAGGAACATTCTGAAAATCATTCGGCTGCGGAAGACCCCGAGGACCAGTTTGAACAGCTTTGACTGAGATTGGGAAGTTTTCAAAATACCATAAACAGGTGAAACATCAGTGCTGTATACACTGTGGCGCATTAGCAATATAGAAATCATTGTAGTGTCAAGCGACATGTCTAGAACTAACCTCAGTGAATATTACAGCAGATATTATAATTATACTTGCAAATTTCATGAGGATGGATCAATGAGGTGTGTTCTCTCATGATCGACTAGTGACTCATTCCAATGTGAGTTAGACCTGCAATTGCCAGGTCATAGTGACGTCTGCATTTAGGCTGCATTTAAACACTGACTCAGTTCCCATTGCTCAGTTCCAGCCTCCTGGACTTGAATCTCTGTCCACATGGGGCTTGTGAACAACAAGCAATATCATCTTCCAAAAAAAAATTGCAATGCCTCTTACTTGTGGCACTAAGGAGGAGACGTGCCAAAGCTGTATTTCTAAAAAAACCCAAGAATGTGCATAAAGTGATTCTTTTTAATTTAGTGATTATTCTTTTGAGAGTCCATTACCAATCTAAGATAAATTGCAAAAATAGTTGTGATTTATTTTTTTAAAGAAACCAGTTGAAAACTATATGCCTACATTCAGGGCCGGCCCATTCATTGAGCAAGAATGTTTTTTGCACAGGGCCCCGCGTTTCAGGGGGCCCCATGCAAAAAACATCTTGCTTCAGCCCAACTAGGTAAAAAAAACAGAAACCGGCTGCTGCTGCCGCTGCCGCCGTGGCAGCGGCAGAATCGAGCATCCCGCAGGCCCCCCTGCCCTGCAGTCTTCCATGCGGCCTCAGTGTCAGCTGTCAGAGCTGCGCGAAGAGAGAGAGCTTCTCCTCTCGCGGCTCTGTTAATCCTACCGCGGGGCTGATGGGATTTCCCATCAGCCCCGTGGTGGGATTAACAGAGCCACGAGAAAGGGAAACGCTCCCTTCGCTCGGCTCTGAAAAGCCCGCGCTGAGGCCAAATGGAAGGCTGCAGGGCAGGGGGGGGTCCCGCGGGATGCTCGATTCTGCTGCTGCCATGGCGGCAGTGGCAGCAGCAGCCAGTTTCTGTTTTTTTTACCTAGTTGGGCTGATGGGGGAGGAGGGGGATAAGACTCTTAATGGGCTATGGGGGGGGGTTAGGACAGGTAATAGGCTATGGGGGGCTAAGACTGGTAATGGGCTATGGGGGGTTAGGACTGGAAATGTGCTGATGGGGGGGTTAGGACTGGTAATGGGCTATGGGGAGGCTAAGACTGGAAGTGGGCTGATGGGGGGTTACGACAGGTAATGGGCTGTGGGGGCTAAGACTACAAGTGGGCTGATGGGGGCTTATGACTGGTAATGGGCTATGGGGGGGCTAGGACTGGAAATGGGCTGATGGGTGGTTAGGACTGGAAGTGGGCTGATGGGGGGTTAGGACTGGTAATGGGCTATGGGGGGTTAGGACTGGAAGTGGACTGATGGGGGGGTTAGGACTGGAAGTGGGCTGATGGGGGGTTACGACAGGTAATGGGCTGTGGGGGCTAAGACTACAAGTGGGCTGATGGGGGCTGTCTGGTAATGGGCTATGGGGGGGCTAGGACTGGAAATGGGCTGATGGGTGGCTAGGACTGGAAATGGGCTGATGGGGGGGTTAGGACTGGTAATGGGCTATGGGGAGGCTAAGACTGGAAGTGGGCTGATGGGGGGTTACGACAGGTAATGGGCTGTGGGGGCTAAGACTACAAGTGGGCTGATGGGGGCTTATGACTGGTAATGGGCTATGGGGGGGCTAGGACTGGAAATGGGCTGATGGGTGGCTAGGACTGGAAATGGGCTGATGGGGGGGTTAGGACTGGTAATGGGCTATGTGGGGTAAGACTGGAAGTGGGCTGATGGGGGGTTACGACTACAAGTGGGCTGATGGGGGGCTTAGGACTGGTAATGGGCTATGGGGGGGCTTAGGACTGGTAATGGGCTATGGGGGGGGCTAGGACTGGAAATGGGCTGATGGTGGGTTAGGACTGGAAGTGGGCTGATGGGGGGGGGTTAGGACTGGTAATGGGCTATGGGGGGGTTAAGACTGGAAGTGGGCTGATGGGGGTTACGACAGGTAATGGGCTGTGGGGGGGCTAAGACTACAAGTTGGCTGATGGGGGACGTAGGACTGGTAATTGCCTATGGGGGGGCTAGGACTGGTAATGGGCTGATGGGGGGTTAGGACTGGAATTGGGCTGATGGGGGTTACGACTGGTAATGGGCTATGGGGCGGGGGGCTGACTGGAAATGGGCTGATGGGGGGCGTTAGGACTGGTAATGGGCTGATGGGGGGTTATGACTGGTAATGGACTGTGGGGGGGGGGGTAAGACTGAAAATGGGGTGATGGGGGTTAGGACTGGTAAGACTGAAAATGGGCTTTGGGGGGTTAAGACTGGTAATGGACTGTGGGGGGGGTTAAGACTGAAAATGGGCTGATGGGGGGTTAGGACTGGTAATGGGCTATGGGGGGCTAGGACTGGTAATGGGCTATGGGGGGCTAGGACTGGTAATGGGATGGGGGGGGTTGATAGGACTGGAAATGGGCTGAGTGGAAGGGGGGCTTGAACTGCAAATAGCTGATGGGGAGGGGGGCTTGGAATGGAAATGGGCTGTGAGGGAATGGATCTAGGACTGGAAATGGGCTGAGTGGGGGGCTAGGATTGGAAATGGGCTGAGTGGGGGGGCTAGGACAGGAAATGGGTTGATGGAGGGGCTAGGATAGGACTGGAAATGGGCTGTTGGGGGGTGCTAAGGTTGGAAATGGGCTGTGGTGGGGGCTTGAATTGAAATGGACTCATGGAGGGGCTAGAACTGGAAGTAGGCTCATGGGGGATTTGGATTGGAAATGGGCTGAGTGGAGGAGAGCTAGGATTTGACATGGGCTGATGGTGGGGCTATAAAGGACTAGAAATGAGCTGATGGAGGGACTCGGATAGGACTGGAAATGGATGGGGGAGCTAGGACTGGAAATGGGCTGATGGTGGGGCTAGGATAGGATTGGAAATGGGCTGATGGAGGGCTAGGACTGGAAATGTGCTGATGCAGGGACTAGAAGGGAGCAGATGCTGGGTGGGGCTGGAACTAGAAGGGAGCTGATGTTGGGGGAGGATTAGAATGGGATGGAGCTGGGAGAGTGAAATGGAGAGGGAAAAATATTTTGTGTGGGAGGGAAGAAAAATCTACAATTGGCCGCATATTGGGAGAGTAAGTGGGGATTGAGGATGGAGGGGTAATATTTGAGTGGATGAAATAGGAATGAGGCAAGAGCAAAAGGAGAAAGATTAGTATGTTAAAGCAGATGCAGAGAGAGAATGGAAAAAAAAACTAAAAGAGAGAAGAAAGGACAAATGGACAGCAGATGGAGAGTTAGCAGAAGACACGAAGAAACTAGAAGAAAGTAGCTGGAACAATTGTAACTGAAAAAAATGCACAAAAGGTAGAAAAATATCTCTTTATTTTGAATTTATTAACTGGAATATGT
Organism: Ichthyophis bannanicus; assembly: GCA_033557465.1. Lineage (NCBI taxonomy): Eukaryota > Metazoa > Chordata > Amphibia > Gymnophiona > Ichthyophiidae > Ichthyophis > Ichthyophis bannanicus. The sequence continues at coordinate 423,564,889 of CM066038.1, forward strand.
CAGCTCTGGGAAATGTGCATCATTAACGTCTGCGCTTTGTTTAGTACAAGAGGAAATTAATTTATAGTTTTATTTCTACAGTGTTGTACATTCCAAGTTTGGCTTTTGGGGTTCCCAGTTTAATTATTGTCTTCCTGTTTCTAAATTGTGATTCCTTGTTTGGTGATGGTCTATGTTCTGCATGTGTAACTGAGCTGAGGTATTCTGTTTATATAATTCCTATTTGACATTGCCACTTGTTCTCTTTCCCCAGTAGGTCATGTATTGTTATTCTCTGAAATGTATTGGTTTAATATTTGCAGTGTTGCCTTTTGATAGGTAGGGTCTGGTGCTTTGTGAGTCCTGGTAGTGCTGTTATGATACGGCGGGTTTGCTATGGGTTCTAAATGGGCAGTGTTTGTAGTAGTTCCTAATGTGCCTGGCGGTTGGCACTGGATTATAGTAATGTAGAAATCTTTTAGTCTTTCTTTATCCATACACTCATTAAGAGGCATGTTTACTAAAAGTTAGTGTATGGTAACATTATGCAAATATTTATGCAAATGAGGCACCTTATGCAAATGAGGCCCCGCACCAAGTCTCCGCACATGGCCCCGCACCCCCCTTGGGCCGCCCCTGCCTACAGTGTGATGCAATGGTGTATTTCCCCTACCTCCATTCACACACTCTGTGTTGGTGTGGGGGTCTCAGGATGTGTCTCGATAGGGTGGTAGGTGCGGACAGCTGGGTGCATGGGAGTGCGGACAGGGGGACTGAATAGGGGGAGGGTGTGATGACTGCTGTGTATGTGGTATGATGTGTGTAGATGTGGAGAGTATAGGTGTAGATCTGTGTGGATGTGCATGGAGGATGTCTGGGGATGCATGTAGCTGGCTCTAGGTATAATGTCGTTCTCTCCTCTGAACCCCCAACCCCCTTCGCAATTGCTTTCTCAATGTCCCACCCTCCTTGCACTGCTCTACTTCCTCTTGTACTCTCTTCTCTCTTTACATAGGACTTGAAAATTTTCCCTCTTTATTAATGCTAATTGGGGCAGTTCCCAAATATAATTTGTATTTGCCAATGATGAATCCTTAATTCCTCCAGCCAACATCCTTATATCTAATGGTGACAAATGCCTTAGTCCCACAGGCCGCTCTACTACGAAGTAGCATTACATTGGAATGATTGCTTTATTTATACCAGGAAGTGCTCTTACATTCTTGGGGTATGAATCCTTTATTCATGCTGAAGACTATTTTTAGGCTATTTTATTCTTGGGAAAGAGCGACAGAAATCCCTTATGTCCTTAGTTATTATAAAATTCATAATCCATGAGCGAGTCCAAAAATCTCAAGGAAAAAGGACTTTCCAGGAAGAAGCTGGAACAACACTACTATGTGGACAATTTTCAAGGCCACTAATCTGGATAAAGAGGATGTGGAAGGTAATTTTATAAAGCCATGCAGTGTAAACGTGTGCTATTTCGCCTGGATTTCATGCCTGTTTTATAAAGTCAAGTCTGCAAGTATACTTGACTTTATAAAATAGGTGTGTAAGTAGTCGAAAACATGTATTAAATCTAGGTGTGCTCACTTAACAGCTCTATGGTTGGTGTAAAGCCCCACACCTGGAATTGTCACGAACATGCATAAATTACAGAATTTTATCATTTATGTGGGTACTTGTGGCTCATCCCATGCTCTGTCCAAACTCTGCTCATGCGCACGCCCACTGCAAAAGTATGTGTCATCAGCGCTACCCACATACTTACAAGAACAGCAACCAACTAAACCAGAGGTTCCCAACTCCAGTCCTGGAGGGCCAAACACCATTCAGGCTTTCGGGCTGTCCCTAATAAATATGCATGAGAATCATTTGCATGCACTGCCTCCATTGTATTCAAATGTATCTCATGCATATTCATTAGCGACAGCCTGAAAATCTGAATGGTGTTTGGCCCTCCAGGACTGGAGCTGGGAACCTCTGAACTAAACTATATGTATTAAGGCCCATTTATACATGTGAATTACTAAATTACTGTGATTTACATGCATCGATGGATGGCTATTTATAAAATTACCCTCACTGTCCTCTTCTCTCCCTCCACTAAACAAGAGCAACAAAAACGAACATGCGTGTTGCAGCGTACTTTTAACTGCATTGGAAACAAGGAAGTAAAGCGCACATATAGATTGGCATTTTCAGATCTGTGTGTGCTTTTACCCCCACACCTCCTCTTGCAAGATTTTCCTCATTTTGTTGCCCTTTCTGGTTTCCACAAAGTCTCCACTGGTGTATATGTATGTTTGTATGCTGGGTGTGAACGCAGGGATGTTAGTTGCTGTGTGCAGACTAAATGTGGGTAGTATTTACTTTTGAATGAATGAAAAAGATATGAATGCGATGGAGGTAAACTGGAGAGAGGACAGAAGTATGAATAAGATGGATGTAGCAGGCCAAAAATGTTTAGTTCAAATGTTTTTTTTTCTCTTGATTCTGTACAATTTTATTGATCTGTTTCATATATTTGTTTTAATACCTTTTGTAAATGAGCCTTAGAACGTTATAACGTGCAGTTTGATTGTATGTTTGTTAGTTTGTAGGTTAAAGTGCATTAATTGATTTTGTACACACTATAATATTTAAGGCATATTAATGAAGCAAATGCATGCTATTAAAAACAGATCCCTAGAGATTCACGTCTGTCTTGTGAATTAAGGTGCTTAAATTATAGGTGTGATGCCTGTAATAATTTTTAAACATGTAGATCTAGGTCCCTAACTCATCACGTTAGGTGCCTAGATCTTTTGAATATCAGGTTTTATTGGCTAAAATAGTACAGAGGATATAATGAAGGGAGAGAGGAGTTTAAGGGATTTATACTTCTTATTTGCATTGGAAAATTAGTCAATGAGAAAATACACTGAATTGTATTAACCATACATTGCTATCTATAATTTAAAGAACAGTGGAACTTATATGCTAAACACATTAAGTATTTAATTCGGGTGTTAGCATGAACTAACTATTAACACGCCAAATCAACAGCATGCATTAACTGCCATGTTATTTTCCTATCATGGAAATTCGTATTAAGGGGGGGAGAGGGGTAGGGAGAATGGTTTGCAGTTAATGAACTGGATATCATTTTCCTCTTTCCTCTCTCATAGCATACACTAAGAGATAGAAGATTCCCAGATTTACTCCTGTCTTGAGCCTGAGTAAATTCATATGGGGTTCGGGGCAGTAGTGTACCGTGAGCTCCAGTATACAGGAACCAATGGTTACATTTGCACACCACCACCACCATCACCCTGTTTTCTTCCATCTCCATCCCCGTCCCCATCCCAACTCCACTCCATTCTATGGTCCAGCCTCTCTCCTTTGTCTTCCTCCTCCCTCCCACCCCCTCTACATGGTTCAGTATCTCCCCTCTCTCTTTCTTCTTCTCTCTCCCCCCATGGTCCCACATCCCCCCTCTTTTCCTTAGGCCCCCTCCCATGTATTCCAGCATCTCCCCCTTCCCTCTCCATGCCCTTCCAATCCAGAATTTTCCATCAAACCTTCCTCCCTTATTCCTGCCGCGGCCCCTTCAAACTGGTCAGGCTGGTGGCTGTGAAACTGGCAGAGGCAGCAACACAAAAAGCAGGAGAAATAGACAGAAAATCAGTATAGTGAGCCATCTCACCTGTGCTGTCCAGCGCTCAGCCACGTCCCATCCCCATGGCAAGAGAACATATTGCATCAGAAGGGGCGGGGCGGGGCTGAGTCTTGCAGAGCAAAGGCACAAAAGCTTCACTGCACTTGTTTGCTCTCTGTTTATGCTGCCCACTCGACCAGTTTGACGGTGACTTACCCCTGGGCCTCCAGCATCCCCATAGGCCAGTGCCTGGGACCATCATCACTCCTACTACTACTCTCCCTCCCTTTGGTACAGCGCTGCTCGAGGGCTTGGGAAGGTGCATTAATGATGTCTATGTTGGGGCGGGCTGAATCACCACTTATAAGTGGCATCAGTGGCAGAATCAAGTCTTCAAAATGAAAAGAATTTGTTTAAACTTATTTTTTTTACCGCCTTTCTCCTATTCAAAGCGGTTTACAGTGAAACAGATTAACAGGACCCTACGGCACGCTGCTGTACAAGTAACTGGAACAGTATGACAAAATAAAATTATAACAAAATAACAGTATAACTACATAACATTAAGTATATTTAACTTTGAGCTATTTACAGTGTTGTTGCAGTTGAGAGCTGGCTGGTATTCAACAATGAGTCACTGAGTCAAGTATAGGCTGCTCCGAATATCTTTTGAACACATATCAAACAGCAGTTGAATATCTCTGTTATTTTTTTTAATTCTAGTTGCTGTTGGATTTTTCAGCAGCATTTGACACGATTAGTCCACTATTAGTGTTCCTTTCTGTGTGTGTTTATAATTTGGCTTTATTTCATTTGTAAACCGCTCTGCTGTTCCCACTAAGGGCGGTATATCAAGTCTTAATACATGAAATGAAACGAAATGAACATCCTTTCTGAGAGTATGAGGTGGATTGGGATCAGTGGAGATGTCTTGTCCTGGTTTCAGTCATTTTTATCAGATCACAATCAGCAGGTCGGGGTCAGAGGGAGGAGCCTCTCAGTATGAGTGGCTTGATCACAGAGTGGTGGTACAGGGGTGAGTTCTGGTTCTCTATTTGTTTCATCTGTATCTGGTGCCACTCTGCTTTACATTTATGCTATAATATCCAAATCCTCCTGAGTTTCCTAAAGACTCGTGTAGAATATATGATACAGTCCAGGAGTGTCTTTCTTTGCTGCATGGCCAGCTACGGAGCTCGAGGCTGGTTGAGTATTAATAAGACAGAGTTTCTTTGGCTGTCAGAGGAGACAGGGTCACTCCATGATACAGGCCTATTCAAAGACGGATGCAGGAATTTGGACGCATGGATAGATCTAGTCCTAAGGGATTATGTTGCCGGGGTGGTACAGGATTCCTTTTTGATTTTAAGACAGATTCGCCAATTCCAGCCCTATCTCTTCGAGGATAATTTGGTGGCCGTGGCTCAAGCACTTGATTTTCTACGTCTTGATTATTGCGACACACTGTTGATGGGCCTCCCTAAAAGGGAAATTTCTTGGCTCCAACTAGTTCAGAATACTGCTGCTAAGCTTAGTAAGAAACCTCAGAGGGCAGATCATGCTACATATATTTGAATTCAGCTACATTGGTTTCCAATTTGTTTCCAGATTGTATACAAGATTTTGCTATTGACCTTCAGGGCTCTACATGGTATGGCTGCAGTCTATCTTTCAGATAAACTGGTAGCTTATAGGTCTAGTAGGTCCTTGTGCTCCCAAGAAAGGGCCTTGTTGACACTCCCAAGCCTGCAGGAACTTAGGTTAGTCTGTCATCGGGATAGGTCTTTCTCAGTCCAGACATACCAGTTATGGAATGCCCTCCATATATGGCTAAGCCAAGAGCAAAATCTTAATTCATCTAGATTGAAATAAATATATCTTGTGAGTCAATGTGATTCTGGAGGAAGAGAAGGAGGGGGTAACTGACTGAGGGGAGATACTGACTATGTGTGCTATTTCCTGTAAATTTTGTGTGTCCTGTTTTATTTGATTGTACATTGTATGGAATGGGTTCTTGGATGTCTGGTTAAGAAATGCAATCAACTAAATAAAGCTGCTGCTGCTTGCCCCCGATACCTTTGGTTTCAGTATCTTCTGGCTTGCTGCAGCCTAGGAAGCACATTGCCACCTCTGCCACACTATGATTGGCAGAACTTGCCAGTTGATTGCTATTTGCCTTGTCAAATCCAAAACCAGCAGGGTTAAATCACCACTTTTGTGCTTGTCACTGAATTTTCTCTCATACATCTTATTGACAGCAATGAATTAACACTGACCACAATAAGATTTTCATTTCACCCAGATCAATGCTCTTCCATTAACGGTGGAATAATACAATTGGCTGAGAATAATCATATACAATCTTAGATTATTGAGCTGAATGATTTTACCTTGTAAGTCGTGAAGATGGGTCTCACTTGTTCAGTGGTATGACTCTTCAGGTCCTCTAATGTCATTGTTCCACCATTTTTCTGCACCGTTTCTACAATAGCTTTTCCAATTCGACCTTCATAAAATCCTTTCTTACCAAATCTGGAGAGTTCCTGGAACATAGACATTTTTTGGACTTTGATTTGTCCTGATAATATATGCATGTACAGGCACACAGTATACCAAAATAATCCTGTCCACATTTCTGCTAAAGTTGGTATGGTAATGCAGGGGCGGCCCAAGGGGGGTGCGGGGCCATGTGCGGAGACTCGGTGCGGGGCCTCATTTGCATAAGTGGCCTTATTTGCATAAATATTTGCATAATGTTACCATACACTAACTTTTAGTAAACATGTCTCTTAATGAGTGTATGGATAAAGAAAGACTAAAAGATTTCTACATTACTATAATCCAGTGCCAACCGCCAGGCACATTAGGAACTACTACAAACGCTGCCCATTTAGAACCCATAGCAAACCCGCTGTATCCTGACAGCATTACCAGGACTCACAAAGCACCAGACCCTACCTATCAAAAGGAAACACTGCAAATATTAAACCAGTACATTTCAGAGAATACTGGGGAAAGAGAACAAGTGGCAATGTCAAATAGGAATTACATAAACAGAATACCTCAACTCAGTTACACATGCAGAACATAGACCATCACCAAACAAGGAATCACAATTTAGAAACAGGAAGGCAATAATTAAACTGGGAACCCCAAAAGCCAAACTTGGAATGTACAACAACACTGTAGAAATAAAACTATAAATCAATTTCCTCTTGTACCAAACAAAGCGCAGACGTTAATGATGCACATTTCCCAGAGCTTTCATATTCCAGTTAATAAATTCAAAATAAAGAGATATCTTTCTACCCTTTGTGCATTTTTTTTCAGTTGCAATTGCTCCAGCCACTTTCTTCTGGTTTCTTCATGTTTTCTGCTAACTCTCCATCGTCTGCTGTCCATTTGTCCTTTCTTCTCTCTTCTAGTTTTCTTTCCATCCTCTCTCTACATCTGCTTTAACATACTAATCTTTCTCCTTTTGCTCTTTCCTCATTCTTATTTCATCCACACAAATTGTACCCCTCCATCCTCAATCCCCACTTACTCTCCCAATACCTGGCCAATTGTAGATTTTTCATCCCTCCCACACAAAATATTTTTCCCCTCTCCATTTTACTCTCCCAGCCCCATCCCATTCTAATCCTCCCCCAACATCAGCTCCCTTCTAGTTCCAGTCTCACCCAGCATCCATTCCCTTCTAGTCCCTGCATCAGCCCATTTCCAGTCCTAGCCCCCCATCAACCCATTTCCAGTCCTAGCTCCCCCATCCATTTTCAGTCTGAGTCCCTTCATCAGCTCATTTCCAATCCTAGCCCCCCATCAGCCCATTTCTAGTCATTTCCTAGCCCCACCATCAGCCCATGTCAAATCCTAGCTCCCCTCCACTCAGCCCAATTCCAGTCCAAGCCCCCCCATGAGCCTACTTCCAGTTCTAGCCCCTCCATGAGTCCATTTCAATTCAAGCCCCCACCACAGCCCATTTCCAATCTTAGCTCCCCCCCAACAGCCCATTTCCAGTCCTATCCTAGCTGCTCCATCAGCCCATTTTCAGTCCTAGCTCCCTTCCCTCACAGCCCATTTCCATTCCAAGCTCCCTCCCCATCAGCTATTTGCAGTTCAAGCCTCCCCGTCCACTCAGTCCATTTCCAGTCATAGCAATCCCCCAACCCATTACCAGTCCTAGCCCCCCATCAACCCATTTTCAGTTTAAGCCCCCCCCTATAACCCATTACCAGTCCTAACCCCCCATCAGCCCACTTCCAGTCTTAACCCCATCAGCCCATTTCCAGTCAGCCCCCCATAGCCCATTGCCAGTCCTAACCCCCCCCATCAGCCCACAGCCCATTACCAGTCCTAACCACATCAGCCCACCTCAAGTCCTAACCCCTCCCCATCAGCCCATTTCCTGTCCTAGCACCCCCATAGCCCATTAGCAGTCCTAACCCCCCCATAGCCCATTAGCAATCCTAACCCCCCATCACCCTATTTCCAGACAGCCCCCATCAGCCCACAGCCCATTACCAGTCTTAACCCCCCACCAGCCCATTTCCAGTCCTAACCCCCCCCCCCACCCCACCCCATTTCCAGTCAGCCTCCATCAGCCCCAGCCCATTAGCAGTCTTAACCCCCCCAGCCCATTTCCAGTCCTAACCCCCATCACCCCATTTCCAGTCAGCCTCCATCAACCCCCAGCCCATTACCAGTCTTAACCCCCCCAGCCCATTTCCAGTCCTAACCCCCCCCATCACCCCATTTCCAGTCAGCCTCCATCAACCCCCAGCCCATTACCAGTCTTAACCCCCCCAGCCCATTTCCAGTCCTAACCCCCCCTCACCCCATTTCCAGTCCTAACCCCCCCCCAGCACATTTCCAGTCCTACCCCCCCCCAGCACATTTCCAGTCCTAACCCCCCATCACCCCATTTCCAGACAGCCTCCATCAGCCCCCCCAGCCCATTACCAGTCTTAACCCCCCCTCCCCTTCCCTTCCCTTCCCTTCTGGCAAATTAAAAAAACAAAACCTGGCTCTAGCTGCTGCCGCTGCCGCGTCCGTCGCAGCAGCGGCAGAATGGAGTGTCCCGCGGGGCCCCCTCTCCTCGTTGAGCCCTCTGCAAGGGCTTTCAGATTCGCGAAGGGAGAGTGCTCCCTCGCGTCTAAAGGGGCAGATGGGAAATTTCCCATTAGCCCCTGCGGGCTTTACAGAGACGCGAGGGAGCACTCTCCCTTCGCGAATCTGAAAGCCCTTGCAGAGGGCTCAACGAGGAGAAGGGGCCCCGCGGGACACTCCATTCTGCCGCTGCTGCGACGGACGCGGCAGCGGCAGCAGCCAGAGACAGGTTTTTTTAAAAAATGTAATTTAAAAAGAAAAAGCAGAATGTTCTTTGCGCGGGGCCCCCTGAAACGCGGGGCCCTGTGCAAAAAACATTCTTGCTCAATGGACGGGCCGGCCCTGTGGTAATGCATAGGATACAAAAGCCTGGACTTCTCAAGAATGGGAAATATTCTTACAATAGATAAAGCCTTCTTGCCCTAACTTTGTTACACTAACAAGTTCCCTAAGGTAGGAATGGTGAATTCTGGATCTGTTCTGGAGAACCAAAACATACACTTTTAAAACAAGAGTCCCTATGTACAAATTGGCCTTATCTCTCATCAATATCGTTCTTAGCAGATAAGGAATTCTATTCACTCACCCAACAAGAAGGTTTTGGTTCAGTTAAAATCATGTGGCCTGTTCAGGCTTCAATTCTTAACATGCAAGGGTATGAATAAATATCACATAAGTCAAGGATGGTGGCTTCCTTAAAGTCAGGCCTCAAAGTGGCAAACATTATATTTGAAAGCTGGTGGGACACCTGGTTAATCAGGAGTGGAGTCCGTTGAGCCTCAATGCCCATGTTAGCCATTTGAGCACTGATGCCACAATTTTATTCACTACTTTGTTTATTTATTTGTAATTATTAACTTCCTTTATGAAGAGATTAATCCAAGAGATGTAGCTGGACATAGACAATTTGTACATTAAACAATGTAACTACAGTACAACAAACATATGTCAACATAATACACAATTAGAATCGTGAGATAAACTTCAAAATAGGAAATTAAATTATAGTAATAGCAATAACATAATGCAGTAACAGTAACATACACATTAAAATAGCACTGTAGAACATTCATAGCACAAAAATATGATACAATACAGGCATTGTAAAATATCTACAAAGACATGGGACAAACACGTATTTGGTGGCACATTTAGTACAAGATATGTTAGCATGACAGATTCATGGATGGTCTTTTGTGCCAAAGCTGCAAGTAAACTGGGGAATAGGGGAATTTAGACACTCTTCACTGCTGCCTGCTTGCTTGCTTTCATTTCCTGGAAATTTCAGGCCACTATTGCCATTTTTATATTTTTTTCTTTTTTTTTCAAAATTCTGTTTATTCAAGGTATATAGAATTTTACACACAGCCAGACTGATAGGTTGTCCATCAGACAGATAACAGAAGGAAAATCTAACCCAGGTGGGGCTGTATCTGGTCCACCACCTTGGGTACCAACACAGGGAACAATAGAATACAATCTTATCAAAACTCTAAACCCCTCCCCCCCCCTCCCACCCATCCCTGGAAGCACAGCACAATAAGAAATAGGGAGTAACAGTATTCCGTAACACTCACTATCCAACCCTCAAAGCCTCACTCCGGGCTTTAGGTCCCAATTGGCTAATGTAGGGCATCCAGAGTAACAAAAAGTGAGCCCATCGCTGGGGTTGCCCCAAGGTACTATGTCGTTCCATGAGCATGAATTGATGAAAACTATTTCGCCATTCAGTGAACGTTGGAGCCACAGGTTCACGCCAACGGCGCAGTAAAGGCCCCTTACCCACCACACAGGCTTTGCGCAGCAGCAGCCGTGCCCATCTGCCCTTAGGGTGAAGTGGTCCCAACCAATCAAATACTACCAGCATCTCAGTAAAACAAATACGCTGATCCAGAAGGCCGGCCATAAACGTCCCAATTTTATGCCAATAGCCACGTATAGAGGGACAATCCCACCACATATGACCCAGGTCTGCAAGAGGACAAAGACACTTGGGACATCCGCCATTCAAAGTCAAGTGGCTACGCAGTGCTCGCCTCGGGGAAAAGTAAGCCCGATGTATGCATTTGAGCTGTATCTCCCGCCAGCGGGCACCCTCTACTAAGCAGGCAATCCGACCTAGAGCCGCCCGAACTGTGCCCAGGGGTATGTCCCGTCCTAGGTCCTTCGCCCAGAGACCCTCCAGTATAGTGTAAGCCGGTGGAGAAGCAAGGCAATCTAGCCGTCTCTTCAAAGCTGCAATAGTTGGTGGGCAATCATCGACCAGAGCGAAAAACTCTAAGATCCGCACAGAGTGCTCCGAGTGGAGTTCACGTTGTGGCAGAGAACTGATATAATGAGAGACCTGCATATAAGCAAAGGTAGACCTACCCGGACACAGATCATATTCCGTACAAAGTGCATCCAGCGACTTGCAACTGCCATCAGCAGTCAATAAATTCCCTAAACGCCGTATGCCCAATCTTCCCCAATGTCGGTAAGGAGCCGAATCAAGGCCCGGTGGAAAGCAAGTGTTACCCTGTATGGAAAGCCAGCTAGAAGTCATAGGGTCACTACCCCAATACTTATTGAGCTGTTGCCAGGTATACCGAGCCGCCTTTAGCAGAATACTGCTTGTTATCCGGGCAGGCAGGATCGCCGTGCACAAGTGTAACACGGCTTCCAAGGAGTAGGGGGCAACAAAGGCTGCCTCTAATCCACGAGGGGTATAAATCTCACTATCGCCCAACCAGTCGCTCAAGTGTCTAGCCTGGCAGGCCAAGGCATATTTCCACAGGTCTGGGACTCCCACCCCTCCGGATCGCCAGCCCCCGCGCAATCTAGCGAGCCCTATTCGGGCCTTAGACCCCTTCCAAAGGAACCTCCGAATCTCCTTCTCCAAGCGCGATACATCCCGTCGCAGAAGCCAAACTGGGAGAGTTTGCAACCAGTAGAGCACACGCGGAAGGATCACCATCCCTAAAGCAGCCACTCGGCCCAGAAGAGACAAAGGGAGGGGTGCCCAAGCCTGCAACTGCCAGCGGACCTTGAGAAACATTCGTTCAAAGTTCATGGGATATAACAACGTAGGTTTCCTGGTTAATAAGATACCTAGATAGACGAGGGAATTATCGGCCCAACGAAGAGGGAAGGGGTCTGGCCAGCTTTCTTGCAGGGTGCCCCCCACATCCAAGGCCTCTTATTTAGACATATTAATGCGTAACCCTGCGAAGGTACCATAGAGTGAGAGCTCATCGAGCAGCTGAGGCAGGGACTGCTGAGGGGATGTAAGGTGGACAAGGAGATCATCAGCAAAAGCAGCCACCTTGAAACCATGAGCCCCAATCTGCACCCCACAAATGGTCTGCAAGCTTTCGATCCGCCGGATCAACGGATCCAAGGTTAACACAAAAAGAAGGGGAGATAGTGGACAACCCTGACGGGTACCCCGTTCCAAACAGAATGCATCCGAGACCACCCCATTACACAGGACCCCCGCCGTCGGGGCCGCGTAGAGCAAATCCACCATCTTGCAAAAGGGGGCTCCCAACCCATAACACGGTAATAAACATTTGAGATAGTCCCAGTGCACTTGGTCGAAAGCCTTTTCGGCATCAAAGCTGATAATCAGGGACGGAAGATTCCGCTGTCGCACCCATTCAAGAGAGGCTAAAATGCGACGCAGGTTCCGTACTGCGTAACGGCCTTTGACAAAACCAACCTGGGACTCGTGCACCAAGTCTCCCAAAACGGAGGCAAGGCGATCAGCTAAGACCTTTGCCAAAATCTTTGCATCAAAATTCAATAAAGAGATCGGCCGATAGGATGCTGCTTGAGTAGGGTTCTTGCCCGGCTTCAGAAATAAAGTAAGAAGTGCATGATTGGCGCTCCGACCAAAATGTCCTTGGGCCACCCGGTAATGGTAAAGGGCTACTAAGGTGGGAGGCACTGAATCGCCCAGAAGTTTGTAAAATTCTGCCCCAAACCCATCTGGTCCAGGCGCTTTGGAACAGCTAGCCGTCTGAATAACACGACAAACTTCGTCAATAGTTACCGGGGCGTCCAAGAGCGCCCGTTGAGCTAGCGTTACTTGAGGCAATTGAAGGGTACGGAGGTAGTCCCTCATGGTAGTAGGGGCCCCCTCCCGCCGGGCGTAAAGTTGTTGAAAAAAGGAGCGAAACAGCTTAGCAATAGCGGCACTATCGTTATGCAAATGCCCCTGATCGTCACGTAGCGCCGCTACCGACCGGGAGCCCTGTTTCCCCCGTAAACACCGGGCCAGCAATCGCCCCGGCTTGTCGCCGAATCGATAAAGTTGATGTCTATAGTAAAGATGGGATTTTTTGGCTCTTTGGTGAAGCAGTTCATTCAAAGTGACTTGCAGCTCCCACAATTGTCGCTTATTGCTGGCTGTGGGGTCGCCCGCACACCGCCTACGAGCTCGCACGACTTGTTTCTCTAATTGAAGGATCTGCGATGTCAACAATTTACGCTTCCGCACCACATATGAAATAATGTCGCCCCGCAAAACAGCCTTGGCAGTTTCCCAAAACAACTCTGGGTCTTCAGTATGTTGTGCATTATAAACGGCAAAGTCCTGCCAGCATTGTCGAAGGTAAGCAGGAAACGCCGAGTCATAATATAACCCCAGGGGGAACCGCCAAAGTCTAGGGGGCATTACCAGATCTCCCCATTTCAAATCCACCCATACTGGAGCATGATCTGATATTGCACTAGGGCCGATCTGCGCCTCTTCAACTTGCGCAAATAGCCGTTCCGAAACCAGTACATAATCTATGCGAGCACTAGTCCCATGCGCTCTAGATTGATGGGTGAAATCTTTCTCAGTTGGATGTAAGAGGCGCCAAGGGTCAACGAGTCCCAGACGGGCTCCCAGACCACGCAGCGTCCTAGCAGTAGATACACGCATCCGATCTCCCCCCCACTCGACGTATCCATCTCGATATCGAACACCCCATTTAGGTCTCCAGCTAGTATCAGCGGGGCTTCAGGGAGCTGTTCCACATGGGAAGCCAGTCGGGCATAAAACGCCCGGTCTAGCACATTGGGGCTGTATACATTACCCAGTATGACCGGCCGCCCCTCTAAGCGGCCATATAACACAAGATACCGGCCCTCGGGATCAGCGCACTCCCGCTCCAACTCAAAGCGAACCCTTCTATTGATCAGAATGACCACTCCACCCTTTTTGCCCTTGGCAGGGGCCCCCAGCTCTGTCCCACCCATGTCTGCTGTAATTTAGCATGTTCCTCGGCCGTCTGGTGGGTTTCTTGCAACATGGCGATGTCGCAATGCAGGCGGGCTAGGGCCTGTAACACCTTAAAGCGTTTAATCGGGTTACCTATCCCGCATACGTTCCAGGAGGTAACCTTCAGGGGGGATAGTGAGTAATTACTGGCACTGAAAAAGGTTTAACCAAAAAATATGACAGAGACCTTCCCAGCCTGAGGTCCCCGCCCAGCAACTGAATACTCCACAAGCATAGCCAGATAGGCAAGAAAAGCAATCGTTGTGCTCCCCGCAATACCCAAATCCCTACCCGCCCTCCGCCCTTATTCACCCTCCCATCCCCCTCCCTTCCCCCCCCCCCCCATCCCCTGACCCCCCCCTTCTTACCTCCCCTCTGGGTTTCCATCCACCACCACTCCCTACGGGAGTCACGTAGGAATTGCGTGGGACCCACCTCCCCCTACAACAAGGCCTACATACACTGCCGGAGCTCCCCTGTTATTGTTTATTTTTTTTTTTTTTTTCCCTCCCGGGAGGACATTATCCAAAACAATGCCGCCACAATTTACAAAATAAAAAACCCATACCCATCCCGCTCCCCTCCGAACCCCCCAGCAATTTCAGAACACAGCAACAAACCGTGAAGGCATCAACGTTCTCACCCCCTCCGTTCCCTTTCTTTAACATAGTGGAAGCTATATCTAAAAGCACTTATCCATCCACTTACATAGCTACACATATAAAGTTAAGGAGGGGGCCAGCGTCCACCTGTCCCCTGAGGCATAACGGTGCGGGCTCCTCTCAATGACTGCTTGCCGGGAGTCCCGGGACCAACAGACCTCACAGTCTCCAGACCGGAGCAAATCACCAGTGGTACAGTCCCAAGGTCCGTGCAAGGGAGCGAGATTTCGAGCACCAGCCAGCAGCGGAAGGCAGCAATCCAAACAGGGGGAAAGAACACAGCCGCTGCAGCTCCCCCAACGCTGGGAAATTGAAGACAGTATAGGGTTACACGCCTTGGGAAAAAGGTCTCCCAACTGCCCGGGAAATAGCAAGCAGCCTCCATCGCGCCCCCCGCAAGGGAGGCTGCGGAGCCAGACACCTCTGCATCTTGAGGGCAGACCTCATTCTCCGGGGCCTGAGGATCTTGCTGTCAACAGCTGCTCTACGTAGGGACGTGCCTCCTCGGCAGAATCAAACACCCGGTAAGTGCCCTGGGAGAGCACACGCAAGCGGGCCGGGTATTGCACAGTAAAGCGGATTTTGGCTTCAATCAACCGCTGGCATATCTGAGCATAGGCTTTGCGGCGAAGGCTTAAAGCCGCCGAATAATCTTGTGTAATTCGGATCCGGGCTGTCTCCCATTCAACAACTCCTTTTTGCTTAGCTATTCGTAGGATGGTGTCTTTATGGGGATAGCTTAAGTAGCGGGCCAAAACCACATGAGGCCGGCGATCTCCCTCTAGTGGCCGGGGCCCCAGCCGATGTGCTCGTTCAACTATCGTGGGCCCGGGTAGGTTGACCCCATCGTGCAAGGAGGCAGAGAGGTTCTCAATGTACTGCCGCAGATCTTTATCAGGAACAGCTTCGGGTATGCCCAAGAACCGCAGGTTGTTGCGGCGCGAGCGGTTCTCAAGGTCATCTAGCTTCAACGCTTGTGCTAGAGAGGCCTGCTGTACGGTGGTTAGCTCGCGCCGCAGTTGCTCCAGGTCGTCCTCGGCTCTGGAGAGACGGGTTTCGGCCTCCTGTACCCGGGAGCCCATGGAGCTCAAAGAGCTTTGCAACGTATCCATCTTAGCATGCAGCGCGTCGAACTGCGTGGAGAGTGCAGCAGTCACCGCGGTGGTAATTTCTTCCGTCAATGTCGGGGAAGCCGCCACGCCGTGCTTCGATGGAGACTCGGCCATCTTTACGGTACTTACTGCCCGGTCCTTATCTCGACGTCCCACCTTCGCTGTCGCCGCCATTCGGCTATGTAGGGCACCGGAGACTGTTTGGGGGAGGAAACAGCACACTAAGTCCCGGTTGAGCCCAAAGGCAGTGCAGATCACGGTACAAATAGAACGTTAGGGGGAAGATGGGCCCGGAGCTCGAGCTACCCACGTCTGCTCAGGCTCACCGCATCACGTGATCTCCCTTTTATATTTTATTTCATAGAGTCTGCAGTTAAAGGCTTCCTGTCACTCACCTCAGAAAATGTCCTTATTGTTCCTTTTCACCTCATATAGATCTTGTGATTTTGATAGCACCCTCAGATACTCCTTTGCTCCATGTGCAATAATAATTTGTTACTGGGCCATGACTTTTCCTGTACTACTAATATATATATATATATTTTTTTTTTTTTATTAAGTGTCATCAAGTCAATACTGATCCCTGGTGACCCAGTTGTCTCTGGGTTTTCTTGGCAATGTATCACTGGAAGTGGATTTCCAGGCCTTTTCTTTGGAGGCAATAGAGGGTAAAGTGACTTGCCCATGGTCACAAGAAGTGCCAGTGGGAATCAAACCCAGCTCTCTTGGGCAATAGGCTGTTACTCTAACCAATAGGCTACTCCTCCACTCTTACTTGTTTCCCTGTAATAAGTAGTAACTGTCAACAGCAAAAGCTAGAAACCTAACATCCAGCATCCATCCACTTAGCTGTTTTCATTCAACCATCCCCAATTTATTGTCAAGCTTACATTCAAAGGGATTCATGCATAGATCACTAGGTGACCAAGGCATAGAAACAGAGAAACATGATGGCAAAAAAAGACCAAATGGCCTATCTAGTCTGCCGTTCCATATTACCCACTACAAGAGTCACCTTTTTTCCTTTAGAGAGCCTCTGTGTTTGTCCCATGCTTTTCTGAATTTAGACACTATCCTCATATCTACCACTTACACACTGGGAGACTATTCCTCGGATCCACCACTCTTTCCATATGAAAATATTTCCATATATTACTCCTGAGTCTATCTCCTTTCACCCTCATCCTATGTCCCCTCATAGCAGAGATTGCTTTCAATTGAAAGAGGCTCTCCTGTGCATTTATGCCACGGAGGTATTTAAACATCTCAATTATATCACCTTTGTCCCGCCTTTCCTTTAAAGTATACATATTAAGGTCCTTAAGTCTGTCCTCATATGCTTTATAATGAAGACCATTAACCATTTTAGTAGCTACCATCTGCACCGACTCCAACCTGTTTATATCCTTTTGAAGGGGCGGTCTCCAGAATCGCACACAATACTCCAAATGAGGTCACACCAAAGACTTATATAGAGGCACTATCACCTCCTTTCTTCTGTTGGCCGTTCCTCTCCTATCCACCCAAGCATCCTTCTAGTTTTTGCTGTCACTTTTTCTACCTGTTTAGGTACTTTGAGATTGTCAGACACAATCACACCTAGGTCTCATTCTTCTTTCATGGACAGAAGTACGTCACCCCTATACTGTACCGCTCCCTTGGATTGCTGCAGTCCAAATGCATGGACCTACATTTTTTAGCATTAAATCTCAGCTGCCAAATTGTAGACCATTCTTCATGCTTAGCTAGATTCTTCCTCATGTTATCTACACCTTCCTGAGTGTCTAGTCTGTTGCAGATTTTGGTATCATGTTCAAAGAGGCAAACCTTACCCGACAGCCCTTCCGCAATATCACTAACAAAGATGTTAAAAAGAAATGGACCAAGGACAGATTCTTGTGGCACTCCACTGGTAACCTCCTTCTCCTCAGAGTGAGCTCCATTTACCTGTACCCTTTGACGCCTCCCACTCAACCAATTTCTAACCCAAGCAGTAACTTTAGGGTCCATCCCAAGGGTGCTTAGTCTGTTTATAAGTTGGCTGTGCAGAACAGTGTCAAATGCTTTACTGAAATCTAAATACACCACATCAAGGGCTCTCCATCGGGCCAACTCTCTGGTCACCCAGTAAAAGAAATGAGATTTGTCTGACAAGACCTGCCTCTGGTGAATCCATGCTGCCTCGGATCCTGCAATCCGTTGGACTCCAGAAATCTCACTATTTTCTCTTTCAGCAGCATTTCCAATAATTTACTCACCACTGAGGTTTAACTAACCAGCCTGTAGTTTTCAACCACATCCTTACTTCCACTTTTGTGTAAAGGGACCACATGAGCCTCTCTCCATTCTTCTGGCACCACTCCCGACTCCAAAAAGGCATTGAAATGATCAGTCAGTGGAGCTGTGAAAAGGGCAGTCAGTGGAGCTCATCAAGTGGCAATTAAACCCTTGTCCTTTGCCTATTGAGACATTGCAGTAACCATTAGGCTACACCCCCACAAAAAAAGAGAACAGGTGGGATTCAAACCCTGGTCTATCGCTTACTGAGCCAGCGTTCTAACCGTTAGACTACATCTCCACCCATTAGGCTACACCTCCACTTAAAGGTCTGCAAGGATACAAAGATAGGGATAAATCCCTTGTATTTTTTTTAAAATTAGATATGGATGGATATTACTGGGCCATTTAAATTGCTAAATGACGCAATACCATCCATATATTTGTGGACCAAGTTTGGAGCAAAGTGAGGGCAGACTAAAAAAGTATCTAGATAGCAGTGACATTTAGTTAGCCTGCCGACTAGCGGGCTTAAACTAAATGGATAGTGTCGGGATGGTTGCCGTACTTTATGTATATTCGGCATCACTACCTATATTTTGCAGCCTGACCACCAGGTGATAGTACTGTAAGACTAATCTCGGCCATTTTGACTCAGGCAACCATTGGGGAAGGGCCTGGGATTATCCGTGTCCACCCTCCCACCCCCCATTACAAAGCAAGGAGATCCCCAATAAGTGCTGGAAAGTGTTCCAGGGTAGAGGAGCTTTTGACAAGAGATGGAGGGATGGTGGGTATTTTTTTTACTTGGCATTGGGATGACTTTTTCAAGGATAATGGGCCTGACTTAGGAGTCTACTATCTTAGGGCTTCTGCGGCTGGGAACATGGGATATTTCTGGCTGTGGCAACACAAAAAGAATTTACTGCATGATTCACTAACCTGTAATACTGAAGTGCCACAGGTTAATGAATCTCTCGATACACTTTTGTGCAGTAAGATAGTACAATCATACACTATTGTACTGTGACATAGTAAATAGGGCACTTAGTACTTAATAATGTATAATTCTGTATTTGTTCAGCAACAATACTTAACTTGCTATTTCTGATTTTTCAGGATGTTGCAAATTATAATGAGGCTGTCCTTGCTCTAAATTTACAGTCATTGTCCAGGCATTAGAGTCTTAATACCTCAAAATGAATTAGCCAGGAAATTGAATTGGTTTCTGGACAAATATAATTCATGGAATGGAATCTGGTTTCTGCTGAGCTACCATTCATTCATTAGCTTTTTTTTTTAAACAAGAATACTTCTCCCTTTCTTTAAAAGCATTTTTCTCGTTGGAAATACTGTAGACAGTGTATGCTATAGCAATGGCCGTAATACAGATCCAGGGATAGTTCTATTTATTTATTTACATTCTCTTATATACTGCGCTATTCTGCATCAGTGCGGTTTACATTGAACAAACTGAAATGACATTGAACAGGGCATTATAACTTGGAGATAACTATTTTACAGGGAACAAGGGCTATGGAGGGTTAAGTGGCTTGCCCAAGACCACAAGGAGCACCTGTGGGACTAGAAACCCCAGTCCTTCCGGCCCAAGGTTGCTGTCCTCTAGTGGGATTTGAACCCCCGACCTTCCAGCCTGAAGTACCTTGCCCCAACCACTAGGCCACTCCTCCACTCGTATATTGTGAAAAAGATACTTATTGTTGTACTGTATATATTCTTTACTGAATATTGAACAATTTCCATCTTTCAGAATACAGTAGTTAAGAAGAAGGAAGAGTGGATAAATATGAACTAACAACAGCAGCGACTATAGTCTTTGTCTATAGAGGATGAACAGCACAGTCACTAGACAAAACAGTGCTGTGGGCCAGGATTGTTTTTAGTTTAGTGAAGTTGAGTTCTTGATATACCACCCTGTCAGGCTCTTCATGGCCCAGCATAGTGCTTTACATTGTAAAAATGATTCTATAAAAACCTTTTAAGATCCTAGTACTACAGTTTCGGGTCCCATTTAGTGGTAGACAGGGTGCTGCTGTGGCAGGATAGTGGCTGTCATGGTAGTCCTTTATTTTGCTCTTATTCTTTCAAGTAAAGGGAATTAAGGAAAACATTTCATCGCCACCCTTCACACTGCAAATGTACGGTAAGTAAGCTAGGACAGACTTTACTTAGTTCTTTTAAAATATTGTGTCTTTGCAGACCTTGAAGTGGCAGCTTTCCATTGATTTAATGTAAATAAGGACACTTAGACTTTCTCTGGCAGTGTCTGGATTCTGGGTAACTCGTAGTGCTTGATTTACAGTTCAGTCAATATATTTCTCAGTTCATCTTTTTACTTTTGTCCTCTGCGGGATTTCAAACCTTTCCTTGATTTTTTTTTGAATGCACTAAAAATTGTTAAGTTAATTCCTTCCTCCTTCCAAGTAGCTTCTTGTGGTTCCTGGTTTCTGAAGTCACAGGTCCCTGATATTGCCTTCTAGGTGCCTCTGGCTCTATAGTGTGCCTGGGTGGTGGCGGCGATGGGTATACCGAAATCTTCCCTCCTTCTCTGCTTGTAGCAAGAAGCTTCCCTGTTCATTCCACAGGCCAAGCTGCTTCCCTGCTTGAACCAGAGAGGGTACTGGCAGATTTTATAAAGTCACATGGAGTAAAAGGTGTAGGCTTGAGCCTTGAACTCCCGCTTCCTCCTCTGCAGCTTCCGGTTTATGGCTTCCTCTAGATGGGAATGAGAGCTGGGGTTTCCCAAGTTCCCTGCCCTATGAGGTCAGATGACTCACACCTGCATGATGCAGGGCTGTGTGCCAAAAGACAGAATTCTGCCTCTCAGAGTGGTTTATATACAGTATGTTGGGGATTTCCCCTTTCAGAGGAGTCTCCTACCAGTATAATGTAACTAGCAGCAGGAAACCTCCCCTGTTCCAGAAAATGCTGGGCTTTTTCCAACCTATATTGTAGTAATTTAGTAGAGACACTGGGACAACTGCAAAGTTATGCACCTAGGAAAAAACAACCCAAACTATGGTTACACGATGCAAGGTTCCACATTGGGACCCACCACCCAGGAAAAAGATTTAGGCGTCATCGTGGATAACATGTTAAAACCGTCCGCCCAGTGTGCAGTGGCGGCCAAAAGAGAAAATAGAATGCTAGGTATCATAAGGAAAGGAATGGAAAATAAAACAAAGGATATTATAATGCCTCTGTATCATTCCATGGTGCGACCATACCTTGAATATTGTGTGCAATTCTGGTCGCCATATCTTAAAAAGTATATAGCATTATTAAAAAAGGTACAGAGAAGAGTCACCAAAATGGTAAAGGGGGTGGAAGGATACTCCTATGAAGAGAGACTAAAAAGGTTAGGGCTCTTCAACCTGGAAAAGAGACGGCTGAGGGGAGATATGATAGAAGTGTATAAATTAATGAACAGACTGGAACAGGTAAACGTAGATCGATTGTTTACGTCATCAGAAAATAGAAAGACTAGGAGACATGCAATGAAGCTACAGGGTAAACTATTTAAGACTAATAAAAGAAAATATTTTTTCACTCAATGTGTAATCAAACTCTGGAATTTGTTTCCGGAGAATGTAGTAAAAGCAATTAGTGTAGCTGGTTTTAAAAAAGGTTTGGACAAGTTCCTGAAGGAAAGGTCCATAAACAATTATTAAAAGGGACCTGGGATATCACTGCTTCACCTAATACAAGCATTGTGGAACCTGTGTATTTTGGGGAGACTGCTAGGTACTTATGACCTAGATTGGCTACTGTTGGAAACAGGATACTGGGCTTGATGGACCTTGGTCTGACCCAGTATGGCATATCTTATGTTCTTATGTAATATGGAGTTACTGTGTTTGAATTCTAAAAACAAGTCCTTTGGCTGAGCAATGTTTTGTTTTGTTTTTGTTTGTTATTGTAGTCAAATCAAGAGGCAGGGCTGGTGTAAGGGTACTGGGGCTCACCACAAACCTTTAGCCTTATGTCCCCCTCTGTTCAATTACCTTTCAAGCCCTTAGTCCCCCTCCCCCCACCAACATTTTGCTCATTAAACTCAGCAATCATGTTCATCCTGACACCATCCTCCCCACAACAATCCAATAAAAATGAACCATTGGACATCGTGCTTTTATATATTTAACTTTGCTTTGTATATACATGTGTGTGTGTTTGCATAATGAGGACAATTTCCAAAAGTCATTTACCCAGGTAAATGGACTAGTAAAAAATTGCCCACCCTTCTTGCAGGTAAACAAATGTGCTGCTAGTTCTTTGTTTGTTGGTCGGGATTTATTGTTTTGCTTTGAATGGTGCTGCTCTTTGCCACCCCTCAGAAGCTGGTACCCATGACGACTGCCTAGCCTGGCCTTATACTCTAGTTATAGTGGCCCTGTCAACAGGAGACTTAAAAAGGAGTCTGTACAATTGGGGGGGGGGTGGAGGGAGGACAGAGGGGGAGGTTGGAAGGAAACGGTGCTTTGGGACTGTTTTATATTATGATGTAACTGTTGCAAAATAAAGAGTTAAAGAATGACTCTGTACCTGTTTAAAATGGATTTTGTTTTCCCACAAATTAATCAAAGTTTAAGAGTTTGATAAGATAAAGGAAAAATGTCCCCCTTCCATCATTAAACAAATACTAGTTTGCTGTGTAAAGCAAAAAGGGTTTTATTTGTTTTCTATTAACAAAAGAAGGAAAGGCCCAGCATCCTGTAATCAGGAAATTTAATCCTTACCTTAAAGGTCTGTGCTAAGGAAGGGTTCCTGAAAATGTCTCCATGCCGAGGTGCCTCACCGTGGCTCAACAAATCTTTTCCATGCAGATTACTAGGGGCTTGAAGGAGAGAAACATCCTTCTTCCAGTGGTAGGCAGTAATCTCTGACACCGGGAATCCTTGCTCTGCCAGTGTTATAGCAGGTTGCAAAATTTCTCCCATTGATAACTGTAATGAATAAGTAAAAAAGAGAAAACACGAGTCACTTTTTGGGGATTTCTATCTTTATTTAAATAAATTTTGCTTCCCATCATAATAGATACACTAACTGATAAGTCATGTGCTTTGTCTATTATTATATTGATGTAGAGATGCAAAAAAGTGAAATAAAGAAAGGATCACTAGATTTGGTAGAGAAGTAAGGTGTATGGCACCTTGAGGGTTAAATGTGCAGAAATAACTATTTAATTCTGTAAAGTTAGAGAGAAACTCAAGACAATATATACAGAATGTTAAAGTGCCCTTTTGCTAAAACCTGGTAAATGTTTGCACGTACCACATGTTAGGAGCCAAAATGAACATGTGGTAAGTGCAAAGCCAGTGCAATAACTGTTGGGGTGTGGTCAACATCTGGGCAATTTCTCCAAATGGGTGAGTTTTGCGCATACCATGACAGTCATGAATCTTATTTCTAAGCCAGGGTATGTGGGGTATGATCTCAGTTTCTCAAAGCTATTGCTAATGCTCTGCGTAGCACTTGCATTGTGCCAAAAAGAGCCTCCTTCTGGAATTTGTAAGATGTAACATGTATGGGTGTGCTTGGAAATTCTTAATCAAGCCTGTGACACCCAACACAATGAGAAATAACTCAGTATATTTCTGCCTCATTTTCTTGGTCTTCAACTGCTTTCCTTGGTACTTGAAGATCTTCTCCCTCTCAACACGATTCACAGAATAGTCGCTTAGGTCTGACACCTCTATAATCAATGCTGTTCTGGAGTTCTTCTCCTTTACCATTATGTCCAGCTTCCTGGCATCCAGCTTTTTATCAGTCGGAATGAGAGTATCCCAGGTGATCATAACCTCTTCATTCTCTGTAATTCTATTAGGGTCATGATCCCAGTGCTTTTCAAGCACAGTAACATTGTAGTATTTACAGAGTTTCCAATGAATGAGGCGTGCCTTTTTGTATAGAAATCTGCCATCAGTCTCTGCCACTGCATTTACTATGACCAACTGTGGTAAAAAAAAATTTAAAAATCCCCACTCATCATTGCCAACTCACCCTCCATTCCTGATTAGCCTTCTAACTCACCATGCAACCCCCATCAACAACCCTAAATCACCCCTACCCCTGTTCCCCTCAAGCACTTACTGAGGATGTCCTGGGGGCTTAGTGACAGGGCAGGAACAATTCCCACACAACCCTCCCCTATTGCCATCAGGGTTGAAAATGACATCTCTGACCCCTAGATCTAGTCTCATGGTATACCACTTGGGGTCAAGTTATCAAATAAAGAGCTTGATCCTTAGCGGTAGTACCACAACACTACTGCTAGGACTCACAGCAACCATTTTGAACCCAGGCAGCAACAGGCAAGAGCAATTTCTGCCCTGCCACTAACCCACCAGGGACACATCTGGTAAGTTCCAGGGGAGGGATGAGGGGGAGGGGGTTGGGATGCTGATGAGGGGAGGCTGGGGGATGAGTTGGAAGGCTGATTGAGCTATTGAAGGGTTGGCTGGAATGGTGATGGGGTTTGATGTGACTAGTACTTTATTAGCCTCATTGCAAAATGCATATTTTTCATCTTTCAATAAGCACACGCACATCCTTAGTTGGGAAAGGGATCTAGAAATGGCAGAACATTTATCACAAAAATGCTAAAATAACTATCTCCATTAGCTTAATAAAATTTAAATTGCTTTGTAGGTGGTACCCAGGGTCGGTGCTAGGGTTTTGAGCACCCCCTCCCTCATTACTATTAATGCTGGCTACACCTCACCCCCTTTTTCCCAAAACTCCTTTCTGAACTCTTTTTACATGATTCCAAACACCAAGAAGTGCTTGGTAACCCCAACATAACTCCTCTGAAACTGCGCATGGACCAGCATGGTGTTAATGTAAATATATATTCTGCAAAAAACAAAGGAAATGCAAGATGCTAGCACTCCAAGGAACTAAAAGAAAAAGCAAGAACCAGAGCGCAGTTTATAACAAAATTATAACTCATTTCATTTTGTTATTAATTGCAGTATGGTTCTTGCTTTTTTTTTAAAATATATATATGCTGCACAGAAACCCCTCCCTCGACAAGATGCAGAGCAGTACTAGGACATTCACCAATAAACTCAATATATATATTAAAAATTCTGACTGGTTTTCTCCAGTACCAGGCCTATTGTGAACTAATACAAAACCCTTCAAAAGTCACTGTGGATCCACAAAATAAATCTACTACATCATATCATATCAGCAGCAACTTCCAAAGCTCACACAAGGAGCCTACTTCCAAAACTCACACAAGCAGCACTGTAAATATTGTCGCAGGCTTTAGATCATCCATACACCTATTTGAAAAGCTGAACAAGTCACATTACTACAGTACAGATCCCTATATGCAAACTCCATGTTAACAGAGGCCTCAGTCACACACTCAGAAGACAGACCCTCACCAAAAACAAAATAAACTACAACCTAAAAATAAAAAGTATGTAGACAAAAATTAAACTGAAACCCCAAGAAGCTAAGCTCTGCATGCAGTGCAACACCAGAAAAATGGAAAGAGATGCATTTCCCTGTACTGTGTAAAATATAAAAGGGCATGTTTACTAAGTGCATTAGCTGCTAATGCGGTGATAACGTGGGATTATCGCCAGGCAGCATCAGCTAACGTAAGTAAATGCAGATAGCACAGGGCTTTCCTGCACTATCTGCAAATTGTGTATTAACTGAGCACTTCGACAGAGAGAGGGTAGAGAGTGGGATACATGTAATGTGCGATTACCGCAGGCATTGACAGCACACAGTAACCACAAGTTGGGCAGACATCACAAGTGCAACAAATGCCAACTCAATGGGTGGTGTTAGCTGTATCTGTACTATTGCTGCTGCTCAATTTCTGCAGTTTGGCGGCATTATCTGCTAGGGAAATGCACCCCCACTAGATAACACACGGCTTTTGCAGTTAACGCAGCGCTAGCAACACTAATGCATGGCGATAGCTACAAAAGCCTTCTGCACCTTAGTAAACATGCCACAAAGACAGCGCAAGGTCCGATTACTAAGTTAAAAATACAATTATTTTGTTCTACCTTTGTTGTCTGATCATTTTATTCTCTATTCATGCTGCTCGCAATCTGAGGTTTCTGCTGTCTTCTGTCTATTAGCTCTCTTTCTACGGTCTCTAGCCCATCTGTCATTTCTTGTCTCTCCTTTTGTTTTCTTCAGTTCTTTCCATCTTGGATTTTGATCTTTTCCTTTCAGCTCTTTTCCATTTATTTTTCTGTCTCTGCCCACTAGGATTTCACTCCTCCTTCTTACTATCCAGTCCTCAATCCCCTCTTTTTTACTCCATCTGCCTACCATTTTTTAACCCTCACCCCAGTCCTCCCATTCCCCACCTCTTCATCCCTGATCCATTATTCCCCAGTCTTTTGCTTACTCTCTCTTTCCTCTCACTCCTCTCTCTTTCCCTCCATCCAGCATCGCTGCTCTCTCTATCCTTCTGTCCCCCTCTCTTTTCCTATCCCCCTGTGTCTAGCATCCCCCCTGTCTCCATACCACCCCTCCTTATTACTCCCATTCCAGCACCTCTGTCTCTCTCACCCTACTTACCCCATGCCAATCTTCTCCCCTCTCTCCCTATTACCCTGTGCCCTATTGTCTCCCATTTCCTTCTGTTCCACTCCCATGTCCAGCATCTTCCCATAGTCTTCCTATAACCCCCATGTCCAGTATCCCCCCTCCATCTCAAAACTCTCCACTCCTTGCTTCTCCCTGTGCCCATCCTCCTCATGTCCACATCCCATGTCAAGTATCTCCCCTTGTCCTCCCTAGCCCCAGGGTTAAGCATGTCCCTTCTGCCTCCCTATTCCACCCCCACATCTAGCATGTCCCTTCTATCTCCCAATGCCCCCCATGTCCAGCATCTCCCATTTTCCTGTGACCCCTCCTTGTTCAGCATCTGCCATCTGTTTTTCTGTAATGCCCCCTGCCTCCAAAATTCTCTCTCCATATTCATTTCCCCCTGCATCTCCCTTTGTCCCCTCTGTGTCCAGTATTATCCTCCGTCTCCCTAGCCCTCCATCCCCAGTACCTCCAGTATCTTCCCTCCATCCCCAGTACCTCCAGTATCTTCCCTCCGTCCCCAGTACCTCCAGTATCTTCCCTCCATCCTCCTGCCCCCTCCTGCTGTCTCCCTTCCCAGACTCTGCCCTTCCTCACTTCGCCTTTGCAGTCTCATTGTCGTCGTCCCCCCTCCAAACTCTGGATCAATCACTGTCCCTTTAAATCTAAGCCAACTTCTCTGCCCCTCTCTCTCTAGCCTTCAACAACTGCCCTTGCTTTCCCCTCTCGGGACCTGCAACCAGCTCGATCTGGTCGGCAGCTCTTCTGCTCTGTAAACCGTATAAATGCCTTTGAATAACGGGCCCCTTATTTATAAAAAAACAGTCAATAGTCAGCTATAGTGATTAGTGCTTTGAAAGGGCAATTCCTAAATTCTGAAATTAAATTAAACATCAGCTGTGGCATTTAAAAAATGACATATATATTCAGCACCATGATCGACATAGATGGTGGCGTGGAGTAGAGACCACTAACCATGACAGTTATACGATAGCAGTGATAGTCAGCTGCTATCCATACATCTACAGTATGCGGATTAAGTTAGGACTTTTTTCTGTTCTCTCTTAAACCACATAGTTATGTAAATAGCGGTGGAATATCACCATCGCAGTATGGCTGGACTAAACACCCTTGTTCTGCCCCAGCACTAGATGGATTGTGCCAAAGCAAATAAAGGAAATTTTCAGCATCAGAATCGGGATAGTACCACTGAAAATTCACGGATTGGGGACTTCACCGTATAGTGGCCATTGCTATACAAATAAATCCTTTGGAATATTGACCTGGCTAAAGACCTCAAGATGTTTTTTTCCAGTGTATGCTACCTGAGCTGCTGTGTTGTGGTGGCGTGGTGTGAACT
The DNA here is from genome assembly GCA_033557465.1 of Ichthyophis bannanicus. Lineage (NCBI taxonomy): Eukaryota > Metazoa > Chordata > Amphibia > Gymnophiona > Ichthyophiidae > Ichthyophis > Ichthyophis bannanicus. Next base: position 423,592,862 of record CM066038.1, read on the forward strand.
AGTCAGTATTTGGAAGAAAACACTACCGGATATGGATGCTTTCTAGCGGAGGCTTTGGATTATATACCTCTTAAGCAAGCTGACAGTCCTACATAGGGATCGTCTGAAGAAACTGAACACTTTCTGTGACCTGGGCTCAGAAATTGTAAGTCGGCAGCAAGCTGCGGAGGAGTCCTCTGGTTGTGCTGCTGCCGGTAGGGGGAGGTTCTGTGATATTGCATTTTGAGTTACAAGGAGTAGATATTGCCAACTCCTTGCCACTAAAAGTGAGATATTGCAGCACCCCCTACTGGCAATAGTGCAATCAGAGGACTCCTGAGCAGCCTGGATATCTTGGACTTTTTTCCCAGTGGTCCTTACCTGCAATTCTGGGATACCTCCAGTTTATTTGATTTTTCATTTTATCTTTTTCTTATTTGTGCTTTTCTATTATTTTTTTAGTTACTGCTATTACATTAATCCATCAGAGAATGATATATGGGGGAGGGGGAAATGGAGTAGTAGGGTGAAAATGTTTGAAAAATGTAAGCAGTGTTATTAAAGCAAACATGGTCATTTGTGCTGCTATTAAAAAAAAGCTAATAAAAAAATCAAAATTGCCATCTTAGCTGCAAAAAATGTATCTTGCTAATACAGACAGAGGCAGAAACACCAGAGTTTACAATACATAGTAACATAGTAAATGATGGCAGATAAAGACCAGTATGGTCCATCTAGTCTGCCCAGTACGATGCCAAGAGTAGGTGCACCTGCCGCTCCATGCAGGCCCCCCATCCCATGTCTTTGTCCAGGGGTGATCCCGCCACTCCATGTAGAATACCCCTATTTGTTAAGGAATTAGATGGTTCAGATTATTTTGATATTTTCTTGTTGCTGTAAAGGGATCCACTGTGTCTGTCCCATGCCCTTTTGAACTCTGTCACCGTGTTTGGCAGAGACACAGATTTACTGACAAATTTACTGGCTGACACCAGGCAGACCATCTTCTCTCGGAGAGCGCCATTATGGCCTTCCATCCTGCAATGGTTATGTAGCTTAGATATGTTTTCAATGGAGAAGCTTTCTTATTTAGTTAAGGACAAATATACTGAGGTTCTGGAAGTGTGGCCGCCTTTTCTGGAGGCTTCCAAAGAGGTAACCTTTTACCCTTGGTAATGAAAGTTTGTGGCCTTCTTAGATGGCATGATATTGATTTAGTGGCAATTTTTCAACTTTTGCTGTTGACGCATATCTGTGTTTAAGTGGATATGCTGGAGTTATCTGAATGTGTAGGTGAAGGTTAATGTTTTGTGCACTTGTCCTCCTGTTGTGTAATAATAGATCGATCGTATGTTGCTTTGTATGAGCTGATGATTTTCAATAAAAATGTTTAAACCTGAAAAAAATGGTAGGAATTATGCAACTGAGCAAAGGTAAAATGATTACATCAGAAAGAAGTAGTATTAATTTTTAAAAATGCACGAAATGTAAATAGATATGTACCAGCTAATACTCCTTATTATAGCATACGAGTATAGGAAAGGAATTTATTATTCGCAGTTTGAGACTGGGGCAATGGCATTCTTATTGGAAATAATGGGAATGATGGACCCCTTTCTTCAGCCACTGTTACCTCCTCACTTCATTCACTTCACTGTGGTGTTCTGCAAGAATCAGAATTGGCTAACATTTATCTTAGTCCTCTTGTCACTTTGATACACAGTATCAGCACTTTCATATACGTCAATGATATCTTACTAGTCTCTTATCTTCACTTCACTGCCCCTAATCTATCTCAAATCAATGATTGGCCAAGGTCTCTGCCTGGTTCTGCTCTAATCATCTTATATTGAATCCTGCCAAATCAACTGCTACACAGATCCAGCTGCCATGATTGTCCAGCTGTAACTTCCACTCTCACTGGACAACCTTTGCAATTCCAACATATAGATTCATTTAATACCTCGGGATCGTCATCATCAACTCCAGATTTTTTTTTCAAAAATCATGTCTCTGCTTTAACAAAAACCACTTTTCTAGCTCTCCATCCATTTCGGACTGTCCGCTCCTTCTTGGATACTACTGCACAAAACATCCTTATTCATGCCCTTATTACATCATGTCTCGACTACTGTAACACTATTTACTCTGGGATCCAGGTATCTGAAAGCAAATGTTTCAAGTCACTCCAAAACGCTGCCATTCATCTTCTGGCTCATGCTAGGACATACGACTACATCACCCCACCACTGATGCAATGCCCCTGGCTTCCCAGTCCACACCATATCTAGTTTAAGATTTTGGTTTTGGCTCTCTATGCGAATTCGCCTCCATACCTGGCATCTCTCATAATTCCTTATGTCCCCTCACATGCCCTCCGTTCTGCACAAGAAAACCTTTTTTATATCCCTCTCATGCCTCTTGCTAGACTTGAATTTAACAGATCCTCTGAATTTCCTTTACCGCTCCCAGTCTATAGAACCCCCATCTCTACTCAGGTCTGTACAAAAGCTTCACACAAGAAATTTCATGTTGCTTTAAAGACGCTTCTTATTCAGTCAGTGTTCGAGTACTAGGACCAGGATATGGTAGATACACCTGTTCTATTATACCTTCTGATCCTGTTCTCCGACTTTCTATTTCTTCCTTTCCTATTTATCTATGGTGTGCCTTTCCTTTGACCCTTTTATTGTAAACCCCTTTGATATTTGATGAAAGGCAGTTTATTACATATTTAATAAAGATAAAGGTAAAGATAAAAGCTGCAAAGAGGTAATGAACTGTGCCTATGTACTAGTTGCTGAGTTAAGTTCATTTTACATATGGAAAATGCTTATATTTTGAAAACATTGAAAAATGAAAAATGGGAAATATTAAGCTAAATATATGTACTTTATTCAGAAAGGACAGGGTAGGAAGAAGGGGAGGAGGAGTGGCACTATATGTAAAAAAATAATATTAAAGCTTTGTAATTACAGAGCTTAAAAGGGAGAGAGGAGGCACTGTGGGTTAAACTAGAAAGAGGGAAAGAGAAATCTATTTGCATTGGCATGATATACAGACCTCCCTCACAAGAGGAAGAGGTGGACGGAGAGTTAATTGAAGACAAACACAGTATTGCTAGGAAAGGGGAAGTGCTACTGATAGGGGATTTCAATACGCCAGATGTTGATTGGCACATTCCTGCTGCAGTACCATCTAGAAGTAAGGTGATCCTGGATTCTCTACAGGGAGAACTAATCAGGCAATTGGTAACAGACCCCACATGTGAAGGGGCCATACTGGACTTGGTACTTACCAATGGTGAAAGTGTTTCTGATGTTATAGTGGGTGATCATTTTGCATCCAGTGATCACCAGATGGTGTGGTTCAGTATTAGGACTAGGGCTGTTAAAATTCAATCAAAAGTGAGGGTCTTAGATTTTAGGAAAACTAACTTTGCCAAGATGGGCCAAAACCTCAGGGAGTCGTTAGTGGGATGGGAACAGCTGGGGGATGTAAAAAAAACAGTGGGCAAAACTGAAAGGACAACCAAACTTTTTGTTAAAATGGTAAATAAAGGTAAAAGGAAAAAGACTGCTATAGCTTTCAAAAGAAGTAGCTGAAAAGGTAAAGAAAAAGAGGGAGGCCTTTATGAAATACAAGAGATCACAGAGAGGAAGACAGGCATCTATGTTTGGAAAAACTTAGAGAAGCTAGCAAAGTAGTCAGGAAAGCAAAGATTCAAAAAGAGGAGGAAATAGCCAATGCAATAAAATGGATGGATAAGACATTTTTCAGATATGTTAGTGAGAAAAGGAAGGGCAAAAGTGGTACTGTCAGACTCAAGAGTGAAGGGGAGGAATATGTAGAAGCTGATGAGGATAAAGCGGAATTGCTTAACAAATAATTCTGTTATGTGTTCACAAATGAAGAACCAGGAACAGGACCTCAGAAAACAACCACAAACAGGAACAGAAGCGAGGGGCATCTTGAACAATTTTCAGAAGACTGTGTTCGTGAGAAACTAGCTAAACTTAAAGTAGACAAAGCGATGGGACCAGATTGGATAGAGAGGGAACTTGGGGACGTTCTAGCAGCTAAACTGACTGACCTTTTCAATGCCTCGTTGGAGTCGGGAGTGGTGCAAAAGGACTGGAGAGAGGCTCATGTGGTCCCTTTACACAAAAGCGGATGTAAGGATGTGGTTGAAAACTACAGGCCAGTTAGTTTAACTTCGGTGGTGAGTAAATTATTGGAAATGCTGCTGAAAAAGAAAATAGAGAGGTTTCTGGAGTCCAACGGATTACAGGATCCGAGGCAGCATGGATTCACCAGAGGTAGGTCTTGTCAGACAAATCTGATTGATTTCTTTGACTGGGTGACCAGGGAATTGGACCAAGGGAGAGCCCTAGATGTGGTGTATTTAGATTTCAGTAAAGCCTTTGACACCGTTCCTCACAGGTGACTTATAAACAAACTGAGCACCCTACGAATGGACCCTAAAGTTACTGCTTGTGTTAGAAATTAGTTGAGTGGGAGGCGACAAAGAGTACAGTTAAATGGAGCTCACTCTGAGGAGAAGGAGGCTACCAGTGGTGTGCCCCAGGGATCTTTCCTTGGTCCGATTCTTTTTAACATCTTTGTTAGTGATATAGCGGAAGGGCTGTCGGGTAAGGTTTGTCTCTTTACGGTTGATACCAAAATCTGCAATAGAGTAGACACTCAGGAAGGTGTAGATAACATGAGGAGGGATCTAGCTAAGCTTGAAGAATGGTCTAGAATTTGGCAGCTGGGATTTAATGTTAAAAAATGTAAGGTCATGTATTTGGGCTGCAGCAATCCAAGGGAGGAATATAGTATAGGGGGTGAAGTACTTTTGTCCACTAAAGAAGAGAGGGACCTAGGCATGGTTGTGTCTGATGATCTTAATGTAGCTAAACAGGTAGAAAAGGCAAAAGCAAAAGCTAGAAGGATGCTTGGGTGCATATTGAGGGGAATGGCCAGCAGGTAAAAGGAGATGATAGTGCCTCTGTATAAGTCTTTGATGTGACCTCATTTGGAGTATTGTGTGCAATTCTGGAGACCGCACATTCAAAAGGATATAAACAGGCTGGAGTCAGTACAGAGGGTGGCTACTAAAATGGTTAGTGGTCTTCATTATAAAGCATATGAGGACACACTTAAGGATCTTAATATGTACACCTTAGAGGAAAGGCAGGATAGAGGTCATATGATTGAGAGTTTAAATACCTCCGTGGCATAAATACACAGGGGGAGACCCTCTTTCGATTGAAAGCAAGTTCTGCTATGAGGGGACATGGGATGAGGGTGAAAGGGGATAGATTGAGTGGTGATATTTGGAAATATTTCTTTATGGAAAGAGTGGTGGATCCATGGAATAGTCTCCCAGTGGGTGGTAGAGATGAGGACAGTATTTGAATTCAAAGAAGCATGGGACAAACACAGAGGATCTCTAAAGGAAAAAAGGAGACTGTTGTAGTTGTTGATATGGAAGGACAGACTAGATAGGCCATGTGGTCTTTTTCTGTTGTCATTTTTCTATGTTTCTATGTTTCTATTTTATAACTTAGGGTAAAGCTCTAATCTGCAAATAACCTTGCAATGTGATTACACATGAGAAAATAGCAAATAGCAAACATATCTCTGAATTTTAATCCATACTATTTGTCGCCTGTACAAACCTTTGCTTTTGTGAATCCAATCAGAAAAATTAGGCAAAGCTGCTAATAAGCTGAAGAATCATATTTCATAAGTGGCTTTGCCATAGCAAAAAAAAAAAAAACCCTATCAATTTTCCGTGAATATAGTCCTGAGAGAAGAAGTTCTTTGTTATAAAGTCTGCAGTCTCATGCAAACCTCTCTCACAGGGAAAAGTCCATAAACCCATTTGCATTGTATTTAAGTGAGTTGGTACAGTGAGAACAATTTCTCACCATACCAGCTCATTTTGGCAAAGAACTTGGTCACCCAGTACATTGGCTTCTAAGACTGCATCTTAGAAGCCAATGTAAATCAGGAAAAGCCCTGGATAGCTTATCATCGGTGCCATTCCAGAATCTATTTCCAGGCCACTGGACAATAACTTTATTGTGTTTGTTGTCTCTCACCCAAACAAACTAAAAAATGTAAAAAGAGAAAGGAAAACTAGACTGAACAAAAACATCATGGTAAATTTAAAACCTATTGATACCAGCTGAATAAAACTACTTCACCTTTGTACTTCCAAACAGAGATAACAGATCACACCAGAGAGCTGCTGCGCCTGGCACGGTGATGTTGTGAGCATGGAAAAGAGGAGGCGGGTTTGTCTCATCGAAACCTTGTTGCTTCAGCAGATCAAGGGTCAGTGCCTTTGGAGACCTGCCGCTGAAGAGAATCAGTGAAAGCACATTTGCGAACTCTGACACAATAAGAAGCACTAGGAAAGGGCGAGCAGGTAACAGAGGGATAGGATGGAAGTCGCTCAGGTGGGCCTGTCAGCAAGGTGGAAACTGCAATCTCGTTCATTCAGTGATCGCTTTGGTACCCTTTTATTAACGTACACTAAGCCGTCAATGCGTATTTTAGCATGCAGGAGCTGCTAGCGCAGGCCCATGGTAACTGTTACTGTGCTGCCTGCGCCTGATAGCGCACAGGAATTCCAACGTTAACTGTTCATCGCATGAAGGGGTGGGGACTGGATGAGTTTTGGGCAGAGAGTGGGTGTGGACTGAACAGTGCAGTTAGCGCATGCTATTTATCGTGTGCTGCCAATGTTGCAGTCAGTGTGGGTACACATCATCACAACAGGTGGCGTTAAGTGCACCTGCGGTAATTGTGAATGAACACAACGTGCAGTGAGGGACTTTTCCCTGATGTTACCGCATGTTTTTTGCACTTATTGCACATTGGGTTTTGCTCCTAACGCACAATGTGCAAAAACTTACCACACTTCAGTAAAAAAAACAACCTCTGAACCCAGTCCCAACATGGACAAAGGGTGAATTAAGGAGAAAAGACAATTAATTGGAAGCATTAACTTCCTTGTTCAGTATTTCCCAAAATTGCTTGTCAGTGGCATGCGGCAGTTCCATTATTTGCTTTTAACTAATAAAGAATGGTTTTGTCAAGGCCCTATAACCTCCCTACTGGGATCTTTACTTGCTATTGCTAATTCTAAATGCTTGACCTTCAAACATGAAATACTAAAATGAGTAGGCTTTAAAAGACGTCACCCACGAAATAGCACTGTCCAGAATTTTATTGTATATAAAAAATGGAGCCTCTAGACATACTGTAGACACACAGGAATTTATATAATAAGCATGATGAAAAGTTTAAAGTCAACAGTACACCAAAACTTTCTTAGATCATCACACAATAAGCTATGTTCATGTGAATTCATTTCACATATTTTTATTAGAAAAGTGCATGCACATTAGGTGGGTAATTTTAGAAAACCTTTTCCATGGGTAAAGCATGATTTTTATGAAAAAAGGGCTTTTACAATTTTGTGCAGAAATGTACGTAGATTGAAGGCATGGACATTGCACCTGCTTGAATATGAATGCATACTTTAAATACAGACATGTACAAGTACTATACTGTATATCGCAACTCCGTCCATGCACTTAACAAATGCCTCTTCCTAAGCACGCCTACTCTAAAAATACATTCTGGCTTGCACCAAGCATAGTTTTAGGCGTGACCTAATTTTATACAATGTTTATGAAATGACTCTCCATATGTTACATAGAAGAAATCCAAACATTCATTTTAAATGTGCGGGCTTACCTGCATTTCCGTATAGGTTATCAGTACATCTTACCTCCCATTGAGGCCATAGACCTGTTTAGTCTTTTTTTCATAATAGAGGCAAAAACAGTCTCCACCTATGCCAGTACTGCAAGGTTCAGTGACATTCAATACAGCAGCTACAGCCACGGCAGCGTCTACAGCATTGCCACCTTTCTTTAAAATGTCTACAGCAGAGAAGAAAAATATCTGGCTTTTAACGTCTGCATAGATCTCCCCAGGGATGGCCCAACCATTAGGCAAACTAGATGATCGCCTAGGGCAGCAACTTGGCAGGGGGGGAGGGGAGCGGCAACGAGCAGGACATTCAAAGCTAAACAACAGAGCTTGACAGCCAAGGTGTGTAGGGCAAACATGGCATTGCCTGCCTCACAATCCCAAGCTTGCAGAGTGCTGCCCATGAAGAAGAGCTGAATTAACCAATCAGAATCATAAGCTCAATCTCCCAGCAGCATAGCTCATAATGCAATGACTTTTCCTTGCACATATTCAGTACACCCTGGAAACCTCGAAAAAATGTGTCAGTACTGGTTAGATCATCAGTTTGAAGAAGACACAGGAGGGTCAACATCCCTCGGCAGCGGCTAGGCGCTTTTAATTAAAACGGGATAGTCAGTGCCTGGGCCTGTCCTGCGTCAAGCACTGACTATCCAGTTTAGCTATCCAGAGCAATTGCTATCTGGTCAGCAGTGATATTCGGCCGCTAATCAGAATAGCAAAAACCGCATAAAGTTATGGCAGTCATTGACCTATTCTATTTATTTATTTATTTGAACTGTTTTATATACCACCCCTTCCAGCGATCAGGGGCGGTTTACATAGAACAATGTATAACATTATAGAACTAAAGCCTATATACATGGAAATTTACCTTACAACAGCCCTAGGATGGGGGTTAGAACATAACTATATACATATAAGGGTTTGATATCCCCTTAGCGGCTGAATACCACTGCTAAACGAATGATTGTCAGGACCATCCCCCGCACCGCCCACAGACAGCCCCAGTTTTAACCAGGCATCTTTCCTGTGATCTATGGGGCTTTTCAGTGGCATTATGACGTTCTATGTAAAACAAACTGCGCTTTGTTAATTGTTGTTAATTGTACACCGCAACTGAACTTTGGAAGATGCGGTATATAAATGTTAAATAAATAAATAAAATAAATAAATAAATAAATAAATTATCTGGATATTGGGATCCCTGTGGTTTAGTTGGTTAGCAGATCTGGCTAATCAGCTACAACCTTCTTGAATATCCCCCTTAGAAACTAAAACTATCTCAAAACAAGAAATATCATAGGCCAGGACTTCCCAAACCTTTCCTGGGGAGCCAGCAGCCAATCACATTTTCTGAATATCCACAATGAATATGCAGGAGACAAATTTGCATGGGTTGGATTTGCAGTGCATGCCGATTTATCTGTGCATAGTCATTATCGATATCCTGAAAGCCTAACTGTAGGTATTTGCTTCAAATTATTTTGATTTGTCAAAATAGGTATATATGCAAATATTTGTGCATCATCAAAAACTGCTACTTATCCAGACAGTATTTGCTGCAATATGTATATCAATCTGGATTTGCACTGTTAGCATGATTGTATTATGATTGTAGTACACACCACAGTTTAGTACTACTCATTCCATGATGACATTACAATAAAATTTTATATTTGATCATTTTCTTTCCTTGAATTCTGCTAGACCAATCCATACCAGGGGGTTTATTAGTAGTAGTACAGGTACACCACCAATTTTCTGGCAACTGATGGTTCGGCGCCTCTTTTAATCCAGACAAAGCGAGCAGGGCACATTTGCGATTGCCGGCCTCGGCTCCCCACCCCCCCCCCCCCCACCCAAGCTGGCTCCCCTTGCCTCACTGCTGCTTTTCGTGTTCCCTTAACTGAGATGGAGACAGCAGCAGGACCTCCAATTGAAAGAAAAACACATGGGTCTTTCCGACTCCGCGCTTGCATGCTGGCCTCCCTCCTCTGATGTATGCTCATCTCAGAGGGAGGCACCAGACCAGCTATTCAAACACAGGTCTCACAACAGAGGAGAGAAGGATCAGAACAGCATGCAAGCATGGAATTGGACAGATGCATGGGGTTTTTTTTCCCAGTTGGAGGTCCCGCTGCTGCTGCCGTCGCCGTCACCAAGGGAACATGAAAAGTGGCGGTGGTAGGGCAAGGGCAGACAGGCAGGCGGCACAAGGGGAGCCGGCTGGACATGGAGGTGTGGGGGAAGATGATGAGATGCTGGGCATGAGGTAAATGACAGATCTGTGATGCAGAGTAGAGGTGGGGTGGAGTGCACCAAATATGCAAATGGCACAGGGCACATTTATGGCTTGGTATGGCCCTGACTTCTAGTGGTCCGGCAAAAATCATAATCTGGCAAGGTTTTGGAACCAAAGGTGCTGGAAAATCGGTGGTGTACTGTCATGAAGCTGAAGCTACTGAGAGTGCAGACTTAGAAAAAAAACCTGTCTTTAACAGAGCTGTTGATGTGCAGAGGATGCAATTACCTTGCAGCCCAGCTAGAGGGAGCAGGAGCAAAACTACTGAGCCTGAGTTAACACACCCAGCCACTGATTATGTAAGAGCTAATCAGCTGCACCTGACGACAAGCCCGGGAAACTCAAAGGTAGAATGCCTTTATAAGAGAAAGGCGGTCCAGAGGAAAGCAGGCCAGCAGGAGGAACTGGTCCAGAGGCCAGCAGGACAGCAGAAGGAACTGGTCCAGAGGGACGCAGTCTGGAGGAAAGCAGTCCAGAGAGGGACAGTCCAGAGAGAGATTGCCAGGAGAAGCACTTCAGACGGAAGGAGTGACACCTCCAGCCCAAGCAGCGTAGCTGGATCAAGCAGAACGCCCAGAATAGTAAGTGCTGGAAAAGGAGCAGAGAAAGTCAGAAAGAAAGACAGCTCGAGGAGAGTCAGTCTGGAGAGAGACTCGGTAGCAGAGGACCACAGAGGCAAAGAGCTTGGGAGGAGAAAGCCATGCTTTGAGAGAGGCCTACGCTCACCGAAGGAGTCTGAATCAGGATTAAGAGGTACAAGAAGGAAAGGTTCTGATAGCAGAGCTACCTTTACCCAGAAGCAAGGAAATCCAGATTCCTCACCAGGTTTTCCTGAACTACAGAAAGGTAAAGCACTGATCAGAAGGTTCCAAGAGAAAGCCTGTTTCCAGAGAAAGGTGCCTCAGAGAGAAAGCTCCAGTTATACCGGCTACAGGAGGAAGCCCAGGTATGGTGCCACTTCATTTATAAAAGAAAGTTTATCTCCTAGAAGCTCTGGTGAAACAGATGCTCAGTGCAGGAGAAAAGGAAACAAGTCAGAGCTTTATAAACCAGTATTTAAGGGCAGAAGAACAGGCCATGTTCGTTTGGGAGCCTTAGAACAGCCCTATTGGAAACAAGCAAACAGAGACAGAGTCTGGGAAAGTATAGCAGCAAGGGAGATATCCAATTCAGAGGGAGAGGCCAGTGACCCAGAGTCCATGGAAATAGACCTAGAGAACCCTATTCCCATGCCTCCAGATGAATTTATGGATTGTACCTTGTGTATTGCTAGCAGCCTTGAGTCATTAGCAGAACTGTGAATTGAACAGACCTTTTTGCTTTGAGAATGCTCATGTTTTGTGCTAAATGCTTGTTTAAGTTGCTCTGAAGTAAGAGAATCTTTCAGTTAATCTCTCCAAACAACTGTGAAACTTGTAACAGTTTTCTTCTTGCTTATGTTTGGTGAAACCCTGAAAGAAAGGACTTTCTTTATTTCTGTGCCTTACTGAGCCTTTGCGTTAAAGGGGAAATAAAAGCCTTAATACCCTCTATTTGGCTTATACAATTTGTTCACACAAGGAGCTGGACTACAAAGACCAACCTGCACTTGGCCTTAAAGAGCCCTTTCCTCCTTGAAACAATAAAAATGCTCAGCCTACCCTTACAGCCACTGGCCACTAGGGACTGCTGACGACAGTACCTGTCATAGTATTTAACTCACACTTTTCTTATATTCCGCAGCCAGCAGGTGGAGACAGACCAAAGCAACTTTCAGTGATGTCAACTGGTGCAGCACTGAAGTACGCCACTATGATACTTCACAAGCAATACACAAACTCAAAAACTCAGAGAAACTTGTCAAGTCAATATGTTCCCATAGGAATAGCCCTATCGGATGGGTGGGGGGGGGGGGGGAGGCAGAGTCAAGATGATGGCATGTAAGAATTTGTGCTCTTGGGTCGGCGGCTCCTATTGTGTTTTTCCTTTTGCTATGGGTAAACACAAAAGGAAAGATAAGGTTTTATCTATGCAATTTTCCTCAAAAAGCGGCTCAATGGAATGTTTTGCTGTAAAAGCAACCCCGAAGGGAGTCCCAGAGGACTGCAACAAGGAGTTGCTGTGAGGAAAGATGGACCATTGCCCTCCCAGGCATCTCATTTATCAACATCCCCAGAGGAAAGAAAGAAGCCACCAAACTCTGTGGCCGAAAGCCTGCAACAATGTACCAAGAACGGAGAGGTCCCAATTGCATGCTATTGAAATGCTGGAGAAAATGCTCAATTGATGAATCTTACTTAACAGGTACAAAGCCTGAAGAGCAGGACAGATGAGCATGATCAAGATATTTCTGATTTAAAGGTTAAATCTGAAGATATAGGAGAAAAGATAAATGGGACTATAACTAATATTGATGTTTTTGTTAATGATACCGTTTGTCATTCAAAGATGGAAAACTTGGAAAAGTTGTGAGGAGGAGGAATTTGCGACTGATTAATTATCCAAAAATTGACCATACTGCCCCCTCTTGAAATGTTTAGGAAATATGTATTGGGTATATTGAAAATTCCTCAGGAGTCACTCTCCCTGATATCAAGGATTTAGTATATTCTACCACCCAGAAGACAAGCTGGTGAACTTAATATTTCAGAAATCTCATCAGACAGCCTGGACCTGACTGCTTTCTTAGAATTTTCTGGAATTGGGGAGATTACCCTGGCTACTTTAATAGTTAATTTCATTTTGGAGCCGGACAGGGATTTCATACTCGTGTTATTTTTTTCACCATAAAGAGGTCGTGTTTTGTGGGCTTATAGTGCAGATTTTTCCAGACATTGCTAAAGCAACTCAGAAATGGTGGAAGCAATTTCTGCTATGGCCTCCTAGGGTGCTGCAGAGTGGTGCTTCCTTTTTTCCTGAAAATATCCATGCAAGTGTCTTATTAGACCCAAAGATGGAAAACTTGATTTTTCAATCCAGCTCAGCTGGCTCTCTTCTCGGCTGATAAGATTTCCCGCCAGGTGGATACCGGTGGAGATTAGATCTGCTGGATGCATTTGCTGAGTGGGGTGTTATCATCATTGCTATTTGCTTTTGATAATCTTTATTCCTGGGTTCTGGGCTGTCCCTCCCTCCTTATATGTTAGGCTTGAGTAAGGATGAAGTATTATTGCATTTCTGATGTATCTAATTATTGTCTTTACATTTTTGAGTAATATCTTCTTCCTTTTTCAAACAAGATTTATTTCTTGAAATTAATGTATATTTTATACATAAATAATGTTACCATAATTATGTACAAACCATTTGGCTCATTTCAGCAAACTCTACATCAGAAACAGATCGGCCGCTGCATGAAGAGGCAGCAGGGCTCCCAAACCTCTATGAATAGACTTCCAGGGTGGGTCTTGGACTGGTCTAGCAGGATTCAAGGAAAGAAAATGATCAACAATTTACATTTTTCCTTTTTATCAGCCTACTGGACCAGAGTGGGATGTGCCCAAGCAGTCAGGACACAGGGTGGGAGGAAGATGTTCTGGACAGAACTGCCCTGCCAAATGCATCATCCGTTTTAGCATCCACATGAACCTGTAGAGCTTCACCGAGATGACCAGAAAGCCACCTTACAGATGTCCTCCAGGGACACCAAGGCAGATTCTGCCTTACAGGAGGCCTGTGCCCCTTGTGGAATGAGCCTTTACTTCCTCTAACATGTGCTTTCCACTCAAAAGGTAGGCTGAGCTAAAAGCTTCCTTAAGCCAGTGGGCAATTGAGGACTTGGCCACCACCACTTCTTTCCTCAAGCTGCTGAAAAGCACAAAGAGATGGTCCAACCAATGAAAGGAATTAGTAATCTCCAGATATATCATCAATGCCTTCCATATATCCACCAGGTGTAGCAAGGGGTCTGCCCGAAGATGATGCTCTGGACAGAAAAAGAGGGTAGTGCAACAGTCTGGTTACAATAAAAAGGTATCCTTTGGGAGAAAGGATGGAACAGTCCACAAGGAGACAGATACCATCAAGATGACCAGAAAAGGCTCCCTGTAGGACAACACCTGTAACGCTGACATCCACCGGGCACAGGCAAAAGTAACAGGAAAACCACCTTGAGCATCAAATCCTTGACTGAAGACTTTTGAATGGACTCAGAAGGGGGGCCTTTTTGTGCCTTTAACATAAGAGAGAGCTGAGGACTGGAGTATTCTTCACCCCTCTGAGGAAGCTGGACACATCAGGGTGCGGCACCAAGGACATTCTCTGAATTCAGCCCCAGCAGCATGCTAGGGCCGCTACCTGAACCTTGAAAGATTTTAGCACCAATCCTTAGTCAGAACCAGATTGCAAGAAGGACAAAATGGTGACCATGTCTGCCTTTCTGGCCTATAGGGCTGAGAGGTACACCACCTCTCTAAGATCTGCCAGACTCCCACATAGGCCAAAGATGGTCCAGAGCAGGGCATTCACTCCCACTCCAGAGAAGCCCTTCCTGAACAGCCTGCTCCTCTCAAGGACCAGGCTATAAGCTAAAAGAGAATGGGATCCTTCAACACTAGGAGTCCCTGTCATAGAATGACCTTCTCTTGAGAAAACAAAAGGGACTCCAGTCAACAGGCTCAAGAGATCCACGTACTATGTGCCCAGACCAGCGCCACTAGTATCATTAGGCTCAGGTAAGATCAAACTTTGTGAAGAAGATATCTCACCAAGGACCATGAGGAAAGATATATAGGAGCCCTTTCTGGGGCTGGTCCTGAAGAAATGCATCCAAGCCCACTACCCACGGATTCCTCCTACAGCTGACATTTTCCATCTTAGCATTCGCCTGGGTGGCCCTCAAGTCAACTACTGAAAAATCCCACCTCCTCACAATGAGGTTTAACACATGAAGGCTTAGCTCCCACTAACTGGGCATGGGTACAAAAGCCTGCAACTGCAGGAATCACTGCAGAATTTCCTCAATCTCCACCCTATTTAGGCAGCTGTGAGGAAAGATGGACCATTGTTGCTATCCTGAAAACCTGGATGGCTAGGTGTCTCCTGAGGACTGGGTTGAGAACCCCTGGTCTGATATGATATGGGTCCATTCCAAGTAAAACAGCTGCATCTGCCCCTTGACTGGCTGTACCCGCTGGATCTCATTGCAGAGCCTTACTAGCTCCCGAGAGAGCCACCACTGAGTTCCAAGAGCATTGAAAGCCATGAAAGGGCTGACCATTTTTGGGTTTATACCCATAAGAAGAGTAGGCCCCACATGGATACCCATCGCAGGACATCTCCAAGAATCACATGGAGTCCTTCAAGAGACACGCCACATAACCCAGGCCTATCCTCTGGAAGCCTCTGCAGGTGAATCTTACCAAGGTCTTTTACAAACTTCTCCAGGTCCTCCCCAAAGAACAACCTGATCTTGAAGGGTAGCTTGCTCAGGGGTAACTTGGAAGCAGTTTACACAGCCCAATTGCAGAGCTAGAGCCAATGCCTGGCCATTACTGCCACTGTCATAGACTTGGAGGAAATCCTGATCAAGTATTTGTTAGTGATATTGCTGTTGGGTAAGGTTTGCCTCTTTGCGGATGATACCAAAATCTGCAATAGCGTAGACACCCAGGAAGATGTAGATAAGATAAGGAGGGATCTAGCTAAACTTGAAGAATGGTCTAGAATTTTGGCAGCTGAGATTTAATGTTAAAAAAGGCAAGGTCATGCATTTGTGCTGCAGCAATTCAAGGGAGCAATATAGTAAGGGGGTGAAGTACTTCTGTCCACAAAAGAAGAGCGGGACCCAGGCGTGATTGTGTCTGATGATTTTAAAGTAGCTAAAGAGGTAGAAAAGGCGACGGCAAAAGCTGAAAAATACTTGGGTGCATAAGGAAAGGAATGGCCAGAAGAAGAAAGGAGGTGATAGTGCCTCTGAATAAATCTTTGGTGCAACCTCATTTGGAGTACTGTGTGCAATTCTGGAGACCTCACCTTCAAAAGGATATAAACAGGTTGGAGTCGGTACAGAGGGTGGCTACTAAAATGGTTAGTGGTCTTCGTTATAAAGCATATGAGGACCGATTTAAGGATCTTAATATGTATACTTTGGAGGAAAGGCGGGATAGAGGTGATATGATTGAGACGTTTAAATACCTCTGTGGCATAAATGCATAGGAGGAGAACCTCTTGATTGAAAGCAAGCTCTGTTACAAGGAAACATAGGATGAGAGTGAAAGGGGAAAGACTCAGGAGTATTATGCGGAAATATTTCTTTATGGAAAGAGGGCAGATGTGTGGAATAGTCTCCCAGTGAAGGTGGTAGAGATGAGTTCCAAAAAGCATGGGACAAACACAGAGGATCTCTAAAGGAAAAAAGGGGACTGTTGTAGTGGTTGGTATGGAAGGACAAACTAGATAGGCCATGTGGTCTTTTTCTGCCATCATGTTTCTTTGTCTGAGTCGTACAGAGCATCAGCTATGTATGAAGCACCAGGTTCCACTATTGCCATCTTGGGGCTGTCTGATAACTGCTGAACCCAGCATAGGAGGACTCTGGCCACCAAGCCTGCATACAAAACCATCCGAGAGCCCAAAGTTGAAGCCGTAAAGGCATCCTTCAGGAGGGCTTCCACCCTCCTAACATGAGACTCCTTCAGTGCAGTGCCCTCTTCAACTGGGATGGTCATGCTCTTTGTCACTGCCATGACCAAGGCATCCACTCAAGGAAAACCAAAATACTGATCCAGCTTGCCCTAAGGTAGAGAGTATGGCTAGGTGAGGAGTTTAGGGCCCCTGAGGCCCATTTCTGACTTCTCTGATTTTCCAGTAGGGAAAGCTCCCCTTCTTCCACTGACTCACTCACTGGAGATAGGGAATCCTCTTCTCCATCCCAACCCACTCTCATAGGGGATAAGGTGGAACTCCTAGATGAACAGATAGGCAACAGGACAGAATGGAAGGGTGCTTAACCCCCTTGTCGCCATTGGGAGAGGCACCTGAGAGCCAGGAATCCTCTGTAGGAGACATTAGGGCCTCGGACCATGGGGTGGGGCTGCCAAACAACTAGAAGATAGTGAAGACAGTCCATGAGCTGTTTCAGCAGCTACTGCTCAGAGCCGGCCAAGAAAGAACCCTGCGGCCCCAAAGGGCCAAAGGAGGTCTGCCAGCTTGAGCCTGTGGCCTCCTCACCACACTCCCCCCTCTACTGAGACAATGTGGCTGTCCAAGATGGCCACAGTCAGTTCCTGCTGGCAGGAAAATCATAGGAGGTGAAGCAGAAGCCTGCCAATAGGCTTCAGATTTCATGGGCCCTAAGGCATCTCCCTCAGACTCAGGGCAAAAGAAGCCAGCCATGGAGCTGATCTGGCAAGAGCCACAAGAGGCACAGCACTAAGCACTTTGCATGGCTGCATGCAGCAAAGAGAAAAAAATACACTAAGAAAAAAAAAAGTGCCGGTAAATAAAAGAAAAAAAAAGGAGACTGAAAAAGAAAGTCTGAAGAGGGAATCCCAGCACCTGTCAAGTTAGTTAGGGAAACCATGGACGGACTGCCCCAGCAGTTCTTGCAGGCATGAGGAGCCCAGTGACTGGAGAGGCAAAGCTGCTTTTTTTTTTTTTTTTTTTTAATTTAAAACTGCTTTATTGCAAGCAGCAAAGAGCCAAATGGAAGCCAACTGAAAAACACTAGAGGGAATAAAAATTAGCAGAAAAATCACAGCAAGCAGACAAAGAACAACAGGGAAGCAGGACCTGAGCACAACTTATCAACCCCTCTCATGGGCCCCATGGAGTCCTCCTGTTCACTCTCCGGCCCACTGGTCCTGGAACCTGGGAGAGACAGCGCTGGACAAAGGACAGCAGTTGTCTCGAGGAGACAGGGGCTACCCAAATTCCAAGCAAATGTTGGGCTTACTAATTTCAGTCTCACAGGCTACAGAACCATGGTCTCAGCCAGGGGAGACAGACCTAACTGCACTGCTGCACCAGTCCAGACACTTTGCCACCTGCTGGAAGCAAATAATATTGGCTTCTCTCAGTGCTATACCAGTAGATATACCAGATGATGCAGTCACTGAAAGTTGCTCTGAGCTGCCTCTAATTGCTGTCTGGGGAGCATAACCAACTCATCTGGACTGGTCTAGCAGAACGATAAGCAATATAGATTTAATTACATGACTCCAGGCCACAAAGTAAAGGCTAAATCAGTCTTGATTTTGGCATACTGCGTGGGTTTGTAGCTCTGATTTACTTCAGGAAAACAGAACTGCAAATGTGCATACACGGAAGGAAAACACTTGGTTGTTCTCATCCAGTCTATCGTGATTTCACAGTATCTGCTAATGCTGCTATAAAGCAATGATTCGCCAGACTCAAGGAGAAATATGAAAATAATAGGAGCGTACACTAAGGACCCCTTTTACTAAAGGCTGCTAACCAGTTACCAGTCAGCGGCCACTAAAATGCATGTTAAGTGGCCATTGCTCACTAGGGCAGTGCGTGGATGGGTTATGGGCAGAGTGCGGATGTGGAGAGTATATTGCCCCTAGCATGGGGGCAACTGCTGCATGCTCAATGGCAATTAGCACAAGTGCACATAACGATGTCTCTATGGTGTCATTAGGTGTAGCTGCATTAATCATGCCGCACCTTTGGGTATGCTATCGTGCACTAGCTCCCGTGAACTTTGTGTGCACACCCCTGACAGTGTACTATTGTTGTACTTACCAAGAGTTAGGTAAGTACAGACCTTTAATAAAAGGACCCCCCTAAGACACATAGTTATACACATGACCATATTTAGGACATGACACAACTAAGATTTGTTATAAACTCCATCTAAAATTAAGCAAAGAACTTAGAAGCTATAAATGTAACTTTTCAATAACCGAGGAAAAGCTATTACCGAGACCACTGTTTGTTGCAAGTGGTTGACTAGAGGCCACACATCCCCCAGTGCAAATGACTGGTGATCTTCGAGACTGGAACAAAAGACTGGAAGCCATTGTAGTCTACTGCATGGAAACTGTCTCTGTACTGTGAACTCTGCCAGAAATAAAAGAACAAGAATATAATACAGTTACGTAGAAAGCTAATAACCAATCCATTTGCAAAGGCTTCATTAGATGCAATTTCAAAGTACACCTTACATAACACTTGCCATACTGGGTCACACCAAAGGTTCAGTTATCACCAATCCAGGTCACAAGTACCTGGCAAGGTACCAAATGTAACAAGATTCCATGCTGCTTAACCCCAAAGATAAGCAATGGCTTTCCCCAAAGTCGACCTTAATGGTTATGAACCTTTCCTCCAGAAACTTATTGAAACCTATCTTAAACCCAGCTACACTAACAGCTTTTACCACATCCTCCAGCAATGAATTCCTGAGTTTAATTATGCTTTAAATGAAAAATATTTCTTATGTTTTACGTGTGTTACTTGGTAAATTTTTGAAACAGTAAAGAATCAATTGCAATGTGGATTTTATAGAAATCGTATCTCCCCTCAGCCATCTCTTCTCCAAGCTGAAAAGCCCTAACCTTTTTAGACCTTCTTCATAGTAGAGTCGTTCTGTCCCCTTTGTCATTCTGTTTGCCCTCCTGTGTACTTTTCTGATTCCACTATAACTTCTTTGAGATGTGGAGACCAGAACTACATACAGTATTCAAGATGTGGTCACACCACGTAGCAATACAAAGGCATTATGATATTCTTTGTTTTATACTCTATTCCTTTCCTAATAATTTCTAACATTCTGTTTGCTTTTTTGGCTGCCACTGCACACTGAACAGAAGACTTCAAGATACTGAAGATTTCCTGGGTGTTGACTCCTAATGTGGAACCTTGCATCATGCAGCCATATTTTGGTTATTCTTCCCTATGTGCATCACTTTCCACTTGCTCACATTAAATTTAATCTACCATTTTGATGCCCAGTCTCCCAATCTCACAAGATCCTCCTGTAATTTCTCGCAATCAGCATGTGATTTAACAGCTTTAAATAATTATGCATCACCTGCAAATTTAACCATTTCTCTCATGGCTCCCATTTCTGGATCATTTATAAATATGTCAAAAGCACTGGTCCCAGTACAGATCCCTGGGACACTCCACTATTTAACTCTAGTTTCTATTTTCTATTTTCTATCTTTTATCCCCTTCCCAATCGACAGTAGGATATTGTCTCCTAGCCCGTGGCTTTTTGATTTCCTAAACAGTCTATCATAAGGGATTTTATCAAAAACTTCCTGAAAATCAGGTATACAATATCAACTGGTTCACCTTTATCCATATGTTTATTCACACCTTTAACAAAATATAAATGATCAGTGAGGCAAGTCTTCCTTTGGCTAAATTCATGTTGCCTTTGTCTCATTAAACCATGACTATCTATTCAGTAATTTTCTTTTTTATAATAGTTTTTACTATTTTTCCCAGCATTGAAGCTAGACTCAGTGATCTGTAGTTTCCCAGATCATCCCTGACACTCTTTTTTAAAATCAGGTTTTATTTTGGTCACTCTACAATCTTCAGATATTGCAGACAATTTTAATGATAGGTTACAATTTCATTTTTGAGCTTTTTTGCTACTCTAAAGTGCATACCATCCAGTTGAGGTGATTTGCTGCTCTTTAGTTTGCCCTATTACATTTTTCAGATTCACAAGGATTTGTTTCGGTTTCTCTAAATTATCACCATTGAATACCATTTCCAACATAGGTAATTCCCTTGCATCTTCCTCAGTAAGAACCTAAGCAAAGAATTCATTTAAAGGCATATTATAGAAAAAAACGTGGATGTCAGAACTGAGAGGTGGAGTCTACCATGTTTATAATTCTGATGGTATTTTAAGAAACAGCTCTGCTAAACGTGAAGCTGTTTCTATGGCATTGGGGCAGTTTAAAATTAAGGCTGGAACAAGGAGCTGCAATCAGCCCAACTGCTACACTGAGGACACCAGGGAGGATCAGGAGAAGGAGTGGACAAGGAAAACATCAGGAGTGCCTGATAAAAATACTGTGCAGCAGCGGGAGTCCATTGGCGTTTGTTTCAGGGGGAGATTTCATTCAGCAGCACTTCAAGAGATCCAAATGCCTTGGTAAGCAGAAGTACCAAAGTCGAGAGGTGGCGGGCAGGCAGCAATTCTGCAGAGCAGGAGCTGAGCATTGCTCCTGCTTACTTTTATTGGGCCATGGTCCCACCGACTGGAAAATTGTGATGATAAGCCGCCACAGCGGGAAATTTCCTGCTCTTCATTTTCCTTTTTTTTCTTTTTAATCATTCGGCAGGAGCATGGCCCAAGCTATGGGGGCTTCGCATGTTAAGTGGCAGGCCCATCGCATTCGCTCCGGCCCTTTCATTAGACATGGATACTATCATTCTGAAGGAAACAGTCTTCCAAAAAGTATAATCACAAAAATGTAAATTCTTGCTCACCAGTACGCCCAACTTAGGAGGTAGTTTGTACAGGTAATCTGATAGAGATGGAGGTCACCATGAACAGAGTCAGATCAGAGAGCCTTCATGTCTTAACAGATACGAAATTAGACAAGTGTCATTAGAAACTGCAGGCTGTTCCCACACAGAACTTCAAGGACAGGGAAAGCGACTGCAGATAGAATGTTCCATTTTCCAAGAGACAGAAAAGTTAAATTAGAACGAGTCAATGTTCAAAGCCACAAACACATAAAAGACTCCAGGGTCCAGGAATATATTAGTGTAGCAGAGACCCTGTGTTTAAAGGTTGCATTTAACACTGAACTGCCAGGCATTTTAAATTTCAGCATTCAGATAAGGAAAGGAGCAGGGGGACGGACTATGCAGACTCCTGCAGAAATGTACAGATCTGCTGATCTCAAATCGGTGAGCTAAGATCTATACGATATACAGACATACTGCTGCAGCAACCTACCAGTTCCGGGTCCTGCCTGCAAGTTCCCTAAACAGGCTATAAATAACACCGAATGCGAGGCATTCTTCTGATACTTCCTGGTACGGCAAGCCCAAAGGTCTGTAGATCTACTTTTGAACTTTTGAGTTGCTGGTAACTATTCTTGGGAACTCTTCAGGAACTTGCATGAATTGTGTAAAACACTGGAAACTCTTGTTTTACAGCTGCAGCTCATCTCCCTTAGGCAACGTGCAGGGACCAGGAAGGGAAGGCTGGAGAACAGAGCACAGCAATTACATTCTGCTTTCCTCTGTCAAGAAAAAGCCTTCAAAGTCCTATCTGCAATAAAAAATCTTGAGCCCCTTATCTCAAGCACTGGCGCCTTAGTGCCAGTGCACAGGGGCGGCCCAAGGGGGGTGCGGGGCCATGTGCGGAGATTAATTGCAGGGCCTCATTTGCATAGGGAGCCTCATTTGCATAAATACTTGCATAATGTTAACATGCATTTTTAGTAAACATGCTTCTTAATGAGTGTCTGGATAAAGAAAGACTAACAGATTTCTACATTACTATATTCCAGTGCCAACCACCAGGCCCATTAGGAACTACTATAAACACTGACCTTTTAGAACTCATAGCAAATCCACCATATCATAACAGCTCTGCCAGGACTCACAAAGCACCAGACCCTACCTATCAAAAGGCAACACTGCAAATATTAAACCAATACATCTCAGAGAATACCAATGCATCTCCTACTGGGGAAAGAGTACAAGTGACATGGTCAAATAGAAACTACATGAACAGAATACCTCAGCTTGGTTAAAATGCAGAACATAGACCTTCACCAAAGAACAAGGGATCACAATTTAGAAATAGGAAGACAATAATTAAACTGGGAACCCCAAAAGCCAAACTTGGGATGTACAACAACACTGGAGAAATAAAACTATAAATTAATTTCCTCTTGTACTAAACAAAAACACAAAAGATGTTAACAATGCACATTTCCCAGAGCTGATATATTCCAGTTAATAAATTCAAAATAAAAAAGTATTTTTCTACCTTTTGTTGCTTGTGCATTTTCTTTTCAGTTGCAATTGCTCCAGTCACTTTCTTCTGGTTTCTTTGTGTCTTCTGCGAGCAATCCATTTTCCTTTCTTCTCTTTTAGATTTTTTTCCAAATTTTTTCTCTATATCTGCTTTAACATACTGATCTTTCCCCTTTTGCTCTTTCCTCCATTTCTTTCCTTATTGCTTTATCATCCACTCAAATTTCACCCTTCCATTCTCAATCTACACTTACTCTTCCAATACCCGGCCCTTCGTAGACTTTTCTTCCCTCCCACACAAAATATCTTTTCCCCTCTCCATTCTCATTTCCCATCCCTTTCTAGTCCTCCCCCAAAATCAGCTCCTTTATAGTTCTAGACCCACCCAGCATCTGCCCCCTTCTAGTCCCAGTCTCCCAAGCTTCCACATCAGCCCATTTCCAGTCCTAGCCTCCCATATGCTGTTTTCCAGTTCCTTTCCAACCCCCCATCAGCCCATTTCCACTCCAAGCTCCCCATCAGCCCATTTCCAGCCCTTTTCCAACTCCCATCAGCTCACTTCCAGTCCTATTCCAGCCCCCATCAGCCCATTTCCAGTGTCCTATTCCAGCCCATCACCCATTTGCAGTCTACGTTCCCCCCATCAGCCCATTTCTAGTCCTATCCTAGCTCCTCATCAGCCCATTTCCAGTCCTAGCCCCCATATGCTCTTTTCCAGTTCCATTCCAGTCCCTCATCAGCCCATTTTCTCCACGCTCCCCCATCAGCTAATTTCCCATCCTAGCCCCCTCGTCAGCCCACTTCGCCCTATTCCAGCCCCCATCAGCCCATTTCCAGTCCTTCTCCAGCTCTTCATCAGCCCATTTCCAGTCCAAGTTCCCCCCATCACAGCCCATTTCGTCCAGTCCCCCCTGCCCCCCCATCACAGCCAATTTGCAGTCCTATCCCCCCCACCATCACAGCCCATTTGCAGTCCTCCCCCATCCCAGCACAATTTTTCTGTTCCCCCCATCACAGCCCATTTCCAGTCTGTTGCCCCCCCCCTCATCACAGCCCATTTTCAGTCTGTTTCCCCCATCACAGCCCATTTCCAGTCCTATCCCCCCCACCATCACAGCCCATTTCCAGTCCTATCCCCCCCACCATCACAGCCCATTTCCAGTCTGTTTCCCCCCATCCCAGCCCAATTTGTCCGTTCCCCCCATCACAGCCCATTTCCAGTCCGTTCTCCCCCCCCCCCCCACATCACAGCCCATTTCCAGTCTGTTTCCCCCCATCCCAGCCCAATTTGTCCGTTCCCCCCCTCACCGCCCATTTCCAATCTGTTTCCCCCCCCATCACAGCCCATTTCCAGTCCTCTCCCCCCCCATCACAGCCCATTTCCAGTATGTTTCCCCCATCCCAGCCCATTTTCAGTCTCCCCCCCCATCACAGCCCATTTCCAGTCCGTTTCCCCCCCCATCACAGCCCATTTCCAGTCCGTTTCCCCCCCCAATCATAGCCCATTTCCAGTCCATTTCCCCCCCATCACAGCCCATCCAGTCCTAGCCGCCCCCTCGAAGAGCCCCGCGCCGTCTAAGGGGCTGCAGAAGGAGCCGGGGAAGCCCGTGCGAGGCCCCAGCTCCCTCTGCACAGCCCGCCAGCGTGAAGAACCTTTACCTTCCCGCTGGCGGCTGTTTCAATGAAGCCGCGAATGCCGGGAAAGGTTAAAGGCAATGCCCTTTAACCTCTTCCGGCATTCGCGGCTTCATTGAAACAGCCGCCAGCGTGAAGGTAAAGGCTCTTCACGCTGGCGGGCTGTGCAGAGGGAGCCGGGGCTTCCCCAGCTTCCTCTGCAGCAGTCCATTGAGCAAGAATGTGGTTCGCGCGGGGCCCTGTGCGAACAACATTCTCGCTCAATGGACAGGCTGGCCCTGCCAGTGCACTAATCCTGATCACCAGGGGCGGCCCAAGGGGGGTGCGGGGACTCATTGCGGGGCCTCATTTGCATAAATATTTGCATAAAGTTAACATGCGCTTTTAGTAAACGTGCCTCTTAATGAGTGTCTGGATAAAGAAAGACTACAAGATTTCTACATTAATATACTCCAGTGCCAACTGCCAGGCACATTAGGAAGTACTACAAACACTGTCCATTTAGAACCTATAGCAAACCCGCCGAATCATAACAAACTACCAGGACTCACAAAGGACCATACCCTACCTATCAAAAGGCAACACTGCAGATATTAAATCAATACATCTCAGAGAATACCAATGCATCTTCTACTGGGGAAAGAGAGCAAGTGGCACTGTCAAATAGAAACTACATGAACAGAATACCTCAGCTCGGTTACTCATGCAGAACATAGACCATCACCAAACAAAGAACAAGAGATCACAATTTAGAAATAGGAAGGCAATAAATTAAACTGGGAACCCCAAAAGCCAAACTTGGAATGTACAACACTGGAGAAATAAAGCTATAAATGAATTTCCTCTTATACTAAACAAAACGCAAAGACGTTAGCGATGCACATTTCCCAGAGCTGACATATTCCAGTTAATACATTCAAAATAAAAAAGTATTTTAATACCTTTTGTTTGGGCATTTTATTTTTCAGTTGCAATTGCTCCAGTCACTTTCTTCTGGTTTCTTCGTGTTTTCTGCTAACTCTCCATTGTCTGCTGTCCATTTCTTTCTTCTCTCCTAGTTTTTTTCCATTCTCTCTCTACATCTGCTTTAACATACTGATCTTTCCCCTCTTGCACTTTCCTCCATTTTTTTCTTTATTCCTTTTTCATCCACTCAAATTTCATCCTTCCATCCTCAATCCCCACTTACTCTCCCAATACCCAGCCAATTGTAGATTTTAATGCCCCCACACACAAATATCTTTTCCCCTCTCCATCCTCACTCCCCCAACCCCATCCCCTTCTAGTTCTACCCCCCAATATCAGCTCTCTTCTAGTTCCAGCCCCACCCAGCATTTGCTCCCTTCTAGTCCCATTCTCCCATCACCCCATCAGTCCATTTCCAATCCTAGCTCCCCATCAGCCCATTTCCAGTCCTAGGCCTCCCATCAGCCATTTCCAGTCATATCCTAGCCCCACCCCTGAAGAGCCCTGCGCCTGTCTGATCATATTTAGAGGGAGCCGGGGAGGCCCGAAGTCCCAGCTCACCTCCGCAAAGCCGCCGGCGTGAAGAGCAGCGTATTCCCTCGTGCTGGCAGCTGTGTTCTTGTGAAGCGCGCTGAGTGCCGGGAAAGGCTAAAGGGCATTTCCTGTTTCCCAGCACTCGCACACTTCATGAGAACACAGCTGCAAGCATGAGGGAAAACACCACTCTCCACACTGGCGGCTATGCAGAGTTAAGCCGGGGCTTCAGGTCTCTCTGGATCTCTCTGAAGCCAGCCCTGCAAACAGAGCAGAATGAAGTTCGCGAGGGGCCCGCTGAAGCACAGCGCGCTGTGCAAACAACATTCTTGCACAATGGATGGGCCAGGCTGCAAACCGAGCAGAATCGCCATCCTTTTCCCCGTATCCAAAAGTACAGGTGCTCTGAAACCTCTGCACATACTTTTAGCCACTGAGTGGAGAGCAATGTTCAGCCCAGAGAATTTACCCAGGTTGCCTCCACTATGTCTGTATCCTTTCAGAGGTTCTGGGTCACCAGGAGTCAGCACTGATTTGACAGCACTTTAAAAAGAGAAAGTCAAATACCATTTTATGCTTCTTTATAAATCAATACTACATTTAAATCTTTCTAGATTTATACCCTGTATGTATCAACTGAAAAAAATCTCCCTCTGGACTTCAATTTTACTGTCTGGGACAGTGAATCTCTCTCTTTGGGTGGTTCACCCTTGGCATCTTTGCAACCTCCAAATACAGTTAATTACATTGGCTCCAAATCCTTTTTTTTTATTAAATCTTTTTTTATTAAAAGTCAGTTCAACAGCATATACGGAGTACCATATAGATCCCATACAATCACTAGAGAAAAACAAAGAAGAAAAAGAAAAAAGGAACAAACAATTTTGCCCAAGCCACTCAGGCTTGGCAATCAATGCCTAAAGTAAAAAATAGAACAACTCCACATTCTTAGCCAAGTTAGGCACAAGGCTTTGATGTTGGGATAGGGGACAATGTCTTATAGTGAGATAGTGCGTGGTTTAACTGCACAGTGTCTTCAGTCCACATTACAGACGCCTTTGGCTGTGTTCAATGGTTTTATACACAAAATATCTTCTGTTTCCATCTTATGCACAAGATGTAGTCAGACTGTGTGTGTTGGTGCATTTTCTAATATCCATTTAGACTGTGGAATGCTCTCCCCGATCGTATGAGTGCTATTTCTGACCTTGCAAATTTTCGCAAAGAGTTGAAGATATACTTATTCTAATCCTACTATGCGACAAATGAATAAATGCATATTTTGTTGGACTTTATGTTTTTGGGTTGATTTGTGTGTTTCTTTTGTTTATTTGAAATTTTGTATTTGATTGTGTGTTGTTCTGTGATATCTTGTTTGTATATATTTATTTTTATCTGCTTTGTTTTGGTAGACATAGTGGAACACAAATTAATTTAATAAATAAATAAATTACAAATAATTTGCATCATCGATTCAATCTTCTTATACTGGAGTGAAGTCTGGGACTACCATTAACCTCAAACTATACAGAATAGGATGGAACCCAAACAGAAATCCTATACCTCCAGTTATTAACCAGGGCTGGTGCTACCCATTCTCTGAGCTAGGCAGTTGCCTAGAACACTGATGTTTCTGGGGTGGCCCACTACTGCCGCTCTCCGGGACCTGCAGTGCCAGAAATGCCATTAAAACAGTAAGACAGCGCTTACCCAAAGTTTGCATGGCGGTAGAAACAGAGAACACCAACACCAATGCAGTTTCTGAGGTTTTGGGCAAGCGCTGCCTTGCTGTTTTAATGGCTTTGCCAATGCTGCAGGTCACAGAGAGGGGTTGGCAGTGATGCTGATGGGGGTGGAGTGGGAGCAGAAGGGGGTGGCAGGATTGAGGTTTACCTTGCAGCATATCCTGCAGCAGCCCTGGACATAACCACCCCCAACCTGAAGTAGAAAGATCATGGATGTCCTACAAGAGGCTTTGCTCAGACAGCTGGTGATGCACCCAGTGTCCAGTGACACAGCTACCACCGGAGTCATTAATTCTTCTGCCACCTCCAGTACAAGACAGAATATCCTGATATTGTCTGTCGCCAACCGGTCATGGACAAAACCAGTCTGCTGTGGATATAACAAAATGGATCTAACTCTTTCCAAACATCCAGCCAGAATTTTAGCAAAGCCTTTACAGTCTTTTTAGTAAAGATATGGGCCTGTAGTTGTGATCTTCGTGAGGATCCCTCTGTGGTTTCTCAAAAAAAAAAAAAAACCACAAAAAAAAAAACACTGGGGTGTCTGCAAGAATCCCACAGGTGCTCCCTTGCTGTAAAAAGGTTGTATACAATTCTAGCAACCCAGGGGCAAGGGAGGTAATAGGTACTTGGTAAAATTCCACCGAAAGTCGTCTCCACCTGAGGTCTATCTCAGCGTACAGTTCATGCATGGCTTGAATTACTTCAGTAAATTCTAAGGGACCCCCGAGCTCATGTGCCATCCCAGAATCTACAGTAGGGTGAGAAAAATCCTCCAAAAAGGCTTTGACACACTCATCCAACAGCTGAAATTCCCATGAGTACAGTTTTGTACAGGAATCCACAAAGGCCTGCTGGATTTCAGCCCTCGTGGTTACTACTTTCCTGGTTGTACAGATAGCATGAATTCTGTTTTCACTGAGGTGTGCTTTCAAATAATTGGCCAGCTAGCTTTGTTCATATCTAGGTAATATTTAGTATTGTTAAAAATGTTTTCCTGTTTAGCCTATTGAGAAAGTGAAGTGTTACAATTATATTTCAATTTTTGGATTTTAGTTAACAATTTAGCATCCCCTGCATGCGTACGCTGGGATTTCGGTTGATAGAGTTTGGAAAGTATTTGTTGGGAAATGGCCTTCTTTTCTTTATTTACCCCCACTACATGACTGATAAGACCTGGAAGAGAGACCTTGAAAGCATCCCACGTGACTGGAAAGGATTGCTCCCCAATGTCATTTAGCGCAAGAAACTCTGGAATGGATTGCCTAATCTTATCCACAAATAAAAGATCCGCCAGCAGGGTAGTGTCAAAGTGCCAAAATCCATTTGAATCATCCCTCCCCCACCCCTGTTCAGCTAGTGCTCTGAATGTTTCTCAGTTGTTGCCTTTATTCTCTGCGGCCAGTAGTCAATGCAGACATTTGATTTGTTCCCATATCAGAGCTTTTCATACCTGTCAGGGGGTTTTTAGACTGTTCACCCGGTTCAGAAATCAAGAGTTCTGGGCTAATCTATGAAATCTGATTAATGGCTAGCTATCATGTCCACATTTTCTGCTTACAATAAGGTAGCATAGATTTTTCTCCCCTTTTAAACAAATAAATAAATATTTATAAAGTTTTATTGAATTTGACTTGATAATAAAATGCAATTTGTTGATTTATCACCCACATGTAGCAAATAAATTTAAGAATGTAGAGCAGGGGCTCTCAACCCAGTCTTTGGAACACACCTAGCCAGTCAGGATTTTGGGGGTAGCCACAATGAATATGTATGATAGAAATTTGCATAGAATGGAGGCAGTGCGTGCAAATCTATCTCATGCACATTTTGTCCCAAGGACTGAGTCAGGACCGGCTGTTTTAAAGTAACAACTTATTAAGCATCATGCAGATTGTTCCAGAGCGATGCTTTCTAATATACTCAGTCGCAAGCCAAGGTCACAGTGTCCTTGTCACAGTGCAAGCCCCAAGGTGCTCAACAGAAGTTCATTTCCAGTAAATAAACGCAGGCAATCCATGCACAATGCTTTTTGAAGTCTGTTTATTCCTAAACAACAGAAGAGGAACCACGGAATTATTCTCACGAATATAAAAGCATATCTGCAGCAAGCCATATGCTTTCATGAGTTTTATTGCACAGTGTGGTGAATGTGTCATCTTGCTCTCTGACTAGACCTCGAATTATTAGCAACAGTTCCTGAACTGGTTTTACCCCTCCTCTCCAAACAATGCTCAAGACTGCTTACAACATTATTAGAATTCAAGTATAAGTCCCTACCTCAAAGAGCTTACAATCTAAGTGGATACAATTGTGGTCAACATTACTGGCACCCTTGAATTTTAGATATGATGTGTACAATATCTTAAGAAATAACTGGAAAGATTCCAACTGTCATCATAACATTTTAACAGTACGTTCAAATATATACAACAAAATAAAAGATGTCTGTGCAACTTAGACATAGTAATTTGAGAAAAAAAAATTATGACCTGGACAGGATTAATGGCACCCTTCATTAATATTTGGTTTACAACCCTTGGCAGTGATGACAGCTTCCAAACGGTTCTTGTAGCCATCTATAAGTTTCTTACATCTGTCTGCTGGTAGTTTCTCCCACTCAACTGTGATTTGTTCCAGCTCATGAATGTTTCCAGGATTCCTTTTACCAAGGGCAGATTTCAGCTCTTTCCAAAGGTTCTCGATTAGAGTAAGATCAGGACTCATTGCAAGCCAGTTTAAAACAGTCCATTTGTTCCTTTTTAACATTCTTTTGTACTTTTCGATGTATGTTTTGGATCATTGTCCTGCTAGAAGTCCCATGACCTTTGACCCAGACCTAATTTTGTCACACTAGGTAGCACATTTTGCTCTAAAATACCTTGATAGTCCTCTGACATCATGATTCCTATAATATGTTCCAGGCCTCCAGTTTCTGAGGCAGAAAAGCAGCCTCATAACATTATGGAACCTCCACCATATTTAACTGAAGGAAGAGTGTTTTTTTCCTTATACGCTTCATTTCTTCGCCTGCAAATTTGTCGCTGGTCTGCATTGCCAAAGAGCTCAAGTTTGGTTTCATCTGTCCACAGAACACTTCCCAGAAGGATTGTGGTTTCTCAAGGTGGGTTTGGGCAAAGATAAGGCTTGCCTTTTTATGTCCATCTTTGAGCAGTGGGGTCCTCTTTGGCCTTCGCCCATGAAGTTCTTCGTTGTTTAAGAACATAAGAAATGCCATACTGGGTCAGACCAAGGTCCATCAAGCCCAGTATCTTGTTTCCAACAGTGGCCAATTCAGGTCACAAGTACTTGGTAGGTTCCCAAAAAGGCACACAGGTTCCACAATGCTTGTTCCCAGGCAAGCAGTGGATGTCCCAGGTCCTCTTTAATAATGGTTTATGGACCTTTCCTCCAGGAACTTGTTCAAACCTTTTTTAAAAACAGCTATATTAACAGCTTTTACTATATCCTAAAGTAATGAAACCCAAAATTTGATTATGCGTTGAGTGAATAAATATTTTCTCTTATTAGTCTGAAATGGGTTACATTATAGCTTCATTGTGTATCTCCTAGTCTTTCTACTTTTTGATGGCGTGAACAATCAATCTACATTTACCCATTCCACTCCATTCCTCCATTCATTAATTTATAGACCTCTATCATATCTCCCCTCAGCCGTCTCTTTTGCAATTTGAAGAGCCCTAACCATTTAAGTCTTTCTTCACAGGGGTATCCTTCCGTCCCCTTTACAATTTTGGTGGCTCTTCTCTGTGCTTTTTCTAATTCCACTATATCCTTTTTAAGATATGGTGCCCAGAATCGCACACAATATTCAAGTTGCGGCCGCACCAAGGAACGATACAGAAGCATTATAATATCCTTGGTTTTATTCTCCATTCCTTTCCTTACGATTACTAGAATTCTATTTGCCTTCTTGGCTGCCACTTCACACTGGGCAGAGGGTTTCAACGTGTTATCCATGACACACCTAAGGTAGTTCCTGATGTGGAACCTTGCATCGTATAACCCTAATTTGGGTTGTTCTTTCCTAGGTGCATAAATTTGCACTTGTCCAGATTAAATTTCATCTGCCATTTGGACATCCAGTCTTCCAATTTATCAAGGGTATCTTGCAATTTTTCACAGTCCTCTTGTGTTATAACAACTTTGAATAATTTTGTGTCATTTATTTAACAGTTTTTTTATACTGCTTTATCATTTCAATCAAAGCAGTTTACATTGTAACTTAAACTTGGTAAACATACAGGGACATTGATAACTTGGATTTTTCTGAGCAATGGAGGGTTAAGTGACTTGCCCAAGGCCACAAGGAATGCTAGTGGGACTTGAACCCTGGTCTCTGGGTTCCAAAGCCAGTGCTCTAACCACTAGGCTACTCCTCCACTCCATCTAATCCCCTCACTCGTTACTCTCATTTACAGATCATTTATGAATATGTTAAAAAGCAGCAGGCCTAGCACAGATCCCTGGGGTACTCCACTATTCACCTTTCTCCATTGAGAAAATTGATCATTTAGGCCTACCCACTGCTTTCTATCTTTTAACCAGTTCCTGGATCCACAATAGTACACTGCCTCCTATCCCATGACTTTTTAATTTCACCAAGAATCTCTCATGAGGGACTTTTTCAAAGGCTTACTGAAAATCCAGATATACTATAATCAAACGGCTCACCTTTGTCTACCTGTTTATTCACACCTTCAAAAAAATATAGCAGCTTAGTAAAACAAGACTTACCTTGGCTAAAATCCATGTTGGCGTTCTCCCATTAAACTATGATTATCTACATATTCAGTAATTTTGTTCTTTATAATGGTTTCTATCATTTTGTCAGGCTCACCGGACTGTAGCTTCCTGGATTACCCCTGGAACCCAGCATACGATGTGGGTTGAAACCAGCACTCCAGATTGCTCCAGGTCAGCCTTAGGCTCTTTGGATGTTGTACGTGGTGGTTTTCGAACAGTTTGCACTAACCTTCAAAGACTTCTTGGATTCATTTTCCTCTTCCCACCGCATCCTAGGAAGTTCTTGACAGTTCAATGAGCAGAAAACTTCTTAACAACATTACGAACTGTAGACACAGCTAATGCGAGGTCTTTGGAGATGGCCTTTTACCCCTTTAAAGTTTGATGTTTGGTGGTAATGGCTTTTCTGATGGTTTCAGGTAGCTTTCTTGTCTTCACCATTGTGAAAATGGAACAGGGAGTGAATATGGCCATTTTAAACATTAGAGCCATCAGTCATTGGTTGATTCAAGTCATGTGAATACTGACAATTGATCACAGGTGTGTCTAATTTTACTGCAATGGGGATGTGGTTTTTCTGTTCAAACTGATTAGAATTGTTTATAAGGGTGCCAATAATCATATCAAACTATCCAAGACTATAAGATAGACCCTTAATGTCCCATATATATTTTTTTTCTTTTTTGTTGGACTGTTTGTCTTGAAAGGGTGAAAACCTCTCCAGTGACAAACCTTCCATTTTATTCTATATATTAAGCAAATGAATGCCCAACGAATGTATGAAAACATCACAACAGCGTGCCACACTTGTAGAAATATTAAAACTTATCTCATGCCAGTGGTAGTTCGACTATTTCAGCCGCTTTCTTCCGATCCATCAAAAATGATTCGCCAATTCTTTTTTCCCTTTTCCTTTTTCTTCCAGTGGAGCTTGTTATGATGCTTGTGGTGAGTGCTAATGATGTTGCATTGGTAATGTCAGGTTACGTCATAAAAGAAATCCCATTCCTCTTTACAACTCAGGCACACTATTGGTATATTATTGGAATCCTCTTTAAAAGTTTCACTTGAGGCAGAGCTCTATAGAATCTCAAGAGCTTGAAACACAGGCCTGTGTCACGTTCTTAACTGTGAATCCGAACATTACTGGCTTTCTTCACACAGTCAACCTTTCCTTTTAACAGAGAGAAAATGGAAGAAAAAGGAAAAGGGAAAAAAAGGATTGGCTCCTGTCCCATTGCTGACCTGAGTTCAAAATGGTGCCTCTGTCCCTAGTGGTAGTCTCATGGTACTACTGCTAGGGTTTAAGCTGTTAAACAAGGGATGTTGTTCAGGGAGGGGGTTTGGGAATGCCGCTTGGGAATTTTTTTTTTAAGCTTTAGCCACAATCTAAAGAAGTGGCAGTAAGTGCATCTCTGCTATTGGCAGCTGAGAGAGTTAGCATGCGGTAAAGTGCTGTGCACTAACTTGATGTGCAGTCTATACCCTTTCTCAGCCCTACATTCCATGGCATGCAATGAGTACAAGAATTAGCACATATAGTAACTGTTACTATACTTGTGCGCTAACAGTGTGTGCTAATTCCCGTGCTACCTATGCAGTACACTTTATTAAATAAGCCCCTAAGTGACTTGCCAAAGGCGAAAAGGGTGTCAATGGGGAAAGTGGATTTGAACAATTACATCCCTGAGTTTCAGCTCATCATTCTGACCACTAAGCCTCTTATGTTCCCTCCTACACTGCTATCGGTTCAATTTCTTTTGGGAATTAAGCTCAGGGCCATCATATGGCGGTTGGCAAGCAGGTCCTTTTGAGTAGGTCTCTGAATCTGCGAGCCTGCAAGTCCAAAGGAGAAGGGGGCTGCTGAAAGCAATCTTTGCCTTGGAACCCTTTTGTCCAATGACTGCCCTGATTATGCTCTTGAACATACTTTCCGATGTTTGCAAGACAACAACCTGTCAATGAAAGTGCTGTGGACAGCCCATTTGTAGCGAGATAACAGACCAGTGCTGGCAAAAACACTTGGTAAGAAGCCAGAAGGCAACTAGAAGCACAGACCCCAGAACCCAGTCCAAAATACAGAGGAAAAACCTTAGCAAGTAATTTAAATATGCTAGGTGCCTAAGGATATGCACAGCGCTATAAAATTGCACTAGATACAAGGCATGAGAGAATGGTTTCGTTTTCTAACCCATCTGTATGAATTTGATTAAATATGTTCTGCAAATAAATTGGTGGTATAGTAGAAGCTGAATGGTAAAATAAGAATTTCCTGACATCTATGAAGTTCAGACACCTTCTTCTGGGTTTTGTTAACATTCCAGTCTCTCCCAAAATTGTTATACAGTGAAGCACATGAATCTTTTACAGAGCCCATGCTCATTGGGTTGCATTTCCCCTGCTTATTCCTATGGATCAATACCCACATGCTTAAACAAATCTGACGGCAATTATCTAAAATAAAGGTACCGGATCAGGACCAGTGGCCTCCACCTTTCACTGCAGCTGCACTGGGGAAAAGGTGACAAGATTCCAGATCAGTCACCTGACAAGAAATTACCACTGTACAAATCTCATTGAAATTTTCCATTCAGGTGAACTTATTGTTTAATAGTTGTACAACGCACACATTGAAGGGTTTCTTAATATTTTTCAATAACGACCTTTAAGTTCTCCTCTTACAGTACAGTGTTGCTCAGCATCCAATGGTATACTCTACATTGATCTTCTCTATAGGAACATACTTGCCAAAGGTGCACGGCCAATGCAAGGATATGAGGGGCCTTAGGCAAATCCTCATTCCTGCTGCCCCCCCCCCCCTCGCCACCACTGCAGCTCCTCTCTGGAACCTTCAGTGGCTGCAATGGCAATAAAACAGCAATGCAGCACTTAGCCAGAGTCTCTGACGCTTCATGCTACTGGTGCTGCGCCTCCTCCAGTGCAGGCGGAACCAGCACCAACTACATGCAGCATCAGAGGTCTGGGTAAACGCTACGCTGCTATTTTGTCGTCATTGACACCACTTCAAGACCTGAAATAGGAGCAGCAGTGATGGCGGGAAGGGGCCACCCTCTAAAGGTCAACTCTCTAGGCAAATGCCTAGTTCACCTAATGGTAGCGTTGACCCTGCCCAGGTGTCTTTTAGTTCACGTTGCTTGTTTCTAGAGAAGGGATTCTCAATCCATTTCTGGGGACACACCTAGTCAGTCGGGTTTTCAGAATAACCACAATGAATATGCATGGGAGAGATTTTCATGCACCTCCTCCACTGTATGCAGATCTGTCTCGTGCATATTCATCGTGGTTATCCGGTAAACCTGACTGGCTAGGTGTGTCCTGAGGACTGGGTTGAGAACCCCCACTCTACAGCATGCTACCTACATTCACCGTGTATATACCCCATATACAAGGAACTGTTTCTAAAGAAGAATAAGAACCACCATACTGAAGTCGGCAACCACTCCGTACCAGCACATTCTAAATTCCGTCATGCATTAATTATTTTTGAGGGTGTGGATGACATAAAAAGGTCAGAAATGAGTGATAACCCTAAACTGGGAAGGGGTTATTGCATTTTTATCTATGAGTAAAAGACATACCAGCCAGAGTGTCTTGTCCACACTAGTAGAATATTAACAGGGGTGATTAGTTGTCATGGTAGAAAGAGAAGTTGCTCTACGTATAATCTCATTTATAGGGGTTTAGATTGACATCATCTTCACTAGATCCTTGTCTGAAGAAGGAGCTGTGCTGCCGATCTGCTTGAAGAGCTGCATACCGAATCTTAAGAAGGCAGAAAAGGATTGAATTCAATCCCATTAACTCGAACACTATATTTGCCACTCTCTAAAGATCATCGAGAACATCTGTTTACCTACTTTTGCTTTTCTTGTGCTTTCTTTTGGGACTTGCCATGTGCTCTGGAGGTTGTGCGAAATGCCTGGGGATCTCCCTTCTCCCTTTGGCTGTGCTGTGCACACTGGCCAATATTTTACTGTTTTTTCCTGGGGGAAAAGTTGCAGATGACAGCGCGCACATCACCGATGAGGTCTGGTATTTTGGAGGCATTATAGGATCTGGTGTGTTGGTGAGTAACCCTTGCATTTAAGTTCTTGAACCTGTTTGTATTACAACTGAAAAATATAGTTTTCTAGATGCATAGATTGTTTGCTGTTAATCTAAATTAAAAAGGTCAGCACATTGCTGGAACAATAGTATTATTAGTTGTAAAATGCCAAATTTCACAGGGCTTTTGGTATATAGGAATAATGAAATCCATTATACGACACCAAGTTTCACAGCTTGGCAAATCATAAAGACAAATAGGCTGAGACTGCTGCAGGACCATGCCCTGGGACGGATTTAAGATTTTGGCACCCATAGGTAAGACCCGAGAGCAGATCCCAGAGAGCAGGGGAGGGGTGGGTCAAAGACAATTGGAGAGCCAGAGGAAGACCATAAAACCACAGTGGGGCCCCTTTGAAACGGCATCATGCACATGACACTAAAATAAGTGTGGTCAGACTCGTCTTGGACCTGGGTATTTGGCACATTCAAAATTCGCTGCCCCTATCATTTGCCTATGTCGCCGGACCCTACCATACAGGTGATGTAAAGCTATTATATGATTTATCTTTCCCCCGTTTACCTTCTGAAAACGTCTAACCATATTGTGAAGAAAGTATTGTCAAAACTGTATTTGGCTTCAGCAGGAGTGAGCTCTGTGCACATGCAATGTGTACTTTGTAAAAACACACATCAGTGACCAAGGTCCAGGCCTGACAGGGGAACCTTCCAAACATCCTCAAAAAGGGATGACATTTTTCACTTACGAGATTCAGGCATGTATTCAGGCGTCTCTTCCCTTTCTAGCCTTATCCTGTTAGGCAGTCTGACAGATTTCTTCCATTTCCACAGAACTGACAGTATCGTGAATATGCTACTAGCTAGCACATTTTGGTATCTTAATTAAGGGAAAGTGCAGCGTTATTCACTATGGGCCCGATATTGATCTGGGCGGTGCTATGTGCTGCATCGGTGCATAGCTCGCCCCCTCTTGCCTATCCCAGATTTTCCATGCCGGGGTCATATGCGGCGCTGGCATAAAAAATCCAGGTATCGCCACACAGCTAGGAGGCCACAGGAGCTACCAATGTAGCACCGATTTTCAATGTTACACAGTTAGCCCCAGCACCTTACAGATATCTTTAAGACGCAGAGCGTTAACCATGTGGCATCAGAAATCAGTACTACACGGGTAGCACCATGGCCTGCCTCTGGCACTGTCCCCCACGCACAGGGCGCATAAGGGACAAACCAAGGAATTTTCGAAGGCACTGCCCATAGGAGGTGCCTTCGAAAATTCCCTGTTATTTACATGAGTAACTAGGACAGTTACCTGTGTAAATGCCTTTGAAAATCAGACCCTATATGTGC
This sequence comes from Ichthyophis bannanicus, assembly GCA_033557465.1. Taxonomy (NCBI): domain Eukaryota; kingdom Metazoa; phylum Chordata; class Amphibia; order Gymnophiona; family Ichthyophiidae; genus Ichthyophis; species Ichthyophis bannanicus. The sequence continues at coordinate 423,630,926 of CM066038.1, forward strand.
AATGCTTACTACTGAATAGCCATGGATCCTAACTGCCTTCTTCCATACTAGCGGAGTGAAGGAGTAGCCTAATGGTTAAGAACACCAGCTTGGGAACCTAGAGACCAGGGTTCAATTCTCACTAGCACTCCTTGTGGCCTTGGGCAAGTCACTTAACCCTCCATTGCCTCAGAAAAATCCAAGTTATCAATGTCCCTGTTTAATGTACATTACCAAGTTTAAGTTTCAATGTAAACCGCTGTGATTGAAATGATAAAGCAGTATATAAAACCTGTTAAATAAATAAATAAATAGTCACCTAGAGCCGATTCAGACATGAACGTCCCAGCCCTCTGTACGCCCGGTCGGAAACAGATGCACAGAGTTAGCCGATATTCTGATCCTGTGGGGCATGTCTAGCCCCGCAGGATCAGAATCATGTCCAGGCCTGTATGTGCACCTACTTACATAAAACTGTATCAGTTCGATATTCAGAGTTAATGACCTGGATAACAGCTTCCATTTTTCAGATAATTGCCCTTTGCCGGCACTGTCTGTAGATTTTCAGTGACACTATCTGAAGAGTACTAAATCATTACAGACTGCCCCAGTGCTAGCCGGATAGTGCCAGGGCAGAACATAGGCATCCACCTATCCGGACTATTCAGATTTAAAGGATATTTGGTCCGTTATTTGAATAACTATCTGGTTAAATTTAGACACTGGAAAATCTGCCCTAAATCTATTTGGATAGTTATGCAGGTAATACACTGAACATTGCTGGTATCTAGATAGCTACAGTACTGACAACTTTAGACCATATATTCAGCACTGTTCGCTATTTGGATAGCAGCACTGAATATATGCATTTTATTTAGGCACTGTATTCGCTCTATAACACCAATCATGGTGTTTAAATATTGAACTGTATGTTGCCAGCATTGGTCTAATCAAATGTGAGAGACTAGCCCGGTGCAGTAGAAACATAGAAAAACAATGTCAGATAAAAGACCTTACGGCCTCTGCAGTCTGCCCTTCCATACTCACTGAGTTTATAGTCCCTTTTTCCCTTGAGATCCTCTGTGTTTGTTCCATACTTTCTTGAATTCAGATACTGTCCTCATCTCTAATACCTCTATGAATCTACTACTCTCAGTAAAGACATATTTCCACAAATTACTCCAGAGCAGTGGCTGTGTGTGTGTAGAGCATTGCTCCACAAAGCAGTGTGCAGTGGCGGGGGCAGCAGCTGCAAGGGGGGGGGGGGGTACCAAGGGTGATGAGAACACCTCTGCTCCTGAGTCTATTCTCTTTGAACTTCATCTTATGACCTCTCATTGCAAAACTTTCTTTCAATTAAAAGAGACTCTCCTCCTGTGCATTTATGCCCCAGAAGTATTTAAACATCTCTATCTTATCTCCCCTCTCCCATGTTCCTTCCAAAGTATATTGAGATCTTTAAGTCTGTCCCCCTATGCCTTATGATGAAGACACCTGACCATTTTAGTAGCTGCCCTCTGCACTGACTACATCTTGTTTATACAGTATCCTCTTTTGAAGGTGCGGTCTCCAGAACTGCACACACTACTCCCAATGAGGTCTCACCAAAGACTTATACAGGCTTGTGATAGAAATGCTTTTTCAGTATGGCACTTCACATTAGGAATAATCTCAGGGCTGGCTTAACCATCAGGCAGACTAGGCAGTTGCTTGGGGTGAGAGATTCTGAGGGAACAGCAAAGAAAAGCCGCAGTCAAAGCAAAGCAATAAATTCTGACAGTCACAACATCACAAAGAACCATAACCACATTCTTTCACCTACAGGGAAAGTGGGAAATCTTGAAAAGTGCCCACATTCAGGGTAACTTCATAAGAGGGCGTGTACTTTATAAGCAGCGAGGTACGAACCTACTTTGCGCCAATTTAAGCATTAACATGCATATGTGACCGCATACGCATGTGGCTATAAAATAGCATCCTACATAAAACACACATTTTGATTTGAAGGCATGTATTTTCACTGTGGATGTGCACATGGGCAGAATATGGGGGGCGCATGCTGGTACACACAGGCTCTAAAATACTATAATCTACCTGCATATTTGCAAAATGCAGGCCCGGTCATTTACACCAGCTCGAGGGCTGGTGTGAGTGATAAGGCTCATTCTCTGCACATACTCTAGTATTTTATAAAGAAAAGTAGGGACCTGCTTCTCTTTCGAAATTATTGCCTAAGTAGGTTTAGTTTTACTGGCTAAAACTAGGCATCCACTAATAAAATTACCCTCAATATATGAAACAAAGTTTACCTTTTTGAAGTATGATGTACAATTAGCTTGTTCTGAGAGTGATAATGTTGCAGTGATCAGAACTGTGGAGTTCAGTTATTAAAATCTCAGTGGAAGGTGTCTAAGGACCTAAAAGTTAATTAGGGGGGGGGGGGGGCACAAAGCTGAAGGTTCGATGCCAAATATCTTGCCCCAGTCCTGAATAATCCTACAATCTGGTTTTGGATGACCTACATTAGAATCCTGTTTTTACTTCCCTCCCTCACCTCACCCCAACAGATGATCTTTCCTGCCTTGGTTTTCCTGGGCTTGAAGAATAATGATTGCTGTGGATGCTGCGGCAATAAGAGTTGTGGAGAAAGATTTGCGGTAAGTGAAGTTAACCTGTTACATGCAAAAGAAACACAACCGAGAGGTGGGATGCTGAGAGCAAAGTGAAAAGGACATTTTCATCTATGTGGTGGGGTCTCAAATCACATCGAAGGAAGTCTATTGTACAAGTGGAAAAGAGAAAGGTAATAGATTAACACATGCTTGTTTCAAAACTTCTAAAAGGGGCTAAGGAGGTAAGCAGGGTCATGGAATAACCTTTAAGAATGGGCTGGCTCGCTGAAGTTGTAAATAGTTCAATAATGATACCAGACACTAGGGAAGAGAGAGGGAGGCGTTAAATCTTCTATCGTCCTTCTATCATCTATATGCAGATGATATCATGATGTACATCCCGTTCACAATCCCCAACTTACCAATGCAACTCCTGTCAGATTGCTTCAATGAAACCACATCCTGGCTAAATGCCCATAATCTCCAAATAAACCACTCTAAAACTGAAGTGCTAATTGTTACTAAAAACCAATCCTATACTCCCCCAACACACATAACGCTTCAAAACCAAGAAATTAAAATAAAAAATGAAGTAAGATATCTAGGAGTTATTCTAGATAAACACCTTACATTGGATACCCATATTAGAAATACCACAAAGAAAATCTATTTCAAGCTTAAAATCCTTAAACAACTAAGACCCTTTGTATACATACAAGATTTTATCAGCATAATTCAAGCCACCATAACCCCCCACTTTGACTTTGCTAACCTAATTTTATTAGGTACAACAAAACAAAACATTAAAAGAATTCAACTTGCACAGAATGCAGCAGCTCGGATAATAACGAAAGTACACTCACACCAACATATAACACCAATACTAGCATCCCTTCACTGGCTGCCAATACAAAGTAGGATAGTATACAAAACATTAATAACTGCATTTAAAACTCTAAATGATTTGGCCCCAGTCACCCTAAGTAACTTAACCAGTAAAGAGCATTCAAAATCTACTCAAAGAAAAGGACAAGTAAATAAACTAAAAACTCCCAAAGACTTCATAAAAGCAAATAAACTTACAAACAGAGCTTTTTCACATGCAGCTCCAACAATCTGGAATTCCCTCCCAGATGATCTAAGAATGTTAACCGAGATCATTGAATTCCTCAAAAAAGTGAAAACCTATCTATTTTCTAAGCATTACAACAATACAGATCATCCCTCAATAGATTTAGATAAAGGCTAACCAGTTTTTTGTCTAATATATCCCAACGACCTAAACATACAATTCTTTATAGCTGAAACTGTACTTTGCACAATGCTTAAGCCCTACATAATGTGTATCTGTATATAATGTATATAGTTTGCACTGTTCCGTGCTGTTCAGTTTTAACATTTGTTGTTTACTTATTTTATTGCTTTTGGTTATATGATGTTACATGTAAAACAAACTCTGCTTTGTTAATTGTGAACCGCAACTGATCTATGGAAGATGCGGTATATAACTGATTGTTAAATAAATAAATAAATAAATGAAAGGAAGAAAGTGGTGCAGACTCCTTTGAAGGATACAAGTCAGAAATGGAACAAAAGGGGAAATGTAGCAGAGTCGCCAAGTTATCCAGTTCCATGAATGAGTTTTTAAGCCAGTCCTGGATTTCTGACACTCTCATTCTAATGCATTATGGGACCTACAACATTGTTTTCAAAGGGTAAAATCAGAGACTACAAATACCATACTGCATTGCAATGCAAATTTAAAACCAGAACTAGCAAAAAAAAAAAATCCCACTCCTGGAACTGGGTAACTTAGCAGCCCTATTAGGCGTAGCAATAATAAAAAGCAGAAAAGCGGGGGGGGGGGGGGAGAGGGGGGTGATTGATGAAAACGAGGACTTGAACAGTGAACAAGGTTGAGTAGGGAACAGAGGAGGCATGAATAATTGCAGTCGTAAGGTTGGAATAATTATTGTATTAGATAAAGCTCCTTTGACCCACTTTAAATCCAGGGTTGATTCAAATTTACTCACATAGGGGCCCACGTATTAAGAAAGCTGCGCTAGTTGTTTATGCAGGGAATACTGCACTCTAACAATTAATATTGGCTTGCACTAGCAGTTACTGCAATGTGTGAACTGTTAGCCTGTAATAATTCCCGTATTAAACAGTTAACATGGAAACTAGCATTTGGGGGGATGGAATGGGTGTGAACTATGCCTTACAGTTAATGCAAGGGTCGCTATTCCACATTAACTGTTAATGCATCAAATAATACAGAGCAATTAACCCTGTCTCAAGTGATGTTGACTGTGTGTTATTGGCCATGTCGTTAATGGGTGGTAGCGACTATACTTCTGCCCTCTCAAAGAGTCTGGGAATGCCTCCAACAGTTAATGTGGAAGTTTTGCAATTATCAAGTTTTGGCAATTACTGTTCAGTAACTACGAAATATTACCACACTTTAGTAAATATGGGCCATAAGTAGAGTTCACCTCAACTTAGTTAGAACTTGGCTTCTTATAATATATGAAGATAGTATGAATGAGTACTTGATGTGTTTTTTTAGGAAAGGGAGGGGGCATTTTTGGTTTGGATTTAATTACTTATCTTTCCATACTTGCAATCAAGACTAGCTACATTGCAAATATAGTAGGCATGTCCCTACCTTAGAAGGCTTACAATCTAAGATGTAGCTGAGCATTGGAGGCCAAGGTGACTTGCCCAAGAGGGAAGAAGCAGGATTTGAATCCTGGCTTCCCTGATTTTCAGCCTGCTGCTCCAACCACTAGTGTAAAAATATTTTTAAGAATCATTCCTATAGGGGCCCTTTGACTAAAGTACAGTAAGCGGTTCCCACAGGGTTAAGAACACCCCCAGTAACCACTATCACACACCAAGAGCAGACAATGCTGGGAGCAGACGACGCTTGGAGCAGAGGCTGGCAAGATCAGGGAAGGGTCAGATGAAGAGTGGGCATGCTGGCTGGTGACAGAGCATGAGATACTACAGCCCAGTAGCATGACTGCTGCCCATACCAAAAAACCAAAACAAAAATAGCATCCATCATTCCGCATCTGCACCCCTTCCCCTCCCCAAGTCCCGATAATACCCACCCTTCAAAGGCCCCCCTGATCTGAGGCCCCTCACACCCCTACCGATCAAGCTTCCCCAATCCAATTACCCCATGCACCCCACCTTCAGCACCACCCCCACACTAGACTCAAGACATGAGGGAATTTGATTAAATTTGTTCTGCAAATAAATTGGCAGGTATTGTAGACATTGAATGGTAAAATGTATCATACGCTAAAAATCCCATGCTATCTGACTAGCACAAGTTGGAGCAAAATCGGAGTGGTTCAGGGGCGGAGTGTGCACATCTCGGGTAGCGTTCTCCCAAGGGGGGGGGGGTCAATTTTTCTATAGTGGAATATTCAAAGTTTCTCCTGACCTCTAATGACTTCCTTGTGAATCTCATCCCTGGTTTTCTTTCTTTTTTGTGATTTAATATATTCTGTTTCTTAAAACTTTAGATTATTTCTTCTTTTTATTATTTCAAATATGCAGTGCATCTCTACACCCACATCTTAGCTTTTCAAAAATATCTATGGTTTCTACTTCTTTTGTATGGTCCATGTTGTATTCAAGCTTTATGCATTACTGCGCTAGCTACCAAAAACTCCGATACCCCCGTTTTACTTATATTCAGTCGTGACAAGGCTTATATATTGGACGAGCTTTCGGACATGTTGGTCTGGATACCACAGACAGCAGGAAGAATGAAACTGCCTAGTGAAAAGTGTTATTTTCATCAGTCCATCCCCAAAAGTAAACCAGCAAATACAAGGATATCTCTCAGAGATCTCATGGATCTTGTCGACAGCCAGAATTACAGCAAAGGTCTGTCCTTCTTCCTCCTTGAATGCAACTTTTTAAATATCAGTCTACACATTCAAAAGTGGTGACCCTCCAAGTTAAAGAATTTAACCAAATGCACTTAAAATATCTATCAATGTCAAAATCTGATACCTTCCTCAGACTTGATAAATCTAAATTAAATATACCTAATCTCAGTTTAATCAAAATTAAATATATGAAAACATCACATATTACATATAAAGGTAGCATAATGAACAAGAGTAACCTAACACACACAGGTTTATAGACAAATCACAATCCTGACTAAACAAAACCAAACCTAAAAATGTATTGCCATTTATGGCCTTTTCAAGTCACCATAAGTAGATTGTAACAAAACACCTCAAATTTGTTAGAAACTTATTTTTTTGCACAAGAAGCCACATTATTTAGTTCAAAGTTCAGCTAACCTCACAAATATCTTCAAAAATCAGATAATATCCCAACCGAATGGCACCCCAACACATGCAGTATTTCGTACTTAAGGAGCTGTTTTGCATGCCGACACTCCTAGAGAGAGAGAGAGGGAGAAAGAGAATATTATCTAACATCATAAGCTTTCAAACACGATGAACTTGACTATTTCATCGCCCAGCAGATTGGGCTACTGGCCTGGATACCAGGGGTTGGATGGGATAATCAAAACGCCCGATACTTAAAGTCACTTATCCAGGCAGCAGGACCCACTACCCAGATAAGTGCCCTTGACCAGGGCCATCTCTTGATTTTCAGCAACATTATGCAGATAATTCAACTGAAAATCATTCCAGACCACCCCAGTCTACCTATCTAATGCCAAGGAGGTCTATTGGCAGAGCGAGGACAGTCCCCACAGTTATATAGTTAGCAATGATATTCAATCCACTAACAGGAAACGTATTTGGCGGAGGAAAGGAAAAAGGCTGTCGTAACATAGGGGCCCTTTTACTAAAGGCTGCTAACTGGGTACCACGCATTTTAGCATGCAGTAACTAGCAGCCAAGAAGGCTAACACTCCTGCCTGCCAGCTATCAGCTGCTAAAATGCACAGAAGTAGCCATTGTACACTAGGAAGGGAAGTGGGTGGGTTAGAGGTAGAGTGGGACATAGAGAGCACGTCACCGCTAGCACAAGGGCCATTGTCGTGCATTCAGTGGTAATGTGACACATAAGGATACTTCTATGGGTGTCGTTCAGCGCACCCACGATAATAGTGCCGCATATTCCAGTCCTGAATCGGGCGCTAACTGCTGGGAACTTTCTGGGCACGCTCCCGACAGATAGCACATAACGGTTGAATTTACCGCACGTTAGCTTTGCCGCTAATCGCACAGGAAGTGCAACCCTTTTGTAAAAGAGCCCTTTAATCCAGTCAGTTATCCAGATAGTGGGATGAATATTGCCACTATCCAGATAGTGTCTACGGTCAGCGCTGAATCCAGATATTCAGAGCCAGCCACTCTCTGGATACTAATGCTGAATATCTGCATCCGCTTCAGTCACAGTGGGTCATGTTTAAAAAAAAGCTCCAATTGCCCCAGATGAATGTTGACTCCAAAACGTCTATGCAAACTTTTTATTTCCAGCCATCTGTGAAAACAAACCAGCAAAATAAAGGATATCTTTCAGTGGCTTTCATTCTCTAGAAAAGCATTTCTACCTTCTCCTTCTCCCTGTTCTCAGCCAAATTTACAGGAACTCCTGCTCTTCCCCTTGGGTGGTAGCTTTCCGGATATCATCAGATGGAGAATTTGTGACCCCACATTAGGGAGCTGAAAACTTCCTTAAATCCATAGCGGACTCCAAGGGGTATGTTTACTAAACCGTCTTAATGTTACCGGCGTTAGTTGCAGTCTTACTGTGACGAATGCCATATAAGGTAGTGGACGTTCCGGTCTTAAGGTAGCATTTCGAGTTATCGCACGATAAAGTCCATTATTGCACGATAGAGGGAGCCGTGGCACGTTAACGCGCATTAGCCTTAATTAGGTGCACTGACCTGGAAACACAGCAACAGAGGTATAGCACAATGGTTAATACATTGACTGATGAACCAGGGGTCATGAGTTCAATCCCCCAGTGGGCTTAATGAGTAAGCCTGTCTGAGGCATTACCCTTTACTTTAAATCAGTGCTGTCTGAGGCATTTTCTTTTTTAATTTAAATTAGTGCTGCCAGCAAACACACCCTCACAGTGCCGTAACATAAGGTGCTGCATAAGGCGCCCTATAAGGCACTCCAGAGGGCACATTATAAAGTGCACTGCCTGCCAAGGCCCCTTATAATGTTCCCTATAGGGTGCCTTATGAGGCACCTTAAGGTTACAGCACTCTGAGGGTGTTTTTGCTGGCAGCACTAATTTAAATCAAAAAAGGAAATGCCTCAGACAGCCCTATCAAATAACACCACCGTGGGATCAAACCCATGACCCCTGCCTCCACAGTCAGTGAAGTAACCAGTGGGCTACATCTCTATAGCTACTAACAAACCCCTGGCTGGCTACAGAAGGACTGCAGGTCATCACACAAACTGTCTGCTGTGGTTATCAGGATAGGGTTAACCCACCCATACCCATGATGCACTGCACATGCAGATCAGCAGTCTACAGATGATCGCAAGATTTTATTTTATTTATTTATTTATTACAGGCTCTTATATACCGCTCTATTCAGAATCAGCGCGGTTCACAATATAACAACATACCATAACAACAAACTGTTAGGTTTTACAGAGAACAAGGTCAGAGAACTTGGATAAAACATGGGACGTCATTTCTGCAACTATTTACAAGAGTATTTACAAGAGTATTTACAAGTATACATAACAGGATATGTTCTTAGTTTGGGTAGTGATTGAGATTGGTTAGTTGGTCAAGTAATATTGGGGGAAGAGGTGGGATTTGAGAGCCTTTCTGAAAAGGGATAGATCAGTGATAGCACGAATCTCTGGGGGTAGAGCGTTCCAGTACTTAGGGGCATAGAATCTGAAGGCCCTGTTAGATGTCACTGATAGGCATTTTGTCGCTGCTTTAGGGATGATTAGAGTATTTGTTGATATCGTTCTCCTGGATCTGTTGGGTGGGACGGCCTGAATGAGGTCTATTAGAGAGGAGGAGGTGATACTTTTAGTGGCCTTGAAAGTTAGTAGTAATGTTTTGAACAATATTCTGCCATGTATGGGGAGCCAGTGGAGTTGCTCTAGGATGGGTGTTACATGGTCCCTTCTTGATGCTTCGTAGAGGACTCTAGCAGCGGTATTCATGGCGAGTTGCAAAGGGTTTAATGTGGAGTGTGGGAGGCCTTGGAGAATGGCATTGGCATAGTCAAGGTGTGGTAAGGTTAAGGCTTGAAATATAGTTCTGAAGTCATCAGGATCAAGCAGGGGGCGAAGATGTCGAAGAGTCCGGATCTTGAGGTAGATTGCTCTGACTACGTTGGTTATGTGTAGTTTCAGATCCATGCGTTGGTCAAAAGTGACTCCAAGGTAGCGAATGGAAGGTTTTGATTGGAGCTCAAAATATGCACCCCCACAGCACCTCGGCCTGGTAGGGGGAACTGACCGTGTGTGTTACTGGCACAGAGTAGCTACAGACCGACACATTGTGGGGGTATTGTGCTCACCCTGAGGGCGAGGTGGGGCGGCCAGCACCAGGTCCACAGCACCTGGCTTGGCTGAGATAGGCTATGCTGCAGGTCGCCATCAGTGCCAGTGTGTGATAGGTTCTTGCAGACACACCTAGGATACACCTGTGTCCATCCGTATTTCCCAGTCACGTCTAGCCCTTGTGGACTATGATGCACCCAGAATAGTGCATATCCTGTGTGGGTGCCATGGTCACATGATTTAAGTGAAGGGGGGTGTTTGGACCCATAGGCGGATTATGTAGCACCACCCAACCTGCCCTCTGGGGCTCAGGGTGGGGGACAGGCTCTCCCACCAACAGATCCACATTCTACATCCCTGCAATGGTGGCAGTAGAGGGGACCATCAACCCCAGTCCTGCTGGGGAACGGGCACCCTACAGCGCAGTCAATGCAGATCTGTACACAGCCTTAAGGCAATGGCAGACAGACAGTAGGCCTGGAAATGCTCAGCTGCCCCCCACCACTCATCCTGACATCACTCCCCTGGAAACATGCTTATCTGCGGTTTCTTCTTGGCTCTCATCAAACTGCTTAATTCTCAATATTGCCAAAACTGCAGCTATTTGGTTTTCCCACGGTTCCGCTATCCCTTCACTTACTCTCTCCTTTTCAGGTGCCCCTATCTCCTTGGTCTCGAAACTTCGTTACCTTGGTGTTATTTTTGACAATAACCTCTCTTTCAGTGATCACATTTCTCGTATCTCTCAGCACTCCTTCTTCTGCCTCTGGCAAATTCGTGCAATTAGGCCATTTCTCTCTGCTCAGGCTCTCACTACCCTCCTCCTCTCCTTGGTCATAACTCGACTGGATTTCTGTAATTCCATCTATACTGGTATCCCGCAATATCAACAACGACGGCTACAGTTAATACAAAATACAGCTGCCCGCATGATTTTGCATGCCTCCCCTCGGGACCACATCACCTCAATACAACATCTCCATTGGTTGCCCTTCAAGTTCCGGATCTCCTTCAAGATTCTCATGTTGGTACACCGAGTTCTTTATCTTCGCAAGCCGCAATATCTATCCAATTTATGGGTTTTCCACACTCCCACGCGTAGCCTCCGGTCCGCTCATATAAACCGTTTACACCTCCCAGCCCCCTCTCAAGCTCACTTGCAGTCCATGTGGAAATCAGCATTTTTCTACTTGGGCCCCTCCCTCTGGAATTCCCTCCCCACCGCCCTTCGTCTAGAAGAATCCAACCCTAAATTTCGCTCCCTCCTAAAGACTCATTACTTTTCCTCTGCCTTTGATGTCCCTCTGTGAACCCTCTTGACTTCTTTCATCTTCTTTGCTTTAGCTATTCTACTCTTCACCTTCTTTCCTTTATATTGTTGTAGTTCTTTTTTCTTTTTCAGACTTTTATTATTTTATATTCTAAACCGCCCCGATGTAATGGGGGGCGGTATATCAAGTTTGCTGTAAACAATAAACAATAAACCACTATCTGACATTATCCAGCAACAAGGACAGTGAGTCTTCCAGCCGCTGCACCCTGAAAGGTGTTCCAGCCATACACATACTAACTGCAGACAGTCTGCTAGCTAGTCCATAGTACATGTTCCTGGAGGAGATGCGTGCACCCAAAACTGGGATGTGAGCACACACACACCAAGCAGATAAGTCAGTGACTGGGCCCCAGAAAAGAGAACCCATAAATATCACTTGAGAGAAATGCTATATAGCACTATGGGGGAACCTAGCCATGCCGTGGTCACTGCTCAGTCAGGGTGAGAGTGACCTCCCAGCAGGACATGTTGTGGCCACCCTGTCTGTGCAGGTAGTGGCCGGACACTACAATGTCCCAGCCATTGCCCTATGCCCTGTGCAGATGCATCCTGCCCAGGCCACCCTGTTCGGGCTATACCCATAGTACCTTGCTCCTCATTATGCACATTGGCAGGCTAACACTGGAAACAGTGCAAGCAGTGTGGGCTGAGTAAGGTGTAGGCAGCCACAACACACTGGATAGACAGACACACACTCCCACACCTATGCCAGCATTGTGCAAATATAGAGGCTTTTGGCAGCCCTGGCCACCACACCAGTCCTGGGCACAGTGCAGGCATGGCTATGGTACGCAATACTGTTGGGGTCACTTCCCGGGGTGGTAAACACTGTCAGAAACCAAAACTGAAACACACTCCACAGATATCAGAAAGGTTGCTATGATGCAGCTCTATCAGCAAATTGTGCTTAACTTAGGAATTGCTATCTGCCATTAATCATAGCAACCTTTTGATATATGTGTAACGTATTCCCAGGTTTAGGTTGGCATTGCTAAGGTATGCAGGTGCTAGTATTGGGAGATGCTGCTGCACGCAGGGCCCAACAGCCTGATTCTCCATGAGGCTTTGGATAGTGGAGCCTGTGGGTGTGGGTGTTTATGCCCCTGTTGGCCGCTGCTCTAGAGCAGAGGTTCCCAACTCCGGTCCTGGTGGGCCAAACACTGTTCGGGTTTTCATGCTGTCCCTAATGAATATGCATGAGATACATTTGCATACCATGGGGGCAGCACAAACAAATGTAGCACAGGCATATTTATTAGAGACAGCATGAAACCTGAATGGTGTTTGGCCCTCCAGGACTGCAGTTGGGAAAAACTGCTCTAGGTACTGCACATGTTTATGGTGTCTGTGCTCTGTAGGGTAAAATATAGGCGTTTCAGGCATGTTTATGTTATCTGCAATAAAGGTTCCATCTTTATTACCATGGTTTAGTACTGGGTAAAATATGGGGACTGGGTTGGCAGGAGCCACAGTTGGGACTTGAACTTGTGACCTTCTACTCTTGAACACACTGTTGCCACAGGGACAGTTCATTCCTGGGGATATCGTGACTGTTTGTCAGATAGACCCTGTCTGTTGCAGTGCACGGCACCCACCTAAATGGGGCTAGGCCATGGTCTGCTGTGGGCAGATGCCACTGCCCCCTCCGCCACCAGCACCCCTCCGCCACCATGCTGCCATGCCATTATGCCGGTGGTGCTGGTGATGCACAGTCCCAGGCCATCCAATATGCCGGTAGGCAGCTGCCTATGGTGTGGGTTTTCAGTTAGGGGTGCTTACATGGACATGTGTGCTTCCCCCCCCCCCCACACCACCTGCCAATGTTATGTGCCCTTGGGGGTACCTGCTGGGTAATCTCCCCTATGACACTGTGGGGCACACACTCGTGCCCATGTTGGACCCCCGTCAGTTGATGTCTTGCTGCTTTACAGTTTCAGCATTCCTATGTGCCACCTAGGCATCTGCCTAACACACACTGTGCCCCAGCTGGACCACAGCATGTGCCGCCTGCAGCCCCCTGTATCCCATTTACAGCATCAGTACAGTTGCCGTTTCCTACGTGCCCACTCTGCTGTTGCTGCACATGTGCATGCCATAACAAACCTGCCCAATATAGACGTGAAAAACCCTGATCAGCACTATTTCAATGTGGGACCATTCACTTTGTAGGGGGACAGAGCATAGACCCTTCCAAACATGATATCTTATTTTTTGAGCTTTGTCAGTGGGGCTGCTTTATGTTTATCATTAATATCACTTTTGGCCAGCTTGGTTATTGGGCTTTTAGATGTGGTTCTGGTCCTTTTATATGTTTATTTGCCTCTTTGTTCCCTGCACATGTATCACAACTATCACTTTTCGGGGTTTCCCTGCCTTTGCTGCACATTGCTAACTGAAATGGTTTCTCTTTCCTGCAAATGTGCCTTAATGCGAGGGTTTCACTGGCGTTAGTGTTCAGACCCAGATTCCACAGGGTTAGTGTGCCTGGAGCCTCTCCCCTCCCACTCTCCGCCCATTGACCCTTTCTCTCCGCCCTCTGGGAAGCCTTACTCCACCCTTCAGACCCGGATTTCACAGCATTAGTGTGCCTTAACGCCGCCGCTGCGTTATCGCGCGATAACGTCACTTATCACGTGATAATACCACCGCTGCGACGTTAAGATGGTTTAGTAAACATACCCCCAAGTGTCCTTCCCTTCTCAAACAGATGGAAATTCCAGAGAAACAAGGTAAAGCCGGCAAACCAGGAATTACAGAAATGAATTAAAGCAGGTGATGGACAGCCAGGAATCAATATCCGCAGTCCAGTGATTTGGCTGGTTAAACGCTGGTTGCTCATCCAGATCTGCTAAACCATGACAGCTCTCTGTAGAAAAGCCAGCTGACTCCTGGCAGGTCCGATTTCTCTCTGCCAGTGTCAGATCAGGACCAGTTCTTTTACCTCATCACATTCACAAGGAATGAAGTCAAAACCCCGAGAAGCTCAGACGGTTACCAAACAGCTTGTACAATTTTATTGGGTATTTGATTTTGTTGTAGAAAAGACAATTTGAATTTTATGGGCTGGGTTGAAGATATAGCTCACATTTTATGCAGGGTAGGGGTGACTTAGGTTTCTGGTTCTGCTGGGCAGTTGTCATGGGTCACACTTTTCTCAATTCTTAAAAAAAAACACTAAAGACACCCATTACTATGTGCAAAAGTAGTGTCTTAGTTTACAGTACATTTAGTTATTTATTTTTATGATTTACCTTTCCAGAGCTTTTTCCACTGAATGCACCACTCACTATAATGTTATTTTAACTTCCACTCGAGCACAGATTTAGGCTTAGGCGGCACAGGCAATGAGCTAGGGCCAGATAGCAGACCAAAGAATAGCCTGCTCCTTCTCACTTCATGCACCACTGTGCCACTAGGGCCTTCTACTGATTCTCTTCTGGATTTCCAAAAACTTTGGCATCTCTGACATTTCCCCCATCTCCTCGTTCTCTGGAACCCGCTGTCTGCTCTTGCATATGGCTGCCAAAATGTTAAAAATCCATCCCTGTTCCTGCTTTACATTTTCTTTCTTTTGAATCGCTCTCCTCTTTTCAATCACATCTGTGAAATCATACAACACCATTCACTATATTTCCAGGTGACCTCAAAGAAGGGATTCCACCTCTACTTGGACAGCTTATGTTCCCTCTGTTTCTTCCTCTTTAGCCTCTGCTAGACACGTTGTGCTATGGTCACACCACCCTGGGTGTGCCTGATCTTTGAAGCTAGGCAGCCTCAGGCTTGGTTAATACTTGGATAGCAGACCACCTTGGAATACCAGGTGCTGTAGTCTTACTGTGTGGAAGAAAGGTCTGGCACTCTACTTTTGGTTGCGCCTTACCAAGTAAACCCAGGGAAATACTTGCAACATAGTCAACTAGCCACAGAGTAGATATCAACCTGATGATATTTCACAACAGTACAGGTTTTCCTCCATTTTGTCCTGCTATTTTCAGTAATTCCTATAACAAACAATTTTTTCTAATTAAATGAAATTTCAAAAATAGCTCTGAAATTGAAAGAGAAATATTATACATATCATGCCCTTCCACCCCCCACATAGATAGATAGATAGATAGAAACATAACGACAGAAAAAAAACATATGGCCTATCTAGTCTGTCCTTCCATATCGACCACTACAGCAGTCCCCTTTTTTCCTTTCTTGAAATCTATAACTAAAGATTCAGTAAACAGAGACCTTTTAGCCCTTTTTGTGTAGACAGAAAATGTGATGGTACTGATGTGCAATGCGGACTTTGCTTTGTGTACCTGTGATATACACTCCGACATCAACCTCAGTTGACTCTCTCCATTGCCAGGAACACTTACCTTACTAGAATGTAATAAATATTTTCCAGATAGCCAAGCTAATGTCTTTTGTTCCTTTTCTCACCAGATGTTTTCCTCTATAATATTTGCTGCTGTTGGATTTGTGGGTGCTGGATACTGCTTCGTCATATCTGCGTTTGCGATAAATAAGGGCCCCAAATGTCAAATTGATAATGGAAACTGGACATATCCATTTGCTAATGGGTAAGATAAGTTTGTTCCCCAGTCTGGGAACTGACATACAATAAACTGTTCCAAATTATAGTGCTATAAAACCTCCACCGTGTGTGCAATAAATCTGAAAGCTCAGGAGTGGAAAGTTACAGTATACAATGCCAGGTTTTGTCTACATTTACCCTGTTTGGCATCTTTTAGAGAGACTAAGCATTAAAGCACGTTGCATTCTTTTTCTGCTTTCCAACTATGACCGTGATGTGAAAGGTAGTGACTCGTAATTGGGACTTTTCAGTAAGGGGACCTCTCTTTTACGGAACTCTCTCTGTGGCTAGTCGCGAGATGCCTTGCTATACAACTTTCCATAATAGCTTAAAAGCTAGTTTGTTTCAGAAGGCCTTTATTTTATCTCTTTTGTACTAATGTGTACCTTTTGCCTTCTATTTATGTTTTGTTTGTTTTATTATTCAGTCCAGATGTTTTGTATTCTGCAGCTAAGTATTTTAGCATATTATTGCTGTCACCACTTCAGAGGCATGCTGATAGGCAGAATAAAGGCTATACATAAATAATAAAGTAAAACATTATCTTTTACACGTACATACTTCAGATGCACCTTTATTAAGGCAACAGCATTACACTGGAATGCTTAGAGCTCAGAACGGAAAATCCCTCCGCCCCTTCCATTACCTTGAGTAAATCACAGAACCTCCAGCTTATTCCATTTGGAAGTAGGAAATAATTTTCTAATCAAAATGCTCTTTTTATCTCATAAGTCAAGGCTTAGTGCCCACCAGAAAGCTCATACTGGCTTCTGCACATTTTTTCCAAAACGTTTTATTTCAAGTTGTGGTGTTTGTACTGTGCTGTACTACAGCCTATATCATGAATGATGACCATGCATCATGTGAACAGTGTTGTCCAAGGTAAAGCTTTAGAAGGATCAAAAATCAGAAAATCAACTAGCACTGAGAATATTGTTACTGTTCATGCCTCAGAAGTGGATATAAATGGTGTCAGTGAACTGATGGATTGACATCGGGCACTTTCGATCTGATAATGACATGGTATTCTCCGTCGGAAATGAAAGACAAAGTGGAGGAGTGGCCTAGTGGTTGGGGCAAGGTACTTCAGGCCGGAAGGTTGGGGGTTCAAATCCCACTAGAGGACAGCAACCTTGGGCCGGAAGGACTGGGGTTTCTAGTCCCACAGGTGTTCCTTGTGGTCTTGGGCAAGCCACTTAACCCTCCATAGCCCATGTTCCCTGTAAA
The DNA here is from genome assembly GCA_033557465.1 of Ichthyophis bannanicus. Classification (NCBI taxonomy): domain Eukaryota; kingdom Metazoa; phylum Chordata; class Amphibia; order Gymnophiona; family Ichthyophiidae; genus Ichthyophis; species Ichthyophis bannanicus. The sequence continues at coordinate 423,648,167 of CM066038.1, forward strand.
ATAGTTATCTCCAAGTTATAATGCCCTGTTCAATGTAATTTCAGTTTGTTTAATGTAAACCGCACTGATGCAGAATAGCGCAGTATATAAGAGAATGTAAATAAATAAAAGAAGTAATGGTGTTGCATTTATAATTAAGAAAAAACTTGCAAGCACTGTAACGAAATACAATGCAGTCAATGCTTAATTTATATATATATACATACAAGGAATGCCCATCAGCACAACTATTATTCAAGTGTATGCACCAACAGCTGATGCAGAAGAGGACATTCTTGATCAGTTCTATGAACAAGTACAAGCTGAAAGTGACAGAGCATCCAAACAAGATATACTAAGGGGTATGTTTACTAATTGGTGGTAGCGACTTCCATGCGCTAACGGGGCCGTGGCTCCGATATCGCACGGAAGCCGCTACTGCCGATTAGTAAACATACTCCTAATAGCCATGCGCAACTAACTCAAACATATGGAAGAAAGAAGGCGGCAAAGTGGTTGGAAAATATGGACTTGGCAACAGAAACAAAGCTGGAGAAAGACTGATAGAATTCTGCAAGATCAATAATCTCTTCATCTCAAACACCTTCTTCCAGCAACACAGGCGGTGACTGCTCACATGGACTGCACCCAATAGATTGTACTAAAATCAAATTGACTATATCCATGGAAGTAAGTGATGGAAAAGCTCAATAACATCATAACATCAACAAAGACAAATCCCGGAATTGACTGTGATACAGAACACCAGCTGCTAATACGTAAACTCAAGCTAAATTTAAAAAAGAGCAATCTACTCATCAATGTAGACTTTTTTATGTCTAACATTAGCTGGTTTACATTAACTGGCCAGCAGCTGAATATCACTGCTGCCCAGTTAGCTAAAACGCTAACCAGGCAAACTGGATATTCAAGACCATTGGCCAGATATGACCCCGGCATTGAATATCTAGTTTTACTTTAAAACGGCGCCTCCTCTGAATATGCCCACCAACCAGGCCCGTACCTAGACCTGTGCGAGCGGTGCAGCCGCACAGGGCGCAAAGGTTTAAGGTGCGCATTTTAGCTGTCTTCTGTTGCCTGCCGCCACCACTTTTTCTTCTCTCAATGGTGGCAGGCAATGGCAGGACAGCTAAAATGCGCCCCTTAAACCTTCTCGCCGGCATGCTAAGCAGATCTTTCCCTCCCTGCAAGGGGGGCTTAGCATGCCTGCCACTTGCACATCGGGCGCGCCTCTTCTCTCCAACCGCAGGGGGGCGGGGGAGGCACGCACCCGATGTGCAAGTCGCACAGGGTGCGATCTTCCCTCAGTACAGTCCTGCCCCAACTATGTATGTATGTATGGTCTGCTCAAAGAACAAATCAGTTGGTACTAGAGAAGATCAAACCTAAGCTTTCCTTAGAGGCATAAATGACAAGACTTTGACTTTCATACATTTAACACATCATGCAAAGAGAAAGATCATTAGAGAAAGACATCATACAAAATAAGTTATGCTTGCTAGCATGTCCTGCATGCCATCATTACCTATACTGCAAGTTCTCTTAAGCTTGTTCAGTTACATTGTAAACCACTTTGATTCTATGATAAGGTCTATAAAAAAACAAACCTATTAAATAAATAAATCATTCTTGGCAAGGTTGAAGGTTAGCGTAAAAAAGGAAAACCGGCAATGTGATGGATCGATACAATAATAACTACTGTGGACACCACTCTATCAACAATTAGCCATCTTACTGAATACTAAACACAATTTAGGACATCTCTCTACAGAGTTGACATCAATACAGTGGCACTTAACAACAGCAACAAAAAACGATATGAATAGTCAACTTTAGATATGATAGACGTCTCTAAAATAATGAATGGTGTGGAACAGGTAAATGTATATCGGCTGTTTACTGCTTCAAAAAGTAGAAAGACTAGGGGACGCATAATGAAGCTACAATGTAGCACATTTAAGACTAATCTCAAAAAATATTTTTTCACTCAACACGTAATCAAACTCTGGAATTCGTTACCAGAGGATGTAGTAAAAGATGTTAGTGTAGCTGGATTTAAAAGAGGTTTGGACGAGTTCCTGGAGGAAAAGCCCATAAATTGTTATTAAAAAGAATTGGGGAATCTACTACATGGAATCTGTATCTGCAGGATACTGGTCTTGATGGACCCTTATTTTATGTTCTTATGGTCTTATGTTCTTAACTTCAGGGATCCTGGCCTTGGTGAATGGCTTTACTCAATGTAATGGGTACAGCTAAGGGAATCCCATTGCCAGATATATATGTTGATGGTTGGCAATGAGGTTTTTTATGGTTTTGATATCAATAGGGCTGGCAATAGTTTAAAAACCTATACTAGAGGGAGAGGCAAGATGGCGTCAGAGCTCCTCCGTTGGTGAGCAGTGCCGCGGTTGTTGTGTGCCTGGGGGCTGTTTCGGCGCCTTAGGTGATGGGACGCCGAAAGAGAAAGCAGGCTTCCCTACCCTTGGGGTTGCCTGTATCTGAAGCTACAAGCCAGAAAACATTGGGGGCATGCGTTTTACCTCTGTGGGGTTTAGAGCGGCGTCTTCGGTGGAGCCGGCGCTGTTGGAGTCGTTGGCTCTGAGTGCATCAGGGGTGTGGTTATCTCCGGAGCTGCGTTCCCCCCCTCTCCTCGACCTGGAAGCGTTGACCCAGTTTGCCGTGTACTTCCCACCAGGGCTGTAAGATGCTCGTCGGCGATTGGGAGTGAAGAGGGCACTGATCCGGTGGGAGAATTGGCAGTGTTTTTACCTTCTGCGCAGGTGGCTGTGGATGGGAAGAGAGTGGAGAAGATCGTCCAACATAGTGGAAGCTCTATTGAGATGCCAGACGGTTTGGACATGCTTCCAGTTTTGCGAGGTTTGATTAAGCCATCTAATGTAGATATGGAAGCACTGTGGAACGCTGTTGCTACCGTTAATACTTCCCTTATGGCAGTTGTTGGGGTATTAAAAAAAGACTCTCTATCGATGCATAAAGACATTTCTGAAGCAAAAAGTGTCCAGTTGGAGCAAGTCCGAAGTTTGGAGGGAGTGGAAAAAGAACTGGAACATTTGCGTGGGTTATGTGCTGCCCAATCTAAAGATAAGATCTTATTATCAAAAAAGACTGAGTACTTGGAGAATTATACTCGTAGGAATAATTTAAGGTTGTTAAATTTTCCTAAATCCCCAGTCATGTCTTCTATTGATGTGGTCCGTAAATATCTCTAGGAGGTTGTTAAGCTTCCTGTGGATAATTTACCTCCAATCGTCCGAGCACAATATTTAATCATAGGGGGTGGTACTGGTAGGCCTACCTCTGGGAGTCCGGTGGCGGGAATTGGGGATCTTATCGCATTCCTGGAAGACTCCTTAGAGGTGGTGACCAGCCGTACTACCCTACTTGTGACTCTGGCCTTGGAGCTTGATAAATCTTTAATTCTTCAGGCGTATTTCAGGAATTTCAATTGTAACTTCTTGGGATCTAAAGTTTATATGTTTCCTGACCTATCTCGTGCCACCCAGTTGAGGAGGAAAGACTTTTTGGGCTTGCGTCCTAGAGTTCTGTCCTTGGGGGCTAGTTTTCAATTTCGTTGTGTAATTTCCTATGATGGAAAAGTTTTTCTTTTTTTTTTGAACCAAGTCAGTTGCTGGATTTTCTGATAGCTAGGGAGGGAATTGGGGTGCAAATTGCGGCCACTACGGTTGACGCTTAAGTCTCTGCTCTGTTTGTTTTTTCCTCTTTTAGTAATTTCCTGTGGCCTCTCGTGATTTTGCCTTGAGGTTGTGGACTAAAAATGGATGATGTATATTTAATGGGTTTTGGTATACTTGGTTTCTTGTTTTTGTTTTTATTATATAAGGAATATACATATCATATTTTGCTATTTCATTCCTGTTACGCATGAATGTAAAAATCTAATAAATTAAAAAAAAAAAAAATTATACTAACAGTGCCAGGATCTGTGGTTCCATTGCCCACCTGCTACTCACTCTATGATCCTAAGCAAATTGCTTCACTTCCCTGTTCTCATATTTAGATTGTAAACCTTTGGGGGCACAGATACTCTAAACATGAAAATATCTTACATAGTGCTTTATACTTTTTTGTGCAATACCATTCTAAATTGTTTGGTGGTATTTGATAACAGAAAATGACTTCAATTATATTTATTGCTTTTCTTATATGCAGTTTGAATAATCTTTTTTGATAGCCAATGTGATAAGAAGACTGTCAGATATACAGTTTTGATCATCACACTTTATTGCACAGCCAACATAATCAACAGCTGTTAATGAACAACTGTATTTGCTTTGCTTTTTATGTGTTTCCCTTGTTATCGCACAGGGATTATCTTGGCAATGACACCCTGCAACAGCAGTGTATAAGCCCCAAGGACATCGTTCCCTGGAACCTGACGCTATTCTTGCTTCTTCTGTTGATGAGTGGAGCCCAAGCGGTGCTTTGTGCCATACAGGCGATCAACGGGCTCATGGGGACAATCTGTGGGAGATGCAAAAGCGGATGTTGTGGGGTATGTTACAATTTCCTCTTATAGCTATTGCCAGTTGGATGACACTTCCGTAAATGTTATTTACTGCCATTGTTCCAATTAACTTTGCATTTAATATCCTGTTGCAGTTTTAGAGCAGCTTAGAATTGAACTGCAATGAATTAGTGTGCACACATATCAAACAGGGGCCGGCACTACCCACTAGGCAACCCAGGGTCGATATTCTGAAGGCAGCTGCTCCTCTCCAAGACCTTTCAGACAGCAATGCAGCACTTAGGCAAAGCCTCTAATGCTGCATTGCTGTTGTTGCGACTGGTCATTTCTGCCCTCTCTGACACAGAGGGTGCCCCCAGGCAAACAGGAAGACTGCATTCAAGGGAGCAGCAGCGCAGCATCAGAGGCTTTGGCTAAGCATTGCATTGCTGTTTGAATGTCACTGTGGTCGCTGCAGTTCCTGGAGAGGGGCGGAAGTGGCGGCGGGAGTAGGGGGACAGCAGGAATGAGGGTTCACCTAGGATGCCACATATCCTTGCACTGGCCCTGGTATGGAGCATAAATATATGCACGCCTACAGGTCCTCAATCACATAGTTAACAGTGTTCTGGCTCTGCACTGTGGTGTAAGCGCAGTTAACTGAGTTAGAAGATATTGAGCACTTTTCTCATTATGTTCAGGTACAAAAAGTCTTTATATGTTTTTAATTAGTGTTGTAAAAAGCAGACACAGAGAAAGTTGACAACTAAGTACTTACGTGCCACATTTTGGCTGAATTTCACCGGTCCTAATACTCTGTGGAAGAACGTGAAGCGCTCAGCCCATTAGACTATCTTTGTGTGGCGCTTCTGGAAGAGACAAGGGATGATTGCTGCTTAGGGGCCACCCCTTGCTGACACAGGCCTCAGCCTTGGTGCAGATTCCCATTGGGTCCCTGTCTGCAATGGGACAGAATTGTCTGTGTATAATGTATAAGTAGCGTGGGTTTGGCTTCATAGAGAGGCTGGCTCATGATTGCTTTCAGCACCAATCTTAAATCCCGTAGACAAAATAGTCTGATCACAGTCTAGTACACACATCTCTGGCATAAGCACCAACAGTGATACAATCTGCCTTATTTTAAGAAATGTAGGGGCATGTTTACTAAGTCCCATGTAGGTAAAGTGGGTCTGGGCTGCATTACTAGGGTGGAACTTTGTGCTAGATGCAGGGGAGTGGAGATAGCCATCCTCCTGAATTTAGTGCTGATCGACGCACTTATATCACCACGCGGAGCAACTACCGCCACCCATCATGTTGGTGCTAATTGCTCACTGCCAGCACTGCAGTGGGAACATCCATGCCCCACGCAGTTGCTGCTCAGATGCTCACTCTTTAGTAAAATGCCTCATAAAGTATTGCTAATGCATAACAGATGAGAAATACGTGATGCTGCTCTTCCTATTTGGTAGCTTGTCTGGGAGAAACCGATTAGACCCAGTCATTCCTAGAAGCCTCTTTATGGGCAGCTGTCCTTACGGGAGCTCAGTACCTGAATTACGAGCATGGTGTACACAGTTGCCAGCCTCATAATGACAGCTAGCACGACTCGGTCCATAGCAGGAGAGGTTTCCATCATATTATGGGTGGAATGGGCAGGAGAACTTCTTTCTTGGTATTCCTAGCTTACTCTAGATCAGTCTTTCCACTTTTATGACTTAAAGACGACATTGCTGACTAGTTTGAAAAAAATAATTCCCACTAAACTATCGTTTGTGGTTAATAAATATAATTAAATAAATGAAATCATGCATTCTTTTGCAGGGGGATGGACCTGTTTAAGCATGTCACCATAAAAAAGGAACCCTTCCAGCACGGTCTTCTCCCTTCCATTGTCGCCAGCCCAGACCCTTCATGGAAAGGGAAAAAGCCAACTGTACAGCTTAACCCACGTGCCTGCCCCTGAATGAGAGACACTGCATGAAGGAAAAGTCCTACGGACCCAGAACCTGACAACCATCTCTCATTTAACCTCACATTTCCAAAATCTAAAATTAATGCCAACCTTATATTTATTTTTATATAATCATTTCAGCTAGGCAGCATTTTCTTCATAACAGGAATTGTTTTTCTTTTGTGAATAGTTAGTGGTGTGTATGAATGCACATGATTAGCACATGCTGATGAAATGTTAATTTCCCCTGATTTTTCCTGGTAACTGTGGAGACACCACTGTGTTCCAGTTTTGCCAAAGCTCTCTTGTATGGACAGAAAAATGTGGATCCTGCATCCTTTTCTATGGCACAAAATTAATCCATAAATGTGTAAACAAGGAAGTTTGTATACATGAAATCCCAACATAATTCTTTTCTTACTGTATGTTGGCGATTATGTACTGGCACTTTTTAAAGAATTATTTGTATAGATTCCCCTTAATCTTATTTATTTTGATGGATATTTGGTATGAAAGAATAATCAGATCAATTCAATAAAAATGTCCTAAAAATACAATAGAGCACATTTCCCCTTCCTTCGTTCACAGACTCAAGAATGTCCACATAGGGGCGCAGTATGAAGAGCCCTGATAAAGTGTCTTCTTAGAGTAGCAGGGAATGTGTGTGAATGGATGGATGGATGGATGGATGAGCGAATAGATGGATGGATGAGTGAGTGGATGGATGGATGGATGAGTGAGTGGATGGATGGATGGATGAGTGAGTGGATGGATGGATGGATGAGTGAGTGAGTGGATGGATGGATGGATGAGTGAGTGGATGGATGGATGGATGGATGAGTGAGTGAGTAGATGGATGGATGGATGAGTGAGTGAGTAGATGGATGGATGGATGGATGAGTGAGTGAGTAGATGGATGGATGGATGGATGGATGAGTGAGTGAGTAGATGGATGGATGGATGGATGGATGAGTGAGTGAGTAGATGGATGGATGGATGGATGAGTGAGTGAGTGAGTGAGTGAATGGATGAGTGAGTGGATGGATGGATGGATGGATGAGTGAGTGAGTGAGTGGATGGATGAGTGAGTGGATGGATGGATGGATGGATGGATGGATGAGTGAGTGAGTGAGTGGATGGATGAGTGAGTGGATGGATGGATGAGTGGATGGATGGATGGATGAGTGGATGGATGGATGGATGAGTGAGTGGATGAATGGATGAGTGGATGGATGGATGGATGAGTGGATGGATGGATGGATGAGTGAGTGAGTGAGTGGATGGATGAGTGAGTGGATGGATGGATGAGTGGATGGATGGATGGATGAGTGGATGGATGGATGGATGGATGGATGGATGAGTGAGTGAGTGAGTGAGTGGATGGATGGATGGATGGATGAGTGAGTGAGTGAGTGGATGGATGAGTGAGTGAGTGAGTGAGTGGATGGATGAGTGAGTGGATGGATGGATGAGTGGATGGATGGATGGATGAGTGGATGGATGGATGGATGGATGGATGGATGGATGGATGGATAAGTGGATGAGTGAGTGGATGGATGAGTGAGTGGATGGATGGATGGATGGATGAGTGAGTGGATGGATGGATGGATGGATGAGTGAGTGAGTGAGTGGATGGATGAGTGAGTGGATGGATGGATGGATGGATGAGTGAGTGAGTGAGTGGATGGATGAGTGAGTGGATGGATGGATGGATGAGTGAGTGAGTGAGTGGATGGATGAGTGATTGGTTGAGTGGATGGATGTATGTATGGATGTATGGATGAGTGAGTGAGTGAGTGGATGGATGAGTGAGTGGATGGATGGATGGATGGATGAGTGAGTGAGTGAGTGGATGGATGAGTGAGTGGATGGATGGATGGATGGATGGATGAGTGAGTGAGTGAGTGGATGGATGAGTGAGTGGATGGATGGATGGATGGATGGATGGATGGATGGATGGATGAGTGAGTGAGTGAGTGAGTGAGTGAATGGATGAGTGAGTGGATGGATGGATGGATGGATGGATGAGTGAGTGAGTGAGTGGATGGATGAGTGAGTGGATGGATGGATGGATGGATGGATGGATGGATGAGTGGATGGATGGATGGATGGGGGAGGTGGGAGATGCTGTAAGGTATGTATGTGGTGTCTTGCAGGCTGGGCTGATGCAGAAAAGCTTGGCACTGCATTTTTCTGGCACTTTTTCCACGCTAGGCTTATTTTCCGATGCAGAAAGCAAGCTAGTGTTGTAAAAAAGCCAAAAAACAAACAGCACTAAATTGCAGCACACTTGACATGCAAATCACCAAATAATTAATTGTGCCCCATGTAAAAAACTGCGCTGAAACTTAGCATAGTTTTTTACACTGTTTTTTAATACCGCATCTTCACGCTAGCTTCAGGCAGGTGTAAAGATCCAGCCAGGAGCAAAATTATCATCTTAGATTAAGTTTGACACCACCTCAGATGTTCCAGGCATCAAGGAAAGCCCCTGATGCCATCGGTACACCGTTGGGGAGCCAGTGCCCCCCCCCCCCCCCCCGGACACCATCCCTCCGACAGAAACAAAATCCCCAGTGGCTTGTGCATCCCAGGATGCAGCACGGGGGTCTTTCTGCCATAAAAAGCATTTTTTCCTTATATGGCAGTCTGACCCTGCCCGTGCATCCTAGATCCACCTCTTCACTGTTGCTTTCAGATCTTGACGTCTGTGTTTTGTCTTGACTAGATTGTAAGTGCCGTGTTTTGTGTTTTTCCCTGACTAGATTGTTGCTCTGTGTTTTGTCTTGACTAGATTGTAAGCTCTGACGAGCAGGGACTGTCTCTTACATGTCTGTACAGCGCTGCATACGACTGTAGCACTATATAAATGCTCAATAGTAATAGTAGTAGTAGATGGCGGCACTGGGGCGAGAGCATGTGGATGATGATCCCACCTCATAATTAAAGGTACTGGGAAAGGGGTGGAGGGGTTTGGAAGTCACAAGGATTTGTTTTTGGTTTGAGGGGATTTGGGGCCACTAGGGATTTTTTTGATTGGGTAGGTAGGGAGATCAGGGCCAGTGGGCCACTGGGGATTTTGTTTCTGTTGGGGGGGGGGGTCAGCAGGGTATTGGCCCCCTGACAGTGTGCCGATGCATCAGGGGCTTTCCCCGATGCCTAGGTCATCTGAGGTGAAGGGTCAAAGTTCACCTCAGATGACCCTGCTTGTCTGGGATAGGATACCAAACTTGCACAGACTTCTGTGCGCATGTGTTTGAGTTGCTCTCCCAGTTTAACACCAACTTTTTGCACACTGGGTAATTTGTATATTACATTCCAGCGCAAAGAGTCAGCATTAAAGTCACGCTATGAAACCCTGTGCTAGAGCTTTAAGCACTGGGCTCTAGTACAGGGTTTCTGCATCGGCCTATTGGTGAGTAAATGTAATCTGCATATTGTATGTCTATGGGAAGCGTCTAGTTGTGTATCTTTGGGGATGTGGGGGAAGGAGTGATGTGTGTGTGTGTGTTTTTAAAGAGTATATGAGGGGAGTGCGTGGGTGTGGGAGAATGTTGGGGAGTGTGTGCGTTGGATGTGGAGAGTGTAACGTGATGTGGGGAGGTAGACTTTCCCCCTTGCTCTCTCTCCTACCCCCTGCACTCACATCCTCTCCCTCAGCCCTTGCATTATTCCCCCTCCACACACTTCCCTCCTCCCCTTGCACTCCCAGCCCTCCTTCCTTCTATCTCCTACTCCACTCCCAAGCCCTTTAGCTGCCAGTGGTCTCCTCCATTAGCGCAATGGCTTTTGTTCTTCATGCAGTGGTTGGGTCCTTCAGATTCTTCTCATGATGCTGCTTCTCCTCCTCCCCGTGTGTCCCCAATGGTATGTTGGTCCATTTTTTGCCTCGATGCAGCTGTTTTTCTCTTCTTGTGTTCGCAGGAGTTGGTTTCCACCCTGCCCTGCAACACACTACCCTGTTTTTCCCAGTAGTGTGCCTCTCCACCTCCTCTTCTTGAATCCTCACCCGCAGTATTTGATTCTTCAACACAGCCACAGGTCTACTGTGTTCATCTTGCATGGTGGGGCCAGACTTCCCCACCACAATGCTGCTCTTCTATCACCTGTACAGATCACTACACATAGATTTACTTGCATATGTGGATGGACAGATAGACCCTCCCCAATCACTTGAGCAAAATGCACCAAAGAAATGGAGAAATGACATGACGTCCACTAGCACTTGGTTCCCTTTTCTTGATCCCTGATGAAAAACAAAGATGATGGAGGACTTTCAGATGATGCACAGGCCTTAACTTTGATTCAGATGGATTATTGTAATATTTCATACCTGGGTATATCGAGCAAATCTCTTTTGCACCTCTACATTTTGCAAAATGCAGCATCAAAGTTTATATTCAGAGGTTATAGGTAAGAAAGCGCGACTCCTTTTCTAACTCAGTTATACTGGTTCCTGATTAAAGCCAGAATTATTTTTAAGTTGCTGTGTTTTGCATTTAAGATTTAACAGGGCCTTATCCCTAAATATCTGTCCTCCTTGGTTAATGTTAATATTCATTCTAGGGTGTGACATGTCTGTTGTACCCTCTCCCATAGATAAATAGTTTAGCTATAGAGCTGCCGTGGAGTGGAACATCTTAAAAACTAGACTATTTAGATAATACTTGGGGGATTTGAATTATACTAGTGAAGCTGCTAGGGGAAATTGTAAATGATTTTACGGGTGGAGACTGCAAGAGTTATTAGGTTATTATAAAATGTTTGGGTGACAGGTGTAATTCTATCATTCTTTTGGATAAGGACTAGACTGTACTGGGGTTGGACTGAAATGTTCTAAAAGTTTTATTGTAATTAGTTCTGTTTTACATTGTCATCCTCTTAGAAGAGTCTGTAAATATCTAGTATAAATGTTTGAATTAAATGAAGAAGTGGCATTGTGTATCGGTGGGAAGGTGGAAAGCAATGAACTGGTGCTAACACAGGGTATGTTCTAAAAGGCTGTCTCTCATTTTTTTGTTTAGAAGAAAAATGTTTAGTCATCTTGTCCATTGAAACACAAGCAAAATATATTGTTAGGCTTTCTTACCGAAGAGCTCTCCCTGCCCACGTTCCAGATGCTTCTATGGACGTATGGGGCTGACAGAGGGACAGACCACAGAAGCAAATCCTCTATCGTAGGAAAATGGCACCCTCTGTGCAACATGGGTGTCACTAGGTTCCTGTTACCTATGCAGAAGTGTGTTACTTTTGAGCACTATGTAAGCCCAGCACAGGGGAGGCTTTGGAGAGGTTGCACTAGTAGGATAGAAATACTCAGGATTTTCGAGGGAAACTATCTTTTCTGTCTTCATGCCTCTGTGTGCACAGGGGGGTTGCTGTGCACCCAGCAGGCATCATAGCTAGCACTGTGACCACTGTCAATGGCCTGTCCCGTTCAAAGGTTCAGACATTGCTGGTATAGATCAGGTAAGGTGCCTTTTCTATTGCTCTGGATATGCCAAGCCAGAGGGGTCGTCATGGTTCCTAGCCTGGATGGTAAATGAAAGGCTATAGGGGAGTTGCTATTCCCCACTTTCTTCTAAAAGAAGTACTCACCGAGTTCTGGTATGGAAGAGTTGGTAAGATGTCCCCAGGAAATGTTCCTGCTGTTGGTATCTAGGAAGGAGATGGTAGAACCAGGCTACATACCCATACCAGGAAAGATGTCACTACAGGCACTTCTGCTAGTGTGAGCCTAGCTGGGACAGCCAAGCTGGTGAGTGTAGAAGGTGTTGTGTGGAGTGGCCAGGAGTAAAACCTTCAATGGTTTCTGAGAGAAAAACAACAAAATTCAGATTTTCTGATTACCAATGTCTACTTTGTATCTATTTTGTACCCATGTTATGTACTGTTCTTGTTGACTGACCCCATTGGGTTGTAGAATAAAGTCAAGTTCCATTTCCCTATCCCAAACCTTTGTGACTTTACTGGATTGGTTCTCGGTCTTGGCCAAAAGTGTAGGGGGATAAGATAGAAGGCAACAGAAAAGTACACTGCAAATTGTGAGGGCCTTGGAGAATTACTCTCCCCGCACCACAACCCCTCAATATCCATCACAGTTACAATACTCCCAGATGCACATACCTGCATGGGGTCACCCTTAGAGTTCCCTGTATTCTATATCAGGAATAAATTACCATTGAAATAGCTGTAAGGTCACCTGAATAAGCAAATATATGAAAAAGAGCTTGTTAGAGAATTAAATTTCTAGGGGAGCATATTCAGCGGTGGCAACTAGCACTCATTGCATCTTGGAGCAGCCAGTTCATGAACCAACAAGATGGGAAGCCATTTTGGATCTAGTCCTTAGTGGAACACAAGATCTGGTGCAAGAGATAAAGGTGTTGGGGCCACTTCGCAATAGTGACCATAGCATGATCATGTTTGATTTAATAAATGGAGGTAGGACGGCAAGAAAATCCACAGTACTACCTTTTAACGTTCAAAAGGGAGACTATGATAAAATGAGGAAAATAATTAAGAAAAAAATAAAAGGAGCAGTTACGAAGGTTAAAAATTTACATCAAGCATGGGTGTTTAAAAATACTATCTTGAAAACCCAGGCCAGCTGTATTTCATACTTTAAGAAAAGTGGTTTAAAGGTGAGGTCAGAGAGGCTGTTGTCAAAAAAGCATCTTTCAGGAAATGGAAAAAGGAGCCAAATGATGAAAACTGGAAACAACAAAAGCACTGACAAGTTAGATGCAAGGCATTGATAAGGCAAGCAAAGAATTTGAGAAGAAGCTTTCTGTAGAAGCAAAAACACGTAATAAAGACTTTTTCAAGTACATTCGAAGCAAAATCCTGTGAGAGAGTCAGTTGGACCATTAGATGATAGATGGGTAAAAGGGGCACTAAGAACGGACAAGGCCATAGTGGAGAGAATGAATTCTTTGCTTCGGTCTTTACTGAGGAAGATGTAGGGATGTTACCCATGACTGAAATGGTATTTAAAGGTGATGCCGCAGAAGAATTGAAAGAAATATCAATACACTGGGAAGATATATTACAACTATTTCAGAAAATGAAGAGTAGCAAATCAGCTGGACCAGATGATATACATCCAAGGATGTTGAAAGAACTAAACTATAAGATTGCAGACCTACTATTAGTAATCTGTGAACTATCATTAAAATCATCTGCAATACCTGAAGATTGGAAGATGGCCCATGTAACGCCAATTTTAAAAAAGTGTTCCAGGGGTGATCCAGGAAACTACAGACCGGTCACCATGATATCAGTACTGGGAAAAATGGTAGAAACCATTATAAAGAACAAAATTACTGAACATGTAGACAGTCATGGTTTAATGGGAGACAGCCAACATGGCTTTAGCCAAGGAAGGTCTTATCTTACTAATCTGTTATGTTCTTTTGAAGGTGTGAATAAACAGGTAGGCAAAGGTGAGTTGGTTGATATATTGTATCTGTATTTTCAGAAAGCCTTTGACAAGGTCCCTCATGAGAGACTCTTGACGGAACTAAAAAGCCATGGGACAGGAGGCAGTGTACTATTGTGGATCAGGAACTGGTTAAAAGATAGAAAACAGAGGGTAGGGCTAAATGGCCAATTTTCCTAATGGAGAAAGGTGAATAGTGGAATACCCCAGTTATCTGTGCTGGGTCGGGCTGCTTTTTAACATATTCGTAAATGACCTGAAAATGGGAATGACGAGTAGGTAATCAAATCTGCAAATGACACAAAATTATTCAAAGTTGTTAAAACCCAAGAAGATTGTGAAAAATCGCAAGAGGACCTTGATAAATTGGAAGACTGGGCATCCAAATGGCAGATGAAATTTAATGTGGAGAAGTGCAAATTTATGCACCTAGGAAAGAACAATCCAAACTATGGTTCGACGATGCAAGGTTCCACATTGGGAACCACCACCCTGGAAAAAGATTTAGGCGTCATCATAGATAATATGTTAGAACCCTCTGCCCAGTGTGCAGCGGTGGCCAAGAAAGCAAATAGAATGCTAGGAATTATAAGGAAAGGAATGGAGAATAAAACAAAGGATATTATAATGCCTCTGTATCATTCCATGGTGCGATCACATCTTAAATTCTGGTCACAGTATCTTAGAAAAGATACAGCGTTATTAGAAAAGGTACAGAGAAGAGCCACCAAAATGGTAAAGGGGATGGAAGGATGCCCCTATGAAGAGAGGCTAAAAAGGTTAGGGCTCTTCAACCTGGAAAAGAGACAGCTGAGGAGAGATATGATTGAGGTCTATAAATTAATGAATGGATTGGAACGGGTAAACCTAGATCAATTGTTTACACCATCAATATGTTGAAAAACTAGGGGACCTATTTAAGACTAGTAAGAGAAAATATTTTTTTCACTCCATGTGTAATCAATTAACAGACCAACATTCTATGTATATAGTTTTACCCCATATTATCCAAGTTTATCGAATCCAAGTTTATCTTCCTGTTTTATGTAAAACCGAGCAGCCTGTTGTTCTGGTCTTTGGTTATCTGTAAACCGCGCTGATTGTAAATAGCGCGGTATATAAAAAATTGTAATAAATAAATAAATAAATAAAATCAAGCTCTGGAATTCGTTACCGGAGGATGTAGTAAAAGTTGTTAGTGTAGTTGTGTTTAAAAAATGTTTTGACAAGTTCCTGTAGGAAAGGTCCATAAACCATTATTAAAGGGGACCCGAGAAATCCACTGCTTGCCCCAATACAAGCATTGTGGAACCTGTTTCTTTTAGGGAAACTCCTAGGTACTTGTGACCTAGATTGGCCGCTGTTGGAAACGGGATACTGGGCTTGATAGACCTTAGTCTGACCTAGTATGACATTTATGTTCTAACCAGCTCCTTGCACGCATGCTCCTTGTGTCCGCCATTACCTCAGATAACAACTTACGGCCCCGTATTCAAAAGAAGTTATTCATTCAGTGTTGGCCAGTGAACATATAATTTCACTATTTGTGTATTTTCAGAGTTTACATGGGTAGTACTGGGCCAAAAATCTGACTGAACAACTCAATATTATCCATGTAATAGGGGGCTAGTTTGGAGTACAGTGAGGGCTGGCTGAAGAACTATCCAGATGTTTAGTTAGACCTGCTGAATAGCAGACCTAAATTAAACAGGTAGTCCAGGCACAGTGGCTGCACTATCCATATATTCAGTGTCTATATCTATATGGATAGTGGGAATTAATATATGTAACTAATGTAAGCGGCAGCACTTCCACACGGCTGAAAATGAGCGCTTAGATTGTAAGCTCTCTGGGTCAAGGAGCTACCTCCTGCACCTAAGGTAACTGAGCTTGAAATTCAGCTTGCAGAGGTGAATAACGAAATCTAAAATAAAAATTAGAAATGAGCATGGAAAATAACATTGTTGCATTTTGTTTTCCTTTTTATCATTTTAGTGCACGTTAAAATATTTTAACCTATACTAGTTTCATATCAATACATGCTAAATCATTGTAACACCTGCATTTTAACTCATGCTAAAATGATGAAATAATAGGGATATGCAGAGTTAATTTGTTCTTTTTTCCTGATTTCAGGGCTTCTTTTCCAGTTTGTTTCACACATTTTTCTTATTAAAAATGTATTAAATAAGTCAAAAATCATGAAAACATCAAATAGAGATCTCTTCTGAAAAACTGAACAAGCCAGTTTAGCACACAAGGGTCTTGGTGCAATCATGATATTTTAACATGTGCTAACTAGCTTTAGAGGCATGTTTACTAAAGGCTTTAACACGCATTAGTGCATGTTTGAAATTTTAATGTACACAAATCAGCTTTATGTGCATTCATTTGTAGGATAACACTCCTTAAATCAATTTTGCATACACTAAGGGGTATGTTTACTAAACGGCGCTAACGGCGCAGCTGCGACGTTATCACGTGATACGTGACATTATCGCACGATAATGGCGCTTTACCATGCGATAACATCACGTATCGCGTGATAATGTCTGCGGCGGCGTTAAGGTGCGCGGAGGGTGGAGGAAGGCTCCCCAGAGGGCGGAGGAAGGCTCCCCAGGGGCGGAGATGAGGGGTCAATGGGCGGAGAGAGGGCCCATGTACACTAACGCCGTGAAATGAAGCTCTGAAAATTAGCGCCAGTGAAAACATCGCGCTAGAGGCAAATTTGCAGGAGAGAGAAACCATTTCAGTCAGCAATGTACAGCAAAGCCTGGGAAACCTAGGAAAGTGATAGTAGTGATACATGTGCACGAACCAAAAAGGCAAATATATTAAATGACCAGAACCACATTTCAAATCCCTATAACCAAGCTGGCCAATAGTGCTACTAATGATAAACATAAAGCAACACTACTGACAAAGCGTAAAAAGGAAGATACCATGTTTGGAAGGGGCTATGCTCTGTCCCCCTACAAAGTGAATGATCCCACAGTGAAATAGCAGTGAGCGGGGTTTTCTCCTTTATATTGGGCAGGTTTGTTATGCTGTGGTCCAGATGGGGCACATTGCGGACTAGGCAGATGCCTAGGTGGCACATAGGAATGGTAAAACTGTAAAGCAGCAAGACAGCAACTGATGAGGGTCCAACATGGGCACCAGTGTGTGTCCCACAGTGTCACAGGGGATATTACCCAGCAGGTACCCCCAAGGGCACAGAACATTGGCGGGCGGTGCCGGGGGGAAGCGTGTATGTCCATGTAGGCACCCCTACACGAGAACCCACACCATAGGCAGCTGCCTACTGGCACACTGGATGGCCTGGGACTGCGCACCACCAGCACCACTGGTATAAGGGCATGTCAGCATGGTGGCGAAGGGTTGCCGGTAGTGGAGGGGGCAGTGGCATCTGCCCACAGCAGACCAAGGCCAAGCCCTGTTTAGGTGGGTGCAGTGTGATGCAACAGCCAAGGTCTGTCCAATGAACACTAATGGTAGCCCCAGGGAATGATCTGCCTCTGTGACAACAGCTTCGTGCAGTACACACAGCCAATGTGTTCAGGGTCAGAAGGTCACAGGTTTACGCCCCAGCTGTGGCTCCTGCAAACCATGTCCCCATATTTTACCCAGTACTAAACCATGGTAATAAAGATGGAACTGTTATTGCAGATTAAATAAACAATCCATAAACGCCTATATTTTACCCTACAAGGCACAGAAACCATAAACTTGTGCAATCCCTAGAGCAGAATTTCCCAAATGCAATCCTGGAGGGCCAAACACCATTCAGGTGTCATGCTGTCCCTAATAAATATGCCTGTGCTGCAATTGTATGCCACGCCCCCATTGTATGCAAATCTATCTCATGCATATTCATTAGGGACAGCATGAAAACCTGAATAGTGTTTGGACCACCAGGACTGGAGTAGGGAAACCCAACCCTAGAGCAGCAGCCAACAGGGGCATAAACACCCACACCCACAGGCTCCACTATCCAAAGCCTCATGGAGAGTCAGGCTGTTGGACCCTGCGCGGAGCAGCATCTCCCAATACATTCCCACTTGCATACCTTAGCAATGCCGCCCTTAACTTGGGAACACGTTACACATATATCAAAAGATTGCTATGATTAATGGCAGATAACAAATCCTAAGTTAAACACAATTTGTTGACAGAGCTGCATCATAGCAACCTTTCTGATATCTGTGGAGTGTGTTTGTTTTGCTTTCTGACAGTGTTTACCACCCCGGGGAGTGACCCCAACAGTATTGCGTACCATATCCATGCCTGCGCTGTGCCCAGGACTGGTGTGGTGGCGTGGGCTGCCAAAAACCTCTATGTTTGCACAATGCTGGCATAGGTGTGGAAGTGTGTGTCTGTCTAACCAGTGTGTTGTGGCTACCTACACCTTTCTGAGCCCACACTGCTTGCACTGTTTCCAGTGTTAGCCTGCCAATATGCATGAGCAGCAAGGTACTGTGGGTATGGGCTGGACAGGGTGGCCTGGGCAGGGTGCATCTTGCCACGGCATAGGGCAATGACTGGGACATTGTAGTGGCCGACCACCACCTGCACGGACAGGGTGGCCACATCATGTCATGCTGGGAGGTCACTCTCACCCTCACTGAGCAGCGGCCACGGCATGGCTATGTTCCCCCATAGTGCTATACAGTATTTCTCTCAGGTGATATGTAAGGGTTTCCTTTTCTGGGGCCCAGTCGCTGACATACCTGCTTGGCGTGTGTGCTCAAATCCCATTTTTGGGTGCACACAGTTCCTCCAGGAACATGCACTATGTACTAGCTAGCAGACTGTCTGCAGTTAGTATGTGTATGGCCAGAACACCTTGCAGGGTGCAGCGGGTGGAGGCTGACTGTGACCTCTGCTGGTGAATGTCAGATAGTGGTGGGGGGCAGCTGAGCTTTTCCAGCAGTCTGTCTGTCTGCCTGCTATTGCCTTATTGATGCGTACAGATATGCATTGACTGCCCTGTAGGGTGCCTGTTCCCCAGCAGGACTGGGGTTGATGGTCCCCTCTACTGCCACCATTGCTGAGATGTAGAATGTGGATCTGTTGGTGGGAGATCCTGTTCCCCCACCCTGAGCCACAGAGGGCTGGTTGGCAGGTGCTTCGTAATCCGCTTTTGGGTCCAAACACCCCCCCTTCACTTATAACATGTGACCATGGCACCCACACAGGATATGCACTATTCTGGGTGCATCATAGTCCACAATGGCTAGACGTGACTGGGAAATAGAGATGGATACAGGTGTATCCTAGGTGTGTCTGCAAGGACTACCTATCACACACTGGCACTGATGGGGACCTGCAGCATAGCCTATCTCAGCCAAGCCAGGTGCTGCGGACCTGGTGCTGGGCACCCCACCTCACCCTCAGGGTGAGCACAGGACCCGCACAATGTCACAGTCTGTAGCTACTCTATGCCAGTAACACACATGGTCAGTTCCCCCTACCAGGCCAAGGTGCTGTGGGGGTGCATACCCCATCTTGTGATCAGCTGTAGACTGCTGTTCTGCATGTGCAGTGCATCATGGGTATGGGTGGATTTACCCTATCCTGGTAACCACAGCAGACAGTCTGTGTGATGCCCTGCGGTATTCTTGTATGCAGCCTTTGCTAATGACCTCATGTTGGTGGTATGGCCTACCGGTTTGTGCATTGACATTTGTGCTAATGGTCATAGGTTTGATTCCTCTCTGTTCTCTTTCATTTGTATGCCTGTCCTGCACAGCTACTTTTCATTCCTGTGACAGTCATATCTGTGCAGATCTGTGCTGTTAGCACATTGTACCCTTATCACAGTTGCCAACCATCCTTTTGTCCATCTATGTGTGTCTGCCAGCTGTATGCCATCCTGCCCTGATGTGCATGCTGCTACCCCATGTCCTGCACTGATACACGTTTCTGCATTGCAGCTCTTCCTGGTTGCCTCTCCTGTGTGTGCTCTGCATGGCACTGCTACTCCTCTGTCCTCCTGTCATTGCACCTATCCTGCCACCTCTACCTCCTCTGCTGGACACGTCTTCCCATCCTCTGCCACACACTGTCATTGTTGCATGGTACATTACCATCACCCTGTGCATCGCTACAGTTGCCCCCAATATGTTTGTCCATTTTTCCAACTGCCACATGGGCTGGATGCAGATTTGTCTGGTCCATCAGCTCCATTACTTGTGCATTGTCTTTCCTTGGTGCTCTGTGTAGTGTTACGGTTACATCTGTGTTTGGCCCATACCTTTCTTGCTTTTCAACTTGGGGGACCTTACTGCCCTTGGCCAACATTTTTTTGAGTCACCTATACATCCTTGGGCCATCTTAAGCCACACCTTAGAATCAGCCAGGTTATGGGGTGCCTACTATGGTGCCTTGGGAGTTGTCAACCTTTCGACATGGCCTCTGGGGCACATTATAACTCGCCTTGGCTGACGTGGTGGTTTAGGATGTGCCTTCTGGTGCTCCCTAAAAGATGCATTAGTTTATGGCACTGGGGTGTGGGTATTTTTTAGCTGGCAGCACAGATTGTTGGACTGTTTCAAGCAGGAATTGCCTTGGCCAATGTTATTCATTAAGCCCACTGGGGGATCGAACTCATGACCCCTGTTTCAGCAGTCCTTGTATTAACCAGTGAGCTACACCTCTGTTGCTGTGATTGCAGGTCAGCACGCGAAGTTAAGGTTAACGTGCGGTAACGTGCACTGCTCCCTCTATTGCGTGATAATGGGCACGGCGCACTTTATCGTGCGATAACCCGCAATTGCTACCTTAAGACCAGAATGCCCACTCCTTATATGGCATCCTTCACATTATCACTGCAACTAGCGTCAGGAACATTAAGACGGTTTAGTAAACATACCCCTAAGTTTGTTAAGGTGTGGAAATAACACAACAGAAAACAGCAAAGTGCATTGGTGGTTTTATGGCACCAATGACAGCATACCTCTAAAGGAAATATTTAAATTACAGTAATTTCAGCCTTTCAATAAATTAGCCTATAGCATAAGAACATAAGATATGCCATACTGGGTCAGACCAAGGTCCATCAAGCCCAGTATCCTGTTTCCAACAGTGGCCAAGCCAGGTCACAAGTACCTAGCAGTTTCCCAAAAAGACACAGGTTCCACAATGCTTGTACTGGGGCAAGCAGTGGATTTCCCGGGTCCTCTTTAATAAAGGTTTATGGACCTTTCCTCCAGGAACTTGTCCAAACCTTTTTTAATCCCAGCTGCACTAACAGCTTTTTGCATATCCTCCGGTAATGAATTCCAGAGTTTTCCCTTATTAGTCTTAAACAGATTACACTATAGCTCCATTGCATGTCCCCTAGGCTTTCTACTTTTCAATGGCGTAAACAATCGATCTACGTTTACCTGTTCCACTCCATTCATTAATTTATAGACCTCTATGATATCTCTCCTCCGCCGTCCCTTTTCCAGGTTGGACAGCTCTAACCTTTTAAGCCTCTCCTGATAGGGGTATCCTTCTACCCCCTTTACCATTTTGGTAGCTCTTCTCTGTACCTTTTCTAATTCTGCTATATCCTTTTTAAGATACAGTGACCAGAATTGCACACAATATTCAAGATGCCATCACACCATGGAACGATACAGAGGCATTATAATATCCTTTCCTTATGATTCAAAGCAGGACTTCCTAAATCCATTCAAGTGATCCCACAGTAAATCTGGTTTTCAGCATATCCATAACAAATACACAAGATACTTTTGAATATAATAGAAACTTAGTGCATGCAAATTTATCTCATGCATATTTATTGTGGATGTCGTAAAAACCTTGCCAGCTCTAGGATTGCCAGGACTGCTTTGTAACCTATAGAATCTAAACTAGCACTAAATCTGTTGTCAAATTACTGTTAGTCAAAAACACTCAGTTTACTTATACTGCCCTCCTGTGGTTAACTGCAGTATTGATGGTCCTTTAAGACGGAAGTCAAGAATTTTGCTGACAATAGAATTAATCTACTCAGGCAAATCATTTGCAAATTAAAAATAAAAAGGATATAGCATTTTGATCTCATAATGTGGTATCATTTGCTCTGAAAGAGAATTATTTCCTTTTGTCCAGAGAAATGTATGCTTTGAACATGGAAAATAAACCAATGTTCACAGCATATGAGATTACTGACTGCATGCACCCTTTGTCAGATATGCTGCAAAACCTCATTATACGTATTTTATATGAAAAGCTTAAATGTGATCCTTTCATGGTTCATCTTTAAGGAAAGAGAATAAGACTTAAATGCTTTTTGTGTGCTGCCCACAATGACTCCCTTCGCTATCAAAACACGTCATTTGTTAATGTAGAGTAACAGAGTCATGTGGAGGAGTAGCCTAGTGGTTAGAGCAACTGCCCTAGTACCCAGAAGATCAGGGGTTTGATTCCCACTGGCACTCCTTGTGACCTTGGGCAAGTCACTTTACCCTCCATTGCCTCAGAAGAAAAGGCTAACCTCAGAACATAGACCTTCACTATTAAATATATGATTTTTTGTCGGAGCTGACCGTAGGAAGGTCGGATCAAATACCGACCCCCACCAGGCGGGCAGCCACTTTTTATTATTAAATCAAGGTTCTTCACCACAATTAAAATATCATTTTTCAAACAATTCACTGAAAACTTATCTTGGAGAGAGCGCTGTTGGTAGAAATGGTTCTCAACACGACGCGCACGTTTCGGGCACTAACACCCTGTATCAAGTGTATAATCCAGAAATTAGAAATTCAGCATTCTTCCTTTATAACGCCGTCATTGCAGCACAGGTCATTTCTTTTGGCAAAAGGCAGAACAAACGCCATTTTTAAAGAAGAAACCTACCAATCAGATCGGGCAAACCCCCACATGATGGGGGACCCCTGGTCTGATTGGCTAAAAACTTGAATACGACAACACTCATTCATAACAGGCTTTGCCATTCAATTTCTTTATTAAGACCTCCCGGCTCCATTGAATCAAGGTAGAATATCCAACGTTGTTCTAATAGTTGTAGACTCTCTTCCCTCGACCCACCACGGGGATTATTGGGCACATGGTCCAATACAGTCCAAGTTAGTTGATCAAAAGTATGGCCAAAATCAGCACAGTGAGAAACTAATGGAGCTGAAAGTACCGTTCGGCGAAGCCGAGACGCATGTTCACTCAACCGACGTTTAATAGGACGAATAGTTCTCCCAACATAAACTTTTAGATTTATTAGTTAATTGGCCCTTACTCATAGGTTTTTGATTTTTCTATTCAGAAGAAAAGGCTGGCAATCTACTTCCGGTGATACATTGCCAAGAAAACCCAGAGGTAGCTGGGTCACTATGAGTCAACACTGACTTGATGGCACTAAGAAAAAACAAACAGAGTCACATGCACCAGATACACCCACAGGGAAGGGCATAACAAAATAAAAAACCCTAAATCATAAGAATATTTATGAAAACAATTAGTCATTCAGAGCTAATTGCTGGGGGGAAAATGCACCCCTCCCCCAGGCCATACCAAAGGGCTGTGCAAGCAGTACAGTGTCACAGGACGCAAGCACAAAAGGAGAGGGGGGGGGGGGAGGCTCTGATATCATCACTGGGCTTCCAGGAAGCACAAAAAGAGTGAGTTACTGCATGTGGCTGGGTGGAAGGGGGCACCAGATTCGTTAGTTGCACAGGGTGCAGTTCTATTTTGGTATGGTCCTGACTGCCCTCACTCTTTCCCATGGGCACCCATGTCATGCCCCTCTCTAGGTGTGCAATAGGGCATTTCTGTCATACCCAATCTCCTATGGGAAAAGTTACTAAACCTTTCCTAGGAGGCAGTAAAGGAGTTAGGTCCCAGTGGATTGAAAGGAGAGAGGAAGTCACGGAAGTTCTTTTCCTAGAACAGCGCTATTTATTCCCAGTCTTTGGGGGCTGCAAACAGATTAGCTTTACAGGACATCCCTAAAGAATAAGCATGAGATAAATTGGCATGCGAATTGCCCTCCATTGTATGCAAATCTTTCTCATGCATAGTCATTTGGCATATCCTAAAAATCTGGGCCCTTCACAGCCCTTGAGGATGGAGAGTGAATGCCACTGTCCTACAGAGTCCCTGAATATAACTCACCTTGAACTTCTGAGAAGACGTGAGCTAAATCCAAATTCCTGCTCACTTTCTGTCAACCCTCCCGAGCATTCCCCCTTCTCCTCCCACAGCCACAGCGATCTCCCCCTTCCCTCCCAAGATCCCAGTGCTCTCCTTCCCACCTGCCAAGCCGCAGTACCTTCCTTTTTTCCAAACCCAATGTTTTACCCCTAGGCCAGATCCCACCAGCATCTAAACTGGCTTCTCCATCCTCAGAATTCTCCCCTCCTCAAGCCCTTCCCAGCCCTCCCTAGGCAATTCCTCTTTCCATCCTATCCTGACATGACCCTACCCATCACACGTCCCCCTTTCACTCCTTCCACCTCTGAAACTGCAGGCTTCCTCTGGTTTCTGTGTCCCCCTGTCCACTACTCAGCTCTGCTTCCGCTTTCTTCCAACTCTAGTAGTCTACGAATACGTCTTCTTCTGTCCCATGGTCAGTGGGACCCATTTACCGCTACTCAACACACTGGAGCATCTGGTCCAGCTCATGGTGCTGGCACAGATGGTGCAAAGTGCTGGGAACATTTCTGACACCTGTACCTGCTAGCAGGAAACAATAAGCATCAGGAGGGCAGGACTGTTACCATGAGCATACGGTCCTTTTGCACCACAGCTCCTGCCATGAATAATTGGCCATAGAGTCACTATGATTGCTTTACCACCACTTTTCCATTTTTGTTTTATCTGTAGAATCTCACCAAATAAAAGGATTGGACTGAACAAAAACAGTTTCTCCTCTATGTGCACACTTTTATTTAGGGCTGGTGTAAGCATTAAGCAGATTAGGCAGTGACCTAGGGCAGCAGCTTCCAGAGAATGGCAAATAGTAGCTCCAGTGAAAGCAAAACAATGGTTCCTCACAGTAACACAAGCTCAAAGAATGATCAGCACATACTTTATAATTTTTCAAAGAAAAATCAATGTCGGGGACCAATGTAGAGAGGGAATGGAAGAAAACAGGAGGAGAAAGAAGAAATGGAAAGGAGACTCTAAACATGAGCCTAAGAAGAAAAAACACAAAGAAATTTTAAAAAGAGAGACTGGAGCCAACCCAATTAGAAAAACATAAAAGGTGGAAAAACCTATTTTTAACATTTAGGGATTGAACTAGGTCAGCTTGGGGAATTGTGCATCTCTTCTATTTTCCAGTACAGTCAAACCTCGGTTTTCGTATGCCCTAGTTTTCATACAATTCGGTTTTCGTTGACTTTTTTCATCAAGATTTTGTCCCAGTTTTCGTACATTGTCTCAATTTTCATACAGTTGAAAATGGAGCACCATCTTATGGCCAGAAGTGGGATTTTCTTTATTTTGATTCTCTTGCTGATTGACTGTCTTCCATATGCCAACAAGAGTCTTCAATAAAGATAAAAGTGATGTTAAATGTTCATTTATCCATTTCATTAGTCATTTATATTTATTTCTCATTGTTTTCTGTATGTAAACATATAGTTATTATCTATAAAATGTATTTTTTGTTAATATTTTTGGGTGTCTGGAACAGATTAATTGGATTTACATTATTTCTTATGGGAAATATTGCTTCAGTATTCATATATTCGGTTTTAGTCAGACTTTTTCGAATGGATTAATCACAAAAACCGAGGTTCCACTGTATTGCGTGTCTCAGTCTGGTTTTGGGGTGTTTCTATTTCAGTTTCTGTGTGTATGTCTCTGTATCCTGTGTCAGTCTCTTAAATGGAGCAACTCCCCTCCACTTCACTCACCATGGTCTGCTGCCTGGCAACAGGAGTTGAGGGCTCCGGGGTGTCAACATGAACTTTTCCTTTGCATTTCCAGTGCATCACTAGGTTAAAAAAAAGTCAAGGAAAAGAACGTGCAGAGCAATAATTCAGCATGTCCTCAAATGCATGACATCATCAAGCTTCACCATCTGGATTGGATTTAACTTGGAAACATATCGGTTAATAAAAATCTACCATCCTAGCACATTGGCCCCTACTCAAGCTCCTTTGCTTTTTTTTTTTTTTTAATTTATTCATGACACTTGTTCAAAGCAGCTGAAGGATCTGCTGCTATAAACTAGGGGTCAATCGAACAGCTTAGGCATCTTTTTTATAGAGAACTTTGAGTCATGTTCTCCATGAGTAAAGAACGTAGTGCTTGCATGTGGTTAAGGCATCGTCCATGAACTTCTACAGAAATAAAATAGATACTCTTAGCCTACCATTGCCAAACTAAACTGATACAGAAGACTATACAGAAAGGAGGATATGTATCTTTCTGTGCTTTGGCTTTTAAAAAGACAGATGAGACACTGAGAGATGTTGGCCAAAGACCAAAGATCTAGCAGACTTAGGGAATTGTAAACAGCATAGTCATTACTATCACCAGCAAGTCAAGAGAACTAAGTGAACTAACTTTAATGCTGGCTTGCAATCAGCTGATTATAGAATACACACTCCTTTTCAATTGGTTAAATGGTTTTCAGGCCAGGAGAAGAATCAATGGGTTCAAGAATTTATGCTCTTTAGTGGTAAGGATTTCTTGAACCTTTTTGAAGATAAGATTAGGGGACTTTGTCTTAAGAGGAAATGCGTGCATTACCCATTTTAAATCACAGGATGATGGCCACTACAGGTGAGAAAGGACGGTGAAGTGATAGTAAAGAAGGGGGGAGGGGAGTTGCAAAGTTGTGAGAACTTTCATTTGGTGACTAGACTAGAGTTAGTTAAGTTTAAGCTATCTGCATGTCAGTTACATAATTTTCTTAGGGCAGTTCTTTGGGAAATTTCAGGCCAGATATCCGTTCTCCTTGTACAGGGGGTTAATCAGTCTCTTGTGTAGGGGGCAGATTCCATCAGATCTGAAGACAGGAGTGGTAACTGCCATTTTAAAGAAGGGTACAAGGAAAGTCTACTATATTACACAACAATATCCAATTACACCGTTACAGCAGAGAAAGTTGTTTTACTGCAATTGATGGACTTTATATAAACAGTCCAGCCCGCGCATTCCTCGCAATCAGAGTTCCATAGTAAGGAGTCAGTACCAGTGGCTGTGATGGACAGCATCAAAGTCCAAATGGATCAAGACTTTGAGATACTATGGATTCAGTTGGATCTGTCAGCAGCCTTTTTCACTGTCCCTCGTGACCAGTTTCTGGCTCAGTTACGTGACATAGCTATTCAAGAGATGGTGTATTGAGGATGGTTCTCTTCTTGTTTAAAGGAGAGGGTGCATTCAGTTTTTTGGCATGGGAAACTCTCCAATTTTAGAGACACGAGTTGCAGAGTCCTCAAGGCTCCTGCCTCTTTCCAATTTTATTTAATATATTTTTAGCCCTTTTGGGCTATATTACTGAGAAATTTGGGGTGGAAGTATTTATTTATGCAGGTGACATCCAGTTATTGATGAGTGTACTGTGATATCAGACAGAGGCTGTTATTTATGAACCTGAAACTTGACTCAAACAGTAAAGCGGTTAATAGCACAGGGATTTATAGTGAACTCTCAGATATCTTCAGCATTGTGGATTTTTGTTTTGTTTTGTTTGCTTTGTATTGTTTTGTTGTGGTTTTGTTTTGTGGTATTCGAGTTGCTTTTTATATGTATTTGCTTAGAGTTTTTTCTATAAGCCATTTTGATGCTTGATGTTAAAGGTGGTCAATCAAGTCTATAATAAACAACAAACAACTTCAAAAGAGTGTGCAGTTTTGGTACAGCATCCTGCATATTGTGGAAGAGATTTATTATTTATTTAACAGGTTTTTATACCACAATATCCTTAAGTCAAAGCAGTTTACATCACAACTTACATTTCTTAGAGTGAAACGAGGAACAAGTTAAATAGGGGCGGGGAGGGAATGGCACGCAGGCTAACAACCAATGAGAATTATAACTATAACATGAGAACTATACACAGTGTAGTTGTGAAGCTGCTTATGGAAGTAACATGAGAACTATATACAATGTTGCTGCAGAAGAGATTGCGAGTCTGGGGGTGGGGGTCATCTCGCAGTTGTGTATGCATTCCCAGGTTGGGTCAGTAGTAAAGACAAGTTATAATGTACTTTGCATACTTAGTCAAATAAAGCCTTATTTAACATATGACAATTTAGAATTAATGACTAAGATCTTGGTGGCCAGTAGGCTGGACTACAGGAATGCTCTCTATGCAGGTTTACCACAGTGTAAATTCAGATGGTTACAGCTAGTGCAAAATGGTGTGGCACACTTAGTGACTGGCTTGAGAAAGCATGATCATATCACTCTGTGCTTTGCATTGGCTACCTATAAAGTGCATATAGCATCTAAATGATTGTGTCTGGTGTACTCTGGTCTTCGCAGTATTTAAGTAGCGGGCTATTTGGCAGGATCTTGCCCACTCACTGAGATCCTCACAAATAGGTTTACTGTTATGCCCTGGACACTCTGAAGTTCATTGGTCTAATACAAGGAATTCTGTGTTTTGATATCAAGGACCTCATCTATGGAATCAGCTCCAGCGGGAAATCAGAGAGGAGTTGAACTGTCTCAAATTTCCAAACTTGTTGCAGGCATGGTTGTTCACCATGGAGAAGTTTGAACATAGTTAAGAGATGGGGAGGGGAAGCTTTCTGCTATTTTTTCTAATTGCTATTTTCATATCAATTTTGTATTTATTATTATTTTATTTTGAATTTGTAAACTGTCGGTATGCTTCTGGCTTCATTCATCCATCTGTTGGGCATACCAAAGATGGTTAATAATTGTATGGCTACAACAATCTGTTTTATTGCTGTCTAGCATATAGCCACCAAGGGGCAGTTTAACATTACTTTTAAAGACTCCAATTTTGTTCAGAAAATAAATTGAATACAATTTAAACACTTGATCCTGCTGGTCAACTTTCTGGTAGTTTCAGCTATTCATGCAGGTGAATCCAGGTCAAGAAGGTTTGAATCATATGATCTACTACTTCCAGACACATTTTGATTCAAGTAGCAATCAAGCTTCATAAGAAGATAAGAATGCCATACTGGGCTGGACCAAAGGTCCATCAAGCTCTGTGTCCTGTTTCCAACAGTGTTCAGTCCAAGTCACAAGTATCAGGCATATGCCAAAAGTAGCCAATTCTATGCAACATCCACAGGGACAAGCAGTGGTTTTCTCTAGGCCTACCTTAATGATTTATGGACTTTTCTTCCAGGAACTAGTCGAAAACTTTTCTAAATCCACACTAGTTGTTTTTACCACATCCTCCAGCAACGAGTTCCAAAGCTTAATTATACACTGAGAGGAAAAATATTTTCTCCTATTTGTTTTAGATACTCTACTTTGTACCTTCGTGGCGTGCCCTCTAGTCTTTATACTTTTTGAGAGTAAGCAATCGATGTGCATTTACCCATTCCACTTCACTCGGGATCTTCGAGACCTCTATCATATCTCTGCCTCAAGAGTCCCAACCTCTCTAGCCATTCCTTATAGGAGAGTTGTTCTATCACTTTTACCATTTTGGTTGCCCTTCTCTGTACCTTTGCTAATGCGGTTATATCTTTTTTGAGATGTGGAGATCAGAAATGCACACAGGACTCGAGATGAAATTGCACCATGCAGCACTACAGAATCATTATGATGTTCCTTGTTTTAATTTCTGTTCGGATATCAGGACCAAGGGTATATGTTTTGCAAGCCAGATCACCTTAAAGTCTTTTTGGAGCAATAAGCCATGGTTGGAAGCATCCCTCAATTAGCTGTTTTAAAGTACCAGATAAGATACTTGCATGTCCCTGTTCAAGGATTTGTAAAATGCCTTTGGGCTTATTTTGCCTTTGCAGTTTTCTTTTTCTTCTTCTCTCTGATGTGGGCTAAAAGGCTTGTTGTATGATTTTGTTTGTGTTGTTTTTGAAAATTATTTTGATTGGAAAAAATGTTTCTCTTTATATATTGATTTGTTTGTTTGTGTATTAATTAGGATTTTCTTGCCACCTTTTTGAAGAAATTCACCTAAGGGGGCGTACAGCAAGAATAACAAGGACATAGGCAACATACAATTACAACAGTAAAATATTCATATACCACCACACCTTACAGCATAGTAAATATTGATATCTAATTGGAGGCATATTATTTACAAAGTCAGCAAAATGCATATTAAAATATCATAATAGACAGCAAAGGAGGGAAGTTGGGGTGAAACATATACAGACATGGCGGCAGAAGAAGAGGCCACATGACTTATCTAGTCTGCCCTTCCATAATAAATACTAACGTCTCTTCCTTGCCTGTGTGTTTGTCCTGTGCTTTTTTGAATTAGACACTGTCCTCCTCTCTACCACCTCCACTGGGAGACTATTCCACGCATCTACCACTCTTTCCGTAAAGAAATATTTCCGCATTTTACTCTTAAATCTACCCCCTTTCACCCTTATCCTATATCCCTCGAGGCAGTGCTTGCTTTCAATCAAAAGAGACTCTCCTCCTGTGCATTTATGCCACAGACGTATTTAAACATCTCTATCATATCTCCACTATCCCGTCTTTCCTCTAACATATACATATTAAGATCTTTAAGTCTGTCCCCATATGCTTTATAACGAAGACCGCTAACCATTTTAGTAGCAACCCTCTGCACCGACTCTATCCTAATTTATGTCCTTTTGAAAGTGTGGTCTCCAGAATTGCAATAATACTGCAAATGAAGTCACACCAGAGACTTGCACAAAGGCGCCGACAGCCCTTCCGCAATATCACTAATAAAGAAGTTAAAAAGAATTAGACCAAGGATAGATCCCTGCAGGACCCCACTGGTAACCTCCTTTTCCTCAGGGTGAACACCATTTACCTGTACCCTTTGACACCTCCAACTCAACCAATTTCTAACCCAGTCAGTTATTTTAGAGTCCATCCCTAGGGTGCTCAGTTTGTTTATAAGTTGCCTGTGCTAAACCGTGTCAAAGGCTTTAATGAAATCTAAGTGCACCACATCTAGGGCTCTCCCTCGGTCCAAGATCTTCCTCTTGTAAACCGATGCTGCCCCAGCTCCTACAATCCATTGGACACCAGAAACCTTGCTATCCTCCCTTTTAGCAGTGTTTGCAATAATTTACTCACCACAGAGGTTCGACTAACCGGCCTGTTGTTTTCAACCTCATCCTTACTTCCGCTTTGTGCAAAGGGACCACATGTGCCTCTCTCCAGTCCTCTGGGACCACTTCCGACTGTAAAGAAGCATGGAAAAGGTCAAGAAAGCATTCCATCATCCCCAGCACTCAGCACAATTTCAGTGATAGCCGCAGTGGGTTTTGAACCCTGGCTTCCCTGGTTCCTAGCCCATTACTCCAAGCACAAGGCTATTCCTAGATGTCACTGGGATATTCAGAGGCACTAACATGATTAGTGCCACCACTGAATGCCGTGATGCTAGTCAGAGGCTGAGCAGAGTTGGCACCCAGCGATAATCAGACAGCAACGCTATCCAGCTGATGCCCCGTTATCGCTAAGTAGCAAGAGTCAGGAACATTAAGCAGTGGCCACAGAAGCTAACCAGGCAAGGGCTGAACATCATCGCTGCTCGGTTGGCTTCTCTGCTATCCACCTGACCCAAATCTCCAATGCCGGTGCTCGGATTTGGCACTGGTTTGAATATAAGAATCTTTCGTTTAATGGAGACAGCTAGCTGCCACCACCGAATATCAGCCCTGTGAGGACACTGCATGAAGGAGTGACCTAGGGTTAGAGCAAGTTAGCTCAGGCCGGAGGGGGCCAGGGGTTCAAATCCCACTAGAGGACTGCAACCTTGAGCTGGAAGGACTGGGGTTTCTAGTCCCACAGGTGCTCCTTATGGCCTTGGGCAAGCCACTTAATCTATGTTTTTGTACCTGAGGCAATGGAGGGTTATGATCCTTTTGGGGACCAGGGACCTGTAATGCATTCCACCGTGGCAAGCAGAGTGTGATGTGTGTGGAAAGTCTCCTCTTCCTGATGTAGCATTTGGTTGCAAAACACAGACGGCGTCATAGCGTCGGAGTTGATGACATCTGAGCTGGCATCATTTACAAAGAGGAGACGTATCCCTTTTGGGGTGATTTAAGCATATTAATCACATGTTAGGTGGTGAAGTATATTGATTATGGTCACTGTCATGAAAGTAATTCACAGTGAAATAATTGAGGGAAAGTAAAAGCACAATTTGATTTGTTGTTGACATGATAGTATTTTATTTTGAAGTAATGAGGGAGAAAGTGTGGAGGTTTTTTATGACCAGTGATGGAAGGCTTCTTTCGCCTAAACATCGGTCTCCGAGGTCTTTTTCCTCCCCTCAATCACATAGTGAACTTTTGTATTTGAAGATAATTTTGTAAAGTAGATTTCTTTGGGGGATACAGGGTTTCCTGTTTTTGGGGTGCTCAGTCCTACTACGTCACTACAGTCGATGGAATTCTACTGGGTTAGTGGGACACTGGTTTAAGTTCCTGCTGGGTTTACAAATGACCGGGGATGGAATGCTTACTGTCAAGGGTGCAATAGGTAAGAAACCTCCTGGGTTAAATATTAGGAGTATGTGTGAGTCAGAGCTGGCTGTTGTCAGGGCAATGTGGGTTAGCAACCTGTTGAGTTGGATGTTACAGTGTTATAGAAACCTACTGGGTTTAGACATGATAGTCGGTTGAAGTCTCACTGTGTCAAGGGTACAGTAGAAAAGAGACCTACTGGGTTAAAAGCCTCATCGGGGAGGGGATAGGTGGCTGTGAGCTAAGGCTGGCGGTTATTAACCAGGGCTGTAGTTTGGAAACCTGTTGGGATTAAAAGTTACAGTGGAGTTGGGAAGAGAGGACAGTGGTTGGAGTCCACAAGCTGTGTGTGGGAGAAGTTGGCTGTTAGCCAGGAGACGGAGAGCGAGTCTGTTTTGGCTGCATGGAAGTTATTTTGCTAATTTGCAGTTCATTTGAAAAAGTCATGAATGTAACGAATGATAAGCAGCAACTGGTAGAAAGAGCAACTTGCTAAGAGCAGCTGGGAAAGGGTATCTTGCCCTA
The DNA here is from genome assembly GCA_033557465.1 of Ichthyophis bannanicus. Taxonomy (NCBI): domain Eukaryota; kingdom Metazoa; phylum Chordata; class Amphibia; order Gymnophiona; family Ichthyophiidae; genus Ichthyophis; species Ichthyophis bannanicus. Next base: position 423,681,175 of record CM066038.1, read on the forward strand.
TCCTGGCTAAGAAAGAGAAGGTTTGAACATTTTTAAAGGTTAATGAAAAGTTTTACTTACCATGTGTTTGTTATGCACCAGCTGAGCAGTGGGGGAAGGGAGAAAAGCGCCCACAGTATGAACCTAGCAGAGCTGGCTATAAACTGTGGAGTGGAGCAGTCTGCTTAGGTCAGTTAAGATGAGATTTAAACTGTTTCTACTGTGTGAAACATTCCTCTGTCTGGCTTCTAACAATGTCTGGTGGGTTAGAACAGCAGCAGGGTTAAGTTGCAAGCTTTTACTTAAAACTCTAGGGAGATTTGTGCACAAGACATAAGCCAGAAACCTCTAGGTGGCAGTGTTGACTATACTTTGGATTTTGTCAGGGTAGTAAATTTGTTTTGGTCTTTAGTTTGTGTCTTGTGCACAAATCTCCCTAGAGTTTTAAGTTTATGTGCCTTGTAAAATGCCTGTGAGAAGACGAAGGTTTAACCTACTCCTCCACCTGACTGCAACCAAGAAGTCCAAGTTTGAAAACTTAGCTTGGACTACAAGCCCAAGAGGGGCGAGAGAGCACCAAATCAGAGTTTAACAAAAGAAGACAAGGAAAATTCTCATTGGGAGAAAATTGTATGTGGAAGTGGATCCCATGGTGCAGTGGTTCTCAACCCAGTCCTCGAGGCATACCCGGCCGGTCAGGTTTTCAGGATATCCACAATCAATATGCTTGAGAGAGATCTGCATACAAAGGAGGCCATGCATGCTAATCTCTCCTATGCATAGTCATTGGAGATATCCTAAAAACCCGATTGGCTGGGTGCCCCCAAGGGCTGTGTTAAGAGCACTGCCATAATGGAGGGGGGAGGAATATTTACACTGGAAGCTCAGTTTAAGTGACCAAATTATCCAGTACCCAGCAAACTGATAATGTTGAAGAACTGGGTCGTAGACATAGCAGTGCTACCATTAGGTGAACTAGGCAAACAGGAAGTCAGCATCAGAGAGGGGGCAAAGCAAACAGCCTCGTGGTGCTGAAGTTTAGAGAGAAGAGCCACAGAGCCATTTGTGCCTGTTGTTGCTGCTGCTCATCCCGGAGAGGGGCGGCGGCAGCAGCAGTAATGGGTGCTGGAGGGGGTATAAGGGATGAGGTCCACTAGGGTGCCTCATCTCCTTGCAGTAGGTACTTTAATGTACAGTCAGAAATGTTGAATCAATGCTGTACATCCATGAAGAAAGACTACCTCAAAACAAATTTCTGTGTTGCATAAGTCTTCAGGCACGTTTAGTTCAGGGGTCCTCAAAAATGGCCCGCACACATGTTATCTGTGGCCCAGTTGGTTCTTCCCAACTTGCCATTACCCAGAGTCCTGTTTCTCTCTTCTTCCAGTGCTCACATGATGCCATAAGGAGGCACTTCGAGCCCCTCAATTATGGCACCTCCTAATGACATCATTTGTGCACCAGAGCAGTGGTTTGGCTGCAGGCGACGCTAGTTTAGAAGCACTACTGCTTAGAAAACTCCTGGGCAGCAACGGTGATGGTGGAAGAGAAAGCAGGAAGCTTGCACTCTACCCAGCGATATGAAACTAGCAAATAATTTCTTTCAAGAAACAATCAGCACAATCTTTGTTCATTTGCCATTATTTTATTACACCTTCATCTCAAATGAGTAGTGTTGCATAACTGGGCATACTCATTACAAATATAGGAATGCAAAATGAATAATCCGCCTGAGCATTGACAACAGAATATGTTATGGACATTGCCCATTAGAGATTCTACCAGCTAAATGAAAGCATTAACAGAGTGGAAGGGAAGGGCGAATATTGGACAACGGGGCAGGGAGGATAGGAAAGGAAAGGGGAGATGCTGGAGACCTGTGCCGAGAGAACTACCCCAGCAGTTCTTTTGAATTTTTTACTTCTGCACAGGAAAGAGCGAACAAGAGAAGCCATAAACGAGTGGAGCAAAAAGAGCTTCTGCCACTGTGAGACTAGTGATTAAAAATCCAAATGGGGGAGGGGAGAAGCACTTCACCCCCTCTAATAATCTGAAAGGTCCAATGTGGTCCTCTGTCCAAAACGTTTGGGAACCACTGATTTAGATGAAGCACCCTCTAAGAGGCTCTCTGTTGTTGATAAACATGAGATTATACACCTTGGGCCTTGAAGGGGCCGTCTCTGCCCCTTGAGGCAAGAGTGCATGTACCAAGTGATAATGGAGAGAGGACCAGAGAAAATAAAGAACATCCGTATGTATCCTTTAAACACAACATGACGTCCCCCTGACAAAGAGTTACACAACGATATCCAAAATGAGCTTGCATGCACTTGAGACCGTAACCATGTTTGATGTCGAGAACTCAGAGATCAGATGTGACTTCAGATCACTCCTGGTAAAAAAAAATGCAGAGCTGGCCACCTACCAGAGGCAACCTGAAATCGGGCCCCCTTCTATCACTGAGCAGGATGTGGGGGTGTTTGCTCTCAAGGAGGAGTTACTGTGTGGTCTACAGGGTTGAGGTTTGCTCCCAAACTCGGGAAAGGGAGCCAATTGCTTCCCCAACCGTTAACACAGAGTCCCAAAAATGCAGCTGGAGAGAGGAAGAGGAGGACCACTTATAGGGAACCTTGTGCTTATCCTCCAGTAGCCACAGAGGTTTGGACTCCTCCAAGGACTTTCTGAAGAGCTGCTTCCCTCTAAAGGCAATCACTGAAAACCAGATCTTGGAGGCCACATCCATGGCCCAGTGATGAAGCCGAAGCCATAGCCACAGCTGTGTCACTGTCATCACTGCAATGTCTTTGGATGCTAGTTGGATGAGATTATACATAGCACCTGCCAGGAAGGCCACACACAATTCCAGTTGGACAGAAGTGGAGTCTTCCATCAGTAACTGCACCTAACAAAAAAGCGTGAGGGCCGTCAGACCCCCAGAAATTGCCACTTGGAGAATAAGTGAGGAGGCCAAGAAGACAGTCTTCAAGAGAGCCTCCACCTTGCAATCCTGCTGGTCTCCAAGTGCCACACCACCTTCCACTGGGATGGTAGTGACTGTTTCACTAGCTCATCTATCCTCTGAAATCATAACTAATTGTCCATGTCCAACTGAGGAAGGGCACAGAGTTTGTTCATGATCTTGACTCCTCTTAAGGGAGTGTCAGGAGTATCCCACTCCATGTGCACCATATGCTTGAGGGGTTGTAGAAAGGCAAAGGTCATGGAGTGCTTGCGGAGTTTCTCTAATATCAAGTTCCCTTCTGGTTTTTCACCCTTGGTGAACACCTTGGCTAACTGAAAAAAGTAGCAACCTGAATGATCAGGGTTGCTGGCTTCTTCTAGTTGAACAGGCGGACAACTGGGGAATCCTCCTGCTCCTCTTCCAGAGGGGATAGCTCACCCTCCTCAAGAGTGGACTCACTCCCAGAGCTTTTGCCAACAGAGTAGTCATCCTGGGCAGTGGGTGGGGACTGGTGTCACCATCCCACAACCTCAACAGAGGGTAAGCGCACACTACCAGGGCCTCCTGCTGTCTCCTCTTGTTGAGAACGTTTTCATGGCAGAATCCCACCCACTGCAGCATTCCCCTAAGTCAACAGCCTTGCCACCTGCTATAACAGTACTAGTACCAATGATGACGTATCTGCAAGTTTCTAGTTTCTATGTCTCCATCATCTGCTGGCAGAGGACATAACACACTGGCCTGTTCTGGTCTAGCAGGACATTCCAGAATAGATATTTTTGCATTACATTTACTGCCATCAAGATTTTCCACTGTATTAAATCACAACATCATCTTTATTAGAGATGTGGAATCCTTAATATATTATCTCCCTTTAGAGACCAGTAGGTGTAGAAATTGATCAACATAAATTGATAAAGGTTCCAATATCAATCCTGCGCTATCAGTGTTGGACAACCAGGTGCTGGGTGAGCAGTTTAAGGGACCTTAAAAGCTCAGGGTAACTGGATGCTTCTCATATAAATAATCAAATTCTTTTACCATAATTAATTGTTCTAATACTTCACCAATGTTAGACTGAATTTCTTCTATGGGATCCTTGTCCAATCAACGATAAAACACTATATCATCCAGCTATTTATATATTTCTGCTTCATAGTCACCTCTATTTCAGATGGCTATCCCCCACCATTATATGCTATCTTAATTATTATGGTGGGAGGTCTTGTAATGATGATCTCAATGCTGGCCATTCATGTTCTGACAAATTATTCATCTGAGGCATATATTCTGGAAAATGTAGCATGTCACCTAGTACTAATATATTTCAAATGCCACAATATTATGATCTGTAGATCCTGGAGGCATCCATGCAGATTTAAAATGTAATTTTATAAATGATGGTTCTCTCTCTTTGTCAGTGAATAAAGCACTAATTTTAAAGGCTGAAAAAATGCATATAATTACACCTGTACCCTGAATGAATCTTAGTTCTGGGAGAGTACAAAAGATATTCGTATTTAATAAAGATTCTTCCACTTTCATAATACTTGGAGACAATAAATACTAATGATTTTTCTGTGCCTGAGAGTGAGCTACGGGATGCTCCTCTCCTATTTGGTATTTCTGATGCACGTGTCACCTCACCCATTGACCTCACTGATAACCTTTGGGTCATCTGAATAAAAAGTCTTCATCTTGGGTAGATCCCTCTGAGGATTCTTTGGATATGTGTTCAAAGATTGGTCTCAGTTTCCTTCTAAATTCTTCCACAGATATGTTGTTGTTAAGTGCTGTCGAGCTGGTGCTGTCAACTTCTGGATAATGTCCTAAACTGTGCTCGCTCTTCAGTCAGGTAGCTCATTGGTGATAGAGTGGCATCCATAGCTGCTCCATCAAATGAAAAAAACCTCCAGACCATCCAAAACACAGTTATTTAAGCCCTTACCCATGCACGGAAATACAATCATGTGACCCCTCTCTTTATTCATGACTATAGGCTCACACTACCTCAACGTGTTCAGTTTAAAATCCTTACCCTGACCCGCAAGGCCTTGAACAACAAGGACCCTCCCTATCTCTCTTCCCTTACAATTCCTTATGTGCCCCCTAGCTGCTTACGCTCCCTCCATGACAATAGACTGGTTTATCCCTCTCCGGCCTGTGCTAGATACGAATCTACGTGATGATCAGCTTTCGTCTTTTTGGCCATGACCTTATGGAACTGTCTGCTAGCCTACATTCATCTCAAACTATCTTTTCCTAAACTTATGTCCCTATTGAAAACCCACCTATTCGAGCAGGCTTTCGGTGCAGATGCAGTCTAGGTGTTTATGGAATTGTACAAATGCAACTGTTCTAGAATGTGAGCTCCGTAGGCTTGTCGTTGTTTCCTTTCCCATATTGGAGTTCCTTTGTATTCCATCGTTTAATATTTTAGCTATGTAAACCACTCTGCATGCCCACAGAAGGCGGAATATCAAAACTGGAATAAAACGATAAACAAATATCCACGACTCTACCTTTCCTCTTTTATAATCTCATTATCACAACAAAGTTTTGTAACTTAAACCATTTGACATCCTGAGAAAATGAATAATTTGTGGCTTCAAGAGGTGTTTCTCATGTGCACTGTGGGTATGACGCATGCTAAACAGGGGCACCCATGCTAAAATTTCCATGCTCACCGGGGTAGTGTGTGATTGGGGAGGGAGGGGCCTGGGTGGATTGTGGGTGTAACATGGGCATGAAAGGCACCTCATCAGGTGCGGCCCGTCCACTAGGCAGCTGTCTAGGGTAGCAGACCTATGTGGGCATCACAGCACGGCACACATGGCCTGCCACTTCTGACACACACACCCCCCCCCTCCCCCCCACTCTGCCAGGAAGTTACGTCGAAAGGGGATCAGAAGCGGCAGGCGATGTGTGCTGAAGCAGATGGCCTGCCGTGGGCCACCATGACGAGCCACCTCCCTCCCACCGGAATCAGCAGCAGTGTGGGAGGAAGGCAACGCGGCTCAGCACAGCCAGGGCTTCTACCTGAGGTGGCAGAAACCCTTGGGCTGGCCCTGCATTTCACTTAGTATGGGCATTTTAGACAAGCACTAACCATAGCTGTTAGCATAGGTGCACATAACACCATCTCAATGGGTGGCATGCTGTTGCGTATTAACACCACACCAACGGCAGGGAGATGGGCACACATGTCCCTGAAAATTAGCATAGATACCCGCATTAACTTTCAGCTCCAAACGCATGCTACCAGCAAGTTCTTTGGTAAATATGACCCCAAATCATTAAATCTTACAATTCTCAATTCCCACTTGACTGCTTAACTGACTTATTTTCCAATCAAATTTTCAGTAACAAAGCATTAAGTCATAAGAGCATTTGCTCTATATAGAATTCCAATGAGATATAAACATTTGATCACTTTCATACATATGCAGCTCCTTATAAATATGCAAACAAGGTATGCATTTTTCCCTATAGCAGTCTTTCAACTTCAGCATGTAACTTAGCTCTGACATTGTTTGTTCAAGGAAATCATTTCTGTCCAATTTACCAAATGATTTGATTTGCTGGCATCTTCAATTAATCAGGTGCCTGCTAACAATTTCACTTCATCCGTATAACTAAGCATGGAAGGATCTTCATTGGATGCCACCAACGGGCATGTTTACCAAAGTGTGGCAATGATTAACATGCACTTTAGCATGCTAATGAGTACTACACGCTAAGTGCTTCGCACATGATGGGGCAGGTTATGGGTGGCGAGTATGTGGTACCTACCACACACTGTTAATTTTGTGGTTAAGGTGGATCACTTAATGCCTCCTAATGTGAATAAATCTAATGTTTAGTAAGAGGACTGTAGGGGAAATGCTGGCCACGTCCCCGATAATGCAGAGCCTTTGGACTTACCGCAGTGTAGTTGGTGCAAAAAACTAACCACACTTTAGTAAACCTGCCCTTAAATTAATTTTGTATTTAATCCTACAATCAAGCATTTTGGTGAAATTTGATTTTTTTTTTTTTTGCTTTTTACTTTGCTTTTCTTTTTTCTTTTACTTTTCTTGTATTTCTTACCCACCGACTATGAAGTTTTTATTTATTTTTCATTTCTCAGTTTTGTTATTGTTAGTTTTGCTCAATTCCCCCTTGGGAATGAAATATTTAATTGAATTTAGGTCACGCCTTTTCTTAAACACTCAAGGCAAGTTACATTTGAGTTCAGCAGTTACCTGTCATCCAACATATATACACCCCTTCACAGTCCTTATCTCCCACTACATCCCTTGGCATGCTTTCACGGTCATACCTGCCTCGTAGGGTCTTGAACTAAAATAGCTCTTTTATGGTTCTATGCCTTCTCGAGCGCTGGAGATGTCTCTATGGAGGGCCACATTTTTCTTCCTACTCAGTAGCATAAATTTTGCCCAAGTGGCCCCTACGATGCAGGAAGGAAAAAGGAGGGCCAACTGCTGAAGTGGACTTCCCCTGCACTGGGGGTCCTTTAAAAATTGTTGCTTAGGGGCCCATAATCTGAATTTCTTCCACTGATCCTACTTGAAGGCCCGTTTTTTAGGTGCATTTCCTTCTCAAAAAAATCAAGAGCACTTGTTCACGAGAGCCAATCTGTCCATATATTCGTTTTCCTCTCTCTCCATATCTTCATGCGCAACAAACAGATGCATACAGAGTAAACTACTCCAGCAGAAAAAGAACACTAAGCCAAAGAGTGAGAGAGAAGCCAAGCCGCGTCACCTGAACAGTGAGGGGATATGGGAGGAGCTGCAGGTGATGTGGAGGCCAGATGAGAGGAGCTCTGGGTTGTGGAGATGTCAAGTCCTACCACCCAAAGATTAAAAATGCTGCCAGCCAGCAGGTGAGAAGAATTTTGGAGGACAGGGAGAAGGGGAGTGGCAGAGAGGAGGATAAAGTGGGATGAAGAAAATGAGGTAAAGAATATTCTCCCAGGACAAGCAGGATGAGTCAGCCACAAGTGGTGACGTCATCCGATGGCGCCATAGACAGAAGTGCTCTCAGTAGCACAGAAGGCTTTTTGCCTTCTGGGCATGGCTAGTAGCCCCACCTCTAGGCCCGCCCTTAGCTAGCCAGTCTTTGTCTTCCGCCTTGCCAGCAAGACGTCTTTCTCTCACTCTCATCTCAAACAAGGATTCTTAAGAAAGGACAACTATCAAGTAGAATTACAATGAAGAAAGTACCTGCAAAACCGGGGTTTAAAAAAGGTCCCAAGTGCTCCAGGAAGATGAGCAACTCCAACGCCCATCAGTTCTGCCTCCGCTGCCTGGGTAAGGAGCACCCCATAGAAGACTGCCCTCTCTGCGCCCGCATGTCTCCCTGGGCCAGGAAGTCTTGCCACCATGCTCTCTCAGAATACCTGACCCCCTTCCGCAGATCCAAGATCATCCATGCCTGCTGCAGCCCTCCCATCTCCGACTGTTGCTGCTGCCGCTGCCGCCTCCATTCCAGCGGCTGACATGCTTCCCAGCTATGTGGATGCTGCTCCGGCCGGGGACGTGCCTGGTCAGGCCTCCGTCCCCCACCATGATAGAAGAGCTACGCCGACCACGTGTGTGCCCCTCCATGTGGCCTCCTTGGCCGCCATTACCTCAGGGCCTGCCTCCTCCTTGGCCTCCGTGGGACTTCCAGCTTGCAAACTTCCAGCTTCGGATCAGCAGACAGGGGCATCAGTCCGGTGCAGAAGGCTCAGCCCCGCGCACCGGCACAGAGACTCAGAGGGCAGACACCGGGGCACGCATCGGAGCCAGAGCCAAAGCAAACACCGCAGGGAGTGGAACCGGCGCAGCAATTTTGCCCACTGGCAATCAACACGAAACACCGAACCCCGTCGGCACCACAGCAGGGGCAGAAGACATAGGGATCGTGAGCACTGGCGACGGAGCAACTCGGGGCACAGCAGCATCTCCTCCTCGTGTCACCGACACAGAGACCAATCCAAGGAGGCAGCCCGCAGCCATCGGAAATGATCTCGGCAATCCAGCAGCATCTCCAGCAGCAGCAGACACAGCCACTCCTACATAGAGGATGTTCTACCTGCTTCCCCTTCCTCCTCTCTTGAAAACAGAGGGCGAGCAGTAGAAGGGCACAGATGGGCCAACTGTTCTGCCACAGCAACCGTCTCCACCCCCACGGGCTGCGCCTATTTTCGCTAACCCACCAGAGACCCTCAAACCTCTCTCCAGCATGCTGAAGCAGTGGGCCTCCACCCTCTCCTCACATCAACTATTGGAGCCCTCAACCTCCAAGTCTGCACCCATCCCGCAATCTCCGATTTCCACGCAACTGACAGAGGACGGGGCCGAGGAACAGTCGCATACAGAGGAATCATCCCACACCGGGGACTCCCTCTCCACTTCAGCCGAGGAAAATTCCCAGGTCTTCACCAACCCTCCAGAGGACCTGACCTATCATGTTTTTGCGCAAGGTCACTTTGGCGCTATCCATCTCCTTGGTCGATGCCACAGACCAACGCAGCGAGGTTCAGAGCGCCCTCAAATTCATGGACGCTCCCAAGACCATTACCTCCCTGTCTGTTCACCAGCTCCTCCGGGACAACTTCACCAAGATGTGGCTAACCCCAGTCTCCAACCAAGCCTGCCTACGCAGATTGAACACAAAATACGTAGTCCAACCCTTGCCAGGGTTTGATAAGCAACAACTCCCCCATCAATCCATTGTGGTGGAGTCAGCCCTCAAGTGGTCGAAATCGTCTCGAAATACCGCCAATGCCCCTCCGGGAAAGGACAATAAACTCCTCGACGATTTAGGGAAGTGGGTTTACCAGGGCGCCATGTTAAATGCCAGAGTGGCGGCACACCAGTTTCAGCACGCCCTATACCAAGATCTACTCATAGCTAACCTCAAGACTGCCATCTCCCAGCTCGCTGAGCCCCTGCCAGCAATCTCAACAGCTCTGGCGGACCTTGACGATTGCACCAAACGCCAGGGCCGAGCTGCCTACGTTTTCGAGGCAGCCACCAGAACTGCGGGGACAGCCATCTTGGCATGCCGACTGGCCTGGTTGCGGGCCTCCGGCCTGCGCTATGACATGCATGACAAGATCGCCGACACCCCCTGCACGGGAGACTTCCTCTTCGGGGATAAAGTCAAGGACACAGTCAACGATATGCGCGAGCACTGCACCACCCTCCAAACCCTCGCTGAAGAAGCTTTGGAGCGCCCTCACCCTTACCACAAGGGAAATACCCAAAAATCATCTTCAAAGGGCTACAATATGTACCGAAAATAGCAACAACCACGGTACAAACAACAATCCTACCAGACTCCCTACAGACAGAAGCAGCATCAACGTGAGCACATGCAGAAGAAAAACCAGTCTGCCCCGGTGAAAAGCAATCCTAGTTTTTGACTCACCGCCCAACCCACACCTACCCATGGGGGGCCGCTTATCTGCGTTCCTGGGAGACCATCACAATGAACCAGTGGGTGCTCAACATCATCGAACAAGGCTATCGCATCAAATTCTCTTCAGCTGCACTTCAACGTTCACCACCTGCGAGCAATGTCCCACCACAGCACCTCCTCCTCATGACCTCGGAAATAATATCCCTCCTGACATCCCGAGCCATAGAACATGTTCCTCCAGACGAGATCAACACAGGGTTTTACTCCAGGTACTTCCTCATCCCCAAGAAGTCGGAGGGGGGGGGGGTGTCTGACCCATTCTTGACCTGCGGAAACTCAACAAGTTCATAGTAAGAGAGAAATTCAGGATGCACTCACTGAACTCCATCCTACCCCTCATCCAGCCCAGGGAGTGGTTGGCCTCACTGAATATTCAGGATGCCTACACTCATGTGCCCATCCACAAGCAGCACAGGAAATTCCTGTGCTTCCAGATCCTGGGAAACCCTTACCAATACAGAGTCCTTCCCTTTGGACTCTCACCTGCCCCACGGGTCTTCACCAAATGTGTTGCGGTAGCAGCTGCGCATCTCTGCAAGCACGGGGTATGTGTCTTCCCCTACCTGGACGATTGGTTGTTTTCTGCAGCCTCCCCGAAAGAGCTCTGTGTAGCAGTCAAGAAAGCCACCTCCCTTCTCTCATCCTTGGGCTTTTTAGTGAAGCACCTGAAGTCTCACCTCAACCCAGTTCAGAGATTGGAGTTCATAGGAGCTTGGATAGACACAACTCTGGCCAAAGCCTTCCTTCCACGGAACAGGATGAAAGCCATCATCACCCTTGCCGTTGGGGTACTCAGCTCCTCACACTCGACGGCAAGAACCCTTCTGCATCTCCTGGGTCATATATGGCGGCAGCAACCCACGTGCTCCCCCTCGCGAGGCTGCACATGAGGATTTTGCAGTGGCACCTTCGCTCTCACTGGCGCCAGCACTCCCAATCCCTGTCTGCAGTGATCCCCATCGACTCATTGGTGACCAAGGCCATTCGCTGGTGGACCCACTCGGCGAACCTCGCACAGGGCAGGAACCTTCAAATGCCAACCCACCAAATCACCATCACCACAGATGCATCCACACTGGGGTGGGGAGCCCACTGCGACGGGATCCGCACACAGGGCCCCTGGTCAGCTGCAGAGAAGGCCCTCCACATCAATGTCCTCAAGCTCAGAGCTGTACGCTACGCGCTTCTGGCCTTCAAAGATCAAATAACGGGCAAGACCATCAGAATTCAAACCGACAACCAAGTAGCCATGTTCTACATAAACAAACAAGGGGGGATAGAGTCACACCCCCTGTGCAGAGAGGCGCTTCGAACTTGGCACCTGGCACTCTCTCACCAGTGCAGCCTCCAAGCCTGCTACCTGCCAGGAGTAGAAAACATACTAGCGGATTGCCTCAGCAGACAACTGAATCCCCACGAGTGGGTGTTCCACGAGGAAGTGTCATTGTCCCTCTTCATGAGATGGGGCCGATCGCTAATCGATCTCTTTGCGACCGAGAAGAATACCAAGTGCCGCCTGTTTTGCTCCAAAAGACCCGCGCTTAACAGAGCAGCAGCGGATGCCTTCGACGTGACCTGGGGACAGTGACCCCTGATCTATGCCTTCCCCCCACCCCACTCATATTGCAGACCATACAGCGCCTGATCAGAGACAGGGCACTAGCCATTCTGGTGGTCCCACACTGGACCAGGCAGGTCTGGTTCCCCTACCTGCATCGCCTGGCCCTGGAAACCCCTGTTCACCTGCCTCTGAGGCGGGACCTACTCTCCCAAGACAACGGCACAACCCTTCACCCCAACCTGAAAATGCTAGCGCTAACGGCATGGAAGCTGAAAGGATGACTCTCGCATCCCTCAATCTGTCAGCCGAAGTCCAGCAAGTCATATTGGCGGCTCGCCTCCCGTCTACTAAGAAATCATACAATCTAAAATGGCAACGCTTCAGCATTTGGTGCGAGTCACATCATCTGAATCCATTCTCATGCCCTGTACCTCAACTCCTTCAATACCTCGCCTCTCTCTCGGCGTTTAGATTAAAAACCCAGACCATCAGGGTCCACCTGTCCGCCATAGCGGCCTTCCATCACCATCCCGGGGACACATCGATAGCAGCGCTGCCATTGGTGGTTCACTTCATGAAAGGCCTGGCCAACCGCCAACCTCCATCCCCCTGTCTGCGAACCAGTCCCAGCATGGGACCTGAACATCGTTCTCAACCAGCTCACGGGGGAGCCCTTCGAACCACTGCAGTCAGCGGAGCTGAAGTTCGTCTCCTGGAAAACACACTTCCTCATAGCCATCACATCTGCCAGGCGTATCAGCGAGCTACACGCCCTGGTGGCTTACCCGCCTTATACAATACTCCAACACGACCGCGCCTGCCTGCGGACACACCCCAGGGTTTGTTCCAAAGGTGGCGACTGCCTTCCACATTAATCAGACCATTGAATTACCCTGTTTCCAACCCGAGACACATTCCAACCAGGAGCAGGAGAGGCTCCACACTCTGGACTGTGTCAGGGCCTTACGATGCTACCTACCTACACTGGACCTCCTCCCTGCGGTTCGCGATCGTTATCGGAGCCGCGGCCCCATTGATTTCAATGGGGGCCGCGGCTCCAATAACGATCGCTATCGTGGCTTTGTATACAAGCCCCTTTGTCTCTTATGACCCTAACAAACCGGGGCACCCGGTGTCCAAATGAACACTTTCCATCTGGATTTCCTCCTGTATCTCCCTTTGCTTATCGCAAGCGGGTTCCCAGCCCACCACAGGAGTCAGGGCACACCACCTGTGAGCGTTGGCCGCCACTATTGCCAACCTACGCTCCATTCCGGTGCCCGACATCTGCAGGGTCGCCACATGGGCCTCCATCCAAACCTTCCAGAGACACTATTTCTTGGATCAAGCGGATCAGGGTGGCTCTGCCTTCGGCCAGGCGGTGTTATCCACAGCCTCCCCCCCCCCCCCCGGCACCAGATCACAGTAGAGATACGGACCCTTGTCACTCATGATGCTGTGTTTCCTTATGATGCTGTGTTTTATACTGTGCGCTCCGGGTCAGTGACCCCGACCGTCTGACAATGCGATGCTGTATTGTCACTATGTTCTGTGCTGCTGCCTGTTGCCACATGTTTGCACGACTGTTGCTTGTTATTGCTAGTTGCACATTTTTGCTTGTTTGCACCATTTGCTCGGTTTGCACTGTTCGCACTGTATTATTCAGTTGTTTACATGCTATGTTGCACAGTCCTATGTTGCCTTATATACCTCTTGTTCACACCCAAGCTTGAGATGCGCTGATATGCCTCATTAAATCTGGCTTGCTGCACCCGAATGAACCTGCCTCCGTCCTTAATTACCGGCCTATAACCCCCCTCCCCCCCACCGCTGCATGTGTAGCTAGGGAGGCACCACTTGTGGCCAACTCATCCTGCTTGTCCTGGGAGAAAGCTGAGTTACTTACCTGTAACATGAGTTCTCCAGGGACAGCAGGATAAGTCAGCCATACTTTTCCACCCTCCTCCCCGGTGAGGGAGGGGAGCCGTTCCACGGCATTGCCACTTCCTAGCTCGTGGCAGTGCCTCAGCTGGGGAAAATCTGGCTAGTTAGGGGCGGGCCTAGAGGTGGGGCTACTAGCCATGCCCAGAAGGCAAAAAGCCTTCTGGGCTACTGAGAGTACTTCCGTCTATGGCGCCGTCGGATGATGTCACCACTTGTGGCTGACTTATCCTGCTGTCCCTGGAGAACTCACGTTACAGGTAAGTAACTCAGCTTACCTTAACACTCCCTCACGCCCTTGAGACACAAACACAGGTAACACACCTAAACCCTCCCATGGAGAGATAACATGCACATTGCACCACACCTACCTCCTCCACTAGGCTACCAAGATACTTCATCATATCCTTCCATACCTAGCTTCCCACACTACATGTCTAACTGCTAACAGTGGAAAGGGAAAATACTAGATTTAAATGTGCACTTTCCAACTTGTTTCAGATCACCTCTTATTTAATAGAATTGATATGTTATCTTTCAAAGAATACAAAACCAGCTTTACTATAGTCAGCCAATTGGCTCTTCCTCTCAGTCCATTAAGCTGATTCCTCTTTACCCAGATAGCATCATGGTAGAGCCAGTTGAGCAAACAAAGTAATTGATGATAAAGTGTATATACATTAGTTAATCAAATAATGGTTTAGGGCCTGATTAACTACATTTTTTAGCTATAGATGCCGAATGGGTAAACAGCTTTAGTGCATCAGGCTCTTGTCTTTATAAAATACTAGAGTATGTAGCAGCAAACGTGTTTGAACATCAGTGCGGTCACTTGAATCTGCTTGCAAGTACACACGTCCACTTGTAGATTAAGGTAGTGTATAATCCACACATGTCCATGAAAACGCCACCCAGACTGCCCTACCAGCTACGCCTACTAGCAACGTACGCACCTTCATGCCAAAGTGTGTATTTTTATGCCAGTCAGTATTTATGCATATATTTAACATCTTTTTTATTCCGTCTTTCTGCCAGTCAAGATGCTTTAGGAAGGAGAGTGCATTTGAATGAATTGGTTACAATGAGAGATGTGATTTACAAAGAATGTAATGCAGACTAATATAACTAGTAGAACCTAGTTACGGTAAACATAACGTAAGGTATAAACCAGGTTAATATGGCTTAATAGCATAACTTATGCACAACATGGTAACGGAGGTGTGGAGCGGGTGGAACCGAGTGATTTTGTTCCAATAGTTGTTATGGTTTGTGGTAATATGCTAGTTCTTGTCCTGGGGTCTTAAGATAGAGTGCGTAAGGCAGGGTATGATTATCCCTGGCGGGGGTTTGCACTGTAGAGTTCTATGAATAGATGGGTTTTTAGCTTCTTTCTGAAGTCTTCACTGACTCAATAGTTCTTAGAGGAGGAGGAAGAGTGTTCCACAATGTCGGGGCATAGAGAGAGAAGACTCTGTTACACAATTTTTGCTTGCTGTCGACTTTTTGAGGAGGGATGTCCAGCAGGTTGAGTGAGTTGTGCCTTCTTAGTCTGGTGTTAGTGGGCTTTCTCAGAAGGGTTTGTAGACACTCTGCAGACTGGGCATTAATAATTTTGTAGATGTTAAGGAGGACTTTGTACTTTATTCTGGAAATGATGGTAGACAGTGTAATTACTTGAGTATCGAGGTGATTTGGGTCTGTCAGGATGTTCTTTGAATGATTCTTGCTGCCATATTTTGTGCTGAGTGGGTAGAATATATGCTTGGGCAAGCCCTGATAGACTGATTTGCTGTAATCTAAGAGGGGAGTCAGGATAGCTTGCCAAATGGTGCAGAAGTCCTTGTGGTTAAGGAGGGGGCATGGATTCTTTAGTACTTTGATCTTATAGTAGACGGATTTGGTGATGTGTTTAATTTGTGCTTGTAGGTTCAAACATTGGACAAGTATGACTCCTAAGTAGTTGACCTCTGTTTTAACTGTGATTTCCTTGTTACCCATCATAATTGGTAGTGTCAGTGCCGTACCAAGCCACAAATGCACCCTGCGTGACTTGCACACCTGGTGCACCTCATACCCCCCCCCCCCCCATCACAGGTTTGCCATTTGCCCCCTGCCCAGCATCTCCACATGTTGTTTTATCCCACACTTCCATGTCCAGCTGGCTTCCTGCGCTGCCTGCCCTTGTCCCGCCACCGCTTTTCATGTTTCCTTGGCGGCAGTGATGGCAGCAGTGGAATGGACATAAATTTTTAGCCCCCCCCCCCCCCCCCCCGGGTCTTTCCGATTTCCTGCTAGCATGCAGGTCTGATCCCTCCCTCCTCCGATGTATGCCCGCATCAGAGAAGGGAGGGACCAGACCAACCATTCAAGCAAGGAGTTGCCAAGACCCGCGGCATACGTCAGAGGAGAGAGGCCCGCATTTTTGGGCTTTTTTTTTTTCAATTTGCTGTCCATTCCACTGCTGCTGCCGATGCCAAGGAAACATGAAAAGGAACGGCAGAGCAAGAGTAGCAGCGTTGGGGGGGGGGGGCCCCAAGGCCAGCAAATGCACCCCTATTTCTTTGCACCCTGTGCAGTCACACCACTTGCACAAGGCTAAGTATGGTACTGGTTGGTGGTGTCGTCTTAAAATTGGGGTCCTTTGTTATGTGCAGGCCTTCAGTTTTGTTGTAGTTGATGCTGAGGTTGTGGGAATTGGCCTTCTAAAATTATCTTTCGTGTTCTCTGGTAGTAAGCGATTTCTTTCCCCTCTGCAACGTCCTTGCACTTAGGAGGAAGGAAGGAAGCAAGAGAACATCAGATGGCCCCCACAATGAAATAGGTGGACAGGCAACATGCTGAAGCCATCAGAACTTCTTTCCAACGTTGGAGACCTTCCATAGTGGTGTGTTTGAACAAAGACAGTCACAGGTCTCACTCCAGAGTGAACTACAATCAACACTATAAATTATTCATTCACTCATTTGAATCTTCAACTACAGACTCAATACACCAACCGGCCACCGGTCTCAGATAAACGGTATACGTTCAACACTTATTTGTGGGTAATGTGACTCCCCTTCTAGTGTCCGTTTACATCAATGACCTCAGGCCAGTATGGTTTTTAATTTTTAAACTTTTGTGTTGCTTCTTTTTTATAAATATCTTTTTAATTATCATAAAAACTTTAAATTAGAACTCCATCCAACTTATCTTATGCTGAATGGCAGGTACCCCGTTTTTTGTTGCAAAAAAGCCCGACGCCTCAATCTTCCAAGCGCTCTGGCGTTTCTCCTGCTGGGTTTATCAAGGGAATAAATGCAATGCGTCTTTCAGGGACCATTTAGACGAACATTTTCTTCAGTGTTCTCCCAATTTAACTTAAGCATATTAACAGATCCTTATCTTGTTGTCAATTCAGGCTTTCATGATATTTCTTGAACTCAAGCTTAAAGGAAGATTCAAATGAGTGAATGAATAATTTATAGTGAAGCCATCAGAACAGCAAAGCTGATCTCGTGTCAAGGGCTTTCTTTTTAGGTCTATGGAGTCTGTGACCACATATATGTAATGCATTCATGTGTGTTACAGGGAGAGAGTAGATCGCATTCATGAAGCTTGATAAAAGAAAATGTGTTCAAAAGTAAACTTGTTGCAGAGCTTGATAGTTCTCATGTATTATGATACTACTTATGGGTAAGAATAATGAAAGCCTAAGAAAATATATAACAATCAGAGTACCATAAAGGCAGATAATGGTACCTGTATTAGCTCATACTCATAAATACTGGAAAATATGAACTGTTACAATTTCCTGGGTTTGTGTATAATGTAGACTGCGTGTACAGTGCAAGTATAAAAGAGATGCAATAATAAATAAGGAAGAGAGAAAAAAAGATGCACATAAAAGGAAAAAAAGGCTTAGGTATGATATTATTTATAAGATTCTAGCTGAACGAGGAGGTCAAATATTTAAATCCTAAGTGCCCTACTCCTTGGCAGAAAAAAGTAGCAAAAGCAAGCAAGCAATACAGGTCCTTAAAAGGTGGTTTTTGAATGGGCCAACTTTATTTAGGGGACCTTTTACTAAAATGTGTTACGTGGTTAGCGTAGGTTTGGGCACGACCCACTCTGTGGTCCACGGTAACTGTTAGCATACAGCCATCACAGCGCAAGCCCATCTTGGTGCTAACATTGAATTGCAGAGTGGAGGGCAAAATGGGCAGATTAGGATGGAAAGCGAGCGCAGTTAGTCAGCACAGGGGTATACGTCACGTGCTAATGACAGTCTTGCAATTAGCACAGGTGTAACTACCGCCAGCTCTGATGGTGGAGATAGCTGCACTCACGATATAACCACCCCACATTACCATGCAGTACGGGAAATGCTGGCCATACCCCCCACATGTAATGCAGTGGCCTTGCACTTAATGCGCCATTGGTCTGCATATTATTGGTGCGTTAAGTGCAGGGTCCCTTAGTGCTTAAAAAATAGAATAACCATTAAATGCGGTTTAAGATGTTACTGTATCTGATAGCATTAACTAACTGACTATTTTATTCTAATAGTGAAAAAGAGCTATTTACTGCTAGCTAATGGAAATTTTGAATGGACAACATCTGGTCAAATTTTGTCCATTTAGATTCAGGAGGGGCTGGGACATTCTGTGGGTAGGGGCCAAAATTTAGGATGATAGTTGTAATATTCAGCTGCTGTCGAGATAAATGCATCCACTTAGGGGGACTGCACAAATAGCAATCCTTACTGAATAGCAGGCTTAACGTTAACAGGCTAAATCAATGGATTTAAATACTGACCTCAGGGTTTGTTTAAGCTATTTTTCCTACTTTAACCCCAAGTGCTAAAACATTTAAAAAGCTTCCAGGGGAAATACTGGGAGTTACATGACAGCAGCCGCCTCTAGCAGCAGGAGCAAACCATTCATATCCAAAGGGGCAAAGGGAGGAAGGGAAAAATTACAATAAAAAGAATTTGGGCGTTTGCTTTTTGACCTTCTGCATTTTGACAGTTGCTATACAGGTTATCTGTATCCATCCTGGAGGGGACAAAAAGAATCTGGGTGAACTTAGTGTAGGGCGGCAGGCCTCATCTGTAATCATTTCATTTAAATCAATTATTTCCAACCCATCAATACACTGCAGTTAATGTTGAGAATGTGATCTTTTGGCAGCGAATATGCCAACACTATCAAGTCTGTGCTAATGTAAACATATGATTAAGGATGTTCTTTGTGTAAATCTTTACTAAATGCCCCTTACAAGGCAGGGAAACACACATACTTCATGCCACCAGTTCTGTGTTCTTATAAACACTACCTGGGGAGAGATAATTAAAGGAGTTCTTATGCGCTGTACACATTTGACTCTTCAGGTCTTTGTTCTGTGTAAGTATACACTAGCTTTACACCATCAAAATTCCAAGCAAGCCACAAAGAAGAATCCTTGCAATATCAAAATGAGAATTTCAGGAAAAGAAATGGTTCCCACAAGCCAAACTGACACCAAAGTCATTTAGTGCAGGCTTAAAGAAATGATGAGGGGATTATACCATTTTTCGGGTATAGCAATTTCAAAGTGTAATGTTCAAATCCAGCCACCGCACTTAAAAGAGTACCCCAGGGCACTTGAAACGAAACAGAGAAATGTATTAAACTTGACGCCAGAGATAAAAGATGGGTTTTGAAAACACGCTCACTACACAGACTGTATCTGTGAGGAGATGGGCACAAAGACAGTTCATTGACAATTTTTTTTAAGCAATGCTAACTGTAATATCCCATCTTCATAAGATATTTATAGTCTGTCTATCAAATTTCTTAGACTTCAAAATGTTACAATCATAAAAGCAACATTTTGAGCATGTTATGGGGATGCAACTCTCCCTCTCACGGAGCTTCAGTCTGTTTTTGGTCTAACAGTACTCACGGGGCAAATTTATAACAGGACGCCTCGATTAAGTGAGCAGGAAGGCACAGATTTCCCCTCCAATCCTACACATTAACCACGCAGGGGGAAGGATGGCGGGGAAAAGGAGAGATTCAGCTAGCAATCATTATGGCAAAAATCTTATTTTTTTCTTTACCATTCCCCAGCCCCCCATCCTGCCATTGACTACTTCTGTGTTACTGTGGGGTGGTGCTTTCCATGCTCACATCATCAGGATATTCCTCCATGTAATTAAAGACGCTCCCTGGCAACTATTGGAAGCAAACGTATCTATTGTTTCCCTACGCAGCAAGAAATGCTATATTGTCACTTTAGGGTTTGGTGTAAAGTTTTCCTGAGTTGACTCGGTCATTTTGTCATAAGAACTAAATGAATGACTGTATATGATGAACTACAGCCTTTCGAAGATAAAGAACGGATTAGGACCGAGACACAGAGACAAAAACCATGTTTGAACTTGGAATAAGTGTCGATTCTGTGCTTATGTTAACTACAACTAAAGTTCTTCAAAATGAAGCAAGTAAAAGTGGGTACAAAATGCCAAAAAGAATGAATTTCAATTATCTTTATTGTTCTTGTACAAGATCAAAGACATAAAACCAGAACCAAACTGTGCTTACAATAGTTCGATCTGATTGATTAAATGCATATGCCTTGTACGCAAAATATTCTAAATTAAAAAAAACAACACACACACACACACAAATATAACATAACTAAATGAAGTAAATAAAAAAAAGTTGAAGTATTAACACATCAGTGGATGCAGTACATTAGAAAACAAATAGTTTATTTGATCATCCATTTCCCCAGTTTAAAACAATATACATTTAAAAAAAAATGTCATAGCTGTCCACCCTCCCCCCCCCCCCACAAAAAGGTTACATTCTAGTAGTGTTATCGGACAAGGCACTGCATTTTGTAACATCCCATCTGCTCTGCCTTCCATATTACCATCATCAATGCCTACCAACTGGTGAATGTTAACAGCCCCCTGGAACATTTGCATAGGTATTGTATATTTCACATAAATAGTGTAAATTCAGTAAAACAAAATGTTATTTCACATCCTTAAATAATACAGTGAAATAAGGTTTCAAATAGTAATTCAGTTTCAACAGCATCAATATCATGTTTCCATGAAGTCTTAGAGCTAGATTTACCAAAATACGCTACTGCATTTAGCGTGCACTGGGAGCAATTTTATGATGGCACACACTGTTAAGTGCCACTGCACATAAATGTTGGCATGTAGTCATGCATGTGTGCAAGTAGCCACTGATGCGCACAAATGACCTCTTCTAAAATACCTTTTAGCATGAAAGTATGCGTGTTGTTTGCATAGCATGCAGTTTTACTGTGGATGTGCACATGGACGGAGTTTGGGCGGTGTGAACATGTACGCACATTAATTACAGCACATGATCATCTACGTGAATACTTGCAAAAAGCAGGCGTGGCCATTTACACAGCTCAACGGTTGGCCTAAGGGACTGCATCTTAATTTATGGCACATTCTCTGTCATTCACGCTAGTATTTTATAACGTCAATACTTGCATACTTGATTTTATAAAATGGGCATGTGAAGATACACATTAATTAGGCACAGCTTTAGAAAATGAGCTTCATCAGCAAATATGGCACATCGTGTATAACGTGACCAGTGGTAAATGAGCAGTAATGCCCGTTAATGAGGAAGCATCTTTTAGTAAAACTAGCCCTTTGTGACTTGCACTTAGAAAAGATTTAAAGGGAAGATTCTTTGGGCATGTCTCTCATCACCAGTTAAGCAGAGTTTTCTGTTTTGCTGGAGTTGGTAGACATCAACTATGAGGAACAGAGGAATGGATTCTTAAGGTGACTTCACAGAAGGCCCAGGGATCGTCTCATGTTCTGGTAGCTGGTTCATAAGATTAACCATGCTTTGCACAGCACATCTGTTTAATTCTACAGGTGCTCTGCAATTGCCGCCACAGGAAACACCATTACTCAAATAATGTTGTACTCCTAAGATCTCTAGTATCTATATGCTCCAACATACACATAAATGCTTAAATTCAGCCAAAAAGGAGGAACTGTTTACCTAATTGACAAAATGTGGGTGATCAGTCATTTTAGCTCATCATCATTTCTGCTCCTTTAGGTTTTATAGCTCTTGAGTAATGGCTAAGACCCTCCACAGCATCCTCCCCCCATCCTACCTGGCCCAGGGAGTAGAAGCCTGGAATCAAAGCTAAGCCTTTGCAGCACTTGCCACTGAGTCACTGGGCCGCTGTTCTGTTAGCATTAGGCCAAACGAACAGGAGGGGATACTGCTGAGAAATTTACTTCTACAATAGTCCATACAGAATCTTAGAGTATCTACTAGTTCATGGTAGACCATCGCACCCTCACTTAAGAACGTTTAGTCCCCTGGAGTTGCTTCCTTTTGTCCTTAATTTCCAGTTTAAGCATCATGTATCTTTCACTTTGCATGCACTCTGAAAACTATATCTGAATCTATTTCAAATGGCAAACATACAGTACATGGTCTTAAATTATCACCATAAACCTTTAATTAAAAAAACTATTAGTAAAATGCTCAGACTAAATTTTATAAACTTCACCTACTGCTTTATAAAACCAGCTATACACTGGGTTGTAAGAGGAATTTTACTTCACAGGTCAGATAAAATTGACCATATTGCTTGCAGGCATGCTGAACTGGTCCTGGTTTTATCCCATTGCAGCTATGGAGTTGTAGTCCAGACTTCCCTATGAAAAACAGGACTACATCTCCCTTCATGCAGTGGGGTAAAAAACAGGACTTGTTTTCTTTGCCATGGCGTTACATGATCACCCCAGATATAATGCATATCTCAGTCTCTGCCCTCAAAGATTCTTGTCTGTCGTTCAACTAAAGGGCAAAACCACTGGAGTGCACCAGCTAAAACTGAAATTGTCAGATTGTTGCCTCCACTTTACTCAGTCCCCTGGCTATTCAGTAAATACTGCACCTAATCTATTCTAGCATCAGTGAAATAATAACCAATTACTTTATATTCTCTGGAGAGATAAGACAATTAAAAAATTAAACAAAAAAATGCATCTCCTTCCTGTAAAATCACTTCATTACTATAAAGGATAGTTTCATTCCTTTCTCTTGCTTAAAAGATTGCGCAGCTTCCAAATGGGGCTCCATCTTTTAATGCAAGGTGCTCAGTCTGCAAATTTCTCCCATAAGACAGAAGAAAAGATTCATCTAGATAAAGTTCCCAAAAGTGCTGATTCTAAACCTGGCAGCTTTTTCCAAATCACTGATCAACAACCCCCCTTCCCCTCCCCTTCCACAGTAATCTCTGCTTCTCAAACATCGTGACATTTCTATAGCAGGCCAGAAAAATTCTAGAACTATCAGCCCCCTCTGCGCTTCTCTCTTGAGTTCATCTCTGACCCTTTCACTTGCCTCCCTCCAACATGACAGAAGAAATTCTTCACCGTCAACAATCCTGGTGTGCTTCGCAGGATCTTTATCAGACCCCGACAAATCCACACCCAGAGTGCAAAGTCCCTTGCCTGTTATTTTAAACAGGAACAAGCTTAGAGACTTGGATTAATAATGCCTTTGCTAAAAAAAAAAAAGTGTCTTCTCAAGAATGAAAATACAAATGTTTAAACTAGCCCCTGATTATAAATAGCATGCATTTAAAAATACTTCAAAATTTCAGGAGGACCTGCTTAGTGCCCCTGATGCTTTCTCAGTCCTGCCCTTCAGGTAAAGTAGTCCTTATAGATTACATGACAGGTTAGGAAAAGACCGTGATGCCCCACACCCAATGCTGTCCAGTGACCATGGACAGCAAACCAGCATTGAAAGACAGAAGACCAGTGAATGACTAGGCTTTCTTGTCAAATTAGCAAAGACTGTATGGCTGAAAAAGCAGGCCTTTGTTTAACATCTTACTGGGTTACTTCAGCAGCTCCTCCTGCTCGGTCAAGTCAATGCTATGCTATTAAATGAAAAAAAACAACATTTCGCTTCAGTTTTTGTGCTGTAAGCTAATTCATTCTTTTTCCCCCGATATTTCAAATAAAGCATTTCTGAAAACATCAGGAACCCTGTTGGCTTGTACATACCAACAACATTTGGTTTGTTCATTAAAATCGGTTACAAAATTATAGTGCTTCATAAAATAAACATCAACATGTAAAATGCATTAAAAATAAAAAAGTAAATCACATTGTTCATAAAATCCACGGTAGCTAGTACCAATCTGGTCTAACAATATTGTAGTATTTGCTCTTTTGATGTTACCAAACATTTTGCTACTTTCAGTTTGGAAGTATTTATTATCATAAGCCATACAGTAATATACTGAACAAAAAGATCTACAATAGTACTGTTTATGCATGTGCAAATGCATATAATAAAAAACTGCTTTTTTTTTTACTCCCTATACAGCAAAAAACCTTATTAATATTACAAAGATTTTTAAAGCTTGAGTTAAATAGGTAAAAAATGCATTTGGTACTATTGCCATAAAGACCGTTACTGGACTGCATGGATCAAGCTGATTCTGTGCCAGGTTTTCAGAACCAACGTGCTCTTCACATGCCTTAGCACTGGGCCAGCCTGTCTGGCGCAAGCCCCTGACCAGTAACCATGTGTTTCATCTCATGGAAAAAGAAGGCAAGCGTAATTGTACTTCTACGCGAGCTACACAGATCTCGTGCACGTAGAAGTAGTTCTCTGGAATATTAACAGAAAAAAAAATATATATATATATTTTATATATATTTAAGTAACGAGATCCAGCCAAAGATAAAAATTACTATAACTCTGTAATATATCAAGAGTCACGAAAGGCAGCAAATCGGTTGTTGGATGGTTTCTCTCATGCTCTACCTCCATTGCAAGAAATGTTGGATACTGGAAGCTGAACTGACTGGTGAGACCACCCATTACAGCCAGGTAAGGAAAGGCTCAGTTTTACTGAGTACTGACTCCACATCGCTGAGCATAGGTATCAGGTCTTCAGACTCCAGGGTGCCCAGGTCAACATTTGTGCCAGGGAGAGAGTCGAGGAAATCTGGGAAACGTGTTGGTTGTGGGTTCATGTTCATTACCGGCTGTACTACGCTCTCCCCTGTAACAGAATATGATATTATGATAGTTAATTCTCATGTATCACATATACTGTAAATTTATTAAATACAGGTTCCCTCCAGTAATGTGTGAAATGACTTATTAAAGTTGATGTTTACCAGTGCTCATATGCAGGGCTCTTTCATTAATACACGAGGACCATGGGTTCATTTTCGCAGGCAACGAAAAAGGTGCCAGTACTCCATATCACCATGTACCCCCTCAAAAAAGCCCTGCTATTTACCATCTGGCTTCCGTGAACTCTTGTCTAGTAGCAGACTATGTATCACCATTTAGACTATGTCTGTGTTCCTTCGGAAACTTCTGCAAATGGGTCTTTGCGCATAAAACCGCCAAAATTTCAGTTTTCACATGTTAAGTCCAATATGTGAAGGTTTCTGTGGATTCTGACCTTTCAGGTTACAAAATGTCATGTCAGGTCTGCTACAGGCAAAACTAATTAAATTCAAAATTAATGAGAGCAGCAATGAAATATCATGCAAAACAGCTAATTATTAATTTTGGAAAAAACCAGTGTGTATAAACCTTTTTTGTAGGTCAATTTCAGCAAAAAAAAAAAAAAAAAAAGAAAAAAAGATCACCGTACCTCTAGGAGGTGTGGTTATTTTTCTATTTTTGTTTCAGAGGTTCATGTTGCTAACTTTTCCATGCAATTTGTATAGGGAGCTCATTTCCATCATACTTGGCTAATAGCCATCATCTCCCACTGGCAGCCATATCGTCATCATCATGATCTTAATCGAATTAGATTAGAAAATCAGCACCAGTAATCCCGCTACTCCCAAGTCCAGTTCCACAGAGAAATCTATGTCCGATGGAGAGCCTGTTCTCTCCTCTAGTGATTTAGCGTCCTCCTTCAAGTGTCTGACTTTAGCATGGCTTACTCTCATTTTCTCCATGAATACCATGATCAAACGCATCCTCCTGTGATCCTTACTACTCTCTTCAGTCTGCTGCTGTCTCTCTCTTCCATATCTCAAACACTTCCTCACTTCATCAAACATAGGGGGCTATTTTAGAAGCCTCATTCATTGTGAGTGGAAAGGTAGCCCAGTGGTTAGTGGCAGCAGCCTAGAACTAGAAAGATTGGAGTTCAAATCCCACTGGTACTCCTTATGGCCTTGGGCAAGTCACTTAATCCTCCATTGCCTCGGCTACAAACCTAGATTGTAAGCCCTCCGAGGACAGGAAAATAACTACTGTACAGCAACACAAGCGGCGACTGTACACATGGACTTCACCCAATGGATTGTATAAAAATCAAATTGACTACATCTGTGGAAGTCAACGATGGAAAAGTTCTATAACATCAACAAAGACAAAACCTGGAGCTGACTGTGGTACAGATCATCAACTACTAGTATGCAAACTCAAGCTAAAGCTGAAAAAGAGCAAACCACTCATGAATGCAGCAAAATATGACCTTGAGAATATACCACTGGAATTTAAAGACTGCCTGCAAAATCAATTTGCTGCTTTAGATACAAATGATAGAGTTCCAGAAGAGTTATGGAATGACATCAAGAAGGTTGTGTTGGAAGAAAGCGAGAAGTCTCTACAAAAGGTAAAAAAGAAAAAAAGGCCAAAATGGATGACGGAAGAAACTCTGAAAATTGCCCAGAAACGCAGAGAAGCTAAAGCCAGGAGAAAGAAAGACAATCACAGAACTCAGAGATTTCCAACGTGCAGCAAGACAGGACAAGGAAAAGTACTACAATGACGCATGCAAGGAAATAGAAGCAGAAACTATTAGAGGAAGAACAAAATCAGCTTTCCTAAAGCTACAAGAGTTAAAGAAAAAGTTCCAGCCTCAAATTGGAATGTTACAAGATGCTCAAGGTTCTATGTTGAATGATGCTGAGAAGATCAAGAAAAGATGGAAGGAATATACAGAGTTTTTATATGATAAAGATCAAGTGGACCAATAGCCGTTTCAACCTGTACCTTATGATCTGGAACCATTGGTGATGAAAGAAGAAGTTGAAGCAGCATTGAAAGCCTTATCAAAGAACAAAGCACCAGGCACTGATTGCATTCCCATAGACGTATTACAGCAATCTGATGCAGCTGTTACCGTACTTACAAGGCTCTGCCAAGAAATATGGAAGACAGCATCATGGCCAACTGACTGGAAAAGATCTGTGTTTATACCAATACTAAAGAAAGGTGATCCAACTGACTGTGGAAATTACTGCATAATTGCTCTGATCCCACATGCCAGCAAGATTCTACTGAAGATTATTCAAAAGAGACTACAATCATACCTGGAACAAGAACTACCTGAAGTGCAAGCAGGGTTCAGAAAAGGGCGAGGAACGAGAGACATCATTGCGGATGTGAGATGGATCCTTGAAAAGACTAAAGAATACCAAAAGGATATCTATTTGTGCTTTATCGACTATAGCAAAGCTTTTGACTGTGTAAACCATGAGAAACTCTGGGCCACATTAAGAAGCATGGGTATACCAGAAGACCTGATCGTTCTCTTGCACAATCTGTACATTGATCAAGAAGCAACAGTTCGAACGGAACAAGGAGAAACAGAATGGTTTAAAATAAGCAAAGGTGTAAGACAAGGCTGCATACTTTCCCCTTACCTGTTTAATTTATATGCAGAACAAATCATCAGAGAAGTAGGATTGTATGAAGACAACAGAGGTGTGAAGATTGGTGGAAGACTCATCAACAACCTTAGCTATGCTGATGATACCACATTACTGGCGGAAAGTGAAGATGATCTGAAACATTTGCTTCTCACAATCAAAGAACATAGTCTCAAAATGGGCCTGCATCTTAATGTAAAGAAGACAAAGATCATGACAACTGGCATAATCAACAGGTTCATCGTCGAAGGGGAAGAAATTGAAATCGTGAATAACTTTAACCTACTTGGATCAACTATCAATAAAGAAGCAACAAGCAGTCAAGAAATCAGACGACGCATTGCTCTTGGCAGAATGGCTATGAAAGACCTAGATAAGATTCTCAAGAGCAGAGATGTCACTCTCCATACAAAGATTCGACTTGTTCAAGCCATGGCATTTTCAATAACATCATATGGATGTGAAAGCTGGACAGTGAAAAAGATAGACAGGAAGAAAATTGATGCCTTTGAATTATGGTGCTGGCGGCGAATACTGTGTATACCATGGACTGCCCGAAGAACAAACCAGTCTGTACTAATGGAGATCAAACCTAAGCTTTCTTTAGAAGCTCAGATGGCAAGACTTCGACTTTCATACTTTGGACACATCATGCGGAGAGAGAGATCATTACAGAAAGACATCATGCTTGGCAAGATAGAAGATCAACGCAAAAGAGGAAGGCCAGCAATGAGATGGATCGATACAATAACAGCAGCTATGGGTACCAGTCTGTCAACAATGAGCCGCCTGACTGAAGACCGAACACAATTTAGGATAGCTATCCAGAGGGTCGCCATTAGTCGACTACGACTCGACGGCACTTAACAACAACAACACCACTGCATGTAACTCACCTCGAACCTCTACTGGAAAAAAGCACAAGCTAAATATACTAGTAACTAGAACTAATGTCCACATGGAAAATCTGACATAAACATGTGTCAATGGCGAATTTAGAATGGTCTAAATTTACTTGTAGATATCCAAAATACATAGAAATTGCAAGAGGGCATTTCAGGGGCATGGTTAGAGTGTGGTTTGGGCAGGCAAAAAATCTACATGTGTAGTTCCTGTTTCATACAGGAAATGCATGCATATGACCTAAATTGTTCCCGCTGGGATTTACAACTACTCTGTGATGCATATAGGTTTTTAAAAAGTGTTCATTTTGGACAGCCCTTTACAGGCATGATTAAAGGGGTTATTCTCCTTAATCCTCCCCTTTGTTTATTTCCCCCTCCAAACTGAAATGAATTTAAGCTAGCAGTCTTTGAGTTAACTGGCAGCATTTAGACATATATATTTGCAAAATACCAACTTACATGTATAACGTAGATGCGTAAGCTGTGAAATACCAACGTGCGCATGTGGTTTGTAAAAATATACATTTTTATGTGCACATGAAGAACTTACATTTATAAGTTGCTAAGTTGCCGCCATGAATTTTTCACACATGCAGATTTGTAAAACGGCTCCTCCAGCTCTATGTCTTGATATATCCATGTGCGTTACATAAGAACATAAGATATGCCATACTGGGTCAGACCAAGGTCCATCAAGTCCAGTATCCTGTTTCCAGCAGTGGCCAATCTAGGTCACAAGCACCTAGCAGTTTCCCCAAAAGACACAGGTTCCACAATGCTTGTACTGGGGTAAGCAGTGGATTTCCCAGGTCCCCTTTAATAATGGTTTATGGACCTTTCCTCTAGGAACTTGTCCAAACCTTTTTTTAAATCCAGCTACACTAACAGCTTTTACTAAATCCTCCGGTAACAAATTCCAGAGTTTGATTACACGTTGAGTGAAAAAATATTTTCTTTTATTAGTCTGCATGTCCCCCTAGTCTTTCTATATTCTGATGACGTAAACAATCGATCTACGTTTACCCGTTCCACTCCATTCATTAATTTATAGACTTCTATCATATCTCCCCTCAGCCATCTCTTTTCCAGGTTGAAGAGCCCAAACCTTTTTAGCCTCTCTTCATAGGTGTATCCTTCCATTCCCTTTACCATTTTGGTGGCTCGTCTCTGTACCATGTCTAATAATGCTATATCCTTTTTAAGATACGGCTACCAGAATTGCACACAATATTCAAGGTGCGGTCGCATCATGAAACGATACAGAGGCATTATAATATCCTTTGTTTTATTCTCCATTCTTTTCCTTATGATACCTAGCATTCTATTTGCTCTCTTAGCCGCCACTGCACACTGAGCGGAGGGTTTTAACATGTTATCTACAATGACACCTAAATCTTTTTCCTGGGTGGTGGTTCCTAATGTGGAACATTGCATCGTGTAACCATAGTTTGGGTTGTTCTTTCTTAGTTGCATAATTTTGCACTTGTTCACATTAAATTTCATCTGCCATTTTGATGCCCAGTCTTCCAATTTATCAAGATCCTCTTGCAAGTTTCCACAGTCCTCATGGGTTTTAACAACTTTCAATAGTTTTGTGTCATCTGCAAATTCGATAAACTCACTCGTTATTCCCTTTTCCAGGTTGTTTATGAATATGTCAAAAAGCAGCGGACCCAGCACAGATCCCTGGGGTACACCACTATTCACCTTTCTCCATTGGGAAAATTGGCCATTTAGCCCAACCCTCTGCTTTCTATCTTTTAACCAGTTCCTGTTCCACAGTAGTACACTGCCTCCTATCCAATGACTTTTTAGTTTTGCCAAAAGTCTCTGATGAGGGGCCTTGTCAAAGGCTTTCTGAACGTCCAGATACACTATATCAACTGACTCACCATTGTCCACCTGTTTATTCACACTTTCAAAAAACATAACAGATTAGTAAGACAAGATCTTCCTTGTCTAAAGCCATGTTGGCTGTCTCCCATTAGGCCATGACTATCTACATGCTGAGTAATTTTATTCTTTATGATGGTTTCTACCATTTTTCCCAGTACTGACGTCAAGCTCACCAGTCTGTAGTTTCCCGGATCACCCCTGGAACCCTTTTTAAAAATTGGCATTTCTGTACCTTCTTATATGTATTTTAAAAGGCTCGATATTTGGCAGAGCCGCTGCTATAAATACTGATGGAATGTTTCAGTTCTGATCTCTATGATCTATCTAAAGGTTGTGGTATTAACAAAATCCTTAAGAAAGCCACCTACCCATTTTTTTTCACTAATCACATTTCAGATACAAATAAATCCAGGATTTAGATGTAGACATTGTACTAAAGCTAACTTCCTCTCCATCTCAAACACATTATTTGCTGCCGAGAACCGTATTCTATGACCTATCATGATCTAAAGTCTTGTCTCAGCCACTTCTAAGTTAACCATTCAAGCATGTTGCCCATAAAGCCTTCCATCAACATCTACAACAGTTCTCTTTTGATTTAGTTCCCAGCCTTTCTGATCATTCCTCTCTCTCTTCTGGCCTAACATTCCACTTTCCAGTGATGTGAAAGGGGAGAGAAGGTGCTCCCAAGGACTCTCAAGAACCCAGAAAATAAAGTTCTTCCATCAGGTGAAACAGAACAGGTATGAGACTCTCGATAAAGAACTGGCGGCATATGGGTGCTGCCTTCTTATTCTCTTTCTGCAAATGATCCTTAAGGACCTTGTTCCATTCTCTCACCCTTGGCCCAGCTACAAATATTACCAGTTGAGAATGTGTCCTACCAGGACCATACCGAGCCCTGTGCAAGCGGTGTGGCCACACAGGGCGCAAAGACTTAAAGGGTGCATTTCGGCTCTCTGCCGTTGCCTGCCGCCGCCACTTTTTCGGCGGCAGGCAGAACCAGAGAGACGAAATGCGCCCCTTAAGTCTTCGCGCCGGCACACTAAGCAGGTCTGGTCTCTCCGGGAGGGACCAGACCTGCTTAGCGTGCCGGAGACTTGTAGATCGGGCGCACGCCCCCCTCCCGTACCCCCATAAAGTGTATAAATGCAGGTGCGGGAGGGGGGGGCGTGTGCCCGATGTGCAAGTCGCACAGGGCGCATTTCAGTCTCGGTACGGCCCTGTGTCCTACCACCACCATCAAAGCTAACATTACATCATAAAAGTTAAGCTTTAACAGGCTATTTGATCAAGTTATTCCTGTGCGTATGTGGACACATACGTGCACATATGACCTCTTATAAAATACCTTACGCTACAAAAAGATGAACTTTGACATGAAAGTGTGTACTCTACTGCTAGATATAGCCGGAGGTACAGTCTGGACAGATTGTAACATACCTTCATCTACAGGTATAAGTGATCGCATATGCTAATATACTATAACGACAAGTATGTGCTGATTTGTCTTTATAAAATAGCACATTTGCAGGCACTTAAGTAGGCACATATTCATGGGTGTCGTGCTATAAAGTTACCCTTTAAATGTATGCATCAAGTATGATCCAGGAGAGAAGAGAGCCTTGCATTTTTAACTGCACATATCCAAGAGCTACTTTTCAGAAAAAAAGTACTCCATTTGCATCGGATTCAGAAATCACTTTTTAACATGGAACGTATTTGTACTAATCTACTCGTGCTCTTATTTACTTACCCCCAAGGAAGCCCTCCTCACATAAGAGGGCCATACTTCTTCCCACCTTTCTTAAGGCGTTGCAAGCCACACCCTCATGATGTAACTTGCTCTCACTGGCTCCCTGAAACTATTTAAATCTGAGAACTCACGTTTTGTTTTGCCCTTTGGTAGGTCTCTCATGAGAGCTGTTGGATGCTCAAGTCTTGTCTGATCTTGGAAGCTAAGCAAAGTTGGGCCTGGTTAATAGTTGGATAGATTTAACAGGTGTTGTACGCTTCCCTACCATTTACAAAACTGGGCCGCCACCCTGACCTGTGTCTCATTTTTGACTACAATTTTGCTACAAATTCCATATTGACCCTGCTGTCTCGTATGGTCCTTGCTTGTCTGATCACATTCCTGTCCTTCATTTTCGTATTCCTTCTGCCTCCTATCATTGGGCAATCGGCGATTAATGTTAAATTCTGTGGGTGTGATTACTAAAACACAGTAGGTTACCACACATAAGGCCCCAAGTGAGTGCGGGGATGGTGCTGCACCCATGTTATCGAATGGGGGTGTTGCCAGCATGCAGGGCCGCACTGAGCGTGACTTGCACCCTGTGTGACTTGCACATTGAGTTTTCACACACCCCCCCCCGCACCTCCATCCAGCCACTTTCTGGATGGGGGTGGGAGAGAAGAGGCCTGGCCGATGTGCAAGTCGCCGGCACTCTAAGCAGATCTTTCCCTCCCTACTCTGACGCCACATCAGAGCAGGGAGGGAGCAGACCTGCTTAGCGTGCTGCGAGAAGGCTTAAGGGGCACATTTCAGCTGTCTGCCGTTGTCTGCCGCTGCTGAGAGAAGAAAAAGTGGCAGTGGCAGACAGTTGAAATGCGCCCCTTAAGCCCTTATGCCTTGTGCGGCTGCATGTCTCGCACAGGGCTAGGTATGGTCCTGCCAGCATTTCCCCATGCAGTTGGCATGTACCCAAAGGCATCCCGGTGCTAAGCTGTTTGCTGCGATGACCATGGGTGCAGTTACGGCCACTCATTCAAGTGGTGGTAAATACACCCACACTAACTGCAACCTTGACGGTGAACACATGCCGATGCCTGTCATCACCCACACTTCAATCCTAACCCATGCAGTCTATGCCCCAACCCACACTAAGTGGTTTGTGTGGTATTTTCAGTGCAGCCAGCTTAGTGTGCAGTAAACCCCACGCGAACCATTAGCACAATTTACTAAACATGCCCTTCTGTGAACACCTTGGGGCTTGTGCTTTAAATCCTGCCAACTTCTGAGTACCAGAGGGTCAATCCAATGGTAAAAGAGCTCGTTACAGGTTATGTCTCAGAACCTAAGCCAAAGGCTCCAGGGTGTTCCCCGCAGAGTGGTTG
Source organism: Ichthyophis bannanicus (assembly GCA_033557465.1). Classification (NCBI taxonomy): domain Eukaryota; kingdom Metazoa; phylum Chordata; class Amphibia; order Gymnophiona; family Ichthyophiidae; genus Ichthyophis; species Ichthyophis bannanicus. The sequence continues at coordinate 423,714,708 of CM066038.1, forward strand.
TTCGGTCATGACCTATGCAGATTTTAATCTTATAAAGATATCATACACCAGTTCTGCATTCATCTAGTAAAAAACTAAAATAAGCTATTGGTGATGGAATGATAAAATTTGTGGGTCCACCACTCTGTATGTCATGTGTCTGGAAGAACTGCATTGATAACAGCTACAGAAATTAGATAGCATAATTTTGTGTGTTAATTTTATATTGTAGACTGTTCCTTCACCTGCACTGAAAAATCATTTGCCATAAAGGCAGCTACATAGTGTATGGAAAAGACATTTATGGGTTGATTCACAAATGTGCACCACTATGTCAATGTGCGATAATATGCTATACTTACCATGATTCCTATTATTTCTATTGGCTCCTACTTACTAATAGTCAGCGGCATAAATTCTGCCCAAGCAACCCCTGCAATGCGAGGAGAGGAGGGGAGGGGGAGGGCCCGGGCAGGAAAGGGGTCCACATAGCAGAAGCAGCAGCATGGTAAACTTGCTTTACTATGTTTGCCGCGCTGCCTCTGCTCTTGTAAATCTGCCACGGCCCAGCAGCTGTTCCTCAACAGGCCGAAGTCTCATGATAGCAGCCACACCGTTGGACTTTGGCCCAGAAGGGAACAGCCGCTGGGGCCGTGGCAAATTTACAAGAGCAGAAGCAGCGCAACAAACACAATGAAGTACATTTGCCACCACCGCATGAGAGGGGGGACCACTGCAACAATGGGGGCCCTCAGCAAAATTTTGCTTGGGGGCCCCTCATTGGAACTTATGTCACTGCTAATAGTGCATGCTAATGAGCATGCTGAGAGCTAAACTATCGGTAGTTTAACTACTGGCAGGGTCTCCCAAGATGGTCAGGTCTCAGCTGAGGTGCCAGACCAAGACAAACCACCCATCTGGGCAGCAGCAGAATGGGACAGTGTTGACGGCGGAGGATCACATTTTTGTGACAACGGCAACACCACCAAACTTAAACTGCGCGGAAGAAAGGCCCGGCAATCTACTTCTGTATCTTGCCATGAAAACCCAATGGATAGTTACAACAAAACAAATTGTGCTATGGTGCTGGAAGATGAGACCCCCAGGTCAGAAGGCACTCAACTAGCTACTGGGGAAGAGCTGAAGACTTTTCAGAGTAAAGCCAGCATTTATGATGTGGTTGGATCAAAGCCCTCGGGATGTCTGACTGCTGATGTAGCTGCGCATGAAATGAGAGTCAGAAGCTGTAAAGATGTCTTACACATTGGAACATGGAACGTACGAAGCATGAACCAAGGGAAGTTGGAGGTGGTCAAGAATGAAATGGAACGTGTACAACTTGATCTGTTGGGTGTCAGCGAACTGAAATGGACTGGCATGGGGCACTTTGCATCAGATGATCACATGGTCTACTATGCTGGAAATGAAAGACAAAGAAGAAATGGTGTTGCATTTATAATAAAGAAGAAACTTGCAAGAACTGTAATGAAATACAATGCAGTCAGCGAACGCTTAATCTCTATTCGTCTACGAGGATTGCCTATCAACACAACTATAATTCAAGTATATACCCCAACAACAGCTGCAGAAGAGAATGATACTGAAGAGTTCTATGAACAAGTACAAGCTGAAATTGACAGAACATGCAAACAGGATATCCTGATAGTCATGGGTGACTGGAACGCAAAAGTTGGCAACAAAGAAGAAGGCAAAGTAGTTGGAAAATATGGACTTGGCAACAGAAATGAAGCTGGAGAAAGACTGATAGAATTCTGCAAGACCAATGATCTATTCATCTCAAACACTTTCTTCCAGCAACACAAGCGGCGACTATACACATGGACTTCACCGAATGGATTATATAAAATTGACTACATATGTGGAAGTCAACGATGGAAAAGCTCTGTAACATCAACAAAGACAAAACCTGGAGCTGACTGTGGTACAGATCATCAACTACTAGTATGCAAACTCAAGCTAAAGTTGAAAAAGAGCAAACCACTCATGAATGCAGCAAAATATGACCTTGAGAATATACCACTGGAATTTAAAGACTGCCTGCAAAATCGATTTGCTGCTTTAGATACAAATGACAGAGCTCCGGAAGAGTTATGGAATGACATCAAGAAGGTTGTGTTGGAAGAAAGCGAGAAGTCTCTACAAAAGGTGAAAAAGCAAAAACGGCCAAAATGGATGACGGAAGAAACTCTGAAAATTGCCCAGAAACGCAGAGAAGCTAAAGCCAGAGGAGAAAGAAAGACAATCACAGAACTCAACAGAGATTTCCAACGTGCAGCAAGACAGGACAAGGAAATGTACTACAATGACACTTGCAAGGAAATAGAAGCAGAAACTATTAAGAGGAAAAACAAGATCGGCTTTCCTAAAGCTACGAGAGTTAAAGAAAAAGTTCCAGCCTCGAATTGGAATGTTACAAGATGCTCAAGGTTCTATGTTGAATGATGCTGAGAAGATCAAGAAAAGGTGGAAGGAATATACAGAGTTTTTATATGATAAAGATCAAGTGGACCAACAGCCGTTTCAACCTGTACCTTATTTATTTATTTATTATTTATTTATTTACATTCTCTTATATACCACGCTATTTGGCATCAGTGCGGTTTACATTGAACAAACTGAAATTACATTACATTACCTTATGATCGGGAACCATTGGTGATGAAAGAAGAAGTTGAAGCAGCATTGAAAGCCTTATCAAAGAACAAAGCACCAGGCATTGATAGCATTCCCATAGAAGTATTGCAGCAATCTGATGCAGCTGTTACCGTACTCACAAGACTCTGCCAAGAAATATCGAAGACAACATCATGGCCAACTGACTGGAAAAGATCTGTGTTTATACCAATACTAAAGAAAGGTGATCCAACTGACTGTGGAAATTATCGCACAAACGCTCTGATCTCACATGCCAGCAAGATTCTACCGAAGATTATTCAAAAGAGATTACAACCATACCTGGAACAAGAACTACCTGAAGTGCAAGCAGGGTTCAGGAAAGGGCAAGGAACGAGAGACATCATTGCGGATGTGAGATGGATCCTTGAAAAGACTAAAGAATACCAAAAGGATATCTATTTGTGCTTTATCGACTATAGCAAGGCTTTTGACTGTGTAAACCATGAGAAACTCTGGGCCACATTAAGAAGCATGGGTATACCAGAACACCTGATCGTTCTCTTGCGCAATCTATACATTGATCAAGAAGCAACAGTTCGAACGGAACAAGGAGAAACAGAATGGTTTAAAATAAGCAAAGGTGTAAGACAAGGCTGCATACTTTCCCCCTACCTGTTTAATTTGTATGCAGAACAAATCATCAGAGAAGCAGGATTGTATGAAGACAACAGAGGTGTGAAGATTGGTGGAAGACTCATCAACAACCTTCGCTATGCTGATGATACCACATTACTGGCTGAAAGTGAAGATGATCTGAAACATTTGCTTCTCACAATCAAAGAACATAGTCTAAAAATGGGCCTGCACCTTAATGTAAAGAAGACAAAGATCATGACAACTGGCATAATCAACAGGTTCATCGTTGAAGGAGAAGAAATTGAAATTGTGAACAACTTTAACCTACTTGGATCAACTATCAATAAAGAAGCAACAAGCAGTCAAGAAATCAGACGACGCATTGCTCTTGGCAGAATGGTTATGAAAGACCTAGATAAGATTCTCAAGAGCAGAGATGTCTCTCTCCATACAAAGATTCGACTTGTTCAAGCCATGGTATTTTCAATAACATCATATGGATGTGAAAGCTGGACAGTGAAAAAGACAGACAGGAAGAAAATTGATGCCTTTGAATTATGGTGCTGGCGGCGAATACTGTGTATACCATGGACTGCCAGAAGAACAAACCAGTCGGTACTAGAGGAGATCAAACCTAAGCTTTCTTTAGAAGCTCAGATGACAAGACTTCGACTTTCATACTTTGGACACATCATGTGAAGAGAGAGATCATTAGAGAAAGACATTATGCTTGGCAAGACAGAAGGTCAACACAAAAGAGGAAGGCCAGCAATGAGATGGATCGATACAATAACAGCAGCTACGGGTACCAGTCTGTCAACAATGAGCCGCCTGACTGGAGACCGAACACAATTTAGGATAGCTATCCAGAGGGTCGCCATGGGTCGACTCCGACTCAACGGCACTTAACAACAACAACAACGAGCATTAATGGGTAGTGTGCATTACTAAATCAGCCTGTTACTGGGTTTGGTGCTATAAGAATATACATTTTGTGTTTGTAGCAAATACAGATAAAAGGTTTGTCTATTTATTTTAGACAAACTAGGTTTTATATTTCCCTGCCCCATTATACCTTTAGCCTCAGCAGCGCTATACTTTACATGTACAGTAATGATCACGGCACTTTGTCATAGTAATAGCAGTTATATGGCCCGGTTATCACATTTAAAAACATGCTTTATTTCAAATTTCTACTCCACCTGTGTCCATCTCATCCACATTGCTGAGAAAGTCTTCCGGAGTGGTGGGTATGCTGTAACATCCTAGCCCAAGGCCACTGTCTGTGCTCTGCTCTCGGGAATGGTAGGGCCCACTGTGGATCGAAAGAAGAGGAAGCTTCAGGAATGATTCTGATCGCTGGATGTAATTCTCTGGTTTGTTTTGTTTTTTTCCAAAGGGCAACACAACAGTCCAATCATGATAAAAGCAACACCGGACTTGGACAGAGGCTTGAACGCAAAGGGCCCAATATTCAATGCGATTACTGCGGCTAGCCGAGCTGCTAACCGCGTTAATCATTGTAACCAGGATATCAAGGGGCACTAACACCGTTAGTACCATTGAACACCCCTATGCTAGCCAGTGACATCAGGCCACTGCAAGCGGCAGACCAAGGCGGCACTCAACAATATTCAGCCACTGCTCGATTATCGCTAAGTGGCCCAACTTTCACTGCAAAGGCTAATTGGGCTGCAGCTGAATATCGCCACTACCCAAATAACTTCTCTGCTATGTGACTAAACCGGATATTCGACGTCAGTGGCGGATATGACCACAGCACTGAATATCCAGGTCTTAGGTTTAGTGGTGACGGCTAACCGCTTTACAACAGCTAGCAACCACAGTTGAATATTGGGCCCAAAAACATTTAACTCCCCAGTTATCATACAGGGCCTGTGAACCCTGCTGTCAAAGTCTTCTGGAAAATAGAGCATTTAATGTCAGCATCAAATGACTGCTAACATAGCAAAAAGTAAAATAACTCAAAGCAGAATTCACCTAGCCTTTATTTTTTTTCCCACATTCTAACTAATAAGATAACTACCCGCAATATCAACAAAGGACATGGTGTACTTTTGCTTCAGCATTCATTTCTACAGCTCAAGTATTTTGTTGACTTCTTAGTCAACTTATTCATTGTATATTATTTTGGCTCTTTCCTTCTAAAACCAATTTTATCTCATTTAACTCTACTTTCTGTATCCTGCTTCAGTTTTACTGTTTTCTGTTTCTTTCCCCTTGAAGACGCTATAGGAAAGGATCTTCCCATGCTGATAAGACTGTCCTTCAGTTTAATTGCCAAGACCATGTTTGAATGCTAAAGTCTAAGTTATCCATCTTGTATTAATATTTAGCCTTGAAGGCATCCTTTGTTCCGATGTAAATGAAAAAAAAAATGAATCAAAGGAAGCCTACAGCTCAACTATATCAATCCAATAGGAAAATCTTGGAGCACTCGGTTTTAAAATTTCTAGGATTTACTATATTAAGAGACCCATATTCAAAGAATTTAGGATCCTGAATTGGCCTCTGGAAATGTACTAATGTGAGGGTCATTTTAGATAGGATGTGGAGAGGGGAATTCAAACGTCCAGGTTGGGACATGGAAAATTTCTGCTGTATTTTATGAAGGTTCTGCCAAACGTAGAGCCTCTTGTAAAATACATGCAAGGACAAGCAGGCGTGCACATTGGCATCTCACCACCCCCAGCAGAAGCAGCAATTTTTAAAAGCTACACATGAGAAAAAAAACACGCAGCTTTTCCTAGATATCCACACACTCCGGATCCACTTCTGCCAACAGTACGAGTCTCCAAAGCCTGATCATGTCCCCCCTGACATCCAATCCCCCACCCAAACTCTCCCTTGACATCCTTATCTCCCTCATTACAGCCACTCCCCCCCCCCCCCAGAAGATCTATCCATCCCCCTGACTCCTCCCTCCCTGGGTCTTACTGGAGGTCCCTAGTAGTCTACTGGGAGAAGGAATGGTGTGGATCATTCCCATGCAAATAGTGGCTTTCTAAAATAGTTATTTGCATATACCATATAGGTGATTTACATGGTTAAAATCCGCTATTCGCTTATACTTCTAAATTTAGGTGTCTAAAAAGTAGGTGGAAATTAGCTGATTTGAGGCAGGGAAAAAAGCTGGGAGCTTAACGCTGATTTTCTTCACTAGGCACTTAGATTAAGCACCTAAATTTAGGCAAATGAATGCCAATCCTAAATTTAAGAGCATAGAGCCAGATATTCAGATATTCAAAGAATTAATGTTCCCAACTTTGAGAGTTGTGCTCCTAAATTGGCCTCTTTGAAAATTTACTAGGGATAACTGCCTAAACATGTTCTTAAATTTTACTAAACTCCTAAATTTAGAAGCATGAAAAGTGGGCCGCAATGGGGGTGGATTTAGGGCAGGTAATAAAGTTAGGAGCTTAGCACTGATTTTCAGCAGTAGGCACATGAATGGCAGGCCTACACTTATATAAATCTTAAACTCTTAAATTAGGATGAATTTTCCGCCGAAAACGTAGGGCCGATAGAGGAGCCTAAATTTAGGAGTTCAGGGTTTTTTTGGGGGGGGTTTATTTTATATCAGGCCCTAAGCTTTTGTTATCCTGTTTCATCAACAGAACACAAAAGTAGGCTGGAAACTGAAACAAAACAAGATAATTCTAGTTCATTCTGAGACTAAGTTGAGTAGTATGAAAGAAAACAAAAACTTGCCTGTTAAGAAAAGGATCTGAGCCATTATTTGTTACAGATCTTATATCCTGGGTCATAGCAGATGTGTTCACGGCCGTCTGAACCGGAGCCATGCTCTCCGACTCCATGGGAAGCTGTCTACACAAAGCTGCTTCCTAGAACATATACCAAAGAGCATTTAATTATTTAGACAATGGAAATGAATTCTGCAAAGACCAGTCTTGAGAAATTTTACAAAACGTTCTGTAACTGTACATGTACCTTATAGCATATTCTTGCCTGACAGTAGATAAGAAGAGAACAAATTTTAAATAACTGCTCAGTTATGCAGGCAAATTTATCTTTTTGATAAATACCCAGGGCTGAAAACTGCCCTCTCTCAAAAGCTAAATCTAGCTGCCAAGTTTCACAAAGTGTCCAGTTGTGTCACAAGAAAAAGGGAAAGAGATAAGTTGAAGGAAAGCACACGTGCAAGGAAGGGGGGTATATTTGCAGTCAACGCTTATGGATGACCACGACTATTTCCCCCACCCACCTTTCACAGCTTCCTAACTGCAACAAAGCTGAACCATGGAAGACCCACTGTAAGAATCAAACTGGGATCCATCTGCAGAGAGGTTCATAGCACTGCAGCCAGCAGAGTTTAAAGTTCAATCACAGTTAACGGCATCTTGGAAACCTGTGATACTATGCTACCCATTATCATCAATTATTGCTGGTCTCAACAGAATACAAAGCTTCTTCTATTTGACTGGTGAACTGGCAATGGCTTAGCAAGATGCATCTTCACTGTGCCAGTCTAAGAAGTCCTCTTGAGCACAGATGAATATGTCAATCTGAGACTAAACAGGTTACATGTAGGTTGAGGACAACTTCAAAATATTTTGTAGAGTTAGTTTCTAAGTCAAATGGAACATAGCGGATATTGTGCAGATCCATTGTCGAAACCCGCAGGCTATGAAAACATTCCAAAACAGACAGAAAAATAATGGCAGATAAGACTACGCAGCCTATACAGTCTGCCCTTTCATACCAGCTACTAAGTTCTACAGTCCCTTTTTTCCCCTTAGTCATCCTCTATGTTTGTCTCATGCTTTCTTGAATTCCGATGCAGTCCTTGTCTCTACCACCTCCACTGGGAAGCTATTCCATGCATCTACCACTCTTTCCATAAAGAAAGATTTCCTCAAATTACCCCCGAGTCTATCCCATTTCACCCTCATCTTACAACTTCCTCATTACACAGCATGAGGATTCACCTCATTACCCACACACTCACCCAGTTATGTCACTTGATAACACATGTTTTACTTAGCTGCAACCCGACTGCTGATCAGTATTATAATACAATTCATTAACGCATCATCACCTTGTTGAATTCAAACATGCTGTAAACTAACTCTGACAGTAAAACATGTTATATGTATGTATATAGTTTCCCCAGTTAACCCAAGTTTAAAACTCCTGTTTTATGTAACGTAGGACGAATGTTGTCCAAATATTCTGTTCATTGTAAACCGCACTGATGAGAAATAGCGCGGTATATAAGAAATGTTAAATAAATAAATAACATAATTACAGCGTTTTCTTTCAATTGAAAGAGACTCTCCTCCTGTGCATTTATACCACGGAGAGATTTAAACGTCTCAATCACATCTCCCCTCATCCTCCTGTCTTCCAAAGTATACATATTGACTTATGACAAAGATCACTGACCATTTTAGTAGCCAGCCTCTGCATAGACTCCATCCTGTATATATCCTTTTGAAGGTGTGATTTCCAGAAATGCACATAGAACTCCAAATGAAGTCTCACCAAGGACTTATACAGAGGGACTATCACCGTCTTCCTCTGGCCATTCCTCTCACTATGCACCCACACATCTTTTTGTTTTTTGTCATGGACTTTTCTACCCATTTAGCCTGCTGAAGATCATCAGAAACAATCACCCCCAGATCTCTCTCTTCTTTCATGGACAGAAGTTCTTCACTTTCTATCAGCAGCGTACCTAGTCCTGTGTGAGCAGTGCAGCCGCACAGGGCGCAAAAGGAATAGGGGCACATGTCGGGCTGCTGGCCCCGGCCCGACCCCCACAGCTGCTGCCACTTTTGTTTTCTCAGAGGCGGTGGCGGCAGCAGTGAGGCAGACCCGCGTTTGTAGGCAGGTCAGGTCCCTCCTTCCCTTCTCTGATGTAGGTCACATCAGAGGGGGGAGGGACCAGGCTAGCCATGTCAACGCTGAGTTGCAAAAACCCACATTTGAATGACTAGCCTGGTCCCTCCCTCCTCTGACAAGACCCACATCAGAGAAGGGAAGGAGGGACCTGACCAGCCTACAAACGCAGGTCTGCCTCACTGCTGCTGCTGACTCTGAGCAAATAAAAAAGTGGCGGTGGCGGCAGAGCAATGGGGGGGTGGGGGGTGCGCCAGATGTGAAAATAGCACAGGGCATAATTATACTGTAACACTCCCTTGGATTTTTTGCAGCTCAAATCCATGACCCTGCATTTTTTAGCATTAAAGCTTAGCTGCCAAATTCTCAACTTTTCGTCCAGCTTTGCTAAATCCATCTTCATGCTATCTACATGCCGCTGCCGGGGACTCTCCACCCGCCCCCCCGGAGCTCCTGCCCAATCCGGGCAGTGGGAGCCAGCAGGCAAAACACATTTAAGCGGCGTCCCTTACCCTCGAAGGGAGCCGCTGCCGGGGACTCTCCACCCGCCCCCCGGAGCTCCTGCCCAATCCGGGCAGTGGGAGCCAGCAGGCAAAACACATTTAAGCGGCGTCCCTTACCCTCGAAGGGAGCCGCTGCCGGGGACTCTCCACCCGCCCCCCCGGAGCTCCTGCCCAATCCGGGCAGTGGGAGCCAGCAGGCAAAACACATTTAAGCGGCGTCCCTTACCCTCGAAGGGAGCCGCTGCCGGGGACTCTCCACCCGCCCCCCCGGAGCTCCTGCCCAATCCGGGCAGTGGGAGCCAGCAGGCAAAACACATTTAAGCAGCGTCCCTTACGGGCGGGCCCGCGCCTGAGGGCCTCGCCAGAGGGCCCTTTGGCGTGGCCCTTAGGCGCGGCACCAAGGCGCACAACAAACCAACGGAAAAAGCCCAAACCACAGAAAAACCACCGCAGCAAGGAACTCCACAAGAAAACACCCAAACCGGAAGATCCAAGACTTCGACTAATTCACAGAAAAGAGACCACGCTACTCCAAGAACCCAGGTACCTGGTACACCATGCCGCCCTTCCTAACCCCCATCTACTTGCTCACACCTATCCTAGCACTATACCCCCACCCAACCACACTCATCAATCCTCCCAACATAGACACACTACCTTGCACAACCCCCTCTACACAGACACCATACCCTCACCCAACCACCCACATTGACCTCCCACACACAGGCACCACAGCACCACAACCCACAAACATCTGCAGCACCACACACACACCACACTCCAACCCATACCACCAAGCCCAAAAGCCACCCACACCTCTCCATTTCACTCATAAACGCACGCTCTGCACGGAACAAACACCACATGCTCCACGACCTGATCACAACGGAGAAGCTTGACATCCTATGTATAACAGAAACCTGGCTGACAGAAACCGACACGGTAATAATGAACCAACTGACACCAACCGGATACAGCTTCCATCACTGTTCCCGAACACACGCAAGAGGCGGAGGCGTAGCCATCATCGCGAAAGACACTCTCCACCTACGAACCCACGCTGCTGAAACCTCCAATGAAGCAGACATCCTCACCATCACTAACAAACACATCACAATATGCCTGGTCTACAGAACACCCGCCGCAAACTCCGACCTTCCAAGGATACTACACCTCATCTCTGAAAGCATTGACCCAGCAAAAGAACCAATTATCTTGGGAGACTTCAATCTCCCATCCCTCCAAAGCACACAAACAGAAACATTCCATAACGCCATGACTGCAATGGACCTCACACAGATCATCAACAAACCAACGCATGAAAAAGGAAACATGCTGGACTTCATATTCCTGAACTCCCAAACAGCCTCCTCATGCAGCAATCCAACAATCTTACCAGTACCATGGTCAGACCACTACATCATTCACCTCTCTCATGCATATCAACCAAACACAAGCAGAGGAAACACACAACACACAAGAAGATTCAAAGCATTCAGCAAAGAAGATTTCCTGACGCTAACCCTACCTAACCTACTTACAAACTCCAACAACCTTGATGACCTCATAAACAACTGGAACAACACAATTTCCTCAGCATCCAGCGCGACTATAAGCAAAACCAGCAACAAACCCATCTCCGCAAAGGCCCGCTGGTTCACCCCTGACCTCCGCAAACTAAAAACAAAAATTAGAAGAGCAGAAAGAAAATGGAGGAAAACCAAAAATGAAATGGACAAAAAGCAATACCTCTATGAACTCACTAACTACCACTCAGAGACCGACAATGCGAAGAGAAACTACCACACCAAAATCATCACGACAGCTATAAACAAACCTCGAGAACTCTTCCAAATTGCCAAAAAACTGACTAAGGCACCAACCACTTCCGATCAACTCCCAGATATCCCCTCAGATCTTCTGGCACGACAATACAAACAATTCCAACAACCTCACCTCTGTGCTACGGCCGCAAAGACAAATCCTCATACCTCAATGAACACAACCTGGAGTACATTCAATGAAACCTCAAAAGAAGAGATCTCTTCCATCATCTCCTGTCTGAATACTACTACCTCCCCGCTGGACCCTTGCCCCACGGAATGGATAAAGAAGACAAAAGAAGACCTGAGTGCTCCATTAACCCATATCATAAACGAATCCTTTAAACAAGGATACATACCAGACGCTCTCAAGACGTCAATCATTCGACCAACAATAAAAAAGAACAACCTGGACCCACTAGACCCCACCTCCTACAGACCAGTTGCAAGCCTTCCCCTCACCACCAAGATAATGGAAAAGATAGTCCAGCGTCAGCTTCAAGATCACCTGGACATCAATGACATACTTGATCCGCAGCAACATGGATTCCGGCCACTTCATGGAGTTGAACCCAAGAGAAACAATCCGGATACATCCTGATCTTTCTAGATATATCAGCGGCCTTTGACACAATCTCCCACGAAATTCTCATAAGCAGACTACAATCAATTGGAATCAAAGATACTGTACTTCAATGGTTCAGATCCTATTTAACCAACAGACAGCAACGAATCCGCACCCTCTCCAAAACCTCAACCCCCTACCAACACCACCAAGGAGTACCCCAAGGGTCCACCCTGTCAGCCATGCTATTCAATATATACCTCCGTCCACTATGCTCAATCATCCGCACCCACAACATCAACTTCCACATATACGCCGACGACATAATGCTCTACGCACTGATTACAACCACCAATCCAAGAAACGACCAGCTATCAGCCTGCTTCAACGACGTAGCCAACTGGCTACAAGAGAACAATTTATCCATCAACATGAAGAAAACCGAAGCCCTTATAGTAACAAAAGAACATGGCTTCAAACCACCTACCCACTTCAACATAGGAACCACGCAAATCCAAATCCGGCCCCAAATAAGGTATCTAGGCGTTATCATTGACCAGGCCCTCACCTTTAAACAACAAATCAACAAAACTGCCGGGACAATATTCCACAAAGCTAAAACTGTGCAACGTCTCCGACCCCTTCTGGAACCCCACGACTTCAGGACAGTAAAGCAAGCGGTAACACTGCCTCATCTGGACTTCTGCAACATAATCTACCATGGACTACCTGCCTCACACACCAACCCCCTCCGAACTGCTTTAAATACCACGGCAAGGATTATTCAGAATGCGAAAAAACGGGATCACATCACCCCAATCCTAAGGGACCTCCACTTCCTGCCAGTTCCAGCGAGAGTCAAGTACAAAGCTATCCTACTCATCCACAAGACTATCCACCAAACACGGAACACCTCACTCCACCACCTTCTGCCTCGCCCATCTCACAACAGATCAACCAGACAATCCTCCAACAACTCCATTGTCGTCCCCCACAAAAGAACCAAGTCCACACAACGGACCTGCAACAGAGCTTTCGAACTTTATGCCCCATCCCTCTGGAACTCTCTACCAAACCACATCAGAAGCAACGCTGACATCACATCATTCAAGAAACAGCTGAAAACAATACTATTCCGTGAACACCTTTGAACAGAACTGCCACCCTATCCTCACAATCTAATACCTAGATTCAGCAGAAGTGTACATGTCTATGTCCGCCCAAATCTTTAATTGTTGTCCCTGGTGATGGCCCCACCCTGTAAATTACTACCCCCCCCCCTCATGTTATATGTTACACCGCTTTGACCCGGTGAAAAGCGGTATATAAATGCAGCTAAATAAATAAATCTACAACTTCCTGGGTGAGTAGATCTAACTTTAATCGTTTGGTGCCATACTGTTTGTTTATTCAGCTGTGCTTACATATCGCTTTTCACCGGGTCAAAGCGGTTTACAGATATATATATATATGCTAACAGGCACTTTTTTTTTATTCCCTTGTCCCCGAAGGGCTCACAATCTAAGCGTACCTGAGGCAATGAAGGGTTAAGTGGCTTGCCCAGTGCCACAGGGAGTGGTCATGGGACTAGAGACCTCAGTCCCTCTGGCCTGAGGTTACTTGTCCCTATGTGGGAATTGAACCCCACCGATCCTCTGGCCTGAGGTAACCTGGCCCAACCACTGAGCCACTCCTCCCTCTGTTGTAATTTATCCAGTACTGAAATAGAATGGGAACTACAAATTGCCATTCCTCACTTCACAGTCCAAAACAACTGCACACTAAATTTGAACTGAAGACTTTGTATGGCTCGGAGATCGAGATGGAGCTGGCGAATCCTCCACCCTTCTTCCTCATTGCTCTCCATCAAAGTCAAACGTTGTTGTTACATGAGACTTCTTAATGTTCCCCTAAAGAACAGCTGAAGAAAACTCAAAAGCAAATAACTGCTGCTAGGTGAAGCACCTGTAGTTATAAAATGCTTGGCAGCCCTGGGGATGGCAACAGGGACAGGGAACTGGAGGGAGGAGGACAACGATATCTGTCAAGTGAGCATTAAATAAAATAGTTAGGGCTCAACTAGAAACCAGAAATAATTATGCAAACTTTAGCATTCATGGTCCATAGGCTTTCCTTCTTGCTGCTGGTATGAACATCTCTCCTAGATCTGGCTATCCTCTCTGTTATGTTGCAATGATAAAGCTCGAGTCTACCCAAATGCTCTTTGTACTCTGAGATCATCATCGGATGCCGGGTACATGATAAAAATTTGCTTCACAAAGTGTTCTTATTTTAGAGCATAAGATAACTGCAGTGTATTCACCTATACACTGGTCTCTTCAAACAAAAACAAAAAAAACGCAGGAGAATGGGTACAGATAACTTCAGGTGGACTAACGGTAAAATCAGGAGTGTTTTCCAGAGGCATCAAGAATTATCAAGACGCACTTCCATATTTTCTAGATTACTTTTGTCTGAATTTAGGTCTTTTTTTATTGCTATGTTGATGACGATTTTCAGAGGAGTAGCCATGTCAGTCAGAAGTAGCAAAAATGACAGAAGCAGGTGGCAGCTTATAGACTAAACAATTTATTGAGGCATGAGCTTTGAGAGACAAGTCTACTTCCTCAGATCCATGGCAGTGCAGTTCAGGTGGCGTGGAAATATACATGAAGATGGATGAGGAGGGTGAGAACAGAGAAAGCACTGAAGTGCAGGGCAAGGTGTGGAAAGGGAAGGCTAATTAATGTCAGCTAGCTGAATTATTCTGCTATTTGTGGAGGTGGAGAGAAAAGAAGAACAGGATAATCTGAGAATGGTTAAGTCCTTTCAGAGCTCTGGTATGTCACAAAGCTACAGTATTAGCAGGTTTGTGTACATCTGAGGTTGATGTGCCAATGATCTTTGGTTCCATCTCATCTACCTGCTTTATTATGAGGTAGGGACCATGAGACTTAATAATTTGGTCAACAGGAGATCACAAACTAACTCAGGAGCAGAGATAGGACTACAAAGTGGGGGGGGGGGGGGAAATCTGAGATACACAGTAGTGGCCATATTTAAAATGACCTCCTCAAAGTGCTGAAAGTAGTTCGTTTTTTAGTTCGTAGTAGGAGAAAGAGTGCTGAAAACCTTGCCTGGTTTTCACAGCCCTGTGGTACATGATCACTGTCTGCCTCATTCAAACGTGACCATGGTACTTCCTTCCATCCTACTGAAAGAGCTCACACTTGGCTGATGACCTTTGGTAGGCTCTTAGGCATTGTTTTCTTATTCTCAACTAATGAGATCATTAGTCCCACACAACGTGTTTGTTCTTTTTTGGAGACTTTAGTTCAGCAGAGCACTTTTATTTATCTTTGCAAACTACAAGAAAACCCAATATATCGGTCTTAGCCTATTCTATGACTCTACTGTTCCTTCTTCTTTTCCTCTTACTCCTCTCATTTCTGCTCTCATTTCTGCTCTCATACAGGTTTTTGGGGGAATTTTTTGCAATAACTGCTGTGCACCTATTAATTTAGCTACACCCCGTTTTTAAACACCTCCTTTCCTGACTTGTTTTTTTGGCTATTAATGGATGCATCACTTTAAAAACTGCAGAGGATGTGTTTAAGATTTAGAGGGGTAGTTACTAATGTGCGTTAAGAGAACAATGCAGGATTTTTACCATTTAACGTGTTAAATGACGAAATCTTATATTCTCCATGGGCAAGCAGGAAGCATCAGTCACACACTGGCAATATCATCCGATGGCAGCATTGACAGATTAGCTCTCTGAAAGCTCAGAAAAGCCTGGAAAACTTTCCTGAACATCTGCTAGCCACACTCCAGTGCAGTGCCGGCCCCTTTCCCCCTCAGTCTGTTCTATCCACCCGGACATGCGGACCTAATGCGAATTAATTTACCTCAATACAAGCTACATAATAATGAGATGCAAAGTACCTTATTATAATGCAAATTGACCACCACAGCTTGCATTTATCTTTACAAGGTGTATTAACTGCTACATTATTTTACCTCCCTGGCAGCAACGGGCTACAAACTAATGGCCTGATTCTCCCAAGGATCCTTTTAAAAGGGATGGCGTCTGTGCCGGTGCCTGGCCTTTGATAACCCAACACTCAACATCACATCCCCTGCCCCTTCCTCCCAAGCTCTCTTTAGCACCTACTGGGTCTTTTCCCAGTAGCTAGTGAAGGCAGGCACGATCCTTAGTCATTCCTGCCCCACTGGTCGCCAGGTTCAAAATGGCACCAGTTGGCCCCTAGTGGTAGAAGTCAAGCAGCCAAATAAGTGAATCCAGTGAAGAACCAGCTAGGAGCGACTGGGGATCATTCCTGCCCCTTCCACTAGCTACCAAGGAAATCCCAGAGCCATTTGGGGAGGGGAGGATCATAGGTGGAGGTTAATGCATTCCACCACTGGCCCCTTTAAGAAAAAGGAGACCTGGCTTGGGTCCTACTATCTGTGTTACTTCAGCAAGCAAAGTTCTATTTACTGTGGGCATCAGTATCCTGCCGTACTACAGGTTAGAGATTCCCATGGTAAAGAGAGCCGAAGTAAAATGCGTTCTTTTATCACAATCTATGTGACATTGGGAGGAGGAGCTGTTAGAAATGTTAAATATATGAACACTTCAAGACTATCCATGTGTTTGCTTGTTTTTTCAAAGTGAAAGTATAAAATGTTGTTCTCCGAGTGTCAGTATATTCTCTTCATAGCTTCTATGCAAGGTTTCCTTAAGGTTAAAGGCAGACAGTTTTATTGCATCACACACAGTAGACAAATTTCTTTATTCCCCAACAGCGGAAGAAGCTGCTGTTTCTTACCAACTGGAATACTACTTTTTCTCAATAATTCTTGCCCCCTCTCTTTTTGGCAGGAAAAAAGCATTTAGTCAAAACTGCCAACACTGCACAAGTCCAAACTAGCTTCACGCTCTCTATTTAAAGTTTAGCAGCAGCTGGGATTCCACTCAGCCTATATTTTCCAGATGAACTACTATAACCCCAGCTCAGTTCAGGGAATTAAGCAGCCTCTCGGCCAGCCACCAATTGTTCTACTAGAGGAGTGGGATAGGAGCTGGGCCTGACTTCACTAACATGATTTCTGGATGTTTGCAAAAAAAACTACCACCAAACTTATAAGCGTATGAAGAGGAGAAAGTGGTTTATGAGAAAATGTGTGTGTATGACGAAGAACTTATGGGGTCAATATTCAAAGTATCTGTCCAGTTAGTTTCAGGAGTTAACTAGACAAATCTTTACTTTTGAGATTTAGATGTCGCTGACTGATTCTCTCTTGTTGAGACAACTCAATGTTTGCCCAAAAGATGCGTCATCTGAGGCATGCCTGGGATGGATTAAAGTTAAATTGTTATGTTTAATTAATTTGATTTGATGTCTGGTAAGAAAAAAAAAATCACTGCTCTAGGAGTTAACTGGATACGTTTCTGGATGACTGCGATTTACAGTGGCTCAACTTATGTAGTTATATTCTTTAAATATCTGATTAAAGACAGCAAAATAAAAGTAACCAGGTTTTTTAAGTGAATGTCCTGCAGATGAATATCAACATCTAGGCACCAATTTTTTTAATTTCACAAATTCTATACCACAATTACAGACCAAAATCCAATGCAGTTTATTGTACAAAAACAAAACAATATGCTACAATACTTAAAACATATCAATTACAATAAAAACTAGCTAAAGTCCCTAGAGCCTTTCCTGCATGCACTGGTCTATCTTATCCTCCCTAAAGGAAAACCTATGTGACTGGTTTCCTTTTTCTTTGGCATATTATTCCACCAAGTGGGGGACTATAACTGAATTTTCCAGGTTTGAGTCTTCCATACCTCTTTCACCACTGCAACTCTAAGAAAAAAAAAAGTCTTCACCAAATCTAAGGTGTTTAGACTGCTTGATTCATTCTAAAGGTTCATTACATGTTAGGGGGTTTAAGGGTATTCTCAGAAGGGTACATTTTCAGTTTAATCAGTAGTGGCCTCAGCTAAGCAATTGTACCACAAGCCTTCATTCACAATTACCCAGGAGGATCTCCTGTATACCAATATTCCTCCCATCTCAGCGCAGCCATAGTAACAAAAGTCCTAGACAACAGGTTCCCAACCTTTATTTTTTAATTTATTTTTCATTTTTTGCAATTTCCAATATACTGCAAGAACAGTTTCTTGCCTAGCAAAAGGCAACATAGTCACACAAAGTAGAAAGTCAACTTTTGAAAAGCAATAAAACACACCAGTACCTTCATGCCCTCAATAGAAAGGAGAGAAGGAACACCACAAATCAAAGGCACATCCAAAATGGATTCAATAACAAGAAATAAGGCAGTAGGTAGATACTAATCCTACCGAAATAATGGCCCTTAAGTCAGGGCTCACCACAGATGCAGAGTGGGCGAAAACCAACCTAGATGATATAAAGGTGGATAGATGCTGTGGGTCAAAAAAACCAGAAGACTGTACCCTGCCAACTTAACTAAACATTTACAAGGAAAACATAGAATAATCCACCCAACTGAAGCACCCCAGGTTTTAACAACAAAAACTGCTTCATTATTTTCTGTGTTGCTCTAGACACACCCATGAAAATCCCAATTTGGTAGTCCATAAACACTTTCTCTGAGAAACAAAAATAAATTTTTAGGAGCCAGTTTTGATGCGAGTCCAAAGCCGAGGTGACCAACAAAGTAGTGGTCAACTTGGGTTTGGACTCAGACCTCTCCAAAAAGGCAGTCAAGTCCATCCTATCACAACACCAAAGACTGTTCATGACCTTCCACAATCTTGTCTTTAGCAGTAGGCAAATTAAAAAAAACTTTAGATATTGGAGGCACCGATTTAAGAGGTATCGTCAAGACCAAAATGAGAAACTTCTAAAATAGTTCCAGTGCAGAAATAGAAGTAACCTTGGGAAAGTTAAGAATCTGCAAATTTCTACTCCTATTTGCATTTTCAAGAGATTCAAGCTTCCGACGTATAACCTCAGAGTCTTTCATCAATACTTAATCATTCTCCTAGAGCTGATCCAACCTTGCTTCTGAAGGAGATAGTCTACCCTTAAATTCTTCCAATACAGTTTCCTGTGTCTCAATTTTCTGTCCTGACTCAACAGCATTAAAAGGGACTGAGGCTGAAGAGAAAGACTGTGGGATGGTCTTTCAAAATCGGAACAAAGTTTCCATAGTAAACACAGTAGGTCTCACCAAAACAGAAGGGACACCAGCATCAGAGTCTCCCTTGAAGGGTCCATCAACCTCAAAGCTGAAGGAAGCAACAAAACTTGCTTTCCCTGCTGGTGCAGAGTAGGACACTCCTCTGAATCCCCGACATTTCCCTGCACGTCAGCCGTTTCCCCCGCAATTCAGTCTTCTCTCCCAGTTCAGGGCAGCTGTGAAATCAGGGGAACAAACAGCCGGGACTGCTCCTGTGGCAGTTCATTACCTTTTTGGCTGTGTGGACCCCTTATTAACCTCCACAAAGTTCAGGGACCCCCAATTCATCCCCACAACTCTTCCCAGATCCCCTCCACTCAACGTCAAAGCTGTCCCCACCAGCCCTTTCATCTCCCTTCCCATTTCTCCTATTCTTTAAGTTATGCATATTTAGGTCATTAAGTTCCATCCCTTATTTATTTATTTTATTTTTATTTATTTACAAGCTCTTCTATACCGCGCTTTTCAGTATCAGTGCGGTTTACAAGTAACAAAAATTTTTGCAACCGACCAAACAGTCGTATGCTTACATTATAACAGGATAAATAACTTGGAGTTGTAACTAGGATAACTATGTACATGTGCACCACCAGCAGTGGTTTGGAACTATTTACAGTTCAAAATGCATTTAATACATTCTGTTGTTAATTCCTTAGTCATTAAAGTCTACAAGCATATCGTAAATGTACCAGATAGGTGGTTCGGATGACTGCTCTGTCGTGAGTCAACTTGTGAGTGTGTTAGTAGCTGCTTGAGTGGGTTGGGATGTGGGGATTGGTTGTAATGGGTTTGGGTGGGCAAAGTGTAAGAGGAACAGGTGGTGCTTAAGGGCTTTCCTGAACTGAGAAAGGTCCCTGATAGATCTGATATGTGGTGGGAGGTTGTTCCAGCACCTAGGTGCATATAGAGTGAAGGATCTGTTCCTGATTGTTTGTGTGCATTTTGTGGCCTCCAATGGGATAATTAGCGTATTGGTAGCTGCTGAACTTCTCAGCCTGTTGTTGGGGGTGGCAGTGAGGAGCGCAGAGAGGGATGAGGGGGATATCAGGTTGATTGCTTTGAATGTTAGGAGTAGTGCCTTGAAGGTGAGACTGATATTTATCGGTAGCCAGTGTAACTCCATAAGTATGGGCGTGATGTCGGTTCTTCTGGATATACCGCAGAGAATGCGGGCTGCTGCGTTCATCGCCAGTTGCAGTGGATTAAGGGTACTCTTGGGGAGACCGTGCAGAATGATGTTTGCATAATCAAAATGTGGGGTTACAAGCGTCTGGAATATTGTTCTGAAATCATCTGGAGCTAGCAGTGGTCTAAGGTGCTTTAATGTCATGATTTTCTTGTAAATAGACTTGGCGATGTTCTTTATGTGTTCTTTGAAGTCAAGCTGTTGGTCAAGTGTGACCCCTAGGTAGCGTATCGAAGATTTGCATGGGAGCTCTGCATCTCTCACCTTCAAGGTAGTGGGGGGAGAGAAGCTCTTGTTCTTTGTGATATATAAGACCTCAGTTTTCTTAAAGTTTATAAGTAGATTCTGAGCTAGAAGCCAGTCGGCGATTGCGTTGAAGCAGTCTACAAAAGGGGAGAGGTCAGGATGCATAATTTTAATTGGGGTGAACAGTAGGACATCGTCAGCGTAGATCAGACTTGATATATTGAATGAGCGAATGATGTCACAGATGGGCTGCATATATACGTTGAAGAGTAATGCAGATAGGGAGGAGCCTTGGGGTACTCCCTGCTGTTGCTGGGAAGGATATATATTTTTGATGTACAACCTGATTGCATTTTTTCTGGACACTCTCCAGCTTACCTATATCTTTCTGGAAACTCCCAGATGCCCAGGCTTGAATAAACAATGCCCTCCAATCTCCAACATTTTGCTGATGTCTCTCCTCCAGTGTTTTCAATACAAATATCCTATATTTTGCTTGAGTTTTTAGTGTGTTCGGCATCTAACTGTTCATCTAATGCATTTTAAAATAATCACTGAAAACTTTCCTCTTAAATATGGAAATCACCAAAGACTATGAGCCATAACATTTACCTGTAATAGTCTGGTGAACAAGCCAGACTATAACACCAAAAAGG
Organism: Ichthyophis bannanicus; assembly: GCA_033557465.1. Taxonomy (NCBI): domain Eukaryota; kingdom Metazoa; phylum Chordata; class Amphibia; order Gymnophiona; family Ichthyophiidae; genus Ichthyophis; species Ichthyophis bannanicus. The sequence continues at coordinate 423,736,061 of CM066038.1, forward strand.
CAGAAGCAGGGATGAAGGGAACATACTAAAATCAGAGCCTGAAATCTACAAGAAAGCAGACATGTCTTCAAAGCCATTTTTCAAAAACTGATCAGCACTGCAAGGACTTCAGGTAGCTGCAGCTTGCTCAATGTCTTTACCTACCCTCTGTAAATGGCTTTTTGTGCAATGCAAAGGTTTCTAATGACTCACAGATGTATTTCCAGAACCTCTCCCAGAAATGCCAGATGCTAATCTCTGCTTCCATACTTAAGAAAAGTTGCCACACTGGCCTCTATAATACAATATACAGGACAAGCCAGTTCTACAAAAATAATAAAATTGGTCCCGAAAAAAAATGGAACTCTGATCAATTAAACATATGCCAAAAAAGACTTTCAGATTAACCAATAAAATATATATAGAGAGGAGGTATCATCTCAAGCAATATAGAATCTAGTCAAGTGTCCTGGCAAACCTTCCAGTGTTTTAATCTTTTATCCCTCTGTTTAACTAATCCACATCACATGTGCTTGCAAGCTGTGCACCCCAAATGTATCAAATATGTCTTCACTGTGAGAAAACGTTCATAGGCAACCCAAATGTCAAAGTCCATTATAAACAATTCCAGGGTTGGCCAAACCATTAAGCAAACTAGGCAACTGCCTAGGGCTGCCACTTTTTGGGCAGCCTCCCCCCTCCTGCCAAGTCAGGTCCCGACAAAAACATCTTGTTTCACAAGCTGACTATAAGTATTGGGGGTATCCTTGTGGCTTTCCCAATGACTCTCAGTTTTTTGTTCTACTTTTTGGGGGGTGGCAAAGAGCAGGGCATTCAAAGCTAAACAATAGATTCTGATGAAGGGGGGAGGGGTAAAGCTTAAGGTTTGTCTACAGCAGCAAGACCTTGAACCAACTCTGGGACTGGCCCTGACTGTTTCTTAAAAATAGAAGGGTAAATGATTAGAAACAACAGTGGAACATTCCCTAACCCCCTCCTCCTCCTCTTCCCTGGCTCCCAGAACAAATGCAAGGTTATAGCAATCAAAGCGAAGTGTTTGTCTGATGGAGTTTAAACATCAAATGCTAGAGAGAGAAAAAGGAATCACCATAGCCAATTAAAAAGATCACCTAGCATTTGTTTGTTAACGCTATTTAAGTAGAAATAAAGGTCAGCATATACTGTAGGTCTATTTACAAGCTGCGTTAATGCATGTCATTGGTCAAAGAGCACCCCCCTTCTCTTCCACTTTGTTGAGCAAATCGCAAGTGGACTAGTATTAAGCTCCATGTTCCCCCTCTCCACATTGCCATCTAGAGCCACTAGGTTATAAAAACAGTCACCCCTTAATCCCTGCCCCTAATGAAAATAGATAAAAGATAGCATCCTGATTCCTCCTGCCCCTCCCCCAACCTCATCTCTACGCTGAACCTTGGCCTAGTGGGGAGCAAAAGTGATCTTCAGAGGCTTCTGCCCTGGCTTGCCTGACTCCTAGCAGCACTATTCTTCAAAATAGAGACTCCTGACCTCCTAGTGGTACATCAGAATATACTGTCAGGGGTTAATCTTCCCAACGAGAGAGGTGGCAGACTGACTCCTACTGACTGCTGGGGTTCACGCAGCACCATTTTGAAGAATGACAATGCCGGGGAAAGAGCAACTTAAGATAGCTATCCCCCCCCCCCCACCGGGTTAAGGGAGGTGGGGCTTTCCATTTTCACTAGGGATAGGGCTTGGTGTGTGTGTGGGGGGGGGGGGGGAGGGGTGATGCTAACTGACGAAGTGTCTCCCGTTGGGGATTCAGGAAAGAGATGCACAAGGATCCTTACTAGCCCACCATGGATTTGTTAAAAAAAATAAGAAGAGTGTCGGGGGGGGGGGGTCTATTTTTGGGAAAGGCTGAGCCCTTTATAAGGTGGCAGGCTCAGGATGGGGGTCTGCCACTGTGCGTCAATGTAGCTAGGACTGTATGATGTTCCCGGCCATATTAAAAACACACAAAAAAAATAGCATGGAATTTACTAATGTAACAGTTCAGGTCCTACATGTTAAAAATCCCCTCAGGATTCACACTTTAGTAAATAGATTGCAACGAGGTTGACGAAAGTGAACAAAAACTGAGCACACGATTTCTTTACTACTGTGCTAAAAATTTGTGACCAATGCAATAAGATAATTATATGCAAACTGTTCAGGAATAAACAAAAGTGCGCAAACAGCAATAAAGTTAAAAAACACACAAATTTTACTGCTGTTTCTGACCTCAGATGGAAGTTGTTTAACTCACGCTTCAAACCACTGAATTAAAAAAATGAAGGCTCTCTAGGCCAGCCCAGGTCCCCCAAGAATAAGGGACTCTCTGTGGGATCCCAGGCATTTCACCCCCAATCCCTCACCCGCTCATCTACATACATGGGCTTGTGCTCTGCAGTTCAGGAGTTTCACGGGGATCTCAAACCTATGGTTTTTATGTACGGGATCCCCAATTGTGGGTGACTGAGGTTTTATTTCCAGGACTGAAATAAAGATTCCGCACTAAAGGTGAAGTAAACAAGTGTGTTAATGCCCTTTCCTGCATGGGAAGTAATTCGAGCTATACATCATTGACATACAGTAACCTGGAAAACATACCCAGAGCCTAGTCTAAATGGTTCCACAAAAGACTTCTCCTACTAATCATTCTTTCCAAGAAACGACTGAAAACTCGGTCTCAAAACGCCTCCATTTCTGCTGGTTCAAACAGAAACTCCCCCTCTCCAACCATGGAGACAACTCCCTGAAACTCATCTTCTTCCTCAGCTGGGTGTGTCTCTCCAGCTCAGCAGCTGGCGGGGTCAGGAAGAGCTGGGAAGGGCCAGCCTGTCGGCAACTCAAAGGAGATATGCGAGGCCTGCCAAAAGAATTCCACTCCCTTTCCCCCAAACCCTCCGCGCCTCACCTCAGGTATCCTGGCAACAAGCGCTGCCACTTACTCAGCAGTTTTCTCAAGACGGGTCACATTAAGAGTGCAGAAGCCCTAGAATGAAGGATTAGTTCAAAAACAACAGGGTTTTAAACAAAGAAAGCCTAGAGGGCTTTTCTACACTCCCCTCCTGCTCTTACTGCAAAGAGAGAAGTAGTAAAATCCTCTGAAAGAAAGCTAAATGTCACACACACTTGACTAGTGCTTTTCTGCAACAAAAGCACAGTTTTGAGAAGGTTAATATACCAGGCGCTGCTGAGCCAGTCTGCAGTTTATCCCTCTGCTTAGAATTCATTTGTTTTAAGAAAGAATGCTATTAATAACAATGTCATAGGTTCAAATGCATTTAACGATTATAGATTTGTATGTCTTATAACAAAAAGGGTAGATTTCAGAATCTGGCAGCCACAGTGCTATTCCAAACCATGGAATCTGCTGCATCCAGCCAGGTTACGTGACACTGAGGCTTCTATGTGTTTCTCTTCTTTTCTTTTGCGGCAACAACTTTCTCCTACTGCTTTGTCTTCTAGTTCTATCAAACCAACCCTTGACAGGGCCACCACAGTATCAGGCCGATGTAGAAACCCTGCGCTACAACTAGGGCATTAAGCTCTTACGCAGGGGTTCATAGTGCAACTTTAACACTGACTCTGTGCTGGAATGCAATATTCAAATTATCCAGTGCACAAAACGTCAGTGTTAAACTAGGAGAGCAAACCAAACGCATGCACACAGAAGATGGCGCAAGTTTGACATGCAGTCCCGGAGAAACAGGGTCATCTAATGTCCTGGAGAAACAGGGTCATCTGAGGGGAAGTTTTACACATCCCCTCAGATGACCTAGGGATCGGGGGAAGTCCCCCCGATGCCATCAGAATACTGTTGGGGGGGCCAGTGCCCCGTCACTGACCCTCCGATAGAAACCAATTCTCCATCAGCCCCAATCCCAGACTGTTATATAAGGCATTTTCTGCCAATATGTATTTTTAGAGAAATACAAACTATACCGCACATCACAGAAGGGTAGCCCCCTCTACAAACTATACCACACATCATAGAAGGGTAGCCCCCTCTACAAACTATACCGCACATCACAGAAGGGTAGTCCCCTCTACAAACGAAGAGCTAGACTAATAACTTTAAATTCAGCTAATGAGGGCATTGATTGGTGTTGCCGATTTCTACTTATTAAATAAATAGTAGAAAGCCGGTGGCAAGAGGCCATAGATCATGGTTCCTTCCAGCATCTGGCTACATGCACCTTGACTCTGCCCACTATGTATCATAACTGCAGTGACTGAAGCACTCGCCCTCCGTGGGGGTGGGCTATGAACTCTGCCTTTGTATTACCCCAGCTAGATAGGTAGAATCAAACTCAGGTCTCCCCCTACAAGAAAGCCACTAAAAGCCAAGCCCAATTCACCTAAGAGTATAAGAACTGGCACACTGGGTCAGGCCAAAAGTCCATTAAGCACATTATCCTGTTTCCAACAGTGGCCAATAAGGTCACAAATACCAGGCAGAATCCCAAAAAGTAGAACTTCTTACTCCCAAGGATAAGTCGTGGATTTCCCCAAGTCTTCTTGGTTAACAAAGGTTTATCGGACTTTCCTCCATGGACTTGTCCAAACATTTTTAAAAGTCAACTACACTACCTGCTTTTACTATAGTCTCCAGTAATGAATTCCAGAGCTTATGGTATGTTGAGTGAAAAAATGTTTTCTCCAATTTGTTCTAAAATGTGCTTCTTAGTAACTTCATGAAGTACCCTTTAGTCTTTGTATTTTTTGAAAGAATAAACAACTGATTTATTTTTACCCATTCCACCCTATTCATGATTTTACAGACTCCTATTATATCTCTCCTCAGTCATTTCCTGTCTAAGTGAAAGAGCTCTAACCTTTATCACCTTTCCTGAAAGGGCCCTTCCATCTCCTGTATCATAGTGGTTGCCCTTCTCTACCTTTTCTAGTTCTATCTGTTTCGAGATGCCAGAACCAGAATTGCATGCAATACTATAGGTGCCAAGTGATTCAGAGCCATTATGATATTCTCCATCTTGTTTGCTTTTTTGGGTGCTGCTGCATACTGAGCTGAGAATTTCAATATACTATTCGCAACGAAGCCTAGATCCTTTTCCTGGAGGGCGACTTCTAATGTAAAATCTAGCATAATTTGGATTATTTGCTCATTTTAATTTTGTCTGCCATTTGATGCCCAGTCTTCCAAGATCCTATCGCAATTTTTCACAATCTGTTTGTGATTTAAGAACGTTGAATAATTTAAAAGGGAGGTGAAGGTGTTTCATAAACTTTCCAAGATCTAGACTACTGTATAAGCTTGAATCTATAGATAATCACAGACTCAACAATGAAATATATGAAAAGTCCTCAATACAATGCTTTTCTTTTGAAACTTCTGAATCCAAAAGGAGGCTGCAAGGTTTCTGAAGTTCATGTACTATGCCATCTTTAATGTTGTTCCTCAAAAAGGACTCCCAATTTAGCAAGACTTCTAAACTAGATTTATCTACCAGAGTAGTCCAAACAACTAGGCATGGAATTTTAAAGAAAATCAGGCTTAAGTAACTAAATCTTTCCAAGTTTAGGTTCCTCAGGCAGGCGGCCTTGCTCCCTCAAGAACAGTTCCCTATGGCTACATATAAACAACATTTAATTACTCAACGTATCTTTACTACTTGCTTAGTCGCGTTGTCTTGCAGTGCCAAATGTGCATTAATTAGCTTAAAAAGGGCATCTCCACTTCTTCCAGTAACTGCGAGCCAGCCCAGGCTTATTGCAAATTAACCGAATGGTGCTTTGGATGCATTAGTCCCATATTGTTAGAAGAAAGCAATAGTATAGGACAACACCCCAAACATTTATCTGTATGCTGACCCCATTTCCACCACACACCCAAATTATAGGGTGGCCATCTATGGTAATTACTATGTTATTTTAAAGCAGCTTCAAGCACCAGGTGTATTCTTGCAGCAACCTGTGAACAGCAGACAGTTTAACACTGCCTCTATATGTGGTGGATATTCGTGAAGATGAGATTCTTCTGCTGTGTAATTGGTGGTAGTAACTACAGCTTCCTCTTTAGTTTTCCTTGATCTTCCCTGAACCATTACATCTTTCTTTTCTTTTAGAAACCTTCGGTTGCTTTTTCAGCGTTTACTTTTCTTTACTGGTGAACTATGTAGTAGGGCGATTCCAAATTGACCACTTGCCAGATCTCACCCAGAGTTTCTGGGTTTACTAACCAGGTTCTGGTTCTCCAGAAAGTCCCAACCTCTCTCCATGTGACCTAGACAGAGCAGTACAAAGAGAGACATGGGCCATAGGAGAGAAGTGGGGAAAGTGCAAGAATGAGGGAGGGGGTGAGAAGGGGAGCGACTGAATAAGAGGAAGAGATGGAGGAGGAAGGAAGGAAGATAAAAGAAAGCGTGATAGAAGGATAGAAGTGAAAGGGGAGGAGGCAGAGAAGGGGAAAGTGTGTGTCAAGCGGGTGGGAATGGAGATGTGTGAGGTATAGGAGAGACAGAGGAGAGGAAAAAGGAAGCAAAATGGCGAGTGAGAAGGTAGGTATGAGAAAAACATCAGAAAAAGAAAAGGGAAGAAGGGAAGAGTGAGAGAAATGGGAACAGTAGTGAGGAATTTACACAGTGAGGTATAAATATAATAGGACACATGAAAAAAACGGATGCAAAAAGAACAATAGAAAGAGAGAATAGTATGGAATAGGGATGTGTATGTCAGGCTCGTTTGGGTGCCTAAAATTCAAGTGTGCACAAATCGCTTGTGTATACACATGCCTACAAATTAAAGCATGCACGGTCAATCTGTGTGCGCCAAAAAAGCTGTAGTGCATATAGAAGGCGCACGATTGAGATGAATACACACAAAAATATAGAAAAACACACATGAAACTTGCTAAAACTTCATTTTAAACAAAGACTAGCCAAACATTTTTGGCCCTGCACATGCCTAGAATGGAGATTTACTGCTCTCCTTTTATCAGCCTAACAGACTGAAAAGACTAAGGCAAAAGACTAATGCTAGACAAAAGAGAGAAACAGCAAAATATAGAGAAAAGACTTTAAAAAAAATGATAACAGGATGAAGAAAGCAGCATGAGAAAGATAGGAAAAAACAACAGATAGCAGAACTGAAAAAGAAAATTAGAAAAGCTAAAATTACAGACTAAAAAGGCATTTGAAGGAAGAGGAACAAAAGGAAAACCAGGAGGCGTTAAAGACAAACGGGAGATGTCAGCAGTCAGATATGGAAAAAAAAGATAGATTATGGTTTGAAAAATAATTTTTAAAAATCAACAAAAAGATTAAAACTTAAGTAAAAAGAGGAAGATTAATCCCTGCAGGGTTGTGGATATATATATCTATAAAAATGCAATGTGTGCCTTCGAGTCAGTCCTGACTCCTGGCGACCCAGAAGCTCCTGGGTTTTCTTGGCAGTGTCACCGGAAGTAGATTACCAGGCCTTTCTTCCGAGGCAATGGAGGGTTAAGTGACTTGCCCAAGGCCACAAGGAGTGCTAGTGGGAATTGAACCCTGGTTGCTTGGTTACCAAGCCAGTGTTCTAACCACTAGGCTACTCCTCCACTCCATATATATAAAATACAGTGTATAAAAGCTGAATGAATTACAGCTTAAACTCTTGCAGGCTATATAGCAAAAAGAACAGAATAGGTCCAGCTGACCAACCAGAGACGACTACACAGCCATACACTGTTTGGCTACTCATTTATTTTAATACAGATAGACATACAAGGGGGGGTGGGAATGCAACACAATTTTGAGAGAAGCACTTAGGCTCCTTGGTGGTGGAGGGTAGCACAGGTAAAACCACAGACCAAATGTCTGCAGTGCTGCAGGAGAACTGCTGGACTAGGTAGGTCCAGTACTCTTTACCTAAAGTCATATCACCTGCTTCTCTACATCATTTTAAGAGAGAATTTATCAGAAAATCAATGTTCTTTAGTTCTTAAAAGCTCATCCATAGCCTCCCCATCCTGGACAGTCGTTCCTCCAGTTCTGCCTTGTGCTACCCTACCCTGTAGCTGCAGATTTCTTCATTTAACCTTCCTGCCCCCCTCCCCCCCAAAAAAAAACACATATAAAGGGAATATGAGGGAGGAAGAGGAGGAGAACTTCAAATAAAAACAGTTATTTTTTACATGTTCTTTGTTTGTCAATCTATTCATGATCTTATTTATTCAAAACTATGTTCTGTTACCCTGTAATGAGTGTATGTGAGTGTATGTGATCTTTGGAAGGTTGTTCTTGTCTGGAACACAGTGTCTCAGTTTTGCTCCAACTTACAAACAGTTCCAGAATTTGCACAAGGCACATCTGATAAGAAAAAGAAATACTTCATGTAGATCATTCAGATGCACACAAAACTGACTTTCTGATAGCAAAGCCAACATTTCAGCAGCTCTGGAATAAATAAAATCATTCTTGGGATTGGTAATAATAAAAACTACTTCACCAGAAAACAGTGGAAACACCTCTTGAAGTCTATGGACCCCATGGAGAGGATAAAATAGAAAGACCAAGTGACTCAGATTTCCTGTTTTCATTTTAGATTTCATTTGAGTTTTAAGGAAGAAAGTGTATTTTGGAGTACATCATTTTAGTAAAAGCCCGATGGTAGAGTGCTTGCTTTCAAGGCCTGTGCTACCATTGTTTTGCACAAGTCAAGGGGACAGGCCATTTTGGTCCTTATCTGCCATCATTTACTGATAGTTCCAGTAAAAGAACTGGCGGAGCAACCTAGAAACTCTGGCATTGGGATGCAGATTTTAATCCCACCCTGAAAGGAGGCCAAGCCTCTCAAAGGCACTTTGAGCATGGCTAAAAAACCTGGCTCTTTGAAAAAGTCTAACATTACTGACCCTCTTGCCCCAGTGGGGCTGGTACCAGAACAGCATTATTTTTTTTTTCACTTTTCTATTAGCTAACTTCTTCAAAACGTTACGGGGGGAGGGGGGCGATATTCAGTGGCAGTTAGCGCAATTACAGCAACTAGCTGTCGCCGGTGAGACTTACACTCGGATATTAAATGCCGGGGCCACATCCAGCAACCGGCATTTGAATGTCTGGTTTAGACACAGAAGCAGGAAGCTAACCGAGCAGCGGCAATATTTAGCTGCTGCCCAGACAGGCCTAACTTTTTCTGCAGAAGCTAACGTTTACCACTTAGCGATAACTGAACACTGGCGCAATAAATTGCTGCTGTTGCCTTGCTCTGCCACGCAGTGCCCCGATACTAGCTGGCCAGCACTGGGGTGTGTAACGGGAGTACCCGGGTATATTAAGTGGCACTAACCATGTTAGGGTGCTGAATATCACAGTGACCACGATTAACGCGGTTAAGCAGATCTGCTAAGCACATTAATCACGTTGAATATCCCCCTATGGTTTTTTTCTAAGTACTTTTGATATCAAATTAAAAATGAATATTGTTTCACCTATGTATGGTTTAATTCCTTCATGCATGGTAAATTGTAAAACAGACCATCCGGAAGAACCACAGCCACGTGACGACGCCATGGAGATTATTTTTTTCTAAAATATTGCCCAGAAAGGTTTAGTTATCCCATAATTTATGATCCTCTAGCTGGAGGTTAGAAAACTTGGAGGATTAAATATCCTGTAAAATATAACAACTCAAGCAATGTCAGAGTCCAAATGGAGCATTAATGAAAACCAACTAGGTTACATAACTTTTTCTCTCGGTGTTTCTCAACCCAGTCCTCTGGAACCCCCGGGCCAGTCAGGTTTTCAGGATATCCACAATGAATATGCATGAGATAGATGTGCCTGCACTGCTTCCATTGTATGCAGATTTATCTCATCCATATTCATTGTGGATATCCTGAAAACCTGGCTGGCCTAGAGATTCCAGAGGACTGGGTTGAGAATCACTGGTTTATCTGTTCCCTTCACTTGAGGATTTGTATATAAGGCTTTTAACCCTTCACTGTGATCTGCCTTGGGATGGCTGACTACCATTAGGGGACGTGCATACTGATGTGCGGCAAAGGTGTAGTAAGTGCAAAGCCTGCGCATGAAATCAACCAAGAATCGTGCATTCTCTCTATTTGTACCAACTCAATGGAACGCCTTACCCCCAGCAATACGAGCTATCCCAGAACTGATATCCTTCAGGAAGGCACTAAAAACATACCTTTTCCAACTAGCCTACAGCCAACCACCCTAAACAAGTCCTAAATGTAACTTACAGCTGACACCTAACACTTAGCTACCTCCCTCAACACAAGGATATATCTGTTCTCCTATGACTCCTACCCAAGTTAAACTGTCCTATACAAACCCTGTTAATGTTTACTGTTAACGGCTCATGTTAATACCAGTTTGATGTAAATTTGTTCTATATAGCCTGTGACCTGTTATATGCAAACCTGTTTTATGTAAACCAGTTACTGTTCTTGTTATATGTAAACCGCACTGATCTGAAAAAGCGCGGTATATAAAAACAAACAAATATATAAATGTAGGCAGCGTGATGAGCATATGCCCTACATTTACCACACTGACCCCCATTACATGCCTTGTCAAGCACTCAGCAGTCCTGCGAGTGTAAATCTAGAGGTCATAGCCACCATTTTGAACGCAGGCGGCTCTGTGGCAGAAGTGACAGATCATCGCTCCCACTCCAGCCCACTAGACTATGCAGGATCATTTGTGTAAGTCAAAAGCGGGGGTTGGGGGTCTCTTTGGGAGGTCTGCATCAGGGGAGCAAGACTGAATGGGGGGGGGGCATCTTGATCAGGAGAATTTGCATCGGAAAGGGGCAGGTTCTGGGAGGGCTGGGTGATTGTTGTTTAAACCTGGCAATGGCCGAGTATTGCATCAGACTGGTGATACCATGGCTGCACTTACCACCACTATGTGATAGCGGTCAGAAGAAGCCATACCCATTCTCTGCCCGGAATGCACCCCGATCCTGCCCCAATCTGTATTAAACACCTACTGTGGGATTTTTACTGCACGGTAGCTGTTAGCGCCGGCCCACACCAACAGTTATCGCATGTTATTATCTGTGGTAAATGCTTATCATTCTTTAGCAAACCCGCCCCTATATGTAGAACAGAAATCACAGAATTAACAAATCAACATCCTAGAATAGGAAATAACGACATTCTCAAGCACCAAGAAGTAGCAGATCCTCTGTCTGTCTCTGCTTATGAGATATTATGGGCTTCGGAAGATGTTTAGAAAAACTATACATCAAACTTTAATCCAATCCATCTGCACAATCGTTAAACGAAAGCTTCGTTATGGTACAGATATTCAAGGGCTCATTCCGTGAAGCAGAAATGACTAGGGCTCCCTAACACACACAGCGGCCGGGCAGATGAAGAGCTGCTCCAATAGCACAACTAAGAGAACTGAAGGTTAGAATAACCTCAAAGAACCCACACCTCCTTCCATCCCACACCCCTATTCTACTACAGATCCACAACACCACAAAGTGGGATCTTTCCCGCTCTTACCTGTCTCATAAGCTCCTCCTGACGCATCCTGATTCGCTCTCTTTCCATCTGAATTCTCTGGAGCCTTAGCTTCTGTTGTTGCTGCTGCTGGGAGGTTAGAGCATTAGGCAAGCTGATCAATGCTGCTTGGGCATTCTGAGTAGGACGGCTCTGCTGTGATAGGGCTGTACTGGAGGTCATTTGTTGCTGATGCTGGTGATTCATCACTAAGAGAAAGGAAAGACATGTAAACATTAAGAGTAAATATCTCATATCAGACTCAATACAGTATTACAGATAATGAATTTTTCAGATTTATATCAGGAAGCTCAAAGGGTTTTTGTTTTTTTTTAGTGCCATCAAGTCAGTGTTGACTCATAGTGACCCAGCTACCTCTGGGCTTTCTTGGCAATGTATCACTGGAAGAAGATTGCCAGCCTTTTCTTCCGAGGCAATGGAGGGCAAAGTGACTTGCCTAAGGTCACAAGGAGTGCCAGTGGGAATCAAACCCTTGATCTTATGGGTACTAGGCAGTTGCTCTAACCACTAGGCTACTCCTCCACTCCAGCTCAAAGGTTATTATATATGAAATTAAGCATATAGGTATAATAGAAAAAAATCATCAATGGTTATTTCTACAACTTACAAAACCGTAATGTATTAGCCAAATTTATAAAAAATATAAGATAACATCAATAATCTGTCATGTGGCATTAATTTTTTTTTAAATATATAGGACTCTGCTGGTCTGTAATTCTGACTGGACTATAACTCAGAAAAAGGATCCAATTGACCCACACAGATTTAAGGCTGCCACTATGATAATCTTGTGCTAAGACAGGATTCTGCTATTCCGCAGTTAGAGCAGCTGCAATGCCTGCCATTTCAAATGTGGGCTATGTTTAAGATTTGAGCCTTGCTACACAATAATTTATGAGAATAAACCAAGTTGAGTGAGCAGTTTTTGTGGTACATGCCAGGGCATAATTTGAAACAGTCTCAGGGCTCTTGGCTGGCTGTTCCACATGTGGAGTTCATGGGAAAGGCCATCTATCGCTCTAGGACATTTTCTATGAGTGCACCTACTCTGTGATAAGCTTCTCGTAAAGAGAGGGAAAGAAACTTAAGTGTCACCTCCACCCCTGCCCCATTAGACAGCAACACCAAATACATGGGAAAACAGCCAAGACTTGTCTATTTTCCCATGTATTTGGTGTTACTATCTAATGGGACAGTGGTGGAGAGTGGCACTTTTTAAGCTGGATTGGTTATTTGTTTTTGTTCTGCTATTATCTTATGTTGTTTTATCTTATGTTATTTTATAGCGTTTTAATCCATTTCTACATCACATAGGGCAATCGTTGATTGGGATTGTGGTCTATGCATTTGGAAAAACTGTGCCCTGCTCAAGAACTTGTGGTACAGGGCAGTTAAGCGCGTCTCAATAAATAAGGGTCACTGCAAATACTTTTATTTTTCCATCAATAAACTGCAACGGGATGGTTACAACTTCCATGTATTTTCTGAGTGACTATAATTAGAACTTCCCAATCTAATCCTAGGTGTTTATCGTCTTGAAATTTAGGGGTTTATTTCTGAAGCAATTAGGTGCTTTCCCAGGGTAAGAAAACTAGTTGTCGTTGTATTCGCATTGTAAAAAAAAAAATTGTGTTTTTTTTTTAAGGTTGAATTCAACAACAAAACAATTTTGGAGGACCAGCACCAGCCCTAGCCCCCCCCCCCCCCCTTCTCCAAGCCCCAAGCCTCAAAATCAGCCCAACCCCCTTCTCTAAGCCCCAGCATCAACACTAGTTCTCCTGTCTCCAAAATCCAGCACCAGCCTATCTTTCTCCAAGCTTTAGCACTAGCACCAACCCCCCCCCTGCTTCTCCAAGCTTCAAGACCAGCATCAGCCCCCCTTTCAACAAGCCCTGAAAATAGTACCAGCTGCATCTCCCCCTTCTCCAAGACTCAGTATTAACACCCACATGAGCCTCCCTTCTCTAAGCCTCAGCACCACCCCCCTCTGTCCCAGCTACAACCCCCCCTCCTCCTCCTCCTCTTAAGCTGGGCCCTGTTCTTGCTGCTTCTTCCTCATTATTCCCGGAGGATTTGAAATGTGACAAACCCTACTGTAGTACCCGAAAATAGCAGCAGTGGGGGCAAAGATACAAACTCCTGCCACCTCAGAGACACTCCAGTGGTAGAGGTCCAACCCAATGACGTCTTCTCGCCATGACAACAGTTGCCAGCTGACATTACTAGATGTCTACAGGGGCGGTGATTTTTGGAGAATTTCAGTTATAACCATAAACCCCAATTTCCCCATTTGGCCTTTTTTTTTTTATCAAGGACTTCCAGTTATAACTTTAATTTTGATTCTCATGGGCCTGGAAGGAGTCACTTCCTTCCTGTTTGGAAGAACCACTGGGTTATAGTGAGTTTGTCTGAACTCAGCAGTACCCACAGATATGTTCCTTACCTACTGGAAACTCGAGAAAAGGTGTTACAACTATATTAAAAATCACATGCTACACTCTCTTCCTAACTTGAAGTTTACATTTATTGAAATTATTTTGTTACCTGCTCTATTAGGAAATCTTGATCACACTCCCAATATCTCTTTAAGAGATCCATTCTCTCTCTTTTCTGGATCCCCAAAATACACAGAAAATGCTCACCGTGTCATTCTAAAATGTTTCTTTTTAGTTAATGCAGCAATTCATGCAATATTTTAATTTAAAAACCCCACTGGATGGTTTGCGATGGCAAATGTTTGGTGTTTCTTCTTAATGCCCTTTAAACTTCATGATCTTTGCATCTGTAAGGATGACCCCAAAACCCTACGTAAAGTCAGTCAACTCCCTGCCATTTCTTATTGTATGTTTGAAAATGGCACTGTACAACATATCTGCAACAGGGCATATTCTGCTCAACTCTACTGGTCTTTTGTGTCAAGTATGCTATAATTAACCAATTGGGTATTCCCTCAATTGTCGTTTTCATAACAGGATATACATGTTTTATCTAAAGTGTTCTCACAATACAGGAACTTAAGCGAAATCATTTTGTTCAGCATAAACATGTTCTGGAAAACTCTAGCAATAGAGTACAAATCATCATCTTTTTTGGTGCTAAACTAGAGAAGAATTTGATGGATTTTTTTCCAAATATGAAGCTGACCTCGTATATGCAAGTTCATCTTAATGAAGGAGGACGACATTATGCGCAACATGAGGAGAACGTGGGATTTGCCAACCCTCTTACTCGACTGCCACCTTTTTCTGCAAAGATAAATAACAGCGAGCTGGCAAACTCACTACCGTATATTCCAGGGGCTCACTGCAATGAGTTTCCCTCAATGGAAAATCTGATGCATGTTGTTGCTTCAGGCTCCGTGACGCCGGCCATTCTACATATGACTGATAAAGGGCTTTAGAATTTACATACATTAATGAATAAATACAATTAATTCCACGCTTTGCTTAAGTACATTATGGAATATGGAGCAAAACTTGTTTTATCATTGGTTCCCATTGTTCCACTCACATGGTGCCTCCTAATGTTCCCAACTGTTATTGCAGAACTTCAGTTGCTGAGTTATTGCCTATTTTGTCCTGTGTTGTGTTCCTGTTAAAATTAAATTTTTATGACTATAAACCAGTGGCATAGCCACTGAGGGGGTGGAGTGGGCCTGGAGGGGCACAGGCCCCTCCACATTTGGTTCAGAACCACCTCCCTCCCCCACCCCCCAAGAATTTGGTCACTCGGGTGCCTGTTTGTTTTGCTGCAGGTGCATTGTGCGACTAGAATCTTGCATGCTTGTAGGACGTGTGCTGGGCAGGTTCGCAGTGCACAGGAGGCCAGCGCTCTCGGGCTCGTGAAATATTGTGCAGTCAGGGTTTGGACTGCTGCGATTAGAGTGGCTGAGCAACAGCAGTGTTTTGTCACCACGTTCGAAGGAAGAGAGCAACTGGGGCGTATCAGTGGAGCTGAGGTTGCCAGATTTAAAGGGGCGTGCCACGCTGGTGGAAGAGTTGGAAGGAAACTGAAAGGTTGTGGCCTGCAAGGCCTATGATTTAAAGGGGCTTTTGGTGCTGGGGGAGTGGCCATTGAGCTACACCAAAGATGAGTTTTCCCGGGGTAAGTGGGAAGATCACAGCGCTTACAATGATGAAGGGGCTGCGATGTCAGCAGTACTATGCCACCAGATTTAAATTTAAAGAGGCCACAATGTCCCCATTTAGCCATCCCAGAGCAGAATACCTCCAATGGGGGGGGGGGGGTAGATGGAAAGGGGAGGCAGAAAAGGCCAGAAAAAAATGCAGCACAGATAGCAGTATTGAGGATGGCACAATAGGCCTCTGCTGCTGAACGGGCAAATGCCATGCTGGGACGAATTTTATGTCGACTGCCCAACCAAATTAACTCTAGGCCCCACCAAAAACTGCATTTTGGCTATGCCTCTGTGGTAAACTGCCATGATGTCTATCCTTGATTGCTCAAATGGCGGGTCAGCAAATGGTGTTAAATAAATAAAATAAATAGTCTTTTCATTAGGTCAGTGAAGAAGTGCAGCAGTTAGACCGGGTTGAAATATGAAGTAATTTAGGTTTTAGGCTGTCTGCACATGTCGTTACAGCGCAGTAAAGGGGTGGTGGGTAGACAGAAGTGATGAGACAGCAACGTTTTACTGCTGCAAGGCCTAGGCATAGTTTGGGGAGACATGGGGGGCAGTAGCTCCCCTAAAGTTTACACGCACTAATAGTGATCTAGTACCCCTGCCCCGACTGTCAGTATGACTTCCTTACCCTTTGCCCTCCCAAAGTAACAAGGCAAACTACACAGGTGCTGAAAGATGGGTGAGAAAGCTACTGTCCTACATCACTCTGTACTAGTTAAGATCCATTATAACTTCCACTGACCTGATAATGAGAGGATAACTCTTGAAAACTCGCCAGAGTCCACTAAAAAGGTATCGCTTATAACGTATATGTAGACCTCATTTCCACATATCCAAGTGGACTAAGACAGCAAACTCACTTCTTTGCAGATTAAGGAGAAAACCCACAGACGGTGCTTTGCTTTCAAGGAATGGAGTAGCCACCTAGTGGTTAGAGCACTGGCTTGGGAACCAAGAGACCAGGGTTCAAGTCCCACTAGCACTCCTTGAGGCTTGAGCAACCACTGCCTCAGAAGAACCGAAGCTATCAATGTCCCCGTTTAATGTACATTACCAAGTTTAAGTTACAATGTTAACCATTTTGACTAAATGATAAAGCACTATAGAAACCTGCTAAATAATAATGATAATTACAGCCTGACATTTTTGGACTGATTTGTCTTGCACTATATAAACATACGAATGCACAAATGTCCAGCATGAAGCAGGGATTAAAGTGATAGCACTACACTGACAGTACTTAAAACACAGCATAATCACTTCGTATACTGGGTTTTTGGTCACTCGAGCACCACTATGGAATGTCCAATTTCCTTTTCATTCAAAGAGGTAGAAGATATTTTCCTCAGCGATTCATATTACTACCAGAAACCTTCTCTCTCGAAGCGTTTGATTTTGAACAGAATTGTTTTCGACAACACGCCTCAGCTGCTGAGCTGGCTCAGCTATTAGGCAAGACTAGGTGGTCACCTAGGGCTGCAGCTTCCAAGGGGTGCCAAAGAGCAGCAGCAACCGCCAATATGAAAGGAATAGTTTGTCTAAGCACCTTCAGCATATTCTTTTACCTGCAGGAAGAAGTGGGCACACATACAAAGCAACGTTTAATAGCTAAAAGTGTAATACCCAATTATGCATTGTTACAGGATTCTTGTTGGAAGGGTGGTGGTCAGATGATTGTGACTGTTGAGTCTAAGTATCAAAATCTTGGCGGGTGAGGGGTGAAAGGCTGAAGAATCACCTAGGGCAGTGATGGCTAACCTTTTTGAGCCCGAGTGCCCAAACTGCCGCACAAAACCAAAGAATTTCCTCAAAGTGCCAGCACGTCAATTTGCATAAATATTTGCATAATGCTAACATACACTAACTTTTAGTAAACATGTCTCTTAATGAGTGTATGGATAAAGACAGACTAAAAGATTTCTACATTACTATAATCCAGTGCCAACCGCCAGGCACATTAGGAACTACTACAAACACTGCCCATTTAGAACCAATAGCAAACCCGCCGTATCCTAACAGCACTACCAGGACTCACAAAGCACCACACCATACCTATCAAAAGGCAACACTGCAAATATTAAACCAATACATTTCAGACGATAACAATACATGACCTACTGGGGAAAGAGAACAAGTGGCAATGTCAAAAAGGAATTACATAAACAGAATACCTCAGCTCAGTTACACAGTTGCAATTGCTCCAGCCACTTTCTTCTGGTTTCTTCATGTTTTCTGCTAACTCTCCATCATCTGCTGTCCATTTGTCCTTTCTTCTCCCTTATAGTTTATTTTTCCATTCTCTCTCTATACATCAGCTTTTACATACTAATCTTTCTTCTTTTTCTATTTCCTCATTCCTATTTCATCCACTCAAATTTTCACCCTCCATCCTCAATCCCCACTTACTCTCCCAATACCCGGCCAATTGTAGATTTTTTATCCCTCCCACACAAAATATTTTTCCCTCTCCATTTTACTCTCCCAGCCCCATCCCATTCTAATCCTCCCCCAACATCAGCTCCCTTCTAGTTCCAGCCTCACCCAGCATCCATTCCCTTCTAGTCCCTGCATCAGCCCATTTCCAGTCCTAGCCCCCCATCAGCCCATTTCCAGTCCTAGCAACCCCCCAACCCAATACCAGTCCTAGCCCCCCCCCCATCAACCCACTTCCAGTCCTAAACCCCCATCACCCCATTTTCAGTTTAAGCCCCCCCTATAACCCATTACCAGTCCTAACCCCCCCGCACCCCATTTCCAGACAGCCCCATCAGCCCACCGCCCATTAGCAGTCCTACCCCCACCGCCCATTAGCATTCCCACCCCCACCTCCCGCCCATTAGCAGTCCTAACCCCCCCAGCCCTTTAACAGTCCTACCCCCCCCGCCCGCCCGTCCGCCCCCTGCCCATTAGCAGTCCTAACCCCCCCCCCCCAGCCCAATAGCAATCCAAACCCCCCCTCCCTCCCTCCCTCCCTCCCCGCCCATTAGCAGTCCTAACCCCCCCCCCCCTGCCCATTAGCAGTCCTAACCCCCCTCCCTCCCTGCCCATTAGCAGTCCTAACCCCCCCTCCCTCCCACCCTGCCCATTAGCCGTACTAACCCCCCCCTCCCTGCCCATGAGCAGTCCTAACCTCCCCCCCTCCCTCCCTCCCTGCCTGCCCATTAGCAGTCCTAACCCCCCCCTCCCTCCCTCCCTGCCCATTAGCAGTCCTAACCCCCCCTCCCTGCCCATTAGCAGTCCTAACCCCCCCCTCCCTCCCTCCCTCCCTGCCCATTACCATTCCTAACCCCCCCTCCCTACCTCCCTCAATGACTTCCAATTAGCAGTCCTAACCCCCCCTCCCTCCCTCCCTCCCTGCCCATTAGCAGTCCTAACCCCCCCTCCCTCCCTGCCCATTAGCAGTCCTAACCCCCCTCCCTCCCTCCCTGCCCTGCCCATTAGCAGTCCTAACCCCCCTCCCTCCCTGCCCATTAGCAGTCCTAACCCCCCCTCCTCCTCCCTGCCCATTAGCAGTCCTAACCCCCCCCCTCCCTGCCCATTAGCAGTCCTAAGCCCCCCCTCCACCTCCCTGCCCATTAGCAGTCCTAACCCCCCCGCCTCCTCCCGGCCCATTAGCAGTCCTAACCCCCCCTCCTCCTACCTGCCCATTAGCAGTCCTAACCCCCCCCTCCTCCCTGCCCATTAGCAGTCCTAACCCCCCCCCCCCCTCCCTGCCCATTAGCAGTCCTAACACCCCCCCCTCCCTGCCCATTAGCAGTCCTAACACCCCCCCCCTGCCCATTAGCAGTCCTAACCCCCCCCCCTGCCCATTAGCAGTCCTAACCCCCCCTGGCAAATATTTTTTTTAAAAAAAGCAGGCTCTGGCTGCTGCCGCGGCAGATTGCAATGTCCCGCGGGGCCCCCTCCGCCCGCTAAGCCCCTCTGCAAGGGCTTTCAGATTCGCGAGGGAGAGCATCTCCCTCGCGTCTCTGTTAAGCACGCAGGGGCTAATGGGAAATTTCCCATCAGTCCCTCGCGTCTAAAGGGGCTGATGGGAAATTTCCCATTAGCCCCTGCGGGCTTAACAGAGACGCGAGGGAGACGCTCTCCCTCGCGAATCTGAAAGCTCTTGCAGAGGGGCTTAGCGGGCGGAGGGGGCCCCGCGGGACGCTGCATTCTGCCCTTGCCGCGTCCGCGGCAGCAGTCAGAGCCAGCTTTTTATTTTTCTGCGGACCTTCCCGCGTGCCAGCTGCAAGGCCTTCGCGTGCCACAGCTGGCACGCGTGCCATAGGTTCGCCATCGCTGACCTAGGGCATCGTGCACAGACCCTGCTCGGCTGGGACACATAAAAAACGTGGCTCATGAAGACACTCTTTGAAAGAACAGGGCTAAATGGACTCTGCCACAAGAAACGTTTCTCCAAACTTTAAGTAGCCCATAAGAAAAGTTCAAAGCCTAGCGTGGAAGAGGGAAGGTCAGAGGGCTACTTTCACTTGCACCAACCCGTTTCTTCTCACCAATCGAAGTGGACTACAAGTCCTCCAGAGTTCCCACCGCCTAAGTCAGGCCAAAGATTGGTGTGCGGCAGCTTTCCAGCCACATCTGCTAAAGCTTACTTGTCCTCTCTGTAGTGTACCTTTCGTAAGATTTACCCTAAACAAGCAGCTCTCCTTTCCTAATGAGAGAGAATCAACTTAGGGCACTACAATTAAGGAAGAGAGTGTTTATTTTGATTCTTTCCCAAGAGTCATGAGTAGGGAACTCGTAAACTCTTTTTGTTATACTTTTCTGCTGTTGATTTATTGTCAGAGAGAAATCCAGTTCTCTGTTGGTGTCCTATTGCCTGACAAGGATGAGTTAGATGGAGCAAGATCTGACCTTGACAACACATGACCTGCAAGTACTATGAAAAACAAGTAAAACAAGAAACGAACAAGCTGGATCTTCTGTAAAATAACGTACATTATTTCAGTGGAGTTTCCTGAAAGGGGTGTTCAGTGCAGCAAGAGAACAAGACTCTCAGCTATACCCAACTGCTTATATGTATACTAATGCCAAAACACCACATAATAAAACTAAAGTGGTAGAAAATGCATGAGTTCTAGATGGAACTATTAGAATACAAACAAAAAAAAACCTGATGCAAACTTTTGAAATGCTTCCAGAAAGGAGATTTAAAGACGCATTTTAATTGGTATGCAAAGACTGGAATTGAGGTCAGGATGTATGCCGTTTGGATGGTAGTTTAGAAAGGGCTCTGCTGAACATGGAGTAGTTTCTAAAATACATAGACGTGCAGGAAACCCGACCACTTAGACGTGAACGACACACTTAGCATCCTCTGTATTTGACTAGCAGCATCTACACAGCTATGTAATCCATTTCCATTTGGAGAGGGAAATAAAGTAAGGGGAGGCTGAAGGAGGATAACGCTCTTAATCCCTCCTCCAAAGGGCTGGCCGAAATGCACTTTTGTAACACCTCGATGTGCCGAGAAGTCGGTGTAAATCCCAATGTGGAGAATTTTGTGCATACTCGTGCATTCCCTATATGAAATGGGTAATACACATGTCGATTTTTATCCTACTCAGACCACGACCCCAGCATGCCCCTTCCTTTAAATGTCTACAGACTGAGGACATCTGTGTGTGAATTAAGTCCTTTCTAAAAGGGCCATTTACTTATGAATGCAATTTACACTGTTTATGTCCGATTATACATGTGTAAACCAAATATAAGGCTTCTAAAATTACCTCCCCCCCCCCCCCATAGTCACAAACGTGCACCAAATGGCTCAGTTTTGGCCTGTGGCTTGTGCTGTCAGTTTCAGGCCACTGCAATACTGCTACTACTACTTGGGGCAAGTACCTTTGCTGCAGCCTCTCTAATTATATTGCGGCTGGATGTTGCACTGTAGCCCCACCTACTTTCTGATGTCACTTCCAGGGACATGACTTCATAGAGAGATTTGATGCTGAGTGACAGGCATTGGTTCCTGCGATGCTGGATGGCAGGGGCAGCAGATTCTCTCTTTGGTGGGATGGGCCAAACAAACCAAACTCCAGTCCCGCCCCAAGTTCTATGGTTGCTGATAAGTGTTGAGCAAAATATTGGTGGGGCCATGGGCACTGTGGCCCACCCCATTCTGCTGCCTATGCTGTGTAGAGTCCTCCGCTTGTGCTGCTGCTGGTAGGGGGCGGGCTGCAATATCGTGGTTTTCAGTCAGGATGATCAGGTAGTGCCACCAACGTAACCAGGAAGCTGTGCAAGAGTGTTCCATCTGCACTACCACCAGTAGGGGGTGGTGTTGCGATATAAGTTTTAGCCATTAAACAATAGTCTAATACCTTTTGGTAAGACTTCTACCAATTGTTTTCCAACCTCCTTTTTTTGGGAAAGAGTTTCAAAAAAAAAGTGGTCAGTAATCAACCTTTACAGTTTCTAGAGGAAGTTAATGTGTTGCATACTGCTCTGGTTTGGTTTTAGATGGATTACAGAACAGAAACTTTCCTGGTGGCTCTTCTTGACAGCGGTCTTTAACAGTATTGTCTGTTATTCTGAGAGCGGTGCCACAATCCCAAGAAATGGTTATCAGTTTAGCAGTCCATTTGAACAGCATGTTCATATGCAGACTCCAATTGCATCAGTGGCAAGATCCTCCCTTGCCTCTGTACAATAGATTTGGCAAACCTGCCCTCAGAAAAGAAGTCTTGTCATCACTGTTCATTGTCTCATTATCAACAAGATGGATTGCAGCAACTTGCTTTACCAAGAAATATCACAGAAAACGGAGACTTTGGTTCTTCAAACACTGCCACCAGATTTTTAGCAGGCCTACAAAGTACTAACCATATCTTACCAATCATAAAGGAGCTATACAGGTTACCAGCGGAGTGGCAGGTGAAATTTAAAACGCCATCATTGGTGTAGAAATGTTGATATCCAAGAACATGCTACCTGAGTGACATGTTACTGAATCAAAGTCTAAACAGCGTATTACAGTCGTCTTAACCAATTATTTGACTTTCCTGGATTTTTACCCAGGCATTCTACACATGGCACAGGTTTTTGGCGCTATTCCTCGGAGAGCGGTTGAGGCTTGTAATAGTGCACTGGCATATAGTTGTTTTTAGCTGGTCCTTCTTTTAGTCATTCATGTTTCTGTGTATTCAGTGGTTTATATAATGCCACTTCTAGTATTTTATGAAACTTGATCTTACTACGGAACTGCAATTAACCACATTCTATAAATAAATGAAAAATACTACAGGCTACTACCTTTCTGTTTTTTATGCTTTTGAATGAACTCTTTAAATAAGTTACACCCAGCAAAACATCTCCGTTATTTCAGGAGATAAACACAAAGCTGCAGCTATAATTATTTAAGCAAAAACATGTCGTACTCTATGCTTAAATGTAGGGTTTTTTCACCACACTGAAGGTAATTTTGTAAGAGGGCACCTAGGTTAAGAAAGCCGAAAGCCACCTATTTAATAGATACATATAGGTGCCCTCTCGTCTTTATAAAAGGCTAGTGTAATTGGCAGAGGTCACACCTTACATTCGGAAGCAGATACTTACACCTGCTGTATAGCAGATTTAAATGAACCCACATTAAGTACGCAAGCATTTACATAAATTAAGGTAAGGTTTTTTTAATAAACATACAAAACTTGCAAACTCTGCCTGCACTTCACCCAGACCACACCTACTGGCAAAGTACATGCCTTCATTGCAAGCCCTATACTTTTACACCAGTTGGTATTCTATTGGAGGCCATTAACATGCCTAAAACTGCCACATACACAACTTAAAGACTTTAGCAAATTACCTCCGTGATGTATATTTTTTTAAATATACATGTGTATCCAGCAAACCCAACATAGGGAGAACAGAAATGATTCAAAATGTGCTCCATCACAACAGGAACTGAGAGGCTGATATAGTTGCAGATCAGGACAGTGGCTTACAGACAAGATGGTTTACAAGGAGCATTGAAAAAAAATGGCAAAACAGACACATGCTGATTCTGTGGGAAAGAGCTGGAAACAGTGATTCACCTTATAGCTGGCTGTGAAGTTCTGATGGCAGAAAATGTCTGTACAGAAAGGCACAATAAAGTAGCACACCTCATCCACTGGAAACTCTGTAAACACTACAACATCAATGTGCTTGAAAAGCACTGGGGTCATGACCCTAAAAGATTATGATCATCTGGGATACTCCAATTCTGACTGATAAAATGCTGGATGAGAGGAAGCCAGATATAGTGGTAAAGGAGAAAAATACCAGAAAAGCATTGATTATAGGGGTGTCGGTTCCAAGAGACTACTCTTATAGGGAGGAGTAGCCTAGTGGTTGGGGCAAGGTACTTCAGGCCGGAAGGTCGGGGGTTCAAATCCCACTAGAGGACAGCAACCTTGGGCCGGAAGGACTGGGGTTTCTAGTCCCACAGATGCTCCTTGTGGTCTTGGGCAAGCCACTTAACCCTCCATTGCCCATGTTCCCTGTAAGTATTAGTGTATGTGTCTCACATCCCCGCGTGTTAAATGTATCCCCCAATTGTGTTGTGACCGCTTTGATTGAAGGATAAGGCGGTATACAAAACTGTCAAAATAAATAAAAAAATAAAATACTCTGTGAATCGCGTTGAGAGGGAGAAAATTTTTAAGTACCAAGAAATGCAGTCGGAGACCAAAAAAATGTGGAAGAAAGAGTTATTTCCCATCATGTTGGGTGCCACAGGCTTAATTAAGAGAAACGTCCAAGCACACCTTGATAAACTACCCATACATGTAACATATTACGAACTCGAGGGAGGCTCTCTTTGGCACAATGCAAGTACTACACCGAGCATTAGCAATAAATTTGAAACTGAGATCATACTCCACATACCCTGGCTTAGAAATAAGGTTCATGACTATCATGGTATGTGCAAAACCCAACCGATTTGGAGAAATTGCCCCAAAAGGACCTGATCTCTGTAGAGTCTTGGTTCTTCACAAAAAAACATTTTATAGCATATATGGCTAACCAGAATCATGACTTAGTGTAACCTGGATGTGCCAAATCCTAGTTCAGCTTTTAAAGCTGCCTTTTATTAATACTGGTGCAATGCATCCCCCCCCCCCTTGGTGTAAAAAAAAAAAAAAAAAAAAATCACTACAGCTGCTAGGACCAGGATCAGCATGGTTCACATGGGAAAATGCTGCCTCCGCTCCCTCCTTCCTCAAACCAAGGCTTCATTAGCAGCTTACAATGCCCCATGGTTGTGAGCAGAAATAAATATCTAGCTTGAGATGCATGGCTTTGGTGATTGCACGTTTGGATTATTGCAATGTCAATTATTCAGGTCTCCCCTATTATTAGTTGAAGCATCTTCAGTCGGTTCAAAATATTGCCGTTCACCTCGTCCACCATGCCTTCAGATACGACCACGTTTCTTCCCTTCTTGTTAAATCACACTGGTTCCCTCGCTCTCATCACACACAATTCAAAGTTCTCACCCTTATCCATAAAGTTTTACATTCTGGATCTTTTGCGTATTTAGCCTCTCGTCTCATCCCTTATGCTCCTTCTCGTCTCCTGTGATCTATTAATGGAAATCATCTCTATCTCCCTTCACCGTCACAAGCCTGCCTCGAGTCTACTCATCACAGTGCATTTTACTTTCTCAGTCCTAGTCTGTGGAACTCCCTCCCTGCTGGTCTCCGCCTCGAGCACTCTTACCCCAAATTCAAATCTGCACTAAAAACATATCTATTTCAGCTTGCATATGACCTTCCCACTTAGTCCGCATCAGATTCTGCTTCCTTTGACCTTTACTTTCCCTCTCTCCCCCCCCCCCATCTCCCCTGATGTTCCTATCAATTTTAATGGCGTTCCCTTTCCTCTCTAATTTATGTTTTAATGTAATTTTATATGTACACTGTTCTGCTGTTTACGAAGTGCTAATAAACCGTGATAATGACCCAGGCACATCACTACGGCACTATGCAATGGTTACAACAGAATGTAATAATAATGAGCCTCTCTATTTCTAGCAATTTTTAGGTACGTTATTGAGGAAAGCCTCATTGACTGCTAGTGGATTTAGCACCTCTGAAAACAACAGTTCCTGCCATTACCAACGTGGCTACCTCGTAGCTCATTCTACCGCTAAGACAAGCTTCCTTCTTCTGCTCTTTGTTTTGCCTTTATCACCTCATCCCGTCTCTCCTCTTGAGGGAGCAAAGGGTTGGGTTGCTTGTAACACTGCAACCAACCCAACCCTTATTCTACAACAGTTATAGAAATGTGACAGTAGATGAAGACTAATTGGCCCATCTAGAGCCCAGTGTACTACGTTTCCTCCCAAAACACAGAACAGGTCCTTAGAATGTTTAATCCCACCTCTGATGCAATGATATGTTGTTACTCTTGAATCTAGCCCCTGCAGCCTCATACTAGGACTGCACGTTCTAAAATATTCTCTTAATACCTGATTTATATCTTTGAGATATTTGAATGACTGTCAAAACTCCCTCTCTCTCCTCTCCTCTACGATAAACATTTAAAGTTCTTAGCTTTTATCTCCTAGGGCTTTTGCTGCAGACTCTCAACAATTTTGTTTAAATGATTAGCCCACCTCCAGCATATCTGCATCCTTTCAAAGGTACGGTCTCCAGAAATCGGCACAATCTGGTAAGGTCTCACCCGCAGGTCTCATTTTCCTGTTATTATGCCTCGATGCATCCTAGCATCCCCTTACCACGTTTCACTACCTTGAAGTCATCAGGCACTATCACCCCAAGTTATCTCTCTTGGTAAGTAAGAAACAGATGTGCATCAGTCATCATTTATTGCTCCCTTGGCTTTCGGCACTCCAAATCCACGATTCTGCGCTTTTTGCACTGAATCTCAACTGTAAGCTATGTTACCTCTTTTATAAAAACATACGACTATAATATATACCATGCAGGGTCAGATGAAAGGTCTATCAAGCCCATCATTATGTCTCCAGTTATGGCCCCTACAGTTCACTAGAAGTACTTGGCACATCCTAAAGAACATGTGAGTTTCTTGTAGCTCCCTCCCAGTCCTATTTGGCCAATATTTGTTTATGGACTTCTCCTCTAGGTATTTGTCCAAACCCCTTTTAAACCCAGTTACATTAGATGCCTTCACCCTATCCTCTGTCTATTTGTTGAGTGAAAAAACACTTTCTGCATGTTTTAAATCTTCTACCTGTTAGTTTTAAGGTGTCTCTCCTAGTCCTGGTAGATTTTGAATGTATAAATAATTGTTCCCCATTTACCTGTTCCATCCCACTCATTTTACAAACCTCTTTCTTATTCATAATACCTTTTGTGTATTCACGTTATTAAGGTGGGTTTTGTGTCTTATTTTTTGAGGGTTTTTTTCTTTTTTTACACACACTGACAAAGACACTTATGAGCTGTCAACCATCTTGAATAGGACAACCATCATCTTAAAAAGGTTGACAAACTAGTAGGGCCATATGGTCAACAATATCTCTCACTTTTTGTCATGCCTTTGACCAACAACTACAAGCACTTGAAGAAAGCTGATGGGCTTTACATGTAAGAGAGGAGGATGAAGAACACTAGTCCATCAGTCTTTTTTGGGTTCTAATTAATTCATCTAAAGCTATTTTTCTCCTAGAATGGGGCATTTAGGTCTGGCCTGGTGGCTCATGCAGGTGGTCTCCAATTCAACCCCCAAGTCAGTTCTTCCACTCCCTACTTTATCTGATACTAAGGATGCTGTACAGCATGTATTTATAACCCTGGTGGGTTGGGGGGGGGGAAGAGGAGAGAGAGTGAGGTCACTGCTCGAGGATCCAGGCAGGACATCCAGAGCAGTCTTGGCCCATATTCCGTGATTCAGGACCATCACTGCAATGAACAGACTAGCTTTGTTGGGTGAGAGGGAGGGTAACAGTGGACAATATAAAGTAGGGGAGCTGTAACTAAAACCCTATGGCACCAAATTCCTATCCTAGATCCAATGAAGCTGAAGTGTAAAAAGAAGCACATCAAAACTGCTGCGTCAAAAAAACATGGGACTTTAAAATAATTATTCCCTGATCCATACACTTCAACAGAAGCCAGATAATTTTCTTATGCATACCTGATGCAGCTTTTTTCACATCTCTATTACGCTGGCTTGGAATAAGTGCCTTACGATCACTATGACAGCACAGAAATAGACCAATACCGCATATGCGATGTTGCTTCTCTTTAAGGAATACTTACAAATACAAATAAGCAGATGAACAGAGAGACAGGAAACCATGTCATCAATGTCTTCTGGAGACACTGTGTGAAAGGTGGAGGGAAACGCTACTCTTTAAGCATTGTGGAATGAGATCTCCACACAACGTCTTTCCATTTTGACCTCTGCAATAAATATTGAAACGCTTCATCACACTGCGGCTCATGCGTGATCAGATTCCTTTACCTCTGTTACCGTACCACTGGGGGAGAGAACTTCTGCAGTTCAGCCGCCTTGTCAGCACATTTTTGTCTAAGGGCAATGTCTCCAAATGGGTTAGTTTTGTACATACCATGACAGTCATGAACCTCACTAATTTTGTCTGCTTTGTGCAAGTGTCCATTAAGCGTTCCGATGATGCTACACCTCTGTCATGAAAGTTCCTATAAGAACATCAACCTTCTGTTCACAAGAAAAAAAAGTGATGTGATTTCTTATAAGTCAATGGATATGAAGAATACTGAAATTTTGAAAATGGGCTGCTTCTCAACATAAGGGTGAGAGAGAAGATGGAAGGGTAATGGTACTGTAACAAAGGTGAGAGGAAAAGACCAAAGGGATCCTGCAAATCTGGACAACCATATGGCGAAGATCAATATTTGAACATCAGGACCAGCAAGGCAGTGGAAGCCAAAATACACAGGTGTAAATCGTTTCTGATGTGCACCAGCCTGACTCTACCAACTTCTGTTCTTTCATTGCTTGACTCCAGCTCGGGAATTACTGGGTAGGTCTGTGCCATAATTCATGTGGACTGGTCATGATCAGGTGTCAGGCTGCAGAGTTAGATGAAAACCACATGTGTGCAGAGGTAAAGCGAAAACTCCAGCCGTGCTCCTCTGCTTCTGACTTAATCATGATCCTGTGGATCTGAAGATAGAAAAATTTAAAAAAAAAAAAAAAAAAGCAAAGCTCACTCTCTGCCAACAAAGAACTGCTTGTTTCATTTATTTCCCAGAAACAGCATTAGCCTTCCAACAAGGTCAGCAAAAACCCTGCTTTTCAATTGGGGCATGCTGTGTTCCAAAAATCTGCAAAGTATTACGAAAAATAAAAAAAAGGTTGCACTAACCCACTCTCCACACAAGACCCTTTATTCAGATTTCTGGGCTGTCAGCAGCCACATGGTAATTTCTGAACATCTTCAGGGGATGGAAAGGGTCAGATACTTTGATGCAGGATCCTTGACTTTTCTGCCACATTTACATATGCAAAGATGTGTCCCATTAGCTTCATTGGCTAAAACAAAATTAGAAAAGCTTGCACTGCGCAGCATCCCAGTATCAGCCTGCCAGCTATCTTGCCACCTCTGGGCACTCTACCCTGTGTCTCTAGTATGGACCAGCACATGCCAGCAGGACTGACAAAATTATATGGTTTCCCGGCAATTACAGCAGCTGTGCAGTGTTCTGACTTGCTCCCGAGTTCCTGTTTCCGGCCAGCTCTGCTTGGATCAGTTCCTGATTTCCTGTTTCTGGCCTTTTCCAGTTTGTATCCTCTGTGCTTCTGGTCTCGACCTATCTGTTCCTGCACTCCCCTTGCCTCCTCCTGTCCCTGTCCCTGCACCCTGCTTGTGACTTGACCTCCTAGTTTGTAGCCTGGCTTTATTTACTGCTTTATTTATTTTAAATCATTTGCCACTTCAGCAAAATTGTTCAAACTAAGTGGTTTACAGTACAAACAAGCAAAAAGCATATATTACAAACAAAATTACACACACAATGTACATTGCCGGGGTCAACATCAATTAGAACCAAAAGCATATTCCTCTGCTAGAAGCCCACATAAAACAAATGTGCCTTCACTAAGTTTCAGAATCTAAAAAAATTCAGACCCTACCTTGCTATCAATGGGAGCCTTTGATCTTCAATACTAACTACGTAAGTCTGGAAAGCAGGTTCAAGATGCTATCTGTGGCTTCTCTGAACTTGGATGTTCCCCCAAAACTATCTTGCCTCAGTTCAAACCAGAAACATTTTGTCCATTTTTGCTTCATGATTCTAATTTGTAAATACATGGACAAGCCATCAAATCTGGCAGACTATTTCAGTACATTTCATGTAAAGAGGCCTATGTTGCTCCCAGCAAAGAGCATATGGATAGTGGTTGAATAGAATGGGCCAAACCATTTTGCTATGGTACTGTCCCCTCCACAAATGATCACAATAGTACATTCCCAGGATTAGTCTGAGTTTTCACGTGAAGATTCTAGGAACGCGATTTGGAGAAGGTCAGTCTCTCTTTTTCATTTTGAAAAGGGTTCTGGGCTAGGAAAGGAAAAATCAGTCTCCTTTCCCCTTGGTCTGGAAGATAGTAGGAAAGGAGAAGCTGAATGTCTTTGGAGCTGGAGGAAGCTAGATTTCTGTATCTAGTGTCGACTGGTAGCTGCAGAATAATTCCTATGTTTCTTAGATTGGAGAGGGAAAAAGGAGCGAGCTGATCAAATGCTGCTTCATCTAGGAGTCCATGAAGCAGAGAAGAGTAAAGAATTGCAGAGAAGAGATTCAAGCATTGGGAGTAACAGGCACCCACTGAGGAATAAAGAGAGGAGGTTTTATAACAAGTCGCCTAGGTTTAGAGGGGAGGAAGGCATCTACTTTATAAAAGGCACACAGGCGCCCGTGTGTCTATATTAAATACTAGCACAAATCCTGCAGAAATCATGCCCAAATTGAAAGCCGAGACATTACACCTGCTCTTGAGTAAGCATAAACTTTAGTGTAAACTGCAAAACACCTCCCATGGCCCACACAAATACCACTCCTGTGCATGCCTGAATGTATGGGTCTGCACCACATGTGTCTTTAAACACGACCCAATTTTAGAAGGGTCATCTACACACATAAAATGCTATTTTATGCACAAAAATGCTTTAAAAATTACTCTAAGGTCCTGTGAGAACCCAAAATCCAAAGGAGGGTGTCCCAGAAGTTGATTGAAGAATGCATCAAAACCCCTATTCCGCTTTTTGTACTTCTATGCCTTGAAAGCTACACCCAAACCCGTGGCCATATGCACTGTTTAATTTGAAGAAACCTCTCTCAGTAGTCCTTATTTTGGAAAATCACTATCTTGCCTGGAGAGACTCCCATGGAGTGGGAGAATCCCTTCCTCCCTTCAGAAAATCCATGCTAACATATGCAGACAGTCCTGTAGGACTTAGCCCTGGAACAGAGTTAATCCCTGGTATATATATGATGGGTACCTAAAAGAGGGACTGCACTCACACAAGGGGGAAAACTGATAGCAACCCTGAAATCAGGATCCTTCAATGGGGGAGAAAGGGAAACAGCACAGTACTGTTCCAAAAATACAAACGTTTACTGAAGATTAGTAGCGCTGTAGGAAAACAGACAGACCATTCACAATCCTGAGAAAAAAAACACAAATTACAGAGGAATAGTGCAGATTATTAGTTTCCCACCTGGCCTCCTCTTACTTCCAAGACATTCCCAGAATCAGAGCTGGCTCTACTGTTGCCTAAGTTCTGCAATCCCCAGTCATGGCTCCACTTTCCTCTTCTTGAGATGGATGCCCTCCAAAAAGGTCACACCTACACAGTTCTCACTGGCTTCTCCTTTACAAAAATCAGATCTAGCTCCCACTCCAAAATAGAGACAAACCAGAGAAACATGTTCCCTGTCTGTGGGCAAAGGGAAGTGGCTTTCGCAATGAACACACAGACATTGGAGAAACCTGTCCAGAGAGCAAGTCAGCATCCTTGCCGTCGCTCTCCACTTCTCCCATGATGTTGACTTCCTCTAGCGCCTCATTAAACCACCTATACATATTAGAAGAAAAGAAACCCACTCCGTGGGATGGACCATAACAATCACTGCCTCACCTGGCCACTTGCAGAACTGGACATTTCATCTACAGTGAAGGCCTAGTCAGCCCTAAATATAACGCTGTGTTTTCCCAAAAGCTAGGTGGTGAAAACTCTATTTCCACTTAAGAACTGCCATAGTGGGTCAGACCAAAAGTCCAGCAAGCCCAGTATTCTGTTTCCAACAGCAGCCAATCCAAGTCACAAGCACCTCTCCCCTAAGGACGAGCTGTGGCTTTCTCTCAAGTCTACCTTAATAACAGAGTTGCAAAGTTACTCAGTTCCACAAGAAAGATTTTAAGCCAATCCTGGATTTCTGACGCCTTATGGGACCTGGGGCGCTGATTTCAATGGGTAAAATCAGGGACTACAAAATACCAAACTGCACTACAATGCAAATTTAAAACCAGAACTGGCATAAAATCTCATTTCTGGAACTGGGTAACTTGGCAACTCTGTAATAATGGTTTAATGGGCTTTTTCTTCATAAACTTGTCCACGGACTGAAAAAAAAGTCACTCTGATTTGTTTTAAATGTGCTACTTAGTAATTTCATGTTACATGTTACTTCACCATCTATCCAGGGCACTATAAATCATATGCCGTAACTAGAAGAGGTTCCTAACAACCTCAACCACATCTGGCTCATGTTAGAGAGGGTTGATTCAAGGTGTTGATGCTCTAGGCAGACCTTAAGCTTTACTCCCCACTTCTGGCTGTCAAAATCTATTGTTTAGCTTTGAATGCCCTGCTCTCCAAGGGCCCCCCCCCCCCCCAAGATGCTTCCTAGGTGACTGCCTTGTTTGCCTAATGCTTGGGCCGGCCCTCTACTGGAACCCTTTAGGATGTGTAGAACTTGAGAAAGGTCCTAAGCAGGGACCGAATGTTAACACTGAGCACAGGAAAAAAAGAGGGGTGGGGGGTTCAGGGTCAGCAGGCTAAATTACTTTTAAGAAATAGCTCCAGGAAGTATGAAGATCAGATCGAAAACGCAATCCAGCAGTGTGGACATCAAAACCATTTTGCCACCAATAGGTGATCTACTAAGAGGACAATTTTTTCAAAGGGATCTAGCTGGGTAAATAAAAAAATGTAAATGGCTAGATGCCCTAGAATAAAGATTGCACTGTTCATAGTAACATAGTAAATGACGGCAGATAAAGACCAGTATGGTCCATCTAGTCTGCTCAGCAATATGACAGGAGTAGGTGCACCCCTTCCCATGTCTTTTAGGGAGTAGGTGCACCTCTACCCATGTCTTTGCTTAGTGGTGCACCCACCAGGGGCAGGTGCACCCCTCACCATGTCTTCACCCCTCCCCATATCTTTGTTCTTTGTTTGTTTAGGGGTGAACACACCGCTCCCCCCCCCCATGTAGGACACCCCTATTTGTTGAGAAATTAGATGGTTCAGTTTATTTTGATTTAATCTTGTTGCTGGAAAGTGATCCACAGTGTCTGTTCAGAAGAGCTAAACCAAGATAACCAATTTCACTTGAAATACCAAAGGAATAGACTGAAAGGAGGACAACTAAACCTACTGAAAGGACAACTCAATAATACAAATTACTGAAAACCTGGATAGGATGAGGTGCTTCTCCGGAATAGTTTATAATGCCATATTAGCCATAGGATGTACGTTGTATTCCTCTGTATTTTGTGCACAGTTCCCACTAGGGATTCAAGAGATGTTTGCAAGTCCCTATTGACCAATCAACAAGACTGTGCAGACCCTGGGTCTTCATTCCCAGTCCTCGAGAACCACCTGTGGGCCAGGTTTTCTGAATTCTCCTAAGAATATGCTCAAGAGAGATTTGCATACAATGGGCATGCTAATCTTTCTCATGCATATTCATTAGGGATAGTCTGAAAACCTGACCTGTTAGCAGCCTTCAAACACTGGGAGTGAAGACCAAGGGTAGAGACCTCCACATCTGAAAGATGGTGTGCTGGGGAGGTGGGGGGGGGGGGGGCGCGGAGAGAGAGAAAGAATTTGTACAGCATACCACCCTTCAAATATGGAGGTAAATATATAGTCTATACCTTGGGGACAACACTTTGACTATTAAAATAATGGTAAAACTATTCTACAGAATTGGATAAAGTTATCTGCACCTTGTTCCCAGTCCTGGAATTTTACAGGCGAATCAGTTTTGATGCCTCGTCTTACCAGTAACCAGAATGCCATTCTCTCTTCTTTAAACAATAGAAAGCCTGCATCCACTTTCACAGCAGGATATGGAAAGTCTGGCTCATGGGTTCTGTTGTTCCTGATCTGCATTACTCTATTCCCATTGTTCAGAACTTCCTGGCTGATTTTAGAAAACGCACTGCAGGTGAAAAACATAGCACAAACTTTGGAACAAGGTCCAAATTAAATGCTGCACATGCTACCCAAGTTTTACACTCCCTTATACTTTTCAAATTAGTTCAGAAAGAGGATTCTCCGCCTGAAAAACTGGTCGGATTCATGCACCTCCCTTGAGGTATCTGAGACATATATAGTTAAGCAATGTGTTTCATCTGCAAATGGGTTTACTGTGCACCAAGAGAATTTTCTTTTCACCATCTCTGCTCCACGATGTCGTCGAGTTGATCAGAGGTGCTTTGCAATTCTGTAGCAGCCTCTTTGTAGAGCGCAGCAAGAGGAGACGTAGCCTAGTGGAGTCAGGGAAACCAGGGTTCCAATCCCACTGATACGCCTAGTGGATTTGAGCAAGTCACTTAACTCTCCTTTGCCTCAGGTACAAACTTTGGAGCCCTTTTACTAAGGTGTGCTAAGCAGTTCATATGCGTTTTTGCATGTGGTCATTGTGCATAAGGACACATGGAAACTGCCATTCATATCACATGTTGGGATGGTGAATGGTTGGAGAGGGGACATGCAGAGCACATTGCAGTTAGCACGAGGGACATATCGCATGCTGTAAATATTGCAATGAGATGGTGTCAGTTGCACCCAGCTCAATAAAAAGCATTAAGTGCACCCATGGTAACTGCACCATGCGTTAGGAAACACATCTGCATGTTAACTGCTGAGAACATGCTGGCCAAGCCCCCAATAGTTACCACAGAATCTTTGCAATTCACACACATTCATTTTAGCGCTAAGTGTGCATTAAGCGCAGAAATCTAACCATTTACTAAAAGGGCCCCTTAGATTATAAACTATCCGAGGACAGGCATACCTGCAACACCTGAACTACTGCTGAAAAGGTGCGAGTTTAATTAAAATAAAATAATTAAAATAAAAGTAAACCTGATACTAAGGCTGGTACAATTATGGAGAAAATCTATACCTACCTAGAAAGAAACGCATATTAGCTCCAGATATCAGGAAGAGAACATCTTCTTGTTTCTCCAAAAGGACAACTGTTCTAGTGACAAAGGTCAATTTTCTGTCTGAAGGATAGTGTTTTGGACAAGTTCCTTGAAGAAAAGTCTATAAACCATTATTAAAGCGGACTGGGGAAATCCACTGCTTACCCCTGGGGTAAGCATCATAGAATCTAAGCTTTGGGAACCTGACAGGTACTTGTGACCTAGATCGGCCACTGTTGGAAACAGGATACTGGGCTTGATGGACCTTGGTCTGGCCCAGTAAAGCACATCTCATGTTCGTATGTAAAACTTCATCCATGAAAACAGCTGTCATTGCTACTCTTCTGCCAGCAGGCATGGCTGATTTTAAGGGGTGGGGGGTGCCAGGCCCAGGACAAACCAGCCAGTCAGGGCCATCCTTTTTGGGTGTGTTGCTTGTGTGATCACATATTAGGCTTCCTAGACAGTTGCCTACATTGACTATGCCTATACTGAGGCCTGAGGGGCTCTCACCATGCTAGTATCTCCCTCATTCCCATGTCCTGCCACATCAAGTGGGGGAATGGGGTGGAAGAGAAGGGGTTGTGGGATAATAGCATAGAGCAGAGAAGAGGAAGGAAAGCATTGGTGAGAGAACCATCTCCTTTACTGAAGGAGGAACGGTGACGAAGTTGTCGTCAAAGAAGGGGGGGGGAGGGAGATTATTTTCAGTTTTAGCGCTGATTAGCTTAGAGCCAGTCTTAGATGAAGTGGAGCCCCGATACACTGATAGGTTGACCATTCTAGCTCGAATGAATGTGTCTCTGGCTGAGAAAAACAGCTTTCAGCAAGCAAAAGCAACGTTAGTCAACCTTCTTCTAATGCTGAAATCTTAAACTGATCATGACTGAGACTGAAGTCAAACTGGAGCACACCCAGTTTTATCAGGTCAGCTTGGCTCAAGATGCACACCTGAATCTGGGCCAGTTTGCTTCCCATGGAAATCTGCAAAGTTGACACGGCAAGTGCTATCCCCCTTAGTGCATCAAAAAGTTCACATTTATGAAAGATATGTCTATAGAAAAGATATTTTTGGAAAGCTAAGTGGTGAAAACTATGCTTCCACTCAGTGGCAGTAATTCGACTCTTGACAGAGGTTGTACTCCTTCTTCCGTCTTTCCTGGGCTAAGAACCTTTCTGTGTGTGGCTGACGCAGGAGCTACAGGGGTGTCGAGGGAGCCAGGCACAATCACCCGAAAACGTGTAACACCCATGACAGCACATTAAAGCAAATATTTCTTCTTGCCATCCATTCTGCTTTTCTTTTATTCATCAGCTAACTTGATTTGCAGCTTGTCGTGCTGTGAGGGCTTGCGTGCATCAGTGATGCTGAGAGCTAAACTATCGGTAGTTTAACTACTGGCAGGGTCTCCCAAGATGGACAGGTCTCAGCTGAGGTGCCAGACCAAAACAAACCACCCATCTGGGCAGCAGCAGAATGGGACAGTGTTGACGGCGGAGGATCACATTTTTGTGACAACGGCAACACCACCAAACTTAAACTGCGCGGAAGAAAGGCCCGGCAATCTACTTCTGTATCTTGCCATGAAAACCCAATGGATAGTTACAACAAAACAAATTGTGCTATGGTGCTGGAAGATGAGACCCCCAGGTCAGAAGGCACTCAACTAGCTAATGGGGAAGAGCTGAAGACTTTTCAGAGTAAAGCCAGCATTTATGATGTGGTTGGATCAAAGCCCTCGGGAAGTCTGACTGCTGATGTAGCTGCGCATGAAATGAGAGTCAGAAGCTGAAAAGATGTCTTACACATTGGAACATGGAACGTACGAAGCATGAACCAAGGGAAGTTGGAGGTGGTCAAGAATGAAATGGAACGTGTACAACTTGATCTGTTGGGTGTCAGCGAACTGAAATGGACTGGCATCAGGCACTTTGCATCAGATGATCACATGGTCTACTATGCTGGAAATGAAAGACAAAGAAGAAATGGTGTTGCATTTATAATAAAGAAGAAACTTGCAAGAACTGTAATGAAATACAATGCAGTCAGCGAACGCTTAATCTCTATTCGTCTATGAGGATTGCCTATCAACACAACTATAATTCAAGTATATGCCCCAACAACAGCTGCAGAAGAGAATGAAATTGAAGCGTTCTATGAACAAGTACAAGCTGAAATTGACAGAACATGCAAACAGGATATCCTGATAGTCATGGGTGACTGGAACGCAAAAGTTGGCAACAAAGAAGAAGGCAAAGTAGTGGAAAATATGGACTTGGCAACAGAAATGAAGCTGGAGAAAGACTGATAGAATTCTGCAAGACCAATGATCTATTCATCTCAAACACCTTCTTCCAGCAACACAAGCGGAGACTGTACACATGGACTTCACCGAATGGATTATATAAAAATCAAATTGACTACATATGTGGAAGTCAATGATGGAAAAGCTCTGTAACATCAACAAAGACAAAACCTGGAGCTGACTGTGGTACAGATCATCAACTACTAGTATGCAAACTCAAGCTAAAGTTGAAAAAGAGCAAACCACTCATGAATGCAGCAAAATATGACCTTGAGAATATACCACTGGAATTTAAAGACTGCCTGCAAAATCGATTTGCTGCTTTAGATACAAATGACAGAGCTCCGGAAGAGTTATGGAATGACATCAAGAAGGTTGTGTTGGAAGAAAGCGAGAAGTCTCTACAAAAGGTGAATAAGCAAAAACGGCCAAAATGGATGACGGAAGAAACTTTGAAAATTGCCCAGAAACGCAGAGAAGCTAAAGCCAGAGGAGAAAGAAAGAATCGCAGAACTCAACAGAGATTTCCAAAGTGCAGCAAGACAGGACAAGGAAAAGTACTACAATGACACTTGCAAGGAAATAGAAGCAGAGGAAGAACAAGATCGGCTTTCCTAAAGCTACAAGAGTTAAAGAAAAAGTTCCAGCCTCGAATTGGAATGTTACAAGATGCTCAAGGTTCTATGTTGAATGATGCTGAGAAGATCAAGAAAAGGTGGAAGGAATATACAGAGTTTTTATATGATAAAGATCAAGTGGACCAACAGCCGTTTCAACCTGTACCTTATGATCGGGAACCACTGGTGATGAAAGAAGTTGAAGCAGCATTGAAAGCCTTATCAAAGAACAAAGCACCAGGCATTGATAGCATTCCCATAGAAGTATTGCAGCAATCTGATGCAGCTGTTACCGTACTCACAAGGCTCTGCCAAGAAATATGGAAGACAACATCATGGCCAACTGACTGGAAAAGATCTGTGTTTATACCAATACTAAAGAAAGGTGATCCAACTGACTGTGGAAATTATCGCACAATCGCTCTGATCCCACATGCCAGCAAGATTCTACTGAAGATTATTCAAAAGAGACTACAACCATACCTGGAACAAGAACTACCTGAAGTGCAAGCAGGGTTCAGGAAAGGGTGAGGAACGAGAGACATCATTGCGGATGTGAGATGGATCCTTGAAAAGACTAAAGAATACCAAAAGGATATCTATTTGTGCTTTATCGACTATAGCAAGGCTTTTGACTGTGTAAATCATGAGAAACTCTGGGCCACATTAAGAAGCATGGGTATACCAGAACACCTGATCGTTCTCTTGCACAATCTGTACATTGATCAAGAAGCAACAGTTCGAACGGAACAAGGAGAAACAGAATGGTTTAAAATAAGCAAAGGTGTAAGACAAGGCTGCATACTTTCCCCCTACCTGTTTAATTTATATGCAGAACAAATCATCAGAGAAGCAGGATTGTATGAAGACAACAGAGGTGTGAAGATTGGTGGAAGACTCATCAACAACCTTCGCTATGCTGATGATACCACATTACAATTGGCATAATCAATAGGTTCATCGTTGAAGGAGAAGAAATTGAAATTGTGAACAACTTTAACCTACTTGGATCAACTATCAATAAAGAAGCAACAAGCAGTCAAAAAATCAGACGACGCATTGCTCTTGGCAGAATGGCTATGAAAGACCTATATAGACATCTCTGCTCTTGAGAATCTTCTCTCCATACAAAGATTCGACTTGTTCAAGCTATGGTATTTTCAATAACATCATATGGATGTGAAAGCTGGACAGTGAAAAAGATAGACAGGAAGAAAATTGATGCCTTTGAATTATGGTGCTGGCGGCGAATACTGTGTATACCATGGACTGCCCGAAGAACAAACCAGTCGGTACTAGAGGAGATCAAACCTAAGCTTTCTTTAGAAGCTCAGATGACAAGAGTTCGACTTTCATACTTTGGACACATCATCACACCAAGTTATAATGCCCTGTTCAATGTAATTTCAGTCTGTTCAATGTAAACCGCACTGATGCAGAATAGCGCGGTATATAAGAGAATGTAAATAAATAAATAAATAAATAAATCATGCGAAGAGAGAGATCATTAGAGAAAGACATTATGCTTGGCAAGATAGAAGATCAACGCAAAAGAGGAAGGCCAGCAATGAGATGGATCAATACAATAACAGCAGCTATGGGTACCAGTCTGTCAACAATGAGCCGCCTGACTGAAGACCGAACACAATTTAGGGTAGTTATCCAGAGGGTCGCCATGAGTCGACTCAGACTCAACGGCACTTAACAACAACAACTTAGGTACTCTGAGAAGTTAAGAGACATTACAGGAGTAACCATTTTTTTAAATTTTTTTATTTATTTTATTTACTTATTTAATGCTTTTATATACCGCGCTTTTTAAAATCAGTGCGGTTTACAGATAACATTGTGCAGAGCAGGAAGAGCCTGCTTCGCACTTACATTGAACAGGGAAAGCATAGTTACTCTCCTGTAACAGGTGATCTCCGGGAACAGCAGGAATTTAGTCCTCACGTATGGGTATCATCGGTACCGACGGAGCCTGCGCGGGAACGCTCCCCAGCGCCCAATCAGAAAGCTTTTGGGAGCATCCCACAGCGCCTGCGTGCTGCCTTCCCACCTTTCCCAACTGCCTCTCTCCAGTTGAGTTTTAAAGCTGAGACCAAGAGAGAGAGAGGGAAAGGAAAGAGAGAGAGAGAGAGAGATGCAACTCCCAGGGGAGGTGGGTGGGTTGTGAGGACTAAATTCCTGCTG
Organism: Ichthyophis bannanicus; assembly: GCA_033557465.1. Lineage (NCBI taxonomy): Eukaryota > Metazoa > Chordata > Amphibia > Gymnophiona > Ichthyophiidae > Ichthyophis > Ichthyophis bannanicus. The sequence continues at coordinate 423,776,225 of CM066038.1, forward strand.
TTCCCGTAGATCACCTGTTACAGGTGAGTAACTATGCTATCTCCAGGAACAAGCAGGAATCTAGTCATCACATATGGGGACTCCCTAGCTTTGGGTGCCAGGGATAAACCACAGAAGTTGTGTGTCCCTGAGTAGTGCGACACTTCCCCCCATGGATCTCTGGCATCCTATCAGGGATGGTGGGTAGGAGTTGATTAAGTATGGAACAGGTTTTTGAGAACAGCCTGACCAAACAAGGCATCCCGGTGGGAGTCCTTGTCCAAGCAGTAATGGGCTGTGAAGGTATGAACCGAGGCCCAAGTGGCTGCTCGACAGATGTCGTCAATAGACACAGAGTTCAGATGAGCCATTGAGGCTGCCATGGCTCTCACATTGTGAGCTGTGACATGGCCCTCCAGAGAAAGGTTCTTACTCTGATAGGCAAAAGAAATACACTGAGCAATCCAGTTAGATAGTGTTCTCTTGGAGACAGGCAGTCCCAAATGAGAAGGGTCAAAAGCAACAAAGAGCTGAGAGGACTTTCTATGTTGCTGTGTCCTCTGCAAGTAAAAAGCCAGAGCTCTTTTACAGTCCAGGGTATGAAGATTCCTCTCTGCACTTGATGCATGAGGTCCTGGAAAAAAGACCGGTAGGTAGACCTCCTGGTTGTTCAATTCTCTGAGATCTAAGATAGGTCTGTATCCCTCTATTTTGTTTGGGATAAGAAAATAAGGGGAATAGAACCCTGTGCCCTATTGATGAAGAGGCACTTCTTCTATTGCCCCTTGGGCAAGAAGGATGGTAACCTCCTGACCTAACAGGTCGATGAGAGAGGTTGGAGAATTGAACTGCTTCACTATTGTGGGAGGGGGCATGCTTGAAAAATGAAGTTTGTACCTCTCTCTTATGATGGAGAGTGTCCAATGCTCTGCTGTTATTTGCCCCCATCTGGGAGCAAAATGGCATAACCTTCCTGGAATGGTGGACGGTTCTGGTCCCTCCAGAGCCAGAAAGGCTAAGTTCTCTAGCTGAAAGTCAAAGGCCCTGAGGAGGCTGAGGCTGCTGGGCTGGTTGAGGCCTAGAAGCCTTTGCTTTCTTCTGTTTGGGTGGTTGCTGACGTTTGGTTGAAAACTGACCTGCAAAAGATGCCTGCTGACCATGAGCAGGATACAATCTTTTCTTTTTAGAAAAAGGTGTTTTCTTGAACAACTTTTTCCTAACAAGATCAGCAGTAGACTTGGATAGTCTATCCAAAGTGGAATTTTCAGCATCCATTTCATTGGCTTTTTCTTGCCAATCTTTACCAAACAGGTTCTCACCACTACAAGGGATATTTCCCAATTTATCTTGTACCCAGAGCTCTAAATCAGATGCTTGAAACCAAGCAATTCTACGTGCACCTATGGCAATAGCAAAGGTCCTGCTTATACATTCAAAGCAGTCGAAGGCTGCACGGTTGGAGAATTTAGAGACATCTTGGGCATGTTTGAGCCAAGTGAGAAACTCCTGCCTTTTATCGTCAGAGATGAAAGGACTTAAAGTCTGTAGGTGATCAGTAACTTCCTTTAGGAATATTCCCTTGTACAGACTATAGGAACTGATTCTTGCAGCAAGCATGGAAGCTTGAAAGACTCTACGTCCAAAAACATCCAGAGTTCTGCATGCACGTCCTGGAGGATTAGAGGCATGTCTTTTTGCACTTCTAATCCTTCTCGTAGCAGATTCCACCACAATAGAGTGGTGAGGAAGCTGAGTTTTATGGAAACCAGGACAAGGAGGGACACGATACATAGTATCTAACCTATGAGAATGAGGAGAGGTGGTAAGAGGTGTTTCCCACATCCTCAACATGAAATCATAGAGAATCTCATGAATGGGTAGGGTAGCTGCCGCCTTAGGAGTTTTAGGATATTGTAAAATATCCAACTCCTTGGCCCTTGGCTCTGTCTCAGGGGCCACAGTGATGGAGAGGCCCCGAGCCACCTTGCGGATGAAGTCTTGGAAAGACATGTCCTCTGGAGGAGACATCCTGCGTTTAGGGGAGGAGGATTCCTGTGGAAGCATCATTGCTGCATCGACAGAACTTTCAGAATCCTCAGATTCTTCTAAGGAATCAAAGTATCGCCTGTCTGGATGCTCCTGCAGAGCCCGATACCCGTACCGAGCAAAATAGTTATCGGGAATAACCGGTACCGGCGGGCATCGAAGGACAGGGTACCGGCATAGCAGGCATCGATGCCGATGTCGATGCTATCGGTACCGGTTGCGATACTGATACCAATGCCGGTGCCGGTACCGGTAGAGTTGTCTGTCGCTGTACCAAGGGCGTCGATGCCACAAGGAAAGCCGCTAGACTGCGTTCTATGGACAGAATTCTCTGGTCCATAGACGCTGCCAATGCCTGGAAATCGGTACCGGTGGAAACTGCCGGTACCCCAGAGCATGGCACCAGGAGATCTGTCGAGGCCGAGCCATCAAGAACATCCTGGAACTAAGATGATGGTGCTTTGGAAGCCAAAGCCTCCCGCCGGGGTAATTTTGCCGGTGCAGAATCCTTGAGGGCAACGCCAGAGGCATCTCGATGCTTAGGAGATCTACCCTTTGAGGACCGGCTAGACTTAGACCAAAGCCGCATCAGAGGGAAACAGGGTACTGAGCTTAGCAGCTCGGTTCTGTCGACCCCTTTTAGACATCATAGCACAGGACACACAAACTGTGATGGAGTGGTCAGGACCTAAACATTTTAAACACCATTCATGGGTGTCGGTGACGGAAATGGTACCGCCACATTTTGTGCACTTTTTAAACCCTGAAGCAGGTTTTTCCATATTAAGGAAATTTTTGGGGCCTAAGGCCCAAAAAAAAAAAACGGGTGCACCTGAAGAAAGGAAAAGAATGGATAAATTATTATTTTTTTTTTTTTAAAAGAAAAGAAATACCGGCGGTACCGGTAGAGCGTCGGGGAAAGCAGACGCGACCACAAAAAGAAATAAAAAAATAAGGAAATTCTTCTGCGGTGACAGGAACACGACCTGTTGGCTCCGCGGAAAAAGAAGAACTGGAGAGAGGCAGTTGGGAAAGGCGGGAAGGCAGCACGCAGGCGCTGTGGGATGCTCCCGAAAGCTTTCTGATTGGACGCTGGGGAGCGTTCCCGTGCAGGCTCCGCCGGTACCGACGATACCCATATGTGATGACTAGATTCCTGCTTGTTCCTGGAGATTACAACTTGGGTTAATAACCATGGGGAGGTAAATAAAGGCTATATATAGACTATATAACAGGCACATTTTTTATTTGGAACAAGGACTTACTGAAACATAGTAACATAGAAACATAGAAATATGACGACAGAAAAAGACCACATGGCCTATCTAGTCTGTCCTTCCATAACTACAACAGTCCCCTTTTTACCTTTAGAGATCCTCTGTGTTGGTCCCATGCTTTTTTGAATTCAGTTACTGTCCTCATCTCTACCACCTCCACTGAGAGACTATTCCACGGATCCACTACTCTTTCCGTAAATAAATATTTCCGCATATCACTCCTGAATCTATCTCCCTTCACCCTCATCCCAAGTCCCCTTGTAGCAGAACTTGCTTTCAACTGAAAGAGGCTCTCTCCCTGAACATTTATGCCACGGAGGTATTTAAACATCTCAATCATATCACCTCTATCCCGCCTTTCCTCCACAGAAACTGCTCATGATGTGTACTTATTAAATACCGTACAATTACATGAGAGGTACAATCTTCTTTCATGGAGATGCTTTCTTTATCGAAGTCTGGGATTCTGATAAGATCAGACTTAAAAGGATTTGCATTTATACAGTCCTCATCCAATTGAATGCTCCAGAGACATGCGTAGAGGCCAGTGCAGTGACGCAGTGTCTGCAGAGCATAGCACGCCGCCACGGAGATGGCGCCCAATCCTTATTTTCGTTCATTGGGTCAGCAAAGGGTGGGAATGCTGTGCAGTAGGGATGTGCAGTCTGTCTGCCTTTTTTCTCAATTTTCCAATGCTTTTTTCAGTTTGTTTTGCATGTTTGTATTCATTTTAAAGCATGCCAATTGACTTGGGGCCCCTTTTATTGAAGTGGGCTAAGCAGTTATTGTGTTCCCTCGCATGTTAGATTGCCGAATGGGCAGATTAGGGGCAGAGGGCGAGCATGGTGATCACATCGCAGTTAGTGCAGGGGAACAGATGCTGCCTGAAATCCAGGATCATCCCAAAATCTCACTCCTGGAAGTAGGTAATATAGCAGCTATGGGTGCAATTGAAATTTGTGTGAGAGAAGTGAATAGGGCCAAATCGATCACTTCCCTGACCAAATACACTCATGGTAATGCTTCCCCCTCCCCAACACATCTAAAAGGACACAGCTGTACAAGACAGCATATACCTTTTAGCTGGGAAAGGAAGGCGATCTATGACCAAGCCATTATATCTGGGGATAAATAGTTTCAAAAATTGTTCTCATACTCCATTCCAAAGGAGCTCATGGTATATGGACCACTACAGAGGATGGTAGCTGAGATGACCAAATTATAGACTCTGGACATGGGGAGGGGATTCACTAAAGCACAATGACCCTTTTGCTTCAGACTCTTTATCATAAAATGCCCTGGACTGGATTAGGATTAGGGTTCCAACTGGGCTGAAATCAGGTATTAAGGAAGATGAACCAGGCTAAAACCAAAAATCAAAAACATTCATACAATCACCTCGAAGGGAAAAGTCTGGTTCCCTACTTTGGTGCCGATCTGTATAAAAGCCTCGTGAGCAACAATGCTATTATTGTAAGGAAGGGTCAAAGAGAGAAAGAATGTCAGCGAGAGTCTTCAGCTCACATCCCAGGACTTCCTCTGACTCACTGCTTAATAGTTTCACCATCAGGCCACAACATCTCCATGGAGGATTCTGACAAAATAGATGGGCTCTTCCAGTCTAGCTCCAAGAGCAACCCTTCCACATGGTAGGTAGCCAGTTTGAACACGGCAGCCACTAAAAGGAAAAGGAGCGGATGGAAAAACCTCCCAGTACACCGCGTGAATCTGAAGCAGTCCTACCTGGTTAACATGGAATAGCAGCTGCCATTCCTTCTGGCGTTGGGCAGGTGATTTAACCTTCCACTGCCTCAGGCACAAACCTACAGGCCGATGCAGAAAGTTTAGCGTGGGCTTTACGAGCCCCTAACGCCACTTTTAAGCACTTTTAACGATCCTGCAAATGCAGGAAACAGATGTAAATGCCAGCGGAAAAACTAGCGCCCAACTAACACCACACATATTATTTAAATCTATTATAATCAGCTGGGCTGCTACGCAAACCATAGCTACGCCTGATGCAGAGACAGGTTTAGAAGATTTCGCAACCAGCAACAGCAACAAAATGTTTACTTCGGAGTCCGAGTAGAAGTAAACCTCTAATGCGTGCCCCCGACAATATTTTCATGGCATCAGGTGCTTTCCCAGATGCCTAGATCATCTCCTCCTCAGATGATCAGGCATCAGGAAAAGCCCCCGAAGCCATGAAAATACTGTCGGTGGGCCATGTCCGACAATAAAATGATCTCTGGTGGTCCAACGGCCCCGATCCCACCCCGACAGTATTTTGATGGCATCGGGAAAGGCCCCCAATACCATCGAAATACTGTCAGGGGCCATGCCCCACAATAAAGTGATCCCTGGTGGTCTAGCGGCCCCTTCCCCATCCCTAAATTAAAAAAAAACAAAAAACCCCGAACATGGTGGTCTAGTGGCTCCTTTCCCCACCTATTAAAGAAAAAACAAAACCTGGTGGTCTAGAGGCCCCTACCTGGTGGTCTGGCTGCCCCCAAATGCACCCTAAGTGGGAGCGATGCCTATGCGCTCCCACTCTGCGTCGCCCATCTTGCAAACTGGCGGTGCGTCCTGCGATGCACCGGGTGAGGTCAGACTGCCACATAAGGGGCCAGACACCGCCATTTTGCAAGATGGGAGATGCAGAGATGGAGCGCATAGGCAACACTCCCGCTTAAGATGCATTTGGGGGCCGCCATACCACCTGTAGGCGCCTCTAGACCACCAGGTTGTGTTTTTTATTTAATGGGAGGGGAAGGGGCAACTAGACCATCAGGGATCATTTTATTGTGGGGCGTGGCCCCCGACAGTATTTTGATGGCATCAGGGGCCTTTCCTGATGCCATCAAAATACTGTTGGGGGTGGGATCAGGGCTGCTGGACCACCAGGGATAATTTTATTATCGGGCACAGCCCCCGACAATATTTTGATGGCATTGGGGGCTTTTCCAGATGCCACGATCGTCCCCCAAAATACTGTCAGGGCTGCCCGGAGAGCAAGCCAAATTAGCGCAGACTTCTTGTGCGCATGTGTTTGGCTTGCTCTCTCAGTTTAACACTGCGTTGGCTCATTTGCATGCACACGGTTAACGCAGGGGTCATTTGCATGCCCTATCTTTACTGCATCGGGCGTTATAAAATATGCATTGTCGGGATGCATTAAAGTCGTCTTCAGCATCGGCCTGTTAGGTTGTAAAAGCACTTCGGGAACAGGGAAACACCTTCTTTAACTGAGGTAACTCACCTTCAGTACTACAGAAAAGGAGTGAGCTAAATCCAAAATTCCTTCCCCTCCCCTGTCAGTGGACCATAACAAAATGAAAGATCTGAGCTACAGCATGTGTTGCCAGAGAAGGCGCAGTTTAAGGAGCATCGATAAATCTGAAACTAGTCAAGTTAAGAGAGTGAAGCTGTGCAGTCCCATTTACTCCTGCACTAATCACAATCTTAAACAAAAAACAAAACCACCAGCACTTTTTGAACTCTAACTGCAACCTTCAAGGTCTGCGTGAATTTGCAATAGACGTTTCTGGTTACTTTAAGTCAGGGTAGGATGCGGCATCCCTCGGTCACATTTACTTTCTTTTAATAATAATGTTTAGAAGGGCTTTTATGTCCTTCCCGGCCAACACAGCTGAGGCCAGAGTTTAAGCCAAAGGAGCAAACCAGCACAAGACACAATACTTTCCATGTCATCGCAAAACTCAGCGAGGACTACACGTGTTTTTAATTTATTGTACAGACCAGGCCTCAGACCTGAACTACTTAAGTCTGTGCCTCATGATGGCATGGCTACAAAGAAAAAGTTTCTTTAAATTCCACCAGCATTCAAAAAAACAAAGTTAAGGCAACAGACAGGCACAGACTTTTTAAAAACATATTTTGTGTTTGAAAGTTTTGCATGAACTGACTGCTGCCAAAGGGCGGTTTAATTTGCTATCCAGATTTCATTTTCCCTGCAATATCTGGGAGGATGTGGGCAATGGATCCTACTGTTCTTGCAGACCACTCAGCTAAATGTCAGACCTCTGCTTGGCATAGTGGTTTCAGTGGGAAAACCACCACTAGGTTTTCGTTTATAGGAACAACAAAACAATTCTGCTGCTAATAATTAGTTTGTTAGAGAAATGCAGTGAAGACAAGTAGAAAACATGTAAAGGGATGGGAAGAGAACAGCTGAAAGCTCAGTGAAGCTGTACACATTTTCTGGTGTTCCCAAGCCCAAATTTGAACAGTATTGCACATCATAATATAAAAAGGCATTCTCAGATATATTTTTTGGTCTGCATCAAAACATTAGCCTAAAACCATAATATGGGTTGGTCCTGTGGCAGTGCTGACTACCACCATGTGAAGGATCTGTGTATGATTCCAGGACTTCCAACGCATTGGAGATGCTGCGGCTAAATTGAGGGTGCACTTTACATATGTTCCTGTTGGAGCTGTCGGTTTATTGCCATTGGCTAGGGACTGCTGATGCAGTTGCTGGGTGAAGTGAATTGAGAGAGGATATAAAAATAGAGGTAACTTACCCTCCCCAGAAAGTTATGAATGAAAACTTGTCCCCCACCTCTTTCTCCCCCCACTGAGCTCCCCCTTCCCCCTCCCCTTGCTTCACCATCCTTAATTCCTACATTATCACATTCCTGGTCCTCTTTTGATCCCATCACATCCGAAGTTTTAATTAAGACCTTTTCTACCATCCGTAAAACTACTTGCTCAGCTGACCCTATCCCCTCCCAATGGCTTCTAGAACCCTCCCTAGCTCTATCCCCATATATCCTCTCTCTGCTTAACACAAGTTTATCCTCTGGTTCTTTTCCCTCCACCTGGAAGCACGCAATAGTCCGCCCCATCCTGAAATCTCACTCTTCTGACCCCTCCGTTCTTTCTAACTGGCGCCCTGTTTCTAATCTATCCTTTCTGTCGAAACTCCTCGAGAAGCTGGTCTTCTCTCAACTTTCCTCTCATCTTGAACTTTCTCTCACTCTTCACCCCCGTCAATCAGGTTTCCGCCCTGGCCATAGCACTGAATCCGTTCTTCTTTCTCTTCTCAATGATCTTCACATTGCTCACGATCGCGGTCTTATTACTTTAGCTGTCTCTCTTGATCTCTCTGCGGCTTTTGACTTGGTGGATCATCACACCCTTCTTTTCCGCCTTCGGGAAGCTGGTCTTTCGGGTGCGGTTCTCCGATGGTTTCATTCATTTCTATCCTGTCGCTCCTTCTCTGTCGTCTCTGCGTCCTCCTCTTCTGCTCCTACTCCTCTATCCTGTGGTGTTCCCCAAGGGTCTATCCTCGCCCCTCTTCTCTTCAATATTTTTCTAGCCCCTCTTGCTCTTTTAGTCCAACAGTTTAGCATCTCTGCATATTATTATGCAGATGACATCATTCTCCTCCATCACACTGACTCTTCTTCCCCTGATATTTCCCCTCTTAACCTCTGTCTTACTGCTGTGGTGTCCTGGTTTTCTTCTAATTTTCTACATGTTAACCCGGCAAAATCTTTTGCTATCTGGTTCACTTTTGGCAGCCCCTCCCCTACCTGTATCCTCACAATCTATCCCTCTGGTCTCATCACTCCGCTACTTAGGTGTTGTTCTTGACTCTGCCCTTACTTTTAAAGACCACATCTCCTCAATTGTTCAGCGCTCCTTCTTTTCCCTCCGTCAACTCAGAGCAGTCCGTCCTTTTCTCTCTACTCCTGCCCTAACCACCCTCTTGCTTACCCTTGTACTGTCTCATCTCGATTATTGCAATGTCTCTTTTGCCGGCCTACCCAATTCCCAATTGTCTCGTCTCCAACGCGTCCAAAATGCTGCCATCCGTTTGTTGACCCATGCATCATGCTTCGATCACGTTACTCCCCTTCTCTATCAGCATCACTGGTTACCCATCTTCTTCCGCATTCAATATAAACTTTTAATCTTTGCACACAAAGTAATCCATACTGGCACTCCTCTTTACCTGGCGAATCAGATACATTTCCGTACCTCCCATCGTCTTCTCCGCTCCATACACATAAACCGCATGGTCCTTCCCTCCCCCGCACATGCCCGCCTAGGAAAAACCCGCTCCTCTGCTTTCTATTTCCTGGCCCCAAGCCTCTGGAATTCGCTCCCCCCCTCTCTCCGTGCAGAAGAATCCTATCAATCATTCAAAACCCAGCTTAAAACTCACCTTTTCTCCCTTGCGTTTGATCCTCCTCCCTAGCCTATCCCCTTTCCCCTCCTTTCTATTGTGATCACCCATGTACTGTATGTCCCCCCCCCTCCCCTTCCCCCCTTGATAGTACTCGTTCATCGTTACTCTTTCTGGTTTATTTTTATTTTCTGCTCTCAGCTTCTCTTTTCTTTCTCTCCTCCCCTTTTCTCATAATTGATGGCGTTCTTTTCCTTTTCTGCAGCCAAGTGCTTGTTTTAATTAACTTGCTTTATTTTACTTATTGTAAACCGCTCAGGTGCCCACGGTATTGAGCGGTATAACAAGTTTTAAATAAACATAAACAAACATCCATAATCCAGTAGAGGCAGGTTCGAACTGGAGAATGCTACCTGGTCAAAAACTAAGACCTTTGCACAATGTTATTTAACATCAGTGGTGCCTCCTTGAGATATATCCAAAAACAAATGCACCAAATGTTTGTATGTCAGCCCCAAAACAACAGCTTGTGTATTCCTTTCTTCTGAATATCATTTTGCAGCAAGATTTTCTCCTGGCCAGTTCCCTGTTTCTTCTCGACTAATGACCCAGTACATATGTAATATCACACAACTTCCCTTTAAGGTCCTAGGAAGTCACATTCAATGAAACTGCAGAGGAATTGCAAATGCAAGATGTACAGCCACATTCATGTTTAAACTGGAACCTTACAAACTATTTAAAATTAAGATATTTATACTAATTTTGAGAAACGGACTGGCAGAGGTGGCTGGACTACCTAGTCAAGGAATAAGAGATCAAAGTGTGCCCCATACCAATGTCTTTAGATTTGGATGTAAAAGTGTGGGTTTTGGCTAAAACTGTGGATAAGTGGCCACAGAGGTCACTTAAATTCTATTTTCAAATCTGATCTCCTCTGTGTCAGACCCCAAAGAAAGGGAAATTCAGGTGTTGTGTTGTTGTGGTTAAGTGCCGTCAAGTCAGTACCGTCTCATGGATGCCCTCTGGATAGTTGTCCTAAATTGCGTTCAGTCTTCAGTCAGGTGGATAATTGTTGATAGAGTGGCATTTATAGCTGCTGTTATTGTACCGATATCTCTCATTGCTGGCCTTCCTTTTTGGTGTTGACCTTCAGGGATTACGCAGTTCTAATACTTGAGGTTTGATTTAAGAGTAATTTTGCCTATACAGAGCTTAGGAAAGGATTCTTAATAAACTGAATCCTTGATCGCTAACTGTTGGGTATTCTTGTACTGGGCTCTTCTAGAAGACTAATGCAGTTATACCTTGGCAATTGTAGAGAGAGTAGGGTGTAAAGTGCAAGGTCATGACTGAAAAAGCCATGTCACATTTGCCATTTTTCCCCATAGTCAACATGGCAGCAGGTGGAGCTGGGGAGAGCCAGAGAAATCTGAGGCTTAAGATATTGCCCCAGGCAGAGCTGAAAAGACTGGATAGGCCTAATAGAATATGATAGCAAACAAGGGCTATGTTAGTACTACGAGTAGAGTTGTAAAGATTGTGTTATTACAAAAACCCCACAAGGGAAAAGTGGATAAGGACAAAAAAATACAAGCACAACCTAACAATACTGCAGGTCATAGGATAACCAGATTGTTAGATGACAACTCTCCCTCCCACCCACCCCAGTTTCAAATTTCATTGTATTGATATACCACAAATAAAATAATCATCAAAGCAGTTTACAGCAAAATAAAATACAAATAAGACACAAAGAAAAGTAAAATAGATAAAACATCTCATTAGTAACTTGTTCCCCAGTAATTAAACAAACATTGGTGATGGCAGGTTGATGATAGATGGGCATTGTCTGCAGGAACCTTGGAAGTTGCATAAACATTTGAATAACAGCCTCACTAGTTTTGATAGCTGTTTAGAGTACCAAACTTGGAGTTAAGACATGTGAAGAGGGGGCATGGATGAGTCTGAATTAAATATAGGAGTTTGTAAACTCATCTACCCAGCATGATTCAGACAATACCAAGGTAACCTGCACAGCTTTCACCCATAAACAGCAGTGCTAGTGCTGCACTGAGTTTTGAAGAAGGTAACTTTATGGAATGGCCATGGTTGAAAACTCAACATTAATGAGCACAAGGAGACCTGATATTTTAGGTAATAGCCTCATTAATTTTTGTGGCTGTGTGAATTATTACAAAATTTGGTAATAAGAGAGTCTGGATGTTGCATTAAGTGTTGGTTTTATAAGAATCAAAGAGGAAGATGGCAAGGTCCAAAATGGCCGCCAGTAGAGGCCAGCATTGCAAGACATTCTGCATGTGTTTGAGATTGTTTCTACCACTGTCCTCCTATATCAGAGTTGAGAGGTCAGATAAAAGATATGGGAGAACGAGGTGGAAGGAGATAGAGTCAGTTGGTCTTTATCTGTCATCCTTCAATGTCAAAAAGATGTCTGCCCTTATAAAAAGTAAGTGCCCCAAAAGAATAAGTGTAATGTCAAATAAATAATGCAATTTTATACTTTGATAATGTTCAGGTGCAGCCACAGCTGAGATCATGGATGGATGGTATAGAAAGAACAAACAATCCTCATTCTAAACCCCTCCTGAACCTGGGCAAATGGTACAGGATCTGAGGTTATACTAAATCTGAGTTGCTTCATAATGACTTGCAGCCTAACCTAGTTCTAATTTCTATTTTTGACTCGACTCGGAGGCCCAGTATCAGCAGGGGCTTGGGACCCTGATACTCCCTTTATAGTGAATGGATGAAAACTGCTGGGAAAAAGTCATATAGAATAGGTGAAAAGTCTGAAAGGCTTACAAAAGCTGCATTCATTCTGACACATTAAGGTGGGAGACAGAGATGGATGGAGGCCTCAGCGACGGAGAGATCTTCAACTGTGTCTAATTTTAAAGGTAACAAAACCTATGCAAACGAATCGTTATTTTCTAACTGAATATATTTTCAGGGTAACTTTCAAGTTCCATTTAATTTAATTACATCATTTATAGTCCTGTTTTTACAATCAAAGCCATAAAATGCGAAGTACAAAAACTACAGTTTACGTACACATTTAAAATCTATAATCATATCAAAACGTTCTAATTTAACTTAATTACATCATTTATCCAGGTAAAAATATGCATGGGCATCAACAAAGCACACATTTTTTTTATCAGGGAAAAAAGAGACAGGCTCAAGAGCGGGGGTAGGTTAAGGAAAGCAGCAATAGATGTAATCTCCAGGAACAAGCAGGAATGTAGTCTTCACATATGGGTATCGTCGGTACCAACGGAGCCTGCGCGGGAACGCTCCCCCAGCATCCAATAGGAAAGCTTTTGGGAGCATCCCACAGCGCCTGCGTGCTGCCTTCCCGCCTTTCCCAACTGCCTCTCTCCAGTTCTTTGTTTTCCGGGGAGTGAGCAGGTCGTTATTCCTGTCACCGCAGAAACGTTTTCCTTATTCTTCTTCTTTTGTGGTCGCGTCTGCCTTCCTCGATGCTATACCGGTACCGCCGGTTCTTCTTTCTTTCTTTAAAAAAAAAAAATTTATTTATATATATTTAGTTCTTTTTTCCAAATTTTTCTTACTCAGGTGCACGCGCCATTTTGGCCCAAAATTTCCTCCATTATGGAAAAACCCGCTTCGGGTTTTAAGAAGTGCACCAAGTGTGGCGGTACCATCTCCGTCACCGACACCCATGAGTGGTGTCTTAAATGTTTAGGTCCTGACCACTCCATTTCGGAGTGTATGGCTTGTGCTATGATGTCCAAGAGGGGTCGACAAAACCAGGCTGCTAAGCTCAGCACCCTTTTTCCCTCTGATGCAGCCTCTGTGGTATCGACGTCTTCCAGGGCTTCGTCTTCCTCCCATGGATCTCAGGTAACTAAACATAAGTCCAGCAGGTCCTCAAAGGATAGATCTCCTTCTAAGCATCGAGATGCCTCTGGCGTTGCCCTTGAGGATTCTGTACTGACAAAATTGCCCCGGAGGGAGGCTTCGGCTTCCAAAGCATTATCGGGGCTCCAGGATGTTCTTGAGGCCTCAACCTTGGCAGAACTACTGGTGCCATGCTCTGGGGTACCGGCTGTTTTCTCCGATACCGATACCCAGGCATCAGCAGCGTCGATAGACTAGAGGTTCCTGGCTATTGAACGCAGTCTGGTGGCTCTCCTTGAGGCATCGACACCCTTGGAAACGCGTCAGACAGTTCAGCCGGTACCGGAACCGGCTCCAGCATCGGTACCGATAGCATCGGCATCGACATCGGTGTCTGCATTGCCAGCACCCAGTCAAGCCATGCCTTCCGGTACCGATACACCCCGGCACCGACTTCGGTCGGTACGGGTATCGTGCTCTACAAGAGCATCCGGACAGAAGGTACTTTGAATCCTCAGAGGAGTCTGAGGATTCTGACAGTTCTGTTGGTACCGGAATACTTCTCCCCGAGGAGCCTTCCTCTCCCAAACGTAGGATGTCTCCTCCAGAAGACATCTCCTTTCAGGATTTTATCAGGGAGGTGGCTCGAGGTCTGTCCATTACTGTGGCTCCTGAGACAGAGCCCAGGGCAAAGGAGTTGGAGATTTTACAATATCCCAAAGCTCCTAAGGAGGCAGCTACCTTGCCTATCCATGAGATCTTACATGATCTCATGTTAAGAATGTGGGAAATCCCCCTTACCACCTCTCCTCACTCCCGTCGACTGGATACCATGTATTGGGTTCCTCCATATCCTGGTTTCCAGAAGACTCAGCTGCCTCAACACTCTATTGTAGTGCAGTCAGTTATGAGAAGAATCAAGAGTGCAAAGAGGCATGTCTCTAATCCTCCAGGACATGAGTGTAGAATTTTGGATGCCTTTGGACGTTGTACTTTCCAGGCTTCCATGCTTTCTGCCAGGATCAGTTCCTGTATTTTATATATGGGAACGTTCCTTAAGGAAGTCACAGGAGATTTAGAGGTTTTGAGCCCTCTTCTTCCTGAAAATAAGAGGCAGGATTTTCTCACACTGGTTAAACATGCCCAGGATGTTTCTAAATTTGTCAATCGTGAAGCTTTTGACTGTTTTGAGTGCATAAGCAGAACCTCTGCCATTGCCATAGGTGCACGTAGAATTGCCTGGCTCCAGGCATCCGATTTGGAGTTCTGGGTGCAGGACAAACTGGGAAATATTCCCTGTACAGGTGAGAATCTATTCAGCAAAAATTGGCAAGAAAAGGCCAATGAGTTGGATGCTGATAACTCCACTTTGGATAGATTATCCAAAGCCACAGCTGATCCTGCAAGGAAGAAATCCTTCAAGAAACCATTCTTTTCCAAAAAGAATAGGTTTTATCCCTCTTATCAGCAGGGATGTTCTGCAGGTCAGCCTGTCCGGAAGACTCAGCAACCACCTAAACAAAGGAAAGCAAAGACTGCTAAACCTCAACAGTCTCAGCAGTCTCAGCCTCCACAAGGCCTTTGACTTCCATCTAGACAACTTAGCCTTCCTGGCCCTCAATGGACCAGAACCTTCCACCATTCCAGGAAGGTTGTATCACTTTGCCCCCAGATGGGGGCAAACAGCAGCAGAACATTGGACTCTTCATTATAAGAGAGGGGTACAAGCTTCACTTCCTTCGCATGCCCCCTCCCACAATGGTAAGACATTTCAATTCTCAGACCTCTCTCATCAACCTGTTACATCAAGAGGTCACCATGCTTCTTGCCCAAGGGCCAATAGAAGAGGTACCCATTCCTCAATAGGGTACAGGGTTTTACTCCCCCTATTTCCTTATCCCAAAGAAAACAGGAGGACACAGACCCATTTTAGATCTCAGAAAATTGAACAAATTCCTGTTCAAGGAGAAATTCAAGATGATTTCTCTGGGAACCCTGCTGCCGTACCTTCAGAGTCAGGATTGACTTTGTTCTCTAGATCTTAAGGATACGTACACTCATGTTCTCATCCATCCAACTCACAGAAAGTTCCTTCGGTTCCTTTTTCAAGGAAAGCACTACCAATACAGTGTGCTTCCTTTTGTGGCCTGGCCTCAGCACCAAGAGTGTTTACGAAATGCATGGCTGTGGTAGCATTTCTTCGCACTCTGGGAATATTCGTCTTCCCCTACTTAGACGACTGGCTCATTCGAGCCCCATCAGAGTCAGAGGCCAGGATTTCTCTATCTTGCACAATGCGAATCCTGCAGTATTTGGGTCTGGTCATAAACGTCCCAAAATCTAACCTAACTCCCACTCAATCTCTAGAGTTCATAGGAGCTTTGTTGGATACCAGGAAAGAAAGGGCCTATCTCCCCCAGGCCCGTTGCCTTCGCATGGTGCAATTAGCTTCTCAAGCAGTGCTAAAGCCTCATCTCACTGCTCGAGAAATGTTACAACTACTAGGCCACATGGCTTCTACCGTGCATGTGGTCCCTTATGCTCGCCTCCATATGAGAGCAGCCCAGTGGACTTTATCCACTCAATGGACCCAGGCATCAGGGTGCCTGTCAGACAAAATAGCAAAACACAAATCGCCTTATTTTGTCCCTCCAATGGTGGCAGTCCACTCAAAAATTGTTGCTGGGGTCCCCATTTCAACAACCTTCACCCGAAGCAACTCTCACAACAGATGCTTTGCCAGTGGGTTGGGGAGCTCATCTGCAAAACCTCTCAACCCAAGGCACCTGGACTCCACAGGAGACTCATTTACACATGAATCTTCTAGAGCTCAGAGCAATCTTCCTTGCTCTTCGGGTGTTCCACACTCTGCTCAGCTACAAGACAGTCCTCATTCACACGGACAATCAAGTAGCCATGTTCTATGTGAACAAGCAAGGAGGAACAGGCTCTCTGTCGCTTTGCAACAAAGCTTTGAGACTATGGGCCCTCGCCAGAGAGCATCAGATTCATCTCCTGGCAGTATATCTTCCAGGTATCCAAAACTCTTGGGCAGACAGACTCAGTCGAGTTCTGCTTCCACACAAATGGTCTCTACATGCAGACCAGTTGGCCAAGATTTTTCAAATTTGGGGAACCCCGGACAGAGACCTCTTTGCAAGTCCGTTGAATGCCAAACTTCCCCGGTTCTGTTCCAGAATTCCGGCTCAGGGCTCAGGCCAGGGATGCTTTCCTCCTGCATTGGGGTCAAAACTTCCTTTATGCCTTTCCACCCATTCCCCTGATTCCCAAAACCCTGTTCAAGCTTCAGAGAGACAGAGGCCGTATGATTCTCATAGCTCCACATTGGCCACGGCAAGTGTGGTACCCTCTGCTTCTACATCTCTCTCAAGCTCCCTCTCTGGGGTTAGGGTCTGCTCCAGATCTCCTGTCTCATGAGGACGGAATGTTATGGCATCCCAATCCCCAGTCTCTGCATCTTAGGGCTTGGTTGCTGAAGGCCTAGATCTCCATGATCTTAACCTTTCTCAGCAAGTAAAGGATATCCTTTATGCTTCTAGAAAACCTTCCACAAGACGCTCTTATGCTTTCAAGTGGAAAAGGTTTACCATATGGTGCTCGCAAAAGGGTCTTAGCCCCCTTGTGATACCTCTGGAATCATTACTGGAGTATCTCCTTCATTTATCCAATGCAGGACTTAAAACTAACTCAGTAAGAGACCATTTAAGTGCTATTGAAGCTTCTTTCAAGCCTTTAAATGGACAACCTATTTCCTCCAATCCTCTTATAACAAGATTTATGAGAGGCCTTCTTCTAACTAAGCCTCCCATTAGGCCACCACCGGTGGCATGGGACTTAAACCTTGTTCTTGGCCAGCTTATGAAGCCACCTTTCGAACCCCTGGCTACTACCTCGTTGAAATTCCTTTCTTGGAAAGTCATCTTTCTCATTGCAATCACATCAGCACTTCGCATTAGTGAGTTGCAGGCACTAGTGGCTGATCCTCCTTATACAAAGTTCCATCATGACAAGGTAGTCCTTAGGACTCATGCACACTTTATGGCAAAGGTGGTCTCGCCTTTTCATTTGAACAAAGCTGTCTACCTGCCTGTGTTTTTTCCAAGGCCTCATGCATCAAATGCAGAGAGGAATCTTCATACCCTGGACTGTAAAAGAGCTTTAACTTTTTACTTACAAAGAACACAGCAACATAGAAAGTCCTCAACTCTTTGCTGCTTTTGATCCTTCTCATCTCCAAGAGAACACTGTCCAACTGGATTGCTCAGTGTATTTCCTTTGCCTATCAAAGTAAGAATCTTCCTCTGGAGGGCCATGTCACAGCTCACAATGTGAGAGCCATGACAGCTTCAATGGCTCATCTGCACTCTGTGTCTATCGACGACATCTGTCGAGCAGCCACTTGGGCCTCGGTTCATACCTTTACAGCCCATTACTGCTTGGACAAGGACTCCCGCCGGGATGCCTTGTTTGGTTAGGCTGTTCTCCAACACCTGTTCCATATCTAATCAACTCCTATCCACCATCCCTGGTAGGATGCCGGAGATCCATGGGGGGAAGTGGAGCCCTTTCATAGGGACACACAACTTCTGGGGTCTCTCCCTGGCATCTAAAGCTAGGGAGTCCCCATATGTGAAGACTACATTCCTGCCTGTTCCTGGAGATAGCGTAGTTACTCACCTGTAACAGGTGATCTCCGGGAACAGCAGGAATTTAGTCTTCACAACCCACCCACCTCCCCTAGGAGTTGTATCTCTCTATCTATCTCTTTCTCTTTCCCTCTCTCTCTCTTTGTCTCAGCTTTAAACTCAACTGGAGAGAGGCAGTTGGGAAAGGCAGGAAGGCAGCACGCAGGCGCTGTGGGATGCTCCCAAAAGCTTTCTAATTGGACGCTGGGGAGCGTTCCTGCGCAGGCTCCGTCGGTACCGACGATACCCATATGTGAAGACTAAATTCCTGCTGTTCCCGGAGATCACCTGTTACAGGTGAGTAACTACGCTGTTTTGCAGTATCAATAAAACTATGCACATTGTTTTCCATGGGCAAAGTCTCTGCAGAAAAAGAACAGGTACAAACTTCTGCACATACCATTATTCCCCTGAGCACTTTTCAACAACTTGTGTAGGTATCCCTCTTTGAAAACTGGCGTAAATACTTTGGGTAGAAGTGCTCATGGACTTTGCATCAATGCAGGTAACTTTGAAAATTGCCCATTCATGATTATTCATGGTGGTTATCCTGAAAATCAGAGCTGTTTGAAGGACAGGAGGGTTGGAGTTAGGCACTACTCTTTCAGCGAGGCAGTTTTTTCAGAAACTGGGCACAAGGGGGAGGGGAGGAGAAAGAGAAAACATAGTAAATGACGGCAGATAAAGACCAGTATGGTCCATCAAGTCTGCCCAGCGAGGCTGTAAGAATAGGTGCATCTACCGTTCTGTGCAGGTCACCCCTCCCCATGCCTTTGTTTAGGCATCTACCCACCACTCTGTGTAAGTCACCCCCTATTTGTTGAGATAGTTATACAGATAAATTGACGGCTTTATCTGGATAGTGCTGAGGAAGTCCGAATAATGCCACTGAATATCTGGATTAAATGCTTTTAAAGGATTCGGCAGTCTTTTCATGAGATGAAATGTATGTGTGAGTTAGCAGGTTAATTGGTACACGCATGTCAAGAAAAGGAAGTGCTATATGAAGCCAGCCATTGTTAGTGATGTGGCATTCTAAGATGTGAAAACACCTTGGCAGGGAGAGGATTAACTTCTCCTTGGTAAGAACAGTGGCACTCTTCCCATTTCTCCACATCTCCTTCAGCAAAGCCAACATTGCAGCTATTGAATCCACTTCCTCCTCCTGAAGTCTCCTCAGGGTCTTCACCCCACTCTCTTCTACCTGCAAGGAGTTCTAATAAACTTCCTCTGACAAAATACTAAGGTTTGCCTGGACTTGTCAGTCGCTAAGAACTCATGAGGAATCTTGGAAAGCATCATTGTGTACATGCTGGCAGAAGACCTTATTCTAGAATCACCATCTCATGGTGACATGGAGGATAGTCAATCCCATGGACACAAAGAAGAACCAAAGAAGGGAGATTATAGGAGGTTTAAAAGAGAGGAAAAAGAGCAGAAAAGTGAATGAAATCATTTAAGAGATCACCACCCTTCCTCAAACGCTAAACTTTCCTAAAACTCAACTTAGGCAGTAGTCAAAACAAAAAAACCCAACCACCTTTGTCTACTCCATCAAAAGCAAACATGATTTAGCTTCTAAGGTTTTCCTGCTCCCAACCCCTGGTGAGCCACACAAGTCCAAGTTAAACTAGTCAGGGTCACCTGCTGATCATTAATACACACAACAGGTCACAGGAAGTGCGTGGAGACCAATATACACACAGCAACCGCAGGCAGCTCTGCTCCGAGGCCATGTACTCTTCTCCACATATCCTTTCTTAGGGCTGTAGTGACTAGTTGCATTACTGGATTACCACACATTAGTGCCGTGTGCTATTGGTAACTAGATCCCACTGAATAATATGGGAACCGCTATTAAATTACTGTGCGATACAGTATTTTAAGTGTCAACCGTAACACACCTTAGTAAGTACTCTCCTTAGACCAAGAAAGAATCTGTTCATGACCCAGAATCCATTCATTACCCAGCACAGATGGTGAGCCAATTCATCGTACTTTGTTTTTAATGACAAATATCCATCAGTGAGAGAGTATGGGGAAATAAAGAATATGGTCGGTGTCCATGCGCTTCATGACCACACTTGTATGATGACACATTTGTTAAGGGCTGCACATGGTAGCTGCCTGACCAGAAACTGCAGTAAGCAGAGCAAGAGAGAGGTAACCATGTCACCCCCACCATAAGAGAGAGATAAGTGACCCAGGCCTTCAGAATTGGGCATTTCATCAACATACAGTTTCGTGCATTTTGACTAACCAATTAAATCCACTTCAGAGTCTCCAAATTTATAATTACTGGTAAAGAGATTCTAGATGCTAAGTAAAATTCTGTTCACAGAACTGCCATCAAGAGGAAAACAGAGGCACAATTGTGAAGGAAGGCTGGCATCTTTAATGTTCCCTCAGCACGTGATGGCAGAACCCGGCGCAAGGAGATGACGAGCCCTAGGGGAACCTAATCCCTTGCGCTCCCCTGTTGCTGCTCCTCTCCGAGATCTATAGCGGCAACAATGGCCTTAAACAGCCCCATGGCGCTTACCTTAAAATTTCAGCACCACGGGGCTGTTTACTTCCATCCCCATTGAGGCCCGAGGCAGACTTCCTTTTGTATGGAGCCAGAGTGGGCAAAAATGAGCTTGGGATAAGTATTTCAGCTCTTGAGTTTATTACCTGAGGCCCAGCAGAGACCCCAAATATAGAATGGGTTAGAATAGACTCGAGCACTTCTGAATGAGAGCGTACTTTTCTATTTTTTTTCAGTCAAATGTAGGCCACGCAAAATGCCTCTCTCTAAGAAGAAACACTGTAACTTACCTTGAAGATTTGGCTGGGACAGTGCCATTGATCTTTGTGTCATAGGTGTAGAGGTGGCTGCAGGGTGATGGTTCATATGAGACATGGGCTGAGCCATTGTCTTTCGAGGGTCTTGCCATGTTGTAATTTTTTCAATATGACTGCAAAAAGAAAAGAATGAAAAACGGATTAACTACTAAGCCATATGCATCATGCAACTGGGCTTCTCTTGTCAATCTGAAATGCGACATGGAGTTAAGGACTACATCTGGAAAACACGTTTCTCCTGTTTTATGTCTATGAGAAAACTCAGATATTCACTATCCCATGCACTTTGTGATACCTAGTGCAATTATTGTAATATCACCAAAGTAACTGCACTCACTGCTTACAGCAAAACTGTCAAAAGGTAGGCTCTTGTATATAATGCAACTCTAACAATGTATTGGTGGTCAGTTTCGGTTTCATAATCTAACCAACATCAGGTTTATAGTCACATGTTTAATAAATGTGAATTTTCATTTGCCTCCTAATTCAGGCAACATACAATAAGAATTGATGCCTTTGAATTATGGTGCTGGCGACGAATACTGCGTATTCCATGGACTGCCCAAAGAACAACCCAGTCAGTACTAGAGGAGATCAAACCTAAGCTTTCTTTAGAAGTTCAGATGACAAGGCTTCGACTTTCATACTTTGGACACACTATGCAAAGACAGAGATCATTAGAGAAAAAGACATCATGCTTGGCAAGGTAGAAGGTCAACGCAAAAGAGGAAGGCCAGCAATGAGATGGATCGATACAATAACAGCAGCTATGGGTGCCAGTCTGTCAACAGTGAGCCGCCTGACTGAAGATCGAACGCAATTTAGGACAACTATCCAGAGGGTCGCCATGAGTCGACACTGACTTGACGGCACTTAACACCACCACCACAATAAGAATTTAGATCAATGAAGAAAATGGCACAGAAACCGGGGGTGTACCTACAGTATGACGATGACTCCCCTGTATAGCACTATCTAAACTGCAAATACAGTATTTTATAGATTAAATAAATTTTCCAAGATTTTTTCCACAATTCACAGCACAGATTAGCAGCAGATCAGGTTTTTTTCTTTAAGGTCGGAGTTTAGTAGAAGAGATTGCTTTTTACTTCCTCTTGTGTAACAAACCACTTTTCGACCATTTTAATGCCACGTAAAATCTCTCTCCCTACTTCATGACACAGAGGGCCATGCTTACATGCACTCTGCCAGTACAATACAACGATTCACACTCCTTCCCCTCCCCATCACCTACTGGCATAATTGAAAAGGAAACCTCATGTTACCTTGTTAAAAAATTAAGGACTCCATTCACACATCTTAATGCACGTTAAATAACTCAAGTCTCATTATTTTTACTAAATATATACTTAACTTGAATTAATGCACATTAAATTGCTAAGTCAACAAATGAGGTTCCCTCTGGGTAGAGATGTCGTCTTTTCAAGGTTAAATTTTCTATGATTTAAGCTTTCAGGACTACAGTGCTCCCAGCGGCAAGCTAAGTATGGAAAGTCCATGAGAAGTCCCTTCACAGCAGAAGAGGGCTGCTATAAGGAGGAAAAGGAGAACCAGGGCTGGATTGCCCTATTGGAGGATTAAGCATGTCCAGGTGGGCCTCTTAAAGGTACAGGAGGTTGCAGGTCAATAACATAGGAATATCTGTCAGCTCCATGAGCCCCTGTGCCTTTAAGAGGGCAGACTCAGAGGAGACATACCGTTGCTGGGGCGTGTAACAAAAGCAGCGGGAGGATGGAACAGCAGAGGTTGCAGCATCAGTGGGGGGAGAGAGAGACAGAGGGGAAAGAATAAGAGAGGACAGATCCTCATGCTTGCTCACAATCTGCCCCAGGAAGAACAATTTTCAAAAGTCATTTGCCCATGTAGATGGCTGTTGACTCAGACAACAGGGCTTTTTGAAAACTGCCTCTCCCTCCCCATTAGCAGGGAAAAGCATGCATGTCGCTTCCTACATTTTCCCGGAGGCATTTCAAGGAGCTGGGTTAGGATGGGGAATTTTCAAAGTACTGTATATGCATTGCTTTGAATGGAAAAAAAACTTTCAAAATCACCTGTGATTTGCACTGGCTATGTTCACACTTTCCCTTAGCACAAAATTCGTGGTTAAAAAGGTTTCCATAGACTTTCCGTATTCCCGTACAGGTTTTGAGAATTGCCACACTGATATACAGGAGTACTTTTCACCCCATACAAGACCTCACTTGCCCCCTTTTCCTCAGGGCATATACCGCCTTGGTAGCAGTATATCTACCATCTTAAAAACCGGCAGTGATGGTAACCACAAGGAAGCATGAGACAGACACAGAGGATCCACAGCTTCAAAGAATGAGAGAACAGGTGGGGTCTAAGACTGCACTGGGAAGCATTTGGAACAACTCTGCTCTGGAAACACACCCAACCAATCTTTCAAGAATACCACAATGAATATGCATGAAACAGATTTGCATGCAGTGGGTGTCTGATGTATGCAAATCTCTCTCATGCATATTCATTGTGACAAACCTGAAACCGTGACTGTCTAGGTATGCCTCCAGGTCAACTGAAGGAAATACAAGTGGATCCACACCAAAAGGGGTCAACATATTCTATAATAAAATACATGACTGAGCGCTAAAAAAGCAGCATCTCCAGTACTTCAATATGCAATAATTAAACACTCTTTCCTCTAACATACTTTGATCAGACTTCCATCTCGTATTTCCACTGTAGCATATTTCTGTCCACAGGAGTCAAGAAAGTTTTTTATTGTGCAATTAATTTATACCCATGATTATAAAAGATTTTAAGTTACTATTTGCTTTAAAAATTATAGCAGACAAACCACCATATATTCACTTTGATGAACTACTTTTACCCTACACCCGCTGAGCTGCTTTTCATTAATTATACCTTCAATTAATAAGAAGCGAATATAGGACAAAACAAAGTTCAAAAGGAATATAAGGCTTGTTTGATATAATTTTATAGCAAGCATCATTTATAAAATATTTTAATTATCACAGGTGTAATATTTTAATTATCACGGGAGTGGAAGAGTAGCCTAGTGGTTAGAGCAACTGCCTAGTACCCAGAAGATCAAGGGTTCAATTCCCACTGGCACTCCTTGTGACCTTGGGCAAGTCACTTTACCCTCCATTGCCTTGGAAGAAAAGGCTGGTAATCTACTTCCAGTGATACATTGCCAAGAAAACCCAGAGGTAGCTGGGTCGCTATGAGTCAACATTGACTTGATGGCACTAAAAAATAATAATAATAAATGCACAATAAAAAGGACTTTCCTAGCTCCCACAGAAAGAAGTATACTGCAGTGGGAATATGATATTGAAGTCTGATAAAACTGTGTTATACGAAAAGAACATTACATATTGAAGTACTGGAGATGTGCCTTTTTTAGGGCTCGGGCCATTATTTTATTAGGTGTGCCACTAGTGGCAAGATACATCATGATTGGTAGATAACTGCAATCTATGTCAAATCGAAGGACGGGTTTCCTCATAACCTAAGAAACAAAGAAAAGTAACTTTCAGAAGGGCACTATGAAACAAATGGAGGTGGACACAAGGCACAAAAAGTCCAATCAGGTGTTTATTACAAAATGTGCGGGAAGACCCTACTCAGCTGAGTTTCGGCAAACTCACCTGCATCAGGGCTCAATGCTCGTAATCAATAAAGTATTCATAGTATAGTATGATGGCTGCTCATGGACTGAACCTTTTGAGCCAGCCATTCTGGAAGAACTTATCCGTGTAGTTTAAAAAAAAAAAAAAATGTACAGATAGCACCCAGAACATTTAGTTCACCAAACAACCTGATACTTTGTTGACAGGGGTGGGAGAGAGCTAAAACGTTAGCCAGATAGTAGCAATTCAATTGTTTTCTGGATAATTTCTATGCTTACTTTAGGCCTGCTGTATAACAGGCCTAAACCAAACAGAGGGATAGCACAGTGACCACACTATTCATATAATCAGCACGGCTATTTAAACGTGTATAGAGAGTGGCATTGAATATATAAACACTGGTCCTGGCATTTAACTTAAGCCGGTCACCGCGCTGGCTAAATAAATTCTGCACCATTGCTGCTCTCCCTTGAACATAATCTGGCTAAATGGAAGAAGATGTCATCAAATGTCATCAGAATAATAAGACTCTACCAACACATACAGAATACGGAAAGATAACCAGCCTGGCCGATTTTACGTCTTATGAACTAACTTCATACAATCAGCTGCACAGGAGTGTCATCACGAACGTTAAATCACGTTCACCCTAGGTACCTCCATTTCAGAACTAACGTGTGTGTCAGCTTACAGAGAGGAAATGGGAACAAAAGAACAGGTTTAACAGTGCTCCACCCCATAGGCTAAGGAGGCAATAAAGAGCAGGTCTCAAGTGGATGAAATCACCCAGCACACGTGAGCTGTACACGCTTGAACACCCTGCCGTTTCTGTATTGCTGCAACGCATTATTACCATTAATGAGGCTTTATTTTTAACTCATAAACTGAAGACCAAACAAGTCAACAGAAGCCCCTTTTAGAAAGAGTATTTTAGGAACACTTTCAAAAACCAGCTTTCACAGTTTCAAGATTATTTGATTTGATAGACTTGAAGAAATGTCATGAGGTGGCAATACAAAGTTCATGCCCAAATTTCTTGAATATCGCTATTAGTATCAATTTAACAAAATTAATGTCAGACACTACAGGTAAAGGAATGGCATACATTTCAAAGTTTGCATTGTTAACATACAGCATAAATAAGAACATAAGAAAAGCCATACTGGGTCAGGCCCAAAGGTCCATCAAGCCTAGTATCCTGTTTCCAGCAGTGGCCCGTCCAGATTACAAATACCTATCCGGTACTTAAATATATGCACACAGAGGTATTGCTGTAGAACCACTGAACAACCGATTACAGTTAATGAGCTTCCTCCCCTGGCAGACGACCCCAAATACGCTGCAGACTTGAACAAAGCTCACTGTTCAGGAACCATGTCATCCAACCTTTCACCCAGAATTAGCATGCACAATATTTTCAGCATACCCCCAAATGTTTACCCAGTGGAAGCCATAGACCCCAGACTCCCTGCCTTTCTCTTGATTTTGTTCCATGTCATAATAAGCATGTGTCCACTAATGACAGACATTCATTGCACTGCTGGAGGACAGTCCAATTAACAGTCTTTGATCATAAAAAGGCTGTAGTACAATAGGGTTGTGGCTGGAAGACAATTCGTTTGTTTAGCCATCAAGGCTCCAAAGCCCTCATAATCATATTGGTCCCAAAGAAAACAGAAGTCTTGGTAGCTTATACCTGTCATGTGACCACTGTAAAAAATAATTTAACGCTTTCAATATTTTTGGATTACTCTTACTTTAGTCCTATAAACAGTGTCATAACCTACCAAGGATCCCGTTTTGAGGCAAATTTGACTTATGTAATAATTGATTTTGCCAAAGATTTAACATCCGAGATCGGATGATGGATTGAATTGTTAAATCTTTGTGTTTTGTTAAATCTTTGGCCGATGGTTTGAATTGTTAAAACTTGCGTGTCCAGATGAGACCTGTGAATGATCTGGCTGGGATTCTTTGGTAAACAGATATTTCTGTTGGTGAGTCCACAGCGTTCTGATGGCTTCTCTGGTACATGTTTATGGTGACTGCATGGTTGAATTTTGTTGTTGGTGTCCAGGCCTTTTGAAGTATTTTATCTAGAGTGTGTGACATATATTTGTATTTGACCTACTCTTGATTGTGAGGGTTTTTGTATTGTTATTGAATTAATTACTCTGGGCACTGAGATTTAGAAAAAAAAAAAAGTACAACTCAAAGGTGTTGAAACGTCATTCTGCTGGTTACAGTTCTAGTAGCTGTAGTAGCCTTGAAGAAAACCGGAGTCCTAGTAGACTTTCAAATCATGGGACCCCTGAGAAGAACCACATAGAATATTTCAAGTCAAGCCATTGAAAGTGCCAGACAGTGGAAGATCCCTCAGAAGGTGTCTCTCTCTCTCTCTTTCCACCTCTTCCCAGACCTGAACCCAGCACTGTTCATGGCCTACCTCCAGGCCCAACAGTACCAGCCTCAAATCCTTCCTCCTGTTAAGCTACATCTATGTCCTTCATCTTCTAGCCTCTGTAGCCCACCACAATATTGCTTCTACCTTGGAGCCCATTCAGGCCAATGCAATGCTCCCTCCTCCTTCAGCCTGAGAGGATGTTACGACACAGAACTACATAGCATGTCCTTGTGGGGGCCTATGCCAAACCAATGGGGCCCATTTACTAAATTGTGCTAAGCGGTTATCACACATTTTAGCATGCAGTAACTGTCAGCATGGGCCTGTAGTAACTGTTTCTACGCAGATATGACAGTCACCATGTGGTGATTTCCAAAATAATCACAAATCACACGATTGGGGAGGTTTGGAGCAAAGGGTGGGCATGGAAAGTACATTGTGGTTAGCATGGGGAAAAAGTGTGCACTAACTGCCAATGTTGGAGTTAACAGGGATGCACTTACCACTTCCTCATGCCTTCGTAGCTGCTGGGAACATGTTGGGGCCCCCCTCACACACAATTACCACAGAGGCTTTGAACTGATCATATGTTAGTTTTAACACTAAATGTGCAGTAGGTGCAAAATCCTACTGCACTTTATTAAAAGGGCCCCAATGTTACTTCCTTCCTTCCACCACTGCCAGGCCAGACGTGTCAGCAGACTGTAGCAGAGGACTCAAATGGATGCTAAGGTCCGTGAAGTTTTCAGACCTCACAAGTTCCTTTTTTCATACATCTTTTTATACTAGGCCTGAAAAGGGTAATTCTCAGAAGTGTTTCTTCAGGTAAAGCAGTGCTTTATGTGAAGATAGCTTTTTATTAAATTGCCCTCCCAGGGGCAATTTGGCGTCTGCACAGGGAAAAAACATGTGTACTTTTCATGCATGCATGCAGTTACAAAATTACCTCCCTACTAATCATTGCGACAGCCTGTCTTCTTCATGTTTGGTGGATCATCTTTAAAACATATCACAACCTGACTGCTGGTGAGAATAATCGACTTTTCCTTTAATACTGAATATTGACAACATTTTTGGTTACATCTGAATGTAACCGGAATATAAGACTCTTAGCACATCATATGCTAAGGCGAACAGGAGTTCATTAAACCTTTGCAAGCATTTCAGTCTCACTCCACAGCATCAGTTCAGATTGGCAACCGAAAATCTAATAGCTTACTAAACTCAGTTTTATTTTTACATTCTGTCTTCAGTCTGAAAAAGTTTGCAGTGATTTCTGTTTGCCTATCTGAAGCACCTTTTACATTAAAAAATAAATGTACTCTTTTTTTTTAATCCCTTATGCTGTTGTGGCATGCATTCTCGCTTTTTTTAAGCATACCTCCGTGCAAATGGTTGAATTTTAATATTTATTCTAAAAGCCACTTCCCTTTTTTTTTTTTTTTACTAGAATTATTCTGCTTGGCCTTTCTACTTTATTTGCCAGATTTTCATCTGAATTTTAATATCAACAATTATCTCAAAACTTTAAGGTGAGGGATCCGACATAAGAAAGCCGGTATGTGGTAAGTTGCACCAGTCACAATTCCTAGAAGAAACCCCAGCTAAAAGGGGTCATTTCGGAAGCCCTGTTCATACTCTGGACATCTGAAAATGGACATAGTGACATCCAAAGCACAGAGGCATATCCAGAGTCATTTTCGAAGCTGCATCTGTGGACATCCCCAGCGTGTGGACACCCAAGTCTGAATGGGGGTGTGGTGGAGGCGTGGCTCGGGAATTCACAGGAACCTGGGCATCCACAATGCTGTCACTGCACAGCCTGGTCTCTACAAACAGGAACAACAACAACAAAAAAACCCTCCTCCAATCAAGATCCTACAGTCTGTTTTGGCTAGAATGTCACTGCTGTCAGACTAAGTGGAAAGCCAACGATTACTGGAACGTTTAGCTAGGCAAGTCAGACAGGTTTCGGGTTGACTTTTATTCAAGACAAAGCCCTAATTTAGAAATCACGTTAAACATTCTAAAAGATGTGAACGGTTGTTTTAAAAAGAAAAAGTCCACTTTAACCATAGGTGCACTGTACCATATTCCCTTCAAGGGGATTATCAGAAAATACATGAACGCTGGATCCACCTATTTATCATTCCAGAGACAGCAGTAATGGCAGCCAGGAGATTAAGTCTTATCTAAAGCTCTCCAGCTTTAGTGTTTCATATGGCTAGGAGTCAGTAGGAGAGACTCAGAGAACGAGAACAAAGCACTATAAACTAGTCTTAAAAGTGATAAAGGTAAAAGAACATTTATTTAGAGGATGTCAGAGATAAGCAGCTTTGTATTGGCTGGTTCATATTCCAAAGAAAGGGACGATAAGGGGATGACCACATCAGGTTCTAATAACAAGAAAATTAGGCTAAAGAAAAACTTTAAAACTCCCAGCTGCAATTCAGAAGTTATCTTGTTCCTAACACATATTCATTCGCATGTACAACCAAGACTGGCCCCAGAATTGGTTCATTTCATCACCCCCCCCCCACCCCTCCCCAGAAGATGCCACCCTAGGCAGTCACCTAGTTTGCCTCATGATTGGGCCAGCTCTGGGTACATTTAAGAACAAACTGAGTTCTGCAGAAAAATAAATGGAACATTAACATTAATTAACTGTGCATTCAAGTTACCTTTGACTCAGAACTACAGGTGATGCTGTTATTCCATAGTAATGCAAGAATTTTCTCCTTGCAGAGAGGTCTATTTGTGAAATTGGTCAAATGCAAAATCATTCTAAAAAAGGTGTTTCTAAAAAATTCTATCAATAACTACTTGTTATAAAATACTTCATGTATCCGACTATAGCTCGCCTTGAACGTTTACTGGAAAGGCTTGAGTTAAATACCACTACTACCTGTACAGTAAAAATGAATCGTAACAAAGCAGAATAAGGTGTTCATGTAAAAACCTCACTAGTTTTTTAAGCCAGCGGCTCATTAAATTTAGTAGCCATTTAGATTACTGTGGAGCTTGGTGATAAGATATAGGGAGAGAATTGCTGGGTGCTAGATTAAGTACGGAGAGTTGCATGCTCATCTACCAATCCAACTTCTCCAGCCCTTGAATTGAAGAATCATTATACAGCCCTGGAAGAGGAGGGGGTGAGAGCATCCCTGGAAAGGGAAGGACCAGAGTTCAAGCACCCCAAAGTTTCAGAATCACTGACCACAAGGAAACAAAGGGTAGTTGTGGTTGGTGACTGTCTTCTGAGGGATACCGAGGCATCAATCTGCCTACCAGACTTGATGTCCAGAGAGGTATGCTGTCTGCCAGGTGCCAAAATCCGAGATGTTACTGAGAGTTTGCAGAGACTCATCAAGCCCACTAACTATAACCCAATGTTGCTAATCCGTGTCAGCACAAATGATACTGCCAGGTATCCCTCTAAGCATATCAAAAGTGACCATGGCTCTGGGACAAAGGGTGAAGCACATAGGGGTGCAGGCGATGTTCTGTTCAATCCTGCCTGTTAAGGGTAAAGGACAAGGCAGAGATGCTCACATCCTGGAGATGAATGCATGGCTGCATGGATGGCGTCATTGAGAGTGTTTTGGTTTCCTGAACCATGGGATGCTGTTCCAAGTGTTGGAGAGCAGAGATGGCATCCATCTGTCCAAGAAAGATTGACGTATCTTCAGTAGCAGACTGGCTAATCTACTTAAGAGGGCGTTAAACTTGATTCATTGGGGATGGGTGAAGAAAGTCCCAAGGTAAGTGAAACATTAAATACCTTTATGGAAATGGGTAAAAGGGGCAACATATGGAAAGCAGTGTGTATAAATGCCCATTGCATGGGAAATAAAATCCCAGATGTTGAAGCTTTAATGGGAGAGGCTGACTTGGATTTAGTGGCAGTTACAGAAACATGGTTCACAGAAAACCATGACTGAGATGTAACTATATCAGACTATACTTTGTTCAGAAAGGACATGGTAGGAAAAAGGGGAGGAGGAGTGGCACTATGTGTAAAAAATAATATTAAAGCTTTAGAACTACAAAGCTCAAAAGGGAGAGAGGAGGCACTGTGGGTTAAACTAGAAAGAGGGAAAAAGAAATCTATTTGCATTGGCGTGACATACAGACCTCCCTCACAGGAGGACAGAGAGTTAATTGAAGATATACGCAGCATTGCTAGGCAAGGGGAAGTGCTACTGATAGGGGATTTCAATATGCCAATTGTTGACACATTCCTGCTGCAGTATCATCTAGAAGTAAGGAGATCCTGGATTCTCTACTGGGAGAATCATTCAGGTATCTGGTAACAGAACCCACACATAAAGGGGCCATACTGGGCTTGGTGCTTACCAATGGTGAACGTTTTTCTGACGTTATAGTGGGTGATCATTTTGCATCCAGTGATCACCAGATGGTGTGGTTCAGTATTAGGACTAGGGCTGTTAAAATCCATTCAAAAGCGAGGGTCTTAGACTTTAGGAAAACTAAATTTGCCAAGATGGGCCAGTACCTCAGGAAGTTGTTAACAGGATGGGAACAGCTGGGGGATGTAGAAAAACAGTGGGCAAAACGGAAAGAGGATATTTTAAGGGCAATCAACCTTTTTGTTAAAATGGTAAATAAAGATAAAAGGAAAAGGAGACCACTATGGCTTTTGAAAGAAGTAGCTGAAAAGGTGAAGAAAAAGAGGGAGGCCTTCATGAAATACAAGAGATCACAGAGAAAGGAAGACAGGCATCTATATTTGGAAAAACTTAGAGAAGCTAGCAAAGTAGTCAGGAAAGCAAAGATTCAAAAAGAGGAGGAAATAGCCAATGCAATAAAATGGGGGGATAAAACATTTTTCAGATATGTTAGTGAGAAGAGGAAGGGCAAAAGTGATATTGTCATATTCAAGGGTGAAGGGAAGGAACATGTAGAAGCTGATGAGGATAAAGCAGAATTGCTTAAGAAATATTTCTGTTCTGTGGTCACAGATGAAGAACCAGGAGCAGGACCTCGGAAAACATCTATAAACAGGAACAGAAGCGAGGGGCATCTTGGACAATTTTCAGAAGACTGTGTTCATGAGAAACTAGCTCAACTTAAAGTAGACAAAGCGATAGTATTCTTGTGTATCCCATCTGGTCCTAAGGGAACTTGGGGAAGTTCTAGCAGCTCCACTGACTGACCTTTTCAATGTCTTGGAGTCGGGAGTGGTGCCAAAGGACTGGAGAAAGGCTCATGTGGTGCCTATACACAAAAGCAGAGGTAAGGATGTGGTATTGAAAACTACAGACCTGTTAGTTTAACTTCGGTGGTGAGTAAATTATTGGAAACACTGCTGAAAGAGAAAATATAGTGAGGTTTCTGGAGTCCAGTGGATTACAGGATCCGAGGCAGCATGGATTCACCAGAGGCAGATCTTGTCAGACAACTCAGATTGATTTCTTTGACTGGGTGACCAGGGAGTTGGACCGAGGGAGAGCCCTAGATGTGGTATATTTAGATTTCAGTAAAGTCTTTGACACCGTTCCCTACAGGCAACTTATAAACAAACTGAGCACCCTACGAATGGACCCTAAAGTTACTGCTTGGGTTAGAAATTGGTTGAGTGGAAGGCAACAAAGGTTACAGGTAAATGGAGCTCATTGAAGAGGTTGCTACCAGTGGGGTGCCCCAGGGATTTGTCCTTGGTCAGATTCTTTTTAACATCTTTGTTAGTGATATAGCGGAAAGGCTGTCGGGTAAGGTTTGCCTCTTTGCGGATGATACCAAAATTTACAATAGAGTAGACACCCAGGAAGGTATAGATAACATGAGGAGGGATCTAGCTAAGCTTAAAGAATGATCTATAATTTGGCAGTTGAGATTTAATGTTAAAACATGCAATGTCATGCATTTGGGCTACAGCAATCCAAGTGAGCAATACAGTATAGGGCAGGGGTCTGCAACCTTTAAGACGTAAAGAGCCACTTGGACCCGTTTCCGAAGGGAAAAAAAAAACTGGGAGCCGCAAAACCATTGCGACATTTAAAACAAATCTAACACTGCATATATTGTTTCTTACCTTAATGCTATATACGACCCCCTACTTTTCCTGTTAAAATATAGGTGTTTGGCCTATACTCGCCGTATAAGACTACCCCTCTTCCTTCACACACCAAAAACAAAAACGCCAGAAAATATCACAACAACAAGTAACAATATTTGATTTCAAAATTATGATGATTTTGTAGTTAAATCACTAATATGAAATAAAATTATTTTTTCTACCTTTGTTGTCTGACCAATTTATTCTTTGATCATGCTGGTCCCGATCTGAGGCTTCTGCTTTCCTGTCTTCTCTTAGCTCTCTTTCTGTGGTCTATGGTCCATCTGCCATTTCTTATCTCTTCTTTCGTTTTCTTCACTTCTTTCCATCAGCCTATTTCCAGTCCCAGTAACCCTCCCCAATATCAGCCCCTTTCCAGTCCTCACTCCCAGTACCTTCCAGTGCTAATCCCCCCTCAACCCCATTACCAGTGCTAGCCTCCCCTAATCAGCCCAATACCAGTCCTACCCCCCATCAGCTCATTACCAGTCCTAGCCTCCCCTAATCAGCTCATTTCCAGTGCTCGTCCCCTCAACCCCATTACCAGTGCTCCATCCCTCCATGTCAGCCCCCTCCCTCCCTCCATCCATATCAGCTCCCTCCCTCCATGTCAGCCCCCCTCCCTCCCTCCATGTCAGCCCCCTCCATCCCTCCATGTCAGCCCCCTCCCTCCCTCCATCCATATCAGCTCCCTCCCTCCATCCATATCAGCTCCCTCCCTCCATGTCAGCGCCCTCCATCCCTCCATGTCAGCCCCCTCCCTCCATCCATCCATATCTGCTCCCTCCCTCCATGTCAGCCCCCCTCCCTCCATCCATCCATATCTGCTCCCTCCCTCCATGTCAGCCCCCCTCCCTCCATCCATATCAGCTCCCTCCCTCCATGTCAGCCCCCCTCCCTCCATCCATCCATATCAGCTCCCTCCCTCCATCCATATCAGCTCCCTCCCTCCATGTCAGCCCCCCTCCCTCCATCCATCCATATCAGCTCCCTCCCTCCCTCCATGTCAGCCCCCGCCATCCCTCCATGTCAGCCCCCCACCCACCAACCATATCTGCTCCCTCCCTACATGTAAGCCCCTCCTCCCTCCATCCATCCATGTCAGCCCCCTCCATCCCTCCATGTCAGCCCCCTCCATCCCTCCATGTCAGCCCCCTCCCTCCATGTCAGCTCCCCTCCCTTCTTCTGCAGCCGCGGCTCCTTGCCTCTTACGGAACCGCGGCTGTGCTTTTAAAATCATCTCGGAGCCCTTCCGGGCGGGACGGGCTCCGTGCAGCATTGTCCCGCCTCCAAACTTCCTTTAGAGGCGGGACAATGCTGCACGGAGCCCGTCAAGACAGGAAGGGCTCCGAGATGATTTTAAAAGCACAGCCGCGGTTCCCTAAGAGGCAGGGAGCCGCGGCTGCAGAAGAAGGGAGGGAGCCCATAACGCCATAAATACCGGGCGGGCAGTGTGCTCCGGAGCCGCGGCAAAGGTGAGAAAGAGCCGCATGCGGCTCCGGAGCCGCGGGTTGCCGACCCCTGGTATAGGGGGTGAAGTACTTTTGTCCACTAAAGAAGAGTGGGACCTAGGTGTGGTTGAGTCTGACGATCTTAAAGTAGCTAAACAGGTAGAAAAGGCAAAAGCAAAAGCTAGAAGGATGCTTGGGTGCATAGGGAGAGGAATGGCCAGCAAAAGAAAGGAGGTGATAATGCCTCTGTATACGTCTTTGGTGCGATCTCATTTGGAGTCCTGTGTGCAATTCTGGAGACTGCACCTTCAAAAGGATATAAACAGCTGGAGTCAGTACAGAGTGTGGCTACTAAAATGATTAGTGGGCTTCATTATAAAGCATATGAGGACAGACTTAAAGATCTTAACATGTACACCTTAGAGGAAAGGCAGGATAAAGGTGATATGACTGAGACATTTAAATACCTCCATGGCATAAATGCACAGGGGGAGAGCCTCTTTCAGTTGAAAGCAAGCTCTGCTAGGAGGGGACATGGGATGAGGGTGAAAGGGGATAGATTCAGGAGTGATATGCAGAAATATTTCTTTACGGAAAGAGTGGTGGATCCGTGGAATAGTCTCCAAGTGGAGGTGGTAGAGATGAGGACGGTATCTGAATTCAAAGAAGCATGGGACAAATGGAGAGGATCTCTAAAGGAAAAAAGGGAACTTTTGAAGTGGTTGATATGGAAGGACAGA
Source organism: Ichthyophis bannanicus (assembly GCA_033557465.1). Lineage (NCBI taxonomy): Eukaryota > Metazoa > Chordata > Amphibia > Gymnophiona > Ichthyophiidae > Ichthyophis > Ichthyophis bannanicus. Next base: position 423,811,434 of record CM066038.1, read on the forward strand.
CTAGATAGGCCACGTGGTCTTTTTCTGTCGTCGTGTTTCTATATTTCTACTCAGGAAGGCCGCGAATCAATGAAGCTGACTTAGATAAGGAGGGATATTCTAAGAAATGGTCAAGCTTCTGCAACTGGCTGACGGGATATTTCCTTGGAAGTCAGACCACTGCCAGGTAGGTGAGCAGGAGAACAGATACAGTACCTTTCGGATGGCTGGGGTTAGGAGTTTCCCCTCTGATGATGCTACAACCAGCTAGCACCTCCCAAAGATGGCGTCACAGAAAAGCAGCCATGCAAGAGTTTACTTTTGCTGCTGCTGCTGTAATGATAGGGGTGGCGCGACACCCATATCCTCATTTTGGTACATCAGATGGGCTCATTATATCTGTTCCTTCTGCTGGGCAGACTGGATGGATCAATTGGTCTTTTTCTGCCATAGTCTACCATGTACCCTCCATTGCCTCAGGTGCAAAATGTGACCGTGAGCCCTCCAGGAACAGTGAAATACCTTCTATACCTCAACTTAACAGCTACTACTGAAAAGACACGAGAGAAGATTTTTTTAAAAATCTGAGAAAGTATAGCCGAGGTCCTAAAATAAACTGCAACCAACAATGGAGCAAATCCTGCTCTTACAGATTCGATCACAATAGTCCACATTTACAGCAACAGTAGAAGTCGAACATTTCAATATCTGCAATTTTATTATCGCATTATAGAGCCCATATTATGCACAAGTCGCAAGAATCTGGGATCTGAGGTTGGCTGTCCAGGGTTTCATCCCATAACCATATAAGTTACATCCAAACACTGTTCAAAAACCTTTTAAATACTGTAGTACATACAATATTCATACTTCAGTAGCTAAAGTCTCCTGGGTGCATATTTACTAACCCCCTTATGACACACTGCTTGGATGGCTAGCCTATAGTTTTTAAATTGTTGTACTTCACAAAACAAGGGGTGGTAGCTAGGCACAATAAACCAGGAAGACTAACTGCAAAATAGGATTTCTTCTGTGTTGGTAAACTCAAGATTTTTCTCGACTATAGAATCCCTTTGTCCACAAATGCTTGAGATTTATTCAATAAACGACAACAATGATGTTCTAGCCAAGTTTAGTCCATGTACATTTTACAGATACAGAAAGCACAGTTACTTACCTGTAACAGGTGATCTCTGGGAACAGCAGGAATAAGTCTTCACATATGGGTACGTCGGTACCGACGGAGCCTGCGCGGGAACGCTTCCCAGCGTCCAATCAGAAAGCTTTTGGAAGCATCCCACCACGCCTGCGTGCTGCCTTCCCGCCTTCCCCAACTGCCTCTCCTCAGTTAAGTTTTAAAGCTGAGACAAAGAGAGAGAGGAAAGGAAAGATAGATAGCGAGATACAACTCCTAGGGGAGGTGGGAGGGTTGTGAAGACTTATTCCTGCTGTTCCCAGAGATCACCTGTTACAGGTAAGTAACTGTGCTATCTCCAGGAACAAGCAGGAATGAGTCTTCACATATGGGGACTCCCAAGCTAAGATGCCTGAAGTCCCAGCATGTTATGGATTGGAACATGCTACACCTCATATGGCCAGGCATCCCAGGATGGTGGGAAGGAGTTGAAACAGAAAGGTTAGCTGTCTTTTACAGCACCTAACATAGGACTGCAGAGAAGAAGTCCCTGTGTGGATGACAATTATCATCAAATATATTGAAGATGAAATATTGCAATATGGACCTCCCCTAACAGGATTGTACAAAAGTATGGAGGTTCATGGGATCTACTGGGGATCCAGTAGAGGAACCTCGAGGAGGACCTCACTGCAAAAGTAGAGATAATAAACCTGTAGGAAAACATAATGGAGGTCAGGAATTATGAAAGGTAAGAGATAACCCCAGGGGTAAACTGGGGTAGTACCAAAACTGTAAGCCGTCAGCGGAAGGCTTTATGAAAAAAGCCCAAACTCTTTTGGCTACAGAGTGACTCACTGATAGGAGCAAAAAGAGTTAAAGGCTGACTGATTTGGACAAACAGGCCTAATCCTTGTGAGAAGAAGGGGTATGGAAAACCCTTATATCCCAAATGAAAGGATAGATGCCCGAGGCGTTAGCCTCAGAATGACTGAAGATCTGCAATGTCTTTCCTAACTGATGTCAGGTAGGAAAGATACTGGAACATGGAGAGCTTCAGGAGTACCTAAAACCTTTAGGGGTATGGTATTAAAGTAGTTAACTACCACTGGAGTAGTTGTGTGTGTAGCACCCCAAACATGCTGGAACAGCATGGTATGGGTAGAGCCCAACTGTCAGAATCATAGAGAGACATATATATCTATATGAGCATAGACAGTCAGATAGATAAGTATATAATACATATCTACCTATAATAAATATCTCGATAGATGCATAGATATAGATATATAGATATATATTCTTATATGTCTATCTATATATCTATATATATCTATCTATAGTGAGATATAGAAGGGCAAAACATACACACACACAAATGATATAAGTGTCTGCAATTAGGCAGACAGAGATGTGCTTATAGAAGTATATTCACATAGGAGATGTGAAGAGGAAAGATTCATCTAATAACAAGAAGGTGGAACCTACTTGAGAAGATATATAGAGAATCTATTCCCCCTGGTTATGATGGAAGAAAAGTCAGGGGAAAAATCTCCCTGACAAAGAACAGACTAGATTGCTGCAAGAATGTTAGTCAGTGAAATAACCAGGATGGTTACGTGAAAAGCAGAGGATAATATCAGTCTGCAGGCAGCAAGTCCCGAGTCCTCCAGAACTCTGGCATGGTAAATGGACAGAAGACGCATAGGAATGAGATACCATGTTGACCTACTTGAGGGGCAAAAAGAGTATCATGCGTTCTTTAGCTAAATATGCGCGGTCCATGAAGGATTAGGATACCATGAGGACGAGCTGCAAGGAAAAAAAGAGAGCATATTCCCGGTGGGAATCCTGAGGACCAAACGAGGGAATTGAACAACTCTTTAAGCTTTCACGTAAGAGAAGGCCCATGTCCTTTGCTTTAGAAAGGAGATAGTAGGGTAGGAGAACCCTTCCAGTCATGAGAGGCATGACTGAGGGAGCCTTTTCCAACCATCTAGGACAGCTGTTTGAGGAAATCCTAATGCTCTCTAGCAAGGGCCCATAGTGGAAAGCTTCTCTGTAGATTGCAGAGAGCATAATGCAGGAGAATTAGGAGATAGAACTGGCTGCTGGAAAAGCCAGTACCTAGGTCGACTATGCTGCCAAACCCAAGGGAATTGGAGATGGCAAGAATAGAAAACAATCAGAGAAGCCCGTAGTGATAAGATTTGCCAAGAAAGATGAATCCACTGTCTTGGAGTCACTACTGAGGCCAGAAAGAATATAGTGGAGGACAACTCTGGATGCTTGTGGGGAAGAACCAGTGGTCCAATCACTAGGGCTCCTGCATGGGCAGCTGCTGGTAAGACAGCAGAAAGAATCTTCTGTTAAAAAACAGAAAGAACAGACAGAACAGGAGTAAGAAAACTCTAGACCTGTCTGAAAACTGCCCCAAAGCAAAAAAGAAGAAGGAGTTAACTCAGAGAGGAAAAACTCCACACTGGAATAGTGACAAAACTAAAAGGGCTGAAGAGAAGCCCTCCAGTGTAATAGTACCACTCTTACAGGGGAAATGCTTGGTAAGAGGGTAGAGAAGATGGAGCTGAATGGAGACTTACAATGTGGTAAGTCTGTAGAAAGGAAAAATTCATGCTGGTACAGAAAAAAACTATCATTTGATAGTTGTTAAACCTCTTTCCCTAGCAGGAAGAAGAGAAGAAGCTGTGACCTATAGGCATGAACATCCTAAGAGCTCGTATACAGAGAAAAATGGATGTTTTGTGAAAAGAGATCCATGCCTAGAGTTTATAATGAAGCAGTGGAAGGCTTCTACTGAGAAGAAGCCAACTGCAGGTTCTAAACCCCAAGAGACACAAAAAATATGTGATTAATCAGAAACCCTGCAGATGCTGGGTTTGGTGAGCCTAGTGAGAGTTTGGATTCTTCAGACCAGGGCGATGTTTCCCCTGTTTGGGAACATCTGTATGATGGGCAGAAGATGAATAAAACCTTCTCCCCCTAGGGGAAGAAAGTTTGGTAGGACATTTCCTACCTACTGGGAAAGAAGAGGGAGTAGGACAGCCCTTAGAAACAGGCAAGTCAGTGAACCACTGAGTAACCTGACGTAAAGACTCCTTATTTAAGAGATTTTCTCCAATGCAAGGAGTATTACCCAGTCTTTGTTGTGCCCATTTGTCTAAGTCTGAAGCTTGGAGCCAGGCTCTACGTCGTGCCCCTATAGCTATAGCAGAAGTCCTGCTAACAGACTCAAATGAGTCTAGGGAAGCACGAGTAAGAAACCAAGAGATATTTTGAATATAACTAAGCAGTGAGGAATAGTCTGCAGTCTTGGGTTCTGAAAGAAAGGGAGTCAAAAGATGCAATTTCTTTGTGACCTCCTCAAGAGATAGACTCATATAAAAAATATATGAGAGAATTCTTGCTGAAAGCATGGATGTCTGGAAGGTTTGATGTCCAAAGGCATCTAGTGTCTTAGACTCATGACCTGGCGGATAAGAAGAGTGCTTTTTCTTACTCTTCACCCGCCTCATTGCTGATTCCACTACAATGGAATGATGAGGAAGTTGAGTCTTTTGAAACCCTGAAAAGGGGGGCACCTGATATAGGAGATCAGTTGCTCTGGAAGGTGGAGGTACCCTTAAAGGTGCTTCCCACATTCCTAGAAGAAGATCCTGCAAGGAATGATGCAAAGGAAGCATTATGTTTTCCTTTGCTTCGGTATAAACAGAACCTTTTGTAGGATCATGTCCAGGGATAGAGATGGCAAGTGATCTTGCCATATCCCAGAGGAAACTCTGAAAAGAAGGATCTCCAAAGAGAACCTCCCTTGGACAGGTTAGATCTGAGGAACTAGCCTGGGCACCGAAGGATGTATCTGCACGGTGCAATATGGGATCCTTAACGGATGGACGCTGGTACTGGAGGTCAGGACCAGCGACAGTCAGTAGCACATCGTCCATGCCAGGTATCGACTCCAAACTTAGTATAGAAGGGAGCGATCCTGTTGAAAGAAGCATGGAAGGAGCTGGCCACGATGCTACAGTGGATACCGGTACTGATACCGGTACCGATGTCAGAACCGAACCAGACACAGACATCGGAACAGCCATCGGTGACAGCTCAATCGGTACCGAGGTAACCGAAAACTTTCAGCAGTCACCCTCAGCACTGAGCCTCCGGTATCGACAGGTCACGGTACCAAGGCATGTCGGAACCACGTTTTCCAGACTAGAGATCGATTCCAAACTCAGCATTGGGGATAATGTAGACATCGGTACCGGCTTCAGTACCGTGTCTGATACCGATGGATGAAACCCAGCCAGTGGCAATCCAAACAGCATCAGAGGGACCAAGAGTTGTGGATCCGAACCATCGGAACCGAGCCTTCAGTACCAACGGAAGCCAGTACTAAGGCAAGTCGGTACCCAGTCCTCCAAACTGGAGATCGATTCCAGACTCGGCATCGAAGGAAGCGAGTTTATCGATGCATGTCTGGAGGGTACCGACGTCGGAGGCAGTATTGGTGCCAGTACAGATACTGGGAAGTCAGTCTGGAACGTATGCACCGGTCCCGTAGGTACCGAGGACGCCAGACGACGATCCCTGGTGAGGAGTGTTTCCAACACCAGTGCCGATGCCAGGGTATCGGTACCGCTTGAAGCGGATGCCACCACCGGACACGGCTCAGGAATGTTCTGTGGGGGGTGAACCCCAGGAACAACCTGAAACCCCACATAGGCTTTGGAGGCCGAAGACTCCCGCCGGGGTTTTGAAGCCAATGGGCCCTCGAGGGCAAGGCCGGAGCCGTCTACATGCTGTGCATGAGACCTACCACTCGAGGGTTGGCTAGTCTTAACAGACTGTTTGTGGGTTACCTGATCCTGTGTAGAAGAAGAAATGGTCGGTGCCCTGAAGTTGGAAGGGAACCTCATAATCGAGGGAAACTCGATGTTGAAAACTTCTTCTCATAATACTGTTGCCCGAGGGCTCCGGAGGAAAAAAGTCAGGACCCAAACAGCTTAGACACCAATTATGGGAGTCTAAAAATAAAGTTGTACTGCCACAGTTTGAATATTTCTTGGAGAAAGTGGCTGGCGGTTCCATGAAGGACATGGAGAGGCCTGGAAGGCCTGAAAAACCGTAAGACACTGAGAAGAAAAAATATTCCCTAAAAGGAAAAAATTTTACAAGAAAAGAAAAAGAAACACCGGCGGTACCGGTGGCATCGGGGAGACAGCCGCGACCACAAGAAAACCAAAGGATTAAAAGAAGAATTTTCTGCGGTGACAGGACGACGTCCTGCCGGCTCCACGGAAAAACGAAAACTGAGGAGAGGCAGTTGGGAAAGGCGGGAAGGCAGCACGCAGGTGTGGTGGGATGCTTCCAAAAGCTTTCTGATTGGACGCTGGGAAGCGTTCCCGCGCAGGGTCCGTCGGTACCGACGTACCCATATGTGAAGACTCATTCCTGCTTGTTCCTGGAGATATAAACAAACTCTCAAGCTGGGGGGAGGCGGGAGTTTGCAAAAGGAGTGGTGAACTGGTATGCTAATTTTCAAAGGGCAACTTTCTACAAAGAGCCCCTTAAAAACTTCAGGTCCAGTGGAGACTACCCACTGACAGCGAACCTGCTTGACACACAAGGTTTTCAAAATGAAAATCAATCAATGCACATCGCACACACTTTTCATGCCCTGTCCTTGGCCCCTCCTTTTTCCCACAGCTATAAAAGTTGTATTTTTAGGTACCGAGTTCAGATCTATTTTAGGTCCAGAGGTTATCCTGATAACTGCTTAGTTACTCAAGCAAATCCCTTAGAAAATGGTCATTCCTATAATTCGGATTTGAAAGGGCCACAGAATATGGGTCTGCCGCAGAAGACTATCCTCAAATAAAGGTGAAATTCATTGAAATCCTACCTTCCCGTGCCTATCTTAGAAAATACTACCAACTATTTTTGTTGGATCACCCACCATGGGAGATTTCACTCTCCTGAAGTGGGCCCTCCTTTTTAATCAATAATTTTAAAATAAACTGGAATCCAGTTTTTCAATGCAGGATAATACTCACCAGAGTGCTCCCACTGAAAACGTCATCAATACTATTCTACTCCACAGGTAGTTAAAAACTACTACAGTCAAACCTCGGTTTTCATGATTAATCCGTTCGAAAAGGTCTGACTAAAACCGAAACGTATGAAAACTGAAGCAATATTTCCCATAAGAAATAATGTAAATCCAATTAATCCGTTCCAGACACCCAAAAATATTCACAAAAATACATTATGTTAGGTTGTATTCCTTTGGGTAGTGGCTGCTTTAAGGCCTTAGGCTCAGCTGGATCCCACAGGGCTTTGAGCTGGCTAACTGGTACGAGATGTTTTTATATTTCTTTCTTATTTTTTTAATTATTTTTGCTTAACCTACAGTACCTTATGAGCTTTCTCTTTCTTCCCCTTCGCTGCTGGATGCCACTCGGGTTTCACTGCTCCTTTTTTCCCCTCCGATCTTCCTGCCACGTTCTTGCTCTCGCTACTCCCCGCAGCAGTCCCCCGACTCACTTCGCCTGTTCACAAGGCTGTCTGCTACGCAGTCCCGCTCCCCGCCGGGTCTCTTACGTGGCTCCTGGTGCACGTTTGTTCTCCGACGCTCTCCCCAGCACTCCGTTGCCTTCTCATCTGCACTATCACGCGGTTCCCCTCTCCGCTGCCACAATCTTCAATTTATGAATCCTCCGTTGGTTTCTGCGGCCCCTTCATTGCTCCGCTGCCCGATTGCTGCTAGGGAAGCACAAATTCCTCTTTTGGCAGGCTTTGTAATGGAGCTCTTCTACAGCCCCGCCATGGAGCCCGATGACGTCACCGGACCATTTCAAATTGTACGAAAACCGAGCGGACGTACGAGAACCGAGACAACATAGCAATGAAAAAAATCATCAAAAACCGAAGCTAACGAAAACTGGGGCATACGAAAACCGAGGTTTGACTGTATATGTCGATTCCTACCTGTGGAGTAGAATAGTATTGAAGTTTTCGGTGGGAGCACTCTGGTAAGTGTTATCCCGTGTTGAAAAACTGGATTCCAGGGTTTTTTTTAAATTATTGATTAAAAAGGAGGACCCACTGCAGGAGAGTGAAATCTCCCATGGTGGGTGATCCGACAAAAAATAGTTGGTAGTATTTTCTAAGATAGGCACGGGAAAGTAGGATTTCAATGAATTTCACCTTAATTTGAGGATAGCATAGCGGTGATTTTCTGGGTATTATTTTTCAGCAGCAGAAGACTAGACAGCAAGTCAACACGGCAGATGTAGATATTAAGAAAATAATCTTTCCCAGAAGTACTGTACAATCTATAACAATATATAGAAGCCTATGCAATAAGGTAACATTTTACTTAACAGTTATTGTCCTTTCCTTGAGTCCTGCTAGACCAGTCCAAACAAGTGGGTTATGTTCGCCTACCATAGCAGATTGGTGGTGACAAAAACCAATGAAAAGCCCAGGTTTCAATGACATCATTCCCATGCCTCTATTCACCTCAGCCACCAGAAGTCTCTTCGGTATTCATCTTGGCAAGACAGAGCATTGTGGAACATGTGTCTTCTGGAGAAACTACTAGGTACTTGTGACCAAAATTGGTCACTGCTGGAAACAGGATACTGGGCTTGATGGACCTTAGTCTGACCCAGTATGGCATTTCTTACATTCTTGTGTAATGCACCTAAATACTGGCATTTTATTATTTACGTGCATAAGTGGTCATGCGCATGCATAAATGAACTCTTACCCTAAGCAATATTTTATAAGCATGCGTGTAGATCCAATGGCATGCGCTTTCTACTGGCCTTTCCGAGTATATGGCAACGGTTTAGCTGAGCTGGGATCCCTTCCCCAAAGTCTCCTGTTGCTGACAGAGAGAGAACAGGACAAAATGGCCAGGTCCTAGCACTGGAAGGTCCTGCTGGTGAGTGATACACATCTCTGATGGCTACTCTTAACTGGGGTCCGAGCAGAGAGGAACCTGCTGTAGCTTTCTTAATTTGCATAATATCAGAGAACTTCATGGTCCTCTGCAAGAAGGAGATTGCTGGTGAACCAAATTCCATCATTTTAATCATTTAAGTGTGCACCACGATAATATTCTCCTGCTAAGAAAGCATTTCTGAAAATGGAACATAGACTGCATCAGGCTTCAACCCTCCAAAAGTTAATTGAGGATTTTGGAATTTTTTTCCCCTCCATGTTTACTACTTTTGAAAAGCATTGAAACTAGACTTTTCCTTTTATGCCATTTCTAATGCAATATATCTGATTTATCTCTTGATTTCTCATACACAGTGCTGAATGATACCTTTATGAAAGCCAAGCGATGTTATATATTTTGATACAGTACTCAGTTTACTGACTTAGGAGAAAATATTTGTGAAAGGTTTACACTGAATATGCATGCGTATACTGGTATATGATTAACCTTTCATGTGCAGCTCCAGCAACAACCTGGTTCCTGGAATAAAAAAACTCCAGTTGTTTACCGTGGTGTGTTCACCGACTGGTAGAAATGAAAAGTTCTGTCAGATGTACCAATACAATGCTCACTTCAGGGGCAGAACTCCCTTCATCAATGGGAAATCCATGCCTCTGACAGGGGCTCTAGGTGTAGTTCCCAAACTAAGAGCTAGTTTTATAAAATCTTTGCCGTTCCCCAAAAATTAAAATGCCAGAGACCTGCCTCTTTATGTATTACTGACAAGTTCTTTGCTTTCTCCATAAACATCCATTTCTGCCTTCAAAATACAAAAACCTTGCATAAAGCCAGATTAAATTATACAAAGTCAATTTCACTTTTCAGTCTCCCTATGGTTAAATTTTAATTACAGATGAGTACCACAGTCTCTGTATCCTTTCAGCTGAGCAAATTCTACTGATGATGAATTTCCCAGCACTTTTCATCGTGCTGTTCTCACTCACTGACAGAAAGGGAAAAGCTAAACTTCTTTTTATGCAAACACAGTTGTCATGTAAGATACTGCCTGCTTACTGTTTGGCTACCAGCATAGAAATTATTTTCTAGCTGCTTTATCAGGGCTTTGTTGCTGGGACCAAAGAGCGGATTTTGTGACTGAGCACTTCAAAGTAAGCCGCCTTTAGGGCAAGAGGAAAACTGATGACTCACCAGCGTCAACAGCCCACGTGTTCTGACTCACTCGCTGCTCTTCCTAGCTTACTCTGTGCTACAGGACACCCAGTCATCCGTTTCCGGCTCCCCAACAGGTATTCAACATTGGGAAATTGGTTTACATGAAACTCAAAGTATTGCCTAACTTTTTCAGTACTGTAAAAAACAAACAACCAGTTTGCAGTGAAAAATCCCAGAGGACAATGCACTACAGGCAGGATTTGCTAAAGAGGAGTAACCTAGTGGTTAAAGCAGTGGGTTGAGAAACTAGGAAACATCCAATTCCCTCTTTTCCCAGTGACACTCCTTGTGAATATGGAAAGTCAAGTATTGATATTATTTACTTAAAAACCTTTATAGCTTGCATTATCTACAATTAACAAATTCATTTATACAACCACCACCAAATAACATTATCGCTCTGCTGCCTCCGATACAAACTTAAGGCTAGATTTACTCTGTGCTGACATGTTAATTCACATTATAATGCACACAAGCTCTATTATTGCCCATAGAGCCAATTTATTATTTTAGCTCATACCTCGCATTATTGCAAGGTCACATCTCAACAAATCAGGTCCTTAGATGGTAAGCTCTGACAAGGACCCACCAACCTTCCTTGAGTTTCTAATTCACCTTGAGCTCAGATTTGGAAATTAAGTCTAAATTATAGATTAAATAAGTAAATAGATAGCAAATTGTACATAAGAAGTGATTTACCCAGGTTAATCAGCTGTCTGAAAACCATCCTCCCTCAATACAGCCAAATGTCCATGCCTTCTCCCCCAAAATGTACCCTTTCAGCCACACTGAGAGAAGGCAGCTGACAGGCATGTTTAACAGACCTGCCAAGTCTCCTGCATCGAGTGGGAGTCTCCCTCTTCAGAGGCGATTTCCCATGCAAAATCAGGAAACACTCAGTGGACATGGGCGATTTGGGAGCCTACCACCCACGTTTCTTCTCTGCCTGCATGTGATCCCAAGCAACTTCAGATCCCAGCGCCGACATATTCTGTTGCGAGATTAACAGGCGTGAAGTGTCTACTGCCAGATTTGAAGCTATTCACGATGACAGTGCTGGTAAAGAAGGTGGGGTGAAGGTAGGGCACAGGTAAAACAGGATGGGACATGAACTGAGTTGGGAGGTGGGATTAAAAATCTCCCGCTTAACAATTACTCGCCCTTGGCATCTCTGGTTTAGGTTGAGGAAAGGGGAAAGCTATGCACTCTGGACGTCCAACCTGTAGTGCTTGGTGAAGGTGTGGAGGGATGACCAAGTCGCCGCCCTACAGATATCCAGCGGAGGAACTAGGCTGAACTCCGCCCAACAGGTAGCCTGAGCCCTCGTGGAATGTGCTCGCAGGCCCACGGGAACTTGCTTCCCCTTCAGGATATAGGCGGAGGCGATTGCCTCCCTGATCCACCTAGAGATGGAGGCCTTGGCCGCCGCCTCCCCTTTGTGCGGCCCCCCGAACTGGATGAATAGGCGTTCGGATTTTCTGAAGGGTGCTGTGCGGGAGAGGTAACGCTTCAGGGTCCTGCGAATGTCTAGTAGGCGAAGCTTGTCATCCCCAACTTCCCGCCCTTCCGCTGCGCAGGCCGGGAGGGTAATTGTCTGGTTCACATGGAAAGGGGAGGTGACCTTGGGTAGGAAGGACGGAACCGTGCGCAGCACCACTTTATCCTTGAGGAAGGACAGAAAGGGGGGCTGCGAGGACAGCGCTTGTAGTTCCGAGATTTCTTCTGGGCCGAGCAGATGGCGATAAGGAAAACTGTCTTCAGAGTTAAGTCTTTTAGGGAGGCATTCCTTAATGGCTCAAAGGGATTCCCGATTAAGGCATTTAGTACAAGGTTAAGGTCCCAAGGGGGGATGACTGACCTTCGTTGTGGTCGTAGCCGTCTAACTGCCCTTAAAAACCTTGCGACGTCCGCGTGGGCCCCTAGGGGTTTGCCTCGGACCTTGCCCCTGTAGCAAGCGATGGCCGCCAGCTGGACCCTTAAGGAACTGTGGGTCAGACCCTTGTCAAACCCTGCCTGCAGGAATTCCAGGACCTCCGGAACCGAGGCCGAGAGTGGTTTCCTTCGGCGCTCCGCGCACCAGGATTCGAAGATGCGCCAGACCCTCACGTAGGAAAGACAGGTCGAGCGCTTCTTGGCCTGTAGTAGAGTCGAGACTACTGCCCCTGAATACCCTCGTTTCAGGAGCCGTGCCCTTTCAATAGCCAGGCCGTAAGCGAGAACCGATCCACGTGTGGCATCAGTACCGGGCCTTGCCTTAATAGGTCCCTTTTGCAAGGGAGCCGCCACGGCTGGTCGACGATCATTCTCACCAGGTCCGCATACCAGGGTCGGCGAGGCCAGTCCGGGGCTATGAGGATTACCAATCCCTGGTGCAACTCTACCCGCTGGAGTACTTTTCCGATCAGAGCCCAAGGCGGGAATACATAGAGAAGACCCTCCGAAGGCCACTTTTGGGACAGGGCATCCAAGCCCTCGGACATTCTTTCCCTCCGCCGACTGAAGAATCTGTCCACCTTGGCTGACGAGAACCGTGCCATGAGGTCCATGACTGGCACTCCCCACCGAGCTACTATTTGCTTGAAGGTCTCCTGTTCTAGTTCCCACTCCCCGTGGTCTATCTTGCACCTGCTGAGGAAATCGGCCGTGACGTTGTCCGTTCCGGCCACGTGCTGTGCTGATAGCGCCTGCAGATGGATCTCCGCCCACTGTAAGAGGGTGTCCGCCTCCTTTTCGAGAGCGGGGCTGCTGGTGCCTCCCTGGTGATTGATGTAGGCCACCGCGGTGACATTGTCGGAGAGGACGCGAATTGCTCTTCCTTGAACTAAGGTCTCGAGTGCTTTGAGCGCCAGGGTGACGGCCCGCAATTCCAGTCTGTTGATGGGCCATTGCGCTTCCAACGGTGTCCAGTGACCCTGGGCGAACTGAGCTTGGCAGTGTGCCCCCCAGCCCGAGAGGCTGGCATCCGTTGTCAACAGTATCCACTGAGGGGGTTCGAGAGGCATCCCACGGCCCAGGTTCCTTGGGTTTCTCCACCAGTAGAGTGCCTGTTTGGTCCGCGGAGCGCACGGTAACTGTCGAGAGAGCGGGTGATGCTGGGGAGACCACCGACGCAACAGAGAACGCTGCAATGGGCGCATGTGGGCCCTGGCCCATGGTACTACTTCTATTGCTGCTGCCATTGTTCCCAGAAGTTGAAGATAATGCCACGCCGAGGGGCTTCTTCTGGCTAGAAACAGAGACTAGGAGCCTTAGATCCCTTGATCTCGTTCGTGACAAGAAAACTCTTCCGCTGTTGGTGTCGAATCTTGCCCCGAGGTACTCGAGTTCCTGGGAGGGAGTCAGTCTGCTCTTTGTACGATTGATGACCCAACCCAAGTTCTCTAAAACCTGGATTACTCTGGCCGTTGCCGAGAGACTTTCTTCTTCGGATTTTGCCCGGATTAGCCAATCGTCCAAGTAAGGATGAACTAATATGCCCTCCTTCCGAAGGAAGGCCGCTACCACCACCATTACCTTGGTGAATGTTCTGGGAGCCGTGGCTAGGCCGAATGGAAGGGCCTGGAATTGAAAGTGGCCTCCTGGTACCGCGAATCTCAGGAACTGCTGATGGGACTTCCTGATTGGGATATGCAGATAGGCTTCTGTCAAGTCGAGGGAGGTTAGGAACTCTCCTTCCCTTACGGCTGCTATGACAGAACGTAGAGTCTCCATCCGGAAGTGGGGTACTCTGAGGCAGCGATTTACTTGTTTTAGATCCAGGATCGGCCGAAGGGAGCCTTCCTTCTTTGGTACCACGAAATAAATTGAGTACCGACCCGATCCTCGCTGTTTTGGTGGAACGGGGATCACCGCCCCGAGAGCTAATAGGTGTGCGAGAGTTGCCTCCACCGCCGCCCTCCTTGAAGGAGAGCCGCAGGGAGAGCGGACAAAGGCCGGAGGGATTTGTTCTGAGAATTCGAGAGAATAGCCCTCTCTGATCACTTCTAGGACCCATTGATCGGACGTGACCCGGGACCAGGCGGGAAGGAAGAGCCTGAGGCGACCCCCTATCGGTTGCCTTCCCTCCTGGGCCCCCAGTTTCTCATTGTTTTCTGGAACCCGAGAAGGAGGAAGAGGCTGTTCCGAATCCTCGGCCAGCTCCCCGGAACCCTCGGAAACCTTGTCCCCTTGAGGGGAAACGGGTCTTGGAAAAGGGGGCTGACCTGGCTGGACGAAACCTTCGTGGTTCCTTAGGCTGGGTACGTAAAGGGGGAAGAGAGCGCCCCTGTTTTTGTCTGTCTTCTGGGAGCCTGCCCCCCTTTGACTCCCCCAGGTCCTTAACTAGCTTTTCCAAATCTTCGCCAAACAGTTTCCCCTTAAAAGGAAGTCGGCTCAGGCGCGCCTTAGAGGAAGCATCTGCTGCCCAATTCCGTAGCCAAAGGTAGCGCCTAGCCACCACCACCGAGGCCATGTTCTTGGCTAGGCTTCTGATTAGATCATACTGACTATCCGCCAAATAGGCTGCTCCGGATTCCACCTTAGTCGCGTTGGCCTGCGCTTCGGCCGCTGATCCCTCTGTTGACTGGATCTGTTGTGCCCACCTTAAGCAGGCCCTAGCCACCCAGGCTCCTGATACTGAGGCCTGCAAGGCAAGAGCGCTGACGTCAAAGGCTTGTTTCAGGAGCGTATCCAATTTCCTGTCTTGAGCATCCCTTAGGGCCGAGGCTCCCTCCACTGGGATAGTGGTCTTCTTGGTGACTGCTGATACCGCCGCATCTACTCTGGGGGACTTCAGCAGTTCTTTATCTGGCTCAGGGAGAGGGTAGAGATGAGACATAGTTCGTACCCCTCGCAGGCCTGACTCTGGTTGATCCCATTCCTCTTGTATCATCTGACGTACCACTCTGTGAACCGGGAAAACTTTCTGGGACCTTCTGACGGCCTGGATTAGGGGATCCTCTAGTGCCTCGTCCTCTGTTGGGGAATCTGAGGTAACGTTGAGGGCTTTTAGGGACTCGTTGATTAGAGAAGAGAGCTCTTCTCGGCGGAACACCCTGACAATGCGAGCATGGTCCTCCTCCGGGATCTCCCCTTCTTCCAGCTCCTCGTCTTCCTCCTCTAAGTCCCTTTCGGAACCCTCCTCCTCTGGAGTGCCCTGAGACAGGGGAGGGAGAATCTCTTCACTCATTAGCCTGGTGCGCTTGTGGGGTATCCCTGAGTCCTGACCGCTAGCTCTCCTAGGCTTGTCTAATCTGGCTTCTGCTGGCGGACCTGTATCGCCTGGGCCAAGCCCCTGCCTGCGCATGCAGTAAGCTTGGTGAAGCAATAGGACGAAGTCTGGGGAGAAGAGCTCTCCGGCCCCTCCCTCCAGCGTGGCACGGGATAGAGGGGGGGAGAGAACCTCTGTGCTGGTAGCCGGAGGTAACTGAGCCCCCCCTTCGGCTTCCAGGGCTTCCCCAGGGACCTGAGGTGTTTGTGACATGGTCAAACTGATTTCCTGCTCTACTGAGGTAGACGCTGCCGCACATGGCCTGCAGACTCCTGTCTCTGTGGGGGTGCCCCTCCGTGTGCCACAGGATGGGCACTTTGCCTTGGTGGCCATGCTTTCCCGTCGGCTCCGAAGGCTGTGCTTAGTGGCAGGGCTAAGCAATTGGCTGTATGAGGAAAAAAGGGGCCCAAACCCAAAACCAAATTCCAAATCAAGGCAAAGCAGGGAACCCCCTCAATGGGAAGGGACTGAAGCTTATCCTGAGAAGCCTTAACCCCCAAGGCCCGATTACTTTTAGGAAACAATCCTATAAACACCTTTTTAGCTGAGACAGTAAGAAATTAAATAAAGGTAAATAAAATTAAAAACAACTTTTAAAACAATTTTGAGAATCGCCGTTGAAAGAGTCCAAGACCCCTTTGTCCCCTAAGGGAAGTACTTGCGGTTTGCCGATCCTGGGCCTGGGCCTGGTGCAGTATCTACCACCTGGAGGCTCAACACGTGGTAGGCCCCCCCACGTGGAGCCTGAGCCGGGGAGACTGAGTGTGCTCCTGGCGCCTGGTGGAGCTCCGGTGCTGAGTGCGGCGCTGATTCCCCCTGCAACACGTGTGCGATCGCCGTCTGATCGCACCGTGTGGAACTCCGTGTATCGTGCCGTTCGCCTCCGCGGTCACACGCGTTGGGCCGGGATGGGCAGGTCGGCGTTGCAGCCTCTAGCGCTCAGCCACCTTCTGGGCTTCGGCGCGAGGCTGTTTTCCCCCCAAGGAGGTAGCAATCGTCACCCTGGAAGCTGGGCAAAGCAGAGCACCTCCTTTGTGCCGCAGATCCGCAAATTGATTTGCGAGTGCCGGGTCCGGTCCGGGGGGGGGGGGGGGGGGGGGGGGAAGGTAAGTCTTAAAGGAGCAGAGCTAAGGAATCGAGGTAACTAAACTTTCAAAGGAAATAAAACAAACACTTAAGCAAGATTAAGCATATTAAATTAAAGTAAAATTAAAGTAAATTAAGATTAATAAGTGAAGGCAGGACTCCAGTAAGCCCAAGGCTTACGGAACCCTCCAGCTGCTTGGAGGCTGAGAATACTGGAGTTGGGGGGTGGTCCCAGTGGTATTTATACCGCTCCATCCCCAAAAAGGTTGGGCTCAGCCTCCAAGCTGCTGGAAGGGTTGCGCAACCCAGAAGTAAGGGACTGGACTGGAGTGACGATAAGGAATTTTGTACAGTAACTGTTGCATGCTTCAAAAGCAAAAGTACATGTATGCTTTTACTTCGAGAACTGGTGCAAAATTCACAGAGGAAAAGTACAGGTGACCTTCGACTCAATGCAGTTTGAAAATTACTCTATTACAGAATATATGAATGTTGAGCAAATAGTTGGTTTGGATGCGATGAGGTAACAGCTGGAAGGAAGAAATACTGGTTTAGTGTAATTTTAACTGGTTTTATTGTTTGCACTACTTTGGATGTTTCAGTGAATTGAGAAGACAGTACATCAGCTTTTTTAAGTAAATGGGTCCTACTATTATTTCATCTTCATGCTGAAGTAGATCCCATTGAACAACATGGAACCTAGTTACAGGCAGCCCAGGTTAACCCTTAACCTGGCTTAGTAAACATACTCCTTAGAGTTGACAAGTCAGTGCCAACTCACGGTGACCCTCTGGAGAGTTATTTCACTTATATTCCACATTACCAATAACATTCCACAAGGTGGATAGCAACAAAGAGATCCACCATACTAGAAACTGTTGATTTGCAAGGCACAGACTATGACTTTCCTTACCATGATACAGAGTTCTGGTAGCCAGAGAGAAAATATAATAATCAACAATGGTTATTTATTTATTTAGCAATGCTTATATGCCGCTTTTCACCGGGTCAAA
Source organism: Ichthyophis bannanicus (assembly GCA_033557465.1). Lineage (NCBI taxonomy): Eukaryota > Metazoa > Chordata > Amphibia > Gymnophiona > Ichthyophiidae > Ichthyophis > Ichthyophis bannanicus. The sequence goes on from CM066038.1 coordinate 423,829,094, forward strand.
GCAGTGTACATTCAGGTACCGTATATATTTCCCTGGGCTCCGAAGGGCTCACAATCTATATTTTTGTACTTGAGGCAACAGAGGATTCAGTGGCTTGCCCAAGGCAACAAGAAGCACCTGTGGGACAAGAAACTCCAGTTCTTCTGGCCAGAGGTTGCTGTCTTCCAGTGGGATTTGAACTCCCGGCCAGAGGTAACTTGCCCCAAACCACTAGGCCACTCCTCCCTGGTCTTGTAGCCTAGTGGTTAGAGCACTGGCTTGATAACCAACAGATCAGGATTTGATTCCAATTAGCACTCCCTGTGGCCTTGGGCAAGTTACTTAACCCTCCATTGCCTTGGAAGAAAGGCCTGGCAGTCTACTTCCGGTCACACTGCCAAGAAAACCCAAGAACTGCTGGATCTCCAGGAGTCAGCACTGACTCAAAGTTACACATTGCACTGCACTATGGTTTCAAAAGCTTTCAAACACTATCTTTAGTATATTTGGATATTACTCCAAGAAAAGGCATCAGAATTTATGATAAATTCACTCAACTATAGCAAGCTTTGGCCTTCAGAAATGCTTTCTCTGAATTCAAATTGCAGAAAATGTTTGTTGGCTACAGATGGATGCCGTCCTTGCAGGGCCAGCCCAAGGCAGAAACCCTGGCCTCCGTGCCCCCCTCATCCCCTGCTCCCTCCCAGCTGTCGCTGCCGCCACCACCCGCTGCCACCAATTCCATCTAGGGAGGAGGAGGTGGGCAGTAGCTATATTTCCAAAAGCCACCGCTTTTGGAAATGCTGCCCACCTCTCCCCAAATGGGGTCGGTGACGGATGGGGGAGGGGTCAGAGGGCGCCCATGTGTGCTGCTGCCGCCGCCACTGCCACCGCCTCCGCCAACCAGGTCAACCACCTAGCTCACCTAGTGGACAAAATCAGAACTGCGTCCTCTGTGAAAGATGAGCAAACTGGACTGAAAGCTCGATGCATCCATGTACATTCGGACCAATATTAAGCATCAGCACTTAACACATATATTCAGCATTGCTTCAGCATAGGTTCTGGTGCTGAAAATATGTACTGCGGTGACTGTGCAGCACTATACATTTGGTTTAGGCCTACTATTCAGAAGGCCTAAACTAAACCAATAACTTTTCCATGTAGTGCTCTGCCCTGTCCCATAACTATTCAGTTAATATCTGGACATTTAGCAATTTAAATAGCCCAATATATTCATATCATTTTTTAAACATACACAGATGGGGGAGTTATGCTCTAGTCACCCAGTGGCCAACACAACTCCACTTCCTGCTCAGTATCAGACCTGGTATTTTTAAGAGTTCTTAGATTTAAGGAAGGACAAACAAGCTTCAGGTGAGAGGTACCAAATTCAACAAAAATAGGTCAACTAGAACATGGGCGCTGACCTTTATTTTTACATCTCCAAGTGGATTAATATGATAACCACACTGCTTTAAGATTTCTTACTAACCTAGAAATGTGATGGGAAGGACTGTAACCCTATCTAGTCAACCCAATGTTCTGGCCTGATACGAGGACATGGACCACTGGCTTCACAACCAAAGCTCTTTTGTGCCTACCCTATTCCTTCTTCAATTCCATTACTGTTTTTCCTTCCACCACCTTTGCTGGAAGGCCATGCCATGCATTCAACACGCTATCCCCATGCAGGGGCAGCACAAGGGGGGTATGGGGCCATGTGCAGAGACTCATTGCACGGCCTCATTTGCATTAATATTTGCATAACATTAACGGGCACTAACATTTGGTAACCATGCATCTTAATGAGTGTCTGGATAAAGAAAGACTACCAGATTTCTACATTACTATACTCCAGTGCCAACTGCCAGGCACATTAGGAAGTACTACAAACACTGCCCATTTAGAACCTATAAATTACACCCACGGAAATCAACTCTCATAAACCCCAAAATAAATTCTTGATTCCACTACAGCATTTCTTGGAACTTCTTCATAAATACTTAATTGAAGAAAGTGCTCCCAGACACCCCCAACCAATGTCACTCATAGTGTTCCTCCCCGTGTAGTTATTTTTTGTCGGATCGCTCACCTTGAAAAGGAATTATCCTATTCTCGGAGTGAGCCCTCCATTTTAATTAATTAAATACCGCCTTCCTTAGGCTATTCAAACCTGACCACGCAACACAAGTCACTGTCAGCATCACTACTGAAATCTGTAATAGGAGTTTGGAAGCTCTTTCATCATCGAATGAAGATCACTAGTACTCAGTCCAATTCTCTATAATGAATAAAACAATCCAGAGAACAAGTACTTAGCTTCCACGATGAACTAGAAGGAAAATCTCGTCGGCTGGAACTAAGCAACCACTCTGCTGTGCTCGCAAACAAATGGGTCCAACTCCATCGCCGAAACTGGCACTCCGAGGACCCTACGAGGATGGGCATTGTGAAGGAGTGCCAGTTTCGGCGATGGAGTTGGACCCATTTGTTTGGGAGCACAGCAGAGTGGTTGCTTAGTTCCAGCCGACGAGATTTTCCTTCTAGTTCATCGTGGAAGCTAAGTACTTGTTCTCTGGATTGTTTTATTCATTATAGAGAATTGGACTGAGTACTAGTGATCTTTATTCGATGATGAAAGAGCTTCCAAACTCCTATTACAGATTTCAGTAGTGATGCTGACAGCGACTTGTGTTGCGTGGTCAGGTTTGAATAGCCTAAGGAAGGCGGTATTTAATTAATTAAAATGGAGGGCTCACTCCGAGAATAGGATAATTCCTTTTCAAGGTGAGCGATCCGACAAAAAATAACTACACGGGGAAGAACACTGAGCGACATTGGTTGGGGGTGTCTGGGAGCACTTTCTTCAATTAAGTATTTATGAAGAAGTTCCAAGAAATGCTGTAGTGAAATCAAGAATTTATTTTGGCATTTAGAACCTATAGCAAACCCGCCGTATCGTAACAGCACTACTAGGACTCAAAGCACCAACCCCTACCTATCAAAAGGCAACACTGCAAATATTAAACCAATACATCTCAGAAAATACCAATATATCTCCTACTGGGGGAAGAGAACATGTGGCAGAGTCAAATAGAAACTACATGAACTGAATACCTCATTTCATATGCAGAACATAAATTGTCACCACACAAAGAACAAGGGATCACAATTTAGAAACAGGAAGACAATAATTAAACTGGGAACCCCAAAAGCCAAGCTTGGAATGTACAACACCACTGGAGAAATAAAACTATAAATTAATTTCCTCTTGTACTAAACAAAACGCAAAGACGTTAGCGATGCACATTTCCCAGAGCTGACATATTCCGGTTAATAAATTCAAAATAAAAAAGTATTTTTCTACGTTTTCTTGTTTGGGCATTTTATTTTTCAGTTGCAATTGCTCCAGTCACTTTCTTCTGGTTTCTTCGTGTCTTCTGCAAACTGTCCATTTGTCCTTTCTTCTCTCTTCTAGATTTTTTCCATTCTCTCTCTAAATCTGCTTTAACATACTGATCTTTCTCCTTTTGCTCTTTCCTTCGTTTCTTTCTTTATTCCTTTATCATCCACTCAAATTTCACCTCTCCATCCTCAATCCCCACTTACTCTCCCAATACCCGGCCAATTGTAGATTTTTCTTCCCTCCCACACCAAAATATCTTTTCCCCTCTCCATTTCACTCTCCCAGCCCCATCCCCTTCTAGTCCTCTCCCAACATCAGCTACTTTCTAGTTCCAGTCCTGCCAGCATCCGCTCCCTTCTAGTACCATTCTCCCATCAGCCCATCTCCAGTCCAAGTCCCTCCTATCAGCCATTTCCAGTTCTATCCTAGCCTCCCCCCCCCCCCCCCAAGAGCCCCGTACCTGTCTCACTGTCTTCAGAGGAAGCCGGGGAGGCCCGAAGTCCCGGCTACCCTCTGCACAGCTGCCATAGTGAAGCATGGAGTGTTCCTTCATTCTGGCAGCAGTATTCTCATGAAGCCCGCTGGTGCCAGAGGTTAAAGAGCATTTCCTGTTTCCCAGCACTCAGCGTGCTTCACAAGAGCACAGCTGCCAGAGTGAAGGAATATGCCGCTCTTCACTCTGGCAGCTCTGCAGAGGTGAGCTGGGGCCTCAGGTCTCCCTGGCTCCCTCTGAAGCCGACCCTGCAAATCAACCATGTGCAGAATGAAGTTGGCACAGGGCCCCCTGAAGCATAGGGCCCTGTGTGAACAACAATCTCGAACAATGGATGGGCCAGCCCTGTCCCCATGAAAAAATATTTTGGATGCTACTCCCGAGTCTACCTTCTTAGAACTGTGACATTTTGTTCTAGAACATTATTTCCTCAAACAAAGGTTTGCTTCTTTTGCATTTATACGTTTGCAGTTTTTGAATGCCTCCATCACATTCCCTTTATTCACTTCTGCAGGTGTTAAGTAAATGCTAAGTCAAGCTCTTTTGTCCATGAATGAGCTCAAAAGAGGACCCTTTGAGTGTATCTTCAACACCAGAGACACTTCTGAGTAACAACCAGATGCAGTGGTGGCCAGATCTACTTTAGACCTTTGAGGAAGCGGCAGATGTCAGGGTGTAATGCCAAGGACATCCCAGTAACACGCCAGTGCTGCAATATGAACCTTGAAAGAGTTCAGGACCAACCCCTGATGCAAACCAGACTGGCAAAAAGGACATGAAGGTGACTATGTCCACCTTCCTGACCTCCAGGGTCCAAAAGGAACACCAACTTTTGAACACATTCTTACCTAAGCTAAGGAGATAGAGACCGCCTGGGTCTTAAGCAGAGTGTGCATTACTGTACCAGAGTAGTCCTTTTTGGAGAGTCTATGCCTCTGAAGGACAAGTAACAAGAGAGGGGACCCCACCAACAGGTTCAAGACATCCATATACCACAGTCTGCACAGCCAGTCCAGAGCCACCAGAATCATCAAGCCTAGGTGAAACCAAATTCTGCACAGTAGGCAGCTCACCAAGGGCCACAGGAAGGTGGGGGGGGGGGGGGGAGAAAGACATACAGGAGTTTCCTCCTAGGGCCATTCCTGAAGCAGGGCATCCAAGCCCACAGTTTACAGATCCTTTCTGTGACAAATAAGTTCTCTACTTTGGCATTTTCAAGTGGCCATGAAGTCGAATACTGGAAGGCCTCAAATTCTGCACTATGAAGTCGAATTCAACATGATCCACAGAGTTCCAACTCAGGAAGTCAGTCTGTATGTTGTCAATGCTTGCAATGTGGACTGTGAATAGGGTGATGAAATGCTCCTTTACTCAAAGACACAGCTCCATCAACTCGAGAGTCACCTGGCACTGTGAGTCCTGCCTTGCTTATTGACCTACACCACAGCTGTGGCATTGTCCAAGAACACAGACTGCTTTGCAAGCCAGGAAAGGCCAAATTGTCTGTAGCACCAGAAAAATTGCTCAAGCCTCCTATTAGTTGATTTACCAGGAGGTCTCCTCCTGTCCTAGGCAGTGAGGCCTCCAGCTCTTCAGGCTAGCATCCATAGTGATTATCACCAAATCCTGTGCTTCCAGGGGCATTCTGGCCATCAGGTGGCAAGACTACAATTGCCACATCTATTGTTCCTTGATCTCCAGAGGGAGAGGAAGGCTCTGATTGAACAGCAGAGTGCTAGAAGACCAGTGAGACAGAAGATGTCTCTGGAGAGGATACAGGTGTGCCCTGGACCACAGGACTAGCTCCAGGGTCAATGCCATAAATCCTAACAGCTGCGGATAATCCCAGGCCCAGGGGGCATATACTGAGCCCAAAACCCCCCAAGCTGGTTCTGCTGCTGCTTGAGTAACCTCTCCAACATGAGGAACAGTCAACCCAGAAAAGAGTTGTATCAAGTCCTAGGAAGAAACCAGGATGCACGTGGGATAGATGATCACCAACCCCAATCTTTCCAGCCAATTAGTCACTAGAGCTGTGTTACATAGTAACATAGTAAATGACGGCAGATAAAGACCAGCATGGTCCATCCAGTCTGCCCAGCAAATATACGGCAAGAGTAGGTGCACCTGTCGCTCCGTGCAGGCCATCCCTCCCCATGTCTTTGTTTAGAAGTGGACCCACCACTCCATGTAGGACACCCCTATTTGTTGAGAAGTTAGATGTGTTGTCCCTAGATGTTGTCCAGGAATCTCACTGAATCAGCCAATCATCTACGTATGGGTGAATCTTGATCCTTGTTTGCACAGGAACACGCTGTCACCACCACTGTGACTTTCAAGAAGGTGCAAGAAGCTGTGACCACACCAAAAGGCAGGGCCTGGAACTAGAAATGGTGGCCCGGGGCAACAGCAGTGAAGAAAATGCTGGCATTGCTCCTGGATAGGAATGGGAAAGCATGCCTTAGTGAAATCCAGAAACGTTAGGCACTCTCCTTGCTGGACTGCCACAATGACCAACCTGATGATCTCCATGAAGTTTGGTATTGATAGTCTTCAGGTCCAATATACTTAACCTTTTCTGCTGGGCCCTACTGTAAAGTTTTATGTAAAAGTGTATTATGGATGAAAGAAAGCTCCATAATAAAAAAGCTTTCCTGTGAAATGGGCTGCTAAACTGCGGGAAATCCCATTTCCTCGTAGATCAGACTTACAGCCAAAATAGACGAAGATAACTCAGTGGCAAGAGCTTTTGAAAACAAAAATCACTTAAAAAAATAAAATGTAGAATTAGAAAGAGGGACACCAACTGATCTGGTCCTACTTTAACCACCAGCTACATTACCCAAACTGTTTTTAACTTGGTGGTAGATTAACAAACTTATGGGCTTCAGGGAACAGAGGTAGGAAAAAAATCTTTGGGAAGAAAGAGGTGAGCATTATATTTTTTAATTTTGTCCATTAAGTGATGATGATTGATCTAACTTTTAAAACTGCAAGAATTAAGCTACTCTCCCTGTAGATGACACCTGGATTGCAGAGCCATTCATGAGTTTTGTCACACCATAAGCCTCGTGGTTTTACTATGTTTGAGAACACAAGAAAGAGAACTTCTTTCTAAAATGACAGTAAATCTTCCAATACTGTAGCCATTGTCTATTCCTCAATGCGTTATAAAGTCAAAAATAGACTGAGTGATATCACAGCATCACCACTTGTAGAGAAGACCAATTGGCCATTATATTTTCCAAAAGGAAAAGGGAGGGAGGGAGGGATTGGTAGTCTATGTAGAAGATAGAAAGGATTAAAAATAAAATCTGTAGTGAATCTATAAATGGCATACAAGTGAGGCTACACCCCAACAGCTGCTGACTACAGAGGGTAATTTGGTGGGCGTTTCCACACTAGCTAACAACCGGTTTCCTCGTTTGATCACATGATGCCTACTCACTACTTGACAGCACCAAGAGGAACATGTTATATCCAGCACCTGTCAGTCATGCGAAATCAAGGCCGGACGTGCATTGTTCCTGCTCTCATCTTCCTATCACAGCTGTCTCTGGGATTTCTTGCCTTTAGACATCTGAAGAGAGAGACTACTCTGGTCCAGAAAGCATATGTACAAAATAATCTTTGATATTTCTTACATTGCTTAAATGCACAACATTACATATAACTGTATTTTTTGAAAGATTATTATGATTATAAGACCACTGTCCTACTTGCTTTCAAAGTCAAACATTATACTATGCAGAGTTTTGATTTGAGTACATGTTTTGGGGGGGGGGGGTTATAAATTTGGACAGCAAATGATAAACAAAAGCAAGCTATTTCAAAATCAGAAGATGCACTTGTAGACGGCAGTTCTCATCTTCAAAACCTGTGAAATCTGGAGGAGGGGGGGGGGGGGAGATGTGACCTAACAGTTTCCTCCTGCTCCTCTGGTCTTAAAAAGTTCATTGAAAATTTTTATTTATTTATTGGGCTACCTGGCCATCAGTTTTCACATCTATTTGGGATTCCGTTCAACCACTGCAACAAGGAGCCCTCAGTAAGGAGCCACAAATCGCAGCTCCCACAAGAACCCGCTAACATAAATCCTCAGGCTTGCCATTAGATGTCGCTATTGAGTAATTAAGGAGATTCCCTCCTATCAGAGGGGTTGTGAATGTCGCCTTTACAGTAGTTCCAACTTTGGACAGCCCAGAGAGCAGCAGAACCAAGCTGGAATCCAATCCAAGTCCTCCACATGACAGCCATAGCACTGGCCATTAAATTTGTAGGCCAGACCTTTTTAGGTATATTTTATACAAACAATCGACAGGTCAATATTCTGCACATGATGGGCTGCGCTTTTCTTAAACCACCATTTCCTAAGGCCTTTGAGGGGGCTGAGCCATTGTTTTGTAGTATATGTATGGATACTTTAAAAAGTAACATCTCTCGCATATTTTTAACGTTAATATAGTCGGATGTGCAGGCAGAACATTTGCTTGTGCCATTTTGGGGGGTAGGGAGGTGTTGCTTTCTATCACTCCATTTTACATTGTTGATGTATGCTAAGAAACAAAACAAAATAAAAGCACATTTTCTCCTTGCCATAATATTTACAAAGTCAGCGTATTAGCACCCAACCAAAGAGGGAATAGCAGTGCAGGGTCGATTAGCACAGGGGAATGTACATGATATGTAGAACATGCAAGTGGTAGGAGCCCTGCTTGATGTGTCCCTTGGAGCACAACATATCCTTACAACATCTGCTACTAAAGCCACATGCCTGGTTGATTTTAGCATGTTTTTAGTACAGGACGCCCTACATTTTCACAGTTCCACAAAAAAGCGTGTTCTGTCTGATTACACCTCATTCTATTATCTTTTTGCTGAGCTTTAGGAAACTTAGATTCTCTCTTTTTTAAAGCCTTTGCTAGAAACCTTATTTAAGTCTTGTAATGGAAATACAGGCTGGTGCCCTTGGACTTGTGCCTCTGATGAGATTAAAGCCAGGCCAAGCTTCAAGGGATGCCGAGAATAAGAACTGTCAGTACATCCAGAAACCTCATCTGTGCCCAGGGTGACACCAGCCTGTCTCTTGGCTCTTCTGAAGGTCTGATTCGTGCTAGACATCCTTTCCTTTTGGCACCTTGAAGACATGCGAGTGGCCAAAAGCCGACTTGCTTCCTTTGTCATTGAAACAGGTGAAGTCAAAAAGGGAGAGAAGCATACGTGAGGCTAAACGAGTCTGATCTTGTCTGATCTCAGAAGCTAAGCAGGGTCAGGCCTGGCTAGTACTTGGATGGGAGACCACCTTGGAATGCCAGGTGCTGTAGACCTACTGCATGGAAGGAAGAAAGGCCTGGCAATCTATTTCCTGTCACACCTTGCCAAGAAATGCCAGGAGTCCGAATTGACTCAACGGCACACACTTACTATGGATGAATGCACAGACCCTACCAGCCCCTCTTAAAGGAAACCTGGACCCTTATGACAAATTCTATGCGCTTAATAAACCTGTATAGCTATTTGGCAGTCTTAACTTCAGTTCATCTCTCACCTAGCCACTGTGGCACGCTAGGTGAGTCAGAACAAGAATCAAAATTCAAGTAATACTTCATCTAGCAATGTTATGTTTAAGAGATTATCGGTTTCTGTTAAGCAGCTATGAGTGAACAAAATCCTCTATGAAATTTAGTTACTATATGGCCACTGACTGATAATACCTGAAAGCCAAATCATGTTTTTAGGCTATAAGCGGCCAATGAATTCTGCCATGCTAACTCTAAATCATGAAGCCACAGTCACCTACTACTGAAAACTGGCAACCAAATCAGTTTTTCTGGTTACTGCTCATCACCTGGTCACTGTATTTTTGGCACAGTGACCTTAGGGGAAAAAAACATCAGCAATGTCAAAAGCATGTGAGCATAGGCAGATTCCAATTATACGTAAGACACAACATTTGCGATCAAATATCGATCTTGCCAAAAAGGTAGAGAAAACAAAATTGTGCAAAAACCTTTATAAATTTTCCTAGCTTCACTATTTTTTCTATTATTTAATAAAAAGCAATATTATACCAGAGGAATATAGACTAGGAAATCAACCACGTGGAATATTTTTTTTTTACAGGGGTTATAATAGAGTCCCTAATAATGACTTCAAACACGGCCGATTTAAATTCCCAGGGCACCTAATAAAACCATTATATGCAACTGACTCAGCTCTCCGATACCGGTTCTGGTCTCGGAAACATTCAGTGTCCAAATGCAGCTGGAACACAGAGATCCTAAACCACACTGTCTGGATTTCCCGCTGATTTGACACGAAAGAGCCCTCTCTCTGTTTAGGATGGTGGAGCTGGGATGCAGAGAAGTTGTGCAAAAACAAAAAGCTAAAACAAACCAAACAAACTATCAATAGTACAGGATAGAAAAATACAGGAGAAAGGAAAAGACAAGAAGTCCACATACAAACCATAGTTAAAAACAGATGTATTGGAGGAGAGGTCTGGCACGGGCAAAAGTAATAGAAATATCTAGAGATATAGGCACCAAACACTGTTTGAGCTGCCAGTCTCCCAATCCCCTTATTGTCGTCTATACGCACGTGGAGGCCAAATGGAAGATAACCCTCTGCTTCTGCATTTTCTTTGATGGCGTTAGGACAGCCAACTATCCTGCACCTGTGTCTCATTTTTGGTTAAAATAATGAACTCTTTTTTTTACATTCCATCCCATTACCACTTGTCTCAAAATGATCTTTCCAATAAAGCTGACTGCTCTTGACTGCATCAGTGCAAACGCCCAAATTAAGAGTGGCTATCATGAGAGTTCAAGGTCATTGATGGCTATTATGAGAGTTCAATGTCTTTTATTCAAATAGAAAATGAATGGTAACTCCTTTCACTCTAGGAAGACTTACAATCTAGTTGGAATCATCTCACCTTTTTGTAAAGGCCTTTTTGGCCAAGATTTCTACAGGACTGCAACCCAAAAGTAGAAAATCAGGAAAGTGGTTGCAAAGTAAGCCACGGACGATCCATTCCCCACATTGACTAATGGGACAACAGAGCAAAGACCAAGTCCCATTTCCTGGCACTAAAATCTCTATTAAACCAAAGACTTAGGTGACTTCAGGTGCCTCACAAAACGGCACCAGTCCGCCGCATTCAGACTAGCATGAAGACCCACCAAATCAGCACCAGGAAGCCCACACCTTCCAAGGATTTATCAGAGCTAAATCAACGTCACACAGAGCACACACATTAGCCCAACTTTGTTTAGTGCAAGTATCACAACTGGATGCTAATCTGTCAGTCATCCCATGACACTGCAGTAAATTAATTCCAGAATGGTGTATATGAAGTCACTGGACCTCTTTCCTCATGGTAAGCTCAGAGCTGGCAGGGCTACAAAGACAAAACATAAAAGCTGACTTGATGCCCCTTCTTGACAAATTCTGAAACATTCAGGAAAGACCCAATTCCTTTGGGTCTAGAACAATCAGAATTCAAAATAGCCCAGACCAAGACATCCTGCTATAAACAAGCAGGCTGTGAGAGCTTCCAGGAGATTCCTCTCATTAAGTCGCAAAAGTTCTGAACTATGAAGTTTAAAATGATGAAATGTTAGCTTTAGAAAAACATGCCACCATGCATTGTGTTAAGTTTCATAATCATTTGTAACATCCTGTATCTCTTTATATTTAATGCCAAGTTTAATGCAGCATCTACACAAAACTGTATTACAGTACAAAGCCTACCCTCAAATGAATCATTTTGCTTTTAAAAGATTAGAACTGAAATTATTTAAGCTAGTCCTCCTGCAATTTCTATAGTCAGGCTTGGAAGTTTCACCAACGACATCAGACAAGAGCGACTGTTAGTGAGAGAGCCTATGTGGTTTACATGGATCAGGCACATCCAACCTGTGCGAGATCATGGTACAAAGACTACTGTTTCTAGGGGGATCACCGGAAGGGTGGGAATGCAGAGCAAAGAATTTCTAAAAGTAAGTTCATTCTAGTTCTAAACACTTGTGAACCCCATTTCCGAAGTTTACTGATAATAATAAGTAGAAGAGCAGCCAGTGTGATATCAAAGGGTGAAACGGAAAGTATTCACCTTAAAGGGCAAGTTTACCAAACTGCGCAGGGCTTTTGCAGCTAACGCAACCCTGCGTTAGCTGCTAAAGCTGTGCGGTTATCTGCTGGGTTAGTGCAGAGCATTCCCCCCCCACCCCCAGCAGATATTGCACCAAATATGCAGAGCGCACGGTCAGTCAGCAGCTGGGATGCAGCTACCACCACCCATTGAGACCGCGTTCGTTGCGCCCGTGCTATCTGCAGATCTGCCAGTTGCTATGAGCAATAACCGTGCAGTGCAGACATGCCGTAGGCCCTGCCCGCAGGCACAGCTAAGGTGCGTTCTGAAGATAGCGCAGGAAAACACTGCGCTGTCTGTATTTGCTCCATGTTAGCTGTTTCCATGGTATGTTTGGAAAGTGCCATCTTCTGGATTAGCAGCTAATGCGCTTTAGTAAACACACCCCCAACTGTGCTAAGCATGAAAAAGATTAATAAAGAGAATGATAAAAAAATACACCCCACAGAGCACAACCGTAGTTTTGAGGTTTTGCATAGTACTGCGGAAGGTGAATTCGGCTTTCTTAACAGGCATCGGTACTAATGCTAATATTTTTAAATTCTTTAGTAAATTCTAGAAAGTCAGCCCTAATGTGCTAGTATGCTAAAATACTTGATATTTTTATATATATTACCAGTTTTTGAATTCCAGATCAATACAGGTATCAAGAACCCAATGAGGAGTTCAATTCCTTAACCTCACACATAGGCCTCAGAAACAGATAAGGGAGATTCTTCTGTCAGAAGTGTATTTATTTTATTATTAATATTTTGCTAGTGCCTTTCCAGAAGAAGAGGAAGGCGAGTTTTACATTCAGGTACAATATGCATTAGCGAGGTCAACTTGTTAGTCCACTTGAATATAAGGAAATAAGGTTCAGCAATGGTGAGTAATAATGTTGCAGCAAATCAGTCCAATAAAAGGGAGAGGATTTAATAGTCAAAATAAATTCTCAGATCTGCTGAACGATCACCTAATGCCTCACTGTGATTTTTTGCTTGAGAACTGCGCTACTTAGAAGGACTGAGCAGGGCTCTTGCCTCCTGTGAGCAGAATGACTGGCAGAAAACTACCCTCACTAGCGGCTACCTAAAGACAGCCCCATCTCAAGCTACCTCAAAAAGGGCTGGTGCAGACGTGTTAGTCAGGCACTCACAAAAACACAAATACTGGAAATCTGAGGGGGAAAAAAAGAGGGCTCTTTAGCAGCCTATGGAAAAATCTCCACGCCATCCCAACTTGTAAATTTTGCCATTCAGGTAAAACAGTTTGTATTCAGTTTGGCAGTATATCAAATAAATGCTAACCATAACCTTTCGCCCACACAAAATTCCAATGCACGCTGACATCACAGCACCCAAGAAGTCTACACGTACACACATTCACAAGTCAGAAGCATGCATCTGTTGATATCCATAAATGGCCTACATATGATACAGATTCCCAAGGTTGAGAAGCGTACAGACAGAATCCAAGGTGGACTGCTGGGGTATGGGCAGCAGGCTGAGGGCCAGGAAAACAGGGCTCAAATCTTACTGTTGCTCCTTGGGATCTTGGGCAAGTTACTTAACCCTCCATTGCCTCAGGTACAAATGTAATGTAAGCCCTCTTGGGACAGGAAAGTATCTACTGTACCTAAATGTAACGCACCCTGAACATCTAAATAAGGTATGAGCTAAATCCAGTTTCCCTACTGTACTGTTATCTAGTGGTAGATGAAAAGACTGAGGCACAATGTTGAGATGGGAGTTACTCAAAGTTATAAAGACAGATGGTGGCAGAGATTAGATGAGAACCCAAACAGCCATACATGTTATTCAGACCCTTTTCTGTTCAAAGCATGAGAACGACTCAACTGATGAGTAAACAAAAAAGGGGTTAAGTTGCAAAGAAAGCCTGAAAGTAGAGCAGCAAAGAGCTTTCACAAGGGCTGTTACTTGCTAAAGGATTTTTTTTTCTTAACCCTGGACTTACCGAGATTTTTTGCACACACTGAATACCGTTGGGGTCATAAATGACCCCACAATGAATTTTAATTGTTAACCATGAAAAGTTTAAACTAAACAGACAAATATTATTCAAAATTAATTATTTATTATATGAAGGTTAAATGTTTTGAAATTTAATGCTTTATCATAAAATTACATGAAGAAGAGTTGCCATGAAAGCAGTTTTTGCATGCACTTGATGAACACAGTAAAGTACTACAGTCATTTGCATGAGACACAGACAATTTCTGAATGTTCTTTGCAAACATTGCGCTTGCAGGAGGTGTAAACTATGTTGCTTTTCTTGTCTTTTTCTCTGGAACAGCAGTGACACCTTGCCCTTTTCTTTGGGATCCCGACATTGCAAACAGCATCAGTGGCTTCTTCAATGCTGGAAGAAGTCTCGCTGCAATTACTCTGAAGCAGCTGCTTTCCTAATTCCAAGAGGAATAGGCGTCTGTGCTTTGACTTGGACTGCCATTCTGGATTTAGTGACATCCAAACAATGAAGGTGTTCAAAGCACTGATGTCCAACATGTTGTAGAAGGTTGTCACTGGCGAGAGTCTTGCCATTCGTTTTGTGGTATACGTGCGCAACAGTTGATCTGCCGTATCTACTCCACCTTTAATTATAGTCCAAGATTCTCATATGTATATAGTTTCCTCAGTTAACTCCATGTTATAACCCTGTTTTATGTAAACGTAGGACAAAAATGTATGTCCAAGTGTTTAATGTTCGATGTAAACTGCATTGATGAGAAATAGCGCGGTATATAAGAAGTGTTAAATAAATAAATTAAATAAATAAATAAAAAAAAAGATCATGCGTGTTTTTTTTTTGTCTGGACGTGTGTTATCTACTTCTTCTTGATCATGCAAACTGCTCAGAAGAACAACCACTTTTCCTTTCTTCGGGCAATAGGAAACCAGAGTGGCATCATCGCGAAAGGCAAACAGTGAAGTGAATACCTCGCGGCCCTTTGCTGTTACAAATTCTGGAGGTAATTCTTTTCTGTTCTTTCGAATTGTCCCCAAAAGTGTCTTTGTTTTTCTAGCAATTTCCGTGACAGGGATAAACTGCAGAAGAAATTGTCAACAGTAACATTTCTGCCAGATCGCATCAATCCTTCAGTGAGTTGCAGCACAACCCTTTCACCCTGATTCTGTTCCATGTTTTGTCCGAGTTCCCTTCCTGTATATACTTGAAGAAGCAGAACATATGACGTTGCACTGTCACACAACATCCATAGCTTAATGCCATATTTCCCAGGTTTGCTGGGAATATATTGTCTGAACGGAACACGGCCACGAAATGTAAGCAGTTGCTCATCCACGGTAACATTTTCGCCAGGAACAAAGGCGTCACTCAGAGTTGCTTCCCAGGTATCAAAAATGTGTCTGATTGGAGCAAGCTTATCCACACCTCGTTGTTCACGTCTGTTTTATTTATTTATTTATTTAATTGGATTTTTATACCGCCTTATCATACAATCAAAGCGGTTTAACAAAAGAGAAAATTAGTAATAGTGAAAAAATCTGTGATAATATATACATAGTTTGTAAATGTATGATTAAATGTCTTGGGAAAAGGTGCACTATATATATTGTGAGCTATACTATAAAGTGAGCTATTGTACAATATATATATAAATAATTGCTTTCTTAAAAATTAATTAGTTGATTGCATGACCGTAGTGCTCCGTAAACAAAACTGTTTTCAGTTGTTTTCTAAAGTCTTTGATGTCCTGAGCTGCTCTCAGATCATTAGGTAGGGAGTTCCAGATGGAAGTCGCAGCAAACGAGAAAGCTCTCTCAGAGGTCTCCTTGCGTGTTTTTCTGATGTCATTTGAGGAGCTGATTCTATTTTCAGATACACTTCTCCTAGGTCTGTTGCTAATATCTGACCGGATAAGATACGTCAGACTTTTTGCAGAACATTGTTGCTTTATCTTGGTTGCATCATCAAATCTGAGAGCACAAGAAATTTGCTGAAAACGGTTACAGGCCATATTTTTGCCGAAAACAGAACCACCATCTTCAAGGTTCCACAACTGAACAATGGATTCATTTCGTGACTTGTACACGCCTGAGAGGATCAGAAGTCCAAGAAAATGTTGAAATTCTCCGTCTGTCAAATCTTTCCAGGTGTCATCATAAATGTGTCTTCCTTCTTTGCTCGTCCACATCATTATTTCATTCAGTAAGTTCTTCCTCATGAACAAGTGGAATGCTGCGAGAGGGCCATCAACATTTCGTACAGCATACCTTGTAGGACCTTGTTGTACGGGCATGACATTAGCTCTGGCGTATCTTCCAGCAGCTTGCTTTATAGGTTTCCTGTTCCATGATGTGGCTTCCTTAGATACATAGGCTTCAATGGCAACATTTGTGCTTATAGTTGATGACCTCTTAGCTCCTCTACAACCACAACTAAGATTCCTCACAGATGATACTGAAACCGAGGACTCCTGCCTTCTTCCCCATCCAGCACAGCCTCGACCTTTGCCTCGACCTGTAACTTGACTCTTTGCTGCAGGCGATGTTACCGGCTCAACATCAGTCTCACATTCACTTGGTGACCAACTACTGTCGCCATCTGAATCATGACTGTCATCATCAGATTTATCGCCCGAATTTGGCTGATATGCTTCTTTGCTTGCTGAATATGCTGCATCATCAGACGACTCTGAGCCGTCACTGTCAGCATCTCGTTGCAATATTTCTCTTACTTGGGCAGCTGAATACTTTCGTATTGACATCATAAACAATAACCTAAAATAAATAAAGATAAAGTTGAATAAAACGCAAAGCAGTTTTACTATAAGTGTACAATATTCGTGATGAATGAGCTGAAAGCCTTTAGATTTCATCGGAAATAATGAGAGAACGTATGATATCAATTACAGAAAAAGTGTAATTTTCATAAAATAAGAGTACAAAAAATAAATGATACATAATTAATGATAAATACCTTTGTCAGATCAAAAATTTCACAAAACTGCAAATTGTATCATGATCCAAACCGGACGTAAGCACCTGGGGTCAAAAATGACCCCACTGGTACTCTGTGCTGCAATTCATCACTAGCGTCACCTAGCGGATGAAAATTATTCCTCTCATGGCGCGATATAAAGAGAATACTGACATGTGAAAAGTCATAAAAAGATTGCATTCTTGAACAATTAGTTTGAGATACGCGTTGTGAAACTTGCGATGGGGTCACTTTTGACCCCATCGGTACTCCCAGTGTTAAAGCAGACAGTATAAGCCTAGTAACTCCAGCAGTGACCTTAACATCATCGTGTAGCCAAATGGGCTTGGGTGGCAGGTTCTCAATCCAAGTCCAAAGGCTAAGAAGCAAGTCTCAGTTCGCAGCTCAGCCCCTGCATTTGGTATTCGCTCTAAAGGGGTTATTTTATAAAGTCCTTTTTGTGCATTCATGGCCGCATACGCACATAAAAGGCCCATTATAAAGTACTGACTGATGTAAAAGCGCGTGTTGTCATGACATGTGTATTTTGCTGGCAGGTGTAGCCTGCTGCGTGGTCTGAGCAGAGCATGAGTAGAGTTTGCAAGTCAGTATGCAGATTATAAAATGTGTAATTTATGCATCTACTTCACTAATCTACACGCAGACAGTCATACCTGCTCGGCAACATCAAGGCATGATGTTTGTCACTTACGCTAGTATTTTATAAAGAGACAAAGCTGCCCATGTGTCTTTATAAAACAGGCTTAAAACAGGTGCATACTTACCCTCTTACCCTAGGCACCTTGTCATGAAATCACCCTCAAAGAGGCCAAGAAGCAATCTAACTTATTGTTATGTAGGATACAGGGGAAGGCTTGAAGTGCATAGACCTGGATGGAAGCCCTATTTTGGACCAGTAGCTTAGTGACCACGATGTGCACTGTCATACTGAAAATTCCCTGTTGAATTGCCAGGTCAAATCTACAACTCTCCTGGGGGGGGGGGGGGGGGAGGGGACAAGGTAGGAGAGGTACTCATTGGGTTATTACTGCACCTTGCTCAGACCATTGCTACAGCAACCAGCTTCAACAAAAAAATCCTCCTGTTTCACTCGTGCCAACTAATACGTAAGAGCCACAGTGAAAGTACGATCCATTCTTTTGGAACTGGAACCTCCAAAACAAGAAAAGGGAACTAATTCTGAAATCTAAGGCGTACGAGTTGCACAAAAGGCAAAAGCAGCACAGCTGTTTTGTTAAAACACCGCAAAATAAATGTTCTCAGTTGCAGGTTTTGTGAAATATTCCGTTTTCCTGACAACTTATTAAGTGTTAAGACAACTTTCCACTGTAACCTATTCAAGCTTGATCACAACATGGAAATGTCTCCATGGTCCCATCAACAAAATTAAAATTTTCCAAGATCTTATTTGTTCTAACAGCCTTTAAAACAGAAACAAAATCTACATGCGGCTTTACTTACGATGCTATCCTCACATTTTATAGCTTTTTTCCATTGCACTCCAGTACAATAGATGTTCACAGGATTTTAGGTTGTCCTGTAAGAATTCTATAAGAGATGTTAAAATAAACAAATGTCCAATAACCTACTGCAAACCAATGCGCATTAAAATACCACGATTTTATGAAGTCTCCATTTTCACAATGAACTAGACAATAAGACAAGCCTGAAATACTGTGCAAACCCATGTGCTTGTTGTGAAGAAGTGGTATTTGCAGAAAACTCTCTCTGCCAAAGGGGTGAAGTAAATAAGTGCTCCAATTTTCTTCCATATTTAAACAGCTGGGAGAGATTTTCTGAACAGAACGATACCTTTGACATTATACAAAAGTTTCAAAACTAATGAGAAACCTTTCCACTTAGTCCACCACAGCGGCTTGCTTGGTCTATTCTTAGAGCACTCTTAAAATACTTGCTGAACTCATAATGTGCTTGTCCCCTTCGGCCTACATGGACAGCTGCTGCAGAATACCCTTGAAACAGCTGGTGGGAAGCCAGCATCAGGCACTAAGTGCAGCTGTTAAATCTGAATTTCTAACTTTAGCAAGTTACTTATCTCCTCATATCAATCACTTGGTGCAAGCTGCAATTGGGGGCTGCAAAAGCTCATGCTGGTTTTGCTACTAGAAATCACATTTACGTATGACGATCCTAGAAAAATGTATAAAACAATTAATAAGCAGCATTTAAAAAGATGCCCATATCTTCCCGAAGGGCAATTACTAGATGCCAACACTAGAATTTCAACAGATCACCTTCACTCTCCTAATGAATTACTTCCCTCCTTCATCCGCCCACCCCCAGGAGATCACACTTTTAATCCCAGTAGTGCAAAGTAAGCAAATCCAATTTCTCTTTCCTCTGTAGCCAACTAACATTAGTCATAATTTATTTAATTTATTTTGTGAGCTATCACCTCTAGCAGTGTCTCTGAGTGATTTACAAAAATGCACCCAACAAGCATCATCAATTCAATCCTAATGGGTACACCTACCCTGTATCATTATACATTTATTGCACAAATATATTAAAACCAATATTAAAATACATTTGTACACTAAGGGGCATGTTTACTAAAGTGCCCTACGAGGTAGTATGGGGTTCAGCATGTACCAAGTGCACCATGCTAAGAAGTATTACATGCTAAAAATTACACACTACCCAGCAGCACAGGTCGGGCATGCACAGCGCAGGTAGTGTGTGCAGTTTCGGCACGTGTTCCCCAATGTTACTGCACTTAGCGCAGTTGTACTTATCACCACCTCAGTGGGTGGTAAGTGCACCCCCGCTGATTGCACCAAACAGTAGGTGCATAGAGGTGATGTGAAACTCATGCTTGCAACGAGGTGGCATGCTGGGCACGTCTCTCTTTTATAGCAAGGATCAAGCATCATCCCCACACTCATTTTCGAGGCAGATTACATGCTACCAGTGTGAATATTAGTAAACATGACCCTAAGCAAAAGCATCTCTTATAAGTAGCCATTACTATTCTCCAATATCCTCTCTTGAAATCAAGTGCTACTATTTCCAAATGCTATCTGCCACAGCCAAGACTTCACTAACTTGCAAAAACGCAAATAGTCTGATTCTTGGTGGATTTTATTAGGCAGCGTGTACTTCCAACTGGGTCCTGTTCCTAATCCATGTAAATGGATGGCTTTTACAGGAGATACTTGCAGCAGATTGCCCAAAGTTGATTGCAAATGACAGGCAGATTTAGAAGGGGTCAACTTATCAGATACTTTGTTTTTAAATTACACTGATCATTGGCATCTAACATTAAAAGTTTAAAAATTCCTTGATGAAACACGGATAGCCGGTACAACATAGGGGATATAGGATCTCTTTCCCAAGCCTTCCTAAAGATGTGCTTCCATATTCTAAAGCAGCTGTATCCTTGATAAAGTATTCTTAGGTAGGCCAACAAACACTACATTGACATAATCCAACTGGGACAAGACCACTGATTGAACCAAACGCAACTGATGTAATAATTGCAAATGAGCAAAACTACCTGAGTTAATGTACAAATATGATCATCAAATGATAATTCCTAATCCATCCATATCTCCAAGTTACGGAAAGACCTGCTTCTTTGGAATCCGACTTCCCCCTAGCTGAATTGCAAAATCAGGATCCATCTTCCTTTTGTCCAACCAAAAGAATCTGATTTTGCAGTGTTCAAAACCAAAGACGTATTCTTCAACCACTCAACCTTACAGTCTAAGCCAACATTCAATTTTATCAAACCATCTCATTGATTCCTCTCTGTTGGAAACAAAATCTGCATGTCATCAGCAAACAGATGATACCTAAAATCTAAATTCTTAAGGACTTGACAGAGAGGAAAGAGAAAAAATATTAAATACAGTAATACAGAAGAACGGACCGAATCCTGTGGAATCTACAGGGCATAGACCACTCCTCACAGCTAGACTCCCCAATTATTACATGTTGTAGTCTCCCTCACAAAAAAGAGGTTAAAACATTGGAGGGCTACTTCCTTAAGACCCAAAAGTCTTAATTGCTCAATCAAAAGAGGATGTTGGTGTATACTGAAAAGTGAGAACAGATCTAAACAAATCATAACCACATGTAATGCCTGTTTTGTCTTCTATCATTAATACAATGGCCTCCCTTTAGAGCAAGCTTTGGTGATATGTTGAAGTCTTGGATATGGTTTATTTCTTATAGACATGATTTTCTGCTACTTTAAATTCACTTTGTGAAAAATATAGATTTTGCTTGTTGCCAGTCTGCATGCTATAGAAAGGGGAAACCTCATTTTAGCATTCATCAGGAGAAATTTTCTGGAATCACAAGAGACTTCAACTGAAAAGCTATGCTTCTACTCCGAGACGCATCAGAACTGGGCCTTTCAGGACAAGCTTTTGAAGCTATTTCTGCACTCAATAAAATAAACGAAGTCAGAGCGCTGTGAAAGTTATGGGTCATCTTTCTCTGTAGAATGATATGAAGACAAAGGGTGTGGCGTTGAATATCCGAATAGCTGAATAATCAAGCGCCTTGCGTTTTGGCTGAAGCTTCCTATATACATATTTCTTACTTTCTTCTGCCATTATTGTAATGCTTCCATGCATGATTACTTTCCTAAATGTTCCAAGGCCCACAACACTCTTTGGAATACCAGGAAGGAACAAGTAACAGGCTATTGCTGAAACCTCTGGAATTTCTCTCTGCAAGTGTCCCCGAGTAGTTCTCAGTTTTTTCCCCCATTTACAAATTAGTTTTTCCCTGCTCTTCTCAAATGCCTTTAGGAATTTGTTCAATGCAATGCTTCCTCAGCACCACAGCTCAAACCACCACACTGATTTGTTCAAAGCAAGCCCCAATACCGAAACCTGCAGAACATTCTCGTAAGGTCAGCTTTTGGGTCACTAAGTTGATGGATTTACAGAATAAAAAAGTGGCAACAGCTTTTGATCACATCTGAGGACCCTGTAAAGCAGTACACTTTAGATCTTCACACACTCTAACACTAATATAATTCTTGCAGGGCCTGGCCCGACTTCTCCTGTCGCCTTGACAGTGGTCTACTTTGTCTTGGTGCATCACCTTCCTGTCCTTCAGGTCAGATCATAACTTATAATTCATCCATTAGACTACAGTGGTGTGCAAAAGTCTGGAATCACTTGTAAATTTGACGTTTTTTCAACTTAGTGACCTTATATCTTAATTTATTTTTCCTCCCAGTGGCTTTTCCTGTGTATCTCATGATAAGTGATAGATTTGGCTATTAGGGCCAACTTTTAGTATTGGTTTGGCCCTTATTTTCCGAGTTTGTTCCCCATAGTTGTCCTGTTGATAGATTTTCTGTGAAAATCTCGTAATGTACATCGTTGGCCAACGATATATTATTGTAAGTATGCTTTAAAATAATATGGACACACGCCAGGTGTCCTCAAATTAATGTACGTGGCCTTGAAAAAGGCCGTTTTTATGTGTCAGTGATGGCTCAGTATTTGATGGGCCACCCTTTGTTTTTGATCACCTGACTGCACCTTGTCGACACTGAATGAACAAGTCTGATAAGGTGATCGTTGGTGACAACGCGGTTCCAAGCTGCAATGATTGACTCAGCTCACGCTTTGATATCAGATGCCTCTTGGATATTTCCAAGGCCACCTTGTACCACAGGTTCTCGATTGGATTCAGATCTGGAGACTGGGCAGGCCAGTCCATTGACTTGATGTTCCGCTGCTTCCAGCTGATCACCTGTCTGGAGCAATGGCAGGGTGCATTGTCATCTTGGAACAGGAACTGGCCAGGAAACAGCTGGTGTGCTGATGGCACCATGCACTTTTGCAGTATGGTGATGTACTTGGCCCCATTGACCATTCCATCGATGATGTGAAGACATTCAACGCCAGTGGCAGACATACAGCCCCAGACCATGACCTTCAAAGGATGCTTCACAGTGAGGGTGAGACACTCAGGCTTGAATTCCTCTCCAGGAAATCTCCTCACATAGGGGTGGGCCTGGTTACCAAACAGGCAGAAGGTGCTTTCATCACTGAAAAGCACCTTTTCCCACATTTCAGTTGATCAGGTTGATTGCTTTCTCGCCCACACGATCCGGTTAAGCCTTTGTATGTCAGTCATCAGTGGCTTATTCCGTGCTTTGCAGCTCCAGAGACCAAACTGCAGGCACCGGCGACGAACTGCTGATGAGCTGACACTGACCTCACTCTTGTCTGACCACTCTCGAAGTAGCTGAGGAGAGATCAACTTGCGATTAGTCAGTGAAATGCGTCGTAGTGTGCGGTTCTGGCGTGATGTTGATGCACGTGGACGACCTGAACGAGTCTTGTCCTCCACTGAACCCGTTTCTTTCTTCTTCTGTACAATCTTAACAACAGCGCTCTGACTGCAGCCAACTTTCCTGGCTATCTGACGGCTTGAAAATCCTTCATCGCTCATAAAGGACACACGAATACACCCCTCCAACATCAGGGTACGAGTCATCTTCATGGTCGATCCAGATAGCGTATGAAATTCAAAAATTCTGCGCGTTTTTATAGCTGCACTGTTGCCTAGATATGTGCACTGTGATTGGTTAGTGAAACCAGCCTCCTGATTGGTCAGAAATAACATGTGCATATTGAATAATCTCGATCCAGTTTTGACGCAGGATCCACAAAAATCGCAGTAGCTATCTCCCAGTGTCTGTAAAGTATTTAAATTGGAAGCAAGGAATGCAAAAAAGTCAACTCTAACAGCCAAATGTATCCCTTTTAACGTGGTAGAAAGATGAATATGCTGGAATAACGCAAAATTTTTAAAAAAGTTAGAAAGTACGAAAAACGCAAAACTCACAAGTGATTCCAGACTTTTGCACACCACTGTATATGTGCATAGTCTACAAGACCCAGAGAGGGAATTAAACACATTAGTTGGGCTAGCTGCAGAAAGGTCATGACAAACAAAAAAAAAAAAAAAAGTTAAAATGCATTTTTGTGTACTGAATGCAGTCCAAAAAGACTCCAAAAAAACTGCCATAAAGGGTCAGACCAAAATAAACTCAACATTCAGTCTCCATCAAAGACAAGCGGCAGTACCCAATGAGTTCCATCTGAGCCAAAAGGTGGAAAGAGCTATCAAGCTTCTGAAGGAAAGGGACGATGAAGGGCTGATGCAATACAGAGCCAACCTCAAAGAATGCAATAAGTTGTGGATAGGTTCAATAATTAAGCTGGGGCAGATGAGATGGACAATGAGGTCTTTAGCTACTGTTGTGCTTGTTATCCAAGAAGCGCCATCCCAGAGCATTCACTAGCAAGACGAACCAGCACCAGAATAGTTGGTAAAACATTTTAAGCACGTGTTATCACCCCAATAGTATTAAAGGCATGCAGTATTTGAGCTTCCATTTTTTGGGGAGGAAAGATAGGGCATATACTTTGTCATTGCTCAGAAGTAAGCCTCAATTAGAAAGACGGATTAAACTGCTTGCCACGGCACTCATTCTAACAAGGAAGGCTATTCACATTTTCGATTTTAAATAAGACTTAGCCTGCCTCCCTAATACCCTCTCACCAACCTACTAGCCTTACATTAATATCCTTCCCCCCTTAATACAGTAGCCCCACTCTGACCCCTTCCCAGCTTGTCTGCCTCTGTTTAATGTATCTCAATTATTTAAAAAGTATTTGCTCCTGCCGGGGAGCAGAAAATGCCGCAGTTATCATTCTTAAGGCCACACACAAATGGATAGGGATGACATGGATATTAAAAAAAAAAATTTTGTATTTAGGTTCTGAAGAAATGTCATTCGAATTCTGTTTAATCTGGATACCTAGGGGCACATTTCTGCCTGACTTTAAGAAAAAAAAATTCAGTACAAAACTTACTAATACTTTGCTTCCTTTCTTTGGAGGCTTCTAATTTTAAAAAGCTGCAAGTTTCATATTTTAACTACAACAGAGCTTGCATAAATTGTCAAGTACAGAAGAGCGCCTTTTATTTGCAACGACTGCGATCAGGCTTGCTCCAGATAACTTTCAGCTAATGGGAGTTTTATTCACAAGAAATTGGAATACAAAGCCAATCAATCGGTTTGTGGAAAACAGATTTTTTTTTTTAATAAAGAAAGTTTTTTTAATAAAGATATTTCCAATATGGTCTGTTTTGGACTCTTCAGCTCAATCTTATTAACAGTTCTCTTTCACTTCATGATCGCCAAAATATATTTTTTCATACTGCATGTAACATTTTTGTAACAGAAGGTGTCACCCTATATTATTAAAGCCAGGACCCTTACTCTGGCTATGCCGAGGCTGTTATTAAAGAATAAAATACTGATCTAAAATATTTCTTTAAGAATCTTTTGAAAAGCTGCTAAGATGAAGAGTTTTATAAGAAGAAAGGACTGGCTGAATTATTGGCTAGGCAGCTCTGCTATATCACAGTTTCACCCGCAGAAAGGAACCATAAAAAAAAAAGAGAAACCACCCGCAGTATTGTTTCCCAATGATATCCTCTTTACAGACTGAGATTATAGGTTTCTGTGTGTTGTAGTATTATATGTTTTTAGATTTTTGTGAAATTACACACCTGATGTCAAAACATGACCATCCTGGTTATTCTTTTTAAAGGTATATGTGCATTTATACATTTAAAAAAAATTAAACACAAATGGGTGTTTATTATAAAATAGATCAAATGATAAAAATTGTAAAAATGATAAAAATTGTAAAAATGATAAAACGTAGAACTTTGCATTTGGGGTCTATACACTGCTATACTGGCTAAACATGTCATCCATACCCATGAAGAATCAGAGTGCACAGTAAGGGCTGAGACAGTCAGGTGTTAAATGATGGGATCTGTAACAGAAGCAGCAACAGCTCACATTCTTGGTAGCAGATATTCTTCTTCTAAGAAAAAAGGTTATAACTAAGTGAATCTATTTAAAATTGGCTGGTCAAGGACGACCAAGAGGAGAAGTAGCTTTATTTAGCTTGACATTTTCAGATTGCTTACTTCTCTCTGGAGTTGTAAGCGATGGCACACAAAAGACTGACACACAGTTTGAAGATGGGGCTTTGGCTCGTTCCCTCTATGACTAAGTAGCAAACTGAAAGCGATTTTCCAAAGATGTGCACATAGTCAGATTCCTCAAATAAAGGCTGTGTGCAGAATCCAGCCAGGAAATGGATCAATTTTTCAATGCCAAAAAAATGATATTCTTCCCGAGCCCCTTATTAATTTAGGGCAGAATCAAACACAAATCCAGGAAATATTCCTGTATCCAAATGTTAAAAGGTATCATTTCGCTTGGTTAAACCTGAACACACCTTCTGGGCCAAAATAAGTCTGCAGATAGACTGCAATTCTTCATATAACAGAGTAAAGCTCTAGATAAGGCAAAGTTAAAACAGTAAATTTCACACAACAAAAACCGTTAGCAGACATGCTCGACTTTGCTGAGACAGCTGCAAAGTGATAAAAGAAGCAAGATAAACTTTTAAGAGAATAAAACCTTTCGAAAACAGTAGAAAACTTTAAACTTGGCAGATGACAATTTTGCATATCTCCTCAGCTGCACATTGGCTGGTCTGGAAGGGTACAGACGAAGAGGGTTACTGGCACCCAGAAAGGAAGGGAGTGAGGTCAAACAGCCAAAAGAAGAGAATCATCACCAGAAAAAAAACAGAGGGTCTGCTATGATTTTTGCCCTGCCCCCTCCCCCAATCCGCTTTAAGATTTTTTTTTTTAGATCTTCCTTAGGGAGACATGGAACATTATGCAGAACTCTGTAGAATATTCTTGACCCACTTTGCAGCCCATACAAGAGTTCGGCCATTTTCTTTTGCTTACATCCGACAAAAAATGTTCAAAGCAATATGCACAGATTTGCTTCCATTCAAATATATTCTGTTACTTTACACATGCAAATATTTTACATGCCTAAAATCAGTATTAAGCATATAAATAATGATTTTACACAAGTTATGTTAATGCATTGAAAGCAAGGAAAAATGAAACTTTTTCCCCAGCTGAGTAGTGAAGGTCACAGCCTCGGTCCACCAGGATGAACAGTTACTTATGGGCAGCCAATGTTTATTGGCCACTAGCTTATTGCACAGTTCGACTACAGCTGCCAATCTGAAGCTATTCCCCGCCCCTGCCCCCCCCCCCCCCAAATGGAAGATTCTTGGAATTCATTTCTGCATCCAGAATAAGTCCCTTCACCACCATAAAAGAGTAAGCTACAAAATAAGCTGGCTAAGCCTTTAAAAGTTCACAGCGCTGGCCTTTGGCAATCTCCGATGATGGTATATATGCAGGAAATCCTGCCAGACAGTTGCTGTTTGCAAATGGCTGGGAAACATGGGCCCTTGCCATCAAAAACAGAATCTGGTTAAAAGAATGAGTCTGTGCCCTAACAAAACCCCTTCCAAAATAAAGAAACAGTGTCTGCTAGCTGCAAATTAGCCTTAGCTGAGAAAGCTAAACAGGTCCTCACTGATGCACAACGTATCTAGACAAAAGCATTTGAAATGAAGACTTAACAGAGTTCAGGGAGGAACTGCCACCTCAAGATCTATACTAAACCTGTGTATTTTTTAATCTGGAAGAAAGTTTGATTTAAAAAATTGCTACTTGTACCATGGTTACTGTGAAAAAAGGAGTATGACTGAAGTTAAACAAGCAGATACAATTCAAAAACTTTCCCGGCATCGTATATTGCCCAAATAGAAGGGGAAAGAACCTTCTGGAAGAGGTCCAATCTCTTTTTTTCCTATATTGACTGATTCGGGTTTTCAAAAATTCATAAACTCCTTGCTACGAGGTAAAAGGCTCAACTGGGGGTAAATGATCATGCATTTTCCATACATAAGGCATGTTTTACAGTGGGAAATGGCTGTTAGAAAACTGTGGAACTGATTACATGTTGACTTTTATGTAGACTGGGCATAGGTACTCCCAAGGGGACAGGGCCAGAGCTGCAGTGTGTGTGTGCATTTTATAAAACAGACATGTGCAGAGAGAGAGCGCGAGCAAGCAAGCAAGCATGTATTCCTAGGAGGAATGCGTAAATTTGTGCAAGAACATCTGCATGCCTCTGAGAGAGTTCTGGGTTCCTCTTTCAGAAATAGCAGAGTCAACAGGGTTCTTCCAGGTGCTCATCAGCTTGCTGTACTCTACAAAACACAACATGGTAATTTTAAGACTGGCTAAGTCTGAGGTTTGCTCATTCATTGCTCAGAATGCTTCAAATATGATTGTTGAAATACTG
This sequence comes from Ichthyophis bannanicus, assembly GCA_033557465.1. Lineage (NCBI taxonomy): Eukaryota > Metazoa > Chordata > Amphibia > Gymnophiona > Ichthyophiidae > Ichthyophis > Ichthyophis bannanicus. Next base: position 423,857,358 of record CM066038.1, read on the forward strand.
TAGTAGAAAGAGGTCCTATTTGTTAGACTAATATTCAATGCTATTATAATATGGCAATAATACTGTCAAATCTACCGTGTATATTTAAAGGCACGTTTTAGATAGTAAATGAAGATCAGAATCGAGGCGGCGCCGATGGTATTTTAAAAATGGCAGGAGTGCAGGAATGCACGTGAACGTATAGCCAAGTGCACTGGGAGGAGCCAGTTGAAAAATGTACACGTGGGAAATATCGATGGAGAATCTCGACAACTTGTAGAGATAAATGATAGGATTTACATGGAAGTGTGAGCAATTCTGCGAACAGGTAAACGCTGCTACGGAACTAGCCCAAATGCATGTTTTAAAGAACCCACATGCGCCAGGGTGCTGGTGTACATTCCAACATCCATAATTTTGGCCTTACACATGGATTCTCTATATGAAATGGGGAATCCGCGTGCAAGGTGCTCTCCCTCCCAGTTTGTGCCAGACCATGCCTCCAGCGTGACCTCTTGAAATTTCCATCTGTAAAACTGAACTTTCTAAAATGGTCATTTACACTTGAATGCGATGTACACATGTATATGCCCAATTATTACACGTGTAAATCCCAAATAAGGCTTCCAATATAATCCACATAGCACATGATTTAAGTACAAAAGATACCAAAACAAAGGACTTTCCTTCCTGCATATTTTGATAACTTTGCTGATGACCTCAAAATGTTTACAGCCAAAGGGCAATAAACCTCTTATCTGGGGGGGGGGTGGGGGGGGGGAAACTGTGAACCCTGCTTCTAGAATCTGCTCGACTCTCCAGAATAAGGACCTGTGTGTTCCAAGAAACTATTCAAGATAGGGAAGCCATGAGAGGTTGACTGTTCATGACACTCGGCAGAATACAGCCAAGACTGCGCAATTATATATTACAAGAAAGTGAATTCCAGAAAGAAAGAAAAGTTAGTATGAAGAACAAAGAGCACTCTGTCCACAGTCCTATAAGAGAATGCACAAGAAAAAAGCTCCATCAGGAATTTTGTCTTTTAATTGTAGATAGGTTTGTTGGCACTTTATGTTAAGAATCAAACTCTCTTTCCATTCAAATTGCTATTTTCTACATTTTTTTGAAGAAAAAAAAAATCAGACATGTTGAGACATTTCTAAGTTCGCATTGATCTAATAATTATGTATGTGTTGCCTACATCAAATGAAAAGAACCGGTTTTCCCTTTTATGATATACTGAAACGAAAACATCCCACAATTAAAACTCAGAGGTACAGTCATCTTCAGTCTTTAACTTTTAGCTAATAACAAGGAGGGATTTTCATTCATTTTATATGCCCTAAGGGCTGGGTCCCACTGTGCAGATGAAATCATCAGAAGGCCTACTCATTAATAAGTCTCATAGACACACTGTACCATACAGTTTTCATTGTTTAAGTGACATAAAAAGGGAGCATTTCAGCTCAACCAGTTCTAAAACTATGCAATATTAAGACGTTCCTCCAGGGTATAGAGCACTAGAATGGAGGTTCCCAACCTTTTACTTTGTAAATCTCTTATTAACCTCCAAAAAATATTCAGGGACCCCCAAGTTCATCCCCACCACTTTTCCTGGACCCCCCTGTCCTCAGCACCAAGTCTGTCCATGCTAGCTCTCTTTATCTTCCTTCCACTTCCTGTCTCCACTAATATCTCTCTCTCTCTTCAGCCAGTTGCTACGAGTCTCAGTCTCCCCCTCCCCCCCTCCAAACGATTCCCACTAGCTTCTCTCTTTTTTTCTCTTTTCTGTCTTCTGCCGACCTCCTGTAACGATCTCGTGGCTCTTCAGGGATCCACAGACCACAGACTAGATCGTAGCATTACATTGGGGATGGTGGATGACGTCTCATAGCATCAGAATCCCAGTACGGGTTCCAAATGAGCTGAACGAGAATGCAGAAACAGCTGGGCCAAAGAACATAGCACATGGGCACTCTTGCAAATATATCTCATTTATTTTTCAGTTTTCGCAAGCATCTATCCAAATACACCTCCCATTCACCCAGTAACTTAGAAGTTATTTTCTGTAAATCAATCACCAAAACAGATTAAGAGCAGGTAAAGATGACAAGTCTGCCCACCTTCTCTTTCTGCTTAACACCGTAGATTCTGCTTGGTCTCGCATTTCCCTCTGGCTTCCTTGCCGCTAAGAATCCCTTGTGCTTACCCCATGCTTTCTGCAGTCCAGACAGTAATTTTGCCTCCATCATTTCTGTTGGAAGGTTATTCCATGCAACTGCCAACTTTTCTGCAAAGAAATATTTCCTTTTGCTACTCCCCACACTACTTTAGCCTCATAGCATGACTTGGAAGCCCCACATTTCATTCCATCGCACTTGCTTTCTGGACGCTGTGAGGGCAATTTTGAAAATAATTCTTGGATGCTATCCCTCAAAACAGCTAGGAGGAGGCATGCTCACTTTTATCCATATTTACCGGAGGGGTCTAGGTCAGGGAGACAAGTAATGTGCATAAATTTCCAGATCTAAGGGGCATTTTATTAAGCCCCATGCCAGTAACACACGTTTGGGCCACATTACTAGAACAGGGCGCAGTGTAGATGAAGGAATGTCGAGACAGCGGTCCACCTGAATTTAGCTCAGCTCACCAGATTAATACTGCCGTGGAGAGCAACTAGCACCACCCATTGTGCTGACGGTAGTTGCTCCCCCCCAAGCACACGCAGCTTGAGCTTTCAAAGCCCACGCTAGTGGCACATGGTGGGAACACCCACAACCTGCCTAGATACATGCTGTCCGGGTAGCAGGGGGGGAGGTTTAGCATGGGCCCCATGCTACTATTTAGTGCAGTTTCAAAAACAAACATTAACCCCACGTTGCTTGGGTAGTGCGCGTTAGTAAACATACCCCTATTTGCGTTAGTTTCCGTTTAACAAAAAAGATGCTCATAAAAAATCAGGTACAAACATCCATGGCTGCTTTGTCCCCACGGCAAATTTCAAAACAAAGGCAAGCACCAACTTTTAAAGTGAAAGGATGTGTTGAATGGATCTTCCTCAGCGCAGTTTCAAAATTGTTGCCCATTTTCTTAAAGGGTTTGAAAGAGTCTAAACCACCTAAGAGCCAATTTCAAGTAGTCTGTAGGAAGGGGGGGAGGTAGTAGCAAAGCATGCAACACCTTTTGTTTTGCTTTTTTAAGTCTGAAATCTCCCTCTGAATTTTGTGACAGGTCACCCACAATCCACTGCTACTGAAAAGATTCTGCCACTTGTGTGCGCATACATGTCTGGCCGAACTGGCCCAGCAGAACTTGGGCAAGTTGCAGAGATGGTGTGCTCAAGCCCACGGAGGGAGAGTTTATGGCTTGCACTTGTACACACCTATTCAGTCAAAGGAGCTTTGCCAAGATCAAGTCTCTCCCCAACTCTTGGGGCTGACAAACATTCCTGAATAGTTTGGTTTTACCTTCTAAGGTGGGGGGGGCTTACTTAAAAAAAAAAAAAAAAAAAAAAAAAAAAAAAAAAAGAAGGGCTCAAATGCCAGATTTATTCTATTTTATTTATATCCCACCCCCTCCCCTGGATAAGGTCTAAAGCAGCTAACATAATAAATACCATGCTTACACAGCATAAAAACACATAAGCATAAAATTATCAGTTAACGTCACAATCTTGCAAAGGGATAAGTTATAACAATAAATACAGAGATAACAACAATGAAATCTAATTCTAAATACAGTTGAAAAAACCCCAGTGACAATCCATCCTACTGCATCATACTACCTCCTATCCGTGCACCAATCCTAAACAACCCTCACAGCCCAGTAAACATCATTTTATTTTTAAGTTATTTAGTTCACTTCTTTCCAAGAGCAACTCAAGGCAAGTTACAACAATGCTATAGACAGTACCGGACTGTATCAGAAAAGCACTGGGGCCATGACCCTAAGAGAATAAAATGTAGAATGAATAAGAAGCTGGATGAGAGAAAACCTGACATAGTGGTAGAGGATGGCATTGATAATAGAAATGTCGGTTCCCTGGGTCTGGATGACCTGCTGCCCACAAATAGTGCATGGTAAAAAAGGAGTGCACACAAAATGTAAAAAAAAAATAAAAAAATAAAAAACACACGCTAAACACAAATGGCAGGAAGACATGCAGATGCTGCCAAGGTGGAGACCCCCTCCCCCATGTGGAAGAAAGGAGTTAGCGTTGCTGGGAACGGATATGTGCTGCTTGAAGTTGTACTTCCACTATCTCACAACCCATGTACTCACTGGCTGTAATACATACCCACCTTCTATGCAGGGGAATGATGGAGGCACAGGATGGGAGAGAGAGTACATGTTTGGACAACATGTTATCCAGTTATATTCGATAGTAAATAGCCATAAAAACAAGGAGACATGATAATTCATGCCACATATTGCCCATAATTACTGTTTTATAGTATCTACTACTTGGGATGATGCTGTTATTAGCCGTCCTAAACATGCAATTACTGAAATTCTTAACTTTTCCCACACTTACTGCAAAACTATTTTGAGCAATAGCCTTTCCAATGTGTCGGAGAATAGATCTTGCCCTACCATCATTATGACCACCATATAAAAACTCTTTCGTACCTTTCCTGGGAACTGTTGACCAAGGATCTTTGCCAGAGACACAAAATGGGAAGAACCACCCCTCCTCCCCCACCCTTACCGAATAGGTCTTTCAGACAGTACTGAAAACCTCCACAAGTCACATAAATCCCAAAATGGTCAGCGAGAGCAGACTTTGGATGTAATGTTACTACTGTGTTAAGAGGACAGGGAAATTCATACATTTCTTCAAAGACAAATGTTTTGCGCTTTGTTTTTCAATTTTTTCATCTTCATCAGCCCTGACAAAGAACTAAAATCATCGTTTCCACAAAGATGGCACTGTTTAGCGTCCTTTCTTTTCTAAAGCATTCATTTCACCTCATTCCACTCATCCTCGTCCCAAGTCACAACATTGTGATGTCCGACTGGCATGCAAAAAAAGCACATCCTGAAAAGGGCAGATCTCCAAATGCTCTCATCTTAACTTTTGGCCTTTTGTTGTAAATGATCAAAATGCCATCTCATGACTGCATTTTCGAAGCACTAACCTTATACCAAAGGTGAAAGCGCATTTATATGCCAATGTAATTCTTCCTCTAAAAATGAAAAATAAGCCAATTACTCTGCTGCTTAGATGCATTTAAATGCTGATTCTCGACCCACTCCTGGGGGCATAGCTCGCAGTCAGGTTTTCAGGATGATCACAATGAATATGCAACAGTTAGATCTGCATACAATGGGTCTCCCATATATCAACTTTCTCTCATGCACATTCATTGTGGTTAGGTGCATCTCCAGGAGAGGGTTGAGAAATACAGTATCCAAACAAAGGAAAACAGTAGAATTTCGGCTGAGTATTTGGTTTAATTGCTTGAAAAATGATTGCACCGAGTACGTATATTTTATTTATTTATTTATTTATTTAACTGCATTTATATACCGCTTTTCACCGGGTCAAAGCGGTGTAACATATAACATAAGGGGGGGCAATTTTTCAGGGTGGGGCCCTCACCAAGGGGCAACAATTAATGATTTGGGTAGACATAGACATGTATACTTCTGCTGAATCTAATTATTAGATCATTTATTTATTTATTTATTTATTTAACATCTTTTATATACCGCTCTATTTATAATCAGCGCGGTTTACATAGAACAAGAAAACATCAGATAAGGTACATGATATCTGTTTTTTACATAGAACAAGGAACAAAAACTTGGATAACCGGGGATAATATGCGAATAGGGTGGTATTTCTGTTCAAAGATGTTCACGGAATAGGATTGCCTTCAGCTGTTTCTTAAATGATGTGATGTCAGTGTTGTTCCTGATGTGGTTTGGTAGAGAGTTCCAGAGGGATGGAGCATAAAGTTAGAAGGCTCTGTTGCAGGTACGTTGTGTGGATTTGGTTCTTTTGTGGGGGACGACGATGGAGTTATTGGAGGAATGTCTGGTTGATCTGTTGTGGGATGGGCGAGGCAGTAGGGGGTGGAGTGAGGTGTTCCGTGTTTGGTGGATAGTCTTGTGGATGAGTAGGATAGCTTTGTACTTGATTCTTGCTTGTATTGGAAGGAAGTGGAGGTCTCTTAGGATTGGGGTGATGTGATCCCGTTTTTTTGCATTCTGAATAATCCCTGCTGTAGTATTTAAGGCAGTTCGGAGGGGGTTGGTGTGTGAGGCAGGAAGTCCATGGTAGATTATGTTGCAGAAATCCAGATGAGGGAGTGTCACAGCTTGCATTACTGTCCTGAAGTCATGAGGTTCTAGGAGGGGTCGGAGGCGTTGAACAGTTTTAGCTTTGTGGAATATCGTCCCAGCGGTTTTGTTGATTTGTTGTTTAAAGGTGAGAGCTTGGTCAATGATAACGCCTAGATATCTTATTTGGGGCTGGATTTGGATTTGCGTGGTTCCCATGTTGAGGTGGGTAGGTGGTTTGAAGTCAGGTTCTTTTGTCACTATAAGGGCTTCGGTTTTCTTTATGTTGATGGATAGATTGTTCTCCTGTAGCCAGTTGGCCACGTCGGTGAAGCAGGCTGATAGCTGGTCGTTTTTTGGGTTGGTGGTTGTAATCGGTGCGTAGAGCATTATGTCGTCTGCGTATATGTGGAAGTTGATGTTGTGGGTGCGTATGATTGAGCATAGCGGACGAAGATATATTGAACAACATGGCTGATAGGGTGGATCCTTGGGGTACTCCTTGAAGTTGTTGGTAGGGGGGTGAGGTTGTGGCGAAGGTGCGGATCCGTTGCTGTCTGTTGGTTAAATATGATCTGAACCATTGGAGTACAGTGTCTTTGATTCCAATTGATTGTAGTCTGCGTATAAGGATTTCGTGGGAGATTGTGTCAAAAGCCGCTGATATATCTAGGAAGACCAGGATGTATCCTGATTGTTTCTCTTGAGTTCCAATTGTGAGAGTGTTCATTAGAATGGTCATGAGGGTCTCGACTCCATGTAGTGGCCGGAAACCGTGTTGCTGCTGGTCAAGTATGTCGTTGGTGTCCAGATGATCTTGAAGCTGGCGTTGGACTATCTGGAATGGGCTAAACTACCAATAAAGCTGTCCATTAAATAATTTAATTATTTTAATAGGAAAGCATCATCCATTACTTCATTGTTGACATTTAATTAATAGCAATTATAAATGAAGTTAAACACATCAGTCCCGCCATGGTGACCCGAAATTTCCATCTGGTGCCTGGGATTTCCTGTCCTCTCCGGATGGTCGCAACCCCTTATGTCTGCCCCCACAGGGATCCCATCTCCCATAGGCAGGACAGAAGGGAAGGCCACAATCACAGCAAAGACTGCTCCTGTCTACCTGCAAAAAGATCAGATCTCCGCAGGCAGATATAGAAGGTATCTTTGCCGCAATCGCGGTTGTGTTCTTTTTTTTCCGCCTTTGGGAGATGGGATCCCCCACAGGCAGACAGGATCCCCCACAGGCAGACAGCCTACATCAAGGCTGCATTCACAGCCTTCCCTTTCTCTTCTGCCCACAAGGATCCCATTTCCCACAGGAAGACAGGAGGGGTCTTTGCTGCGATCATGTTCATGCTCATCTTGTCTGCCTGTGGGAGATTGGATCCCCACAAGCAGAAGAGAAGGGGAAGGCTGCGACTGCGGCCTTGATGCAGGCTGTCTGCCTGTTATGATCCCATCTCCCACAGGCAGAAAAAAAGTACACAGCCGCGACTGCAGCAAAGATACCTTCTGACTGCCCACGGAGATCTCATCTCCCATGGACAGAAAAGAAGCAAAAATACCTTCTGCTGGCTGTGGGAGATCTCTGTGGCAAAACAGAAGAGAAGGCTGTGGTCATGGACTGCAGCAACAAAAAAGATTGGGGGGGGGGTGAGGAGAAGCGAGGTAGAGAAGACAGGGACAATTTAAAGGGGCGGTGGTCTTATAAAAATGAATGATGGGAAGATTTTAGGGCAAGGGATGGGAGTGCTATGGGGGTTGGTGAAGGGGTGGGGAAGAGTCTGGAAAGATACCAGAATAGGGAAGCCAGCAGAAGAGGAGTTTGATGGAGGAGGGAAGAGTGTAAAATGTTGCTGAAAGGTGCATTCCCCTCCCCCCAGAAGACACAGACAGGTACCCCATCTTCACATCACATGCACATACGCACCGCAGCCCCACACCTCACCCACAGACATGCACACACCACCACCACATCCTATGCACAGGCAGGCACACTACAGTTGCACCACACACGCACCCGACACCACCACATCCTATGCACAGACAGGCACACCACAGTTGCACCACACACGCACCCGACACCACCACATCCAATGCACAGACAGGCACATCACAATTGCACCACACACACACACACACACATGCATCCACCACCACCACATCCTATGCATAGACAGCCACACCACAGTTGCACCACACACACATGCATCCACCACCACCACCACATCCTATGCACAGACAGGCACACCACAGTTGCACCACACACACACGCACCCGACACCACCACATCCTATGCACAGACAGGCACACCACAATTGCACCACACACACACACACACATACATCCACCACCACCACATCCTATGCACAGACAGGGACACCACAGTTAAGAACATAAGAACATAAGATATGCCATACTGGATCAGATCGAGGTCCATCAAGCCCAGTATCCTGTTTCCAACAGTGGCCAATCTAGGTCATACGTACCTAGCAGTTTCCCCAAAAGACACAGGTTCCGCAATGCTTGTACTGGGTCAAGCATGGATATCCTGGGTCCCTTCTTAATAATGGTTTATGGACCTTTCCTCCAGGAACTTGTCCAAACCTTTTTTAAACCCAGCTACACTAGCAGCCTTTACTACATCCTCCGGTAACAAATTCCAGAGTTTGATTACACGTTGAGTGAAAAAATATTTTCTTTTATTAGTTTTAAATAGTTTACCCTGTAGCTTCATTGCATGTCCCCTAGTCTTTCTATATTCTGATAACGTAAACAATCGATCTACGTTTACCCGTTCCACTCCGTTCATTAATTTATAGACTTCTATCATATCTCCCCTCAGCCGTCTCTTTTCCAGGTTAAAGAGCCCTAACCTTTTTAGCCTTTCTTCATAGGAGTATACTTCCATCCCCTTTACCATTTTGGTGGCTCTTCTCTGAACCTTTTCTAATAACGCTATATCCTTTTTAAGATACGGCGACCAGAATTGCACACAATATTCAAGGTGCAGTCTCACCATGGAACGATATAGAGGCATTATAATATCTTTTGTTTTATTTTCCATTCCTTTCCTTATCATACCTAGCATTCTATTTGCTCTCTTGGCTGCTGCTGCACACTGGGCCGAGGGTTTTAACATGCTATCCACAATGACGTCTAAATCTTTTTCCTGGGTGGTGGTTCCTAATGTGGAACCTTGCATTGTGTAACCATAGTTTGGGTTGTTCTTCCCTAGGTGCATAACTTTGCACTTGTCCACATTAAATTTCATCTGCCATTTTGATGCCCAGTCTTCCAATTTATCAAGATCCTCTTGCAATTTTCCACAATCCTCTTGGTTTTAACAACTTTAAATAGTTTTGTGTCATCTGCAAATTTGATAACCTCACTCGTTATTCCACTTTCCAGGTCATTTATGAATATGTCAAAAAGCAGCGGACACAGCACAGATCCCTGGGGTACACCACTATTCACTTTTCTCCATTGGGAAAATTGGCCATTTAGCCCAACCCTCTGCTTTCTATCTTTTAACCAGTTCATGATCCACAGTAGTACACTGCCTCCTATCCCATGACCCTTTAGTTTTGCCAAAAGTCTCTGATGAGGGACCTTGTCAAAGGCTTTCTGAAAGTCCAGATACACTATATCAACCGACTCACCTTTGTCCACCTGTTTATTCACACTTTCAAAAAAACATGATAGATTAGTAAGACAAGATCTTCCTTGTCTAAAACCATGTTGGCTGTCTCCCATTAGGCCATAACTATCTACATGCTGAGTAATTTTATTCTTTATGATGGCTTCTACCATTTCTCCCGGTACTGACGTGAGGCTCACCGGTCTGTAGTTTCCCGGATCACCCCTGGAACCCTTTTTAAAAATTGGCGTTACATTGGCGATCCTCCAGTCTTCAGGTATTACAGATGATTTTAATGAAAATTCACAGATTACTAATAGCAGGTCTGCAGTCTCATATTTCAGTTCTTTCAACACCCTTGGATGTATACCATCCGGCCCAGGTTATTTACTACTCTTTAGTTTATCTAATAGTTGTAATACATCTTCCCGATGTATTGATATTTCCTTCAATTCTTCCGTACCTTTAAATACCACTTCAGTCATGGGTAACATCCCTACATCTTCCTCAGTAAAGACCGAAGCAAAGAATTCATTCAGTCTCTCCGCTATCGCCTTGTCACCTCTTAGTGCCCCTTTAACTCCTCTATCATCTAATGGACCAACTGACTCTCTCACAGGTTTTTTGCTACGAATGTACTTGAAAAAAATCTTTATTTCGCGTTTTTGCTTCCGCAGCAAGCTTCTTCTCAAATTCCCCCTTTGCCTGCTTTATCAATGCCTTGCATTTGACTTGCCAGTGCTTGTGCTGTTTCCAGGTTTTGTCGTTTTGGCTCTTTTTTCCATTTCCTGAAAGATGCTTTTTTGGCAACAACAGCCTCTCTGACCTCCCCTTTAAACCATGCTGGCAGTTTTTTGGACTTCCTTCCACTTTTCTTAAAGCATGGAATACAGCTGGTCTGGGCTTCCAAGATAGTATTTTTCAACAACACCCAAGCTTGATGCAAGTCTTTAACCTTTGCAACTGCTCCTTTTAGTTTTTTCTTAACTATTTTTCTCATTTTATCATAGTCTCCCTTTCGAAAGTTAAAAGGTAGTACTGTGGATTTCCTTACTATCCCTCCTCCACTAATTAAATCAAAGGTGATCATGCTATGATCACTATTGCCAAGTGGCCCCAACGCCCTTATCTCTTGCACTAGATCTGGTGTTCCACTAAGGACTAGGTCTAATATGGCTTCCCCTCTGGTCGGTTCATGAACCAGCTGCTCCAAGAAGCAGTCATTTATGTTATCTAGGAACTTTATCTCCCTAGCATGTCCTGCCATGACACTGACCCAGTTGCACCACACACACATAGAGACAGTTGTCTTTGCCACAGACACATAATTGGAAGGGCGCAGTTTTTATAGCTTCAGATATTACCTGTATTTCTGTTTAAAAAAGCTGCACTATACAGGAACTCTGCCACTAGTCTCATGAGACTTGACAACACTAGACCAGGGGGGGGGGGGGGCACAAGGAGGTCACAAGCACCGACTCCGAAGATTTTGGCCTGGCTCCTAAATCCACACAAAATTTGCCAAGGCCTATACTACGGATTCTTTCAGGAAAGTGACGTATGAGAGAGTTTGCACTTTTTCATAATTGGAAGGAGGCATGCTGTGTTTCTCCTTCCTTAGGCTAGTTAGGAGAGAGCAGAAGTCAATGCATACACTGCCCCTTCTCTCAAGCAGATAGCAGGCCTGATATCTTCCTTAAATAGCTTTGACCACTTTTATTAATCACCATTTGGAACAAGAAACATGCCATTGACTCCATGTTTAGCCTATTTACATGGTTTCCTTCCTATCATATGCAGGCAGGGCCGGCCCGTCCATTGAGCAAGAATGTTTTTTGCACAGGGCCCCGCGTTTCAGGGGGCCCCGCGCAAAAAACATTCTTCAGCATCCCAAGTTTTAAAAAAAAAAACCAAACCGGCTGCTTCTGCCGCGGCAGCAGCAAGAGCTCTGCCGCGGCAGCAGCAAGAGCTCTGCCGCGGGGCCCCCCCCTGCCCGGCAGAGCCTCCGTGCATCCTCAGCAGCTTTCTTCATGTCCAAAACGCGGGCTTCTTTCAGAGCCGCGAGAGTTTCCTTTCTCGCGGCTCTGTTAATCCCGCCGAGGGTGATGGGATTTCCCATCAGCCCCGCGGGATTAAGAGAGCCGCGAGAAAAGAAACTCTCGCGGCTCTGAAAGAAGCCCGCGTTTTGGACATGAAGAAAGCTGCTGAGGATGCACGGAGGCTCTGCCGGGCAGGGGGGGGCCCCGCGGCAGAGCTCTTGATGCTGCCGCGGCAGAGCTCTTGATGCTGCCGCGGCAGAAGCAGCCAGTTTGGTTTTTTTTTTTTAATTTGCAATGTTAGGGGGGGGGGGTGGTTAGGACTGGTAATGGGCTATGGGAGGGGAGGCTAAACTGGAAGTGGGCTGATGGGGGGGTTAGGACTGGTAATGGGCCAGGGGGGGGGGGGGTTGTGGTTAGGACTGGTAATGGGCCATGGGGGGGAGGCTAAGACTGGAAGTGGGCTGATGGGGGGGTTATGACTGGTAATGGGCTATGGGGGGGGGCAAAGTGGGCTGATGGGGGGTTAGGACTGGTAATGGGCCATAGGGGGCGGAGGCTAGGACTGGTAATGGGCCATGGGGGGGGGCTAAGTGGGCTGGGGGGGCTAAGTGGGCTGGGGGGGGCTAAGTGGGCTGGGGGGGGTTAGGACTGGTAATGGGCCATGGGGGGGGAGGCTAGGACTGGTAATGGGCTGATGGGGGGGGCTAAGTGGGCTGATGGGGGGGGTTAGGACTGGTAATGGGCTATGGGGAGGGGGCTAAGGCTGGAAGTGGGGGGGTAGGACTGGAAATGGGCTGATGGGGGGGCTAAGACTGGAAATGGGCTGATGGGGTAGGACTGGTAATTGACTATGGCGAGGGGGCTAAGGCAGGAAGTGGGGGGGAAGGACTGGAAATGGGCTGATGGGGGGGGTTAGGACTGGTAATGGGCTATGGGGGGGCTAAGACTGGAAGTGGGCTGATGGGGGGGTGGTTAGGACTGGTAATGGGCTGATGGGGGGGGTGGTTAGGACTGGTAATGGGCCATGGGGGGGGTAGGACTGGAAATGGGCTGATGGGGGGGGTTAGGACTGGTAATGGGCTATGGGGGGGCTAAGACTGGAATTGGGCTGATGGGGGGGGGGGTGGTTAGGACGTGTAATGGGCCATGGGGGGGGTTAGGACTGGTAATGGGCCGGGGGGGGGTTAGGACTGGTAATGGGCTGATGGGGGGGAGGGTTAAGACTGGTAATGGGCCATGGGGGGGGGGGTTAGGACTGGTAATGGGCCATGGGGGGGGAGGCTAAGACTGGAAGTGGGCTGATGGGGGGGTAGGACTGGTAATTGGCTATGGGGGGGGCTAAGACTGGAAATAGGCTGATGGGGGGGCTAGGACTGGAAATAGGGTGATGGGGGGGTTAGGACTGGTAATGGGCTATGGGGGGCTAAGACTGGAAATGGGCGGGGGGGTAGGACTGGTAATTGGCTATGGGAGGGGGGCTAAGACTGGAAATAGGCTGATGGGGGGCTAGGACTGGAAATAGGGTGATGGGGGGTTAGGACGTAATGGGCTGATGGGGGGTTAGGACTAGTAATGGGCTATGAGGAGGCTAGGACTGGAAATGGGCTGAGTGGAAGGAGGGCTTGAACTGCAAATAGCTGATGGGGACGGGGGCTTGGAATGGAAATGGGTTGTGAGGGGGAGGGAGCTAGGACTGGAAATGGGTGAGGGGGGGGCTAGGACAGGAAATGGGCTGATGGAGGGGCTAGAATAGGACTGGAAATTGGCTGTTGGGGGGTGCTAAGATTGGAAATGGGCTGTGGTGGGGGTTTGGATTGAAATGGACTCATGAAGGGGCTAGAACTGGAAGTAGGCTCATGGGGGGCTTGGATTGGAAATGGGCTGAGTGGAGGGGAGCTAGGATTTGACATGGGCTGATGGTGGGGCTAGGAAAGGACTAGAAATGGGCTCATGGGGGGCTGGGATTGGAAATGAGCTGATGGAGGGACTTGGATGGGACTGCAAATAGATGGGGGAGCTAGGACTGGAAATGGGCTTATGGGGGGCTAGGACTGGAAATGGGCTGATGCGGGGACTAGAAGGGAGCGGATGCTGGGTGGGACTGGAACTAGAATGGAGCTGATGTTGGGGGAGGATTAGAATGGGATGGAGCTGGGAGAGTGAAATGGAGAGGGAAAAAATATTTTGTGTGGGAGGGAAGACAAATCTACAATTGTCCGGATATTGGGAGAGTAAGTGGGGATTGAGGATGGAGGGGTAAAATTTGAGTGGATGAAATAGGAATGAGGAAAGAGGAAAAGGAGAAAGATTAGTATGTTAAAGCAGATGTAGAGAGAGAATGGAAAAAAACTAGAAGAGAGAAGAAAAGACAAATGGACAGCAGACGATGAAGAATTAGCGGAAGACACGAAGAAACCAGAAGAAAGTGGCTGGAGCAATTGCAGCTGAAAAAAAATGCACAAAAGGTAGAAAAATATCTCTTTATTTTGAATTTATTAATTGGAATATGTCAGCTCTGGGAAATGTGCATCATTAACGTCTGCGCTTTGTTTAGTACAAGAGCAAATTAATGTATAGTTTTATTTCTACAGTGTTGTACATTCCAAGTTTGGCTTTTGGGATTCCCAGTTTAATTATTGTCTTCCTGTTTCTAAATTGTGATTCCTTGTTTGGTGATGGTTTATGTTCTGTTCATGTGTAACTGAGCTGAGGTATTCTGTTTATGTAATTCCTATTTGACATTGCCACTTGTTCTCTTTCCCCAGTAGGTCATGTATTGTTGTTCTCTGAAATGTATTGGTTTAATATTTGCAGCGTTTCCTTTTGATAGTTAGGGTATGGTGCTTTATGAGTCCTGGTAGTGCTGTTAGGATACGGCGGGTTTGCTATGGGTTCTAAATGGGCAGTGTTTGTAGTAGTTCCTAATGTGTCTGGCGGTTGGCACTGGATTATAGTAATGTAGAAGTCTTTTAGTCTTTCTTTATTCATACACTCATTAAGAGGCATGTTTACTAAAAGTTCGTGTATGGTAACATTATGCAAATATTTATGCAAATGAGGACCCTTATGCAAATGAGGCCCCGCACCGAGTCTCCGCACATGGCCCCGCACCCCCCTTGGGCCGCCCCTGTATGCAGGATGGCGGTTTTGCTCTGAAATACTAAGTGCAGCTGAGTAACACTGTGGGTTTTAGCCCCTGTTGGCCATCTAAAATTATTCTTGAGGAAAAGTGAAAATGCAGCCTGACCCGCAGAGAAATACATTTTGAAGTCCAGCACTCTACGCTCCTTTGCGAGGAACTTGAAAAGCCAATCTCACCTACCTGAGTTTATTAACTTAAGATATTAATGTCTCTATTGGACTAAACTGATACAAAAGGTAGTATGTACAGTTTTGTTTGCTAACCTTTCATTTTACATATCTGCATAAACAGAGTGAACAAATTATTTAATAATTAATTTCTGCACCGACTAGGCATCCATGTGTTTAAGGAAAGACTGAGGCAAGCAAACAGCAATAAAGAACAAGGGACAGCAATGAAACCATGGAGGATGAGTCAGTACTACAGACACCCAAAAAAGCTGCATGTGGATTATAAGGGAACATGAGAAGGCAGCAAAAGAAACTGCTTCAACAGGAAGTGCTCTAAAGGGTAAAGAGAGGGAAAAAGAATGCACTGGGCTCATATCAAGTCAGTGCTTCTAGGCACCCAGACACAGAGACTCCATTTACCAAACACTGAGCGATGGGGTCCTCTGCTGGGGGCTAGTCTCAGCAGCTTACAAATCATGCAAAGGGATGACCTCATCCGGCAACCCAGTGCTTCAGGCACATGGGGCCCAAGTCAACTCAATTTCACAATGCTTAGAATCAAATGCAGTCTGGACATGACCACAAAGAAGATCAAGCACCACAACAATGGCAGCATACTAAAGGAAATGCAGCTGCAACCTAGATGGCCACAATGCAGAAAAAAAGATGAAAAATGATGTGTCCGCACTTATGACAAATGAACATAATGTGTAGAACAAGGAAAAAAGTCCAGGTGTACTAAGAAGAAGAGCTGGTTAAACAGGTCAGGCTGACAGGGTGAACAGCTTAAGCTGGCTGGCAGCTCTGGTATATTTTTTTTTTAATTAAAAATTTTTAAGAAACGGGTCAAAAACCCAGACTAGTACTGCCACACTGGAGACTTAAATTCCAACCCAGAACCAGCTTCCCACTCCTTGTGCTGACCTAAGCTGGGATGCCAAGGACACAAGAATCACAGCCCACGGCACAAAATTTTCCTGCCATCACACAATTAGAGGTGTGCAGGCAAAACAATTTCATGTTCTTATCTTTTTATCATTTTCATTTCATATTAGTATGCACTATTTCAAGTTAGTATGTCATTTAATGTGTGCTAAACAAAATAGCATGTACTGAAACAGAAGAATGCACATCCCTACACACAATTGCACCATCAACTAACCAACAAAGTGTAGTTACTCATCTGTAACAGGTGTTCTCTGGGGACAGCAGGAATCAGTCCTCACGTATGGGTGATGTCAGCGCGATGCCAACAGAGCCCTCTGTTAACCTCTCCCCAGCTTTCAAAGAAAGCCTTTGGGTGATCTACCATGCAGGTGTAGTCCCCTTCCCACCTAAGGGTACCATCTTGCCTCAGTCTGATAACAGCACAAGATAGCAAAGAGAGCAACTCCATTGGGAGGAGGGAGGGTTGTGAGGACTGATTCCTGCTATCCCCAGAGAACACCTCTTATAGGTGAGCAACTACGCTTTCTCCGGGAACAAGCAGGAAGTCAGTCCTCACATATGGGACTCCCCAGATATAGGCTACCAAAAAAACCTGTAAAAGCCACAGGTGACCAGAACAAGGTGAGCTGTGAGAAGCAGCAACTGAGTCGAGAGACAACAGACCCTGAGTAGCCCAATTATCAAGTGAGGAACCAGTTCTCTGGAGCCTGAACACACCGAAGGGTCAGAGGGCAAGAGTTGCCTTATACCCCAAACAAATAATGGAGTACTGCCTGGCCAAAGGCGCTGTCCTGGCAGGACTCCCTCTCCAGGCTGTAATGAGCTGCAAAGGTATGAATGGAGGACCAAGTGGCAGCCTGGCAGATCTCCGCCAGGGTGATGGAGCACAGGTTTGCCACCATGGCCCAGATGCTATGCGCCGTGAGAAAGCACAAAACACCAGACACCCCCCAGTGTGCTGCGGGGCAGGCCCTTCTGGAGGAAGAGAGTCTATGCCCCAGGAGTTGAGCCTGAAGTGCAGGCTGGGGCTTGCAGGCCTTAGGCTTAAGAGTAGTCCCCTTCCCACCTAAGGGTACCTTGTCCCTTGTCCCTTGGTCTGCTGGCTCTGTTGGGGAGCTGGAAAGGCCAAGTGCTGAGGGTAGTTTCTGTAAGTCTTCCTCTTTTTTTGGGCATAGGGGCTTTTTACCTGAAGCCTTCCTCCAGGAAGGATCAGTGGTCTTTTCTTTAGAGAGCCAGGTCCTGGTCATGAATTCTGACTCCAGCTCGGCAGTCTTTTCTGTCATGGGTTTTCTGAAGAGGTTCTCTCCCCGGCAAGGGACATCGACCAACTTGTCCTGTACCCACTGCTCCAGGTCAGAAGACTGTAGCCAAGCATGGCGGTGGGCACTAATGCCCACCACTGCTACTCTAGCCGCCAACTTGAAGCAGTCATAGGCCGCCTAAGTCATAAAACTTGGAGCACTCCCTGACCATGGAGACCAGGATCCGGAACTACTGAAAAGGTTCCTCGGAGAGACCAGCTGCTAACCCAGTGAGTTCCTTCGCCATGACCTGCAGGTAGATGCACATGTACAGCTGGTATGCCTGGATCCAGCTGATGAGCATCGAGCCGTGGAAACCATTTCCAGCGCGGGCATCCCTATCCAGGGGCATCAAGGAGTGCATTTTCTGGTTCTTGAGCTTCCACATGGCCAACTCCATCACCATGGAGTTGTGGGGCAGTTGAGCTTTCTGGAAGCAAGGGCTCTGGCAGACCCAATACATCGAGTGCAGCTGCCTGCTCATGATGGGAACTGAGGCCAGGGGTCTCCCACATTTGGAAGACCAGCTGCTCCAGGATCGGGGGAACAGACAGCATGAGGGCCTCTTTGGGTGGAGTCTCATACTAGAGGATCTCGAGGTCCTCTGCCCGAGTCTCCTCCTTGGACTCTGTGGTGAAGGCGAGGGCCTTCGCCATGTCCCTCACGAAGTCCAGGAATGCCAGGTCTTCAGAGGGGAAGGGTCCAAGGGCTCATCCCTGTGGAGTCGGGTGTCCGGGAACTCATCATCCTCAGTCTCCCAGTCCAAACTGGAGTACTACTACTACTACTATTCAGCACTTGTAAAGCGCCACGCACGCAGCGCTGCACAGCTGACCTACAAGAGGTAGCCAACATACAAGAGACAGTCCCTGCCCATCAGAGTCAAGCTCATCAGAGCTTACAATCTAGTTAGAACAAAACATAAGTTAGAACAGTATAGAGCATTAGTCAGTTCTGCGCAAGGTACGGTTTTGGTCAGTAGTTTGGTCATAAATGATGACGGGGGTTAGGGTAAGATGAGGAAGGAGTCAGGATGTGAATGCAACAGTGAAGAGGTGGGTCTTCAATCTGGATTTGAAGAGGGCCACGGAGGATGCCTGGCGCACAAATGCAGGTAGGCTGTTCCAGGCGTAAAGTGCAGCAAGGTGAAAGGAGCGCAGTCGGGAGTTCGCAGTGCATGTGAAAGGCATTGATAGAAGTAATTTGTTAGCAGAGCACAGGTTTTGAGAGGGGACGTAGGGAGAGATAAGAGGTAGTGAGGGGCCGTAGAGTGGATGCACTTATAGGTTAGCAGGAGAAGCTTCAATTGGATGCGGAATTGGACAGGGAGCCAGTGAAGCGACCTGAAAAGAGGAGTAACATGGGCATGGTGAGGTTTGCAGAAGATTAGTCGAGCGGCATGATTTTGTATAGATTGGAGGGGAAGCAGGTGGCTTGAGGGAAGACCAGCAAGGAGTAGGTTGCAGTAATCAAGGCGAGAGGAGATTAAGGAGTGGATAAGCGTTTTGGTAGTGTGTTCAGAGAGGAAGGGGCGGATTTTGCTGATGTTGTAGAGAAAGAAGCGGCAGAGCTACAAGCTGGATATGAGCAGAAAAGGAGAGAGAGGTATCAAAAGATAACCCCCAGATTGCGGGCTGAGGGAACAGGAAGGATAGTAGATCCATCCACATGGATTGAGAGAGGAGGAAGTGGGGGGGAGGAGTTAGGTGGAAAGACAAGGCGTTCAGTCTTGGCCATGTTCAATTTTAAATTGGCGATGAGACATCCAGGCAGCGATGCCCGAAAGACAACCAGAGATCTTGGACTGGGTTGCTGGAGAAATATCAGGTGTAAAGAGGTAGATCTGGGGGTCATCGGCAAAGAGATGGTATTGAAAGTCATGGGAGGAGATGAGCACGCCAAGGCCTTGGGTATAGAGAGAGAAGAGGAGGGGGCCCAAGACAGATCCCTGGGGTACTCCTACATGGAGTGGGGTAGGGGAGGAGGAGAAGCCACCAGAGCAGACACTGAATGAGCAATGGGAGAGGTAGGAGGAGAACCAGGATAGTACGGAATCCTTGAAGCCAAGCGAGGAGAGGGTGAGGAGGAGAAGGTCGTGATCAACGGTGTCAAAGGCAGCAGAAAGGTCAAGAAGGATGAGGATAGAGTAGAGGCCCTTGGATTTAGCCAGCAACAGGTCGTTTGTGACTTCAGTGAGTGCCATTTCAGTGGAATGTAGGGGACGAAAGCTGGATTGAAGTGGGTCCAGGAGGGCCTGGGAGGTGAGGAAGTCGAGGCAGCGACGGTGGACTGCTCGTTCTAATAGTTTGAATATGAAGGGAAGGAGGGAGATGGGTCGATAGTTAGAAGGGCATGTGGGATCAAGTGAGGGTTTCTTGAGGAGAGGTGTGACAACAGCGTGTTTGAAGTCAGCGGGGACAGTTGCAGTGGAGAGTGAAAGGTTGAGGATATGAGTGATGGAGGGGACAATGGTGAGGGAGATGGATCGTAGGAGATGAGTGGGGAGGGTCTGAAGAACAGGTGATGGGTTTGGAGGAGGAAAGGAGTGTGGTTTCTTCGTCAGAGATTGAAGGGAAAGAGGAGAGGGTGGCAGGGGGAGTATGGATGGGGGAGGAGAAATGGGGAGGAGGGGAGGTAGATGAGGGGGTGGGAATTAGAGGGTAATTTTGAGAATTTTGTCGTGGAAGTAGTCGGCTAGGGTTTGGGCAGAAAGGGAGGGCGGGATTGGGGGCGGGGGGACCTTGAGGAGAGAATTGAGGGTGTTAAAGAGACGGCGAGAATCAGAGGCAAGGGAATTAGTCAGATGGATGTAGTAGTCTTGTTTGGCAAGTGCTAAGGCTGACTGGAAGGAGCCAAGCATGAATTTGAAGTGCAGAAGGTTTTCTGGGAAGCAGGATTTGGACCAGGCTCGTTCGGCAGAACGGGCACAGATGCGTAAGTAACGGATTGTGGGTGAAAGCCAGGGTTGGGGAGTAGATCGTTTAACAGGACGTGGGGTGCAAGGGGCAAGAGTATCAAGGGCTGAGGATAGTGTAGTATTGTATGAGGATAGTGCCTCGTCAATGGACTCAGATGATAAAATGGAGGAAAGACATGGAGAAAAGGTGGAGGAGAGAGTCAGGGGATCAATATTATGAAGATTTCTAAACAGGTCGGAGGAGACAGGACGAGGTTGGGATGGCGGGAGCTGAAGAGTAAAAGTTAAGAGGTGATGGTCAGATAAGAGAAGGATTGATTTGCGGAAGTTTGAGGGAGAGGAATTGGAGAAGAGTATTAGGTCAAGGCAGTGGCCATGTAGGTGTGTGGGGGCAGTGGAGCAAAGTTGGAGGTCAAACGAGGCAGTAAGAGTGAGGAACTTTGAGGCATGGGGGTCGGAGGGGTTGTCGACGTGAATGTTGAAATCGCCAAGAATAAGAGTGGGGGAGGAGGGATTCATAAAGGCAGAGAGCCAGGAGTCAAAGTCGGTGAGGAAGGTTGATTTGGAGTAGTCGGGTGGGCGATAAATAACCGCTACTCGGAGGGGAAGTGGTGTGAGGAAGCGAATGGAGTGGACTTCGAAGGAGAGGGGGGATTGTGATTGGGGTGGCCGGAGGGGTTGGAATTGGCATGAGGGAGAGAGCAGGAGGCCAATGCCACCACCGTGACCAGTAGATTGAGGTGTATGGGAGAGTTGGTAGCCCCCATAGCAGAGAGAGGCAATGGATGCGGTGTCGTCTGGGGGGAGCCAGGTCTCGGTCAGGGCAAGGAGGTGTAGGGCATTAGAGATGAAAAGATTGTGAATAAAAGAGGTTTTTTTTAATGACTGAGCATGCGTTCCATAGAGCGCAAGTAAATGGGATAGCGGAGGGGGGGAGGAGAGGGATATCGATAAGGTTGGAAAAAGTTACGTGCAGATTTCTTATTAGAATAGCGTGGGGTCTGTTTTTAGGGTAGTAGCGAGCTTTAGATGGAGAAGGGTGAGGGTGGGTATGTTTGGGTGTATGTACTCAAGGAGAGGGATATGATGGGGAGGGGGGAAAATCAGGGATAATTTGATGGTGCCGGGTAGGATACGTGAGGGATTATTTTTGGGGGTAGGGTTGGAGTTGATATTTATGGGTGAGTGATTGTGGGATGACTGGGAGAGGGTGGAAGGAGGGAGGAGTGGGATGTGGATGAGATTAGATAGGGTATGTGAGGAACTATCTTTAGAGTGGGAGAGAAATCAGGGGGGACCAGGGTTAGGGTTGATATTACCTGATGAGAGAAGGAGAAGGAGAATTGGAGAGCGAGGTAAAGTGGAGCTAGTATGGCGGAAGAGAGGGTGGGGTTGCCTTAAAGAGAGGGGGGCAGGTTGAATGCGGGGGATGTTGTGGAGAAGCTCAAGAGCAGGTGCTAGGGTAGGGGGCAGAATGGAGGAAGGTGGAGAGGGGGGCTGGGTAAGTGCGGGGGATAGTGTGGAGAGGCTCGAAAGCAGATGCTAGGCTAGGGGGGGAGAGTGGAGAGAGAAGTGAGGAAGGTAGATGCTAGGTTAGGGGAAAGAGTGGAGGGAGAAGTGAGGAGGATAGGGGGAGAGGAGGGAGGGTGTTGATAGGAGGGGAGGCAGTTGGGGAGGATGAGGGAGAGAAGGACAATGAGATGTGGGGCCATGGAGGTGGACAGCAAGGTCTGAGCAAACAACGGGTAGCAGTTTAAGCAACACTGGGTAGCAATTCTAGGCAATAATGGGTAGCAGTCCTAAGCAACACTGGGTAGCAGTTCTAAGCAACAATAGGTAGCAGTCCTAAGCAACAATAGGCAGCAGTTCTGTGCAACACTGGGAGCAGTTCTACGCAACAATAGGTAGCAGTTCTAAGTGACCATGGGAAGCAGTTCTAAGCAACAATGGGTAGCAGTACTGTGCAACACTGGGAAGCAGTTCTACGCAACACTGGGTAGGTCTAGGCAACACTGGGTAGCAGTTCTGTGCAGTAATGGGTAGCAGTTCTGCTGGGGTGCAGGCAATGAGCAGCAGTTCTGTGCAAGTACTGGGTAGCAGTTCAGTACAGGCAGTGGGCAACAGGTCTAGGCAAACAGTGGGTAGCGGTTCAGTGCAAACAAGGGTTAGCAACTCTAGGCAGGCAGTAGGTAACAGTACTAAGCAGACAATGGGTAGCAAGTACGAGGCGGATAATGGAAGGAAAGGCCAACGTCAGCAATGGGCAGCAAGTCAAGGAAAGTTGCTTGAAGGAAGGTGGTGTTGGCAAGATGGTTGGTGTCAGGAGGAGAAGCGTGGAGGAGCGATCGTGCCTACCCGGTTCCAGGGCTGGCTCCAGGCAGCCATGATGATTAGGAGGAGCAGGGTTCACGGCTCACACCAGAGCACTCCTGGGCCCACGCCAAAGGGCCCTCTGACGAGGCCCTCAGGTGCGGGCCCGCCAGGCCGAGCGTGCCCGATGGAGCACACCGCTTTTAAAGGACCGCTGCCCTTTGTTTTCTTCGGCGGCAGCGTGCTCTGGCTCCTCCGATGGAGCACGCCGCTTTTAAAGGGCCGCTGCCCTTTGATCTCTTCGGCAGCAGCGTGCTCTAGCTCCTCCAATGGAGTCAGAAAAGACCTCAAAAGGTTCTTTGGGTCTTGGGCTGGAGCCCCAGCCCTGATGGCCCAGGGGTCCCAAGGCCCCGGAGCCTCGAGTTGGGAGCACTGTGTGGGGAAGTCCTTGTTCCTGACCGGGACCGGCAGCCAAACTGAGATTTAAGGCCGCCATCCTGGCCTCATTGCCCGATGGCTCTGCAGCCACCAGTGTGGGCACTGAGGACCTCAGGCCAGATGCTAGTGCCATCGAGGAGGTGTCCTCAACAAGGAGGGCCAAGACCAATCCCCGGACACCGATGATGTTCTCTCCCACAGGGGCAGCTTTGAGGGCTGCTCCCAGCCATCACCTCGGCCTCACATCGAGGGGTCCGATACTGGGTGGGACTTCCACCCGAGGAGACCACCGACAACATCAGACTCTGAGGGGCATCCCTCCTTGAGGGAGCCCTGGCTCGGTGCTCCATGTCCTTGAGGTTCTGAAGTGGCACGGTTGCCACACAAGGTGGGTGCTTCCGTGGCGGCTCTTGAGGGTGCTGGCCTCGCAGACTACTCCGGGGCTGAGTCGGTCCTATGAAAAATCAATTTGTGCTGCTTCTTGCGTCCTCGGAGGGCCTTGGGGGTCATCTGCTGGCAGAGACTGTTCACCAAGGCATCATGATCTGGCCCGAGGCACCGAAGGAGACAATCATGTGGGTCCGTGCGCGACATATTGTGAGCATAGCGATCACATGACTTGAAGCTACTGACTAAGGCCATGGCAGGGAAGATGGTCCCCGCAAAGTCAAATTCCCATGGCCTGGCCAGAAAGGGCATGAAAACCCGCGCACCAGAAAAAAAGACTCCTGAAAGGGAAAAAAGAAAAAGGAATCCAAAAAAACGTGACACCATTGGCAAGTGGAATTGGGAGACAGAAGGGAACTGGTACACGACCAGAGAAAAGTAAAATAAGACAGAAAAAAACCCAACTTTTCTGGGGAAAACAAACAGACATGTCCAATGAGCTCCGCAGAAAGGAGGAGGCTGGGACAAGATGGCACCCTTAAGCAGGAAGGAGACCATGCATGCATGGTACATCTCCCAAAGGTTTGCTTTGAAAGCTGGGGAAAGGTTATCACAAAGGTTCCGTCGGTGCAGACTTCACCCATATGTGAGGACTGACTTCCTACTTGTTCCCGGAGAATATGCTTTTATTAGCTTTCAGAGGGAACCTTGGCCCATTCCTTTCAGACAGAGGACTTCAATGGCCAGCCTAGATAGGTGTAAGGCAGGGCTGGAGTTAAGGGATGGCAAACAGTGCAATCGCCCTGGGGGCCTCAAGTCTGCCTCCATAGCAATGGAAGCAGGCTTTGGGGCCCCTTCACCAGTTTCTGCCCTGGGTCTCTGCCTGTCTAACACCAACCCTTGTATAGGGTATAGGAAGCAGGAACAAAACAGAGGGGGAAAAAAAATCAGTTAGCCGTGAACGAAGGCTCATGATTTTTGTCACTTTCATCATGGCTGACTAAGATTGCACTGGAAGCCCAAAGAAGCAGATGGCACCTACCGGGGAGAAAAAAATCCTAACACACATTTATTTTATATATATTATATTTAAAAAAAACAATAATTAAGATATCTATAATACAATTAAATATTAATAAATGTTAAACACATAAAATTATGTACGTATAATATAAGCTGTTTAGCAATGAATGTACCATGGACCCCAGGGTAGGTTATTGCCTTCACTCTTCCAGCTGCTCTGGGATATCCTGTCATGGACCTAATAGAACAATTCTGGGTATGTGGAAACCTACGATTAGATAAAACAGTAAAATTTACTGCTAAATGAAGGAAGAAACTCATCATTTAAACTCATATAGGGAGGGGCAAAGATGACATTTTTGGTCAGAAGCAGCAGACTGAGCTCTGAAGCCATGTAAAAAGCTGAGCTTTGCAACAGCTTGGACCTATTTTCAACAGAGGCAAACCAAAGGGATAGATTCACACTTATTCTTCAGAGACGCTTTCAATCCTACCATCCTCTCAGGCTATCTTCATTTACTTCAAGGTCCAAACTACAAGTGGTGTTTCTCCAGTGGTAGGGACTTAGTGGACCCACCCATAGTAACAGAGTGACCCCTCAGGATGGCGAGAACTTCCTCATACTCAAGGAATGAACAGAGCGCCAGACCACTGGAACTGACAGCTGCTATGACTATTCTTTGCATCAGAGGAGAAGTCTGGTAGGAGTTTCATCATGCGCAGCTGAAGCCTGTGCACAGTATGGGGTCTTGGATGGATGAGTGGAACCAGTAAGTGGTGTAGAAGGTGGAGTGACTTCTGGAGAACCTCGAGAGCTCTTAAGGCCTGTGAGCACCATGACAGAACATTACTTAGCATGTCAATATGAGGGGGATGGTTATAACTTGAGGTCGTGATATTAATGGCATTACAGAAAGATTTTAACATTATGGCATGGTCCTAGCCAACCAGAACCAACTGGATGCTTAAGGGTAATACTGTATTACAGAACCAAGTTAATACCCAGGAAAGCCCATGATGGGGAGATAGAACAGGTTTCTAGCTTGCAGGTGGACAACACTGTTAAGGGATAAAGAGGTTATAGATTGCCTGAAGTTCTGGAAAAACTAAACAAGCACTTTAAGCTTCTCTTTGTTAATCTTTTGAAGATTCCCTTGTACCTCCAGTAGAGAAAGATCGAAAGGTATTACACAGAGTACAAAGGAAGCTGTACCACCCCTCACCCAGGTTTACTATATTAGATCTGGCCTATCTGCTGAGCAACAATCCCCGATTCCAACAATTAGGCCGGGTCAGTGGACAGTTTAGATCTGACAAAGTTGCTAAAGAACCTTTAGTTAACTGTGATATCTAAAGCCACTTTACTATAACTGGATCTTAAGACTATTTTGTTTGAAGATGTGCTATGTTTGTGTCATAAAGAGGGACTTATGCATTTAGAATGGTCATATGCTTTCATAGAAAGCAGGCATACTACAGATGTGCATGGAAAAATAATTTCTGGCTCACTTTTCGGAAATTTTCAGATTTTTACCCCTATTTTTTGGCCATTTTTTCCTATTCATTTCAAATATCTACTCGAATAAAATTAAATGTTTCAAGGGCATTAGAAATGTTTAATGCATGCAAATAAATTGCATGTGTGTTAACTCATATGTTAATAAGCATTCAACTGATTTTGCATGCACTAAAATGAAGGCATTCTAACTGAATGCATGTCAATTAATGCACATCCCTAAACCATAACATAGGGGCTTTTTTGTTGTTGTTTTTACAGTTTCCCTAAATGCTGCGACATGAAATTACTCCCCAAATTTTGGTGATTCCTAATAATTCTAAGGTGATATTAAATAAAGAGACAGAACGCCTTCATATAGCCAGATGCCAAGAAATTCTTTCCTTAGGGATCAGCTTCTTCCGCCTGTTTATATACAAATGCTGTATTCGTTTTCAAGATAACAGTCTTGCAATTTATGGCTCTAGGCAGCATCAACCTCTTTTAAAAGCATGTACTGCTGCCAACGCCATTGCTGTCCATGTAGGAACCTCGTGATATTTGGAGTCAAGTCTTCCACTCACCTAGGGCTTGATGCAGAAAATGCATTGACATTAGCATGGGCGATAGTGCAGAAAATGATGTGCCAACACTGCATTATTGTGGGCTCCAAATGCATTATTTATTTATTTATTTAGCTCACGCCTTTCCAAGAGAGGATCAAGGCAAGTTGCATTCAGGGATAGAACACAGGAAGGGATCTAATACAAACATAACTAACTCACAGATACCCGAGCTAACGGCGGCGCACTTAAATCAACTTAGCTTGCTACATCTGAGCTAACTGCAACGAAACAAAATGCACAGAAGGCTGAGCTCAGCATCCAGATTTTAACAGAAGGTCTGAGGAGACATGAAGGGTTCAACATCACAGGTCTACGGCGTTTGCTAGTGAGGAATTTATACCTGCTTCTTGAGACTCAGCTCAGCAGGGGCAGTGTGCTGGAACAGCTTTATGCGCATGAGCTAGAATACTATGTGAGGCATTACAGCAATATTATTCTGTGCAGAATTTCTGAGCAGAACAACATTGCAGACCTATGTACGCATGTGCCTGGCGTGCTCTCCTTGTTTAGCAGACTTTATGTGCACAGCTCATTGGCATGCCATTTGCTTACAGCATCACTTAGTGAAACTTCTGTGCTTAATTTGTGTTAGGAAAACCTGTGCTAGAGCTTTAGTGCTAGGCTCTAAGGCAAGATTTCTGTATCAAGCCCCTACTTAACTGGCCTCTTGTTCTGACTAAATTTTCCTTCTTTTCTTTGGTTGTTTTGGAGTTTTGAAGACCTCTTAGGGACCTGTCTTTAGTGGACTTACCCACGGCAACAGGGTGCAGGGAAAGACTACTCTCCTTACCTGTAGGATCCCTAAGGGGCAGGAACTCATATCTCTGACCTGCAAGACATTACACCTCTTCCTTTCCCCTCTTACCGCCTAGCCAGAAAGATACCTCAAAGCATCTCCTTACTCCAATTCACTCACAAGATTCCTCAAGCCCAAAGGGGACATCCAAATAGGTGCATTCCCATGTCTCCTCTCTCTCTCTCTTTAATGTGGCTCCTCAGGCCTCATGTGGCAACAGAAATACTAGCACAAAGGGGTCTCTCCCAGCTTCTTCAACCCTGAAAGAATCACTTAATTACCAGGACCAGCCGCTCCAACCCATGCGCCGACTCTACTTGGGCAGGTTTTCAGTAGGAATTTTCACCTCCAGAAATCTGCGACAGATGAATGAATTCTCTTCTCCTTTTCCCCAAACTAGTTTGGTATTTTGGTACCCAATCCCTCAAGGTCTAGCGTGCTGACCTCTTCAAATTCTCTACCTGTCTTAGGATGCCAGGAATAAGACAACTCCTCAACTTTTCCTTTATCTGGGAACTAAGCCAGCTGCTAGCCCACGACCTCTTAGCAGTCCTGCGCTCCCTCTCAAATGTTTGGCAGAACAGGAGACAAAATAAATTTTGCGTCCTAAACATTGACATCACCTACTCTCCCCACCTCTTGACCGCCCTCAGTGAGGAAAGCCATCTGCATCCTCATGCCCACATCATCACATACACAGCTGTCGTGGTCAGAGGTATCCCTGCAGCAGACAAGCACGTTAGGACCTTCCTTCCAAACAAACTACTAAGACCCTCATCCACTCTTCCCATCTTGACTACTGCAACCTGCTCCTCGCTGGTCTCCCTTTAAATCATCTCTCTTCCCTTCAATCTGTTCAGAGCTCAGCTACAGGGCTGTTCTTCCATCGGTGTCGCTATGCTCACGTAACCCCTCTTTTCAAGTCACTTCACTGGCTCCCTATCCATTTCTGAATCTAGTTCAAACGTCTCCCAATGACCTATAAGCACTTTCACTCTGCAGTTCTCACCACCTTTCCTCTCTTATCTCACCCTACACCCTTCCTCGGGAACTCCGCTCCTCTGGCAGATCCATAACCTGTGCCCTTCTCTGCCACTGCCAGCTCCAGACTTCATTCATTCCATCTTGCTGCTCCATATGCCTGGAACTGAGTAAGTACGTCAGGGTCCTGCTCTGGCCCTATTCAAATCCAGGCTCAAACCCCACCTCTTTGTGGCTGCTTTTGGATCCCCCAGCTCCTCACTCTCTTATTCACCACTTATGTGTATCTTACTATACTCTAATCCCCAGTTTTGGGATTTGTCTGTCTTGATTAGATTGTAGGCTCTGATGAGCCAGGCTTGTCTCTTACATCTATATGTACAGCGCTGTGTATGCCTTGTAGCCCTATACAAATGATAAGCAGTCGCCATACATTTGAGTTAATCCCTGATAACTTAACTCACTAGGGCATTTTAGTGACCAGGTCACGCAAGTATGAGGGGATGGATTGTCTATCTTTTTCTTCTTCTTGGATCCTCGAGACTATGAAATATAATACATTAAAGAAAAATATAGGACGTTTTAAATGTATTTCTTATTTATTATGTATTGTACCATGAACTAAATTTCCATTTTCAAGGAATTTTGAATATAGAATGATTTAAAGACAAATATATATATATATATTTTTTTTTTTTTAAGCTGGAACCATGACCAAAAGCCCCCTTCAAAACCTTAGCAATACTACCCTCTGGACTGGTCACTCACTGCTTAAAATGAGGGACACAGATGACTGCTTTCCTAGAAATTATCATGCTGACCCCCATCTGCATAAATACAGTTTTTATAAAGGCAGTCAACTGTTCTTTTATCGAAAGGACATTTCAACATACCATGGCTGGGTTAAAACTCATAGCAACGTGGTATTAATTGCCAATGCAAGTACCATGCTGTATTTTCAGTTAGTTTTCAGTTTCCAGATATTAACCAGCGAAGCCCTCCAGGTTCCAGACGCCCACGTAAAATAAAAAAAAGAATTCAACTTCATGTGTTTCTTAAGCTCCAGGAAATCTGATGCCATCACTACAAACACACCCAAAACTATTTTGCCAAGGGTATGAGCTTGGTCCATCGCTGAACTTGTATTGCAATAAACTTATTTTAGCTTTCTGACAAGTCGGCTTTCTATTTTGGTGGGGGGGGGGGGGGGGATTTTGTGGGCCATTTCTTCTTCCTTCACTACAATTGTTCATTTTAGGATAATAAAGACAAAAATCCTCTCCATCCATGCTTAGAAAGAGCTGTTCACACAAGCAGTCTGGAACGAGGCAAGGAATGCATCAGTCTCTAAGCAACACCTGCATCTCTCGGCTGGATTTTCAAGGAGTAGGCCCCACCAGAAACAAGAGCCACAGCGTCCTTTGTAGCTTTCTTGCCCTTCAGAGACAGGACCTGGAACATGTTCACTTTTTCAACAATTAGCCAGTTCGTATTTGAATTCACTCTCACCTTTCCTGCTTCAGGTAGAAAGCCAGCCATTTACTGGATGCCTATGGTCAAGAAACATATCAAGAGCTAGCTCTTCAAATCCAGCCCTGTTTTTGACACAGTGTCCCCCTTGTCTCAAGGTCAGGTCCTTAACCCCCATTTATTTTTAACCTCTACCTATGTTTAGCAATGAATTCTAATTGTTCCCTCACTGGAGCTGGTATAAAGGGTTTCTGCCTTTAAGACATGAGGAGGTCAGGCACTACTGTCTGCCTCAAAGATGCTTTTGAATTAAGTTTACCATACCGATTTCCTATTCCACCTTCAATAATGTGTTTATCTATCTGTGTCCTTCTTTTCTATTGCTAACTCCAGACTTTGCTCCTTTCACCTCGCTGCTCCTTATGCCTGGAACAAACTACCCAAGTCTGAATGTTAGGCGCCATCTCTGGCCCTTTTCAAACCCAGGCCGAAAACTCACTTTTCCGCTGACACTTTAGAATCTTGACTCACCTGATCTCCTTTGTGTTTCCCCCTAGATGTATCCCATTGTCTGTCTTGACTAGATTGTAAGCTCTGATGGGCAGGAACTGTCTTTTACATGTGTCTGTGTAGCGCTGCGTATGCCTTGTAGCACTATAGAAATGCTCAGTAGTAGTGGGAGTGTTTTTATTTCGAACACTGAAAACTAGTACCTTGAAATCTGTTCCAGCCTGCTTGCATCATTTCTATTGACAGGAAAAAGGCCCACGTATGGCTGGGAAGGGGCAGGACAGTGTTGCCAACTGGCCGATATTTGTCTGGTCTGGCCAGCAACCATCAGGACAGAAAACCAGCCAATATAAATGCCAGTTTTCTGATATTGTTCCTTCAACCTCCAGACCTCCACCCCACCCCCTACCCCCCAGTCCAGCATCAACTTCTTTCCTTCCAGCACAGACAGCAGAAAGGGGTGGGACACAGCAGCTAAGGCCCCACCAATAATTTGTCCAACACAGCATCAGCAGTAGGAAGCTTGAGCACACATCTGGAGATAGGTTTGTTTGCCCCCCCCCCCCAACCAAAAAGGTGTTCCACTGCCCCTGCCTTCCAGCGCCACGGCCAATCTCTTTCCACAGCACATTATCCTTCAGACCAGCAGCAGCCATAACGGCTGTCAGAAAGTATGAAGCCTTGGGTCCATGCCTGCCAAAAGACTCAGCCACATTTCACCTCCACATGCAGTCTTCCCATTTCCGTGAGGGGCAGGACATGGCTGAGCTTTCTGGGCAGGCACAGACTTGAGATCTTGTGCTTCCCACCTTTACTATGGCTGCTGGCTGCTGCCAGTCCGAGACCAAGGAAGATGCACTGCAGTCAGCAAGCCAGCCATAGTGGCCTGCAACTCCAGAAGGGAAAAATAGTGACTCCAGACTGGGGAGAGATGCTGGACTCAGATGGGGGTGGGTGGGGGGGTGAGAGAAGGTTGGATGCTGGCCACCAGGGAGGGGAGATGCTGGACATGAATGGAAAAGGACTAGAGAAGCAGAAAGGGGCTGGTGGATATGGAGAAGAGGGAGACCGACATGGAAAATGCTGGAAAAGGGGGAACTAGGGAGAGAAGTAGGAGATGCTGGACCTGGATATTGGGAGGAACTAGGAAGATGGAGAAGATGCTGGAACGGGGGAGGGGATCTAGGGAGATAAAGACTAGATGCTGGACATGGGCGGGGAGAGGTCAGACTGAAGAGATCATAGAGATCAGGGGAGGAAGGACTAGGGAGACAGAGAGAAGATAGTAGACATGGCAAGAATAGGAAGATTCTGGGCAAGGAGGAGGAGACAGAAGGGAGAGTTAGCAAAAGACTAGGGAATAAGAAGTTTGAGAAAGAGTGTGATGGAGAATGGGAGGGCTGGGGTAAAGGAAAGATGGAAAGTTGTAGGTAGCTGCAGTAAAGAGGGAAATTGAGGATTAAATGGTAAGAAAGAAGTAAAATCTGGATAAAGAAATAGAAAAATAAATGGAAGAAAACTGAAAGGAAGAGATCAATATTAAAGGTGTCTTAGGGGAGGAAGTGAAGACAGGAGGAGAGATAAGAAATGGCAAACGGATAGGAGAGCCTGGAAAAGAGAGTTAAGAAGCCAGAGGAAAACAGAAACCAGAGGCTGTGATGGGCACGATTAGAGAAAGAGAATAGAAAAAAAAAGTAGAAAAAAATAATTTTAATTTTCCATTTATTTACTGGAATGTGTCAGGTTTTTTTGGAATGTATATGTGCTAGGAGCAGTGGGCCCGATATTACAAGGACCTTACACAGTTTTACAGAGCTGCAAACAGTGTAAATGCCCCTAATCGGGATATTCAGCGGCACTAACATGGTCAGTGCTGCTGAATATCCCAAAGTAATGCAGCTATACTCCCCGATGCTAACGGCTGAACATCGGGGGTGTCGGGGGCGGTACCAGGGAATGACCGTGCAGCGGCGATATTCAGCCACTGCCCAATTATCCCTCAGTGGCGAACGTTAGGCGCAGAAAAAAAAAACATTCTAACTTTCGCCACCAAAGCTAACCAATATCGCCACTGCGCCGTGCGTGACAAACCCGGAAATTCAACGCTAGTGGCCAGATATCCCTGATTAATGAGTCTTTGAATCAGGGGATAGTTCCTGATAGCTGGAAGGCGGCTGTTCTTAAAAAATTTTAGGCCTGTGTCAAATTTGCCCTATTTTTCCAAAGTGCTAGAAAAGATTGGATAACTGATTCAGAACAGTTTTGTTTCCAGCAGTAATTGCCACGTATTTGTCTACATATTTGTTTGTTCACTTTGTGGTCACTTATTCTGTAATTTGGTGAGGATTTCTCTCTGCCGAGTGTGCGACTGAGGCTAGCATGAATGTTCTACCTAGTGATCTGTAGTAATCTCGCTTATTCACTGTTCCCAATAGGTGTATTGATGTTCTAGGGCCCACAGCAATATTTACAGCGCTGCCTTTCCCAAGGGTTGCATCCTTGTTTTTTGGAAGTTAATACTGGCATGGCAGATTTTCCCCAGTGACCTTTTGTAGAGGTGTGTATTACTTCACAATATGCCTGGAACTGAAAGGGTTAGAGGTGATGGGCTCCAAAGATGAGAAGGAAATCATCCAAGATGGGGAGCAGGAAGAAAGGGGGGGGATCAGAAGTGATACCGTGGGATATGAATGGCAACTGGAGTTGGCAAGCGGGAATTATTCCTCCCAATCCAAGATCCCCCCTCTGTCCTCCATGCCCTCTCCCTTCTCTATGATGCCTCTAATCTTCCTCTACACCTCCATCTATTCATCCTGCCTCGATTTCCTTCCTCCGAGAACCCTGCCTCTTTTGCTACTCGCTATTCCCCTCCTTCTGTTCTAGCACCAACCAACTAATGGGTGTCTTTCCCAATGGGCACACAAAAAATGTCTTGTGTTCAAAGACATACAAGCTTACAAGGAGCAGGAACACTAAGCCAAAAAGTACTGCATAAGACGTAAAGTTCACAGCACAACAAAATGTAAGGAGGAAATACAAGAGATCAAATGTGAGGCTCAGGAGTATAAAAAGTAAGCACAAAAGACCCTAAAATCTTTCCAATGTTTTGCAGGAAATATTTAATGTCCTCATAGATGGTGCACAACAGTCAGCTAATATTTCTATTTTATATTAGTGTCTGTTAAATCAGTGTTTCCCCACCATTGTTCTGGAGGCATACAACCAGTTGATTTTTCAGGCTATCGATAATAAAATATATACGAGACAAATTTGCATCGGTGGATATATATTTATCTCAAGCATTCTTACTGTGGCAATCCTGAAAATCTGACTGGCTAGGTATATCTCCAAGATAGGGTTGGGAAGGATCATTTAAACTGTGTTCTGACTTAATCAAGTCTTTCAAGGTTTGCTGGAACTTTATTCCTTAGGAATGTGCATTCAGTACATTAGTGCACCTTAAAAAAATTTAGCATGAGCAAAAGTGAATTAACATGCACTAAACCTATAAATTAATGTGTCAATAATTGTCTGTTAAAATGCTAAGCACAAATAGAAAAAAATCACAAAAGCAATGTGTGAAACTACAAATATGGCTCTAACTAAATTATTTTGTCTGCACACATCCCTAATATTCATTTTGCAGACTGACATGCAATGAAGGTCGAGCAAATTCTGCACAGCTTTGACTATATCACGCTCCCCTTTGTCTTTTCTTTGAACATGCTACATTGCATGCGAGCCTCTCTGCAGAGGTAGCTGACATACATTAGACTTTCAGACTATTCAGGACTTTTAGAAATATTATTGCAGGCAGCAGCAGCATCTGTTCCATTGTCAGTCGGGGGGGGGGGGGGGTGCCTTGTGGCATCCTGTTTTCATAGGAAAAAATGAATGAGTCCCCTCTGTTTATCCAAGATAAAATTTTAAAAAAAAACTTTGGGAACAATATTGTTGCGCTAGAGGCCGTTCTGACAGAGAAAGGAAACGTACACGAGTCAACATCCTCCCGCCTCCATGAAGGAAAGCAGATGCTGTCCAAAAATCCTCTCCACGGATCTCCAGCATTTGCCAGCACCGTCCAACATCAAATGCAATCTGGAACAAAAGCAGGCACGAGGCTAGGAGGCTTCTGCAAACAACTTTCACAAATCTATACGAGAACAGTTCTACAAAACTGGGATCATCTTTCCAAAGTAAATCATCCACCTACGATTAACCCTCTAAGCAGGCACTATTAATCTTGAAGGGGTTTTATCGTAGATAAATATCAAAGACACATAGGGCCCCATTCTGTCCCAGACATAGATCCCCTCTGTGCGTCCGGTCTGAATCATTGCGATTTTGATCCCGCAGGGCCCTGTACGTCCAGGGCCAGTGACTGCCCACTGCCCGCCCAGACTCCTCCCCCGGATTGCCTCTTCCCCGCCCTAACTTCCCTGCACAATCGGCAGGGAAGTTATTTGGGAGGGCAGAAGCAGCCACAGATAGCGGGGATGGATGTCCCGTCAGGCCGCCCATCCCCAATATTCATGACCCAGAATAACCTCCATAGTGATTAAATTTGCTAGCTTGTGAGAAGTATTCATAGCAAAATGTATTATAATAATTGCCACTTAACACCCAGTTTCAGCCAAAAACCCTCTGCATGTATCAGTTCAAAAATCCAGAGATATGAAGCCAGTATTGCAATGCCACGTGTGCTTTCGAGTCAATGCTGACTCCTGGCGACCCAGCAGCTCCTGAGGTTTCTTGGCAGGAGACCGAAAATAGATTGCCAGGCCTTTCAATCAGGTTAAAATACAGCAGCAGATGAACTTCTTAAATCTTGCACAAATAGCTGCTTAGCTAAACTTCCGTCAGCAAAATGTGGCAATGCGGAGAAAGCAATTAAAGAAAACAGTTCCACAGAACATTCATACCAAACCAAACTGAATCCACTTCGGGAATGCTCAGTTTAAAGCACTGTTGCAAAATTAGAAGGAGGCTGACCTATAACATGTTTTAAACCACATGGCAGAACTACCCCACTAGTTTAAAAGGGATGAAAACACAGAGCGGAGAACAGACATCCATAAAAGCAGATAAACTTTATTGGCAATCTGACACGGCCATGTTTCGGCTAATTGTCTGCATCAGAGATCATAAATACATTCAATTCAATCATACAGCGTTCGCCTCTTTGAGCAACAATAAATGATTATATCAGTTACATCATAGTATCAGCTGTTTTTCAAAAGTTTTACAATGCTTTAATACAAAAATCTTAAAGATAGTAAGTCAGGGAAATGAAAGAAGCTAAAGAGAAATGTATTAACATTTCAAATTTAAATCTGTCAACTTTAACTTTAGACCGAATCATGGAAGGCCACTTAATATTTTTATTGCATGTTTTTTGCAACTCTGAATATACCATCATTCATCAGACATTAACAGTGATATAGAAATAATTTTTAAAAACTGTAAAGAGAAGAGAAAGAGAAGATAAGTTAGTAGACAGCGGAGAGGAGAGAAGCGCGTCCTGTTGTACACACCCCTCTTTCTGCAGGTATAATATGCAAATTGAAGTTATCTGAAATACTAGTTTTCATCAAATGTGGCAAGTTTCCAAAATCTCTTGCTTCCTCTTCAGATATGCCTATTATAAATATGATATGAATCATATACCTAAATTATCAAAGGGAAAATGGCAGCCAGTGAAACCATTAGTAATTCATAAGGTGATCTTCTCACGCAATAAAGCCTTTGCTACAAGAAAACCTGCTGGGAATTCTCAAAGGAAATAGCAGATTAAAAAAAAAAAACCTGTATACCTTTTTTTTCCTACTATCTAAAAGTGAGTCTTCTTTGCAAGTCCTGTCATTAGAACAGTGCAACTTCCTTTGATTCTAAAAGTTATGAAGCCAGAGCTCGCTGCTAGAAGAATTTGCATTACAGTTTACTGTGCTCATAGGGGGAACTGCTCTGAGCACCGAGGTCCTCTGACTGAAAAACATTTGAGCCCAGTAGTATCAATTCCACCCAAGCGGCCTTTGCAGTGCAGGTGGGCACATCCGCAACTGCTGCAGGGTCTTCTGAGATGGACCAAAGTCTCCTCTTCCACCCCTGCTCTGGAGGCCCATTCCAAAACTGTCAACTTGAAAGGTCCTTGATTTGAATTTGTGCCACTGTATTAACTCCTAGTACCAGTACAGAACAGTAACCCTGAAAAGTCTTTGACCTCTGCTAAGCTGAATTTAAAAAAAAAAAAAGAATTTCCACACAGTGCTTGATTTAATGGGAGGGGCGGGGGGGGGGGGGGAAGAGTGCTCGTAAATCAGACCCACGTAACAGCGACAGGCTAACATTCACAGAAGGGAGTTTCTCACATTCTGCATATAGATCTAAACCATTTTGATAATAAGGTTCAGAGCAAGTGAGCAAGTCTGCTTTCCCTTCAGGTTTACTCCACTTGATGTTCCTTTGCAAGAAATTGCTCCTCGAAAAGCTAATTTGGTTTGTCAAGACATTTATTAGGTTTTCATCTTTCCTCGTTGCTAGGCAGCCATGCAATTTCACTTTTGTCAAACAGTTCAGCTTATGATGGGTGAAATGTCAAGAATAATTAGGAAAAGGGAACTGTAAACTTTATTAGAAAGAATCCATCTTTTGTAGAGCGTGCCTACGCAGCATCCTGCAACTTTCTTTCACTTGGAAATATTGACCTTTTGATTATCTCCACAGAATGCCACATCGCTATATTGAAGCTGTTCAGAAATCTTTTTTTGTATTCTTGAAATTTCATGGTGCCAGACCCCTGCCCTGGTTTGGATTGATTAGCAAGCCCCAGAAGAACAGGAGAGAACTGCTAGGTCAAAACCAAGCTAGACGTAAGTCTTTAAATATAAATGCGGAAAATGTGTATTGTATGCTCTTAAAATGAAAAGAAAACCCAAAGCTCTAGCACTTCATTCGCAAGCGTGCTTATGAAAAACTCAGAGCACAAATAGCCAAGACCTAAAATCAGGGCCAGGCCAATCGTTAGGCAAACTAGGTAGCTGCCTAGGGTGGCAACTTCGGGGGGGGGGGGGGTGGGAAAGAGCAGGGCTTTCAAAGCTAAAACAATATATTTTGACAGTTGGGGTGTGTGTATGTAAAGTTCAAGAGCTGCATAGAGTGCCAGTACCTTGAACCAACTCCGGGGCTGGCCCTGCCTAAAATATAAGCCCTCTGGCACCCATAGACCTAGCCCAAGTATTAGCACAGCCCTGGCTCGCTCCTTTGACTTAACAAAATATTAAAAAATCACTTTCTCCATATAAAACAAGGAAAAATAAATCAACACCACAAGTCTGAAAGTTTAAATGTAGCCCATGCAACATCTCCCTCCATTTTAATTGCTTCCATACAGTTTAAATCTGCTAGTCACGCTAGGCCCCCTAAGTACTAAACAGGCTCGGTTACAAAGACGCACTTGTCCTATAATAACCTCTATAATCAAAGTGAAGGAATTACGGGTAAAACCCACCAGACTGAATGAAACAAAAAAGGTTTTTAACTTTGTTAAAGGCATATTTAAAACAGGAAGTGAGTCAAGACTAACCACTGGCTCTTCCATTAGGATTTACAAGAAAACACAGCAGTGAGCTACAAATGATACAGTAGGACAGTCCAAAGAAAAAGAAAAAAAAATGGGTCTCGCAACTTTAACAGACTGCCATGCACGTCTGCTTTACATTAATGTACTTTCCAAACATATAATTTTATTTCCAGTTCAAGTCAATAGGGCAGGGCTTCCCAAACCTGTCGGGTTCTTAGGATATCCACATGAATATGACTGGGAACAATTTATACACTGGAGACTCTATATGCAAACTAATCTCCTCCATATTCATTGTGGATATCCTGAAATCCCAACTGCTATGGGGAGCACAGGACAGGTTTGGGAAGCCCTACAATAGGGATATCTTTATTTGCAAGATACCAATACAAGCTCAAAGACCCACGTTTGAATGGCTGGTCTGGTCCCTCCCTCCTCTGACGCAAGCATAGAACAGAAGAGGGAGGGATCAGACCTGCATGCGAGCGCAGCGTCGGAAAGACCCACATGTTTTGTTTTGTTTTTAATTGGATGTCAGCTCTGCTTCTGCCACCACCGCTGCCGCCAAAGAACCATGAAAGACGACGGTGGGGCAAGGGCAGGCAGCGCGGGGAGTCGGCTGGACATGGAGGTGTGGGGTAAGGGAAAATGCTGGACATGGAGCAAATGCCAAACCTGTTATAGGGGGGCGTGCCAGATGTGAAAGTCGCACAGGGCACATTTATGGCTTGGTACAGCCCTGATGATAACCACCTGAGAATCCTAAGCCCATGATTGTGCATCACAGAGGAGCCCTGGCCGAAGGCCCATCACTGTAATACCAGACTGAAGTACAGAAGATATAGAGGAGAAATCCTGGATGGATGCCAATGAACCCTCATGGCACCAGGATCTGGGCCGTTAAGCCAATTGAGCTAGAAGCCCAAAAGAAAAAGTTAACGGAGCCTTCACCAATCGTGTTTCCTTACACAATACACAGAACCACCAGGCATTAAAACAGACTTTCAAGGTTATCAGGTGTGGAAATGACAAAATATGCTAGCCTTGGCAACCCAGAGTATTTGAATAGTATAACTGCCTCTAAGAAACTATGATGGGGGCAGTTATGTCTGTGATATTTCGCTAACTGGATCCTGGACTTAAGGAAAAACATCCAATATGTACAGATCACTCCTAGTTTTCTTTATTCCAACTTCATCAATCACCCTACAATAGGGTATGTAGAAAATTTAAACTGTAGAGAACAAAAGGTGGCTGAGCAAAATTAAGAGGTGAACGCCCAAATTTAGTTCAGTTTATTAAAATGTTTCACAGAGTTTACTGCCAAAGTGGTCTTCATATAACATCCAAAGACTAAAGGGAGGGAAAGGAGGAAGGGCAATACTAAGCTACTAACCCAACCCAACAAGTGCAAGAACCTCCAAGCATCACAATAGGCCAGAAAAAAAAAACAAGTAGGTCTTAAAACCAGGATCTAGAGGACTTTTTTCTTATGGAGCTAAACCAGGCTTTCCAAAAGACTGCAGCACACTAGCTGAAGGTGGCGTGCCTTGTAGATTAATAATGGACCATAGACATTAAGAACTTAAGATATGCCATACTGAGTCAGCCCAAGGATCCATCAAGCCCAGTATCCTTTTTCCAACAGTGGCCATTCCAGGTCTTAAGTAACTGTCGGGTTCCCAAAGGTATACAACTTCCATGTTGCTTGTCCCAGAGGTAAGCAGTGGATTTCCCCAGGCCTCTTTAATAATGGTTTATGGACATTTCCTCTAGGAACTCGTCCAAACCTGTTTTGAACCCAGCTACACTACTAGTTTTTACTACATCCTCTGGTAATAAATTCCAGAGTTTGATTACACAACGAGTGAAAAAATATTTTCTCCGATTAGTCTGAAAATGTGCTATATTGTAGCTTCATTGTGTGTCCCCTAGTATTTCTACTTTTTGAAGGAGTAAAAAAAAAAAAAAACCCCTCACCTACATTTACCGGTTCCACTCCATTCATTATTTTATAGACCTCTATCATATTTCCCCTCAGTTCTCTCTTTTCCAAGTTGAAGACCCTAATCTATTAACCCTTTCCTCATCCATCCCCTTTACAGATTTTGGTCGCTCTTTTCTCTGTACTTTTACCAATTCTGCTATAGCCTTTATAAGATATGGTGGACAGAACTGCACACTATATTCAACGTTTGGTCGCACCATGGAGCGATACAGAGGCATTATAATACACTTTGTTTTATTTTCTATTCCTTTCCTTATGATTCCTAGCATTCTATTTGCTTTCTTGGCCGCAACTGCAAACTGGGCAGAGGGCTTCAAAGTACTATCCACAATGACGCCTAGATCTTTTTCCTGAGTAGCAATTCCTAATGTGGAACCTTGTATCATGAGTTGGGTTTTTCTTTCCTGTGCATAACTTTGCACTTGTCCACATTAAAATTTAGCTTCCATTTGGATACCTAGAGGGGTGTTTACTAAAGAGCGGTAGCGGACTCCGTGCGATATCGGAGCCGTGGGCCCATTAATTTCAATAGGGCAACAATTCCGATATCGCACAGAGTCCGCTACCGTAGTTTAGTTAACATCCCCCTTAGTCCCCCAATTTTTCAAGGTCGTCTTGCAATTTTTCACAATACTCTTGCGTTTTAACAACTTCAAATAATTGTGTCATCTGCAACTTTGATCACCTCACTCGTTATTCCCATTTCCAGGTCATTTATAAATATTTTAAAAGCAGCGAGCACAAAAGAGATCCCTGGGGTACTCCACTATTCACCTTTCTCCATTTAGCCCTACTCTCTGCTTCCTATCATTTAACCAGTTCCTGATCCACAACAGTGCACTGCCTCCTATCCTATGACTTTTTAATTTCCGCAAGAGTCTCTCATGAGGGTCCTTATCAAAGGCTTTCTGAAAATCCAGTTACACCATATCTACTAGTTCACCTTTATCTACCTGTTTATTCACACCTTCAAAAAAATATAACAGATTAGTGAGACAAGACTTTCCTTGGCTAAATCCATGTTGGCTTCCTACCATTAAGCCATGACTATCTACATGTACAGTAATTTTGTTCTTTATAACGGTTACTACCATTTTGACTGGTACTGACTTCAGACTCAGTGGTCTGTAGTCTAGATCATCCCTGGAACCCTTTTTAAAAACTGGCATTACAATGGCCACTCTCCTCTCCTCAAGTACTATAGATGATTTTAAGGATAGTTCACAGATTACTAAAAGTAAGTCTGCAATCTCATACTGCAGTTCTTTCAGCGCCCCAGGATGTATGCCATCTGGTCCAGATGATTTGCTACTCTTCAGTTTATCAAATAGCTCAATATATCTTCCCAATTTATCAAGATTTGTTTCAATTCCTCTCTGATACATCACCTTTGAATATCATTCCCTACATCATCTTCAGTAAAGACTTCATTTAGTCTCTTCACTATGGTCTTATTCTCTCTTAGTGCCCCTTTTATCCCTCTATCATCTAATGGTACAAGTGACTCTCTCACAAGTTTTTTGCTATGAATGTACTTGAAAAAGTTTTTATTATGTTTTTTGCTTCCACAGCAAGCTTCTTTTCAAATTCTCTCTTTCCCTGTCTTATTAATGTCTTGCATTTAACTTGCCAGAACTTCTGTTTCCTGTTTCTATCATTTGGCTCTTTTTTCCATTTTCTGAAGGACTTAACTATAACAGCCTTTTTCACCTCACCTTTAAGCCATTCTGGCTGTTTGGCCTTCTTTCCACTTTTCTTAAAACATGGAATATATCTAGTCTGGGCTTCCAAGACAGAACATGTAAATAATGCTCAGGCCTGATGTATATTCTTAACCTTTGCAGTTACTCCTTTTAGTGTTTTCTTAGCCATTTTCCTCATTTTATCATAGTCTCCTTTTTGAAAGTTGAATGCTAGTGCAGTGGATTTTTTTGTTATCGTCCCTTATTAAATCAAATGTGATCATATTATGATTGCTATTGCCAAGCGGCCCCAAAACAGTTACCTCTCACACTAGATCTTGCGTTCCACTAAGAACCAGATCAAAAACAGCTTCCCTTCAAGTTGGTTCCTGAACCAGCTGCTCCATGAAGCAATCATTTATTTCATCTAGAAACTTTATCTCCCTAGCATAGCCTGATCTAACACTGACCCAGTAAATACTGGGCTAGCTGAAATCTCCTATTATTACTGTGTTGTAAGCTTTGCAAGCTTCCCTAATTTCTTTTAGCATTTAATCATTTGTCTGTTTATTCTGGCCAGGTGGGCGGTAGTACACACCCACTGCCATTCCCTTCCCCTTTTTACATGGAATTTCTATCCATAAAGATTCTACAGTGTATTTTATTTCCTGCAAAACCTTTATCCTGTTTGACTCAATGCCCTATTTAACATATAGCACCACCCTTCCACCTATGTAATTTACCCTATAATTGAAATATAGTTTGTAGCTTGGTATCACAGTGTCCCATTGGTTAGCCTCCTTTCTCAGAGATGCCAATTATATCTAACCTTTGATTCAGTTCTATATATTCTAACTCTCCCAATCTTATTTTTTAGATTTCTAGAATTTGCATACAGGCATGTCAAAATTTGTTT
The DNA here is from genome assembly GCA_033557465.1 of Ichthyophis bannanicus. Classification (NCBI taxonomy): domain Eukaryota; kingdom Metazoa; phylum Chordata; class Amphibia; order Gymnophiona; family Ichthyophiidae; genus Ichthyophis; species Ichthyophis bannanicus. The sequence goes on from CM066038.1 coordinate 423,900,009, forward strand.
TTTGTTCACATTCAGTCTGGCTATCATATGACAGGGATAATTTGGAATCCTTCAGCTCAATCTGGTGTTTACTTAAAAGGTACCTGCGTTAGTTTTACCTTTACTGGAACCTCTCTATCAGGGTGCCCTGACTTCCCTGTTTTGCTAGGGTCCTTCAAAAGATACATCATTCTGAACCACGTGCTCTTGGGAGACTGTTGGCTTTCCCCATTTTCAAGTTTACAAGCTGCTCTCTCTCCTTTTTAAAGGTTAATGCCAGCAGCCTGGTTCCACCATGATTAAGGTGGAGCTCATCTTTTTGGAAAAGCCCCTCCCTTCCCCTGAATATTGCCCAGTTCCTAACAAATCCAAAACCCTCTTTCTTGCACCATTGTCTCATCCACGCATTGAGACTCCAGAGCTCAGCCTGCCTCATGGAATAGGAAGAATTTCTGAGAATGCTACCCTGAAAATTCTGGATTTCAACTTTCTACCTAAAAGCCTAAATTTAGTTTCCAGAACTTCCCTCCCACACTTACCTAGGTCATCAATGTCAACATGTACAAGACAGCACTATCTAAAAACGTATCTACGTAGTGCATGAGGTCACCTACCTTTGCACCAGACAGGCATGTTACCAAGCGATCCTCACATCCACCAGCCACTCTGCTATCTACATGCCTAATGATCAAATCACCAAACTATAATTGCCATCCTAACCCTTCCCACATGGGTAAATGGCCCTGGAGACATGTCCTCAGTTCGAGAAGATAATCACTTGGAGGACAGGTCCTAGTTATAGGATTGCTTCCTGTCACACCAAGGTGATGTTCTCCTTTCACATGACCTCTCTCCTCCATGGCAGCAGAAAGGCTGCCAGATTGGAGGTGGAACTGCTTTACTGCATCCCTGTAGGTCTTGTCTATATACCTCTCTGTTTGCCTCAGCTGCTCCAAGTCTGCTATTCTAGCCTCCAGAGATTGGACTCATTCCTTGAGAGCAAAGAGCTCATTCCTTGAGAGCAAAGAACTCTTTGCACCTAGTGCACGCATAAGACCTCTCTCCAACTGGGAGATAACCATACACGTAACACACAGTGCAAAAGACTGGATAGTCCCCATCTCTCTGCTGGACTGCTGTCTGCATTATAAGACTTAAAGATTTCTTTTATCTATTTAAAGTTGTTGAGTTGTTTAAATTTGCTAGGGGAATAGGGATACTTGAATCAATACAATAAGTATAAGGGACTCTTAGTTTTCACCTCATGATGAACTGCAAGGACTTAATCTACTGCTAAGGTCTAATAACTTGCTTATTAAAATAAATCAGTTAAAACTGAAAGTGAGAAAGATCACTCCCTTCCCCTTCACTGGTTTAGGAGTCTATAAATCAAGGATTTTATGCCTGGGAAAGTGGAAGCTGGGGTGGCTGGGAAGGAAAGAAAGAAACATCAACTGAAAGTGGTCTTGTAATAGTAAGCCCTAACTGCCTTTAATTTAAAGGTAAGCTGGCTTGTTTAGGTATGCCTTAACTGACCTAACAAAAACACTGAATTTTTAAAATACACAGATTCTATTAGCTTTAACCAAAATAATTCCCTTTTCTCCAAGATTTGGAGAATTTCCCAGCAAGTAAATACATACAAATGCACATTTCTTCCTAGCAGTAATAGTACCTCCTGGTAGACTCAACTAGTCAATATACTGCAAACAGAGGGCAACTAGAGTGCAAAGGGATCAAGAGGTTATTCAGATAAAGGAGAATACCAGAGTAAAACTTCATAAAATGGATACAGAAAAGAATGAGAAGCCAATGAAAACTATAGAAAAGTGGTGTCACGTAACATATTTGCTCCAAAACGTAGCCTAGTGGCAGTGGGATTTTTTTTACTAGCTGTATACTATGGAAGGAGGAACACTTCATGCCACAATATAGAGAATTACAATAGTAGTCCTACCTTACACAACCAGTCCCCCCAAAGGTTCCCAACGTCGGTCCTCGGGGAACCCCAGGCCAGTCAGGTTTTCAGAGTATCCACAATGAATATGCATGAGATAGATCTGCATACAATGGAAGCAGTGCATGCAGATCTCATGCATATTCATTGTGGGTACTCTGAAAACCTGACTGGCCTGGGGTTCCCAGAGGACTGGGTTGGAATCACTGCCCCACCATATACCCTATCTTATACAACCAGTCCCCTCCACTTACTCAACCACTAACCCCATACAATACTCCAATATAATAGATGATTTAACCTAAAGGCCTATGGTTTTACTGTATAATACTAATGTATAATATAGTTCATCAAAGTTCTTATATGTATAACTCTGCAAGTTTAAATCCCTGTTTACTGTAATGTTGCTGAAGTTATAAAGCAAACTGCCCTGAATGGAAGATGGGGCAGCATAGAAGACCTGTTAAATAAATAGTCAAGACGACTTAATAGAAGAGCAAATACTGAAGAGGTTAAGTCCTTTATATCGAAGAGGGACTTTACAGAACACAATTGCCTGAGGTGTAAAACAAAGATTTAACGACAGATAACACCTATAAGCCAAACATAAGAAGAGATCAAACGAACTCCTTGAATGATAATAAAGTCACATAGGTTGATAAGCATTCCCTTAACAATAGGAGCCAACTTAGGTAAAAGGAAAGTGTTTGAAAACTCAAAGGCCCTGAGATTATGAGCATTCACTATAAGGCCACAAATGAGGTGAAGGTTGGAAAAGTCCAATAGATGCATTTTCAAAGAAACCACAAAAGCACAGAAGAGTTGGGGCAACTGAATGTGTAAAAGAGCTCATAGCATTGCGGCCTTCATTTCAGGTGGTAGGATGTACAACGCAGTAATAAAGCATTTCTTCAGAGATGGAGAGGTGGGGATAAATTTTGCATCAGAAGTCAAGATAGTATGGAACATTTATAGAAGATCCCTGATGGTGGCAATGCAAGAAAGATAAAGGAAGAATCAACATAAATAAATAAATAAGTAAGATTAACACTAAGGTAGCAAGGGAAAAAAGGCAGCAACATGGACCATAGGTATCTCTTTGCCATCATTTACTATAGGCCTGATTTCCCACTGGGATTGCTGCCATTCGAAGTGCAGCACTTAACTGTGTGTGTGGGTTCAACAGCATGATCCATTTAAGAAAATCCACTGAATATATGTATAGGTGCTAACTGCTCCAGGGACTATCCATTTCATTTAAATTTGGGATTCGGCAGGCCTAAATTAAACAGATAACTTATCTAATCACCACTAAATGAATAGTAGCGGCTCCACCTCTGTCCCTCCCCAAACCCAACCTCTTATTATATGGATAAAATATAACCATTTAGCTAGCTAATATCAGAATAAGCAGGTTATACATTTGTTGGCAGGTAGCAAATGCATAACTCGCTTTGAAGACTGGGCCCTATGTTTCTATGGATGTGAGGGCATGTAACATATTTTAAAAACAGCTAAGGTTGTTATAAATTTGTCTGTATAGAACACAGGGAAATAAACATGATATTAAAATCTACTTATAAACTGTTTAAGGGTTGCTTTAGAAAAGAAAATCTTATTTGTTAAATGGAAGTAAATATTATCTGGTATTCAAAACCCTCCATATTCATTTCTCCATATATAAGTATGTTCCTTTCGGCCTTTCACTTGGCACACCTTGCTCTCAGTGTACAAAACAGACATTGTTAAGCAGTCTCCTCATAAGCAGTGTCAGTAAATCTGATCCGTCGCTCCAGTACAGCGGCTCTAGAGAATCGTGTTACAGCACGCCAAGTTTAAAACGCCACAGTTTGCTCCTTACAACAGCTCTCAAACTGAGAAGTACAATAGGGTGTATCGGTCAACAAGACCTGGAATGGACCTTGTATGAACAATAAAAATTCCTGAGGAGGTTGGTCGGTTTGGGCACAACCCAAAATCATTCTTGCACAGGCAACCTGGGAGAATCCAGGCACAGCAAAATTCGAATCGAAGCAAGCCGGTTCTGTATGATCCATACTGTCATTAGATTACATTAAATTTGTAAATATTCTTGAAGAGAAGCACTATAGTAAACCATTGCGTTTACGCCTGTGCCCTTTGCCATCTAAGCCTGAAAGATTTATGCACGTCAAATCCTGAGAAATCTGCATAAGAACTCATAGCCAGAAAATTAAGCCTACAAAATCCAGCTGCCACCAGAACACATGCCTAAATCTTTATAGGTAGGAAATTTACATGTCTCAACTGTCCACAAAGGGGTTGATCAGAAGGGCACAGGCAGGCAGACAATCGCCCCCATACATCCCCCCATGCATGCACACATCCCCCTCCACCAAGCTAAAAGTGTGATATCACAGCACCCCCCCCCCCCCCAGCCCCTACTGTCAACAGCATGGATAGAGCATTGCCGCAGTGCTTCACAGGAACACCGACTTCCACCCACCAACAGCTGGATAACATACACATCCCACACCGCCACCATGCTTCCAGTCCTCAGGTGTCAGCTGGAGAACACCCAATTCACACATACACACTTCTCCATGCTCATGCTCACACTCATCCCCCACCCATTAAAAACAATAGCTGAAAGTCTAGAACTATTTTTAAAACTGCACGTACGCCATGGAGAGCATCTTTGCCATCTTGTTCGCTAGGAGCATATCCTTAGCTAGTTAGGATGCCGCATTCACCCTCTAGTTATACAATTGACAAAGAACATGTTCCTTTTTGCAAATGATTAGCTGAGTATTTTTCAGCCCTCTCCTATCTGAAAATTAACTTCTTACGTTAGGCGAGTATGTGTCAGTTTTTTCTTATTGCTTTACGTCAGCTGCTTGGATATACTGCTAAATAGACAGATCTGGTTTCAAAGGAATTTGAGAGACGCCATGTTTTTATTAGTAAATAAAGCAATCAGCTGTAAAGGGCCAACAGGATCTGCATAATACTCATTTAAGCTTGGCGTGAATGGAAGTATCCCTTAAAAATCCATAACTTTTCCTTATATGCTTAGCTGAGCTGTGCCATCTGAAGCGGGCAATACAGATGGTTGATAACATAACAGAGAACTGGCACACCAAGTTGCCAACTGAGGAAGAAGAGATGGCGGGGATATCTCCTTGCAGATGTATCCTGGGTCACACTCGGATCTTCAACACCCAAGGAGCGGCTACTCCTGGGGGTCACTGTTGCTAATTTAAACCACCAAACTTATTTGTTAACGTGTTTTCTCCATGTGAAAATCTGCACTGGAAGAGTCTAAGGGACCCTTTTACTAAAGTGCCCACAAGGGTCTGCACTTACCACGTATTAAAAACCAATAGTAATGTATGGTAAGTGCAACAACTGTGCGCCGTCAGTGGCGTTCCTAGCATATCCCTCGACAGTTAACGCACAGAACTATATCTTAACGCATGGCAAGTGGTATTCAATTAACACGGGTGCACCTAACGCCACCCCATAGAGGTATTAAGTGCAGCTGCAATAATTGTCACAAGTGAGCATGCGATATGTACGCCTGCAGTAACCGCCCTGCCCCCACGCCACCCCTAACCCACCCATTACCCACCGCATCACACAATGAGCAATTTTAGCATGTGGTCGTTGTCATGCCTGCGTGAAAACAGTTACTTTAGTAAGAGTCAATACTTATTGCTTTAGTCATTCAGGATCCTTGTTTCAGCAACCTACTCATCCCCCCTTGGAGTTTATAATGCAGAAGAATGCATTCAAAATATTAACCAAATTCTGCTACAAATTCTGAAATTAAAATCTAACCCATTCTCTCTCATATGACACTGGCTCTCAGTATCGCACTGTCGTCCTCTGTGACCCTGCAAGCCAAGTCTTTACTCAGAGTTAAGCATAATCTCAGTTAATAATCACCAGTGACTCGATAATTATTAAAATGTAAACAGCAGACAAACACACAGAACAATGGCTTTATTGTGTGTCTTATGGGTCATGCTTCCCGGGATCTAGCTTTCCCATGAACCAATCAGAACCAACTAAGAGTGAAGCAAAACGTGCTTATATAACAATGGCACCATTTAGAAATCATGCCGTCTAGAGTAAGAAAAACGTTATTCGGTTTTATTAAAATATATGTTTTGAGGCAAGATGATGCCCTTTAATTAGAGTTTTCATATTTTACAGACACTCCCAAGATATCAACCATAAAAATAAACAAAATCTTCATTTCTTAACATCTGGATGAAGCAATTTATAAAGTGCCTGTGTACCTTACTTACATTTCAGATGCTGTAGAAAACGAGCTATAATTATATTCTGGGATGGTGACCATGAATAATAGGTGCATGTCTCCAGGAAAGGAAAATGAATTGTTGCTTAATCCCTCGTAAACTCTACCTTCCTCTCTGATTATTAACCTTGACCATCCCACCAAGCTACAAGTTTATACAAGCCCTGAAAACAGGCAGGGCAGTGAACACCTCTTACCAGCAACTGAAAAACGACCTACAAACCTCTGCGGAGGAGAGGGAAAGGAAGGGAATAGGCTGGATGCTTTCTCTGTCCTGGAGAGAGTCTCATTAAGAATGAGAAGGAAGGAGGGAACTGACCCAGGAGGCCAGACCTCAGATCATCAAAGTCCACTTTGGACATTACTTGAACCACAACATAGTATTATCCCCCATAAAAACACCAGATTTCATGTCCATTACTACATGTAATGTTTAAGTCAGTGCTTTATGGGAGATAATGCCTGCAGTAAAATCGCCATGTCCACGCTGGTTTTACTATAGCTTAGTTCCTGGGCTCCTAAATGTGCATTCTGAGGAGGCATCTTAAAGAAGCCAAAATCTTATAGGGAATTCAATTTCCAAATTGTTATAAAGGAGCTCCGAGGATGGTGCTTCAAGCCGCTGAGTTCCTGCTCTGATTTTAATTATTAAACAATTATATTCATGACATTGGTTTGAAATACGAGAAAGTTCAAGTACTTTAAACACACATAACAGCTTTCCATATTTCTCCTACAAGAAACTACGATCATTGGGCAATAGTACATTTATCTTAAGAACAAGATTTCAAATTCTGGTGGATTTCACATACAAAGAATGTATGTTCATTAAATGGAATCTAATGGTTTTGAAAACAAAATGCTAAATGTAAATGTATCAACTGCTTAGGAAATTAGATAGGCTGTATATAATGAATAAATCAAAAGAAAAAAAAAAAAAAAAAAAAAGTGTTCCTGAACAATTAGCCCAGGATCTTTTATCAGCTGAATTCTGCAAATGAATAGCCTTAACAACATACTGTGTTACTATGTAAGAATTTGGGTAACATAGTATATGACCGCAGATAAAGACCAGGGTGGTCCATCTAGTCTGCCCAGCAAGGTAGCTAGAGTCGCCCCCCTCTATGCCTTTGTTTAGGGTTGTACCCGCCACTCCATGCAGATCACCCCTTCTATTTGTTGAGGTATAAAAGATAATTAAGCTTATTTTGATTTTGTCTTCTTTCTATAAAATGGGGATCCACTATGTCTGTCCCACGCTATTTTGAATTCCGTCACTGTATTTGCCCGCACCACCTCCATCGGGAGGGCATTCCAAGCACCCACTACCCTTTCAGTGACATAACATTTTCACAGTTGTTTGTGTTAAATTATTTTAGGGGTAGTCTGTTATTTTGCTCACAAAACATAATATATGCACTAGCTTTGGTTCTGCGTCATACCTTTTATGCTGTAAGTTGCCGTTCATAATAAACCATATGTCACGTGATTCTTGAAGAATTGTAATATCCAAAACATGTCTGTAACCATTTTCTATTTGGCAGCCATTCATAGTTCTGAAAATAAAGCCAATATGACTCCTTTATCACCACTTCTAAGAAACATGCTGCATTTTAGGTATGAAGGAAATTTATAGCCATTCAAATGGACAATTCACGGTACAGTGCAGCACTCAGAGAAGGGAAAGGAGAGTCCATCAGAATTCTGTCACTAACCAAACAAGTCTTACCAGAAGTAAACCAACACAGAGGAACAAAGGACACAGTGAATGCGGCATTCCGCCAAGAAAGCAAACCACTGCACTCATTTCCATGTGAAACTTTCTGCATGCGAAGTCAAGATGCGTGTGAAAACTCCATCCTGATCAAACAGCAATCACTTAAAACAGAAACGTTGCCCCAAAGCCATGACAAATATAAATGCAAAAGGCCCTTTTACTAAAGGTTTGCAGTTAGTGGAGAAACTAATTCACGGTAAGTTCAACTGTCATTGGATTTAGCAGCAGTTATGGAGACATAGTTCACAGACAAACATGACTGGGATGTAATTATACTGGGCTATACCTTATTCAGGAAGGACAGGGTAGGAAGAAGGAGAGCAGGAGTGGCACTATATGTAAAAAATAATATTAAATCTATAGTATTACAGGCTTAAAAGGGAGCGAGGAGGCACTGTGAGTTAAACTAGAAAGAGGGAAAGGGAAATCCATTTGCACTGGTGTGATATACAGATCTCCTTCACAGGGAGAAGAAGTGGGCGGGGATTTAATAGAAGACAAATGCAGTATTGCCATGAAAGGAGAAGTGCTACTGATAGGTGAGATCAATATGCCCGATGCTGATTGGCACATCTAGATGACACTGCAGTAGGGAAGTAAGGAGATCCGAGATTCTCTACAGGGAGAACTATTTCAGCAACTGGTAATGGAACCCACATGTGAAGGGACCACACTGGACTTGGTGCTTACCAATGAGGAAAGTGTTTTTGATGTCACAGTGGGAGATCATCTCGCATCCAGTGATTATCAGATGGTGTGGTTCAGTATTAGGACTGGGGCTGATAAAATCCATTCAAAAGAGAGGGTCTTAGACTTTAGGAAAATTAAATTTGCCAAGATGGGACAATACCTCAAGGAGTCGTTAGTGTAATGGGAACAGCTGGGGGATGTAGAAAAGCAATGGGTAAAACTGAAAGGGAATATTTTAAAGGCAACAAACCTTTTTGTTAGGCTGGTAAATAAATGTAAAAGGAAAAGGAGGCCACTATGGTTCTCAAAAGAAGAAGCTGAAAAGGTGAAGAAAAAGGGGGAGGCCTTCATGAAATACAAGAGATCACAGAGAGAGAAAAAGACACGTATCTATATTTGGAAAAACGTAGAGAGGAAAGCAAAGATACAAAAAGAAGAACATCCAGTGCAATAAATTGGGGGGGGGGGGGGGATAAGATATTTTTCAGATATATTAGTGAGAGTAGTACAAAAGTGGTACCAAATAAAACAAAACTGCAGAGAGATCATTCGCCCCTCCGGAACTGAAGACTGCCCATAGCTTTTGGTTTTGTTACAAGGCCAGAGACTCATCAGGCCCCCCCCCCCTTGTATCAGACTCAAGGGTGAAGGGGAGGAATATGTAGAAGCTGCTGAGGATAAAGTGGATTGCTTAACAAATATTTCTGTTCTGTGTTCACAGATGAAGGACCGGGAGCAGGACCTCAGAAAACACCCACAAACAGGAACAGAAGCAAGGGGCATCTTGAACAATTTTCAGAAGACTGCATTTGTGAGGAACTAGCTAAACTAAAAGTAGGCAAAGCAATGAGACCAGATAGAATACATCCAAGAATATGGAAGGAACTTGGGGACATTCTAATGGCTCCACTGACTGACCTTTTCAATGCTTCTTTATAGTCGGGAGTGATCCTAGAGGACCGAGAAAGGCACAAGTGGTCCCTTTACACAAAAGCAGAAGTAAGGATGAGGTTGAGAACTACAGGCCAGTTAGTATAACCTCTGTGGCGAGTAAATTATTTGAAACACTGTTAAAAGGGAGGATAGTAAGGTTTCTGGAGTCTAATGGATTGCAGAATCCGAGGAAGCATGAGTTTACCAGAGGCAGGTCTTGTCAGACAAATCTGATTGATTTCTTTGACTAAGTGACCAGGGAGTTGGACAGAGGGAGAACCCTAGATGTGGTGCACTTAGATTTCAGTAAAACGTTCAACACCATTCTGCACAGGCGACTTATCAACAAAGTTAATACCCTAGGGATGGACCCTAATGTAACTGACTAGGTTAGAAATTGGTTGAGTGGGAGGCGACAAAGGGTACAAGTAAATGGAGCTCACTCTGAGGGGAAGGAAGTTACCAGCGGTGTGCCCCAGGGATCTGTCTTTGGTCTGATTCTTTTTAACATCTTTGTTAGTGATATAGCGAAAGGGCTGTCAGGTAAGGTTTGCCTCTTTACGGACGATACCAAAATCTGCAATAGAGTAGACACCCAGGAAGGAGTAGATAACAAAAGGAAGGATCTAGCTAAGCTTGAAGAATGGTCAAGAATTTGGCAGCTGGGATTTAATGCTAAAAAATGCAGGGTCATGCATTTGGACTGCAAAAATCCAAGGGAGTGGTACAGTATAGGGGGGCAAAGTACTTCTGCCCATAAAAGAGTAGGATCTGGGTATGATTGTTTCTGATGATTTTAAGTTGGCTAGACAGAAAAGGGTGACGGTAAAAGTCAGAAGGATACCTGGGTGCATAGGGAGAGGAATGGTCAGCAGAAAAAAGGAGGCGATAGTGCCTCTGTATAAGTCTCTGGTGCAACCTCATTTGGAGTATTGTGGGAAATTCTGGAGACCACATTTTCAAAAGAATATAAACAAGATGGAGTCTGTGCAGAGGGTGACTATTAAAATGGTTAATGGTCTTCGTTATAAAGCATACGAGGACAAACTTTTTTTTTTTAGTGCCATCAAGTCAGTGTTGACTCATAGCAACCCAGCTACCTCTGGGTTTTCTTGGCAATGTATCACCAGAAGTAGATTGCCAGCCTTTTCTTCCGAGGCAATGGAGTGACTTGCCCAAGGTCACAAGGAGTGCCAGTGGGAATTGAACCCTTGATCTTCTGGGTACTAGGCAGTTGCTCTAACCACTAGGCTACTCCTCCACTCTGAGGACAAACTTAAATATCTTAATATGCATATGTTAGAGGAAAGATGGGAGAGAGGAGATATGACAGACGTTTAAATACCTCAATGGCATAAATACACAGGAGGAGAGCCTCTTTCAATTGAAAGCAAGCTCTGCTATGAGGCATCATAGGATGAGGGTGAAAGAGGATAGACTCAGGAGTAATATGCGGAAATATTTCTTTATGGGAAGAGTGGTAGATGTGTGGAATAGTCTCCCAGTGGAGGTGCTAGAGATGAAGACAGTATCTGATTTCAAAAAAGCATGGGACAAACACCGAGGATCTCTAAAGGAAAAATAAAGGGGACTATGGTATTTGATATGGGAGGACAGACTAGATAGACCATGTGGTCTTTTTCTACCATCATTTTTCCATGTGTCTGTGTTTCTACATACTACCTGTAAGGAGCATGCAACACACACCAGAACACGTGGGCCGATTAACACAGGCATACCTAATGACAACTGTCCTTGTGCTAGTAGCAATGTGCTCTCCGTACCCACGCTCCGCCCCTAAGCAGCCCACTTTCCTCCTCAACATGTGATAGCCACTAACAGTGTGTTTTAGTGGCCGGTAGCTGACATACACACGTTAGCAATCTTGGTTGTCGGTTACCGCACACTAAAACACATCTTAAGCAGTTAGCAGCCTTTAGCAAAGGGGTCCCTAAGTATAAGAGCCAATCCATGATTACATCACACTGCTCCCGTTCCCCAATCACACTAGACATTGGCACCAACAGACAGGGAAAACAGGTAAGCTGGAGATGGGAACTAATGAGACGAGAGTTGGGTATAAGACAAGAGCTGCAGCCAGATTATGGGCTGGGACAGAGAAGACAGGCGTTTGCTGCTAGTGGTGATAATCCAGACAGACTATTTTGACAAAGCAGCAATTGGGTCACAAATGTATTATTAAAAATATAATTAAGGGCTATAGAACAAAATGGTCAGTAAAATGCACCAAATACCTTTTAATAAGCATAATTGTTAATTTTGTATTAAATTATAGTGGATTACAAATATGAAAAGCAGACAATAGATAAAATAGGAGTTAAACAAGGGAAAAAAACCTCCCGAGTGGATGATGATTAGAAATCAGGTTAGAGAGGCAGCAGCAAGTCTGAAGGATATGGAAAACAAAGGACAACTTTACGCTTGGCTCTGAAAGAGACATTGAGCAAGAGGAATTCTGTAAGAGCTTCAAGAGATACGGTTTCCCTTTTTTGGACAGGGTGAATGGGAGGCAAGCAGCAGGATGAATCCAACATCGCTTACAAAGATAAAAAAACAAAGACGTCACTAAATATTAACGAACCTTCTCTGTTTAGGGCATTTATTGCCATTCAGTGCCCTCATCAGAGTCAAGGTTCATCATCTGCATTAAAAAGAACTAGCTAGTAAAGCCCGCTCTGCTCAGGACTCTACTCCAGTATTTATTAATGGCCCTATGAAGTACACACAGGCCTTGAGATATGAAGTACACACAGGCCTTGAGATAGAAGAAAAATGAAGTTTTGCAAGTTAACTACCATATGTATCAGTACAAATAGCAATTTTGAGCAGGCCTGCTAATACGGTCAAAATATACTTTAAATAATCACTCAAAAAGTACCACACATCTGGATGCACTAAAGAAGAGCAATGCAGCGCCCGCATCATTTAAGAAACTAAGATTGGGGAGTTTCTAGGTTTCCTAAAAGGTTCAAGATCAAAGTCAAAATAAGTAAACTGCCCAAACAGTATCCATTGGCAAGACTCCAGAGAAAAGAAACAAGTGGGAAAAGCATGTGGCGCATAGCTCATGGAATCCTTCCTTACTCCTGTCTCTCTCTCTGCCCTGAAGGGGAGAAAGGAGGGGACATTTTAAAAGGAGTGTTATTCAAACATTCCAATGGTTTGGAAAGAATAATAAAATGAAAAAGTGTGATCATATATGAAACCACTAAATGTCACTCTCAGATTTCAAAGGACAGATTTTACAGTTTAATCATAGGGTACCATTGTCCCATGGTAACAAGCATTGCTGTGCTTATCCACCACTAGTTGGCAGCACACACAGCAGAAGCAAGCTACATGGTTCAGTCATTAGGTTTCACTGTACGTAAGAACCATTAAGAAAGCTATACAGTTCAGTCACTAAGTTTTGTGGCAGAACTTACAATAAAGAAATTAATACATTTGAATCACTAGGAGAAAATGTAGCATAGAGAGAGGTATGGCAGTGGAGGAGGTGGGGGGAGGGAAGAAGGTACATGGTGTGGAAAGTTTAAAAATCATGTCTGATGTAATTATTTCCAATGACTCTAAAATGCAAGAGCAGAGAGTCAGTTTGAAAGCTGTTCCATATTTTTTTTGTTTTAGTGTATCAAAGTTTCTATTCTGGAGAAGCTGGAACTGCCTCAGCCACAGAAATGCATTGGGCCATTTGGAGGGGGGGGGGGGGAGTTTATTTCTCTGAAACCTCCAGATCAATGTGACCCATTTTTGAGCTTTGTGTGTCTTTTCAGCAGGTTTATTTTTTTCCCAAGCCTAATCTGGCCCCCTTCCATTAAATGTTCAGAGCGTTATTTTGACCTCATACAAATAGACATTCTCGCTCTCTTATGTTTAATTTCTTTCCAACATTTCCATTGGTTGGAAAGAGTAAAAATAAAAGAAAAAAAAAAACCACCACCACTGAAGTTATATTTAAATGTAAGATTTTCTTCCAATAGCTACAGAAGTCATGGATCCATAAGAGAAAGAAATAACATTCGGGTCACTAACCCCATGCAGCATACACATGGCTACTGTAGCAAATTACAGTAAATTTGACAGAAGGAAAACATCGATCCATCAGGTTCAACATGCTTCAAACAACCCAGGATTTCAGCAATTGTTGAGATTCAGATGAACACTTAGAAAGAATTTTCACTGAGGTCCTGAAGAGTCCAAAACCAAGGTGGTGATCTAAGCACATTCCTGACTTGCCATTTATCAACTGTATGCATTTATAAATTTATCCTAAAGGCTTAGTCATCACTTAAACTCTAACCGAACACTGCAGGGCAGAGGCAATAGTTCCTCATACAATAGGTTTTTGGGCGACTCCTTCACATGAAGTGCAGTGTCCTTCACAGGTTTTTGCTATGGAAGAAAGTTCTTACAGCAATACGTTTCTTTTAATGAACATAGCTTTAATGCTAACTCTGAGTCTACATACACGGAACTGATCTTTTTTTCTAAAGCATGACAATAATAGTCAAACCCCTCCCACCTGCACCCCTGAAGCATAACTTCATGCAAGGACTCCATGTTCAGTTGCGGAAAATCATTAAGCTAGATGGGATTGGACGATAAGAACATACGAAATGCCATACTGGGTCAGCCCAAGGTCCATCTAGTACATTATTCCTGTTTCCAACAGAGGACAATTCAGGTCACAAGTACCTGGAAGGCTCCCAAAAAGACATACAGGTTCCACAATGCTTGTAGTGGGGCAAACAGTGGATTTCTCGGGTCCTCTTTAATAATGGTTTATGGATCTTTCCTCCAGGAACTTGTCCAAACCTTTTTTAAGCCCAGCTACACTAACAGCTTTTATTAAATCCTCCGGTAAAGAATTCCAGAGTTTGATTACACACTGAGTGAAAAAATATTTTCCTCTTATTGGTATTAAAAAATGGGACACTGTAGCTTTATTGCATGTCCCGTAATCTTTCTACTTTTTGATGGCATAAACAAATCGATTTACGTTTATCTGCTCCAATCCATTAATTTATAGACCTCTATCATATCTCCCCTCAGTCCTCTCTTTTCCAGGTTGAAGAGCCCTAACCTTTTAAGCCTCTCCTCATAAGGGTATCCTTCCATCCCCTTTAAAATGTTGGTGACTCTTTTCTGTATGTTTTTCCGATTCTGCCATATCTTAAAAAGGATATAGCAACCAGAATTACACACAATATTCGAGGTGCGGTCACACCATGCAACAGTAAAGAGGCATTATAATATCCTTTGTTTTATTCTCCGTTTCTTTCCTTATGATTCCTCGCATTCTATTTGTCTTCCTGGCCACCACTACACACTGGCAGAGGGTTTCAATGCCTTATCCATGACGCCGCCGAAATCTTTTTCCTGGGTGATGGTTCCTAATGTGGAACCTCACATCGTGTAACCATAGGTTGGGTTGTTCTTTCCTAGCTGTATAACTTTTCACTTGTCCACATTAGATTTCATTTGCCATTTGAACATCCAGTCTTCCAATTTATCTAGGCCTTCTTGCAATTTTTCATAATCCTCTTGGGTTTTAACAACTTTGAATAATTGTGTCATCTGCAAATTTCATCACCTCACTCGTTAGTCCCATTTCCAAGGCATTTACAAATATGTTAAAAAGCAGCAGACTCAGCAAAGATCCCTGGGGTACTCCACTATTCACCTTTCTCCATTGGTAAAATTGGCCATTTAGCCCTATCCTCTGCTTTCTTTCTTTTAACCAGTTCCTGATCCACAATAGTACGCTGCCTCCTATCCCAGAACTTTTTATATTTGGCCAAGAATCTCTCATGAGAGACCTTGTCAAAGGCTTACTGAAAATTCAGATACATTGTAATCGACCATCTCACCTTTGTCTACCTGTCTATTCAAACCTTCAAAAAAAATACAACAGATTAGTAAGACAAGACCTTCCTTGGCTAAAGCCATGTTGGTTTTCTCCCATTAAACTATGACTAGTTACATGTTCAGTAATTTTGTTCTTTATTATGATTTCTACCGTTTTTCCCAGTACAGATGTCAGGCTCACTGGTCAGTAGTTTCCCAAATCACCTCTGCAACCTTCTTTATTTAACAGTATTTCTATACCGCCTTATCTTACAATCAAGGCGGTATCACAGCAAAACAATCAAAAGAAGTGATAGTGTTTTTCATGCAGTGAAGGTTATATCGTGATTTGTGTGTAAGATGTGTTGTGTGTTTGATTAGGTTGAGCTATGTACATTGTGCGCTATGATACATCGTGTGCTATAATACATTCTTCTGTACATTTAGTGTTAAGAAACATCATGTGCCGTTATACATTCTCTTATCAGTGGGTCGGAGGGAGGTATGTTGGTTGTTCCTGGTAGTTAGATCATGTGACATGTCCATAGTGTTCTATGAACAGCGCTGTCTTCAGCTGTTTGCGAAAGTCTTTGAGGTCCGTCTGCGATCTCAGATCGTCTGGGAGGGTGTTCCAGATTGTTGGGGCAGCCAGGGAAAATTTGATGTTACCTGATGATTGGCAAATAGCCAATGTATTACAAATGATTTTAACGATAGTTCACAGATTACTAATAGCAGGTCTGCAATCTCATATTTCACTTCTTTCAACACCTTTGGATGTGTACCATCTGGTCCAGGTGATTTGCTACTTTTTATCAAATAATTGTAATACTTCTTTCCAGTTCATCGATATTTCTTTCAATTCTTCCAATGCATCATCTTTAAATACCATTTCAGTCATGGGTAACTTCCCTATATCTTCCTCAGTAAAGAACGAAGCAAAGAATTCATTCAGTTTCTCCACAATGGCCTTGTCCTCTCTCAGTGCCTCTTGTACCCCTCTATCATCTAATGGTCTAACTGACTCTCTTACAGGTTTTTGCTGCAAATGTACTTGAAAAAATTTTTATTATGCATTTTTGCTTTCACAGCAAGCTTTTTTGCAAATTCTCTCTATGCCTGCCTCATCAATGCCTTGCATCTAACCTGCCCTTGTTTATGTTGTTTCTAGTTTGTGTCATTTGGCTCCTTTTTCCATTTCCTGAAAGATGCTTTTTTGGCTACAACAGCCTCTCTGACCTCACCTTTAAACAATGCTAGCAGTTGTTTGGACTCCCTTCCACTTTTCTTAAAGCGTGGAATTCAGCTGGTCTGGACTTCCAAGATATTATTAACCACCACCCGTGCTTGATGTAAATCTTTAACCTTTACAGCTGTTCCTTTCAGTTTTTTCTTAAACTATCTTCCTCATTTTATCATAGTCTCCCTTTTCAAAATTAAAAGGAAGTATTGTGGATTTCCGTGCCGTACTTCCTCCGTTAACTAAATCAAACGCAATCATGCTGTGATCACTATTGACAAGTGGCCCCAACACCCTTATCTCTTGCACCAGATCTTCTGTTCCACTAAGGACTAGGTCCAAAATAGCTTCCCCTCTTGTCTGTTCATGAATCAATCTCCAAGAAGCAGCCATTTATTTCATCTAGAAAAACTTTATCTCCCTAGCATGTCCTGCCATGACACAGACCCAGTCGATACCGGGGTAATTGAAATCACTCATTTATTACTGTGCTGTAGCTTTTGTTAGTTTCCCTGATTTCTTTCAGCATTTCATCATCCATTTGCTCATTCTGGCCAGGCGGTCATTTGTACACTCCCACTGCCATCGCCTTCCCCTTTTTACATGGGATTTCAATCCATAGAGATTCTACAGTGTATTTTGTTTCCTGCAAAACTCCAATCCTATGTGACTCAATGCCCTCTCTAACAGAGTGCAACCCCTCCACTAATTTGATCTACTCTATCACTGCAATATAATTCATACCCAGGTATCACACAGTGTCCCACTGGTTGTCCTCCTTCCACCAGGTCTCTGAGATGCTAATCATATCTAAGCTTTCATTTAGTGCTATATAGTCTAAGTCTCCCATCTTAATTTTTTAGACTTCTAGCATTCGCATACAAGCATTTTAGAGGCTGTATTTTATTCTTATTAATCCAGATGATGCACTCTTATCATGTAGTTTCCTGGCCTTTAACTTGTAAAAGCTGACCAGTCTGCAGTGCTTTGAGAGGATTCTTCAGCTACTGAAAGGTCACAGAACTGTAAGAATGTTTTCTGTAGGAGGAGCTGAAAATTGATTTTATTGTGACTGGTTCATTTCTTGAGTCGTTGATTGTTCTGTTAACCATGAGATACAATTCCAATGGACACATTATTCCAAAGAGAGAGAGAAAATGTTTTCCATATTATATTAAGAATTGCATATAATATGTGCTAAAACAAAGTGATAAAATAATGAGCTGAGGCTGGGATTAGCATGCTATTTTACCTAAGAGGTCTCTTCTCAAATAAGCATGTTACACTCACCCTAGGACCCAAGTAAAATAGAGCTTAGAATAAAACAACGATCTACAAAGGGGAGTCAATAAATAAATGTTTACTGTTTTGATCATATACTTAAATGCACCTTAATTATTGCCTTCTCCTCAGAGATTCATAAAGTAAACACAGTTTTTAATTAGGTATTTGAATGGATGCAGGATCCACGAATCGAGCGTCTTGCGTTTGCAGATAATGTTACTGTTTACAGCCTATAGGTTATATAATCTTTTTTTTTGTCAGTCACACCATGGAGTCTAGAATTCAAAATCTACTGTTTACTTAGGTCTGTAGGACCTTAATCTCAGGACAAGGAAACAGCATTCTGGCACCATAATGTTAGGAAACTCAGATGCATATGTTTGGAACACTCAGGATACAGAGACACCAACCTACTTACTGAATGTCCCTCACTTGCCAAAAGCTGGCAGACCGGTGCTATGAAGTGCGTTAGGCTTTCTGCGCTGGTTAGCTCAGTTTTAATGCACAATCTTGTGCCCTCCCAGGGCAATAACAAGTTTTGCACATGAGCTAACATGCAGAGTGCATTTAAATCCATTCAAAATTGATAATGATGCAATCTGCTATGCAGACGCAGACAGGTGTGCAGAAGACTAGAAGGTGGGTACTACACCGGTGTTTTAACACAAGGTCTGAGGAGCAGTAAGGATAACGCACTCTTCTGTGGTTAGTGCCAGGCCGCTTTCTTCCGCAGGTATGATCTTCTGCATATTGAAAATGTTGCAATATTATTTATGTGCAGAAGAGCATGCCAGCAGATGTGCATAACATCTGCCCGTGTACTTATGCTAAACTCAGTACGGCACGGAGTTACATGTGCATAACATCTGCACATATGCTGGAATGTTTTTCTGTGCATAACTAATCCTGCAAATATTGCTGTGTGCAGAACAACATCCCAACATGTATGTGGCGGTGGCGGTGTCGATGCATGCACATGGATCTGCACTAGCAGCAGTTGTAACTGAGCATGCTCTCCCGGGTGTCTGCACATGGTTTTTGTGCACAGCCTCTTTGCATACTCTTTAAGAGCACTGGGGAGCTACCTTCCTGCATTAAGTTGGTGGTAAAAAGCCATGCACTGAACTTTAATCACACACAGCCCGATTCTGACATGGATGTCCCGGCCCTCTGTGTGCCCGGTCGGAACCAAATACACAGAGTTAACCGGGATTCTGATCCCGCGGGGCATGTCTAGCCCCGCGGGATCAGAATCGTGTCCAGGCCGGGACCCCGATTCAGGTCGGCCTGCACATACAGTCCTTGCCCAGATAGCTCAGTCAGGCCTTTGAATGAAGCTGTGGCGCCATGGCGTCCAGTTTCCATGGCACCGCGGCTCCATTCAAAAGCAGGAATCCCTAGCCTCCGGACTGCCAACTGCATTCCCCACAGCCTGACATCCCTGATCTGACCTCCCAAGGCCAGGGTCGGGCTGCGGAATCTTCTCTGCCCCCTGCCACCGCTTTCCAGCCCCAGGCCTGCCGTCCTCCGCCAACTCAGGGAACCTATTCCACCTCAGAGGTGGAATAACTTCCCTGTTCAAGCTGCCGGCCTCAGATGTAAAGGGCTGACATTGGAATCGGCCCTGTAGGTCTGGTGCTGAAGACTGCCCACTGCCCGCCCTAACGCTGCCCCTGTCTCACTTCCCCATCAATGAGTGGGAAAGTTAGTCAGAATGACCCCAACAGCTCTTACAAAGTAACTGCATTGGCCCATGGAAAGGAAACCTACAGTAAATTGCATCGTTATGCCAGGAGGGGACACTTCTGGCACATTTACCTCACTCATCCTTCAATGCAGTCTGGAAAACTATATACCCAGGTCATAGGATCAGTCCCTTTCTTCATACAGACTTTGAAGATGGTGAATGAGAAAAAATACAAGTTATAGATATTATTTTATTTTTAATCAAGTTATTTAATTACTTTTCAAACAACCCTCCCCCCCCCCTTCATGCTGATGTGTTTTGATATTTAAGATTGCAGGGTACTGTAGCCCTGGAGATACTTTTAGTTCTTTACCTTGACTGTACTTTCATTGGAACCAGCATGTAAAAACATGGGGGAGGGGGGACATTCAGTGGCAACAGCTACTATTCAAATGCAGCACTTTAACCCCGCATGCTTACCATCCGTCTGGCCATATCCAGCCCTGGCATTTAATAGCCAGATTGCCTAGAAGCAACATTCAGCCGCTGCCCAGTTAGCTTCCACGGCGAAAGCTAAGCCAGCCTTTACTGAACCTGACTTTCACCACGTGTCGACAACCGGGCAACGGCTCAATATCACCTCTGCCTTATCATAAACAGACGCCAGCTCGGCACCCCCGAATGCTAACCGGTTAGCATCAGCGCATACAGCAGCAGTACCAGCAGATAGTCAGCAGCACTAACCATGTTAGAGCCGCTGAATATCCCGGATAAAGGGAATACCACCACCCCCCCCCCCCCCCACCATGGATTTTACACAAGGTATAACTTGCCCTCTCGGGAATAAAATAAACCAATGTTATCTCAATTAAACCTTCTTATCCAGTGCATTATAGAAAATGATTCGAAGGAGTCTGCACACCACATATGTTGCTCTAAGAATTATCTCCATCACTGTCTGCATAGAGAACTTACCACTTTGTAATACGCAGAAAAATCAGTTTGCCTTACAAACAAAAATAACTGTCCAGATGTTTCTCAAGCCAGTCCTTGAGCACCTCACTTGTTTTCAAGATATCCATGAAAGAAACTTAAACAACATGAAAGAAGTGCACACAACTGTCTCTCATGCATATCACTGTGGATACGATATCCTGAAAACCATACTGGCTAGGGGATATTCCAGGACTGACTTGAGCAATACTGAAATTCAACATATTATAGAAAACATCTTTCATTAATAAAATTGTTTTGAGGAATTAACATGTGCATCCAAAAAAAAAAAAAAAAAAAACCCAAAGCATAGGATCATATACTTGGTGTAAACTGCTGTATAACAATCTGTGAAAATTCAGTATATGTCCAGAATTTTATTTTGGATAACATGCCTTACACTATCAAGAACAATGTTTTTCATCTTTAAAATTAATTCTCTTTCTAAAATAAAATACTGAGAAAACCCAGCTCTTTCACCCCAACAAGAAACAACACCTCACTAAGGTTTTGTAGTTGCCCTTATTTATGACAAAGTGGCATGAACAGTTTGTAAATATATATCAAAGAATATGCTAGTCATTAGTTCACAGCACCTCTGGCTTTCTAGACTTGTCATCAGCTTAATGATTTAGAGTCTGCTTCTAAATTCTGTTCTTCAGACCCAGCCCTATAATCTGGGCTCTGACAAAGGCTGATAGTGCATCAGTCCGATTGCAGTGGTACCCCAACTGCTCCTTGGGCTCTCCCAACTGGGTGCACAAGATCATTATGGCAGTTGAACGGATCAAATGGCAGAAGGTGGTCTCTCCGTCCAATCCTGGAGCACACCCCCCAGCCAATCAGTACAGCCATGATGAATATGCATCGAATGTATGCAAATCCCTCTCATACACAGTTCTGGCAGGGGGGAAGGGAAGGCTCCCAGGACTGTCTTATTACGTATGTATGCTGTAAACTGCTGAGAGGAGATATCTTAGATGAGCGGTATTTATTTACTTACTTGCAAAAATTTTATATATCTATCTGCCACTTACTCTATGCCATCATTTGATGACCTTTTACACTACAGTGTGCTATGTAGGACAATCTAACAACAACTTTTCTTAGTCTGACTGCACCAATATGCCGCCTTTGCTGTTCCAAGCACAAAAATATAATCTGAGCTGCAGTTTTTTTCTAGTAGTACAGTTTTACACAAAAGAAACCTAAATGGTAAGATAGTTTCCTATTTTAAATTCAAATATTTATTCTATCCATATTCCAAGGACTGGCAGATTTCTATACTGACACAATTGATTATAGGCTCGCCAGAAAGCAGCCTTTGATGGCTACAGTACTCAAGGAGTTTGGTATCTTCCATGGGGGAAGCAATGTTGCTGCATACAGAGTCCTCCAACCGCACTGCTGCCAGTAGGCGGAGGTACTGCAATACCGAGTTTTTAGTGGTGAGGAGAATGTAATGCCTGCTCTCAGCAACTGAAAAATGTAATATTGCAGCACCTCCCCCTACTGGCAGCAGTGCGGTTGGAGGACTGTGGAGCGTTGACAGGACGAAGCAGGAATTAATTTGCTGAATTACAAACTGGCATACTTCCTGTAGGTCACTGATTATTTCCTTCACCATTATTTAAACACATGGGAATGGCCAGACGGATGGTAGGCATTACTGCATTAGCACATGCTAATACATATTCATGTACATTATTTATTGCAGCTCCCATTTGATACAATGGGACTTATTTACTGATTATACGTATTAGCAGCTTTAGTAAATTTAACCATGAACAGGGAATTAAAAGAACTTATTCCAAATCTATTGCATCCTTTTATTGAACCACATAGTTAAAGATACTGGTCATAAAACTCAAAGTATAATTTACCAATATTCTTATATAGCCAAAAAAATTTAACAATATTCAGTTTCTACATTTTTCCCTAGTGCCATGTAAAAAGAAAAAAGGCTATTTAGACGACTCTGAAGCTATTTGGGACTACTGTTCCATAAAGCTTGCCTCCTGTGCAAAGTTTTTGACACATCCAAGACCTCTGTATTATTACAGGGCTTCCCAAATCTTGTGACTCCACAGCCAGTCAGGTCTTCAGAATATCAACAATGAATATGCATGAGATACATTTGCATATGCGGGCCACCTGGATATCCATCATATGCAAGATTCTCATGCATACTCATTGTGGATATCCAGAAAAGGTAATTAGCTTAGTGGGTCCCCAGGGCAGGCTTGGGAAGCCCTTCACAGCATTACACCAACTTATTAGAATGCAACTAAAATTATATATCACATCACCGGTTCTAATAAAACAAGGGTGCACAAGTTCAGTCCTCAGGAGCCACAACAGGTCAGGTTTCAGGACATCTGTAATGATTATGTATGAGATAGAGACAGGGCTGGCCCCAGAGTTGGTTCGAGGTGTTGGCACCCTAGGCAAGCCTTAAGCTTTGCAACCCCCTGGTTGTCAAAATCTGTTGTTTAGCTTTGAATGCCCTGCTCTGTTTTCCCCCTCCCCAGAAGTTTATGCCCTAGGTGACTGCCTAGTTTTCCTAATGGTCGGCCTAGCCCTGGACAGAGCCAGGTGCAAAGCAAGCCTGAGCCGGAAAAACACCAGAAAAAAAAATAGTGTTAAATTGCAGCGCAGTGAGCATGCAAAGTGCTGCATAATTAACTGCACCCGATGTAAAAGTCTGCGCTGAAATTTAGCACAGTTTTTTGTATTATTCTTAACACTGGATCTTTACGCCAGCTTCAGGCAGGCATAAAGATCATCTGAGGTGATGTTGGACACTTTACCTCAGACGATCCAGGCACAATGTCAGGGAGGCCAGTGCCCTCACATGCGCCTGCCCCCGTTCTGCCAGCTTGCAAAATGGCAGCACCTGGCCCTGTGCGGTGTATCCTGGGATGCATCAGGTAGGTTCAGACTACGATATAAAAGGCAAAAAATGCCTTATACGGCAGAGTGATACCCCCCCCCATGTTGCATCCTAGGACAGCTGATCCTGCATAGTGCGTACTAGAATGCAACACGGAGGGGGGACACTCTGCCATATAAGGCTTTTTTTTTTTTACCTTATATGGCAGTCTGACCCCATCTGGTGCATCCCAGGATGCACTGTGTGGGGCCAGGTGCTACCATTTTGCAAAATGGTGGCACAGGGGTGGAGAGGTGAAGAATACTCCCGCCCACATTTAAGGTAGTGGTGAGGGTTTAGGGGGCTGGGTGGGGGGAGGGTCTACTGGACCACCAGGAGCTTTTTTGTTTTGGGGGTTGAAGCCACTGGGCCACCAGGTCTTTTATTGTTTCGGAGGGTGGGCGTCAGAGCCCACTGGGCAACCAGTGATTTTATTTATGTTGGGAGGGGGGTGTCTGTGTCCAGAGGAGCATCAGTCCCCCACACTGTGCCAGGGATTGTCTCAGGAGATGTGTCAAATTTCACCTCAGATGACCCTGTTTGTCCAGGACAGCATGCCAAACTAGTGCTGTTTCCTATGTGCATGTGTTTGGCTCGCTCTCCTAGTTGAATGCTGACCTTTTTGCACATTGGTTAAGTTGCATATTGCATTGCAGCACAAAAAGTCAGAATTAAACTCATGTTATGAATCCTTGCACTAGAGCTTTAAGCTCTGGGCTCTAGTGCAGGGTTCTCCATGGACAAGCAGGATAAGTCAGCCACACATGGGTGACATCATCCGACGGCACCATGGATGGAATTATTCTACAATAGTTCAGAAAAATCTTAAGACTCTTCTGAGCATGTGCCAGTCAACCCCACCATAGTACCTGCCCTTTCCTCCTCAGTATGTTCATTTCCATCCAGCCATGTGGACGGCTTTCTTGCTCTCCATTTTTTTTTTCATCTTTGTTTTTAAATTCAAAAACCCTTTGATGGCAATTTCTCTTCCCTTTCACAGGATCGAACCGATCAGCGAGTCTTCTGGTGATACTTCCTCCTTCGCTGTAACCAGTGCATGCAACCATGTGGACCACAGAGGCAGGGCCTTCCCCAGGAGCTCCCTGCCCTCTGGCCATGCCTCAGCCCGTTATGCCCTCCCAAGCACCTTGAGCTAACGTGCTCCATCAAGAGAAAGGCTGCTGGACTCATCAGAATCCCCAGCTAGAGGGAGTGGGGGGTGGATTATCCTCTGCGGAATCCACGGCATGAGGTCTTGGTACACTGAGTGCACAGTTGGCAGAGAAAAGGACCTGCGGGGGTGGAAAGCTGCTGACAGTAGATGCAGCTACCACTGTTCAGAGCAGCATCTCCTGATATCACTCTCATAGCATGACTGGATCCATCTGCTTAATGCTCCAACCCCCGAACATGTTGGTACCTCGACCAGGAACAAGCCAGGCATGGGATGTGCCGGTAAAAAGGCCTCCATCCTCAGCAAGGCTTCTTGGAGGACCTTTGATTTGGCACTCACATCCTCACTTTAAGACTGCTCCATTCACTGGGTGACCCAGCCTGCCAGAACTGCCGGCCGTGACGCTCACCACACCCTGAAGGGGAAAGACCCAGCATCATCGCTCCTCCAATTCGGCTTCAGGGCCCACTGAGCAAGGAGCAGGCGCAATGCTCTGGAGGCACTCCCCTGATGTCAGTCACCATACGTCACTGCTCTGATGACAGCGCACGCGCCCCTATGTTCCACACTTCTAGTGCGTAACCGGTCCTTCCCATGCCATCAAGTTCCAGCCTTCGGCGCCAAGGAGAGCACATCACCAGCTGTACGTTGTGACATTCTGGAAACCAGCAGAGCAGAAGCAGCAGGGCACAGAGGAACCCCTTGCCAGTTGGGAGCGGGCCCCGGGATCCGGCCTTGGTGTGTGCATTCCCTGCCAAGCCTGTCATGCACTATGGAGCGGCCTGCTGAAACTGGAGTGCAATCTCAGAGGCACACAGAGCTATCACCTCTCTCTGGTGCCAAGGCCCCAACGACTACAGCTCTAAGTCATCCCTAAGGGATACAGGTATTGCCATGGCCAAAAGGGATCTTTCCAGAAAAACAGGTCCTGTACATGACTGGCAGCCACAACTCGGGGACCAACGCAATATGGGAACACAACAAGCATCTAAGCCTCTTCTGCTACAACGGACAGACGTCCCTTGCCTGCATGCCGACAACACCCTCTCCACTGTGCCGATAGTCTTGCGGACCGCAATGGCAGTGAAGGGATGTCGAGGAGCAGTGAGCTACCATGTGCATTGACTACTGTTGCACAACAGGAGGCTGCCGCAGCAGGAAGTACAGCCGATCTTCCTGCAACTGCCCATATGAAGCCCTATAGTGCTGATGGCACCCGGCATCAGTTCCTTCTATGAAGGTACTGTGCAGGGGGCGCTGAGAAGGGGCAGATCTCACTCCTGCTCCCTGTAATCACCACAAAAGGGGAGGAGTAGCCCAGCAGCTAGTGCACCAACCTAGTACTCAAGAGCCCAGGGTTCAATCCCACTGGCATTCCTTGTGACTTTAGGCAAGTTTTATTGACCCCCCCATTGCCTCAGAAGAAGCAGCCTGCTAATCTACTTCTGATCATACCTTGCCAAGGAAACCCAGGAGTCAGTCCCTTCCTTGTAGCCAGCTCAGCCTACTTCTATCTGATCCCAGAAGATGTGCTCCATGGGCAAAGCGCTAACTAAACCCTGCTTCTTCCATTACATTTGTAGTGCATGGGCGCTAACTCCACATTTTTAGCCCTCCATGCCCCTCCACCTAGCCCAGATAGGTGCGTAAAATCAGTGTGCCTGAGCATCCCCAGGGCTGTCCTTGACCAGTCCTTCCCAACCGGGGGAGTTCCATGCAGGGCTGGCCCAACCACTAGGCATACTAGGTAGTCGCCTAGGGCAGCAACCTCTGGAGGGCATCAGGAGCAGGCCATTCAAAGCTAAATAATAGATTTGACAGCCAGAGGAGGTGTAAAGCTTGAGGTCCGCCTAGGGTTCCAACATTTTGGACCAACTCTAGGGCTGGTCATGGTTCCATGCATACCTGGACTAGCTTGAACCTCAATGGAGATGCAGCTTTCCCCTATGGGACACCTGTCCTCCAAGCCAGAGTGGTGGTCAGTTCTCAAATAGTCCATCAATGACTATTCTACAGGCATCATGCCAAAGAAACCCCTCTTGGGATTCATAAGATCCAACATGCATGAATGCTCTATCAAGGCGCACTGGGAAATTCAGTCTAATGGCTGTCTAGTCTAGTGGCTCCGACAGGATGAGGAAAACCTCGATATTCCTCTGCCACAATGCACTGATCGCTCAGAGGGCTCTTCGCAAGGGGGTGGCAGGCCTACATGACTCGAATCTGCTACCTCTGAACTTCTGTCATAACACTGGGCACAGGATACTAAAGTGTTGAGGGTACGGGGCCCATAGTAGCCACAGCACTCCCTTCCAGGAGTCATGGGATTAGTAGCAAACTTGATGGCTCAGTGGTTGGATCATTGATATTATGACCCCTGTTGTTGCCCAGTGTCTAAGCTCAGTACGGTACAACTCCCATAGACATGGGGGTAACCACTGGCCCTACCCTATAAAATCCATGCCCTGGCCTCTCTGGGTAGCATCTCAGTTCATGAGAGCCAATTAGGGCAAGAGTAGTTCTACAGTAATGACATAGGATATGCCATACTATGTCAGACCAGCGATCCATCAAATCAGATATCCTGTCTAAAGCAGTGCCCAATCAAGATCACAAGTACCTGACATGTTACCAAATGGTTAGAGCAGTGGGTTAGGAGCCATTGAAGCCAGATCAAAGTCTCACTGCTGCTCCGCTAACCACCAGTCATCATGGGGACTCTATACAGGAATCCGCTTGGAACTGACACCTATCTCAGTCCTTGCAATGGGGAACCCTGGCAAACTAAGATCTGTTCTGCAACCCAGATTCTCCCATGATCCTCCTAAACCTCTCACCCCCTCCCACTCCATCTCAGAGAAGGGGGTTTGAATTGCATCTTCCCACTCAGCGTCATGAACATAGAAGTAGTTCCCTCTTATCCAAACCCAAAGGTTTAATTATGCAGCATGGTACTCTGCCCTTCTGGTAGCACGGTACCACAGCAGTCCTCCTGGATATGGCCCAGGATCCTCACAGGGCTGGCCCAATGTGTTGGTACTACAGGAAAGCCTTAAGCCCTATGCCCCTGGCCATTAGAAGCTATTGCTTATCTTGAATGCTCAGCTCTCTGTCGCACCCCAGAGGCCACCACCCTAGGTGACTGCCTAGCATCCAGGGCTTCTGAACAAACCCATAATGGGGCTAAGCCATTCGGGCCAACTACAGGACCCTTAGGACCGTCCTTCTTTTACCATCCTAACTTGGTAACACTCTTAAACTTAGTAATCAATATTTTGAACTTCTACTGGTTTTCCCACTGCACCTCAAGGACTGCTTATCCCCGCTATAAGCTCACCTCCATCATTCCCAGCCTGCAGGGACTATGTCCCCACAGCAAATAATCAAACTGTAAATATTCAAATACATGAATAGTCCACTAAGGACATGACATCTAGGTAGCAGGCTACCAACGGCTAAAGGATAAGCCTCATTGAATCTTTCCTATGGGACATGCCAGGCAGTGGTATGTGGGAGAGGAGTTTCCTACACTCCTCCTGACAGCACCCCCCACCCCCCCAAACAGGACACAGGACATACTCTAAAGAGATTAGCCTATGATCATGCCATCTCTCTCCCAATGCAGATATGGGCTGTCTCTCTATCCATTCGACATTCCCCAATGACAGAAGGTCATATCTTTCCCAAAATGCTAGGTCATGTCTACATGCATACCACAGTCTACGCCAATAATCCAATGTTTCAGAGCTCTACTCAGATGACCTCACTGCACCCAAAGCAGAGGACCCATTGTCCTCACAGGTTTCTGCCAACGTCTCACTCCAGTCCTCAAGCAAGGCACATCGCTTGCAGTCAACTGTGTGCATTCAACTATTCATTGGTGACATGCATGGTGTCATCCATAGGCCTGCTTTCTGCTGAGTATTCCTATCCAATCCCTCCAAATTGTGTAAAACAGGTTTTCGTTGCCCCTTGGAGTGACGGGTGCAACCCCACCCAAGCTGGGCAGGGATTATCCATGCTGAGTAGCAAACACACTCTTATCAGGGGCATAGAGGGGGACCTACCTGCATGGGACAGTGGGGGGGGGGGGGACACCTGACCCCCACCC
Organism: Ichthyophis bannanicus; assembly: GCA_033557465.1. Taxonomy (NCBI): domain Eukaryota; kingdom Metazoa; phylum Chordata; class Amphibia; order Gymnophiona; family Ichthyophiidae; genus Ichthyophis; species Ichthyophis bannanicus. The sequence continues at coordinate 423,928,937 of CM066038.1, forward strand.
TACAGAGATGATCGGTTGAGCCATCCTGGACCAGTGGGCAGAGCAGCAAGGACCACATCAGCAATCATTATCTGTTCTATGTAAACTGACTTGGTATATTACATACCAATTAACCTACTGTTCCATGTAAACCGCACTTGATACTAGGGAAAGAGCAGTATATAAATAACTGTTAAATAAATAAATAAATAAATCAAACTCATCCCATGGATATATTCCTTCACTTCCATCTTGCACATCTATAGCCCACTGCAAGCCAAAAGGACCCCTCAACTGTTACCCGCCCACAGACCCATCCCAGTCGGTCTCATTCCTACCATCAAGAAGGGAAGACTAGCCAGCTAGTCAAGGGAGCCATTATTCTTTATGCTTATCTACCCAAAGGAGAAGTCTGTTCTCATGGGGAGTGGTGGAGTTTGAAGGACTGAAATAAAGTAATGTCCATATCTACTATCTCATAAAAGAGATATGGCTCCTTTCAGGTGAAACCCGACATTGCATCGTTCCTGGGATCCTTGACCCACACCACATGGACCTCTGCAGGTCAAGACACATACACTGGGCCTCAGGAGAGCCACAAAATCTACCACAAAATCTCCAAATGCCTGGTAGTTCCTTATTACTGCCGGTGCTTGCTGGGGCCATGTGTTATGAACCAAAAGAAGTATACCACCTAGATCTTGGGGTTAAACCCACCACAAGCCACTGGAAGCACTTCCCCGACTATCGGAACATAATCTATGATTATTCAAACTATGCCATCTTGGTGTCCAACCCCTGCCTGGGGCTCAGCTGGCCACTTTAGAGGCTCCAAGCACACAGCCATCCTCCCCATAGGGTTATGGCATGTCTCGGACAAGTGCCATCATCGCTCCTAGGGCACTCCGGTTCCAGCCTCTAGGACGTAGCCATTTCAACCAGAGGTGTCTCTCTCCTGCTTCCCGCTCACCATGGGAAAGACAGGCACAACAGAAGCAGGCGCCTCTGACCTACAGGAATCAAATGCCTCAACTTCATGCACCTCCAAGACAATCTGGACGCACTAGCTGGCAGTTCCGTGGCGATTACAACAAGATGGCACACCATCATGGGTGACAAACACATGTCAGCATCACCTTGCCACAAGGCAATCTCCATCTTGGTCACTGAACATACCCCAACAGCTTCATCCTACCACAGCACACCTCGTGGGCTGTGAAGGGGGATCACTAGCTCCTGCAAGAAACATATCTTCACAGCCCATGGCTGGGGAGTCACCCGTGTGTGGCTGACTCATCCTGCTTGTCCATGGAGAAAAGTGAAGTTACTTACCTGTAACAGGGGTTCTCCATGGACAGCAGGATAAGTCAGCCATACAAACCCACCCGCCTCCCCTCTAGAATGAACCTGCCTTCAGAGATAAACCTTCTGTAAGTTGGAACATGTCCATAGCTGGAAAATGGACTGAGGAGGAAGGGGCAGGCACTGTGGTGGGGGTGACTGGCACATGCTCAAGAGTCTTAAGACTCTTCTGAGCTATTGGAGAATAATTCTGTCCATGGCGCCGTTGGATGATGTCACCCATGTGTGGCTGACTTATCCTGCTGTCCACGGAGAACCCCTGTTACAGGTAAGTAACCTCACTTTTCTGCATTAGCCTGATAGTATTCAAGAAGGCACTGAAACATCACCTTTTTCTCCTTCACTATGATGCCTCAGTCTCCACCTCACATCCACCCACTTCCACACCTCAACGCAGCTCCCCAAGCACACGCATCTCACACTCTTGAACTGAATACTCGCAATCACACATTTAACCTTCCCCCACTATGAGATGCTTGTACAGTTCATTTAACCCTTTATATAGCTACATAAAGTGGTTTGTATATATTTATCATGTTTTTCCCTTTTTAAATTGTTTTAATGCATACCCAAGTTATGATACCTGTTTTTTGTAAACACAAATCAGCAATCTGAGATGTGTAGTTTAATGTTCACTGTAAACCGCGCTGATGTCAATAGCGCGGTATAAAAGAGACTTTAAATAAATAAAAATAAATAAATATTAAATGCTGTGTTAGAATGCTCTTCCAGCTGACTATGAGTGTCTGGCATTACCCTGATTTATATTACACAAATTCAGTGATTAGCAGGAAACAATACAACATTAAAATGGTTCTGAAAGACTTTACAAAAGGGCTAGTCTTCAATAATCTAATCTACACATTTTTTGTCAAATTCAAAACCTACTTATCATAACTTCCAAGAGAAAGGTATGTTACAAGTTTAGCTTTCTCAGCCAAGGTCATGCGCACAGAATACAAGGGGGTTCACCGTAAGGAGTATCTGTTAGCAAAAATACATGGCAGCTCATTTCACTAAATATTGAACAGAGAGAAACGTAAGCTCTGTTGCATTTCTAGCCCGTTTAATGGACAACCGATCACATGAAGACAGCTTTAAACATAATTCAGAAATCTACAGACTTAAAGGTTGCAGTGCCCGCTCTTCTAGGCGCACAGAAACTTTCGGCTACTTTTGCACTTATTGTTTGTGTCTAGTTTAAGCGTAACTGCCCAGCGGGAGACCGGCGTCCGTAGGAACAAAGTAGACAGAAAGCCTGAACCACGAAAGAACTGGCACCTCTGGGAGGGAACGAGACTGCAATTATTTCCACTCAGCACGCAACTCCAAGATCATTGTGTATAAGCGAATGGACATTAGAAAACCAGATCTAAACGACCTACTTCAATTAAACTTTCACTAAGACTGAACAGGTTTCCCCATCACATTCTGGTGCCCCCCTTCCCATGCTTTTTCTTTTACTTCCCCAATGGGTACCACTCTCCCTAAAAATACACTTCCTATGGTTTCAGTGCCCTACTGTCAATATTTTATTTCCTAACCTGTTCAGACATCTATCCCCAGGTAACTCCACCCACGCCCCTGGGCTAATACAATCTCTGTTTACGCCGTTCCTCACCTAATCCCAACTCTGCCCCTCCCCATATAATCACAGTTGTCTCCTCCCCAATTTAGCCCCGTTCCACCCTCTCCAAAGTAATGCCAGATCCGATTCCTTCTCTCTCTCTCTCCCCCCCCCCCGTACCCCCCACTAAACGATGCCAGTGATCTCTTCTTTCCTCCCCAGACAGAGATCGGCCACAGCCTGGCACTTACTTGAGAAAGTATCTCTGGCCGGTGTGGGTGAGCGCCATCTCCCAGCCGGGCGGCAGCGGCAGCTCGTCGGTCACATCGTACGACTGCTGGCGGAGGTGGGCGTGCTGCTGAGCCGGGCTCGGGGTGGCCGCAGCGCCGACACCGAGCTGCAGGGACGCGGGCGACGAGTGCGAGCGGACGTGCTGCGCGCTAAGGCGCGGAGGGTGGCTGCCCGAGTCCGTGCTGGACTGGCGCGAGTGCGAGCCCGAGTCGGGCTCCTTGAAGAACGACTCGGGCAGGATCTTCTTCCTCCACGAGCTGGGCTTCGGGTTCATGACGGAGTTAAAGAGCGCCTCCAGGTCGGTGTCCAGGTCTTGGGTGACATGGATCACTTGCTGCCCCGGCGGGGGCAAGGCGACAGAAGGGTTCATCGTTCGGAAAAGTGCGCTAATCCAGCCACCCGCGAAAAGCCCGAGGTCGCCGGCAGGAGCAGCACGAAAACACCGGTGCTAAAGTTTGCAACTCTGCAAAGTTCCGGGCTCGGGACCCTGTGACGTCACGCGCCGCTCCAGAGCCGCTGCTCCGCACCCCGTCCCAAACAAACTTGGCCTAAACGGAGCTGCTGCGGGGAGCAGAGAGGGTGCCTGTGGGCGGAGCCTCGGCTCCTGAATTATTCATGAGCCGCCGCGCACCGGTCCTTCCCGACCTGGCCCTTTGCGGGTCGGGCGGGGGTTGCACCATTCGGCGTGCCTGCAGATCTCCCGGGGAGGGGCCCGTGGGAAACTTAGGCAAAGTAGTCAAAAACAAAATCAAAGTTGCTTGTGGGCTGATGACGTTAGTCCCTTGCTGAAACCCGAGAGGTGCGGGAGGAGGCGCTCTGGAGCCACCGAGGGCTACTGGGCAGGTTTCCCTTTTTGCACACACACACACACCGAGGATCGTGCCTCGCGTCAAAGCAACAGCCCCGGGAGGCATTAAGAGGGTTCGTGACCATATTTGGTATCTCGAGGAAAGTGGAATCTTGGCTCTTCCCACCCGCACTTGAACTGCTTCAGGCTCGCCTGCTCGGCCCCACTTGTGTGTGGTTACGAGTGAGGACCTAGGAACGTTTTCCAGCTCTAGGCAGCAGTAAGAAAAACCGACTTGCAGGAGAGTCATGGCAGCTACAATCCCATGCCTGGGGTCCCGAGTCTGGGCAGATGCTATGTGCCTTTCCTAGGAGACAAAACGTTTACTGCCTCTGACCTTTGCTGTTTTATATATTGTTGCTGGAGTATGAAAAGGAACTTGGAGAGTTTATTCTATTGCTTGAAATGCTTTTGTTTGCTTTGCACACCATACCGTACCTGGTTTCACAGTGGTTAACTTTCTTGCCAGACGTTTTTTGAACATACTTTATTCAAATATAACTTTTAGAGGCCAGGAAGATATATATATAGTGCTCCTTACAGACATGTCAGTAAACACTTGCTCACCCAAACACATTTGCTTTTACTCAACTCCAACAGAAAAATGCAATAACATGAGTAGGAAGCATCCCCCTCAAAAAAGAAACTGTATTAAAACATTTAACTTTTCTATGCAAACAATGCTGTTAGAGACTAGCACCATTTTTTCCTGCTAGGGATGGGGGAACTTGCCTTTTGTAAACAACTTTGTCAACCTTTACACTGTCTTATACTGAACCTTTCTCTTGCCCTCACAGGAAACCCTTTTTTCTTTCAATCACCACTTCTCTTTCGAACACACTTTGTCACACCTCTACTACCAAGATTTGAACTCACCCTTTATAAAAATATGCAAGGATGTTTTTCACCTATATATTTATCACCATTTCAAATATACAGAACACATTTCTGACATTATGGACCCCTGGGACTTTAGGAAGATTGCAACACATGAACAGTGTTGTCTTATAGCAATGCTATCTTACAACACATGAATCACTCACATGGGTGGTTTAAAGTCCTGGTCAGGTCTTCATCACACAAAATACACACATGCCCATCCTTCCTTTATGATTAATCTGTTTTTTATTCAAAAGAACCAAATAGAACAACAACAGGGCCTATACAAAAGATACCACCAGAACAAGTGGGTAATTGACAACAAAGTATGCACAAAATACAAACACTGCATTCAAAAGTACACAAGAGTACACATTTTACACATTTTACACACTTTACAAATCTGCAAAGACCCCCAATTTTTGCAGGACTCCCCCAGGTGAGTCCCGATGTCCCCCCCCCCCATGTATACTCCCCACCCCCCACATAGACACTGCCAACTAACTGCGCCTGAGGATAGAAGAGAAGAGAGAAAATCCCCCCCCCCCCAAAAAAAAAGACCGCCAGGTTTGGGGTTGACTCTGCTCCCAAACACGCCGTCAAATGCCATAGCACATACAAGCAAACTACGGCTCTCCCACCTTGATCCAACCCCTCCCCCCACCCACCACCCCGATTTCCCCCCCCCCCCACCAGCCCTCCCTTAGTAACAGAGGGGTTGACTAACATCTAAGCATTCCTGCCAAGCTTGCAAAAAGGGCCAGACAAGCTACACTCTCACCCTACACGGCCCTTAAGGCCGCCTCATAATCCTACTGCGAACCCTCCAAGGCAGTAAGTGCAAGTGGGATCCCCAGCCTTCCAGGAACCTCTGCCACCGCCGCTCAGTCCCCCGGGCCCATAGCTGTTCCATGAGCATCATCTTATGAAGATGGATTCGCCAAAGTCCGAACAGGGGGCCCTTAGGATCAAGCCACTGCTGCAACACAGTCACCCGAGCGGTCACCAACACCAAACGCAGCCATCTCCATCTAACTTCACCCAAATTATCTGACCACGTTGACTCCCACACATCAAGCACCACATTCTTAGCATTCCACAGCACAGACTGTCGTAAACATGTGGACAGGTAGACGCGCACCCTCTCCCAAAACAGCTGAACACACCCGCAACGCCAAAACATATGTCCTAGCATGGCCCGGGGTTCCGCACACCGAGGACAGCGGTAATCGTCCCCCACCCCCGCCCTGAGAGGTGCAAAGTATAACCGTCACAAAATCTTATATTGAGTGTCTCGATGAGAGACTAGGACACTCATAGAAACATAGAAACATGATGACAGAAAAAGACCACAAGGCCCATCTAGTCTGTCCTTCCATAACAACAACTACAACAGTCCACTTTTTACCTTTAGAGATCCTCTGTGTTGGTCCCATGCTTTTTTGAATTCAGTTACTGTCCTCATCTCCACCACCTCCACTGGGAGACTATTCCACGGATCCACTACTCTTTCCGTAAAGAAATATTTCCGCATATCACTCCTGAATCTATCTCCCTTCACCCTCATCCCATGTCCCCTCGTAGCAGAACTTGCTTTCATTTGAAAGAGGCTCTCTTCCTGAACATTTATGCCATGGAGGTATTTAAACATCTCAATCATATCACCTCTATCCCGCCTTTCCTCTAAGGTGTACATATTAAGATCCTTAAGTCTGTCCTCATATGTTTTATAATGAAGCCCATTAATCATTTTAGTAGCAACCCTCTGCACCGACTCCATCCTGTTCACATCCTTTTGAAGGTGCGGTCTCCAGAATTGCACACCATACTCCAAATGAGGTCGCACCAAAGACTTATACAGAGGCATTATCACCTCCTTTTTTCTGCTAGCCATTCCTCTCCGTATGCACCCAAGCATCCTTCTAGCTTTTGCCGTCGCCTTTTCTACCTGTTTAGCTACTTTAAGATCATCAGACACAACCACGCCTAGGTCCCGCTCTTCTTTAGTAGACAAAAGTACTTCACCTCCTATACTGTATTGCTCCCTTGGATTGCTGCAGCCCAAATGCATGACCTTACATTTTTTAACATTAAATCCCAGCTGCCAAATTCTAGACCATTCTTCAAGCTTAGCTAGATCCCTCCTCATGTTATCTACACCTTCCTGGGTGTCTACTGTATTGCAGATTTTGGTATCATCCGCAAAGAGGCAAACCTTACCCGACAGCCCTTCCGCTATATCGCTAACAAAGATGTTAAAAAGAATCGGACCAAGGACAGATCCCTGGGGCACACCACTGGTAACATCCTTCTCCTCAGAGTGAGCTCCATTTACTTGTACTCACTGAGGAAATAGCAGCCAGCCCCCGTAGGAGCTCGTCCACACTCACCACCTCCCCTAGTTCAGCCGTCCACACGGACGCCAAGGGTGCCAGGTCAAGGGGAGAAGCCCCCTCCCATAACATCTTGTATAGCCAAGACACCCGCATTCCCTGCTCACCCCCTAACAACGCCATCTCAACCGTCGTACTCACCTCCCCTTTCATAGATGCCACGGGAACCGTATGGACATAGCTACGAAGTTGGGCGTATCGAAAAACATCGTTATGAGCTAGTGGGTATTGCTGGCACAGGGTAGAAAAATCAACCATCCCCCCCTCAGGGGTCAGCACATGTTCCAAATTGATGATCCCCATTCGGTCCCAAGCCGTAAAGGGCGATCTCCCCATACCTGGTGCAAAATCCTCATTTCCGCAAATAGGAAGATAAGGAGTATGCGCTGCCGCCAATCGGCGACCTGTACAGAAATGCCGCCAAGCCATTCTCATCGGGTCTAAGAGAACTCGCCGAAGAAAAGGAGCACCCCCCACCCCCTTAACCACTGTAGCATGAAGAAGATACCGCAAGTGCAAAGGAGAAACCACACCCGCAAGCGTACCCACAGGAGAATAGTCCTCTAAATCCCATAACCAGTCACGAACAAACCGTAACAAACATGCAACGTTATATTTCCGCACATCTGGGAAGCCTAAACCTCCTACCTCGCAAGGCTGACTAAGTACGCTCAAACGCACCCGAGGCCTCCCTCCCCGCCAAAGCAACCGATTAAACGTCCGATCTACCCGCCGAATATCTGAGCGTTTGAGAAACAGCGGAAGCGTCTGAAGCACATAAAGAAGTTTAGGGAAAAGAGTCATCTTGCACAATGCCACCCTCCCTCCCAGGGACAGCGGTAAATCTCGCCACTTATCCACCGCAGACGAGAGAGAGGCAAGCACCCTATCAACATTCAGGCTATAGAGGTCCCCAAGGTCCGCCGGCAAGTAGACCCCCAGATACTTAAAATAGCCATCTGCCCATCGCAGAGGGAAGTTGCCCTGCCAAGCCTGTCCCACCGCGGCCCCCAATAGCATCGCCTCCGACTTGTCCAAGTTAAGTTTAAACCCCGAAACCAACCCATATTCCCGTATTAAATGTAAAAGAGGAGGCAGCCCAGCCTGCGGATCTCCCAAATGCACTAGCAAATCATCCGCAAATGCCGCCGCGCGGAATTCCTCCCGGCCTATCGGGACCCCCCAAAATTGCGTAGCCTCGCGAATCCTATGCAAAAGAGGTTCCAGAGTAAGAACAAATAGAAGTGGGGACAGCGGGCACCCTTGCCGCGTCCCCTTCTGAATAGCAAAATCCTCCGTCACGTCACCATTCACCAAGAGGGCCCCAAGCGGAGCAGCGTACAACAACCTAATCACATCCACAAAAAAACCCTTGAACCCCATCACCTCAAGAACTTGGTACATAAAGCTCCACTGGACCCTATCAAACGCTTTTTCACCGTCAAAACTAATAAGTAAGGAGCCGTGACTCCTAACGTGCTCCGCACAGAAGGAGAGCAGGATCCGATACAGATTATGGGACACCTGGCGGCCCCTTACAAAGCCCACCTGGTTGGGATGTATCAAAGTCGGCAGCAAAGGGGCCAGCCTATCCGCCATAATCTTGGCGAAGAGTTTAATATCTACATTAAGAAGCGAGATTGGCCGGTAAGATCCCGGAAGAAGGGGATCCCTCCCAGGCTTAGGCAAAACAGTAACTAATGCTTTATTCGCCTCAAACGGGAACCGCCCTCTTTGCGCTAAATCTTCATAATATCCCACCAGGGGGGCCACCAAAGCGGCGCCCAGAAGCTTATAGAATTTGCCACGAAAGCCGTCGACCCCCGGAGCTTTGCCATTTTTCAAATGTTTAATACCCTCCTGAACCTCCCTCCCCGTGATTGGCCGATTAAGGAGCTGTAGCTGTTCAGCGGTAAGCCGCGGTAAGACACAACCACCCAAAAAAAATCCGACCCTCTTCCTCCCGGTCCCCCTCATTCGCATAAAGATGTCGATAAAAATCGGTGAAAACGGCCTCAATCGCCTTTTTGTCCCGCTTGATTGTCCCATCGGGATGTCTGATGGCCCCAATATGTCTGGCACCTACCGCAGGGCGCACCAAAGCCGACATCAACTTACCGGCCCTGTTACCATGCTGATAGAGCTTAAACCGGTAATACAGCAAAGATTTCTGAGCGCGGCGATGAAGTAGCGTTTCCAGTTCCAACTGAATTTCCCGCAATGTGCGGTGATTTGCTGCAGATTTGTATGCAGCTACCCTCCTCCGAGCCCTAGCCAGATCCTTCTCCAATAACAAAATCTGTTGGTTTAAGCGCTTACGCCGTAGGCCATGATAACTAATAATTTCTCCACGCATAACCGCCTTTCCAGCTTCCCAAAGAAGAGCGGGGGAGGTCTCCGGCATATCATTAAAGGCCATATAGTCCTCCCAGCATTTCCGTAGGTGCGCCTCAAACTGAGCGTCTCCACTAAGGTCCAAAGGATATCGCCAAAGCCGGGTGCTATTGGAGCCAGGATTGGGAAGCTCCAACATAACCATCGCATGGTCAGAGAGAACAGAAAACCCAATCACTGATGCTACTACCCGCCCAAACAAGGCCTCCGAGATCAAAAAGTAATCAATACGGGACCACGTCCCATGGGCCCGGGACATATGAGTATAATCGCGCTCCCCTGGGTGCAGAACCCGCCAAACGTCCAACAATCTATACGCCTCACAGAGCCCCCTCAAGTGCTTACGAGCCCTCTGACTCCCGCCCCCCCCTCTTCCAGAGCGATCAAGAGCACTATCCAGCACCTCATTAAAGTCCCCACCTAAAACAACCTGATAGCCAGAGCCCAGTAGAAGCCGGCCTCGTAACCATTAGGCCCATACACCGAACAAATAGCCACCTTCAAGCCATTGAGTGTCCCCCAGACACAGACATAGCAGCCCTCCGGGTCCGTGACAACACGCTCCTCAATCCAGTTAACTGATTTAGTAAATAAGATGGCCACCCCTCTCTTCCTCCCCAAAGCTGGGGCCCCATAAACATGAGAAATAGGACCCCTGCATAGTTTCGCATGCTCTGCCGCCGATTGATGCGTTTCTTGAAGCAATATCACACCAATACGTTGACGCTGCAAATGCTGCAGCACCTTGTAATGTGTAATTGGAGAGCCTAACCCACAAACATTCCAAGTCGCAAAACGAACCGCACTACCCAGTATCCACACTCCAGGTGATCTTCCAGGAAAGAATAACCTGCCCGTCCGGTAGGCGGAAACCCCCCCAGCCCAGGGTCTCCCCCTCCACCCACAGCCGATCCATCCAAAACATCCACAGCCACTATCAACCAGCAAACATACAAGCCCCGCCAACAAACATACCATCCCAACCACACAAATAAAGATAAACCCAGCAGATATCCAGTAACCCCGTCACCCCTCTGTAATAAGCCCATCCATTTACCACCCCGCCCCCCCAACCCCTCCCAACCAATGTTCCCTCTAATTTTCTGTAGGCTGTGTGCGCATAAAATATCAGCTGTGCAGCTTTTGAAGGAAGGTTAAATTTTTGTGCGCCACATAACGACACTTGGAGTTATATACTTTAAAATTTGACTACACGGCAGAATACAGTATGTACACCACACTGATTGCACTAGAAAATATTGTAGAACTTGTGAAAACTGTAAATGCACAACAACTTTTACATTTTAAGACGTCTGTGTTGTTTTCTATCAGAATCAGAACCGTAATTTTTGTGCGCTCTGTTGTAAAGTATGTGCGCTCGCTCAGCGAGGTGTGTGCGCGTGCACACGTGCACAGCTTAGAGGGAACAGTGCTCCCAACCCCTCCCCCCCGACTCCCCCCTCTATCACCTCCTCCTCCCACCGCCAGACTATCCACTCTGGCGCCACCATGACTTCCATTACATGCAAGGCCCTCCCCCTCCTCCCCCCCACCCAATTAAACAACCAAACCCCATATTTCTCATTACCGACCCCCGCAGAAAGACAGCCCCCATATTCACAATCTCATAATGTCATGCCTACCCCCCCCCCCCTTCTTAATCCACTGGAATCCCTCCTCCCAACCTGCCGAGGGCTGAAGCCCCCCCGCAGCTCCACACAAAAGCAACATGTGAGAAACCCCTAAATAAATAACTCCCCCTTCCTCCCCCACGTCCCCCCACCTCCGGAATACAATCCCCGGTGCCCGAGCCAGGGCCCCGCTTACCCTAGCCCCCCTTGAAGGGAATAAAATCCCAAAGAAGAAAAGGATAGAAAAGAGAAAAGGGGAGGGAGAGAAAAAAAGGGGGAGAAGAAAGAAATAGAAAGAAAGAAAAAGGAGGAGGAAAGGGAGAAAAAAAACGAAACCGCAGGGGTCTGGCCCAAGCACCTGTTGGCTAGCCAGACCTTACAATATATAAAAACCATTACCCTCCATCTTATTATCAACCATTACAAAAAAGAAAGAAGAGGGAGGGATAGAACGCAAATAGCCACATACATCAACGCCCTCATAATCGGCAGTATCAGCAAAATCATAAGCATAGTCAGCCGCTTCATCATCAGCAGCAGCATATAAGGTTACATACTAAAATAATGATATTAGGTACCCAGGGCCCCGCATAAAATAGTGGCGACAACACAAGGGGTACCCGGGGCCCCACCAAAGGGAACAGTATGACCAACTCATATATTTATCTCATATATTTATGGTCCAGCCCATGGAAGTTCCAAAAAAAAAAAAAGGGAGGCACTCCGCTGGAATAAGCTCAACATGAGCTGGGTCCCGTGGAGAAAGAGGACTCCGTCCACGCCTGGTCCCAGAGGCCTTAGCCCCCAAACAAAAACTGAGCATTCACTGTTGGCCCAAATCTGTCCCCTCAGCCAAGGCCGTTACAGAAATCCATGGCTTCCTGCGGTGAGGAGAAGACCCGGCGGCCACTCTCTGAGTCCACCCTCAAAGTAGCCGGGTAAGCTAAAGTGAAGCGGATACCCCTCTCCACCAGCCTGCCGCAGGCATCCCTGAAGGCCTTTCGGCGTAGTGCAACTCCAGCGGAGTAATCCTGAAAGATGAGCACCCTGTTGGTGGTGGTCCCCGATCTCCGGTATAGACGCGAGGCCCGTAGCACTCCCTCCTTCTGCGCCGCATTCAAAAACCGGGCGATGACAGCCCTCGGCCTGCTGTCCCCGGCCCGATATGGTCCCAACCGGTGTGCGCGCTCCAACACAATGGGCCCCACTTCTCCATCCAGAGGTAGGTGTTCAGGGATCCATTTTTCTAAAAAGCAGCGCAAGTCTTTCTCCAGCACCGTCTCAGCAATGCCAATAAAGCGCAGATTATTTCGCCGGCTACGGTTCTCGAGGTCTTCGATCTTATCCTGCTGCCTGGCCAGGGTCTCCTCCAACCGCTTGAGACGGTTTTCATCCCGCACTTGCAAATCTTCCAGCGCGCCTATACGAGTCTCAGCCCGCTCCACGCGGCCGGCAAATTCTGCTACCGCTTGTGCCACGGCGGCGATCTGTGTCGCCAGCCCACCCAGGCGATCCTCCAACGCGACCACCACCGCCTTGGAAACTTCCTCCACCATCGTCGCCGTGGCCCCAGTCAACGATCCTTCCAGGGCCCCCTCCGCCATTTTGGCATCTCCTCCACGTGGCTTTTCACGGCAGGGGTTTTTTGTCGCCATGCGGGGCACTTCCAGGACTCCTCAGACAGCGTTGCACAGTCCCGTGCTGTTAGAAGATCACTCGCCCTTTACTGATTAAATTCGAGGCTGTCACATTAAAAGTAAGGGGTAAGAGAAGAGAAAGGGCCTCGGAGCTAAGAGGGCTGCGACCCACTCAGCTCACCATGCTACCGGAAGTCCCATCCTTCCTTTAAACAAACAACTTTTCAAAAACTTACATGTAACCACTTTTTCCACCTTATCCAGCACAAGATATTCAAAGCATTGTTTCTAGTGTGCAGTGTAACACATTTTAATACAGTCAAAATAGAAACATTCCATCCTCTGCCTCCTCAAGAGCTGAGAAGATGTAATGGTGGGGTCCCACTCCTTTCTCCCCTGACCTTCTGGGACTTCTTCTCTCTTCCTTCTCACGATGCTGATGCTACAGCAACCCGAAAGTAGCAGTTCTGGCTGGAAAAAAAATATACACACACACACAAGAGCAAAGGCTCAACTTTTCTTTAATCCCTATCTATTAGATCCTCCCGTGTTTTAAAAACATATCTGCAGTGGTAATCTGTTACCTCTTTGTTATTGAGGGTATTGCCAGCTTTGCTCTATTTGGTGAGATAGTTCCATAGTTTTTATAAAATAATTCAACAAGGAATTCCCAAAGCCTCCTCCAAGATAAGGAAAGAAAGCAAATGGACAAAGGTGGGGCCAAGAAAGGGAACAATAATGGAGGAAAAAATCACAGAACAATAGCATAAAGCAGATCTAAGGAAAAATTGAACATAGGCACTGGTCATATCTAGCTGCAAAGAGAAAAACATGACAGTAACCACAGCATTGAAGGACGACCCCTGTTTCCCCCACAGGAACATATGCCTAACATAACTAACCATAGCCTGAATTCATTTGTGAATAGAACAAAGCACAACAAAATATAATATTTACCATATGTATGTACCAGTGTGTAATAAAAAAAGCAGTCACGCCTTTTCTAGCTCATGCTTCTCTTTTCCAGGGGGGTATACCCGAGCACCACTGAGGAAAGCCAGACAGTAAAGAGCATGTGTCAGTCACAGAGCGCAAAGGCAAATCTTAGGATGATGGTCCAATAGAAACATGATGGCAGAAAAAGACTATATGGCCTATCCAGTCTGCTCTTCCATATCAACTACAATAGTCCCTTTTTTCCTTTAGAGATCTTCTGTGTTGTTCCCATGCTTTCTTGAATTCAGATACTGTCCTGGTCTCTAGTACCTCCAATGGGAGACTATTACATGCATCTACCACTCTTTCCAGAAAGACTCAGGAATAATAAGCAAAAATATTTCTATCTCCTTTTACCTTCATCCTATGTCCCCTCATTGCAGAGCTTTCTTTCAATTGAAAGAGGCTCTCTTGTTCATTTATGTCATGGCTGTATTTAAATGTTTCTATATCTCCCCTCTCCTGCCTTTCCTCCAAAGTTTATTTATTGAGACCTTTAAGTCTTTCCCCATATGCCTTATGATGAAACCCACTGGACATTTTTGGTAACCACCTTCTGCACAGACTCCATCCTGTTATATCCTTTTTAAGGTGTGATTTCCAGAATTGCACACAATACTCCAAATGAGGTCTCGCCAAAGACTTATACAGAGGTACTATCACCTTCTTGCTGACTATTCCTCTCCCAATGCATCCAAGCATCCTTCTTCCTTTTGATGTCACCTTAGTGACCTGTTTAGCCATCTTAAGATCATCAGAAACAATCATGCCCAGATTCCGCTCTTCTTTGGTGGACAGAAGTGCTTCACTCTCTATATTGTACTGCTCCTTTGGATTTTTGCAACTGAAATGTTGCTAATCCATGTCAGAACAAATGATACTGCCAGGTATCCCTCGGAGCATATCAAGAACATAAGATATTCCATACTCGGTCAGACCAAGGTCCATCAAGCCCCCAGTATCCTGTTTCCAACAGTGGCCAATCTAGGTCAAACATACCTAGCAGTTTCCCCAAAAGACACAGGTTCCACAAAGCTTTTTTTAGGTCAAGCATTGATATCCTGGATCCCTTCTTAATAATGGTTTATGGATATTTCCTCCAGGAACTTGTCCAGACCTTTTTTAAACCCAGCTGCACTAACAGCCTAATCCTTCGGTAACAAATTCCAGAGTTTGATTACAGGTTGAGTGAAAAAATATTTTCTTTATTTGTCTTAAATAGTTTACCCTGTAGCTTCATTGCATGTCCCCTAGTCTTTCTATATTCTGATAACGTCAACAATTGATCTACGTTTACCCGTTCCACTCCGTTCATTAATTTATAGACTTCTATCATATCTCCCCTCAGCTGTCTCTTTTCCAGGTTAAAGAGCCCTAACCTTTTTAGCCTTTCTTTATAGGGGTATCCTTCCATCCCCTTTACCATTTTGGTGGCTCTTCTCTGAACCTTTTCTAATAACGCTATATCTTTTTTAAGATACGGCAACCAGAATTGCACACAATATTCAAGGTGCGGCCTCACCATGGAATGATATAGGGGCATTATAATATCCTTTGTTTTATTTTCCATGCCTTTCCTTATGATACCTAGCATTCTATTTGCTCTCTTGGCCGCCGCTCCACATTGGGCCGAGGGTTTTAACATGTTATCCACAATGACGCCTAAATCTTTTTCCTGGGTGGTGGTTCCTAATGTAAAACCTTGCATCGTGTAACCATAGTTTGGGTTGTTCTTCCCTAGGTGCATCATTTTGCTCTTGTCCACATTAAATTTCATCTGCCATTTTGATGCACTGTCTTCCAATTCATCAAGATCCTCTTGCAATTTTCCACAATCCTCTTGTGTTTTAACAACTTTCAATAGTTTTGTGTCATCTGCAAATTTGATAATCTCACTCGTTATTCCACTTTCCAGGTCATTTCTTAATATGTCAAAAAGCAGCGGACCCAGCACAGATCCCTGGGGTACACCACTATTCACCTTTCTCCATTGGGAAAATTGGCCATTTAGCCCTACCCTCTGCTTTCTATCTTTTAACCAGTTCCTGATCCACAATAGTACACTGCCTCCTATCCCATGACTCTTTTGTTTTGCCAAACGTCTCCGATGAGGGACCTTGTCAAAGGCTTTCTGAAAGTCCAAATACACTATATCAACCGACTCACCTTTGTCTACCTGTTTAGTCACACCTTCAAAAAAACATAACAGATTAGTAAGACAAGATCTTCCTTGTCTAAAGCCATGTTGGCTGTCTCCCATTAAGCCATGACTATCTACATGTTCAGCAATTTTGTTCTTTATGATGGTTTCTACCATTTTTCCCGGTACTGACGTCAGGCTCACCGGTCTGTAGTTTCCAAGATCACCCCTGGATCCCTTTTTAAAAATTGGTGTTACGTTCGCTATCCTCCAATCTTCAGGTATTAGAGATGATTTTAATGATAGTTCACAGATTACTGATAGCAGCTCTGCAATCTCATATTTCAGTTCTTTCAACACCCTTGGATGTATACCATCTGGTCCAGGTGATTTGCTACTGTTCAGTTTATCAAATAGTTGTAATACATCTTCCCAGTGTAGTGATATTTCTCTCAATTCCTCTGCAGTATCACCTTTAAATACTACTTCAGTCATGGGCAACATCCCTACATCTTCCTCAGTAAAGACCGAAGAAAGAATTCATTCAGTCTCTCCGCTATTGCCTTGTCGCCTCTTAGTGCCCCTTTAACCCCTCTATCATCGAATGGACCGACTGACTCTCTCACAGGTTTTTTGCTACGAATGTACTTGAAAAAGTCTTTATTACACGCTTTTGCTTCCACAACAAGCTTCTCAAATTTTCCCTTTGCCTACCTTATCAATGCCTTGCATTTAACTTGCCATTGCTTGTGCTGTTTCCAGGTTTCGTCGTTTGGCTCTTTTTTCCATTTCCTGAAAGATGCTTTTTTGGCAACAACAGCCTCTCTGACCTCACATTTAAGCCATGCTGGCATTTTTGGACTTCCTTCCACTTTTCTTAAAGCGTGGAATACAGCTGTTCTGGGCTTCCAAGATAGTATTTATCAAACAGCACTCAAGCTTGATTTTTTTTTTTTTTTAATTTACATTCTCGTATATACTGCTCTATTCTGCATTAGTGCAGTTTACATTGAACAAACTGAAATTACATTGAACAGGGCATTATAACTTGGAGATAACTATTTTACAGGGAACATGGGCTATGGAGGGTTAAGTGGCTTGCCCAAGACCACAAGGAGCACCTGTGGGACTAGAAACCCCAGTCCTTCTGGCCCAAGGTTGCTATCCTCTAGTGGGATTTGAACCCCTGACCTTCCGGCCTGAAGTACCTTGCCCCAACCACTAGGCCCCTCCTCCACTCCATTGATGTAAGTCTTTAACCTTTGCAACTGCTCCTTTTAGTTTTTTCTTAACCATTTTCCTCATTTTATCATAATCTCCCTTTCGAAAGTTAAAAGGTAGTACTGTGGACTTCCTTACTATCCCTTCTCTACTAATTAAATCAAACGCGATCATGCTATGATCACTATTGCCAAGTGGCCCCAAAACACTTATCTCTTGCACCAGATCTGGTGTTCCACTAAGGACCAGGTCCAATATGACTTCCCCTTTGATCGGTTCATGAGCCAGCTGCTCCAAGAAGCAGTAATTTATGTCATCTAGGAACTTTATCTCCCTAGCATGTCCTGCCGTGACACTGACCCAGTTGATACCGGGGTAATTGAAATCACCCATTATTATTACTGCGCTGTAACGTTTGTTAGCTTCATTGATTTCTTTGAACATTTCATCATCCATTTGTTCATTCTGGCCAGGCTCTCGATAGTACACCCCCACTGCCATGGGCTTCCCCTTTTCACATGGAATTTCAATCCATAGAGATTTTACCGTGTATTTTGTTTCGTGCAACACTTGTCATGGCGTAAGGCAAATAGTGCCTATGGAAACAGAAGAAAATGTGCAGAGCAGTTTTAAAATGGGCAGCTCAAAGCACATGGCTAGGGGTTGCTATAGGCAACCAACAAAAACACTAGCACCGGGTGTAGGTAAACGCCCCAGCAAAGCATTATCTCATAGGTCATTAGAGGATCAGGAACAGCTGCAGAGACTTGAGCTTATGAGAAACTCAAAGAGTGACGCACTTAAAAATGAGTCAGTCTTGAGCAAAAGCAGAGCTAAGGACAGAACACACGAAAGAGCTAACAGGAACGCTAACCAGGACACATACCTGAGAACTTCAGACGGGGATTCCAGCAGCGTCTCAGAGGAGTTTGCCCAAGAGGGAATACGTGAGGTTAGTGCCAGAGAGTTGGGCTGCACTGAACCAGAGTCTGGGGACACAGAGGGATTCCTACCAGCAAACGGAGAGATGCTGTGAGAGGGAACTTCCATGAGAGCAGGTACCTGGGGAATAGAAGCTCTGGTCCAAAGGAGATTTCCAGGCTCAAAGAAACACGTCCTGTAAGGGGACGTGAAAAGCTTTCAAGGGAGAAAGGCTATTTTCAGCTTCCCAGCTACAAAGGTTCCGGCAGAGGCCAGCCTGAAGAAAGGCCAATTCCCTGGAGTAGAGGGGCACTTGAAAAGCAGGATTTTACATACGCTTGTCCTGAAGCGTATGGCCCTCTAGAGGGAAAGTCTACACTGCATGGTAACTTTCCCTTCCACTTTACTAGTGAGGAAGAGAGAAGCCCTTGCCAGAGAGAGGAGGGATTTTTGAATACTGGTATAAGTTCGAATCCCACAGAAGAGAATTGCAGGGAAGCTCATGAGGCCATGGACTGTGATTACTGTGTGGAAAACTCAGAGGATTTCCAGATGGATTGTACACTTGTATTTGCGGATAATGAGACCTCTTTCTGTTGAAATGTGCAGAAGGGAAATCTGTTTAAAGGAACAGATTTCAATCCACAGCAGTTGTAAGGTACAAGGCTTGTTTTTCACTTTTTGTTTTGCCTTAAGCTGAAAAGAAGCATTCCTGTGTAATATTTGTAGTTCCATTTTGTGTTATGCCAGAAGCATGGTTTATTTTCCTTTGTGATTCCTGACTGCAGAAGTTCTCCCGGGAAGGGAAATAAAATACCTCTTTATCAGCCTAGCTACTCGTCCACGACTACACTCTTTTTATTGAATAGCTAGTGGGACTTCAACTCCCAGGGGGCACTACTTGTCCCTGCAACCTAAGAAGAGGCCTCACTGAAACCCCCAGGTCCTTTGCCTTTGGGGGGTATGTAGGTGGGTGACACACTTTAATTCTTTCTGACTCAATGCCCTCTCTAACATAAAGCACAACCTTTCCACCAATTTGATCAGCTCTATCATTACGATATAGTTTGTACCCAGGTATCACAGTGTCCCACTGGTTGTCCTCCTTCCACCATATCTCTGAGATTCCAATCATATCTAACCTCTCGTTGAGTGCTATATATTCTAACTCTCCCATCTTATTTTTTAGACTTCTAGCATTTGCATATAAACATTCTATAGACTGTATTTTATTCATATTAATATGGCTATTGGTAGGCATGGGTAATTTGGGATCTTTAAGCTCTGTCTGCTCCACACTCGAGGGCATTTGGGCTACTTTACTCTTTTTTGGAACCTCTCTGTTTTTGGTAGTATCCTTCAAGGGTACATTCTTCCGAACCATGCGCTCTTGTGTGTCTGTCGGCTTTCCCCTATTATCTAGTTTAAAAGCTGCTCTATCTCCTTTTTAAAGGTTAAGAACATAAGAACATAAGATATGCCATACTGGGTCAGACCAAGGTCCATCAAGCCCAGTATTCTGTTTCCAACAGTGGCCAATCTAGGTTAATGCTAGCAGCCTGGTTCCATCCCGGTTAAGGTGAAGCCCATCCCTTCGGAAGAGCCCCTCCTTTCCCAAGAATGTTCCCCAGTTCCTAACAAATCCAAAACCCTCATCCTTGCACCATCGTCTCATCCACGCATTGACACTCCGGAGCTCTGCCTGCCTTTTGGGTCCTGTGCTTAGAATGGGGGAAGCATTTCGGAGAAAGCTACCCTGGAAGCTCTGGATTTCAACTTCCTACCTAAAAGCCTAAATTTAGCCTCCAGAACCTCCCTACCACATTTTCCTATGCCATTGGTACCGACATGTACCAAGACAGCAGACTCCTCCCCAGCACTACCTAAGACCTTATCTAGGTGGCGCGTGAGGTCCGCTACCTTCGCACCAGGCAGGCATGTTACCAGGCGATCCTCACATGCACCAGCCACCCAACTATCTGCATGCCTGTTTGAATCACCTATAACGGCTGTCCTAACCCTTCCCTCATGGGCACATGGCCCTGGAGAAACTTCCTCGGTGCGAGAGGGTTTTACATCACCTGCAGGACAGGTCCTAATTACAGAATCACTTCCTGCCGCACCAGAGTGATGCTCTCCTGTCACGTGACCTCTCTCCTCCCTGTAGGTCCCGTCTATGTACCTCTCTGTCTTTCTTATGTCTTCCAAGTCTGCTACTCTAGCCTCTAGAGAACAGACTTGTTCCCTAAGAGCAAAGAGCTCCTTGCACCTAGTGCACATGTAGGACCTCTCATCAACTAGGAGAAAATCATACATGTGACACTCAATGCAAAAGACTGGAAAGCCCCCATGTTGCTGCTGGACTGCTGTCTGCATCTTTGTTTTAAGCTTGTGTTTAGATCTTTAAGTTCTTTACTTACTAAGGGTTGCTATGGATACTTATACTAATAAAAATGTACCTAATAATTTTAATATACCTTGTTCATCTGAAGCTTAATTAATCTCAGGTCCTTAGTGTGACTGATTTGGATAACGAGCTGCACCTGAGAGCACCTCCTTTCCTTTAAGATGTGTAAGTACCTATAAAGCTACGATTATCTCAGGGGTGGGTGGGTGTTGGGAATGGAGGGAGGGAAATAACACTTATTAAAAGATGGCTGCTACACAGTAACCTGTCCTGTGCTTCTGAGGTAAGCTGTGACCAACTTCCTGGGTGATTAACAGTCCTTGCTTGGATAGAAGGAGTCTTTCAAAATGGCCTTTTGACCTGCCACCTGGTTTTAACACCTCTTGAAAATGTTTCACAGGTCTCTTGCCCCCTAGGTAGAAGGCCTCTTTATAAAGGTCTCTAGAAGACTTTATTTGTTGCTCAAAGAATACTGACCTGTTTTGCCTTTTATGCTAAGTTATATTCTGATTTGATTTAAATTAAAGCTCTTTGATGCTGCTAGGCTCTGACTTGTTATGAAATTTAAACTAGAAGCTCTCTGCTGGGTTCTAAATTTAACCAGAAAGCTCTCTGTGTTTTAAATTTAAACTTAAACTGCTGCTACTAGTCCCTGACTGATTTAACAAATACACTGGGTTCACAGATTAATCAGTTTTAATCCAAAGAAGTCCCTTCAGAAAAAATCCCAGAAGTATATACTCACAATTGCAGATCTCTCTCCAGAAGTAGCAGCCCCCTTTTCTAGTCCTTCAAGACTAGAAAGTGACTTCATGGCTCTGGGACAGATGGTGAAGCAGATAGGGGCACAGGTGATGTTCTCTTTAATCCTCCCTATTGAGGGTAAATGCCAAGGCAGAGAAGCTCGCATCCTGGAGATAAATGCATGGCTGCATGGATGGTGTCATTGAGAGCATTTTGGTTTCCTGGACCATGGGATGCTGTTCCAAGGGTTGCAGAACAGAGATGGCATCCATCTGTCCAAGAAAGGTCAACGTGTCTGTAGTACCAGACTGGCTAAGCTACTGAAGAGGGCTTTAATCTAGATTCATTGGGGATAGGTGAAGAAAGCCCCCAGGTAAGTGAAACATTAGATACCTTTATGGAAAAGGGTAAAAGGGGTAACATATGGAAAGCAGGTTGTATAAATGCCTGTAGCATGGTAAATAAGATCACTGATGTTGAAGCTTTGGTGGGAGAGGCTGACTTGGATTTAGTGGCAGTTACAGAAACATGGTTCACAGAAAATCATGACTGGGATGTAACTATACCAGACTATACTTTATTCAGAAAGGACAGGGTAGGAAGAAGGGGAGGAGGGGTGGCACTATATGTAAAAACTACTATTAAAGCTTTGGAATTACAGAGCTTAAAAGGGAGAGAGGAGGCACTGTGGATTAAACTAGAAAGAGGGAAAGAGAAATCTATTTGCATTGGCGTGATATGCAGACCTCCCTCACAAGAGGAAGAGGTGGACAGAGTTAATTGAAGACATACGCAGCATTGCTAGGAATGGGGACGGGCTACTGATAGGGGATTTCAATATGCCAGATGTTGATTGGCAAATTCCTGCTGCAGTATCATCTAGAAGTAAGGAGCTCCTGGATTCTCTACAGGGAGAACTATTCAGGCAATTGGTAACAGACCCCACACATGAAGGGGCCATACTGGACTTGGTGCTTATCAATGGTGAAAGTGTTTCTGATGTTATAGTGGGAGATCATATTGCATCCAGTGGTCATCAGATGGTGTGGTTCAGTATTAGGAATAGGGCTGTTAGAATCCATTCAAAAGCGAGGGTCTTAGACTTTAGGAAAACTAACTTTGCCAAGATGGGCCAATACCTCAGGGAGTCGTTAGTGGGATGGGAACAGCTGGGGGATGTAGAAAAATAGTGGGCAAAACTGAAAGAGGATATTTTAAGGGCAATCAACCTTTTTGTTAAAATGGTAAATAAAGGTAAAAGGAAAAGGAGACCACTATGGCTTTTGAAAGAAGTAGCTTAAAAGGTGAAGAAAAAGAGGGAGGCCTTCATGAAATACAAGAGATCACAGAGAAAGGAAGACAGACATCGATATTTGGAAAAAACTTAGAGAAGCTAGCAAAGTAGTCAGGAAAGCAAAGATTCAAAAAGAGGAGGAAATAGCCAATGCAATAAAATGGGTGGATAAGACATTTTTCAGATATGTTAGTGAGAAGAGGAAGGGCAAAAGTGGTACTGTCAGACTCCAGGGTGAAGGGAAGAATATGTAGAAGCTGATGAGGATAAAGCGGAGTTGCTTAACAAGTATTTCTGTTCTGTGTTCACAGATGAAGAACCAGGAACAGGACCTCAGAAAACACCCACAAACAGGAACAGAAGTGAGTGGCATCTTGAACAATTTTCAGAAGACTGTGTTCATGAGAAGCTAGCTAAACTTAAAGTAGACAAAGTGATGGGACCGGATGGGATACACCCTAGAATACTGAGGGAACTTGGGAACCTTCTAGCAGCTCCACTGACTGACCTTTTCAATGCCTCGTTAGAGTCGGGAATGGTGCCAAAGGACTGGAGAGAGGCTCATGTGGTCCCTTTACACAAAAGCAGAAGTAAGGATGTGGTTGAAAACTACAGGCCGGTTAGTTTAACTTCAGTGGTGATTAAATTATTGGAAATACTACTGAAAGAGAAAATAGTGAGGTTTCTGGAGTCCAGTGGATTACAGGATCTGAGGCAGCATGGATTCACCAGAGGGAGTTCTTGTCACAAATCTAATTGATTTCTTTGACTGGGTGATCAGGTAGCTGGACAGAGGGAGAGCCCTAGATGTGGTGTATTTAGATTTCAGTAAAGCCTTTGACACCATTCCTCACAGGTGACTTAAACAAACTGAGCACCATAGGGATGGACCCTAAAGTTACTGCTTGGGTTAGAAATTGGTTGAGTGGGAGCAATGTTCCCTCTAATTTTCTGTAGGCTGTGTGCGCATAAAATATCAGCTGTGTGCGGCTTTTGAAGGAAGGTTAAATTTTTGTGCGCCACATAACAACACTCGGCATTATATACTTTAAAATTTGACTACACCTCAGAATACAGTATGTACACCACATTGATTTTAATCAAATTAAATGAAATTAGACGATTACTAAATGAAGTGGGAATTTTCTAGTAATTACAATCATAACTTTTAAATTTTAAGACGTCTGTGTTGTTTTCTATCAGAATCAGAGCCATAATTTTTGTGCGCTCTGTTGTAAAGTATGTGCGCTCTCTCGGTGAGGTGTGTGCGCGCGCACAGGCGCACAGCTTAGAGGGAACAGTGAGTGGGAGGCGACAAAGAGTACAGGTAAATGGAGCTCACTCTGAGGAGAAGGAAGTTACCAGTGGTGTGCCCCAGGATCTGTCTTTGGTCCGATTCTTTTTAATATCTTTGTTAGTGATATAGGGATGGGGTGTCAGGTAAGGTTTGCCTCTTTGCGGATGATACCAAAATCTGCAATAGAGTAGACACCCAGGAAGGTGTAGATAACATGAAGAGGGATCTAGCTAAGCTTGAAGAATGGTCTAGAATTTGGCAGCTGGGATTTAATGTTAAAAAAAATGCAAAGTCATGCATTTGGGCTGCAGCAATCCAAGGGTGCAATATAGTATAGGGGGTGAAGTACTTTTGTCCACTAAAGAAGAGTGGGACCTAGGCTTGGTTGTGTCTGATTATCTTAAAGTAGCTAAATAGGTAGAAAAGGCGACAGCAAAAGCTAGAAGGATACTTGGGTGCATACGGAGAGGAATGGCTAGCAGAAAAAAGGAGGTGATAGTGCCTCTGTATAGGTCTTTGGTGCGACCTCATTTGGAGTATTGTGTGCAATTCTGGAGACCGCAACTTCAAAAGGATATAAACAGGATGGAGTCAGTACAGAGGGTGGCGGCTAAAATGGTTAGTGGTCTTCCTTATAAAGCATATGAGAACAGGCTTAAGGATCTTAATATGTACACCTTAGAGGAAAGGCGGGATAGAGGTCATATGATTGAGATGTTTAAATACCTCTGTGGCATAAATCCACAGGGGGAGAGCCTCTTTCAATTGAAAGCAAGTTCTGCTACGAGGGGACATGGGATGAGGGTGAAGGGGGATAGATTCAGGAGTGATATGCGGAAATATTTCTTTACGGAGTGGTGGATCCATGGAATAGTCTCCCAGTGGAGGTGGTAGAGATGAGAACAGTATCTGAATTTTAAAAAAGCATGGGACAAACACAGAGGATCTCTAAAGGAAAAAAGGGGACTGTTGTAGTTGTTGATATGGAAGGACAGACTAGATAGGCCATTTGGTCTTTTTCTGTCGTCATGTTTCTATGAAATGCATGACTGCAATTTTTTAGCATTAAATCTCAGTCGCCAATTTCTTGAACATTTTTCAAGTTTAGCTAGATCCTTCTTTATGTTAGCTACACCTTCCTGGGTATCTACTGTATTGCGTATTTTGGTATCATCTGCAAAGAGACAAACCTTACCCAACAACCCTTCCACAATATCACTAACAAAAATGTTAAAAGAATCGGACCAAGGATAGATCCCTGCGGCACACCACTGGTTACATTCTTCTCCTCAGAGTAAGCTCCATTTACCTGTACCCTTTGTCGCCTCACACTCAACCAATATCTAACCCAGCCAGGTACTTTAGGGTCAATTACTTGTGCTCAATTTTTTTATGTCGCCTGAGCGGAAAAGTGTCAAAACGCTTTACTGAAATCAAGAACATTGCATCTAGGGCACTCTCTCTGTCCAACTCTCTAATGCCAGCAGCAGTAAATTGGCAGCTCACTTATCCAGTCAGATTTTGGTGGCTGTGCAAATAAGGAGGTGATACACTCAGGAGCAAAATAGGACTACCCAGAGGAACTACTACAACTGGAAATAGATCTGCACGTGTAAGTATTTATCTTCTGGAATATATTCTAAAGCTTGGGGGAAAAAGGGTAATCTTTGGGTTAAAGCAAATAAATCTGTGTATTTTAGAATTCAGTGTGTTTGCTGAATCAGTCAGGTCTTAGTACCACCAGAGAGAACTTTTCATTTAATTCAAATCAGAGTATAGCTTAGCATAGAAAGAAAAATAGAGTAAATAGTTTTATTTTATTTAAAAGGATTTATATACCGCCTTCTCCTGTAATCAAGGCGGTGTACACAGCAACCAATCAAATTATCTTGACATTTATGTGTGCATGCAGTGTTATACAGTGAATGAGTGTGTGTGTAAGTTGGCGTTGATTCATGGTGGGCTGTTTAAAGCATGCATTACTTTACAATGCTATGTACATGAGAGAGAAAGGGAGGGGGGGTTGGTATGTAGTCCGGGAGATGGCAGGCAGAGTTATGAGATATCACCATAGTGCTCAATGAAGAGCGTCGTCTTAAGCTGTTTCCGAAAGTCCTTGATGTCCTCTGTCGTTCGTAGGTCATCAGGGAGGGCGTTCCATATTGCAGGTGCTGCCAGCGATAGAGCTCTTCTTGCAGTATTCTTGCATACCTTGGTGAAGTCTTTTGGTGTATTGATGATGTCAGAGGTGCCTCTCCTCCTCGGTCTTGTGCTGATGTCGGGTTGTATGAGTGGTTGTAGGCTGAGTGCTGAGGTCCGGTGTTTGATTTTGAATATGTTTAAAACTGTCTTTTTTTTTTTATTTTATTTACTCTTAATTAAGTTTTCAAATACACCAGAGTAAAACTAAGTGCAATTAGAATACAGACATATCAAAGGAAAAATTTAACATCAAAGAAAAACAGAAACCTTGGTATAGACCCCTAAATTAAACCTCTATAAGGTTCCAGGAAAAAAGAAATTTATCTAAGAATAATAACCAAAAACGGCTATAAACTCTAATAGAGCTAGGTGGTACATGTGGCAGCCGGTACAGGATCCACCCCATCCCCTTCTTTACCCTCAAGAAATAATTTTAAATTGCAGGGGTTCAAAGAAAAGAAACTGCTTAGAATTGTAAACTATTATACATTTACATGGATATTTTAACCGAAACTGTGCCCCCAAGGCGAGAGAGCGCTGGCGCAAGGCCAGAAACTCTCTCCTCCTCTTCTGGGTATCTCTCGCTAAATCTGGAAATATCAATATCTTAGACCCTCTAAATTGAGAAACATTCATCTCAATGAAATATAAGCGCAGAACAGAGTTCCGATCTGACTCGAAAGCAAAGGACACCAGTAAGGTGGCTCTACTAGTTACCACATCAAGTGAGCTCTCCAGGAAACCAGTCAGGTCCATCTGTGCTGGGACATTAGTCTCCACCGAGGCTTTCCCACCCAATTCTTCTGTTGAGGAAATTGAAACATACTGAGCCCGAATAATAGGAGGTAAATTCCCAGAAGGCATGATTAGAATCTCAGTGAGGAACTTACGAACCAGCTCCATAGGATCTAATAGAGGAGACCTGGGAAAATTCAACAACCGCAAGTTATTCCTCCTTGCTTGATTATCCAAGAACTCCAGACGTCTTCCCATAAACAAAGCTCCTTTTGCCTGGGTAGTACCCAGGTCCTGTAATGCAGCAGCCTGAGTCTCCAATCACGAGAGCCTCACAGCGTGTCCATCCACTCTCAAGCGGTCAGCCTCACCCTGCGCCTTCACCACATTTAGCTCCTTGGAAAGAACAGCCACCACAGGTAAGAGAGATTTCTGAAGGGAAGCTATGGCGTCCCATAAGCTTTCCAAAGTCACTGTTGCTGGTCTTCCCAAAACCTGCATGGCAAGATGGTGGATGAGCTGTTTGTTCTGTCGGAGGTGTACTAGCTGGCTCCGGCTTGAGACGCCAATATGGGGAGAAAGAGGAAGCAATCTACGCAGAAACCCCCCGAAACCTCTACTCCTACCGTTGGAGCGTCCCAGACCGTGATTCCTGGCTTCTTTCCCCCGATGGTTCCTGCTGTGGCTTCGGCAGATCAGACACGGTACTCATCTGACCTGAGCAATTGGGTGGTTTTGAGTCCCCAACAGCATTTGCCGCCGCAACCCGGAAGAGTGTTAGGGGTTGGTTTGCCTGTCGGCTTATCCCCGGATGACGGGAGGTCGCTTGCAGTGGGGGGTGCCGCCCCGACCCAGCTTGAGAGTGTTCCCGCTGCTGTGTTTGAAGGAGGTGGGGAGTTGTCATCTGTGGCAACCGGAGGACCGGAGAGTTTACCTTCGGTCTCCTCTCTCTCGTTTAAAACTGTCTTATATCTGATGCAGGAACTGATTTGGAGCCAGTGGAGGTGTTTTAGAATGGGGGTGATGTGATCTTGTCTTGTTGAGCCAGATCTTATGCATGCTGCTGTGTTTTGAGCCATTTGCAGTGGCCAGAATGTCTGCTTTGTTAGGCCAAGATAGATTGAGTTGCAGAAGTCTAGGATGGAAGTTATTAGTGCTTGACAGACTGTGCGGAAATGATCTTGAGAGAGGAGGGGTTTGAGGCATCGGATTAGTCTCATCTTGAGGTATGCATTTTTGGTGGTTCTGCTGATGTGTGACTGTAGGTTTAGTTCTTTGTCGAGAGTCACTCTGAGGTATTTCACTTCTGGTTTTATGGATATTGTTGTGCTGTTGACCTTGATGGAGTGTGGAGGGATGAAGCTGGTGTTTTGGGTGATGAGTAGTGCCTCAGTCTTGTTGTAGTTTATGGTCAGATTGTTGTCTTGAAACCAGCTGGTCATATGTTTGAGACAGTCTGTTATTTTGGTGTAGTCAGAGTTGTCGAGGTTGACTGGGGTATATATCATGATGTCGTCGGCATAGATTGTGTATTCTATTTTGTGTTCTTTCATGATGTTGCAGATCGGTTGAATATAGAGGTTAAATAAAAGCGCTGATAGGGCGGATCCTTGTGGGACGCCTTGCTTGATATTTATGGGTCAGGAGGTGTTGGGGGCCAATCTTGACCTGGATCTGTCTATCCGTTAGGTATGAGTTGAACCACTTCAGGTGGTGCTGTGTAGTCCAATGTTCTGTAGTCTTGCTAGTAGAGTTCTGTGGTCCACTGTGTCAAACGCTGACGAGATGTCTAAGAAGATCATAAGTGTTCCTCTCTTGCGGTTGTCTGTGATTTGGATTATGTTGTTAAAGAGGTATAACAGGAGTGTTTCGACTCCGTGGTTAGGGCGGAAACCGTGTTGGTTGATGTCCAGTGGGGCATGGTTGTCAATGTGGTCCTGGAGCTGATGCTGTACCACTTTTTCTATAATCTTTCCCAGTAGTGGTATAATTGAGATGGGTCTGTAGGCAGCTGGGTTGTTCTTGTCTAGTGGGGATTTCTTCAGGATTGGTCTTATTGTAGCTAGCTTTAGTCGGTTTGGCATGATTCCTTGGGTCAGTGAGCTGTGTACCATGTTGTGTATGGTGTGGATGACGTTTTTCTTCATTGCTTTAATCCATGTCACTGGGCATGGATTTGTTGGTGCAGTGCTCATGTTGAGCGCAGTGATGATGAGTGAGGGCTGCTGTGTAGATGGAGTGCTGAATTTGTCCCATGTTTTTGAAGATGTGGTTGGTTTAGTGGTTGTGCTTGTTGTTGGTTGTGATGAGGTATCAAATTTTTCTTGGAGGTGGTCTGCAAAGAATTGTAGATCTATTTGCACATCTTTTTCAGTATTGGGTTCATTAGTAAGATTTTTCACTATTTCGAAGAGTTCTCTCAGTTTGTTCTC
Organism: Ichthyophis bannanicus; assembly: GCA_033557465.1. NCBI lineage: Eukaryota > Metazoa > Chordata > Amphibia > Gymnophiona > Ichthyophiidae > Ichthyophis > Ichthyophis bannanicus. Next base: position 423,958,306 of record CM066038.1, read on the forward strand.
TCGGTTTGTAGGCTTTGAGTATAATGTTTGTGTGGTATTCTCTTTTCATCTGGTTGATGAGTTCGTTGTAGTCCCTTTGCTTCGTTAGGTATAGGTCCTGAGTGGTGGAAGATTTGGGGCGTCTCCATTGGTGTTCTATTTTCCTTAGGTCCCTTTTTGCGTTACGTATGTCTTTTGAGTACCAGGGTGTGTGATGGTTTTTGATGCAGTGAGTTTTCTTGGCTTTGTATTCAGTGGCTTTGGCAGCAGCATTGATGATACTGTTCTGTTTGTTGATTTGCTCATCTAAATCATCTGTTTCAGGGTTCAGGTGAGGTAGAGTGTTCTGTAGAAATTGGTCCTTGTCGAAGCTTTTGAATCTTCTCTGCACGGGTGGGTTGTCTCGAGGGTTATTGTGTTTTCCCCCTTGTGGCACAATTTTTATTTTAATTATGTGATGGTCTGACCAAGGCACGGGTGTGACAGAGGGTGTTGATATGCTACTTCTGTCAAGTACGTAGTTGGGGGCGAATATGAGGTCTGGTGATGATCCATATCTGTGTGTCAATGTTTTGATCAGTTGAGTGTATTGTAAGGAGGCCATTGCTTGTAGGAAGGTTTCTGTATCCTTGATGATAGCTGATTTGAGGTTGAAGTCTCCCAATTAGGGTTGCCAACTGGCCGGTTTTCAGCCGGCCTGGCCGGTTTTTCCACGGCCAGGCCGGCTGCCGGCGCAGAGGCAAAACCGGCCCTTTAAAAGCCGTTTTTTTTGCTCTGGCCGCAAGATCGGGAGCGGCCAGAGCAAAAAAGCCGGCTTTTCTCCGCTTCAGAGGGAGCCCGCGCGAGGCCCCGGCTCCCTCTGTACAGCCACCAGCGTGAAGAGCCTTTACCTTCACGCTGGCGGCTGTTCCTGTGAAGCCGCGAATGCTGGGAAAGGTTAACGGGCAACCTTTAACCTTTCCCAGCATTCGCGGCTTCACAGGAACAGCCGCCAGCGTGAAGGTAAAGGCTCTTCACGCTGGTGGCTGTTCAGAGGGAGCCGGGGCCTCGCGCGGGCTTCCCCGGCTCCCTCTGAAGCCTCAGACAGCCGCGATGCTGGTCGGGGGGGGGGGGGCAAGGACTGCATTGGCTGTGATGGGGGGGACCTGGACTGGAAAAGGGCTAAGGGGGGGGGCGGGGGACCTGGACTGGAAAAGGGCTAAGGGGGGGGGGGGGGGCGGGGACTTGGACTGGATAAGGGCTAAGGGGGGGGGGACCTGGACTGGAAAAGGGCTAAGGGGGGGGGGACCATGGACTGTAAAAGGGCTAAGGGGGGGGGACATTGGAATGTAAAAGGGCAAAGGAGGTGGGGGGACTTGGACTGGAAAAGGGCTAAAGGGGGGGGACTTGGACTGGAAAAGGGCTAAGGGGGGGGACTGGGACTGGAAAAGGGCTAAGGGGGGGAGTTGGACTGGAACAGGGCTAAGGGGGGGCCTTGGACTGGAAAAGGGCTACAGGGGGGGGACTTGGACTGGAAAAGGGCTAAGGGGGGGACTTGGACTGGAAAAGGGCTAAGGGGGGGGGGACTTGGACTGGAAATAGGCTGTGATGGGGGGGGGACCTGGACTGTAAAAGGGTTATGGGGGGGACATGGACTGGAAATGGGTTGTGATGGGGGTGGAGGGGACCTGGACCAGAAAAGGGCTATGGGGGGGGGGGGAAAATTGGACTGGAAATAGGCTGTGATGGGGGGGGGGGGGACCTGGACTGAAAAAGGGTTATGGGGGGGGGGGGCAAGGACTGGAAATGGGTTGTGATGGGGGTGGAGGGGACCTGGACTGGAAATGGGCTATGGTGGAGGAAGGGGGATCTTGGACTGGAAATAGGCTGTGATTAGGGGGGCTAGGACTGCAAATGGGCTGTGATGGTGCGGGGGGACTCGGACTGCAAATGGGCTGTGATGGTGCGGGGGAACTCGGACTGGAAATGGGCTGTGATGGGGGGGGGGCCTAGGACTGGAAATAGGCTGTGATGTGATGGGGGACTTGGACTGGAAATGGGCTGTGATTGGGGGGGGGGAGCTAGGACTGGAAATGGCCTGTGATGTGAGGGCTAGCACTGGAAATGGGCTGATGAAGAGCTGGAATAGGACTGGAAATGGGCTGATGTGGGGCATGGGAGAATGGGACTAGAAGGGAGTGGATGCTGGGTGGGCCTAGAACTATAAGGGAATTGATTTGGGGGGAGGACTAGAATGGATGGAGAATGAGAATGGAGAGGGGAAAAAATATTTTGTGTGGAAGAAAAGTTTATGATGGGCCGGTATTGGGAGAGTAAGAGGGGCTTGAGAATGGAAGGGTGAAATTTAAACGGATGATAAAGGAATAAGGAAAGAATTGGGGGAAAGAGCAAAAGGGAAACAATCAGTATGTTAAAGCAGAAATAGAGAGAGAATGGAAAACATTTAAAAGAGAAGAAAGGACAAATGGATAGCTCGCAGAAGACACGAAGAAACCAGAAGAAAGTGACTGGAGCAATTGCAACTGAAAAATAAAACGCCCAAACAGAAGGTAGAAAAATACTTTTTATTTTGAATTTATTAACTGGAATATGTCTGGTCTGGGAAGTGTGTATTGCTAACATCTTTGCGTTTTTGTTTAGTGCAAGAGGAAATTACTTTATAGTTTTATTTCTCCAGTGTTGTACATTTCATGTTTGGATTTTGGGGTTCCCAGTTTAATTATCTGACCAAGGAAGTTAGCCTACACGTATCCTCGGTAATTTTTGTGGGTGGGGCTGGGGGCGGGGCAGGGGTGGGACTAGGGGCGGAGAATGGGTGGAGCATGGCAAGCCACAGGTGTCGGGTTTTTCTCAGTGAAAAAGTTGGCAACCCTACACCCAATAGCAGCAGGGGTTTGTGATTAGTGTTGACTGCACAGACAGCTTCTAGTGTGGAGGCTAGCTCATCTGGTGGAGCATGGGGAGCTCTGTAGATGAGGCACAGGGCCATCTGTTTGTTTTCCACAATGATTGTGTTGCATTGGTCTGTGTTTGAGGAGCCTCAGGATTTGAGCTTTAGGCTGTTCTTTGCAATGATCAAAACCTCTCCTCTTCGGTGTGTGCGTGGGCAGTTGAATGCTGAGTATATGGAGGGCACTAGTTGATTAAGGAGTACATTGTCAGTGGGGGTGAGCCATGTTTCTGTGATGCAAAGGATGTCGGGTTGTTGAGCTTCTATGTGGTCTGCTAGCATGTTAATTTTGTTTCGTATGGATCTGGTGTTGATGAGTTCTATGGAGATAGCAGATGGCATGTTTAATGCTCTAGGGGCTTTTTTGGGGTTTGCATTACTGAATAGTTACTGAAACAACTTTGTTTCTAGAGAGCTTGTTTATATAAATCAAATCAGAGTATAGCTTAGCATACAAGTAGAATAAATAGTCTCTGAGTACAAAGAACTAAACTTGTTTCTAGTGATCTTTACAAACAGGTCTTTCAATTAGGAAGCAAGAGATCTATGAAGTTGTCTTAAATAGGTGTTAAAGGCAAGTGACAGATAAAAGGGACAATTTGAAAGGCTCCCTCTATCAGTCACCCAGGAAATTGGTAAGACTTTACCTTAGAAGCACAGGTCAGAGCACTGGGTAGCAAGCCAGTCTGTAAGTCCTCTTTCCCTTCCTCCCACCCCTGGGATAATCATAGTTTTATAGGATCTTAAAGCTATTAAAGGGGGGAGGTGCCAATAATTACTTTCAGGTGCAGCTGGTTATCCTCATCAGGAATACATTTATTAAGGATCTGAGCTTAATTATTCTTGAGGTGAACAAAGTCCATTGAACATTTAAGGTATAGTTGTATTATTATGAGTAACCCCTAAGTCAACAACTTTAATAGCTGAACAAAACCTTAAAACTAAGATGCAGACAGCAGTCCAGCAGCAAGATGGGGGGTTTCCAGTCTTTTGCATTGGGTGTCACATATATGATTTTCTCCCAGTTGGTGAGGGGTCTTGCATGTGCACTAAGTGCAAGGAACGCTTTGCTGTCAGGGAATGAGTCTGATCTCTGGAGGCTAGAGTAGCAGACTTTGAGGTCATAAGGAAGACAGAGAGGTACATAGTCAAGAACTACAGGGATGTAGTACTGAAGTCCCACCTCCAGTCTGGAAACCTTCCTGTTGCCATGGAAGAGAGAGGTCACGTGATAGGAGAGCCATCACCCTGGTATGGCAGGACGTGATCCTGAAGCTAGGAACTGTCCTTCAGGTGATGTAAAACCTTCTTTCACCGAGGATGTTTCTCAAGGGCCATATGCCCATGAGGGGAGGGTTAGGATGGCCATTATAGGTAGTGATTCAATCATTAGGCATGTAGATAGCTGGGTGGCTGGTGGACGTGAGGATCATCTGGTAACATCCTGCCTGGTGCGAAGGTAGCAGACCTCACGCGCCACCTAGAGAAGGTGTTAGATAGCACTGAGGAGGAGTCTGCTGTCTTGGTATGTGCTGGTACCAGTGACATAGTAAAGTGTGGTAGGGATGTTCTGGAAGCCAAATTTAGGCTTTTAGGTAGGAAGTTGAAATCCTGAACTTTGTGATAAGGAAGCTTATCAAAGCTCAGGGAGTAATGACAAAAGAGGAGAATTTACTCTGATTAAGGGACCTGTGCTGGCAGGTTATAGAACTAAGACAGCTTGTTTCCCTAAAAGACTACATGTTCCAGAATGCACCTGTATGCAGAAAGTCCCTAGGGGAGCTAGAGTAGAAAAGCATGTGTCTAATCAGAGAAAGCATTATGTCATCCCTAATCAAACAGCCCCTAGAAGAATGCTTAATCCACAACACCTGAAGAATGCAAGGGTGGAGTTGCAATCTAAGCCCTTTAAAACTAAAGGGGAATCTTCAGGGAGACAGAAGGAGAAGGGGAATCAGACGAAGTCCGAGAACAGAAGGAAGAACAACCGGAACCTGAAGGAACAAGGACAAGGAAGCAGACGGTCCAAGAGAGGAGCTCAGAGAGGTACCTATGCCTGGAGAGATACCTGGGGAAAAGGATCAGAGGACTGGAGAAAGCCAGAAGTCTGTAGATCCACAGCCAGGGACCCTCAAGCAACGCCTAGGAAGAGGGTTGTTGCAGCTAAGGAAGAAAGGAGCCCAAATACCTCTTGGAGGACGTCTGGAGAAAGGATCCTGAGGTCCAGAGATACCAACTGGAGGACAGGACACAAAAGCTCTATTGCATACTGGCCAGAATACCAGAAGAAGCAGCCTGACGCTTGCCTGGATTCAGATAGGAACTGTGAACGTTTCTCTAGCCTTGAGCAGTGCAAACAGTAGGGAAATAGTTTCTCTCCGTGCAGAGGTCAGTTCCTAAAGCCCTCTGAATCAGACAGAGAAACAGAGTCAATGCAATTTCAAGAGCAAGGTTCAATATCTGATACAGAGGATAATTATATGGACTGTTCTTTGAATAAGTTGTTGTTTTAGGAAAATCCTAGATATCAGAGCAAATATCAAAAGAAAACATTCTAAATATTAGCTTCCCATAAAGTTTTATTGAATGAAAAAGCTTTTGGGAAGGTTTTGTACGTGTGCTGAAATCAAGCTACTGATTGCCGTTAATTGTCACCTGTTGGTGGAGGAGAGCCCAGCACAAGCCGTGCACACGTAGGATTAAAAAGTTCTTTTCTGTATGGAGAAAGTGAGCATTGCTTTTGTATAAAGAAGTTTCCCTCTTTGATTTGTTTTTCCCCAGCACTGCTAAGGAGTTTTTATTAGCAGTGGCTGAAAGAAGCCTTTCTGTTCTGTAAAGGACTTTGATTCTTATTTGCATAAGATATTTCAGTTGCCTTATTTTGTGTTGAATAAAACCCTGGAGAAGTTATCTGGAAGGTGTTACCAAGCATATCTGTGTGTGGGATAATCACCCCATAAATAAACTCTAATTTTGTCTACACTCGACCAACTACAAGAGTTTTCATTATTTTAAAAAGGCAAGCTTTGTGTGAATGGACTTCAATAATCACAATCCTTTGCAAGACAGTTAATTTGCATACTTGCCAAGATGGTGGTACCTTCATAACAAGCACCCCCTTTTACAACTTCCAGGGTAGCATTCTCAGAAATGCTTCTCATTCCACACACAGGACCCAAAAGGCAGGCAGAGCTCCAGAGTGGATGATACGATGGTGCAAAGAAGAGGGGTTTGGATTTGTTAGGAACTGGGCAACATTCTGGGGAAAGGAGGGGCTTTTCTGAAGGGATGGGCTCCATCTTAACCAGGATGGAACCAGGCTGTTGGCATTAACCTTTAAAAAGGAGATAGAGCAGCTTTTTAACTATATAATAGGGGAAAGCCAACAGTCACTCAAGCGCATGGTTCAGAACGATGTATCCGTGAAGGATACTAGCAAAAGACTGAAGTTAGGGATATCGACAGAGAGGTTCCAATAAAGACAAAAGTAACTCAAATGCCCTTAAGTACAGAGCAGACAAAGCTTAAAGATTCCAAATTACCCCTACCTCCCGATAACCAGACTAGTATGAATAAAATATGACCTCTAAAATGCTTGTGTGCAAATGCTAGAAGTCTAAAAATTAATATGGGAGAGTTAGAATATATAGCACTAAATGAAAAGTTAGATATGATCAGTATATCAAAGACCTGGTGGAAGGAGGACAACCAGTGGGATACTGTGATACCTGGGTTCAAATTATAATGCTATCAGAGTAGATCAAATTGATGGAGGGTTTGCGCTCTGTGTTAGAGAGGGCATTGAGTCACACAGGATTAAAGTGTTGCATGAAACAAAATACACGGTAGAATCTCTATGGATTGAAATTCCATATAAAAAGGGGAAGGCACTGGCAGTGGTGGCGTACTACCGACCGTCTGGCCAGAATAAACAAATGGATGATGACATGCTCAAAGAAATCAGGGAAGGTAACAAAAGTTACAATCAAATAATAATGGGTGACCCAGTATCAACTGGGTCAATGTCACGGCAGGACATGCTAGGGAGATAAAGTTTCTAGATTAAATAAATGATAATTACACTTACCTGGTAATTGTAGTTCCTTTAGTGACGACAGTTCAGTCCTCTACCTCTGGGTTGTCAATCTCCTCCTGCAGCTAGGAGACTGGTATGTCAGAATGATGACATCACTGGATATAGCCTGCTGCACTCCCACTTGTATCCCAGTGTAAACTATAACAAAGCAGACTCAAAGGAGCAACAAATAAGTAGCAAAACATGAAAACAACTGTATTATCAGTAAGTTACCCCTGACAACAAGCCTTCTTACCTCCTGCCCTGCCAAGGAAAAGGGCACAAACAGAAGAAATTAAGAAAGCCAGACTCACCTGTAACCCTCTTCTGTTCGGTACAAAGCGCAAAACCTGCGAGAAACATCCGGGCGGGAAGGAGGACTGAACTGTCGTCACTAAAGGAACTACAATTACCAGGTAAGTGTAATTATCATTTCCTTAGCGTTCCTCCAGTTCAGTCCTCTACCTCTGGGAAGTACCAGAGCAGTAATCAATGGGAGGGACCCTTCCAGCCGGCAGACAAGACAGCCGAGCCGAAACGAGCATCCGAAGCCGCAGCCAGATCCAACCTGTAGTGTTTACTGAAGGTATGCAGAGACGACCAAGTCGCCGCCCTACAAATGTCCCCCGGAGGGACCAAACCATGTTCTGCCCAAGAGGACGCCTGCGCCCGGGTGGAATGCGCCCGCAGACCCGTAGGCACCACACGCCCCCGGAGCAAATAAGCGGAAGCAATCGCTTCCTAAGCCAGCGGGCAATAGACGCTTTAGCCGCCGCTTCGCCCCGACAAGTACCGCCGAAGAGCACAAACAAACGTTCCGTCTTCCTGAACGATTCTGTTACCCGCAAATACTGACGCAAAGCCCTCTTCACGTCAAGCCGCCGAAGACCGCGATCCGCGGCATCGCCCCCCAAAGATCCTAAGACTGGCAAGGAAACTACCTGGTTTAGATGAAAAGGAGACACCACCTTCGGCAGAAAGGACGGAACTGGACGCAAGACCACCTTCTCCCTAGAAAAGGAAAGGAAGGGTTCACGGCACAACAATGCCTGCAGTTCGGAAACCCTCCGTGCGGAACAAATCGCCACCAAAAACACCGTTTTGAGCGTCAAATCTTTCACAGACGCCCGACGCAAAGGCTCAAAGGGGGACTCGGCCAGAGCCGTGAGCACAAGATTCAGATCCCACGGGGGAACGAACACTCTGTGTGCCGGCCGTACCCGAACGACCGCTTTCAGAAAACGACGCATGTCGGGATGAGTTCCCAACGAGCGGCCATTGACTTTGCCGCGATAACATGACAAAGCTGCCAGTTGTACCCGTAAGGAGCTGGCAGCAAGCCCTTTGTCAAAACCGTCCTGTAGAAATTCCAAGACTGAAGGAATTGAAGCCGATCCCGGCCGTATCTGACGCTGGGAACACCAATCCTCAAAAATACGCCAGACCCGCACATACGCCAAGGACGTGGACTGCTTACGCGCCCTCAGTAAGGTCGCCACCACCGCAGACGAGTAGCCCTTTTTCAAGAGTTTAGCCCTCTCAATGGCCAAACCGTAAGCGAGAACCGATCCACCTGAGGCATGAACAGGGGCCCTTGGAGCAACAGATCGGACCTGTCCAGGAGACGCCAAGGTTCCCCGTCCAACAGACGGATCATGTCCGCGTACCATGGACGCCTCGGCCAATCGGGAGCCACCAACAGCACCTGTCCCGCATGCGCCCCGATCTTCTGGACCACCCGGCCTATCAGAGCCCAGGGCGGGAAGACATAGAGAAGACCGGTCTCCGGCCACCGACGCAGCAAGGCGTCGATGCCCTCGGACATTCTTTCTCGCCGTCTGCTGAAGAAACGGCCGACTTTCGCCGACTGAAAGGTCGCCATGAGATCCATAATCGGAGTCCCCCAGCGCCTGACGATCTGACGGAAAACCGCGGGATGCAGTTCCCACTCCCCTGCATCCACGTGCACTCTGCTGAGGAAGTCCGCGGTGATATTGTCCTTGCCGGCTATGTGAGCTGCCGAAATCGCAGAGAGACAAAGCTCTACCCACGCGAATAGCAGGTCGGCCTCTGCCTCCATTGCGGCACTCCCGGTGCCACCCTGGCGATTGATGTAGGCCACCGTTGCCGAGTTGTCGGAGAGCACTCGCACGGCCTGGCCGCGCACCAAGGCCTCGAACGCCTGCAGGGCCCGAAACACCGCTCGAAGTTCCAAGCGATTGATTGCCCACGACGACTCCAGAGGGGTCCAAAGTCCTTGCGCAAACTGACTCTCGCAGTGGGCCCCCAGCCCACCAGGCTGGCATCCATCAGCAATGGCAGCCACCCTGGCTGGTCCAACGGCAAGCCCCCCGCCAGAGACGAGGGGCGCAGCCACCACTGAAGGGACCGTCGAACCGGGCCCGGGCAAGGGAGACGCTTGCTCAGCGAATGTCTTTGATGCGACCAACGACGGAGCAGAGCCCTCTGGAGAGGCCGCATGTGAAACCGGGACCAGGGCACCGCCTCCAGCGTCGCCGCCATGGTGCCCAGCACTCGGAGATAATCCCAAGCCGAGGGAGCCGCCACCGACAGGAAGCGCCGCACCAGAGTCCGCAACCCCTCGGCTCGCTTGAACGGCAGGAACACTTGTCCCTTGCACGTATCGAACCGAACTCCCAGGTATTCGAGAACCTGGGTGGGCTGCAAACGGCTCTTGTCCGGGTTGACCACCCAACCCAGTTCCTGCAAGAACCGCACCACCCTGTCCGTCACCCGGAGACTTTCCTCCGCGGACTTGGCGCGAATCAACCAATCGTCGAGGTAAGGGTGCACCAGAATAACTTCTTTGCGCAACGCCGCCGCCACCACCACCATTATTTTGGTGAAGGTCCGAGGCGCCGTCGCCAGGCCGAATGGTAAGGCCTGAAACTGGTAGTGACCCCAGGGGAGGGCAAACCGCAGAAAACGCTGGTGCACATCGCGAATGGGAATGTGCAAGTACGCCTCCGAAAGGTCTAGGGACGTCAAGAACTCCCCGCGTCGCACCGCTACGATGACCGACCGCAACGTTTCCATCCGAAAGTGCGGGACCCGCAAACAGCGGTTTACCCCCTTCAGATCGAGAATGGGACGCAATTGCCCGCCCTTTTTGGGCACCACGAAATAAATGGAATAGCGACCCAAGCCGTAATCGGCCTCGGGAACCTCCACGACGGCTCCCAAACGAAGGAGCCTGTCCAGGGTTTCGCGAACGGCCGCCGCCTTCGCAGGACCCCGACAAGGCGACATGACAAAGGCGTCCCGTACGGGCCGGGCCAACTCCAGCACGAAACCGTGCTGAATGATTTCTAGCACCCACTGATCTGAGGTGATGAGGGTCCAGGCGGACAGAAACTCCCGAAGTCGACCGCCAATGGGAGGCTCCACCGCCGGGACCCGCCTCGCTTCATTGGGTCTTACGGGCAGAAGCCGCCGGGAGGGAGGAGAAGCCTCTACTCGCTCCCCGAAACCCCCGAAAGCCCTGACTCCGAGAGGGAAACCTCCCTCTCTGGAAACCCCCAGGCCGGGTAGAACGAAATCTTCTGAAGTCCCGAAACGGACCCCGAACACCCTGGGCAGTCTTGGCCTGTTTGGGTTTGTCCTCGGGCAAACGGCCCGCTTTAGATTCACCTAGGTCCTTCACTAACTTCTCCAAATCCTCCCCAAACAGTAACCCCCCCTTAAAGGGAAGCTTACTGAGGCGGGATTTAGAAGGGCCGTCCGCGGCCCAATTCCTCAGCCACAAGGAGCGACGGGCAGGTACCACAGAACCCGTGCTGTTGGCCAGCGCTCGAATTAAGTCATAATGCACATCCGCCAGGTGGTAGCTAGCCCCCAAGAAAAGGAAGACCCCGCAGCCCCCCTTCCACCCCGGGAACGCACAGGGCTGACAGAAGAGGCTGAAGAAATAACCAAATAAAATAGGCCTCCCAAAAGAAAAGAAACAAAGCAAATAACAAAGGAAATATAAAGAAACCAAAATAATTAATTCAAAATCGCAGCAGTGCCCCGGCAGGAAAAAACGGGAACCGATGCTCTCACACGCGGCTGCAGCGCGGCACACAAAATGGCCGCCGCGACTGCAAGCCGTGAAGGAAAAAAGGCGCCAAAACACAGCGGCGTTCTTTGTCCCCCGAAACAGCGCGGTGGGGATGAAAGAAGCAGGCGGATGCCGGCGGAGCACTTACCGGTCCGGTCTGCCACCCCTCAATCGCTGCGGGGAGCGTCTGCAACCCCGGGCCCTGAAAACAAGCGAGGTCAGCCAACTCCCGATCAGCCTCTCACACAGGAATAGCAGTTCGGAGATACCGGCTTTTAAGAAGGGCTCACCTCCGTAAGGTCCGGGAGGTGAGACCTCTGGGCCAAGCGGGGGGAGGGAGGGAAACTCGAGCCTGAGCCAAAACCTCCCTCCAGGAAGAAACCCCCAGGACTGACACGGGCAGGGATCAAGAAGGGTATCTTCCTCTTCTCTGTTTTTTTTTTTTTTTTTTTAAAGAGATACCGCCAAATAAATTTCAACCCACTTAACTATCCTAACAGAAAAACTACACTCCATGCTCCTTATCCACTTCTCCATAGAGCCTCTCCCTAAGGCTCGTCAACACCTCCTGCTGCAAGGAGACTGGTTACACTGGGATACAAGTGGGAGTGCAGCAGGCTATATCCAGTGATGTCATCATTCTGACATACCAGTCTCCTAGCTGCAGGAGGAGATTGACAACCCAGAGGTAGAGGACTGAACTGGAGGAACGCTAAGGAAATGACTGCTTCTTTGAGCAGCTAGTTCATAAACCGACAAGAGGAAGCCATTTTAGACCTAGTCCTTAGTGGTACACAAGATCTGGTGCAAGAGATAAGAGTGTTGGGACCACTTGGCGATAGTGATCATAGCATGATTGTGTTTGATTTAATAAATGGAGGAAGAACGGCAAGGAAATCCACAGTTCTGCCTTTTAACTTTCAAAAGGGAGACTATGATAAAATGAGGAAAGCAGTTAAGAAAAAACTAAAAGGAGCAGCCGCAACAGTGAAAGATTTACATCAAGCATGGGCGTTGTTTAAAAATACTATCTTGGAAGCCCAGACCGCTGTATTCCTTGCTTTAAGAGAGATGGAAGGAAGTCCAAAAATCTGCCAGCATGGTTTAAAGGTGAGGTCAGAGAGGCTGTTGCCAAAAAAACATCTTTCAGGAAATGGAAAAAGGAGCCAAATGACGAAAACTGGAAACAACATAGGCACTGGCAAGTTAGATGCAAGGCACTGATATGGCAGGCAGAGAGAGATTTTGAGAAGAAGCTTGCTATGGAAACAGAAATGCATAATAGGACTGGTAATGGGCTATGCGGGGGGCTAGGACTGGAAATGGGCTGATGGGGGAGGTTAGGACTTGAGGTGGGCTGATGGGGTTAGGACTGGTAATTTGCTGTGGGCTGATGGGGGGTTTGCTAGGACTGGAAATGGGCTGCGTGAAAGGGAAAGTTTGAACTGCAAATAGCTGATGGGGATGGGGGCTTGGAATGGAGATGGGCTGAGTGGAAGGGGGGCTTGAACTGCAAATAGCTGATGGGAGAGGGTTTGGAATGGAAATGGGCTGAGTGGAAGGGGGGCTTGAACTGCAAATAGCTGAAGGGAGAGGGCTTGGAATGGAAATGGGCTGCGTGGAAGGGGAAGTTTGAACTGCAAATAGCTGATGGGGAGGGGGGCTTGGAATGGAAATGGGCTGCGTGGAAGGGGAGCTTGAACTGCAAATAGCTGATGGGGAGGGGGGCTTGGAATGGAAATGGGCTGTAAGGGGAAGGAGCTAGGACTAGAAATGGGCAGAGTGGGGGGAGCTAGGACAGGAAATGGGCTGATGGAAGGGCTAGGATAGGACTGAAAATGGGTTGTTGGGGGGAGATAAGATTGGAAATGGGCTGTGGTGGGGGCTTGGATAGAAATGGACTCATGGAGGGGCTAGAACTGGAAGTAGGCTCATAGGGGGCTTGGATTGAAATGGGCTGAGTGGAGGGGAGCTAGGATTTCACATGGGCTGATAATGGGGCTAGAAAAGGACTAGAAATGGGCTTATGGGGGGTTGGGATTGAAAATGAGCTGATGGAGGGACTCTGATAGGACTGGAAATGGACAGAGTAGTTATTCACCTGTAACAGGTGTTCTCCAGGAACAGCAGGAATCAGTCCTCACATATGGGTGACGTCGGCGCCGACGGAGCCCCCATGCGGAGCATTTCCCCAGCTTTCAAAGAAAGCCTTTGGGAATGCAGCGCACATGCGCGGTCCCCTTCCCGCCCAAGGGTGCCATCTTGCTCAGTCTGACATAGCTAAAAGACAGCAAAAAAGAAAAATGAAATATATATCTATATATCTATATCTATCTATCTATCTATATATATATATAACTGCAACTCTCAGGGGAGGAGGGAGAGTTGTGAGGACTGATTCCTGCTTCTCCTGGATAACACCTGTTACAGGTGAGTAACTACTCTTTCTCCAGGACCAAGCAGGAAGTTGGTCCTCACATATGGGACTCCCCAGCTCTAGGCTACCGAGAATCCAAAGCTGAAAAATAAGCTCCCTCTAGAGCCTCAGCATGCGAGATAAGAATCTTTTCTGAGAACGCCCCTGAATGGTAGCCCAACACCAGGGCCGGAGGGTAGGAGTTGCCTAAACCTCAAAGAGATTACGGAGTACCGCCTGTCCGAAAGCACTGTCCCTGCGGGACTCCCTCTCGAGGCAATAATGGGCCGCAAAAGTCTGGCTTGAAGACCAAGTAGCGGCCCAGTAGATGTCTGCCAACGGAACAGAGCAGAGATGAGCTACTGACGCAGCCTTCGCCCTGACACGGTGGGCTGTGACTCGACCCTGCAAGGAGAGGCCGGCTGCCCTGTATGCCCAGGCGATACAGTCTGCTACCCAAATGGTCAGGGTACGCTTGGACACAGGTAACCCCAGCTTATTAGGGTCAAAAGATACGAAGAGCTGAACAGACCTTCGATGCCCCTGCGTACGGTCAAGGTAGAAGGACAACGCCCTCCTACAGTCCAGGGTATGCAAGACCATTTCAGCCCGGCTGGCATGTGGTCTGGGAAAGAAAGTCGGAAGAACCACCTCCTGATTGAGATGGAAGGAGGAGACAACTTTTGGAAGGAACTTTGGGTGAGTCCGTAAGACCACCCTGTTCCTATAGAACCTTGTGTATGGTGCCTCTGAGACCAGAGCTTGTAGCTCACTGACTCGCCTGGCTGAGGTAAGAGCTACTAAAAACAATGCCGTCCAGGAAAGAAAGCATAAAGGACAAGTAGCCATAGGCTCAAATGGTGGGTTAGTAAGTTGCTGCAAGACCACATTCAAATCCCACTCCGGTGCAGGTGGACGAATCGGAGGCTTGAGCAAAAGGAGGCCTCTGAGGAAGCGGGCCACTAAAGGATGGCCTGACAGAGACTGACCATCCACCGGTGAGTGGTGCGCTGATAGAGCACTGAGGTGGACCCAAACGAAGTTGGATTTAAGGCCCAGGTCAAATATTGCAGCACCACTGGCACCAGGCACGAAAAAGGATCCTCTTTGTGCTGAGCACACCAGGTGGAGAACCTACGCCACTTGAGGGCATAAGATTTTCTAGTGGAGTGCCTCCTAGAGGCCAAGACCACCTCGTCCACTTCCTTAGGAAGCAGTAAGGGAGCTAGAACTACCCTTTCAGCATCCAGGCCATCAAATTGAGGGACTGGAGGTTGGGGTGCAAGAGAGATCCCTGATCCTGAGATAGGAGATCGGGTTGCACCCCCAGAGGGAGTGGAGTGTCCACTGCCAATTGCAGAAGGAGTGGAAACCATGGTTGCCTCGGCCATCGGGAGGCTACCAGGATCACCGAGGCCTTGTCCCGAAGCACCTTGAAAAGGGTTCGGGCCACTAGAGGTGTGGGAGGAAACACATACAGTAGGCCCGTAGACCAAGAGATTAGAAATGCATCTGCTGCTATTCTCAGAGGATGCGGTTGTCTGGAGCAGAACCTGGGTAGTTGACAGTTGAATGGACTGGCAAAGAGATCGATGGTTGGAAGACCCCACCTTAGGAAGATCCTCTGGACCACCAGAGGATTCATCTGCCACTCGTGTGGCTGCAGAATCCTGCTCAACTGGTCTGCCAGGTAATTCTCTTGGCCGGGCAGGTAAACTGCCTTGAGAAGAATGCCCTGTTTGACTGGCCATGAGCACAGGATTTGAGCCTCTTGACACAGAAGTCGGGACCCTGTGCCTCCTTGTTTGTTCACATAGAACATGGCAACTTGATTGTCTGTCTGAACCAGAACAGACTGGTGAGAGAGGGCATGAGAGAAAGTATGGAGAGCCAGATGGATAGCTCTCATCTCCAAGAGGTTGATCTGCTGTGCGGCCTCCCAAGGGGACCAGAGGCCTTGGGTGCATGCCCCCTGGCAATGTGCACCCCAACCCTGAAGAGAAGCATTTGTTGTCAGCACTTGTGTTTGTGGCGGTGGCTGAAAAGGCACTCCTCGCACTAGATTCGGGAGATGCAGCCACCATTGCAGGGAGGCAGTCAGTAGTTTGGACACCCTGACTTTGTCTCCCAAGTGTCCTGTGGCTTGTAGCCACTGAGTTCTGAGGCCCCACTGAGCAGGCCTCATGTGCAGATGGGCATTTGGAGTAACATGAACCGTGGAAGCCATGTGGCCTAAGAGTCTCAGGAATTGCCTGGCGGAAACCAGAGAATTGCTGTGGAACTGTCTGGCCAAGTCCATCAGCCTGTGGGCCCTGTCCACAGGCAGATAAGCCTTTGCCTGAAGAGTATCCAACCTTGCCCCTATGAACTCTGTGTCTTGTGAGGGGTGCAAAGTGGACTTTGCGAAGATTATAACAATCCCCAGGTGCTGTAGAAGGGAGACAGTGCAGAGGGTGGCCTGTCTGGTTTCCTGTGGAGACTGACCCCTGATGAGCCAGTCGTCCAGGTATGGAAAGACAAATACGCCTTGGATTCTGAGATAGGCCGCCGCCACCACCGCAAGGCATTTTGTGAATACCCTGGGTGCGGAGGTTAGGCCAAATGGCAGTACTCTGTACTGAAAATGATTCCCTCCCACCACAAATCTGAGATATTGTCTGTGATCTGGATGAATGAGGATGTGAGTATAAGCATCCTTGAGGTCTAAGGAGCATAGCCAATCTCCCTGCTGGAGGTAGGGCAGCAGTATTCCAAGGGTAAGCATCTTGAACTTTTCCCTCACCAGGAACTTGTTGAGGTTTCGCAAGTCGAGGATGGGCCTGAGGCCTCCTGTCCTTTTTGGTGCTAGAAAGTATCTGAAATAGAAGCCTTGCCCTCTCAGGTGATGGGGCACTGGTTCCACCGCCTGCTCCTTTAGAAGATTTGTCAACTCCTGAAGGAGTAAGTTCCTGTGCAGAGGGAGTCTTGGAGGCTCCCCTGGAAAGTAGGAGGGGGGGGGGGTAACTGGTTGAAGTGGAGCAAATAGCCCTTCTGGACTATGCTGAGCACCCAGGTATCCCCTGTTATGGCTGACCACCTGTGGGCGTACAGAGTCAGCCAGCCTCCTGTGCTGAGAGGGGCCAGCTGAGGAGGAGAGGCTATGCCACTGGAGTCAAAACCCCGCTCCCTGCTCTGCAGGAGCTGGTGGCTTGGGGGTTTTCTGCCTACGGGGCCCATGACCCTGCCCCTTGGCCTGCTGACCCTGTTGGGGAGCTGTGGAGGCCTGGTATTGAGGGTAAGATTTGTAGGCAGAGGACTTCCTCGGGTAAAAGGACTTTTTCCCCGAGCTCTTCTACTTTTGAGAAGGGGCAGAAGTCTTTCTGGACAGCCTTGTCCTGGTGAGAGTCCCGGATTCGAGTTCTGCAGCCTTTTCAGCCATGGGCTTGCTAAAGAAGTTTTCACCTTGGCAAGGGACATTGACCAACTTGTCCTGTACCCATGGCTCGAGATCCGATGACTGTAGCCAGGCCTGACGGCGTGCACCGATGCTGGCCGCGGCTACTCGGGACGAAGCCTCGAAGCCATCATAGGCTGCTCGAGATATAAACTTCGAGCACTCCCGAATCCCAGATGACAAGGCTTTGAACCTCTGCAAAGGTTCCTCGGAGAGACCAGCAGAGAACCCGGCAATCTCCTTTGCCAGGTCTCATAGGTACATGCCCATGTACAGCTGGTAAGTCTGGACACGGCAAGCAAGCATAGAGCCCTGGAAGCACTTTCTACCGAGGGCATCCAGGTTCCGGGCCTCCCTGCCCGGAAGCACCGAGGAGTGCATCTTCTGACACTTCAGACGATGCATGGCCGATTCTACAACCATGGAGTGGTGTGGCAGCTGTGCTTTTTGGAACCCAGGACTCTTGCGGACTCGATAAATGGAATCGACCCGCTTGCTAAGAACCGGCGTCGAGGCCGGTGCTTCCCACATGCGGAAGAGCAACCGTTCTAGCATCGGAAGAACCGGTACAGTAAAGGCCTCCATGGGGAGAGAATCATACTGCAGGGCCTCGGCTTGAGGCTCCTCCTCGGGGTCCGCGGGGAAGGCCAAGGCCTTGGCCAAGTCCCGCACGAAGTCCGAGAACCGGGTATCCTCTGGGGGGACCTTCTCCGAGGTTCAGACTCCGGTGAGTCCAAGGGGACGCACCGGGTCCGAAAAGTGTCCAGGGACACCTCGTCCTCCGTTTCCCATCCCGACCCTTCCGAGGAGGAATCGAGCGGCTCCGGTCGGGCGGGCACCGATGCCATCTGCCCCGACGCCGAGGGTACCAGCGTTGATGACCTCGGTCCCGCACAGGAGATCGAGGGGGACCTCGGCCGAGGATTGACTCGAGATCTCATGGACTCAAGGATCGGCTCGGCCTCCGGGGTCGACTTGGACGTCAAGGTCCCGGTGGTCGAGGCAGATGCACCGGTGAGACCGGCGAACAGTACCCGCTGCTGTTCCATGAAGGCAGCCAAGCTGCTTTCCAAGGCCTTCAACCTGAGTCTGAGCTCAGGAGACCCAGCAGCCTCCGACTCGGGCCCCGACGGCGGCTCCCCCAGAGGAGTCCTCGAGGACTACAGTACTCACGTGACTCGGGGCCTCCATCTCTACACGAGGTTGTTTAGCAGGCCTCTCCGACTCCGAAGACCCGGGACAGCGGTCGGGGCTATGCGACCTGGCCCTTGAGGAGCCAAGAGCATCCACCGACGCCGCCCTCGCGGGTTTCTTCTTCCTTCCGTGCTCCCATGAAGGAGAACCCCTCTCAGAGGAGCCTCGACGATGCTCGAGGTCAGACTCCCGAGACGTTGAGGCCTCTGACGAAGTCCGGGCTCGGCCTGACGCAGAATCAGAGAAGATCCTTTTGTGCTGATGCTGTCGGCTCCTCAATGCCTTGGAGGACATTTTGCCACACAGGACACAGACCAGCGGGTCATGGTCGGACCCAAGGCATCGGAGGCAGCAGTCATGTGTGTCGGTGAGAGACATCAGTTTCTTACACCAATCACACTTCTTAAACCCTCTGGCAGCCATCGGGGGAAAAAGAGCCCCTGCAAGGTCAAAAGACTGGGCTGCCAGGGAAAATGAAAAATTGGCGCGAACGCTAGTCTTTAAGGACAAAAAACGAAAAATGAAGTATGGGCTCGATACTGGTGTACCGGGCCCAGGCGGGAAAGGAAACCGGCGTCGAACCGAGTAATCACACGGATCCACACCGAAAAAAATCAACTTTTTCACGGGTGACCACGATACACATCCGTGGGGCTCCGCGGAAAAAAGAAGACTGAGCAAGATGGCACCCTTGGGCGGGAAGGGGACCGCACATCCACGCTTCATTCCCAAAGGCTTTCTTTGAAAGCTGGGGAAATGCTCCGCATGGGGGCTCCGTCGGCGCCGACGTCACCCATATGTGAGGACTGACTTCCTGCTTGGTCCTGCAGAAAGGGGAGCTAGGACTGGAAATGGGCTGATGGGGGGGCTAGGACTGGAAATGGGCTGATGCAGGGACTAGAAGGGAGCGGATGCTGGATGGGGCTGGAACTAGAAGGGAGCTACGTTATCAGAATATAGGAAGACTAGGGGACATGCAATGAAGCTACAGGGTAAACTATTTAAGACCAATAAAAGAAAATATTTTTTCACTCAACGTGTAATCAAACTCTGGAATTTCTTACCGGAGGATGTAGTAAAGGCTGTTAGTGTAGCTGGGTTTAAAAAAGGTTTGGACAAGTTCCTGGAGGAAAGGTCCATAAACCATTATTAAGAAGGGACCCAGGATATCAATGCTTGACCTAGTACAAGCATTGCAGAACCTGTGTCTTTTGGGGAAACTGCTAGGTACGTATGACCTAAATTGGCCACTGTTGGAAACAGGATACTGGGCTTGATGGACCTTGGTCTGACCCAGTATGGCATATCTTATGTTCTTATGAGCTGATTTTGGAGGAGGATTAGAATGGGATGGGGCTGGGAGAGTGAAATGAAGAGGGGAAAAATATTTTGTGTGGGAGGGAAGAAAAATCTACAATTGGCAGGGTATGGGAAGAGTATGCGGGGAAAGAGGATGGAGGGGTAAAATTTGAGTGGCTGAAATAGGAATGAGGAAAGAGCAAAAGGAGAAAGATTAGTATGTTAAAACAGATGTAGAGAGAGAATGGAAAAAAAAACTAGAAGAGAGAAGAAAGGACAAATGGACAGCAGATGATGGAGAGTCATCAGAAGACACGAAGAAACCAGAAGAAAGTGGCTGGAGCAATTGCAACTGAAAAAAATGCACAAAAGGTAGAAAGATATCTCTTTATTTTGAATTTATTAAATGGAATATGTCAGCTCTGGGAAATGTCCATCATTAACGTCTGCGCTTTGTTTAGTACAAGAGGAAATTAATTTATAGTTTTATTTCTACAGTGTTGTTGTACATTCCAAGTTTGGCTTTTGGGGTTCCCAGGTTAATTATTGTCTTCCTGTTTCTAAATTGTGATTCCTTGTTTGGTGATGGTCTATGTTCTGCATGTGTAATTGAGCTGAGGTATTCTGTTTATGTAGTTGCTATTTGACATTGCCCTTGTTCTCTTTCCCCAGTAGGTCATGTATTGTTGTTCTCTGAAATATATTGGTTTAATATTTGCAGTGTTGCCTTTTGATAGGTAGGGTATGGTGCTTTGTGAGTCCTGGTAGTGCTGTTAGGGTACGGCGGGTTTGCTATGGGTTCTAAATGGGCAGTGTTTGTAGTAGTTCCTAATGTGCCTGGCAGTTGGCTCTGGATTATAGTAATGTAGAAATCTTTTAGTCTTTCTTTATCCATACACTCATTAAGAGGCATATTTACTAAAAGTTAGTGTATGGTAACATTATGCAAATATTTATGCAAATGAGGCCCCGCACCTAGTCTCCGCACATGGCCCCGCACCCCCCTTGGGCCGCCCCTGCTAGTGCCTAATTAAATCTTACTCCCTGGTTCACCCTCATGTCTCCTGTTTTTTTCATTTTGTGTTATCTGGTTTCCTTAGCACAGCAAATCAGCAACATTCTGTATCACTCTCAGAATTTTCTCACACTTAGTCAGCAGCTCATTCTTCCCCTGATTCTTCTTTCGGCCTAACAGTGGTCAAGGTTCCCAAGCAGGCCCGTGGCCTGTATCCAGGCTTGTTTCACAGACCTAGCTACAGGAGCACGTTCCTGGCTTGGGTGCAACTCCCTACAACAAATTCCTGGAGGAAAAGTCCATAAACTTTTATTAAGGCAGTTGAAGAGAAACCCACTGCTTATCACTGGGGATAAGTAGCATGGAACTGGCTACTTTTGGATATGTGAGGTACCTGTGACCTGGGTTGGTCACTGTTGGAAACAGGACACAGGGCTTGATGGACCTCTGGTATGGCTCAGTCTGGCAGTGCTTATGTTCGTAACTAGTGAAATCCCTCAGGGAGCAGGTAAAGGAGCTGTAGTAGCAGGTGGCAAGGCTGAGGAAAAAGTACTGTTTTTTTAAATTTATTTTATATTTCTTATATACCGCCTTTCATGATATCAAGGCGGTTTACATTGAACAAACTGAAATTACATAGAACAGGGCATTATAACTTGGAGATAACTATTTTACAGGGAACATGGGCAATGGAGGGTTAAGTGGCTTGCCCAAGACCACAAGGAGCACCTGTGGGACTAGAAACCCCAGTCCTTCCAGCCCAAGGTGCTGTCCTCTAGTGGGATTTGAACCCCCAACCTTCCGGCCTGAGGTACCTTGTCCCCAACCACTAGGCCACTCCTCCCTATTGATAGGTTTATGAGGTTGAGTTCCCCTCAATAAGCTTTTTGGGATGGGAACTTGACTTCTCTCCCCTTCTCAAAGAAGAGGTGTAAAACAAAAGTCATTTGTTTCTCTCTGTTTTCATTCGAAAGGCCATCATGCCATCTAAATCAGGTATACTGCAGGCTTCAGTACAAGTTCTCATTATTCCATCAAGTAAGACAACAATCTCCACTCAAACACTGAATCCCCTAGCAGCTGGCTGCTCAGGCTTCTTAAGTAGAAATTCCCTAGTGGCTTCTTGACTCCTGAAATATTCTGCCCAGAATCTGGACTCTTCCGGACAACTTTGCAGTACCTCTTTCTGTCTGACCACTTCTTTGCCAGCTGTCTGATTTTTCTCTGCTCTCCTCTCAACTTTCTAATTACTTCTGCTTGATTTCCCAGACCAGATTTCCTTGCACCCACTGTTCCTAGCAAGCTTTTCCCAGGAGCGATAAATCTCTCTGACGTCCAATGATTCTTGTAGAGCTCCTCCTAGTGCCCAACTGCCCAAATTTCAGGCTAGCAATACATTAATGCTTGCAAGGTTATATCACGGAGACCTTTCCATGTCCAGCTAGAGAAAGCAGAGAAAGAGAAAGGAACTGTATATAATTTGCACAAGAACTGGAAGATAGCCACTTCTAGCAGCAGAAAGCACACCACCCCAGAGCCCCCTTCAACTCCGTAATATAATCAGTTTGCATTCCTAGAATCACTGGAGAAGGCATACAGTACACAGAAGAGAGAGAGAGCAGAATACTCCAGAAGCCATTATAAAGAAAAGGAAAAGGGTTGTTTGTGGTGACTTCATTCTACATGGGTCAGAGGGGTTCAGACCTTATCCAAGAGATTGTGTTTGCTTAGAGCCTGATTCTAAGATATAGCATAAAGGTTACCACAACACATTAAGACCACTGACTATTGCTCCATGCTACTCATTCCAAATCCAAGCTCAAAATGAGTTTCAAGCAAGTACACAAATTATTTCCATGCTTAATTGGGTAGTGAAGGCAATAGAGGTAAAGTGACTTGCCAAGGCAATATGGAGAAGAAACAGCCATCAAAAGTGGAACACATTATCTTTGCTACAAGGTTTGCCAAAATAGTGAAAGGAACTTCTTTTTTTTTCCTTTATTTTTTAAAGCATTTTACAATATAACAAGAAGTTACAACACTCTTGAAGAAACAGGAAGACGCCTGAGAAATAAAACAGCAAGAACATTTTTCCAATAAGATTATACCAAAAACAAAGGCATCTTCCACCCTAGCCCACAATAAAGGGGGATAAGAAGTCATACACATAATAGCATTAAACCAAAAATGATAAGAAATTTTAACAGTTGCAAAAAAACCACTAGCACTATTTTATGAGAGAACAAGAGCACCTCCCGACGGGGACTCTAAGCGTTTAGCATTTATGAAATCAGTAAGTTGGGAAGGTTCATAAAAAATATAAGAAATTGAATTTAACTTAACTAAACATTTGCACGAATGCTTCAGAAAAAACAAACCTCCCAACTGAAGAATAGCAGGGCGCAACAAAAGAAATTCTTTTCTACGCTTCTGTGTAGCCCTCGCTAAGTCAGGATAAACCCTGACTAATAACCCTCTAAAAAGTACATTCCTCTTTCTGAAAAAAAGCTTCAACAGCCACTCTCTATCAGATAGGAGAGCGAAGGTTACCAATAATGTAGAGGGAATAGGGTTTTCAACTTCAGAATTCTCCAACAATTCAGACACATTTAAAATATTAACTTGTTTCTGCGCACTCGCTATTATACCCTCACCCATTGATATTTTAGCCTTAGGCAAAAAATAAGCCCTAACCAACAGTGAAATTAACTCGGGGGACACCCCCAACGCTTCTACTACATACAACCGAAACATTTCTCTTGGTGAAACTGACATAATTCTAGGAAAATTGATTATTCTAAGATTATTCATCCTAAGAGAGTTATCCAATTGTTCCAGCTTAACCTGAGTAGAAAGAAAGTTTTTTCTAAAGACGTCCGCTTGTTCTTCCAGCAACTCCACCTTCCGTTGTACTTCAGCCACTTCTGAGTGTAGAACAGTAGCTCCTTGTTGGACACCTTCCATAGCATGACGTTAACTCCTCCATTCTTCGTTCCACGGAAAGTACCCTTGGCACCATCGCTTCCCCCAAAGAGAGAATAGCCTGCCAAATAGTTTCCAATGTGAATGTCTCAGGGCGTTGAAGTGTAAACTGTTGCTGCGCTGTTGATGTTACTGAGTCAATTTCCACCCGTGCTTCCTGCTGGGATCCACCGACCACAGCAGCACTCTGCTGACCCAGAGGCTTTCCTTCACTAAGCAACGAAGCTGATTCTGACTCGTGCAGCCCAGTGACAACGCTCTCACGAACTTGGCGCCCCTCTGAACCTGGTCCAACCAAGCCACCAACTACCCCTAACTTCAGAGGGGAGGTAAGCTCCAGGAAACCTTCTGGCAAGGGCTGCCCATGAGTCACTTTCGTTGCCGGTCTCTCAGGGGAGAGAGATATACCGGAAGCAGACACTGAGCCACCCGACTCCAGAGTTCTGTCAGCCCGGGACTCATCCCCTTCTTCTGCGAGTGCTCGGTGAGCACGAGAAACGAAGGAGTCCATCGGACCCGAAAAAATCGGCGTGGAGGTAGGGGGAGGGTGGGAGGACTCAACCGACCCCTTGCCTTTACGTTTCTTACCCATATTCTCAGTAAAAAAGAAAACGCGCTACATCGAGATAGCAACTGCTGCCATATTGACCATAGTGAAAGGAACTTTAAAGTAGATTCAATGAGGGGCAGCGCCAAAAAGTACAGATAAATCATGAGAATGGGAAGATGTACAGATTGGTCTAGATTAACGATGCAATAGTAAATTGGAAAGCCCTTAAAATAGTAATGGAAATTGCAAGATTATCAACTGCGGAGAATAATGGGTCAAGTGATGGTGGGAGGACTGGTGCAATCCATAGGAAGGAAAAAAGAACATGAGAGAGAGGTAGGAAACTCATTAGAATAAGGAGAAATATGATTGCTTAATTAATGCGTTGCATTGGTTATTATGTTTTAAAGATGGGAAGGGGGAGTACATTTTTATTGCTTTGGGGATTTATTGTTGTCGGGTTTTTTCGTTGCATAATGGTTTTTATCTGTGAATGTCTATATTTTCTGTCCAGATTTTGTACATCACACTGGGCAGCAAGAGTTGATATTGAAATAAAAAAAAAGAATGAATATATAAATAAATGTGTATGAATGCTCATTTCTCATAGTCTGTCTAAAACATTCGCGTAGAGGTTGCCATGGAGAAAGTAGTTTGATTGCCATGTTCGTCCACTTTAATGGTAGTTGGATAAAAGAAGAAACAAAAAAGGAAAATAAGATGATACCTTTTTACTGGATTAACAATACATTTTTGGACTGGCTTTCAAAGGTTAAAACCTTCTTCAGGTCAGGACCATACGAGCAACAGATGGTACTAGTGTAACATATACGGTAAGTGAATGCACATTAAGTGCAAAATCTTAATGCAACTTAGTAAAAGGGCCTCTTTAGTTTTTTTTTTTTTAATCTTTCCACAACAGCAGTGTAAGTTTTAATGGGAAGCCCCCAAACAAACTCTTGCAGGTGGGGGTGGAGGGAGCTGTCTTCCTTCTCCACTTTCCTGTTTCCTCTAAAGCATGAAACCCCTTACTTTCCACGAGGTTTGCTGCACTTCCAACCATCCCTGCTTGTCTACTTCAAAATAAAAAACTTTTCTTGCTCGGCAGCCGGCATTTCTCGCTGCTGGTTCGAAGTCTCACAATTAGAGTTGCATGATTTTGCAGCTGTTATCATGAGACTTCATCCCGACAGCAAGAGGTGACAGTTGCCAAGCGAGAAAAGTGTTACTTTGAAGCAGCCAAGCAGGGATGGGTGTTAGTGGAGCAAACTTCATGGAAAGTACGTTTTTCACTGCACTCTGCTTCGCCACTGGGACACATGCCCCCCCCCCCCCCCTTTGTCTGGGCCCTCTCCGCACTATAGGGGCTACTTAGGTGGAATTTATGCTGCTGTTCCACAGCCTAGGAACGGAGTATCTTAAGGACCCGTTAGTCATCCATATTTCAAGTCGACCACTGTGCTTCTCCCAGTCAAGGTTCTTATCCAAGCCTTCTCTAAAGAATGTTCAACGTGTTAGCACCAGGAAGCCTGAGTGTAGTTGTGTGGGGCCTTTACTATGGAATAAACAGCCACACAAAATTGGAGCAGAGACAGACTTATTGTGCTTTCAGAGGCTTGTCAAGGTGCATCTATTTTTGCAGGCCTTTAGATAATCTTGCTGAGGTCGACTGTTCTGCCTTAGTAACAGTAAGGATACTTTTTGCTCTTATCATATTATTCCTTCTTATTAATTTTTGGTTCAATGTCAATGAAAAGGGACCCTTTGTTTCTTATTTTTATTTGTTAATATTTCAGTTGTAGTTTGATTTATGATTGTGTATGTTTGTTTATTATGGTTTATGATTTTAGGAACTTAATATACTGCCCATTACTGTATGTATCAGAACGGTTTACAGATATATTCTAACAGGCCCTTTTTATTCCTCGTGCCCGAAGGGCTCACAATCTAAGCCTATCTGAGGCAATGGAGGGTTAAGTGGCTTGCCCAAGGCCACAAAGAGTGGCCATGGGACTAGAGGCTCCAGTTCCTCCGGCCTGAGGTTACTTGTCCCTTTGTGAGAATTGAACCCCGCCGATCCTCCGGCCTGAGGTAACCTATCCCAACCACTGAGTCACTCCTCCCTCTTCTTATCAGGGATGGTCCATCCACTGGACAAACTAGGTGGTCGCCTACGGAAGCAGACCCTAGTGGGTGGCATGGCTAACCCCCTGTGAAGCGGCAACTGAACTGCTGCTTCAGCGCTGTGGTGGGCTTTAAAACATCCATGTGCGTGTGCGTGCGCAGTTATGGCCTGCTACTCCTGCCTCCTCCAACAGGAAGTTGCGTTTAGAGAGGGGCAGGAGCAGCAGGCCGTGAGTGTGCATGCATGTGGGCACTTTTAAGGGCCGAGACAACACCGAAATGGCAGTTCAGCCACCGCTTCAGTGCAAGGAGGGCTCACAAGGGGGTGG
The DNA here is from genome assembly GCA_033557465.1 of Ichthyophis bannanicus. Taxonomy (NCBI): domain Eukaryota; kingdom Metazoa; phylum Chordata; class Amphibia; order Gymnophiona; family Ichthyophiidae; genus Ichthyophis; species Ichthyophis bannanicus. The sequence goes on from CM066038.1 coordinate 423,984,712, forward strand.
GGGGGGTGGCAGCATGGAGGGCCAGCCCTGTTTATTATACATGTTTATATCTCATGCATTTTTGCTTTTTATGTTATTATCAATATGCAAGTTTTATTGTGTAATATTATTCTGATATTCTTTGCACAGAGGGCCATTGATTTACAGATGAATAAAAACCAAATAAATAAATATTTTGATTTTGAAGGAATGTAGTATAAAACTATATTTTGAGAGATGATTATGCCATGGATACAGAGCTTTTTTAGACATCTGAAAATGGGTATAGAGACATGCAAAGCACAGCGATGTCTCCAGAGGCACTTTAGAAGCCAGGTCTGAACATGGGCGTGGTGGAGGCTTGGCTGGGTCATTCTCAAGAGCCTGAACATCGGAAACGTCCTGGATGCCCAGAGTCGTGTCTAAGGTTATACTTGTTGCAGGCAAGAATGGGCATCAGGAAAAAGAGTTTCTTTTGGCTGTAAAACATTCAGTGTGGAGAAGGCGGCACTCCACCATTCCCAGTCCTCTACACAATCACAATGACTCAAATCCTGGCTTCCCTGGTCCTAGCCCAATACGTTAACCATTAGAATGGTCCTAGACGTTCACATGTCTATGTAGATGCCTCTGCTGATGTCCATACTGGGCACGGTGCCCATTCATGAGATCATACCTAAATTTGGATGTCTGCTTTTCCCCCCCCCCCCCCCCCCCCCGACATTCTGGTTTGGGTGTCCCAGATTGCACTTGGACATCATTCGCAAAATGCCACTTCTCGTGTTTTGTGAAATGTTCTAAAGATTCATTTTTTTAATATTCTGTTGTCTAGTTCATAAGATGATATTTAGACATGTAATGTCCTGCAAGTGTTCCCATCCATGCGCTTTGTTCACATTCTGTCATCTAAAATATATACTTCGAAAGGCTGTAGGCATTTGTTTCACAGATCTGCACAACATACTCTATACCAGGGCTCCTCAACCTTTTTCATTTTGTGGCACACACTTAGGTTGTTCATTTCTTGGGGCACACAAACCAAATTTTACATGCAGGGCCAATGAAAGGGTGTTAGGCCCCCTAGGCAAAACTTCAGACTTGAGCCCTCTGGCAATTAGCTTTAGACCCCTAGCATCCCCCTCCAAGATTTTAGCAGATTCAATTGTAATCATTTCAACACCATCTCTCCTAGAACAATCCTATAAAATGTAGATTTGGACATCAAGCTTTTAACTATTTAATTTATTTTGTAAATATACGTATAATGAGGGAGATTTGAAAAAAAAACTTAAAGGTAAATGGACTATTCTTCCTGCAGTTAAAAGCATGCACTGCTGACTGAGTTTTATGTGGCTGTCAGGACCCCTTTCCTTTTCTTTAATTGTAGCTGCTCTTTGCTTCCCCCCCCCCCCCCCACCAGAAGCTTTTGTCCTAAGCAACTGCCTCGTTTGCATTGTCCTCACTGCTCAGTGCGTCCCGCTGGCAGAAGGAGAGCAGCATTTTTAGATCCAGTCTCGCATCTGAACATATAAAGACGTCAGCTCATGTAAGATTGCAGGGCTCCATGCATCCAGAAAGCAGATTGAAGCCAGCAGAGGATGCACACAGGTAAAACTCCTCCACAAATCTGACTTAGGAGTGACGTTCATTATTGTCATGGTATGCGCAAAACTAACAAGTGTCCCTGTAAGACATGCTGCTCTCCTACCGATGGGAGGAGAGCATTCTAGTAGTAAATGATCGGTTCAGTTTGATGGGAAGATCAGTGGACTCTCTCCATGAAAATTTGTAGTAATCTACCCTCAAATTATACCTAAAAGAACATTCTTTCAGTTTTGCTACTACAAAATAGAAAAGCCTCAGGGCTGATGGGTACATCCTGCCTACAAAAGAATTATTCACCAGAGAAAAATCAGCTCGGCTAACACAATCAAACTATTTCCAACATGTAAATTCTGTGTAGGACAGTGGTTCCCAACCCAGGCCTTGGGAACCCCCCAGACTAGTCAGGTTTTCAGGATATCCACAATGAATATGCATGAGATAGATCTGCATACAGTGGAAGCAGTGCAGGCAGATCTAGTCCATGCATATTCATTATGGATATCTTGAAAACCTGTCTGGCCTGGAAATACCCAAGTACTGGGTTGGGAACCACTGATATAGGAAATATGTTGAAGTCAGATTTTGCACTGGATTCCAGAGCATCCAGCTTACTCTAGAAACTTTACAGCTACAGCATCACACGTTACAATCACTATTTACTTGAAAATAAGTTGTTTTCCTATATCTGGGATAGAAGAGAAACAGACTGCAGCCCAGAGAGGAGGAGGATCTACTTTGTTCTGGAGTGTATGCTCCAGTCAGTCACACTCCTGGAATGACAGGAGGGGAGGGAGGATTAAGAGGCAGACTAGATCGTTGCACTATCTACTCCAAGCTTAACCTGTTCTCGGTTTTCTGCTTGGGAGAAGATAAAGCTGGAGCAGGAAGAAGATGGCTGTTCAACAGAGATGGGCAAGCTCTTCATGTGCCCATGCCTAATCACACCCCTGACTGTCATTATCAAGGCACACCAAGGACGCGCCCAGGCACACTGGCTGAGAAGCACTGCTCTACATTTTCAGCATGAAAGAACAGTTATAGAAATATTCAAAAAGTAGTTAAGAATAAGAAACCAAAGGCTCAATATTCAAATGATTTATGCTCCTAACTTGACCTCTTTGAAAATTTGCTGAGTACCTAAATTTTTCTTACCAAACTCTTAAACTTAGGAGCACAAAAGGTGGGTGGAAATGGGCAGATTTAGGATGGGGGATACAAAGCTAGGGGCTTAGCACTAGGCACCTAAATTAAGCTCATAAATCTAGGCAAATGAATGTCAGGCCTAAATTTAGGTGTATAAGACTTAGAACAGCAAAAATATGTACCCTTCACTGAAGCCCTGTCCCCTCCATCTCATAACAAAGCAATATCTAGGACTCCAGGACCCCCTATGCATTCTCCCTGTGTCTGGGACAGTCAGGGATATGAGCAAACCCCATTCACTCCTACCCAATGATGGCCATCTTTTAGTTCTTTATTTCTCACCCAAATAGGGAATCTCTAACACGAAGGGGGTAAACCCTTACCGTCACCAAGCAGTTTCTACTGCAATAAAATAACTTAGGGTTGCTGCCAAGCCATCAGCACAACTAAATGAGATAGGCAGTACATTTTTCATAGAAAAAAAAAGGTGCAGGTACTCATATGCAGGGCTCTTTCGTTAATACCTGAGGGACCATGGGTCAGTTTTAGCAGGAAAATGGAAAAGATGCTGGTATTCTGTACCACCGCGTACTCCCTCAAAAAAGCCCTGAAGATAAGTATTTCTGGAATAGGCTGGAACTGGATGAGAGGGCTTTTGGAAAATAGCTCTTTGAGGGTTAAGTGGAGAAATGAATTATGATCATCGTGGAGAATGAAATGTGGGTGCTGCAGGGTTCATCTTTATCACCTCTACTTTTTTAATGTGCATATGAGTACCTTAAAGATCGACTTGCAAGAAGGCATAGTCAAAACGGTTTAGCTGGTTAGCAGACCTGTACTCAGCAGGATATTCCGTGTCACTAGAGCATTTAGTGCCGCTGAATATTCCCTCCTTCCTGGTTTGTGCACCCTGGCGCTAACTGCTTAGTATCAAGGCAATCTAGAGATGGAGTGGGGGGGAGGGGTCACCGAGGGTTAGCCAATAAGTGACAATATTGAGCCGCTGGCCAATTAACCCTAAGCAGCTAAAGTTAGGGGAAAAAGAGCTGGCCTAACTTTAGTTGGTTTATCTATCCGTCCAGTAGCTGAATATCATCACTGACCAAATAGCTAAAGCACTATCTGGGCAACACAGATATTCAATGCAGGTTGCCCGATATGGGCCTGGTATTGCATATCTGGGTTCAATTTAAAGCGGCAATGGCCAGCTGTTTATTTAGTTTGGTCATCACCATTGAACATGCCCCCCACAGAGTCTAGGACTGCCGATATTTATATATGCAGACAATATTATGGTTATTCTCCCATTTCAAAGTGATTTAAATTCTACCTATAAGAAGTTGGCAAGTTGTTTCCAAGTTATAGAATTTTGGATGAGTAGTCATCTAACAAAATAAAATCCAGAAAAAACAAATTATGGGTAGGTCATAACTTAACCCTCTTTCCAAATATTTTCCAACAATATTGGGCATAGAAATTCCATTATTAAACATGATGAAAATATTGGGGATTCTATTGATTCCACTCTATCTAAGGAATAACAGGTAAAGGTATTGAGAAGAAAGGTATTTTACAAACTGTGTCTTCTTAGACAAATTAGATTGATTTTTGATACTGATCATTTAAAGTTTTTGGTACCAGCAATTATTATAAAAATAGAAATTACACTTACCTGGTAATTGTAGTTCCTTGAGTGACGACAGTTTAGTCCTCCACGTCTAGGTAGTGCACCTCCTCCAGCAGCTTGGAGACTGGACCAATCAAATCTTCATCCCACTGGATGTAGCGAGCTGGAAATCCCCATCAGCCCCAGTGAACTATTGACAAAGCAGACTCAAAGAGCAACAAATAAGTAGCCAACATTTTTTTTTCCTTCATAACAATCAGAACCAGGAACAGAACATAACCTGCCCTTTAACGGGAACAGGGATTGAAATCTGCCCCAGAAACGCTCTTCCCCCTTGCCGAGACTGGAAACAGATAGAATTTGCCAAACCCCCAAAGGGAACAGAAAGTAAAACTCACCTGCCAATTCGCCCCACGAGGGCGGGAATGAGGACTAAACTGTCGTCACTCAAGGAACTACAATTACCAGGTAAGTGTAATTTCTATTTCCTTATCGTTCCTCCAGTTTAGTCCTCCACGTCTGGGATGTAACAGAGCAGTACTAACGGGAGCGACCCTGCCAGCCGGCATGCAAGACCGCTGACCCGAAACGGGCATCCCCCGCCGCCAACACATCCAGCCGGTAGTGTCTACTGAAAGTATGCCAACGTTGACCAGGTGGCCACCTTGCAAATCTCCACCGGCGGAACCAGACTGTGCTCAGCCCAAGACGCCGCTTGCACCCTAGTCGAATGAGCCCTGAGACCCATAGGGGCCGGACGCCCCTGCAACACGTACGCCGAAACAATAGCCTCCTTAATCCACCTGGAAATGGATGCCTTGGCCGCCGCTTCTCCCTTCCTAGGCCCGCCAAACAACACAAACAGACGACCCGATTTGCGAAAAGCGGTGGAAGCCGCCAAATAACGACGCAAGGCCTTCTTTACGTCCAACCGACTCAAACCGCGATCCAACGGATGCCCCGCTTCTGCTTGCAAAACAGGCAGAGACACTGTGATTCACATGAAAGGGAGAGGACACCTTAGGTAAAAAAGAGGGAACCGGTCTAAGAACCACCTTTTCCCTCGAAAAACACAGAAAGGGTTCTCTGCACAAAAGAGCCTGCAACTCCGAAATGCGCCTAGCCGAACAGATAGCTACCAAGAAAACCACTTTAAGAGTCAAGTCCTTGACGGAAATCTGAGACAAAGGCTCAAGCGGTGCCCTTCCTAACGCTCGCAAAACTAAGTTGAGATCCCAGGACGGCACTGAGATCCGACGAGCCGGGCGAAGTCTGGACACTGCTTTAAGGAAATGCACGATGTCGCCATGAGCACCCAGAGCCACGCCCTGGAGCTTACCTCTATAGCAGGACAAAGCAGCCAACTGCACTCTCAAGGAACTGGCGGCCAGCCCGTCAAAACCATCCTGCAAGAAACATAACACCAACGATACGGAAGCCGTAGAAGCATGAACCTGACGTCTGGAACACCAGTCCTCAAAGATCCGCCAGATACGTACATAGGCAAGTGAGGTCGACCGCTTTCGCACTTGAAGCAAAGTTGCCACGACCGATCTAGAGTAGCCCTTCTTCTTTAGCCTCGCCCTTTCAATAGCCAAGCCGTAAGCGAGAATCGATCCACCTGCGGCATTAGAAGAGGCCCCTGAACCAGGAGTTCTGGCGACAACGGGAGATGCCATGGGAGACCGTCCAGCAACCTTATCAAATCGGCATACCACGGACGCAAGGGCCAATCTGGCGTCACTAGAAGCACCCTCCCCCGATGGGCTTCGATACGTTGAATCACCCGACCGATAAGGGCCCACGGAGGAAATACGTAGAGCAGCCCCATTGTCGGCCATGGCTGCATCAGGGCGTCGATCCCTTCTGACATGGGTTCTCTCCGCCTGCTGAAGAACCGAGCCGCTTTCACAGACCGGCACGTAGCCATCAAGTCCATGACTGGCACGTCCCATCGTAGAGTCAATTGGGCGAAGACATCGGGATGCAACTCCCACTCTCCGGCATCCACCTGAATTCTGCTGAGAAAGTCCGCCATCACATTTTTCTTGCGGCAACGTGAGCCGCCGATATCGCCTGCAACCGCGTCTCCACCCAGGCAAACAGTCCTTCGGACTCCTCCTCCATGGCCGCGCTTCCTGTGCCGCCTTGCTGATTTATGTACGCCACCGTGGCCACATTGTCAGACAACACTCGTACAGCTTGATGCGTCACCAGCTTTTCGAAGCTCTGCAGAGCTAAGAACACTGCCCTGAGCTCCAGACGGTTGATTGACCAGCTGCTCTCCTCCGTCGTCCACCTCCCCTGTGTGAACTGATCTGCACAATGTGCCCCCCAGCCTGCTAGACTCGAATCCGTGAAAAGGGGAAGCCACACTGGCTGCTCCAATGGCATTCCTGCCTGCAAGACTGTGGGTCGAAGCCACCACCGCAGCGCCTGTCGGACGTGCCAAGGACAAGGGAGCCATTTGTTCAGCGAGTCGGACTGATTGGACCAACGACGGAGCAAGGAGCGCTGCAGAGGTCGCATGTGAAACCTGGCCCACGGCACGACCTCCAGTGTCGCCACCATCATCCCCAACACCTGGAGGTATTTCCATGCCGTTGGCGCCGCGAGCCTCTGGAAGGCCTGCACAAGATGCCGGAGGGTTAGGGCCCGGCGCTCCGTTAGAAAAACAGAACCTCTCCGTGTATCGAACTGTACCCCCAAATACTCGAGAACCTGAGTCGACGATAAATGACTCTTGAGCGGGTTGACCACCCAGCCTAAACTCTGAAGAAAGCCACACAAAAGGTGGTGGGCTTTCTCGCTCTCGGCCTGGGATTTTGCCCTTATCAACCAATCGTCGAGGTAAGGATGAACCAAGACTCCTTGCTTTCGCAGTGCTGCCGCCGCCGCCACCACTACCATTATTTTGGTGAAAACCCGAGGGGCCGTTGCTAAACCGAAGGGCAGCGCCTGAAACTGAAAATGTCCCCAAGGCAGGGACAAAGTCCAATCTTCTGCTGTTATCTGATGCCATCTGTTGGCAAAGTGGTATAACCTGCCAGGGATATTGGGGGGGTTGAGGACCCCTCAGAGGCAGGAAGGCTAAGCTCTCTAGGAAGGAGTCAAAGCCCTTGAGGGGGCTGAACCTGCAGAGCTGGTTGGGCTCTGGGGCCTTTTGGCTTCTTTAGCTGTCTAGTTTGTCCCTTTTGGGCAACCTGATCCCGAGACTGACTCTGCTGGGTATAGGAAGGATAAAATTTCCTCTTTTTGCTGAAAGAGGTTTTTTTTATAAGACTTCTTTTTGGCTGGAGTGGCTGTAGATTTTGACAATCTATCAAGAGTAATATTGTCAGCATCTAACTCATTAGCCTTTTCCTGCCAGTTCTTGCCAAAGAGATTCTCTCCCGTGCAAGGACTGTTGCCTAACTTGTCCTGTACCCAAGTCTGATGCCTGAAGCCAGGCAATCCGTCATGCACCAATGGCAATAGCAGATGTTCTGCTGATGCATTCAAAGCAGTCAAAGGCTGCACGATTTACAAACTTGGAGACATCTTGAGCATGCTTAACTAGAGCAAGAAAGTCTTGTTTCTTGTCATCTGGGAGAAATGGGCTCATAAGCTCCAAATCTCTTGTAACTTCCTTGAGGAACATTCCCATATACAGAATATATGAACTGATCCTAGCTGAAAGCATGGAAGCCTGAAAAGTTCGGCGCCCAAAAGCGTCCAGAGTCCTGCATTCATGACTTGGAGGATTGGATGCATGCCTCTTTGCGCTTTTCATCCTACGCATGGCTGACTCCACCACCATTGAATGGTGTGGCAGCTGAGTCTTTTGAATCCAGGAAATGGTGGAACTCAATGCTCATGCAAAGCACGGTCCCGGTATTGATCAAAGTCGGTACAGAGTTGATCCGGTACCTATCTGTCCATTCCAGCCAAAGATGGCGTGGGAAGAATTCCCACCGGGGCCGTACTGTCGGTACCGGTACCGGTGCCCGTTGGACCAACGGTACCGCAGCTGAGAGAAGAGCTGGGATGCTGCATTCGATAGCAAGGAACCTCTGGTCTATCGACGCTGCCGATGCCTGGGTATCAGTACCGGTGAAAACGGCCGGAACCCCTGAGCATGGCACAGGTAGTTCTTGCGAGGTCGGGGCCTTGAGAACATCCTGAAGCCCCATTGATGCTTTGGAAGCCGAAGCCTCCCGCCGGGGCTGCTTTGCCGGTGTGGTTCCCTCAAGAGCAATGCCAATGGCCTCTCGATGCTTAGCGGGAGAGCTACCCTTTGAGGACCAGCTTTTATGTTTAGTTACCGGAGATCCATGGGAGGATGAGGAGGCCCTTGAAGATGTCAATGCAATGGATCTGGCATCCGAAGAAAAGAGGGTACCGAGCTTCACAGCCCAGTTCTGTCTTCCTCTTTTAGTCATCCCCATACAGGAGACATTCAGATGGAGAATGTTCAGGCCCTAAACATTTAAGACACCAATCATGGTTGTCAGTGACAGAAATAGTACCACCACACTTAGTACATTTTTTAAAACCACTAGTTGGTTTTTCCATGTTTCAGGAATATGGGGCCTAGTGCCCAAAATGGCTCCTAGCACCAAAAAAGAAGTTTCTGAAGAGAAACAGCTCAAAGTATAAGTTTGTTGTTTGTTTTTTTTTTGGAAAAGAACCAGCAGTACCGGTAAGCGTTATGCGGCAGGCAAACGCGACCACAAGAAAACAATTTTAAAGACGGAATTTTCTGCGGTGACAGGGTACAGATCCTGTCAGCTCTGCGGAAAATGAAGAACTGAAGAGGGACAGTTGGAAAGGCAGCACGCATGTGCTGAGGGATGCTCCCAAAAGCGTTCCTATTGGACGCTGGGGAGCATTCCCGCGCAGGCTCCATCGGTACCGCTGATACCCATATCTGAAGACTACATTCCTGCTTGTTCCTGGAAATAAGTAAGTTTCATGCAGAAAATTGAGAAATCTCTCTCTAAACCAGCTGAACCATTTTCAATAGCGAGGACATTGGTAGCTTTGCCTTCCTCACCGCAGGCTCTGAGTCCATCGGTTTGCAAAGTAAAATCAGTAGCTGTATCTAAAAATGTCTCCAGTCTCTATGTGCTCTAGCCTGGCTACCTGGCAAAGCTTTGATCTGCCCAGTGAGTCTCTTATACAAGGGGTTTAATGTTCTCTATTTCATGTACATTACCAAGTTTAAGTTACAATGTAAATTGCTTTGACCAAATGATAAAAGCAGTAAGAAAAGCCTGTTATTTAAATAAATAAATGAAAGAAAGGGTAGTGGTGGGTTTGAATGATGCTAGATGTCTGCTGGACAAGGTCACAGTTACCTTATTTAATTCCTGCATGAGCCTCTTAATACATTTCTTACTGCCTTTGTTCATAGCTCAGTGCAGGATGGTATATTACCTAGTACATTACAACGAACATCAGCAAGACCGGTTTTGAAAAAACTGACAGGTGCTGTTGCAGATTGGCAAATTAGAAATGGGATGGTAGGTTGCACTTTTTTGGTGAAATTGGTACAATCAGTGGTCCACCAACTATTAGATGATTTTTTTTTTAGAACAGAATATTTCTCTCTTTATTTTATTTAACCAGATTTTTATATTGCCTTATCTTTCAATCAGGGTGGTTTACATCATAATTTACAGCTTAAACTGGGTGCAATGAACTATAAAGAAGGGGATTAACATGTTGGGTAGTTAATAAGGTAGAACCTATTTACAGTTGGCTCAACCTACTTGCATTTCAAGCTGATTATTTACAGTTTGCACGGTTATCGGAAAGTGATGTCAATGATCTGTTGGGTTTGGGACGGTGAATTTGCTAGACTATGTGATGTTTCCATAGTGCTCCATGAACAGGAGGGTCTTAAGTTTCTTCCTGAAGTCTTTGATGTCGCCAGAGGCTCACAGCTCATCACGGAGGGTGTTCCATAAGCTAGGCGCAGCTAGAGAGAGCGCTCTTCTGGAGATGGACTGTTTGGTTTTCTGGTAATCCATGGGTATAGTAAGCATATGTTTGTTATTGTTTCATCTGGGGCATGTGCCTGGGTCTCTTATGATCAGGTCCTGTAGAATGTTTTCTGAGGATTGCTGCAAGATTTTGAAAATGTTCAGTATTGCTTTGAACTTGACATGGGTGTGGATTTGAAGTCAGTGTAGTTGACAGAGTACAGGTGTGATGTGGTCAGTTTTGGCTGCTCCTGTGATGAGGCAAGTTGCTTGTGTTTTGCACTAGCTGTAGAGGATGTGTGGTTTTCTTTGGGAGTCCTTGGTAGAGTGTTCCCATAGTCCAGTAATGGAGTGATGATAGCCTGGCACATTGTATGGAAATGGTCCTGGTGTAGTAGTGGTTTTAGTCTCCTAATGAGGTTTAGTCTGTGGTATGCCTTTGCAGCAGTTTTGTTTATGTGTGACTGGAGGTTCAGGTTTTGTCCAGGGTGTCTCCTAAATATTGTAGTTCACTCTTCATAGATATTGTCTTGTTTTGAAGGTGGTGTTTCTGGTGATATAGAGTGCTTCAGTTTTACTGTAGTTCAGTGTCAGGTTGTTGTTGGTGAGCCAGGTAATCATATCTTCTAAGCATTGAGTTATGGTTACACAAGAACATAAGATATGCCATACTGGGTCAGACCAAGGTCCATTAAGCCCAGTATCCTGTTTTCAACAGTGGCCAATCTAGGTCATACATATCTAGCAGTATCCCCAAGAGACACGGGTTCCACCATGCTTGTATTGGGTCAAGCATTGATATCCTGGGTCCCTTTTTAATAATGGTTTATGGACCTTTCCTCCAGGAACTTGTCCAAACCTTTTTTAAACCCAGCTACACTAATAGCCTTTACTACATCCTCCGGTAACAAATTCCAGAGTTTGATTACACGTTGAGTGAAAAAATATTTTCTCTTATTTGTCTTAAATAGTTTACCCTGTAGCTTCATTACATGTCCCCTAGTCTTTCTATATTCTGATAGCGTAAACAATTGATCTATGTTTACCTGTTCCACTCCATTCATTAATTTATAGACCTCTATCATATCTCCCCTCAGCCGTCTCTTTTCCAGATTGTTGGGTCTGGTGCATCTATGTCAAGGGGGGGGGGGGTGTATACCATCAGGTCATCAGCATATATGTGATATAGTATATTATCTTTCTTGATGATGCTGCAGATAGGGTGTATGTATAGGTTGAAGAGGACTGAGGAGAGTGCAGAACCTTGCAGAGCGCCTTGTGGTACCGTGAACAGCGTTGATTTGCTTGCTCTGTATTTGACTTGCTGTAGTCTGTTGCTTAGGTAGGATGCGAACCATTTTAGTGTGTTGTTAAAGATGCCAATATCCTAGAGATGATTCAGCAAAGTATTGTGTGATATGGTATCAAAGGCTGATGAGATGTCCATAAATATGAGGAAGCCTGTCTTGATGTTGTCTTTCCCCCTTATGATATTATCGAAGAGTGAGGTTAGTAGAGTTTCAAAGTTATGGCATGGTTTGAAGCCATGTTGGTGTGGGTCCAGTGGCATGTTGTGGTCTATATGGTCCTGCAGCTGTCTCTGAATGGTCTTTTCTATGATTTTTGCAAGAAATGGTAGGCTGGAGATCGGGCGATATGCCGTGGGACCATTTTTGTCAAGAGACCTGTTCTTTAATATCAGCCATAGGGATGACGACATATATCCTTGTTGGAGGGATGTCTTCACTATATTGTGTATAAATTGAATGAGCTGTTCCTTGGATGATTTTGTCCAATGTAGGACATGGGTGAGGTGGTAGTGTTAAGTGAGCTCACTAACTGCTCTATAAGTTGAACAGATGGTATGGAGAAATCCCCCCAGGTATGAGTGAAGGCTGGATTTACCATGTTGTTGGTAGATGCCAGCAGTATGTTCTTATTGAGTTTAGTGTGCTTGTCGATTATGTATTTTGCCATGTCTTGGGGGTGCACTTCAGGTCTATTCTGTTGAATTGTGTCTCTGGTGAGCATCCGCCCAATGCTGAATAGTTCCTTTGGTTTATTTGCTGATCTCATGATGATATTGGTGTGGTATTGTTGCTTGCAGGTATTAATCAGGTTGTTGTAGTCCCGCTGTTTGGTCCTATATTGGCCTAGTATGTCTGAGCCTTTATTTTGTCTCCATTTTCTTTCCTTAGCTCGCTTTGCTTTCCTTATTTCATTGGTGTACCTTGGTGCAGTGAGTCTCTTGCATGCATTTGTGCGTTTCCTATTAGGAGCTGATGATGCTGTGGAGTAGTGTGGTGTGGTGTGGTTCCGATTCTCTATGGTATTATACAGATCAGTTATGTTGTAGTGAAGGTTTGGGATTACCTCTTTCAGGAATACTTCCTTGTTAAAGGCCTTGAATCTTCTCTCATTGGGAATCTCTTCTTGATGGTTAACAAGATTGTAGATGTGAAGTGCGAATGTTAGTAAATAGTGATCTGACCATGGGGTCGGTGTAATTGATATGGGGGGGGGGGGGGCGGTGATACAGTTGTGTTCCTGTAGTGATTTGGGGATGAATATGAGATCTGGGGTTGTTGAGATCTGGAGTTGGTGGTATTGGAGGGATTCCATAGCTTTGGATTCCTTGTTGGGTATTGCACTGAGATTAAAGTTTGCTAGGACAATAAGTGGTTTGTGTGTTGTGTCATGCATGCAGCTTGTCTCAAAAATTCTGGATAGCTCCTTGGACTTGGCATTCAGGTGACTGTATGCAAGGCATATGTTCATATATTTATTGGATATGGTGACTATGCTGGACTCGTCTGTGCTGCTTGATAAGATGGTCTTAAATTTGTATTGGCTTCTAGCTATTATCATCACTCCTCCTCCCCTCCTGCATGCTCTGGGACCGTTGAAGGCAGAATATGTGGGTGGGGTGATTTGGTTAAGTATGACCTGGTCAGTATCATTAAGCCGTATTTCTGTTATGCACAGAATATCTGTCTATTGGAGCTGATGGAGGAGTGGTTTAGTGGTTAGGACAAGGTACTTCAGGCCGGAGGTTCAAGTCCCACCTGGGGACAGCAATCTCAGGCCAGAGGGACTGGGATTTCTAGTCCTATAGGCACTCCTTGTGGCACCCCCAGGTAGGTGATAACCCTGTTACCCATTTCCATAAAGGTATTTAATGTAACATATGGAAAGCAGTGTGTATAAATGCCCGTAGCATGGGAAATAAGATCCCCGATGTTGAAGCTTTGGTGGGAGTGGCTGACTTGGATTTAGTGGCAGTTACAGAAACATGGTTCACAGAAAACCATGATTGGGATGTAACTATACCTGCCTATACTTTATTCAGAAAGGACAGGGTAAGAAGAAGGGAGGAGGAGTGGCACTATATGTAAAAACTACTATTAAAGCTTTGGAATTACAGAGCTTAAAAGGGAGAGAGGAGGCATTGTGGGTTAAAGTAGAAAGAGGGAATGAGAAATCTATTTGCATTGGTGTGATATACAGACCTCCCTCACAAGAGGAAGAAGTGGACAGAGTTAATTGAAGACATACGCAGCATTGCTAGGAAAGGGGAAGTGCTATTGCTAGGAGATTTCAATATGCCAGATGTTGATTGGCACATTCCTGCTGCAGTATCATCTAGAAGTAAGGAGATCATGGATTCTCTACAGGGAGAACTATTTAGGCAATTGGTAACAGACCCCACACGTGAAGGGGCCATACTGGACTTGGTGCTTACCAGTGGTGAAAGTGTTTCTGATGTTGTAGTGGGAGATCATTTTGCATCCAGTGATCACCAGATGGTGTTGTTCAGTATTAGGACTAGGGCTGTTAGAATCCATTCAAAGGTAAGGATCTTAGACTTTAAGGAAGACTAACTTTGCGAAGATAGGCCAATACCTCAGGGAGTCGTTAGTGGGATGGGAACAGCTGGGGGTTGTAGAAAAACAGTGGGCAAAACTGAAAGGGGATTTTTAAGGGCAACCAACCTTTTTGTTAAAATGGTAAATAAAGGGAAAAGGAGACCGCTATGGTTTTCGAAGGAAGTAGCTGAAAAAGTGAAGAAAAAGAGGGAGGCTTTCATGAAATACAAGAGATCACAGAGAGAGGAAGACAGGCATCTGTATTTGGAAAAACTTAGAGAAGCTAGCAAAGTAGTCAAGAAGGCAAAGATTCAAAAGGAGGAGGAAATAGCCAATGCAATAAAATGGGGGGGAAGAGGAAGGGCAAAAGTGGTATTGTCAGACTCAAGGGTACAGGGGAGGAATATGTAGAAGCTGATAAGGATAAAGCAGAATTGCTTAACAAATATTTTTGTTCTGTGTTCACAGATGAAGAACCAGGAGCAGGACCTCTGAAAACACCCACAAATAGGAACAGAAGCGAGGGACATCTTGAACAATTTTCAGAAGACTGTGTTCGTGAGAAACTAGCTCAACTTAAAGTAGACAAAGCAATGGGACCGGATGGGATACACCCTAGAATACGGAGGGAACTTGGGGACATTCTAGCAACTCCACTGACTGACCTTTTCAATGCCTCGTTGGAGTCGGGAGTGGTGCCAAAGGACTGGAGAGAGGCTCATGTGGTGCCTTTACACAAAAGAGGAAGTAAGGATGTGGTTGAAAACTACAGGCCGGTTAGTTTAACTTCAGTGGTGAATAAATTATTGGAAACGCTGCTGAAAGAGAAAATAGTGAGGTTTCTGGAGTCCAGCGGATTACAGGATCCGAGGCAGCATGGATTCACCAGAGGCAGGTCTTGTCAGACAAATCTGATTGATTTCTTTGACTGGGTGACCAGGAAGTTGGACCGAGGGAGAGCTCTAGATGTGGTGTATTTAGATTTCAGTAAAGCCTTTGACACTGTTCCTCACAGGCGACTTATAAACAAACTGAGCACCCTAGGGATGGACCCTAAAGTTACTGCTTTGGTTAGAAATTGGTTGGGTGGGAGGCAACAAAGAGTACAAGTAAATGGAGCTCACTCTGAGGAGAAGGATGTTACCTGTGGTGTGCCCCAGGGATCTGTCCTTCGTCCGATTCTTTTTAACATCTTTGTTAGTGATATAGCGGAAGGGCTGTCGGGTAAGGTTTGCCTCTTTGCAGATGATACCAAAATCTGCAATAGAGCAGACACCCAGGAAGGTGTAGATAACATGAGGAGGGATCTAGCTAAGCTTGAAGAATGGTCTAGAATTTGGCAGCTGGGATTTAATGTTAAAAAATGTAAGGTCATGCATTTGGGCTGCAGCAATCCAAGGGAGCAATACAGTATAGGGGGTGAAGTACTTTTGTCCACTAAAGAAGAGCGGAACCTAGGCGTGGTTGTTTCTGATGATCTTAAAGTAGCTAAACAGGTAGAAAAGGCAACGGCAAAAGCTAGAAGGATGCTTGGGTGCATACGGAGAGGAATGGCTAGCAGAAAAAAGGAGGTGATAATGCCTCTCTATAAATCTTTGGTGCGACCTCATTTGGAGTATAGTGTGCAATTCTGGAGACCGCACCTTCAAAAGGATGTGAACAGGATGGAGTCGGTGCAGAGGGTGGCTACTAAAATGATTAGTGGGCTTCATCATAAAGCATATGAGGACAGACTTAAGGATCTTAATATGTACACCTTAGAGGAAAGGCAGGATAGAGGTGATATGATTGAGATGTTTAAATACCTCCGTGGCATAAATGTTCAGGGAGAGAGCCTCTTTCAACTGAAAGCAAGTTCTGCTACAAGGGGACATGGGATGAGGGTGAAGGGAGATAGATTCAGGAGTGATATGCGGAAATATTTCTTTACGGAAAGAGTAGTGGATCCATGGAATAGTCTCCCAGTGGAGGTGGTAGAGATGAGGACAGTAACTGAATTCAAAAAAGCATGGGACAAACACAGAGGATCTCTAAAGGTAAAAAGGGGACTGTTGTAGTTGTTATGAAAGGACGAACTAGATAGGCCATGTGGTCTTTTTCTGTCATCATGTTTCTATGTCTTGGGCAAACCACTTAACCCTCCATTGTCCATGTTCCCCATAATTATTAGCATATGTCTCATATCCCCTTGTGTTAAATGTATCCCCCAATTGACAGCTTTGACCCGGTGAAAAGCGGGATATAAATACAGCTAAATAAATAAATATTGGGTCTATAGGTAGTCGATGATGGTGTTAGCCTTGTTTCTGACAGACCTTGCATTAATGTGTACAGGTGATGGAGGTGTCCAGGATGGGGTTGGAGTGGGAGGCTTGCTGAGTGTGTGGGGGCATTATTTGGATTAAGCGGTGTGTTTTGCATGATGTGTGCTTGATTTGGTGATGGCATGGGATGATGTGTGGGAGGTGCGAGTGTATGGGTGGGTGGGTGTCCTGGTGAATAGGGCTCTTACTTAGTGTATTAGAAGGAAGGATATGACCAGGGTTTTGCTGTGGAGCCACATGTTGGGCAGGGGAGTGTGGGGTCTTTACATGGGGTACCTTTACTCTGCTGGTGTATATGCTCACCTTTGGGAAACCAAGTAATGGATGGCAGGGCCGGTCTGAGGTCTCTCTTGATGATGGTCCCAGGTTGTGGCTTTTTTGTGGTAGTCTGTTGCTGCTTGAGGTGGCTACGGTTGATTTGCTGTCTTATATGGGGCGTAGTGGTCCCCTGCTCAGTCCCCACCAAAGGTCCCTCTGGCAAGGCCCTCAGGTGCAGACCCACCCTTAGTGTGGGATGTTTTAAAGGAGTCCTCTTTGGCCCAATTGGCCTCTGCTTGTAGGAACAGGGAGGAGTGTGTTCAACCCGCTCTCTAGAGCCATTGCTGATCGTGAGGCTTTGCTGCTGTTCCTGCCCTCAGCTTGGGATATTTTAAAGGAGTCCTCTTTGACCTCTGTGTGTGGGAGCAGTGAGGAGCATGTTCAACCCACTCTCTAGAACCAATGCCGATCAGGGGGCTTTGATGGCAACATAGATTTTAGAGGGGGGGGAGGGGGGGGAAATCATACAAAAACCCTGCTTGTGACTTTACTGATTCTGCTTTGTATCAGCTTGATAATGTGCAGACAGCTTACCCGATGGCTTTCGTTGATAAAGTGTTGTTTGGTATTATCCATCTGGATATATTGTTACAAAGGCTTGCTGAACTAGGTGTAGGCAGCATTGCGTTGGGTTTACAACAGCAAATGCAGATGAAAAATTATCAAAGTAATTTTGGCTAGATGCCGGTGTGCCTCAGAGATATCCCCCCCTATCCACTGCATTGTTTAATGTATACATGATTGCACTCTGTCATAGGATGTGTGAATTGGATATTCTTTTTTACATTTTATGCAGATATTTTATTATAATGGCCTTCTGATGTCAGGTCCCATGTGTAGTCTCTGAAAATGATTTCAGATTTTGAAGTAATAAGAGTGGTGTACCAATAATGGTTTGTCTGTTAATTTTGGGGGGAAAATGATGCCTGGACAACCTTCTATGATTTGTATTATAAGCCCCTAGAAAAAAAATTAATTTGGCTGGATCTGATGTTCTGGTAAAATATGAAATACTTTACATGGGACTAATCACAGACCAGGGCCTAAAATTTCAATCACAGGCATAGAAGGGACTGTGTAACACTTATTTCAAAGCTTCAGGCAGTGCATAAACTCCAGTATATATCTAAACCCAATTGTTTTCAGAGTTATACAGATCTTAGCATTATCTGGGATGGACTACTGTAATGTGATATGTACTAGGCCTGCCTAATAATGTCCTTAGAGCACTGCAGACAGCACAAAACTGTGCTGCAATACTGATAGCTGGATTGCATTTATGTGATCATATTTAATTAACATTGGCAGATCTGGATTGGCTCCCAGTTATGCATTGTATTCATTTTAAATTACTTTGTTTGATTTTCAGACTGTTATTAGCCGTGGGATTACATGGATTTAAAATTTCTGTCAATCTATGTTTCTGTGAAAAATTTGCACTCAAAATGAGCAAAGCTTATTGAGAATACACCACTTCACTTATTGAAGTGATCCAGATTGCTCACCGAAAATATTGGAAGCTTTTACCTTTTTCTGTTCATCAAGCATCTGAATATCTCACATTTTGGAAGATGAAATCTGTATTTTTAATACTGCTTTTAATTGATTATGTTTTCTTTCATTGTTTGTATGTGCTAGCGTGTGGTTGTGTGTACTATTGTGAGCTGCAGAGAAATTGTTAGGATAGGCAGGCTGTAAGGAATAAAAATGAAATGAACTGAAATGTGTAAGAGTTCTGCCCCCTGGTGTTTGCAAAGTAAATAGCTAACTATGGACTATTCTAACTAGAAAATAAACCATAATGTGGATAATTTCCCTTCATGAAAGTGGTGTAAAGAATGACCATTCACATTAAGCAAGTACCATCTAATACAGCAATCTCTTAGGAAAGTAACAAATAATAGTAGAATGTTAAAACTTGCTTTTACTCATCAAGTTCAAGGCAGTTTACAACAAAAAAGATGTATTTAAACATCCCATAGCCTTCCGTCTGATTTACTCCAAACCCTGAAACCCTCTGAGCAATATATCCTGTTATCAGTCTCCCTACATTCCCTCTAGATCAGGGGGTTCTCAACCCACCTAGTCAGTCAGATTTTCAGGATAACCATAATGAATATGCACAAGATAGATCTGCATACAATGGAGGCAGTGCCTGTAAATCTCAGTGCTTTAAATACCTGGGCATTCAGAACTTTCATTCAATGCACAAATATGGTCAACTTTCCAAATCCAATTTTATAGCACTCAGTCATTTCTTGCACTGTGCCCCTTCCTAAATCCCACTACACAAATATCCATTCTTCTTACTACTATCATAGCACATTTAGATTACTGCAATGTTTTAACTACTAATTAAAACAGCTCCAATCAATTCAGAATACAGCCATATAAGCCCTATCTAAAGCCAAGAAAATGTAATCATGAGACTCCTTTGTTTATCCAGTACCACTGGCTCTCAATGTTTTACCATATTCGCCATAAAATTCTCACCTCAACTCACAAGACACTGCATACTTCTTGGCACTCATTATACTTTATGCCCCTATGGGAACAGGTTGACTATTCTCCCTCCTTCAAAGGCAAAATATGAATCTATAAGAAGTTCAGCCTTCTTCCCTGTTTGAACAGCTTACCTCTTCCCATCCCTTTGGAACCCTCATTTAAAGTTCAAGACACTTCTAGAGACTTACTTATTTGAGCAGGCATTCGGGGCTGGGCCAGACTTGGAAACCCTAAACCTTTCTACTACTTTTCCATTTACTTCTCTCTTCCCCTTCTTAACTGTAATCTATACCACCTACTTTTTCTTTATAATTATGATTGGAGTACCCTTCTTTGCTTATTTTATTTAACTTTGTATGTCTTTCTACAAAAATCAGTATATCAAAACTCCAACTATAGAAATACTTGCTGTAAAAAAGGGACCTGAAGGGGGACTGGGGTCTCAGGGAAACGTTTAGGGGGTGAGAACAACTCTAAATATGTTGACAGTTTCACAGGGAGTGTTTATGAATAAGTGAGACACTCAAGTTTACATCTTGCAAGACAGGGAACTTCAGTTTGCAGGAAGCTTGTCCTGATTAGGTGTAAGCAATATGTTTGTGCTTGGCATGACCTGTATCATATAGATATCCCTAAACAAAAAGGAATGACACAGAGTGATAAGACAAAATTGTACAATGTGGCAGTTTTTTCCTAATAAAAGAAAGTGCTGTGGACAAGCAAATGGGGGGAGTTACAAGAGATTAGGAAGGCAGTCACAGGCCTGCAAACCTTAGCAAAGGGATCAGACTGTGTTATGGTATAATTCTGTGTGTATTTTCATTTCTTCTCACTTGCTTCTGGGATCAGAGATAGAAAACCAAGAGCCAAGGAAGGATTCCAGAGGTTGTTCTCAGCTAGGCACAGAGGACACAAACAGTTGGTGATCATGAATACTCTGATCCTTTCTCTAGTCAGAGGCAAGTCAGGAGAACTATAAGTACAATGGGCACTTTGTTTAATCAGGAACGGGCTCAAACTAAGTTGAATGAATGGTAAGAAAAGGCACAGGCTTTAGCATTTACGAAAGGCAGCTTATCTTATTGTATGTTAAACACAATGATTTTGTTATAAACCCTGTTACACAATAGCACTCAACAACTAGTGGTAATGAAGCACTACAGGTTGGGGGGGGCACCTTTTTCAGAGGAACAGCGGTGCTTGAAATATGAAATGGCAGTCAATGATTTAGGGGAACTGCACACTAGTCCTGAGTGGGTCATCCTTATATGGTGGGAGACAATGGCACATGAAAAGTCTCAAGAAAAACTAAAAGATGAGGTCCAAGACCTTAAACATAATTTTCTGGTTGTAAAAGATTTAAATAGCCTGGCTTTAATTTGGTAATTAGTTGTCAATTTTCTTCATTAGTAGGTCAGGTCCTTATTTCACCAGAATGGCAAGTTGATAGTTGAAATGTCTGTTTTCTTATCACTACTGGTTGGTAATGTGTTAAGACTATACAGATTTGTCTTGTTTTGTTTGTTTCACTCTTGTCCTGATAAAGTGTAAGCAATATGGGTCTTAAGATCATTTTAATTGTATTTGAGTTACACGTTTTGATTTCCAGGTAAGGAGTGCATGTTGTTTTGAAAGCTTTCCAGATCTCAGTTTCAGGGGAACAACTAAGTGAAAAAACAAACAGATATATGTTGTGGTACTGTGAGAAAGACAGCAGTACATGCCGAGTTTTGGTTTTGTTTTAGACACTAATAACCTAACTCTTAAACAGAGGAGGGGGGGGGTTAAGTAATCATTTCCAGTGTGATTTTGCTTATATAGCAAATTCAAATTAGTTTCTTACCAGCTCAGATACTTCTTCTGAAGTTATGGAAAGTGCTCCCTTACAATAAGTTAGCACTAGTAATATCAAGTATTTATTACCTTTCCTAAACCATTAGTTAACATATAGACTCTAGCTACACCTAGAGGATACTTCATCCTATTGAGATCGTTATAAAATGTTTTTAAAGAATAATTTTCATGTCTTAAGGACTTTAGTTATATTACATGTTTAATGCTAATTAGGACATATGTAGAGAGTTGTGATTTGGAACAAGCAGATATAAGTTTATATATTCTACCTGCAATTCACTTAAAAGCAGCACCAAGTTTTAGAAGCCTCAGTCTATAAGGATACATTAGTAAGGTATGAAAAAAGGTCTATGCATGTAGTTGGTGGTATGATGCAAGTGATGATTGTGTGAAAAGTGAGGTGAGATATTAGTGAAAAAGGAGGATTTTGACATACAGTAAACTGGTGAAGGTAACCTAATGCTGTGAAGTGATGTGTCACTCTAATGATTAAGTAAAGGGAAAATGAGAATCTGTGATTGATCCGCAGTTGTAATATGCACAGCTAATGCTTTTTCTCCTGCGAGCTGTATGGATTTCTATTGTAGTATGAAATGGATTCTTTAATTCAAAGGATTGGGAAAAGATGTGTGTTTAGACTAACTCTGTTAGCGAGAAAGATAGTTGCCGAGTTCTCAAGGGCATGGGGAAATTCCTTCTTGCCAGATACCAGCATGCCTTGTTAGAGAAGTTACTTTTAAAGTTTTCAGGGAGGATATCAAAATAGAATAAAGTATAGCATGAATGTTGCCAATTCTTTTTCCCATAGATACATAAAAAGAACAACTTAAGTCCAATTGGTAGCAGCGTTATTGAGAGATAAATATGCATGATTGTGAGCTTATGTTTAAGATGAGTTTACAGGGATCCTGATGGAACAAGGAAAAAAAAACAATTAACCATCCTTTTACTTGTGTTACTAAATAAGTTTAATCCACGATGTGCAAGTTTTGTTTTCTAGGTTTCACGTGCCCAAGCTTATCCCAGTTAAGAGAATTTGTCTGCTAATTTCATTCTATGTGTAAAAATGCAAATGGGAGATGTTCATTGTAAATGGTATCACACTGAGCTTCTTGCAACTGCAGATAAGAACCTCCATAGAATGCTTAAAGCACATGTTCTCCTGTTTTATCTATGATTAATTTGTAGTTGTGCACCAGTGAATGGGAAGATCTTCCATGTATGGTTACCTTAGGAGTACTTCTTAATCTTACATCATGCCACTTAAGAAATCTAAGAAGAAAATGCTAAGGAATGGAATAACTACAAAGGTGTTTAAAAGGAAATGCAGTTACAAGTTAGCGGCTTTTCTAAAAATTGAATTGCTTGTCAAAGTATGATTAAAAGGAATAGTTAAAAAAAAAAAAAAAAAAAATAAGAGTAAAAGGGTAGGTGAAACCACCAACATGATTGTATACAGTAGATTCAATCTGGATGCTGGCCTTGTGGAAGAGTCTGGGGGAGCAGATCATCTGTCGTGTGTGTTTGTCATATTGCATGTCCTGAAGATTTGTTTTCATTTTGTGATTTCTGGTTAGTATTACTGATATCCCTCTTTTTAATTTTTAAATTTCTTATTGTACAAGAAGCATGATACACAATATAAAAGAAAAGATGTTAGATTATGTATTTAGTGAACATATTGTACAAGAACAAATAGTGAATAATGCAACTTCATTCTAACTAGTAAATTAAGTCATTAAACCAAGGTGGTAAATGTGTTATATTTTATTGTTAGTAGATTAACCGAAAATCCCAATACTAGTACTGTCTGCAGAGAGAATGCTGACAAATCTCACAGGAGTGTTTACTAATTGGCAGTAGCGGCTTCTGTGCAATATCAGAGCTGCTACCACCAATTAGTAAACATACCCCACAGTCTATTTTAAGCTACCCTGCAAGAGTCTACTAGAGGATTAATCTTCCATTCTCATGTTGTGTATTTCAGTTATTATTATTATGGAATGACCCCTGCAGAACTGACATTATGAAATGGAAGTGTGAAGCAAATGTCTTGTTAATGGACTAGGTAAAGCAAAGGTATTGCCTCCATCACCAAACACCAAGACTGATTAACTACTACTGCTCATTTGTATAGCACTACAAGGCACATGCAGCGCTGTACGGACACATGTAAAAGATGGTCCCTGCACATCAGGGCTTACAATCTAGTCAAGTCAGACAACACGACAGCTGAAGACAAGGAAACACATAAAGAGACTAAGTGGATCAGGATCCAAAAGTGACCTCAAAGGGGTTGAGTTTTTAGCCTGCATTTGAAAAGGGCCAGAGATAAAGGCAGATGTACACACTCAGGTAGTTTGTTCCAGGCCTAAGGAGCAGCAAGGTGGAAGAATGGAAGTCTGGAGTTGGCAGTAGAAGAGAAGGGCACAGATAAAAGTGATCTGCCAGAAGAGTGGTGTTCCCGTGGAGGGGTATAGGGAGAGATGAGAGGCAAGGTAATGAGGAGTAGCAGAATGAGTGCACTTATAGGTCAGTAGAAGACTGAACTGGATAGGGAATCAAAAAAGCGACTTGAGAAGAGGGGTTATATGAGCATAGCAAGGCTAGTGGAGGATTAGCCACTCAATTGTGTTTTGAACAGTGAAGGGGAGAGAGATGATTCAGAGGGAGACCAGCAAGAAGGTTGCAATACCTAGATGGAATATGACTAAAGACTGGATAAGTGTCTTAGTAGTGTGTTCAGAAAGGAATGGACTGATGTTATAAGAGAAAGCTAAAACCTGTCATTTCTATCAGTTGGGTGTGTGTGGAGAAGAGGGAAGAGTCAAAAGACAACCCAAAAATTGCAAGCTAAGAAAACAGGAAAGAGTACAACATTATTCACAGAGATTGGAGAAGGAAGAAGTGGGGTTCAGGGGGGAAAATAGGAAGCTGGATTTTGGTCATGTTCAATTTCAAATGGTGGTGAAACATCCAGGCAGCAATGTCTGATAGGTAGGCAGAGATATTTCAGGTGTAGAGAGATAGATCTGAGATTCATCAGCGTAAAAACTAAAAACAATGGGAGGAAAATGAGTGCACCAAGGGACTAGGTATAGAGGGAACGGGCCTAAGACAGACCCTTGGGGTACATCAACTGAGAGTGGGATAGCAGTAGAGGAGGATCCACCAGAACAAATACTGAAAGTGTGATGGGAGAGATAAGAAAAGAACTAGGATAGCACAGAGCCTTACAACCAAGCAAGGGCAAGGTATCAAGGAGAAAGTGGTAGTCAAAAGTAGCAGAAAGGTCAAGAAGGATGAGGATCGAGTAAAGGCCCTTAGATTTTGCCAGGAACGGGTCAATGGAGACTTTGGCAAGAGCCATTTCAGTAGAATGTAAAGGTAAAGGACAAAAGCCAAATTGCAATGGATCCAGAAGGGCATGAAAGGAAAGTCAAGGCAAAGGTGGTAAACTGCATGTACAAGTAGTTTAGAAATGAAGGAGAGGAGGAAGATGAGTTAATAATTAGAAGGACAGTGAGGGTTTCTTGAGGTAGTGTGAACACAGCATGCTTGAAGGCTGCAGAAACAACTGCAGTGGAGAGCAACCGTTTGAGAATATGAGAGATGGAAGAGATGACGATGGAGAATATGGAACTTAGGAGATGAATGGGAATAGGATCAGAGGAGCAGGTAGTGTTTTTCCAGATTCCAACTCTTCTCCCCCCCCCCCCACTCTTCAAACACCCCCTCTGCTCCTAGCCACTTTCGTCGTCGTATTACCCTAGATACCCTCTCCCGCTTTCCCTCCTCAGACTCCCTCTTTCCTCCAGATTTCCACTTGCTTCCAGTAGACCAGCAAGCTCAGTCCTGGAATGCCACACTCACTGCCGCTCTGGACAAACTAGCCCCTCAGCAGCTCTCCTAGCCCTCTTGCTCTCGCTTCCCCTGGTTTCACTCAGGTCTCTTCTTGCACCGCTCTTATTTGCGTCACGCTGAGCGCCACTGGCGTACGCATCCCTCTCCTAATTCTTTAGCCCACTTTAAATACTGTCACTCTCACTACCGTTCCCTGCTACACTCTGCTAAACTAGACTATTTCTCTAATCTTATTTCCTCTGCTTCTAATTCCACTCGCCAGCTCTATTAAGTCATGCGCTCCCTCACTCACTCACCTCCTCACCCCCTTCCCCCATTGTCCCTGACCCAGCTCTTTTTGCTTCACATTCTGTCACCAAAGTCAATGATCTTCGTTGTCTTTTCCCTTCTTGCCCTCCTCCCCTTTCTCCAGCTCCCCTCTCTCCACCACCCTCCCCTGTTCCCCTCCTGACTCCTCCCCTCTCTCACTGTTGGTCCTCATTCCAACTCATTACTTCTGCAGAGTTCGAGAGAGTCCTCTCAACAATTCGGAAGACCACCTGTACTTCTGAGCCCATTCCCTCTCACTGGCTCCTGGAAACATCCTTGGCCCTCTCCCCTCTGGCTCTTTCTATTATTAACTCCAGTCTTTCCTCCGGCACTTTTCTTATCACCTGGAAACATGCAGTTGTCCGCCCCATTCTCAAAAAGGAGTCTCTGGACCCCTCGTCCCCAGCCAACTGGCGCCCCATTTCAAATCTTCCCTCTCTCTCTAAACTTTTGGAAAAATTGGTTTTCTCACAACTTCCCACCCACCTAGAGGCCTCCTTTAGCACTTCACCCTGGGCAATCTGGTTTCCATCCTGGTCAAAGCACTGAATCTATTCTGCTATCCTTTCTCAACGAACTTCACACTGCTCACGGTTCTATTTCTATTGCTGTTTCTTTAGATTTATCTGCAGCCTTTGACCTTGTAGATCATCACACCTTACTAGCACATCTACACGATATCGGTCTCACTGGTAATGTCCTCCATTGGTTTTGCTCATTTCTCACTAATAGGTCCCTTTTCCGTTCTTTCAGGTCTTCTCCTCCCACTGTCCGTGTGGTGTCCCTCAGGGTTCTGTCCTCGCTCCCCTTTTATTTAATATCTTCTTGGCCCCCCTAGCCCTCTTAGTTCAGCAGCACAGTATTTTGTCTTATTATGCAGATGATGATATCCTTTTTCACACAGACCCCTCTTCTCCTGACCTCACTCCTCTGAATTCATGTCTAGCTTTGGTTGCTTCCTGGCTCTCTTCCAACTTTCTGCATATTAATCTTTCCAAAACAGCTGCTATCTGGTTCACTTTTGGTTCTCCTATCCCCTCTCTTGCTCCTTCTCTCTCCAACTCCCCAGTTCCTGTTTCTTCACTGCGCTATCACGGGTTAACCTTAGACTCTGCCTTATCTTTTAAGGAGCACATCTCTCTGATAAAGTATGAAAATATCTACGTACTAAGACAACTTCGCACAATTCGTCCCTTTTTATCTGTTCCCTCTATGACCACCTTGCTCCTGTCTCTGGTAATATCTCGGCTGGATTATTGCAACGTTTCCCTGGCAGGCCTTCCACAGTCACAACTTCGTAGGTTACAAATGGTCCATCACACCGCAGCTCGTATTCTGACTCACGCATCCCGGTTTGACCATATCACCCCCATCTTAATACAATTACACTGGTTCCCAGTTCCTTATCGCTTACAATATAAAATGCTTATCTTTGTCCATAAGACCATCCATACCGGCGCTCCCCAGTATCTCATAGACCTAATCAGTCTTCATACACCTTACCGCTCACTTAGATCAATTCACTCTAACCATATGTTTTTACCTTCCCCCTTCTCAAGCCCATCTTGAATTAACCCGTTCCTCTGCCTTCTTCTTCCTGGGTCCCCGATTATGGAACTCGCTCCCTCCAGATCTTAGTCTTGAACTTTCATATAAAACATTTAAAACCAGGTTAAAAACACATTTATTCTACACCGCGTTTGACCTTCCTCCCCCCTCCACCATTTTATCACCACCTCCCCGTTAGCTATTCTGTGTCATTTAATGTTATATTGAGTATTCTATCTTGCCTGTTTCTACCTCTTTCCTGTCCTGAATTGGCGTTCTTTTCTCACTAAAGCAGTCTGTTTTGTTTTGTAAACCGCTCTGATGCTTTTAGTAAGAGCGGTATATTAAATCTGTAATAAAGATAGAGGTAGTGAGTTTGGAGGAGAAAAGATGTGTGGTTTCCTCCTCAGAGATCTTAGAAAAGGAAGAAAGGGTGGCAGAGATTGGGGAAGGAGTTGGGCATGAAGAGGGGATGGAGCTAACTTCATGACACTGACTGAGGTAGATTCAAGATATAAATACATTTACCCTTTGCAAGAGAGTAATTGATCCTTTATTACTATGCTGTTTTGTGCTGAAAATGGTGAAAAAAGAAATATTAAGCTGTTGCCAATGACAATTGAT
Source organism: Ichthyophis bannanicus (assembly GCA_033557465.1). Taxonomy (NCBI): domain Eukaryota; kingdom Metazoa; phylum Chordata; class Amphibia; order Gymnophiona; family Ichthyophiidae; genus Ichthyophis; species Ichthyophis bannanicus. The sequence goes on from CM066038.1 coordinate 424,012,244, forward strand.
GTTCTAATTGGTTTGTGGTTATGAATGCATTACCTTTTGTTGAGCACAATTCTTGATACCGTCTATGTGATAACCCTTATGTATCTGTTACTCTTTTGTATCCTATAACTTACTTTGGGAGTAGATTAGTCCATGTTAATCAGATAGTTAAACTTATTTTGATTGTTGTCAGCAATTTGAGTCAAACCATTACCTAAGATAAAAGCCTTCCTAAGAATTTTTGGTAAACAATTGAAATGAATTTAATGTATTCACCATAAATTGCCAGTTATGTTTTAATGTTTGTTACCCCTTAAGTAATAAGATTAACAACTATACCTTGTAAATCATCGCAGTTGGAGAGTAAAGCACAAACATAGTTAGTGATGTGTACCTGACAGGATGTGTATTAGCAAGTGACCTAATATTTAATTTGGTAGATAAACAGAATAAGCATACTTCCATCTTCATTCCTTAATTTAAAGGACCAGCACTAAGTTGGTCTACATGTAGTCAAATTTGAGATAATTTAGTGCTAGCAATAGATGTATTGTAATTAATTGGTATTAGATAAGATAATTCTGCTCAAAAATTCTATATTGCCAATAGATATAAGTAGTCGTGCTTGCTTGCAATTGCATGGAATCAGAGAGGTGTTATAATGGCAAGTTTTGGTTCTGCAAATTATATATTGCATGCAGTAGAATCCTACAGGCCAAAGACAATGACTACTATAAATGAAAAGAAATCTGCAATGCTACTGAATGTGTGGACTGCGAGTAGGAGCAAAGATCAGCAATTCGAGCAGGACTATTCACATATATATGAAGCCTGGGTAGACAGACACAGACACTGTCCAAGATGTGCATAGCAAAGCCCATAGTAAAAAGAGATGCAGCTGAAGAATTTGAAGTTATTACTGTGAATGTCATGCTGTGAATGTGGGCGTAAGCCTCTGAATTACAGGAAGATCTATGGAGGGCAGTTGTTCACTGCCAGCAGATACTGCTTGCAAGAATAATCAACATGTCTAACATACAGACCACCCAACACCAAATCAGAACATCTAACAAAGATACTGGAAATGGTACGTGCGCACAACACATCAAGCAAGCCTCTCCATCCTAGGAGACTTCAACTTCGTACAAACACCTGATAAAATTCCAAAGCCTTCCTTAAAGCAATGGAAGCACTTCACTACCAACAGATTATTAAAGAGCCTGCCCACAGACACGGAACACCAGACCTCATATTTACTCCCATATCAACTCACCCACCTAACACAGTTTCCAACCCTACAATCCAACACCATGGTCTGATCACCACATAACAATCAAAATTCAAATCGCACATAAAATTTACACCCACAAAAAACACGAAACCAAAAGAAGATTCAAATCCTTCAACAAAGAAACCTTCCTAAATGAAGTACTCCCCAACCTACAACAAAAATACAGACGATCTTGACAAGATCATTGAAAATTGGACTAAAACACTATCTCCTGCAGCTACTGCTCCTCCCAAATTACACCCTCACACACGTACCAAACCTTCCACACCCTGGTACTCTATAAGAATCAGAGATGCAAAAAGGGAATTAAGAAAAATAGAAAGAAAATGGAGACGAACCAAAGACCCAGACGCACAACTATTCTATTCTAAACTAAAAGACTACAGCACCCTCATTAACAGCAGCACCGCACAAACAATCATGCAGTCAATAAATAAACCAAAAGAACTGTTCAACATTTTACGGACTCTCACCAAAGACAACACATATCAAGAAAACGAAGTCGTCCACCCTCAAAATATGGCAGACCATTTGACCAAAAAACATGACGAACTCAAGCATCCAACTACTACAAATATAAAATATGTCAACATGGAAACCCAAGCATCCACACAACCATGGAGGAATTCAGCATTCCATCCCATAAAGAATTAGAACAAACAATCTCCTCACTCAACACCACCACTTCAATCTAAGGAAAAAGGAACCCCCCAGCTGGATTACACCCGGTTTATATAAAAGAAACTGTTTCCTCTGCTTTTGGATATCTTTAGTTATATCGGGGAACATAGGGAGTGTTAAGCCCATAAAGGTTTCTAACCGTTTTTTAAAGAAAAGCCTCAAAAGCCAATCCTTATCTGAAATTAGAGCACATTGAACTAATAGCGTGGAAGGAACACAAGTTTCCCTCCCAACATCAGAGATCAAACCTGAAATATCCAGAACTTCAAAATTAACGTCAGAAACTACTACAGGGTCCCCAGCTTTTTTCTTAGCTATAGGAAGATAATACACTTTTGTCAAAGGAGGAATCAAACCTTCAGGGACTTTTAAAACTTCCAACATTTATCTTTTAAACATATCCAGAGCAGTGACCCCCGATACTCGGGGAAAATTCAAAACTCTAAGATTAGCAGCCCGGGAAGCATTTTCCAGCGCTTCCAATTTATATTTAAAAGTCCCGTTTTCTTTAATTAAAGTCGACAAAAGAGCAGAATCAGTGTCCATCTGAGAACCTAGACTGGTAATCTGATTCTTCAACCGTTCATTAGAAGACGTGAGAACTTGGATATCAACAGCATTCTTCTGAACAACATCATGATCTTGAATTTGAGAAGTCAGAACCGTAGTTCGAGAGATGAGAGCTGTAGATAAGGTGGCTATAGCGTCCCAAATGGACTCCAATGTAAATACCTTAGGCCGGAGAAGAAAAGGAGAATCGGGAAAAGCACGTGTCGATACCAGCTGAGGGGACCCTTCCCCCTGCAAGGAAAAGGACGACAGAACTTCCGCCGCTCCAACTTCACCCGAAGCCTCCCCCGAGTGAACGGGGGTCTGTGGAGCCTCTCGTACAGCTGACACCCTCTCCGCACTCGGGGCTCCCTTCTCGGAGGACTCCGAAGCTGTCACAGCTGAAGCGGGCTCCATCATAGTCGGGTGTGGCGGCGGTGTTCTCTGTGCAGGGGAGAGAGAGATGTCTCACTATCCGACGGAAGAGCCCGGACCTCACTACCAGGCAGAGCCAAGCCGGCTCGAATCCCCTGTTTTTTGTCCTCAGGTAGGTGCACAAAACGGTCCATAGGACCAGAAATGGATTGTTGGGGCTCGGAGGGAGCAGCCCGCAACTTCCCCTTTCGCTTAGGCATTCAGTCGAAGAAACACTCCGCGGCCATCTTGGAAAACAGCTCCTCCCCCCCTTTTGTAGCAGCCCTCTTTTAATAAGTGTTATTTCCCTCCCTCCCTCCCCAACACACATCCACCCCTGGGATAATCGTAGCTTTATAGGTACTTACACATCTTAAAGGAAAGGAGGTGCTCTCAGGCGAAGCTCGTTATCCAAATCAGTCATAAACTAAGGACCTGAGATTAATTAAGCTTCAGGTGAACAAGGTATATTAAACGTATTAGGTACAGTTTTATTAGTATAAATATCCATAGCAACCCTTAGTAAGTAAAGAACTTAAAGATCTAAAAACAAGCTTAAAACTAAGATGCAGACAGCAGTCCAGCAGTGAGATGGGGGCTTTCCAGTCTTTTGCATTGTGTGTCACATGTATGATTTTCTCCCAGTTGGTGAGAGGTCTTAAGTGTGCACTAGGTGCAAGGAGCTCTTTGCTCTCAGGGAACGAGTCCGTTCTCTAGAGGCTAGAGTAGCAGACTTGGAAGACATAAGACAGACAGAGAGGTACATAGACGAGACCTACAGGGATATAGTCCTGAAGTCCTATCTCCAGTCTGGCAGCATCCCTGTTGCCATGGAGGTGAGAGGTCTCGTGACAGGAGAGCATCACCCTGGTGTGGCAGGAAGTGATCCTGTAACTAGAACCTGTCCTCCAGGTGATATAAAACCTCTTGCACCGAGGAAGTTTCTCCAGGGCCATGTGCCCATGAGGGAAGGGTTAGCTGGTGATTCGATCATTAGACATGTAGATAGCTGGGTAGCTGGTGGACATGAGGATTGCCTGGTAACATGCCTGCCTGGTGCGAAGGTAGCAGACCTCACGCGCCACCTAGATAAGGTCTTAGATAGTGCTGGGGAGGAGTCTGCTGTCTTGGTACATGTCGGTACCGGTGATATAGGAAAATGTGGTAGGGAGATTCTGGAAGCTAAATTTAGGCTTTTTGGTAGGAAGTTGAAATCCAGAACGTCCAGGGTAGTGTTCTCCGAAATGCTTCCCGATCCACGCACAGGACCCAAAAGGCAGGCAGAGCTCCGGAGTCTCAATGCGTGGATGAGACAATGGTGCAGAGATGAGGGTTTAGGATTTGTTAGGAACTGGGGAACATTCTGGGGAAAGGAGGGGCTCTTCCGAAGGGATGGGCTTCACCTTAACCGGGATGGAACTAGGCTGCTGGCATTAACCCTTTAAAAAGGAGATAGAGCAGCTTTTAAACTAGATAATAGGGGAAAGACGACAGTCGCCCAAGAGCGAATGGTTCGGAAGAATGTATCCTTGAAGGATACTACCAAAAGCAGAGAGGTTCCAAGAAAGAGTAAAGTAGCCCAAATGCCCTCGAGTATGGACCAGGCAGAGCTTAAAGATCCCAAATTACCCATGTCTACCAAATTAATATGAATAAAATACAGTCTCTAAAATGCTTGTATGCAAATGCTAGAAGTCTAAAAAATAAGATGGGAGAGTTGGACTATATAGCACTAAATGAGAGGTTAGATATGATTGGAATATCAGACACATGGTGGAAGGACGACAACCAGTGGGACACTGATACCTGGGGACAAACTATATCATAATGATAGAGCTGATTAAATTGGTGGAGGGGTTGCGCTCTATGTTAGAGGGGGCATTGAGTCAGAAAGGATTAAAGTTTTGCAGGAAGCAAAATTTGCTGTAGAATCTCTATGGATTGAAATGCCAAGTAAAAAAGGGAAGGCGATGGCAGTGGGGGTGTACTATCGATCGCCTGGCCAGAATGAACAAATGGATGATGAAATGCTCAAAGAAATCAAGGAAGCTAACAAAGGTTACAGCGCAGTAATAATAATGGGTGATTTCAATTACCCCGGTATCAACTGGGTCAGGGTCACAGCAGAACATACTAGGGGGATAAAGTTCCTAGTGGTTGGGGCAAGGTACTTCAGGCCGGAAGATCAGGGGTTCAAATCCCACTAGAGCACAGCAACCTTGGGCCGGAAGGACTGGGGTTTCTAGTCTCACAGGTGCTCCTTGTGGTCTTGGGCAAGCCACTTAACCCTCCATAGCCCATGTTCCCTGTAAAATAGTTATCTCCAAGTTATAATGCCCTGTTCAATGTAATTTTCAGTTTGTTTAATGTAAACCGCACTGATGCAGAATAGCGCGGTATATAAGAGAATATAAATAAATAAATAGATGAAATAAATGACTGCTTCTTGGAGCAGCTGGTTCATGAACCGACCAGAGGGGAAGCCATATTAGACCTAGTCCTTAGTGGAACACTAGATCTAGTGCAAGAGATAAGGGTGTTGGGGCCACTTGGCAATAGTGATCATAGCATGAACGCGTTTGATTTAATTAGTGGGAGGAGGGATAGTAAGGAAATCCACAGTACTACCTTTTTTAACTTTTGAAAGGGAGACTATGATAACATGAGGAAAATAGTTAAGAAAAAACTAAAAGGAGCTGTTGCAAAGGTTAAAGACGTACATCAAGCTTGGGTGTTGTTGAAAAATACTATCTTGGGAGCCCAGACCAGCTGTATTCCACTCTTTAAGAAAAGTGGAAGGAAGTCCAAAAAACTGCCAGCATGGATTAAAGGCGAGGTCAGAGAGGCTGTTCTTGCTAAAAAAGCATCTTTCAGGAAATGTAAAAAAAAGAGCCAAACGGCAAAACCTGGAAACAGCACAAGCACTGGCAAGTCAAATGCAAAGCATTGATAAGGCAGGCAAAGAGAATTTGAGAAGAAGCTTGCTGCGGAAGCAAAAATGGGAAATAAAGATTTTTTCAAGTACATTCGTAGCAAAAAACCTGTGAGAGTCAGTTGGTCCATTAGATGATAGAGGGGTTAAAGGGGCACTAAGAGGCGACAAGGCGATAGCGGAGAGACTGAATGCTTCGGTCTTTACTGAGGAAGATGTAGGGATGTTACCCATGACTGAAGTGGTATTTAAAGGTGCGGAAGAATTGAAGGCTATATTGATACATCGGGAAGATGTATTACAACTATTAAATAAACTGAAGAGTAGCAAATCACCTGGGCCAGATGGTATACATCCAAGGGTGTTGAAAGAGCTGAAATATGAGATTGCAGACCTGCTATTAGTAATCTGTGAACTATCATTAAAATCATCTCTCATACCTGAAGACCGGAGGATCGCCAATGTAACGCCAATTTTTAAAAAGGGTTCCAGGGGTGATCCGGGAAACTACAGACCGGTGAACCTGACGTCAGTACCAGGAAAAATGGTAGAAACAAAATTACAGAAAAAAATTACTCAGCATGTAGATAGTCATGGACTAATGGGAGACAGCCAACATGGCTTTAGACAAGGAAGATCTTGTCTTACTAATCTGTTATGTTTTTTTGAAAGTGTGAATAAACAGGTGGACAAAGGCGAGTCGGTTGATATAGTGTATCTGGACTTTCAGAAAGCCTTTGACAAGGTCCCTCATCAGAGACTTTTGGCAAAACTAAAGAGTCATGGGATAGGAGGCAGTGTACTATTGTGGATCAGGAACTGTTTAAAAGATAGAAAGCAGAGGGTAGGGCTAAATGGCCAATTTTCCCAATGGAGAAAGGTGAATAGTGGTGTACCCCAGGGATCTGTGCTGGGTCCGCTGCTTTTTGACATATTCATAAATGACCTGGAAAAGGGAATAACGAGTGAGTTTATCAAATTTGCAGATGACCGAAACTATTTAAAGTTGTTAAAACCCAAGAGGATTGTGGAAAATTGCAAGAGAATCTTGATAAATTGGAAGACTGAGCATCAAAATGGCAGATGAAATTTAATGTGGACAAGTGCAAAGTTATGCACCTAGGGAAGAACAACCCAAACTATGGTTACACGATGCAAGGTTCCACATTAGGAACCACCACCCAGGAAAAAGATTTAGGTATCATTGTGGATAACATGTTAAAACCCTCGGCCCAGTGTGCAGCGGTGGCCAAAAGAGCAAATAGAATGTTAGTTATCATAAGGAAAGAAATGGAAAATAAAACAAAAGATATTATAATGTCTCTATATCGTTCCATGGTGAGACCGCACCTTGAATATTGTGTGCAGTTCTGGTTGCCGTATCTTAAAAAGGATATAGCGTTATTAGAAAAGGTTCAGAGAAGAGCCACCAAAATGGTAAAGGGGATGGAAGGATACTCCTATGAAGAAAGTCTAAAAAGGTTAGGGCTCTAACTGGAAAAGAGACGGCTGAGGGGAGATATGATAGAAGTCTATAAATTAATGAACGGACTGGAACGGGTAAACGTAGATCGATTGTTTACATTATCAGAATATAGAAAGACTAGGGGACATGCAATGAAGCTACAGGGTAAACTATTTAAGACTAATAAAAGAAAATATTTTTTCACTCAACGTGTAATCAAACTCTGGAATTTGTTACCGGAGGATGTAGTAAAGGCTGTTAGTGTAGCTGGGTTTAAAAAAGGTTTGGACAAGTTCCTGGAGGAAAGGTCTATAAACCATTAAGAAGGGACCCAGGATATCAATGCTTGACCCAGTACAAGCATTGTGGAACCTGTGTCTTTTGGGGAAACTGCTAGGTACATATGACCTAAATTGGCCACTGTTGGAAACAGGATACTGGGCTTGATGGACCTTGGTCTGACCCAGTATGGCATCTCTTATGTTCTTGTGATCCTGCAACTTATAGACCAATCTCCAGTCTACCTTTCCTTGCTAAGATCATAGAGAAAACAGTACAATTACAACTCCAACATATAGACCTCAACGCACCACTCAACCCACAACATGGTTTCAAACCACACCACAACGTAGAAACTAACATCACTCGTCGAAAACATCCTAAAGGAATTAACAATAAAACAATGGCTCTCTCCTCATCTTCATGGATATATCCTCTGCATTTGACTCTGTTTCACATCCCATCCTAATCAGATGCCTCCAAGAAATCGGCATTTGCAAAACCACATTAAAATGGTTCACTTCATATCTAACCAAAAGAAAACAACAAGTTAAATTTGGAACAAACTTCTCACAACCCTTCATTATACCACAAGGCGTCCCACAAGGATCAGCACTATCAATACTCTTCAACATATACATACACCTTATTTGTAACATCATTGAAAAACACGGAATATTATTTCACCTATATGCTGATTATCTCATGCTATACACCCCAATTGATCTTGGAGAACCAAACCTTACAGCCATAACAAAATGCACAGAAGATGTAACCCTCTGGCTCAACACAAATAACCTATTACTGAACTATAAAAAAACAGAAGCATTATACATCAGTGGCAACGCAAACCTCAACCCTCCTCAACAAATCCAAATTCTAAACCAAACCATTCCTGTAAAAGAAGAAGTGCGCTATCTTGGCATTATAATAGACAAAAACCATCAACCTTCAGTCACACATAAACCTAACTGCAACAAAAGCATACCGCAAATTGAACCTTATAAGACGACTCAAACCACTCCTACAGCAAGACCATTTCCGAACTGTTTGCCAAAGCATCATCACACCGATCCTGGACTATGGAAACTCAATATACCAGGGTCTAACGCAACAAGTAATACACCCACTGCAGATGGTTCAAAATACAACAGCACGAATCATCAATGGAACCAGAAAAACCGACCACATCACACCAGTATTGCATCAACTACGCTGGCTACCAATTCAATCACGGACCAAATTCAAGACCATACTAAACATCTTTAAAATCATTTATCACCTTTCAGCAGATGTGCTTGACTCACTAATCACAAAAGCAGCCTCCCCCTGCTCTAAAAGAACCAGAAACAAACACACCATCAACATCCCTCCTGATTACAGAAAGAGCAAACAATCAATCTCCAAAACAGCATTCTCCCTTGCCGCACCACAACTCTGGAACTCCCTCCCTGAAAACATACGTGGAATTGAAGACATTAAAGACTTCCGTAAAAAAATTAAAACCTTCCTGTTCACAGAACACTATGGACACATAATCTAAACATACAATTTCTTCGCCCCAACCTGACTGATCCATATAGACATAAATGATTAAATCATCATGGACGAACCCACATGGACACAAATACATAATCTCTCCAAACAAACACAATCACATGTTATGTAAATATGTTGATCAAGATGTAAATAGTTTCTCCCCTGTTTACCTCAATTTTTAAATTATAATGTATCATGTTTCATGTTCTGAGTTTAATGTAAACTGCTTTAAGGATAAGGCGGTATAAAAAAACAGGTTAAATAAATAAATATCCTTACTCTCTGTACACATTCTTCTTGAGACCTAGCAAGGGCAAAGAGTGTCACATCATTTTGGTTAATTTGCAGGATGATTGTAATCCTTTTTCTATATTGTCAAATAAAGTATATGTATAAATAAATCTATTTGTTGACTTCTCCCAATCAGCAAGATGAAGTTTACCTATGGACCAGATGTGGACTCTGAAGGTGGTTTCTGCATCTGCAAAGTGAAGCAGAAGACTTATTCTGGACATGGATATATCTGAGCTACCTTTCTTTCATAGTGATTCTTAACAGAATCATGGGGGGGGGTGGTCTGTAGAAAGAGGGGCTGGAATCTCAGAGAGAGGTTTATAGTGCGAGAACAGCTCTAAACATGCGGACAGTTTTGCAGGGGGTGTTTATGAATAAGTGAGACACTCAAGGTTACACCTTGCAAGACAAGGTGCTTTTGTTTGCAGGAAGCTTGTTTGATAAGCAAAAAGCATGACGCAAAGTGATAAGGCAAGATTGTACAATGTGGCAGTTTTTTCCTAATAAAAAAAAGTGCTGTAGACAAGCAAATGGAGGGAGTTACAGGAGACAGCTCAGGTTTGCAGGCCTGTGACTGCCTTCCTATAGGGAGCAAACTGCATTATGGTATAAATCTGTGTTGTGTTTTCATTTCTTCTCACTTGCTTCTGGGGCCAAAGATAGAGAACCAAGAGCCAAGGAAGGATTCCAGATGTTGTTACCCCTAGCCAGACAGTCAGAAGCAGAGGACACTAACACTTGTGAATATACATGTCCATAGTGCACAAGTAAGATAACATGGCCTGCTGCAGTGGACTATTGCATAAGATAAGTTCCTCTGTTAACAGTTTAGGTTTCCTTACCTTCAGCTCAGGACACCTTATGTTAAACAAGGATTATCTCCATTATTAAATATTTCCAAATATTTAAATTTGTTTGCCTTTAAAAAATTATTCATATCAATGGAAAATTCAGAAGCATTTACTGTCTGCTAATGCTTGCTAAATATGGTTACCAAGTGGTCAGCACTAACATCGCATTATCTTAAAGCAGTGGGTCTAACAAAGTCCTCAGGACACACTTAGCCAGTCAAATTTTCAGGATAACCACATGCATGAGAGATTGGCATACTATGGAGGCAGTGCATGCAAATCTCTCATGCATATTCATTATGGCTATCCTGAAAACCTGATTAGTTAGGTGTGTCCCAAGGACTGGGTTGAGAACCCTTGCCTTAAATTAACATGTAAACTTCTGCAAGATAGCTTACAAAGAAAAGAAAGCAGGATTAGAACTTACAAAATAAGTAGAAAACTATGAAAATGATCACAAGCGTTTATTTTTAATTCTACCCAGTGCTGACAGCTCTTTTCTACTAGGGCAGGGATCTGTGGACCATAGACTGCTCTTTCCTGCCAGAAGCCCAGAAGGAGCTCTAGCTCAAGTGTCCTAGTTTTCCTTCTTTTTTTGGCAACCATTTAAAAAGAGACCAAAACCACAGAGAAAAAAAGGATACCATCATTATTATAGAAACCATTTTGTGATTTCTGAAAATGAATTTGTGGTTTTACCCCACTCTAAGCAGAGATGTCCACATCGCTAAAGCCAGCATCACAATTATGTTGTAACTAGCACTACTACAGGCAGTCTCAGACAACTAGCCAAAGACTTAAAAAAAAAAAAAAAGAAGAGCCGAGACTGACACACTCTCTCACCCATAGAGAAGGTCCCTCCAGAGCAAGGTTGAGATATATCAGCTGGACAGGCTGGCACTACCACTGCCTGTGCTGAATCTATACAGCAAATGAAAAAACAAAACTTTGGTTAGCATAGTCCTGTAACCTCAGACATAGTATATTCTGATTAAGGTGAAAGCCCAAAAATGATAGGTAAAAAAACAAAACAAAAAAAAAACAACCCCACAGTGCTCCATTTTCTCCATAACATTCTTTCTGCAACTTTCTTGCATTTTTAACTTTGTTGCAATGAACATTTTATAAGATCAGATCAAAGGCTGACAATTAAGTCGCTCTTAAGAAACAGTTAGGTACTGCTGTACCAGGCTTAGGTTCACTTTCTTTACAGCCAGATCTACTCTGGCAAGTCTTGATTGTGAAGATGACTTAGATTTGCAAACCTACTTTAGTAAGCAAAGCCTCTAGGATAGAAAATTCCTGAGCTAAGCATCTATTTGGGGTGTTTTTTGCCAATGCCATAAAAAAATGCATTTAAGGCAGCACAAGAGACACTTGGATCTCTCCTGTATGTAATTCTTCATATACCACTCAAATTTTAGAGAGCAGAGGCCTGAATGAATTAGGTGTAAAGGAAAGTAAGAAATATCAGCATTAATCACAGCTATTGAATGCTTTCTCCCACCATTTACTCTACAGGACAAACAAGCTTAGTGATAACTGACCTGTATTAAAAAGAAACTTTTGGCACCATTCTCTTCAAAGAAAAGTTACAATCTCCAGCTGATGGAAAAGGGTGTGCGTAAACTAGCCATTTAGTCCTGAATGGAGAATGTGAGGCCCAACGGACTAGGGATTGATTCATGCTTGTTTTCGTAATGCATGTGCAAGGTAAAGGATAAGGAAAACAAGGTGTTTATTCATAAAGTTCCACTACTAAAATATCTATTTATATACAGACATAAATACAGACTATATGTTACAGAAGATATTTTTCATTTATATTTGAATTTGTGCATCATGGAGAGATCAGCAGGTGATGAACATGATCTTGATGTGCAGCACTCTTAGCACCAAATGAATTCCAGCCTCAAGCTGCTGTCCTGATATCTTGGCACAGTAAAACAATCTGATCCATAAGGTCACTGTACAACCCCAAAAAACGGTTGATGTATTCTTTTAGCGCTGCTCCAGACCTGATCTGAAAAAAGTGTGAAGAGTGGTCTTCTGTACTATTTGATATTACGAACTATTCTTCTACAGTGGCTCGTTTTCATGTCTCCTAAAGCCTGCTCTAGCTGCTGAATCAGGTGGAGCAGCGTGGCAGGATCAGTCTGTAACACTTTGGTACTCTTATCGCCATTCTGCTTTAGATGCAATTTAAGAGTCACAGTTGGTTTTATTTGCGGTCTTAAGCTTCTGCTGGCAAGCTAGAGAAGGAGAGATAAACAAAGTCAGCATTACAATTTAGATAACAGTAGGAAAGCCAAATTATTTTGCAATAAAACGGACATCAGTTTCACTGAATACTATACAGCTGCAGCTGGTGCACAGTTTCCAAGAACATGAAGGTACAATATACAAACTCGTTGCCAGGATCCAGTTCCGTATGAACGCACATCCCATCCTTCATCATTGCTCAGAGAATATTTTTCCCCATTTCCCGGTCTTGTTCTCCAAACAACCCAATATCATAATGGCAGAAAATATTCTCTTTCAATAATGTAACAATTACATTGTGTGAAAGAAGAAATTCTTTGATGCAACATTCCAAACGAAATCCCACCTTCAAAACACAATAATATGAAGCCTTCTATTAGAATACCGGCCTGCGCCTTCCTCTGAGCAGAGCCATCTGAATCCACTGCATATGTATGCATCCTGTGACACAGCAGATCTGTCCTATGCTATAGAAGTGCAGAATTCTGAGAGAAACAGGTCAGATTCTGTCAGGCAGTCTAATCAGAAGCTTCCCTGTTGCCCTGAGCAACCTAGGCAAACACGACGTTTGCAGCCTTGCCTCCCTGACAAGCAATTCTCACAGAGAAAAGAGAATGATTTGCACGTGAGGGAAGCCACGCCTTCAAGGCACTAATACCTGCTCAGGCAGAGGAGCAAAGGGGTGGAGTTGCAGTTGCAGTTCAAGCTTGGGTGCTTGTTCTTGTGGTGATTCAGGTTATGATTCCAGTCCCAGACTAGGCTCAGGTTGGGACTCAGAAGAATTCAATTTCAACTTACCTTGCAGAAGGAAAGCAGGTTTTACTTCACGTCAGAATCCAGGCTGGTTTCCAAAACCTAAGGCAGCTTACAGAGGTAATTGCCAAGGGGGTTGGAGAGGAAGCTGCCCTGAGTGTGACCCAGGAAGCTCTAGGGAGAGTTGGAGGAGGGGTTACACTAGACATGCTGGCAGAGACAGAAGCCAGAGTGAGAGAGAGCTGATTGATTCTGATGGCACTGAATTTGCAGGCACACGCTGTGACCCGCTGAGGATTCCCCCAGGAGAAGCTCACAGTAACCTCAGGAGTGGAGTGAGGAAAGCTGCAAAACCAGAGGTCAGTAAGAAGTTAACCAAACCTCTGACGCAGGGAGAATTTCCCCAGCTCTTTGAGAGTGTGGAACGTGACATAAGCAGGAAGCCTTATGTAAATGAGAAACAAGGTGTTAAGACACAGTTGCCTTACTTTGAAAGAAATCCTATTGTGGAAGATGTGTGTATGAGGGATATAGAGGATTGTATGCATGAAAAGTCCAGACACCGATTAACTAAAGGGAAGTCTGTTTGCCATGAAAACCAGCAGTTTGAGCTAGCAGCCATTAAGGGAAACAGAGGGTTTAAAGATAGCCCGAGAACAAAGCATACTAGGAAGCCTGTCTTTCTACCCTCCTGTTATAACGTTGATGATAATTTCTGGCCATGCTCTTATGAAGAGGGCTTAATAAACTCTGGAGAAGAAACAGGGTTGAGAAGCATACAATCGGGCTGTGCAAAAGACAATGACATAGAACCCATGTGCACAGAGGATAATACTTTGTCTCCACAGTATGAACAGATGGATTGTTCTCTAATGTTGGAAGAAGAGCCAATCTCTTTATTATAAAGTTCTGAGCAATTGATTTCATAACACTGTTTAAAGCTAAGAGGAAGCGATTAGCTGCAGTGAAAAGTGAAGGTGTTTGGAAGCAAGTTGCTATACTTTACTTTGTCAGTTTGTATCCTGAGTTTTCTTTGAGTTGCTGTACTATTTGAAAATCCTAAAAACCCCGGGAGGGGAAATAAAACCCTTATTTGAACTTTAACCACTTTGGACTCACAACTACAATTATTCCTTAGTGAAAGATTCATGCACCCCTATTAACCTAGCCTACTGCCTACACCTCGGCTTCGCTGGGATATAGGGGGTGACAAAATGGCGTCGTTGGCAGGATTTTTGAAAAAAAAAACACAGCACTTGATACTACTAACAAGCTCTACGAGGAAGGTACGGCTGATTGGAAAAAAAAAAAGTGTGTGGAATTGAAAATCCTGAAAAAAGAAAAAACCTGCACCGGAGTGTCGGGAGAGGATCTCCACATCCAGAGCTGGCCAAGACCTTTTTCTCAAGGCAAGATCCTACACCGTGATCAGGTACAAGTGACTGGGCACGGGTAAAAAGGATTGAGTGAGAAAAAGGGGGAAAAAAGAAAAGTTAAAAACCAAGTAGCAGCGAAGGGACAGAAAAAAGTGTGTTCCGCACTTGGTGGGCTTGTTTTTCTTTTCTTTCAGATATCGACGCTGAGATGGACCCCGCTGAAATGCGCAGCTGGATGGAGGCCCAGTGGAAGGCCCAGGGAGAACTCGCACGGCAGGCACAAGAGAAGACGATGGCTGAAATGGCAGCGCAGCAGAAGCCCCTTCTTGAGATTCTCACTGCGCTGGTGAAGAGACTGAGCCCCACAGAGGAGGACATTGTTCAAGTGACCCCTGTGGTAGGACTAAATAGTTGTAATGCATTGGCACTAGGGCCTTTGCAGCATTCTGACAGTTTCGACGATTATGCAGAAGCTTTTGAGCGGATCGCTGTAGCGGCCCGGTGGCCACTAGATCAGTGGGCAGTACGATTCGCCGTGTCTCTAACAGGAGAGGCACTAGCTGCGTATAAGGCGATGCCCGCTGATCTAGCGTCCCAGTACCATGAGGTAAAACTCGCAGTCAGGGATAGGCTAGGGCTGACGCAGACCCATTACCGCCGTCTCTTTAGGCAGGCCAGGATCCTGCCAAAAGAAACACCAAAGGCCTTGATGCAAAGGTTAACAGGCCTGGCATCAAAATGGCTTGCTCCCGAAACAGCTACAGTAGCCTCCCTGCTTGATGCTGTAATACTGGAGCAATATTTTGAAGCCATACCCCCAGAAGTAAAAGCCTCTCTCTTTTTGCAAAAATGTAAGTCCACAAAGGAAGCAGTGCAGCTAACCGACTGCTATTTTGAGGCAGAATTAGCTGGTGCTTCTCAAGGCCAAATGTTAAAGGTTACAGGCAGGGAAAGAATGCCAGGGACAGGAAGAGCTTACTCCCAAAGAGGGCCTAAGAAAAATGAAAAGAGTGCTGAGGTAATGAGATGTTTCCAATGTGGAGAAAGAGGGCACATTCGCAAATACTGTACTGAACATGTCGCCCTGATATCTGGGGGGGAGAAACACACGGGGGAAGGGTTCGTGATAGATGTTCTGGTGGAAGGTGTAAAAGCCGCCGCGCTCCTGGACACTGGAGCGGACCAGAGCATGATATCTCGCGAAATGTGGGAAGCCATTCAGGCACAAAATCCTTCTATATTGAATGGTGTGAATGGACGTGTGAGAGTAAGGTGCGTTCACGGAGCTTCCTCCTTCTACCCCTTGTATGAGATGTGTGTGAGGGGGTTAAATACCATAGGGAGGGTATTAGTGGCTGTTGTCCCTCGACTTCCCTTTGGGGTAGTTTTAGGGCGAGACTGGCCCCCATTTGAAGAGGAAATGGGTAGGGACCTTGAAAGGAAGTCAGGCCTAGGCCAAGAGAAGTCCCTAGGTGAGGGTGAAGCGCCACCCCAGAACCCCAAGATAGAAGCCATTGCCCAAAAGATACCAAAGCCTCTATTTGGAAAACCCCGAATAGAGACAGTACCCCCGGTTAAAAAAAAATTTGTGTTGAAATTCGTGAAAACAGCCCCACAGGCAAAGAGCCCACAGAGAGCTACTGAGGCCTCGGCGGGTTACGACCTATATAGCAATGAGGATATAATAATTCCCAGAGGAGGAAAGAGCCTTGTGAGCACCGGGATACAAATTCAAACACCCGAGGGATGCTATGGCCGCATAGCACCCCGGTCGGGCCTGGCAGCCCAGCACTTTATCGACGTGGGGGCAGGGGTAATAGACCCCGACTACCGGGGTGTAGTTAAAGTCCTTCTTTTTAATTTTGGGAAAGAGGATTTTACAGTGAAGAAAGGGGAAAGGATAGCTCAACTTATATGTGAGCGTGTAGGGTTCCCCATGTTAGAAGAAGTACCTTCCTTAACCCCCACCGATCGAGGGTCAGGAGGGTTTGGGTCCACAGGGGAAAAGGATATAAAAAGCTTAGCGGCTATAGCAGAGGAGAGGAAGGAAGAGGACTTAGGTCCACAACCTTCCGATTGGAGGGAACAACCAGAGTTGCGGACGGGGGCAGAACTGTCTGAGCATCAGCAAGTAGAGTTAACCCGTGTACTGAAAAAGTTTTCAGATGTCCTTACTGCTGTGCCCGGCGAAACGCGCCTGGTGGCACATGAGGTCACCACAATCCCGGGGAAAATAATCAGACAGCGCCCATACCGGTTGCCCGAAGCTAAGAAAAAAGAAGTTATCGCCCAAGTTAAGGAAATGGTGGAGATGGGGGTGATCGAGGAGTCCCATAGCCCGTGGTCTAGCCCCATAGTCCTAGTGCCCAAGCCCGATGGTACACTTCGTTTTTGCATCGATTTTAGACAAATTAATGCAATATCCCAATTCGATGCGTATCCTATGCCAAGGATTGACGACCTATTAGATCGTCTGGGACAGGCCAAGTTCCTTACAACCCTCGACCTCACAAAAGGATACTGGCAAATCCCGCTGACGAGGGATTCAAAGCCAAAGACAGCCTTTTCAACTCCCATAGGCCTTTTCCAGTTTAGGCGTATGCCCTTCGGGCTACAGGGTGCGGCGGCTACTTGTCAGCGACTGATCGATCAAGTCCTGAGGCCGCACCAAGAATACGCTATCGCCTACATGGACGACGTAATCATCCATAGTAGCACATGGCTAGAGCACCTATCCCGAATTGAGGCCGTATTACAGGCCATGCGAAAGGCAGGCCTTACCCTAAATCCCAAAAAGTGCCTTTTTGCAGCTAGGGAGGCCAAATATTTAGGACATGTCGTAGGGAACGGGGTAGTCAAGCCCCTAGCAGATAAACTGGAAAGTGTACGGAATTTTCCGCAACCGGTAGACAAGAAGCAGGTTCGTAGCTTCTTAGGCCTGATAGGCTACTATCGGAGGTTTCTCCCCAGATTCGCTGAAGAAACTAGCATTTTTACGGGGATGATAAAAAAGAACGCCCCTAATAGGGTGTGCTGGACTCCGGAGGCAGAAGAGGCATTCGTCTCCCTGAAGGAGAAGTTGTGTAGGGCTCCCGTATTAAGGGGAGTCGATTTCAGGCTGCCTTTTATTGTCCAAACGGACGCCTCTGAGACAGGACTCGGAGCCGTCATGTCCCAGAAGTTTGAAGGGGTGGAACACCCGGTAATGTACTTAAGCAGAAAGCTATCCAGCGCAGAGCGGAAGTATTCAACGGTGGAGCGGGAATGCTTGGCCATCAAGTGGACAATAGAGACCTTAAGGTTTTACCTAACGGGGCGAAAATTTAAGTTGGTTACAGACCATGCGCCATTAAAATGGCTCAGCCAAATGCGCAACAATAATGCCCGTCTTACAAGATGGCACTTGGCCTTACAAGCCTTTAGTTTTGAGGTGCAACACCGAGCCGGGAAGCTGCATGGGAATGCTGATGCCTTAAGTAGGATTACACGCTGTCAGACGAGGACGTCAGCAGCGTGTAATAACTTAAGGAGGGGGATATGTGACACAGCAGATCTGTCCTATGCTATAGAAGTGCAGAATTCTGAGAGAAACAGGTCAGATTCTGTCAGGCAGTCTAATCAGAAGCTTCCCTGTTGCCCTGAGCAACCTAGGCAAACACGACGTTTGCAGCCTTGCCTCCCTGACAAGCAATTCTCACAGAGAAAAGAGAATGATTTGCACGTGAGGGAAGCCACGCCTTCAAGGCACTATAATACCTGCTCAGGCAGAGGAGCAAAGGGGTGGAGTTGCAGTTGCAGTTCAAGCTTGGGTGCTTGTTCTTGTGGTGATTCAGGTTATGATTCCAGTCCCAGACTAGGCTCAGGTTGGGACTCAGAAGAATTCAATTTCAACTTACCTTGCAGAAGGAAAGCAGGTTTTACTTCACGTCAGAATCCAGGCTGGTTTCCAAAACCTAAGGCAGCTTACAGAGGTAATTGCCAAGGGGGTTGGAGAGGAAGCTGCCCTGAGTGTGACCCAGGAAGCTCTAGGGAGAGTTGGAGGAGGGGTTACACTAGACATGCTGGCAGAGACAGAAGCCAGAGTGAGAGAGAGCTGATTGATTCCGACGGCACTGAATTTGCAGGCACACGCTGTGACCCGCTGAGGATTCCCCCAGGAGAAGCTCACAGTAACCCCAGGAGTGGAGTGAGGAAAGCTGCAAAACCAGAGGTCAGTAAGAAGTTAACCAAACCTCTGACGCAGGGAGAATTTCCCCAGCTCTTTGAGAGTGTGGAACGTGACATAAGCAGGAAGCCTTATGTAAATGAGAAACAAGGTGTTAAGACACAGTTGCCTTACTTTGAAAGAAATCCTATTGTGGAAGATGTGTGTATGAGGGATATAGAGGATTGTATGCATGAAAAGTCCAGACACCGATTAACTAAAGGGAAGTCTGTTTGCCATGAAAACCAGCAGTTTGAGCTAGCAGCCATTAAGGGAAACAGAGGGTTTAAAGATAGCCCGAGAACAAAGCATACTAGGAAGCCTGTCTTTCTACCCTCCTGTTATAACGTTGATGATAATTTCTGGCCATGCTCTTATGAAGAGGGCTTAATAAACTCTGGAGAAGAAACAGGGTTGAGAAGCATACAATCGGGCTGTGCAAAAGACAATGACATAGAACCCATGTGCACAGAGGATAATACTTTGTCTCCACAGTATGAACAGATGGATTGTTCTCTAATGTTGGAAGAAGAGCCAATCTCTTTATTATAAAGTTCTGAGCAATTGATTTCATAACACTGTTTAAAGCTAAGAGGAAGCGATTAGCTGCAGTGAAAAGTGAAGGTGTTTGGAAGCAAGTTGCTATACTTTACTTTGTCAGTTTGTATCCTGAGTTTTCTTTGAGTTGCTGTACTATTTGAAAATCCTAAAAACCCCGGGAGGGGAAATAAAACCCTTATTTGAACTTTAACCACTTTGGACTCACAACTACAATTATTCCTTAGTGAAAGATTCATGCACCCCTATTAACCTAGCCTACTGCCTACGCCTCGGCTTCGCTGGGATATAGGGGGTGACAATCCACATCCCGCTTATTTCTATTAAATGTCTTCTAGACCAGTGTCTCAAGGGGGTCCTGTGCTATCCCTTAGCCAGTCAAGTTTCTAGGATATCTTATGCATATTCATTGTGGCTATTTGCATACAGTAGAGGCAAGCTATACATCTCTCTCTCATGCACATTCATTGTAGGAATCCTGAAAAACTAGATTGGTTTGCAGCATTTGAGCACTGGATTTGGGGACCTTTGGGCAAGGGGTACTCCAAGACCTGTTTGAGGCACTAGACTACAAATCGTATGACAAAGAAATCTAATGTTCCATGTAGCTTTCCATTGCCTTGCTTATTTGTCTATTTTATCACATTTCTCTTACACACTGCTGTGCCCACTGATGCTTTACTATAAGAAACGTGCTCTGTATTTGAAGTGAAAGATCAATGATCCAGGGCAAAGTTTCTTAATCAATGTGCTATAAGGAAACCCCTGGTGTGCTGAGAAAGTTTTCTCATACAAAGAATAATGTGAGTTACAACCATTGCTGCCAAAACCAAAATCATGATCTCTACCCCCCCCCCCCCCCCCGCATTATCTTTGCCAGACAGAAGATATCAGTGGGCAGCCTCTCTTACCATTCTCAGCCTCTGTGGGACTTCCTATGAAAAAGGTAGCATAGTGCCAGTGGGTCTGGTGATATTACAGGGCTTGCTCTGGTTTGGACTTCAGAGGTAAGCAGGCTGAAAGAGGAGGGAAGCAGCAGGTAAGAAGTGCTGCTTGCCAGATTCCTCTGGTTAGCTGAAGGCAATCTCAAAGGAAGTGATAATACCAAGTAGAAATGAAGGAAAGATGGTAATGTTAAAAGGATGGGGTGGGAATGAAGGAAATATGGTGATACCAGGTGATGGAAGGTGACATTTTACTTTAACTGTTAATGTCCTTTCCTTGAGTCCTGCTGGACCAGTTCAGACAAGTGGGTTGTGTTCCCCCCACCAGCAAATTGGTGGAGACAAAGAACTAATGAAAAACCCAGTTCCAATGACATAACTCCCATGCATCTATTCGACTCAGCTACCAGAGATCCCTTCAGTATTCATCCCAAAGCATAAGGGAGACACATGGCAAGCTTCACAACCTCAACCGTGAGCGATAGTGAGTGATCAACAGTAGAAAGCTATGTACAGGAAAGCATAAAACAAGGCTGACAGACGATGAACCTGCAGAGCCAAGTATAAAAATCAGAGTGGACCCCAAGGGTACCGCAGCAGAACACAGCAATACAGTTCCAGAGGCGTGCCCTGGACTGGTCTAGCAGGACTCAAGGAAAGGACATTAACTGGTTAAGTAAAATGTCACCTTCCATACCATCCTGCTAGACCAGTCCAGACAAGTGGGATGTAACAAAGCTACAACTCACTGGGCGAGAAGACAACAGCTCGCAAAACCCTTGAGCCAAGGGCCATATCTAACCTCACGTGGACATCCAAGCTGTAATGCTCAACAAAAGTGGAAAGACATCCACACTGCTGCCCGACAAACGTCTTCAGGGACTACCGGGCTCTGCTCCACCCAAGAGGATGCCTGTGCTTGGGTAGAATGGGCACACCAACCCTCCAGAACCAGCCAGTTTCGTAACAGATATGCTGAAGCAAAGGCCTTCTTAATCCAGTACCCCAAAGTTGACCTAGCCGCTGTCATCCTTGCATGGGGGCCAGCAAACAGCACAAAAAGATAGTTGAACTTATGAAAGGAATTTGTAACCTCAAAGTACCGAAGAAGCACCATCCGGACAACCACAAAGGCAAATATCCTTATCCTTCCCCCGACACTACTCAAAGTAGGAGAGCAGGTATATCACCTGGTTCACATGAAAGGGAGAAAGCACCTTAGGCAAGAAGGCAGGCACAGGCCGAATGGAAACGACCTCATTTGAAAACGAAATAAGGATCTCAGCAAGACAGAGCCTGCAGCTCTGAAACCCGCCTTGCAGAACAAATCTCGACCAACCTGATGGCCCTTGTCTTGAGGTGGCTGATGGACCACACCGCTTCCCTGCAGTTCCAATGGTCCTAGCCTGAGAAACTAGCATCAATCGCCAAGAGGATACAGGAGAAATCATCCAGTGGCACACCCTTTATCTAATGACAGGGCTTGCTGCCACCACTGCAGGCTGGACTTCACCAACAATGGCAGCAGGAGCTGCACTCAAACTCTTGACCACTCTGGGACCACCAAAGCGGGCACATGTGAGCACACAACCATGGTACCATCTCTATGGTCGCCACCATCAATCCGAGGAGCTGAAGATAATCCCACTCTGGGAGCCTGCTGCACACAGAACAGCGCCAGGCAATCCAACAGACTGACATTCTCTCATCTGGCAGGAAAACTCTGCCCACTTGAGAGTCTAAATGTACTCCTAGAAACTCCAGGGACTGAGGTGGTCACAGCTGGTTTCTCCCTGAATGATCATCCAGCCAAGGCTTTCTAAGGAGGACACAGATCTCTTAGTACTGCAGCCGCTGCCGCCACCACCACAACCTGAAAGAATATCTTTGGGGTGGTGGAAAGCTAAAAAGGGAAGGCAGCAAACTGATAGTGAGAGTCAAGCATGGCAACACAGATACTTTGCTGACTTGCCCAGATCGAGATATGAAAATATACCTCTGACAGATCCAGGGAAGCCAAGAACTCTCCATGGCGCACTACTTGAATTACAGTGTGCAATGTATCCATCCAGAGGCACAGGACGCGCAAATGCTCGTCAACCCTCTGGAGGTCCAGAGTGGGCTGGAAAGAACCATCCGTTTGGGCACCATGAAATAGATGAAGTGTCTGCCTTTCCCCACTCGTTCAGCAGGCAGGACAGCACCGCCTTTAGGTGCAGCAACTTGCCCAAGGTGATCCACATAGCAGCACTTGATCACAGACCCACATGATTACAGACTTCCCATGTAAAAAGAGGAAGGTGATGGTAGTAGGGGTGTACTATCGATCACCTAGCCAGAATGAACAAATGGATGATGAAATGCTCAAAGAAATCAGGGAAGCTATCAATATTTACCACACAGTAATAATGAGTGATTTCAATTAACTCGGTATCAACTGGCTCAGTGTCACGGCAGGACATGCCAGTGAGATAAAGTAAATGACTGCTTCTTGGAGCAGTTGGTTCATGAACCGACAGGAGGGGAAGCCATCTTGGACCTAGTCCTTAGTGGAACACAATATTTGGTGCAAGAAATGATGGAACTGATGCCTTCAAGACACCAGCGCTAACGGGCATTTGAACTGCCTGAGCTATCATTGCTGCACCTGAGCTGCTTTGAGCCAGGAGCGGGCAGGGAATCGCCTTCCCCGATAGCTGCCTAGCAACCAATCAGCTGTTCCTGTTGCCTTCAAGACACCAGCACTAATGGGTACACCCGCGCCTGGCGGGCCACGCCAAAGGGCCCTTAGGCGCGGGACTTTAGCCGCTTCCCTCACCATCCCATTGCCTGATCTCTTATGTGCTGCACAGCCTGTAGGTCACTATGTGACCTGGTTTGTAATTATTTGTTGCTTGTATTATCTTACACTACATTGCTGTCTCTCTATTGCTACCTCTCTATGTCTTGCATCTCGCCTTATAATGAGGCCTTCATGTAACCTCTCAAACCTTATCTATATCCTCCCTAGCCCTGGCTCCTCTAAATCTAATCTCTCACACTTTACATTACCCTCCAAGTAGTATGTTCATCTGCTCTCATATCAATCCCATTTCTGCTCTCCCTAGGCATTTCTCTCGTGTTTTAAAGTGGCCTTCACATAACCTATCCAACCTTATTCACATTCCTCTCCTTTCACCTTCTGTGCTCCCCTTCTCGTGTGCCTTATGGAACCCTCAATCTGTCTCTAACAAACTTGCCTTTACTCACGACCTGTTTATCTCTCATGCCCTCCACCCTCCTCGCCTTAACAGAGACCTGGCTTCTCCCTGATGACACTGCATCTATTGCCGCTCTCTGTCACGGCGGCTATCAGTTCTCCCACACTCCTCGCCCCACTGACGGTGGCAGAGGTGCTGGGCTTCTACTTTCTCCCTTTTGTCACTTCCAACCCCTCATCCTTCCTCAGTCTCACTCCTCTCTCTGTTTTGAGGCCCATTCCATCCGCCTATTCTCTCCTCTCCCCCTTCGGGTTGCTGTAATCTACCGGCCTCCTGACTTGTTTGTTTCCACTTTTCTATCTGACTTTGACTCCTGGCTATCTATCTTTTTAGTCCCCTCCTCCCCTACTCTTATCCTCAGTGATTTTAACACTCATGTTGACAATTCCTCTGATCCCCATGCTTGTAAGCTTCTCTCCATTACCTCCTCATTCAATCTTCAACTTTGCTCCACCGCCCCCTCTCACCAACTTGGTCACTGCCTTGACCTGATTTTCTTCTCTAAGTGCTCACCCTCCAACTTCTGCAACTCAGTCTCTCTTATCTGACCACCACCTCTCAAGTTTTCTTATTCATCATCCCCCCCATCTCAGCCTTATCCTGTCTCCACTAATCTTTTCAGAAACTTTCTTGCTATTGATCCCTTAGCCCTCTCCTCCTCTATTTCTTCTCCCCTTTCCTCCTCTGTTATCCAAATCCGTTGATGAGGCTGTGACATCCTATAACTTTGCACTCTCCTCTGCCCTGGATACTTTTGCTCCCCTTACCCCATGCCCTTTAAGGTGTTCTCCCCAGCCCTGGCTCACACCCACTGCCCGATATTTGCATTCCTGTTCCCACTCTGCTGAGCATCTTTGGCTTAAATCCCGCTGCCATGCTGACCTTCTTCACTTTAAATTCATGCTTTTCTCATTCCAATCAGCCATAGCACTTGCCAAACAAGCCTACTTCACCCACCTAACTCTTTTGCCTCTGATCCTCATCGTCTCTAATACTCTCAATTCTCTCCTCAATGTGCCTCCACCGCTGATTCCTCCCTCTCTTCCTGCCCAAACACTAGCTGATTTCTTCCATGACAAAATCCATAAGATTACCCCTCCAATTCCCCATTACCCCTTCTACCTCACCTTTCTCCCATCTCTCCCCACTGACTTCTGCTACCCTATCCTCCTTCCTTGTGGTCTCTGATGATGAAACAGCACTCCTTCTTTCTTCCTCCAAACCCACCACCTGCTCCTCCGACCCCATTCCCACCCGTCTCTTATGCCTCATCTCATCCTCTATTGTCTCTTCCATTTCTCATATCCTCAACCTATCCTTCTCCACTGCTACCTTCCCTACTGACTTCAAGCATGCCATAGTCACTCGATCCTACCTGTCCAACTATCGACCCATCTCTCTCCTTCCCTTTATCTCTAAACTACTTGAGCATGCTGTCCACCTTCGCGGTCTCGATTTCCTTTCGTCTCATGCCCTTCTTGATCCTTTACAGTCCTGCTTCTGTCCCTTGCACTCCACTGAAACAGCTCTCACTAAAGTATCAAATGACTTGTTCCTAGCAAAATCCAAAGGTCTTTATTCTGTTCTCATCCTTCTTGATCTTTCTGCTGCTTTTGACACTGTTGACCACAACCTTCTTCTTATCACCCTGTCATCATTCGGCTTTAGAGGCTCTGTACTGTCTTGGTTCTCCTCTTATCTTTCCCATCGCTCTTTTAGTGTGTGTTCTGGTGGCTCCTCCTCCTCTGCCACCCCGCTCCTAGTTGGTGTTCCCCAGGGTTCTGTCCTGGGACTGCTCCTCTTCTCTCTCTATACCCAATCTCTTGGTGCTCTTATCTCTTCCCATGGCTTTCATTACCATCTCTATGCAGACGACGCAAATCTACCTCCCTTCGCCTGATCTCTCTCCAGCAATCCATGACAAGATCACTGTTTGCCTTTCAGACATTGCTACTTGGATGTCTCACTGCCGCTTGAAATTAAATATGGCTAAGGACTTAACTTCTTATCTTTCCCCCAATGCCTCCCCTCCTCTACCCCCTCTCTGTGGATAACTTTAATCCTTCCTATATCTTCAGCCCGTAACCTGGGTGTTATCTTTGACGCCTCTCTCTCTTTCTCCACTCATATCAAACTCATAGTGTATTACTAATTAAAGATTTTTTTGGATTTTTGGATCAGCAAAGAATATTGGACTTTGCAAGGAAATTGAGTCATTCTGCATGTGAGAAATCATGATGAGCCAACTTGCTAGCACAGAGATCAAAGCTTGGGGTTACTTTAGGTCAAAATCTCTGGGCAAGCAGGCAGTTTTAACCAGACAGAACTGAATGAATGACTCAGACAATTGACACCCTACAATAGTAGACCACGGGTACAGCATTAACCCTAGCCAATCCTGATTTGAGCATGCTGCATGTTAACCTATGGATTGTAATGGCATGCAGCAAGCACGACATTAGTTAGGTATTTAACAGGGGGACTTTCAGCAGGAAAATGGGACTTCTACTGACAGACGAGACAGACGTATTTCTGTGATCTCCCGGATTTCCTCTAAGTGATCGCTGAAATGTCCCCCAACCTGGAGTGAGCTATAATATCCGGTGAAGTATTAATGCTTAACTTCTACTTATTATTCTAAAAGGACTTAATTTAATAAAAGCATATTGTATTTACCAAAGTGTCTATGCCTAGTCTGTGAGCTAGTGAGTGACAGGGTTAAAGAAAAGCGTAAAATTTGGCAATACATAAATGGCGACAAGGATGGGATGGCCGAAATTATTACATAATGGGTTAGCAGAGTCCTGGGATAATAAGCTTAAGGAAGCAACCCCCGCCGATGAGACCTGGGTGTTGTTAATAGCATATAGGAATCAAGCACTGGATAGAGTAAATCCAGGACAGAGAGAGAATAGATCTGCTTGGCCAGGCATGAAGAATCCCAGACTTCTGCAGCTTTCGGGGCTGTATGACGACAAGTTTGGTGAAGTAAATCCAGGACAGAGAGAGAGTAGATCTGCTTGGCAAGGCATGAAGAATCACAGACTTCTGCAGCCTCCGCTGAGTTCTCCCAGCTGATGTTGAGGGACTGCATGATGTCAGTTTGGTGAAGTATTCTTTGTAAATAGCTGTACTCTCTCATAACTCTTTCAGTGAAGTATTATTCTTCTGTAATTAAGTGTGTTTAGTTATTATTCTAATTGCTTTCTAATTATCTTTTCTAACTACTCATGTGTAACTAAGAGAATTACTTGCTTTTCTGAATAAGTATCCTTGCTTTGCTTGTAAATAAACTGCACGTCTTCATTAACAAGGTGTGTTAGCCTTTGATGTAGTAAGACATTTGGTACCAGGAGTGAGGTTCGAGAAAAGATAATGTTGAAAAGAAGAGTGAAGAATGCAAATAGTGTAAAAAATGTGAATATTGTAAATATTCAAGGCTGGCATCAGGTGTTTTATGAAATGTTAGCTAGAGAATGGTCCTGTGGGTCAGGATTAAGTGAGAATTGGGTGTTTGTTTTAAAAGTGGATGTCCTTACATGCTTGCAAAAAATACCTGTTGAAATGCTTTTGTTGCCTGCATATCATAAGATGCATTAGACAAAATCCAGCAAATTAGATTACAATGTTACAATGCCAGACCCGTTTGACAGATAAATTAGATGCCTATCCTGTAGAGTTAGTATTAATTGTTACTTGTTTTTTTTAAGGTCCCTGGTTAAGAGAAACTCTGATCAGATAGGTATAAAGCACTTGTAAGCTTTGATTTGTTCTGTGTTCAAATGTTTGTTTGTAGTAAAAACTGTTTTTCTTTCATTACTGGCTACTCCAGTAGATTTTATGGTCCCTGGATGCTGAAGTGACTAGATCAAACAAACAAGGCATGAAACTAAGGAAACTGTTTTTGTTTTTCTTTGACCTCCAAAGTAGAGGTTGAGAGCCCTGACAGGACAATGGGGCATCCTGAGCCAGTTTGCAAATGATTTAAATCCTGAGTAAATAAGAAGGTAAATCCTGGTTAATCTTTATCATTAATATGTTATGCATCTATTCTTTGTCTTTGACTGTATATGCTATCAAGCAAACGTAAAAGTTAAAGGAGGATTTTATATATTGTGGCAAGCACCTCAGAGGGCGTAGTTATTGTTTATATTCTACAGAACCATAAACAGCTATAACTATAGGTTAATTGTTCAGCTACATAGCAATCTGCATTTGCCTGAAGGAATCTGGACACAAGACCTATTGTTTGCTCTGCTGTCTGTGTTAAAGATAACATTTCAGATTAGTTTGATATCAGTTTCAGGTATAAGTTTTTAATTTAAATGTGACAAAGCATGATTTTGAATTCACCTCTTTGCAGCTTCATGTCATTTGAGAATGCCTGTTTCCTGAACTGTAAGATTCAAGATAATTACTTGCCTTGTTAAGCTTTGTGCTGATGACTGATGAACAGGACAGTAACATCACAATTTACTACAATATTGGATTTTAGGATAAATTCACCTGTTTTTCTGTATTTGAAATTTACATGTTGGTGCCCAGAGAAAAAGTGTACTTTGTTCTGAAAGTTTTTATTTCAGTTTCAGTACAGTTCCTGAGAAAATAAATATATGTTGCAGAGAAAACAGATATATGTTACAGCACTGTGAGATATTAATTTTCTTTAGTTTATACACTTGCACTTATGTTACCAAATACACTTGTTGTAGTAGTACAATATGCCGAGGTCCAGTACACACACAGCAATTACAAGATGAGTAAAATATTAATAAGTTTGCTGAAATTTTGGACAGAGGCTGATATGAAATTGCTTTGTTCCCAAGCATATAGAGCAAATATAGATTAAAGATGGAACTGAGTTCCCAGAAAATAATGAGAACTTGAGTTGATTGGATAAAACCAAATCTTGCTTGTCAGAAATGATCCAGGAGAGGTTTGAGAAAAAGAATAAGAGAGAGAGAGAGAGAGAGAGGCAGAAAGGTGAGGCCACGGCCTAGGCTAAGAAAAGACAATAAATGTGCTGCTTCCAGTGTGATGATCTGAGCTACCAGAATTCTGACTGCTCTAAGACTCCTCGAGGACCCACAAGGCCTGAAGAACAGGAACCTTGCATATTTATGCCTCTGAAGAGACATGAATAGGCAGGGGGGAATAGGCCGAGAAGAACCCGAGGATCGTCATGAGGCCCAGCCACAAATGCCTTGCAATCCAAGAAGAACCTGAAGACATATCGCCATGAGGCCCAACCACCAATGCCTTGTACCCTCTTAAGATCTCTCACCTCAAAAGGATCTCTTTTTGACACCATAATTAATGAGTAGCTTACACAAATCCTTGTGAACACTGCAATTTTAAAATCAGTCCAACAGCACTCTCACTGAGAACAGTGTATACGATAGATTCTAGTTATACGTGAGAGATATGTGACTGTCATGTTATGAAAATGCTGCAAAATAATAGTTTTATATTATAAGGACTTTACCCAAATTGTTCCTATTTAGAATGAGCATATGTCCACTTAGCATTGGACCAATTAGGTTGATGGGAAAGGGACACTGTTTACTCATACTGTTATCTTATTGAGAAGAATCTAAATTTATATTTTCTACCTACCATTTGTTTACAGCAATATTAAGTTATTGACAATTGTTTGATATTCTTAGCAGCCTTGCCAAATAAGGATACATTAGTATGGTATAAAAAACAGGAAAAGGACCTATGTTGTATGTAAACCGCGCTGACAATAGTGCGGTATATAAGAAATTGTAATAAATAAAAATAAATAATAAATGTATGTAGTTAGTGGAATGATGCAGGTGATGAAAAAGTGTTGTGAAAAAGTGTTGTGAGGGATGAAGTGGAATATTAAAGGAGAAACTGTGATAGACAATAAACTGATGAAGGTAATTTGAAGTGACATATCTGCCCAATGAATATGTAAACAAAAAAAATTATAAAAAATTATGAGCACTTTATTCAACTATGCCGTCTCCAGAAGCTTCAATTCAGGAAGTCATACTCAACAATTGGAAATAGATACTTGGAGACAGGCTAGGTGCACCTTGCACCCTGATGAGCTTTGGAAAACCCACACTGGCCATGTGGTACTTCCGGATGCTTTTTTGCCTCACTTTTCCTCTGTATGTCCTGGCCAGGCATGCAGAGGCAAAGGGGGATGATTTGATGACAAATTCTCACACAATTGGTATAATTCTAAAACTTGCCAAAATTGCAGAACACATGTGTGCAACTTGTCTGATCTGTAAACATGTAAAGGTCAGTCAAGGGCATAATGGAATATTTCCTACAAGCAAATGAATTTCCAGTGATAGAGAGACAAGGAGTTAATCAAATTGCGAGACAAGATTGACACCATCCGAGATAGTTACTGGTAGACCACTGAAAGTTTATAAAGCAATATTTATTTATAGGATATGATCTTAGTAAATATAGATGAAATTAAATTTATCTTATTGTGAAATCTAATCTAGAATATTTAGTCTTTTCATTTAATATTGGTGCTACTCTTCTGAATGAGGCCTGGAGCCATGTCACCAATTGCAATCCAGAGAGTCCAGCAGAGGAAATTGGCCAGAGTCCAGATGGAGCGGAGCAGACCATCCCGAGAAATCCGAACTACACACTGCAGAAATGTGTGAGGGAGTCCCTATCTGCATCAGTGTGTCACATTAAAAGAAGGGCCAAGATGTCCACCTATGAGAATGAGAGGTTCAACTTTTGAGAGAGGCCAAGCTTGAACTTCAGAGAAAGGTGAAATACACTACGAAGTCCTGAAGAACTGCTGAGAAGCAGGCCCAAATTATCTGAAAGTGAACTGATTGGGGGCTTTTGTGAACTTTTGTGAATGATTTTTTTTTTGTCTTATGTATTGTTGTTGTTTCCTTGAAAAGTAATTAATTCTAGTATCTCAGATTTTTTTTCTGCTGAACATCATGTGCCCAATTGCTTATGTCACCTGTTCCCCAGATCTTAGTTATGGCTGTGGTTTCTCTTTTTCCTGCTTATACTACTTTTGAACCCACGGGTGGTCAATAATGTAAATAACTAGTAGATTGAAATCCATGGGGCAGATATACAGTAGAAAAAGTCCTGAGTATGCAGGTGAAATGAGTCCCACACTGTATGGGGAACTGATAAAAGTAACTGAGATCTAGCAATTCAGCCATTGCTTACGTACAATATTCTTACTGATCCACGGGTGGAATGTATTACTAATTAAAGATTTATTTGGATCAGCAAAGAATATTGGACTTTGCAAGGAAATTGAGCCATTCTGCATGTGAGAAATCATGATGAGCCAACTTGCTAGCCCAGAGATCAAAGCTTGGGGTTACTTTAGGTCAAAATCTCTGGGCAAGCAGGCAGTTTTAACCAGACAGAACTGAATGAATAACTCAGACAATTGACACCCTACAATAGTAGACCACGGGTACAGCATTACCGTATTTTCGCGCATATAACGCGCACCCGCATATAATACGCACCCCCATATAATGCGCGGAGATTGGGCTTTTATGTAATCAAGTTCTCACATTACGCGCCCTCGCATATAGCGCGCGCATTATATGCGCGTAAAAACGGTACTATGAGTGCTCAAGGAGCTTGAGATTTGGATTTCAAGTGGATTGTTTGTTTTTTTACTTTAGGGCTTCGTCTTTAGCTAGAGATTGAGATTGTGGATTTTGTAGATGATTGTCTGTATTATCTCAAACTTTTCCTTGCTGCTATGTGGATATCTCTTGTGTGGCAGTAAATTCACTTTGGTTTTGAAATAAACTCCTGACACGTGGACTTTTTTTGAGTGGAGTAGCAGAGTGAGTGATCCCCAAGGCCTGGCCTCACAGCTCTTGCTGCTCTCACCCCGAGAAACCGATACCAGACCCTGCAGTAAGGAAAGCGTGTTATCCTTCAGCCTCTGAAAGTGAACTCCTTGTCTTTTACAGGGAATAATCCCCACCAAACAGGAGTCACATTAGTGACATGCCTACTAAGTGTGTACGGTGGCACTTTAATCTTTCTGCCCATCTTTGAACTACAGTCATAAAAAGTTCACCCTCAGAACAAAAGAGCTGGGCTGTAATTTACCTGAGTGTGCAGCTGTTACTCAGCACTTCAAGAAAGCATGGGACCAACACAGAGGATCTCTAAAGGCAAAAAGTGGACTGTTGTAGTTGTTATGGAAGGACAGACTAGATAGGCCATGTGGTCTTTTTCTGTCGTCATATTTCTATGTTTCTATGTTTCTATGACAGAGGCTGTAGTGGTGCCCTGTAGCTGCGTTGTTAAAAGCAAACCCCTCGTGCTGGTTTCGTTCCAATCGCAGGAAGAGGGGTTTAGTTCCCGAAAGCTAGTCGGGAAAAAAGATTTGGTATAGTGCGCACCCGCAAATAACGCGTGAGAGGGTTGCGCGGTAGGTAAAATCGCATACAGCGCGCGCGTTATATGCGCGATAATACGGTAACCCTAGCCAATCCTGATTTGAGCATGCTGCATGTTAACCTATGGATTGTAATGGCATGCAGCAAGCACGACATTAGTTAAGTACTTAACAGGGGGACTTTCAGCAGGAAAATGGGACTTCTACTGACAGACGAGACAGACGTATTTCTGTGATCTCCCGGATTTCTTCTAAGTGATCGCTGAAAAGTCCCCCGACCTAGAGTGAGCTATAATATCCGGTGAAGTATTAATGCTTAACTTCTACTTATTATTCTAAAAGGACTTAATTTAATAAAAGCATATTGTATTTACCAAAGTGTCTATGCCTGGTCTGTGAGCTAGTGAGTGACAGGGTTAACTCATATTGTATTACCAAAGTGTGCTGTGCCTTACCCTCTAACCTATGTGTGAATGCCCCAACTGTTCTGTCATGATTTTGACAACTCCCAAAGATGTAATCAAACCGCTACTGATCGCTGGAAGTAGTGGTATATAAATGTATACTAAATAAATAAATAAAAATAAAGTGTCTATGCCTAGTCTGTGAGCTAGTGAGTGACAGGGTTAAAGAAAAGCGTAAAATTTGGCAATACACATAGCTAAGATTTGCCGTTTCTTCCTTTATAACATTAACAAAATTCGCCCCTTCCTTTCTGATGACACTACTAAAATGATTGTCCACTCCTTGATCACCTCCCGTCTTGATTACTGCAATATTCTCCCTTGCTGGCCTTCCCGCAATCCATCTCTTTCCCCTTCAATCTATTCAACATTCTGCTGCTCGACTAATTTTCCGTCAGCATCGCTTTTCCCATGTCACTCCTCTTCTCATCAAGTCCCTTCATTGGCTTCCCATCCGCTTCCGGATCCAATTCAAACTGCTCCTCTTGACCTATAAATGCATTCACTCTTCAGCCCCCCACTACCTATCATCTCTTCTCTCTCCTTACATCCCCTCTCGCGTTCTTCGCTCTTCGAACAGCCTTCATCTATCTATGCCCTCCACTCATACTGCTAATTCTAGACTTTGCTCCTTTCACCTGGCTGCACCCTTTGCCTGGAGAAATCTACCTCTGTCTGTGCGCAATGCGCCCTCTCTGGACCTCTTCAAGTCCAGATTGGAAAACCCATCTCTTCTCTATTGCTTTCTGTTCTTGATTCTTGTTTTTGCTCTTCTTGTTTATTGTATACTTTGTCTTACTTGATTGTATTTGTATTTTGTGATCTTCTTGACTAGTTTGTGGGCTCTGATGAGCAGGAACTGTCTTTTCTTCATGTACAGCGCTTCATACGTTTGAAGCGCCTGATAAGTGTGGAGTGGAGTGGAGTGGCCTAGTGGAGGAGTGGCCTAGTGGTTGGGGCAAGGTACTTCAGGCCGGAAGGTCGGGGGTTCAAATCCCACTAGAGGACAGCAACCTTGGGCCGGAAGGACTGGGGTTTCTAGTCCCACAGGTGCTCCTTGTGGTCTTGGGCAAGCCACTTAACCCTCCATAGCCCATGTTCCCTGTAAAATAGTTATCTCCAAGTTATAATGCCCTGTTCAATGTAATTTCAGTTTGTTCAATGTAAACCGCACTGATGCAGAATAGCGCGGTATATAAGAGAATGTAAATAAGATAGTAGGATAGATAGGTATTGGAGCCACTTGGCAACAGTGAAAATAGCATGACTGTTTGATTTAATAAATGGAGAAAGGACAGCAAGGAAATCTACAGTACTACCTTTTAACTTTCAAAAGGGAGTCTACAATAAAATAAGGAAAACAGTTTAGAAAAAACTAAAAGGAGCAGCTGCAAAGGTTAAAGATTTACATCAAGCATAGGTGTTGTTTAAAAATACTAATCTTGGAAGCCCAGACCAGGTGTCTGCCACGCTTTAAGAAAAGTGGACGGAAGTCCAAAAAACTGCCAGCATGGTTTAAAGGTGAGGTCAGAGGCTGCTGTAGTCAAAAAAGCATCTTTCTGTATATGGAAAAAGGAGCCA
Organism: Ichthyophis bannanicus; assembly: GCA_033557465.1. Classification (NCBI taxonomy): domain Eukaryota; kingdom Metazoa; phylum Chordata; class Amphibia; order Gymnophiona; family Ichthyophiidae; genus Ichthyophis; species Ichthyophis bannanicus. The sequence goes on from CM066038.1 coordinate 424,046,321, forward strand.
AATTACACAAACTAGAAACATAAGCACTGGCAAGTTAGATGCAAGGCATTGATAAAGCAGGCAAAGAGAATTTGAAAAAAAAAGATACAGTGGAAGCAAAAACACACAATAAAAACTTTTTCAAGTACATTTGTAGCAAAAAAGCCCTGTGAGAGAGTCAGTTGGACCACTGGATGATAGAGGTGTAAAAAGGGCATTAAGAGCGGACAAGGCAATAGCAGAGAGACTGAATGAATTCTTTACTGAAGATGATTTAGGGAAGTTACCCATGCCTGGAATGGTATTTAAAGCTGATGCAGCAGAAGAATTGAAAGAAATATGATCAACCGGGAAGATGCATTACAACTATTTGATAAACTGAAGAGTAGCAAATCACCTGGACTGGATGGTATACAAGGTGTGACAAAGAAGAAACGAGCCTGTCCCATAAATGTTTTATTACAAAATCTACAGAAAAATTACATTGTCCCCTTCAAAGTAATCCCCCCCCCCCCCCGAGTTAATGCACTTCTGCATTCGCTTCTGCCACGTACGCAAGCACACAGTAAAGTCCTCCTCCTTGAAGTTCCTCAACTCCCTTGTCACAATGGCCTTGATCTCTTCTACAGAGGTGAAATGAGTTCCTTTGAGCACAGTCTTCAGCCTGGGGAAGAGCCAGAAGTAGCACAGTGCAAGATCTGGGGAATAAGGAGGGTGGTCGAGAGCTGTGATCCGTTTGTTGGCCAAGAACTGTCTCACACTGAACGCGGTGTGTGCAGGTGTGTTGTCGTGGTAGATCATCCATGACTTGTCTCCACAGAGCCAGCCTGCTGCACTGAACCCAGTCATGGAGGCGACTGAGGACCTGCTGGTGAAGTGCTGGTTGACTGTCTGAACCTCGGGCACAAACTCATGATGGACCACTCCCCCTTCTGGTCAAAGGATGTGATCAGCATGACCTTGATCTGGACATGTGCACCTTCTTGGGTCTGGGCGACAGTCGAGTCTTCCACTGCAGGCTCTGTCTCTTGCTTTCAGGGTCGTACTGGAAGACCCAAGTCTCATCTCCTGTTATGACTCGGCCAACAAACTCTGGATCTTCTCTAGCAAGTCTCGACTAACATTGACCCGGTGCTCCTTCTGGTCATCCGATAAAAGCTTGGGCACCATCTTGGTGCATACCATACGCATCCCCAGCTTCTGCACCAAGATGGTCCGCACTGACTCCCTGTTCAGGCTGAGCTCCTCAGCTTTCATCCGCACCGTCAATCTGCGATCACGCCACACCAGCTGGTTCACTCGGTCAATGTTCTCAGCCGTCTTTGTCGCGGAAGGCCGTCCCGACTTGGGGTCATCCTCCACCTCCTCGCGGCCTTGACATTGCATCTTCTCCATAAGCCTTTTGGAGAAGTTGGGAACACTCAGTTGGGCCCTTCTCCAACTTAACCAGAAATTTCAAGTTGATTCCTTGCTCCATATTTCTGCCACCTCCAGTTGCGTGACAAAGCAATGGAGCAGTGTGCTACAAATAAAACCTGAAAAACAGAGTGAGAGATGAAAAATATTACAGCAGAATAGTGGCGAGATGTTGCACAACACAGTGACATAAGCGGTTAGCCAATTGGCATTGAGTCATGGGTGTGGCTGCCAGTCTAGTTTCCTTTTTGTCACACCTCGTACATCCAAGGGTGTTGAAAGAACTGAAATATGAGATTGCAGACCTACTATTACTAATCTGTGATCTATCATAAAAATCATCAGTAATACCTGAAGATTGGAGGATAGCCAATATAATGCCAATTTTTTAAAAAAAGGTTCCATGCGTGATTCGGGAAACTACAGACTGGTGAGCCTGACATCAGTACCATGGAAAAATGGTAGAAACCATTATTAAAAACAAAATTTCTGAATATGTAGTCAGTCGTGGTTTAATAGGAGACCGCCAACATGGCTTTAGCTAGGGAAGGTCTTGTCTTATTAATCTGTTATATTTTTTTAAGGTGTAAATAAGCAGGTAGACAAAGGTGGGACAGTCAATGTAGTGTATCTGGATTTTCAGAAATCCTTTGACAAGGTCCCTCATGAGAGACTCTTGGCGAAATTAAAACGTCATGAGATAGGAGGCAGTGTACTATTGTAGATCAAGAACTGGTTAAAAAAATGGAAAACAGTCAGATCGGAGGGAGTGAGCAGGAGCTCCTCCTCACCTCCATTATCTGCCAATCAGAAGCCCTCTTCAATGGCTCAAAAACCGCCGCTTCTGAGGCGTGCCCGCACCTTGCAGACTCACGCCTGAGGGCCTCGCCAGAGGGCCCTTTGGCGTGGCCCTTAGGCATGGGTCCGTGGCGTGTGAGTAAAACCTATTTTATAACTGTGTACTTAACTGTCATGCTGCTATATCATGGTTGTAATCTGTTGTTCTCCTTTCTTCTTGTCTTTTCTATCCTTTTATCTACTACTGTATCTCTTACTCTGTCCTATCTCATATATGGTGTTCTTTTCGTATTTTCTGTAATATTTATATTGTATTGTAAACTGCTCTGATGCTTTGGCCTGAGCGGTATATCAAATGATTAAACAAACAAAGCAGAGGGTAGGGCTAAATGGCCAATTTTCCCAATGGAGAAAGGTGAATAGTGGAGTACCCCAGGGTCCGCTGCTTTTTAACCTATTCGTAAATGACATGGAAATGGAAATAATGAGGGAGGTGATCAAATCTGCAGATGACACAAACTTATTCAAAGTTGTTAAAACCCAAGAGGATTGTGAAAAATTACACGAGGACCTTAATAAATTGGAAGGCTGGATGTTCAAATGGCAGATGAAATTTAATGTGGACAAATGCAAAGTTATGCACCTAGGAAAGAACAACCCAAACTATGATTAAACGATGCAAGGTTCCACATTAGGAACCACCACCCAGTAAAAAGATTTAGGCGTCATTGTAGATAATACGTCTAAACCCTCTACGCAGTGGCTTCCAAAAAAGCAAATAGAACGCTAGGAATCGAAAGGAATGGAGAAAAAAACCTAGGATATTATAATGCCTCTGTATCGTTCCATGGTGCAACCGCACTTCGAATATTGTGTGCAATTCTGGTCGCCGTATCTTAAAAAGGATATAGCAGAATTAGAAAAGGCACAGAGAAGAGCCACCAAAATGGTAAAGGGGATGGAAGGATACCCCTATGAGGAGAGGCTAAAAAGCTTAGGGCTCTTCAACCTGGAAAAGAGATGGCTGAGGGGAGATATGATGGAGGTCTATAAATAAATGAATGGAGTGGAATGGGTAAAAGTAGATAGATTGTTAACGCCATCAAAATGTAGAAAGACTAGGGGACATGCAATGAAGCTACAGTGTAACCCATATAAGTCTAGTAACAGAAAATATTTTTTCACTCAACGCGTAAACAAACTCTGGAATTCGTTACTGGAGGATTTAATAAAAGCTGTTAGTGTAGCTGGGTTTAAAAAAGGTTTGGACAAGTTCCTGGAGGAAAGGTCCATAAACCATTAATAGAGATCTGGGAAATCCACTGCTTGTCCCATAACAAGCATTGTGGAACCTGTGTCTTCTGGGAAACTGCTAGGGTCTTGTGACTTAGATTGGCCACTGCTGGAAACAGGATACTGGGCTTGTTGGACCTTGGTCTAACCCAATATGGCATATCTAATGTTCTTATATAAGGTGAGATGACAAAGGCATCCGGAATCGGCTATTTGCACTCCAAGACACAGCCAAACTGAATGGTGTCTAGCACACAGCGATCCTTAGTAACCCGGCCCAGTCCTGAAAGAAAAGGTGAAGCCTGCCTCCCAGTAGAGGAACCAAGGAATGGGCCCCAAAACCTTCACTGCACAGCCCAGGAGGGTCCTCCTCTGGAAGGGACAGAGCCCCTGGGCCCACGTACTCCATGAAATAACTGAGAATGAGCCCGAAGCCCAGAAGCAGAGTGGAAAAGGGACTCTCACTGTTGCCAACCTGAGACACCCAGGAATCCGGCCAGCATACCCTTGGTGGATGGGCAGAGACTGATGAGAAGGGGCACCAGCCCGCTTCACGGGCCCCTTGGACCTGTCTTCCAGAAGGTAGTAGGATGTGTCTTACCCAGGTCTTTCACCAGTTTTTTCAAAGCGGCTCCAAACAGAAGCTTTCTCTAAAAACCAGTTGGACCCAACAGACTTTGGAAGATGTACCAGAGCCAAATCCAATGCTGTGACAGTCATCAGGGCACCATCCCTGGCCACCTAATTTACCAGGTCATACATGGCTTGAGAAAGGAAGGCCATAGCAGACTACAAAAGAGGGGGGGGGGGGGGGAAGTACCATCCGGCAAAAAAAAACCAATCCACTAGAGCAGGGCTCGAGACATAGCCTGGCTACATACCACCAGCTGCTGAATAGCCACTGCCATGGCAAGCTGGCTCCTCAACCACGAATCCACCTTATGCTCCAGAAAATCCTTTAAGGCCGATCCACCTTGCACAGGAATGGTGGTCCGTCTGGTAACCACTGTGATCCGTGGAAATGGCAAACCACTCAATGCACCCCCCCCCCCCTCTGGGAGAGCAGAAACATCTTACACATCCTTAGCCCTTTAGGCAAGGAGTCAGGAGAGTCTCACGCCGACAATCATATCTTTGATCACATTCAGAAACTGGAAGACAGTAGTGGATTTTCACACTCCTTGAAGGAGAGGGTGTACCTTTGGCTCCTGCTCTGTGCCAGAAGCATCTGTCAAGTTCAAGTCAGATGAGATACTGGAAAAACAACGTTGCCAGCTCCTCCTTCTGGAATACAGATCACTCCAGCCTCTTCACAATCTTAAAGGCAAGAGTACTTCTACATCCACGTCAGCCAGTACCGAGCAATCTGAATCCAAGTCATAGTCAAAATCTTGGGCAGCTCCAAGCTGTTCCCTATCTCTAGGGTGCGCCCCACGCTAGGGACCCTTAGTCAAGGGCAATTGAACGGGGCTGCCACTCTCCATCTGCCCCGCACAAGACTGTGCCCGGGGGCACCCAGAGGTCGCAGGGTCTTTTATTTCCATATCAGAAGGACCATGCCTGCTGCAAAAAAGAAAGAATTCCGGGGAAGACAATCCAGAGGCTCTCGTAAATGACCCCCCCCCCCCCCCCAATACCACGGGGCATGGCTTCCACAGACCCCCTAAAGGACAATGAGAGGTTCACAGCACGGTCACCAGATCCTCCAGCCAACTGGTTATCCTTACCCATAGCGCAATCAGTCACCTCTTGCCCCGGGGCAGGCAAGGCTGGACTAATCGCATCTCCCAGCTGAAGGAGGAGGAGCAGGCCCTCCAAGGGTGACAGAAACTGCCATGCAAGAAGAGTAGAGTCCAGAATCCAGAGAGAAGGCCACCTCACTTACCACAGGTCAAACAACGTTTCCTGGAAGAAGACAGAGTTAAGGCAAGTATCACAACAGTGCATGCTAAGGCTGCGGCAGCCCGAAGGCACGCGTTAACTGTGCTTTTACTGTGACGCACATTAACTGCGCTTTAATTATGGCATGCATTATAGACACTAGGGTAGGAACGCACATTAAAGCCATTTGGACAGAACACGTGTAAAGACTGCACGACTGCCAGATACACAAGAAAACGCTACTAAAGCGTGCAGAAAATGGCAGAAAACCTCCACACTGCACCAATAGTCGTCAGCAATCTACTCCAAATTGCATCACACACAGACAGAATCGGAGCCCCAAACAAGGACAATGATTGGCAGGCAGATCCCTCAGAGTTGTCTGAAATCTTCAGGAGAGCGCGAACAGAGACAGAGGAGGAAGGTGGCGCTGAGGTTGTGTGAGGCTGCTGCAGTTTTCCAGATCCTTCCCAATTTTCTGGTTGCTCAACAGGCCCTTATCATAATAAGAGCATGCAGCTGAACCAATTTTCCCTCTTCCTATTGCTACCAAAAAGGCCACAGTCTAGTGGAGCCTCCCACATGACGCTCAAGTGATAGACACCCTCAAAGTGGTCTGTCACGAGCGTTTTTATCAATCTTTTCCTCTCAATTCTTCAGATTTTCTTTAGAGGAGAAAGTCCATCCACCATCTGCTGGAGACAAAGAAATACTAAAGGGATCTCTGGTGGCTGAGAAGAATAGAGGCATGGGAGCGATGTCATTGAAACCTGGGCTTTTCATTGGTTCTTTGTCTCCACTAATCTGCTGGTAGGGAAACAAAGGTTTTGTCCTCATTTTCCTAGACATCGCCGCGGCATTTGACTCCGTGAGTCACGAAATCCTCCTTGGAAGACTAAAAGAAAAGGGTGTCTGCAACAATGCACTAAAATGGTGTAAGTCTTATCTGGACGATAGATGGCAATATGTGAAGTCTGGATCAGAAGAGTCTAGCCACTTCCATCAAAAACAAGGGGTACCTCAAGGATCCTCATTATCCTCCTTACTCTTCAATATCTACATGCAGCCCATATGCAATATCATAAGATCATTCAACGTAAACTGCATGATATATGCAGATGACATTCTTTTATACATGCCTTTCTCCACAACCCACATGGACCTGACCCCACTCACAGATTGTTTCAATGCAGTTTCAACATGGCTCCAGACACAGAACCTACGTATCCAGCATAAAAAAACAGAGGTCCTTTTCATCTCCAGAGACTCCAACTTTACGCCCCCGTCCCACGTCAGTGTCAAGGAAGCTGATTTGCAAACTAAAGATGCAATAAAATATTTGGGAGTTACCCTGGACCAACATCTAGACATGAAACGCCACATAAGCAGCGTAGTCAAAGCCATCTACTTCAAAATCCGCTCCCTCAAACACCTACGCTCCCTTCTGGACCCAGACGATTTCCGTACCATATATCAAGCGCTGATCCTGCCGCATTTTGACTTTGCAAATGCCATCTTACAAGGTCTCCCCCAATCTACACTAACCCCCTTACAGTTGGCCATGAATGCCGCAGCTAGGGTCCTCTACGGTGCATCCAGAAACGACCACGTGACTCCTATTCTCAAACAGCTGCACTGGCTACCAATTCACGGGAGAATCACCTTCAAATCCCTTTTATTAGCATTTAAGGCAATCAAAGGCACTTCATCCCTCTCACTCACGAATCTAATCCACATGGTCCCCCCCAACAGATCAAGAAGAACATCAGCTGTAAACTTGCTAGCTATACCAAAGGCTTCGACAAAGTCCAACACGAACACCACAAACAGGGCATTCAGTTTTTATGTCCCAAAATGCTGGAACACCCTACCCCCCGACATTAGAGCCATTACCAATCTATATCAGTTCAGGAAGGCTCTCAAAACATACCTTTTCTGCCAATACTTCCCAGACAACAACTGAACTAGATATCCCCTCCAAGAAATGACCCAATCTAGAAATGCCCTCACACTGCAGTGTAGATAGATTATGTATATAGTTAACCCAGTTATCCAAGTTTGTACTCCTGTTCAATGTAAAACCTGACAGTTTGTCGTTATGGTCATTTTGTTATGATGTAAACAGCGCTGATTCTAAATAGCGCGGTATATAAGAAACTGTAATAAATAAATAAAAATAAATAAACCTACTTGTCTGGACTGGTCTAATAGGACATATGTAAATGTGATGATTCTAGAGTGGGAAGAGAGGGATGGGGGGGAGCGAGAGAGTGCTGGTGTGTCACGACACAAAAAAAGGTAAAAACTACTGATCTAGGTGGCAGAGTAACTGAAGCAGGTGAAGATACTATCTAAAAATTTTAGGCTGCATTTTTCATCCCACTATATCCTTCAGTTCTCAGATTTTCTATACCATCTAAATCATGCTTCTATTTCCATAAACACAGCTCGATCCGCTCATATCTTACCAATAAGGCCTTGACCAAAGTACACATGCTCTAGTCCTCCCTAGACTCGACTATGCTAATTTATAGTCTCTCTCAGGTTCCCCGTCTCAGTTTTGAAATGCTTTCCAAACTATTCAAAAGGTTGCTAAAAGACGTATTTATGGCTCCTGCAGATCACCTCACTCCTCTATATTCAAAATCACTAGCACCCCATAACATATCAAAGTTCGTTTCTCATTGTTCACAAGACTTTCTACCCTGGTTTTCTCCCCTACCTTCTTCATTTCGGCAAGCCTGGTCTCAGCATATTAACATACTCTCATCTTCTGCTGGCAAACAGAGTTCACTATGCCATTAATCAATCTACTTTTTTCTAATCTGCCCCCTTGCTCTGGGATTACTTCTGGTCCGAATCTCATTACAAATGTTTTAAAGACAGAACACTTTTTCATGTAGGCCTTTAAAGATCTACTCACTGATTAGCACCAGCTGACTCAGTCCTGCATACTTCATGTGAAGTCCATCTATTTTTATAGTGTACTTTATGTATTCTACAATATTTTATTCTGTTTTACTTTTATAGTTTTGTTTCCTTGGAGTTATAGTTGCTAGACTGCCTTTTGCAATACATTAAAGCAGTTTAGAAATGCCTAGAAATAAATACTGTCTAGTGTGTTTAGTTTACATGTTCAGTAACAGTGATTCGCACTGTTACTTGGCATCCTTTGTTTCTGAAGCATGCACAGACAGGACAAATATTTATTTCTGTTCTGGAGACCCAGCACACTGAGTTTTCTTCTATTTTTCTGGTATTATGTTTTCAAAAACAGAGCGAGTATGGTGCACTACATTATTCTACAATGTCAAGCTGTTTGTGGAGGAGTAGCCTAGTGGTTGGGGCAAGGTACTTCAGGCCGGAAGGTCGGGGGTTCAAATCCCACTAGAGGACAGCAACCTAGGGCCGGAAGGACTGGGGTTTCTAGTCCCACAGTTGCTCCTTGTGGTCTTGGGCAAGCCACTTAACCCTCCATTGCCCATGTTCCTTGTAAGTATTAGTGTATGTGTCTCATATCCCCGTGTGTTAAATGTATCCCCCAATTGTGTTGACACCGCTTTGATTGAAGGATAAGGCGGTATACAAAACTGTCTAAATAAATAAATAAATTCAGTTGAATGCATGAGGAGCTACAGTGGCAAGATTCAGCAATCAACACTCTTATATATTACTTTCCAATCACCCAAAATATCTGATTTGATATCTAGATTTCTTCAGTCAGATAATATTAAATTAGATTGGGAACCACTGGGTTAGACCAACCTTGGATCCTCTAGGGGTCCACAGGCCACATGAGACCATAACAGAGGATCTGGGGTACACAGAAAAGAAAAACAGACAGAGGCTAGTAGTTGTTGGCTGGAGGAAAGAAAGATAGAGAGGACTGGTGAGAACTGGCTCGGTTCAGGGGATGAACTGGGGATCCCTGAACATTTTGGAGGTTAACAAAAGATCAACACAATCAAAGAGGTTAGGAATCTCTTGGGCTAACCTGTTCTTCAGTTACTCCTTCATTAGTAAATGTTTTTGGGAATGGGTGCCAAATTTCAGGAAATCTGCGACAAAAACTTGTGCTTATCTATCACTAGAAAAGCTGGGCTGTCTGTGCTGAGAATAGCAATAGCAATTGAAAAGGAGCAGCATGCCAAAATGTAATTCCTTTGCGTCTCTCTAGTCCAGTCCCGGAACCTTAGAGTTTAGAATGCCTTCCAACAACCTTGGAGACTGAATGATGTCATCTTTTTCTGATGCCACCGATACAAGTAGGCTAACTCCGCCCCCTTTCAACAGTATTTCAGTCTCCAAGCAGCTTTTGAGACGTCTGAGCCTGTATCTGGGCTCAGTTGTAACAAACAAGTAGAGCTGAATTATTTATTTAGTTTGATTTGGCTTGATTCAAATTTTGATTAGATTTTCTCCTTTTGTTTTAAGACCGCTGCTGCTGCTGAAACTTCCTGCTGGGCTATTTTAATTTGTTTTGTTTTGCCTCCTCCCCATCTTTTAAACGATCAGAGGCTTAATAGTTTTAACGGATAGATCCTCCCTGCTCCCGAACCCGGTAAGAGGGGTGAGGAGCAGGTGGAGAGAAAGAGAAAAAGAAGAGAAACAAGAAGTTTTAGGCTGTGCACTGCCCTTAGATGTAAGGGATTGCAGGGCATTTTGTTTTCTCTGACGTTGGTGCCGAAGCCGCTGAACGGCTGAGCTCCGACGCATTGAACTTCCCCAGGACTTTAAGGTATGTGGGGGAAGGTACTGGTAATGAATTAGTTGTTTTTTGAATCCGCCTTGTTGCCGTTGATCGTTTGGCCCGCGAGTGTTCGGCGCGCGGGTGTGCGGCACGCGAGTGTTCTGCGCGCGGGTGTGCGGCACGCGAGTGTTCTGCGTGTGAAAGTTCGGCACGCGATTTCTTCATTAGCTTATGCGGGAGTTAAGCAGCAGTCTTTTTAATTGTGTTTTTGACTTTATTATTCTCTTTAGTTTGGGAAAATAATAATTTTAAGGTGCAGTCTTTTTAATTGTGTTTTTGACTTTTTATTATAGAATGCCGGCTAAGCCATGGTGTTTAGTTTGTGGCTCGCGGCTTGGAGAATTAATGGATTCGGGGGTGTGTAAGTCATGCACTTTGGAGCCCGATAGTGCAATCAAAGCCCAAGGAAGTTCCTTGGGTGCTCAGGTTGGTTTAACAGGGGAACTTGGTAATTCTCTGCCACCTGCTTTAAGTCCTGTGCGGACGGGGCCTGGGTCTTCTGCTGAGGTTGATGCTCTGGTGCTTCCATCTATGAGCACAGCAGATGTTCATTCTATTCCTCCTTATGCTGAACCAGAGACAGAGCAAGAGCACCACTAGCCACCAAGCAAAACAAATGGGAAAGGAAAGAGGAAGGAGACAAGTGTCAGAAGTTTGGTATTTTAAATTTACACAAAAGATGGACATCGAGTCGATAAACTGTATTACAGATTCAAGAACTTTTCAGTTCAGCAAGATGAAGTTCAGCCATCACTGTAAGAAGATGGCACTGAAGAGGATGTAGAAGAGCTTCTTAAATGCTAACCTCCCTCGTTTTGTTTACAATTTCACTCAACTCAGATTCAGCTCTCTCACTCATCTAACAATATTTTTCTTTCCACATTCTCCTCAACTAAGGCCTTCAGCTTTTTGCAGCTCTTTGAGAACAATTCTGCAGTAAGGGTTTAAAGCATCTGGAACACAACCTTTGAAATTCTGCTGTATATAATATATGCAAAGTTCACCATTATTAAAAATCATACCTGTAAATGTTTTTTTTTATAAAATTAGCTTTTTAACCCAGGACTCTCAAATCCCAGACACCAGGTCACCATGGCGACCAAAAGGATAATCCAGAAACATGGGCAGATGGCACTTGATTGTGGCCAGGAGTGTCGGTAGCTGCCCGCAGGCAGAAGTGCTGAAAAGGCTGGCCAATTTAGAGGGAAGGCATTTGCTGCACCGACGGCTGAATACGTTTAAAGGGACACTAGGTCTTGGTAAATAATGAATGGTGAGGGGAATGGAGGGCAGGGTGTGTGCAGGGGGAGGGGGGAAGAGTCGGAGAAGAGTCTGGTAAGAGTTGAGGGTGGGGGAGGGGAAGAGTGCAAGGGGATGGAGGATGAAGAGATGAATGTATGGGAAGTAAAGAGCACAATTTACATCTCCCACCACACACAAAAGCCGAAGCAGATCATTTAGACGCCAGCGATTCGACACCAGTCATTTAGACGCTGGCGATTCAACGCCAGATTATTAATTGTCGATGCAATTCTACGTCAATGCCTCAGATTAAAATAAACAAATTCTAGTGGTAAGCTACGTTTGTACATTTTAATAAGTTTGAAACCAAGAGCTATACAATGAATAATCTACGTTTAGTATGGTTTTAATAAGTTTCAACTACATAACATGAAAAAGCTTAATGCCAATTAATGATCGATAATGCTAAAAATATGAAAAAAATGTTTACTTTATGATACTAATCAGTCCATTTTAAGATTATTTATTTGTACATTCTTTTATACCACTTCTTCCAGAGATCAGATGCGGTTTACAGGTAACGTAATGAAAATAATAATGGAACTATTATTTTTACAATAAACAATTTTAGAACAATTTAACTAATATACATAGAACAGTAGGAATAATTGGCAAGTGTGCCATGTAAAAACTCAAGTAGAGTGCGATTACTGAAAGTGATGACAATGTTCTTGATCCTAGCGTACTAATGCTCTAATGTACTTAGATCGTTTGTGGGGTGGAAGTTCTCCACAGACGAACTGCTCGTAATCCTGATCTCAGCCAGACTGTAATTTTCGAATACCGTCTATAAACTTCCACAGCGTTGGATGGTCCATGCCTAATTCACACTGTATTCGACGGTGAGTAGCTTCAACGTGATTGTTTGTGCGATCATCACCATTAATAGTCCTATCATACACACTCCATGTACTATGAGAAAAAAAAACGCACGGAGACTGGCTCCACGACGAGAAAAGCGCCCCATATAGTTATCCTCAAACCAATTCAGGACAGGACGTAGCAAATCTGGTGTAGCATCCATTAATTCCTCAAATGCGTTTTCTAGTGCTTCTGGTGGAAGGAACGCTAAGGCAACAATCATTCTTGCTGAAAGAGAAAAATCTGGATCATTGTTGTAAGTAGTCCTAAGTCCTTCGTGTGCCAGTTTCTTGCGCATATTTTTCACCAAGTGGAAAAGACAGCCGAACATCTGAGCTGTAGGAAATGACTGTTTCATGGCGTTAAGGGCTGCCAGTTCAAAATCAGTTGAAATTGATGTATGGTTGAAGTGCGGCCACATATTCTTGATGCTGGAAAACATTCATTGCTAGATCACCTCCTGTTTTCCCGGCAATAGTGCGTACAGTACCGGAAATACAAAACCATTCCTTTCTGCCATGATAACATACACTTGTCGAAAAAAAGAAGGCGCAGACCGAAAGGTTCCATCCACATAGATCTTTTTCATCTGGTGGCTCCAGTTGGAGTTTGATGCACGACCAAAGACCAGAATGCAGCCTGCATCACCTACATCAGTGTCAATCAACAAAAAGGGCTCTTGCTGTCCGTCAGCAAATTTGTATGTCTTGTAAGTCTCTGGAATAACAATAGAACCCCTATCGATCGGCTGAGGAGGCGCAGCAATAGTAACATTTTGTTTCCATCTTATCATTAATCGGATTGCGTCCTTGTTTGACATTTGTCCTCTCACATAAAGTGAAACCCCTTTAAGGCGTTATTGACAATAATTGATGGATTTTCTTGGGTTTCTTCTGCCCGTAGTCTTATATCACATATATTCTTGCCGCTTGTACTCCATCTGTGAGAGTTCAACAAACATAGAACTGCATTCGTGGCAGCATCTGTATGTAGTCGTGCCTTGCATTTATGGCTATCACGTTTTTCGCATCTCCAGAACTTCTTACTCCCATCTCCACTTAATTTGTCGAATGAGAACAAATGCCCATCATAAGCAAACTTTTCCGCATTTGGATTTAATGCTTTCCATTCTACTTTTTATAATTTGGATTAAAATAAATTAACACAAAATACAAGCTAACTTCCACTAGAACAGGTGTTCCCAATCCTGTGCACGTGGGCGCAAGCGCGCCCTCGGAGCTCTTTGCATGTGCCCGCTTCAAAGTATTAAAATAACGAAAAAAATTTAAGCCTTAAAAGCAAGAAAAATAAAGTTATTTTAGCTTTTAAAATCGCTCTAGATCTAGCAACTTTAAGAAATTAGCATATGGAATACAATGTCAAAGATCTAATTGTACCTTGTTTCTTTTATAATAAATGTACATAAAACAAATTTTTTTCGGAAATTCGGCTTGAGCCCGCGACTCCTTTTCTCAATCTCAAATGAGTCCGCACCACAATGATGTTGGGAAGCCCTGCACTAGAGTTTATATATATGTTACGGACAAGGTAATTAATAACTGGTTATTAATAATCACCGGATTTATCACATTAACTGTAACATACAAACTATGTCAGCATATGACCATAAGCTTAAAGCGACGGGGTGTTAATTGACGAACTGACATATAATCACATCTACAACTAATAATCTGACGTCAAAATGAACCAGTGTCGAACAGTCAGCATCGAATCGCTGGCGTTGAAATGATAGGGTCTCCACAAAAGCACCCCACCTCCGCAGCATAAAAAAAACCACACACACACAGGCATCCCAACCTCCGTACGTCACACTCAGGCGCGCACAAACACACACACGCGTGTAGCTTAACCCTTTGAAGGCCTCCTTTAAATTTTTAATCCACATTCTGCAGCCGGGTTAATTCTTGCATATTTCAGGAAAATTGTACCTGTCTTATTCAATATGTTCTAATAGTGATCTTCCTTCTGCTATGGTCATGTATTATATACCATTTGATAGGAATATTTAGTCAGAATTTTGGATCCCAAGAGTTTTGGGCTCGGCCTGGAAAGGGTTTTAAAGGGATGGGAGGGGACGGAGCAGGAGTGGGACCACGGCCTTCTGTTGGCACTGTGAAATGGCCCATTAAGAGCCTGATTTTTAAAGCTTTTTCCCCATAGAAAATGGTACAATAGTCAGTAAATTAGGCCCTAAAACCTAAAAAAGTAATTGCGATACACTGTTTTGAAGGGTGGGTACATGCACCGTGACCTAGGTTTCGGCAGCCAGCTCCTAGACTTCAAGAAAGTTTATCCAGGCCTGTTCTAACCTTTGTTTTGTATATTTGAATACATTTAAAATATTTTTCTCCTTTCTCCATTTCTACTTTTGTTTTACTGCATTTTTTTTTCTTTTTAATGCTTCTTTCTCTCCCTACATCTCTTCCTCCCAAAGATTACTTTTTGCTTTCCAATCCCAGTCTATACATTTCTCCCTCATCTCTTGTTTTATCTCCCATACTCCCTTCCCTCTATTTCCCCAGTTTCTTCCCTTCCGTTTCTCTTATCGAACCCCTGCCCCAATCTCTAACCTGTCAATATTAGTTTTGTTCTGTTCATATGTTCCCTACACATCAATATTTACTACTTTGTGTGTCTATACAAAATTATCTGCTTATATTTTGGCCTCCAAACGGCGCACAGTATGTATTTGCACAATTGATCAAGCAGCTATTTATGCTTTCAGAATTAAAATATTTATAAATAAATTTATCATCTTCCTGGATTACTCATTCGTAAGAGGTTAGCCACCTTTCTGCCACTATAGCTTACCAGAGGCCAGCTTACAGAACAGCAGCACCCTAATATGACACAACATGCGCCAGAATCACTGGGAGAGAAAAATGTTTATGGGAGGACATGACTAGGTTAGTTTTGCCACAGAAGGATGCATCTATCACCGTGAGTGTGAACTGTTAAATGTCCACAAATGAAGAGAGTAAATGCCAAGACCATACACTAAGAGAGAAGTCCCAAAACTAAGGCCCAAGGGCCAAATGTGGTCCTTGTGGCAAGTTTTTCTAGCCATTCATGCTTTTCCTGGTCCCGGATCAAATTGTTCCAAGTTCCAGCCTGTTTGGCTGAATCAAAATTTACTTTGGACTTGCTATTCCATAAAAGCATGCCCAAAGTGAGGCACAGCAATTACATTCCCTTCTATGACATATTACAACAGAATTTAAAACTATTTTGAATTTCTTATTTAACCATACACAAAACATCACCGAGTATCAGCAAATGACACTTGAATAAATTCCAAGTTTTGAATCCTTATAAAGCCATATTAGTCAGAATCTACAATATAAAGCAAATGGAGTCAGATTAATTTACAAACTGAAGAGAAAGTCAGGATTTTTTCCCAGGTGAAATATACAGTACCTGTACATCTAGTCTCCATTCCATACTATGATAATGGGGAAGCTGTGGGGACAGTTCACTTAGGATGCCTCTGATCTCCTTTCTATTGTCAAGGTAAAGCTGGAGCAACAATTTGTTCAGTTCCTCTGAGAATCCCAAAACAAGGACAGAGTCTTGAAAGTCCACATCAGAAATCTGGGGATAAATACACACAATGCATATAAAAGCACCATGGCCTGACAGCATTTTCATACTACCTGTAAAACACACTTTTCAGGAAGTATGCCCAAGACCATGTCCTCAACGACATTGAGCTGTATTGCAAATTGACCTTTATTAGTTCTGTGCACAATCTAAGATGACATAAAAATCAGTCCAATATACGTGTGGCAAAAATTACTTTGTTATGACCTAAAGCAGAATGTTCATTTCCTTTACAAGAAATCCAATTGGCTGCAGCATGTCTGTATCCCAGCAATGCTCTGATTTGCAAACAGACTCATATCATGCTATTTTAAGACTCAAAACTAGACTATAAATAGATTTCAACTTGCAATAGCAATAACTGCTGCAGCCAGAACTTTCACCCTCTCTGTGTTAAAGGCCTATGCCAACATTATTCTTTTACTAAGAGTTGTCTTTGCACTTACTGGAATAGTAATTAAAACCCTAAAAAACATTTAAGAAACCAATACAATTCCTTATTTTTAAAACAAAAACAAACAAAAAAACACACCACAATTTACCATGAGCTTGGAACTCTCGATAAGAAGATAACTCAGACCCTCCACTCCATGCTGTACAGTGTCACTAGTGACATCAAGTTTTCCTAAAAAGAATAAACAAACATCCTCTTCTCATTAATCAGCACACACCGCAATTTACTTGATTTAACTTAAATACAAATCAAAGGCCAGTATCCCTATCTATGAAAATATCACAAAGTCAACTAAATAATAGTGAGAAAGCAAAGTTGGTTAAGGATCCGAGGCCTTCTGCAACTCCCTGCTACACTAACAGTTTTTCTATACCGCCCTATCATAGGATTCAGAGTGGTTTACATATAACATGAACCAACAATCAAATAAGAGTTACATTGAACAAGGGTGATTAAACTTTACACCCATTAGTGCTGCTGGGAGATTGTTCCACATAAAACCTCTAACCGTTACATCAGGATTCTCCAAAACAGTCCTAGAGGGCCACAATCCTGCCAGGTTTCATTTAATGAATATGCATGAGATATTTGCATTCACTGCCCATATTGTCACTTGACCCTGCCTGCCTTACCAACTTTCACCTGGTTTTTAATCTTTGATTGAAATGATAAAGCGGTATAAAAAAAACTGTTAAATAAAATAAAAATAAAATCTTCCATTTCTATCTAATCTTCTGGAAAAACTTGTCTTCGCACAACCTTTTGTCATCTTGAATTACAAACTGTCTTCACCCACGTCAATCAGGTTTCCGGCTGGGCTACAGCACGGAAACCATTCTGCTATCGGTCTTAAATGAAAGCCGCATGTCACGGGAGAAGGGCAACATCTCATTGACACTATCACTCAACCTCTGCAGTGCTTTTTGACCTAGCCCATCATTCTCTCCTTCTGTCACGTCACTCTTCTGCTGGTCCAAGATCCATAGTCCTTCAATGATCTTTATTCCTATGTCTCTTTCCAATCTGCCTCCTCTACATATTTTCCTATCCCCTGTGATGTCCCACAGGATTCGGTGCTGGCCCCTCTGCTATTTAATGCCTTTCTTGCCCCGCTTGCCTTACTCATCCAGCAGCAGGGCATGTCTGCGTCTTTTTATGCGAACATCCCGCTGCTCTTTCACACCCACCCTACCTCTCCTGATCTTTCTTCTGTTAACTCCTGTCTCAGCTTGGTGGCCTCTTGGTTGAAAACAAATCTGAAACTCAACCCAGCAAAGACCTCCACCTTATGGCTTTCTGGTTCATTTCCATTCCCATCTGTATCCCCATCTCTTGAAGGTACCATCATACCCACCTGTTCAAACTCTCAAATATCTAGGTGTTACTCTTGACTCCACTCTCACCTTTCAATCTCATATTAATATCATCCGCAGTTGTTTTCTCCCTCCGCCAAATTCATGCTATTCGTTCTTTTCGTCCAATAACTGCTATTGCCATTCTATTGCTCTCTTTAGTTATTTCAAAATTGGATTACTGCAACACCATTTATTCTGATCTCCCTCAATATCAGCTGAACGATTTACAATCAGTCCAAAACACTGCCATTCGTCTCTATTTCACCACTCCTCCCCATTTCAATCATGTTACTCCATTATTCATTGTCTCACTGGTTTCCTCTACCATACCGCAAATATAAACTTCTCATCATAATTCACAAGACAACTCTGGTATCCCTGCCTACCTATCCTCCCATGTTATCCCATATGTGCCTACCTGTTCGCTCCGTTCTGTGCATTCACATAGTCTTTACCTGCCACACCCACCAAATGCCCATCTGGATAGTACCCGCAGCTCCGCTTTTTTCTTTTTCGATCCTCACTATGGAACTCGCTTCCAGCAGTTTTACATCTTGAATCATCTTTTCCAAAATTCAAAACAGCGTTTAACACACACCTCTTCAACAAGCCTTTAACATAACTCCTGGTATTACCTAGAACATAAGGACTCAGGGAGTCCATTGACCTGCACATCCAGAATACCTGAAAGCTCTATACCCCTCCCCCTCTTTTTTGCTCTTCTTATACCATCTGTCTCTTTAAGCTATCTTTTAATTTGGCGTTCTATTTCTATTGTTTTTATTGTAAACCGCCTTGATACGCTAGAGAAGGACGGTATATCAAGTCTTTTAATAAACCATATTTGAATTTCTCATACATATTCATTAGGGACATCCTGAAAATCTGACTGGTTTGCGACCCTCCAGAACTGGATTTGGAGACCCCTACTTTTACAGGAACAAATATTTCCTGAAGTTATTTTTTTAGGTCTACCCCTTCTAGAACCATATTCTAATCTCTTGCTTTAAAACTAATTTTTCTACTGAAAACTGTTCACCCGTTGTAGAGATAGAAGAAATACATTTTACCTTAACTCCTAAAAAAATATATTGATTGGTACACAGGTTTCAAAATATTTTTCTATGTAAGGTGGTTTTTTTTGGCTTTCATTAGGATTCCTCCTTTCTACTCAATCAGGGGAAAATTCCATAGACCAATCTCAGAGATCTCAAGACCTTGAAGGGACTCGCCCTTGGGGCCATAATTTGCAAACTGTGTCCTAGGGAGTCAGACCTAGATAAAAGGGAACACTGTTGCACCAGTCCATACTGCAACCACCTGCTAGAGGCAGAGAATACTGGCAAGTTCCATGGCTGCACCACCCTTTATACCATGATGTCACTGAAAAGACAACACTGGCTCCCAGGATCAGCTCAATAGTTTCCACCATTCCAGGCAGGCCCTCCTATCCCCCACACCACCCCCCTGCATCCATTTTCCCTTCCCCTTCACGGGGGGGGGGGGGGGGGGGAAATCAGGCAGGTCACATTGCGACCCCTCTAACATTCTAGATAGGGGCGGCAGAGCAAACCCTCTTGTGCCACAGCAGGCCCTTGAAGCACCCACCCATGTGTACACACACATGACCTGTCCCCTCCAATACAAACCTCCTGTCAGAGGGGGCAAGAGCAGCAGCTGCCATGTGGGCACATGCATTTGGGTGCTTCAAGGCCCATCGTGGCTCTCTATAATGATAGAGTCGTCGCGGGGGCACCAACTAGGGTCTGCCACTCTAGGCGACTACCTGGTGGGCGATATGCCCCTGCTGCCTCCATCTGCTACTAAGGACACATAACCCATCAGTCTGGACAGGTCTAGCTGGATAAAGAATTTTGTTTTGCCCGTTTCTCCTTTTTTTTGTATATTTTGTGTGGTCTTTTTGTTTATGTTGTAATTTAGGGTTGGGTGGGATTGGGTTTTGTTTGTGGTTTGGTATTTTCTATTTGTTTTGAGTTTTTTTTTAATTGTCTATTTTCTCTCCCCTACTTTTCCTAGGCCAGTGTAATAAAAAAAAATAGTACTAGAAATTAAAATGTAATACACTTTTCCTTTGCTTCTACAGATATGGTTAGTTAATTATATGCAAAGTGCACAATGATCACTGTATACTTTATACTTCTAACCATGTAACAGGAAAAAAAAAACACAAAAAAAAACCAGTGCCTAAAATGTAGAGGCTCTCTTGCCCAAAATCTGACCCAGGATCCCTGAGTCAATGAACATTTCCTTCTACACCAGAGAGACTGATCCAGAGATCCTCAGTCAAAGGTTCTTTGACTTGGAGGATGTAGTTTATGATTTGGGGTGGGTTGTGGAGGGTATAGTGGTTGAGACTCTTTTGCAGAGGTCACTGTGGATTCAACCAAGCAGGTAGAATTGCATCCAATTCTCTTTCCGTTCTAATTCTTGCAGACTTCGTGAAGCTAGCTGAAGTGCAAGCCAGTTCCTTATTAGCTGATGTGGTAATAATTTCATTAACATGGGGTTATTTTCCTGATTGTTTAAAGCAAGCAGTGACGTGGCCAAATTTTAAAAAGGGGTACACTTTTACCATCTGTGTCGATAGTTAATCGGCTGATATCTAATCTCCCATTTGTAAGCAAGGTAACTGAACAGGCGATTCATCCACAGTCATACATTGGACCCATGGCAGCACAGGTTCCGGCGTGGACACAGTTCAAAAATCTTACTGACCATTCTTTTTGATCAGTTATTGTGTGGCTTAGACAATGCAAGATAAGCGTTTTGGCTCATCTTTATTGATATATCTGCAGCATTTGATTCAGTTCTTCCTGATATTCTACTTAATAGATTAATGGCCTCGGGAATTAAGGGGTTGCTACTGTCATGACTCCAGTCTTTTTAATCTAAATCTGTCACAGTGAATCTTAGTTGCTGATAATCTGTCTAGCACCTATCCACTTAAGAAAGGAGTTTTGCAAGACTCCTCTCTCTCTTTCGTCAATGTCCAATATATATTTAATTCCTTTTTGTCAGTTGCTATGACACATGAAGATCTTATTCTGTGTTTATGCTGTTGCTGATATTTTGCTGTTCAAGCCCTTTTCTATGGATGATAATTTCATACAGCTTTCAATAACATACCATCAGCATAGCTTAAGCTGTTGAGTCTTCCAGCAATCTTCACATCTTGGTTATCTTGTCAATCCTGCTTCTTGAATGGTTTGGTTTGCACATAAATTATAACTGATATGGAGAAAGTATGCAGCCTTGTCATACACCCTTGCTGATTTTACACCATTCTGTTTCTGCTTGCTATCTACAAACTTTTGTTTTTTGATCAATGAAAAGGTTGTGCATGAGAACTATCAGGTGTTCTGGTATACCCATGCCTTTTAATATGGTCCAGAGTTTTTCCACGATTTATAAATCAAAGGTTTTGCTAGAGCCCATAGAACACAGATATCCTTTGGTATTTTTTTTGTCTTGTCAAGGATCCATCTCACCATCTGTGATAATGTCTCTTGTTCCTCGCCCTTTTCTGAACCCTGCTTACATTTCAGGCAATTTTTTTTCCAGGTATGGTTGTATTCTCCGCTGAATCTTATTGGTGTGTGGGATCAGAGCGATTGTGTAATAATTTCTAGAGTCAGTTGGATCACCTTTCTTCAGTATTGGTATGAACACAGATCTTTTCCAGTCATTTGGCCATAATGCCGTCTTCCAAATTTCCTGGCAGAGTCTTGTAAGTATAGCAGCTGCATCTGATTGCTGCAATACTGCAGTGGGAATGCTATCAATTTGATAATGCTTTCAAACCACCTGACTGAAGCATGAACACAGTTTAGGACGACTATCAAGAGGGTCACCATGAGCCGACAGCACTCAACATTTTGCTGTTCGTCCCCTTTTCTACATACAATTTCATGCAGCTTGCTCTTCTTAAGAAGTTTCAGACTATATCATCCTGGCTACTGTGAAATGGTATGAAGATAAATTATGATAAAACTGAAGCAATGGCGATTATGAATTCTCATGCTGAACCTGACATCTCAACTATTTGTTTGGACAGTCATATCATTTCTCTCCGTCAAGAGTTATACATTATCTTGGCGTGATGGTGGATTCCACGCTTTCACTGAACCTTCAGATGTTACATGCTATTTGTTCTGCGCCAAGTTAGGGAATTAAAATGCTTTTTCGCCTCTGAGGATTTTCGTTTAGGTGTCCAATTGACTATCTTAAATTATATTACAATAATCTAAAAAAGGTATCTCGGCTTACCCAAATGTTTACTGTTCCTTTCACTCAATACAAAATGCTTTAATTTGACTGATATTCAACCTACATTGGATGGTTTAATAAATTACATTGGCTTTGAGTACAACATAAGAACATAAAATATGCAGTACTGGGTCAGACCAAGGCCCATCAAGCCCAGTATCCTGTTTTCAACAGTGGCCAATCTAGGTCATACGTACCTAACAGTTTCCCCAACAGACACAGGTTCCACAATGCTTATACTTGGTCAAGCATTGATATCCTGGGTCCCTTCTTAATGGTTTATGGACCTTTCCTCCAAGAACTTGTCCAAACCTTTTTCAAACCCAGCTTCACTAACAGCCTTTACTACATCCTCCGGTAACAAATTCCAGAGTTTGATTACACATTGAGTGAAAAAATATTTTCTTTTATTAGGCTTAAATAGATTACCCGGTAGCTTCATTGCATGTCCCCTAGTCTTTCTATATTCTGATAACGTAAACAATTGATCTACATTTACCCGTTCAACTCCGTTCATTAATTTATAGACTTCTATCATATCTCCCCTCAGCCGTCTCTTTTCCAGGTTAAAGAGCCCTAACCTTTTTAACCTTTCTTCATAGGAGTATCCTTCCATCCCCTTTACCATTTTGGTGGCTCTTCTCTGAACCTTTTCTAATAATGCTATATCCTTTTTAAGATACGGCGACCAGAATTGCACACAATATTCACGGTGCAGTCTCACCATGGAACGATATAGAGGCATCTTTTGTTTTATATTCCATTCCTTTCCTTATGATTCCTAGCATTCTATTTGCTCTCTTGGCTGCCGCTACACACTGGGCCGAGGGTTTTAACACGTTATCCACAATGACATCTAAATCTTTTTCCTGGGTGGTGGTTCCTAACGTGGAACCTTGCTTTGTGTAACCATAGCTTGGGTTGTTCTTCCCTAGGTGCATAACTTTGCACTTGTCCACATTAAATTTCATCTGCCGTTTTGATGCCCAGTCTTCCAATTTATCAAGATCCTCTTGCAATTTTCCACAATCCTCTTGGGTTTTAACAACTTTAAATAGCTTTGTGTCATCTGCAAGTTTGATAACCTCACTCGTTATTCCACTTTCCAAGTCATTTATGAATATGTCAAAAAACAGCAGACCCAGCACAGATCCCTGGGGTACACCACTATTCACCTTTCTCCATTGGGAAAATTGGCCATTTAGCCCTACCCTCTGCTTTCTATCTTTTAACCAGTTCCTGATCCACAATAGTATACTGCCTCCTATCCCATGACTTTAATTTTGCCAAAAGTCTCTGATTAGGGGCCTTGTCAAAGGCTCTCAGAAAGTCCAGATACACTATATCAACAGACTCACCTTTGTCCACCTGTTTATTCACACCTTCAAAAAAAACCATAACAGATTAGTAAGACAAGATCTTCCTTGTCTAAAGCCATGTTGGCTGTCTCCCATTAGTCCATGACTATCTACATGCTGAGTAATTTTGTTCTTTATCATGGTTTCTACCATTTTTCCCGGTACCGACGTCAGGCTCACCGGTCTGTAGTTTCCCAGATCACCCCTGGAACCCCTTTTTAAAAATTGGCGTTACATTGGCAATCCTCCAGTCTTCAGGTATTACAGATGATTTTAATGAAAATTCACAGATTACTAATACTAATTACTAATAGCAGGTCTGCAATCTCATATTTCAGTTCTTTCAACACCCTCGGATGTATACCATCCAGCCCAGGAGATTTGCTACTCTTCAGTTTACCTAATAGTTGTAATACATCTTCCCGATGTATCGATATTTCCTTCAATTCTTCCGCACCTTTAAATACCACTTCAGTCATGGGTAACATCCCTACATCTTCCTCAGTAAAGACCGAAGCAAAGAATTCATTCAGTCTCTCCGCTATCGCCTTGTCGCCTCTTAGTGCCCCTTTAACCCCTCTATCATCTAATGGAACAACTGAAAAAGTCTTTATTTCGCATTTTTGCTTCTGCAGCAAGCTTCTTCTCAAATTCTCCTTTTGTCTGCCTTATCAATGCCTTGCATTTGACTTGCCAGTGCTTGTGCTGTTTCCAGGTTTCGTCGTTTGGCTCTTTTTTTCCATTTTCTGAAAGATACTTTTTTGGCAACAGCCGCCTCTCTGACCTCACCTTTAAACCATGCTGGCAGTTTTTTGGACTTCCTTCCACTTTTCCTAAAGCGTGGAATACAGCTGGTCTGGGCTTCCAAGATACTATTTTTCAACAACACCCAAGCTTGATGTAAGTCTTTAACCTTTGCAACTGCTCCTTTTAGTTTTTTCTTAACTATTTTCCTCATTTTATCATAGT
Source organism: Ichthyophis bannanicus (assembly GCA_033557465.1). NCBI lineage: Eukaryota > Metazoa > Chordata > Amphibia > Gymnophiona > Ichthyophiidae > Ichthyophis > Ichthyophis bannanicus. Next base: position 424,070,645 of record CM066038.1, read on the forward strand.
CTCCCTTTCAAAAGTTAAAAAGTAGTACTGTGGATTTCTTACTATCCCTCCTCCACTAACTAAATCAAATGTGATCATGCTATGATCACTATTGCCAAGTGGCCCCAACACCCTTATCTCTTGCACTAGATCTGGTGTTCCACTAAGGACTATGTCTAATATGGCTTCCCCTCTGGTCAGTTCATGAACCAGCTGCTCTAAGAAGCAGTCATTTATTTCATCTAGGAACTTTATCTCCCTAGCATGTCCTGCTGCGACACTGACCCAGTCGATACCGGGGTAATTGAAATCACCCATTATTATTACTGCGCTGTAACGTTTGTTAGCTTCCTTGCTTTCTTTGAGCATTTCATCATCCATTTCTTCATTCTGGCCAGGTGGTCGATAGTACATCCCCCACTGCCATCGCCTTCCCCTTTTTACATGGAATTTCAATCCATAGAGATTCTACAGCAAATTTTGTTTCCTGCAAAACTTTAATCCTTTCTGACTCAATGCCCTCTCTAACAGAGTGCAACCCCTCCACCAATTTGATCAGCTCTATCATTACAATATAGTTTGTACCCAGGTATCACAGTGTCCCACTGGCTGCCCTCCTTCCACCATGTCTCTGATATTCCAATCATATCTAACCTCTCATTTAATGCTATATATTCTAACTCTCCCATCTTATTTTTTAGACTTCTAGCATTTGCATACAAGCATTTTAGAGACTGTATTTTATTCATATTAATCTGAATAAAATATTGGTAGGCATGGGTGATTTGGGATCTTTAAGCTCTGTCTGCTCCATGCATTTGGGCTACTTTACCCTTTTTTGGAACCTCTCTGCTTTTGGTAGTATCCTTCAAGGATACATTCTTCTGAACCATGCGCTCTTGGGCAACTGTCAGCTTTCCCCTATTATCTAGTTTAAAAGCTGCTCTATCTCCTTTTTAAAAGTTAATGCCAGCAGCCTAGTTCCATCCCAGTTAAGGTGAAGCCCATCCCTTCAAAGAGCCCCTCCTTTCCCCAGAATGTTCCCCAGTTCCTAACAAATCCAAAACCCTCATCTCTGCACCACTGTCTCATCCACGCATTGAGACTCCGGAGCTCTGCCTGCCTTTTGGGTCCTGCATGTGGAACAGGAAGCATTTCGGAGAACGCTACCCTGGAAGTTCTGGATTTCAACTTCCTACCAAAAAGCCTAAATTTAGCTTCCAGAACCTCCCTACCACATTTTCCTATGTCACTGGTACCGACATGTACCAAGACAGCAGACTCCTCCCCAGCACTATCTAAGACCTTATCTAGGTGGTGAGTGAGGTCTGCTACCTTCACACCAGGCAGGCATGCTACCAGGCGATCCTCACGTCCACCAGCAACCCAGCTATCTACATGCCTAATGATCGAATCACCAACTATAACGGATGTCCTAACCCTTCCCTCATGGGCACATGGCCCTGGAGAAACGTCCCCGGTGCGAGAGGGTTTTTAGATCACCTGGAGGACAGGTCCTAGTTACAGGATCATTCCTGGCACACCAGGGTGATGCTTTCTTGTCACGTGACCTCTCTCCTCCATGGCAACAGGGATGTTGCCAGAACGGAGGTGGGACTTCAGGACTATAATCCTGTAGGTCTCGTCTATTTACCTCTGTCTGTCTTATGTCTTCCAAGTCTGCTACTCTAGCCTCTAGAGAACAGACTTGTTCCCTGAGAGCAAAGAGCTCCTTGCACCTAGTGCACACGTAAGACCTCTCACTAACTGGGAGAAAATCATACATGTGACACTCAATGCAAAAGACTGGAAAGCCCCCATCTCGCTGCTGGACTGCTGTCTGCATCTTAGTTTTAAGCTCTTGTTTAGATCTTTAAGTTCTTTACTTACTAAGGGTTGCTATGGATATTTATACTAATAAAACTGTACTTAATACGTTTAATACACCTTTTTAACCTGAAGCTTAATTAATTCCAGGTCCTTAGTGTATGACTGATTTGAATAATGAGCTTCACCTGAGAGCACCTCCTTTCCTTTAAGATGTGTAAGTACCTATAAAGCTACAATTATCCCAGGAGTGAGAGGGAGGGGAGGGAGGGAAATAACACTTATTAAAAGAGGGCTGCTACACAGTACCCTGTCCAGTGCTGCTGAGGTAAGCTGTGACCAACTTCCTGGGTGATTAACAGTCCTTGCTTGGATAGAAGGAGTCTTTCAAAATGGCCTTTTGATCTGCCACCTGGTGTTAACACCTATTGAAAACGTTTCACAGGTCTCTTGCCCCCTAGGTAGAAGGCCTCTTTGTAAAGGTCTCTAGAAGATTTTGTTGCTCAAAGAGTACTGACCCTGTTTTGCCTTTTTCTGCCAAGTTACATTCTGATTTGATTTAAATTACAGCTCTTTGCTGCTGCTAGGCTGACTTATTATGAAATTTAAACTACAAGCTCTCTTCTGTGTTTTAAATTTAAACTAAAAGTACTTTGCTGATACTAGGCCCTGATTGACTATTAAATTTAAACTACAAGCTCTCTTCTGGGTTCTAAATGTACTCTATTGAAGTGTATGTTACTGCATCAGGTTGTTTATGCTGGCTGTGATATAGAACTATCTGCTCTGTTAGGTTTGTATGCTCAGAGTTGGACTCCATGGTCAAGGCAGCAAGAACCTTTACAAATTACAGCCACTGCTTGTTTGGAAGGCTGAAGTACAGGCATGCACATTTTCATTAATCAGCCCCTATACATGGAACTCCTTGAAACTAGCATTCAGACACGTGATTACTTGTTGTTGTTGTTGCTGTTAAGTGCCGTCGAGTTTATGTCAACTCATGGCGACCCTTTGGATAGTTGTCCTAAATTGTGTTCGGTCTTCAGTCAGGTGGCTCATTGTTGACAGACTGGTACCCGAAGCTGCTGTTATTGTATTGATCCATCTCATTGCTGGCCTTCCTCTTTTGCATTGACGTATCTTGCCAAGCATGTTATCTTTCTCTAATGATCTCTCTCTTTGCATGATGGGTTTTCAAGAATTTTCTAAAACATTTGGACACATCTTTTTGCATCTATATAGGAAAGACTTAAGTACGTTTTTGTTAATGGAGAGGTATGTTTATTTTACTGCCTATTTGTCTTAAATGTTATATTGTATGTGAATTATTACGTATGTTCTGTTGTAAACTGCCCAGTAACGAAGTGATGAGTGGGAAATAAATGCTAATAAATGAAATGCATACTGAAACTAACTCCAGCTCTGAGAATCCTGTAACCAAGACACCTAGGCCCAGAAACCTTAGAAGCAACTCAGGCCCTTAAGTATTAAGTAAAGGGCTCCCAGGCCTGAGTGCACTGGTTACAAGGTTCCTATGCCTGGGAACTCAAGAACAAACATCAATAGCCTTGAGAATCTTGTCACCAAGACACCCAGGCCTTGGAACTTCGGAATCAATGCTAGGACATGCCTCAAAACCCTGAAACCAACTCCAAAGGGTATTAGTTCTAGAGCTCACAGATTTGACAACCCCTAGAATCAATATCATTAGGTCCAGCTGGTGGGTTTCAGTGGTCTGAATGTTATGGTTATATGCAATCTTGGTTCTAGGGTTCCCACACCTTGCAGCTCTGTAACAAACATGTCAGGGCTCCAGAGGTCCCTGACATGGCCCTGGGTCCAAGGATCCTCAACTTGAAAACAAAGTGTCTGTGGATAGGTGATGTTTTTTTTAAACTGACATAAGTCAACATTAAAAAAGGTAGTAAAAAAATAGCGTGCTTTTTTAAAGCTTATTTCTCAGCACTGAATAGTAAAGCGCAGTTACTTACCTGTAACATGAGTTCTCCAGGGACAGCAGGATAAGTCAGCCACAAGTGGGTGACGTCATCCGACGGCGCCGTAGACGGAAAGTACTCTCACTAGCCCAGAAGGCTTGGCTAGTAGCCACACCTCCCGATCCGCCCCTAGCTGATCAGATTTCCCCAGCCGAGGCGAGAGGAGCTAGGAGGCGGAAGCAAGGCTAGGAGGGATCCCCGCCGGGGAGGAGGGAGGGAAAGTGTGGCTGACTTATCCTGCTGTCCCTGGAGAACTCATGTTACAGGTAAGTAACTGCGCTTTCTCCCAGGGCAAGCAGGATGAGTCAGCCACAAGTGGGGTCTCCCCAGCTAATAGTGCAGCGGCGGGGATAGTCACTTGACACTCAGACACGGAGGTTGTAGGGCAGGTGTTTAATAGGCGAACGCAGGTGAATGCAATCCCAATAAGCCGTACAACAATAATGCAACGGTACATAGTCAGCAGTGCATAAAACGTGTGACAAGATCAAATATTGTGCATAGCAAGCAGTGCATTAAACGTGTAACAAGATAAAACATTGTGCAAAACACGCATAATAATTGTGCAATAAGATCAAGCATAGTTGTGCAAAAACAGGCTTAAGGTGATAACAGTGCTCAGTACAAAAATAGTGCACGTAAGAACTGGCAATAAGGTATAGTCCTGAGAAGGCGTGGGCCTTCAATAAGAGGGTGGTGCAGATAGCACGGCCAGACCGAAGGCAGCGCCCCCGTGGTCTGTCCTGTCAAGGCAGTAGTGTTTCTGGAAGGTCTGGATTGAGGACCAGGTGGCCGCTTTGCAGATTTCTGGCACTGGGATGTCGTGTAGGTTGGCAATGGAGGCGGCCAACGCTCTTAGGTGATGTGCCCGTACTCCTGCGGTGGGGCTGGCACCCGCGAGGGAGAGGCAGAAGGATATGCAGGTGGTTATCCACTTGGACAGTGTGCGCTTGGAAACAGGGACACCCGGCCTGTTCGGGTCATAGGAGACGAAGAGCTGCGACCCTTTGCGTAGTGGTGCAGTCCTGCTGAGGTAGCAGCGGAGGGCCCTGACGCAGTCGAGCGTGCGTAGGCGATGCTGATCAGGGTCCGAAGGAGGGCCTGGCTTGAAGCTGGGCAGCTCGATGGTCTGGTTGATGTGGAAGGCCGTGGCCACCTTAGGCACAAACTTGGGGTGTGTCCTGAGACAAGCGCGGTCGTGATGGAGGATGGTATAGGGTTCATAGTCCACGAGGGCTTGAAGCTCGCTGATCCTCCTGGCCGATGTGATGGCGATGAGGAACAGAGTCTTCCATGAAGCAAACTTCATGTGTTATGATTGGAGGGGCTCAAAAGGTTCCTGAGTGAGTTGATGAAGGACAATGTTCAGGTCCCAAGAGGGTACGGGTTCCCTAATTGGGGGATGTAGGTTGGCCAAGCCCTGCATGAAGCTGGAAACCAGAGGCAGGGCTGCCACCGATGAGTCGCCAATGCGTAGGTGAAAAGCAGCAATGGCGGACAGATGCACCTTGATAGATTGAGTCCTGAGGCCTAGGGTGGAGAGGTAGGCCAGGTATTGTAGGAGTCTCGAGACCGGGCACGTGAAGGGGTCAAGCTGGTGCCCTGCACACCATACACTGAAGCGGCGCCATTTGAGGCTGTAGGATTTTCTCGTGGAGGGGCGCCGCGCGGCAAGTATGATGTCTTGAACCTCAGAGGGCAGGTTGAAAGGGGCAAGGGCTACCCTTTCAGCTTCCAGGCCGTCAGCGACAGCATCTGCAGGTTGGGGTGTAGCAGTGTGCCGTTGCCCTGAGAGAGGAGGTCCGGTCGCCGCGGCAGGCGGATTGGAGGTTCCAGCGAGAGACGATGCAGGTACGGGAACCAGATCTGTCTGGGCCAATACGGGACCACAAGGATGACCAAGGCATGGTCCCTGATGATGCGTTGTACAGTCCGTGCAATGAGCGGAGTCGGTGGGAACGCATAGGCCAGGTGCCATTGGTCCCACGTGACATCGAAAGCGTCTGCCGCTAGCCTGTGCTGGGACGGCCTCTTCGAGCAGAAGATGCGACATTTGGTGTTTTCTTGTGAAGCAAAGAGGTCGATCTGCGGATGGCCCCATTCCTTGAAGAGGTATGCTGATGTCTCCGAGTGGAGGGTCCACTCGTGGGGATTTAGTTGCCTGCTCAGGCGATCTGCTGGAGTGTTTTCCGCCCCGGGCAGGTAGCAAGCTTGGAGACTGCATTGGAGCGAAAGGGCCAGGCGCCAGGTGAGGAGAGCTTCCTTGCACAGAGGTCGAGAGCCAGTGCCTCCCTGCTTGTTTATGTAGAACATGGCTACTTGATTGTCCGTCAGGACCTTGACAACTTTGTGTTGGACCTTGTCTCGGAAGGCGTGGAGAGCTAGGCGGACAGCTCTGAGTTCTAGGATGTTGATATGAAGGTTCTTCTCCTGGGGCGACCATGATCCCTGAGTGTGAGCTCCCGCGCAGTGGGCTCCCCACCCAAGCGCTGAGGCGTCTGTAGTCATGGTGATTTCCGGGGGGGCGGCCTGCAGCGGCTTGCCCTTGGACAGGTTGGTGGGAATCATCCACCAGCGTATTGCTTTGTCCGTTCTGGGGTCTCTGTGAACAGGCGTAGACAGAGGCTGGGAGTGTTGGCGTCAGCGGCTGCGGAGGTGCCACTGAAGGGCCCGCATCCGTAGCCTTGCGAAAGGGAGGACGTGGGTGGCGGCCGCCATGTGGCCCAGCAGGCGTAGGATTGCACGAGCAGATGTGCGCGGGGAGCTGAGCACTTTTTTTGCTAGTGCGATGATGGTGTTTATCCTGTTCTGTGGCAGGAAGGCTCTTTTCATTATTGTGCCTATGTGCGCCCCGATAAACTCCAGCTGTTGAGTAGGGGAGAGGTGGGATTTTTGGTAGTTGATCAGGAAGCCCAATTCGGAAAGGAGTGAGGTGGCCTTTCCGACCGCCACGCGAAGTTGGCTGCGACTTGGAGCTGAGAACAGCCAGTCGTCCAGGTATTGGAAGACACACACACCCTGTTTGCGGAGATGGGCAGCGGCCACCGCAACACATTTCGTGAACACCCTGGGTGCAGGGGGCAGTCCGAAGGGCAACACCCTGTATTGGTAGTGATTCCCCGCTATTCTGAACCTCATGAACTTCCTGTGCTGAGGATGAATGAGGATGTGCGTGTAGGCATCCTGCAAATCCAGGGCGGCCAGCCACTCCCGAGGTTGTATCAACGGAAGAATGGTGGACAGGGAGTGCATCCTGAATTTCTCCCTGGAGATGCATTTGTTGAGCTTCCTCAGGTCGAGGATGGGGCGTACGCCTCCAGACTTCTTGGGGACAAGGAAGTATCTTGAGTAGAAGCCTTTGTTGATCTCGCTGTTGGGCACAGGCTCGATTGCTCTGGATGCGAGCAATGCTTTGATTTCCGTGTCCATAGTGGCCGTGTCCTGAGGAAGTGGAATACGCCCTGGAGGGGGGCGAAGTGGTGGAGCAGATTTGAAATTTATGCGGTAGCCGTGTTCGATGATAGAGAGCACCCACTGGTCCGCTGTGATCTTCTTCCAGGAGCGTAGGAATGCGGACAAGCGGCCCCCGGTCGGTAGATGGGAGAGGGGGGAGTCAAAAACTGGGATTGTTCTTTGCGGGAGCGGTGGGTGCTTTCTTCGTTGTACGCTCCCGCTGGCGTGGTTTCTGCCTATAAGGCGCTGAGTTTTGCTGCTGTTTGTAACGGGGTTGCTGCCATCTGCGGTAATGGTTGTACCGCTTGTACCCTGAAGAGCCATGGTATGAGGTTTTGCGGTAGGGTTTTGTGCCTTCGGACCCTTCTTCCAGGGTCTGGAGGGTGGTACAGCGCTCACGCATGTCATCTACTGTCTGCTTGACCTTGTCTCCAAAGAGCGAGTCGCCTGCGCAAGGTGCGTCGGCGAGTTTGTCGTGGGAGTCAGTCTGTAGACCTGAGGCCTTGAGCCAGGCTAGTCGTCTTGCGGAGATGGCGATTCCAGCCACCTTGGAAGATGTCTCAAAGGCGTCGTGAGCTGAACGACCTTGGTGCTTGGTGCATTCCTCGAGATCAGAGATGGCAGTAGAGAGGGCTGTTGAAAGATCTGAGCCTTTGGAGGCGGCTTTTATGTTGGCCACTAGCGCGTCCTGGTAGATGGCGATTTGGAATAAGTGAGCGGCAATCCTTGCATTCAGCATGGAGCCTTGGTAGATGCGCTTTGCGACGTCGTCTAGGAGCTTGTTTTCTTTGCCAGGTGGCGTGTTGACGGACGAGCGCGAGGACTTACTCCGCTTCAGGGCAGATTACACCACAATGGACTGGTGTGGAAGATGCTGCCTGTCAAACCCGGGCGTGGGTTGGACCACGTACCTCGAGTCCAATTTTCTCGGGCAAGGATGATTGGACGCTGGCGTCATCCATGCTTTCAGCAAGTTATCCCTGAGGAGCTGGTGTATTGGAATGGCAGGTGCAGCCTTGGGAACATCAAGAAACTTGAGGGCTCCCTGGACTTCTTCGCTCCTGTCAGCGTCCTCGGTGGCTGAGATTGATAGGGCTGCCAGGACTTTGTTGATGAACTTAGGGTAGGTTAGGTCCTCGGGTGGCTCGAGGCCCGGGGGTGTCATGGTCCACCAGGGAGGTGGAGTGCGACAGAGAAGAGTCAACTGTGCAGTCTGTGCCGTGGGTAAGGGTCTGCGCAGGGTTGGTAGTTGAAGGCAAGCGTGGTGGAGTAGGAGCAGAGGCTTGCAGGGCCTGATTCAGATTGGAATCGTCATTATTGCTTGTTGCGCCAGAAGCTTCGTGGTGGTCCGAGGGTACTACGTGCTGAGAGACCAGGTTTGAGATTGTGGCAGTCCATTGCTTCAGCATGTCATTGAGCATTGAGGTCAGTCAACATGTCCGTGGAGGCTGAGGAGGGGTGATCAGGGGTAGCCTGAGTGACAACTGAAGGCAAAGCAGCTTGTCCATGGGGTGTATCATGCACTGGGGAGTCAGAAAGGTAGAGGGCAGACTCGTCCCCCCCATTGAGAGATGCCAGGGACTCGTGGCTGTAGCGAGAGGACCCCGAGGAGGGAGAGCTGTGTCTGTTCCCCTCATAGTACCTAGATTCATAGTACTGCGGGGAAGGGCTGCGTGCATGTCTGCGCCATTTGTTGTACCGGTGGTACTCACTGATGCTGTGTTTCAATGCAGCTCCTTGGTGCCGATGGGATCTGCGCCTGCTCCGTGCGCGGCTCCGATGCCGGGAGGATCTTGTGCGCTTTCTGTGTCGGTTTCTGCTGTGGCGCGGGTCTGAAGAGCTGTCTGAGCCGCTGCTGTAGTCGGCGCCGGCAAGGCAATGCTGTATGCGCCTGAGAGCAGGAGGTGCGGAAGTCGTCATAGAGCATGACGGAAGTTCCGGGGGAGGAGCCTGATGCGGCAAGATGGAGGCCTCCAGGGAAACACACGTGGCAGGCATCTCAGGATCACGGCGGGGGACGGAGGCCTGAAGAGGCGCGTCCCCGGCCGGAGCGGAGGCAGCAGAGGCATCGGGAGGGGGGGGTCGAGGGACCGGCGGAGCCTGTATCGCCTGTACACTTACAGCGTTGGATGTAGTAGATGGAGAAAGGAGGTCTCTTAGTGCATGCCGCCGGTACTTCCTGGCTCTCGGGGACATGCGGCCGCAGGCGGAACAATCTTGGACAGCATGATCTTTCCCGAGGCAGAGCAGGCAAAGGAGATGTGAATCGGAGTTTGCCATTCTCCGGGAGCATGCGGTGCACTTCTTAAATCCAGGTTTTTTCATGATGATGTGAGAGTAAAAAAATAAACGTCTAACTCGGCAAGGCGGAAGACGAAGACTGATCAGCTAGGGGCGGATCGGGAGGTGTGGCTAGTGAGAGTACTTTCCGTCTACGGCGCCGTCGGATGACATCACCCACTTGTGGCTGACTCATCCTGCTTGCCCTGGGAGAATACCTAAAATAGTCCATGGCAATAAAGAAGTTCAACATTATGCATACAAATCTGTTATGAAATATGTGGATTAAGAGAACAAATAAAGTAAGAACCAAACAATGCCAGACTATAAGACTTATCCTGGCCATATTTTGAAAAATATTTCATCTATCAAAGGACAGTTACTTTTACAAAGAGGAGGAATAGCAGCAACTTCTATGAAATGGTCAGTTCTCAACCTCAAGGAATCAGACTAGCTTGAAGTTTCCATTCAAAAATCAATGCACCACATGGGAAGCGAATTACCCTACAACAAAGGAAAACATGCAGGCGAACGCATAAAGATCAGAAGTTTAGATAAAACCTGAAAAAAGTAGTGCCAATGCTGCATTAGTTCACTTGAATCCACAGAAAAGCCTAAAATTCATACCCTTTCTTACTATTTGCATTTTTTTAGCGGCTCTACTAAAAACAATATGGCCAAGGAATTAGAAGCATACAGTTTGTAAGGCAAATGTTTAAAAACTTCCCATACTATTTGCAGAAGAATCACTGGTGACTAAATTATTCATAGACTAAGAATTAGAGATAGAAGTCTGTAACTTACTTGCTGCTCCTTCATATATTTTGGGATTGGAACCTTTTCTTAGAAACTCCACAGCGATTCGGCCAAATTCACAGACCACTGAAACAAGAAATATAATCCCTTATTTTTCAACACACCTCCCTTGCAAGCTTCGGCAAACTCTATTTTATGCCCAAATAATAAAAAATAACAAAGGAAGAATAATGTGATTTAAGGGATTTGGAAAAACCTGATGCTTTATTTTGAACTCCTCATTCACCGTGCCCCATCTACCTGCTATCTCACTGTTTAAGCACGCCTCGTTTATCTCCCCCATATTCTATCTCTATGACCCACTTCACTTCGTTACCTGGCTAAAGAACCTTCTATCCCCGTATCTTCCTGACCACAAAGCTCTATCGTAGCAAAGAACACTATACGCAAGCAGGATGTCATTGTGACAAAGGCTCATGCCTGGAACTGGAACATGCTCTTCTGCTTCCATTTATCACTTTCCACGGCTCTGCTCTCAGTACACGTTCTGTTTGGAGGGGAACGGGAGGGTACCCAGTTTATGGGGGGGAGGTATCCGTACCCCCCCGGGGAAGGTGGAGCTCCTGGTCTGGACGTATCCCGTGTCCGGGACAGAGGGGCACGCTGCACGAGCGAGTTTTCTCATCTCCCGGCTCCCAAAAAGTGGAAGTTGTCTTTTCTGCCTTTTGCAACGAGATAAACCGCGGCCCCTGCTAACTCACCAGCGCTGTCCACCCGCGTGAGAAAGCCTAAGTGCGCCTTTTGGTCGTCCGAGAGAACCAACAACATCTTCCCGCCGTTGGGGGAGGGCGCGCCTTACCGCCCAGTTCCGCCGTACCGTTCAGCGCGCAGACGCAGTCCCTACGGTCAACGGACTGACAGCCCCCCTAGTGTAGCAGTTTCGACGTCCGTCCGGGAAAAAAAACGTCACTAGGGTTCCGCGCGCTGATTGGGCGCCCTCTTAGCTACTCAAACTGTAGCTCCATAGCAACGCCATCAAGGCAGTGGCACCCTGCGCCAGAAAACTATGCTATGTCCTAGAGCAGAGAAGATGATTTCAGACAGAGCAAAGCATGGAAAAAGTTTTATGCCAACTGGGATGATGCTTTTTTTGTCATATGTACTGAATGATAAAGGAGATAATGATATCAGTGAATGATAAAGGAGATAATGTGTCAGGGTTTATTTGGAGGCTAAGAGGCTTACATTACAGTCTACACAGATAGGGGATGATTTTAAAAGTTACAGTTGTAATTTCCACCTCTGAAAAGAGCATTTCAGATGTGTCAATCACAAAAACCAGATGCATGCTTCTAGTATGATCATATCTATGTCCGTGGCAGAAGAGATGGCCAAGGCATGACAATAAATAGAAACGTGTCCTTGCAATTTCTGAGGGCCTCTGCATATCTGTCTCCAGGAAACTACAAGGAGCGAGGTGAAGAAATCCCCACAGGCGAAATGTGTAAGGGCCAAAACCTTTAATGTTGAAGACCCTACACGGCCATGTTACGGCGTGCGCCTTCTTCAGGGGTGAAACCTCAAGATAAAAACAAATATACATACAAACATCGGTGGTGAAGCCACATCAACATAGATAGTTAAAAAGCAATAAAAAAAATCAATACAAAAATCAATTAGACAATAAAATCAATTATAAGCAATAATAATAAGACAAAGATATCACCGAATGTACCAAAAGGAGGTGATAAATGGACAGTTAAAACCAATCGTACAATAGCAATGAAACGTATATACAAAAGGATGTACCAAAAGGAAGACACAGTAGAACACATATCAAACAGGACTGCATGAAATCATGCCTGAGACTCAACAAGGAACCATAAAAATAATAGAGACAACATGGCTATTTATTTATTTATTTATTTGAAAGTCTCATATACCACATTTCCAATGATCAAGGCAGTTTACATATAACATAACTTAACATTACATAGAAAATGTTAGATTGGTAAAAGACCGTATGTTAACATTATAATACAGATGTAAGTAGAATGAACAGGGAGAAGGGTATTGAGACTAAGATATCATTGGGTAATGAGTGCACAACAGGTGCAAAGAGTGGAGCTCATAGTTCATGATTGCAGAGTATCAAGGAGGTGATTCCCTCAAAGTGCTCTTTGAACAGGAATGTTTTTAATCGTTCTCTGAAGGCTATAAGATCTGTGGTAGCTCTGATATGTATGGCTAAGGTGTTGCATAAGCTGGGAGCATATAAGGAAAATGCACACAAACAGGCTGACTGGTTAAATTTGGTAAAGTCTGGGGGAAGAGCGAGGAGATGCCCTGCAGTGCTTCTTCTCTGCTGATTATTAGGTAGTTTCCTTATAATAGTTTGAAGATAATGTGAGGATAGCTCATAATATGTTTTAAAGGTTATCATTATGTTTTTTTATATTTTATTCTGCTTAACAAAGGTAACTAGTGGAGCGCTTTCAGAATGGGGCTGATATGGGTGTTTCTGGATGCCCCCATGAGGATTCTCGCCACTGCATGTTGGGCAAGCTGAAGTGGGTATAAATAATGTTTTGGTATGCCTTCGAGGACTGCATTGCAGTCATCAAGATGGGGAAATATCATTCCCTGCACTGGGTGTGACGCAGCAGAAAGCCAGAAAGCATATTCAGGTTGTAAGGTTCCAGAAAATAGTAGAACAAACTTTCCCTACACTAGCTGTGACGTAGTAGAAAGCCAGGAAGCACGTACAATGTGCAGGAGCCAGGAGGATAAAAGTGGCTGGGAAATCCCAGTAGGGGGAGGTGCAGCAAAGGGAGGAAGAGTAACGGAAGCAGCTGACACAGAGAGAGCTGGAGGTGCTCGTGCACAGGTCTCCCAAGCCAGAGGGGGCATCGTCCCAAGGAGAGTGAGTAAGCAGCTGGAGGGCAGAGGTCACAAGCAGGAGAGCTTGCTGGGACCAGGAAGCATCGGGTGTGTCCCTGCAGTGAGGAACAGCAGAAGGGAAGCCTTCCCTGGAGGTTACCACAGCCCAGACCAGACAATTGCTGAGGGGAACTCTCATGGCAAAGCAGGCTACAGCCCAAGTAAAGGTGCCTGGTTAAGAGAGGAAGGAGTGGAAGCTGGTTATCCAAGAAACAAAGCTAAGTACACCAATTTCTCCAGAGGGCAAAAGGTGGACTCGGCTAGAAAAGCAAAGGCTAATTGTTGGAAGGAAAACCCTTGGTGGAGGGAAAGGGGAAGCCTCAGAGAAATAGGCTCCAGTACAGGTCCCCAGGATTTCCCTTGTACAGAACGGTTCCTTGCCCCAAGAGCTGCTGCCTCTCAAGAGAGCTGTGTAAATAGAAGCTGTGGAAAATGTTACCCACTTACAAGTTTAGACGCTGAACAAATGCAATGGGAGTGCACTAATCAGGACATTGATTATAGCACTATGGATTGCACGCTCTGTATCTCGGATGAGATTACCTCTTTATGTTAATCAAGGAAGCAAGAGCATTGTTATACCTGTTTTTGAAAGAAGGTGCATTTTTGGTTATTTTGCTGTGAAGAAACAGTTTCTTAAATCCTTTGTTGCTGTATGAGAAAAACAGAAATCCACACAGGAAAGGGAATAAATCATTATAATTTTGCCTTAAACACACGGCTACAGAGTATTCTTTACAAAGGCAGCTTGCACCACACGCCCTAGGCGACCGCCTAATAAGGACTATGGTAGCAAGCGTCTGACAATAGATAAAAACGTAGTAAAATGCAATGTGTGCCTTCGAGTCAGTCCTGACTCCTGGCGACCCAGAAGCTCCTGGGCTTTCTTGGCAGTGTCACCGGAAGTAGATTGCCAGGCCTTTCTTCCGAGGCAATGGAGGGTTAAGTGACTTGCCCAAGGCCACAAGGAGTGCTAGTGGGAATTGAACCCTGGTTGCTTGGTTACCAAGCCAGTGTTCTGACCACTAGGCTACTCCTTCACTCCAAAACGTAATTGGTAAATTACTTAGAACAATCCTGGCAAGCTAAAAACAAGCCGGTAATAAAGGCATCCTGAAATCTAAAATGAGTAAAACAAAATACATGAATGGACAAGAATTAAACATTATCGGGATTAAATAAAGCAAAATTAATGTTAATTAAAATACCAGAATAGTACAAATTTTAAAAAAGCATGATCCAAGGAGCAACTGACCCTATGTGTCCCAATGCAAAGGAAACCCAGAAATATAATTGGACACCCATACTAGCAGGAGATATTAAATGAGTATCATTGAAAGAGGACCCTTGGTAATAAAGGCTAGCTGTATTGAATTATGGCTCTGATGTTAACAGGGAATGAGCAATAATCATGTTGAGGACTAACAAAATGCTGAGTGCAAAATACCTTTAGGGCTAACAGAATGCCGACATGCTGGCAATGCATATTGGAGCATTTGTCTCGAGCAAGCAGCCATATTTGACACGTTAAGGAACACGTAGGATCAGTTTTTTATTTGTATTATTCTTGTATTTTAGTTAATATTCATTTCCTTTTTTTAATCCAGGTGGAGCCCAATTCCATAACATGCATGTCTGGCCCATGGGTACGTATGAATCAAAGATGGGACCGATTTAAACACGATTCTGCAACCGCAGGTGTAGATGCATCCGCACTTCCAGAATTGAGGACATAGACGTGGCACGTACAAACCCTGGGACATGGGTATATGCAGTAAGTGGCCTGGATGTCCCTGACCTCAGCAAATTCTGAAAAGATGTATGTATTCGATGCTGCCCATCTCCATGCAGCCACACTTCCTCAGTTAAAATGTGCATCCCCGAAGCTGCTTCTCAGACTGACGGTGTGGTGCTCATGCAAACTACCCATGAAAATGGATGATACAGATGTGCTGATGCACAAAAGACCAGATAAGCTAGTCCTGTGCATGACCAGAACTCTGCAAAGTGATTTCTATGCACTCAGAGATGTTACAACAGCACATAGAAAGTGATATGTTCGTCCTGACATACCCTGCAGCAACACATACATGGCAGTAGGAGAACATTTTAGTTGTGCTTGCATTAGTCATCTCTGACAACAGTCTGTACAATGCTATGTATGGACCAGAAGAAATCAGAAAAGGTTCTCTAGAGCTAAATGACGATAATTAGGGACCCTCAAATTGAGTGTATGCACCAGCACAAACAGCACTACTAGATGCCCAAGAGCACCAGCATATCTCTATATAAATGCACAAATTTGTGAGACCGCTGACGCACTCATTCTGACTGTCCCTTATGGTTGACAGGGATATGCTTTGACATTTAGCCATAGAGATCTCTTTTTGTTGTATCCTGGCTGATCACACTGGCACCTGGTCACACTGCAGTCATCCCTGCAGACCAGGTTCTGGCCAGGCAATGATGTCCCCCCAAAATTTCAGTTGAGCATACCAGAATTGCATCCATCAAACCCAGGGCCGACCCAAGGGTTTCTGTCGCCCTAGGCCAAAACCCTGGCTGCACCGCTCTCCCTCCCCAGCTGCTGCCGATTCTGTCTCGGGAGAGGTGGGCAGCGGCAGCATTTCTAAAAGCAGCCACTTTCGGAAATACTGCCACTGCCCGCCTCCCCCTCCCGAGATGGCACAGTCGGTCACATGTGCTGCTGCCACCCCACCTGGGCCGCCTAGTGGATGACAACATCTATATGTGACACTTGCGCGTTTTTATAATCGCATGAAAACTTGCTCATGTTTTGGATCTTAGCCTGCATGGGCCCATCTGCATTTCTTTTGCGGACACAGGCATCTGTTAGGATGGAGATGGCTGTATTTTAGAAGGTGCTTACATGTGCCCACCTTCATTGCTGCCCCTCTCATAGGATTTCAGATATGTTGACATGGATGTCACATATCAAAGCCAGACATCCCTATACCTGATTTGGGAGAAAGGGCATGACTAATGGGTCACCTAGGGTAGGATTACCAGATTTTTGGAGAGCAAATCTGGGACACATAGGTAGGGGCTGAGATTGGTTGGGAGGGGCAGAGGTCCTCCCTCCTTGGGCATCTTTTGCACATATATTTCAAAATGACTAGTCTACATTTAAGAAAAGACAGTAGAAGCCCTTCTGGAGTTATCAGCGAGCATACATACATATATGCTTAAACTTTATTTTACAAATATATATAAATCTTCTAAATATAGTCAATGGAGTCAGGGACACTACTTCAAAATTTGGGGACAATCCCTGAAAATTGGGAACATCTGGTAACCTTAATCCAGAGCAGCAGTTACCCTTGAGCTGACCCTGATTTTTGTAGACTAATGCTTCATCTTAGCTGATATAAGAGTCAGCTAAATCAAAATGCTTCCCCTCAGGTATGTAACAGGCTCTTGGAGCCCCCCAGAGTTGGGGGAGGGAAGGAAAATGGTTCTGAAAAGGCTCCACAAATTAGCTGCAGTGAACTGTTATAGTGCATTAATGGGCATGTGTACTAAGCCCCGCGCCGGTAATGTGCTATGGGTCATTTTACCTGCATGAGGCTTCTGGCTAGCTGTAAGGGGACAAGTACATCCATCCGCCTGCAATTAGTGCATGTCAACATGGCAAACTGGGCATGGCAGCAACTAATGCCATCCATGAGGTGGTGTTAGGTGCACTCACGCTACTTGTGGTTAGTGCAGGTAGCGCAGGCTACAAATGCCCACCGTCAGTTGCACCACAGTGGGGATGCCCCTGTTTCACCTAGTCACCAGCCCAATGCTCTTTACAAGGGTAGTGCAGGTTTTTTGGCATGAAGCCCCACCATGCTTTTTAGCACTGTGACAAAACTGCACACTAATCCCGCACTATGTTTTAGTAAACATGCCCCTATGTGATTTTAGCTTTTTCCAGAGCACCTTTTTATACTTCAGTTTTCAGCAAGCTAATAAACTGGTATAATTTAAACACAAAACCTTTTCTATCTTTATAACTTCAATTTATTATCTGCCTTTTTAAATGAGCTCAGGATGGTTTATAAAATGTAAAGACAGATAATTTATGCCTGCATGAGAAGGCTTTATCTCAGGAGTATTCTTCCATTGTCTTTTCAAGCAAAAGCTTCGGAGATGAGGGGAACTCTTGAAAAGAGAAAGCTGTGTCTCAAAACATTGCAGTTACAAAGACCTTATTGAAATGTCTTCGGCTAACATGGAAGGGATTTAAATGTTGGAAAAAATGCAAACAGGTAAGTCATGTTAGCTAATGTTTTCATAGGCAGAGATACCCCATGACTGAGGATGTTTAGGAATTAAAACCACCACCTAGAGTGTTCAGGGCAAATATAGGTTTAATTGATGAATGAGATGATGAAACATTGCTTTTATTATAATGGCTAAAGATATTTTGATACTGTAAAGTCCTCAAAATGGAAATTGCACAAAGTAGTTACCCAATTTTTAATACTGCATCTTAGATTATTTTACTTTATGTTAACGTGTAGCAGAATACAACAAACATGCATATCCAAATATTTGTAAGATCATATCTTAATTTTATTGTTGTCTTTATTTTGTAACTACTGAAATAAAAGTTCAAATTAATCAAGTTCTTTTCCACAAAAGCTGAAATCTTTTAATATGGAGGTGAGCAAAGAATCTGCTTGGACACTTTGGTAGTAATTTTATAAGGAGCCGGGTAAAGTTACACACCATCAAAATGCAGAAATCATCTGTAAGGGCACGTGCCAAGTCCACGGCACTTCCTCTGTGGGTATGGACATGGGCAGAGCACATATCAATGAGTATAAACTATAAAACACTATTACTTACGCGCATTCCTTCAAAACATCTAGGCACAGGCATTTATACCAGCCCTAGGTGTAATTGATTGAACCTGGATTTGCTGCATGCATCTTCCCACTTACATCCCTATTTATGAAGTGAAGCACGCGCACATATTTCACTTTATAAAACAGGTGGGACAGATGTGCTGAAAAACATGTTAACTAGTCATGACTTTATAAAATTCCTCTTCCTGGCCCTTACGATCCAGAAGAGGCATCTTTAAGCTGAATATTAGCACTAACATTTTTATCTCAATAGAAGTGTTTAGGGAGCTATTTTAGAAGCGTTATTCACAATTTCCATGTGGAAAATCCAGTATTTACATGTAGGAAAGGCATCCACGAATAAATGACGATTTTAACAAGGGTTATGTACAAATGTAGAAATTGAAAAGCAGCGTGTCAGGAATGTGGTTACGCATGGCCTGGGCAGGTCAAACATCTACATATGTGAGAGTCCCCATTTCATATACGGAATATACGTGTATAACAACAATTGTCCATGTTAGGATTTACAGCTGCTCCCTGACATTTATAGGTTTTGAAAAAGTGCTTGTATCGACCAGTTCTTTATGGGAGGGATTAAGAGGGTTATCCACTGAATCCTTTGTTGTTTATTTTCTCCTCCAAATTGAAATTAATTAAAGATAGCACCTGTGTAATCAGTTGGAAACATTTAAATGTTTAGGTTTGCAAAAATCAACTTAAATGTGTAAGTTACACCTGTAAGTTGCAAACTAAAAACTTAAACTCGTAGGTGTGGCATTTACACATGTAAGTTGCCTCTGCTGATTTTTCCCACATGCAGATTTGTAAAATTGCTCATTTGGCTCTATGTATCAGCAAATACACATGAACTCTTAAACATCCTTATATATATTTTAATAAAGACTCCACATTTGGAAGAGCCTTTTCAAAACTACCACCAGAACATTCTAACCTTGATATTTCAATTCCAATCTCCACATGCTAAAATTTGCCTTCACTTATTTTAACTGGATGATATACTTTTTTGTAGCCATTTGTAGTAAAAGGATAGATAAGTGCTAAATTAAATTAAATTGAAATTTAACAATAACTTGTGAAATAAAGTATATTTCTTATAGAAACAGATTGAAGGTTGGCCCATATTGATTGTGACCTACTGCGGTCAGCTTAGAAATATATATGATTTATGTAGAAACTGCAACCTTTGATTGCAATTCTACATCACAATGTTTTGAACCTAAAAACCATCAACAATTGAAGTCGTTGATTGCTCTGGGAATGGGCACTTTTCCAGAGGCCTCTGCAATGGGCTGAACAACAGCTGAAGAAGGAACACATTCTCTGGGCATGTGAATTTTGAACCAAGTGACTTCTAAATGTCATTTTCCCTTTCTGCAAGATGATAGCACTATTTTTTGTAGACTACAGACTTGTGGCTAGTATTTCAGTTCAACCAAGCTTTTGAGTCCTCGAGGCTGAAGGGCATTTTTAAGACTTGCACAAGGCCTTTTTTCATGCAATCTGTGAATGCTATGTGGACATGTTTGGCACAGGAGTTAAAAAGCATACAATTTCCTTTGAATTTTAATATTAAATTCAGTGCCATCTTCAACGCACAGGTTGGCAGACTGTCTTCTTGGCTAGGTTCTTTGCCATTTGTAATTGCTGAAGCCATGTTTTTTCTTTAAATTCACTAAAAGAAGATAATACAATTAGAATGTTTTACTTCAGTTATAATTGCTAATGTTTAAAATCTTTTCTGGCGTAAATTTGGTTTGAATTATTAGTCATGAAACAAGCACTAGCAACATTGTTTGGAGAGATGCAGAACCTGGAGACATATGTTTTTGATCATTTTACAGTACCAAGAAAAACAGTGGGCACAGGGCCTGTGGTGAGTTTGGAACACCAACGGATCATAAGAGCCCTGTGGCCTCAGGAATTCCCTGTCCCCCTTCGCTCCCCACCACAAATGCATAAGTCTGTTAATATACATCTCTTAATTGGTTCTCCAGTCTCAGAACTCCTAGTCCTAATATACATATAACTGAAAAAAAAGTATTTTCAGGATGGCAAATACATTTTTACAGTACAAAATATCTATCTCCATAAGCAGCACCAAGGTTAAGCTGCCACAACCTCCCCCTCATAAGATATGCCCTACTGGGTCAGACCAAGGTCCATCAAGCCCAGTATCCTGTTTCCAACAGTGGCCAATCTAGGTCATACGTACCTAGCAGTTTCCCCAAAAGACACAGGTTCCACAATGCTTGTATTGGGTCAAGCATTGATATCCTGGGTCCCTTTTTAATAATGGTTTATGGACCTTTCCTCCAGGAACTTGTCCAAACCTTTTTTAAACCCAGCTAGTCATAACAGAACACGACCTAGACGCTCTGCACACCCAAAGTTACGACCCAATTTAACTGTAAATTTCCAGAGGTAATATATCTTTCTGTATATAGCTTGTATATAGTTTACCATGTTGTCTCCAAGTTACTGACCCTGTTATAATGTAAGCAAAAGACCCTGTTATAATGTAAGCAAAGGACTGTTCTAATGCAAAATTTGTTATCTGTAAACCGCGCTGATACCAAAGAGCGCGGTATATAAAAACTGTAAAATAAAATAAATAAATAAATAAATAAAATAATAAGCTACACTAACAGCCCTTACTACATCCTCCGGTAACAAATTCCAGAGTTTGATTACACGTTGAGTGAAAAAATAGTTTCTCTTATTTGTCTTAAATAGTTTACCCTGTAGCTTCATTGCATGTCCCCTAGTCTTTCTATATTCTGATAGCGTAAACAATCGATCTACGTTTACCCGTTCCACTCCATTCATTAATTTATAGACCTCTATCATATCTCCCCTCAGCCGTCTCTTTTCCAGGTTGAAGAGCCCTAACCTTTGTAGCCTCTCTTCATAGGAGTAGCCTTCCATCCCCTTTACCATTTTGGTGGCTCTTCTCTGTACCTTTTCTAATAACGCTATATCCTTTTTAAGATACAGCGACCAGAATTGCACACAATATTCAAGGTGCGGTCGTACCATGGATCAATACAGAGGCATTATAATATCCTTTGTTTTATTTTCCATTCCTTTCCTTATGATACCTACCTAGCATTCTATTTGCTTTCTTGGCCGCCGCTGCACATTGGGCGGAGGGTTTTAACATGTTATCCACGATGACTCCTAAATCTTTTTCCTGGGTGGTGGTTCCCAATGTGGAACCTTGCATTGTGTAACCATAGTGTGGGTTGTTCTTTCCTAGGTGCATAACTTTGCACTTGTCCACATTAAATTTCATCTGCCATTTGGATGCCCAGTCTTCCAATTTATCAAGATCCTCCTGCTGTTTTCCACAATCCTCTTGGGTTTTAACAACTTTAAACAGTTTTGTGTTGTCTGCAAATTTGATAACCTCACTAGTTATTCCCTTTTCCAGGTCATTTATGTATATGTCAAAAAGTAGCGGACCCAGTACAGATCCCTGGGGTACTCCACTATTCACCTTTTTCCATTGGGAAAATTGGCCATTTAGCGCTACCCTCTGCTTTCTATCTTTTAACCAGTTCCCGATCCACAATAGTACACTGCCTCCTATCCCATGACTTTTTAGTTTTGCCAAAGGTCTCTGAGGAGGGACCTTGTCATAGGCTTTCTGAAAGTCCAGATACACTATATCAACCAACTCACCTTTGTCTACCTGTTTATTCACACCTTCAAAAAAACATATCAGATTAGTAAGACAAGATCTTCCTTGTCTAAAGCCATGTTGGCTGTCTCCCATTAGGCCATGACTACATGACATGCTGTGTAATTTTGTTCTTTATGATGGTTTCTACCATTTTCCCTGGTACTGACGTCAGGCTCACCGGTCTGTAGTTTCCCGGATCACCCCTGGAACCCTTTTTAAAAACTGGCGTTACATTGGCGATCCTTCAATCTTAAGGTATTGCAGATGATTTTAATGAAAGTTCACAGATTACTAATAGCAGCTCTGCAATCTCATATTTCAGTTCTTTCATCACTCTTGGATGTATACCATCCGGTCCAGGTGATTTGCTACTATTCAGTTTATCAAATAGTTGTAATACATCTTCCCGGTGTAGCGATATTTCTCTCAATTCCTCTGCAGTATCACCTTTAAATACCACTTCAGTCTTGGGTAACATCCCTACATCTTCCTCAGTAAAGAACGAAGCAAAGAATTCAATCAGTTTCTCCGCTATAGCCTTGTCTCCTTTTACTGCCCCTTTTACCCTTCTATCATCTAACGGTCCAATTGACTCTCTCACAGGCCTTTTGCTACGAATGTACTTGAAAAAGTCTTTATTTCGTGTTTTTGCTTCCATAGCAAGTTCCTTCTCAAATTCTCGCTTTGCCTGCCTTATCAATGCTTTGTATTTAACTTGCCAGGCTTGTGCTGTTTCCAGTTTTCGTCGTTTGGCTCTTTTATCCATTTCCTGAAAGTTGCTTTTTTGGCAGCAACAGCCTCTCTGACCTCACCTTTAAACCATGCTGGCAGTTTTTTTGGACTTTCTTCCACTTTTCTTAATGCGTGGAATACAGCTGGTCTGGGCTTCCAGGATAGTATTTTTAAACAACACCCAAGCTTGATGTAAGTCTTTAACCTTTGCAACCGCTCCTTTTATTCTTTTCTTAACTATATTCCTTATTTTATCATAGTCTCCCTTTCGAAAGTTAAAAGGTAGTACTGTGGATTACTTTACTATCCCTTCTCCACTAATTAAATCAAACACGATCAAGCTATGATCACTATTGCCAAAAGGCCCCAACACCTTTTATTTCTTGCACGAGATCTGGTGTTCCACTAAGGACTAGGTTCAGTATGACTTCCCCTCTGGTTGGTTCATGAACCAGCTGCTCCAAGAAGCAGTCATTTATTTAATCTAGAAACTTTATCTCCTTAGCATGTCCTGCCGGGACACTGACCCAGTTGATACCGGGGTAATTGAAATCACCCATTATTATTACTGTAATGTGACTTTTGTTAGCTTCCTTGATTTCTTTGAGCATTTCATCATCTATCTGTTTATTCTGGCCAGGCGGTCGATAGTACACCCCCACTGCCATCACCTTCCCCTTCATACATGGAATTTCAATCCATAGAGATTCTACAGCAAATTTTGTTTCCTGCAAAACTTTAATCCTTTCTGACTCAATGCCCTCTCTAACATAGAGCGCAACCCCTCCACCAATTTGATCAGTTCTATCATTACGATATAGTTTGTATCCAGGTATCACAGTGTCCCACTGGTTATCCTCCTTCCACCATGTTTCTGAGATTGCAATCATATCTAACCCCTCGTTTAGTGCTATATATTCTAACTCCCATCTTATTGTTTAGACTTCTAGCATTTGCATACAAGCGTTTTAGAGACTGTATTTTATTAATATTAATCTGGCTATTGGTAGGCATGGGTAATTTGGAATCTTTACCTCTGTCTGCACCATACTCAAGGGCATTTGGGCTACTTTACTCTTTTTTGGAACCTCACTGCTTTTGGTAGTATCCTTCAAGGATACCTTCTTCCGAACCATGTGCTCTTGGGCGACTGTCGGCTTTCCCCTATTTTCTAGTTTAAAAGCTTCTCTATATCCTTTTTAAAGGTTAATGCCAGCAGTCTGGTTCCATCCTGGTTAAGGTGAAGCCCATCCCTTCAGAAGAGCCCCTCCTTTCCCCAGAATGTTCCCCAGTTCCTAACAAATCCAAAACCCTCATCCTTGCACCATCGTCTCATCCACGCATTGAGACTCCGGAGCTCTGCCTGCCTTTTGGGTCCTGCACGTGGAACGGGAAGCATTTCGGAGAATGCTACCCTGGAAGTTCTGGATTTCAACTTCCTACCTAAAAGCTTAAATTTAGCCTCCAGAACCTCCCTACCACATTCTCCTATGTCATTGGTACTGACATGTACCAAGACAGCAGACTCCTCCCCAGCACTAAGATCTTATCTAGGCGGTGTATGAGGTCCGCTACCTTCACACCTGGCAGGCATGTTACCAGGCGATCCTCACGTCCACCAGCCACCCAGCTATCTACATGCCTAATGATTGAATCACCAACTATAACAGCTGTCCTAACCCTTCCCTCATGGGCACATAGCCCTGGAGAAACATCCTCAGTGCGAGAAGGTTTTACATCACCTGGAGGACA
Source organism: Ichthyophis bannanicus (assembly GCA_033557465.1). NCBI lineage: Eukaryota > Metazoa > Chordata > Amphibia > Gymnophiona > Ichthyophiidae > Ichthyophis > Ichthyophis bannanicus. Next base: position 424,094,923 of record CM066038.1, read on the forward strand.
GGTCCTAGTTACAGGATCACGTCCTGCCACACCAGGGTGATGCTCTCCTGTCAAGTGACCTCTCTCCTCCATGGCAACAGGGATGCTGCAAGACTGGAGGTGGGATTTCAGAACTATATCCCTGTAGGTCTCGTCCATGTACTTCTCTATCTTTCTTATGTCTTCCAGGTCTGCTACTCTAGCTTCTAGAGAACGGACTTGTTCCCTGAGAGCAAAGAGCTCCTTGCACTTAGTGCATACGTAAGACCTCTCACCAACTGGGAGAAAATCATACATGTGACACTCAATGCAAAAGACTGGAAAGCCCCCATCTTGCTGCTGGACTGTTGTCTGCATCTTAGTTTAAAGCTTGTGTTTAGGTCTTTAAATTCTGTACTTAATAAGGGTTGGTGTAGATGCTTATACTAATAAAAGTGTATCTAATACCTCTAATATACCTTGTTCACCTGAAGATTAATCAATCTCAGGTCCTCAATGTATGACTGATTTGGATAAAGAGCTGCACCTGAGAGCAGCCCCTTTCCTCTAAGACGTGTAAGTACCTATAAAGCTACAATTATGCCAGGGGTGAGGGAGTGAAATAAGACCTATTAAAAGAGGGCTGTTACAAGGTACCCTGTCCTGTATCCTCAGCAGGGGGGGGAGGGGGGTAGTCCCTCAGGTAGGCTAAAGCAGGAAAAAAAGTTTAAAACGCAGCACGTTCTGGGGACAGAGCAGGGAGAGATATTTAATTTAAAGTAACAGTTAACCTGGCTACCACACAAAGGCCAGTTAGTTGAGAGAGGCAGGGTAAGTTCTACAGCTGAGAAAGCTGAAGTGCAAAACTAAAGGGAACAGGGAGGTGAAGTAGCACACCAATAAAGACCACAAATAAATAATTAAATAGACAGCTAGAACTCACAGCAAAGTCGTCACAGGAGTTAAATATCCACCTCTCTAGCAGAGCACTGTGAGGGCACTGCTCTTCCCAGAGCAGAGAGAGGCAAACAGAACAGACTATGTACACGTGGGAGGAGGAGACAGGAAGAAGGGCTACACAATACCTCAGCAGGGGGGGAGGGGGGTAGTCCCTCAGGTAGGCTAGAGCAGGAAAAAAAGTTTAAAACACAGCACATTCTGGGGACAGAGCAGGGAGAGATATTTAATTTAAAGTAACAGTTAACCTGGCTACCACACAAAGGCCAGTTAGTTGAGAGATGCAGGGTAAGTTATACAGCTGAGAAAGATGAAGTACAAAACTAAAGGGAACAGGGAGGTGAAGTAGCACACCAATAAAGACAACAATAAATAAATAAATAGCTAAAACTCACAGCAAAGTCATCACAGGAGTTAAATATCCACCTCCCTAGCAGAGCACTGTGAGGGCACTGCTCTTCCCAGAGCAGAGAGAGGCAAACAGTGCTTGCCCAGCAAACAAAATAATCTAATCCCCTCTGTCAAACAATCCCAAATAGGATGAGACCCTCTGTAGAAAAACAGAGGCCAAACAATTCAAGCAACAAAGAAATCCAGAGTTGTAAACTCTCTCTCTTTAGGATAAATATATTAGCACCTACCTACTGTTTTCCTCCTTAAATTTTCTTACTCCATTGAATTTCAGTATAGTTTAATCTCTCTTACCCATTTTGCCACCAATTATGTTTCCTATGAGCTGTCAGATGTTGCAATTTCTTTTGTTCTGGAATAGCAGCCTAATGAGTAGATCAGTGGGCTGATAACCGGGGAAGCCCCAATCCCAATGCCACTCCTTAGGATCTTGGGCAAGTTACTCAACTCTCCATTGCCTTTAAGGAACAGGAAACCTGAATTTAACTCACCTTCAGCTACTCCTGAAAAAGGTGTGCGCTAAATCCAAAATCCCTTCCCTTCTCCTTTTGCCCAGCTGTTTCCTCCTGCTGCTTTGGTTTCCAGCTTGATGAGAAGCAGAATCTATTACACTATAGTGCCAACAGTTTTATCACCCTAATTCTGTATCCTCTTTCAACTAAATCCAGCCACTGGCTCCCTCTAAACCTCAACCAATATGGACAACTAAAGGTAATTTTAAAAGTGACATTTTATTTACCAGATAATGTCCTTTCCTTGAGTCCCGTTAGACCAGTCCAGACAAGTGGTTGTGTTCTCCTACCAGCAGATTGGTGGAGACAAGGAACCAATGAAAAGCCCAGGTTTCAATGACATCACTCTTGTTCCTCTATCCACCTCAGCCACCAGAGGTCCCTTCAGTATTTGTCCCAAATCAAATGGGAGATACAGAGCAAGCCTCCCACAACCTCAATGTGGGCAACAATGAGTAAACAACAATAGAGAACAATGTACAGGAAGGTAGAAATAGAAGGCTGTCAGTAGAAAATGAGCCTGCAGAGCCAAATACAGAATCATGGCGGACCCAAGGGTACCATGACAGAGCAATACAGTTTCAGGGGCGGGCCCTGGACTGGTCTAGCAGGACTCAAGGAAAGGGCATTATCTGGTAAGTAAAATGTTACCTTCCATATCATCCTGCTAGACCAGTCCAGACAAGTGGGATGTGCCAATTGTGTTCGTCCGTACGTGGTCATCCAAGTGGTAACGCTTGACAGAAATGGAAAGTGATGCTCACATTGCTGCCTGACAAATATCTGCAGGGGCTACTGAGCACAGCTCCACCAATGAGAACACTTGTGCTCGGACAGAATTGGGCGCAGACCCTCCGGAACTGGCTGTGTAGTAACAAATACGCTGAAGCAATCCAGCACCGCAAAGCTGACTTTGCCAATGCTTTACCCTTGTGCGAGCCAGCAAACAGCACAAAAAAATGGTCCAACTTACGAAAGAAGGGTGCTTCTCTGGTACCTCTAAGTACCGGAGAAGTACCCTCCGGACATCCACAAGGCAAAGATCCTTATCCTTCCCCCAACACTGCTCCTTTGAGAAAGAGGCCAGGCAAACCACCTGGTTCACATGAAAGGGAGACAGCATGAATAAATAAATAGGCAAGAAGGAAGGCACAGGCCAAATGGAAATGGCCTCAGTTGAAAGGGACAGATAAGGAACCTGGCAAGACATGGCCTGCAGCTTGGAGATCCACCTTGCAGAACAAATTGTGATCAAGAAGACAGGGGGGTTAGGACTGCTAATGGGCAGGGGGGGGGGGGTTAGGACTGCTAATGGGCTAGAGAGTGGGGGGTTAGGACTGCTAATGGGCTGGGGGGGTTAGGAATGCTAATGGGCTAGGGGGGGTTAGGACTGCTAATGGGCAGGGGGGGGTTAGGACTGCTAATGGGCTAGGGGGGGTTAGGACTGCTAATGGGCAGGGAGGGGGGGTAGGACTGCTAATGGGCTGGGGGGGTAGGACTGCTAATGGGCTGTGGGCTGATGGGGGCTGTCTGGAAATGGGGTGATGGGGGTTAGGACTGGTAATGGGTTATAGGGGGGGCTTAAACTGAAAATGGGGTGATGGGGGTTTAGGACTGGAAGTGGGTTGATGGGGGGGGCTAGGACTGGTATTGGGTTGGGGGGTTGCTAGGACTGGAAATGGGCTGATGGGGGGCTAGGACTGGAAATGGGCTGATGCAGGGACTAGAAGGGAATGGATGCTGGGTGAGGCTGGAACTAGAAGGGAGCTGATGTTGGGGGAGGATTAGAATGGGATGGGGCTGGGAGAGTAAAATGGAGAGGGGAAAAATATTTTGTGTGGGAGGGATAAAAAATCTACAATTGGCCGGGTATTGGGAGAGTAAGTGGGGATTGAGGATGGAGGGGTAAAATTTGAGTGGATGAAATAGGAATGAGGAAAGAGCAAAAGGAGAAAGATTAGTATGTTAAAGCGGATGTAGAGAGAGAGAATGGAAAAAAAACTAGAAGAGAGAAGAAAGGACAAATGGACAGCAGATGATGGAGAGTTAGCAGAAAACATGAAGAAACCAGAAGAAAGTGGCTGGAGCAATTGCAACTGTGTAACTGAGCTGAGGTATTCTGTTTATGTAATTCCTTTCTGACATTGCCACTTGTTCTCTTTCCCCAGTAGGTCATGTATTGTTATTGTCTGAAATGTATTGGTTTAATATTTGCAGTGTTGCCTTTTGATAGGTATGGTGTGGTGCTTTGTGAGTCCTGGTAGTGCTGTTAGGATATGGCGGGTTTGCTATTGGTTCTAAATGGGCAGTGTTTGTAGTAGTTCCTAATGTGCCTGGCGGTTGGCACTGGATTATAGTAATGTAGAAATCTTTTAGTCTGTCTTTATCCATACACTCATTAAGAGACATGTTTACTAAAAGTTAGTGTATATTAGCATTATGCAAATATTTATGCAAATTGACGTGCTGGCACTTTGAGGAAATTCTTTGGTTTTGTGCGGCAGTTTGGGCACTCGGGCTCAAAAAGGTTAGCCATCACTGCTCTATACGCTGAATCACATGCCCCACCAGGGGCTAAGGAGGAAACCTGTACAGCAGCCGCTGACTGGGCCAAAGCTGGGTCAGGGCAGGAATGCCCTCAGACCCCATTGCTGTGTGGCATAATTTGGCATTGGAGGAGGTCACCATCAGATTAATTTCGGGGCAACCTCAGCAGTGCAGAATCAACTGAAATGCCTCTTGACTCAACTCCCACTCACTGGGATTCAGAGAGTGCCAGCTGAGAAAGTCCGCTTCCACATTATCTACCCCGGCAATGTGCTGAGCTGACAAGGCTAGGAGATTCTTTTCTGCCCAAGTAAACAGCCATCTGCAGGGTCACTCCGGTACTTCTTGTGCTGCCCTGCCAAATAACACAAGCTACAGCCGTGACATTGTCTGAAAACATTCAAACTTCCCAGCCCTTGACCACGGGCCAGAAATGCAGAACAGTCAACCTGATGGCCCTCGTCTTAAGGCGGTTAATGGACCACACGGCTTCCCTGTGGTTCCAACGGCCCTGAGTCGTATGGTCTTGGCAATGGGCTCCTCAGCCCAAGAGACTGGCATCTGCTGTCAGCAGGATCCATGAGAAATTGTCCAGTGGTATGCCCTTCCTCAGATGACAGTGTTGCCGCCACCACTGCAGGCTGGACCTCACCCTCAATATGAGCAGAAGCCTGCACTTGAACTCCTAAGAAATCGGGGACCATCGAGTAAACAAGGCCTTGGGGGACTTGTTGCACACAGAACATTGCCAGGCAATTCAACAGTCTTCTGACTTTCTCCTCTGGCAGGAAAACTCTGCCCATTTGAGTTTCGAAACATGCTCCCAGAAACTCCAAAGGACTGGGAAGGTAAAAGCTGGCTTTTTTTCTGATTAATCACCCAGCCGAGGCTTTCCTATAAGGACACCACTTGGGATGTCACCCAAGACACTTCTGACAGGGAACAAGCTCGGATAAGCCAGTTGTCTAAATAGGGATGCACAAAGATCCCTTGGTGCCAAAGCCGCCACCACCATGACCTTTGAGAATGTCCTTGGAGCAGTGAAGAGCCTGAAAGGAAGGACAGCAAACTGATAGTGAGAGCCAAGCATGTGCAAAACGCAGATAATTCTGCTGAACAACTCGGATCGGGATATGAAAATATGCCTCGGCCAGATTCAGAGAAGCCAAAAATTCCCCATGGTGCACTGCTTGAATCATGGAGCGTAAGGTTTCCATCCAAAAATGCAGGACACACAAGTACATGTTGACCCCTTTGAGGTCCAGAATGGGCTGGAAGGAACTGTCCTTCTTTGGCACCATGAAGTAGATAGAATATCTACCCTTGCTCCATTTGTCTGAGGGGTTGGGCACCACCATCTTTAGGTGAAGCAACTTGTCCAAGGTGGTCCACACCATGGCACCTTTGATCGCAGACCTACAAGGGGAAATGATGAAAGCATCAGGAATCAGCTCCTTGCATTCTAGGACACAGCCAAATTGAATGGTGTCTAGCACTCAGCGATCCTTGGTAACCTGGGCCTATTTCTGAAAGAAGGGGTGAGGTCTGCCAACCACCGGAGGCACTATGAAATGGGCCCCCAAACCTTCATTGTATGGCCCAGGAGAGTCCTCTACTAGATTGGGCCGAGTCCTTGGGTCCATGTGCTCCACAAAAGGACTAAGAATGAGCTCAAGGCCCTGAAACAGAGGGGAAGAAAGTTTTCCGGGTTGGTAGAGATGATAGTGCCAAGACTTCCCAGGAATCTGGTCAGCACATTCTTGGTGGTCGGGCGGAGGCTGACGAAAAAGGGGCACTGGCCCGCTTCATAGGTTCCATGGCCCTGTCTTTCGGGAGGCGATAAAATTTTGTCTCACCTAGGGCCTTCACCAGTTACTTCAAATTGGTTCCAAATAGGAGCTTCACCTTAAAGGCCAGCTGGGCCAAATGGGCTTTGGAGAATGTGTCACTGCCCAGTGACAGAGTCAAATCCAATGCCGTGACACTCATCAGGGCACCATCCCTGGCCGCCAAGCATACCAGGTCATACATGGCATCAGAAAGGAAAGCTATAGCCGACTCCAAGAGAGAAGTAATATTATCAGGTGGAAGAGACTGAATTCACTGTAGCAGGGCTTGAAACGTCAAGCTGGTGCATACACCCTGCTGTAGAATAGCCGCTGCCACAGCAAACTGCTCTTCAGCAAGGAATTGACCTTGTGGTCCAAAACATCCTTTAATGCTGATTTGCCTTCCACAGGAATGGTGGTCCATTTGGTAACCACCTTGGGAATGTCAAACCACTCACCATGCTCCTCCTCTGGGAGAGCACTGATCTTCTTATAGACTCTTAGCCCTTTAAGCAGGGAGTCGGGTGAGTCCAACTCGGACCGGATCATATCTCTAATCATTTCCGGGAATGGGAAGGCAGTAGTGGATTTTTGCACCCTTTGAAGAAGCGGGTGTACGTTTGGCTCCTGCACCATGCTAGAAACATCTGCCAAGTTCAAGGCAGATGAGACCTTGGAAATCAATGTTGCCAGCTCCTCCTTCCAGAACAGGTAGATCACATCGGCATCTGCATAGTCTTCTGAAGGTGAGAATAGGTCCTCATCCACATCAGAGCCCAATACCGATTCATCTGGGTCCAAGGGGCATAGTTAAAATCTCGGATAGCTCCCAACTGTTCCTCATCTTCAGAGAGTGTCCCGCCCTGAGGTTGGTTAGCCAAAGGTAATTGAACAAGGCTTCTACTTTCAACCTGTCTGGCACGAGACTGTATCTGGAGGCACCTAGGGGCCGCAGGGTCTGAATTTCCATGCCAGAAATTGCTTGCCTGTTTCAAAAAGGAAAAGAATTCCAGGAAGGACAATTCAGCCTCTGGAAGCTCTCCTCTCTGAAAAGGCTTCCTGACACCAGGGGGCATAGCCATCACAGTCCCCCTAAATGATGAAGAGCAGATCACAGCACGATCGCAGGAGCCACTGGTCAGTTGAGCATCCTTATCCTTAGCGCCATCCTGCACCTCTTGCCCTAAGGCAGGCAAGGGCAGACTAACTGTATCCCCCGAGAGGGGGAAAGCATGCCCTCCAGGGGTGACTCAGAAGCTGCCATACTGGAAAAACAGAGTCCAGAATCCAAGGATGAGGCTCCTCGCCTGTCACAGGTCAAACAACATTTCCTGGAAGACGACATAGAGTGTTAGGGTAAGTATCACAAGAGCGCACGCTAAGGCTGCGTCGGCCTGCAAGCATACACTAACTGTGCTTTTATATAGCATGCTTTAAAGGCGCTAGAGGAAAAGCGCACATTGGAGCCACTTGGGTGAAACACGTGTTAGGACCGCGCAACCCCCAGGTGCATAATAGGCAAAAACGTTACTAAAGCATGCAGAAAATAGCAGGAAACCCACACACCATGCTAATGGTCACTAGCAATCCACCTGAAATTGCATCCCTCAAAGATGGAACAGAGAGCCCCCAACAAGGACAATGACAAGGTCAAGCCTTGGTACTCACCCCTGAGATCCCTAGGCATAGAATCCATGCTAGGTTCAGCTCTACTCCCCTGAAACTGCTTCACTAGCTGGGTTTATTTTAACGCACTGTGTGAAAGATGACTGGCAGGCAGATTCCTCTGAGAGCCTTCTGCAATCTTCGAGAGAGAGCAGGAGGGAAAGGAGGAAGAGGAAGAAGGGGGCTCTGTGTGAGGCTGCTGTACTTTTCCAGATTCTTCCAATTTGTGGCTGCTCAGCAGGTTCTTATCATGATAAGGTGTGAAGCTGAACCAATTTTCCCTCCTATGGCCACCAAAAAGTCCAAAGTCCAAAGGCTTTTATTCTGTCCTCATTCTTCTGGATCTCTCCGTTGCCTTTGACACCGTTGACCACAATCTTCTTCTTATCACCCTGTCTTCACTCGGTTTCAAAGGCTCTGTACTTTCTTGGTTCTCCTCCTATCTCTCCCACTGCTTTTTCAGTGTGTACTTCGGTGGCTCCTCCTCCTCTTCTACCCCTTTACCTGTGGGTGTACCTCAAGGTTCTGTCTTAGGTCTGCTCCTCTTCTCTCTCTATACCCAATCCCTTGGTGCCCTTATCTCTTCCCATGGCTTTCACTATCATCTCTATGTTGACGACTCTCAAATCTACCTCTCTACGCCTGTTATCTCTCCTGAAATTCAAGCTAAGATCTCGGCCTGCCTCTCTGACATTGCTTCCTGGATGTCCTACTGCCGCTTGAAGCTGAACATGGCTAAAACTGAACTCCTTGTCTTTCCCCCTAATGCCTCCCCTCCTCCTTCCCCTTTCTCAATCTCTGTGGATAACTCTGTTATCCTTCCTGTCTCTTCGGCATGGAACCTTGGTGTTATCTTTGACTCATCTCTCTCCTTCTCTTTACATATCCAAAACATTGCTAAAACATGCCGTTTCTTTCTTTACAATACTGTAACTCCAAAATTCACCCTTTTCTCTCTGATAACACTACTAAACTGATTGTCCACTCTTTAATCACCTCCCGCCTTGATTACTGTAACCTTCTCCGTGCTGGCCTCCCTGCTAACCACCTCTTTCCTCTCCAGTCTATTCAACATTCTGCTGCTCGTCTGATTTTCCGTCTGTCTCGTTTTTCACACATTACTCCTCATGTCACTTCACTGGCTCCCCATCCACTTCCGTATCCAGTTCAAACTCCTCCTTCTAACCTATAAATGTATTCATTCTTCTGCTCCTAAGAACATAAGAACATAAGATATGCCATACTGGGTCAGACCAAGGTCCATCAAGCCCAGTATCCTGTTTCCAACAGCAGCCAATCTAGGTCATATGTACCTACCAGTTTCCCCAAAAGACACAGGTTCCGCAATGCTTGTACTGGGTCAAGCATTGATATCCTGGGTCCCTTCTTAATAATGGTTTATGGACCTTTCCTTCAGGAACTTGTCCAAACCTTTTTTAAACCCAGCTACACTAACAGCCTTTACTACATCTTCCGGTAACAAATTCCAGAGTTTGATTACACGTTGAGTGAAAAAATGTTTTCTTTTATTAGTCTTAAATAGTTTACCCTGTAGCTTCATTGCATGTCCCCTAGTCTTTCTATATTCTGATAATGTAAACAGTCGATCTACATTTACCCGTTCCACTCCGTTCATTAATTTATAGACTTCTATCATATCTCCCCTCAGCCGTCTCTTTTCCAGGTTAAAGAGCCCTAACCTTTTTAGCCTTTCTTCATAGGAGTATCCTTCCATCCCTTTTACCATTTTGGTGGCTCTTCTCTGAACCTTTTCTAATAGCGCTATATCCTTTTTAAGATATGGAGACAAAGAACTACACACAATATTCAAGGTGCGGTCTCACCATGGAACAATATAGAGGCATAATAATATCTTTTGTTTTATTTTCCATTCCTTTCCTTATGATACCTAGAATTCTATTTGCTCTCTTGGCCGCCGCTGCACACTGGGCCGAGGGTTTTAACATGCTATCCACAATGACGCCTAAATCTTTTTCCTGGGTGGTGGTTCCTAATGTGGAACCTTGCATCGTGTAACCATAGTTTGGGTTGTTCTTCCCTAGGTGCATAACTTTGCACTTGTCCACATTAAATTTAATCTGCCATTTTGACGCCCAGTCTTCCAATGTATCAAGATCCTCTTGCAATTTTCCACAATCCTCTTGGGTTTTAACAACTTTAAATAGTTTTGTGTCATCTGCAAATTTGATAACCTCACTCGTTATTCCACTTTCCAGGTTATTTATGAATATGTCAAAAAGCAGTGGACCCAGCACAGATCCCTGGGGTACACCACTATTCACCTTTCTCCATTGGGAAAATTGGCCATTTAGCCCAACCCTCTGCTTTCTATCTTTTAACCAGTTATTGATCCACAGTAGTACACTGCCTCCCATCCCATGACTCTTTAGTTTTGCCAAAAGTCTCTTATGAGGGACCTTGTCAAAGGCTTTCTGAAAGTCCAGATACACTATATCAACCGACTCACCTTTGTCCACCTGTTTATTCACACTTTCAAAAAAACATAACAGATTAGTAAGACAAGATCTTCCTTGTCTAAAGCCATGTTGGCTGTCTGCCATTAGGCCATGACTATCCACATGCTGAGTAATTTTATTCTTTATGATGGTTTCTACCATTTTTCCCGGTACTGACGTGAGGCTCACCGGTCTGTAGTTTCCCGGATCACTCCTGGAACCCTTTTTAAAAATTGGTGTTACATTGGCGATCCTCCTATCTTCAGGTATTAGAGATGATTTTTATGATAGTTCACAGATTACTAATAGCAGGTCTGCAATCTCATATTTCAGTTCTTTCAACACCCTTGGATGTATACCATGCGGCCCAGGTGATTTGCTACTCTTCAGTTTATCTAATAGTTGTAATACATCTTCCCGATGTATCGATATTTCCTTCAATTCTTCCGCACCTTTAAATACCACTTCAGTCATGGGTAACATCCCTACATCTTCCTCAGTAAAGAACGAAGCAAAGAATTCATTCAGTCTCTCCGCTATCGCCTTATCGCCTCTTAGTGCCCCTTTAACTCCTCTATCATCTAATGGACCAACTGACTCTCACAGGTTTTTTGCTACGAATGTACTTGAAAAAATCTTTATTTCGCGTTTTTGCTTCCACAGCAAGCTTCTTCTCAAATTCTCCCTTTGCCTGCTTTATCAATGCCTTGCAATTTGACTTTCCAGTGCTTGTGCCGTTTCCAGGTTTCGTCATTTGGCCCTTTTTTCCATTTCCTGAAAGATGCCTTTTTGGCAACAACAGCTTCTCTGACCTCACCTTTAAACCATGCTGGCAGTTTTTTGGACTACCTTCCACTTTTCTTAAAGCGTGGAATACAGCTGGTCTGGGCTTCCAAGATAGTATTTTTCAACAACACCCAAGCTTGATGTAAGTCTTTAACCTTTGTAACTGCTCCTTTTAGTTTTTTCTTAACTATTTTCCTCATTTTATCATAGTCTCCCTTTCAAAAGTTAAAAGGTAGTACTGTGGATTTCCTTACTATCCCTCCTCCACTAATTAAATCAAAGGCAATCATATTATGATCACTATTGCCAAGTGGCCCCAACACCCTTATCTCTTGCACTAGATCTGGTGTTCCACTAAGGACTAGGTCTAATATGGCTTCCCCTCTGGTCGGTTCATCAACCAACTGCTCCAAGAAGCAGTCATTTATGTCATCTAGGAACTTTATCTCCCTAGCATGTCCTGCCGTGACAATGACCCAGTCGATACCGGGCTAACTGAAATCACCCATTATTATTACTGCGCTGTAACTTTTGTTAGCCTCCTTGATTTCTTTGAGCATTTCATCATCCATTTGTTCATTCTGGCCAGGCGGTCGATAGTACACCCCCACTGCCATCGCCTTCCCCTTTTTACATGGAATTTCAATCCATAGAGATTCTACAACAAATTTTGTTTCCTGCAAAACTTTAATCCTTTCTAACTCAATGCCCTCTCTAACATAGAGTGCAACCCCTCCACCAATTTGGTCAGCTCTATCATTACGATATAGTTTGTACCCAGGTATCACAGTGTCCCACTGGTTGTCCTCCTTCCACCATGTCTCTGATATTCCAATTATATCTAACCTCTCATATACAGTCAAACCTCGGTTTTCATTTGCCCCGGTTTTCATACGCTTCGGTTTTCAACGTCTTTTCTGACTGAGATTTTGTCCCGGTTTTCATGCATTGCTTCGGTTTTCAACGTCTTTTGACTGAGATTTTGTCCCGGTAGCAGGGAAGAAAAGCTGTCAACGTAAGCAGGAGATGTTGCATGAATGTGGGAGGCAGTTCTTTCTCTTGCAGGGTACGTCTGAAGCTATATCATTAAGATTTTCTGCCATTCTGAAGCATTGAGCAGATAATGTAAAGGTATTTTAATGGACTGAATTCAATGTGATTCCGAAGAGAGCTGGGCACAGCAGCTTGTCAGGGGTGGCTAAGGCCAGATGTTAACATACTGTACTGTACAGTACTGTACTTAGCTTGCTTTCAGTGATGTTAAATGTTCATTTATCCATTTCATTAGTCATTTATATTTATTTCTCATTGTTTTCTGTATGTAAAAGTATAGTTATTCTCTATAAAATGTATTTTTTGTGAATATTTTTGGGTGTCTGGAACGGATTAATTGGATTTACATTATTTCTTATGGGAAATATTGCTTCAGTTTTCATACGTTTCGGTTTTAGTCAGACTTTTTCGAACGGATTAATCATGAAAACCGAGGTTTGACTGTACTGCTATATATGCTAACTCTCCCATCTTATTTTTTAGACTTCTAGCATTTGCATACAAGCATTTTAGAGACTGTATTTTATTCATATTAATTTGGCTATTGGTAGACATGGGTAATTTGGGATCTTTAAGCTCTGTCTGCTCCATACTTGAGGGCATTTGGGCTACTTTACTTTTTTTTGGAACCTCTCTGCTTTTGGTAGTATCCTTCAAGGATACATTCTTCCGAACCATCCACTTTTGGGCGACTGTCGGCTTTCCCCTATTATCTAGTAACCATCCACTTTTGGGCGACTGTCGGCTTTCCCCTATTATCTAGTTTAAAAGCTGCTCTATCTCCTTTTTAAAGGTTAATGCCAGCAGCCTGGTTCCATCCTGGATAAGGTGAAGCCCATCCCTTCGGAAGAGCCCCTCCTTTCCCCAGAATGTTCCCCAGTTCCTAACAAATCCAAAACCCTCATCTCTACCTACACCCCCTCTCGCCTACTCCACTCATCTAATTGTCTTCGTTTATCTATGCCTTTTACTCATACTGCTAATTCTAGACTTCGCTCCTTTCAACTGGCTGCACCCTTTTCCTGGAATTCTCTACCTGTTTCTGTGCGCCAAGCCTTCTCCCTGGCTATCTTCAAATCCAAATTGAAATCCCATTTCTTCACTATTGCTTTTTGTTCCTAACTCGTCCTTTCTTGTTCTCTCCATAACATTTATTCTTGTCTTGTTATTTGTATTATCTAATTTATTTCATATTTTTGAGTGGAGGAGTGGCCTAGTGGTTGGGGCAAGGTACTTCAGGCCAGAAGGTCGGAGGTTCAAGTCCCACTAGAGGACAGCAACCTTGGGCCAGAAGGACTGGGGTTTCTAGTCCCACAGGTGCTCCTTGTGGTCTTGGGCAAGCCACTTAACCCTCCATAGCCCATGTTCCCTGTAAAATAGTTATCTCCAAGTTATAATGCCCTGTTCAATGTAATTTCAGTTTGTTCAAAAGAACATAAGATATGCCATACTGGGTCAGACCAAGGTCCATCAAGCCCAGTATTCTGTTTCCAACAGTGGCCAATCTAGGTCATATTTACCTAGCAGTTTCCCCAAGGGACACAGGTTCCACAGTGCTTGTATTGGTTCAAGCATTGATATCCTGGGTCCCTTCTTAATAATGGTTTATGGACCTTTCCTCCAGGACTTGTCCAAACCTTTTTTAAACCCAGCTACACTAACTAACTAACTAACTAACTAATGTAAACTGCACTGATGCAGAATAGCATGGTATATAAGAGAATGTAAATAAATAAAATATTTTGTCTTGACTAGATTGTGAGCTCTAACGGGCAGGGACTGTCTCTTTTTATGTTTGTACAGCGCTTCGTATGTTGCAGAGCTTTATAAATGCTTGGTAATAATAATAATAATAATAATAATAATAAAAAAGACCTCAGTCTAGTGGAGCCTCCCATGTCATGCTCTAGTGAGAGAGTCACTTTTTAGGGCTTAAGGTGGTCGTTCACGAGCACTTAATCAATCTCTTTTCCTCTTAGTCTTCAGATTTTCTACACAGAGGAGAAAATCCATCCACCATCTGCTGGAGACAAAGAAATACTGAAGGGACCTCTGGTGGCTGAAGCAGATCGAGGTGGAGGAGTGATGTCATTGAAACCTGGGCTTTTCATTAGGGAAAACAACCACTTAGAAACATAGAAACATGACTACAGAAAAAGACCACTTGGCCTATATAGTCCCCTTCCATATCAACCACTACAACAGTTCCCTTTTATCCTTTAAAGATTCTCTGTCTGGACTGGTCTAGCAGGATGATATGTAAGCTTTATTCGGGATTTATACATGTAAATCTCATCACATCTATGTGTAAATGATCATTTTAGAAATGGTTCAGTTTACATGTGGATGTCCTTAGTTTGTGGAGTTTCAAGGAGGCATAGTCTTGGCACAGCCTGGATAGGTAAAAATTTAGCATGTGTATTCCCCATTTCATATAAGGAATATAGAGGGGGTCATTCCATCCTGGACATACAGGCCCTCTGTGCACCTGGTCATAACTGGATGCACAGAGAGAGTTGTGATTCTGATCCCATGGGGCTTTTCTAGTCCTGTGGGATCAGAATTGTGAACAGGCCTGCACATACAGGCGTTGCTTGGCTAACTCAGTCAGGGCTTTTAAATAGAGCCATGGCACCATTTTTTTTTGTGCCATCAAGTCAGTGTTGACTCATAGTGACCCAGCTACCTCTGGGTATTCTTGGCAATGTATCACTGGAAGTAGATTGCCAGCCTTTTCTTCTGAGGCAATGGAGGGTAAAGTGACTTGCCAAAGTCACAAGGAGTGCCAGTGTGAATTGAACCCTTGATCTTCTGGGTACTAGGCAGTTGCTCTAACCACTAGGCTACTCCTCCACTCCACCATGGCTCCATTTAAAAGCCATGATCCCCAGCCACCGGCACCCAAAGTGCCTTCCCCGTAGCCCGACCCCCAATCTGACCTCCCATGGCCAGGTTGGGCTGCAGGGAATGCCCTTTGCCCCCTGCCACCCCTTCCCAGCCCTGGTCCTACCATTTCATCCGTATCAGGAAAGTTATTTCACCTTGGAGGTGGAATAACTTCCCCGTTCAAGTCGCCAGCCCCAGATATACAGGGCTGGCATTAGAATCGGCCCTGTATGTCTGGGACCGATGATCACCCACTGCCCACCCTAACGCTGCCCTTAATCTGCCCCTTTCCCGCTCCCGTCTAACTTCCCCGTGCAATGCGCAGAGGAGGAGGAGGACAGGGCACGAATAACAGGCTCAGAATGACCCCCATAAGTTCAATATTGTATATGCCATGATTTCATTTGCTCCATGGTGTGTGTAGATTCTTAAAAAGTGCACATTTGGGCCAGTCCTATACAGGAGGGATTAAGGGACTTAGCCTCCTAGAGTATCTCTCCCTCCAAATTAATATTTGATTTAAAAAGCAGTTGCTTTAGTTCAATAGCAGCATCTACACATTTATTTATTTAATAGTCTTTTTATACCACTTTATCATTTCAGCTAAAGTGGTTTACATTATAACTTAAACTTGGCAATGTACATTAAACAGGGTCATTAATAACTTGGATTTTTTCTGAGGCAATGGAGATGAAGTGACTTGCCCAAGGCCGCAGCTAGTGGGAAGCTAGTATTCTAAGCATTAAGCTACTCCTCCACTTCCCTTTATGTTTCTAGAATGGTTCACATGTACGTGTAAGTGCCAACATTTCCAGGTGCATGTTGTGAAATGCCTGCACTAACACATGTAAGTTGCTGGGTTTCTTCCATCCATTTTTCGTACATGTAAATTTTTTAAATGGCTCCTCCCGATGAATGTAGATATACATCCACGTGTTCCTGAACTTCTTTCTATGTATTTTAGAAAGAGCTCCACTTTTTGCAGAACTGTTTCTAAAATATCACTGGAATTGTGCACGTTCTGACCTCAACATTGAAATTCTGATCTTCATGTTCTATCTAAAATGTGCCATCAACATCTAGCCAGTAACAGGCCGATGCAGAAGAGCTTCGCGTGGCATTTTCTGCCGCTTTTCCCATACTAGACTTGCTCTCCAATGCAGAAAGCAAGCTAGCACTGGAAAAACGTCCAAAAAACAACTGCGCTAAACTGCAGTACACTTGGCATGAAAATCGCTGCATAACTAATTGCACCCAATGTAAAAAACTGCACTGAAACAGCTTCGGGCAGGTGTAAAGATCCAGCCGAAAGCAAAAAAATCATCTGAGGTGAAGTTTGACACTTCACCTCAGGTGATCCAGGAATCGGGGAAAGCCCCTGATGCCATCAAAATACTGTTGGGGGGCCAGTGCCCCTGAGATTAACCAAATCCTCAGCAGCCCCGATCCCTGCCCACCTGATAAAAAAATTCCCTAGTGGCCCACTGGCCCCGATCCCCCCACCCACCCACTCACTAAAACAAAAAAATCCCTGGTGGCCCAGTCCTACCCATTCATCCAATAACAAAAATCCCTAGTGGCCCTAAACCTCCCATCCCCCTCTCCCAGTACCATTAATCTGGAATGGGAACATTGCTCACATGCTCCTGCCTTTCTTGAAAAATGGTGGTGCCTGGCCCTGCATGGTATATTCTGGAATACACCAGGCAGGTCAGACTGCCATATAAGGCAAAAACACCTTATATGGTTCTGACTCTGCCCCAGGATGCACCATGTGGGGCCAGGTGATGCCATTTTTCAAGATGGTGGCACAGGAGAAGGAGTGCGTGGGCAATGCTCCCGTTCCAGATTAAAAATGCTGAGGGGGGTGGGGGGTTCGGGTGCCACTGGGGATTTTTGTTATTGGGTGGGTGGGATTGGAGCTGCTGGGCCACCAAGGATTTTTTTTAGTGGGTGGATGGATCGGGGGCCGCTGGGCTACCAGGGACTTTGTTTCTGTCAGAAGGTTGGTATCCAGGGGGACGCACCAGACCCCCGAAAGTATGCTCATGGCATCGAGGGCTTTACCTGATGCCTAGGTCATTTGAGAAGAAGTGTCAAACTTCACCTCAGATGACCCCATTTGTCCAGCACAACATGCCAAACTTACGCCGACTTCTGTATGCATGTATTTGGCTTGCTCTCCCAGTTTAATGCTGACTTTTTGTGCACCGGGTAATTTGAATATTGCGTTGCAGAGCAAAGAGTCAGTATTAAAATCACACTATGAAACCCTGCACTAGAGCTTTAAGCACTGGGCTCTAGCACAGGGTTTCTACAGTGGCCTGTAAGTGTTGCCTCTGAGCATTGACCAAAACCTCTTCCCCTTATAGGTAGGAATGCTGCCTCTGACTTGGGAATCAATCTCAGGTCTCACAAATGTTGTAAGAAGTACTTGCCATCAAACCATTGGACTATCCTGTATTCCGTTGTTTTGTGTGAAACACTTAGGATCAATAATTGCATTCTAAATCCAGCTACATCTTGCAATGGAATTTTCCAGCCTCACTCAACTGGTAGGGAACCTCTCTCCCTCATAAGCACAAGCCCCCCATTTCACATCTGCTTGATTGTGAAGGACATGTTGATTCCTCTTCTGAAGCTCTGCATGCCTAAACCTAATCCAGGCATTGTCTTTAACATATGTATCCAGGATACATAATCTTGTTAACATGGCAGCTTTTAAATAATCTAATTACTGCATTCAGAAAATTCCAAAACAAATTTTAACATGATACAAAGTGAGTGTTATTTATTATCATCTGAGAATACTGGGAGCAGCAAACTACTTAGGTCACTGCACTGGGTGCTGTCATGCTGGGAACGGCAAGACTCTTCTGCTATTTTAGAGTGGCAGAGTGTTGACCCCATTTATTTTATTTTACTCTTAAAACTGCAGTCTTAGAATGCAATCATTAATATTACCTTGAAAAGTGTTCTGTTGCTTTAGTAAACAGCTATACTATAAAGTTGTAGCCTAGTGGTTAGGACAATAACCTCCGATCAGAAAGACCAAAGTTCAAATTCCACTGACTCTCCTTATGACCTTGGGCAAGTTACTTAAACCTAGTATAATCTTAGATTGTAAGCCCTCCAGGGACAGGGAAAGGTGTGAGCTAAATACTAAATAAATTAATGTGTCTTAGGCTGGCCAGTCTGGATTTCAGGATAGGCACAATAAACACGGAGGAGTAGCCTAGTGATTAGAGCAACAGCCTAGCACCCAGAAGATCTGGTGTTTGATTCCCACTGGCACTCCTTGTGACCTTGAGCAAGTCACTTTACCCTCCATTGCCTCAGAAGAGAAGGCCTGGCAATTGACTTCCAGTTATACATTGCCAAGAAAACCCAGGGGCTGCTTGGTTGTCAGGAGTCAGCATTGACTTGACAGCACTTAAAAAACAAAACAATGAATATGCAACCCAGGCCATCAACTGATTCAGTGATTTCTGTAATTAAATCAGTATGTAAGTGCTTTTGATCAGTTCAATATAATCACCGGCATCTGTAAACAGGTGTGATGTAATGGGTGGTCTTTATAGTTTGGATCTAGGGAGGAGTGATAGGTCTCTATAAGTAGGCATGCTCTTTGAGCGAAGGGGTCTTTTGCCCCTTTCTCTCTCCTAGGAGCAGACTAGGTGCTTGAATCTCAGACTGTGTGAAGGGTGGACCATTAACTACAGAACAGGGCAATCTTCCTCCCCCCAACAAGAAGGTATAGAGAAGTCTCTCCTCCACACCCAGCTACTAATATGCATCAAATATATTTGTATACAACAGAGGTGATTCATGCATAGTAATTGTGGATATCCAGAAAAGCAAACTAGGCAGAGGGCTTTCGAACACTGTTTTAAGTGATATCTTCAGGATCTGAAATAAGCAGAAACACTTAGGGTCCTGTTTACTAAGGGCCTGATTCTGTCCCACATGTAGATCCCCTCTGTGCATCTGGTCTGAAACGGACACACAGAGGGGATCGCAATTCTGATCGCAAGGCTCCTCAATGCAGAACCACAATGCAGGCAGCCTGAAAAAGGGGTTTATTCCCCACAGCCCGACTCCTGATCTGGCCTCCTAAGGCCAGGGTCGGGCTGCGGGGAATGTTCCCTGCCCTCATCCGCACCCCGGCATTAAAATTAAGACATGGCCAGGGAAGTTATTCCATCTCAGAGGTGGAATAACTTCCCCGCACATGTTGCTGTGCCCTGGACATACAGGGCCAACATTAGAATTGACCCTGGACGTCCAGGGCCAGCAACTGCCCACTGCCCGCCCAGACTCCGCCCCCGGGCCACCCATTCCCCACCCCCATCTAACTTTCCCGCACAACCGGCGGAGAAGTTAGTTGGGGGCAGGAGCTGGCACGAATAGCTGTCCATCCCTGCTATTCATAGCACAGAATAACCCCCTAAGCAATTTTCCCATGGACACAAAATGGGAGAAGACTTTTAGTAAACATGGCCCTTAGCTTTGCAGTAAAAGATGAGGTCTTAAAGCATAAAAGGCCTTATTTGAAATTTAGATGCACTGCCTAATACTTTTCAAGTGGAATTTTCTTTCAGTATATTTACTAAAATCAAAGTGTTTTAGGGTTGCCAACTGTTTGAAAGAGAAAAACCTGCCAACTGTGGCTAGTCATGCTTCGCCTATGCCCACCCATGTCCTGCCCTTGCCCTACCCCCCCCCCCACCCCTCCAAAAAAAGAATTGCAGAATTGCAGAGGGCAATGTGCAAGCTGAACAAACAAGTTTGCTACACATTCTTAAACAGAAATTCCATACTGACAGAATACCCAGCATTAGTTGTACACACACACACAATACAGATAAGTCTAAATTAATAAATGAGCACAAAACGAAAACAGAAATATATAGACAAAAATTAAACTAAAACCTCAGAAAGCCAGACGCTGCATGTAGTGCAACATAAGAGCAATAGAAATGCATTTCTCTCTGTATTGTACAGAATAAAAGACAGCAGATGTCAGGATTGGCAATAGGAGGGATGCAACTTGGCAATTGCCCTGGACCCACAAGCCAGAGAGGGCCTCAGATCTGTCTGAGATTGAAAAAGGAACAGCTTGCTAGTGGGCATTAGTCAGTGCAATGTGTGCCTTTGGTAGCCCATCAGCTCCTGGTTTTCTTGGCAGCATGACCAGAAATAGACTGCCAGGCCTTTCTTCTGAAGCAATGGAAAGTTAAGTGACTTGCCCAAGGCCACAAAGAGTGTTAGTGGGAATTGAACCCTTGTTTCTTGGTTACCAAGCCAGTGCTCTAACCACAAGGCTACTCCTCTAGCTCCAGCCCCTCCCAGCATGAGCTCCCTTCCAGTCCCTCTCCCTCACAGCATCATCACTTCTAGTTCCAGCACCCCGCCCCCTTCAGCATCCTCCAGTATCATCTCCCTTCCAGTCCCCCCATCTTCTAGCATCAGCCCATTTCCAGTCCTGTTCCAGTGCTAACGTAACCCAAGGTTTAAAAAAAAATTAAACAAGTATTTACTGGGGTTCCATGGTATCAGCAGAAGAGGGAGAACAGGCAGCATCTGGACTGCACTGAAGTTTTTTGTTTTTTTTTTTAAAGAAAATGCAGCTGCAGTTTATTGCCAATGTCGAGGCAGGGCAGCAGGACAGCTTTTGGCTGCGATCGGGACTGTCAGCAGCCATGGTGAGCCCAACTACAGCCCTGGGTAGCGGCGGAAGGATTTAAAAATAAAAGTGAAGCCGCGTGATGGTGGCTGAGTGGAACTGCACTGGGGAGAGCCACGATCACCATGACTGCTCCTATTGAAGGCCCACGATGCTTGTGGCTGCTCTTTAGCGTGCTGGACTGCAGTGAGGATTGTGGCAGCAGTGCCCAGGAGTAGCGAGAAGCAGCACGGGCTTTAAACAGGAGCAGCCATGGTGATGGTGGCTCTCCACAATGCCTGCCATGACCCCATATGTTGCCTGAGCCCAGCCCCGTGGTTTCATTCAGCCATCATCATGCGGCTTCACTTTTTTCTTTAAATTCTGCCGCAGCTACCCAGTGCTGTAGTCAGGCCCACCACGGCCGCTGACAGCCCCGATCGCAACCCAAAGCTGTCCTGCTGTATGTGCGTATGGCCAGCCCTGGCAGCTGTGGCTCCTGCGTCTTATAGAGCCGCTGCTGTGATAGCGATAATAACTTAAAATAAAACCAAAACCTGTGAGGAGCCTTCTAGCCTCTGCTATGGAAACCCTGCTGCTGCGTCCTGCTCTAGCATAACTTTCCTTTGGGGGCGGGACGCAGCAGCAGGGTTTCCATAGCAGAGGCCGAAAGGCTCCGCACTGGTTTTGGTTTTATTTTAAATTATTATCGCTATCACAGCCATGGCTCTGTAAGATGTAGGAGCCATGGCTGGATCGCAGGAGACGGTGAGGCTGCGGGGGCACAAGGAGAGATTGATGAAAAGCCATTTTTTTGCTCTGACCATGGGATCAGGGGTGACCAAAGCAAAAACCAGCTTTTCAATGGCCAGTTTTAGCTCTGCCAGCAGCCGGCCTGGCCATATAAAGACCAGCCAGGCAGGCTGAATACCGGCCTGTTGGCAACCATACAGTGTACTTACTGAAGGTCGGTGTTATAAAGGCAGGGGCCCAGGACAGAAAGTGCTGAGGAGGCTCAAAAACCCACCTGCAGGCTTTGCCTCCTTCAGATTGAGGCAGATTTGGGGCCTCCTGTAGCATGGGGGCCCAGGGCAATTGCCCTGTTTGCCATACCCTAATGCCAGCCCTGAATGTACTCAATAAAAATGAAATAAAAACCTATAAATAAGTGAGAAAACTGTACCTGGCAAGAGTCAAGCAATATATTGCATTTTCTCTCGGTGTTCTTCCGCTGTGCTTTGAGAAAGTTTGCAGAGAAGAGTTGAGAAGTAGTACAGCTTTCGGTGCTGAATAATACCGAGGTCGCAGAGAGATGGTGCCGGAAATTGGGGGAAGAGGGATCTGTGCCATTGGCATATGACTAGTCATACTGTTGTTCTTGGTCGCGGCAACCATTCTTACCTTCCTCTTTGTCTCAGGATTGGAGTGCTCTATTACCGGTAGTTTGCAATTCTGCATATTTTGGGTCTGTAGAGTTACTGCTCTAGGATGAGATTGTGCCCCGGTGTGTTTGTCATTAGTTATAACTGGCAGCTTGTAAGGCTTGACCTCCGTGCTCTTCGTTGTGACTTTGCTAAGTCCCTTTGAAGTCATTTTCGGCTCTGAGAAACCATCTACAATAACAGTGTCCCCAACTCGTGTTTTGAACACTGTAGCTCGGGGAAACCATTTTTTGGCAAGAACATGTTTTTGTGCCACATAGAGCCATCGTTTCATTTTAATGTAGATCTTCATCGGAAGGGAAAGCTTAGGATAAGAAACCATGGACCACATTTTCATAACTAAATATTGAACACAGTTCTTATGTCTGTGCTTGATGCATATTTTCAGTGGTGTTTGCCCCAGTGGGTTTTGGCATTCTAAGCACAGTATATTGTAGTTGATGAATGTCTTCAGGATGAGGAGTTGGCCGGCCTCAGCAGCTGCATGGATCGGGCATTTGGCGATATCTGAATGATCCGTTTCACAGCACCACTCTCGGTAAGGGTGAACACCAACAGCTTCATCCGCTCTTGCTCCCTGTTTCAGGACCCACTCGGCAAGTTCAAAGTGGCCAAAAACCGCTGCCATGTAGAGCGCCACCTTCTGCTGATACCTGAATCAATCAAGTAATGGCACAAACCACATTCAAGAATCTGGTTACATGAGGCTAAAATCTACAATGCATTTTTTCAGATTATTTTTAATGGAAGGACTCCGTATAGTTTTCCCTCACCTGCTACTTGCTGGGGCTGGTACCCTTTAGAAGTGCCACCAGGCACATAGTTGGTAAAGGGACCACAAGAAGAACATTAAAAAGTAATATTCTGTCAGATCAAATGTGTCAGCAGTAATACTCTCAGGGCCTATGTACTAAGAATTCTTCCATTACACAGAAAATGGGAAAAACACTTCAGTAGATCAGGCTCCGTCAGGCTGATGTAATAAAGTGGGCTAAGGTTAGTGCACACTCTTACTCATGTTTCAATGTAACTATGTTTCTGAGTTAAATTATTCATGACTTCAGAAGAGTTTTAACTAAAAAATGTGGAGTAAACATGTGCTCATTTAATGCATTTCCATGCAAATTCCAATTAAATGAAGGGAAATGTGTTAAGGCCTTAATGCTAGAAATTTTAACCCGTGGTTCAGAGGTGTGGTAAAGTTGCCTCAGGTTTCTGGGGCTAATGTTAGTCTATGTGTCTGCATGGTCCCAGACCTAGCATTCCTGAGTGTGGGATCCTGGATTCAGGTCTCCCAGGTTTATAATGAACTACTACACCCAGATACCCCAGGGTTCAGGGATCACAATGGCACAGCATCATAGATTAACATTACCCCCAGAAATATCAGCTATTTTTATGCCATCTCTGACTTGGAGTTATATTCCCAAGCCTTAAAAACACCAACTAAGCACTGAGGTGCGTTAATCAGAAACTTCAAGCTAGAGAGACTCTGCCCTGGGAACCTCTCTCCCACTTACCTGCTAACATTCCACCCACATTCACTATCTACCCTAACCTGTCCACTAGCCTACACCCCATCCTCCTGTCTCCCACTCATTCACTAACTCATGTTTCTTTATTTGATATACTGCATATCTATGCGGTTTACAAGTCAATATTAAATATAGTTATGGGGGAAGACAATTCACAGGGTGGGATAGAATGAGAGGAACAAATACAATAATAAGGGGCCGATATTGCAAGAGACGCAGAAGAAGCTGATAACCGGCTAAAGACACAGAAAAGTGCACAAATCACAAGGTAGCTGCTGGACACTGTGACAATGAGAGCTGTGTGGAAGAGATGGAATGTGAGGAAAATGAGGAATACACCTTTAAGAGCAGAGATAGCCAAGGTTTCCATAGTGACCACAAGCTAGAGGAACATGCAGTAGCTGAAGCTGAGCCCCGCCCAAGCCATGACGTAGGAGCAAGCTTGAGCCCTAGTGAGATGAGAGACACGTGCAGGAAGCAGGGTGTGGTCGCTGCAAAGCACTGTTTTAAACCTGCTTCAGTGAGTTGTAGGAAAGTGTGGCTGAGAGAGAAGCCGGTAGAGCAGCTGAAGGCGTGGCTGAGAGAGCAGCAGAGGAATGCTGACTCAAGTTCAGGAAGAGCACGGGAACCAGAGGATTCAAAGGTGAAGCCTGGTTCAAAGCAGCTCAGAGAGGAGAAATCTGGAAAGTTTTACTCTACCGTGGGAAACAGTTCTGACAACAAGAAAAGCAGTTCATGCATAGAAGGTACGTCTGCTTCAGTGCTTAGCAGAACTTTGGCCGAAGACATTGTTAGAGAACTGAAACTAAGTGCAGAACAGAATGCTCAAGGGAACCATGCAGGCAAGAGGACAGTGAAAGCTGTTACAGACAAAAGTAATCAGAGTTCAAGTAAAGACAGAGAGACAGACCTAAACGCTGTTGAGTTATTGGAGAAGCTGTTTCAGAATAGGAAGGCTCATTCCCAAAGCACTGCTGGTTGTGACCAGAGGGAGCAGTTCTTAGGAGAGCTTCACAAGTTTCTGTATAACAGTAAGCTTGAACCTATTGCCAAAAGCCTGGAGAAAGATAAGCAAAGTGCAGCTTATGAAGATATGCAAGTTGATGTTTATGAGAGAGTTCCCGAGTGTGACGAAACAGAGATGGACTGTTCTTTTTGTAAAGCAGAAAGCTTAAACATGTGCTAGCCTTGAACTGTGGAAGGAAGTTTAGATAGCATATTTGTTTAGCTAATGGAGAGCTGAGAGTGTCTGTGGGAAAGAAAGAATTTCCACTGAGACCAAAATGCATCAGCCTTGGATAAAAGAGAAAAATAATCTACCTGTTGTAAATACCAGCAGTAGCTGTGAAACTGTTTGTGCTGAAGAATGCTATGAACAGCTACTGTGCAAAGAGTCTAATTGAGTTCTGATGTTCCAGCCACATTTTTGTTCCTGGTGATTTTCATTTGGAGAAATAATCCCACTTTGCGTAGTGTTTGTGAATTTTGATGCGAGAGGGGAAACCCAAAAATAAATATCTTTGTTTTGCCTTAAAAACCCCGAGTGGTCATACTACTTTGTCTGCAAGTAATATAAGAACTACAAGTCCCAGCAACCCCTGCTGGAAGAAACGTCTTGTGACATTACTTAAGGGCAAATAAGGCAGCCCTTTTGCCTATCAACAGTGCGCATGTGAATGGATTTCCAAGCCAGGAGTGGCGCTGGAGTCAAGGCTGCAGAAAAACAGTACAGTGAAGTGCATCAGGACTGAGTCTGAGCATCTGGAAGATTGCAGAGACCGTCGGTTGTGCAAAGCCTGAAGCTACACCGGTACCAGGTAATTCGTACCTAACTGGGGTTAGCTAAGGATACCAGTATTGGGGTGTATTGCTTTAGCCCGAGGAAAGAAAGGAATACTGCATTGCATAGTGTGGTATCGCACTTGGGTGGTGTTTCCTGTCTGTTTTGTCATTTCAGAGCAGGAGGACCATGGAGGCCAAGGAGATCCTCCAATGGATGGCATCTCAGTTCGAGCGGCAGAGAGAGCTATCGTTGGAAGCCCAGGAGCGATCGGCCACCAGAATGCAGGCTCAACAGCAACCACTGCTAGAATTGCTGGAGGCGTGGATGAAAACCCTGAAGAAGGAGCCAGATCCAATTGCAGCTCCACCAGGTTCAGCAGGACTGTATCAAGCTGGTACACTTGGACTATCGTCCAGTGGGACATTTAGCTTTGGTCAGCTAACCGACAAGGATGATATAGATGACTTCTTAGAAGCCTTTGAACGTGTGGCTCACATAATTGGATGGCCTAAAGAGCAATGGGCGGTGCGTTTGGCCATGTCTCTCACCGGCGAGGCCTTGGCAGCATACCGGGCCATGCCAGTGTCTCTCGCCAACAATTATGATGAGGTCAAAAAAGCCATTAGGGACAGATTAGGTCTAACACCCTTGGTGTACCACCGTTTATTAAGGAGCACGAGGCTAAAACCCGGTGAAACACCCAGAGCGTTATGCCAGCATGTGAAAAGTCTGGTCATAAAGTGGTTAGCGCCAGAAGGGAAGACAGTTGAAGCGGTGATTGATAGCATCATATTGGAACAGTTCATGGCCGCTGTACCACTAAGGGGGATGTTTACTAAAGTGCGGTAAACGTGACTAACGCGCGTTATACGACGTTAACGACCGTAAGTGCCGTATAACGCACGTACCGACGCGCTAACGACCGTTAACATCATACTACGCGCGTTAACCGTAGTTAACGATCGTAAAGCTCCGCGGCGCGTTAAAACAGCGCAGAAGGTGGAGAGTGGGCAGAGAGAAGGGGTCAATGGGTGGAGAGTGGGCGGGGAGAGGCTCCCCTCATACTAACGCGCTGAATTTCAGAGCTCAATTCCAACGCGAATGAAAACCTGTCGTTAAAGGCATTTAAAGGGAAGAGAAACCATTTCCGTCAGCAATGTACAGAAAAACCGGGGAAACCCACAAAAAGTGAGCAGTGTGATACATGTGCACAGAACAAAATTTCACATAAAACGTTAAAAATGACAAGAAACATTTTAAAAAGCATAATTCAGCTGGGCAACAGTGATAGCAATGGGCAACAAGGAACAACACTCCCTGGAAAGCACCAAAATAAAAAGAAATGATGTGTGGAAGGGTCTACGCTCCGCAGACCCTTTCAAAGAGCATTACATTGTAATGGAGCTGTCCTGGGCTTGTGGTGTAATGTTTCCCAATGATATCATTGTTGCCCAGCTTGGTTATGGGTGTGTGCCCCTTTTGTGAGGTCTTTTCTGAGGTTTATGTGCACCTTTGTCTGCATACAAGGTAAATGAGGCCACAGTAAACCTGTTGCAGAGCAGGGTTTCTGACTCGTCAGGCCGGTTTAACTAACTCCAGGGCCACAGTGTGGTGCAACAGACACAGCCAGTGCCTGTAAGACCAGAGGGTCACAGGTCAAATCCCAGCTGGGGCTCCTGCCAACCCAGTCCCCATAGTTTTACCCACCACTAAACAGTGATAGTAAAGACACTCCTTTATTGCAGAGAACATACGCATGGCCTATATTTTACCACACCAAACACAGACACCAGAAACAGGCACATTACCTAAAGCAGAGTCCCGCAAATGCAGTCCTGGAGGGCCCCACACCATTCCGGCTTCATGCTGCCTCTAATAAAGATGCCTGTGCTGCATAGCTATGCACCACCCCCATGGTATGCAGATGTAGCTCATGCATATTTATGAGGGACAGCATGAAAACCCGAACAGTGTTTGGAACATCAGGACTGGAGTTGGGGAACTCTGCCGTAAAGCAGCAGCCAACAGGGCCACACACCACCCACAGGCCCCATTGGCCAATGCCTCCTGGAGAGGCAAGACATTGGGCCCTGCCTGTATCTCCCAATACTAGCAGTTGCATACCTTAGCAATGCCACCCTACACCTGGGTATATGGTACACAGCTATCAAACGTTCCCTATGATAACTGGCAGATATCAATTCCTATGTTAAGCACAGTTTGCTCATTGAGCTCCACCATATTAATCATTCTGATGTCTGCGGTGTTTGCTGCAGGTCTGGTCTCGGACAGTGTTCACCACCCTGGGGAGTGACCCCCCAACAGCCTTGTGTACCATATCCATGCCTGTACTATGCCCATGACTGGTGTGGTGGGTATGGCTGCTGACCACCTCTATAGTAGCACAATGCTGGCATAGGTGTGGGGGTGGCTGTCTGTCTATCCAGCAATGTTGCCAGTATTGGGCTGCCAATGTGCATAATGAGGAGCAAGGTACCATGGGTATAGGCCGGACAGGGTGGCCTGGCCAGGGTGCATCTGCACAGGGCATAGGGCAGTGACAGGCACATTGTAGTGCCCGCCACCACCTACACAGACAGGGTGACCTCAGTATATCCTGCTGAGAGATCACTCTCACCCTGACTGTGCAGTGACCACAGCATGGCTAGGCACTCCCATAGTGCTATCTAGTATTTCTCTCATGTGATAAATATGGGTTTCCTTTTGGGGCCCAGTCACTGATGTATCTGCTTGCTGTGTATGCTGACATCCCAGTTCTGGGTGCAGGCATCTCCACTGGGCACTAGCAGACTGTTTGCAGCTGGTAGGTGTTGTGATGGAGTGGCTTGCAGGGTGCAGTGGCTGATGGCTTGCACCAGGGGAATATCAGATAGTGGTGGGGTGCAGCATACCATATCCAGGCCTAATGTCTGTCTGCTATTGTGTTATGGCTGTGTACAGAGCTGCATTGACTGCCCTGTGGGGTGTCTGTTCCTCAGCAGGACTAGGGTTAATGTTCCCCTCTACTGCCACCTTTGCAGGGAAGTAGACTGTGGATCTTTTGATAGGAGACCCTGTTTGCCACCCTCAGCCCTGGGGGAGGGGAGTGGTGGTGCATGGGGGGGCTACACCTGACTGAAACAGACAGAGATGTCCAAGGTGTTCCTGCAGAAACTACCTATCTCACACAGTAACACTGCTTTGGACCTGCGCCATGGCCTCTTTCAGCCATGGACGGTGCTGTGGACCTGGTGCTGGGCGCCTCACTGCACCCTCAGGGTGAGCACAGTACCCGCACAATGTGACGGTGTGTAGCTACTCTGTGCCAGTACAACACACGGTCAGTACCCCCTACCAGGCCGAGGTGCTGTGGGGGTGCACATGGTCAGTTCCCCCTACCAGGCCGAGGTGCTGTGGGGGTGCATTCCCCATGGTGTGTATCTGTGGACAGCTGATTTGCATGTGCAGTGCATCATGGGTGTGACTGGCACAATCCAACCCTGTGCAACCCCAGCACCTGCTCACAGGCTCTGATAAACCATAGGCCATCACACGTACATCTGCTAGCATAATGCATAGGTGCAAGACACCCTACAGAGTCTGTAAAATAAGATGCCCACACTGGTAAAAAACACACGTACCCACGCACGTAAAAACACACGTACCCACGCACGTAAAAACACACGTACCCACGCACGATTGTACGCGCGCAGCTACGCACGGGGCTACGCACGCACCAATGTACGTGGCTAGGCACACTCCGAGGGTGTTTTTCTGACACCAATACTCAGCGTAACGAAAAACATGCCTCCTCTTTCCCTCTGTAATGTACAGGGTGATGCCTGGGATAGCCTTCTGCGTTAGGCACACTGGGGACTCGAACCCATGCTGCCTGTAACAGTGGTCAGTACCGTAACCATTGTGCTACAGCTCTGTTTCAGTGCTTTGTGTCTGTACGTCTTCTTACGTTTAACGCGCAGTGACGCGCCACGGCGCCCGGTAACGCTCGTTAATTTTTTTTAACGCGCGTTAGTGGTGACGATGTACCGCCCATGTCCTTATTTGGGGTTTCTGTTACTACCGCGGCTCCTAACGCGAATTGCCCTAACGCAGTTTAGTAAACATACCCCTAAGTGTGCACACCTTCCTGATTTTGCAAAATTGCCAAAACACCCAGGAAGCCACTTCGCTTGCTGAGCGTTTCATGGAAGCGGAGTTAGCTGCGCAAGAGAAAGGCAGTGCTTCCAATAAGGCAATTCAGGCTTTATCAGAAAGGAAAGAAAGGCCGTGAGATGAAGTTGCCAAAGTGTGTATGCCTATGTGTAGAAACAAATGTGTGAAAAGAACATGTTTTAGGTGTGGAAGTGATAGTCACTTGCAGAGGGAGTGCAGAGTGAAAACAGCAATGATAACAGGTGACCCAAAGAAGATCAAGGAAGGGTTTCTCTTGTCAGTAACAGTGCAAGGGGTGGAGGTTAACGCTTTACTAGACTCTGGATCGAACCAAAGCATGGTATTCAGAAAGCTTTGGAAAAGGATAGAGGCCCAGAGTAAGGCAGTACCCCGCCAACCCAATGAAACCGTGAAAATTAGGTGCGTTCACGGGGCAGCATCCTCGTACCTCGTCTACAGAGTCCTAATAAAATGATTGGGCGTAGAAAAGGATATCCCGGTAGCAGTAATACCCAGGTTGCCCCAGGAATTGGTATTAGGCAGGGACTGGCCACAGTTCCAGAAAGGTCTCAAACAGGGTTTGCAGCCGAAGGAAGGGATGATTTCTACGAGGTCCCAGACAAAGTCTCTAGAGGAGGAGGAAGAACCCCCAGAGGGAGAGTTAGAGGATCTTCCATTCCACGAAGATCTGGTAACTACCCTGGTAGCTAAGGATAAAAATGGTAAAGGAGAGAAACGACGAGAGAGGCGGACCCGCTCCCAGAGCAAAGCTGAGATACAGGCTGGGCAGGAGTTGCCTTGGGTCCCAGCCGAATTGGTGAATAAATTTCCCTCTTTTGCGAAAGAGCAGCAGGCAGATCCAGCTCTCACACAGGCCTTCAAGTATGCCCAAGATGGGAGGGACACCCTACCAAGGTTCTTTCTAGACGGAGAAATTTTGTATAGAGAAGGTTTGGATCCAGGCACCGGAAACCAACGTAAACAGCTTGTAGTGCCTACTACATTAAAAAGCCTGGTATTAAGACTTGCTCATGACCACCCCATAGGAGCGCATAAAGGGATTCAGGGAACACTGGACCAAATATTGGCACGCTTCTATTGGCCAGGTGTTTTTAGGGAGACCGCAAAGTTTTGTGAGGCTTGTCCATCATGCCAAAGGGTCACCTCAGTGCGGCCAACAGAAGTACCAATGGTACCCGTACTGGTAATCACGGAACCCATTCGTAGGCTGGCCATGGACATAGTGGGCCCCATGATAAGGACGCCTCGGGGATTCCAGTATATATTGGTCATAGTGGACCAAGCCACAAGGTTCCCCTGGGCAGTTCCCTTACGTCAGGGGTCTCAAACACGCGGCCCGCAAGAGACCTTTGTGCGGCCCACGATGCAGAGGCCAAAAAAAAAAAACCCCGGCTTTTGCTGCTGCTGCCGAATAAAGTTAAGTCACCGAAGGCGAGCCAAACCGACCACTACTGTTCGAGCCGCACTTACAAGAGTTACAAAGCATCTTTCAGCGAAGTTCTACTACCAACTAGTGCAAAAGAACGAACAAGAACCCCTCCAACTGTCAGCCGTTGTACACTTACCTTTCGCAACCTGCCTCCACGCTCCCCGTCTTCTTTCACCTAAAGCCCCGCGCGTGCAGCGAGAGCGCAAGGAAAAACCTCGCCGTGGGCTGTTGATCGATGAGGTGAGGCTGCTGCAGGGCGGGCGGCGCGTGCAAACCCCGCAGTGCTCCCCAGGAGGCACCTGCCGCTCTGCAAAACTTCCAGGGGCACGCGATCCCCCTGACGTCACGCCAGCTCGGGGCACACAGCTGCCCCAGTCGCGAGCCCCTTCTCTAGTGGGGAGAGCCGGGGAAGTGCCTGAGCTCGCGCGCTGCCTGCTTATTGTCTTTTTTTTTCTCTCGTTATTGCTGCTAAAAGGACTCTGAGTCTGGGCATAAAAAAAAGAAAGAAAGAAAAGCCGGGTGTCCCCTAATTTCATCTCAAACATAAACCACATTTTGCAGCACATTTAGATAACAATTAAAACAAGGCACCAAGTCCTATTCTAATTAAAAGGGACAGGGAAGGGTGTGGAAGTCTGAGTTGATTTTCTTGGGAAAAAGTGTGTGTGTGTGTGTGTGTGTTGAATAGCCAACTATGCGTGCATTTCCTCACTTGGAGGGGGGGGGGTTAGGACTGGCAATGGCCTATGGGGGGCTGACTGGAAGTGGGTTGATGGGGGGGGCTAGGACTGGTATTGGGTTGGGGGGTTGCTAGGACTGGAAAAGGGCTGATGGGGGGCTAGGACTGGAAATGGGCTGATGCAGGGACTAGAAGGGAATGGATGCTGGGTGAGGCTGGAACTAGAAGGGAGCTGATGTTGGGGGGAGGATTAGAATGGGATGGGGCTGGGAGAGTAAAATGGAGAGGGGAAAAATATTTTGCGTGGGAGGGATAAAAAATCTACAATTGGCCGGGTATTGGGAGAGTAAGTGGGGATTGAGGATGGAGGGGTAAAATTTGAGTGGATGAAATAGGAATGAGGAAAGAGCAAAAGGAGAATGATTAGTATGTTAAAGCAGATGTAGAGAGAATGGAAAAAAACTAGGAAAGAAGAAAGGACAAATGGACAGCAGACAATGGAGCGTTAGCAGAAGACACGAAGAAACCAGAAGAAAGTGGCTGGAACAATTGCAACTGAAAAAAAAATGCACAAAAGGTAGAAAAATATCTCTTTATTTTGAATTTATTAACTGAAATATGTCAGCTCTTGGAAATGTGCATCTTTAACGTCTGCACTTTATTTAATACAAGAGGAAATCAATTTATAGTTTTATTTCTACAGTGTTGTACATTCTAAGTTTGGCTTTTGGGGTTCCCAGTTTAATTGTCTTCCTGTTTCTAAATTGTGATTCCTTGTTTGGTGATGGTGTATGTTCTGCATGTTTACTAAAAGTTAGTGTATGGTAACATTATGCAAATATTTATGCAAATGATGTCCTTATGCAAATGATGCCCTTATGCAAATGAGGCCTGCGTCTTGTGCGGCCCCCGGGTTACTCTACAAGTCCTCATTTGGCCCTCAAAGTAATTTGAGTTTGAGACCCCTGCCTTACGTAGTATTTCTGCAAAAACAGTGGCGGCAGAAATGATAAAACTGTTTTGTGAGGTAGGATTCCCTCGAGAAGTATTGACCGACAGCGGCAGCAATTTTATGTCCAAATATTTAGCCCAGGTCTGGGACGCCTTTGGAATTAGACATGTAAAGACCGCAGCCTACCATCCACAGTCAAATGGACTGGTGGAAAGGCAAAATCAGACATTAAAAAAAATGTTAAGATGAGCATTAGAAGGGAGAATGACGGAGTGGGACACCATGCCTCCCTTCATGTTGTATGCTTGTAGGGAAAGAAAACAAGCATCTCTAGGAATCTCTCCGTATGAATTAATGTATGGGCGACCCCCGAGAGATATCCTAGATGTCCTCCAGGAACAGTGGGTTGAACCCGGAATAGAAGAAGTAGGGGTGCCCCAGTTCTTGAGAGATTTAAGAAGCCGACTGACACAAACCGCCCAGAGGGCAGAAGAAAATTTAAAGGCCAGTCAGCAGAAACAAAAAGGCTGCTATGATCGCAATACCAAGCCTCGCCAGCTGAGTATGGGTGAAAAGGTAATCGTAATGGTGGCAGGAGCCATCCCGAAGTTTGAAAGCCAATGGAAAGGGCCCTTCAGAGTGGTTGAGCAGGTAGGCCCTGTGACATATTCAGTAGAAAACAGGAGAGGCTGCCGACAAATTTACCACGTCAATGTGTTAAGGCCTTGGCACGAGAGGGTAGCACTAGCACATTTGGCCACGGTTAACTATAGGCCACAGAAAGGAAAAAGCAACACCAACATTCCGGTGAGAATTACGTGCTGTGAGGATAGTATGGGAATGGAGGAGTAGCCTGGTGGTTAGAACACTGGCTTGGTAACCAAGCAACCAGGGTTCGATTCCCACTAGCACTCCTTGTGGCCTTGGGCAAGTCACTTAACCATCCATTGCCTCGGAAGAAAGGCCTGGCAATCTACTTCCGGTGACACTGCCAAGAAAACCCAGGAGCTTCTGGGTCGCCAGGAGTCAGGACTGACTCGAAGGCACACATTCAATTTGAATTTTTGAGGATAGTATGAAACCAGCCCGTAATATCTTAAGGGGGGGAATGTGTGACAATGAGAGCTGTGTGGAAGAGATGGAATGTGAGGAAAATGAGGAATACACCTTTAAGAGCAGAGATAGCCAAGGTTTCCATAGTGACCACAAGCTAGAGGAACATGCAGTAGCTGAAGCTGAGTCCCGCCCAAGCCATGACGTAGGAGCAAGCTTGAGCCCTAGTGAGATGAGAGACACGTATAGGAAGCAGGGTGTGGTAGCTGCATAGCACTGTTTTAAACCTGCTTCAGCGAGTTGTAGGAAAGTGTGGCTGAGAGAGAAGCCGGTAGGGCACTGAAGGCGTGGCCGAGAGAGCAGCAGAGGAATGCTGACTCAAGTTCAGGAACAGCACGGGAACCAGAGGATTCAAAGGTGAAGCCTGGTTCAAAGCAGCTCAGAGAGGAGAAATCTGGAAAGTTTTACTCTACCGTGGGAAACAGTTCTGACAACAAGAAAAGCAGTTCTTGCTTAGAAGGTACGTCTGCTTCAGTGCTTAGCAGAACTTTGGCCGAAGACGTTGTTAGAGAACTGAAACTAAGTGCAGAACAGAATGCTCAAGGGAACCGTGCAGGCAAGAGGACAGTGAAAGCTGTTACAAACAAAAGTAATCAGAGTTCATGTAAAGACAGAGAGACAGACCTGAATGCTGTTGAGTTATTGGAGAAGCTGTTTCAGAATAGGAAGGCTCATTCCCAAAGCACTGCTGGTTGTGACCAGAGGGAGCAGTTCTTAGGAGAGCTTCACAAGTTTCTGTATAACAGTAAGCTTGAACCTATTGCCAAAAGCCTGGAGAAAGATAAGCAAAGTGCAGCTTATGAAGATATGCAAGTTGATGTTTATGAGAGAGTTCCCGAGTGTGACGAAACAGAGATGGACTGTTCTTTTTGTAAAGCAGAAAGCTTAAACATGTGCTAGCCTTGAACTGTGGAAGGAAGTTTACATAGCATATTTGTTTAGCTAATGGAGAGCTGAGAGCGTCTGTGGGAAAGAAAGAATTTCCACTGAGACCTGAGGGTAAAATGCATCAGCCTTGGATAAAAGAGAAAAAGAATTTATCTGTTGTAAATACCAGCAGTAGCTGTGAAACTGTGCTGAAGAATGCTATGAACAGCTACTGTGCAAAGAGTCTAATTGAGTTCTGATGTTCCAGCCACATTTTTGTTCCTGGTGATTTTCATTTGGAGAAATAATCCCACTTTGCGTAGTGTTTGTGAATTTTGATGCGAGAGGGGAAACCCAAAAATAAATATCTTTGTTTTGCCTTAAAAACCCTGAGTGGTCATACTACTTTGTCTGCAAGTAATATAAGAACTACAAGTCCCAGCAATCCCTGCTGGAAGAAACGTCTTGTGACATTACTTAAGGGCAAATAAGGCAGCCCTTTTGCCTATCAGCCTTTGGCCTAGGCAGGGGGTCACGACCACACGCAGGGACGGATGGAAAATAGCCAGCGATGGGAGATCCCCCACTGGCGGCCAAATCTAGATATGCAGATGGGAAGCAAATGCCGATATTTGACATACCCGCACAAGATGGAGTAAATGCAAAGTGCATGGATGAGAAGCTGTGTAATTGGTAGCAGTGGAGGGTCAATGAGGGCACCAAAAGGCACAGATCTGATCATATACCTCTCTCCCACAGTGGCTTTGGCATGCGCCAGACCCTCGAGGCACTGAAGTGCCAGTTCAGGACCATGTGGTAGCAGAGGCCTGAGCTCATCCAGCCAGCAGCAGCTGCAGCTAAGCCAGCCACATGGTACGGTACACATTCCCCCTGGAAATACAGCAAATAACGACATGTATGGTGTCACGTCACCTTCGGGGATGGGGATGGCATGCTGCATAGCAAAGTTATGTAGGATGCAGCAGGCTGTGAAGATCCTGCACACATGTTCAGGGCTTTACAGCAGCTCACCCCCACTGTGGTCTAGGCATTGGAAGTGGCTTTTGAGGACCCAATTGCCTGTTCCATCACTGCCCTGGTCCTCTGGTGTGCCTGATCGTATTGCTTGTCTTACGGGGTTCGTGAGTGTTGCACAGGTGTCAGTAGCCATGGTTGGAGAGGGTATCCACAGTCACCTGTGGAAGCAGGGGGACAGGCACACATCAGTACAGGTGTGTTGGGGCTGGAGGGGTGGGTGGGCAGTAGACATATTTACAGTGCATTTTACATGACTGTGACATGAGGCAGTGCATTCTGGTGACATTTCCAGCAGAGCCCTATGCAGCATGTCATTGCTTGGCTATTTTTCAGATTCTTGCCATGTCTCCAGGACGCACTGCTTCAGTGCATTCTGAGGCTTTGTCACCTCTGGCCTGCTTTTCTCCACTGGGGTCTCCTGCTACTGTTCAGATGTGTTCCCCCTGGGACTACTTCACTAATATGCAGCCTCTCATCCTGGCCCCACAAGTCTCCTGTCTGACTATGCATCTGTGTTAGGGTGTATCAGATACCATGTGCCCACTCTACTGTGTCCCATTATGGGGTAACTCACATTTCTATCACATTTGCTCACAGCTGTGTCTACTCACCTGGGCATTGACTACCACTTGCATATTCATAGAGTTGTAATATGGCGGGTTTTGGAATGCCCTCTGTTCCTGATCCAGTGCCCTCAGTGCAACATGTGTGCAGTCAATGATACCAATGGCAGATGGGAAGGCAGCTATATCATAAAATGCCTGCATTATCTCCTATCTTTGCTCAGGCGTGGTAAGGAAGGTGATGTAGGTTTGCATCCTTCTCACCAGGGCAGTGGTGAAGGCATCAGTACAGCGGCATGTGGCAGACCTGGTGATGATAGTGGTGGCACCCACCACATGCTGGATGCTTCCCATGGTCAGGAACCCCAGTGCAGCAGTCACCTTCAGAACCACTGGCAGCATGTGGCTTCGGGCGGTGCCTGGCTCTAACTCCCTGCACAGCATCCCACACAGCTCCGTTACGGTGTCACTTTCCAGCCGGTAGCATTGGTATACCTCCTCTTCCAACAGTTGCAGGTATGTTACCCTCAGTCTTTATATCTGTGGAGTACAGTATCTGCGCCTCTCACGCTGGGTCAATGGCTGCTGCTGCTGTTGCACATTGTGCTGCCACCTCTATCCCCTGGAGCACTGGTGGTGTCTCCACCTCCATTGCAGTATGTGCAGGCCCCACTTTGCACAGACAGTTCCTGTCTGCGGGAACAGCTAATACCCGTTTTTGCCAATGCTTTGCATGATATGCACTGGCGTATTACCAGGCCAAATACACCCAAAAATCTGGCCTAAAGATATGTAGTTTATGGCATTCGGCTCGGAGCCCTGTGTTGCTGAATATCTTTGCTAATCCATTATGTTGCAGTCACACTCCCATTATGCCCTGTTATGCCCCTGTGGTTATCCAGTTTACGCCTTGCACACTGAGCGAATATTCGTCCGTCAGTGGCTGACTGAAGATGCCAGATACCCAGATATGTGCCACTTATACGGGTAACATGGCTTTTTCGTTGCCTCAGGGCTGGAATATCAGGCCCTAAAACAATAATAGACACAAGGAAGATGGACAGAGGAGCCACTGGTGAGGCACAGCTACTGTCTCTTGGTGGGAGGTTATAGCAAACTCCTGGCTATTTTAGGAAAGCTTTAAAGAAGTAATGGGTGTTTAGAGCAGTTCAAATTTTTTTGTGCAAGGATTTGAGCCTGACCTCTAGTGGTAAGTCATTCCACAAGGTGGGGGGAAAGCACCCTAAAGCAAGAGTTTCTGGCATGCTAGAGATGGATTTCTTGGCGGGAGGGGGTTGTCAGTAAATTATGCTGGGAGGAATGCAGCAGATGTTGGGGGCATACGAGATTAGGGAACTGGCGAGAAAGGACGGTATTCCATATAGTAAACCTCATGAGTGATAGAATTTTGAAGAGGATTCAGTAGGTTATAGGATACCAGTATTCTTTCCGAAAAAGAGGAGTTACGTGGTTGAACTTCATAGCACTAAATATCAATTTAACTAATGCATTCTGGATCTACTGGAGTCGCTGCAGCTATTTTATAAGGAATTGCAGTAATCAATTTGTGGTCTTCTGAAGACTAGAATAGGAGTACATAAGGAGTTTCTGTCCAGTAAGGAGTGTACAGCATGAACTTGTTTTAGCATAAGGAAATATTTAATGACTGCATTTATGATTAGCATATGACGGCTTAGCTGTCAATCTAAGATATCCCCAGAATGTTCACAGAGTCCTTCAAAAGGAGAGCCAACCCATCCTGATAGCTACTCCAGTTTACTAATCTGTAGTCCGTGGATGGCAGAGTAGTCAGGGCGTGGGGATAGTTAGGAAGATAGTTAGTTGATTGATGTGGGGTAAGTAGGTGTGGGGGATCAGACTGGTACCGAAGGTCTCTTAGTTGGTGCTCCTGGGCCAAATCCCATCTGGCTTGGGCGTCTTGAGCTGAACTGGGGAGTGAGTTAGATTTAATTTTCACTTTTTTAACTCACCTTACAATGTAAGAAGATGCACTAAGCTTAGCAGACCTTTTTACTCATGTTTTTGCATGTTTTATTAATGTGGTGTTTTTTTTTTTTAAATCATGCATTTGAACACAGTTTGCTTATGACATGTGAATTAGCATTATTTTTAATGAATATGTTAAAAAAAGGCACACTACATTTTAGTGCACATTTTTTCACATATATTTTATTACATCAGCCCAAATAAGAGGTATCAACTCCACTCAGCATTAGAGAGATATTACAGATGGGTGGAAAACGTACGATCACTAATTACAAGGATAATTTTATAACTGACTGCATACATGGATGCAGCCAAAATGTGTAGAAAAAGCAACAAACTTATGAAGGGAGGGGGATATTCAATGTGATTGACACAGTTAGCAGAGCAGAAAATTGACACTATCCACATGATGACAGCGGTGGTCTAGACAGTGGCCACACAATGAGGGTATTCAGCGGCAGCCCCTATCTGGATTCTGCTGCGGAATATCTGAAGGATATTTAAAACAGCACATCTGCCTGCCAAGATGTTTAAATATCCCTTGTTTTGAATATTGGCTACATATACTTTCCTTTGTAAAACTGCCACTTTTATATGCAACCAGTGGCAAAATCGTAACACCGCTGGAGCAGGCACAAATTGTTTGTCAGTTATCCACAGATACTTTTTCATTTTATAAAGTCTACATGTAAAACTCAAACTCTGTCTCCAAGATCACCCACTTTAAATGCATATAAAAGTATGCGTAGAAATCACTTTCTCGTATATCTTTAAACATGCATATAGCAGTGAATTCTATAAAATAGTCAAGGTGCAAAATCTGGCCATTAAAAAGTTATCTCCTATCTTTGAAGTTCCCAGTGGGTCAAGTTTTCAAATTATGATCATGCACCGTGATCATTTGAAAACAAGACACTAGGGTAAAATATACAAAAAGATCATATTGTTTTTACTCTGATCACCTGGGTTCAGACTGTCAATCTCATGCAGGCAAATGACCAAGTAATGACTGACATTTTGAATTACAATTGCTGATAGCAAGTTTCATCTGCCCTTTCCCATGGACAGCAACATGGCACTAAAACAAAAGTTGTAAGGGTTCATGCTAGTGAATCCAGTAATATGATTAGTTGAACGCCTCCTGGTCATTTCTAAAACACTAGTAACATATTTTAGCTCTGCACTTTGTTTAGGTTATACAAGATGGGGGCCAGGCCCCATTAATAAAGACAGATGGATATAGCTTAATTAAGTTTGGAATCTGTTGCTGGAGGATATAGTCAAGGTGATAAACATAATGAGATTCAAAAAAGGATTGGATAAGTTTCCAGAGGAAAAGTCCATAAATAATTATTATCCAGATAGACTTGGGAGAGCCGTTGCTCATCTCTGAAAATGAACTATAGGAAATAGATGGGGGGGGGGATATTCAGTGCCAGTGGCTAGGCATTGAGAAAGTGGCTAGTGATCACTGCTAAACTTTGAACCCAGATATTCAATGTCGAGGCCTTATTCAGTCACTAGCCTTGAATATCTAAGTTGGCCGGGTGGCGCATTAGCTAACCAATCCAATCTTGATATGAATTCTGCTAAAATATATATCCCACAACGTGACTCACAGCAATTTAGCACTCACAATTTAGCTCATAACTAATGCTTACTTGAAATGTTGGCCTTATTAAAGCAAAGTTGCCATTAATTAGCTACTTCTACTATATAAAGTTCTTTTTTCTCTTTAATGTGATCATCTGCCCAACACAAAACTAACATCAATAAAAATTGTCCATAGAAAATGCTAACTATGACTTGAATTTCAAAAGGATAACACGCTATTCTGCTTCAGGGCTGTTAGCTTTCCCAAAAGCAATAACTTATCCAGTCAGCAAGGTACCATCCAATTCTTCATGCCATTTCTTCCATGAGCTCTCTGGCTGTTCAAAACAATGACTGTGGTGTTCTTTTCATACCTCCCACATCAACCTTGAGTGGTCAATCCACTGATGACATCACACTCTCACAACCTATACCAATGTATTCCAATTGATCTGGAAATTTAAACCCCTAGGATGAATTGTGTCTAAGGTAAATATCCAGAATTGTTCATGATAATTCAACTTTTCCTCTCGGTTCCCTTCTCTCCAATGCTGGGGTATGCAATCTAATACCCGCCAAGTCAAGACAGAGAAAGAATGATCTTTAGCCAAGCAATGCTCTACTATCGGTGCAGATTTGTTCTTCATATTTAAACAAGACTTATGCTCACCCAGCCTCTTCACTATAAATCGTCTTGTATACCTAACATATGTTTTTCCACATGGACAATTAATAGCATAGACCACAAAATGCCGCTTGGCAAGAAGTTTTCCATCAAGATTGCACAATTTGCTGATTGGGCAAATCCACACTGTTCTTTCAATTGTCGAAGAACAAAAGTCACAGTGGCCCCTCTATCCGACGAAGTCTAAAAACTGACTTGCTGGAAGACCTTGTTTTAATTTCAAAACTGGAAGACCTTGTTTTAATTTCAATGGATGGTTTTTAAGACTTTGTCGGATATATAACACTAAAGAGAATTATCAATTACAGGCTCAGGCATGTGTTACATGGATATCCTAAACAAGTGGTTAAAAAAGCTTACAAGAGGGGCTTACATGCACAACAGGAACAACTCTTATTCCCCTGTAATAATATACATAAAAAGAATAATGAGTGGGTACCATTAGTGTGTGTGTTACCATTTACCGTGAACGCTCCAACAATAGTGGCAATATTTTATAAATACTGGAATATATTGCAATCACATGTGTGTTTTGCGGATCACCCCATTGTGGCATTTCAAGGGGCCAAATCATTTCCAATTTTGTAACAAAGTCGGTGACATGGGATATACCAATGACTCTTGTGGAAGAGACTTAGGGGTATGTTTACTAAACTGCGTTAGTGTGATTCGCATTAGGAGCCGCGGTAGAGACAGAAACCACAAATAAGGACATGGGCGGTACATTGTTACCGATAACGCGAGTTACCAGGCGCCATAAATGAACAAGCGCTACATGACACGTTACCGCGCGTTAATCTTAAGAAGGCATGCAGGCATACAAGCAAAGCAACAGAGCTGTAGCACAATGGTTACAACACTGACTGATGGTACAGGGGTCATGGGTTCGATTCCCCAGTGGGCCTAATGTATAAGGCTGGCTGAGGCATCACCCTTTACATTTAAGTAGTGATTGTTGAGGCATTTCACTTGTATTTTAATTAGTGCTGCCAGCAAACACACCCTCACGGTGGCATAACCTAAGGTGCCGCATAAGGCACCCCTTAACGCACTCCATAGGGCACATTATAAAGTGTACTGTCCGCCAAGGCACCCTATAATGTCCCCTATAGGACACCTGATAAGGCTGTGAACAAAGCCCTGGCTGGCTGCAGAAGGACTGCACGTCACCACACAAACTGTCTGCTGTGGTTACCAGGATAGGGTTAACCCACCCGTACCCATGATGCACTGCACATGCAAATCAGCATTCGAGAGTTGGGCACAAGATTGGGTATGCACCCCCACAGCACCTCAGCCTGGTAGGGGGAACAGACCGTGTGTGGTACTGCCACAGAGTAGCCACAGACAGTCACATTGTGCGGGTACT
This sequence comes from Ichthyophis bannanicus, assembly GCA_033557465.1. Lineage (NCBI taxonomy): Eukaryota > Metazoa > Chordata > Amphibia > Gymnophiona > Ichthyophiidae > Ichthyophis > Ichthyophis bannanicus. Next base: position 424,136,918 of record CM066038.1, read on the forward strand.
GTGCCCACACTGAGGTTGAGGTGGGGCGCCCAGCACCAGGTCCACAGCACCTTTCATGGCTGAAATACGCCATGCTGCAGGTCCCCATCAGTGTGTGATAGGTAGTTCCGTTAGACACACCTAGGATACATCTGTGTCCTGCTGTATTTCTCGGTCATGTCTAGTCCTTATGGGCGATGATGCACCCAGAATAGTGCATATCCTGTGTTGGTGCCATGGTTACCTGCTGTAGGTGAAGGGGGGGGGGTATATGGACCCATAGGCAGATTATGTACCACCACACAACCCACCCTCTGGGGCTCAGGGTGGGAAACAGGATCACCCACCAATAGATCCACATTCTACCTCCCTGCAATGGTAGCAGTAGAGGGGACCATCAACCCCAGTCCTGCTGGGGAACAGACAGAGCGGTACACATCCATAACGCAATAGCAGACAGACGGCAGGCCTGGAAATGCTCAGCTGCCCCCCACCATTATCTGACATTCTCCAGCAGCAAGCCTCCAGCCGCTGCACCCTGCAAGGTGTTCCAGCAAGACACATACTAGCTGCAGACAGTCTGCCAGCTAGTCCATAGTGCATGGTCCTGGAGGAGATGCATGTACCCAGAACGGGGATGTCAGCATACACACCAAGCAGATAAGTCAGTGATTGGGCCCCAAAAGAAAACCCATAAATATCACATGAGGGAAATGCTATATAGCACTATGGGGGAACCTAGCCATGCGATGGTCACTGCTCAGTCAGGGTGAGAGTGACCTCCCAGCAGGACATGCTATGGCCACCCTGTCCGTGCAGGTGGTGGCCAGGCACTACAATGTCCGAGCCATTGCCTATGCCGTGTGCAGATGCATCCAGGCCAGGCCACCCTATCCAGGCTATTCCCACAGTACCTTGCTCCTCATTATGCACATTGGCAGGCCAATACTGGCAACAGTGCTAGAGGTGTGGGCTGTGGAGGGTGTTGGCAGCCACCACACACTGGATAGACAGACACACACTCCCCACACCTATGCCAGCATTGTGCAACTATAGAGGTGTTGGGCAGCCCAGGCCACCACACCAGTCCTGGGCACAGTGCAGGCATGGCTATGGTACGCAATACTGTAGGAGTCACTCCCCAGGTTGGTAAACACTGTCAGACACAAGACCTGTAGCACACTCCACAGACATCAGAAAGGTTGCTATGATGTAGCTCACTCAGAAAATTGTACTTAACTTAGGAATTGCTATCTGTCAGTAATCATAGCAACCTTTTGATAGATGTGTACTATATTCCCAGGTTTAGGGTGGCATTACTAAGGTATGCAAGTGCTAGTATTGGGAGATGCACGCAGAGCCCAAAGTCCTGCCTCTCCAGGAGGCTTTGGATAATGGGGCCTGTGGGTGTGGGTGTGTCTGTCCCTGTTGGCTGCTGCTTTATGGCAGAGGTTCCCAACTCCAGTCCTGCGGTGCCAAACACTGTTCGGGTTTTCATGCTGTCCCTCATGAATATGCATGAGATACATCTGCATACCATGGGGGTGGTGCATAGAAATGCAGCATAGGCATCTTTATCAGAGGCAGCATGCAACCGGAATGGTGTTTGGCCCTCCAGGACTGCATTTGGGAGACTCTGCTCTAGGTAATGCGCATGTTTATGGTGTCTGTGCTCTGTAGGGTAAAATGTAGGTGTCTTGGGCATGTTTACGTATTCTGCAATAAAGGTGCTGTCTGTATTAGCACATTGTAGTAGTGGGTAAAATATGGGGACTGGGTTGGCAGGAACCACAGCTGGGACTTGAACCTGTGACCTTCTGCTTCTGAATACACTGGTTTTGTGCACTGCACCACCTTGTTGTCACAGAGTCAGTACATTCCTTGGTGATACCATGACTGTTCGTCAGACAGGGCCCGTCTGTTGCAGTACACGGCACCCACCTACACAGGGCTAGGCCACGGTCTGCTCCGGGCAGCTGCCACTGCCCCCTCCACCACCAGTATCCTTCAGCCACCATGCTGACATGCCCTTCTGCTGGTGGTGCTGGTGGTGCGCAGTCTCAGGCCATCCAGTGTGCAGGTAGGTGGCTGCCTATGGTGCGGGTTCTGGGGTAGGGGTGCCTGCATAGACGTCCACGCTCCCCCCCAGCCCCACCTGCCAATGTTCCGTGCCCTTGGGGGTAGCTGTTGGGTACTATCCCCTGTGACACTGTGGGAAACACACTCGTGCCCATGTTGGGCCTTCAGCAGTTGCTGTCTGGCTGCTCTGCTGTTTCAGCATTCGTATGGGCCACCTAGGCATCACCCTAGTCCGCACTGTGGCCCAGCTCCACCACAGCATGTGCCGCCTGCGGCCCTCTGTATCCCCTTTTCCTGCATCTGTCCAGTTGCCGTTCCGACATGCCCGCCCTGATGTTGCGGGACATGTGCACGCCATAGGAACCCTGTCCGATGGAGGGAAAAACCCTGAGCAGCGCTATTTCACTGTGGGCTCATTCACCTTGTATGGGGACGGAGTATAGACCCTTCCATGATTTATATCTTTTCTATGGAGCTTACTCGGGGGGGGGGGGGGTTGATGTTTCTCATTAATACCACTATTGGCCAGCTTGGTTATGGTTTTTTCCAGTTTGTTGAGGTCATTTTCAGTGTTTATGTGCCCTTTTGTTCTGTGCACATGTATCACACTTATCACTTTTTTTAGGTTTCCATGCCTGGACTGTACATTGCTGACACTGAAATGGTGTCTCTCCCCTGTAATGTGCATTTAACAGCAGGTTTTCAATCGCGTTTGGATTCAGCTCTTCAGATCAGCGCGTTAGTGTGAAGGGAGCCTCTCCCCGCCCACTCTCCGCCCACTGACCCCTTCTCTCCGCCCTCTCTCCACCTTCTGCGGTGTTTTACCGCGCCGCGGAGCTTTACGATCGTTAATGTTGGTTAACGCGCGTTATGTAACGTTAACGATCGTTAGCGCATCATAACACGCGATATGATGTGCTAACGATCATTAACGTTACATAACGCGCATTATGTAACGTTACCGCAGTTTAGTAAACATCCCCTTAGTATCATTATGATTGTGGCCACTGTGACTTTTGTTCTTCGACAATTGAAGGGACGGTGTGGATTTGGCCAGTCAATCAGCAAATTGTGCAGTCTCGATGGAAAAAGTCTTGCCAAATGGCATTTCTGGTTTATGCTATTAATTGTCCATGTGGAAAAACAAATGTTGGGTGCACAAGACAGTCTATAGTGAAGAGGCTGGGTGAACATAAGTCTCGTTTAAATATGAAGAACAAATCTGCACCAATGATAGAGCATTGCTTGGCTAAAGATCATTCTTTCTCTGACCTGACTTGGCGGGTATCAGATTACATACCCCAGAACTGGAGAGAAGGGAACTGAGAGGAAAAGTTGAATTATCGTGAACAATTCTGGATATTTACCTTAGACATAGTTCATCCTAAGGGTTTAAATTTACAGATCGGGTGGAATACATTGCTATAGGTTGTAAGAGTGTGATGTCATCGGAGGATTGACCACTCAAGGCTGATGTGGGAGGAGTCAAAAATCGGTATGAAAGAATGCCGCAGCCATTGCTTTGACCAGCCAGAGAGCTCATGGAAGAAACAGCATGAAGAGCTGGATGGTGCCTTGTTGACTGGATAAGTCATTGCTTTTAGAAAAGCTAATAGCCCTGAAGCAGAATAGCATGTTACCCTTTCGAAACACGACAGGTCGTAGTTGGCATTTACTATGGACTATTTTTATTGATGTTAGTTTTGTGTTGGGCACATGATCACTTTAAAAAAAAAAGAGATAAGCTACTTTTCCCAAATAAAGTCCTTTTATCAATGGCATCTTTACTTTAATAAGTTGAACATTTCAAGTAAGCATTGGTTATGAGCTAAAATGTGAGTGCTGTATTGTTCTGAGTCGCATTGGCTAACCAGCCAGTGGATGGTTAGCTAAAGTGGGGAAAGTTAGGCAAGCCTTTCAGGTGCCTAACCTTTGCCAGTTTGGGAGAACTGGCTAGCTGCTGAATATTGCCACTAGCTGGTGATCCCCGGGTGCCACCTCTGCTCTACCCCTGAAATGCCCTAACACTAGCTGGCTAGCGTGAGGGCTTTTAGTGGCAGCACCAAGAGATATTCAGTGGCCATATTCACTAACCATGTTAGTGCCACTGAATATCCTGCTGAGTGCCATTTAGGTGGTTTGCAGGTCTGCAAACCACCTAAAATGCTTTGAATATCCCCCTCCTTTATTTTTGAGGATCTGCTGGATACTTAAAACCTGGAATAGTCATTGTTGGAGACAGGATGCTAGGGCCATAGATTGACTCAGCGTGGCTTTTCTTATGTTCTCATGTAACCCAGAAAAAGAAACATGATGACAGAAAAAGACCACATGGCCTATCTAGTCTGTCCTTCCATATCAACACTACAACAGTCCCCTTTTTTCCTTTAGCGATCCTCTGTGTTTGTCCCATGCTTCTTTGAATTCAGATACTGTCCTCATCTCTACCACCTCCACTGGGAGACTATTCCATGGATCCACCACTCTTTCCGTAAAGAAATATTTCTGCACATTACTCCTGAATCTATCCCCTTTCACCCGCACCCCATGTCCCCTCGTAACAGAACTTGCTTTCAATCGAAAGAGGCTCTCCTCCTCCTGTGCATTTATGCCACGGAGGTATTTAAACGTCTCAATCATATCACCTCTATTTCACCTTTCCTCTAAGGTGTACATATTAAGATCCTTAAGTCTGTCCTCATGTGCTTTATAATGAAGACCACTAACCATTTTAGTAGCCACCCTCTGTACTGACTCCATCCTGTTTATATCCTTTTGAAGGTGCGGTCTCCAGAATTGCACACTATACTCCAAATGAGGTCGCACCAAAGACTTATACAGAGGCATTATCACCTCCTTTTTTCTGCTAGCCATTCCTCTCCGTATGCACCCAAGCATCCTTCTAGCTTTCATGCTCGCCTTTTCTACCTGTTTAGCTACTTTAAGATTAACAGACACAATCACGCCTAGGTCCTGCTCTTCTTTAGTGGACAAAAGTACTTTACCCCCTATACTATATTGCTCCCTTGGATTGCTTCAGCCCAAATGCATGACCTTACATATTTTAACATTAAATCCCAGCTGCCAAATTCTAGACCATTCTTCAAGCTTAGCTAGATCCCTCCTCATGTTATCTACACCTTCCTGGGTATCTACTGTATTGCAGATTTTGGTATCATCCACAAAGAGGCAAGCCTTACCCGACAGCCCTTCCACTATATCACTAACAAAGATGTTAAAAAGAATCAGACCAAGGCAGAAACAACTTTGAGGAATATATGGAAAGCGTAGTTACTCACCTGTAACAGGTGTTCTCCAGGAGCAGCAGGAATCAGTCCTCACTTATGGGTGACGTCGGCGCCGACGGAGCCCTCGCGGAGCAATTTTCCCCAGCTTTCAAAGAAAGCCTTTGGGAATTGCAGCGCGCATGCGCGGTCGTCTTCCCACCCGAGGGTGCCATCTTAGCCAGTCAGATGACATAGCTAAAAAAGACAGCATAAAATTTTGCAAAAAGAACATAAGCAGACGATTGCAACTCCAAGGGGAGGAGGGAGGGTAGTGAGGACTGATTCCTGCTGCTCCTGGAGAACACCTGTTACAGGTGAGTAACTACGCTTTCTCCAGGACCAAGCAGGAAGTCAGTCCTCACTTATGGGACTCCCAAGCTCAAGGCTACCGGAGACCCTAAGCACAAAAATGAGCTCCCTCTAGCTCAGCAGCACAGAAGGAAAGAATCTTCGCTGAATTATCACCCACCGGTAGCCCACATCCGGGATGGAGGGTAGGAGTTGCTCAGACCTCAAAGAGATTACGGAGGACTGCCTGTCCGAAAGCACTGTCCCTGCGGGACTCCCTCTCGAGACAGTAATGGACCGCAAAAGTCTGGCTCAAAGACCAAGTAGCGGCCCGGCAGATGTCTGCCAGCGGAACAGAGCGGAGGTAAGCCACTGACGTAGCCTTTGCCCGAACGCAATGAGCCGTGACTCGACTTTCTAAGGAGAGTCCGGCTGCCCCATAAGCCCAAGAGATACAGTCCGCAACCCAGATGGACAGAGTACGCTTGGAGACCGGGAGCCCCAATTTATTGGGGTCAAAAGACACAAAAAGCTGAGCAGCTTTACGGTGCTCCCGCGTACGGTCAAGGTAGAAGTTCAAAGCCCTTCTACAGTCCAGGGTATGGAGGACCGTTTCAGCTCGGCTGGAGTGTGGTCTGGGAAAGAAGGTTGGAAGTACCACCTCCTGATTGATGTGAAAAGGGGAGACCACTTTTGGAAGAAATTTTGGGTGAGTCCGTAGGACTACCCTATTTTTGTAGAACCGAGTGTAAGGGGGATCAGACACGAGGGCCTGCAATTCACTTACGCGTCTAGCGGAAGTGAGGGCTATCAAGAACAGTGTTTTCCAAGACAGAAAACGGAGAGAGAACAGGTAGCCATAGGTTCAAAAGGCGGACAGGTGATCCGCTGCAAAACCACATTCAGGTCCCAGTCAGGTGCTGGCGGGCGCAGAGGTGGTGTAAGTAGAAGGAGACCTCGGAGAAACCTCGCTACGAGAGGGTCGCTGGAGAGAGGTCTACCGTCCACCGGCACATGATGTGCCGAAAGAGCACTGAGGTGAACTTTGACGGAGTTGGACTTAAGTCCCAGATTAGAGAGGTGTAGCAAGTATTGCAAGATCACCGACACCGGGCAGGAGAAGGGATCCTGAGACTGTTGGGTACACCAGAGGGCAAAGCGACGCCATTTAAGGGCGTAGCATTTGCGGGTAGAAGGGCGTCGCGAAGCTAAGACGACCTCCTCCACCTCCGCCGGCAGGAGAAGGGGAGCAAGGACTACCCTCTCAGCAGCCAGGCCATGAGGTTGAGAGACCTGAGGTTGGGGTGTAGTAGAGACCCCTGATCCTGAGTGAGGAGATCCGGTTGTACCCCCAGAGGGAATGGATCCTCCACCGCTAGTTGCAGTAGGAGCGGAAACCATGGCTGTCTGGGCCAGCGAGGGGCCACCAGGATCATGAAGGCGTTGTCTCGGAGCACCTTGAAAAGAGTCCGAGAGACTAGCGGGATGGGAGGGAAAGCGTACAGAAGGCTCCCCGACCATGAAATCAGAAAAGCGTCCGCCGCAACCCGAAGGGGGTGTGGCTGACGAGAGCAGAAGCGAGGAAGCTGCCGGTTGTGAGGACTGGCAAAGAGATCCACCGTGGGGAGGCCCCACTTTAGGAAGAGCTTCTGAACTACCAAGGGATCCAGACGCCACTCGTGTGGCTGGAGGATCCTGCTGAGTTTGTCCGCCAGGCAATTCTCTTGGCCCGGGAGATAAACTGCCTTGAGGAGAATGCCGTGACTGACGGCCCAAGAGCAGAGCTTCTGTGCCTCCCGGCAGAGGAGGAAGGAGCCCGTGCCCCCCTGCTTGTTCACGTAGAACATGGCAACTTGATTGTCCGTCTGGACGAGGACGGACTGGTGAGAAGTCAGGTGGGAGAAGGCTTTGAGAGCCAGGCGGATCTCCCTGAGCTCCAGGAAGTTGATCTGCTGAGCAGACTCCCACGTGGTCCAGAGGCCCTGAGTACGTGCCCCTTGGCAATGTGCTCCCCAGCCCAGGAGGGATGCATCCGTGGTCAGCACCCGGGTCGGCTGAGGTGACTGGAAAGGCATTCCGAATATCAGGTTCGGCTGCCGAAGCCACCACCGAAGAGACGAGATCAGCGGCTCGGAGACGCGCACCAGGTCTGCTAGGCCGCCTGTGGCTTGTCGCCACTGCTGGCGGAGACACCATTGAGCAGGCCGCATATTCAGGCGGGCATTGGGGGTCACATGGACGGTGGAAGCCATATGGCCGAGTAGTCTCAGGAAGCGCCTGGCGGAGACCAGGGGCTGGCTGCGAAAACGGTCGGCTAGGTCCATGAGCCGTTGAGCCCTGTCGAGCGGTAGGTATGCTCGCGCCTGAGGAGTGTGCAGCCTTGCGCCGATGAACTCGAGATCCTGCGAGGGGAGCAAAGTGGACTTTGCGAAGTTTATAACAAAGCCCAAGTGCTGCAGAAGAGTCACCGTGCGGCGCGTGGCGTTGGTGACCTCCCGAGCGGACGCTGCTCTGATGAGCCAGTCGTCGAGGTACGGAAAGACATAGAGGCCGTGAAGCCGGAGATGGGCCGCCACCACCGCGAGACATTTTGTGAAGACTCGCGGCGCGGAGGACAGGCCAAAAGGGAGTACTCTGTACTGGTAATGATTTCCCGCCACCACAAACCTTAGGTATTGGCGGTGGCTTGGGTGGATGAGGATGTGCGTGTAGGCATCCTTTAGATCCAAGGAGCATAGCCAATCTCCCTGCTGGAGGTAGGGCAGAAGGATTCCAAGGGTAAGCATTTTGAACTTCTCCCGCACAAGGAACTTGTTGAGGTTGCGCAAGTCCAGGATGGGTCTGAGGCCCCCTGTTCTCTTTGGTATGAGAAAATACCTGGAATAAAAACCTTGACCTCTCAGGTGGTGTGGCACCGGTTCCACCGCCTGTTCCTGCAGAAGACCTGCTAACTCCTGAAGGAGTAATTCCCTGTGCAGAGGGGGTCGTGGAGGTTCTCCCGGAAAATAGGAGGGAGGGACCTGGTGGAAGTGGAAAAGATAGCCTTCCCGCACGACTTGAAGCACCCAGGCATCTGCGGTGATGCTGGACCACCTGTGGGCGAAGTGAACCAGCCGGCCTCCGGTGCTGGGAGGAACCAGCGGGGGGGGAGAGGCTATGCTTTGCGAGTCAAAAACCCCCACCCTGCTGAGCAGGGGCTGGTGGTGCAGGCTTGGGGGCTTGCTGCCTACGGGACCCGTTACCCCTTCCCTTGGCCTGCTGGCCCTGTTGGGGAGCTGCAGGGGCCTGATAATGGGGGTATTGTTTGTAGGCAGCCGCCTTCCTCGGGTAAAAGGACTTTTCCCCGAGCCCTTCTTTTTCTTGGAAGGGGCGGAGGTCTTCCTAGAAAGCCTGGTCCTGGTGAGAGTCTCAGTCTCAATTTGCGCAGCCTTTTCCGCCATGGGCTTGCCAAAGAGGTTTTCGCCTCGGCAGGGGACATCGACCAACTTGTCCTGCACCCAGGGCTCAAGGTCTGACGACTGAAGCCAAGCCTGTCGGCGGGCACCGATGCCGGCTGCGGCCACTCGAGCCGATGCTTCAAAGCCATCATAGGCTGCGCGGGACATGAACTTTGAGCATTCCCGAATGCCAGTGGACAAGGCCAGGAACCTCCGCAAGGGTTCCTCGGACAAACCAGCGGAGAATCCGGCTAGCTCTTTAGCCAGATCCCGGAGATACATGCCCATGTATAGCTGGTAAGTCTGGACACGACATGCGAGCATAGAGCCCTGGAAACACTTCTTGCCAAGGCCATCCAGGTTACGGGCCTCCCTGCCAGGAGGCACCGAGGAGTGCATCTTCTGGCTCTTAAGACGATGCATGGCCGATTCCACTACCATGGAATGGTGAGGCAGCTGTGCCTTTTGAAAGCCAGGGCTCATGCGGACTCGATAGATAGAATCGACCCGCTTGCTCAGGACCGGCGAGGAGGCCGGACTCTCCCACATGCGGAAGAGTAGTCGTTCCAGCATAGGAGGAACCGGTACAGTAAAGTGTTCCCTCGCGGGAGAGTCATACTGGAGGGCGTCGAGCTCTTCGGCTCGAGGCTCCTCCTCGGGATCCGCAGGGAAGGCCAAAGCCTTGGCCATATCCCTAACGAAGTCCGAGTACCGGGCATCCTCCGGGGGGGACTGCTTCCGAGGCTCGGACTCCGGTGAGTCCGATGGGACACACCGAGTCCGGAAAGAATCAGGCGACTCTTCCTCCTCAGACTCCCAGACCGACTCCGACGAGGACTCGGTGGGGTCGGCCCGGGCAGGGTGCGGCGCCAGCCGCCCCGACGCCGAGGGAGTCGGCGTCGGCGACCTCGGTCCCGAACGGGAGGCCGAGGGTGACCTCGACCGAGGATCGACTCGAGTTCTCAGCGACTCGAGGATCGGCTCGGTCTCCGGGGTCGACTTGGACGTCGACGTCCCGGCGGTCGGGGCAGCGGCGCCAGCGAGGCCAGCGAGCAGTGCCCTCTGCTGGTCCATGAAGGCAGACAGTCTGCTCTCCAAGGCCGTCAACCTGAGTCCGAGCTCAGGTGACCCAGCAGCCCCCGACTCGGGCCCCGACGGCGTCGGGCCCGACGTCGGCTGTCGCGGAGGCGAATCCAGAAGGACCACAGGACTTACCCGAGCAGGCATCTCCGACTCCAGGCGAGGTCGCTTCGGGACGTGTTCCTTCTCCAAGGACCCGGGGCGGCTGTCGGGGCTATGCGACCTGGCCCTCGCGGAACCAGGAGCGTCCACCGACGCCGCCCTCGCGGGTTTCACCTTCCGACGATGGTCCCCGGAGGGAGAACCCCGGTCGGAGGAACTCCGGCGACGGTCCGAGCTGGAGCCTTTCGACGCGGAGGCCTCCGACGAGGTCCGGGTACGGCTGGGGTCAGCGAAGATTCTCTCACGCTGATGCCGCCGACTTCTCAACGCCTTTGAGGACATTTTGCTGCAGGGCCCACAGATCAGTTCCTCATGATCCGGGCCCAGGCAGCGGAGGCAAAAGTCGTGTGTGTCAGTTAGTGACATATTTCGGTCACACCGACCACACCGCTTAAACCCACTGGCAGCCATCGGGGGAAAAAGGGCCCCTGCGAGGTCAAAGGACCGGGCTGCCAGGGAAAAATCGAAAACTGACAAAGTCAGAAAAACCGAAAAAAGTAAGAGGACTCGTGACCGGCGTCGCGAGTCCGGGCGGGAAAAAGATCGGCGTCGAACCGAAGGAAAAAGAATAAAATAATGAAGAAAATCGACTTTTTCGCGGGGACAAGACGGGGACGTCTGTAGGGCTCCGCGGAAAAAAGAAGACTGGCTAAGATGGCACCCTCGGGCGGGAAGACGACCGCGCATGCGCGCTGCAATTCCCAAAGGCTTTCTTTGAAAGCTGGGGAAAATTGCTCCGCGAGGGCTCCGTCGGCGCCGACGTCACCCATAAGTGAGGACTGACTTCCTGCTTGGTCCTGGAGAAGCAACATTTTCTGATTAGGACTCTGCACTTCTGAGACTTTTTTTTAAGGCAAAGCTTCAAGTTTTCATTCACTTCTTGGATAAAAATCTGCTAGAACAAAACTTTTCCCTACATACTGGATGGTGATGACCCATCTAAGCAGAAGTTTAATTCAATAATGCTTGTTTCTGGAAGTCCTACTCTTGGCTTCCAAGAACACTATCCTTCACAGTGACAGTTAATAGATTATGAAAGAATACACTTGGGGGCTTGTTTACAAAGCCGCGGTAGTGGTTCGCGATCGCGATCGCAGCCGCGGCCCCATTTGAATAAATGGGGCCGCCGCTCCGATTACGATCGCAAACCGCTACCGCGGCTTTGTAAACAAGCCCCTTGGTTATGCTTTCAGTTTGGAAAATATATGCATGTAAAGAATGCACAGTAAATTAACTTTACACTCATAAAACCTCCAAATTAGTATATATAAAGCTGATTTGTGGCTGTTGTACGAGTAGTTAACATTATTGGCACCCTTGCATTTTAGGTATGTTGTGTACAATATCTTGAGAAATAACTGGAAATATTCCAACTGTATGTCATCATAATATTTTAATAGTATGTTTAAAGGTGTACAACAAAAAAAAGATGTCCGTACCACACAGATGTAGTCATTTCTGAGAAAAAAAAACAGCATATGATCTGGACAGCATTAATGGCACCTTCAGGTTACACAACCCTTGGCAGTGATGACAACCTCATAAGAACATAAGATATGCCATACTGAGTCAGACCAAGGTCCATCAAGCCCAATATCCTGTTTCCAGCAGTGGCCAGTCTAGGTCACATGTACATAGCAGTTTCCCCAAAAGACACAGGTTCCACAATGCTTGTATTGGGTCAAGCAGTGGATATTCTGGGTCCCCTTTAATAATGGTTTATGGACCTTTCCTCCAGGAACTTGTCCAAACCTTTTTAAAACCCAGCTACACTGACAGCTTTTACTACATCCTCTGGTAGCAAATTGCAGAGTTTGATTATACGTTGAGTGAAAAAATATTTTCTCTTATTATTCTTAAATAGGTTACACTGTAGCTTCATTGCTTGTCCCCTAGTCTTTCTATATTCTGATGGTGTAAACAATTGATCTACATTTACCTGTTCTACTGCATTCATTAATTTATAGACTTATATCTCCCCTCAGCCATCTCTTTTCCAGGTTGAAGAGCCCTAACCTTTTTAGCCTCTCTTCACAGGGGTAACCTTCCATCCCCTTTAGCATTTTGGTGGCTCTTCTCTGTACTTTTTCTAATAATGCTACATCCTTTTAAGATACGGCAACCAGAACTGCACACAATATTCAAGGTGTGGTCACACCATGGAATAATACAGAAGCATTATGATAGCCTTTGTTTTAGTTTCCATTCCTTTCCTTATGATACCTAGCAGGACTGTACAGGGCACAAAGAATTAAGGGGCCCATTTTGGCTGTCTGCTGTTTGCCTGCCACCGCCACTTTTTCTTCTCTCAGCAGTGGCAGGCAATGGCAGACAGCCAAAATGCGCCCCTTAAGCCTTCTCGCGGCATGTTAAGCAAGTCTGGTCCCTCCAGGAGGGACCAGACCTGCTTAGCGTTCCGGCGACTTGCACATTATGGGGGCGGGAGAGAAGAGGCGCACACCCAAAGTGGCTAGATGGAGGTGCGGGGGGGGGGCGCACGCCCGATGTGCAAGTCGCACAGAGCACATTTCACGATCGGTACGGCCCTGATACCAAGCATTCTATTTGCTCTCTTGGCAGCCGCCCACACTGGGCGGAGGGTTTTAACATGTTATCCATGGTGACGCCTAAATCTTTTTTTGGGTGGTGGTTCCTAATGTGACCATATGTGTAACCATATTTTGGGTTTTTCTTTCCTAGGTGCATAACTTTACACTTGTCCACATTAAATTTCATCTACCATTTGGATGCCCAGTTTTCCAATTTATCAAGATCCTCTTGCAATTTTCCATAAAACTTTGAATAGTTTTGTGTCATCTGTAAATTTGATAACCTCACTCGTTATTCCCATTTCCAGGTCATTTATGAATGTTAAAAAGCAGCGGACCCAGCACAGATCCCTGGGGTACTCCACTATTCACTTTTCTCCATTGGGAAAATTGGCCATTTAGCCCTACTCTCTGCTTTCTATCTTTAACCAGTTCCTGATCCACAATAGTACACTGCCTCCTAGCCCATGACTTTTTAATTTTGCCGAGTCTCTGATGAGGGACCTTGTCAAAGGCTTTCTGAAAGTCCAGATACACTATATCAACCGACTCACCTTTGTCTACCTTGCACTTGTTTCTTGTAGCCATCTACAAGTTTTGTATGAGGTGCAATTAAAAAGTATTGAGACTTGTACAATAATACAAGAGGTATAACACTGACAGTTATTGCAATCAGTCTCCTTCAAAGTAGTTCCCTTCTGATAAAACACTTCTGGAAACAATGTTGAATGCCTCTTTTGTTATGCTGTGAAGCTGCTGTATTGAATTTTGCTTAATGGTCTGGAAGTCATCGAATCGTCTTCCTTTCAGTGGTAATTTCTGTTTTGGAAATAAGAAAAAGGCACAGGGTGCGAGGTCAGGTGAGTATAGAGGCTAATGGACATGCTTGATTTGGTGTTTGGCCAAAAACTGCTGGACAAGATATGATGCATGAGTTGGAATTATCATGATGAAGCAACCATTCACCATTCCTCTGTAACTCTGGCCTCTTTAGAGATGTCCTTGTATCCCTTTGAAGTTTGATGATAATGGCTTTTCTCAGCTCTCTTGTCTTCACCATTGAGAAAATGGAACAGGGAGTGATTGTGGCCATTTTAAACAATAGAGCCATTATTCATTGGTTGATTCAAGTCATGTGAATACTGATAATTGATCACAGGTGCATCTAATTTTACTGCAATGGGAATGTGGTTCTTCTATTCAAAGTGATTTGCCGGAAAAACTCTGTAGGGAGGACATCGCGATCTATGAAAAGAAGACTACAAGAACATCGATCTCAAATTAACACTAGAGTTCTTTCAGCACCAGTGGCGATGCATTGCCAAGAGTTAGACCATTCTTTTCAGGAGATGAAATGGCGAATTCTTGATTTTGTTCCAGAACACTCTCAAGGGGGAGATTGTTTGTCCCGCTTGCAGTATAGGGAACAATCATGGATCTACAGATTTCAAACGGTAAAACCTGGAGGTTTGAATTTGGCCCTAGATTGGTGGAGTTTGGTTAACTGAGTTGATTTGACGTATACAGTCAATGACAGCCCAGACTTGCGGCTATGGGATCATGGTTTGAGTATAGAAGTGGAGGAACAGGAAGTGGGATAATGACATATTATGCACGAAGGAGGACTGGGAGTGTCAAGGTCTGAAACACAGCATTGTGTACAGTTTCCTACACATCATTGCAATGGGTTATGTTCCACATATGGGATGATTCTAAGTGAGAGGATTCTGAAGAGTAAAAGTATCTACAGAGTTGATTTTTGAGATTACTGCGGCTTCCAGGAGCGCGAATAGTTCAAGAGCAATAGAGCTGATCGCGTTGGACGCCAGCAACTGACGGTGGAACTGCAGTCTCCTGTCGGCGATTGATAAAAGTGGAAAATTCACTGCAGCTAAGTACTTTTCAGAATATGGAAAGAGATCCACTTGGAAGAAATCCCAAAGGCAGAGAGCTCAGAAGGAGAGAGCCTAGCTGGGAGAGAGGCCTCTGCTCACCAGGAGGGTCTGAAACAGGATTAAAAGGTACTGGGAGAAAAAGTCCTGACAGGAGATTGACTTATACTAAGAAGCCAAGAAGCCTGGATTCTTTACAGGGTCTTCCCAAGCTGCAGAGAGGACAGACAGTATCCAGGGGGCTTCCAGAGGGAGTCTGCAAAGGAGACCATGGCCAGAGAGCGGTGCCTGAGTGGGCAAGTAAGAGACGCCCTGACTTCATGAAGCCAAGGTACGGTGACTATTTTTTCCCAAAGAAAGGCCCAGCTCCTAGAACCTCTTTAAAACCAGATAACCAGTCTGACAGAAAAGGAAGCGGGCAGGAGTTCTTTAAGCCATCACGTAGGGGCATAGGGACAAACCCTGCTATCTACCTGAAAGCCCTAGAACAGCCTAGCTGGAAGCTAGGGAGAAGAAGTACGGACTTTCAAACCACAGCAGCCAGGGAAAGATCAAGTACAGAGGGAGGCACAAATGAACCAGAGCCCATGCAGGTAGAGCCTGTGGACTCAGTTACATTGTCCCAGGAAGAAGTAATGGACTGCTCGGTTTGTGTCGCAGGGAGTTTTGAGTCACTCCCCGAGCTGTAACTTATTTAGACAAGTTCTGATATTGTTCTTGTTCATGTTGAGCGAAAGAGAAAAAGCTCACTAATTTTACTTTGCTCCGAAGTTTGGAAAATCCTGTGTTGTTTTTGCAAGAAGCTGTGAAGTATGTAACAGTTCACTTGTTTAACTATGCTTTGGTAAAAACCCTGACAAAGAAGGAGAACACTTTATTTTCTGTTACCTAGCGAACCTCAGTACTTGAAAGGGGAAATAAAAGCCTTATTTACCCTCAATTCTTGTCTATACAACTTATTCCTATAAGGAGGAGGACTACAAAGACCAGGGTGCACCTGGCCTCCAAAAGTCTTTTACCTCCACAAATAATAAATATGCTCAACCTGCCCTTGCAGCCACTGGCCACCAGGGGGGTTGATGACAATATATAGTCCAAAGCCATTTCACTGGCCACTTTTTTTAGGAGATATTGGACATTTAGGGGTTCAATTTCAAGGGTGCCAATAATGTTGACCACAACTGTAAGTGCCAACTCATGGCAACCCTCTGAATAGTTGTCCTAAACATTTACTCTTGTTAGAACATTTTTATGTGCATTAATCAAAGTTTACATGCATTAATTTCTGAAACAAACCAAAACAATTACCCCAAATCCCCAATTATACCAAATCCACCACCCCCCCATATAATCTGAAAATTAACCATATTTTTACATGCACACCCTTAACTTGCAGTACATTCCAAAGGGGAAGAGCAGTTCCACTGGACCACAGCTATGAAGCCCAGGCTGTAAACAGAAGGCGAGCTTAAAGAAGATGAAGATATTTAAACCTTGGGGCACCCCTTCCTGTAATTCTATCACTGTGGCAGAAAGCAAGGTTGAAACAGTTTCTCATTGAGCTGTAAGACCTCTCCTAATGTAATGTTTAGTTCCTTAACAACCCAAGCAAATTATTTGCTAGGATGGCTCTCACTAGTGGCTGCAGGTAACAATGTGATCAGTGACTCTGAAATTCAAACTGCAGTTGCAAGGAAAAAAACTGACTTTTGACCATGGCCCTGGGTGGCATGAATGTTGCATTATTTATAAAGCAAAGAGGAAATCAAACTTTTGTATTAAATACTTTTGTCAGTTTGTTTAGATCAAAGATGCATAGAACTTTAAGAAGAAATATGAATATTTATTTGTTAAGGGGTTATTTTAGAAGTCTTATTCGTGTTTTACATATATACATGCCATCAAATAGATGTGTAAATCATATTCATATGTAAATAGCTGTTTTAGAAAGGGCTCAATTTACATGTGGATGTCCCAATCACATGTAAGCTACATAGGGGTATGGCTAGGGCATTTCAACAATCTACATGTGTGTTCTCTATTTCAGACAGGGAATCTACTTGTGTAACTGCAATAGTGCACATCGCAATCTACACCTGCTTCCTTTCATGCGCAAGCTTTTAAAAAATGCTCATTTCAGCTAGCCATTTACAGGAGGGATTAAGGATGTTATAAGCCCCCTTAAACCGCCCCAAGTTTATTCCTCATTCCAAACTATATTTAGATACAAACAGCAGCCTCTGAAGAGAAGTAGCAGCAGCTACACATTTACGTTTGCAAAAATGGCCCAATGGCACATAACTCAATGTTCACAGATGTGAATGTACAGATAAGCAGCTGCCTACATCACACATTGTGAAATGCGGGCACTTGCACATCTAAATTCGCCATCAATTTTTTCCATGTTTAGTTATGCAAAATGGCTCCTCCTGCGGCACATGGATATGTAGTTTAGAAATAGCTCCATGTTTAGTGGAGCCGTTTCTAAAATACTTTCGGGACTGAGCACGTCCCGACCTCAACGTCTGAATTCTGATCTCCATATACTATCTAAAATGTACCTTTAGATATTTAGTATACCATACCTGAGCACCGGTTCCTCCGATGATAAATATTTTTGAACATTACATTTGTGTCCAATGAGGCACACATTAAGGAATTCTTTCCACCCATCCCACGTATCCAGGCGAAGCGTTGTGCCTGACAAAGAAATGAAGCCAGTCACTTTTCAGAGATTCAACTTTAAATACAACTTTCCATTAGATCTTTAATATTCTGCAAGGCTAGGAAGATAAGTGTGAGAAATGCCTGCACTCTCTCTCAAAGATCACAAAGTACAGCATCAAACTTACTAAAGCCTATTATTCTTAAAGAGTAGTATGAATGTAGGGTGAAGGAACAGAGAAATTAAACTTATCCTACTGTGCCAGCAGGATTGTGAATTTGCAGCACTGTAGGAGAGATGCAATATGTTCCATTGCTTTCACTACCCTCAGAAATCAAAACATGTATGAAAAGCAGCAGCTGATGTGGGAGAAAAATCACTAGGTGAATGCAGGGCTGGTGTTGCTCTTGGTCTTTATTCTTATTGCCTCCTGGGTTCATGGTAAAACCACAGCAAAGGTTAATATTCACAATTCCTCAGCTCGTTACTCATGCCAAGTGTGCAAGACGAATATATATCTGATCATGCTGCAGTGAATTACACTGGCACTAGGCTTCTGCTGAATGATCTCGATAAGCAAGGAAGCTTGATGCAGCGATGATCATTAGCTGAATGTTACTGCATGCCTTAACCTACACAGCAGACTGTATGTTCTCTCAGGCTTTGCATCTCCTGATGTATGTAAAGAAGTTGTGTGTCAACAAG
Organism: Ichthyophis bannanicus; assembly: GCA_033557465.1. Lineage (NCBI taxonomy): Eukaryota > Metazoa > Chordata > Amphibia > Gymnophiona > Ichthyophiidae > Ichthyophis > Ichthyophis bannanicus. Next base: position 424,155,041 of record CM066038.1, read on the forward strand.
GCAACAAATAGATCCAAGACATCTGCTCTACAGCAGAAATTCTGACTGAAGCCGAGACAACATTTACATTTTACCGGAGGATGTAGTAAAAGCTGTTAGTGTTGCTGGCTTTAAAAAAGGCTTGGACAAGTTCCTGGAGGAAAGGTCCATAAACCATTATTAAAAGGGACCCAGGAAATCACTGCTTGACCCGATACAAGCATTGCGGAACCTGTGTCTTTTGCTGGGTACGTATGACCTAGATTGGCCACTGTTGGAAACAGGATACTGGGCTTGATGGACCTTGGTCTGACCCAGTATGGCATATCTTATGTTCTTATGTTTTTGTGAAATTAACGAGGTATCTTCTGAGTAGAGAAAGGAGCAGTCATGACATTATAGTAAACTTGTGCATTCCAGTTCCCAGTGGCCATAACTGCCCCAATTAATTCTGCACTTTAGTCCAAGGATGCAATGAATTGCGGTTTCACCATCGCTCCAGTATTTGTGTCTGTGGAAACGAAGATGCCAGTTGCTTGATGAATTCTCTCTCTGCCAGTAATCCGGCAGACAGTAATAAATGAACCATTGTATGTGCGAAGTGATAGCAAGCCAAGGTGTGAGACAGTGTTTTCATTCAGCCTGTAAATACTGGCACATTAGCATTCATTCTGGACCATAACCACAAAGAGGCAGCTTACACAGCATAATACATCTAAGAGGAGTTGACAGATGAATCGAGGGCTGCCACTTCCTCATCTCCTATCTTGCATACAAGTTTCACTGCATGGAAGGCAAGAGAGCAGTTCCTATGTTCTAACTGGTGGGGAGAACAGAAATGGTTTATAAATAATAATAAAAAAAACCACTTAACTACTTGGAATATAAAAATTGCTAGGCTTTTTAGCAAATCAGTAGCTATCTCTTAAGCAATAAATTGGGGTTAATCTTACATCTGTTGTCTTGTGGTCGCATGGATTCTTTTATCCTCAGAGCTTTCTGGCACAAAACCTATTAGAGTTTGATTTTATAACAGGACGCCTATGAGAGAAGCCCAAAAAGGTGCCTCTTTTAAGTCTGTTTTATAAAGGCTATACAGGTGCCTAGGTGTCTTTATAAAATAGGCACCAAGAACCAACCCCAATGGACACATTTCTACCTGCACCGAAGCTGGTATAAACGTATGTACTTACTCCACATGCGTGCTAACATATTTATAAAATAGACATGTACATCACAACTCTGCGCCAAACCATGCCTCTGGGAACACTTACATTCAGCACATGTACACTGCTGCACCATTCTATCAGTCCTTTTCTTTGTGTAAAATAGGCTTTACATGCAGAAAAACATGTATAAATTATACCCCTCCTAACCTGCATAATATGATAATGAATCCAATGCAGAATTTGCAAATTTTAGCCTTTCAAGCTGTTAGTAAACAGATCTTTTCAAAACCAAATTCAAAACAGTTAAACTTTAGGTTCAATTTCTAAAACCCGTAAAACAAATTCAGTTCTTTATATATTTCTAGTTTCTTTACTAACTGCACTAGTCATTAAAAAATTGTTTTTTTCCAGCATAGTCTAGGGATGTGCGTGATTGTGGTATTCAATTTATTTCATTTCAGGGCCTGTTTCATTATATTATTTTGGATGTTTTACAAACAGCAAGCACTATTTGCAATGGCATGCAATATTTTCAAAATGAAATTAAACAAACTGATTTTTTTTGGCATTTCATGTTGAAACAAAACAAAGCAATTCCACTATGTTTAAAAAAAAGGTACATTCCTTGTATGTATGTGCATATATACACACAAGGACATCAGGTGTACATTGTATATATATATATATAAAATACGCGCACACATATATGTATATACACATTTGGTGTCCTTGTGTATATATATGCACATTCCTAATATATGGGTGTGTATATGTAGCCATTAATAATGTAACATTAGTGAAAATGCTTCTCATCCATAAAGCACAGAAATAATGCTACAGTTTATACCTAGATCAATTTTGTAATCATTCAGTGTATTACAATTGTACATCTCTTTTCCCTGCGGCGTCCTGAGACAGTAAACACCAATGGGAAATCCACATTTCAGGGTTATCAGAGATTTCAGTTTTGATACTGTTGTAGCAAGGAAATATATATTCCCCATAATGGAAATTGTTTCTCTGGTGACAGCATTATAAACAAAGAGGGCTGGTTTATCTTCTTCCTAAAAATAAATATAAAATGTTGTTAAAGTAATGTTTGTCAAGTGATTTCATGTGCACAATAGTTTTTATGAGGGTTCATGAAAATGCATAAAACAGAAACACATTTGGATGTTTGCCATTATTGATAGTAGCTATTTTTCTTTTTTTGGCAAAAGCTTCATACATTGCAGCAGAAAAGCTCGGTTATTTTGTTCTCTCCTTTCATGCCTGTCAGAAAAGTAAGAGAAGGTTTCAGAAGAAGACTGCATTTTATCATATGAATTGTGTCAGTGGGACCTGTTTATGTCAAATGGTTTTTTATTGATTTTAGCAAAAAAAGGACAGATTGAACAGAAAATATGCTTTTCAACCAAAACACATACATTGAGACTATACATTCCTAAGCATATGCAACAAGCAAAGCAAAGGATGAATTCTCCCCCACCCCCACCAGTGGGACCTATTTAATAAAATGCTCTAAGCAGTTAGCACACAAATTACCAAAAAGAAGAAGAAATAGCCAATGCAATAAAATTGGGGGATAAGACATTTTTCAGATATGTTAGTAAGAGAAGGAAGTGCAAAAGTGGATTGTCAGACTCAAGGGTGAAGGGGAGGAATATGTAGAAGCTGATGAGGATAAAGCGGAATTGCTTAACAAATATTTCTGTTCTCTGTTCACAGATGAAGGGCCAGGAGCAGGACCTCAGAAAACCCCCACAAATAGGAACAGAAGTGATGGGGATCTTGAACAATTCTCAGAAGACTGCATTTGTGAGGAACTAGCTAAACTTAAAGTAGACAAAGCAATGAGACCGGATAGGATACACCCAAAAATATGGAAGGAACTTGGGGACTTTCTAATGGCTCCACTGACTGACCTTTTCAATGCTTCTTTATAGTCGGGAGTGGTCCCAGAGGACTGAGAAAGGCACAAGTGGTCCCTTTACACAAAAGCAGAAGTAAGGATGAGATTGAAACCTACAGGCTGGTTAGTCCAACCTCTGTGGTGAGTAAATTACTGGAAACACTGCTGAAAGGGAGGATAGTGAGGTTTCTGGAGTCCAATGGATCACCGGAACTGAAGCAGCATGGGTTTACCAGCAGCAGGTCTTGTCAGACAAATCTGATTGATTTCTTTGACTGGATGACCAGGGAGTTGGACCAAGGGAGAACCCTAGATGTGGTATAGTTAGATTTCAGTAAAGCCTTTGACATCGTTCTGCACAGGCAACTTATAAACAAACTGAGCAGCCTAGGGATGGACCCTGAAAAGACATTCAGAAATTGGTTGAGTGGGAGGTGACAAAGGGTACAGGTAAATGGAATTCACTCTGAGGAGAAGGATGTTACCAGTGGTGGGCCACAGGGATCTGTCCTTCATCCAATTCTTTTTAACATCTTTGTTAGTGATCTTACAGAATGATACCAAAATCTGCAATAGAGTAGAAACCAAGGAAGGGGTAGATAACAAGAGGAGGGATCTAGCTAAGCTTGAAGAATGATCAAGAATTTGGCAGCTGAGATTTAATGCTAAAAAATGCAGGGTCATGCATTTGGGCTGCAAAAATCCAAGGGAGCGGTACAGTGTAGGGGGCGAAGTACTTCTGTCCACAAAAGAAGAGTGGAACTTGGGCGTGATTGTTTCTAATGGTCTTAAGGTGGCTAAACAGGTGGAAAAGGTGACGGTGAAAACCAGAAGGATGCTTGGGTTCATAGAGAGAGGAATGGCCAGCAGAAAAAAGGAGGTGATAATGCCTCAGTAAAGTCTCTAGTGCTACCTCTTTTGGAGTATTGTTTGCAATTCTGGAGACCGCACTTTCAAAAGGACATAAACAGGATGGAGTAGGTGCAGAGAGTGGCTACTAAAATAGTTAGTAGTTTTAATTATAAAGCATTCGGGGATAGTCCAAGATCTTAACATGTATACGTTAGAGGAAAGGCTGGATAGAGGGGATATGATAGAGACATTTAAATGCCTCTGTGACATAAACTCACAGGAGAGCCTCTTTCGATTGAAAGCAAGCTCTGCTATGAGGGAGCATAGGATGAGGGTGAAAGGGGATAGACTCAGGAGTAATATGCAGAAATATTTCTTTAAGGAAAAAGTGGTAGATGCATGGAATAGTCTCCCAGTGAAGGCACAGAGATGAGGACAGTATCTGAATTCAAAAAAGCATGGGACAGACAGAAGATCTCTAAAGGAGGGACTTAAGAATTTGATATGGAATGGCAGACTAGATAGGCCATCATGTTTCTATGTTTCTGTACAAATTGCATCCATGTGTAAATGACCATTTTAGAAAATGCTCATTTTACATGTGGATGTCCATATCACCTCCAAATTGCATGACGACATATCATGGGCATGGATAGGGCAGGACAAAAATTTATAAATGTATTCCTCATTTCATACAGGAAATGCACATGCAAGCACTAAATTGTCCACATCCAGATTTACACCTTCTCCCCTGACATGACTAGGTATTAACAACGTGCTCCTTTTTGGCCATCCCTTAAAGGAGGGATTAAGGAGCCATATCTCCCTTAATCCCCCAATGTTTATTTCCCTCTGCAAATTGAAATGAGGTAAAGATAGAGTCCTTTGTCATTGATTAAGAGCATCTTTATGTTTAGGTTTGTGAAACAGCTCAGATGTGTGTGTAAGCGCTGATATTTACATGTGCACCTTGTAAAATGCTGGCATTTAACACTTGCAAGCTGCCAGGTTTTCTCTCTAGATTCTTCCCATGTGTAGATTTGTGAAATGGCTTCGCCTCCCACACCGTGTGGATATACATCTCTGTGCATTTCTGCATCTCCTTATTTGTATTGTAGAAACAGCTGTTTCTAAAATACCATCAGAATTGTGTCCTGACTTCGATACCTTAGTTCTGATCTCCACATCTGATCTAAAATGTGCTTTCATAAGTTCCCTTACTTAGGTCAGAAAGATTTTCTTACTATAACTCACTCTCTTATTACCTCCTGTTTGGACTGTTGTAACTGTCTATATGCTGGACTGTCTAAATGGCAGCTGCAGAAGCTGCAGAGGGTCAAGACCACAGCTATACATATTGTATCTGGTGCAGGACCAGCCTAAGGGTTTCTGCTGCCCCAGGCAGAAGCCCTGGCTATGCTGCTCCTCCATTGTGCCGAGCCACGCCACGTCGCCACCCCCCACTGCTGCTGATTCTGGTGGTAGTAGCTCAACAACAATGGCTGGCCATGTGTTCTGACAACTTTGGGGAGTCAGAAGTGGCAGGCCAGGTGTGCTGAAGGCCGCTGCTGCCAAGTTGAGATGACTCCGCTGCCAGAATCAGCGGCAGCAGTGGCACAGCTCAGCATGGGGAGGGGAGGGCAGCGTGGCTCGGCGCATAGGGAGGCAGCAGCCCATGTATGCTGAAGCACATGGCCTGCTGCAGGCACCATGCCACCCACAAACGTCTGCTGCCTAGTGGATGGACTGGCCTTGACCTGGGGCTAATTTGTGGAACCACATATGTATCTACATACAAAAGGCACAAACACCACACCATATTGAACAGAAACCATGCACACACCCCTCACACAACATACAATACCTCAAGACCTAGACCCGGCAATCAACTTCTGGAACCAACTCATCAGTGAAGCAGCCTCTGCACCAACCTCGACCCAGCCTCACAGCCCTGCTAACAGAAGATCCCCATGGTACACCCCTGACCTCGAAAGCTCAAATCCCAACTAAGGAAGCATGAACGAGAATGGAAGAAATCACAGCTACCTGCAGATCAAACCCAATACATTACTGCCCTAAGAGAATATAACTGAGCTACCAACCTCTCAAAGCAAAACTATCACACAAAACTCATCCACCAATCATGCAACTGCCCTAGAAAACTATTCTCCCTTGTAAAACCCCACACATCAACACCGACCAACAACTCAACTAACAGCCCCATCACTCCTCAACAATTAGCAGACTACTTCTCTACCTGCCATCCCCACCCTGCAAATAGACCTAATCCACCTCCACATCATACCAAGCCAGCATACTCATGGACCACCTTCGATAACATCTCAGCTGAAAACATCCAGAATTTCATCTCATTGCTCAACACCACCATCTCCCCCCTCTACCCTTCTCCAGTCAGTTGGATTAAAACTATCAAATCTGACCTTCCTCCATTCCTAGCAAAACTCACACAATGCTCCCTATTACATGGCTACCTACCAACCTGTCTAAAAACCTCCTCAATTCACCCTCTTCTGAAGAAACCTCACCTTGACCCTTCTGACCCTCTTCTTACAGACCCATCACTAGCCTACCTTTCCTTTCCAAATTAATAGAAAAAAATGGTCCAAACCCAGCTTCAAGACTACCTTGACACCCATGCGCTACTCAACCTTCAGCACAGCTTCAGTCCTCAGCATGGCTTCCATCCTCAGCACGGAGTGGAAACCCTCCTAACCTCACTTCTGAACAATCTCATAAAGGGAACCCAAAATGTCTACCAAGGATTTATCCTCATCTTCCTCGACATTTCAGCTACCTTCAACACCATCAATCACAACACCCTCCAACAGCACCTCCAATCCATCAGAATGCAAGGCACAGTCCTAAGATGGTTCTAAGATTACCTCCACAACAGAACTCAAAAGTCCAAATTGGAGCAATATCATCAACACCATACATGCAGACACAAGGTTACCCAAGGGTTCTACACTTTTAGCTCTCCTCTTCAGTATCTACCTCCAACCCCTCTGCAACATCATCCAAACACACAAAATAAATTATCACATATATGCAGATGATATTATGCTCTACACATCAGTCAACCTCAACAATTCATCCTATCACGAACTCCAGCATGCTTCTCTGATGTCTCACAATGGCTATCTACAAATCACCTGTCCATCAACCTGAAGAAAACAGAAGCCAATCTCGTCACCAGAAACAAATCCTTTACCCCCCCCCCCCACCCCATCCATTACCCTTAATAACAGGGAAATCCAAATCAAATCTCAGATAAAGTACTTAGGAGTCATTCTGAAGACTCAAATAGCAAACATAGCAAAATCAATCTATTTAAAAACCCAGACCCTACAATATCTCCACCCTTTCCTCACACTATCGGATTTCCACTCAGCTCTACAAGCTCTCACAATACCCCATGCAGACTACTGCAACTCAATATACCTCAGACTACCAAAATCATCAGTCCATCTTCTTCAAACAGCTCTCCACTTGGCAGCAAGGACCATCACAGGAACATCCAAATACGAACACATCACCCCCATCCTCAGACACCTCCACTGGCTCCACCTGCAAAGCAGAATTCTCTACAAAATCCTTCTAATGATTCACAAAGCCCTGAACCATCAATTATCCACCCATCTTCACTCCCTCATCACACCACAACTTTCGAACAGACCATGGAGAGCCTCCACATTGAACATGCTGACTACACCCCTAGCCATAACAAAAAACACTCAACAAGCCTGTGCTAAATCCTTCAAACTTTATGCACCAACTGCCTGGAATTCTCTCCCTGCCCACATTAGAAATATCACAAACCTCCTATCCTTCCGCAAACTCCTCAAGTTCTACCTATTCACCCTCCACTTAGCCCCCACACTCCCTAACCATCCCCCCCCCAACCTTCCCATGAACCGAACAGCATTTCTGTATCACATGAAGGACAAATTTTCATAAAAACATGTAAATAGTTGTCATCATGTACATACTTAATCTAAGGAAAAAGATTTAGGCGTCATTGTGGATAGCATGTTAAAACCCTCGGCCCAGTGTGCAGTGGCAGCCAAGAGAGCAAATAGAATGCTAGGTATCATAAGGAAAGGAATGGAAAATAAAACAAACGATATTATAATGCCTCTATATCGCTCCATGGTGAGACCGCACCTTGAATATTGTGTGCAATTCTAGTCGCCGTATCTTAAAAAGGATATAGCGATATTAGAAAAGGTTCAGAGAAGAGCCACCAAAATGGTAAAGGGGATGGAAGGATACTCCTATGAAGAAAGGCTAAAAAGGTTAGGGCTCTTTAGCCTGGAAAAGAGACGGCTGAGGGAAGATATGATAGAAGTCTATAAATTAATGAACGGAGTGGAACGGGTAAACATAGATCGATTGTTTACGTTATCAGAATATTGAAAGACTAGGGGACATGCAATAAAGCTACAGGGTAAACTATTTAAAACTAATAAAAGAAAATATTTCTTCACTCGACGTGTAATCAAACTCTGGAATTTGTTACCGGAGGATGTAGTAAAGGCTGTTAGTATAGCTGGGTTTAAAAAAGGTTTGGACAAGTTCCTGGAGGAAAGGTCCATAAACCATTATTAAGAAGGGACCCAGGTATCAATGCTTGACCCAGTACAAGCATTGCGGAACCTGTGTCTTTTGGGGAAACTGCTAGGTACGTATGACCTAGATTGGCCACTGTTGGAAACAGGATACTGGGCTTGATGGACCTTGGTCTGACCCAGTATGGCATATCTTATGTTCTTATATAAGTTAACCACCTTGCTTCTTATTCATTGTACAAAATTACCTGTTTGCAAAATCAAGTTCTCTGTAAACTGCTTTGACCTTTGTGAAAAGCAGTATATAAATATAGCCAAATAAATAAAATAAATAAATACAACCCACCCACTGCACACCTCACATATCCACCCTTAACCACACATGTCCCTGTCAGCATACATTTCATGCAGCTGTGGACTCTGGTGAATTCAGTCTCCAAAGTTAAACTCTGACCCCCTGGTGATGTCAGTCTCTAGGACCTGTCTGCAGCCCCTCCTTGCTAAATCAAGAAGGGCAGACCTCAAAGGGAGTGGCCAAAGACAATAGCAGACCTCAAGGGGAAGTGCTGGAAAGGATTCAGTCCACTATAAAGGACAGACACACTTCCTGTCTCTCTCTCTCTCCCACCATCCAGTGGACATGAAGGACAGGAGGCTCGGACCCTTCACCCCTCCCCCTCTCTCTCTCTCCATGAGGCTCTGAGCCACATGTTCGGGCCTATCTCTCTCACACTTCACACATGCACACACAGATTCATTGATGCACACTGAAACAGCTCTGTAACAATCACTATACACCTCTGTTCAATACCTATGTATTAAGCCTATTTTTACATAAAAACCTTTCTCCAAGCCACACCTCTTGGGTTGTCTTATTATAAGCCCTCCTACGTCTGTGAAGTGAAATGAACCCAGGACCTACAGAAGAATAACTGACCAAAACTTACAGTCCATAATCCAATAGATATCCCACACAACATTCTTTATTATTCAGATGCCCCACACCAAATAGCAGACACTATACACAACCCATCACCCAACACAGATTACATAGAAGCAGTGTGCTGGCACAAGAAGAGGAAGATGCCTACAATAGAGCAGCTGCCAGCCAGGCCATGGAAAAGGCTACAGGAAACGTAAGGAGTAAGCTTAGGCAGCGAGTGCAAGGAAGTAAGGAAAGGAGGAAGAGCAAAGAGTGGAGTGGGGAGGGAAAGCAGACAATGAAGGGGAAGCGAAAAGGAGGGGAGGAGGCCAAGGAGAGAAAGGGATGAGAACAGCCTCCCAGACACAGGCCCATTTGCTGCGTTTAACTAAACAGTTATAAAAATCATGCAAACACATTGCAAATATCTTTTGGTCAATGAATCTTGTTCCTACTGCATGAAAGTTCAGTATATTTACAGGATGCTCATGGGCTGGTCTAGGAGCTCAGTGGCAGTGGGGTAGGATTCCCAATCACTGTGCAGCATCATTTATGACCATAACTGCAGAGTTCTGAAAGGCACTATGGTGCATACCTTCAGCCAAGGACTGTCACTGTAGTGACTCTCAAGAGATAGAAAACAGGGGTAAAATTCCTGCGTAATTGTGAGTGAAGGTTCATGGTGCTATATTCCCACCCCAGTTCCAACTGAACAGGAAGCCCCAAATAACAGAGTTCCTCTAGTTCAGTCCCACACCGCTGGGTAGTGTACCTCTTCCTGCAGCATGGAGACTGGGCACGTCAGAAGCTTGATACATCTATCGGTGGCACCTCCCACCTGCTTCCAATGTGTCTAGTGTGTGCAGCAGGAGGTTGTGAGCCTAAGGTGTAGGCTCAGCATGAGAAGCACATAAGGAGATTTAGTTATTAGTTTTTAGCTATGTAGATCTTGGATTTAGGGTTAATTTGTTTTGGGTACGCTTGTCTTTAATTTATTTTCGTTAGTTGAAAGAAAAAAAAAAGCAGTGCCTGTCAGGGCAGAGAAGGGGGCAGTGGAGGGGATTCCTGTTCTACCTTCCCTTCAACATTCTTTTTCATTTACTGCCCTGTAGCACTCCCTACCTAGGCAGGACGGTAGGGAGCTGTTTTTAAGGCTTTCAGCAGGCTCCTGATTCAGTCGGCAGCATCGGGGAGGCTGTCAGGTCTTGGATGCACTAAAATATGCATCGGAGCTGACCAGCAAGGTACTTTGACAGCTGCTGGCAGGAATCCAGGTATTTAAGGTAATTTTGTAATCCGGATCGGGAGGGGAGGCAGCAAAACGCTTCTGAGGGGGCTGCGGAGCCTTTTGCTGCCAATTTAGGCCTTCTCCCTCGTGTGAAGCCAGGGACTCAATTTTGAAGCAGCCATTTTCCATCGGAAGCATTTTTTCCCGTGTTTTTTTTCCAGACAGTCTGTTTGGCTATGCAGGCAGTCCCTGTTGGTCCAGGACCTTACTGGTTGGAAAAAATATGATTTTTGGTGCTTGCTCCAAGCCTTTGTAGTGCCTGGGGGTAGGCCTTCGAGGTAAAAAAAAATTTAAAGTTGTTTTCTATAGGTTTAGGGGCAAGCTGTGGCTGTGAAGCTATACCCTGTGGTTGGCAAGCCTTAATATCTGGTATAAGGGAGTTGGAAAGCTAATACCTGTGCATCCACAGTGCCTGGTGTGTGGAACCTGCAGGGGAACAGTTTCCGTTGACGGCGTGTGTCGTGGCTGTGCAACTGAGGCAGTACAGATGGAGCAGGAGTTACGAGACCAGAGTAAGGAAGCACCTCCTTCCAAGCCCCAGGGATCTGAAGGAGAGGAAAGGGAAGAGGGAGGACGAGAGGCCCTTCTCTCGCCGCAGGCGTCTGCTTCACCTTGGCCAGATACAAGTGTGCCTCGAGGGACGTCAGCCACAGCCCTGGAAGAGTTTTCTTTAGATTTTGTGCTACTGCTGCATCAGGCATTTTGCCTGCGGAAGCAGCGGGTTAGTCCGGACGTTTCAGGGTTGAGTCCCGGAGTGGTTACGTCAGTGGCATAGACAGCCAAAGGTTATCAGGGGAGGCCTGGCAAACGGCCAAGGATAGTGGAAGATGAGACCCTTCCCTTCAAGTTTTTGGACGACGAAGGATTAGAAAGTGATTTGGAGGATCAGGGTGAGGATCTAGAGGAAGGTGAGATTCAGAAACCTGAGGATCAGACCCTGATTATTTGGGTGTTTAGGAGAGAGGAACTGACGGCGCTGATTTCGGAGTCGCTGCAGGCCTTTAACTTTTTCGTGACCGCGTCGGTAAAAGACAGTGTGGAAGATCCACTCATTCAGGCGGTGAGGAAATCCCAGGCGGTGTTCCCGGTCCATAAGGTAATTAAGCAGATGATTCAGGATGAGTGGGACATGCCGAAGTCAGCTCTCAGAGGTGGGAGGTCCATGGCTTGGGGATATGATAGAGACATTTAAATGCCTCTGTGACATAAACTCACAGGAGAGCCTCTTTCGATTGAAAGCAAGCTCTGCTATGAGGGAGCATAGGATGAGGGTGAAAGGGGATAGACTCAGGAGTAATATGCAGAAATATTTCTTTAAGGAAAAAGTGGTAGATGCATGGAATAGTCTCCCAGTGAAGGCACAGAGATGAGGACAGTATCTGAATTCAAAAAAGCATGGGACAGACAGAAGATCTCTAAAGGAGGGACTTAAGAATTTGATATGGAATGGCAGACTAGATAGGCCATCATGTTTCTATGTTTCTGTACAAATTGCATCCATGTGTAAATGACCATTTTAGAAAATGCTCATTTTACATGTGGATGTCCATATCACCTCCAAATTGCATGACGACATATCATGGGCATGGATAGGGCAGGACAAAAATTTATAAATGTATTCCTCATTTCATACAGGAAATGCACATGCAAGCACTAAATTGTCCACATCCAGATTTACACCTTCTCCCCTGACATGACTAGGTATTAACAACGTGCTCCTTTTTGGCCATCCCTTAAAGGAGGGATTAAGGAGCCATATCTCCCTTAATCCCCCAATGTTTATTTCCCTCTGCAAATTGAAATGAGGTAAAGATAGAGTCCTTTGTCATTGATTAAGAGCATCTTTATGTTTAGGTTTGTGAAACAACTCAGATGTGTGTGTAAGCGCTGATATTTACATGTGCACCTTGTAAAATGCTGGCATTTAACACTTGCAAGCTGCCAGGTTTTCTCTCTAGATTCTTCCCATGTGTACATTTGTGAAATGGCTTCGCCTCCCACACCGTGTGGATATACATCTCTGTGCATTTCTGCATCTCCTTATTTGTATTGTAGAAACAGCTGTTTCTAAAATACCATCAGAATTGTGTCCTGACTTCGATACCTTAGTTCTGATCTCCACATCTGATCTAAAATGTGCTTTCATAAGTTCCCTTACTTAGGTCAGAAAGATTTTCTTACTATAACTCACTCTCTTATTACCTCCTGTTTGGACTGTTGTAACTGTCTATATGCTGGACTGTCTAAATGGCAGCTGCAGAAGCTGCAGAGGGTCAAGACCACAGCTATACATATTGTATCTGGTGCAGGACCAGCCTAAGGGTTTCTGCTGCCCCAGGCAGAAGCCCTGGCTATGCTGCTCCTCCATTGTGCCGAGCCACGCCACGTCGCCACCCCCCACTGCTGCTGATTCTGGTGGTAGTAGCTCAACAACAATGGCTGGCCATGTGTTCTGACAACTTTGGGGAGTCAGAAGTGGCAGGCCAGGTGTGCTGAAGGCCGCTGCTGCCAAGTTGAGATGACTCCGCTGCCAGAATCAGCGGCAGCAGTGGCACAGCTCAGCATGGGGAGGGGAGGGCAGTGTGGCTCGGCGCATAGGGAGGCAGCAGCCCATGTATGCTGAAGCACATGGCCTGCTGCAGGCACCATGCCACCCACAAACGTCTGCCGCCTAGTGGATGGACTGGCCTTGACCTGGGGCTAATTTGTGGAACCACATATGTATCTACATACAAAAGGCACAAACACCACACCATATTGAACAGAAACCATGCACACACCCCTCACACAACATACAATACCTCAAGACCTAGACCCGGCAATCAACTTCTGGAACCAACTCATCAGTGAAGCAGCCTCTGCACCAACCTCGACCCAGCCTCACAACCCTGCTAACAGAAGAACCCCATGGTACACCCCTGACCTCGAAAGTTCAAATCCCAACTAAGGAAGCATGAACGAGAATGGAAGAAATCACAGCTACCTGCAGATCAAACCCAATACATTACTGCCCTAAGAGAATACAACTGAGCTACCAACCTCTCAAAGCAAAACTATCACACAAAACTCATCCACCAATCATGCAACTGCCCTAGAAAACTATTCTCCCTTGTAAAACCCCACACATCAACACCGACCAACAACTCAACTAACAGCCCCATCACTCCTCAACAATTAGCAGACTACTTCTCTACCTGCCATCCCCACCCTGCAAATAGACCTAATCCACCTCCACATCATACCAAGCCAGCATACTCATGGACCACCTTCGATAACATCTCAGCTGAAAACATCCAGAATTTCATCTCATTGCTCAACACCACCATCTCCCCCCTCTACCCTTCTCCAGTCAGTTGGATTAAAACTATCAAATCTGACCTTCCTCCATTCCTAGCAAAACTCACACAATGCTCCCTATTACATGGCTACCTACCAACCTGTCTAAAAACCTCCTCAATTCACCCTCTTCTGAAGAAACCTCACCTTGACCCTTCCGACCCTCTTCTTACAGACCCATCACTAGCCTACCATTCCTTTCCAAATTAATAGAAAAAAATGGTCCAAACCCAGCTTCAAGACTACCTTGACACCCATGCCCTACTCAACCTTCAGCACAGCTTCAGTCCTCAGCATGGCTTCCATCCTCAGCACGGAGTGGAAACCCTCCTAACCTCACTTCTGAACAATCTCATAAAGGGAACCCAAAACGTCTACCGAGGATTTATCCTCATCTTCCTCGACATTTCAGCTACCTTCAACACCATCAATCACAACACCCTCCAACAGCACCTCCAATCCATCAGAATGCAAGGCACAGTCCTAAGATGGTTCTAAGATTACCTCCACAACAGAACTCAAAAGTCCAAATTGGAGCAATATCATCAATACCATACATGCAGACACAAGGTTACCCAAGGGTTCTACACTTTTAGCTCTCCTCTTCAGTATCTACCTCCAACCCCTCTGCAACATCATCCAAACACACAAAATAAATTATCAGATATATGCAGATGATATTATGCTCTACACATCAGTCAACCTCAACAATTCATCCTATCACGAACTCCAGCATGCTTCTTTGATGTCTCACAATGGCTATCTACAAATCACCTGTCCATCAACCTGAAGAAAACAGAAGCCAATCTCGTCACCAGGAACAAATCCTTTACCCCCCCCATCCATTACCCTTAATAACAGGGAAATCCAAATCAAATCTCAGATAAAGTACTTAGGAGTCATTCTGAAGACTCAAATAGCAAACATAGCAAAATCAATCTATTTAAAAACCCAGACCCTACAATATCTCCACCCTTTCCTCACACTATCGGATTTCCACTCAGCTCTACAAGCTCTCACAATACCCCATGCAGACTACTGCAACTCAATATACCTCAGACTACCAAAATCATCAGTCCATCTTCTTCAAACAGCTCTCCACTTGGCAGCAAGGACCATCACAGGAACATCCAAATACGAACACATCACCCCCATCCTCAGACACCTCCACTGGCTCCACCTGCAAAGCAGAATTCTCTACAAAATCCTTCTAATGATTCACAAAGCCCTGAACCATCAATTATCCACCCATCTTCACTCCCTCATCACACCACAACTTTCGAACAGACCATGGAGAGCCTCCACATTGAACATGCTGACTACACCCCTAGCCATAACAAAAAACACTCAACAAGCCTGTGCTAAATCCTTCAACCTTTATGCACCAACTGCCTGGAGTTCTCTCACTGCCCACATTAGAAATATCACAAACCTCCTATCCTTCTTCAAACTCCTCAAGTTCTACCTATTCACCCTCCACTTAGCCCCCACACTCCCTAACCATCCCCCCCCCCAACCTTCCCATGAACCGAACAGCATTTCTGTATCACATGAAGGACAAATTTTCATAAAAACATGTAAATAGTTGTCATCATGTACATACTTAATCTAAGGAAAAAGATTTAGGCGTCATTGTGGATAGCATGTTAAAACCCTCGGCCCAGTGTGCAGTGGCAGCCAAGAGAGCAAATAGAATGCTAGGTATCATAAGGAAAGGAATGGAAAATAAAACAAACGATATTATAATGCCTCTATATCGCTCCATGGTGAGACCGCACCTTGAATATTGTGTGCAATTCTAGTCGCCGTATCTTAAAAAGGATATAGCGATATTAGAAAAGGTTCAGAGAAGAGCCACCAAAATGGTAAAGGGGATGGAAGGATACTCCTATGAAGAAAGGCTAAAAAGGTTAGGGCTCTTTAGCCTGGAAAAGAGAAGGCTGAGGGGAGATATGATAGAAGTCTATAAATTAATGAACGGAGTGGAACGGGTAAACGTAGATCGATTGTTTACGTTATCAGAATATTGAAAGACAAGGGGACATGCAATGAAGCTACAGGGTAAACTATTTAAAACTAATAAAAGAAAATATTTCTTCACTCGACGTGTAATCAAACTCTGGAATTTGTTACCGGAGGATGTAGTAAAGGCTGTTAGTATAGCTGGGTTTAAAAAAGGTTTGGACAAGTTCCTGGAGGAAAGGTCCATAAACCATTATTAAGAAGGGACCCAGGGTATCAATGCTTGACCCAGTACAAGCATTGCGGAACCTGTGTCTTTTGGGGAAACTGCTAGGTACGTATGACCTAGATTGGCCACTGTTGGAAACAGGATACTGGGCTTGATGGACCTTGGTCTGACCCAGTATGGCATATCTTATGTTCTTATATAAGTTAACCACCTTGCTTCTTATTCATTGTACAAAATTACCTGTTTGAATGTAAATGATGTTTGCAAAATCAAGTTCTCTGTAAACTGCTTTGACCTTTGTGAAAAGCAGTATATAAATATAGCCAAATAAATAAATACAACCCACCCACTGCACACCTCACATATCCACCCTTAACCACACATGTCCCTGTCAGCATACATTTCATGCAGCTGTGGACTCTGGTGAATTCAGTCTCCAAAGTTAAACTCTGACCCCCTGGTGATGTCAGTCTCTAGGACCTGTCTGCAGCCCCTCCTTGCTAAATCAAGAAGGGCAGACCTCAAAGGGAGTGGCCAAAGACAATAGCAGACCTCAAGGGGAAGTGCTGGAAAGGATTCAGTCCACTATAAAGGACAGACACACTTCCTGTCTCTCTCTCTCTCCCACCATCCAGTGGACATGAAGGACAGGAGGCTCGGACCCTTCACCCCTCCCCCTCTCTCTCTCTCCATGAGGCTCTGAGCCACATGTTCGGGCCTATCTCTCTCACACTTCACACATGCACACACAGATTCATTGATGCACACTGAAACAGCTCTGTAACAATCACTATACACCTCTGTTCAATACCTATGTATTAAGCCTATTTTTACATAAAAACCTTTCTCCAAGCCACACCTCTTGGGTTGTCTTATTATAAGCCCTCCTACGTCTGTGAAGTGAAATGAACCCAGGACCTACAGAAGAATAACTGACCAAAACTTACAGTCCATAATCCAATAGATATCCCACACAACATTCTTTATTATTCAGATGCCCCACACCAAATAGCAGACACTATACACAACCCATCACCCAACACAGATTACATAGAAGCAGTGTGCTGGCACAAGAAGAGGAAGATGCCTACAATAGAGCAGCTGCCAGCCAGGCCATGGAAAAGGCTACAGGAAACGTAAGGAGTAAGCTTAGGCAGCGAGTGCAAGGAAGTAAGGAAAGGAGGAAGAGCAAAGAGTGGAGTGGGGAGGGAAAGCAGACAATGAAGGGGAAGCGAAAAGGAGGGGAGGAGGCCAAGGAGAGAAAGGGTGTGTGTGCAAGGAAGACAGACAGCAAGGAGTGATCCTAGACCAGGGAAAGGGATCGAGTGCAAGTGAGCAGGGAAAATGGGATGAGAACAGCCTCCCAGACACAGGCCCATTTGCTGCGTTTAACTAAACAGTTATAAAAATCATGCAAACACATTGCAAATATCTTTTGGTCAATGAATCTTGTTCCTACTGCATGAAAGTTCAGTATATTTACAGGATGCTCATGGGCTGGTCTAGGAGCTCAGTGGCAGTGGGGTAGGATTCCCAATCACTGTGCAGCATCATTTATGACCATAACTGCAGAGTTCTGAAAGGCACTATGGTGCATACCTTCAGCCAAGGACTGTCACTGTAGTGACTCTCAAGAGATAGAAAACAGGGGTAAAATTCCTGCGTAATTGTGAGTGAAGGTTCATGGTGCTATATTCCCACCCCAGTTCCAACTGAACAGGAAGCCCCAAACAACAGAGTTCCTCTAGTTCAGTCCACACCGCTGGGTAGTGTACCTCTTCCTGCAGCATGGAGACTGGGCACGTCAGAAGCTTGATACATCTATCGGTGGCACCTCCCACCTGCTTCCAATGTGTCTAGTGTGTGCAGCAGGAGGTTGTGAGCCTAAGGTGTAGGCTCAGCATGAGAAGCACATAAGGAGATTTAGTTATTAGTTTTTAGCTATGTAGATCTTGGATTTAGGGTTAATTTGTTTTGGGTACGCTTGTCTTTAATTTATTTTCGTTAGTTGAAAGAAAAAAAAAAAGCAGTGCCTGTCAGGGCAGAGAAGGGGGCAGTGGAGGGGATTCCTGTTCTACCTTCCCTTTAACATTCTTTTTCATTTACTGCCCTGTAGCACTCCCTACCTAGGCAGGACGGTAGGGAGCTGTTTTTAAGGCTTTCAGCAGGCTCCCGATTCAGTCGGCAGCATCTGGGAGGCTGTCAGGTCTTGGATGCACTGAAATATGCATCGGAGCTGACCAGCAAGGTACTTTGACAGCTGCTGGCAGGAATCCAGGTATTTAAGGTAATTTTGTAATACGGATCGGGAGGGGAGGCAGCAAAACGCTTCTGAGGGGGCTGCGGAGCCTTTTGCTGCCAATTTAGGCCTTCTCCCTCGTGTGAAGCCAGGGACTCAATTTTGAAGCAGCCATTTTCCATCGGAAGCATTTTTTCCCGTGTTTTTTTCCAGACAGTCTGTTTGGCTATGCAGGCAGTCCCTGTTGGTCCAGGACCTTACTGGTTGGAAAAAATATGATTTTTGGTGCTTGCTCCAAGCCTTTGTAGTGCCTGGGGGTAGGCCTTCGAGGTAAAAAAAAAAATTAAAGTTGTTTTCTATAGGTTTAGGGGCAAGCTGTGGCTGTGAAGCCATACCCGGTGGTTGGCAAGCCTTAATATCTGGTATAAGGGAGTTGGAAAGCTAATACCTGTGCATCCACAGTGCTTGGTGTGTGGAACCTGCAAGGGAACAGTTTCCGTTGACGGCGTGTGTCGTGGCTGTGCAACTGAGGCAGTACAGATGGAGCAGGAGTTACGAGACCAGAGTAAGGAAGCACCTCCTTCCAAGCCCCAGGGATCTGAAGGAGAGGAAAGGGAAGAGGGAGGACGAGAGGCCCTTCTCTCGCCGCAGGCGTCTGCTTCACCTTGGCCAGATACAAGTGTGCCTCGAGGGACGTCAGCCACAGCCCTGGAAGAGTTTTCTTTAGATTTTGTGCTACTGCTGCATCAGGCATTTTGCCTGCGGAAGCAGCGGGTTAGTCCGGACGTTTCAGGGTTGAGTCCCGGAGTGGTTACGTCAGTGGCATAGACAGCCAAAGGTTATCAGGGGAGGCCTGGCAAACGGCCAAGGATAGTGGAAGATGAGACCCTTCCCTTCAAGTTTTTGGACGACGAAGGATTAGAAAGTGATTTGGAGGATCAGGGTGAGGATCTAGAGGAAGGTGAGATTCAGAAACCTGAGGATCAGACCCTGATTATTTGGGTGTTTAGGAGAGAGGAACTGACGGCGCTGATTTCGGAGTCGCTGCAGGCCTTTAACTTTTTCGTGACCGCGTCGGTAAAAGACAGTGTGGAAGATCCACTCATTCAGGCGGTGAGGAAATCCCAGGCGGTGTTCCCGGTCCATAAGGTAATTAAGCAGATGATTCAGGATGAGTGGGACATGCCGAAGTCAGCTCTCAGAGGTGGGAGGTCCATGGCTTGGCTCTATCCGTTGGCTGATCAGGAGCAAGAGCTGTTTCGCTCTCCTAGATAGATGCAGTGGTTTTGGCAGTGACGAAGAAGACTACCATTCTGGTAGAAGGTAGCGCAGCATTGAAGGATAGTCAAGACAGGAAGGTAAACTCGATGGTGAAGCAAGCCTTTGAGGCTACTGCCCTTGCGCTACAGGCCTCCATTTGTGGGGCATGGGTAGCGAGGGCTTGTCTTCGTTGGTCTCAGTGGTCGTGGGTGGCAGACTTGTCGCAGGGCCAGTTGTAGGACTTGTCCAGGTTGGAGTCCGGAGCAGCCTATTTAGCGGACGTGCATTATGACCTGGTTAGGACTTTGGCAAATAGTATGTCGTCCTTAGTGGCTGCACACAGATATATTTGGTTGCAGAATTGGGCGGCTGACAGTTCCTCCAAGTCAAGACTTAGTAAGCTCCCCTTTAAGGGGAAGCTGCTTTTTGGTGAAGATCTGGACAAGCTGGTTAAGGACTTGGGGGAGTCCAAAGGAGGTCAGCTGCCGGAGGATAAGTTAAAAACGGGGAAACCCGGAGCGATATTGAGAGTCCAGTCCTGCGATTTTTGCCGTTTTCGGGCCTTGAGGTTAGGATCATTTGTGATAAGGTGAGCTGTGAAGAGGAGATGGAATGGGAGAGAAATGAGGAATGTGCCTTTAAAAACAGTTGTAAACAGGGTTCCCATAGAAACCACAAGCCACCCGAGCATGCAGTAGCTAGAGCTAAACCCTGCCCAAGCAGTGACGTAAGAGCTAGGTTGAGCCCTAACAGCTCTCACATGTGCAGAGAGGAGGGTGTGGTTGAAAAGAAGCACCATTTTAAAACGGCTTCAGAGTTTGGTAAAAGTAGTCAGGAGGAAAGGAGTCAGTAGGAAAGCCTTCATGAGGAAGGAAGCCACGAGAGAAGGGAGCTTAAGGAGCAAAGGAGAGGAGGACGAAAGACAGCTGATTCTTGCCCTCAGAAAGCAGTGGAACCAAGGTTGGAACCTGTCCTAAAGCACCCCAGAGAAGGAAAGCTGGAAAGGTTTGTTTCCACGTGGGGAAACAGCTCAGAGAGCCAGCCAAGTAAGAAAGGTGGGGCAGACAAGTTTGCTACAGTTCCTAACAGAGGCTTTTCTGAAGAGGTGGTCAGAGAGCTGAGGAAAAGCTCTGAAAGCTGTGCTAGTCATAAGACAAGGAAAGCAGTTCCAGCCAGGAACAGGAGCAGTGCAAGTAAGTGCCGTGAGTCAGCTTTAAAAGCTGTTGAGAAGCTTTTCTTTGAGAGAGAAACTCCTTCTTTAAGCTGTGCTGATATAGAGCAGAAAGAATACTTTTTAGGGAAGCTAAAAGAGTTTCTGCAGAGTGAGAAGTTTAAACCTTCTGATATAAGCTCCCTAGAAGAGGATTCAAACAAAGCCGTGGAAGATATGCAGATAGAAATGTTTGAAAACCCTTGTGTTGATGACGTAGTAGAAATGGAATGCTCATTTTGTAAGTCAAACGTGTGCTAGGCTCAGGCCAGGTGGAGAAGCTTATTTATCCTGGTTTATTAAGCTGAGTGAGAAAGAAAACCCTGACTGAGAAGTTTTAAAGTCTGCCTGATGTAAATTAACAGCCATAGCAGAGGAAGGCATTTGTCTGAAGGAAGCTGAGTGCCGCTGCTGTGGAAATAATATTTCTGACTTTGATGCTAAGCCTGTTTTGTTCACCTTCATTATTTAATTTGGAGAAATGATCCTTGCCTTGTTTATGCGCTATGAATTTGATGTGAGGGAGAAACCCTGGAATAAATTTCTTTGTTTTGCCTGACAAACTGTATGGTCACACTACTTTGCTTGGAGAGTATACAAAACTACAAGTCCCAGCATTCAGTGCTGGCAACCTAAGTCTGGGACAGTACTCAAAGGGCAAATAAGGCAGCCCTTTTGCCTACTGGCCATCGGCCTAGGCAGGGGGTCATGACAGATTTCAGAGAGGGCAGTATCCTTTTCGTGGCCAAGGTTTTCATGGGTTCAGAGGAGCAGGCAGGGGGTTCACAAACCCTTCAGTTGCTGGGCTCAAGAAGTCGCAATGAAACGAGGGGAACTCAGGCGGGTGTCCAGCCCATAGGAGGTCGGCTGCGGGAGTTTTTGCCGGTCTGGGTTCAAATTACATCCGATCAATGGGTATTGGAGGTCATTCGGGAGAGCTACGCTCTTGAATTTGCTCGACCGGTTCGAGACTCGTTTGTTCTTTCTCCTTGCAGGGGGAGGAACAAGGAGTCAGCGGTTTGCGCAACTTTGATGCGTCTCAAGCGGCTCGGGACTGTAGTTCCGGTTCCTCAGGATCAATGTAGTTCCGGTCGATACTCGATTTATTTTGTGGTCCCAAAGGATGGGTCTTTTTGGCCGATTCTAGATCTCAAAGGTGTCAATCGGTGTCTGCGGGTAACCCATTTTCGTATGGAAACCCTAAGGTCTGTAATGGTAGAAGTTCATCAAGGAGAGTTCTTATCTTCGCTCGATCTCACCGAAGCTTATCTGCACATCCCGATTCGACCAGAGCATCAAAGATTCTTGCGGTTTGCGGTCCCGTGGGGTCATTTTCAGTTCCAAGCACTACCGTTCGGATTGGCGATGGCGCCGCATACGTTTACCAAAGTGATGGGGGTTGTAGCGGCCTTTCTCCGCAGGGAGGGAGTGCTCGTGCATCCTTACCTAGACGATTGGCTGATTCGGACAAAGTCCAGAGAAGAAAGCGAAAAAGCAACGGACAGAGTGGTTCGGTTCTTGCAGAGCCTTGGTTGGGTAGTCTATGCCTCCAAGAGTCAGTTGGTGCTGGCGCAGTCATTGGAACATCTGGGGGTTCGGTTCGACACGAGGGTTGGAGCGGTCTTCCTTCCGGAGGCTCGGGTTCTGGCGATGTGTTCTTTGGTGCTCGGGTTTTTGCAGTTACAGGCACCGACAGCATGGCATTATCTTCGGGTGCTAGGTACTATGGCGGCGGCCTTCAAAGTAGTTCCTTGGGCTCGGGCACACATTCAACCTTTGCAGAGGTCTCCACTTCGTCGCTGGTTGCACCAGGAGTATTCGTTGAGCAAGCGCTTGCCCTGCCCGGGGGAGGTTTGAGCGTCTCTCAAATGGTGGCTGCGATGAGAAAAACTGACGGCAGGAATGCCATTGGAGCAGCCACAATGTCCCGGTGATGACGGATGCCAGCCTGGTGGGCTGAGGGGCTCTATGCACAAGGCCTGTGCAGCATGGAGGAAGCTCAGTGGTCCATCAATCGTCTGGAGTTACGAGCGGTGACTCTGGCTCTGAAAGCGTTTGAGTCAGTTTTCTTCAGGCGAGCAGTTCGAGTTCTGTCAGACAATGCCTTCGCGGTGGCGTATCTCAATGGGCAAGGTGGAACGGGCAGCATTGCGCTGGAAAAGGAAGTGGGAGTTCTGTCCAATTGGGTAGAGCCTCAGCTTCTGGCGCTGTCGGCAGCGCACATCGCAGGAAAGGAAAATATGATGGTGGATTACCCTGGTCGGGTTCGCGTTGATCCCGGGGAATGGGAGCTGAATCCGGAGGTATTCAGGCAGTTGGTAATCAAGTGTGGAATGCCAAGGATGGATCTCATGGTGACTTATCAGATGGTCAAAGCCAGCCGGTTTTTCAGCAGGAGAAGAGAGAGGATGTCCGAAGGGATCGATGGCTTTAGTTCAAAAATGGCCAGCCCAGGGCCTTCTGTATGTCTTTACTCCCTGGGTGCTCATAGGCCAAGTGTTTCAGCGCATAGAGAAACATCTAGGAACCGTGATTCTAATAGCGCTGGATTGGCTGCGTCGTCCATGGTACACAGACCTGGTGAGGCTTCTCGATGGTCAGCCTTGGCAATTGCCGGTTCGGGAGGATCTACTCTTGCAGGGTCCTCTTCGGATGCCGCGGGTGGCTCGATTCTCGCTTACGGCTTAGCCATTGTAAGGACTAGGTTGAGAAAGAAAGGTTATTCACCGGCGGTGATTGCTACTTTGCTGTTGGCTAGAAGATGTTCCACATCTTTGGCTTATATTCGCATTTGGCGTATCTTTGAATGATGGTGTGAGGCTAGGCAGTTGCGTCCATCTTTAGTCTCAGTTCCGGAGGTGTTTTCTTCAGGATGGCTTGATAAGGGTTTGGCGGCCAGTTCATTAAGAGTCCAACTGGCCGCTATAGCTTGTTATCGTGGTAAAGTGCAAGGGGGTGCAGTGGGAACTCACCCAGATGTTTTCCGTTTCTTGAGAGCGATATCACGTTTGCGGCCTCCTCGCTGCGTGATGATTCCTCCGTGGGATCTCAATTTGGTGTTGGGGGTGTTGACAAGAAGGCCTTTTGAGCCGATAGACGAGGCCTCGGTGAAGGACTTGACTTTGAAAACGGTGTTTCTGGTGGCTATCTGTTCGGCACATCGGGTTTCGGAGTTGCAGTCTTTTTCTTGCAGGGAACTGTTCCTAATGTTCTTCAAGGAAAAGGTTGTGTTACGCCCAGTGCCGTCGTTCCTCCTTCTTTTCGTAAGTTGGAGCGTTTGTTTGTTCTTTTTGGGGGGCCGTGAAAAGGGGAAGCAGCCTCCAAGGCATCCATTGCTAGGTGGATTAAGGAAGTGATTGCATCAGCTTATCTTTTGCAGGGGCATCAAGCGCCTTTGGAGTTAAGGGCTCATTCAACAAGGGCTCGAGCGACGTCTTGGGCGGAACGCAGCTGTGTTCCGGCAGTTGAAATCTGTAAGGCCGTCACGTGGTCCTCTTTGCATACTTTTAGTAAGCATTACCGTCTTGATGTGCAAGCGGCAAAGGATGCCTGTTTCGGGTCAGCAGTTTTGCGGTCCGGTTTTTCAGGTCCCTCCCATTAGTGTACTGCTCTGCTACATCCCAGCAGTGCGGGACTGAACTGGAGGAATGAAAAGGAAAGAGAAATTAGACTTACCTGCTAATTGTTGTTCCTTGTTCAGTCCCGATTCCCACCCAGGTTGGGGATTCAGTCAATGGTCTCGTGACATTGGAGTGTCCAGCCACGCAAAGGAAAGTCTAAAGGTAAGTGTTTATTACCTGTCTTGTGAGGTAATCGGCTGATTGGCTGCTCTACTTTCTTTTGCCTTCTTACGTGTATTTCTTATCTTTACTGTTAGTTCATTGGGGGAGGGGTGGAACAGTTATCCTCTCCTTTCAGGGGGTGTTATTGCAGAGGCAGAGAGGCCTCTAGTTCACAGTTCATTTTGGTTATAACTACTTATGTGTTGCTCCTTAGAGTATGCTTTGTCAATAGATCACTGGAAGCAGGAGGGAGGTGCCACCGATAGATGTATCAAGCTTCTGACATGCCCAGTCTCCATGCTGCAGGAAGAGGTACACTACCCAGCGGTGCAGGACTGAACTGGAGTTCCTCAAGGAACAACAATTAGCAGGTAAGTCTAAGTTCTCTTTCTTCTCTTCCTACAACACTTTAATGGACAAAACAACCATTTTCAAGGTCGCTTGTTTATTGTTTCTATTACACGACATTGCATTTAACTGAAAGCCTGGTTTTGAAAAGCAGCACACATTTATGAAATTACCAGACAATCTAGCTCAATCAATCTTTGTCATACCTTAATGATGCATTTAATGGTTGAACAAAGTGTAATTCCTACATCAGCAAGGGCCCAGTCATCCTTCAGTACTGCTCCCCCATATAGCAACTCCAGATATCTCCGTCCCTGTTTGTCATTTGATAGCTGAATGTGGAAAAAATCCTAAAAATTAAAAATGTATAAATAAGCTTAAAGGTGTGTCAAAACCAGGGCCAGATTAAGGCATAGACAAACTAAGAATGTGCCTAGGGCCCAAATATTTAGGGGAGCCCTATGACATGTGTAATTCAGTGGTTTCTAAGTGGCATCCTCAGGTATGTTGGCAGTTTATTGCCCAGGAAATCAGTTGCTACCCAGATGAAAGAACAAGGGCAGGCCAGAGATGCCATGGGCTAAGGACATCAGTATGTCCTTGCTGTCCTCTTTGCATTGGCAGGAAAAGCCAGTCTCTCTGCTTCTTACCTACTGCTGCCTCCTCCCTTGCAGTCAAAACTGTGCAACAGGGCTGGCCATTCCACTAGGCAAACTAGGAATGGCCAGCCCTGTTGGCAGCAGAATTTTGGAGGTGGGAGGAGGACAGCAGCATGGCTCTAGTGTGGCAGAGGTGAGGGTAGCAGTGTGGGATCGTCATCGTTCACCCGTGCTCAAGCGCTATTGCAGCCCTCTGCCTCTGACAGGCAGTCTGCACTGAGGGAGAGGCATGTGGCAGACCCTGAGTGTAAGCCTGTATTCAAGGCCCCATGCTGCAAGCACTCTTTTTGGAGCTGTGGGTCACCCAGATTGAGGGAGGGGATGGTGGTGGCAGTGGAAGCAGCGGATGTGGATACAGAGACAAACAAAGGAGGGAAGCAGGCCAGTGAAGGGAAGAGAGGGGAGATGCTGAAATGGCAGGGAAGAGGTTAGGAAACGAGAAAGGAGGGATGCTGGATGCCTTGGGGGGATAGGGAAGGGAAAGAGAGATGCTGGACATCTGGGGAGGGGGTAAGTAAAGAAAGTACAGATACAGGACCTGGGGGTCTAGGAAAGGGGAGATGCTCAACATGGGGGTGGAGCTAGGGCCTAGAGCCACCTCTGGGTGGAGGTTTGCCTAGAGTGTCAGATACCCTTGAGTCCGCTGTGCAAAATCCACCAGTTCCATATAGTTCTGATTGCAGAGGAAAGCTGGAGGAGAAAGGTACCAACAGCAGGTAAGAAATACTGCTAGCAAACTCCTGCCTGATGGAAGGGATCAGGCTGGGGTTGGAGGAGATAATGAAGGTAAATTATTCCAGGGTGGGTGAGGAATGAGAGGGGATGTGACTACACTATGGAAGGGTAGGACCAGCACTGTACCTAGCCCTGTGTGAGCAGTGCGGCCACACAGGGCACAAAGAAAAAAGGGCGCATTTGTGCCTGCCGGCCTTGGCTCCCCCCCCCCCCCCACACATACATTGCCTGCCTTTGCCCCATTGCCGCCTTTTGTATTTCCTTGGCAATGGGAGTAGCAGTAGTGGAGCAGACATTCAATTAAAACAACCCAACATGCGGGTCTTTCCAACTCTGCGTTTGCATGCAGGTCTGATTCCTCCCTTCTCTGATGTATGCTCGTGTCAGAAGAGGGAGGGACCTGACCAGCCATTCAAGCGCAGAGTTGCAAAGACCCACGCTTGAATGGCTGGTTGGTCCCTTCATCCTCTGATGCGAGCATACGTCATAGGAGGGAGGGATCAGAGCTGCATAGAAGCGTGGAGTCTGAAAGACCCGCGTATTTTTTTTTTTTTTTTTTTAATTGGATGTCCGCTCCGCTGCTGCCACCACTGCCGCCAAGGAACCACGAAAAGTGACAGCGGGGCAAAGGCAGGCAGCACGGGGAGCTGGATGGACATGGAGGTGGGGGGTAAGGCAAGATGCTGGGCATGGGGCAAATGGCAAACCTGTTATGGGGGGAGTGGGGGCACACCAGATGTGCAAGCCGCAAAGGGCACATTTACGGCTTGGTACGGCCCCGAGTAGAATCAGTGCTCAACATGCTAGAGACCAAGGAGCTCCAAAGCTCGCCAGCAGACTGTGCCTCCTTCAACAAGCTCGGAGAGTCCTTGGCCTAGGAGCCCAGAGCAATTACTTTGCTTGCATCCCCTAATGTTAGCCCTGCTTAGGGGATAAAGAGGATGATCGGATGTTCACACATTTGTGGTGGTTTAGAAATGTGTCTATAATACAATGGGGTGGTCTACCTAAAGGTTAATCCTGCCTTAAGCAAAACACTACATAAAATGACAAGTCTGCATTTAGTATAATACCATAAGGGTTCTTGTAATAACTGTCTCTAATATTCCTGGTTATTCTTCAAATGCATGATAAATATACCATAAACCATCAAAACTGATTGAGCACAATTAACAGAAAGTAAACCCCTCTTTATTAGAAAGAAACAGCCCCCTCCCTATTCATCTGCATACTGACGCTATACTGTTATTTAAAACTCTAGTGCTTTGCACAGTGCTGCAGAATCATGAACTGAAGATTTCAGTTCTCAAAAAGGAGACTCAAGTCTCATCTCTGCCAGGAAAACGGCATAAAAAAGCTACTTTGTCTTCTGTTTCCTCCTCAAGGTGTGACTGAAAAAAGTTTTCTCGGTTTATCCACTCTTTTTCTCTTTGCTTTCTTTGGCTACTATGTTGCCAAGTTGTTTAATGCTTTTACCAAACAGGCGACTGAAAGTTTAGAAAGCACAAAAGTGATGCATTGAGGCTTTTGTTTATAATGGAGCAATGACCTATAAGAACTACATAGATTCAAGGCCCAGTTCACCATTCTTCTGCTTCAGGCAGTACTGAACTCTGGAAGATGCAGTTAGTCAGTGTAACGTTTGAATACGTTAATCTGATTTGTGATTTTCCACTCTGCTTGTGAATGATGAAGGGTGATTTTACTCCTGCGCTTTTTAAAAGCAGTTATT
Source organism: Ichthyophis bannanicus (assembly GCA_033557465.1). Classification (NCBI taxonomy): domain Eukaryota; kingdom Metazoa; phylum Chordata; class Amphibia; order Gymnophiona; family Ichthyophiidae; genus Ichthyophis; species Ichthyophis bannanicus. The sequence continues at coordinate 424,183,244 of CM066038.1, forward strand.
TTCATGTTTCTCCTTTTCTAGCTCACATTTTCAGTAATAAACATCTTAAAAACTAGGAAAAGCAAGTAGGGTCTTTGTGTATGTCAAAGTTGAAAAACATTTGTTTGAGAATGAAAACTACAACACTTTCCACACTGAGGAGCAGAAATTAAACTGAAGGAGTGCTGAAGCCCTTCACTTGTTTGTCTTAAACAAAAAAAAGAGAGAGAGAGAAAAGAAATGTAATTGTAAATAAATTCCTTGAGTCTTTTTTCTCACAATTTTAAGAATAAATCCGACAGAAGTAAAAAACTGCTTCTATTAGCACAATACAGTAGAATACTGTTTCTTATGGAAATAAAAGTAGCTTCAAAGATGTTTCTGAAAGTCCCAGAAGCCCAGTAGGAGAGAATTTGCCCTGGGACTAGGTACCTACCTTGATCATCTGTTTCACAGACTGCACTGTCTGGCTCGGGAGAATGTCGAAGGATTCACAGAGGCCTTCAAAAGCAATAAAAACCTTCATTCTGCAAAGGATGCCAGTGGTGGTTTGGCTGCCGCTTCCTGAAAACTGGAGTCTACATCTTTCAGGCCGAATATGTCTCTCTCTCTCTCGCTCGCTCTCTCTCTGAAACAGTGCATATATGTATAAAATGTCTGCCAAGTAACACCCTGCAGGGACTGATTTCACGGCTGCTGAAATAAAAGGCACAAAGAGGCTTTCTCTGACCAAACTGTACGGCCACTTATTCCCCACCCCAATCACTAAACAATGCTGCTATTTATCAAGGCAAGAGTGAACAAGTTTCAAACATGCAAAAGCAGGACCAACAATGGCCTGAGTGCTAGTAAAAACAAAACATGTCATGGAAGGCATTATCCACTTCGTTCTCCATGTCCATCTGTTGACTATCAATGGATGCACTAAAAGGAACTTGCACATATAATAAATTCTTGATGGGATAATTTGAGATAAAATCCTGTGCTGCGTAATTTGACATAGAAAATATTGGAAATATCACACCTATATACATGCCGGGCACAGTGTGTTTACTGCCATAAAGTGAGGCTACTTACCTGTAACAGGGGTTCTCCTTGGACAGCAGGATAAGTCAGCCACAACTGGTGATGTCATCCAACAGTGCCATGAATGGAAGTGCTCTTCAGAACACAGAACTTTCTGAGCATGCCCAGGTGATCTCACCTCCGAACCTGCCCCTAGCCAGTCCAGTAGGACCCAAGCAATGTTCCTGCAGGCTAGCATGGCAGACTCAGTTTGGACCTTGAGAGCACAAGGCCATTCCCATCCTAGGAGAAGCAGGTGGGTTTATGTGTCTGACTTATCCTGCTGTCCATGGAGAACCCCCGTTACAGGTAAGTAATCTCACTTTCTCAACAGACAAGCAAGATGCGTCAGCCACACCTGGTGACTCTTAAGCCATGGCCTATGACCATGTAGTACTGTGGTAGATGAAGGAGACAGACAAGCAACAGGTCAAAGGTGTCCCTTTTATTCTCTCCTCTTATTTTTTTGCAGTAACATTGCATAACAGGTTTGACAAACAATGGTACAAGTGGCACAGCAAGCCAGAAAATGGGGGTATATTTTAATGTCAAAGAACAATAGTAACAACATAACAAGGTCCAGTGTAGGGCCTAGGGCGACCCTGCTGAGGCCAGTACAGCCTGGTCAAAGGCGCTATCTGCCAAGGCTCCCTGGTTGAGGCAGTAATGTCTCTAGAACATGTGCACAGTTGACTAGGTGGTGGCCTTACAGATGTACATGATAGGTACCACATGAAGGTTCGCCAGTGTGGTGGTCATGGCACAGAGCTGGTAAGCGTGGACGTGGCCTGTTGCCTGGGCACCTGCCTGGTGTAGCAAAACACTATGCAGTTCGATATCCATTGCAAAAGAGTTCTTTTCATGATGGGACAGCCTGGCCAGTTCGACTCAAAGGAGACGAAGAGCTGGGCCCCAGTCACTTGAGTTCTGTTCTGTGGATGTAGGTGCGCAGTGCATGGACACAGTCCTGCGTGTGAAGATGCTTCTCTTCCAGAGAGGCATGTGGTGGTGGGTGAAAGTTGGGCAGCCTGATCACCTGGTTGATTTGGAAGGCAAATGCTACCTTTGGTATGAACTTCAGATGTGTTTTGAGGGTGGCATGGTCCTGGCAGAACTGAGTATAAGGCAGGTGCGCAATCAGGGTCTGTAGTTCACTGACATGTCTGGCAGAGGTGATAGCAATGTGGAAGAGGCTTCCAGGTAGCGTACTTCATGGACGAGATCAATAGGGCTTCATGGACGTAGTCAATAGGGGCTTGAAAGGGCCCTGCATGAGCTGCTGTAGGACAATGTTGAGGTCCTAGGGTGGTACTGGTTGTTGTACTGTGGATTGCAGGTTGGCTAGGATCTGCATGAACTGGGAAAGCACTGGATGTATGGAGAAGGAGGCATAATTGGGGTGCTCACAGTAAGCTGCGATGGCCAACAGGTGACCCCAGATTGATGCCATTTTGAGCCCTGCCCTGACTAGGGTGGTGAGGTAGTGGAGGATGTGTGGAACTGCACATGACCTGGAGTCCAGTCCTTCTGATGTACACCAGGCATTGAAGCATCGGTACATGAGGCCATACGATTTTCTCATGGCGGGGCATCTGGTGGCCAGGATGAACTGCTGGTCTGCCGTGCAGAGGCGGAGGGAGGACAGCATCAGTCTTTCAATCTCCAGGCCATCAGTGCCCTGCCTGGAGATTGAAAGACTGCCGCCATCCTGCGTGATGAGATCTGGTTGCAGGATGGGGACCAGCCAGATGGGTGGGCTCAGGCCAGTCAGTGTAGGTAGGGGAACAATATCTGATTGGGCAAGTGGGCAGCAATTAGGATGACATATGCCCAGTCCTGGATGATCTTCTGGATGGTCCTGGAGATCAGCAGGATGGGGGGATGCTTTATAGGAGGGTCCAATTCCCCCAATGTATGATGAAGGCATCTAAGGCGAGGCAGTGAGTGGACGGGCATTTGGAACAGAACTGAGGACACTTTGTGTTCAGTTTGCTGGTGAAGAGTTACATGTGTGGGTGACTACACTGGCGGAAGAGTGATTATGCCACTTAGGGGTCGAGCACCCATTCGTGTGGGTTGAGTTGATGACTGAGGCTGTCTACTAAGTGGTTGTGTTTGCCTGATAGGTAGGCCACGTGGAGCATGCATCCCCTGGAGAGGGCGAAGGACCACAGCCTGAGCGCTTCCCTGCAGAGCATGTCCCTTCCTGCTTGTTGATATAGAACATATCTACTTGATTGTCCATCTGTATCAGGATGCTCAGTATTCAAAGGCCTGCAGTGCGTATTGGATTGAGCACAGCACCAGGAGGTTGATTTGGTGTTTCTGCTGTCTCTCCATCCAGATGCCTTTGGTGTGGAGGTGTAGCAGGTGTGCACCCCAGCCAGTATTTGATGTGTCTGTGATGGTGAGCTGATGCTGAGGCTGCTGGAGGGGCCTGCCACTCAACAGATTCTCCCATCGCACCCACCAAGCAAGGGAATCTTTGGCCTTTGCATACATTGGAATATGGCTGGACAGGGGCTGGGAGTGTTGCTTTCAGCGTTTGCATAGGTGCCACTGTAAGTGGTGCACGTGTAGTCCGGCATGCGGTAGGACTTGGGTGATTGCTGCCATGTGCCCCAAGAGGTGCAACAGTGTTCTGGCAGTGACGGAGTTGGCTGACAAGGTTCTCCTGGCTAGTGATATTATGACGTCCACTTGTTGTGGAAGTAGGAAGGCCTTGGCTTGGGTGGTTCTGACATCCGCCTCGATGAATTCCAGGCACTGTGTGTATTGCAGGTGAAATTTCTGGAAGTTTAGAAGAAAGCCAAGTGACAACAGTATTGTGATCATTTGCTGGATGGATGTCCGGACCTCTTGACGGGAGGAGGCTGTAAGTAACCAGTCATCTAAATATGGGAAGACACATATACCAAGTTTGCAGAGGTGGGCTGTGGTGACGGTGATACATTTTGTGAAGACTCTCGAGACCGAAGAGAGGTCAAAGGGGAGTACTCTATATTGGTAGTGTATTGACCTACGGTGGTGGCACTGGCTCTATTGCCTTTGCAGAGAGGAGAGGCTGAATCTCTGCAGCCATGGCCAGGTGCAGTTGTGATGGCATTTTGCTGGAAGGTATGGAGCCTTGGTATGGAGAGGTGGAGAAGTTGATGCGGTATCCCTTGGCTATAATCTCTAGGACCCTCTGTCTATGGTAATGTTTTTCCAGACATTTAAGAAGGTAGAGAGGTACCTCCCCCCCCCCCCTACTGGGGAGCTGGTCTTGTGCATGCAGTCAAAAGGAGGGAGTGCTCTTGTTGGAAAGAAGGTGCTGCTTGCTGTTTCTTTGATGTGGTTTTTGGTTTTGGTAAGAAGAGTGGTAAGCTGTCTGAGTTTTAAAGCGCTGCAATGACTATCATTGGTGGGAGCTGTAGTGTCCAGAGGAGTAGTATGGCTTCTGTGACTGGCTGTCCTGAGACTTTTGGCTGCTGGATCTGTGCTCCAGGCCCTCGGTGGCAAGAGTCTGAAGAGTGGTGCAGTGTCTTTGAGGTCATTGATGGTGTCCTTGAATTTATTGCCAAAAGGTTTATCCCTTGTGCAGGGAGTGTTGGTGATGTGGTCATGCGTATCCTCCCTCAGACCGGATGCCCAAAGTCGGGCTGTGGAGCTGAAAGTGTCAAAGGCCGACCATGTCAGGTGTTTCCTGCTTTCAGCTATATAGGTGAGGGCGACCAAAGTGGGTAGTTTCAATTCTGGGGGCAGGGTGTCGACGCAGTCTCTGAGCTTGTCTAATAGGACATCCTGGAAGAGGACCTGCTAGAAATGGGTGCAGTGATCTTCACATTCAGCATGGGCCTTTGGAAGGTTCTCCGCCTGAGGTCATCGATGAGTTTGTAGTCCTTTCCGGGTGGAGTATTGGAGATTGTTTGGGATCCTTTCACACGCTTCATTGCTGATTTGACCACTATAGACTAGTGAGGCAGCTGAGTTCTCTTGAACCCCAGGGCCAGCTGCACCTGCTCATTAGTCTCAAGCCTTCTGGAGCAGGTGGGCCCAGATAAAGGGGCCTGCCATATCTTCAGTAAATGTTCTTGGAGGCGCTTGTAGACCGGGAGGGCCACCATCTCTTTCAATGTGTCCAAGTATTTGAGTATCCCCAAGATCTTGTCCCTTGGGTCTGGGGCATCCACTGGGGTAAGGGAGAGCTGTGATGCCAGCTTTTGGAGGTATGTTGGGTATGCGAGGACCTCTGAAGGTGAGAGTGGTTACAGGTGGTTGATGGTGGCGATGAGGCCTCTGATAGGGAGCCCAATGACACCGGTTACTGGTGTGTTTCCCCTGACGAGCCCTAAGTAGCTGCTTCATCTTATTCCCTGCTGTCTGCCGTTAGGCAGTCTGGTGAGAAGTGCAGTGGTGATGGGACGAAGGTGTATGGGAGTCCCTTGATGGTCCCATGCTATGAGGTGGTAGTTCTGGGCTGAGGGTCATTGACAGTGCGGCTACTTGTGCTCATAAGGACATAAGAGCATAAGAAATGCCATACTGGGTCAGACCAAGATCCATCAAGCTTAGTATCCTGTTTAAAACAGTGACCAATCCAGGTCACAAGTACCTGGCAGGTTCCCAAAAAGATACACAGGTTCCACAATGCTTGTCCTGGGGTAAGCAGTGGATTTCCAGGGTCCTCTTTAATAATGGTTCATGGACCTTTCCTCCAAGAATTTGTCCAAACCTTTTTTAAACCCAGCTATACTAACAGCCTTTACTACATCCTCCGGTAATGAATTCCAGAGTTTGACCACGTGTTGAGTGAAAAAATATTTTCTCTTATTAGTTTTACATGGGTTACACTGTAGCTTCATAGCGTGTCTCCTAGTCTTTCTACTTTTTGATGGTGTAAACAACCGAGCTACGTTTACCCGTTCCACTCCATTCATTAATTTGTAGACCTCTATCTTATCCTCCCTCAACTGTCTCTTTTCCAAGCTGAAAAGTCCTAACCCTTTAAGCCTTTCCTCCTAGATGTATCCTTTCATCCCTTTTGCCATTTTGGTGGCTCTTCTCTGCCTTTTCCTTTTTAAGAAATGGAGACCAGAATTGCACACAATATTCAAGGTGTAATCGCACCATAGAGTGACACAGAGGGATTATAACATCCTTCATTTTGTTCTCTTTTCCTTTCCTTATGATTGCTAGCATTCTATTTGCTTTCTTGGCCGCCACTGCACACTGGGCAGAGGGCTTCAATGTATTAGCCATGGTGATGCCTAACTCTTTTTCCTGGGTGGTGGTTCCTAATGTGGAACCTTACACAGTGTAACCATAGTTTTGGTTGTTCTTTTCCTAGGTGCGTAACTTTGCACTTGTCCACATTAAATATCATCTGCCATTTGGATGTCCAGTCTTCCAATTTATCCAGGTCCTCTTGCAATTTTCCACAATCCTCTTGTGTTTTAATAGCTTTGAATAATTTTTGTATCTGCAAATTTGATCACCTCACTTGTTATTCTTATTTCCAGGTCACTTATGTTTAAAAGCAGCGGGCCCGACACAAATCCTGGAGTACTCCACTATTCACTTTTCTCCATTGTGAAAATTGGCCATTTAGCCCTACCCTCTGCTTTCTATCTTTTAACCAGTTCCTGGTCCACAATAGTACACTGCCTCCTACCCCATGACTTTTTAATTTTACCAATAGTCTCTCATGAGGGACCTTGTCGAAGGCTTTTTGAAAATCCAGATACACTATATCAACTGATTCTCCTTTATCTACCTGTTTATTCCTTTTGGTTATGACACCTCTGTCAGTTTTAAAGCTAAATACTCAGTTAATTTGATTATTTAAGTTGTTTGGTGTCTTAAGTTAAAAGTTTGTTGGACAAAGCAATGCTATAAAAGGAGATTTCCTTTTACCTGTGATGGACTTCTGAGCTTATCATATCATACACACACATACATATACGCATCTGTCTTGCATCACCCCTCTGATCTTACTCTACGACTGTTTAACATTTCTATGGTGCTACAAGACGCATGAAATGCTGTACATAATATGTAAGAGTCAGTCCGTGCTCACAGGAGCTCACAATCTATCAGGACAGACGCATACAACTGACAAGGGACTACAGTAGAACAAAGAGGAAATAGTTATGACACACAAGGATGGTCAACAGGGGAATAGGGGTTAGGTTCTTGAATTGTGTGGAATCTTTTCTTTGATTTTGCTTATCCAACTGGGTTCTAGGGGTTAGGATCTTGATTTGTGTGGAATCTTTTCTTTGATTTTCTTTATCCAACTGGGTTCCACAGCTATTTTTTCTTTCCTTCTTGTATTAATCAGCTAGTCACAAGGCGGCCTGTAAGGATATCCGGTGGCACTATCTGGATAAATGCTACTAAAGATTGAGCTGAACTTTTTTTTATAAATTTTTGCAAGCATTTCAACACTTAGAACTTATATCAAACAAACCAATGAGTATGAAGAAAAATGTAAAGAAAAAGTATTATAATGATTTTCCGACCAACTCACATTTTGACAATATTCTCAGTTTTAAAAGTATAATTTTCTACAGATGATGCAGTATCTCATAAAATGTTTATCTCTGTTCCAAGCCTCATAATCACTGGCACAGGACATGGGCCATTGGGTTATTACACACATTATGTGTAGCATCGAAGTAAGACAGGTAGACAAAGGGAGTCAGTTGATTTTTTTATATTTTTTTTTTAGTGCCATCAAGTCAGTGTTGACTCATAGCGACCCAGCTACCTCTGGGTTTTCTTGGCAATGTATCACTGGAAGTAGATTGCCAGCCTTTTCTTTCAAAGCAATGGCGAGTAAAGTGACTTGCCCAAGGTCACAAGGAGTGCCAGTGGGAATTGAACCCTTGATCTTCTGGGCACTAGGCAGTTGCTCTAACCACTAGGCTACTCCTCCACTCTGTTGATATAGTGTATCTGGATTTTCAGAAAGCCTTTGACAAGATCCCTCATGAGAGACTCTTGGCAAAATTGAAAAGTCATAGGATAGGAGGCAGTGTACTATTGTGGATCAGGAACTAGTTAAAAGATAGAAGGCAGAGGGTAGGGCTAAATGGCCAATTTTCCCAATGCAGAAAAGTGAATAATGGCCTACTCCAGGAATCTATGCTGGGTCTGCTGCTTTTTAACATATTCGTAAATGACCTAGAAATGGGAATAATGAGTGAGGTAATCAAATTTTCAAATGACACAAAACTATTCAAAGTTGTTAAAACCCATGAGGATTGTGAAAAATTGCAAGAGGACCTGGATAAATTGGAAGACTGGGCATCCAAATGGCAGATGAAATTTAATGTGGACAAGTGCAAAGTTATGTACCTAGGAAAGAACAACCCAAACTATGGTTACATGATGCAAGGTTACACGTTAGGAACCACCACCCAGGAAAAAGGTTTAGGTGTCATCGTGGATAACATGTTGAAACCCTCCGCCCAGTGTGCAGTGGCGGCCAAGAAAACAAATAGAATGCTAGATATCATAAGGAGAGAACGGAGAATAAAACAAAGGATATTTTAATGCCTCTGTATCATTCCAAGGTGCGACTGCACCTTGAATATTGTGTGCAATTCTAGTCACTGTATCTTAAAAAGAATATAGCTGAATTAGAAAAAGTACAAAGAAGAGCAACAAAAATGGTAAAGGGAATGGAAGGATACCCCTGTGAGGAAAGGCTTAAAAGGTTTTGGGCTTTTCAACTTGGAAAAGAGATGGCTGAGGGGGGGATATGATAGAAGTCTATAAATTAATGAATGGAGTGGAACGGATAAACGTAGCTCGATTCTTTATGCCATCAAAATATAGAAAGACTAGGGGACATGCAATGAAGCTACAGTGTAACCTACTACTATTACTATTGAGCATTTATATAGCACTACCAGTCATACGCAGCGCTGTACAGACATGTAAGAGACAGTCCCTGCTCGTCAGAGTTTACAATCTAATCAAGACAAACACAGAGCTAACAATCTAGTCAAGACAAAAACATGGCACTTACAATCTAGTCACGACACAGAAGTCAAGATCTGAAAGCAAGAGTGAAGAGGTGAGATTTCAACCTGGATTTAAAGAGGGCTAGTGAGGGTGCCTAGCGTACAGACACCGGTAGCTTGTTCCAGGCATAAGGTGCAGCAAGGTGAAAGGAGCGGAGTTAGCAGTAGGACTGAAGGGCATAGACAGAAGTAGTTTGTTAGAAGAGCAGAGTTCCCAAGAGGGGTTGCAAGCAGAGATAAGAGATGAAAGGTACTGAGGAGCCGCAGAGTGAATGCACTTAAAGGTCAAGAGGAGAAGTTTGAACTGGATGCGAAAGTGGACAGGGAGCCAGTGAAGTGACTTGAGAAGAGGAGTAATGTGGGTATAGCGAGGCTTGCGGAAGATTAGTCGTGCAGCAGAATGTTGAATAGATTGAAGGGAAAAGAGATGACTCAGAGGGAGACCAGCAAGAAGCAGGTTGCAGTAGTCAAGACGAGAGGTGACTAAGGAGTGGATAAGGGTTTTAGTAGTATGCTCAGAAAGGAACCTATTTAAGACTAATAAGAGAAAATATTTTTTCACTCAATGTGCAATCAAGCTCTGGAATTCGTTACCGGAGGATGTAGTAAAAGCTGTTAGCTGGGTTTAAAAAAGGTTTGGACAAGTTCCTGGAGGAAAGGTCCATCAACCATTATTAAAGGGGACCCAGGAAATCCACTGCTTGCCCAATACAAGCATTGTGGAACCTGTGGGGTTTGGGGAAACTGCTAGGTACTTGTGACCCAGATTGGCCACTGTTGGAAACAGGATACTGGGCTTGATGGACCTTGGCATATCTTATGTTCTTATGTTGCCACCTGAGCCACTTCTGGCTTGGTTTTGGATTTGTAGTTCCGCCTGTCCTAGATACAATCAGGCTTGGACTTAAGCTCAAACTAAGACCTTTTGATTTTTACTCAGAGTCCCCTGTCTCATCATGCAAGACCTATGACCTGAATGTTCTTCTTTAAACAAGATGTTCCTAACTTAGGACTTAATAGATGCAGGATATAACAATTCAGCTGTCTGAAGAAGCCAAGTACTTTATAAAGGAATGAAAACTCTCTATTTCCCAGTGTTAGCTAATCCTAAATTGCATGCCAATTTACACAGATTCTTTAAGGTAGGAGTTCTCAACCCAGTCCTCAGGACACACCTAGCCAGTCAGATTTCAGGATAACCATAAGGAATATGCATGAGAGAGATGTGCATACAATGGAGGCAGCGCATGCAAATCTCTCTCATACATATTCATTGTGGTTATCCGGAAATCTTGACTAGCTAGGTGTGTTCTGAGGACTGGTTTGAGAACCCCTGCTACAAGGAAGGTTTATGTTATATTTAAGTATTCTGAAAATGTATCTTATCGCGCACCATCCTTTAAATAATTAATGGGATTTTAATGCTGCAATTTTTTTTTATCCACAAAAGTAGTCTCTCCTTTCAGCATTCATGTAAAGTACTTAACAGTGTTTTAGGCTGCCATCCAGCTCTTCACCAACCAAACTCCCCTTCTTTTATGAGATGATTTCCATAAGTCTTAAAGCTGTATGTTTGTGCACCAAGTATAATTAGTGTACCATATTTTTCAGCAAATAACTTTATTTCTCAGTATCAGCCCCTCTAATGGCCCTTACATGCATTATCTGACTTTTACCTATCCTTCCAGTGTAAGTAGCTTATGTATATAGTTAACCCTGTTATCCAAGTTTGTACTCCTGTTCGATGTAAAACCTGACAGCTTGTGTTATGGTCGTTAAGTTATGATGTAAACCGCGCTGATGCTAAATAGCGCGGTATATAAGAAATTGTAATAAATAAATAAATACTACTTTTCCTTATTCCCCAGTTCTCAATTTCCCTTCAGAGTGCACCTGCCTGTAGTTTTGTGCTATTCCATACTTCAGAACGTCTCCATTCTTTACTAGGTATTCTTTCCTTTCTTCTCATCATCGTGTCTAAGGACTGGCCATAGCTCACTATCCTTGCCATGCAGTGCAATGTTAGGTTAGATTATATGCTGAACTTCCTCATTGCCTTACACCATGCTGTCCAAGATTTTATATTCAATACAGTAACTTGAAGGATGAACAGCCCCCATCTAATTGGATTGATTTGATTGATGGAGTTAAATACTCATTTTTCCAAAGAGAACAACCCATGTGCAAGACAAGTTACAATTCAGGAACAGTGGGTGGATCCCTGCCTCCCAGGGCTTATTTATTTAACTAGGCTTATATACCACTTTTCTACCAGTCAGAGCAGTGTACAGTCAGGTACCGTATATATATATTTCCCTCGTCCCTGAAGGGCTCATAATCTATGTTTTTGTACCTGAGGCAATGGAGGGTTAAGTGGCTTGCCCAAGGCCACAAAAGGAGCACCTGTGGGACTAGAACCCAACCCTTCCGGCCCAAGATTTCTTTCCTCCAGCGGGATTTGAACCCCTGGCCCTCGGTTACTAGCTCCAACCATTAGGCCACACCTCCTTTAATTTGTAGACAAAAAGGAAGTGGAACTATAGAGCCTTTCTGCTACCTAATCCTGCCCCTCCCCACCAGAAATAGAAGGGGAAGGGAAGAGGCTGAAAGAGACGCTGAACACTCAGGAAAACCCTTTGCTTTTGTCCCCTCTCTCCTTACCCCTCCCTGTAAAAATCAGCACTGATGGAGGGGGGGAATGAAGAGTTGAGGGCTTGGAGCATGGGGCTCTTCTTATATTCTTTACCCTGCTGCGTCAGCTCCAGCCCCCCCCCCCTTCTTTCTCCAGGGGCTATCTGTTGACAGCAAGGGTAGGAGGAGGTTTCTAGGCAGAAGCATTGGGGGGTGGGGGGGCAGGACATTAAAGTAGGTATGGAAGAGATAATTCCGCACATCATACCTATCTCTAAAGGAGTCCCATGCCTATAAATCAGAGCCAACTCTTCCATTTGATGAGCAGCTTTTATTAGTATTGACTGCAGTATGGAGGCCCAGAGAAAGGGATGGAAACAGAGAACAAGAGCGTATGTGGTGGAGGAGCAGAACAGAATGAATATGGAGGAAGGAAAGGGAAGAATTAGTATATGTGACAGACAGAGGGACAGAATGAGTGACTGTACTGTGAAGGAGGAGATGGACAGAGGGGTATGCAAGGGGGGGGGAGGGGCAAAAAGTGACAAATCCCACCATTATCTTCAATTATCAAAAAGGGATTGTGGAACACAAAGTGTTTATGAAGTCTCAGGGACACATCAAAGGTGTCCGAGTAAGCTTACAGCTTGTATGGCTTGCGGCGATCATCAAAACTTCAATCACCTGTCTTTCTTTTTACAGCCACATGTAGTTCCACAAATGAGGGGAAGGACAGGGACATGTGCTTCAAGAGCTGCTGCTACTGCGGGGCTTGGGCACCATCCCTAGTGGATACTATAGGAGAGGAAAGAGTGAGATGAGAAAGTGGAAGGCTATGCCAGAGTTGACGCTAGTTGGTAGGTGTGCAATTGGGGGAGGGGCAAGGCAGGGAGAAAGGGGCACAAGAATGAAGGCTTGCCTAGGCTTTCTATACAATACAAAAAAATAAAAGAAAAAAAGAAAAATCCCTGGTTAATTTCAACTACTCAGAAAAACTACCATTAAAATGATCTGATAGTATAATTCAATCAGTTCTTCTATATGGAAATAAAGTCTGGGCTCTATACTGGATGGGAAGAATCTCAATTTGTTGTTGTTGTTAAGTGCCGTCGAGTCGGAGTCGACTCATGGCGACCCTCTGGATAGCTATTCTAAATTGTGTTCGGTCTTCAGTCAGGCGGCTCAATGTTGACAGACTGGTACCTGTAGCTGCTGTTACTGTATCGATCCATCTCATTGCTGGCCTTCCTCTTTTGCGCTGACCTTCTATCTTCCCAAGCATGATGTCTTTCTCTAATGATCTCGCTCTTCACATGATGTGTCCAAAGTATGAAAGTCGAAGTCTTGTCATCTGAGCTTCTAAAGAAAGCTTAGGTTTGATCTCCTCTAGTACCGACTGGTTTGTTCTTCGGGCAGTCCATGGTATACACAGTATTCGCCACCAGCACCATAATTCAAAGGCATCAATTTTCTTCCTGTCTATCTTTTTCACTGTCCAGCTTTCACATCCATATGATGTTATTGAAAATACCATGGCTTGAACAAGTCGAATCTTTGTATGGAGAGAGACATCTCTGCTCTTGAGAATCTTATCTAGGTCTTTGATAGCCATTCTGCCAAGAGCAATGCGTCGTCTGATTTCTGGACTGCTTGTTGCTTCTTTATTGATAGTTGATCCAAGTAGGTTAAAGTTGTTCACAATTTCAATTTCTTCTCCTTCAACGATGAACCTGTTGATTATGCCAGTTGTCATGATCTTTGTCTTCTTTACATTAAGGTGCAGGCCCATTTTGAGACTATGTTCTTTGATTGTGAGAAGCAAATGTTTCAGATCATCTTCACTTTCAGCCAGTAATGTGGTATCATCAGCATAGCGAAGGTTGTTGATGAGTCTTCCACCAATCTTCACACCTCTGTTGTCTTCATACAATCCTGCTTCTCTGATGATTTGTTCTGCATATAAATTAAACAGGTAGGGGGAAAGTATGCAGCCTTGTCTTACACCTTTGCTTATTTTAAACCATTCTGTTTTCTCCTTGTTCCGTTCAAACTGCTGCTTCTTGATCAATGTACAGATTGTGCAAGAGTACGATCAGGTGTTCTCGTATACCCATGCTTCTTAATGTGGCCCAGAGTTTCTCATGGTTTACACAGTCAAAAGCCTTGCTATAGTCTATAAAGCACAAATAGATATCATTTTGGTATTCTTTAGTCTTTTCAAGGATCCATCTCACATCCGCAATGATGTCTCTCGTTCCTCGCCCTTTCCTGAACCCTGCTTGCACTTCAGGTAGTTCTTGTTCCAGGTATGATTGTAGTCTGTTTTGAATAATCTTCAGTAGAATCTTGTTGGCATGTGGGATCAGAGCGATTTGTGCGATAATTTCCACGGTCAGTTGGATCACCTTTCTTTAGTATTGGTATAAACACAGATCTTTTCCAGTCAGTTGGCCATGATATTGTCTTCCATATTTCTTGGCAGAGCCTTGTAAGTACGGTAACAGCTGCATCAGATTGCTGTAATACTTCTATGGGAATGCTATCAATGCCTGGTGCTTTGTTCTTTGATAAGATGCTGCTTTAACTTTCAATGCTGCTTTAACTTCTGCTTTCATCACCAATGGTTCCCGATCATAAGGTACAGGTTGAAACGGCTGTTGGTCCACTTGATCTTTATCATATAAAAACTCTGTATATTCCTTCCACCTTTTCTTGATCTTCTCAGCATTATTCAACATAGAACCTTGAGCATCTTGTAACATTTCAATTTGAGGCTGCAACTTTTTCTTTAACTCTCGTAGCTTTAGGAAAGCCGATCTTGTTCTTCCTCTAATAGTTTCTGCTTCTATTTCCTTGCATGCGTCGTTGTAGTACTTTTCCTTGTCCTGTCTTGCTGCACTTTGGAAATCTCTGAGTTCTGTTATTGTCTTTCTTTCTCCTCTGGCTTTAGCTTCTTTGCGTTTCTGGGCAATTTTCAGAGTTTCTTCCGTCATCCATTTTGGCCATTTTTGCTTTTTCACCTTTTGTAGAGACTTCTCGCTTTCTTCCAACACAACCTTCTTGATGTCATTCCATAACTCTTCTGGAGCTCTGTCATTTGTATCTAAAGCAGCAAATCGATTTTACAGGCAGTCTTTAAATTCCAGTGGTATATTCTCAAGGTCATATTTTGCTGCATTCATGAGTGGTTTGCTCTTTTTCAACTTTAGATTGAGTTTGCAAACTAGTAGTTGATGATCTGTACCACAGTCAGCTCCAGGTTTTGTCTTTGTTGATGTTATAGAACTTTTCCATCGTTGACTTCAACAGATGTAGTCAATTTGATTTTTATACAATCCATTGGGTGAAGTCCATGTGTACAGTCGCCGCTTGTGTTGATGGAAGAAGGTGTTTGAGATGAATAGATCGTTGGTCTTGCAGAATTCTATCAGTCTTTCTCCAGCTTCAATTCTGTTGCCAAGTCCATATTTTCCAATTACTTTGCCTTCTTCTTTATTGCCAACTTTTGCGTTCCAGTCACCCATGAATATCAGGATATCCTGTTTGCATGTTCTGTCAATTTCAGCTTGTACTTGTTCATAGAACTCTTCAATTTCATTCTCTTCTACAGCTGCTGTTGGGGCATATACTTGAATTATAGTTGTGTTGATAGGCATTCCTCGTAGACGAATAGAGATTAAGCGTTCGCTGACTGCATTGTATTTCATTACAGTTCTTGCAAGTTTCTTCTTTATTATAAATGCAACACCATTTCTTCTTTGTCTTTCATTTCCAGCATAGTAGACCATGTGATCATCTGATGCAAAGTGCCCAATGCCAGTCCATTTCAGTTCGCTGACACCCAACAGATCAAGTTGTACATGTTCCATTTCATTCTTGACCACCTCCAACTTCCCTTGGTTCATGCTTCGTACGTTCCATGTTCCAATGCGTAAGACATCTTTACAGCTTCTGACTCTCATTTCATGCGCAGCTACATCAGCAGTCAGACGTCCTGAGGGCTTTGATCCAACCACATCATAAATGCTGGCTTTACTCTGAGACGTCTTCAGCTCTTCCCCAGTAGCTAGTTGAGTGCCTTCCGACCTGGGGGTCTCATCTTCCAGCACTATAGCACAATTTGTTTTGTTGTAACTATCCATTGGGTTTTCATGGCAAGATACAGAAGTAGATTGCCGGGCCTTTCTTCTGCGCAGTTTAAGTTTGGTGTTGTTGCCGTTGTCACAGAAATGTGATTCTCCGCCGTCAACACTATCCCATTCTGCTGCTGCCCAGATGGGTGGTTTGTCTTGGTCTGGCACCTCAGCTGAGACCTGTCCATCTTGGGAGACCCTGCCAGTATTTAAACTACCGATAGTTTAGCTCTCAGCATCACTGATGCACACAAGCCCTCACAGCACGACAAGCTGCAAACCAAGTGAGGGAGAATCTCAATAGAAACCTACCAATAGCTCCCACTTACAGCTGGATGCAGCAAACTATGCTATGCTCTAGCGTAGCATTTTGGGAAAATCACAAGCAAGACAATGCACTGCAATATAGTGCAGTAGGCATGTTCCAGGCATAAAAAACTGCACCAAAGTTTAGTGCAGTTTTTCATTCTTCTTTTAATGCTGCCTCTTTACACCAGCTTAAGGCAGGCGTAAAGATACAGTGGGAAGCAAAAAGATAATCTGAGGTGAAGTTTGGCACATCACCTCAGATGACCAAGGCAGACTAGACCCCTCCCCCGATCGTGGTCCCATGGCTGAACCTGAGAGACTTCTATGGTGGACCAGTGGTCCCTATCTCCCTCACCCACCTGAGCCCCCATAACATTCAGATCCTCCCCAGTTGGGGCACAGGAGTGATGCCCACACATTCCTGTGCTAAAAGTTTGGAAAATGGTGGAATCTGACCCCGCATGGTGCATGCTGGGATGCACTGAGCAGGGCTGGTCTGCCATATAAGGCCATTTTTGCCTTATATGGCAGATTAATTCAAGGGGTGCATCTTCAGATGCACAATGTGGGATCAGGCGCCCTGCTCATGAGGTAATCTATAAGAACCAATGTATACCAGGACTGTGCATTTCATGAGCCAAAGGAAGAATGGGCTACATAGAAATTGATTATACTTACAAAGCTACTATCATAGGCCTCCAGGCCAACCTAATGGAGTCAACAGAATGAAACATACAAAAAGTGCTGAATAAGAAAGGGCGAAGAACGAGAGACATCACAGATGTGAGATGGATCCTTGAAAAGACTTAAGAATAACAAAAGGATATCTATATGTGTTTTATTGATTACCACAAGGCTTTTGACTGTGTAAACCATGAGAAACTCTGGGCCACATTAAGAAGCATGCGTATACCAGAAAACCTGAGAGTTCTCTTGCACAACCTTTACACTGATCAAGAAGCAACAGTTCGAACGGAACTAGGAGAAACAGAATGGTTTAAAATCAGCAAAGATGTTTGACAATGCTACATACTTTCTCCCTTCCTCTTTAATTTATATGCAGAACAAATCATCAGAGAAGCAGGACTGTATGAAGACAATTGAGATGTGAAGATTGGTGGAAGACTCATCAACAACCTTCGCTATGCTGATGATACCACATTACTGACCGAAAGTAAAAACTATCTGAAACATTTGCTTCTCAAGATCAAGGAACATAGTCTTAAAATGGGCCTGCACCTTAACATTAAAAAGGCAAAGATGCTGACAACTGACAAAAATCAATAAGTTCATCATTGATGGAGAAGAAATTGAAATAGTTGACAACTTTAACCTACTTGGATCAACAATCAATAAAGATTTCCGCCTTCTACTACGCTGATGACCTGCTCCTTCTCTATCATACCTCCCCCCTTTCCCTCGATCTCTCCCCTCTGAACACATGTCTCACAGCCGTAGCCAACTGGCTTACCACTCACTGCCTACACCTTAATCTCACTAAAACCCTGGCCATCTGGTTCTCCCGTGATAGTTCCCCCCCTCTGATCGCCCCCTCTTTCTCTGGTTCACCCATTCCCTTAGTCTCCTCCGTTCGCTATCTAGGGGTCCTCTTTGACCCCGGCCTGACTTTTCGTGATCACATCGCACACATCTCAAAGACTTCCTTCTACTTTCTACGTCAGATACGCGCCATCAGACCTTTTCTTTCTACACAGGCTCTCTCTACCCTCCTTCTGTCCCTGGTTATATCTCGCATCGACTTCTGTAACTCTATTCTAGCAGGTCTCCCCGCCACACAATTGCACCGCCTTCAACGCATTCAGAATACCGCTGCCCGGCTCATTTTTCATGCATCTCTGCGTGATCACATTACTCCTCTCCTCATCCGTCTCCATTGGCTCCCCATTAAATTCCGCATTCACTTCAAAGTCCTGGTACTCCTTCACCGCGCTCTTCACACTCATTCACCTCAGTACCTGGCAGACCTTGTCCACTTCCACACCTCAGCTCGCTCCCTGCGCTCCCTCCACCTGAACCGCCTGCATCTTCCCTCACCCACTTGTGCTCGCCTCCAATCCACCCGCTCCTCTGCGTTCTTTTTCCTTGCCCCTGCCTTATGGAACTCCCTCCCTTCCTCTATCTGGCTCGAATCAGAACATACCACCTTCAAGAACAGCCTCAAAATCCATTTCTTTGCCCTTGCCTTCGACCTCCCTGACCCCTTCACATGATTTTGTCCTGTCTTTGCCCTTTCTGGCTTCCCCACATGTTTCTGCCTTCCCCTTTTCCCTCTCTCTCTCTCCTCTCTATTGTCTTGTTGTATGAATCTGCCTGGTTTGCTTTCCTATTTGCCATTGTAACTTCTTTTCCTTTTTCTTTTCTTTATTGATTTGTAATATGTAAACCGCTATGATGTTTTTTCGTTTAGCGGTATATTAAGCCAATAAACATAAACATAAGAAAGGACAAGCAGTCAAGAAATCCAATGACAGAATGGCTATGAAGGACCTAGAAAAGATTCTCAAGAGCAGAGATGTCTTGCTCCATACAAAGATTGGCTTGTCCAAACATTGGTATTTTCAATAGCATCATATGGATGTGAAAGTTGGACAGTGAAAAAGATAGGAAGAAAATTGATGCCTTTGGATTATGCTGCTGGTGACAAATACTATATATATCATGGACTGCCTGAAGAACAAACCAGTTAGTACTAGAGGAGATCAAACCTAAGCTTTCGTTAGAAGCTCAGATGACAAAACTTCGACTTTCATACTTTGGACACATCATGCAAAGAAAATGATCATTAGAGAAAGACATCATGCTTGGCAATGTAGAAGGTCAATACAAAAGAGGAAGACCAGCAATGAGATAGATCAATACAATAACAGCAGCTATAGGTGCCACGCTATCAACAATGAGCGGCCTGACTGAAGACCAAACACAGTTTAGGTCAACTATCCAGAGGATCAGCATGAGTCGACACCGACTCAACGGCACTTAACAAAAGCATGAAAGTAAACAACAAGAATCCATCTCCATTATCAAATTGGACAGACATTTTGATGAGTAGAAGGAATGAATGAGAATCTACCAGTATGCAGAGGGGAGGAAACAACCAAATTTGCAAAAGAAGAGATAAAACTCTTCAAATGGATCCGTAAACTAGGAAAAAGAAGTGGCAAATACAGAAATACAGTAAGAAAGACAAAGTGTTTCTCCAGGAACCATTTGTTTTACATGCAAAAATAGTTTATTAAATTACCAGTCAAAGGAGAGAAACTTTTTTTTATCTGAGAGAATATCAATTAAATAGAAAGTAGTCCCTTGGGGGAATGAAGGAAATCTGTGCAGCCCAGCCCATCCTCTGTTTCATCGGCTGCCTGTCAGGCCAGTGCTTAAAGTTCTACCACAGGGTTTCATAGCATGCAAATTATCCAGTGCGCAAAAAGTGTGTGTAAAACTGGGAGAGCAAACCAAACACACATGCACAGGAATCTGCATTAGTAGCCTCTGCATGCTGCGCAAATTTGACATGCTTTCCCAGAGAAATAGGATAATCTGAAGTGAAGTTTAACTCTTCACCTCAGATGATCCAGGCATCAGGGAATGACCCCAATGCCATCGACAGGGCCATAGCAAGGACTGTGCAAATGGTGCAGCCACAAAGGACACAAATATGGAAGGGGCACTGATGTCATCAATGGGCTTCCTAAAAGCCAAAAAAAGTGAGTTCTTGCACGCAATTGGCTGGGTGGGGAGCAGCAAATTCACCTGTCACACAGGGCGTATTCCTAGCTTGGTACGGTCCTGGCCATTGGCATAACGACAGGGAGCCAGTGCTCCCCCCCCCCCGACAGATGTATGTCTATCTTTATTAAAACTTTATATACCACCTTTCTATGTAAAGGCAAGGCGGTTTACAAACTAATATGAAAGAAATGCCATAAAATAATAGGAAAGCGAGAGAGAAAAAAAGAGAATTCTTAGAAAGCGAATAAAATCATTGGTGGCCCTGTGGGCCCTGATCACAATCCCCCTTCCTTCTTCCCATAAAAATCATTGGTAGTCCATAGGCCCTGATGCAACCCCCCAACCCTGCTAAAATCACTGGTGGCCTGTAGGCCTGCATTAACCCTCCCCCACAGTACCTCTAATTAGAATGGGGGTAGGAGCGATGGCAACACACTCCTACCCCCCACTGCCATTTTTCAAAATGGCGATGCCTGACCTTGCATGGTGCATCCCAGGGATGCACCATCTGGGGGTGGGCGGGCCTAGTCTGCCATATAAGGAAGAAACTTCCTTAATTGGCGGACTGGCCACCCGCCTGTGGTACATCCTGGGATGTACAGCATTGGGGGATCAGCCAGTCAATAAGGAAAAACAGTTTTGCACTCCTAACTCTAGGATTTTCTGTCCATTTGTAATCAAACTTGCCTAAAACATGCTGGTGAGCATCTGTCACAAATTCAATAGCACTGCAAGACTTCAAGAAAGGCCACAAAGACCAAACTGAATCAAAAAAGGGCAAAGGGCACTAACAGTGGCATGAAGACTGCAAGCCACCATCAGAAGGGCAAAGAAGCACAAACAGCGGAATGAAAACCCAAAAGCACCAGGAGAGAGGGCAAAGTAGCAGTGACAATAACATGAAGACCCCAAATCCTCTGAGCATAGGCAGGGCTGGTCCCAGAGTTAGTTCATGGTGTTGGCACCCTAGCAGACTAAGTCTTATGACTCCCCTGGCTGTCAAAATCATTATTTAGCTTTGAATGCCCTTCTCTTTGCTGCCCCCTGGAAGCTGCTGCCAAAGGTGATTGCCTAATTCACTTAATGGTTGGGCAGGCCCTGGGTATAAGGCAAAGAATCACCCAGATGGGTGGGTCAAAATTGGAGTTCCATGGAAAAATGAGTCTGTTTGAGGAATGTATGAAGGAATGAGTATCTGAGCTTCTACACAGGCATGTTTGTACTGAAGAATTTGACAGCAAGCATATCACTTACCGTATTTTTCGCACCATAAGACGCACCCGACCATAAGACGCACCTGGTTTTTAGAGGAGAAAAATAGGAAAAAAATATTCTGAACCAAATTTCCCCAAAATACTTCCTCACCATCTCCATAGGTGATAACAAAGGAGACCTAGGGAAATTTGAAATATTTGGTTAAATAAGGCACAACAAGCTATTTTTTTTTTGCAGCATTTGCCTTTTAGGTTCACAGTTCAGTAAGATCCAAACTTAGAATTCAAGCCAGCATTTTTCGGATTGTGCTAGTGGCCTATAAGTAGGAGGAATGCTATGTGCCATTTCCTCTGGATCATCGTGGTCTCTCAGAGACACAACAAAGACAGGTACTCCTTGAAATCAGGCAATTTTTCTGCCCATCACCAGAAGTGTTTGCTGTAACACCAGTTAGAGAGTTCATTTAAAAAGGGGAACACAAAAAAAAAACAAACACAAATCTAAGCCGGGAGAAAACCAGCCAAACAACAAAAGAGCGATACAAAAAAAGAAGGGATAGGAAAAGTAAGACCATCGGCTACGAAATCCCTCATGGTGCAATCGGGAAAAAGAAACACACTTCAGCCCACACCATACCTTTGGGAGGGAACAGCTGAGAAACCAGTCTCTAGTCTTGTTTCCAAACCGAAGCAACGGCAACTAGGGATACATTTCTGCCTGTCCCCCTCAGCCGATCCCAAAACTCCGCCTCCACCCGCAACTCGTTACCCTAAACCAGGGCAAAACCCACTCCTCCATCCCACCTCACCTCGAACCAGTTTGTATATTTCCCCTTCTCCTCAATTACCGGTACCTACCCTAAAGCAAAGGCAGTCCGAAACCCAGCTCCATCCCAACGTTCTCCAAACCTCCCACCCCCAATGGCTCAGCCCCCAAGCCCGTTCTCTACCCCTACTCCCAGGCCTCGCCATCACCCTTCTAACCAGTGGACAGTACATACCGGTAACTAGCTCAGTAAAGACCAGGCTCCAGGCCTCCACTCCCTAACCCTAAGCAAGGGCAGGCTGGGGCGTGAAGGTGCTTGGAGCCCGGCGGCATCACAATCCGCGGCTGGAGCTGCTGTCCCACTGCCGGCTACCGACGCTGCTCAAAGCGGGGCTCCTTTATTAATGCTTCCTGTGGAGCGATCTTCTGGCGCTGTTGCATCGGGGCCCGCTGGCTGGAAAAAGAGAGGAGACTGAGCGTGGCTGCGGGGCTGTCTGACCTGCCGCAGGGAAGTACAGCAGTGAGTGAACTCGGCTTCCCGGTGGATCCTGCGCTTTGCCCCATCGCATCACCTGGCTTTGACAGTAGCAAGCACACTTTGCAGAGGTGAGAATGTCGCGGTCTCCGGTGAGCTCCACCCCCCGAGGAAAACTAAAACTTCTTCTATTCGCACCATAAGACGCAGGCACTTTTCCTCCCACTTTTTGGTGAGGAAAAAGTGCGTCTTATGGTCCGAAAAATACGGTATGTGGTACTACCAAAAAGATCATAAGAAAGGATATTGGGCCCCTTATTGGAAAGGAAGATCCAAATGCAGCCTAAATGTTCATCTGCATTCTCATATTCTGTACTGTTTTGCAGATCCTCATAAAGAAACCACTACTGACCAGTATCAAACACAGCTCCTGGGATAAGACTGTAACATGTGATATTAAATCAATAAAGACACAGTGGCAGGAAGACCCCAAATTATCAGAAGAGGAGCTAAGTAGCATCAACATTGGCAGGAAAACCCCAATGCAATGAAACGTTTGGGCACTGGTGTTCAGTGGGTGAGGGTTATCTCTCAAAGAGTTGGTCATTGGAATTCAGTGAGCAAGTCAGAATTAGAATGCATTGATACTCAAGGGGGTACGTTTCCAAAGCCGCGGTAGCGGCCTCCGTGCGACACTGGAGCCACAGCTCCAATATCACACGGAGGCCGCTACCCTGCTTTGTAAATATACCCCAAGGTCTTCCCAGTTAATTAGGTGCAAGAACTTGTTAGCCTTGGAGGAAATATTTTTCCTGGAGCATACTTGCTAATTATGGGCTAGAATGTAAGCAATCGTTGTACCATGGAGGGAAGAAGATGCCGCAAAATTGCGCAAAGGGGAAAGTAGCAACAATGGAATGAAAACCCAAGACACCAGGAAAAGTGCAAAGCGGGTAGATAACTGCAGAGGATATAAACTGATGGTATGATTGTTTATGACCCAAAATCCACATTATGATCCAGCTAATGTCAGGAAAAGGCATCAACGTCAGAACAGAGAAGGGCACAGCAGAAACTTTATTTAAGAACCTCCACGGTAATATCACCGTGAGACAGCATAAAAGCAGGAACTAGTCTCCAAGCATAAGCCAAAATGCAGGTAAGTCAATGCCTTTAATGGCCCGTCCATGACATCCTTTTCAAACCACTTTTTAACTTCTGTATCTGCAACGTTAACCGGAATATCAGTCAAAGTACATTCCGTAGCTTGCTTGGGGTAAACAAAGAATTCTCTCTACATCTTTTGGATATCACTGCCCCGCTTGGGAATACTTAGGTAAAGGAAGCCAGTTCGTTGGACTAAGTAGGGCCAGTGCAATGGAATTAGTTGCCCTTAGGTTTTATGACCCTTCAGTTAAATTCCAGACTTCCAGCCCTTTCCCCCAATTCAATATTTGATCATTAAACAGAATAATCCTAATAAACACCTGAACAGCATCCCTTCCATAAACAATAAAACATCCCACTGAAAATAAGAGTGCCATGGCGGATGATCATTTCAGGCAGCAGTTATTAAGGCATCAGAAGTGGGGCAGAGCACAACAAACAGTGGTATGAAACGTCCAAGACACCAAGGCAAGAGAAGAATTGTTCTTTTTCTATTTTGGGGGGTTTTCATTTTGTTTCTTTTTGGGGACAAAACAGCTCAGTGGAAAAAAAAGAGCATGGAAGGATGGCAGACTCGTGATATTTCCTGCCATGGAGACGACCTTTTCACTAGGCATGCTGCTTGCTGGATAGGAATGGAAACACTGAACGACCTTGACCAAGTCTGCCCAGTATGCAAATGTCTGTGGTCAAAGTCTTAATGAGCTCTGCAAGATACCAAAATGATGAGTACCAACTTATACCTCACTTTAATTCTTTGTATAAATGAAACTCGGGTTTGGAGGTACCAGAGGTTTCTTCCTTTCTGAGTCTATGTGAAAATGCTATGTCAGTATATATTTTCTCATGCTGAGGATGACATTACCTGCAATTACCATCCTGCTATTAATGATACTAGCATAGCATGCAGGGAAGAAACTCAAGCATGTTTATCAATTTTTCCTCACGCTCCTCTCTTCCTACTGCTTACAACAAACACAGACAATTCCCAATGCACAATTTTTCTTTGTTATATAGGTAACAAAAAAAGGCCAAATACAGAATGATAAATCAATTATATTCCATATACGTGGGAGTCAAGTCTGGGGTCTTATACAGGCTGGGACAGAACCTCAGTACAAATACTACAAATCCAGTTCTGTAAATCTACCCTGTACGCACAGAAACTTTCCCAGCAAGCGTTGCAGAACAGAGTTAGTATTTATTTTCTAACAATTAAATGCATCACCCCCAAGAGTTACAATATAATGATAAAGAGACCACACTGTAGCAATTCAGTCCCCTGAAGAACCTTCCCTCCCCCCTGGATTAATCTTAACCAGTAGATTTCAATAAGGTTTCCCTTACTATTCCTTACGCAAAACAAATTAAAATACTCTTGTTAGATCAGTAACAGCGACACAAACACACAGAGGACCAATTGTGAACAATAGCAAACCTACCACACCAAAATAGTAGTCATTGCCAGAACTCAAAACAAGTGTAACTTATTTTACGTTATTTTGTTTTGCTTTTTTGGATCTAGCACACGACTTCTCAACTGTAGCAGATGTTAGAACAAAAATGTGCCACCTACTGGAAAAGAATGAGCAAGATTGCTCTTACCATTCCTAGACGTATCCTAGTTCCCGGTTATTGTGTTGTCTGTCTTAACTAGATTGTAAGCTCTAATGAGCAGGGACTGTCTCTTACATGTCTCTGTACAGTGCTGCGTATGCCTTGTAACGCTATGCAAATGATTAGTAGTAGTAGTAATAGTAGAACTCTCCAGGGAGATGTGGGGACTGCTTTGCATAATTTACTCCTGTTGGAATTTTGCACAGAGTAATTCAAAATTGTGCCCTTTTTATGATTTTTTTTCTGTATTGAATTTTAAATGAGTTATCACTCAAAAGCAATATGGATTGTTATTTTTACAAACAATGCATGCAGAAATTTGCATAATTCAGACCTTTTGACACAGAAGTTTGAATTTTGTTTGCAGAATTCCAGCAGCAGTAATATTTGCATATAAAGTAGGGACTGAAAAGCACAGCCGTTTGTGCATATGACAGGCCCTAGTGATCTATCAGCATTTCTCAAGCTCTACATGCAAATTGTAAACTCATTCGGGGAGGGAATAACTTATGTAACTGAAGGTAACTTACCTTGCATTTAAATTGGGAAAAGGTGAGTAATTATAAAATCCAAATCCAAACACAGAAACATGCCTATGCCCTCACCAAATAAAGAATGAGTAACACAAATTAGAAAATGTGCAGACAAAAACTGAAATAGAAACTAAGAAGCAAAACTTTGCATGCAGAGCAACACTAGAGACACGGATGGAGGCCAGGGTTTTGGGTACCCCCTCTGCATGCACAGACAGGGACAGCATAATAGAGCAATGCTCATGGAAGCTTTTGCTGCCCCCGCCTGCCATGCTTACCATGTTTACTGTGTTGGCTGGCCCTGACTAGAGAAACAGTTATTTTTTTCTACTGTTAAAAATGTAAACATATCTGAGAAGCACATTCTAAAGCGGATATTTTTCAGTTACTAAACAAAGTACAATTCTTTATTCCCTACTTTTTTGATTCACTCTCTCTTTTCATAGCAATTTCTTCCCCTTCTCTGAAGGCCTGTCTCCATCACTATTGTGCCCTTTTTTCTTCCCCTTCCCACTATCCATGCTTCCTATCAATCCTCAGGCATCTTCCTGTACTTATTTACCTTCATCTGTAGCATCCCCCCCCCTTCCCACACACACAGACCAACCTGAATGCTCCATACACCCATGCCATGCCACTGCTGGCCCACGAACAAATAGCTCAGACTTTTTTATATAGAGAGAAGCATCACCTTACTGCACATACATCCAGTCAGGTCCAGTCAGCAGAGAGGAAATATTCCTTTTCTATGTCTTGTTCAGGCTGCAGCAGCTGGGGGAGGATACCTGTGACAGAATTCCTCTCCTGCTCTTGCATTGTAAAGCAGCAAGGGCCCCTATTGACTTAGCCTGTCATAGACTGTTCATAGGGGCTCTGTGCTGAGCCCCAGCTAGTTGGCTCCCTATTCTATGATGTTGCACGGAATGTGAATGGTGGCTTGGCAGCAAGCTGCAACTTCTCTAACATCTAGGAACGATATTCACCCATATCATGCCTACATGACCTAAACGTTTGTGGTGAGGGCGGCAAGCCACAAGACTCTCAGGAATGAGGGTGCCCAGGCAGTCTGTACTGATTGGGGAGGGAGGGCAGAGAGCCTGGATCTTTCAGGCAACCACCCTAGTAAGAACAATCTATTGGCACGAAGGAGCCGTCTGGAGGCCATTCCAGAAGCCGCATCAGAGAGGAGACGCTGCTTTGCTAGAGGTGGCGGCAACACCATGGCAGCTTTGCACTCTGGATCCTTTTTACTTAAGGGCCCCTGCTAGCAAGTGCCCAAATAAGTGGGTTTGCGAAAAAGGGAAAGGGCACATCAGCAGTCCAAGATTTCCCTGAATAGTACAATGCGATTTATCAGTTCTGCAGAACCCGAAGGGACTAAAAGCTTAAGCAACTGCCGCGCCCCCTCCTCAGCTCGCAAGCTGTAGGCTTTCGCCTCAGTCACGTGCAAACTAAATAAAATAAACACTCCCCACGAGAGCGCGGAAGGCAGACTGCTGACAGGAGGACAGCTGCTTGCTCTGATGGACGTCTTCAGACAGCCAATGGGGAATGGCTGCAGACTGCGGGCAGCCAATGCGAGGGCCGGGAGGCGGGATTTCCGCGCTGCTGCTGCGCCCAGGCTTCCTGCTGGTGCGGGGATGGGGAAATGCTGCTGAAGAGCTCGGCTAGGGAGGCGATGTAGGTCCGATGCTCCCGGGACGCTTGTTTTGTGGCCGGTAAGTGGCTTGATTTCATTTCCTGCTGCTGACTGGTTCTTCTTCGCATCTGGGGATCAGGAGCGTTTCCTGGCATTTGTTTTTGAGCGGCTGGAGGCTGTCGCCGTGCCCGACTGCAGGGGCTGAGAGAAGACCATCTGTCATCAGATCTTTAACGTGGGCATCAAAGTTTAGCTCGGGCCTTTAAACTGGCCTCTCTGGTTTGGAAGACAGTGGTTTAAGTGCGGGAAAAAACGACATACAGAATAGCACAAACTACAGCTATTCGTTACCATCTGACAGTGGCGTTCGCTATTGCGTCAATCTGGAATTTGTGAATCTCGTGGTGTTATTGTGGTTTCAGAATACATGTTTTTATGTTAGGCTACTTCCTCCCAAAAGGACCCAGGGGGGCTTACAAAATAGCAGCAAAATGTAATAACATATTTAAAGTAATAACAACAATATATCAAAATATACCATATTCCCCACTCGCCTAAACCCAGTTCTATTCCCCTCTACTAATTTGCCAGAATAAATGCTTCTGGGTAGTACTGTATATCTGGAATTCCTTCCATCATCCCATTTGGCTCCACTCCATCACTGCAAGGCTGACATACTGCAAGAATTCATTGACATCAACTACTAAATATCATTTTAATAAGCAGGCCTGGATGTAGGCATAAGCAACTGCCTAGGGGATTGGATCCCAACGGTACCAAATACCCAGGCCACAGAGGAGCCTGTTCCTGTTTATTTTAGGATTCCATGCATGTGCTGCTTCAGAGGGGTGCCACTGTGGCACCATGACCTTTCTCTGCAATTGCTCCTCTTCTGGTTCCCTAGTCTTTTTGGGATCTCTGTCCTCCTCTATCTCCCTGCTCTCTGTGATCTGCTGGTCTTGCCTATGGGCACCAAAATCATAAATCCGGCCCCGTTAATGATGGAACCTCCAAAACATATTACTCTCAAGCTACAGAGCAGGCTGATATATATATTTTGAGACTGAAATGTAGAAGTCATTGTAAGATTTAGTAAGAGCATAAAGGCAGGAAAGATACAGAGGGCGCATTGTTTGCTGTACTGCTTTAGAATACCAATAGTGTTTGAGTGCTGCAGTAATGCTCTAATGGATACACATCATTTGGCAGGGATTATTTCAAAAGTTGCATCGTGTACCAGTTTGAGCTTTTCAGGCCCCCTCCCACCCAAAATAAGAAGCTGATAACTATACCTTGCCAAATAGAATTCCTCTGATCTATCTGATTAAACTTGTAGTGAAAATTAGGATATGTCATAGAGATCTGCAGTGGGGGTGTTAAAATACACATAGTTCATTGGCTCATTTAATGCACTGGTCCTGGATGCCATTCTTGTCTGCTGCTCACCTGCTCCAGTACATTTGTACACTTCTTAGAGTAACATCACTGAAACCAGATAGGCAAATGGAGAGACGGTGTTTGCTGGCTATCTTTATCATTCAGTAAACTCTTGTATTAAAAAGAAGCCTACAGGCTTGATCACTTTTGTTGTTTGTTTTCATTTTGACTATTTGAGTGTTACACAGGAGGTAGTTTTATAAATCTTTTCTCTTATGACAACATGCTTTTATAAAATTTATTACACGTGGGGGTGTGGTAGATGACAAAATGGTCACAGACGGCCTGCACATTCATCTGCTGTTTTATTTATATCTATCTATCTATCTCTATATCTAATGCCCATGATTCTATCTAAGTAGCTGAAGTAGAGGGGCTGTGACGGATGGGGGATTGAGCAAAGCCTTTCAACAGTTAAGGTATGGATGTTTAGTTATGTCTTGAGCAAAAGGGAAAGATGACTCTTAACAATGGGGGGGGGGGGGGGTGATTAAAGGATTCTGAAGTGTGTGCAGTTGTTGCTGGTAGAAAGAAAAAAAGACCCTCAATAAGAATCTGTGAAGAATGGGGGGAGGGGGGTACAAGGAAAGAAGGAGGTTTACCATTGCTGGTTTTAGATCCAATGCCAAATAGAAGAATGTTCCAGGTAGGTGGCTGTCAATGAAAGGAATGGCTGGGAGAAATACTGTAATATAACCGACCTGTAAGGAAACCATATGGACATAAAGGGAGAAAAATCTTCTTTAGCACTGCCAGCCATTATTGGGAGCAGTAAAAGGGGCACCTGTTCTGTGAAGGAAAGGAAAGCAGGAATGGTGTTGGGTTTGGAGTGATAGTTTTTGGCAGGGTTCCTGATGAAAAGGTTTGGCATTGGAAAGGGACAATATCAGGAGGAAGCCACCTCCTGCTCAGTCAAAAAGGGTAACGAAGGGATCAGTTGAAGCCTTCACAGCCATATTTGGGGTAATTCTGTAAAAGATATTTCACGCATAAGGGTCTTTTTCTGCACGTAAAAAGGTTTTATACAATTACCTTAGGTGTTTGCTCATAAAGAACGCACAGTGACAAGAAGGTGCATATTTTTACGTGACCCAGGTGTGCATGTGTGATGCTGTTAAGTGCTGTCGAGTCACTGTCAACTCATGGCGGTCTTCTGGATAGTTCTAAGCTGTGTTCAGTCTTCAGTCAGGTGGATAAATGTTAGCATCCATAGCTGCTGTTATTGTATTGATCCATCGCATTGCTGGTCTTTGTCTTTTGCACCAACCTTCAGCCTTACCAGGCATGATGTCTTTCTCTAATGATCTTTCTTTTTCCATGATGCATTCAAAGTATGAAAGTCAAAGTCTTGTCATTTGAGCTTCTAAGGAAAGCTTAGGTTAGATTTCCTTTAATACCAGCTGATTTGTTTTTCGGGCAGTCCATGGTATATGCAGTATTCTTTGCCAGCACCATAATTCAAAGGCATTGATTTTTCTTCCTGGCTTTCTGGTGGGTGTGTAGTCGCAATTTATGAACATATTTTATAAAGTACCTGCTTATGTGTCTGCTTTTATGGGCAAACTTTTCACAGTCTCCTGAGCAGGCATAAATTTCTATGGTGGCAGTCTGGTTGCGATTTTTTTTTAAATTTGCCCCTTTATTATTGTTCTAAGATATTTATATGCTTGCTTTTATATTTTTTATTTTTTATTTTATATTTTATTATTTTGTTTTTTTTATTGTGAACCGCATAGCTTGAATACAGATTTGCAATATATCAAACTATAACCATAGCCATAATGTTTCATAACAACACATAGTCACTTATATGCCTTTATAAAATAGGCACCTACATGGCTTTCACACATAAGTGGCCTGTTAGAAAATTACCGTACTACTACTACTACTATTTAGCACTTATAAAGCGCCACGCACGCAGCGCTGCACAGCTAACCTGCAAGAGGTAGCCAACATACCCTTATGATGTTTAATCAGTGAGGATGTAAGCCAAGGAGTGATTTAAAATAGTCCCCACAGGAGGAGACTGGGAGATCCCAGAGCTTTACTTGGAATTCACTATGTTCACGCCCTTCCTCTTGGTTTAGAAGTTAGAGCCTGGACTGCTCTTTCAGTCTTGTGCACACATTCTCCTGGGCTTTCAGTTAATGCAGTACTGTCCAGTAAGAGTTAGCTTATTCCTTTAACACAGGCCTTGATAAACGTTCTTTGGCTTTGGGATCCAGTTCAAAAATTTAGAAGCAGCAAAAATGCAGTTCCTGGTGCTCTGCAATGAATTTAGAGGTGCCAGGCAGGTAGGAGAATGGCACTGATGCTAGGGGAAGTTGGAGTGGGGTGAGCAGGAACCCCCAGGCACTGCCAGGGGACTGGAAATAGCTTCTCAGGCAGCATTTTTCTCATGCCGGTCACGAGGACCTTGGCCATTACTGAGGGAGCCGATAGACAGGCCTCCACCAGTACTGGAGTGTAGTGGCATGGAGTTCTCTTTTCCGGGGCCTTCCACTTCTCAGGAATCAGTTAGGAGTAGGGGCCAAACAGAATTTTTCTCTCCAGAGTTTGTGCTCCTCGTGCATAAGTACATGAAGTAAGGAGGGTAGAGCCCTCCGCAGCACCAGAGAGAGCAAAAGAGAGAAGGTGGTCGGAAACATGGGCAGCTGAGGAGGAGCCTGTAGTCATTTGGCAGCATCTGGAGGGGGACCCTTGGGAGGAGTCAGGGTCCATCCATTTGGAGAACCCAGTAGTCCTGGATGGGGAGGCAGACCTGGGGGATTGGAAGAAGGGGAGATTCTACAGGAGGAGTCTCACATCATCTGTGTGTTCTGCAAGGAAGAGTTAGCAGTGCTCATCGCTCAGTCATTGAAGATGCTGAACATGGCGGCAGGGATGCTGCAAGAAGACGACCCTTTGGAGGATCCCCTGTTTCAGGCAGTCTGGAAGACCCAGTTGGTGTTTCCGCTTCATAGGGTTATTAAGCAAATGATAAAGGAGGAGTGTGGGGGGTTCCGGAGGCCACTCTAAGAGGCACTTAGACCATGGCCTGCCTCTATCCGCTGCCGGAGCAGGAAAGAGAGATCCTGTGCTCCCCAAAAGTGGATGCAGTGGTATCGGCGGTCTCTAAGAAAACCACCATTCCAGTGGAAGGCAGTATTGCCCTTAAAGATGTGCAGGACAGGAAATTGGAGATGTTGCTAAAGCAAGTCTTTGACATTAATACGCTATCATAGTAGATGTCAGTCTGCGGGGCATTCGTAGCCAGAGCATGCTTGTGCTAGGCACAGGGAATCTTGAACAGTATTGGGGAGGCTCTGGCTCCACCACCAGAGGTGGCTAAGTTGGAGTTAGAAAACAGTCCAAAAGCGTGGTATAGTGGAAAAACGAAACCTTTATTGAACAATGCCCACCCGACACAGGCCGTGTTTCGTCACACTTCATCAGGGGTTTTACTGGCATATATTAAAAATATAAACATATATAAATATATATAAATATAAAAATACTTAAAAACATAAAAGGAAACAGAACAATAGCAACATGTACTATCAATTTGAAATAATAAAGCAATAACCAATCAAATAACTCATTAAAATGCATGTAAAACAACATATGAAATTAAAACAATAAAAACATCATGTAGAAATAAATAATTAAATAACGAGGAGCAAACGAGTTGTGCCCAAAAGGATGAATTGTAAACATATAAAAAAACATATAGATACCTCTGTGAATGATCACTAAGACAAAAGGTCTCATAACATACTGTTTCAAACTATTGTAAATCTGTATGTTCTAGAGGAGATATAAATAAATAAATTAACAGTCATAAGAATACATTAAAAAAAATGCATAAAAAGTGGAACAAGAAAGGAACAGAAACAGTATGTTACGAGACCTTTTGTCTTAGTGACATACTGTTTCTGTTCCTTTCTTGTTCCACTTTTTATACATTTTTTTGAATGTATTCTTATGACTGTTTGTTAATTTATTTATTTATATCTCCTCTAGAACATACAGATTTACAATAGTTTGAAACAGTATGTTACGAGACCTTTTGTCTTAGTGATCATTCACAGAGGTATCTATATGTTTTTTTTATATGTTTACAATTCATCCTTTTGGGCACAACTCGTTTGCTCCTCGTTATTTAATTATTTATTTATTTCTACATGATGTTTTTATTGTTTTAATTTCATATGTTTTTTTACATGCATTTTAATGAGTTATTTTATTGGTTATTGTTTTATTATTTCAAATTGATAGTACATGTTGCTATTCTGTTTCCTTTTATGTTTTTAAGTATTTTTATATTTATATATGTTTATATTTTTAGTGTATGCCAGTAAAACCCCTGACGAAGTGTGACGAAACACGGCCTGTGTCGGGTGGGCATTGTTCAATAAAGGTTTCGTTTTTCCACTATGCCACGCTTTTTGGACCATTTTCTGCATTTTTGTGTGGTACTTGCTCTTGTAGTGTTGTACCCTCATCTTCAGTAAGTTGGAGTTAGAGGCAGCTTACTTGGTAGATGTCTTTTATGACCTCATCAGAGGCCTATCAAAGAGTGTGGCCTTGGTGGTGGCCGCGCGCCTTTACTTGTGGTTGTACAATTGGTCGGCAGATGTTCCTCCAAGTCATGTTTGAGCAAGCTTCCTTTTAAGGGGAAGCTCTTGTTTGGAGAAGGGCTCGATAAGTTGGTAAAGGACCTGTGGGATTCTAAAGGGGAAGGTTTCCTGAGAATAAACAGAAGTCTGGGCATTTGTCTGGGCCATCATGGGGCCACCCATGGGATTTCTGCCATTTCTGGGCGGTGCGTTTTGTGCCGTATCAGAGAGGGCACTTCCCTGGCTGTGGACAAGCCTTTCGTGACTTTCAAGGAGCAGGTTGTGGGTTCTACTCTGCCTACTTGGCCACGACCAAAAAAATGCAATGAAATGAGGGAGCCCCAGCCAGAGGTAGTTTCTGTGGTGGTTGGCTGTAGGAATTCTACCTGGATGGGCCCGGATTGCCTCCAACCAGTGGATCTTGGAAATCATCAGAGAGGGGTATGTGCTGGAGTTTGCCCATCCTCTTGCGGATGCCTTCATCAGGTCTCCATACAAAGCATCCAGAAAATTTGAAGCTGTGCAGGATATCTTCAATTGGCTTCAACAGCTGGAAGCCATAGTGGAGGTGCCCCAGGGCCAGTGTGGTTATGGTCGATACTCCATTTATTTCGTAGTTCCCAAAAAGGAGGGATTTGTTTGACCCATCTTAGATCTCAGGTATGTAAATCGGTGCCTGCGAGTACCCCGTTTTCATATGGAGACCCTCGGGTCAGTCATCGTGGCCATCAGAGAGAGCGAATTCCTGACCTCTCTCAATTCGGTCCAAACATCAGCAGTTCCTCCGCTTCGCAGTACCGATGGGACACTTCCAGTTTCAGGCATTGCCTTTCAGCCTGGCGACTGCTCTGTGTACATTCACCAAGGTGATGGTGGTGATCACAGTGCCTTTTCATCAGGAGGGCATTCTGGTGCATCCTTACCTGGACGATTAGCTCATCCAGATAGGTCTGCAGAAGAGAGCGAGAGAACTACGGCAAAAGTTGTCGAGTTCCTACAGGACTTTGGCTGAGTTGTCAATTTCATAAAGAACCGCTTATCACCGTCACAAGACCTAGTGTATCTGGGAGCATGCTTCCAGATAGACAGGGGCAGAGTATCCTTGCCAGTCAAGAGGATGCAGACATTGCAGCGGCAAGTAAAGCAGTTCCTCCACATGAGCATTCCAACGGCCTGGCATTACCTTCAGCTCTTGGGATTTATAGCAGTGACCATCGACTTAGTGCCTTGGGCCAGGTCCCACATGCGACCGTTGCGGAGGTGGTCAATGCAATGCCACCCCCTCACACACCCCTTGTCCTGTCCGAAGGTGTCACAGTTGGGGCTTCGGTGGTGGTTGAGACCAGAGAAGCTCTTAGCCGGTATGCCACTGGAAATGCTCAGTTGGCTCCTGCTGACATCAGATGCCAGTCTGTTGGGCTCAGGGGGCCCATTGTCAGGCCACAGACTCTGCTCCAGGGACCAACAACTCTGCACTATCTGATCCTATCAACTGCCTGGAGATGATAGCAGTGTTCCTGGTGCTTCAGGAGTTCTGCACCCTATTGCACGAGAAAGTGGTGTGGGGTTTTTCAGACAATGTCATGACAATGGCTTACATCAACTGGAAGGGAGGCACAAGCAGTGTACAACTCGAGAATGAGATTGGGCTATTGCTAGAGTGGGCAGAGGACAATCTGCAGTCGCTTTTGGCAGCGCATGTGGCAGGACTAGAGAATGTAATGGCTGACTATCTCAGTCGGTTCTGCCTGGTCCCTGGGAGTAGTCTCTCAAGGTGTCTGTTTGCGCAGGTGGTGAGCTGGTAGGGCCCCCGATCAAGGATCTGGTGGCGACCTTCAAGGCGAACCGATTCTTCAGCAGAAGAAGGAAAAGAATGTCTGAAGGTCTGGATGCCTTGGTACAACGCTGGCCCACAGACTGTCTTCTTTATGTCTTTCTTATGTGGGTGCTCATAGGGTGTGTGGTGTAGAGAATCGAAGCACACCAAGGCCTAGTTATTCTCATTGCTCCCAATAAGCTGTGGAGACCGTGTTATGCGGATTTGTTTAGGTTGCTGGTGGACTATCTGTGGTGACTACCTCTATGGCCTGACCTCTTGTCACAGGGGCTGGTCCTGATGCCTGAAGTAGATTGATTTTTCGTTTATGGCTTGGCTCTTGAAAGGGCACAGTTTAAAAAAAAAATGGGGATATTCTGCCCTGGTGAAGGCCTGCAAGCACTCTACCTCGCTTTCTTTTGTCCAGGTTTGGAGGATATTTGAGGCTTGGTGTATGGAGAACAGCTGTCATCCTCTGACTGCTTCAGTGCCGGAGATGCTAGCCTTCCGGCAGGCGGGGCTCAAAAAGGGCCTAGCCTGCAGTTCGCTGCGGGTGCAGGTGGCAGTGATTACCTGTTATCGTGGTAGGGTCCAAGATAGTTCCTTGGGAACCTATCCAGACGTGGTGTGGCTCCTTAGAGCTGTTAAGCAGGTCCGGCCTCCGATACAATCTGTGGTACCTCCTTGGGATCTTAACCTTGTTTTATTAGCTCTGGAGGCAGAACCTTTTGAGCCAATGAGTGAGGCTACGCTGAAGGATTTGACGTTGAAGATGACAGTCTTTCTGGTGGCTATCTGTTTGGCTCAGCGGATTTCCAAGTTGCAAACGCTATCGTGTCGGGAGCCTTTCTTGTTCCTCTCTAGGGAGAAGATAGTGCTAAGACTAGTACCCTCTTTTCTACCCAAGGTGCTCTCGATATTTCATCTGAATCAGACGGTCACTTTGCAGTCTTTTCATGAACAGGGGAAGCACAAGATGACCCCCTGCTCTGCCTTCTGGACATGCGACGGGCCTTTTCAGTGTTAGCCTTCCTGGCCTGGAAGTGATTCAGCATTACGTGGCTGGGTTTTGCGTGTGAACAAGCAAAGTGTTGGGGCTCCTGTGGGAACCATCACCTTATTCTTCATTTTATCCTTTGGGTTTGGCTGCAAGGGGACAAAAAAAAGGAGGGGAACATGGTAGTTCATTCACAGTTTCCTTTGTCACAGCAGTTGTGACACCAGTTAGTTTAGGTACATCTGCTTCAAGGTGTCGATGAGTGAGCTGCTTCTTCATTCAGGAGTGTTTTCTCATATTTTTTTTTGGGGGGGGAGGGTGGTCTTAAGTGCTAGAGTTTGTTTATTATTCGTCTTCTTAATACTTCCTCCTGTGAGTCTGCTTTGTCAATAGTTTACTTGGGGTGGTAAGTGGTGCCAACTGCCTATGTGTACTGATGTCATCAAAGATGACATGCTCAGTCTCTAAGCTGCTGGGAGAGGTGACAACCCACAAGTACTGGGACTGGACTGGAGGTACTCGAGGAAAGTCAATTAGCAGGTAAAGCCTAATTTCACCTTAGTGTTGAATAAAAGAGTGTGTTTACCACGTTGGTCCACTTTAATGCTCAGAAATCAGTTATCGTTTATTGTCATTTGATATAAAGGTTGACAAATAAAAAAAACAAAACAAAAACATAAGGTGGGGGAGTGTGGGTGGGGTTATTAATCCTGACATATGATTTGAGGTTATACTGTATAATGTAATGGTCGGCCAGATGTTATAGTGGACCAGCAGGATGAAAGATATGCTGGAAGGATTGATCGGACTCCTCTGTGAACAGGAAATACCTCTCTGGATATTATAAATTAAAGTATAGACTTGTGGATACCATGTTTTGTTTTCTTAAGCAGGCTGAGAACTGATGGAATGAGTGCAAACAGTCCAGATAGTGCAATTCCAAAAGTGAAGTCTGCTTACAAGAAGACATGTCTACACAAGTCCCACCTTCAGGTACACTCAGACAAATGAAATTCCATATTGTCCTGCTAGACCAGTCCAAACAAGTGGGTTGTGTTCCCCTACCAGCAGATTGGTGAGAGAGAACCAATGAAAAGCTCAGATTTCAATGACATCACTCCCATGCCTTTATTTGCCTCAGCCACCAGAGAATCCCTTCAGTACTTCTTTGTCTCCAGCAGATGATGGATTGATTGTCTCCTCTCTGAAGAAAATCTGGAGATTGAGAGGAAAAGATTGATTTTCCCTTGAGAGTGACTCTCTCACTTGAATGCGACATGGGAGGCTCCACAAGACTGCGGTCTTTTCGGTAGCCATAGGAGGAGGGAAAATTGGTTCAGCTCCATGCTCTTATGCTGGATAAGAGCCTGTTGAGAAGCTGTATCATTGTCTTGTTGTCTAAGCAATTGGACAGCCTAGGAGTAAGTTGCAAATGCCCATGAAGGAACCAGGAACTAGCATGGAAAGATGTTCCTGCACACCTGAAATAGCTGTACATAATCCTAAAACCCTAGAGGTCTATTAGCATGCATGGAATAAAATATAGGATCTCTCAACTTAATCTGCAGGAGCCTTCAGCACTTGCACCCCTGCATAGACATGCAGCCCTCCCTCCACCCCCCCCCTCCCCTGCAAAGGAGAAACCCGTCGTCCGAAGCACTGTCCAAGAAGCTTTTCTAGACAAAACAATAAGAACTAAATTGATATGGCAGTTATCCAAAAAGGGAATAGAATAATTGCAGCAGTGCTCTGTGTACTTCGCTTAAATGAAACAGGCCAGGCTTAATGTGAGATTGGGTCTGGTTCAGCCAGGGTTTCCTCCCACACTCTAGGAAATCATTTTGCTCTCTCTTCTGGTAAAAGTAGAGATCGCTGCATTTGCTGTCAGTAGAGCAGAGAATTTGTTTTGAAATAGTGCCTCTTACTTTCGAATGGCTATATAATATAGAATGCCAGTAGCTATTTTTGTCAGTGTTTCTTGCGATACCGGCCTATCCAGCTATTAAACTGTTAGTAACTCAACAGTATGCTTTATCTGTTGTATACCACCTTGGGTGAATCACTTCTTAAAGGCAGTCAATGAATCCTACATAAATAAGCAAATTTTGTAGACTTAAAAGGAAAGGTTGGCAAATATTTATTGAGGTATTTGGATAAGGAGATTCTAAATATACTGGTATTTGCCTGTTTAATTTTTTTTTTGTGAATTCTAATTTTCTTTTCAGGCAGGGGGATGCAAAAGTTGACAGTAGCAAGTGTCTGAATTGCAGCCAACCCTGCTCTCCAAACCTTAAAATCTGATGAAATATTCAGTTTGGAATGTTTTGGCCTGACTTGATCAAGGTTGGATTCTCTTATATATTGTGTATAATCTATTTTTGCCTCTCTTCGTTTATCAAGAAACATTGCAAAAGCTTATAGAACTTCCCCATTTTTGCAACTTTTGATTACATCTCTGGGGTTGAATGTCTGAGGATGGGCAGATAAGGTTAGATTAAATCTGGTCCAGAATTAAATGGTTTTGTACAGGCCGCCCACCTCTGAGAAGGAACTAGCCAGTGAATCTCATTTTGAGAGAGTGGATAACTTTATCTTTTCTAG
This sequence comes from Ichthyophis bannanicus, assembly GCA_033557465.1. Taxonomy (NCBI): domain Eukaryota; kingdom Metazoa; phylum Chordata; class Amphibia; order Gymnophiona; family Ichthyophiidae; genus Ichthyophis; species Ichthyophis bannanicus. The sequence continues at coordinate 424,221,983 of CM066038.1, forward strand.
CTGTTGTTTCAGAGTCATTTTTAGCAAGTGGTATCTAAAATGAGGCTTCCCAAACCTGTCCTGGGGACCCCATGGCCAGTCGAGGTTTCAGGCTATCCACACTCATTTTGCATACTCTGAGTCTTTCCAGTGCATGCAAATTGATCTCATATATAGTTGTTGCAAATAGCCTCAAATAGCTATCGGTTCCCAAGGATAGATTTGGGACACCTTGGCTTAAGAATCTGCTTGAGCATCAGTCCGGTGAGCAGAGAACTTATAGCACCCATCAATGCCTTTAATTGCTTTTGAACAGAGTGGCTTAACCATTAGGCAGACTTGACAGTCATCTAGGGCAGCAGCTCTTTGGGAGGGGGCAGTCGGAGGCAAGCAATAGATCCTGACAGCCATAAAACTGAAAAAACTATCAATGTATATATGTTTTTTTACCTGCAGGTTTCTTGTTAAGTACAGTCAAGTTGATGTCGAGCCTTGGCAACCCCATGGATAGCTGCCTTAAACTGTGTTTGATCTTCACAATCAGATGGCTAATTGTTGATCTCTAGTTCATCTTCCAGCACTATATCATAGTTTGTTTTGTTGTGACTATCTTTGGCAAGATATGGAAGTAGATTGCCAGGCTTTTCTTCTGTGCAGGTAGAAAATTACCTGCAGGGAAAGTAGGCTAACTTTCAAACAGCCCATTTATCTGGGTAAATAGCCATATACTGAGTAACTGGCTTTTGGAAAGTACCCTTCGTGTGTGTATGTGTGTGTGTGTGTGATCTCCAGGAACAAGCAGGAATGAGTCTTCACATATAGGGTACGTCGGTACCGACGGAGCCTGCGCGGGAACGCTCCCCAGCGTCCAATCAGAAAGCTTTTGGGAGCATCCCTCAGCACCTGCATGCTGCCTTCCCACCTTTCCAACTGTCTCTCCTCAGTTTTCGTTTTTCCGCGGAGCCGGCAGGACGTCCTCCTGTCACCGCAGAAAATTTTTTCTTCAATTCTTTATTTTTCTTTTTCTTGTGGTCGCGGCTGTTTCCCCGCCTCCACCGGTACCACCGGTGGGTTTTTTCTTTTCTTTTTCTCAAACTCAGGGAGAGTTTTTCCCTCAGTTTCTGTCTTAAATTTTTGGGCCTGTAAGGCCTCTCCATCATGGAGCCTTCTTCTCCTAAGAAGTGCCTTAACTGTGGAAATACAGTTTTCTTCTTAGACTCCAATAACTGGTGTCTAACCTGTTTGGGTCCTGACCCTTTTCCTCCAGAGCCATTAGTCTACAATTTTATGAGAAGAGATTTTCCATTTCGAGTTTCCCTCGATACCGCGTTCCCTTCCAGTGTCAGGGCACCGACCATTTCTTCTCTACAGGATCAGGTAACCCACAAACAGTCTGTTAAGACTAGCCAATCCTTGAGTGGTAGGTCTCATGCCAAGCATGATGACGGCTCCAGCCTTGCCCTCAAGACCCTATTGGCTTTAAAACCCCGGCGGGAGTCTTCGGTCTCCAAAGCCTTCCAGGGGTTTCAGGTTGTTCCTGGGGCTCACCCCTCACAGAACATACCTGAGCCATGCTCGGTGGTGGCATCCGCTTCGAACGGTACCGATACCCCGGCATCGGCACTGGTGTTGAGCGATTCACTCCTCACCAGGGATCATCATCTGGCGATCTCGGTACCTTCGGGACCGATCGATACGTCCCAGATTGACTTTCCAGTATCGGCAGCACCGCCGATACGACCACCGACGTCGGTATCCTCTAGACATGCATCGATAGACTCGCTTCCTTCGATGCCGAGTCTGGAATCGATATCTAGTCTGGAAGACTGGGTACCGATGCGTCTCGGAACCGACGCTTACCGATTCCGGTTGCGCGGTACCGAGGATGCTCACCAAGAGTTTTCAGTTACCTCGGTACCGCTTGCGCAGCCTTCGATGACTGCTTCGATGTCACTATCGCCTTTGATTCCGGCTCAGCTTCCAGTATCGGTATCGGTACCGATACCGGCAGCAACATCGGGACCAGCTCCTTCCATGCATTTTTCACCAGGGTCGCTCCTCTCTATACCTAGTTTGGAGTCGATACCTGGCATGGACGATGCAGTACCGACAGATTCAGGTCATAACTGATGGTACCAGTATTCATCCATAAATGATCCATTTCTGCACCGGACAAGTACATCCTCCGGTGCCTAGGCTACTCCTTCAAGTCTAGCCTGTTCAGGGATGGTTCGCATTGGAGATCCTTCTTTTCAGAATTTTCTCCTTGATATGGCAACATTCCTTGCTATTCCTATCCCTGCCTATGATCCTACACAAGGCTCTTCTGGGGAAAAGGAAAATATAATGCTTCCTTTACATCATTCTTTGCAGGATCTTCTTTTGAAATTATGGGAAACACCTTTGAGGGTTTCCTCACCTTCTACAGCAACTGATCTTTTGTATCAGGTGCCCCCTTCTCCAGGGTTTCAAAAGACTCAACTTCCCCATCATTCTATTGTGATAGAATCAGCAATGAGGAAGGTAAAAAGTAAGAAGAAGCACTCTTCTTACCCACCAGGTCGTGAGTCTAGGACACTAGATGCCTTTGGACGTCAAACCTTCCAGACATCTATGCTATCAACAAGGATTCTCTCACATATTTTTTATATGAGTCCCTTCAAGAGGTTACAAAGCAGTTGTCTCTTCTAACTCCCTTTCTTTCAGAGCCCAAGACTGCAGACTATTCCTTACTACTTAGTCATAGTCAAAATATCTCTTGGTTTCTTACTCGTGCTTCTCTAGACTCTTTTGAGTCTGTTAGCAGGACCTCTGCTATAGCCATAGGAGCACGACGTAGAGCCTGGCTCCAAGCTTCAGACTTAAACAGATGGGCACAACAAAGACTGGGTAATACTCCTTGTACTGGAGAAAATCTCTTCAATCAGGAGTCTTTACGTCAGGTTGCTCACTGCTCCACTGACTTCCCTGTCTCTGAGGCTAAGCCTTCTCCTTCCCCACTGGGTAAGAGATGCCCTACTAAACCTTCTTTCCCTAAAAGAAGAAGGTTTTATTCTTCTCCTGCCCCTCATACAGATGTTCCCAAACAAGGGAAACCTCGCCCTGGTCTGAAGAATCCAAACTCAAGCCAGGATCATTAACCCTCAATGGGGTTCTAATTGATCTCTTATAACATTCAGTTCACTTCTTCTCAGCAGAAGTTGTTTCACTGTTTTTTCATTTAAAACTCTACCCATGGATTCCTGTTTCCAGGACATCCACTTGCTCTTAGGTAGACTGAGCTGTCAGGAGATTCATGTCTGTGGGTCACAGGGTTTTCCTCCTCTTCCTACCATGAAGAGAGGTTTGCCAACTATCTCATGATAGTTTCCCTGTACCACCATGAATTTTTTCCTTCTACAGACTTACCATATAGCAAGTCTCCCTTCAGCTCCTATTTTTCTTTACCCTCGTTTCCAGGGCTTCCCCTGTACGAGTGGTACCATACAACTGGAAGGCTTTCTTAGCCTTTTAGTCTTCCTTTCCTTTCCAGTGTAGAGTTTTCTCTAGAGGAACCTCCCTGCTTTCATTGGGCAGCTCATCAGACCATGATCAGGATTTTTTCTTCTTGTTCTGTCTGTTCTCTCTGTTACAAACCAGAAAGATTCTCTCTGCTGTTCTATTCAGCGGCTGCCCATGCAGGAGTTCCAGTGATTGGACTACTGGTACTTTTCTATGAGTTCCAGTCTTGTCTTCCACTACTTTTCTCTGGCCTTAGTAGTGTTTCCAAGATAGTGCTCAAATATCTTGGATAATCCTTATTGCTTCTTTTCTGTCATCTCCAAATCTCTGGACTTTGCAGCATAACTGAGGTGGCAGCTGGTTTCCTCCAACAGCCACTTTTATTTCCCAATTCTCCTGTATAGTGCTCTCTGCAATCCTACTGAGAAGCTTTCCACTATGGGCCCTTGCTAGAGAGCATGGGGATTTTTTCTCTAATTACTATCCTATATGGTTGAAAAGGCTTCCTCAGTCATTCCTCATTACTGTAGGGGTTATTTACACCCTTCTATTTCCTTTTAGTAAAGGACATAAGCCCTCTCTATATGACAGTCTAAAGAGTTACCCAGTTTCTACAGGAAATATGCTCTTTTTCCTTGCAGCTTGTCCTCATGGTATCCTAATCCTTCATGGACAGCACATATTTACTTAAACAACGCATGATACCCCCCCCCCCCCCTTGTTCCTCAAGTGGGTCAACCTGGTATCTCATCCTATGTGTTTTTCTGTCCATTTACCATGCTTGAGTTCTATAAGACTCAGGACTTGCTGTTTACAGACTGATACTATCCTCTGTTTTCACGCAACCATCCTGGTTATTTCACTGAATAACATTCCTGCACCATCTTAGCCAGGGGGAATAGATTCTCTATATATCTTCTCAAGTAGGTTCCACCTTCTTGTTATTAGATTAATCTTTCTCCTTCACATCTCCCATGTGAATGTTCTTATGGGCATAGCTCTGTCTGCTTAGTTGCAGTCATTTATTTTTAGACATCTATATACATGTATGTATATCTCTCTATATACTTCTCTACAGATATCTATGTCTGTAAGCTGCGTGTGCATATTCTATGCCCCTCCAGATCTCACTATGGACATATATATACCCCTGTCTATATATATATCTATATATCTATATATGTGTATCTGTCGAGATACTTCCTTATCGGTAGATATGTATTTCCATACTTATCTCTCTAACTGTCTATGCTTATAAAAGGTTTTACCTTCCTATAGGTTCCAGACAGTGGGTTTGCATATCTTCATACTGGCCCTCAGTATGTCTGGGGTATTATGCACACAACCACTACTGTGGTACTGACAGCTCCTACTTTGACCTTAGGTCTAGGTATCCCTGAAGCTCCATGCTTCACTATCTTTCCTATCTCCCAACAGATAGGAAGGACAGAGTGGATCTTCAGTAGATCTGAAGTTTCAGCCCTTCAGACATCTGTCCTCCTTGGGAATATGGGCTTTTTTCCATACCCCTTCTTCCCGCCAGGACTGGGCTAGTTGTCCAAATCAGTCAGTCTTCCTCTTTTGCTCCTAAATGTTACTACCTCTGTATCCAAAAGAGTTCCCAGCTTTTCCATAAAGCTTCCACTAAAGACCTGACGTTTTTGTACTACCCCAGTTGACACCTGGGTCACCTGTCAATTCCAGATTTGGACCTTCGCCTTCACTTCAGTGAGATCACCTTGAAGATCCCTCTACTGGAACTCCAGTAGATTCCATCAGCCTCTCTACTTCCTGCAATCCAGTAGGTGAGGTCCATATTGTGATTGTTCATGTCAATATTTTTTCATGGTAATTATCATACATACAAGGACTCCTTTCCTGTAGTCCTTAGGTTAGCTGTTTTTCCTACAGCTCCTCTCTTTTCAACTCCTACCCTCCATCCTCAGGATGCCTGGCCATATGAGGTGTAGCATGTTCCAATCCTCACCTTGCTAGGGCTCCAGGCATCTTAGCTTGGGAGTCCCCATATGTGAAGACTCATTCCTGCTTGTTCCTGGAGATAGCACAGTTACTTACCTGTAACAGGTGATCTCTGGGAACAGCAGGAATAAGTCTTCACAACCCACCCACCTCCCCTAGGAGTTGTATCTCTCTATCTATCTTCCTTTCCTCTCTCTCTCTCTTTTTGTCTCAGCTATAAAACTCAACTGAGGAGAGACAGTTGGAAAGGCGGGAAGGCAGCACGCAGGCGCTGAGGGATGCTCCCAAAAGCTTTCTGATTGGACGCTGGGGAGCGTTCCCGCGCAGGCTCCGTCGGTACCGACGTACCCTATATGTGAAGACTTATTCCTGCTGTTCCCAGAGATCACCTGTTACAGGTAAGTAACTGTGCTTTCATACCTATAACCCAGTCTAAGACGTGATAATATGGAAAGACAGAGCTTTATCATAAACCAAGGACCTCTTTCCATATTATCACGTTTTAGACTGGGTTTTTGATCTGACGTGGTACCTTGCTTTCCGTGCTGTACTCTATGTTCATACATATATCCATACGCACACGAAGCAAACAGCTTGATGCTGAAACCCTGTGTTAGAGCCCAGCGCTAAAGCGCTGGGTTTCCTAATGCAAGTTTAGTGCAGACATTTTGCTTAGCGATGCGTAAAATATCTGCGCTAAACACGGAAAGCAAGCAAGACACATGCACATAGGGGTATGCATTAGCAGCCCCTGTATTTTGTGCATGTTTGTCATGATATCCTAAAAAAAGGGTCCTCTTAAGGTGGTGTCAGACTTTACCTCAGATAATCCTTTTGCTCCCCGCTGCATCTTTACGCCTGCCTCTGTTTTAGCACAGTGATTGATTTTGCTTGCGATTTTCCTGTGCTAGCTTGCTTTCTGCATTAGAGAGCAAGATTTAATGCAGGTAAATCTCTAGCAAAATGCTACACTAGAGGATAGTTCAGTTTGCTGCATCAAGCTGAAAGGTTTTAATGTTAAAAGTATGATGTCTGATTAGTAGCTTTACAGGCTTGTTCCGGGAAGGTGGTGTTGGTGTGATCATGATTGTTGAGTTCAATTATCGAAATCTCAGGGGGTTCCCTATAGGCCCTAGAGGTTAATTGGGAGAGTCATAAGACTGAAGGCTCATCTAGAGTACCTAATAGAGCTGCTACTGAAAGCCCATTCTCCCTCTTTCCTTGGCTGGATGGGGTTCTACACAACCCATTGTCATTCAGTGATACCTTTTCTATGCTGGAGCTTAACAGCCTGGTCGTATCCCCAGGTTATAGAGTGGTTTGGGGCTCTGGACAGAAGTTGAGGTTGGTTCTGCTCTACAAGTAGCCATTGCTACACAGTGTATGAATTCAGAAAGGCATGTCTGGTGTACCAAATCAGTTGTGCTTAGCAAAACTTTTGTTTCTTTTGGATGCTGTAACAGTCCCTAAGCCAAAATGTTTTAACCCCTTAACTGGGAAAAAGGCATAGCGCCTAGCCAACCACTGCCTCTAACTGCATTTCACTGCAGTGATCGCTGATGAAGCGCTGCTCCCTCTGATTACCGATCTCCCTACTTCTCTCTGCACAGTCTGTCAGTCATTGCCACAGTGATAACGGACTGTGCAGAGAGAAGCAGGGGGATCGGTGATCAGTGGGAGCAGTGGCGATCACTGTGGGGAACAAGTTAATTTGTCTTCCCTATTGGCTGAATGGCTATAGTAAGATGAGTTAACTCGGTTTCCCCAGTTAAGAGGTTAAGAAAAACTGGTTTCTTAGAACAGTTGCATATCCATAGTTGTTTTTGCATGGCTGTTATGGGCTAAGAATATTTAGAAAGTGCGATTCTACCTCTTAGAACATGAGCAGAGTCAAAATAATTGTTTTTGTTTTAATGGGCTTATGATTAGCTAGCCCATATTTGTATATAGGTATAGGGTTTAGTTTTAAGCACTCTTAAATTATGTGTGCATGACGATGGAATTGTGCTGTTCATATAAACCAGCATCAAAGAACGCAAAGAGGTCTTTCGCTGGGGCCGAGGGGTTATGGAAAAGAATCCTTGCACGAAGACCGAGGAAATTGGGGAAAATGTTGTCAGTGGGGATGTTTTGGGCAGTCAGCAGAAAGCATCTTCAAAAGAAATTGAACCTGTTCCAGGAGGAAAAGGAGCTAGACACGTCTGATAATGTGGTTTTTTCACTGTCCTCTGTGTGGAGGAGGGGAATTCAACATTTGTTAGCTCAGTGAGGAGGTGCAAGTCCAGCATTTCAAACAAAACTTCTGGGGCAATGTGGGTAGGAGAAGTTAGACGACCACTCCACATGATGCTGGGGATATTCTGCCTTCCTTGGTGCATCAGCTGCCCATATTGATTCATGCAGTGCTTACGAGTATTTTCATTTCCATCCATCTCTGATAACATCTTCCCTGTTCTTACTGCTGGGATATGTTTTTCTCTAGTTTCTTTTCAAATATCTTTATAGCACAGGTTTTATCTACCTCTGTTACATTTCTCTTTCTTAAGCTCGACATAGAGGAGAATCTTGGGGAGTCCATGTTTAGTCATCCAAACCTCAAGACCTGTTCATCTCAGCTGCACAGCTGTTATTATTATTATTATTATTACTACTACTACAACTACTGCTTCTGAGCATTTGTATAGCGCTGCACAAACATGTAAAAGATGGTCCCTGCTCATCAGAGCTTACAATCTAGTCAAGACAGACAACACAGTAGCTGTACAGTACACATGGAATACATCTAGGGGGAATGGTAAGGAACCACAAAGGAGACCAGGTGAGTCCAGATCCAAAAGCATCAGCAAAGAAGTGAGTTTTCAGCCTGGATCTGGAAAGGGCCAGAGAAGTGCCCGATGTACAGACTCAAGAAGTTTGTTCCAGGCATAAGGAGCAACAAGGTGAAAGTAGCAAAGTCTGGAGTTAGCAATAGAAGTAATTTGCCTGTTCCCAAGGAGGGGTGTAGGGAGAGATGAGAGGAAAGGTAGCGAGGAGCTGCAAAGTGAATGCACTTATAGGTCAGCAGGAGAAGTTTGAACTGGATGCGGTAACGGATAAGGAACCAGTGAAGTGACTTGAGAAGAGGAGTATTATGGGCATGACGAGGCTGGCGGAAGATTAGCCGCGCAGCAGAGTGTTGAACAGATTGAAGGGGAGAGATGATTCAGAGGGAGACCAGAAAGGAGTAGGTTACAATAGTCTAGATGGGAGGTGATGAAAGAGTGGATAAGTATTGTAGTAATGTGTTCAGAAAGGAATGGGTGGATTTTGTTGATGTTACAGAGAAAGAAGCAGCAGGTTTTAGCTGTCAGTTGGATGTGTGTGGAGAAGGAGAGAGAGGAGTCAAAGACGACCCCCAAGGTTGCGAACTGAGGAAACGGGGAGGAATAGAGAGAGGAGGAAGGGGAGAGGAGGCTTTTGGGGGTAAATAAAAGCTCGGTTTTGGTCATGTTTAATTTCAAGCAACGGTGAGACATCCAAGCAGCAATGTATTAAGCAATTGCAACATATACATATGTGGGCTTCCCTGTATAATAGTTTTCTGGGAGGGAGAGATGTGAGGCTAAGGTTTGTATTGAGTCCTTTTGTACTGCATGTTTAAGCCCTCTGACAGAAAGGATGTTATTTGTAAGAGTTTGACCTGGAAATAGATAGCAATTTCCTGCACTTTTCATTTTGGGCCAATTAGAGCCAGATCTTTCTGGCAGGGTAATCTCTGTTATGTTTGTCTTCAGTGCTTTCGTTACACATGAAGGGTTATATTCAAAAGTTTATACATAGGTAAGTGAGTCTTTACTTGTGTGAAACTACAGTTTGAAAATTGCCCCTCCCTGTTAATGTGGGCAAAACGTATGATGTGATGTGTGCAAGATGGCTGTGCATTAGAGATTTGAATGCTTAATAACTTCCAATTCACACTGAAACAGTAAGCAGCCAATAAAAATGGCAGGGCACCACCACAATTTTCCTCTTTGTTTGTGCCAGACGAGTAGGATTTGCCCTCCCATCGGAAGGCAGAGACAGAGCAAATATGCCCACCTTCCCTATATATGCCGGTGAAGCCAGGAAGCAGATCAGTATTGCCGTTTCCAGCAGGTGGCGATGTGCCTGAAGTGAGGCCATAGAGATTCTGGCAGGACAGGCCGACCCTTGTGCTTGCTCTGCAGTTTTTCTCTCTGGAAGAGAGCCAGTAGAGGACCCCCCCCCCACACCCTTAGACCTTCTTGCCTGGGATTTCTTATAGCAAACAGGAGTAGTGTACCCGTTTGCAAGAGTTTGGGGAAAAGGCAACAGGCACTATCTAGTATTTAGAGTTGCAGGCCCTAGAGAACCCCCAGAGGCTTTGTCTCCCCTGCAGCCCCAATTAATGCTGAGTTGGGCTAGCATTCATCAGGGCTGTCTGCGCTCATCTGTACGGCATGTAAACCTGAGGCTGGTATTAATCACAGAGCCAGAACTCATCACTCTTGCCATTGGCAGGTGGAGGAAGTCAATACACATCAATGTCACAGGTACTAGGTAGAGTTAGTGTTCGCCCTTCATGTGCAGTGTTAGAGGTGGCACAGCGGGAGAATTGGGCCAGTGTTTGTTTGACTGGAAGTTGATGTGGGAGAGTGCAGCATTTATAAAAGCTTGTCCCCTGGGGCATTTAAGCATCTGTCAATGCTGGTGCCTTTGATTATAGACCAGGCTTATCGATCTGGTTTTTTGGCTGTTGACTACTTTAGGTAGTTGCAGCTACTCGCTGGTGTTAAGAGATAATAACAGAATTGCTGATATCTTAAACGTTCAGGCATCTGTCTGTGGACAGTTGTCAATACCTGTCAGGGGTTGAGAGCTAGGTTTCATAAAATGGTGACTGGGGGCCTGATATACGAAAGTCCTTACATGGATAACTTCCTTAGTTACCCGTGTAAGAGCCTTATTCGGGATATTCGAAGGGCACCTGCACGGCTATCCGCATAGCATCGGGGCATGTTAGGGGTGGTCTGGGGCGGAGTAAAGGGCTACATGGGTAGTAGCGATATTCGATGCTACCCGCATAGCTTCTGCGCCCTAAAGATAAGTGAGGTAAAACCTTGCCTGTCTTTAAGCCACAGAGGTCTACGCGGGTAGCATCGAATATCGCTATTACCCCTGTAGCCTCTGGATTTTCACTTCTGCTGGTGCGGAAGTGAAAATCAGGGTTAAAGAGGTCAGCAGGCAGGCTATGTGCCGCCACGGCGCACAGCCTGCCCAACTCAATATCGGGCCCTGTGAGACCACTGGATGGGATTACTGCTTAGGAATTGAACCAGCCCATCAGATTCACTCCTTATAAGAGCTGTCTGCTGTATGAGGGGGCTAATGCTGGCTAAGGCAAAATTTGCTGAAAGGTCAACATATGCCATGACTGGCGGAGGCACCTGTTTATAGTCTGTGCCCAGTGATGGCAATTCTACTTTATGAAAGGTGCAGAGCTATCCAGATCGATGTGCTGGGTGAAGATTTGTATTGTTCATATCCAGCATATACCTAAAAACTGTTTCCTTCTCTATAATATCAGCAAAATGTGTCGCTTCCTCTTTGAACACACTACTAAGACTCATCCACTCTCTGTTCTTCTCCCGTTTAGACATGTGCAACCTGCTTCTCGTTGATCTCCCCTTGAATCATCTCTCTCTTTTTCAGTCCATTCAGAACTTGTCCACAAGGCTAATCTTCCACCTGCGTCACTAAGCTTGCGTAACAGAACGTCTCTCCTCAAGTCACTTCACTAATTCCCTCTGTTTCCGCATCCAGTTCAGACTTTTCCTGACCTACAAGAGTATTCATGCTACTGCTCATTACCGCTCCTCTCATCTCCCTCTATACCCCTCGTCAAGAACTCGGCTACATCCCTTCTATTTGTGCCCTTCTCTTCTACACCCAACTCCAGACTTCATTCATTCCACCTTGCTGCACAGTATGCTTGGAACAGGCTACCTGAGTCGGTGTGTCTGTCGCCATCACTGGTCCTATTCATATCCGGGCTATAAACCCATCTCTTTTGGATTCTGACCCTTTACTCACCTGCTTATCACCCATTTGTGTTAGAACCGTCTCTTCCCTGTTTGATCTGATTGTCTTGCTTAGATTGTAAGCTCTATTGAGCAGGAACGATTTCTCGTGTGTACAGTGCTGTGTATGCTTTGTAGCGCTATTGAAATAAGTAGTAGTAATGGTGGTGCTATCCACTTAGACAGCTCTATTGGAGGTACTGCATATTTTCAGCTGCATGGATTTCTGCATTAGGAAATCAGCCTTGTTGTATAATCCCCACAGGACAAACGCAGAGGATTGCCAGCACCAGTGCTCACAGGCTTGCAGAAAAGCAGTGGTTTTGTTCTGAAGGGAGCCCGTTTTGTTTTTGGGGTGTTTTTTTTTTAATCCCAATAGGTCTTGAGATATCTTTTGCAGCACTCGTTTGAGTCTCACTTGTTGAACCATCTACTCTATGGCCATCTTGGAAGAAGATCCTTAGCTTTGGTGGCTGGGAGAATCGGAAGGGCTGCCTCTGGCTTTTTTGCTCAATGCATTAGTGATACAGGGTTCAGGAATCCCTCTGACACTTTTGAACCTGGGCTTTCTCGCACAGGCAGGACAGTGGGAGGGCCCACCAGGCTGCTGCACTATTAGAAAGCAGTAGGGCTGGCCACAACCATTAGGCAAACTAGGCAGTTGCCTGGGGCAGCAGCTTCTGGGGGCAGCAAAGAGCAGGGCATTCAAAACTAATTAATAGATTCTGACTGCCAGGGGTGGGGTGTAAGGCTTAAGTTTTGCCTAGGGTGCCAACACCTTGAACCAACTCTGGGGCGGGCTCTGCCAGCATCAGCTTCCCTCACCAGGAGTTGAGGACACAAGACTTTGCAGCTTAGGACAGATGTAGCTACTTTATCAGGGGTCAGCAAACAATAGCAGACTAGCATTCAGAACTATCAGCCATGCGGACGTCTGGAAAAACATTCTAACAGGACATCCTTCTAGAGTATCCACTCGCTCATGGTAGCACCTCGATTGAAATAGTGACCAGAGTTCGTAGAAGACTTGCTGTACTTGGCGCAGCACAGAATAGTTCTGCCTCAGCCTTCTCCTGCCCAGCTCAAGGGGAAGCTTTGATGCATCCCACTTTGTCTGGACTTGTCTGGCATGGATGAAGAAATAAATACAGTTATGGCTTACCTGATAACTGTTCCTTGAGTCCTGCCAGACCAGACCAGGATCCCACCTGGAGTGACTAGGAGGCTGAGAATCTAGAGTTGATTTGTTTGACAGCATGAGAATTCATGAATGTCACAAAAAAAGGAAGGGGGAGAGAAAGTGAAATGCTGATAATATAATATAGTGAATAATTGGTTGTGTTAGCAATGGATTTTAAAGTTATACGAAAAGAAAATTTTGGCAATAGCACACTGATCTGCTTCCTGCCTGCACCAGCATATAGAGGAGATGGGTAGATTTGCTCCTTCTCTGCCTACTGAGAAGAGGGCAAATACCACTTTTCTAGATTAGTCTGACAGGACAAAGGAACAACTGTTATCAAGGAAGTCATAACAGTACTATTCTACTCTTAGCAACATTTTTAGCAAAAGAGAAAGTGGGCACAAGATGATTTTCAAAAGGAAATTCTCTGTGGGGTTTCCCTCTGAAAATGTAGGCCAGCAGGGGAACATGGATACTTCTGTGGCCCTGTATTTTTTTTTTTTTTTACCTACTTCCAAAATGAAATCCCCACTCATTTCCCCTCCTCTAATGTAACTCCGCCCATCTTTTGCAGCACTAAAAGCATTTCCACTATCAAACAGCAGGCGTATGTTATCTTATTGCAGTTTGCCATGAATCCTGCTTTTATGCATTTATTTTTGTTAAATTAGGTGTTCAGTTAAAGATGCTGCTGTCGATGGGAATGCTAGATTTGTCTGCCAGCAAAATCTCTTCTGTTCTGACAGTTCAGCTGTTTGCTGTTTTACATCTGGTCCTTGTGGAAGCAGACATACAGGCGGTAAGTGTGTGTGTGGGGAGGGGAGGATGGTGTTGGTATACTCAAAGTAGTTTTACATGGATCTTTATTATGAACGGCAGAAGCTTTTATGTATCTCCCAATCATCTTCAGCATAGCAGGATGACTAGTGGGTAATGGGGAGACATCTTTCAAACTATTAACTTGGCTAAATACATTGTTACCTGGCCATTCTCACACCTAATTGGTGGTACATGCTGCTTGCATAGGGGACCTACATTGAGACACATGAAATGGCTACATTGCTATGAGTGTACTTAGGTACGGGAAGGAAAACTGTGCATGTATCTGGGATTTCCTGAAATGTCTGCAATATTTTGCTTCCACCTTCCCCCCCCCCCCAACAGACAGGAGTTGCAGAGTATACAGATGCTTTTTAACATGTGTATTTTCTACCTGCTTATATTCAAAGGGGAGGAATGTAGTTCTTACTGAGAATTTGTATAGTGTACCTGGGATAAAGTAGCCCACATGTTTGTACATAGCATGGGACTCTTGAAAATTGCCTCCTGGAGTTTTTTGATTGCTAGACCAAATATTGGAGAAATCCTTTCCCCAGATGCAGCCTTCTCCTCTTCTCCCCCTCACCTCCTTTGGCTTGACTTGGACCCTATGTAGCTTTTCAGGCTGTAGCGGTTGCTTTGTTGTGTTGTATTTAGGATAGACCAGGTTTAGTAGATAGGTGACTTTGCTTTCCTTACAGTAAATAGCTCTGATGCTGTTGTGAAGGGTGGCAGATCATGGAAACGGCAAGGAGCAACTCTGCCCCTCACATTAATTTTCCTTGGTAACGAGGTGGGACTGCTTCAGGACCTGCAAATTCATGTGCCAGCTCTTGGGCACTGAATTTCATTCCTTTTTCAAACATTTCAAAATCCCTGTCTGTGATAGGCCAACCTGGGGGTGGGCTGTGCTACTTTTAGCTTCTGATTGAGGGGTGTACTGAAAAATTGACCCAAATTGGATCCTCCCTGCATTGTCCCTGCCCCTCCCTGGTGAGTCCATTCTCCACCTTACCCTGTGCTTTTCAATGAACCAGTGCCGCTTGCCCTGTGCAAGAACAAGTAAGTGACACGAGTCAGCAGAGAGGTAATAGACTCGGCCAGAAAATTACCAAGGGAGGGGCTGAATGGGGGAGAGAAATACTGCTCTATCCTCCGTATCCTTGGCTTTTCATGTACTTTAAAGCAGGATTTGATGTGTCTTTTTTTCTCATTTGTATGTTTTTTTTTAGTATACAAAGGAAAATATATCCCAAACTTTTGAAGATCTGCCAGCAAGGTTCGGTTACAGGCTTCCAAGTGATGGCTTAAAGGTAAGACAGAACACTGTAAATATATGTAGTTAAAGAGAAACTTGCCACATGATAAACCGTGATCGCAAGACGGGTGTACTCACAAAGAAAACAATAGCCATATACACGTTAATAAATGAGGGAGGGGGTGATATTCAAAGGAAGGTATACAGGTAGCACCAATTTTAACCACATGAGTGCTTTTATTGAAAAATTGTGGCAGCCAGCACATAAATTTTGGTCAGACACTTCATGTTCGGCCAAATTTTCTGTATAAGAAAAGAAGGTGCTGTGGTGGTGTGTTTTTTTTTTTGTGGGGGTAGTACCAAAGCTATTCACCTCTAGAAGTGATATTCAGCTGCTACCTAGATAACCTTATCTGTTTCAGTGGGACTGCACAAATAGTGGTCCTAACTTCAGTGGATGAATCATCTATGTAAGTTTAGGTCCACTTGGGTGAGGGAGTCGAGATGGCCGCTCACTAATTGTTCTTGCCAGGCGCTCTCCCTGTTACACTTGTGATAATGACTCAACACAAAAGTCCTTCCTCTGCTTTTATGGGTGAATCACGCCATTTGTCAGGGAATGATGCTGGAAGTCAGGAGATCCTGAAGCAGTCTGCTTCTGCCTGCAGTTCTTCAGCCTTTAGCTTTGATGCTTCTCAAGCTTCCAAGTTACCTTGGCAGTCCTCATCTGCATATTTATCTGAGTTTTCTTCACTTTGGGATTGATCTCCTCTGCTTGTTTCCCCTCTGGCTCCTGATTATTCCCCTGCAGTGTCTGACGAAGTACTACTGGAGTTCACCAAGGTTGCTGATGACATCTCTGCTTTGCCGCTTGACTCTTACGTCATGCTTAGCTTGTCGGCAGCGCAGCGGTGTTTTGAGATTCTTGCCATGCAGCATTCTGGGACGGATGAGATTTCTTGGCTAAATCTTCTGGTGAGGCAGTATCAATGACAACTCTCACTGTGTTCTCTTCCTCTGGCTCC
This sequence comes from Ichthyophis bannanicus, assembly GCA_033557465.1. Taxonomy (NCBI): domain Eukaryota; kingdom Metazoa; phylum Chordata; class Amphibia; order Gymnophiona; family Ichthyophiidae; genus Ichthyophis; species Ichthyophis bannanicus. The sequence goes on from CM066038.1 coordinate 424,237,805, forward strand.
CTCGGCATTTGGGAGGTAACTTTGGCTGCACAGTTTTCAACACAGTCTGCTTCTGGACTTCTTGGTACTCCAGATAATGCCGGTGGTATTCGGTGCTCTGAGGATAAGATGAATATTAATCCAGTTTGTTTTTGGAAGATGATATTGAACTTGCTTCCTCTGATGCATTTACAGCCTTGATTTTGAAGGCATTTGCTTGATTGGAAAAACTTGTCATTAAGCTTGAGTTACAATGTAACATTGTGGTAAAATCTCAGAAAAGATTGCTGCTTTATTAGCAAAAGATGGAAACTTGTACTTGATCAGTGCAGGAAGAACTTAAAAGAATTGAAAGAGACAATGGGCCTGATAGATCAGCTGCTGAATAACACGGGTAGTCGTCACCACTAAGCTTTAAATCCAGATATTCAACACTGGGTTCCTATTTGGCCCGACATTGAATATCTGGGCTGTGCAGATTGGCAAGAAGCTAACCGGGCAGTGGCGATATTCAGCTGCTGCCTAGTTAAATTACACAAAATCCCAATCCTTGGTCCAGTTAAATATAAATATCCACCATATACAAAACCAAACCCAAAAATATCCCCTAATTGAATAATTTTTCTTTTTGTCGGAGAAGGCTGGAGGCGACTGAAATGTAACCCAGTCACACCAAGCAGCCTTATTCCTTTTAATTATTTTGAATTAAAATGCTGTACTTAGCTTATAAAGTGTTTCAGTGAAGTGTCCAAGTTTTCTTTATAACAAAAGCTGTTTTCACCACATAGCGGATAGGTAGCAGTTCCACGACGTACGTTTCGGGCCCTAGGCCCTGTTTCAAGTGTTCATGCTCCTCGAAATTACCGCTGACCGGAGTTTCCAAAGTCTTCATACTCCACTGAATATTTAAAGGGGAGAGAGTCTTATTGGCTAACAATTTCTGCCAATCAAATGGGAGCTCCAATCAACTAAACGGGAGACCCCACTGCCATCGGGGAATCCCTTAGTGTCATGGATAATAAGTGTAGTTTTGATCTGATAGCGTTGATTTTAGAGCGTACGATCAAAGAGGAGGAAATATTGCAAAAGCAAATAGATGAGACTAAAACTACTTTAAAGTCAAATTTGGATGAAGTTACATTTTTGGCTAAAATGGATGACATCGATCGCCAAATTAAAGGATTTGTTTTGAATATTTAAAGTCTTACAAATTGAGTAAATTCCTAAGAGATAAGACTGATTATGATGATAATAAAGTTTATTATTGGATGTATAAAACTAAAGATGACTATCGGGGAAAAAAAAGGTCACGTTTGATACTTCGGATGAATCTGAGGATCTTAGCAGTGGTTCTGAGACCTCTGCAACATCTGGAGGGTCAAAAGTAACGGCGTGGCCCCAATCGCGGACGACCCCCTCGGCGGGGTCAACAAGCATCCGATTGGGATCCTCCATTAACTCGGCAAAGAGCCAGGATTCAATTGTCATAAATTTATCATCTACACCATTATCGGATACACAACTTCGTCTTTTAAATTTGGGCTTGACATTTGTGCCAACGGTACGCCATGATCCTTTCCAGATTCGGCTTAGTTTATACAAGTTTTTTCGGAAGTTGTATATTACTCAATATTTTGCAGATCGGCCATCAGTTTCTGATGGTTCTATTAAAACAGCATCTTCTAAGTGGCTTCCTTCTGGTATGTCTGATTCGACTATCTTGACGTATCAAAATTTGGTTTTTCATGATTTGCAAGGTTTGGAGAGTAAGAAGCAATATGATCGCTCCAATTTGAGTAAATCTGAATGGCAGGCATTAACTACGTTAAGACAGGATTCTAATATAGTGGTTCGTAGAGCTGATAAGGGTGGAGCAGTGGTGGTGCAATCTACAGGGGCATATTTAAAGGTACTACGGGATCATTTACTTGATCGACATACATATACTTTGTTAGTACAGGATCCAACTAGTTCCCTCCAACAAGAGATAAGACTGCTTTTGGATGACGCCTTATCTCGGGGGTGGATAACCAAACGTGAATATGGTTTTCTAAAATTGGAAACACCACTTCGACCTATCATGTATATGGTACCAAAAGTTCACAAGTCCCTGGAGACTCTCCCTGGAAGACCTATTGTGTCATGTAGAGGATCTATATTGGAACCCCTGTCGCAATTTTGCGATGTCTTTTTACAAAAAGAGGCAGCGTTGGTGAAATCTTTTATAAAGGATTCTTCACATTTCTTGCAGCAACTAGTTAAGGAGCCTATACCATAGTGGGATTTTTATTTAGTGACCCTTGATGTCGAAGCTTTATATACTAATATTGATCAAGGAGAAGTCTTAGAATTGATGTCCTCTTTTTTTCAATTTGCTCCGCAGCGGTTACCTCGGGCTTTTTTATGTGAATTGCTTAGACTGGTCTTGACCAAGAATTATTTTTTGTCAGAAGGGCAATATTACCATCAAATTTATGGACTTGCGATGGCGGCCTCTGTAGCCCCTTCAATAGCCACATTATATATGGCCCATTTTGAAGAAGTTTGCCTTTATTCTTCAGATTTTTTCAAACCAGTACGCTTTTGGTGACGTTTTTTAGATGATGTATTTTTCTTATGGTTTGATACCTTACCGCAGCTTCAAGCATTTTTACAGTGGCTTAATACTCTGAAGCCTAACTTAAAATTCACAGCCCATTTTGATTTGAGACAAATTGAATTTTTGGATATGATGATAATAAAGGACCAGGGAACATTTCATACGACTCTATATAGGAAGAGTGTTCAACGAAATAGTCTTCTTATGTATCATAGTTGCCATCCTGGCCCTATGAGGAGGAATTTACCCTATGGTCAATTTCTTAGGTTGCGTAGGATTTGCTCTACGTTATCGGATTTTAAACTTCATGCCTTTGACTTGACCACTAGATTAAAACAACGAGGATACCCAGAGAAGGTTATTAAGTTGGCTTATCGTCGGGCTTTGAACACCCATCGGGAATGGCTTATCAGTGAAGAGTTTCAATCCTCGCACACTCAATCTGGAGAAACAGAATATATAGTGGGGACATTGCCATATACCACTTTAAGTTCTCCAATTGTAGCAATATTGCGTAAACATTGGGGTATTTTAAGTTTGCACCCTTGTTTTAGAAAACCACTTCGGATAGCTTTCTCCAGAGGATTTAATTTGAAAGACCGATTGGTTCAATCTGCAACTTTCCCTGATCGTCCCATACCTTTTGATCCTATTACTAGGGGTCATACTATATGTTCTACCTGCAATTTTTGTGATATGGCCTTAACTGGAAAAGAAAGGATACATCCCAATACGGGTAAAATCTACCAACGTCGGTGGTTGACGTCATGTGACTCTACATACGTGGTCTATGTCTTGACATGTTCTTGCCCTTTGATTTATATTGGTAGGACTTCTCGAAAAATTAAAGTGCGCTTGAGTGAACATGCATCTAGGATTCGGCAAAAAGTAATGTCAGCTCCCCTGGTTGAGCATTGTGAATTATATCATCATCAGTTTCCTTCTGACTTTTCCTGGACTATATTGGATTATATACCTCCGAATCCGCGGGGTGGAAACCGGCTTCTTACACTGCAACGACGTGAACAACAACTGATTTTTGAGCTGCAGGCAGTTCATCCTTCCGGATTAAACAAGGAAGTTGAATGGTTTAGCTTGCTGTGACGTTATCCATGACACTAAGGGATTCCCCGATGGCAGTGGGGTCTCCCGTTTAGTTGATTGGAGCTCCCATTTGATTGGCAGAAATTGTTAGCCAATAATAAGACTCTCTCCCCTTTAAATATTCAGTGGAGTATGAAGACTTTGGAAACTCCAGTCAGCGGTAATTTCGAGGAGCATGAACACTTGAAACAGGGCCTAGGGCCCGAAACGTACGTCGTGGAACTGCTACCTATCCGCTATGTGGTGAAAACAGCTTTTGCTATAAAGAAAACTTGGACACTTCACTGAAACACTTTATAAGCTAAGTACAGCGTTTTAATTCAAAATAATTAAAAGGGATAGGGCTGCTTGGTGTGACTGGGTTACATTTCAGTCGCCTCCAGCCTTCTCCGACAAAAAGAAAAATTATTCAATTAGGGGATATTTTTGGGTTTGGTTTTGTATATGGTGGATAGTTAAATTACACGGCAGAAGTAAGACCAGTCTTTTCTGCACCTTTCTTTTGCCGCATAGTCATAACCGGGCAGTGCCTCAATATCGTCGCTGCTGGGTACGCCTCTGTCATGCCTCTCTATGCTAATTGGTTGGCATCGGGGCATGCAGTGGCAACACTTGTGGATAGTTGGCGGCATGAACTGTGTTAGTGTCGCTGAATATCTCCAGGAAGAAGCAGGAATGAGTCTTCACATATGGGTATTGTCGGTACCGACGGAGCCTGCGCGGGAACGCTCCCCAGCGTCCAATCAGAATGCTTTTGGGAGCATCCCACCACGCCTGCGTGCTGCTTTCCCGCCTTTCCCAACTGCCTCTCCTCAGTTTTCCGTTTGCCATGGAGCCGGCAGGACGTATTCCTGTCACCGCAGAAAATTCTTCTTTTTATTTTTCTTTTACTTTTTTGTGGTCGCGTCTGCCTTCCCTCGATGCTACCGGTACCGCCGGTACTTTTCTTCTTTTTCCTGAAGAATTTCTTCTTTCCTTAGAAATTTTTTCCTGTTTAGTGCCTGACGGTTTCTAGGCCTCTAGGCCTCTACCCTTCCATTATGAAAAAGCCAGCCACTATCCTTAAGAAATGCTCAAAGTGTGGCGGTACAGATATTTTTTCAGACACTCATACTTGGTGTCTAAAATGTTTAGATCCTGACCATTGTCCTCTGGACTGTCTCTCCTGCTGGAGCTCAAACAGAAGAAGTCTTCAGAATCGAGCAGAACTCGATACCCGGTTCACATCCCCTTTCATGTTACCAGCTGAAATATCTTCTTCTTCACAGGATCAGGTAACCAAACAACAGTCTGTAAAGACTAGCCAGTCCTCGAGTGGTAGATCTCCTTTCCAGTATCGAGATGGCTTCGGCCTTGCCCTCGAGGACATCTTGGCAACAAAGCCCCGGCGGGAGTCTTCGGGCTCTAAAGCATCAACGGGGCTCCGGGTTGTTCCTGAGGTTCTTTCCTCAATGAACATACCCGGGCCATGCCCGGTGGTTGTGGCCGCTTTGGGTGGTACTGACACCCCGGCATCGGCTATGGTGATTGACGAAACACTCCTCACCGATGAACGTAGTCTAGCACTCTCGGCTACTTCGGTACCGTTAGAGTTGCTGCAGACCGTTCCTCGAGTATCGGTATCGGCATCGGTATCGGTACCGTCCATGCTTACTTTGACAGAATCGCTTCCCTCGATGCCGAGCCTGGAATCGACTCTAGCATGGAAGATTCGGTACCGACTCGTCTCAGTACCGACCTCGGGCGGTACCAAAGACATCACCTTAAAGAAAATCCGATGCTTCATCCTTTTCAGTCTTCCGATCCCGATGACTGGGATGAATCCATCGGTACCAAGGCTGATTTTTCCACAAGTCTAGCCTTTACCCCTCATTTCAAAGAGTCCTCTTTGAGGGAGGTTTCTTTTCAAGCTTTTCTGCTTGATATGACAAAGTTACTTGCCATTTCTATAACTGGTAAAGAATCCTTACCGGGGAATTCAGAGACACTGCATTTTCCCTGGATTCCAAATGAGGTGATCATGCTTCCAGTGCATCAGATTTTACTAGATCTACTGTTAAAAATGTGGGAAACTCCTTTAACGGTATCCCCACATTCCAAGACACTTGACACTATGTACAAGGTGCCACCTTCTCCAGGCTCAACTTCCTCATCATTCTATTGTTGTAGAATCAGCAATGAGGCATATTAAGAGTGCAAAGAAGCACTCTTCTTATCCGCTAGGTCGTGAGTCTAGGACTTTAGATGCCTTTGGATGTCGATGCTTCCAGGCATCCATGCTTTCAGCAAAAATCACCTCATATATTTTCTATATGAGATTATCTCTTGAAGAAGTCACAAAGAGCTTAAAGTTTTGAACCCTTTTCTTCCATAGCATAAAAGAGCAGACTATTCCTTATTAGTCAATCATGCTCAAAATATCTCTGAGTTTCTTAATCGTGCTTCCGTGGACTGTTTTGAGTCTATTAGCAGAACTTCTGCTATAGCCATAGGAGCACGACGCTTAGCCTGGCTCCAAGTTTCTGACTTGGATAGATGGGTTCAGGAAAGGCTGGGAAATACTCCTTGTACTGGTGAAAATCTCTTCAACAAGGAGGCTTCAAGTTAATCAGTTAAGCACTGATGCTCTTTCTTTCAGAGGATTGTCTAAACTCTCCTCTATCCCAGCTAATAAAAAATCTCCTAAAAAGCTTTATTCCCCCAAGGGGAAAAAGTTTTATCCATCTTCTACCCATTCTACAGATGTTTCCAAAGATGGGCAACACCACACACCAGACTAAGAAAGTCAAAACCTCAACAGGCTCGGGGGGGCGGAGCCTGTTGTCCAGCGGGACGGTCGCATAGCGTCGAGGCTCCAGAGAGGCCTGGCACGAATCCTGATTAATACCCGCAATAAAGTATTGAATTATCTCCCCAAGACTGCCACGGTAGACTCGGACGATGGCGGGGCCCAAACCAGTTCATCTGGACTATTCAACCTCGATTAGCGCTCCTGGCAAACGCTCGAAAACGGAACCTCTCTCCCCCCAGAAAATGGCCGCTGCTCGCGAGGGGCCCGAGGGGCTGCAGGAGGTATTTGCCGAGATTCGCGGGGTAAAAGACCTTGTACAAACCAATGGTGAGTCACTGCGGGCCGTGCGGGAAGATCTAGCCTTGCTGCAAAGCAAATTTGAAGGGGTCTCTCTGCGGCAAGATAAGATGGAGGAAATACTTGACATGCATAGCGCACGCTTAGCCAAATTGGATAAAGTTGAGCGGCAGCTACATGCTCTTCAGCGGGAGGTGGAGGAAGGCAATAACCGGGCCCACCGAAACAACGTTCGGATCGTCGGCGTCCCAGAGGTGCAGAGGGCACCAACATGAAGACCTTCTTATGCAAACTACTCCCCTCGGTCTTGAAAATCACATTTGAGCGGGATTTGGAAATAGATCGGGCGCATAAGGTTCCCACGAGCCTGGCACTCAACCGCAAAGCCCCGCGGCCCATTATTTTCCGACTCCTTCGATATGAGCATGTGGAACAGATTATGAGTACAGCGCGGGTGAGAGGTCACACAGAATTTGAAGGCCATAGAATATCTTTCTATCCGGACCTGGCCAAGTCTACGGTGGATCGGAGAAAGCGTTTCCTGGAATATTGCCCACGTCTGCAGCAGTTGCAAGCGCGCTATGGCCTCATGTATCCTGCTAAGATGCGCGTAACGCTGCATAATCAGACCAGAACATTTGATGATCCAGAGGCCTTGGTAAAGTACCTGGAAGCTAAAGAGGCCGATCAGATGTGCTGAAGTTCAGTGGCGAGCCCTACATTTTGACTTGATTTAGGCACTGTGGCAGCGCTTGCCGGTGACACTCTCAATTGCAGGCAGGTTGATGACAGCCCGGAGACTGGCACTGTTTCTTACTATCAGGCCGCTGGGCCATGGGTGGCAGCCTGGAACCATGCGGGTTGGGTAATGATCCTCTCTGGCCTACCCTTCTGGCACAGGCTCACCATAGGCTGTTGGGGTATGGTTTCTCCTCCAGGGCACATTGGGAATTATCTCATAAGGATAGATGCAGGGTCTACTATTTTTTCCTTGAGCAGCGTGTATGAGATACTGAGCTTTTTTGTCATCCAGCTCTATTTAGGGTGTCTAGAACCTGTGCAACATGCTGGTTTTGAATGCTATATTTTATGTACATGGCCCTATGTAAGGTATTATCATTAAATGTTAAGGGCATAAATAACCCGATCAAAAGGAAAAAAATACTTAGCTATCTACGGCATGAGAAAGCTGATCTGGTTCTATTACAAGGGACCCATTTAAATGAGAAGGAAACCCTGAAGCTTAATATTAAACCTTACATAGTGGCCGCCTAGTCTCCTGCCATTTCAAAAAATGTGGGGTGGCAATTTTGATGAGGAAATCTTTGAATGCTACTGTCCTTGAAACACGTTCTGGTGCGGGGGGCAGATGGTCCAGAGTGTTGCTTAAATTTGGGAACCTTGAAGTGACTTGTATATGTGTGTATGCTCCCAATGTAGATAACCCTGCATTTTTTGCAACTATAGCCCAGGAAGCTCAGGCGGCAGCTCGAAACCCCCTGATCATAGGAGGGGACTTCAACCAGGTAAATGACCCCTTGATCGATAGGCAGCCTCCAAGAACGGCTGGCTCGCTCAAAGGCCACCTCATGCTTACTTCCCTGATTAAAGAACTAGCCTTAGTGGATATTTGGAGGCTATTGCACCCCACTGAACTTGAGTTTACATTCTTTTCACCGCCTCACCAGTCTCAATCGAGAATAGATTTCTTCCTTGTATTTAAAACGCTGGTCCCGGCTGTGGAGGAGGCGTTGATTCATCCTCTCCACATCTCAGATCATGCTGCTGTCTCCTATATTCTGCGGGACGGTCAATCGGGAGAGAAACCGGGAGCATGGTCATTTGACAGAACTTTACTAGATAACCAGGAATTTCGGGCAGAGGTTCGGCTAGCCATCCACGACTACTTCCATTTTAATACACCTCAAGCCACGGCGGGGTGGGCCTGGTGGGAGGGCTTTAAGGCCACTATGAGAGCGGTTATCACTAGCTTTCAAATTCGGCTGGGGAAACAATAGAAGCAACAGCTAATACTGTTGGACCAGCAAATTAAAGCAGGGGAGCGAGTATTCACTCATAGAATGGATCCATGTATCCTGTTGCGTCTGCAATGGCTACGGTTCCAGTATAATCTGATTCTTTCTACCGAAGCCTCTCGGAGTATTAAGGCACAACAGGGGTCCTATTATCGGGACAGCAATAAAGCTGGGAGATTGCTCGCCAATGCCCTTAAGGGTCAGCGGGAAGCCAAACGAGTGGCGGCTCTCCGGGATGCAGATGGGCAAGGGACGATAACGAAAGATGCCGAGATTGTAGAACTCTTTCGGGACTTTTATGCTCAGTTGTATCGGTCGGAGAGTGCTTTCACACAAGAAAGCTTCGAGCAACTGATCTCAGACATCCAACGGCCGACATTGTCCGTCGATGATAGAGAAGCTATGGATAGATCCGTTTCTGAGGATGAGATCCATCACGCGATCACGCGGGTGTCTACTGGGAGGGCCGCGGGTCCTGATGGCCTTCCGGCAGAATTTTATAAATCTTTCGCTAAAGATCTTGTCCCCCAGCTATGCCTGTATTATGCTGCCCTGGTTACCGCCAGTTCTCCTGTCGGAGCCTTTTCAGCGGCGAATGTAGTGGTGTTTGAGAAGGAGGGGAGAGATCCTACGCTAACAGCCAACTACCGCCCCATCTCTCTTAAATGTGGATTATAAGATCTTTGCTACCATACTAGCCACCCGATTATCAGAGAAAATGTCCACCTTGATCCATCCAGACCAATGTGGCTTTATAACTGGTAGATCTACGGCTGATAACGCTCAGACTTTATGTCATGTGCTAGCGGGTGCAGCAAACATAGAGCAACCGTTAGTTGGCCTCTCCCTCGACGCTGAAAAGGCTTTCGATCGTCTAGAATGGCCCTACTTATTTGCGACCCTTAACTGGGTTGGCTTTGGTGCTGGTTTTCTCCGACACCTCGAAGTCATGTACACTCAGCCCACTGCCAGTATTTGTGTCAACACCATTAAATCCCGTGAATTTAGTCTCCGGCGGGGAACGCGGCAGGGGTGCCCACTCTCTCCTATGTTATTTAATCTAGCGCTTGAACCCTTAGCTCTCATGATTCGGCAATACAAGGGCATTCGGGGGGTCCAAATTGCCAACCGGAAGATCAAGTTGTCAGCATATGCAGACGATTTAATGCTATTCGTCTCACCGGCATCGGTTCCGATGGTCCTGGCAAAAATCGACTGTTACTCGCGGCTTTCCGGCTACAAAATTAATTGGATTAAGTCTGTTGCTTTCCCTCTTAACCGCTGGGTTCACAGGGAGGACATGATGGCTTTTCCCTTTGTTTGGCAACCTCTTATGGTGAAGTATTTAGGGGTCCATTATTGTTACCCCCTGGAAGATACCATTCGCTTTAATGCTAAGGACTTGGTGTCTAAAGTGTGCGACTTGACCACCAGATGGTCCCCCCTAGTTCTTTCATGGTGGGGACGAGTCGAGACGATGAAAATGATGATCACCCCTAAAGTGAACTATGTACTGGAAATGATACCGTGTTTGTTATCTCCACAAGTTTATCAGGAGATAGAGGGTATTCTTAGCCGGTTTTTATGGCAAAACAAAACACCGCGTATAGCAAGACAAAAGTTGAAACTCGATAAAGGGCTGGGGGGGTGTTCGCTTCCCCGACTTCCTATCGTACCACAGAGCTTTCTTGTTGAAACAGGGCTCACGGTGGCTAGAGACCTCGGTTGATAATCGGCCAACTTGGCTGGAAATCGAGGCAGATCTCACTGCTCCGATTCCATTACATAACCTGCCTGGTATGCAGCTCATGCAAGGGGACCGATGTCCGCGTATGATTGTTGACACCCTTAAAGCGTTCACTGCCCTCCTTCAAGTAAGTGGTCTGAGAGCCTGTCCCTCATGTCGACTCCCGTTGTGGCATAACCCTCTCTTTAAGATCCAAAATAAAACGGTTGCCTGGAGACAATGGTTTTCCCGAGGGGTCTGGATGGCTAGCCAACTGATGGTAGGGAATAGATGGAAAAACTTTAATGAGCTACAAGCAGAGTTTGGCCTACCGCCCAAGCTCTACTTTCAGTGGCTGCAGTTAAGACACTGTCTTGAGAGTGCCAAGTCAATCCGAGAGCTGATATTGAGGAGGGGGGGATAGCGGAGCTCGTTCACACGATAGCAAGCACGCCTGGAGTGGCATCCCGCTATTATAAACTGTTGAGTAGAGTAATGCTTCGAGAATGCTCCCGACTCAGCAGGCATGGGAAAGGGAACTGACAGCAACCCTGAGCGAACAACATTGGCGGAGGGTCTGGTGCAAGTTGGTGAGGGTAACCAAGTCCGCCTCCATTACCCAAACGCTTTTCTTCTTTACACACCGATGTCTGTATACCCCAGCTAAAATGGCAAAATGGGATAAGACCGTTAGTAATCTCTGCTGGACTTGTAAACAAGGGGTTGGTACCCTGGCCCACCTTATCTATGAATGCCCAGGGCTACAGCCATACTGGACGCAGGTCTGGGAATGCATCCAAACCATTCTCAAATTTAAAGAGCCTCTTAGCTGGCGGGTGGTGGGACTCCGGTCACTGGCGGGGCTCCCTTCCCTGCCCAGAGAGGGTTGCTTCTTGCTAGATTTCATGATGGGTCTGGCCATTTGTTTGATAATACGGAATTGGAAAGACTGCACCACTCTTAATATGCAGGAGTGGTGGAGCCTGGTGTGCACCTATAGCAAATATGAACAGATGCCCCGAAGCGCCTTTCCCCATGATAATCTTCACATGCGTAAGTGGCAAATGTTGTTGGACTTTGTAAACAAGACTAAGTGCGCTGGCTGACCGGGACCCTAATCGCTGCTGTATATAATTAGAAATGCGTAGAACTGCCTCTGCTTTTCTCGATATGTTGATGCCCTGGAGGAGGGGGTGGGGGTGGGTTTCCTGTGTATGTATTGTTAACTGTTATGGTTGTGTGTATGTTTGTTTTGATAAATTGATAAATAAAAAAAAACAAAAACTCAACAGGCTCAGCAAACCCAGCAATCGCAGGGTTTCTGATATTTTATTCTCTTTTTCTGTGTGAGGTTTAGAACTTGAACCTCCTTCTTTTCAACAGAAGTATCTAAAGGTCATCTCATTCATGATGAGATATCCGTCATACACTGATTCAATCCTCGGCTCTGGGTATAGATCTCTTGCTACAAGAGAAATCTATCCTTCTAGCTAAAAGCTATTAGGGACTATCATACCTCAGAGATAACAGGTTTCTCTTTTTAAAACAAGAAAGAGAACAATAGGGTGAACTATAACTTTCACCTTGTCAGTTTTCCTGTACGAGGATATCTCATACTTTTAACTGCAAGGGCACCCTATCCTTTCAAAGACTTACTAAATTGTAGGTCTTTTCAACTCTGTATTAATTTCTATCCTTCTTAGTCCAGACATTTAGTCTCTAAGAGTTCTACTAATCAACTGGAGGGCTTATCCTCTAAGCCATAGGTTTTTCTTCAGAACCTACTCCAGTAACTAGTTTTCATACAGAGTTTTTCCCCCTTTTTTGCAGTTCATCTCCTTCTCACATATCTTTTTAAGGCAGCTGTTTGCACAGAAATTGGGTATTACTACTACAAATTATGTCTGTCGGTCCTCTCCAACTCATGGGACCTAACGTTTATGCTGCCTTAATGACAGATAAGTCCAAGGGAGATCCAGAACTCATTTGGACTATTTATTTTTGCAGGCATCAGGCCTGTTGACTATTCTTAGCCACATTCAATTCTTTTGGTTCCAACAGAATAGATACGGTTGCACACTGGCAGTTCAATAGCCAGATCTAAGCAACCAATCACACACTCTGATATCAGTCATTGAAGTGTACTGTATGAATATTGCATAGATAATCTTATCTCTAATGACTTTTTTTTATATATAAATAATTACAAATCCCTTCAATCCAAGCGACTTGCAGGTCTCAGACTTATGAGGCGTTTAAAATATTCAGATTTTATTTTGTACTTTTCTGAACATGCCTTAATTCGCATCAATGACCTTTCTTATAGATCATATTGTCGCTTGAGATCAGTAGAACTTAAAGCTGTACTTAACTTTCAGTATTTTTCGATATTTGTAATACTCTCCCCAATTTGTCATTTAAGAGTAGAATGAAACTCAAAATGTGCTTGACTTTCAGTTTGTTCAAAATTTTCCCCAACGCCAACTTCTGCGCTGTGTAAGCGTTTCACCGAATTTCAGTTTCTTCAGGGGGTTGTTGTAGAAAGCACTGTAACATAAATAAAGGTAGTGCTCACAAGATGTACACACTTCATACGAAAAATATACATATGTACCGAATTCATAAACTCCATATATTTCCCATGCAAGGCAAAACCACCTACCCTGCTTTCAATTGCGTTACATTCTAATTATCAGTTTTTCCATTCTTTTTCATCTGCCAGTTCTTCAAATTTTCTCCATTCACTTCTCTCATCTGATCTCCGAGCCTACCGGCTTACAAAAACGCCGCGCGTGCGCGTTAGAGTTTTAAAACCACTTTTAGCCCCTCCTCCATCATCACGTCACGAGCAAGTGACCTTTGTGAGATCTAAGCAACCTACAACATGCTCTCTGCAATTCTACAACAAAGCTCTGCAACTGTGGGCCTTTGCCAGAGAGTTTCAGAGCTACTCCTATAGGTAGCTGGCCAGATACTCAATAAGGCCTTCAGCTGGTAGTCTCTACCAGTCATGGTTCCTACATGACTGTTTTTTTCCTACTTTACCATATTCCTTAAAATTTCCTTTTAAGGAAAGGTAACCATGGTTTAGACCACGTGAAAGTGTAAAAAATTGCACAATTCCCTGGTTGTTCCACATCTCACTGGAACTTCCTCAACAGGGATGCATTTTCACTGCAGTTGGTCCTTATTCACTACTCTCCTTCTAATTTCCTATACTTCATGGTAGCTTATGTTACACAGGAGAACGCATGATACTCATATTGCCTTCATAAAGGGCCAAACATGGTATCCCCTTATATTGCATCTTTTTCTCCAGCTACTAATTGAAATTGTAGAAGGATCCAGACTTGCTGTCTTAAGACTAAGGAGCTCCCCTGCACTCATTCACTTACGTCTCGAGACCTGGTTATTTAGGGATAGATCTTTTCAAGAAGTCTAATCCTATCCCTATAAGTGAAGAACATATTACCAGTTTCCATGAAACTTTTCTATAGTTCTTCCATATTTAACCAGACAGAGATTCTCCATCAACATTCTCAAGTAGGTCGTAATCCTTCTTGTTGTAGCATCATCTGACTTGAAAGATTTGTCTACTGTCCATATTAATGCTGCACCAGCATACCATAAACTCAGTAGACAATCAATTTCTATGGTTTTTTTACCAAATACCTTCTTTACTGTTACCTTTTAGGTTACGTCATACCTGAAGCTCTACATGTAAAGTCTTCATCATAAGTGACATCACTTACAAGGACTTTAATGATCTTCAAAAAATTGGAGGCTCAACGCCTAGTATAAATATCTTCTCTTTCATTGGAATAAAGGGGGGTCTTAAAGACCTATCCCCTTTTTTCTGCAAAGGGTATTTTTACCTTTTCATCCAAACCAGTCAGATTATCTCCACTCTTCCTAGGACCTTATTCTGCTCCAAGGACAAGAAGTTCAATTTCTTGGACTTTACAGAACTTACCTATTCTCAAAAGTCCAACTTCATTGAACTCCCCCAGTATTTCTTCTAGGGTTAGTTCTAGCCATGAGGACTTCTCATCTCTCCTGTATTGCAAAATTATTTTTTTCCCTCTACTTCACATTGGGGGAATTTCTCTGAGGATAATGATCTGGCTCTCAACCACAGGCCCTTATTACCCTCAACAAATATTTTGCAACATTTCTGAGTGAGATCCACATTAGATAATTAGGACTCAACTTTTTTTCTAATATTATCATTTACACAAGGGCCCCCCTTGGATACCTTGTTTACTTAAGCTGTTCACAGCATCTCTTTTTCTTTTCTAGTTTAACTCCTACCCCCCATCCCCCAGATGCCTGAGGCTTTTTAGGGATAAGTATGGCCCATCTTTAGATTGCAACATGCTGGGGCCTCCTTCAGGCATCTTAGCTTGGGAGTCCCCATATGTGAAGACTCATTCCTGCTTGTTCCTGGAGATAGCACAGTTACTTACCTGTAACAGGTGATCTCTGGGAACAGCAGGAATAAGTCTTCACAGCCCACCCATCTCCCCTAGGAGTTGTTCTCTCTATCTATCTTTCCCTTTTCTTTCTCTCTCTCTCTCTCTCTCTCTCTCCCTTTGTCTCAGCTTTAAAACTCAACTGAGGAGAGGCAGTTGGGAAAGGCGGGAAGGCAGCACGCAGGCGTGGTGGGGTGCTCCCAAAAGCGTTCTGATTGGACGTTGGGGAGCATTCCCACGCAGGCTTTGTCGGTACCGACGATACCCATTTGTGAAGACTTATTCCTGCTGTTCCCAGAGATCACCTGTTACAGGTAAGTAACTGTGCTATCCCTGATGAGCGGAATAACACAGCAGGATTTTTTTTGTTTTGTGACCTCCACATCCCAGTCCCTGGCCGATCCTGGAAGTAGAAGCCATGAGCCAGGAATCAAATTGGATCCTTCTATGTGGCAGCGGTCAGCATGGTCTCTGAGCTGACCCCCAACTCAGATTTCTAAATGTAAAGGTAGACTGCATTGCCCCTTTCAGTGTGCAGCTCTCTAGAGAGAGGATTTTAGAAGCCCATGGTGCTGTTTATAATCTATAAAGCAGATGTATATAGCATATATGTCTCCTTTTATTTCAATTTGTTTACATGCCCTTGTCGCCATAGATGCTCTCTAAACATGGAATAAACATAAAATATATAAATGAAAAACATAATAAAATATACAGCAGAGATACATAAAACAATCTATATTCAAGACCATAGACTACCCCAATTAATACTCCTAAATAAAAACTCTAATTCTCCACATTAAAAAGCCATGCCTTTACCAGCTAATGAAATCTAAGATAATTAGGTTCAAAGTGATTCCAAAGTGACAAACTATTCCATAAATGGGGCACAAAGAACGCAAATGCCCTTTGGTGAGTGTGTTGCAGGCAAATGTAAGAGGGGGGCCAGCAAGGTTTGTTGGGAGGATAATAGCAATCTCTACTGGTTGTAAGAAAAGAATTTCAACCAAAAATGTAGGTCTGTTGAAGTGCACTGCTTTAAGTATTGCCTTACGCTTCAGCTGCAGTTGTAGTGATTTTAGAAAAGGTGCTACTCATACATATAGATGGCAGCAGTCAGATTTCAAGGGCGAATGTTATGCGTTCTCCTTCATGTCTGAGGATGGCAGTACATAGATACAGCGGCACTTATCTGTTAGCATTTGCACCTGCTTTGTGTCATGCATAACTCCCTGCTAACTTCTTTTTTGGACCCTGAGCGGAAAATTGTGATTACCTCTCTAGCATACAAAATATTCTTATTGGGAAGGAAATTAGTTGTTGTTGTGCCACTTTCATGTAGAAGTTGCAAAATTGTGTCCTATACATGTATGTACTGTAGCTCTATCTGTACATATAAATGCCCTAGTGATGCCTCTGTTCTTGTGGAAGCATGTTCTATTCTGAGCGTCTCGGCCTTTGTGCATCCAGTCAGAACCAGACGCACAGAGAGAGACCCGATTCTGATCCCGCAGGGCATGTCTAGCTCCCGTGGGATCAGAATCTCATCTAGGCCTGTATTTGCAGGCCAGGACTCATTTCCATTGGCCTGCACCTACAGGCCTCTGCCTGGCTAACTCAGTCAGGCTCCTGAATGGAGCTGCGGTGCCGTGGTGTCCTGGTGGTCTCCAAGGTGGAATAAGTCCCCTGTCCAGTCTGTCAGCCCCGGACGTACAGGGCCGACTTCAGAATCGGCCCTATACATCCAAGGCCACAGACTGCCCACTGCCCGCCCTAACTCCGCCTCCACCCGCCCCCATTTAAGCCTCCCCATACAAAATCCTTGTTCATGTGGGGAAGCCTAGTTGGGAACAGCAAGGGGGACAAATAGCAGGGATGGACGACCCAACGGGACATCCATCCCTATTCGTGGGACAGAATAGACCCCAATGCATTTATTTGTAGAATGACCTTTTTTGTTCTGTGTTGTGCAATGCATATTTTATAGAAGACTCTGCACTCTGAGTATTTTGCAAGCACTGTATACATTTAAATCAGCAGACTGAAACTCTGCTACATATAAAAAGTTTAAGTGGGGAGCCTGTTGTCTTCCACATTGGCATTAAGGAGGTCATTTTATGAAGTCATGGACACTGTTCCCTCTAAGCTGTGCGCGTGTGCGCACGCACACACCTCGCCGAGCGAGCGCACATACTTTACAACAGAGCGCACAAAAATTACGGCTCTGATTCTGATAGAAAACACAGATATCTTAATTTAAAAGTTATGATTATAATTACTATAAATTTCCCGCTTCATTTAGTAATAGTCTATTTTCATTTAATTTGATTAAAATCAATGTGGTGTACATACTGTATTCTGACGTGTAGTCAAATTTTAAAGTATATAACTCCGAGTGTCGTTATGTGGCGCACAAAAATTTAACCTTCCTTCAAAAGCTGCACACAGCTGATATTTTATGCGCACGCAGCCTACAGAAAATTAGAGGGAACATTGGTCATGGACATGTGTTAATGGCCTCTTATAAAATATTGACTGGCATAAAAGTACACACTTTGACAAGAAGGTGCATACTTTTGCTGATAAGTGTAATCAGGGGCACGGACAGGGTGGCACTTAGGTAGAGTTTGCAAGTATGCACATTGGAATATGAAGTACTTCAATTTACGTGCATACTTGCGAACATTATGTATGTTCATGTTAAGCCTCTATAGAGCAGGAATAAATGTCCATGCCTGAACTTAAGGTGAAATCTCTGCCATTTACGCTAGTATTATATAAGGGCAAGTGGAGGCTTACTTGTCTTTTTTTTTCAAAATAGGCACATTTTGGCTGCTTTAAATTTGTGATGAGATACCTTTTGGGTATAATTGGAAATCTTTTCCGTCTAAGTAGCTGAGTAGCTGCTCCTTTTTAAGGCATCTCTGTTCTCCCCAGCAAGTGTCACATGAAGGTTCAAAATAAGGAACAATGGTTCTGAAACCCAGCCAGGCACTAAATCACCCCTTCAAAAAAGGCCTCAGTAGCAAAGTAGCGTCCTAAAACTGTAGAAGAAAATTATTGTGATTACTCCACTTTGGAAAGCCAAGGGAGCAGTATGTGATAGACATGAGGCACTTGATGTGCTCCAAGCAAGAGGAGACTTCGGTGATCAGATCTGAGGATTCTCAAGGGAGCAAAACGGCACAGCAGGGCATTGGCCAGAGTCGGAGGACTGCCAGGGTGCAGTGTAACCAGTTCAAAAAAGAATAAAGAGCTACAGGGATTGGGAGTCATTTCACAAATGTGTGGCTTGGCCTGGCACTTAAAAGGGAACTTTCAACCTTGAGTCAATAGAGTGGCGATGGAAGGGGGAAAGGTTTGTTTTGCTTGTTTCATTAATATTGTTTGTGATGTAAAAATGAAAGGGGGGGGGGGGTCATAGCCCATGCATTGGCAAAGATGTATTAGTTAGGGAGATGATGGGAAAGCTGAGGGTCATTATAAAAGCTTTCTTTGTGATTTGGATTTCTGAAAACGGGCGTTCAGATATGCAAATCACAATCACCTCCCCAGAGCTATTTTAGAAAACCTGAAGATGCATGTATAAGCACGATCATATCCAGTTTGGCTGGGGGTGTGGCAGGAGTGGGTCAGTAAAGATACATGTGCACAGATTATTTCCGACCAGCGCTGTCTGTCTGATTTTCGCCATTGGGGAAGTCCATGGCTGTACCTCCTCCAGGATACGAACAGGATTAGTAAAGATGCTCGTTTCAGTAACACGACAATACAGCGAAGAGGGAAATATATGTTCACTTCGCCAATACTTTTCACTCCTTCAAAGGTACCCATCAGTATGTAGAACACTCATTTCTCCAGGCTTCCACGCTGCAACACGTCCCTGTTTGCAAAATGGCAGGCTGGGACGTGCAAAGGGGAGAGATCCATGGTCATGTTCTGTGATAGGGCAGCGTGAATATCTATATCCTCTACATATACAACACATTCAGGTTTCTGAAATGTGGAGACTTCCTACTCATGGCTAGCTCATAACTCTGTGCATCCCCATTTTTTATATTGTGCAGTGGGCACGTGTATCTTTCAAGGTGGAGACAGGCCAGTTTTATAAGGCACTTACACGTAACCCATTCTTGGTTGCCCCTTCCAATGTATATATGATGTTTTGACTATGACATCCCAATTTGCAGCCAGACATCCTTTCTAAAATATCCTTCCACATGTTTACAAACCATGTCTGGAATTTTTCATTTTGTATATTTTTGACTTTGACTTAAAAAAAAAAAAAGACCGTTATAAAACTCCACTTAGTGTTGGGAGGCTGTAGCTTTAAAAAGATATAGAGAGTGAAGGAAATCCAGAGAGAGGCCACCATGAGATGCAGGATCTTCACCAAAAGGACCCAAACATGCATTTGCTAAAGAGAAGGAGAGATGGAGAATATGGGAGAGACATGAGGTCATGGAAAAGTTGGTGGATACATGGAACTGCTCCTCTGTGGAAGTGGTGGGACAGGACAGCAGCAGAATTCCAAAATGGCTGGGATAGGCACGGTTGCAGAGAGGGGAACGGCTGGGACAGGCACAGTTGTAGAGAGGGGGAATGGCTGGGATAGGCACGGTTGTAGAGAGGGGAATGGCTGGGATAGGCATGGTTGCAAACAGGGGAACGGCTGGGATAGGCATGGTTGCAAACAGGGGAACGACTGGGTTAGGCACAGTTGCAGAGAGGGGAACGGCTGGAATAGGCATGGTTGCAGAGAGGGGAACGGCTGGGATAGGCACGGTTGCAAACAGGGGAACGACTGGTATAGGCACAGTTGCAGAGAGGGGAACGGCTGGGACAGGCATGGTTGCAGAGAGGGGAACGGCTGGGGCAGGCACGGTTGCAGAGAGGGGAACGGCTGGGACAGGCACGGTTGCAGAGAGGGGAACGGCTGGGACAGGCACGGTTGCAGAGAGGGGAACGGCTGGGACAGGCACGGTTGCAGAGAGGGGAACGGCTGGGACAGGCACGATTGCAGAGAGGGGAATGGCTGGGATAGGCACGGTTGCAGAGAGGGGAATGGAAAAGCAACCAGGGTCTATGGATTTGTTGCAGGACAGATTTGATATTTATTTAACAGACTTCTCTACCATTTTCTTAAGATAAACAGCAATTTACAATCAATAGAAACAACAATAAGACCATAACAACAAACCAATCTCATTGTTATAGACCATAGCTGCTGTCTTTCTATGACAATTGAAACTGTAACAATATTTTACAATATCTAAATTTAGATGTTTTATTTTTAATGTAAACTAGTAACTTTTATGTGCAACATGTAAAAGCATTGTCTGAGTTTGCTGTTTCATCAAAGGCATGGCACAGAATAGAAAAGGAAACTCTGAAAGGGGCCCTTGGCCAGAAATTCTGTTAAATGTCTTGCTGCAGTGGAGGGCTGTACAGACATTCCTTGCTTTCAGATCTGGGAATATTTGTATGGTTTTGGAAGAAAGATTTGATTTTGAAAAAGAGTTACTGCCACCCTCTTGTTTTTTTGATAGCTGCCACTTAATATAGTTTCCCCATAGTTAAATCTATGGAAATTGTATACTCTATCTGAATAAAATGCCTTAAGCCCAAGCGTTCCTTAATCTCAGCTAGTGCGGTTTGCTTGAGTCTGCTTTCCCTGTAGAAACTGACTTTAAAGTTCGCACACGAATGTAGTCATCCCTACCCAGTTCTGCTCTCCTACTACTACTATTAATCATATATAGAGTGCCACAAGGCGTACGGAGCATTGTACAACTCCATAAAAGACAGTCCCTGCTTGTCAAAGCCTACAATCTAATCAAGACAGACACTACAATAGAAGAGAAAAAGGGTACAAATGGGGAAAAGTCAGGAGACACAAGGAGAACAAGGGATTAGGATCCAAAGGCAGCTTCAAAGAGTTGAGCCTTTTGCATGGATTTTAAAAGGTGGAGAGATGAAACCTGATGTTTAGATTCAGGTAGTGTGATCAGAAAGGAAGGGGCAAATTTTGTTAATGTTATAGAGGAAAGCAACAACAGGTTTTAGCTATCTTGGATATGTGTGAAGGAGGAGAGGGAAGAGTCAAAGATGACCCCAAGGTTGCGAGCTGAGGAAACAGGAAGTAGAAGAGTGTTATAAACAAAGATAGAGAAAAGAGGAAGCGGGGGAGGTTTTAGGGGGAAAATAAGAAGTTCAGTTTTGGCCATGTTCAGTTTTAAATGGCAGTGAGACATCCAGGCAGCGATGTCAGATAGGCAGGCAGAAATACGGGCTTGGAGTGACAGAAAAATACCAGATGTAGGTAGATTGATAGATTTGAGTCATCAGCATAAAATGATACTGAAAGCCATGGGAGGTGATGAGAGCACCAAGAGAGCGAGAAAAGGAGAGGGCCCAGGACGGGCCATTGGGGTACACCAAATGAAAGTGGGATAGCAGTGGAGGAAGAACCACCAGAGCAAACACTGAAAGAGCGATGGGAGAGATAAGAAGAGAACCAGGACAGCAGAGAGCCCCCTAAAACCAAACGAGGACAATGTGTCGAGGAGAAGGTGGTGGTCAACAGTGTCAAAAGCAACAGAAAGGTGAAGAAGAATGAGGACTGAGTAAAGGCCCTTGGATTTAGCCAGGATCAAGTCACTGGAGACTTTGGCAAGAGCTGTTTCAGTAGAATGTAAGGGACGGAAGCCAGATTGAAGTGGTTCTAGGAGGGCTTGAGAGGAGAGAAATTCAAGACACCAGCGGAGAAATGCACGTTCAAGAAGTATGGAAATGAAGCGAAGAAGAGAAATGGGTCGATTTAATTAGAAGTAGGGTCAAGTGAAGGTTCCTTGAGGAGAGGTGTGACCACAGCATGCTTGAAGGCTGCAGGGAAAGTTGCAGTGGAGAGCAATAGGTTGAGAATATGTGAAATGTCAGGGATGACGGAGGAGGAGCTGGAGTTAAGGAGACGGATGGGGATAGGATCAGAGGAACAGGTAGTATGTTTATAGGAGGACAGAAAATGAGAGGTTTCCTCTTCGGAGATCTTAGAAAAGGATGAAAGTAACAGATTGAGGGAAAAAGTTGGTATTGAAGAGGGGAAGAAGCTGATCTTATGGGGAATTGTAGTGTAATCTTGTGAATTTTGTCATGGAAATAGCTAGTGATTGGGCAGAAAGAGAAGGAGGGGTCGGAGGAGGAGGTGCCTTGAGAAGAGACGGTGGGGGTCAGAGGAAAGAGAGTTAGTCAGATGGACAAAGTACTTTTGCTTGGCGAGTGTTATGGCTGAGTGGAAGGAAGCAAGCATGAATTTGAAGAGAAGAAAGTCGGAAAGGGAGCAGGATTTGAGCCAAATGTGCACAGCTGAGTGGGCACAAGAGTGATTAATAATCAGAGAATGAAGCACTGTTCACTTTTTCAAATTAAATTGTGGGGTTGTAGTCTGGGTGTTGAACAGCTTTTTGTTCCTTCCTAAGACAACAGAGAGACATAAGGAGGGAAGGAACGTTTTCTTCCCAGAATAAATTCTGTGGATTGCTACTTGGTAGTGTTGTGTAGTTCTGATTGGTATGTCATGGTCTGCTGGTTCTGTTGAAATGAATACTGGGTCTAGGTACTGTGACAACTCTGATTTTCCCAGTGTTGCATTGAAACCAGCTATTGCAACACAGAATTCTGGCTTCTTTCGTTACATGGGCAGTCCTGAGCTTCTTTTGGGGATAATCTGTTTTATAAC
The DNA here is from genome assembly GCA_033557465.1 of Ichthyophis bannanicus. NCBI lineage: Eukaryota > Metazoa > Chordata > Amphibia > Gymnophiona > Ichthyophiidae > Ichthyophis > Ichthyophis bannanicus. The sequence goes on from CM066038.1 coordinate 424,260,547, forward strand.
AACGGTCTGCACTGAGTCACAGCACATGATGCGACAGCTTGTGCAAGTGGTGGGCATGCAGTTGGAAATGAAGCACAAATAGCCCAATACAGGAAAACCCAAAACAGCTTCATTAGTTTTCTATACACTAAGCTGGTAGTGTTCTGAGTTTGGGGAAGAGGGGAGAGGAGTTGGGCAGCTGATCTGGTGGTGTGTGTGCTTCATAAATCGTATTTGATGCAGAACTTCCCAAATCTCCACAGCTAGTTATGTTTTCAGGACCACCACAAGCACTGCATGTAATAAATTAGTGAATATTAGAGCTGGTTAGAAGCAAACTTCTTGTGCATATTCATTATGGGCATCTTGAAAGTTCTACTGGTTTTTGTATTGTCTGGATTGGTTTGAGAATCCCTGCTCTGATGAAAGCGTGTTAAAGAGCTGACCACGCAAAGTGACTGCTTTTTAATAATTTCTTAAAATTTCAAGTGGTCAGCCTTGCAAAAAAAAAATTCAGGGTGGAAAAACCACATTAGCTTATAGGTGGTGCATGAAAAAGATGTGATCTGTAACAGAGCCACATTTGTGTTAAGAAAATGCTTAATTGTACTGAAATGTGGCTTTCTGTGAGGGAAATCTATTTTGGTACTCTTGTTTCTTGAGGTTTTTAAAATCCCAGGCCCTTGGAGCTCCTTCCTTCAGGCCTGAAGTGTGGCCATGTGGTTAGACCACAGAACTGTGAAACTGGAAGCTTGGGTTTTAATCCATTCTCCACCACTTACGATCTACCCTCGGGTAAATTCTTTAAGTTGCAACTCTATAGATGGAGGACACCTGTTTTTCATCAGAGCAGTGGCAAGGAGGGGGCTTGCAGGGAGTTTTTAGGCATTGATGGCAACTTCTAGATTCCTTCTGCAATAGCAGGCTTTTGAGCAAAGTAAAGAGCAGAAGAAGAAAATATAATACCCCCAGGCCTTTCAGTTGGGGTTCCAGCTCCTTTCATTGTATTTGTTCAGATATAATAGTCATTTTAGGAAACATACATTTTGGATTGTCACATTAGAGAGAGAGTTGCTGTGAAACACTGTTCTCTAGTCATGTATGGCCATTTTTTTAAAGGGCAGTACATAGGAAATAATCATTATGGCTAGCCACTCTGCTTTCCAGTGACTTGTTTCTATAAAAAGCTGCTCTCATTTCTTTTAAATCGATAGACTAGCTAGTTTTTATTGGTATATCAGCAAGAAATAAACATGAGTCTTTTTTAGAGTGCATTCGGTGGAGCCATTCCGCATTTCCTAAGCTCTCCTGCTTTGTTAGTCCTCTAAAGGAAATCGGCATTCCCCCAGATACTCATTTTCAGCAAACACAGCTGTAATCTGTTCCTCTTTTGGTGGTCCTTGCTTTTACAGATTCTGTACCTTTTGGACATACACCTCAGCTATTTGCTCAAAGCAAGCAACAATCTGGAGTTCCTTCCCCGGGCTGGTGCAAGATTATTAGATGTGCTAGGCGAACCTTCAGCCTTGTGTTTCCTCACAGTTAGCTTTTAGACTCCTAGTATTTCCCTCCTCCCTTCCAAGGTTTGGATAATTAAACTCGATCATAACCATCTCAACACCATCCCTCCCAGAAAAGCCTATTTAAAAACCTTTATTTGTACATTATGGGGAGGGGCATATTTAAAGCGATTAACGCAATTAGCAGACGTGCTGCGTTAATCGTGCTGACTGGGATATTCAGTGTAGTGCCGCTGAATATCCGCAGATGCTGACACTACGCGCCCTGATGCTGGCCAGATCGCATCGGGGTGGAGCAAATGCGGCAGCCAGTGATAACTAGGCAATAGCACCGCCCAGTCATCACTACACAGCAAGCGTTAGGCACCTGAAAGGATGCCACAGAAGCTAACTGGGCAGCGGCTGAATATCGGGGCTCCATTCTTTGAAATGTTAAACTTTGTTTCATATATGTATACATAATGAGGGAAAATTTCATCTTGTGACCTAAATTGGCCACTGTTGGAAATGGGATACTAAGCTTGATAGATCTTTTGTCTGATCCAGTACGGCATTTCTTATGTTCCAAAAGACGCTTCCATATCATTCCTCCAGTCCAGCCCAGATGCATGGGTTGTGCCCCCAGACCAGCAGATAGAGATTGAGCATGACCAAATCTTGTGATGTCATCCCATAAGGGCTGTGTGCCTGGGATGATTGGCCAGTATTTGCTCAGTCTCAGCAGATGAGGGAACTTCTGTGTGTCTGGACTGTACTGCAGGGCCTTAATTGACAACAAGGGCTTATTTCCAGTAGGAAGGCAGTAGCAGCTTTGCAACCACTTGGCAGTACATTGCAAAAAAAAAAAGGGAAAGTATGAGAGCAGAAAAGAAAGAGGCATAAAAAGCTCTTTTTCCTGACAATTTCATAGGCAGAGGGCCTTTAAAAAGAAATAGAGAGGAAAAAGAGAGAAAGGTCTTTGCAGGAACACTGAGAATACAGATACCAGCCTGCCTCTGTAGCGTTGAGCTTTGCAAACTGATCTGATTTGTTGGTGGGCTCACATGCGCTGTGGGTGTGCACTCGGGTGCCCTAGCTCCCTCCCCTTGCATCTGCCTCCCACTGCGATCCCACAAGCCGGGGGCCTAGGTCCTCCCAGCTCTGTGTCAGTGAGTGTGTGTGTGTATATATGCTAATTTCAGGTGCCTTACTCTCTTCTAGAATGTCTTGGTGGGGTCCGCAGGGGTTCGGATTCTCGTGCTGGAGTGGAGTAGAAGCGTTTGCAAAGTACAGTCTTTCCATGAAGAGGGCCTTCAGTTTGCATGTCTGCAAGCAAGGTGGGAAAACTCCCCTGCCTGACTTGCGGGTGTACCAGGGTACTTTGATTTCGGCCAGTCTCTGCTGCATTTACATGGATGAAGGCCAGTTGGCAGCGGCCATGTTGGCTTTGGGGGAGATTTTCCACCAGGGCGCTCAAGTCAACCACACTGGTGGCAGAGGCTTCCGGCATGCAGTCGGGCCATCTGCATTGTCTCCTGGAGGTGGGAAAGGTGGCCATTTTGTCTAGTGTGCCTCCAGGGAAGAAGGCCTCCATCATAGCCGACTCTAGCTCTCCTGTGAAGGACAAATCTCTGGGAGGCATCTCCCAAGGATAGAAAACTGTGCAAACACGCTGAGCAGGAACAGCCAGCTCTGCCATTCTCGCTGGAGATCATCCTCTTGCTGCACCAGGCCTACTGCCTCAAGCAGGACCAGGGAGCAGGGCTGGCTTGGTGTCAGGCAGGGAACATATATTCTGGTTTCAGGTGGGAGAGGCGCCTTTGGCCAGGCTGCCTAGGGAACAGATGGATCAGGGGGAAGAGTTGGATTCCCTGGCCTGTGAGTTCGGAGGAACCATTGAAACTTAGCATATTGGGGGGGGGATCTCCTAGAGACAGATAGAGGGGGCGATCTCCTCCTTGAACAAGCCCTCTGTGGTCAGAGTTTTTCAAAAGGAAGAGCTCACAACTCTGGTTTTGCTATCCCTGGGGGTGCTGAACATGATGGTGGCCTCCGCACTGGGGAAAGTCTGCCTGGAGTGCCCTTTGCTGCAAGGCATTTGGGCTCCCCAGGATTTTTTCCCAGAGCACAAGGCCATAAGACAGATGATTGACTCAGATTGGGAGCTCCCAGAGGCGAGCCGAGGGGGAAGGACAGTGTCCCGGTTATACCTGCTTTCCCCTGATGAGAAAGAAACTCTGACGGTTCCCAAGGTAGATGTGTTTGTCATCACCACAGTCACGAAGAAGACCACCATTCCAGTGGAAGGTGGCACAACGCTAAAGGATCTGTAGGATAGGTGGTTGGAGACCATGCTGAAACAGGCCTTTGAAGCCAGTGCCCTGGCTCTGCAGGCATCCATCTCTGGGGCATATGTGGCTCGGGTGTATCTTTGTTGGGCGCAGAACCTCCTGGAACCGGGAGCGTCCCCTGAGGTGGCTGTGCTAGAATTAAGAGCGGCCTATTTAGCGGATGTGTTCTACGACCTCATGCAAGTCTCTCTTAAGAGCATGGCTTTGTCAGTGGTGGCTCACTGCCTCTTATGACTGCGTAACTGGTCGGCAGATGTCTCGTCCAAGGTGCACTTAAGTCCAAGCTTCTGTTTAGGAAAAGCTGCTGTTTGGTGAGGCACTTGAGAAGTTGGTAAAGAAACTCAGGGAGTCAAAAGGAGGGTACCTGCAGGAGGATAAGCCAAAGGGGGGAAAGCCCCGGGGGGTTTTCGAGTCCAGTTTCAGGATTTTTGCAGGTTTCAAGCAATGCGCTTCGCGCCCTTTCAGAGGAGCCGCTACCCCGTGAGGAGCAATTTCTCCTTTTAGGGCCATGGGCCCGGCAAAGGATATTTTCCCTCTGCTGCGGGATCCACAAAGAAGCCCCATTGAAGTGAGGGGGACCCAGGCTGAGGTCAAGGTAGGAGGGAGGCTACACGCTTCTACTCAGCTTGGGTCTAGATCACGCAAGATCAGTGGGTCTTGGAAATTGTCCGGGACGGATACGTGCTAGAGTTGGTGTGTCCGGTGCCCGATGCACACCACAGTGGAGAGAGCACTATCCAAACTCATATGGATGCGCACAGTGTGACTATAACCCACAGACCAGTTCAGTAGAGGTCGATAATCCATCTAGTTCATCATTTCAAAGATGGAAGGGTCCTTCTGTCCAGTGTATGGATCTCAAACACATCCACAGGGCGCTACGGGTTCCTCGTTTTTCATATGGAAACTCTGTGCTCCATCATAGTGGCTGTACACAAGGATGAGTTCCTCAGGTCCTTGGATCTCACAGAGGCGTATCTCCACATTTCCATTCAGGGGGAACACCAGCGCTACCTGCAGTTTGCGGATCCCATGGGCCATTTCCAGTTTAGGGCTCTGCCGTTTGGACTCAATACTGCTACAATAACGTTCACAAAGTTCATGGATGTCGTAGCAGCGGTGTTGTAATGAGAGGTGATACTGGTCCACCTGTACCTGGATGATTGGCTGATCCATGCAGTCTTGTGAGGAGAGCAAATCCGTGACCAGGCAAGTGATCTTGTTGCTGCAGTCTGGGATGGGTGATCAACTTCCAAAAAAGTCAGTTCCTCACAGCGGCTGACCTACTTGGGAGTGTTGTTCAACACCCAAAGAGGGTGCATGGCCCTGCCACTGGAAAGGGTGGAGAAGCTGTGGCAGCAGGTATGGTGTTTCCTCTGGATGGCCAGACCCACAGCATGATACTACCTGCAACTGCTAGATACCATGGTGACAGCCATAGAGCTGGTGGCATGGGCACGAGCCCACCTGAGATCTTTCCAAGACTACTTCTTGTTACAGTGGTCTCTGCAGTGGGATGCGCTGGACCAGCAGCTGCCATGCCCACAGGAGGTCAGGCTCAGCCTATGCTGGTGATGGACTTCTCAGTCATGGCAGCGGGGGTTCCTTTGGAATTGCCAAATTGGATTACGGTCACTGCCAATGCCAGTCTCTTGGGCTGGGGTGCACATTGCCCTCACAGTGGAGTCAGGGTGGTCCATAAACCATTTGGAGCTGAGAGTTGTCTTCCTAGTGCTCCATTTCCTCATGCTGTTGCAGGGTCAGGCAGTGCATGTATTTTCCAACAATGCCACGATGCTGGCTTACATCAGTCAGCAGGGAGGCACTGCTAGCTAGACTCTGATGGAGGATGCGGTACTGCTACTACAGTGGATGGAACATCAGCTGAGTGCATTGTAAGTGGCCCATGTGACGGGCAAGGACAATGTGCAGGCGGATTTCCTGAGTCAGTATTAGGCGGACCCAGCGGAATGGTCCCTGGAGGAGTCTGTCTTCAGGAGTCTTGTTCGGTGATGGGGGCAGCAGGTAATGGACCTGATAGCATCCACGGTCAACACCGGTTCTTCAACAGAAGATAAGAATACATGTTGGAAGGCCTGGATGTCCTGGTGCAGCCTTGGCCACGGGAGGGGCTATTGTACATGTTTCCATCCTGGCCGCTGATCGGCCGAGTCTTGCATTGGATAGAGAGGCATCGGGACTTCATGATTCTGATAGCCCCGGATTGGCTGTGAAGGCCTTGGTATGCGGATCTGATTTGTTTGGCAGCAGACAGTCCCTGGCGATTACCAATCTGTTGATCCAGGGCCCTCTACAGATGCCGCAGGTAGATAGATTCTCTCTTATGGCTTGGCTCTTGGAGAGGTCGCAGCTGAGGCAGCGGGGCTGTTAGTCAGCAGTGGGGAGTCCATGCTCCTCAAGGTGTAAAAATGTTTGACCTCATTGTCCTATGTCTGCGTCTGGCGAATCTTTGAGAGTTGGTGCGAGGAGAATGGTACAAGGGTGCTCACTGCCTTGATGCCTCACATTTTAGCATTTCTGCAGGCCAGACTGGAGAAAGGGGTTTGCCTTGTGCTCACTGAAGGTACAGGTGGTGGTGCTGGCATGTTACTGGGGTAGAATCTGAGGAGTGTTGGTGGAGACACCCTGGATATCTAGTGGCTAGAGTGAGAGTAGTTCCCCTCTGCTCTCACCCTTTAGCCACCGGAATTCAGAATGGTGGTTATGACCGCCCTACTGGATTTTCCACCGATTGTAGTCTTGTTGTACTACTATTAGAGATCAATGTGCCATAGAAGAATCGATTACCTTATATGGTAGGTTGACCCCTAACAGTAGTACCTTGAGATTACTGCTATGAGTTATTGCTGCCATTTTGCACCCTGGGGGCTATGGGGCAGGAGCAGAGGTTTTTGCTCCCACCTCATCCATTAGATATCCAGAGAGATCCCTGAGTAAGTCCTGGGGGGGAGGGTGGATTTAGTTTGGGGGGAGGTTTGGGTTCTGGGGTTGCTTGTGAGGAGGGGGTCTCTTGAGGAGGATACTGTTTGGGGATATGCTTTACAGTGGGGTACAGTTTGGGAAGGATTGGGGTTTTACTTGGTAAGAGTCAGTGGTTGCGCTGTCTGACTGCTGGTAGTGTGACTGCACTTAATTCCACCTCTTGAGATGACATTTAAGTGCAGCTGTGCTTATCTGCTATCATAACAGCTGCTGCGCGGTAACTGTCCAGCAGGCCATGCTTGAGATAACCTGCCCAGTTCCACTGTGTTAATGGTTACTCTGTGCTCAAAACCCACGATACTTACCACACTTTTCATAATACGATAAGAAAACCAATAAGCCACCCCAGTAAAGCTTCATTTCTTCTCTGGTGCAGAAATGTAACAGAAGATTAATATAGTTCTGTGGTATGATTACAAAGGATAGAAATTTATAGCTGGACTGTCTTGAGATCCAAGATGGCTGTCCCAAGTGCATACTATTAGTCTGTCTTCCAAAGCTCCATTCTATCTCCTTTGTTCTTCAGTCTGTCTTGACTTTTAAGTTTTGAAGAGGGCACAATCAGGAGCCCCTTCTATAACCAAGCCTGTGGACAACTGCTAGGAAGATTAATGTATACTACTGCCATACTGCCATTAGCCCAAATGTATCTTTGGATGGGGGGGGGGGGGGGAGAAGATAGAATTTGTTCACCTGCCACTTTCGGCTTAGACTGTAGGGCTCTTCCAAGTTCAGGGCTATGTGTCTCCCCCCCCCCCACACACACACACAAATGCAGCCAGCAGCACTGTGGAACATGAAACATTGCCAGTACTTTTGGGAGGGCCAGAAGAAATCATTAGCATGTGTTAACAGCACATCAGGTAACATTCAAAGGTGCAGTTACTTACACCTCTTGAAGTGGTGTTAATTACTCTTTTATCTGGCACATTAGGAGTACTAATGGTCTCTCTCCACCCATTCCCCATCCCAAGGTGACATTTCCTACATTAGCTGTTTAACATGAGAATTAGCACATATTGACTATAAGTGCATGGTAATGCCTGTCTTAAACGGCTAATAGAGCTTTGTGAATAGGACCCTTCATGTTAGAATCAACTAAGGAGACACCACATTTCTGACTCCAGTGTTTGCATTGAAGGATATTGACAGTTGGATGCAAACTTTAGCCGGTTAGTGATACGCAGCAAAAGACAGGTGCAAGTAACCCAGGCCTAATTTTTGCTACGTTAGCTAACTGGGCAATGGCTCAATATTGCCACTTCCCGGTTAGCCTCGTGACAATCTGGAGTCCCAGATATTCAATGCCGGTGCGATCCCGGCATTGAATATCCGGGTTTAACTTTCAGTGCCGGTGGCTAGCTGCGTTAGCCGCCTGTGCTGAATATCCCGTCCCCTTGGTGAAGATGGTTTGGAAGAACATCTTGGGATTTGTTCATATCAGCAGTGTGACTAGCATGGCTGCCATGCAGAAGTGTTAAGTCTTGAAGGAGGCTGTGATTTCATTTAGAAAGGTAGACAAATTGCCATGTATTTCCAGAGAGAGCCAGAAAGGTTCTGGGGAAGGTTGACTATTACATTGATTCCAGGAACGCATGAGAAGATGTCTTGCTGTACTCTTCTGGCCATGATTGCATTAGAGTGAGACAAACATTGCACATCAAAGTTGTCTTTTTTTTATATAAAGACGATTTGTTTTGTGGATCCAAACTAGGTGTTCTGTCTGTCAGGACATCCAGTTTTAAGAGAGGAATTTTTCTTCCTTAGGAGATGACTGTTAAAGCGTTTACAGTGAAATTCTATCAGATCTTGCGGAAATAATTTTCTGTTTTTGGATCCAGATCAGTTGTCAACCTTAGGGGTAATGCCAATCTAGATCTTTCTGCTTCTGCTGAATTACAGCTAAGCGGAAGGTGTTTTATAGGGATTTTGGTTAAATATAGCTAACCAATACTTGCTTTAAAGTGACCTATGTCTGATTCAAATGGACTATTCTTGCTGTTATAGTATGTTTGATATCTCTTCCTACTGGCGGCTTTCCTATGTTTTTTTTTTTGGGGGGGGGAGGTTCTGATGGTAAATCCAAATAGTCTTTTAAATGCAAATGCTTATTTTGCCTTGTAAATCTTTGGGACATTGAAAAATTTAAAAAAGTGGGACTTGTCAGACTTGTCAGACTTGACCTACTTTCATTGTGCCTCACTGCTTGACAGACATTGAGGCACAATGTCACAAGTTACTTCTTAGACACTAATCTAATTAGTTTTTACTGCATACAATGAAATGACGTCCCCCACACATGAACCAATACACTTTCTTTTCCATTCTGTAGGCATTATTCAAAAGACTATTTTTCCCCACAGACACAGAATGGGGAAATCTTTATTGAATACAGTTTTAGAGGGTAATTTTATAACAGGGGCCTATGTTAAGTGGGTTGGCAGGCGCCTGTTTTATAAAGCAAGTAAGCACCTACTTGTCTTTGTAGAAGAATAGCGTAAAGGAGTGGACCAAAACAGTGGATGTATTTTAAAAAGATTTTACATCTTGTGTGTGGATCACTGCCTTTCGCTTTTTCTGTTTCAGATACTTGCGTAAATCCTGTTGCACAGATCACGACTGTATTCTAGGCATAGACATGATGTCTGCTTGAGAGCAGGTGTAAATGTCCGCATCTAAATTAGGAAAGTATGCATGTAAACGAAAAAATGTCATAAACTCTGCATATGTGAGCACATTTCAGAAAGGCCATCTTGCTGCAAAACGGAATGTCCAAGTAAAATGTCCGATAGCAGGAGGGGCAGCCGAGAAGGTGTTCATGGGTAAGTGCCTTGTAAAATTGGCCTTTCTCCATCCTGAAGGATGCATGTGTCCACCATGTAAAAGCACCAATGGGGACACACAGTGGTATGGGTTAGACATGTGCAGGATGTCTCTGGATTTCAGAAACTTGCACGTGTTGTATGTTTGTCCATAGAAGAGGGGACATAGATGGGCATGTGGCCCTATTTCAGAACGCGACCGTGGATCTCTTCCAAATGTGTTTTATTCTTATTTTTCAATCCTTCAAAGATGCCTGAAAATATCAGAGGCGTGAACGGGTATGTCCCTTTACATCTTACTGTTACTGAGTTGCAGAAATTGGGTACCTTTTAATAATCCTATTTATACCCTGGGTATAGCAATGGACATCCCTCATGGCGATTTCAGACATGCAGCATTGGTCTGAAATCTCATCTGCACATGTATCTTCATCAACTCACCCCTGCCATGTCCCCAAACATGCCCGTGGCCAACTTGGAAGTGATCGCGCCAGACATGCATCTTCAGGCTTGCTAAAATGGCTCTGCGGACGTCTTTGCTCATCTGAATGCCTGTTTTCTGATGTCCAAATCACAAATAGAGCTTCTAAGATGACCCCATAGTTTCTGACTGTCCTAATGCTCTGGCTGGACTGCTCACAGCAATGACTAGATTAATATTATCTCTTTAGAGATGGGAGTGATCCCAGAGGACTGGAGAAAAGCAGATGTGGTCCCTTTACACAAAAGCAGAAGTAAGGATGAGGTTGAGAACTCTAGGTCGGTTAGTCTGACCTCTGTGGTGAGTAAATTAATGGGAACGCTGCTAAAACAGAGAATAGTGAGGTTTCTGGAGTCCAATGGATTGCAGGATCCGAGGCAGCATGGGTTTTACCCAGAGGCAGGTCTTGTAAGACAAATCTGATTGATTTTTTGACTGGGTGACCAGAGAGTTGGACTGAGGGAGAGCCCCAGATGTGATGAACTTAGATTTCAGTAAAGCCTCTGACACCGTTCCACACAAGCGACTTATAAATAAATTGTGCACCCTAGTGCTGGGCTCTAAAGTGACTGACTGGATTAGAAAACGGTTGAGTGGGAAGCAAAAAAGTGTACAGGTAAATGGAGCTCCCTCTAAGGAGAAGGATTTTACCAGTGCTGGGCCACAGGGATCTGTCCTTGGTCTGATTCTTTTTAACATCTTAGTTAGTGATATTGCAGAAGGGTTGTCGGGTAAAGTTTGCCTCCTTGCGGATGATACTCTAACTTTTAACTTTTATAAAGGATTTTGTGCATAAAGGCCATTTATCAAATTATCCAAGGGTTGTATGTGTAAAAGTACACAGAGTGTCAAAATGATGTAAAGGCCTACAGCTTCATAAGAGCATAAGAAATGCCTCACTGGGTCAGACTGAAGTCCATCCTATTTCCAACAGCGGCCAATCCAGGCTTCAGTTTTGGTGTGATTCCTGCTGTTTTGCTCCTAGTATTTTATAAAGACATGGGGCCCGATATTTGAAAGGCATTTACACGGTTCACAGCCCTGTAAACCGTGTAAATACCTTAGACAGGAATATTCAATGCAACCTACACAGTTAGTGCCGTTGAATATTCCCGTCTATGCCCCCAACGTGCCCTGATGCTATCCAGTTAGCATTGGGATGGGTTGGGGGCGTTCCGGGGCGGAGCAGAGGTGGGGAGTCCCGGTAACTGGATAGCGGCGATATTGGATGGCTACCCAGTTAGCCATCCACGGCTAAAACTAGGTGAGCTTTTGGCTAATCAGGTAGCATCCAATATCGCCACTACCCGGTTAGGCTTTGTGGGTGAATCCTCTCGGAGCTAACCCAGATATTCAGTGCCTGCCCAACTGAATATCAGGCCCATACTATATAGGTACCTATAAGGTCCTGTTTAATAAAGAACACATCAGTAGCGTGTGTGTTGCAGATTTAGCAGGGAGGCCTGTGCCAACTTCAGGGGCATCTATCCTCTTGCCAGTGACGTGTTGCTAACCTGCAGCACAATGCAATCCAGCACGTGGGCACACTTGACTCAATCCATTGAGGTGGCGTTGAATGCACTCCTGCTAATGGCAACGTTCCCAGTTATAATGTGCCAGTAATGCTCTTGCTGGAGTGGAGGAGCAGCCTAGTGGTTAGAGCACTGGCTTGGTAACCAAGCAACCAGGGTTCGATTCCCACTAGCACTCCTTGTGGCCTTGGGCAAGTCACTTAACCCTCCACTGCCTCGGAAGAAAGGCCTGGCAATCTACTTCCGGTGACACTGCCAAGAAAACCCAGGAGCTTCTGGGTCGCCAGGAGTCAGGACCGACTCGAAGGCACACATTGCATTTGCAATGCTCTTGCTAACTGCGATGCGCCATCAGCACCAATGTTCCAACTCAACCTGCCTAGTCTCTGCCCATTCATGTATTATGCAGTTAGCACTGGATTTTTAGCGCGGGAATTGTAGTGTGCGGCACTTTCCACGTGCTAAACCCTACAGTAACAGTTAGTGTGATTTACTAAATGTGCTCCTATGTTCCTTTATAAGATAAGCTTAAACTAGGCGTCTACTTGGACTGAACACATGGGTGAGCTCTTGTAACATTGCCCTGCCTTCATCTGAAAGGGAGATTTTTCTTTGTTTGAATCGTAGTAATTGTTCTGTTTTCTTGGTTTGTGTAATATCTGCATCCTGTTTGTCAGAGGCTGAGTAGTTTCTTTTTTTTTTTTTTTAAACTTGCAATTTGATTTCTTTCGTTCTGGTATGCTGACTCTAGCCTTGTGGTAGGATTTCTTAAGCACGGCCTTTTCATATGATTCCCTAATACAGTAAGAAGCGGAACTATGAACTGGATAATGCAATTTGAGTGATTGATATAACCTCCATCACATGAAAGTCATGTGTTTCTGAGAAATGTCATGAGGTGAACGCTGCCAGTGTCTGGGGTATTTTAGGATACTTTTCCCAAGGCTTAATTGGTTTGTAGGCAGGTAAAACTGATGATACACAGGTAGAATTGAACTAGATTTTCAAAAATTAAGTGTGCGCATAGCCAAAGTAAAAAAAACAAAAAAACAAAAAAAACAAAACATTTTGGGATGGGGGAGGTGGTAACTGGATCAGGAAGGAAAAGTACATCCTTACATTTAAGCTGTCTAATTATAAAAGATAGACAAATCATCATCTTAGCCCATTTTTACATCATCATCTTAGCCCCATAAAAGACAATATTCAAACACAGTGTAAGTGGGTACCTTGTTTTATGAATATTGACTAGAAATATGTAGGATTAAAAGCAGGCAATGCAATGTGTGCTGCTGAGTCAATGCTGACTCCTGGCGACTCGGCCCCTGGGTTTCGTTGGCAAGGTGCAACCAGAAGTGGATTGCCAGGCCTGCCTTCTGCACAGTGAGTTTATAACCTCTGGTATTCCATGGTGGTTGCCCATCCAAGTGCTAGCCAAGCCCGACCCTGCTTAACGTCAGAGATTAGCTGAGAACAAGTTCATACAGGACAGGCACATGGAGGTCATTTTATAAGGAGGAACCTATTTAATTTTTTAGGCAATAAGAATGTCCAAATGCTGGTATATTAGTCATTAATGCATGTAAATAGCCCCATATGTGTATATATGGCCTCTTTAAAATACTGACGTGTGAAAGTACATACATTAGTTTTGATAGCATGTACTTTCACAGTGGGCATGCACATGGGCGGAATTTGGGTGGTGTGTTCAGTTATGCACATCTATTATAAAATATGGTAATTTAATGCATATACTCAGAAAATGTAGGCATGGTCATTTAAACCAGTTCTAGGGGTGGTGTAAGCGATCGCACTTTTAAGGTGTGATTTCTGCCATCTGTTTGTATTTTATAAAGAAAAGTTGGTGTCTCCTTTTCTTTATAAAATAGTAACTAAGTACATAGTAACATAGTAAATGACGGCAGATAAAGACCAGTTTGGTCCATCTAGTCTGCCCAGCAATATGGCAGGAGTAGGTGCACCCCTTCACATGTCTTTGTTTAGGGGTGCTGGGAGTAGGTGCACCCCTTCTCATGTCTTTGTTTAGGGGTGCACCATATCTGTGTCTAGGGGTGAACCTATCGCTCCTCCCCCCATCGCTCCATGTAGGACACCCCTATTTGTTGCGAAATTAGATGTTTCAGTTTATTTTGATTTAGACTTGTTGCTGTAAAGGGATCCACTGTGTCTGTCCCAGGCCATTTTGAATTCCGTCACTGTGTTTGTCCCCACCACCTCCATCAGGAGGGCATTCCAAGCAGCCACCACCCTTTCAGTGAAAAAGTATTTCCTGACATTGCCTTTCAATTTACCATCTTGCAGCTTCATGTCATGCTGTCTAGTTTTACAGCTTCCCCGTCTCTGGAAGAGGTTTGTTTGTTCATTATTTCTCTTTAAGTATTTAAAGGTCTAAATCATATCTCCCCTATCCCTCCTCTCCTCCAAAGTGTACATATTTAGGTCTTCAAGTCTCTTCTCATAAGGCTTCTGACGCAGGCTCCAAATCATTTTCGTCGCCTTCCTCTGAACAGCTTCCATTCTTTTTACATCCTTTGCAAGATACGGTCTCCAAAACTGAACACAGGTATTCCAAGTGAGGCCTCACCAGAGACTTATATAGTGGCACTAGTACCCCTTCCTTTCTGCTGGTAATTCCTCTTTGAATGCAGCCCAACATCCTCCTGGCTTTTGCCACCGCCTTGTCGCACTGTTTTGCCACCTTCAGATCTACAGAAATAATCATACCGAGGTCTTTCTCCTGCTCCATGCACACCAACCTCTCGCCCCCTATTGTGTACATTTCCCTTTGATTTCTGCTAACCAAGTGCATGACACTGCACTTCTTCGCATTAAATCTTAATTGCCAAGCATTAGACCATTCTTCCAGCTTTTGTAGATCTTTCTTCATGTTAAGCACTCCCTCGGGGTAGTCTACTCTGTTGCAAATTTTGGTGTCATCTGCAAAAAGACAGACCTTTCCATTCAGTCCTTCAGCAATATCACTCACAAATACATTGAACAGTGCCGTGCCCAGGACCGAACCCTGAGGTACCCTGTTAATCACCTTCCTTTCATCCGAGTGAGCTCCATTTACCGTCACCTTCTGTTGTCTGTCAGTCAACCAATTTCTGATCCAGTTTACCACCTTGGGACCCATTCCCAAACTACTGAGTTTATTGATAAGCCTCCTTTGAGGGACAGTATCAAAGGCTTTGCTGAAATCCAGGTAGATGACATCCATCGTATATCCTTGATCCAGTTCTCTGGTCACCCAGTCAAAGAACTCAATCAGATTTGTTTGGCAAGATCGTCCCTTGGTAAAACCATGTTGCCTTGGATCTTGTAACCCACTGGTTTTGAGAAAGTTCACTATTTGCTCTTTCAGGAGCGCCTCCATTACTTTTCCCGCCACCGAGGTAAGGCTCACGGGCCTGTAGTTTGACACTTCTTCCCTGTCACCACTTTTGTGTAGAGGTACGACATCAGCCATTCTCCAGTCCTGAGGAACCTCTCCTGTTTCCAAGGATCTGTTGAAAACATCCTTTAACAGCCCTGCAAAACCTCTCTGAGCTCTTTCAGTATCCTGGGATGTATCCCATCCGGGCCCATGGCCTTGTCCACTTTCAGTTTTGCAAGTTGTTCTAACACCTCATCTTCTCTGAATGGTGTGGTATCTACTTCATTCCCATTTTTATATTTGGGAGTCACAGGTGGTCCTTCTGTAGGATTTTCTTTAGTAAAAACAGAGCAGAAGTATTTGTTTAGTAATTTCGCTTTATCAATGTCATTTTCCACGAGTCCGTTCCCAGCACTTCTGAGTCCTGCAGTTCCACCTCTGATCTTCTTCCTTTCCCGAATATACCTGAAGAAAGTTTTTTGTCACCGCACTTAACATCTTTAGCCATCTTTTCCTCTGCCTGTTATTTTGCTATCCTTATTTCTCTTTTTGTCTCCTTGTGTTTCATCCTGTATTCATTTCTGTGTTCCTCTGTTTGCAAGCTTTTGAATTTTGTGAAAGCTGTGTTTTTTGCCCTTATTTGAGCAGCCACTTCTTTGGAAAACTAAATAAGTTACCTTCTCCTCTTGTTTTTATTTACTTTTCTTACATATTTATCTGTTGCTCCTTTTATTGCCCCTTTAAGTTTAGCCCATTGCAGTTCCACTTCCGTTATCTCTTTCCACCCTGTCAGCTCCACCTTTAGGTACTTGGCCATTTTATTGAAGTCAGTGTTTTTGAAGTTTAGGACTTTGAGCTTGCTATGATTGGACTGCACCTTGGCTTTTATCTCAAACCACACCGTATGATGATCACTGTTGCTCACAGGAGCACTCACCCAGACATTCGACATGCTATCACAGTTGGTGAGCACCAAATCCAGGGTTGAGCTTTCCCTGGTTGATTCCATCACCATTTGTCTAAGTAACACATCTTGGATAGTGTCCATAATTTTTTTGCTTCCTTCCAGATTTGTAGAAGAAGTAATCCAATCCACATCGGGTAGATTAAAGTCACCCAATAGGATCGCTTCCCCCTTTGTTGCTATCTTGGCAATATCTATAATCAATTCGTTATCTATCTCTTCAATTTGAGTTGGAGGTCTGTAGACTACAGCAGTATGGATGACAGTGCCATCTCCTCTTTCCAACACGATCCAGAGCACTTCTTCTTTTCCCCATGCCCCCTGCATTTCAGTAGCTTTAATATTGCTTTTGACATACAAGGCTACTCCTCCCCCTTTTCCATTTTCTCTGTCTCTTCTGAATAGATTATAGCCAGGTATGGCTATATCCCAATCATGCGATTCATTAAACCATGTTTCTGTAAAGGCCACAATGTCCAAGTCCTTTTCCACCATTAGGGCTTCCAGGTCCGGAACTTTGTTGGCTAAGCTTTGAGTATTTGTGCTCATTGCTTTCCAGCATTTAACTGGCTTGTGTGTATTTTGCATTGATTTTGTACTACCCACTTCTTCCCAGTTGCTTTTGATGTGTGGTTTAAAAGTGTGGTTGTTTCTGCTGTTGTTCTGCTTTTGCAGGGGGTGATGTAAAGAACTTGACCTTCCCCATCCGTCACCCCCTTCGTCTAGTTTAAATGCAAATCGACATACTGCCTGAATTTTTCACGTAGGATTCTTTTCCCTGAGACAGAGAGGTGTAGTCCATCAGCACAGTATAGTCTCTTGTTGTTCCACGTGTTTTCCCAGTTGACAATAAATCTGAATTCTTCTCGTTTGCACCAGGTCTGGAGCCATGTATTAAATCTGTTAATGCGATTTAGCCTTTTTTCCCACTTACCTAGAACAGGTAGAATTTCTGAGAATGCAACAGTGTTAACAATGGGCTTGAGTTTTTCTCCCAGAGATTGGAAGTCCTTTTGGACTGTAGAGGCACTATTTCTAGCTAGGTCATTTGTACCCAAGTGGATGACAACATCAAGTTTGGAGTGTTTGCTTTCCGCGCTAAGTACATCAATAATTTGGTTTCTGTTCCTGCCGGCTGAGGAGCCTGGGAGGCATTTGACTATCTTTTCTCCTTTGAACTGTGTTCCCAAGTTGGTGTCTCTGATGATGGAATCTCCAAGTAGTAGTAGTTTTCTGTTTGGTGAGTTTTTCTTCATATTTTGTGCTTTAGCAGGAGATTGGGCATTGACTGACTCATCTAAGGGCCGTTCAGTTTCTTTGGATTGGGCATCCTCATTAACCAAGGCAGAGAATGTATTATGCAGGGATATCTCTTGATGTATAGGATGTCTCTGTGTTACAGGTCACAGTCTACCAGAACCACGCATTAAGAAAAGTGAAAGAAAGTCCCAAAAACTGCCAGCATGGTTTAAAGGTGAGGTCAGAGAGGCTGTTGCTGCCAAAAAAGAAACCTTCAGGAAATGGAAAAAAGAGCCAAATGATGAAAACTGGAAACGGCACAAGCACTGGCAAGTTAAATGCAAAGCATTGATAAGGCAGGCAAAGCGGGAATTTGAGAAGAAACTTGCTACGGAAGCAAAAACACGAAATAAAGACTTTTTCAAGTACATTCGTAGCAAAAGGCCTGTGAGAGAGTCAATTGGACCATTAGATGATAGAGGGGTAAAAGGGGCAGTAAGAGGAAACAAGGCTATAGCAGAGAGACTGAATGAATTCTTTGCTTTGGTCTTTACTGAGGAAGATGTAGGGATGTTACCCAAGACTGAAGTGGTATTTAAAGGTGATACTGCAGAGGAATTGAGAGAAATATCGCTACACCGGGAAGATATATTACAACTATTTGATAAACTGAATAGTAGCAAATCACCTGGACCGGATGGTATACATCCCAGAGTGTTGAAAGAACTGAAATATGAGATTGCAGACCTGCTATTGGTAATCTGTGAACTTTTCATTAAAATCATCTGTAATACCTGAAGATTGGAGGGTCGCCAACGTAACACCAATTTTTAAAAAGGGTTCCAGGGGTGACCCAGGAAATTACAGACCGGTGAGCCTGACGTCAGTACCAGGGAAAATGGTAGAAACCATCATAAAGAACAAAATTACACAGCATGTAGATAGTCATGGCCTAATGGGAGACAGCCAACATGGCTTTAGACAAGGAAGAACTTGTCTTACTAATCTGATATGTTTTTTGAAGGTGTGCATAAACAGGTAGACAAAGGTGAGTCGGTTGATATAGTGTATCTGGACTTTCAGAAAGCTTTTGACAAAGTCCCCCATCAGAGACTTTTGGCGAAGCTAAAAAGTCATGGGATAGGAGGCAGTGTACTATTGTGGATCGGGAACTGGTTAAAAGATAGAAAGCAGAGGGTAGGGCTAAATGGCCAATATTCCCAATGGAAAAAGGTGAATAGTGGAGTACCCCAGGGATCTGTACTGGGTCCGCTGCTTTTTGACACATTCATAAATGACCTGGAAAAGGGAATAACTAGTGAGGTTATCAAATTTGCAGATGACACAAAACTGTTTAAAGTTGTTAAAACCCAAGAGGATTGTGGAAGACTGCAGGAGGATCTGGATAAATTGGAAGACTGGGCATCCAAATGGCAGATGAAATTTAATGTGGACAAGTGCAAAGTTATGCACCTAGGAAAGAACAACCCACACTATAGTTACACGATGCAAGGCTCCACATTAGAAACCACCACCCAGGAAAAAGATTTAGGAGTCATTGTGGATAACATGTTAAAACCCTCCGCCCAGTGTGCAGCGGCGGCCAAGAAAGCAAATAGAATGCTAGGTATCATAAGGAAAGGGATGGAGAACAAAACAAAGGATATTATAATGCCTCTGTATCACTCCATGGTACGACCGCACCTTGAATATTGTGTGCAATTCTGGTCACCGTATCTTAGAAAGGACATAGCGTTATTAGAAAAAGTACAGAGAAGAGCCACCAAATTGGTGAAGGGGATGGAAGGCTACTCCTATGAAGAGAGGCTAAGAAGGTAGGGCTCTTTAGCCTGGAGAAGAGACGGCTGAGGGGAGATATGATAGAGGTCTATAAATTAATGAATGGAGTGGAACGGATAAACATGGATCAATTGTTTACGCTATCAGAGTATAGAAAGACTAGGGGACATGTAATGAAGCTAGAGGGTAAACTATTTAAGACAAATAAGAGAAAATATTTTTTCACTCAACGTGTAATCAAACTCTGGAATCTGTTACCGGAGGATGTAATAAGGGCTGTTAGTATAGCTGGGTTTAAAAAAGGTTTGGACAAGTTCCTGGAGGAAAGGTCCATAAACCACTATTAAAAAGGGACCCACGATATCAATGCTTGACCCAGTACAAGCATTGTGGAACCTGTGTCTTTTGGGGATATTGCTAGGTACGTATAACCTAGATTGGCCACTGTTGGAAACAGGATACTGGGCTTGATGGACCTCGGTCTGACCCAGTATGGCATGTCTTATGTTCTTATGTTCTTATGTTAACCCACTGTGATCCATTTGTTCTTGGTGTGTTTGATTCTTTGTGGGAGCAGTGGTGGACTTTGTTCAGTCTGTATCCTAGAAGAGGTGCGCTTCATTGCAGCCAGTTCTTCCCTCAGTAGAGACAATTCTTTATACATGGCAGCTAGGTCTTACCTTAGTAGAGTCAATTCGTTATGCATGGCAGATGACCTGCGGCACATAGGACATGCTCTTAGGCTCCAAATGATTTGTCTTGGAATGAAAGTACCGCAGGTATTGCACTGAATACACGACATGCTGGTTAAGAGAATGTGGGCATATCCCAAGCTATTGGCAACTATATAGGCAATGCAGCCCCAGGGGTGGGCGGGGCGAGAGGTAGGGTGGGCGGGAACCTAAGTGTCCCTGCCCCAGTAGACTTATACCTGAACTGTGGGCACTCTCGGATATCTGTTAAGGCTGCACAAGGAAATCAAGCAGTTTGAATATCCCCACACTTTATGTAGGACCAGCAATTAGCAAGATCCCCAATACCTAAAAGTTTAACCAACAGTTAATATTCTGGATTTGCAATAAAAACCCAGCAGAGGTAAGAAAGAAGAAAGCTTAGTCTTAGCTGTGTGTAGTGCAGCTCCGGCCTTTCAGTACAGCAGGCACATCCTTTTAAAATTACCTGCATAGTTTCATTTAGGTGCTTTATTTAAACTTAGCCCCTTAATGGAAGTGATGATGAACCTAGTGGTTAGTGGGCTAAGAACCAGGAAATCCAAGGTTCAGATTCTGCTTCTCTCATTTATGTTCCTTGTGACCTTGGGCAAGTCAGTTCACCCTCCATTGGCTCAGGTACAAATGTATAAACAAATATACAAATGTGCATTAGCTCAGTTAACATGAATAGCACAATCCCTTCTCAGTTGGACCTGTTTAATACCAATGGGGTTCATGCAGATTAATACACATTTAATATTCATTAACTTGCATTTAATTTGTTAATGCAAGATCATAAAAGAGGCCCTTAACGTGGTAGATCTTTGGGGACATGGAAATACCTTCTGTACCTGAAGGTAGCTCTCTTTCAGCAACTAGTGAAAAGGCATGATCTATAGAAAAAAAAAATCCCAATAACTAAAGAATGGGGGAAGAAAATGCCTCCTCCCCCCACCAATGCTCCTGAGCTGAACTGGTCTGTTATCACTTTGGCCCACGCAGACCAGAAGATGAGGAAGGGTCAGCTAGTGAGAAGATGGCAAGGTATCATGGTAGAGCTTCCTGCTCTCTGCTTTCCATTGGCATATGGGCTTCAGGGACTCGGCACATGCTCACTGCTGCTGATCTCCATGGTCCGCTCTTCTCTCATCATGGAAGCATGTGGGGGGGAGGAAGTAGGGTGTAGGGGAAAAACAAGAAGGGAAGGAGAGAAGAAAGGCAAGAGGAGGAGGATGAAGGAAAGGAAGGAGAACTATCGGGCACAGGGTGAAGGGGAACGTGAAAGAAGAGGGAAAAAGAAAAGAGAGAAAGGGGGAAGAAAGATGGCGAGGAGGGAAAGTGAGAGAGATGTTGTAGGAGGAGAACAGCATCTAAGAGGTGGGATAAGGTATGTGCTGGCGGAGGATGGATGAGAGGAGCAAGAGTGAAGGAAAAAGAATGGAAGAGTAGAGGCAGGATAAAAGGAAGCAAAACCATGGAATTTAGGAATGGAAGAAGGTTGAGGACAGCAGGCTAGATAAATTTAGTGGAAAGGCTGAGAAAATGAAAAGAGAAACTTGGAAATGTGGAAAAACAAAAAAATTGGAAAGGCTGAAGAACTGAAAATGAGACAAATATATAAAGAACAAACAGGAAAATAATCAAAGGAAAAAGAGAAGGAGAATAGAATATCAAGCAATCCAAAGGTCTGAAAGTGCTGCACTACAGCTGAACAGATGGGAGGGTTAGAGTTTGCCCTGGGGGAAGAGCATATGTGTGAGTAAGACAGTTTGAAGAGGAGGGAGAGAATCGCAGAGACGGAAAACTTTATGATCACCTGGGATATTTCCCTGCTAAATGCAATGACATGACAGCAAAGGAGAACAACACAAGAACAACATTTCTAATACAAGCAGCTAATTTGTCCTAAATACAGAGAGGGGATAGAAGATCATTCAGTCCCAAGAGAAGCTGTCAGGCGTAGGTTTAGTAATAGGCAATGTAAGCAATTGCCTTTGGCAGCAAATTTTCATAGATACTGGAGCAGTGCTGCTGCTGTTCTGCGATCCGGGTCTGCTGGGGCAATGCTGCTTGTTCTATAGAGCAGCTGCAAACCACGGCAGCAGAAGCTTCGACAAAGTAGCCCTGCCCCCCTACAGCCTGCTGCTCCTGCCCCTTCTGACGCAACTTTCCGTTGGAGGGGGCAGAAGCAGCAGGCTGTGAGTGTGTAAGTACGCAACGCAGCCACTTCAGCGGAAGAAGCTGGATGCTGGGGGGGGGGGGAGGAGGCAGCACAACGGGTCTGCCTAGGGCGGCAGAAACCCTCAGGCTGGCACTGGGTCCAGCTGCTTAAATACATCTGTGATGGATAGAAGAACAGTCAGAACCTGGGACTGTGTGATTTTATAGAGACACAAAAGGAAAGGGTTAGGGTAAGAGTGCCTAAAGGAAAACAAGAATTACAATTACGACTTCCAGAAGGAAGCTTTCTTTGGCACAGTGCAAGTATTAAGACCACAGCTGCTGATTTCCTGCAGCAGATTTTTCAAAATTAGGTGGCAATTCAGGCACATAGCATATTTGCATACATTTGCATGGATCCTCATTAAATTGGGGTTATTTTGTATTTTGCACAAGAAAAGAGCTTTATTTCTATATAGCATCTGGCTAATCTAATTGAGTCTTCTTTTATTATTTATAGGGGGAGGGAGGGAGGGATAGATAAGGGATCTTGACGATCAGTGCTAGTAAGATAGAAGAGGGATAGAGAATAAGGATGGGGAGGGAAAGGAGACCTCTGAGATAGATGGAGAAGAGATCTTATGAAGGAGAAGGGATTGAAACATGGCGAAGGAGAGGAGGGAAAACAAGAAGGATCATGAGGAGAAAGGTGGGGAATGAAGTGAGAAGAAAAGGCGGAAGGTCCATTATTATACACCTCCTCTCAGGCATTCCGTCCTATCCCCTCACTTACCTTGCACCCCCTCCAATCTTTTAGTGCCCATCAATCACTTTTAGCTCTCACTGGTCCTTCCTCACTCCATCTTCTCTTAGTCACTTTCTTCCCCATCCCTGAGCCACTGGGACCATGGTTCCCCTGTTTCTTTTCCCATTAACTTCCTCCCCCTTGATCCTCTCACTCTTCCATCTCTTCCCTCTCCATAGTCTCCCACTTTCTCTTACCATTACCCCTCCCTTATGATTGCACCCTCCCCAGAATGTGCCAAAGTGGCTAGTTTTAATCTTCAAAACACTGTACTTCTAGTAACCTAAAATGATGTCTCGGGGTTGCAGCATTATGTTCCCAATAAGCATTAGCGTTTGACTGAGGATGGCTTCTTCTCTCTTCCCTACTATGGCTCAATGTGATTGGTTAAATGGAGGGATAGAGCATTCTCAGTATCTGTCCCAAAGATCTGGAATAAGCTGCCAGGTGAAGTGCATTTGGAGACTAATTTGCTGGCATTTTGTAAATAAATTAAGACCCTGTTATTCCCTAAGTAAGTTCAAAGTGCAATATTTAATAATTAACACCAGGTCACCATGGCAACTATAAATTTCACAGGTAAGTGAACACTCCCAGGTAAGTGAAACATTAAATACCTCTGTAGAAATTGGTAAAAGGGGTAATATCTGGAAAGCAGTGTGTATAAATACCCCTAGCATGGGAAATAATATCCCAGATGTTGAGGCTTTAATGGAAGAGGCTGAATCTGATTTAGTGCGGTTACAGAGACATGGTTCATGGACAAACATAACTGCGATGTAATTATACCGGACTATACTTTATTCAAGAAGGACAGGGTAGGAAGAAGGAGAGGAGGAGTGACACTGTATGTAAAAAGAAAATATTAAAGCTATAGAATTACAGGGCTTAAAAGGAAATGAGGAGGCACTGTAGGTTAAAAGGGAAATCCATTTGCATTGGTGTAATATACAGATTTCCCTCACAGGGAGAAGAAGTGGATGGAGATTTAATAGAAGACATACGCAGGGTTGCCATGAAAGGAGAAGTGCTACTGATAGGTGATTTCAATATGCGGGATGTAAGGAGATCCTAGATTCTCTATAAGGAATTTATATCCCAGCGAAAAGCGGGATAAAAATACAGTTAGATAAATAAATAAAAGGAAAACTTTTTCGGCAACTGGTAACTGAACCCATGCATTAAGGGGCAATACTAGACTTGGTGCTTAACAATGGGGAAAGTGTTTCTGATGTCATAGTAGGAAATCATCTCACAATCCAGTGATCACCAGATGGTGTGGTTCAGTATTAGAACTAGGGCTGATAAAATCCATTCAAAAGCCAAGGGTTTTAGACTTTAGGAAAACTAACTAACTTTGCCGAGATGGGACAGTACCTCTAGGAGTTGTTAGCTGGATGGGAACAACAGGGGGATGTAGAAAAGCAATGGACAAAACTGGAAGGGGATATCTTAAGAGCAACAAACCTTTTTGTTAGAAAGATAAATAAATCTAAAAGGAAAAGGAGTCTGCTGTTGTTCTCTAAAGAAGTAGCTGAAAAGATGAAGAAAAAGATAGTGGTGTTCGTAAATACAAGAGATCATAGAGAGAGGAAGGCAAGCATCTATATTTGGAAAAACTTAGAGAAGCTAGGAAAGTAGCCAGGAAAGCAAAGATACAAAAAGAAGAAGAAATAGCGAATGCAATAAAATGGGAGGCGGGATAAGATATTTTTCAGATATGTTAGTGAGAGGAGGAAGTGCAAAAATGGTATTGTCAGACTCAAGGGTGAAGGGGTGGAATATGTAGAAGCTTGATGTGGATAAAGCAGAATTGCTTAGCAAATATTTTTGTTCTGTGTTCACAGATGAAGGGCCAGGAGCAGAGCCTCAGAAAACATCCACAAATAGGAACAGAAGTGAAGGGGATCTTGAATGATTTTCAGAAGACTATTTGTGAGGAACTAGCTAAACTAAAAGTAGACAAAGCGATGGTACTGGATGGCACACATCCGAGAGTATAGAAGGAACTTGGGGATGTTCTAGCGGCTCCGGTGACTGACCTTTTCAATGCTTCTTTAGAGTTGGGAGTTGTCCCAGAGGACTGGAGAAGGCACATGTGGTCCCTTTACACAAAAGTGGAAGTAGGGATGAGGTTGAAAACAACTACAGGCCAGCTACTCTAACCTCCATGGTGAGTAAATTAATGGAAACGCTGCTTAAAAATAGTGAGGTTTCTGGAATCCAATGGATTGCCGGATCCAAGGCAGCATGGGTTTACCAGAGGCAAGTTTTGTCAGACAAATCTGATTGATTTGTTTAATTGGGTGACGAGGGAATTGGACTTGGGGAGAGCTCTAAATGTGGTGTTCTTAGATTTCAATAAAGCCTTTGACACCGTTCTGCACAGGTGTCTTATAAACAAATTGAGCACCCTAGGGATGGATCCTGAAGTGACTGACTGGGTGAGAAATTGGTTGATTGGGAGTCAACAAAAGGTACAGGTAAATGGAGCTCACTCTGAGGAGAAGGATGTTTACCAGTGGTGTGCTGCAGGGATTTGTCCTTGGTCTAATTCTTTTTAACATCTTTGTTAGTGATATTGCAGAAGGGCTGTCAGGTAAGGTTTGCCTCTTTACAGATGATATCAAAATCTGCAATAGCATAGACACCCAGGAAGGTGTAGATAACATGAGGACGGAGCCAACTAAGCTTGAAGAATGGTCAAGAATTTGGTATCTGAGATCAATGCTAAAAAATGCAGGGTCATGCATTTTGGCTGCAAAAATTCTAGAGGGCAAAGTACTTCTGTCCATGAAAGAAGAGCGGAACCTGGGCATGATTGTTGCTGATGATCATAAGGTGGCTATACAAGTAGAAAAGGTAATGGGGAAATCTAGAAGGATGCTTGGATGTATAGGGAGAGGAATGGCCAGCAGAAAAAAGGAGGTGATAGTGCCTCTGTATAAGTCTGTGGTGCAACCTCATTTTGGAGTAGCGTGTGCAATTCTGGAGACCACACCTTCAAAGGGATATAAACAGGATAGAGTTGGTGCAGAGAGTGGCTACTAAAATGGTTAGTGGTCTTCATTATAAAGCATTTGGGGAAGACTTAAAGATCTTAATATGTCTACAATAGAGGAAAGGTGGGACAAAGGAGATATGATAGACGCTTAAATACCTCCGTGGCATAAAGGTGCAAGAGGAGAGCATCTTTCGATTGAAAGCAAGCTCTGCTATGAAAGAGTATGGGATGAGGGTGAAAGGGGATAGACTCAGGAGTAATTTGGGGAAATAGTGCTAGATGCATGGAATAGTCTCCCAGTGGAGGCAGTAGAGATGAGAACAGTATCTGAATTCAAGAAAGCATGGGACAAACACACAAGATCTGTAAAGCAAAAGGGACTGTTGTAGTAGTTGATATGAAAGAGCAGGCTATGTGGTCTTTTTCTGCCATCTTTCTTCTCTGTTTCTAACCCTGGCGCCCAGGATTTCATTGCCCCCCTTCCCCAGCCATGATCCAATATTTCTTACCTTTCCTGCCACGTTTTTTGCTGCACCGCCATAATCGACTCTATGGGTAGCTTGAGCTGCAGGGTGGTGGAAGTTTGCTGATCTCGTGTTTTCAAGTATCATGAGATCAACAAACTTCATGCACTGTGCAGCTCGGGCTACATGCAGAGCCGATCGCGGTGGAGCAGCGAACAACGTGGCAGGAAGGGTAGGGGAGAGAGAACGAGAGAGAGAGAGATACGGGCTATGAGAGACTCTGGGTAGCTGTTGGGGGAGGAGAGGGCCGAGAGAGAGAGAGTGTGTGAAGTCAGGGTGTGGTAGCTTTGGGAGATTTTGTTTGCTTTACATATTACCAAGCCATGGTGATATGTAAAGCAAAAAAGGAAGTTGCTTTTAGTACAGCTGACACCATACTCGCTGGTGTTGGAAGGGGGAGAAGGGTCACTGCCTTCTGTTGGCATTGTCTAATGGCATGTTAAGGGTTTGATTTAATATGCTTTCTTTTACCATAGAAAATGGGAATACAGTAAATCAGGCCCAAGCTGTGATGCACCTTTTTGGGGGATAGGGGGCATTGTGATAGAGGTCTCGGTGGACAGCTCCTAAATGTTTAATCTGGCTCTTAGATTCTAAAAAAATTTGTCACTCCCCGTTTTGCATGTATCTGGTATTAAAGAAGAAAATGATAGTATAAAATTATTATTAGTGTTGACGTAATGGGCTGACTGGATCTGTGGATTATTTATTCAGTTAGGAAATCTGTGTTAGTGATTTTTTTTTTAAAATTGTAAACTGTGTTTGACTTCTAGCCAAAATGGCAGTATATAAATTTTCATACATGAAATGTCACGCTTTGAATCATAACACTTGGGCTCTCAGGCAGCAGAGAAGTAGGATGTGGCCCAGTAGGCTGAACTGTCGCTATCCTCCGAGTCCTGAGCTAGCATGGGCATCACAGGGGAGAGGAGCGATCCACTGTCTCACCATTGTTGCCCGTGAATTAAGATCCTGGGGCTTGGGAGTAGGCAGTAAGTGAATGTGACTTGCGAGGGGGGTGTTGAGAAGAAGTAGAACTGAAAAGGAGTGAGCTAAATGCAAAATCAAACAAATCCAAATGGGGATCTGTGGTGGCAGCTGGCAAATGTATATTTGCCTCCGGGTCCAATATAGTGTTAATCCAGCCCTGGATCCTACAGCAAATCCATAAGTACTAGTCCATTCTGTAGCAAAGACCAAATTTCATGGTCCTTATTATGGTGGTGGAATTGCAGGAGACTAGTGGAATTGCAGGAGACTAGACTAGGGAGGAGTAGCCTAGTGGTTGGGGCAAGGTACTTCAGGCCGGAAGGTCGGGGGTTCAAATCCCACTAGAGGACAGCAACCTTGGGCCAGAAGGACTGGGGTTTCTAGTCCCATAGATGCTCCTTGTGGTCTTGGGCAAGCCACTTAACCCTCCATTGCCCATGTTCCCTGTAAGTATTAGTGTATGTGTCTCATATCCCTGCGTGTTAAATGTATCCCCCAATTGTGTTGTGACCGCTTTGACTGAAGGATAAGGCAGTATACAAAACTGTCTAAATAAATAAATAAATAAAATAGTGGCTTGATTAAACAAACATTTAGTAGTAAATCTAAGAGGCTGAGATCTTACCTAGTATATCCTGTCATGGTGTGTAGATGGGAGTGATTTTATAAGTAGCTGCATAAAATTACAAGCCATCTTACAGTACATGTGTAGATCCTGGTATTTTAGTGATTTTACAAGTGTTAATGGGCATGTACAGTATATGCGTATTTCAGCTGTTTGTGATTTTATAAATATGTGTCAGCTTGATGCCATGTACTTTCACAGTGAGTATGTGCATGCAACAGCAGAGCATGGAGGGATATGTATAAATTATAAAATACTAGAATTTAAGTCTATTCTTGACAAATCTAGGCACAGGCGCCATTGTGCCTTAAATTAATGTTGGTTTTTGACCATTTATGCCCATAATGTCAAGTACGCACATATTTGACTTCAGGCATGAAATATGCAGAGAAAAAAACATGAACTATGTAGGACTCAATTACTACTACTACTACTATAAACTTCTATAAGAAGCAAAGACATTTTAATCAGGACTCATAGTACTGATGACATAAAGACCAGTATGGTCCATCTAGTCTGCCCTTTCTTACCTACCACTCTTTTTTTTTTTCTTTTTTTTCTCTTTTTTTCCACCTTTTGCATGTTCCTGTGCTGCTTGTAAGTATTTTTCTTCCCATCCCAGTCTTCTACAGTCTTCAACAAAGACCACTCTATCCAATTTTCACTCTCCCGTTTCTTGTGATCTTTTTCCTGAGTAACTTTTCTCTCTGCTCCCTCTTCATTCATCTTCTTTACCCTTGTTTCCTTCTCTCTCTCTCTCTCTCTATTCTTTTTTTTCCATTCACCATATTTAGACTAGATACTCTGAAATATATTTATACTTGAATGTTTTAGGACTCTGAGCTTATTCATAAGGTATATACGTATGTTCGATGGGCGTTTTTACTTCACACATTGTGGGAGGCTCTGTTTTTTTCCATGCTCAAGCCACTGTTAGTTGTGCAGCCAGGCCTCCTTTTTGGACAAATTCTTCTTCCTCTTCCTGTAATCCTGGAGCCTCCCACCCCCAGTAGGGAAGTCGGGGTTATTTCTGAGGAGGATTAAATGGGATATCCTCTGTTTCCCCATCCATTTATACCATAAACACACTGTTAAGGAAGCAAAAGGGTTAGTTTAATGCGGACCCACTCCCCTTCTCTCTGGTATCCACAGTGTCTCTCCTAGCGAGGGGACACCCAATTCTTCTGCTTCCATTTTTACCTACTCCTAGTGCTCATGCAGCCGCCATTCCATTGCCGCTCTTAATCTGGCAGCCTCATAGTGCCTAGTTAGATCTGGAATTGCTAAGCCCCCCTTAACTCTATTTCAGGTAAGAATTTTCTGAGCCACTTTAGCTTTTTTTTTTTCCCCTTCCAGATAAAGTGCATAAGCTTTTTTGCATTCTCGCCAAGAAGCTCAGGAGCGCCCGAATTGGCAAGAAGGTGGTGAATAAATATTAGTCGAGGAAGGTCATCATCTTAGCTGATGCAGTTTGCCCAAACCATGACAATCCCCTGTTCCCCCATTCTTCCAGCTCCCAGACAGTTTATTCTCAAGTGGCCGCTAGTTAACCTTAAATAGATCTGATAGGTTCGCAGTCAAGAAGACCCCCCAGGTACTTAATACTGTGTTTGGCCCATTTAAAAGGGAATGTGCATTCCAGTAAGGTGCACTGGTATTGTGGTATAGAGATGTTAAGTATCTCAGATTTGGTGGTGTTCATTTTGAACCACAAAACCTTCTCATATGTGTCCAATTCTTCAGTTAGGGTGCCCAGAGATTGTGGAGGCATAAGCATGTCAATCAGCCTGCATTTGTATACCACATCTAAGGTTGTCTGTGAACAGGGATATCTTGGTCTCGTTTGTGCCCCACCTTAAACCCCGGATCTCTGCTGACTCTCTCACCCTCTGAGCTAATGGCTCCATATTTAGGGCTGCCCCCTCTCCCCATTATTATTTGTACTGTCTTGTCCCTCTTGCTAGCTCAAAGGGTTTTGAATAGGATCCATTGATTCTTATTCTAGCCTGTGTTGTTTGTACAGTATCTTGATCTATGCAAGATGGTTTCCCCCCATCTCTACTTTCCCTAGTACATGAAACAGGAATGACTAGGACACCTGGTCGAATGCTTTTTCTGCGTCGACCGCAAATATCCGGCTTGTCTGCCAGTGACAAAGTCTGATTGGTTTATGTGTACTAAGGAAGTAACCTATTCGCTGGAATTTTGTGAAGATTTTGAGATCTGATCCTAATAAGGTTATGGGTCTATAAAAGCCGCATATCCCTGGATTTTTCCCTTCTTTTGGTATGATTGTGACTCCTGCCATTCTCATCGTATTTGGCAAGAGGTCGACGTCTGTGATAGTATTGAACAATCTGGCTAGGAGTTTGACTATTATGTTAGTGAATACCTTATAAAATTTGAGAACCCATCAAGCCCTGGGGTCTTATGTAGGGGGAAGTCTTTAATGACTTGGAGCACTTCCATGTTTGTAATCGGTTGGGATATTATCTGCTGTTCTTTCTGCATGAATGAGGGTACGTGGATCTCTGATAAGCATTTTTGTATCAATGCCTCAGAAGGTTCCTGTTCTGGGGTATATAGCTCTTTGTAAAATTCCAAAAAACAGGATTTAATGTCTTCTAACATTTGCAATTCCTGACCTTGTGTATTCCGTATTTTAGTGATAAAGTTTCTGGTTTGCTGTTTTTTGAGCTGATACGCTAATAGGCGGCTGGGCTTATTGCCAAATTCAAAGTAGGTTTGCCTAAGTTTATCCTGGTCAAACTTTATCTCTGCTAGATCTAATTTGCCTAGTTCTAATCAAGCTGCCAATCATTTCTTTATTTCTGAGGGATCCCTGCTTTTGCAACCCTTCCCATTCTTTAATCTTTCCTCAAGACATCCTTCTTTGCTTCTTTAACTTTTTTTGCATGTGTCCCTATTACAGTCAGCTTACTCCTTACTCCTGCTTTCAAGCACTCCCAAACTGTCCCCATTGAACATTGCCCCTCGTCAGTTATTTCTTGGTATTCCACTAGAGTTTTTTTTGTATCTGTTTCACAAACTCTGGATCATCCAACAAAGATTTTATTAAGTTTCCACCCCCCTTCTTCCTTGCGTGTTTCTCATCTGTGAAGTCCACCCATATTGATACATGGTCTGATCGCATGTGCTCTTCTATAGTATTGGCTTCCATCTTGGATACCATTGATTTATGTACCTATATCATATCCAATCTCGAGAAGGTGTTGTATACTGTTGAAAAATAAGTATAATCTTGAGACCTCCCCTTCAATTCTCGCCATATATCCACCAGTTCCAGCTCCTTCACCATGGCTTTTAGCTTTTTCCTATAGTTAGAGGTCTATGACATCTATGGCCCAAACTCAACCCAGGGAGGTTTGTTTTTTTAAATGACACCTATAATAGCGCAATTTGGGGAAGGTCAATTAATCCTTGGAGGTGATTTTAATCTAGTAGTTAGCCCCTGCTTAGATATGTCTCGAGGTTACAATATGCAATATATAAATTTGTTCAAGATGCATTACTTTAAGCAATCCCTTTCTATGTCTAGGAACTGGTTCTGGAAATGGGGGGCAAGTATAATGCCTACTCCCTCTACCCCCCCCCCCCCACCTGTTTTTTCTTCTCTAATTGGTTGGAGGCAAACCATTGGGCCTGATATTTTTTATTTACCAGCCGTCTTTCATCTTGTACTTGTAGGTGAGTTTCCTGAATAAAAATCACATCGCCCCTCAGCCGCACCACTTCTTTAAACAACATCTGGCGTTTAGCAAAGGAATTTAAGCCTGCACATTCAAGGATAATACGCAAAATTTACCCATTCTCCCACATTTTAGTTTGTTGCATCCATAAAACCCCTCCAAGGTAGAGATCCAAACCCAACTCCCCTCCATTCTCCCCTCATCCACCCCTGTCCTCCCCCTTCACACACAACAACCATCTACACTACTCCATTGAGGCCTGCGCCCCGGCCTATTCTACCTTAACATCATCTCTTCTCTTTCCCCGTTTGTGCAACAAAAGACATGTAGACATCTCCACTCTTAGTTCCACTTTTCACAATCTAATGCTATTGCTTACCACCACTACCCCCCTAACAGCCAGGTTCTAAGCCCTGAGTCTTATTACTAATCCCTGGTACCAGCACAGTTCCTTTCTCACCCCCTGTCTCTTCAGGCACCAGTAGCCTTGCATTGCCCTCTGCCATCTAGAGGTGCTGTGTAAGATTCTCCTTCTTGGTCTTGTAGTGATTCAGTTGGTAGTTCGAGTAGATCAAACCATCCTGCTTTTTGCATCCCTTTGATGGCCTCCTCTGCGACTCTGGCTGTGCGAGTGGTTCCTGAATTGGTGAACCTGCAGTCCAAAGTGAAATAAGCACTTATATTGGATTCTTTCATCTCTGAGGCATTTAGTAATCAGCTGAAAGTCCCTTCGCTTTCTCATTGTTATCACTGACAGGTCTGCATATACTTCCACGGGGTGGTCTTCCCATTTTAGATAGCAGCAAGGAAATTGGGCAATCATAGCTGCTTCTTTTGTAGTGTATTCATATAGGCAAGCCACAATATCCTGGGTTCGCCCCTCCCTTTGCAGGCTCAGTGCATGATGCGCTCTATTCACTTTAAAACAGAGCTCCTATATGGGCATTTCAGCTTTTTTAAGTAGGGATTTGCAAAATTGTTCTATCAAGATTTTATAATCTTGTGTTTCTCCACACTCTGGTAGTCCTCTCAAGCAGATATTTGAGGGCCAGGCCCTATTCTCTAGATCTTCAAGTTTGGCCCAAAGTACTCCTTGTGTTATTTCCATGGCTTGATGTTGGCTTTGTATGGACTGAATGGCCCCCTTCTGGTCTCCCACTGTTGACTCCATTTCCTGTACTCTGTGGCCCATCTCCTGTAGATCTTTGCAGATCTTGGAGTGGAGGAGTGGCCTAGTGGTTGGGGCAAGGTACTTCAGGCCGGAAGGTCGGGAGTTCAAATCCCACTAGAGGACAGCAACCTTGGGCTGGAAGGACTGGGGTTTCTAATCCCACAGGTGCTCCTTGTGGTCTTGGGCAAGCCACTTAACCCTCCATAGCCCATGTTCCCTGTAAAAATAGTTATCTCCAAGTTATAATGCCCTTTTCAATGTAATTTCAGTTTGTTCAATGGAAACCGCACTGATGCAGAATAGCGCGGTATATAAGAGAATGTAAATAAATAAATAAAATCTCTTTTATCCATGTTTGTGCCTCTGCTTTAAACATGGCCACATCCTGTCTCACAGCCGCGAACCAGTCTTTTAACTCTGTTCTTAGTGTTCCGATCTCACCTCCATTATGTTCTGCATGCTCTAGTGTGGTGGCTTTGCTGTCCCCACTGCGTGAGGTTGTGCCCGCCATTTTGCTTTTTTCCAGGAAGAAGCAGGAAGTCAGTCCTCACATATGGGTGACGTTGGCACTGACGGAGCCTGTGCAGAGTATTTCCCCAGCTTTCAAAGAAAGCCTTTGGGAATGCTGCCATGCATGCCAGTCCCCTTCCCGCCCAAGGGTGCCATCTTGTTCAGTCTCCTTTTTTCTGTGGCGCCCAATGGACCCACGTTCTGTTTCCCCAGAAAAATTCCTTAAAAATTATCCTCTATAGTGAGTTTTCTCGGTTTGCGTACCGGTTCCTCTTTCTACCTCGAGCCGGCGCTATTCTTGGCTCCTTTTTCTCATTTTTCATTGAGGCTTGCCTCAACCGGCATTCTTTTTCGCTTGGGGGTCGTTGACCCCATCCAGGTGTGATCCACTATGTCTCCCGGTGACTTTAAAAAGTGTGATCATGAGGACTTCCGGTGACGACATCAGGGCATATGGTGGTGTAGAGGGTGAGCTCCATCACCAGAGCCTGCAATAAGGGGGATAATGTACCCCTCAAAGCGATAACTACGAGGGGCGAAGGAGAGGCAGTACTGGAGACCAACCTGACACAGAGGAGCGGGGGGAAAACGCATCGGGCGGGTGTACACCCGCAGGAACACCACTGCTTGCAGAGACTCATGGAGTGCCGTCCCCCCTGCAGACCGCGTAGCAGTGGAGTGGCAGAAAGCCGGGTGGTGAACCCACTGTCGAGAGCGGAGCATCATTGGAGGCAGTGTAGAGGAGCTGGAGCAGGTGTGTCTCTGCATGTGTGACGCGGCTAGATCCGATCCACAACCAGTCGCCCGACTGGAGGACCGCGTGGCAGGCCAACAGTGAAGAGAGCAGCAAGGTAGGCGGCGAATGGAGCAGGGCCGCTGCCTGGACTCGCAACAGAGAAATGCGAGCCAGAGGCACTGTCCCTGATCGGGGCAGGAAGCCCCGCGCCGATACCGGAGGAGTGGAGCGGACCGGAAAAGAGAGCCTGCGAGAGGGGAAGGCAGCGGCGGCAGAGTCAAGTGGCCACGGAGAGTGGGGGCAGGAGCCCAGTGTGAGCAGGCCGAAGTGGGCTTGACGTGCCGAACTGCGGAGCAGCGGAGTGCAGTGCAGAGGGCCTCTGAGATTGGAGGAACATCCCAGAGAGGCAGGTGAGCAGACGGGTGGAAGAAGTAGTCCCAGCAGGGGAGAAGAGGAGGAGTAGCACCTCAGGAGAGCAGAATAAGGGCCTGGTGGGGGAGAAGTGCTGACTTTGCAGCAGAAAGGACAATAAGATTCCAAATACAGGAGCAGGGTGTAGGGCTGCCCTACTTGCTCACTCCTGACCCAGATAGAGAGGCCTGTCAGCAGTTCAGGACGATGGAAGAAAAAGAAGGGGAACGTGGCCTCAGGGAGGAGCAATCGACCAGGGAAAATCTTGACAACCTGCAAGCCGCCTAGAGACATCCAGGGTCAGTATGGAAAAAAATAAAGATGGTCTGTCCGTCCGGAAGAAGTTGGCGGACTTCCACTCCCCCTATGCAGCAATTAAAGGAGGAAGGGAGGGGGAGAAGGAGGGCTGACCGCAGCCTGACGAACCGCTCGATTTGGCGGAAGAGCTGGGGCGGAGCTGCAGCTCAGGAGGGGTAGCTAAATTGAAAGCATGGCTCACCGAGCTAAAAGATGAGATTAAGATGGATATAGGTGGGGTGACGCGTGAACTTAAGGAGTCCATACAATCTTTGAGGCAAGATATTGTGGACATTGGAAATCGCGTGGAAGAACTGGAGACCCAGACGGAGCACCAAAGGGAAGAAATCGAGGATTTACAAAAAGGCTGGGAGGACCTCAAGCAGGCTCATGAGGAACAGTAGGTGAAAGTAGAAGATTTGGAGGATAGATCTCGGAGATGTAACCTACGCATACGGGGCCTCCCAGAGGAACCCAAATACCGCAATTGTGAAGAAGTAATCGTTAAAATCTTCAGATCTTTAATGGCGACAGCGGATCCGGAAGGGGGCACTACGATAGAACTGTCGCAAATAGAACGGGCACATAGGGGCTTAGGCCCTGTAAGAGACAATAAACCAAGTGATATAGTAGTGTGCCTAGGTTCCTTTAAAACCAAAGAACGGCTGTTGAGCGCGGCGAGGAAGGTGCGGCAGTTCACCTGGGACGAACATCAACTGGAGCCTTTTCAAGATCTCTCCGTGGGAACATTGCAGCGCAGACGCAACCTTAAGGAGGTGACGGTATATTTGAGAAGAGAGGACATAAGATATAAATGGCTGTTCCCATTCGGTTTACTGATAACGGCCAAGGGGAAGTCGAGAAGGGTGCAGACAAAAGAGGAAGTTTGGACGGTGCGTAAAGAACTAGGTCTACCTAACTTACCAGAGGGGGAGAGATCACCAACAGGAAATCCGGCATTGCCTGCAATGTCATCCAATCCACAAAAGAATGCCCAGCAATGGCACAGAGTTCCAGTGGCGGGGCGACGTCCGGCGAGACTGAATAGAGAGAGTCGAGGAGTGCAAGAGGCGGAGAAAGGCACTGGCTGAAAATGTGGACTCTGTGTTCAGTGCTCTACTGCAATGTATTTCTCCGACAATGCTGTAGAATTATATAAGTGGGGGGAGGTCAATGGGCGATGATTAGGGTAAGGGGGGAAGGGTAGGGGTGGATGGAGGGGGATGAATATAAACGAGGTGGGAGAGTTAGGGGGAAGGGAACGAAGGTCAGAGAGGGTGGGAGATAGGGGTCGGGTTAGGGAATAGGAAGAATGGGTAGTGTTGGAAGGGGAGCTATGGGGGGCAGTGTAGAGATAGAGGGGGGATGTGGAATGGAGTGATACAGACAGGCAAATGGCTTGATAATCAGTCACCACAATAGAGGACGCTTCTCTCTTTAAGAGAGAGGGGAAGGGTTGGGGGGGAAGGATGGGGGGGGGTAGAAGAGGGGGGGATAGGAGTATAGTTGGAAAGGCTGGAAGAGTACGGGGGGAATGGCAGAATGGGTGAATTAAAACTAGTCACACTAAATGTAAAGGGACTTAACTCACCTTTCAAACGACAGAAACTGTCGACTGAGCTTGCACACCAAAAGGCGGAGATAGTGATGATTCAGGAAACGCATCTGACAAAAGCCACAGAGTACCTGCTAAAGCCAAAGGGCTATGGGGTGTGCATTCATGCCTCTAATACAGTAGAAAAAAAAAGGGGGAGTGGCTATACTGCTTGCTACTAGGTTAAAAATGCAGTTGCATTCTACGGTAAGGGATAAAGCGGGGAGATTTGTATTGGTGCAGTTGAAAGTGGGGAAATAGATATCATGAATTTGTCATGCAGCATTGTTTGATAGATGCCTGGAGATTACAGCATCCAGGGAGGAGGCAATTCTCGTACTTTTCACCAGTACATAATAGATGCCATCTGGGTTTCAAAGGAAGTGGGGGGTCGGATTGCGGGGGCTGAAATGGAGCCTATAACGTGGTCTGATCACGCTCCAGTGGTGGTACGCTTACAGATGGAGGAGGAGGGGAAAGGAATACAGTTTTGGAGGCTCAATGAATCATTGTTGGAGGATAGGAGGGTCCGGGAGGCCATAGAATGGGAAACTCGGGAGTACTTCAAATTTAATGATAATGGAGAGGTTGCGTGGGGAGGCATATGGGATGGGTATAAGGCTGTGGTGAGAGGAGTACTAATTAAATGGGGGCCACGGACCAAGAAGGAAAAAGAGCAGGGAGTGGGCACTAAGGGAGCGTCTGATGGAATTGGAAGACCTGGATGGGCAAGGGCGGATGGGAGCCTACAGAGGGCAGGTGTTGGCAGTGAGAGCTCAGTTAAATGAGCTGCAGGCCGCAAAGATACAGTTCCAGATGCAACTCTTAAGGCAGGAGGTTTTTGAGGGGGGAAACAAAGCGGGGAGATATCTGGCGCAGAAGCTGAAACAGAGGAAAATGCACTCGCACATCATACGAGTCCGTAAGAGGGGAGGTGAGGTGGCAACTAAAGATGGGGAGATCAGAGATGCCTTTAGGGAATATTATCAGGAGCTGTATAAAGCCAGGGACTCCCCACCGGATGAGAGAGTAAAAAGCTACCTTGATTCTATAGACTTGCCGATACTGGAGGAGGAGGAGCAAGTGAAAATTAACCAGCCTATATGAGGGGAGGAGGTGCAGAGGGCAATTAAGCAGCTAAAATTAGAAAAGGTGCCAGGGTTAGACAGGCTAACAGCGTGATTCTATAGACGATTTGAAAATCTCTTGATTGAGCCCCTGGTGAAGTTATTTAATCAGCCCAGGGAGGGAGGGAAGTTAGCAGGCATGATGGGGTGGGCGGGTATAACGGTAATACCCAAAGAGGGGAAGGACCCCCAAGAGTGTGCATCTTATAGACCCATCTCACTGCTCAATCTGGATGCTAAATTGTTTGCTAAGATACTCACCACGCAGCTCAATAAGATTATAGGGAAATTGATACACCAAGATCAAGCGGGCTTTATCCCCGGTAGGCAAGTTGCTGACAATATCAGAAAGATACTTAATGTTATCTGGTCCATCAAGCGGAGTGGGGAGGAGCCTTGCTGCTATCGTTGGATGCGGAAAAGGCTTTTGACCAGGTGTCCTGGCCCTTTCTTTTCCAGGTATTGGAGAAAGTGGGATTGGGGAAAGAGTTTTTAACATGGGTAAAGGCTCTTTATAATCAGCCCAAAGCTTGTGTGAGGGTGAATGGGGCCCACTTGGGTTTTTTCGAACAGGGGAGGGGAACAAGACAGGGATGCCCCTTATCACTGCTGCTATTTGCAATAGCCTTGGAACCTTTTGCACAGCGGGTAAGAGAACGGGCCGATATGTTGGGAATTAGGGTGGGGAAGAGTGCATATAAATTTTCTCTCTTTGCGGACAATATTATTTTAAACATGGCCAGACCTCTAGTAAGCATCCCAATAATAATGTGGGAATTAGAAGAATATGGTAAGCTATCGGGCTTTACAGTTAACTGGGCTAAATCAGAAATCTTAAACTTAGCGGTACCACGGGATGTACAGGAATATTTGAATAAGAAATATCCCTTTCGGTGGGCTCGGGAGAGCATCTGGTACCTTGGTATCCGTATAAGCAACAGGACGGAAGTGCTCTATCAACTCAACTATGTGAAAGTACTTGGGCAGATAGAGAGCTGGTTGGATGGGTGGGCGAGGGGACATCTTTCATGGTTTGGGCGTATAGCGACTGTAAAAATGATGCTAGTGCCAC
This sequence comes from Ichthyophis bannanicus, assembly GCA_033557465.1. Lineage (NCBI taxonomy): Eukaryota > Metazoa > Chordata > Amphibia > Gymnophiona > Ichthyophiidae > Ichthyophis > Ichthyophis bannanicus. Next base: position 424,299,063 of record CM066038.1, read on the forward strand.
GCTTATTGCAGGATATTGCAGAATAGACTAAATCGGGTACAAAGGCTGGTTAACAAATTTATATGGGTACAGAGGCATCCCAGGGTGACGATGTGAGTCTTGCAGAAAGCAAAAGGAGAGGGAGGGTTGGGTGTGCCTAATTTGAGAAAATATTATGAGGCTGCACAGTTGAAAACCATTTATGAGTGGCAAAGAGGCGCATGGAAACAATAGGTCCAGATGGAGCAGGAGTTAGTAGGGGGTGTGGGCTTGGAACGAGTGATATGGAGGGGGAGTAAGAGTCCCGATACTTGCCTCCTTAATCCCATGGTAGTGCATAGTTTGCAACTTTGGAAACGCCATAAGACACAGCTAGTTCATGATAAAGGCTATATTCAGGGCATGACCATAGAGGCATGTTTTGAGAAGGGGCAAGGGCCCGAGGTGCATATCCTACGTAGATGGGCCAGCGGAGGGCTGACACACATACAGCACTTCCTCCACTCCCAGGGGATCTATGAGTTTGAGGGTCTTAAAGACCTCTATCGGTTGAAGGAGAGTGATTACTTTGCCTATCTGCAACTTCGCCACTTTCTCCGACACCCGAAGGTATGGAGTGATTTATGGGACAATAGAGGCTGGTTTGAAGCCTTATGTTCGGGCGAGCTGGGTCAAAAGAAGGTGTTGTCCAGAATTTACAAGGGTCTGCTGGAGGCGGGGGAGAGTAAATTGAGCTATATGGTGAAATGGGAGGAAGATCTGGGGGTGAGTTGGACTGATGAGGTATGGAACAAGATAATCCAGACCATCGCAAATGTATCAATTGCTACACAAACAAAAGAAAATGCCTATAAAGTATTATTTAGATGGTACTGGACGCCAGTGCGTAGGAAACGGGCTGGTAAAGGGCAGGATGATCTTTGTTGGTGGAGATGTCAAGAGCGGGGGGATTGGATGCATATGTGGTGGAGGTGTGCTCGGATACAAGCCTATTGGGCACAGATTATTGATGTGATCTCTGGCATGACTGGCTACTGCTTGCCGCGAAGACCGGAGATGTGTATGTTGCACCAAATGGAGGAGGATATTCCTAGACATGATGTGGGGGTATTGCATCACTGCATAGTGGCAGCTCGATGCGAGAGAGCTCAGTACTGGGGGGGACAGAGCACACCACAGCTGTCCGGGTTTGTTCGAAGAGTGGCAGAGGTGAGTCTGATGCATAAACTGACCAAGCAGCATCGTGGGAAGGGTGAGAAGAGTGGGGAAGCATGGAAGGGGGTGTGGAGGTGTTGGAGGCCTTGAGGGAGGAGGAGAGGGGAGGGAGGGAGGCTGTACGGTTGGCTGCACGGTAGGGCAATGAGTGCGGATGTGTGACATAAGTACTGAGCCTGAGGGTAGTGTAATGCAAGGAGTGAGATATGTTCATGTGAAAGTAGGTGGGGAGGGGGGAAGTGGTGGGAGGGACGAAGGGGGGAGGGTAGTATAGATAGGGATGGGGGATATGAGAAGGGTCCATTAGAAATGTAAGCATTCATAAGATGGGTAATTAAGTAGGAATATGTACAATGTAAACTGTAGTGTAATATATACTGTTGCTTGTAACGACTGTGGTGTATAATGTACGTTGTATTTGATTGTGTTATTTAAAATAAAATATTTAAAATGGAAAAAACAAGTGTGATCATTGCAGTCAAATTATGTCTGTCATAAGAGGTTGAGGAGATCCTGCTGGCCTCCAGGAAGCCCTCCCTAAGGAGGGCTTATGCCTTTAAGTGGCACAGGTTTGCCCTGTGATGCGCGGCTAGGAAGAAGAACCCGTTCTCCTGCCATATACAGCTGGTACTCCAGTACCCCATGCATCTGTTGCACACAGGGCTGAAATCTAGCTCAGTCCGGGTGCATCTGAGCGCCATAGCCGCTCACCACCACCCAGTAGGGGGCAAGCCCTTATCCAGCCAGCCCCTGGTCTCCCGGTTCCTACGGGGCCTTCTGCTTTCCAAGCCCCCTGTCCGCCCTTCAGTGGCAGAATGGGACCTCAACATGATGCTCTCCCAGCTGACCAGACCACCGTTCATGTCCCTGGCCACCTGCCACCTCAGATACCTATCTTGGAAGGTGGCCTTCTTGGTCGCCGTGACTTCGGCTTGCAGAGTCAGCAAGCTTCAAGCGCTGGTGGTGGATCTCCCATTCACCAGGTTCTTCAAGAACAGGGTAGTGCTCCACACTCACCCCAAGTTCCTCCCACAGATGGTATCCCCATTTCACCTCAACCAGGAGGTGGTACTCCCAACCTTCTACCCATGGCCTCATGCCTGCAGGGAAGAACTGATACTCCATACACTGAACTGTAATGGACCCTGTCTTTCTATCTGCAGTAGACCCAGGGCCACCGCAAAGCACCTTAGCTTTTTGTGTCGTATAACCCCCAGCAGACTGGGGCTCCCTGTAACCAAGCATACCCTATCCTCTTGGGTGGCAGATGGCATTGCCCTCGCTTATGAGCGGGCAGTCCTCTCCCTGGAGCACTGGATCACAGTGCATCGCGTGAGAGCGATGGCCACATTGGTGGCCCATCTCCGTTCTGTGCCAGTGACAGAAATTTGCAGAGCCGCCACTTGGTCATCCATTCACATGTTTGCAGCAAACTACTGCCTGGAAAGCAAATCCCACAGGGACAGCGCCTTCGGTCAGGCAATGCTGCGTAATATTCTTGGAGTGTAGGCAACTCCTGCCCTCCGACCCTTCTGTGTTCAGGCTACTGGAATGATAGTGTTTCTGGATGCTAGCATCTTGCAGAGTTTCTCAGGGGGGACTCAACTTCTGCAGCTCACGGCCACCCGACCGGTCGCCGTTGGTACTGTCATGGTTCGGTCCTCGGCAGCCTGGAGCTAGGCAGTCCCATATGTGAGGACTGACTTCCTGCTTGTTCCTGGAGAAAGCATAGTTACTCACTTGTAACAGGTGTTCTCCGGGAACAGCAGGAATCAATTCTCACAACCCTCTCTCCTCCCCTTGGAGTTGCCATCCTTCTGTTTTTTGTTTGACTGCTGTCTTAGCTATGTCATCTGACTAAGCAAGTTGGCATCTTTGGGCGGGAAGGGGACCATGCATGTGTGGTAGCATTCCAAAGGCTTTCTTTGAAAGCTGGGGATTTGCTCTGCGCGGACACTGTCGGTGCCAATGTCACCCATATGTGTGAGGACTGATTCCTGCTGTTCCCAGAGAACATCTGTTACAGGTGAGTAAATAGACTTTCCCCGTGAGAGGCCCTTGCAAATTTTTAAAAGCGAAAGCTTTCAAGTCCCCGGGCCTTTCTTTTGCGCCATGTGCTGCTGCTGCTGCAGTTAACGCTGGTCCTAAGAAGGATCCTCTGATTTTTTATTCCTAGGGAGAAGCTGTTAAAACAGGGTTTTTGTTCACGGGCTGCAGCTATGCAGCCATCAGGATCCAGTGACATCGCTTCCTTCTCTCTCTGTATTCTGTAGTGCTTTGTTGTTTTCCTCTTTCTTCCTCCTTGCTTGTTTCTGTAAGTCTAGGCCTTTCTTTTTCTCTCCAGCTCCGGGTGTCAATTCCTCGCTCTGCCCTCCATGCAGCTCTGTTTGCATATATCTGTTTCCATAGAACCTGTGGAGACGTGTTGGCGTAGCTCTAGTGATACATTATGCCAAAATCCCTCAACAGTTTTGTGCAGGAATATGACAAGAGTATGAGGTGAGAATCAAATTCTGAAATGTTTGTACAAGTCAGAGAGTTTATTTTGATTTTTTTTTTAAATTTTACCATTCCTGGCACCGTAGGCTATCTTATACCAGGTTTCTCTGTGCTGCACGTTGAATGTTTAAGCAGACGAGTCAGGCTTTCAGTCCCATTGCTTTCACATTCTAAAAATATTCCTTCCAACACAAGAGGAAAGAAGGCTGATTGACTGAATGCAGAAACCTTGGAGGTGTAGGGACTCGGACCCGAGTTGGCACAGGGCTTCTGTAACTAGGCCTGTGAGGCAGGCCTAGATACAGGCCAGGGACATGCCTGGGATCCTTGACCATTGTTAGGCCCGAAAGAAGAATCAGGGGAATGAACTGAGCATGAGAACATCCTGAGAGTGATACAAAATGTTTCTGATTTAATGTGGCTTTGCTTAGGAAACCAGATAATACAAAATGAAACAAGAAATAGACATGAGGGTGTAAGATCTGACTAGGCACTGGCCTTGGGAAGGTGACAGGATGTTTTTATGCTAACTTGAACCTTGGGAAAGTGAAATTGTGCCAGTCCTGTGCAGAACAAAGTATCACAAAAAAAACCAGCTGTTGGAAAAAGAACTAACCATTGTTATTCTGCCAACCTTTCAGAAAAACTGTATAAAAAACAGATTGGGACAGCAGAGAAAATGGGAGTCATTCAGCCCTGCCAAGAAGGTGACAGAGTGCTGAATTGCCCCGTTAACCTTTCTTTTCTGTCTGTTCCCTATATAGTAGCTATCTTGTACCTGTAAGTAGAATTTGTGCGTGAAGAATTTATGCTGAGAAAAAGGATCCTTTATAATAAAGATTTTGTGAGCATTGCTGAGAAATTGGTCACTGTGTGCTTCCTCCGTGTAAGGTGAGGCAGTGGCCCTTGCGGCCCACTAGTCCCCCTACAGAGGCATTTAGGAACTTTAACCAGATTTATTAAAAGGGATTTCAAACTTTAGCTGTGGTCCTGTCCAGTTTCCCTAGTTTTTGTTCTCCTAAATTTAGGATCTGTAAAATGATGCCACATGGCTGTATCCAGTAGACTTCCATGATGGAATAGACCTGCAGAGCTTTGTTAGGACCTTAGACAATAAGAAACAGTATTTAAGTGCCTGATGATGGCATTTGCTATGGTGTGTCTGCCTTTTCTTTCAGTTTAATTTAGCTTTTGATTGTTCACTAGAGGGCAGCAAGACAGCTTTTATTCTTATATGCTATTGCAGCAGGCCTGTTAATTCCAAGCTGCCATATCAAGGCACCATAATACTGTCAGCTGGCTATTTTGCTAATAATGTGAAAAAACAGAACTGTAAAACTTTGATTGTCATTCAGTTCTAGTGTAAACTGTGCATTTGTTAGAATCAAACTGTTCCTTCAGCCCAGCAAACATTTGGTTATAGTGAATAATTTGTAAAAATTTAAAGAAAATAAACTAGTAGTTTAAAAACCTTCACAAATTTGAAGTTTTGAAAAGCACTGAAAAGAAAATGGTCAATAATACTTGAGTGCTGGAATCTAATGCAAAGCTCTTTGCTGCCCTTAATAAAGAGAATATTTTTTTCAGAAGCAATTAGAGACTTTTTCTAATTGTTTGAGTGCTGGATGAGGTGGTAGACCTTGTGGTTTCTTTTAAAAATTTGTCATTAGGAGCGATTCATTTAACTTTTAGCCTTGATACATGAAGTAGAGCTTAAAAAAATTCAAAGCTAAAGTGATCCATAGAACTGACAAAACTAAATGTATTTGGCCAATAAACAGCTTGGACTAGATATTTTCATGAAATCAAATCTTTATTTCATTGGTTCGAAATGTGTGGTCCAGGGCACATGAGACTGTTACAGGGGCTCCACAGGACAGAGAAGAGAAAAATGAGAGGCTGGTTGCTGTTGATTGGGGTGGGGGGAAGAGGGAGAGAGAGAGAGAGACTGGATGGAACTGACTGGGGACAAGGGGAGAGAGAGAGAGGATCTCTAAAGGGAAAAAGGGGACTAGTGTAGTTGATATGGAAGACTGGATAGGCCATGTGGACTTTTTCTGCCGTCATGTTTCTCTGTTTTCTATGTTTCTATGAGAGACTGAGCCTGGTGGAGACAGAAGGGGGAAGAGAGATGAACAGGTTAGTGAGGCTGGCTTGGTGCTGAGTGGAAGGGGGCCGGGAAGAGTAGTGGGAATGAACTGGATGTCCCTGAACCTTTTGGACGTTAATAAGGGGTCCACACAACCTAGCAGGTTGGGGATCCCTGCTTTATTTTATTGGATACGTGATTGTTGGCAGAGGTGAAAAGTATCTCATCATTGCAGAAGGTGAATCCTTTGCTTTCTATACTTCTAGGCAGTTTTAATTGAAAGCTGATGGTAGGAAAGATTTTTCTCTTTCTTCTGTATTATATACGGAAGGCTGTACTGAAACGATTGTTCCGCTTAGGTTGATAATGAAGTGGTTATTTTCTGTGTATAGCGCTGCACTTTTCTGTTTGCACTTTCTATTTCCTGCTTCCTGTGACTTGGCTGTTCCCCAAAACTAAGAAGTGATACTTTAGTAAAAGAAAAAAAAATAAGACGCAGAACACATTTAATTCATTTTCAGTTTCTTTGGTAATCTACTGTAGTCACATGTCTGTCTTTTTTTTAAGTGTGTGCTTGCTATATTAATGTGGTGAATGCTCAAAATGTCAAAAAAGAAAAGTGTGGGGTTAAAAAAAAAAAAATATTTATTTATTTAGCAAGCATTTGTATACCGCTCCTTCCAGCGATCAGAAGCGGGAAAGATTACATGGATCAAGCTGTCGAATCAAGACAGAATAATTTTGATTTGTACATAAAGATTCGAAAGGTTAGCACGTCACGCAGAAAATTATCTACTTCTAAGCTAAGGGGATAATAATTTACATATGTACATTTATACATTACAGGTTTTCTGGGGTGCTGTGGGGGAGTTGCCCCTCATGCGAATTTAGTACAGGTTGAAATGACTTTGAAATAGGTGGGTTTTGAGTTTCTTTCTAAAGTCGGCTAGATCAGTGCTGGCTCGTAGGTCGGGTGGGAGTTGGTTCCATAGTGTCGGTGCTGTGTATGAGAAAGCCCTGTTACTAGTGATTTTTTTGACTGATCTGATATCTGTTGGAGGGTGTTGGAATTGATGGTTCTCCTGTTTCTGTTGGATGGTTGCAATCTGATTAGGGTGTCGAGGAAGGATGGTGCTATGCTGTGGATGAGTTTGAAGGTGGTCGTCAGTATTTTGTATTTTGTGCGGGCTGCTATGGGGAGCCAGTGTAGCTCAATTAGTACTGGTGTAATGTGTTCAGTAAGACTTTTCATTTAATTACACTGGGCTGGCTTTATAGCTAGCATAGTCCGGTGGAATAAATTATGCATCAATGCTAAACGTAATCCATATATTGTGTATCATTGTCCGGATAAGTAGTGGCACTGAACATGCTTGCTGAATGGCGACCACGCCTGCACTCTCTGGACAGATTTAGCCAGTTAATAGTTGCCTATCGCTGCTGTCCACATAAATCCCCAGCACCAGCTCTACTCCTCCACTCACCTAGCCCCATTATATCTGAACAATATCCTGTCATCTAGCAATTTAGGTGACCATATATTATCCCGATGGCCAGTGCATAACTCCCTTTGAATACCGGCCCGTTTGTTTGTAGCTCAACATTCTTTGTTGGTATGGCGATCTATGACTATGTTGCCAAAGTAATGCACAAAAAACCTCACTTAGTCTTTACATGTGGGAATTTTTTTCTATCTTACACACAGAATAGTCTGTTTGAAAATTGTGCAGTAATATAGGCACATATAAATGTGTGCGCGGACAAGAGTGCACATGCTTATGTACATGCTGTCTTTTAGACATTCCTGGGCTCAGAGCTGCGATGTACGATGTGCTTTACACATACAAGGAGTATGCACATAGATTTTCATATCTACTTTGGAGCAGGTGTAAATTTGTGTGCTTGCATGTGCGTGCTTATTTTACGAAGATATGTAGGCGTCAATGTTGCCTTTTCTAAAATAAGCATAAAAAGTGCATTTTTCCAAATGTTTTTAGAAGCTCTGTTATAAAACTCCCCTCTTGAAGGATAATTCTATAAAGCAATTTCTTCATCCTAAAGCATGTTTTACACACAGAAAATGACTATTCTAACGTTGTGTGCACGTGTACGTGCATAAAAAGTAGGCGCTGTGCAAGGCCTACTTTTACTTGATCTGCACATGCGTACTTTTATAAAATACGCATGTATGTGTGCACTTCACACCTTTACAGCAGGTGTCAATTACTGCAAGAGCATTTGTGCACTACAGTGATCATTGTATGAGCCTGTGTTGCCTTAATAAAATAAACCAATTTAAAAAATTAAATCTACAGCCAACCAGGAAAGAAAAATAGCATCAAAGCTCCTGTGCATGACAATTAAAATATTTAGGAGCTTAAAATAACTGGACCACTTTTATTGTGAACAATGCACATGTGGGTCTGTTTATTGAAGAATACGCCAGTAGCGTGCATTTGGGTTGCAAATTTAATGTGGAGACCCAAGCCAATTTCAGCAGGCCTGTGTGTCCATCCCTCTGCTAACATGCAGCACAGCGTAATCCATCATGTGGGTGCACCCACACTAATGGCTACATTTGCGGTTAGCACATGCCCGTAACGCCGTACTTAACTCTGATATGCCGGCAGTGCTCATGTTCTACCCCCAACTCGCCCAATCTCGCTGAGCCCTGTGCTGACTTTTAGTGCACCCACTACACTCCATGCTAACGGTTAGCACAGTTTAGAAAACATTAACTTTCATCATAGGTCCAGTATCCATGGTCAGTATTTGATTTATGTGGTTTTTTTTCTTTTATACTTTTTTACTTTGTACTTTTGTCTTTAATTCTTGTCCACAGTTACAAATTGATAAATATTTTTCAAAATATAATCATTTCATTTCAATGAATCAAATATCGGTCTATAATAAAAAGCGTCATTAGCTCAAAACTCCATCATCCTTATTCCACTGAATAAAATCTTAATCCATAAGGATTAACGTGCTTTGCTTGTGTAATTTTAAAACTGTCCGCTTTGGAGCAAAAATGTGTTTTCACCACTTCTCAAAGTGACAGTATGTGTATACTTTCAAAGAGAAGTTGCCACTGGTGCAAAGTTAGCATGGATATGGATTAAGATTTTATTAATGTAAATCAGATTTTGACTATGGATAGTGAACCTGTGATAGTTAATGGTGTAGCAAGATGCTGTGTTTGATGTTCACAATAAGCGTGCCCCCATGTTTGATGGTCCAATATTGTATGGTCATGTACAAGGCCTTTATAAATAGACATAAATTTGGTACTTTTATGACATTTTTTAGGTGCCCTCTATTGAAATTATCCCCAAAGTGGGTAAGAGAATGGGGCATTGTAAATGATAGACTAGCAAAGACTTTACAGGGATCTTGCAATGTTGGCAGGACTGGGTGCCCACCTAGGACAGCAGTGAAGCATAACAGCGGCCCTTTAAAGTAGTCAACATAATTCATATCTTTCCCTTGCTACTGCTGCCCTCTTATTGCCATCCTCCTGCCAGGGCTGAACGAGGCTGTAGAAAACGAAAGTGAGCTTAGAGGCAGGCCTTACAGTACCTGCACATACTCTTGGCTAGCGGTGTCCTGCCCCTCTCCCCTGACAGGAAATGTCAGAGGGGGTGGGATGCAGCCAGCCTAGAGCATGCACTGGTGCTGTAAGGCCTCGCAGCTTAACTTGGCCCCAGCGGGAGGATAGATGTAAGAAGTGAATAATGCTGGACATTGTGGTGGGGAGGACTGAGGAAGGAGAGGTACTGGACACCTGTGAGTGGGAAAGGAGGGAAGGGGAGGTGCTGGACACCTGTGAGTGGGAGAGGAGGGAAGGGGGAGGTGCTGGACACCTGTGAGTGGGAGAGGAGGGAAGGGGAGGTGCTGGACACCTGTGAGTGGGAGAGGAGGGAAGGGGAGGTGCTGGACACCTGTGAGTGGGAGAGGAGGGAAGGGGAGGTGCTGGACAGTTGAGGGAGCTGGGAAAGGGAGATGCTGGACACTTAGGAGGAGAAAAGGTGAAATGCTGGACTATGGAGGGTGGATGCATGGTGAAGGTTCACTTTGGGCATCGGATACCTTTGGGCAGGCCCTGGATGTTTGGTATTGTCTCTGACTTGGTGTCGGATCCTCCTATCTAACTTGCTTTGTAAACGTCTTATAGTAGAGACCCTCCTTATGTGTTCTTCAGCTTGCAGAGTTCGGTATGGTTTAATGCATGTCCTGCATGGTGTGAGGTCAGGAAGGATGGTCTGATATTGGATGCTCATGCCCCTAGCACGTTACTATTAGGATGAAAGAGGGTGATGCTTCTAAGAGCCCTTTTTAATGAGGGTTTTGCTATATGACTTTGAAAATGTTTTGCTTTCTTCTCTTCCATATGATATACTGGTGAGGGAAAAGATTAGACTCTGAGAGAGTAATTTCCAAAGCCATTTCCATGGATGAAACGGTGTATTACCTCTGGAAATAGTTTTTTTTATTAAATTGCCTACCCTAAGTGCAGGCAAAAAAAGGCTGTTTGGAACTACATGCATACTTTCAAATGTTTAAAAGTTTGCATATGTTTTGTATAAATTAGGAGATGTTGATATGTGCGGGTACTTTTCCAGGGAAAGACGCGTGTGAAATGGAAAATATGCTTATGCTTTTTCACTGGTGCAGGCAGTTATAAAATTAACTCCTGAATGCCTTCAAATATAATTTGAGAATATGATAGTATGAGTCAAACAGTGTGCAAGGCTGTTAGACAGTTAGGATGTTATTGTAAGGGTTTTTTTTAGATTTGTTTAGTAACTGTATTTTTACTGATTTGAATCTGTAAGCTGCCTAGAAGTTGTGGATAGCATGAGGGCGGAGCTAGTGAAGCTTGAAGAATAGTTGAGACTTTGACAGCTAAGATTTAATGCTTTAAAAATGCAAGGTGATGCATTTGCAGAGTTATTGGAGAAACCCTATTGGTGTGTTTGAACATCTGAAAATGGGTACACAGATGTCTGTTCACAAGGGAGCCCTTGGAGACATTTTAGAAACAGGGTGTCCCTAGCATGAGGATGATCGTAGTAAAACAGGGGCATGGTGGTGTGCCTGGAGGGAGCAACGAAGATGCATGTCGCCGTACGATTCCAGAAGAACACAAGCATGTCTGGCTCTAGATGTTGTGGCATCCATGCCTAACAATACCTACTTCTGAGCATGAATAAGGAGCAAGAAAGTGCTTGTTTCATGGTGGCAGTGCTACCAGGGGGAAGAGCACAATGCGCTGTCATTGTCACTGGACAAAGAAACCTGCATGTAAATACAAGCCCCAAACAGATTACAAACCCAGCACTGCACGTCTGAGTGAGTGCAGTGCTGCTGAACATGGACCCCCCCCCCCCCTTCTGGAAAACGTCAACCAAAACATCCATTTGGAGACATCCATGTTTCTAAAATCAGGCCGAAATGTAAATGTCCCCAGGGCTTTCTCAAATGTGGGTTTTTTTTTTGCCCTGGATGTCCCAGATTGCACCTGAACATTAGTTTCTAAAATACCACTTTAGGGCTGCAAAAATTCAAGGGAGCAGTACAATATAGGAAATGAAGTACTTCAGTGCATGAAAGAAGAGCAGGACTCGATGATCGTATTGTATGATCTTAAAATGGCCAAGCAGGTGGAGGAGACAATGGCATAAGCCAGAAGGATGCATGGGTGCATAGATAGGAGGAATGACCAACAGGAAAAAGGAGGGGATAGTGACTTTGTACAAGTCTCCAGTGAGACCTCATTTGGAGTACTGTGTACAATTCTGGAGACAAAAACTTCAAAAGAGGGGCAAGGAGAGAGAAACACATTGGGTGATTGCTATGGGGGGGGGGGAGAAGGTGAGAGAGAGACAAACAGACAGACAGACTGGGATGCTAGTGGGGGCCGAGAGAGAGAGAGAGACTGGTTTGATGATGGGAGGCTGAGAGAGAGAGACTGGGATGGTGGTGATGGGAGGCTGAGAGAGACTGGGATGATGATGGTGGGGACTGAGAGAGAGACTGGGATGGTGGTGATGGGAGGCTGAGAGAGAGAGGGACTGGGATGATGATGGTGGGGACTGAGAGAGAGACTGGGATGGTGGTGATGGGAGGCTGAGAGAGAGAGAGAGAGAGACTGGGATGGTGGTGATGGGAGGCTGAGAGAGAGAGAGAGAGAGAGAGAGACTGGGATGGTGGTGATGGGAGGCTGAGAGAGAGAGAGAGAGAGAGACTGGGATGGTGGTGATGAGAGGCTGAGAGAGAGAGAGAGAGAGACTGGGATGGTGGTGATGAGAGGCTGAGAGAGAGAGAGAGACTGGGATGGTGGTGATGAGAGGCTGAGAGAGAGAGAGAGAGAGAGACTGGGATGGTGGTGTTGGGTGGCTGTGAGTGAGAGAGAGAGAGACTGGGATGGTGGTGTGATGGAGGAGCTGAGAGAGAGAGAGAGCCAGAGAGAGACTGGGATGGTGGTGTTGAGAGGCTGTGAGAGAGAGAGAGAGAGAGACTGGGATGGTGGTGATGAGAGGCTGTGAGAGAGAGAGAGAGAGAGAGACTGGGATGGTGGTGATAGGCTGAGAGAGAGAGAGAGAGACTGGGATGGTGGTGATGGGAGGCTGAGAGAGAGAGAGAGAGAGACTGGGATGGTGGTGATGGGAGGCTGAGAGAGAGAGAGAGAGAGACTGGGATGGTGGTGATGAGAGGCTGAGAGAGAGAGAGAGACTGGGATGGTGGTGATGAGAGGCTGAGAGAGAGAGAGAGAGAGAGAGAGAGACTGGGATGGTGGTGATAGGAGACTGAGGGAGAGAGAGAGAGAGAGAGAGAGAGAGAGAGACTGGGATGGTGGTGGTGAGAGGCTGAGAGAGAGAGAGAGACTAGAGGAGAGAGACTGGGATGTGGGGTGATAGGAGACTGAGGGGGGAGAGAGAGAGACTGGGATGGTGGTGATAGGAGACTGAGGGGGAGAGAGAGAGACTGGGATGGTGGTGATAGGAGACTGAGGGAGAGAGAGAGAGACTGGGATGGTGGTGATGAGAGGGTGAGAGAGAGAGAGAGACTGGGATGGTGGTGATGGGAGGCTGAGAGAGAGAGAGACTGGGATGGTGGTGATGAGAGGCTGAGAGAGAGAGAGAGAGACTGGGGATGGTGGTGATAGACTGAGGGAGAGAGAGAGAGACTGGGATGGTGGTGATGAGAGGTTGAGAGAGAGAGAGAGAGACTGGGATGGTGGTGATGGGAGACTGAGGGAGAGAGAGAGAGACTGGGATGGTGGTGATAGGAGACTGAGGGAGAGAGAGAGAGACTGGGATGGTGGTGATAGGAGACTGAGGGAGAGAGAGAGAGACTGGGATGGTGGTGATAGGAGACTGAGGGAGAGAGAGAGACTGGGATGGTGGTGATGGGAGGCTGAGAGAGAGAGGGACTGGGATGATGATGGTGGGGACTGAGAGAGAGAATGGTGGTGATGAGGCGGGAGAGAGAGAGAGAGAGACTGGGATGGTGGTGATGGGAGGCTGAGAGAGAGAGAGAGAGACTGGGATGGTGGTGATGGGAGGCTGAGAGAGAGAGAGAGAGAGGGATGGTGGTGTGGGAGGCTGAGAGAGAGAGAGAGAGACTCGGATGGAGGTGATGGGAGGCTGAGAGAGAGAGAGAGAGAGACTGGGATGGTGGTGATGAGAGGCTGAGAGAGAGAGAGAGAGAGAGAGAGAGACTGGGATGGTGGTGATGGGAGGCTGAGAGAGAGAGAGAGAGAAGGGGATGGTGGTGATGGGAGGGTGAGAGAGAGTGAGAGAGAGAGAGAGAGAGACTGGGGATGGTGGTGATGGGAGGCTGAGAGCGAGAGAGAGAGAGAGAGAGACTGGGATGGTGGTGATTGAGAGTCTGAGAGAGAGAGAGAGAGAGAGACTGGGATGGTGGTGATGAGAGGCTGAGAGAGAGAGAGAGAGAGACTGGGATGGTGGTGATGAGAGGCTGAGAGAGAGAGAGAGAGAGACTGGGATGGTGGTGATGAGAGGCTGAGAGAGAGAGAGAGAGAGAGACTGGGATGGTGGTGATGAGAGGCTGAGAGAGAGAGAGAGAGAGAGAGAGAGACGGTGATGAGAGGCTGAGAGAGAGAGAGAGAGAGAGAGACTGGGATGGTGGTGATAGGAGACTGAGGGAGAGAGAGAGAGAGACTGGGATGGTGGTAATGGTTATGGGGGCTGAGAGAGAGAGAGAGAGAGACTGGGATGGTGGTGATAGGAGACTGAGGGAGAGAGAGAGACTGGGATGATGATGATGGTTATGGGGGCTGAGAGAGAGAGAGAGACTGGGATGATGATGATGGTTATGGGGGCTGAGAGAGAGAGAGAGAGACTGGGATGGTGGTGATGAGAGGCTGAGAGAGAGAGAGAGAGACTGGGATGGTGGTGATGAGAGGCTGAGAGAGAGAGAGAGAGAGAGACTGGGATGGTGGTGATGAGAGGCTGAGAGAGAGAGAGAGAGAGAGAGAGACTGGGATGGTGGTGATGGGAGACTGAGAGAGAGAGAGAGACTGGGATGATGATGATGGTTATGGGGGCTGAGAGAGAGAGTATGTGAAGTCACGGTACGGGTCTATTGGAATTGTTTTTATTTTTTATTTTTTGCTTTACGTATGACCAGGCCATGGTGATAAGTAAAACAAAAAAGGAAGTTGCCTTAGGTATAGCTAAAAAGGATCACCAGTACGCTGTTGACAACGTTCTCATTGGAGTTTATGAGACGGGGAGGGGGAAAAGGGTCGCTGCCTTCTGTTGGCAGTGTCTAAGGACCTAATTTAGTAAGCTTTCTTTTCCCATAGAAAATGGGAAAATAGTAAATCAGGCCCTTAAAAAAGGAGCTATGATAAACCTTTGGGGGTTGGGGGCACTGGCTACAATGCTGATCTCAGTATATTGGTACTTTAGCCTTAATCCTGTCGCAGTGCTCCCCTCAATGTCTGTGGACGCTGGCGTCTAACACAGCTGCAGAGAGTTACAGTGTGTAATGTCCATTTTCTGTTTGCTTCTGCATAGGGTGCTGATAAGTTAATAAATAAAAGCATTATGAAGCGATTCCTTTATATTGCACCAACTTAATTCATTTTTTGGCTAGCTTTCAGGAGCTAAAAGCCCCTTCGTCAGGTCAGGACAGAATGAGCAAAAGCAACAATACTGGAATGTGTACGTGAATCGTAAAAGCTAATGATAGTTTGAAGGGGAGAGATGGATGGGTGATCTGAAGATGAGAGGCAGTAGAATTTTATAATGTGTAAGAAAACCCAAATCTTTAAGTGCTTTCTTGTTAGTGTCAAACTATCTGATCATTTTAACTTCAAAAGTCAACTATATGAAATAAAGAGCCAGTGAAGAAAATGGTTATAAATGAAACTGAGGTTCATTGAAACCACCATATGAGTGGGGAGCCAAAGCAGCGGTGTAAGCCTGGTCAGATACAGAAACATTAGTGGTCATTCTTCCCAACAGGCGTCACTGGCGTGCATACAGCCTGTGTCTTTGTAATACTTCCTTGGCAAACAGTCCACTTAATCTCCTTGCTATTAACAGACAGCTAAGTGTTAGAATCCATGTTCCTCTTCACTTGTAATTTCCGTCCCATCAGTGTTTTTTTTTCCCTGTACATTTTCTGGGGCATATCATCACCATCCAGGGTTGAATACCACTTTGTCTTACATACTTATGTGTACTGTAAAAAAAAAAAAAGACCAGAAATATGTTTTCAGATGGTTGTCCCTACTGTTTTTCCTAATTATCAAGTGTCGAGTTGCATGTGGTTTTTTTTGTAATGATCCAAGAGTGGAGGAGTAGCCTAGTGGTTAGAACACTGGCTTGGTAACCAAGCAACCAGGGTTCGAGTCCCACTAGCACTCCTTGTGGCCTTGGGCAAGTCACTTAACCCTCCATTGCCTCGGAAGAAAGGCCTGGTAATCTACTTCCGGTGACACTGCCAAGAAAACACAGGAGCTTCTGGGTCACCAGGAGTCAGGACTGACTCAAAGGCACACATTGCATTTGCCCTTGTTCTTTGCAGACCAGAAGCCAGCAATGTTGCCATGCAGATTTTATGTACAGGGCTGGCGTGCCATATCCTCTCAAGGAGAGAATAGGGTTTTTTTTTCTGTCAAAATTGTACAGGTTTTAAAGCATCTTGCCTGTCCTTGGGCCTAACGCAGATTGAAGAGTCTTGGAGTATGTAGATTTCAGAGAAAATACTGAATGTTGTTTTGAAGAAGTGATTTTCTCATTGAAAGGGTGAATAAAGTGATACACTGAGTTTGTATGTACTGTATGCAGAGAGGTATTTAAGCTTAGCAGTGGCATTATGTACAGGATTTGAATGGAGGACAAGGAAATGATCCTGGATAAAACTAGTGAGATCTGGTCATCTCTGTCGTGCACAGGATTTTCTTTAACAGCCTTTTTAATGCTCAGTTTTATATCCGTGTTCTCCTCAGGACCTTTTGAATGGGCACCTGACTTATTTTACTAACTTAATCTGATGAATTGATGTGGCAAAATAATGAGCAAGAATGGAAAAATGATTTAAGTGATTTTGTAATTACTACTTAAAAAACTTAACAGTATATATTGTGATGAGGAGAGCTCTGCTGAGCCCATGGAAATAGAGGAAAATTGTAAATATACCTTTAAGGAGAGAGACAGGCAGGGAATTCACAGCTTTCAGAGTGAAGGTAAAGGGAGAAAACACGCAGTCACTGAAGTCAGGGCCACACCCAAGCTCTGCTAACCTAAGTGCAGGCTTGGGGAGTAATGAAAAACACCTAAGTAGGAAGCAGTGTACGCTAGTTAAGAAACAGCCTTATAAACCCAGGGGAGGAAAGGGAAAGGGGTCAGCACCAGGAGGCAGAAAGGAAATCACCGGGGAGGAGAACGGTGAAGACTTTGGTGAGGAGCTCAGCAGTGAAAGTAGCAGCCATAAACAAAGCCAAGCTTTCAGGAGGAGTGCTGTTAGTCCTGAAGCCAGCCGAGGTGTGGCTAGGAGAATTGCTGACGAGGGTCAGGCTGCAGTCCAAACGGTCCGTGGACCAGCTCAAAGAGGTCAAGCTGCCAAAAGGTGGGTGGACAAACTCACAGCTAGAAGTGACCAGAACCCAGCTTGGTGGAAAGAACCAAGGCTGAACAAGTTAGAAGAACTGAGGCAGTTGATCCAGAGAAGGAATCCTCACATTCCAGGTACAAACATTCCTTATTGTGGAGAGCACCTGTGGAGAGAAGTCCAGGAGCTTTTACAAAGCATTAAGCCAGAAACAGTTCAGGAAAGCTCAGAGTCAGACATACATGCTGTAGAGCAGGAAGAGATGCAGGTAGACTGTCCTGAGCAGGATTCTATAACTGAGGAATTAGCAATGGACTGTTCATTGTGCCAGAAGGCAGATTGAAAGCTTTCTGATAAAAAGTCTTTAACCAAGAAAGCACTGAAGAAACAGGGTGAGTTAACCTATCTGTGTTAATGCTAGGAACCGCTTCTAATGAAAATAATATATGCCTGACTTGTATTTGAATTACTAAAGAAGCAGAAGATAAAAAAATGGACACTTTGCTTTGCTTAAAGGAAGAAGCTATGTTTGGTTTGCTGAACGTTTGATGAAAACAGCTACACATGTTAAAAGGCTTATGAAGCAGTTTCAGTTCTAGTTTGTGTATAATTTCCTGATGTTATTGCTTGGAGAAGAATCCTAACGTTTGTGTTGAGCCTTAGTGCTTTGGGGAAGATAAATAAATTTCTTGTTTGCCTTTAAAAACCATCGGTTTCACACTACTGTCTTTAAATAAGGAGAAACAACTACAAGTCCCAGAAGTCCAAGCTGTGGACCAGAATAGTATAATTCTTTATTTAAGGACTAACATTGGCAGCCCTGCGTCTTTAGGCCTTTGGCCTGGGCTAGGGTGACGACAATATAAATATAGTATGAATGAATTTGAAAAGGTGACAACTAACTAAATGTATTGTATATGGAACCTCCCAAAAGATAGATAGTTAAACTGTCTGCTGCCGGCTGACTTAGGTATAGTGCGGTCTGCCCGGCCTATCCTTCATGCCACCTGGGGAGAATGTTGTACATAATAAAGTAGAGAGCAAACCACAGTCTACATAGAGGGTAATTCTATAGCTGCATGTACATGTGAGGTGTACGCATACACTTTTCTGTGTGGGCTTCAGTGAATTTTCAAAATGAAAGTAAGCGCACACCTCTCCAAGGAATTTATGCTCTTACCGTTTACACCTACTCTTTCTCATGCACACATTTTCTGGGTTAATTTATGCACACTTGAGCAAACTTTCAAAAGCATGCCTTTAAATGCAAACCACATCCCTCTCCCCCCTCAAGAATGCCTCCACTCGGTCCAGGTAAAGTTAGTCATGTAGGACTATAATTACATGCATATCAGATGTGCAATTTTGTAAAAAGCCTATTTCTGTATGTAAAGCTCTGCGTCCTGTGTAGAAATGCTTTTAAAAAGTAGCTTGGCCTAGCAAACTTTGCAAGACCACGATGGAAGTCAACGCTCGGTAACTGTATTCCTAAAGAAATATCTTGCAGCTGCCAGATC
The DNA here is from genome assembly GCA_033557465.1 of Ichthyophis bannanicus. Taxonomy (NCBI): domain Eukaryota; kingdom Metazoa; phylum Chordata; class Amphibia; order Gymnophiona; family Ichthyophiidae; genus Ichthyophis; species Ichthyophis bannanicus. The sequence goes on from CM066038.1 coordinate 424,317,447, forward strand.
TCAATGTTCAGGGCCTCCAGAAGAGGCTCATGCTTTGCAGAGTACACGTTGGCTTAACCTTTTTTTCTCCACTTGTGGAATGTTATTTGACTTTTGTGTGAGGTTTATGAAATGTTACATAAATCTCCTGTTTTGAGGTTGAACTTTGGCCTATTCTTTCCTGGGCCCCCTGTACATTCTTTTGTAAACTTACTGCAAGCAGACAGTTCAGCTGTCTCAAGCCGTCACCCATATACCCACTTGGCCATTACAAATAAGCAGGCATTTATTTTGAACTTATCATGTAATTAAAAATTCCATCACTGGTCAGCAGTAATTGCTCTTAGTTTGAATGTTCCATGTCGTACCTAAGGACCTATTTGCTTATTAATGAATGAGCATTACTAAGGGGGTGATTTCTTAATAGTTAACATTCATTATTTACCACAGAGCCCGTTCTATGCAACCGGCCTTGCAGTAAATAACATGCATTCATGGTAGTGCTGTTAGTATATGACCCTCTCCCAAATGAAAATTGAATGTAAAAATAATTTTCTTTGTAAAGTATGTAATGCAAGTCCTTGATATCATAAGTAAACTTAAAAAAGAGTCTGACTGTGGTTATACTTGTATTTTTTAAAGGGATTTCTGATTGTCTCAAAGCCAGAGAATGCTTGTGAGCCCATAGCTCCTCCGCCGCTGAGAGACAACTCATCCAGTTCTTACATTGTGTTAATTCGAAGGCTCGAATGCAACTTCGATGTCAAGGTAGGCATGTTTCATTCACTCTTAATGCAAAAGATAGTTATCAATGCAGCTATGGGATTAACAGGATGTGCCCTCTTTTGGATCCAAGTTGGAAGCAAAGTGGCACGTACCTGCTGAGTTCTGATCAGATTTGGTCTACAGTGAGCTGCTCTTTCCAGCTAAATCATCCCCAAGTTCTTTCATTCTCCTGTTTTTAAGGATTAGTAAACAAAAATCTTTAAAACACTTTTAACAATGTTTCCTGATCGTCTCTCCAGTCTAGTCCTGAGCGTCTGGGTTAAGTACCTCCTCCCGCAGCCTTGGAGACTGAGCACGTCACTCTTTTGGTGCCCTCTGTATAAATAGGCCAGGATCCGCCTCCATCTCCAGTAAGCTCAGTCTCCAAAGCAGCTGGAGGAGTATTGACCCTAGGGGTTCAGGACTCACAGGAGTAGTGAATAAGGAGAGTTAGGATTTTCTTAATTGCTGAGTTGGAGTTACTGGGGGCAGAAGCTTGCAGTTGCTTTGGCGGGTTGGGGAAGGCAGAATCAGCCTGCGCGGGAGTTTTGCACTGTAGGGCCTGCCTCTTCTCAAAGCAACCCACCCCCCTCTCTCCTCAAGTATCGCCCCTCCGGTCTGGCAGAAGATCGGTATTGTCTGTATAGGGTGTGAAAGAGGAGGAGTCCGGCTCCCGAACCCACCGCGTGGGTGAGGAGTTGGTCAGTGGGGAGTGCAGAGGAGAGCGGAGAGTGCTCGGCGGCCGGGGATCTTGTCAGCGATTCGGACGGCGCCGCCACAGATGGAAGCTCACTTGCTCTTTCTCCTGCAGTCTGCCAGGAGTGCTCTTCCCGACGCTCCTGCCATTGGCAGGCAGAGCGCGATTGAATTGAGCAGAGAGAGAATTGGCAGAGCGGGATCCACGAGGTAAGTCTGCGCGGGCGGCAGCGATTGAGGGGGCCAGCCGTTTCTTTGCGCAGGTGCAGTTGCATGGCCACGTAGGCCACGGCCACATGGGAAAAACCGCGGGAAAGGTGTTGGTAGTCCCCGGGATGTCATGGTGTGACTTTATTAGTAGCAGATGGCAGGCTCTGTAGGGCAGATTCATTGATAGAGCTTCATTGACAAAAAAAAAAAGATAGAGAAGAGGGGTTTTTCTGTCTAAGCAGTGCTGAGGAGTGGGCTGGCAGGCATGTCTCCTAAGCCAGTGTGTTTGATGTGTGGGGCGAAGAAAGGGGCACTGTCGGAGGCCGGGGTATGCAGGGGATGTATGCAGGAAGCGGCCTCAGCGGAGATGGCCAGAGAGGATGTGGGAGAGAGCCAGAAGGGTCAGCCTCCCGTCCTTTCGGTTCCAGTTTCTGCTCTGGGACCCCTGCTGGAGCCAGTAGCAGGGCCATCTTCAGCGCCAGACGTTCCCTCTTCACCTGCCCTAATCCAGGGTGGATTGGCGGTGATTTTCTCTCAAGAATTTGTAGCCCTGTTACAACAAGCCCTCGGAAAGGGGGGGCTGGGTCCAGTAGGGGCGACAGGAAGGGAAATGGGGAGAAAGCGTCCGGGGCCTCCGCTGGAGTCGGGAGTGAGCGGCGTCCCCTCTAAGAAGACGAGACTACTGAGTGACACGACAGAGGCAGTAGAGTTAGAGGAGCAGTCTGAGGACTTGGATGAGTTAGACTTAGAAGAGGAGTTGGAGGAAGGTGAGCTCACTGAGCCGGAGGATTAGGCACGAGTGGTGAGGGTGTTCCGGCGGGAAGAGCTGCCGGCACTTCTCACGGAAACGCTGAAGGCGCTTAACATGCCGATTGAGGGTCTGGCGGAGGATTCTACGTTAGAGGACCCGCTTTTGCAGGCAGTTCGCAAGTCCCAGAAGGTGTTCCAAGTGCATAGAGTGTTTAGGTAAATGATTCAGGAGGAATGGGACATGCCAGAGTCTGGGATGAAGGGGTCACGAGGGATGGCTCGCCTTTATCCGTTGGCGGACCAGGACAAGGAGCTGTTTAAGTCCCCTAGAGTGGATGCGGCGGTGGCAGCCATTACCAAGAAGACGACCATACCGGTGGAAGGTAGTGCAGCTCTTAAAGATGCCCAGGATAGGTGATTAGACACTTTGCTGAAGCAGGTGTTTGATGTTAATGCCCTTTCCATGCAGGCTTCTATTTGTGGAGCATGGGTGGCAAGGGCCTGTCTTAGATGGTGCCAGAGGATTGGTGGATCACAGCTAGAGGGCGTAGCCGAGGAGACAGCCCGTTTGGAGACAGGAGCAGCTTATTTGGCGGATATCCACTATGATCTTATTCAGGGCCTTTCTAGGAGTATGGCGTCGGTGATAGCGGCGTGGAGGTGTCTGTGGCTCCATAACTGGGCTGCGGATGGGGCCTTGAAGGCAAGGTTGAGTAAGCTCCCCTTCAGAGGCAAGCTTCTGTATTGGGGAGGATTTGGATAAGTTAGTGAAAGATTTGGGGGAATCTAAAGGCAGCAGGTTACTGGAGGATAAGCAGAAGCCCGGACGTGCCTTGGCGACGGCGAAATCTCAGCAAAGGGAATTCTGGCACTTTCGCTCCCCAAGGATGGGGAAGTTTCGGTGGGGGCGGTTGTCGTACAGGTCCCAGGGGTTTTGGGGTTTCAGAGGAGCAGGAAGGGGTTTCGGATCTTCCTCACCCTCAACCTTCAAGAAGCCTCAATGAAGTGAGGGGGATCCAGGCGGGATTGTTTCCGGTAGGAGGGCGATTAAGGGAGTTCTATCCCACCTGGATCCGAGTTACGTCAGACCAATGGGTGTTGGAGGTCATTCACGATGGTTATGCTCTGGAGTTTCAGCGCCCGGTGGTCGACGCCTTTGTTCAGTCTCCCTGCAGGGTACAGTCGAAGCGGCTGGCGGTGCGAGGAACGCTAGACAGGCTTCTGGCGCTCAGGGCAGTGGTACTGGTGCTGGCGGACCAGTGCGGTTGTGGTCGATGCTCCATATACTTTGTGGCTCCAAAGAAGGAGGGAGCCTTTCGGCCCATTCTTGATCTCAAAAGGGTAAACAGGTGTCTCAGAGTGTCACATTTTCGGATGGAGACACTAAGGTTGGTCATAGTAGCGGTAAGACAGGGAGAGTTTCTCACGTCCCTTGATCTGACGGAGGCCTATTCGTCACATACCCATTCGCAGGGAGCATCAGCGGTTCCTGCGCTTCGCAGTCCCTATGGGCCATTTTCACTTCCAGGCGTTGCCATTTGGTTTGGCAACAGCGCCAAGAACCTTCAGCAAGGTCATGGTGGTGGCGGCTTTGCGAAAGGAGGGTGTGTTGGTGCACCCATAACTGGATGATAGGTTGATCAAGGAAAAGTCGAGAGAGGAAAGTGAGGAAGCTATGTGCCGAGTGGTCCAGTTTCTGCAGAGTCTAGGATGGGTGGTAAATGCAGAAAAGAGCAAGCTGGTGCCCTCACAGGAACTGGAGTATTTGGGAGCCTGGTTCGACACCAGAGCGGGGAAGGTCTTTCTTCCGGTCCTCAGAGCGCATGATCTAAGAGGGTTGGTTTGCGCATTTCTGATGAGGGGGACACAATGGGCCTGCCAGGGGGACGCTCAATGTTTTTATGCAACTTCGGAACTGTGTAAAATTTCGCAAGTTGAGCGTCCCCCTGGCAGGCCCATTGTGTCCACCAGGGGTTCTCTGTTAGAACCTCTATCTATCTACTTAGACTCCTTTTTACGACCACTATTAAAGACCATACCGTCTTTTATACGTGACACCACTCATTTTCTTAATATTTTACAAAATTTAACTTTTTGGGCGACACAGCAGGAAATTCTATTAGTCACACTGGATGTTCAATCCTTATATACTAGTATCCCACAACAGTCAGCTTACCAGATCATTCAAAACGTTCTTCAAGATAGAGGAGACTTGACAATAGAACATTGTTCATTTTTGCATAAAGTTGCAGCCTTTACCCTGTTTGAAAATTTTTTTGTTTTTGATAAACAAATTTATCATCAGATTGCAGGGGTGGCTATGGGGGCCACTTGTGCCCCCTCTATAGCAAATTTTTATATGCATATTTTTGAAAAACAGCATTTATCACAGTCTCCGTTTGCGGTCCATATAAAATCATGGCACCGCTATATCGACGACATTTTCATGCTATGGCAGGGATCCAGTATGGAGTTAAATAGTTTCGTCGAATGGCTGAATGCCTGTGATAATCATTTGAAGTTTACCTCGGAGAGTGATGCAGTGTGCATCACGTATTTAGATTTACAAATAACTAAACAGCAGGAGGGTTGGCGAACTACGGTGTTCAGGAAGACCACCCATAAGAACACTTTTTTACATTACTCTAGTGCCCACCCACAGCGCTTAAAAGATGGTCTTCCAGTATCACAGTTTTTGAGATATCGGAGAAATTGTTCATCAGTACAAGATTATAAAAGTTCATCTAAATATTTAAAACATAGTTTTTTTGATAGAGGATATCCTGACAAGATCGTCCATCAAGCTTATCGTCGGGCCCTCTACAATAATAGAGATCTGTTGCTGACCAACATAGGACAATCTGGGAGACAATTCGAAGAACATCAGGTGAATTTAATTACAGCTTTTTCGCCTTTGAGTTCTAAGATTCAGAAAATAATTAAAAAACATAAAGTGGTTCTTGCAGTTGTGCCCGAATTGCATGAAACATCAATACGATGTGTATGGAAGCGAAATAAAAATCTTAAAGAGTTTTTGTCTCCTACGGTATTGCGGCCCTTAGATTGGGGTTCTGCTGCTCCAACTTTGGGAAAACATACTAAGTGTGGCCATTGCAACATCTGCGAAGTTACATGTGAACTTTCTGACTTTATGCATAAGGGGAAGCGATATCGGTTGAAACATATGACCAATTGTGAATCCAGATCAGTTATATATGTCGTTCAATGCCCTTGTTCGCTACTTTATGTCGGGAAAACTATTCGGTCCCTGAAGGTCCGCCTACAGGAACATCGTAGCAGATTACGTAATAAACTGCTGACTGCGCCGATGGTTCAACACTGTTTGGAATTAGCTCATGATTTTGAAATGTTGCGCTGCTGGTGCATAGAACAAGTCCTGCACGGGTCACAAGGTAGATCGCAAGAACAGCGGCTTATATATCAAGAGCAGTGGTGGATTCACCAACTTCATACAGTACAGCCTGAGGGTCTGAATATCTGTGTAGATTGGCAAGCATGTGTTTAAGCTGCTCCAATTAAAGGAGGGTTTTGAAGGATATTTAAACCCCGACCTGGAGCGCATGCGTTGGCTTTCACAATCCTACAGGACCACTAGTGCTGTTAGCTGCTGATCGAAATGTCTGAAAAAACCGGCGAAGCCTGAAGAGGTAGATTGTTTGAGAAGTGTTGTGTATTTTTGAAAACAACATTGTGCACAGTTTATTCTAACCATATTATTGCCGTTATTGATTTTAGTACCTGGTTCCTGTATTTTGAACACAAATGAATACCGTCTGGTTTGTGATACAAAACAAGTTTAATTTCCCCTTGAGAAACCCATCTGGAGAAACGCTCTGAAGCGCTTACAAGACTGAGGCGTTGGGGTATTTTCCTTTGTTAGTATTCATGAGCAATATCAGGAGGACGTATCAACGGTTGCCACTCTACGATGTTCAAGATAAGTAGATTGGCTATCTTTTTATATAAAGCTGCTGAAAAAGTTTATAAAAATTGAGAGATTAAAGGCAATATTTATATATTTAAAAAAACCACTTGCACGACAGGTCATTGATGTGAACGGACACAAAAGTGGGCAAGCAAATATACCCCTATTAACGTGTCGTAAAAACCGTTTATCTGAGACCAGTGGCAAGAGGTTTGTAATATAATTATGGTTATTTGAGAGATTTTTTGAGTGAATTTTTTTCATATTGTGTATATTTGTCATTCACTCGGATGAGGCCTTAAAACTGGGTTTTGATAGGGCAGGTGCTGCAGCGGATAGAGCGTCACAAGGGTCAGTCATCCTAATTGCTCCGGATTGGTCTCGAAGGCTTTGGCATGCGGATTTGATGCAGCTCCTGGTGGGTCGGCCATGGCAGCTGCCGGACAGAAGGGATCTGTTGGTGCAGGGGCCGTTGAATATGCCTCAAGTGGATCGATTCTCGCTTACGGCTTGGCTCTTGAAAGGGCGAGGTTGAAAGCTAAGGGTTATTCGGCGCAGGTTATTTCTACCCTGCTGAGGTCCAGGCATCGCTCTACCTCGATGGCGTATGTTAGGGTATGGCGACTCTTTGAGGCATGGTGTGAGAACAAGGGGGCACCGGCTTTGACGGGGTCGGTCCCGCAGGTTCTGGCCTTTTTGCAGGACAGTTTTGATAAGGGCCTAGAGGCCGCCTCCCTGCGAGTTCAGTTAGCAGCGCTGGCTTGTTATAGGGGTACAGTGCAAGGAGTGAGTTTGGGGACTCATCCGGATGTGAAGCATTTTTTGCGAGCGGCGTCGCTGTTCAGACCTCCATGTAGGGCAGCGGTGCCTCCGTGGGATCTTAATTTGGTTTTGGAGGCTCTGGTGCGGGAGCCGTTTGAGCCTTTGAGTGCAGCTACGTTAAATGATCTCACTCTCAAAGTAGTCTTTTTGGTGGCGATTTGTTCAACTAGGAGGATTTCAGAGTTGCAGGCTTTGTCGTGTAGAGAGCCCTTTCTATCCTTTCAGGGAAAGAAGGTAGTCTTGCGGACGGTGCCCTCCTTCTTGCCTAAGGTGGTGTCAGCGTTTCATTTGAATCAGGTAGTGGTGTTGCCCGTGTTCGACCTCAAGGGCAAAGAGGGGCTGGGGGGGTCAGCTGCATCGGTTGGATGTAGGACATGTATTGCGAAAGTATTTGCAGAGAACGGCTCCTTTCCGTAAGTCAGAAAGGTTGTTTGTGGTGTTTGGAGGACCAAGACAGGGAGAGGCGGCGTCGAAGTCTTCTATTGCAGTGGTTGAAGGAGACGATTTTGTCGGCTTACCTGTTAAAAGGGAAGTTGGTTCCGGTGGGGCTGAGAGCCCATTCGACTAGAGCGCAGGCGGCTTTGTGTGTGGAATTCCCGGCCGTAGAGATTTGTAAGGCGGCGACGTGGTCTTCGCTTCATTCGTTTGTGAAACATTACCGGTTGGATGTGCAAGCGCAAAGGGATTCTTGTTTCGGATCGGCGGTGCTTCAGGCTGGTCTAGCAGGTCCCTCCTGGTGATTGATTATTCCACTGCTCTGTTACATCCCCAGAGGTTCAGGACTAGACTGGAGGGACGATCAGGAAGATGAAATTAGACTTACCTGCTAATTGTAGTTCCTGGAGGAACTCCAGTCTAGTCCTGCATCCCTCCCTTGTGTTATCTGAATCGCGGGCCTGAAGCAACAGGTGGTAGGAATAAGCGGTGAGCAGGGGCACAGAGGTACGGTTCAGGAGGGGAGGTGAATGGTGCGATTGAAGGGGGTAGGTTATTTGTCCTTGGGGGTTCTCAAAAGAGGATGAGGTTGACCCCAGCAGCGTAGATTAATGGGCCTATTGCAGAATAGGCTGGTTGCACGAGTTTCTCGGTAGGGGAGCTCCTACAGAGTTCGTTTGTACAGAGTTAGTTGCTATGGTTGTTAACTACTTAGTTATTGCTCTTGTGAGTCTGCTTTGTCAATAGGTTACTGGAGAAGGAGGCGGATCCTGGCCTATTTATACAGAGGGCACCAAAAGAGTGACGTGCTCAGTCTCCAAGGTTGCGGGAGGAGGTGCTTAACCCAGAGGTTCAGGACTAGACTGGAGTTCCTCCAGGAACTACAATTAGCAGGTAAGTCTAATTTCATCATTTTAGATAGGACCAGCAACGAATGACTTAGATTTTCCTAATTTGTGGACATTTCCTGTTCTTCTGGATTACGTTATGTGACTTTTGGTTAAACAGAAAGAAAGCGAATATAAGCCTAGCAATAGGGCACTCATCTTGCATAGAAAGGAACTTGGTAACCCCCAGCCCTAGCAAGAAATACTATAAAAGTAATACTGGAACAAAGCAGAAGGGAGGAATCGGGAGAACTCGGATGGTAATGGAATCACGTTTTTAAGATCCTTTTAATATATCTGCTGCTCCAGTATCTAGACTTCTGCAGATATCTTGAAAGTGCTCAAGCTTCTACAGCTGTCAGCAGGAATGTCTCCTTGCAGCACAGACAAGATTGATTGGGTAAAATCAGTGAGTCAGTGGGTTGTCTTCCACCCGTCCCCCATTATTTTACTATGTGTAACTGATTACAGCACATTATTTTGTAGTTCTTGTGTTAGAGTAGTCCATGGCCAATTAAATCAAGATGCTAATTACACCAGATGATTATAATTGAGCCTTGTGATCTACTAAGAACAACAATATGGAGCCAGATCAGAAATTTTTGCCACGTGATTTTTAGCTTCGTCTTTTAAGTCTGTAACTGATTACTAAATTGGTTTATATCCTGTGCCTTCTAAAAGGCTTCATAGCCTTGTACGTTTTTCACATTCTGCTGCCTAAAAATATAATTAAAATGCATTAAACTAGGAACATTTGTAGAAATATTCAAAGAGTAATTAAGAAGTCAAAATGGCCTCTTCTGCACTTTTCTTTCTGATTAAGTTACAGCAGAAGACAGCTGAATTTCCCGATCCATTTCCTTTAGCCGCAGCCCCAGCAGTCTGTGGCTGTTGTACTGAAAAGATTGCTACTTCACGCACATGAAGACGGAGCCTCCTTCCATACATTTGTCTGCATGGTCTCCTGCTCCTTTAGCTAATAGGGGTATGCATTCATTGGTGGGCATTAGTACACCTACGTTTAGTGCATACTTGAGTGGAGGAGCAGCCTAGTGGTTAGAGCAACTGCCTAATACCCAGAAGATCAAGGGTTTGATTCCCACTGGCGCTCCTTGGGCAAGTCACTTTACCCTCCATTGCCTCAGAAGAAAAGGCCTGGCAATCCACTACCCGGTGATACATTGCCAAGAAAACCTTGAAGCAACTGGGTTGCCAGGAGTCGGCACTGACGTGACGGCACTAAAAAAAAAAGAAAAGAAAAGAAAAAAAGTGCATGCTGGATTTAATGCATATCCTGAGTGAGCCCGATCTCGTCTGATCTTGGAAGCCAAGCAGGGGTGTGACTGTTAGTACTTGGATGGGAGACTACTTTGGAATTCCAAGTGCTGTAGGCTTACTGCGTGAAAGAAAGGCCTGACAGTCTACTTCTGGTTGCATTTTGCCAAGAAAACCTAGGGACTAGCCATAACATGGACAACTAATTCACAAAGTTTCCAGGAGTCAGCATCAACTCAGCGGCACTTAACAACAACAGTAATCAACTTAGCTTGTCTTAATGTTTAGGTTAGTGCACCTTGAATCAGTTTATTGCACACTAAAATTTCTCCGTTATATTGACTCTGTGAAACTAACTGAAAAACACCCAAAAATTGGATATGTCAGTGATAAAGATGTAAGATCTGTGGATTGACTTTCCACAGTGAGTTTTCATACAGACAAGAGAGAATGGCATAGAGCATGCTCAGTTGGATGTTGCAGCTTTACAGAAGCCATGTTTAAGGACAGTAGATATGTCTAGTAGCTGAAGAAATTGCACTTTGAATGGCTGCACATAGCGCAGAATGGAGTTGCTTAGTCCTGCACAGACCCTGGAGAGGGCAGCAGACTTGCATTACCAGCTGGATAGCCATAGGCTAGAGGCCACTATAAAACTAAGCAGACCACAGGACTGAAGCTGTGAACATTTTCTTTTCAAAAGAAATAATGGCGCCAGAAGATTATTCATAAGAAAGATTGCTTCAGAAATTGGACCCCTATCATGGATGGAAGCTCCTCGTAAATAGGCCTCCATTGTAAGCCTTCTGGGGAAGGGAATAGTCTACTGTACGTGAATGTAAGTCATCTTGTGTTTGGATTAATTAGATCTAAAATCCAAACTCCTTATTTTCCCATAGTGACATTACACTTGAATGTGGCAGAACACCAAACGCAGAAGGCATAATCTTAAAGTGTGCTTTATTTTGATCCAATTTTGGTTATCGCATGGTTACCTACTTCAGTCACTTTTCCCTCTTTAAGTCTTCTACCCCAAGCAGCCTGCCTCTAATCTTTGCTGCCTCAAAGGTCTGGAGGAACTTTTCCTCTGAGAAGATCCTTCAGTACTTTTGTTTGTGGCTGGTCCGGGGCCCCTGTTGTAGTAACAGTAGCTGAGCGTCTTCCCTTCCTGGGAATCCAGCATGTGTCATTCGTTACGTTTTCAATCTCTGCTGGATCCAGCCAACAATAGACTTGAGGAGGACCAGCGTTTAGACATGCTAGCACCCAGGGCAGAAACTTGGAAGGGCGCTTCAGAGTCCTCAAGTACTGTAAACTGTTCCAACATCAGCTTCAAGTATGCTTTGGGGCTTTGTGCCCTGGTTGCATCCATTTACTGCTGGCTCTGGGCTTGATCTGAGTCTGCTGTGCTGCAGCACTAGGGTGAGCCACAGGGCCAACCCGGTATGTGTTTTTCTAAATGCCTCGGTTCCTTCTCCTCACAATGGCAGTAGTGAGCAAAGGATTCTGTTAGCTTTTCCTTCAAGCCCTTGAGTATATGTAACGGATCTCGGCACTTCCCATGCTGTCGTTTTTCCCCCCTGTAAGATGGAAAGACTGTCAGACTGGGATGAGACAGACTTCACACAGACACAAACCATATACCGTCTTGGGAGTTTATGTGCCTTTATAAGGTATGGAATCCTGCTGAAGAGCGAGCAGCACAGTAGCAAAAGGCTGTACTGGAGATTTCCATTCCTGTGGGACTCGGTGGCAACAGTAGAAATATGCTGCTGAGTATTAAGGAAATGGATATACAATTTTAGTGGGGGTCATTTTTGGCTTGGCTGGACACATTTATGCAACTGTAGGGAGTTTTTGAATTACTAACTGAACATATTTAAAAAAATACTAGTCTTCTCCCGTTCCTTTAGGATTATTAATACTACTATTACTACTCATTTGTATAGCGCTACAAGGCATATGCAGTGCTGTCCAGAGATGTAAAAGACAGACAGTCCCTGTTTAGCAGAGCTTACAGTCTAGTCAAGACAGAATCATATCTCAAGTTGTGTTGTCTATCTCAGATGGAACCATCCTCAATGGCATCACTGGCCTTTATTCACAATTATACTAGATTTTGTTCCTCGCCTTCTGCCTTGTCTTGCCATTACAGTAACCATCCTTAAGTAGAGGCCACACCTCAGCAACCAAGCGTATCTGGTACACGTGCACCACCAAGTCCGGCCACTAGGTGCCACTATTATTAGATTGCTAAGACTCCCTTTTTCCCACCCCTCCCCCCTCTCCTCCATTCCTAAGGAATGTTAATGCAGCTTCTAGTATCCTTGGACCTCCTAGGGAACAGAAATTGAACATAAGAAATGCCATACTGTGCACACTCTTACAGTAATCTGCCATGGTTTACTGCATCAGGTGTTTGGTCTCCCTTCGTGTCAGTTTACTGTGCTAGGGTAATGCATTGAGAGGAACAGAGACAAATATAAGCAGAAAAAGCTCATTAGAAAAATCCCTGGTGATCCAGTTGGCCCCAAACTTCCTGACCCCTCGCATCTAAGATGACCTGGTAGCCCAGTGGGCCTCAATCCCTGATTGCATCTGCCCCTCACCCCCATCCTCAGGGTTATCTGGTCTAGAACAGCTGGCACCTGGCCTAGGAAGTAGAGTCTTTGGTGCAGCAGCATCCTGTGCCCTCCCTTCCCTCCCCACCTCCTACATGGGCCAATAATACTTACTTAATCTAGGCAGACATCAAGTGCCATTATGCTCTTCCTGTCATCATCTTGCAAAATGGTGGTGCCTGACCCTAGCACACTGCTAGGGGTCAGTCTGCCTAATTAGGAAGCCCTCCCTTATTTAACAGATTGATCTCTAGTAGTGTGTCCCAATCAGACCCTGCCCAAGAATTTCGGCCAATCCGCACCCCCTTTCTGCCCCCCACACCAAGCTGCCCCCTGCTGCCACTGATTCCATCTTGGGGCAAGGCAGGTGGCGACGGCAGTATTTTATAAGTGGCGACTTTGTGCCGCTGCTTTCTTGCCCGTGGCAGGCCATGTGCTTCAGCACACATGGCCTGCTGCTTCTGAGTCCCCCCCCCCCCCAACAGTAAGTTGTGTTGGAGGGGGATCAGAAGCAGCAGGTCATATGTACAGGCAACAAAGCGGCAGCACAAAGCCGCCCACATGGTTCAGCCGCCCTAGGTGGCCACCTAGCTTGCCTAGTGGATGGGCCGGCCCTGGTCCCAATGCACTGCTAGAGATAGTGGCATTTAGAGGCAGAAGCCAAGTGGGCATCACTCCTGCCTTCCACCCTCAAAGGTGGTTAGGGGGTTTGAGGGGATCAGGAGCCCACTGGGCTACCAGGGATATGCTTGTGAGAAAGGAGAGTTTGGAGTTGCTCAGGACCCACTGGACCACTAGAGAATTTTTATTCAAACCCCAAGTTGGAGTAAAAATTCAGCACTAAAAGGAAAGTGAAAAAAATGTACCAAAAGTTTTAGTGTGTTGTTTTTTTTTACATTGAGGGCAGTTTAAATTCTACCTTTTGTATGTGTTTGGCATGCCTGTGTGCTAAGGATACCAGAGTTTTGCAGGCAAATCTTGGACAATTATCCAAAACTAGATGGTGGGGGTGGGGTGGGGGTATTCCTCTTAGTTCCAAGATTGCACAACGGAGGGTGGGAGTGGACGGAAGAGGAGTCGTTCTCTCTACCCATCCATCCTGTGACAGCAACAGTATCACTTCCAAGGAGATGAATCACCAAAGAAATAAAAATGGTGCATTTTCCCCTCCCTCCCCAGTACTGTGCAAAAGATAAGAATACGAGATTTCAAAAACTGGTGTATTCCAATGCTAAACTGAAAATAAAATAAAATTTATTTTTTTCTGCCTTTGTTGTCTGGCCATTTTTTTCTTAATCATCTTGTTTTCAGTCTCTGGTTTCTTTCTTTCCTATGTCTGTCTGCTCTTAACGCCATTCCAGGGTCTCCTGTCCATTAGTCAGTTCTTTTCTCTTCTCCTGTCTTAACTTCTTCCCCCTGCATTCATCTCTGATATTGATCTTTCAGCTTTTTTCCATTTATTTATCAGTGCTCTATCCATTCTGATTTTGCCCTTCCTTATCATTCAGTTCTCAATCTTCCCTTTATTTATTTTTTGTTGCATCTACCTACAGCTTTCTGTCTCTCTATCTCCTTCCTCACCCTCTCACTAACTCACTCTTCTCACTGCCCCAAGCCCAGTATCTCCCACTTTCTCTTCTACCTGCTCTGTATCCTTCTCCACCCTCCTGTAGTCCAGTATCTCTCCTTGCCCCCTCCCCCAGGTGCCCAGCATCTCTTTTCCTTCTCTATCCTCTTCCGAAAGCATCTAGCATCTCTCCTTCCCTTAAGTACTGACCCCTTCCCCTACGGGCCGCGTTGAACATTTCTTCCCATTCTATTGCTGGGCCTTTGCTCTCCCCTTATCCAATGCTGATGCCTCCACCCTCCTGCCATCAAGACCAGTGCCTAGGCTTTGGGCCTTTGCATATGTGCGTGCACAAGACTTGCTGCGTCCTTCCTCTGACACAAACCTCTGACGTTGGGGACAGGAGGGACACGGCAGGCCTCGCGCATACACATGCACTCAAAAATCTTTAAGTCACTTGCAGCCCTGAGTGCATTTAAATGCTCTTTTGACACTCCAGCCTTGCACCACCCACCACCACCACCTCCTCCTGAAATGGCACCTCTGTTCCCATTGCTAGAATCAGAGACAGGAGGTCACCAAGGAGGTAAGAGCCGGAGACAAGAGTCAGACATTTGGGACAGTCTCTGAAAATCAGGGACATCTGGTCACCTTCTACTGCACTATCCTTTAGTGTAGCAGTTTTACAGCTGGTTTTTCAGCACTAAAAATCCTCACTGCTTCCAGAGTAAGATTAACGTGGGAAAATGAGAAGTAAACTGCTGTGCAATGGCCCCTCGTGGAGGACTCACTTGCCACTGTTGATCACTCTGCTTAAAACTCGCAACAGAGCACTATATGGACTCTACAGTCAAACTAAGCTGCTACTGTTAACACCGAACAGACGCTGATTGGGATGATTTTCAAAACTCGGGAAATACAGATCACAGACAAACTGGAAAGGTCATTTTTCAAGTATGCAAAGGTTCTTTAACTCTTGCCCCTCCCCCTCCTACTTTATAACCGGCAGTCCTGTCACTTCTAGACTAGTGCAAGCCAAACACACAGCTCTGAAGATCCTCCACTTAAACAGGCATTTCCATCCTCCCTTTTTTTTTTAACTTTCTCTGGCTGTGAATGTGAGACTTGGAAGGTTTGCTCTTTTAGTTGGTCTGAGATACAGATTGAGGAAAATGAGTCTCCCTCGGGTCTTAAGGAATGTTGCAATATGCTGACCTCATCTGTCTGGGTGATGAAATCCCATTTTATTCTTCAGTTCTGCATCTTTGCTATGGAGTAGGCATACAGGAAAATGTATATTTCAGTTGTGTTCATTTAATTTATTTATTTTCAAAATGTCTTTTGTTCAAAGAGAGCATAAAGCTGCATTAGAAAGATCCTCAGCTGTCGGGTAAAAATTCCGTTATAGTGTTTTCACCAACGGACAAAACCAATGTGGATTGTACTAAGAACACAAGCCTTTGGTTCTAAAATTGTTGAATGCAGAAAATGTTTTGAAACGGCTCCAAAAGCAACTTATCTGTGTAATCATATTGAATATATCTGAGTATATTCATACATTTTTGTCTAGCTTTTTGATGCCATAAACCATCTAAAGTGAAAGTATAGAAGACCATTGTGCAAGTAAGAGTAATGTTTTCCTAGCCTAAACAAGATATCTGTGATCATATCAAGTCTGTAAACGTTTATTACAAAGGAGGAAGACTATTAAAGTTAAAACAAAGAGAAACTCTTGGACTTGCATTATTTTTCCCTTCTGCCATGATGAGCTGTTTCACATCAGTTAAATAGGGTTGGGAAAACTGAAAATCTTAGGGACTCTTATTAAAGATTAATTAATGCCTGTTAATGAAATTAACGTGAGTTAAGTGCCATTGTGCCCATAGAAATCAAAAGGGCTGTGGGCACTTTCATTAACCTGCGTTAAAACCTTTAGTAAAAGGGCCCCTTAGTGGTACTTCTATTAATACCGCTAATAAGCCGTCATGCCTCATTTCTTTGGATGCTGGCAATATACTAACAGGCTCTTTGCATCTGTTTGTTTTGTGTACTTCAGAAGTATAAAATAATCAAGTGGTCTAAACACTAAAACTTAGCGTGTACAGTAAAGCTGTTTAATATATATGAGGGAAAAGTGGCCTAGTGGTTGGGGCAAGTTACCTCAGGCCGGAAGATCGGGGGTTCAAATCCCACTAGAGGAAAGCAAACTTGGGCCGGAAGGACTGGGGTTTCTAGTCCCACAGGTGCTCCTTGTGGTCTTGGGCAAGCCACTTAACCCTCCATTGCCCATGTTCCCTGTAGGTATTAGCGTATGTGTCTCATATCCCCTTGTGTTAAATGTATCCCCCAATTGTGTTGTGACCACTTTGATTGAAGGATAAGGTTGGTATACAAAACTGTCTAAATAAATAAAATCTATATTCTGTGCAGCTCTAATGTGCAAGTTAAATGGTTCCTCAAAGATATTAGTAGTATTTATGAAAATTAATGCTTATGTGCTTGCAAGTGAAGAAATGTCAAATGCAAATTAGGATTTAGCAGATGCTTGCCAAATAGGATATATGCTCTTTTCCACATGCAGTTTTAGCAAGCACTTGCCTAAAGGGTAAAATTCAATTTCTCATCCAGTTGGATATTAAATGTTAGCATGCCTGCAGGGCCAGCAACATCAGCATTTAACACTCTACTGAGGCCTTTTTTTTCTCCCCTGAATCACTTCTGAGGGCTGATTGTAATCACTCCATATTTTGACATGCAAAGAAATAGACCTCTAGGACCTGACAAGCATCCTACAACCTCTGACACCAAGATCCTCTGTGTTATAAATTCCCCTGGTTGATCTCCATCCAGCTGCCTGGTGCTCCTGCTGTCTATCTATTCTGGTAATACCAGTCAGAAGATGAGTTTAATACCCTTTTCCCCCCACTGTTGCCAAGGTCTATTAAAGCACTGGTTGACCTCTTGCCCTCTTTTGCTCCACACAAGAGTGAAATAGCATAAGATGTCAACCAGCGCCATATTGGATTTTAGCAGTCGTGGGGCAAGAAGTAGTCCTGGTGTCTGTTACACTTATCTTTTTTTTTTTACATTGTTGGAGAAAGTAGGCAGGAAGAGGGGCACCTGGTGGGGGGGAGGGGGGGCAGAAGGATTGGGGCATGGAGATCTCATTTTGGTGTCACTGGATGTAAAGGTTTAAAACCTGAAGGCCCTTTTGACTTTTATATGGAGGAATGTCAGGAGATGTTTGCCCACTGGTTCTTATGTCAGAGATGGGGATTAGGGGTGTCAACTGGCTCCATATTTTAGGGATAGGTTGAGTTTTTTATGGTTTTGCCCCATTGCAAGCAGGGACTTTTAGTTCTGATTTCCCAATTGCATCCTATAGTGAAAGGAAGATTTGAAATCCCTGTATGCAGGGGCGGCCCAAGGGGGGTGCGGGGCCATGTGCGGAGACTCGGTGCGGGGCCTCATTTGCATAAGTGGTCTTATTTGCATAAATATTTGCATAATGTTACCATTCACTAACTTTTAGTAAACATGTCTCTTAATGAGTGTATGGATAAAGAAAGACTAAAAGATTTCTACATTACTATAATCCAGTGCCAACCGCCAGGCACATTAGGAACTACTACAAACGCTGCCCATTTAGAACCGATAGCAAACCCGCTGTATCCTGACAGCATTACCAGGACTCACAAAGCACCAGACCCTACCTATCAAAAGGAAACACTGCAAATATTAAACCAGTACATTTCAGAGAATACTGGGGAAAGAGAACAAGTGACAATGTCAAATAGGAATTACATAAACAGAATACCTCAGCTCAGTTACACATGCAGAACATAGACCATCACCAAACAAGGAATCGCAATTTAGAAACAGGAAGGCAATAATTAAACTGGGAACCCCAAAAGCCAAACTTGGAATGTACAACAACACTGTAGAAATTTCCTCTTGTACCAAACAAAGCGCAGACGTTAATGATGCACATTTCCCAGAGCTTTCATATTCCAGTTAATAAATTCAAAATAAAGAGATATCTTTCTACCTTTTGTGCATTTTTTTTCAGTTGCAATTGCTCCAGCCACTTTCTTCTGGTTTCTTCATGTTTTCTGCTAACTCTCCATCGTCTGCTGTCCATTTGTCCTTTCTTCTCTCTTCTAGTTTTCTTTCCATCCTCTCTCTCTACATCTGCTTTAACATACTAATCTTTCTCCTTTTGCTCTTTCCTCATTCTTATTTCATCCACACAAATTTTACCCCTCCATCCTCAATCCCCACTTACTCTCCCAATACCCGGCCAATTGTAGATTTTTCATCCCTCCCACACAAAATATTTTTCCCCTCTCCATTTTACTCTCCCAGCCCCATCCCATTCTAATCCTCCCCCAACATCAGCTCCCTTCTAGTTCCAGTCTCACCCAGCATCCATTCCCTTCTAGTCCCTGCATCAGCCCATTTCCAGTCCTAGCCCCCCATCAACCCATTTCCAGTCCTAGCTCCCCCATCCATTTTCAGTCTGAGTCCCTTCATCAGCTCATTTCCAATCCTAGCCCCCCATCAGCCCTTTTCTAGTCATTTCCTAGCCCCACCATCAGCCCATGTCAAATCCTAGCTCCCCTCCACGCAGCCCAATTCCAGTCCAAGCCCCCCATGAGCCTACTTCCAGTTCTAGCCCCTCCATGAGTCCATTTCAATTCAAGCCCCCACCACAGCCCATTTCCAATCTTAGCTCCCCCCAACAGCCCATTTCCAGTCCTATCCTAGCTGCTCCATCAGCCCATTTTCAGTCCTAGCTCCCTTCCCTCACAGCCCATTTCCATTCCAAGCTCCCTCCCCATCAGCTATTTGCAGTTCAAGCCTCCCCGTCCACTCAGTCCATTTCCACTCATAGCAATCCCCTAACCCATTACCAGTCCTAGCCCCCCATCAACCCATTTTCAGTTTAAGCCCCCCCTATAACCCATTACCAGTCCTAACCTCCCCATCAGCCCACTTCCAGTCTTAACCCCATCAGCCCATTTCCAGTCAGCCCCCCATAGCCTATTGCCAGTCCTAACCCCCCCCATCAGCCCACAGCCCATTACCAGTCCTAACCACATCAGCCCACCTCAAGTCCTAACCCCTCCCCATCAGCCCATTTCCTGTCCTAGCGCCCCCATAGCCCATTAGCAGTCCTAACCCCCCCATAGCCCATTAGCAATCCTAACCCCCCATCACCCTATTTCCATTCAGCCCACAGCCCATTTCCAGTCTTAACCCCCCTAGCCCATTTCCAGTCCTAACCCCCCCCAGCCCATTTCCAGTCCTAACCCCCCCACCTCATTTCCAGTCAGCCTCCATCAGCCCCAGCCCATTAGCAGTCTTAACCCCCCCCCTAGTCCATTTCCAGTCCTAACCCCCCCCCAGCCCATTTCCAGTCCTAACCCCCCCTCACCCCCTTACCCCATTTCCAGTCAGCCTCCATCAGCCCCAGCCCATTAGCAGTCCTAACCCCCCCCCACCCAGCACATTTCCAGTCCTAACCCCCCCTATCACATTTCCAGTCCTACCCCCCACAGCAGATTTCCAGTACTAACCCCCCCCAGCACATTTCCAGTCCTAACCCCCCCTCACCCCATTTCCAGTCAGCCTCCATCAGCCCCAGCCCATTAGCAGTCCTAACCCCCCCTAGCCCATTTCCAGTCCTAACCCCCCCCCCACCCAGCACATTTCCAGTCCTAACCCCCCCCAGCACATTTCCAGTCCTAACCCCCCCCCAGCACATTTCCAGTCCTAAACCCCCCCCCAGCACATTTCCAGACAGCCTTCATCAGCCCCCCAGCCCATTACCAGTCTTAACCCCCCCCTTCCCTTCCCTTCCCTTCCCTTCTGGCAAATTAAAAAAAAAACAAAACACCTGGCTCTAGCTGCTGCCGCGTCCGTCGCAGCAGTGGCAGAATGGAGTGTCCCGCGGGGCCCCCTCTCCTCGTTGAGCCCTCTGCAAGAGCTTTCAGATTCGCGAAGGGAGAGTGCTCCCTCGCGTCTCTGTAAAGCCCGCAGGGGCTAATGGGAAATTTCCCATCAGCCCCTCGCGTCTAAAGGGGCTGATGGGAAATTTCCCATTAGCCCCTGCGGGCTTTACAGAGACGCGAGGGAGCACTCTCCCTTCGCGAATCTGAAAGCTCTTGCAGAGGGCTCAACGAGGAGAGGGGGCCCCGCGGGACACTCCATTCTGCCGCTGCTGCGACGGACGCGGCAGCGGCAGCAGCCAGAGACAGGTTTTTTTTTTAAATGTAATTTAAAAAAAAAAAAGCAGAATGTTCTTTGCGCGGGGCCCCCTGAAACGCGGGGCCCTGTGCAAAAAACATTCTTGCTCAATGGACGGGCCGGCCCTGCCTGTATGTATGCAGTGGGTTAAAACCAGGACTGGATCAATGTGTCCTAAAAATCTGCAGTCACTTGGTAGCCCTAGGGAGGATGGGATTAGTTGATCTGCCATTGAGAAGTCAGGGGGCGGCAGGAGTGACGTCCACTGTCTTAACGGATCCTTTCACTTTTGGTTGTTTAGGCCAGGGGATTTTGTGAAGCAAATCATACACAGTACACATTTTTGGTTAGCATGCATGCTAATTTTCTGTGCTTGCTAGAAAGTCAGATGTGTAAAACAAATTTGTGCCTCGCCTAGTAAAGACCATTTTAGGATGTGCACTAGAAGGTATTCTTGGTGTGGGTTTTAGATTCATAGACTGCTAAGTGCATATTGAAACTGAAGTGTGAATTCTCCAGGAACAAGCAGGAAGTCAGTGCTCACATATGGGTGATGTTGGCACCGACGGAGCCCTCGTGAGGAGCAATTCCCCAGCTTTCAAAAAAAGCCTTTGGGACTGCATCACGCATGCGCGATCCCCTTCCCGCCCAAGGGTGCCATCTTGCTCAGTCTCACTTTTTCCGCAGAGCCCAACGGACGTAGTCCAACTTCCCTCGTGGAAAAAGTGCGTCAAAACTCCTGAAGATTCTCTTCTTCAGCCCAGTTCGACGCCGGTTCCCCTTCCTGCCTCGGTTCGGTACACCGGTATCAAGTCCATCTTATTTTTCGTTTTTGTCCTTAGTGACTAGCGTTCGCGCTTTTTTTCTTTTTCACTGGCAGCCCGGTAGTTTGACCTCGCAGGGGCCCTTTTTTCCCCGAAGGCTGCCAGCGGGTTTAAAAAGTGTGATCGTTGTAAGAAATTAATGTCCCTCACCGACACACATGACTGCTGTCTCCGCTGCCTCGGGCCCAGCCATTACCCGAAGGTCTATGGCCCGTGTAGCAAAATGTCCTTTAAGGCACTTAGAAGTAGGCAGCAGCAGTGTGAAAGTTTTTTCTTCAAGTCCGAATCCACCCGGTCTGGACCTCTTCAGAAGCCTCGACGTCTTGGGAGCTATCTGACTCCGAGCATCGTCGGAGGTCTTCTGAGTGGGGGTCTCCCTCGCGGGAATACCGGAGGAAGAAGAAACCTGCAAGGGCGGCATCGTTGGATGCCTCTGATTGGCCTAGGCCCTCGCGGACCAGGTCACGGAGTCCTGACCACCGTCCCGGGTCCTCGGAGCCGGAGCGCCCTGCAAAAACACCTCACACGGAGCCAGAGACGCCGAGGAATGTAACTGCTGTTGTCCTCGTTGATTCTCCTCCGGGAGAATCAGCGTTGGGCCCGACGGTGTTGCGACCCAAGCCGGAGGCTGCAGAGTCTTCTGAGCTTGGTCTCAGAATGACAGCCTTGGAGCACAGCATGTTTGCCTTCATGGAGCAGCAGTGGGCGTTGATGGCCGGTCTCACCGGTCCATCTTCCCCGACCACTGGGACCTCGACGTCCAAGTCGACCCCGGAGGCCGAGCTGATCCTCGAGAATCTCCAGGAACAAGCAGGAATGAGTCTTCACATATGGGTGTGTCGGTACCGACGGAGCCTGCGCGGGAACGCTCCCCAGCGTCCAATCAGAAAGCCTTTGGGAGCATCCCACAGCGCCTGCGTGCTGCCTTCCCGCCTTTCCAACTGTCTCTCCTCAGTTGTTTTTTTTCCATGGAGCCAGTAGGTCGTGTTCCTGTCACTGCAGAAGAATTTCCTTATTTTTTCTTTATTTCTTTTCTGTACGCGTCTGCCTTCCTCGACGCTATACCGGTACCGCCGGTTCTTATTCTTTTAAAAAAAAAAAAGAAGACTTTTATTTTTCTTCAGGTGTACTTCAGTTTTGGGCCTTAGGCCCAAAACCTTTTCCTTAAATATGGAAAAACCTGCCTCAGGATTCAAGAAGTGCACAAAATGTGACAGTACTATATCCGTCACCGACACCCATGACCGGTGTCTCAAATGTTTAGGCCCTGACCATTCCATTAAAGATTGTGTGTCCTGTTCCATGATGTCTAAGAGAGGTCGACAGAACCGAGCTGCCAAGCTCAGTACCCTGTTTCCCTCTGATGCGGCTTCGGTGGCATCGACGTCTTCCAGGGCTTCTTCTTCCTCACATGGATCTCAGGTAACTAAACATAAATCCAGCCGGTCCTCGAAGGGCAAATCTCCTTCCAAGCATCGAGATGCCCCTGGCCTTGCCCTCGAGGATTCTGCACCGGCAAAATTAACCCGGCGGGAGGCTTCGGCTTCTAAAGCATCATCTTCGGGGTTCCAGGACAATCTAGATGGCGTGGCCTCAACAGATCTCCTGGTGCCATGCTCTGGGGTACCGGTGGCCTCTACCGGTACCGTCTTCCAGGCGTTGGCAGCGTCGATGGATCAGAGGATTCTGTCCATCGAACGCAGTCTGGCGGCCTTCCTTGTGGCATCGACGCCCGTGGTACCGCATCAGACTACTCCGCAGGTACCGGCTCCGGTATCGCCATCGGCACCAATTCCGGTACCGGTGGCATCGACATCGGCTTCGGTGTCAGCCATGCCGGTACCCTGCCCTCTGCAGCCCTCCGGTACCGATACCCCGGTACCGATGATTCCCGATACCAATCCCGGTTGGTACGGGTATCGGGCTTTGCAAGAGCATCCCGACAGATGATACTTCGATTCCTCTGATGACTCTGAGGATTCTGAAGAGTCTGTCGATGCAGCGATGCTTCTTCCACAGGAGGAGTCCTCTCCTAAACGAAGGATGTCTCCTCCAGAGGACTTGTCTTTTCAAGACTTTATCAGAGAGGTGGCTCGGGGTCTCTCTATTACAGTAGCCCCAGAGTCAGAACCTAGAGCTAAGGAGTTAGATATTCTACAATATCCTAAAACTCCTAAAGAGGCAGCTACCTTGCCTATTCATGAGATTCTGTATGATCTCATGTTAAGGATGTGGGAAGCATCTCTATCCACCTCTCCTCATTCTCGCAGGTTAGACACCATGTATCGTGTCCCTCCTTGTCCTGGTTTTCATAAAACTCAGCTTCCTCACCACTCTATTGTGGTTGAGTCTGCAATGAGAAAGATTAGAAGGGCCAAGAGACATGCCTCTAATCCTCCAGGACGTGAATGTAGAACCCTGGATGCTTTTGGTAGAAGAATCTTCCAAGCTTCCATGCTGGCTGCGAGAATAAATTCCTATAGTCTCTACATGGGAATGTTCTTAAAAGAAGTCACTGACCATTTGCTGACTTTAAGTCCTTTTATGTCAGACAGTAAAAGGCCAGAATTTCTCTCTGGGCTCAAATATGCCCAGGATATCGCCAAATTCTCCAACCGTGCAGCTTTCGACTCCTTTGAATGCGTAAGCAGAGCCTCAGCTATAGCTATAGGCGCACGTAGGATTGCTTGGCTTCAAGCATCTGATTTGGAGACCTGGGTCCAAGATGAATTGGGAAATATCCCTTGTACAGGGGAGAATCTGTTTGGTAAAGATTGGCAAGCAAAAGCCAATCAGATGGATGCTAAAAATTCTGCTTTGGATAGACTATCCAAATCTACTGCTGCTCCTGCTAAGAAAAGGCTGTTCAAGAAAACACCTTTTTCTAAAAAGGGAAGATCCTATCCTGCTTATAGTCAGCATCTTCTGCAGCTCAGTTTCCTTCCAAACGTCAGCAATCCTCCAAACAGACCAAAGCAAAGGCTGCGAGGCCTGCTCTAGCCCAGCAAGCTCAGCCCCCTCAGAGCCTTTGACTCTCTGCTAGAGAACTTAGCCTTCCTGGCTCTAGAAGTACCAGAGCCCTCCACCATCCCAGGAAGGTTATGTTACTTTGCCCCCAGATGGAGGCAAATCACAGCAGAGCATTGGACACTCTCCATCATAAGAGAGGGGTACAAACTTCATTTTTCCAGCTTGCCCCCTCTCACAAGAGTGCACCAGTTCAATTCTCCAACCTCCCTCCTCAGCCTGTTAGAGCAGGAGGTTGCCACTCTTCTAGCCCAAGGGGCAATAGAGGAAGTGCCTTCTCAACAACAGGGCAAGGGGTTCTACTCCCCCTATTTTCTTGTCCCAAAGAAAACAGGGGGCTTCAGGCCCATTTTAGATCTCAGAGAATTGAACAGACTCCTAGTCAAAGAGAATTTCAAGATGGTTTCTCTAGGAACTCTGCTGCCATACCTTCACAGTCAGGATTGGCTTTGTTCTCTAGATCTCAAGGATGCGTACACTCATGTTCTCATCCATCCAACTCACAGAAGGTTCCTTCGGTTCCTTTTCCAGGAGAAGCACTATCAATACAAAGTGCTCCCCTTTGGCCTGGCCTCTGCAACAAGGGTGTTCATGAAATGCATGGCAGTGGTTGCTGCTTTTCTGCGCACCCTGGGAATATTTGTCTTCCCCTATCTGGACGACTGGCTCATTCGAGCTCCCACTCAGTCAGAGGCCAAGACTGCTCTAACCTGCACCATGCGTATCCTCCAGTATTTAGGGCTGGTAATAAACATCCCAAAATCCAATTTGATCCCTACTTAGTCCCTGGAGTTTATAGGGGCGCTGCTGGATACCACAAAGGCAAGGGCCTATCTTCCTCAGGCCCGCTGCCTTCGCTTGATGCAGTTAGCTTCTCAAGCAGATTCAAAACCCCTACTAACTGCTCGAGAAATGTTACAGTTACTAGGCCACATGGCATCCACCGTTCATGTGGTACCATATGCTCGCCTGCACATGAGAGCAGCTCAGTGGACTTTATCCACCCAATGGACCCAGGCATTAGACTGCCTGTCAGACAAAATAGCAAACACAAGTCGCCTTATTTTGTCCCTCCAGTGGTGGAAGTCCCCTCCAAACCTGTTGCTGGGGTCTCCCTTTCAACAGCCTCTACCCCAGGCAACTCTTACAACAGATGCTTCTCCAATGGGCTGGGGAGCTCATCTTCAGGACCTCTCCACCCAGGGCATCTGGTTCCCACAGGAGACTTCTCTACATATCAGTCTCTTGGAACTTAGAGCAATCTTCCTTGCTCTGCGAGTTTTCCACACCCTGCTCAGCCACAGGACAGTCCTTGTCCACACGGACAATCAGGTAGCCATGTTCTACATAAACAAGCAGGGAGGAACTGGCTCTCTGTCGCTTTGCAACGAAGCTCTGCGACTGTGGGCCCTCGCCAGAGAGCATCACATTCATCTTCTAGCAGTCTATCTTCCAGGTGTTCAAAACTCTTGGGTGGACAGACTCAGCCGAGTTCTGCTTCCACACGAGTGGTCCCTACATATGGACCAGGTATCCAAGATATTTCAAATTTGGAGAACCCCGGACATAGACCTCTTTGCAAGTCCGTGGAATGCCAAACTTCGCCGGTTCTGTTCCAGAACTCCGGCTCAGGGGGCTCAGGCAAGGGATGCTTTCCTCCTTCACTGGGGTCAAGACTTCCTGTATGCCTTTCCACCCATTCCCCTGATCCCCAAAACCCTGTTCAAGCTTCAGAGAGACAGAGGCCACATGATTCTCATAGCTCCACATTGGCCACGGCAAGTGTGGTACCCTCTGCTTCTACATCTCTCTCAAGCTCCCTCCCTAGAGTTAGGGTCTGCTCCAGACCTCCTCTCTCAGGAGGACGAAAGTTGTGGCATCCCAATCCCCAGTCTCTGCATCTCAGGGCTTGGTTGCTGAAGGCCTAGATCTCCAGGATCTTCCTCTTTCTCAACAAGTGAAAGATGTTCTTTATGCTTCCAGAAAACCTTCCACTAGACGTTCTTATGCCTTCAAGTGGAAAAGATTTACCATCTGGTGTTCTGGAAAGGGTCTTAACCCCCGGTCAATACCTCTGGAATCGTTGCTGGAGTATCTCCTGCATCTCTCTAATGCAGGCCTTAAGACGAATTCAGTAAGAGTCCATCTGAGTGCTATTGCAGCTTCCCTTAGGCCTCTAAATGGACAACCTGTTTCCTCTCATCCCCTTGTAGCAAGGTTCATGAGAGGCCTCCTTTTAACAAAACCTCCTATTAGACCACCTCCGGTGGCATGGGACTTAAATTTGGTTCTTGGTCAGCTTATGAAGCCGCCTTTTGAACCTTTAGCTACTACCTCCTTGAAATACCTTTCTTGGAAGGTTATCTTTCTCATTGCAATCACATCAGCATGCCGCATCAGTGAATTGCAAGCACTAGTAGCTAATCCACCTTATACAAGGTTCCATCATGACTAGGTGGTCCTTAGGACTAATCCACACTTTATGCCTAAGTTGGTCTCGCCTTTTCACCTCAACCAAGAGGTCTACCTACCTGTCTTTTTTCCAGGGCCTCATGCATCAAGTGCAGAGAGGAATCTTCATACCCTGGACTGTAAAAGAGCTCTAGCTTTTTACTTAGAGGACACAGCAACATAGAAAGTCTTCCCAACTCTTTGTTGCTTTTGATCCTTCTCATTTGGGACAACCAGTCTCCAAGAGAACTCTTTCCAACTGGATTGCCCAATGTATTTCTTTCGCCTATCAGAGCAAAAACATTTCCCTGGAGGGCCATGTCACAGCTCACAATGTGAGAGCCATGGCAGCCTCAATGGCTCATCTGCGCTCTGTGTCTATCGACGACATCTGTCGAGCAGCCACTTGGGCCTCGGTTCATACCTTCATAGCCCATTACTGCTTAGACAAGGACTCCTGCCGGGATGCCTTGTTTGGTCAGGCTGTTCTCAAACACATGTTCCAAACTTAATCGACTCCTACCCACCATCCCTCATGGGATGCCAGAGATCCAGGTGGGGAAATGCAGCCCTGTCCCAGGGACACACAACTTCTGGGCTCTCTCCCTGGCATCAAAAGCTAGGGAGTCCCCATATGTGAAGACTCATTCCTGCTTGTTCCTGGAGATAGTACAGTTACTTACCTGTAACAGGTGATCTCTGGGAACAGCAGGAATAAGTCTTCACAACCCACCCACCTCCCCTAGGAGTTGTCTCTCTCTCTCTCTATCTCTCTTCCTTTCCCTCTCTCTCCCTCTTTGTCTCAGCTATAAAACTCAACTGAGGAGAGACAGTTGGAAAGGCGGGAAGGCAGCACGCAGGCGCTGTGGGATGCTCCCAAAGGCTTTCTGATTGGACGCTGGGGTGCATTCCCGCGCAGGCTCCGTCGGTACCAATGTACCCATATGTGAGGACTTATTCCTGCTGTTCCCAGAGTTCACCTGTTACAGGTAAGTAACTGTGCTTTCTTCGAGCTCGAGTCGATCCTCGGCCGAGGTCTCCCTTGACCTCCCGTTCGGGACCGAGGTCGTCATCGCTGGTGCCCTTGGCGTCGGGGCGGTCGAGATCAAAGCCCTCACGGCCGGAGCCCATCGATTCCTCCTCGGAGGGCTCTGCATGGGAAACGGAAGATGAAGAGTCCCCGGACACCCACTGGACCCGGTGTGTCCCATCAGACTTGCCAGGGTCCGAGCCTCGGAGAAGGTCCCCCCAGGAAGGATACCCGGTTCTCGGACTTTGTCAGGGACATGTCCAAGTCTTTGGCATTCCCGGCGGACACCTAGGAGGAGCCTCGAGCCGAGGAGCTCGAAGCCCTCCAGTATGACTTTCCCCCTCGGGAAGCCCTTACGGTACCGGTTCCTCCGATGTTGGAACGGCTGATGCTTTGCATGTGGTAGTCACTGGCCTCGATGCCGGTTCTCAGCAAGTGGGTCGATTCCATCTATCGAGTCCGCAAGAGTCCTGGGTTCCAAAAGGCACAGCTGCCGCACAACTCCATGGTTGTGGAATCGACCATGCACAGGCTCAAGAGCCAAAAAACGCACTCCTTGGTGCCCCCTGGCAGGGAGGCCCGGAACCTGGACGCCTTGGCAGAAAGTGCTTCCAGGGCTCGATGCTATCATGCCATGTCCAAACATACCAGCTGTACATGGGCATGTACTTGCGGGACCTGGCAAAGGAGATTGCCGGGTTCTCAGCTGGCCTCTCCGAGGAACCCTTGCAGCGCTTCAAGAACTTGTCCACTGGGATTCAGGAGTGCTCGAAGTTTGTCTCAAGCAGCCTACGACGGCTTCGAGGCTTCAGCTCGGGTAGCCGCAGCCGGCATCGGTGCCCGACGCCAGGCATGGTTAATGTCGTCGGACCTGGATCCATGGGTTCAGGACAAGTTGGTCGATGTCCCTTGCTGAGGTGACATCCTTTTTGGCAAACCCATGACTGAGAAGGCTGCTGAAATCGAGACAGAGTACTTGACCTGGACAAGACTCTTCAAGAAGACATCTGCCCCTTCTAAAAAGAAGGACTCGGGTAAAAAGCCCTTTTTCCCGTGGAAGGGTGCTGCTTACCGCAACTACCCCACTCACCATGCTGCCCCGGCTCCCCAACAGGGGCAGCAGGCCAAGGGACAGGGGCATGGCCCGCGTAAGCAGAAGACCCCCCCAAGCCCCAGGCACTGGCTCCTTCCCAGCTGGTAGAGGTTTTTTGACTGCCACAGCATAGTTTCTCTCCAACCAGGGGTCAGGCTTGGCACAGGAGGAAGGCTGACCCTGTACGCTCACAGGTGGTCAGCATTCACCACAGATCCCTGGGTCCTACAAATAGTCCAAAAGGGCTATTTGCTCCATTTCAACCAGGTACCTCCCTCCTACTTTCCAGGAGAGCCTCTCAGACCCACTCTACACAGGAACCTCCTCTTACAAGAGTTGGCTGGTCTTCTAGAGGATCAGGCAGTGGAGCCGGTGCCCCACAGCCTGCTAGGACAAGGCTTTTACTCCAGGTATTTTCTGATACCAAAGAGAACAGGAGTCCTCAGGCTCATCCTCGACTCCGAAACTTAAACATGTTCCTGGTGAGGGAAAAGTTCAAGATGCTTTCTCTTGGAATATTGCTGCCTTACCTCCACCAGGGAGACTGGCTATGCTCTTTAGACATGAAGGATGCTTATACACACATCTTCATACATCCAGACCACAGACAGTATCTCAGATTTGTAGTGGGAGGAAACCATTATCAGTACAGAGTACTTCCATTCAGCCTAGCCTCTGCCCCCAGAGTATTTACCAAATGTCTGGCGGTAGTGGCAGCCTTCCTCAGGAACCAGGGAATTTCGTCTTCCCGTACCTGGACGACTGGCTCATCATGGCCCTGTCGCCTCAAGAAGCCCAACAGGCCACAGCTTGCACTATCAGCATACTGCAGCATCTAGGCTTTGTCATAAATCAAGCAAAGTCCACTTTGCTCCCCATTCAAAACTTAGAGTTCATAGGGGCAAGGCTAGACACCCTTCAAGTGAATGCTTACCTGCCAGAGGGCAGAGCACACAGGCTTCTGGAGTTAGTACACCAAATCATCCACAAGTCTCAGATATCAGCGAGGCACTTTCTATGCCTTCTGGGACACATGGCCTCCACGGTTCATGTGACCCCAAACGCCTGTCTCCACATGAGGACAGCTCAGTGGTGCCTCAGAGATCAGTGGACACAAGCCACAGGAAGACTCCGAGACAGGATCAGAGTGTCAAAACGACTACTGAAGTCGTTGACCTGGTGGCTTCAGCCATCCAACCTGCTCGAGGGAGTGCCTTTCCAGCCTCCCTCGTACACAAGAGTGCTGACGACAGATGCATCTCTGCTAGGCTGGGGAGCCCATTGCCAGGACTTCTGCACTCAAGGGTTGTGGTCTCCTCAGGAGAGGACACAACAAATCAAGCTCTTAGAGCTCCGGGCGATACGCCTAGCTCTTCAAACCTTCTCTCATGTTCTCTCACATCAGTCTGTCTTAATACAAACAGGCAACCAGGTGGCTATGTTCTACGTGAACAAGCAGGGAGGGACGGGGTCCCACCTCCTGTGTCAGGAGACACTGGACCTCTGTTCCTTTGCAATCCGACAAGGTATGTCTCTCAAAGCAGTTTACCTGCCAGGTCATGAGAACTGCCTAGCAGACAAGCTAAGCAGAATTCTCCAACCGCACGAGTGGCAACTGAATCCGGAAGTAGCCCAGCAGATCTTCCATTGCTGGGGACATCCGGCCATAGATCTCTTTTGCCAGTCCGCAGAATCATCAGTTGCCCAACTTTTCTCCAGACAGCCACACCCCCAAAGGATGGCTGCAGATGCTTTTCTAATCTCCTGGTCCGTGGGCCTCCTGTATGCGTTTCCTCCCACGCCTCTGGTGGCCCGAACTCTATTCAAAATCCTTCGTGACAAGGCCTCGGTCATCCTGGTAGCCCCCAGATGGCCAAGACAACCTTGGTTTCTGCTTCTCCTCCAGCTGGCAGTGGAAACCCCACTCCCTCTGGGGACGCAGCCCGACCTCCTGTCCCAGGAGCAAGGCTCTATCTTACACCCCAACCTCAGGTCCCTCAACCTGATGGCATGGCTGCTGAAAGGGTAGTGCTGGCTTCTCTCCTCCTGTCTAGGAACGTGGAAGAAGTGCTACTGGCCTCAAGGAGGCAGTCCACTAGAAAAACCTATGCCTTCAAGTGGCATAGGTTTGAGGTGTGGTGTAGCCAGCACAACGAAAACCCTTTCTCTTGTCAAGTACCAGTGGTGTTGCAGTACCTGCTGCACTTCTCAGAATTAGGCCTCAAATCTAACTCTGTCAGGGTCCACCTGAGTGCTTTGTCAGCACACCACTCTCCAGTGGAAGGAGAACCTCTTTTGGTTCACCCCTTGGTGTCCATACTTCTCAGAGGTCTACTTCTACTAAAATCCCCGGTTCGTCCTCCGGCAACCGAGTGGGATTTGAATGTGGTCTTGCAACAGCTTACTCGCCCACCTTTTGAGCCGATGTCCACTTGCCATCTGCCCTTCCTCTCCTGAAAGGTGCTCTTCCTGGTGGCACTCACATCTGCCAGACGAGTGAGTGAACTACAAGCTCTTGTGTCAGAAAGACCATACACATGGTTTTATAGGAACAGGGTAGTCCTGTGCACCCACCCCAAGTTCCTTCCGAAAGTGGTCAACCTCAACCAAGAGGTGGTTCTTCCGACATTCTTTCCCAGACCGCATGCTAGCCGGGCAGAGGCAGTTCTGCATACCCTTGATTGTAAAAGGGCTTTAGCCTTCTACCTGGAGCATACGCGGGGACATCGAAGGGCTACTCAGCTCTTTGTCTCTTATGACCCCAGTAAGCTGGGGCTACCTGTCTCCAAGCGCATGTTGTCCACCTGGGTGGCAGACTGCATTGCCTGGGTGTACTGGGCGGCCGACCTCCCATTGCAGGGTCGAGTCACTGCCCACCGTGTCAGGACTAAGGCCGCATCAGTGGCTCACTTCCGCTCTGTTCCGCTGGCAGACATCTGCAGGGCCGCAACCTGGTCTTCAAGCCAGACTTTTGCAACCCATTACTGCTTGGATGGAGAGTCCTGACGGGACAGTGCTTTCGGCCAGGCTATACTCCGTAACTTATTTGAGGTTTAGACAACTCTTACCCTCCGGCCCTCTGGTGTCAGGCTACCTGGGGGTGTTGCCTCTCTGCTGAATTCCTATCACAGCTGCTGTGGCTCTTCTAGAGGGAGCCATTTTTCAGCTTGGGGTTCTCGGTAGCCTATAGCTAGGGAGTCCCATAAGTGAGGACTGACTTCCTGCTTGTTCTTGGAGAAAGCGTAGTTACTCACCTGTAACAGGTGTTCTCCAGGGACAGCAGGAATCGGTCCTCACGACCCTCCCTCCTCCCCTGAAGTTGCAGTCCTATTATTCATTTTTATTCTTTTTGCTGTCTTTTTAGCTATGTTATTTGACTGAGCAAGATGGCACCCTTGGGTGGGAAGGGGATCGCGCATGCGCAATGCAGTCCCAAAGGCTTTCTTTGAAAGCTGGGGAATTGCTCCGCCCGAGGGCTCCGTCGGTGCCGACATCACCCATATGTGAGGACTGATTCCTGCTGTCCCTGGAGAACACCTGTTACTGGTGAATAACTACGCTTTCAGGCTAGTATGCATGTGATCACAGACGTGCCATTGCAAGCATTTTATGCACTGTTTCAGCTTTAGTACCGGGATTCTTGTGATACACACAAAAGTGTCTTCAGTCATTCAATGAATGTCTTCCTTGACAAAGTTGATAGTTCACAGTGTGAACTGATAGCAGTAGGAGTAACTGTGGAAAAAAATACTATTTTTATACTTGGTGAAAATAGTGTGTCTGTTGATAACTAATTATAGTTTTTTGTAAATTGAAATCCATGATGTTTTCCAACAACAATCATGTCAAATTCCAGCCAAGTGCATTGCTTTGTCAACAAACCCAGAGTTCCTAAAAATTACAACAAGCATTGCCATTTGGAGTGGAGAACTGATCCTAGTGGTCAGAACGGAGAGCTGAAAACCAGGGGAAGCCAGGTTCAAACCCCATTTGTTCCCCCTGATGCTGCTTGGGCAAGTCTCTGCCTGCCACTGTCCCAGGTACCAACTTAGATTGTAAGCCTTTTCTGAGCTTTGCTGTATTCAAATTTGTATTTCACCTTGAGCACAGGTTTGGAAAGGTAAATAATTCAGATGTCTAGTTAACGTGAATTTTAAATTTTGTGCCCTTTCTTGAGTGGCGGACCCTGAAGCTTAAACTGTTATGGGGGACCCTTTGCAACGAGCAACGAGGTCTGGGTAACCACAGTTATCTTCTTCAATGGGGTTGCTCCACGACAGATCACCACAAATTAAAAAAAAATGTAACCACTACATCTCAGAACGCACTTTAATAACTTTTTAATTTTTATTTTATTTTGTATTGAATTACACTGTATTATTAATATTTTTTTAAAATCCCTTCTCATACAGTAGACCCAAACTTTTTAAGCAATTCGGACTAAAGTCGCTTCTGGGGCCCCTCCGGGATTAGGGGCACTGAAGCTTAAACTTTATTAGTTTCACAGTAGATCCGCCCCTACCTTTCTCACCTGTGGTGGAACTATTTGATAGCAGTATGATATCCCCTACTATCTGCCAGTGTGTGTGCTAAACACTCATTGATTTGCACTGTACCCATTCATAACAAGTTTATAGGAAAAGTAGACAATGTATTTTTAAAAGCTACTGACCCAGGCAAAAGGGCTATTTAAACATGTAAGTGAAGAGATGTGCTTTGTTCCACAGCATATATGCTTTCACTCACGTTTTTCAGGTGGTGTTTTTGGGGCAGGGGGATTGGGTATGGGGGCGGGGTTAATCATAGGCCCTGTTTTCCTTTCAAAACAATGCATGTTATTTTTCTTGGAAAAGTCTCTGCAGAAAGACCAGTGTAAGCGTCTCTGGGTACTTTTATCCTGGATATTTTTCAAAGGGCAGCCTTTCCCTTTCACAATTGCTGAAAATTCCATAGGTGGACTTTGCACCTGCCTGCACAGTTTTGAAAAATATCACCAAACGTAGCAATATGAGCTGGATTTCTCAGTGTCGGCATGCTCTCTTCATGGGTAGTTTTTGCATTCGCGTTAGGTCACATGCTTAGCTCTCTTTTTCTTTCTTCTTTTAATTATTGAGATGTTCATAGGGAATAAAAAAATATAGACCCTTTTTCTATCAAGCCTACTTCGCCCTTTCAGTTTTACTTAATTTCATAATGCTAGACTATTTAGCCAAGCATTTCAGATTGAACACAGGACAATTTTTAAAGCTACTTATTTGAGTAAATTGACTGTGAAAATGGCTCTCCCTCAATGTAGGTAAAAGGAAAGGTGGCATTCTGAAAGCTATGATTAGGTCAGGGGAGGAATACAATTTACATGGACTGGATTTTTAAATGTAAATATATTTTCCATTTAAATTTTACCCCCAAGTAAACCAGGTGCATAGTCCACAGCTACTTGTACCATCCTTTGCTTTTGAAAATTAGTTGCAAGGTCCACAGTGTCAAATTACCCACAGACTGTTCACCTAGATGAAGAATTTGGAAATTAACCCTTTAAAATCCCACAGGAGATGCCAAAGGTCGAGCATCAAAAGGGTAAGATTAAAGGCCAAAAAGTGAGAATTTTCAGACTGTGTGTCTGGGATATAAATCTAAAAAGATTTGTGTCCTATTACTTTGCAAATGAGAGAAGCAACGCAAATGATACCTTGCATTTTGGGGACCTCTGACAGGATATAGATAGAACCGAGGAGTTTGTCTGGATAACTATCTATCTAGTTACCAGTGTAAATTATCCAGGCTGAAAATTGCCTTTTGCTCAGTGGTTGAAGTATGTGCCCATTTTTCACAGCACACAGACCTTTGTTGTGACCGTACGAGGTTGTAATGCTGCCCGGTTATGCGTAAGAGTCATCTCATGCTGGGTTTGGTTACTAGATTCTGTCAATAAAATAATTTTACTTCAGAATGTGGGAGGGGTATGGTGATGAGGGGAGCAAACGAAAATCATGTTTTACATTAATGGTTGTATTCCCGGTAATGTATAAGAGTGCCTACATGCTGGGAGTGTTGTTTATATTTGTTAATAAAAATGATTTGAAATAGAGGCAGGGGAAAGGGATGGGGCAGAGTGGTAAGGTCCGCATGCGGAGCTGATACTGAAATCTCTGCTGATCCTTTGTGTGTATTTACAGCTGCTTTAGTGCAAATACAAAGTCCACAGATACCTTTGCACGTGTGGACTCCACTGCCAACATTTTTCAAAGAAAGTTCTGTTTCCCCAGAGAAAGACAAGACACATGCAAACACACACAGACAGACGGACAGAGACATGCAGACATAAACACACAGACGGATGGAGGGGAGGTAGAGACAGGCAGACATAAACACATAGACAGGCACAGGATGCTCATGCAGATGTGAACGGATGGAGGAAGAGACACACACGCAGTGGGGGACACAGCTCTCTTCCTATAAATTGGGAGCAAGAATCTCCTCTTCTACCCCGCTCTCCCTCCTCCTGTGACTTTGAAAAGAGCTTCTTAGCAGTTGCTGATTAATTCGCACTTCTTAGGATGGTTTGGTTCTCAGGAGATGAGTAAGCCAGTCTTTCCTCCCACAGGCTGCAGTATGCTCGGGTTTCTTCCAACTGGTGGGGGCATCTGGTCTTTCCTTTGTTAGGTTTGCCTCTCTGAACAGCCCTTGGCATTGATGCACTGGCTCTGAAGCTTCAATGCCTGCGAGTGAGGCTATTGCCAACTAGGGCCCTGTGCGAAAACTGAATTTTGTGAGACTCCTCCAATTGCAGTAGTGACAATGGTTCTCTCTCTTTTCTCTCTTCCTTCTGTCCAGCTTAGCTTTCTCTCTTCCTCTATCCTCCCCCCCCCCCCATCCAACCACCTCTTTCCCCCCTGTCCATGTGATGTGGAAGGACCTTGGGGGAACCGCAGGGTGATGCGCCCTTGTGTGTGATGCTGCACGCAGCTGCACAAGTTGCAGACCCAAAAGCCGACCCTGCATGCGAGAAGGAGGCAAGGAGCTTACTGCATGTGTGGGTAAGGGATCCTCCCTTCAGGGGTGTGAGGCACGCAGCAGCCTAAATGGAATAGGGGAATTTATTAAAACCAAAGCAGTTGCATAGAGATGCTACTTTTTATTTGGCTACAGGGTGCTTTAAAAGCTGCAGTGTTTTAGGGCTACTGAGGCTTTCATCGGTGCTGTAGGGTGCTGCTCATGTTGTCTTTTGGGTTGCTGCCAGGTAGGAATGCATTTTATTCTCTCACACAGGTAATATCACAATCCCTTCCTTGAGACTGTAGCTTTCTGTACATGTACAGCTGATTTTTAAACTCTGTGCCGCAGCCTAAAACTCTTAGTGACCTGTCATTCTCTGAGCCAGGCCTTAAGCAGATTCTTTAGGACTCCTACAGGACTACACCCTCCTGTACTAGCAGCTCCAAGCTTACTGCAGCACCCTTCTGTGAACAGCTGCCTCTTTTTGTTCCTGCTAAAACTATATCCTAGTTGACCACACTGATCCTCTTTAGAACTGCATCACCCACCGGCCCTTCTTATTTTAGTGATGTCTCGTTCACTTTCTCCTTCATTTTGTTCCTTGCAATACCCTCTGCTTTCTTGGTGGACCAACTGCACTTTATCCCTGGTCTGTTTCCAACTGGGTGAAGTTCTAACTCCCAAACGCCTCTTTCCAGATTGTCCTGCTAGACCAGTCCAGACAAGTGAGTTGTGTTCCCTGCCAGCAGATGTGGAGACAGAAAATAAACTAGAAACTGTCTTTTTCTTCCCTCCACTACTCAAGCCAGATACAAATCCACTAGACACTCTGCTTTTATTTTCTTACATCTTACCTATGAAACAACCTCCCTCAGCTTTCTGCTTGGAACCCTCCTAAATTCAAAGTCCTACTCAAAATGCTTTTATTTCAGACAGTTTTTCATCTCCCCTCTTAAACCTTCATGATTATTAATATTCATTACTCCTAATCAGTCCTCGTCCCTTTTCTGTGTGTTTTTTTGTGTTTGCTTTAATTTTATCTATGTCTAATGTCTACCTACCTTTCCTATCAATAGTGGAATTCTTTTCTAATTTTGATTTTAACTTGATTTTAATTCATTGTAAATCACTTCACTGTTCATGAGAAGTGGTTTGTCAAGTTTTAATTAAAAACTTCCAGTGACTTCCACTGTTAACTTGAGTTGGTACAGCTAAGAGCCTACTTCAGTATTTCTCTGTCACCAGCAGATGATGGGTGCTGAACTGGTGCAGCTTGCTTTTGGAATAGTCGTAGCTGCTGGGCAGCTGTCCTAATGGGTGCCGTGTCCCAGTAGAGCTTGAAGGCGGATGTCTCCAAAGTGTATCTGACAGTATCCTGTTAGAGTTTTCTACATCGAGGGGGGGGAAGGGCCACACTCCTAGAATTGTGCTGGATCAAGACCCTATCTTCACAAGTGTTTCTGGCCCCCTTCCTCCCCAGAGCATCCTCCAGACAGAAGTAAGAAAAAGGTGTATGAGGAGAGGACAGAACGCATGCGAGTGGCCTAGAGCCCAGCACTGTCTGTCAGTCCTGGGCTCCACGGGGTAAGTGCAGTTTTTTGATTTATTAGTGCCTGCGTCTTGCAGCCACAGCTGGAGGGGGGGGGGGGCGCAGTCCGATCTTTCTCATGTGTACTGGTCTAGCAGGGCTCCAGGAAAGAAATTATCTGGTAAGTAAAAATTCACCTTTTTGAAGCCGCATTCCTCTTACCCTCTCCATAACCCTAGACTGGCTCCAAGTGCGAAGAACCTTGGTTTCATCACATCGCACCATGTCTGGCCCGGAGGGAGAGATCTCCCTCGCTGGGTTGGCCCAACCACTAAGAGGTTGCCAAGGGCAGCAGCTTCTGGTGGGGAAGCAAAGAAATGGGTCCTGTCAGTCGCACAAACACAAAGAATCGTCATTGCATATTTTTACCTGCAGGCAGAATGGGCAGTATGATGATATTCCATTTGCCTTTGTAAGTGGCTTTGGAAATCTCCCTCTCCTTATGTATATATTTACAAAACAAAGTTTAATATTATAAAGTACGATGCCCAAATATGCGTTTTTATAGGATTGCTGAGATGATTACAACTGAGTTTAATAAAATCAAGGGGAGGAGAGTGCTAGGAGTCTAAAATCTAATTGCGAGGGGGAGCAGGGGTGAAATTTCGTCAAGGGCACCTAAAAAATATTTGCACTGGCCTTGCTCCCTCATATCTTAAAGCACTGATGCCGATTATCTTCTCCCATGGACTATCTTTAGTTTTCTTTCAACAGTACAAAAAATAATCTTTGTGATAGATTAGTGGCCAGTTAATACAAAACCAATTTAAATGTTTTTGTTAATACTGTGACTTTAGGGGCACAAGTCAGTCAAGAGGTTAGGTGTATATGTATTCATTTTGTTATAGCAAACGCTGTGAAAAGCTCTTATTCAATCACTCACCCACAGAAGGAAAACTCACAGGCAGGCTGGAATGCAAACAGGATCTTTAATGTGCACACAGGATCAGACAGAGAGCCGGTTCCCTCCAACAAAAGTCTGAGCCCCGAGGGACGTCCTTCAATGCCTTAAATACAGTATAATTTCAAACTCATTCTATAATCCCATTTGACACAGGTATTTCCTGTCCACCAATCAGCAGCCCCTGGGGAAGGTACCTGGGTGACCTGTCCAAACCGGTGTGCTCTGGTCTGCTGGTTTCTGGGCTAGGGGATACTGTGCTCAGACCTGGAGTGGGGGAAGGGTGTCTACTGAAATCTCAATGCCTTCTCTTAGCAGGCTGATTACCTCATGGCTTGGGGGAAGGGTCAGGCTGATCACTTGTGTAAGAGCCTCATGGCTGCCTCATTCCCCCCTTTTTAAGTGAGACCTCAACCGCTAGAGGCGGTTGAGGGCTGTATTACTGGAGGCAAGCCGCAGAGGGGTGTAATGGATCAGGGCCATGACAGTGGTAATCGCCTTGCGTTCTACCAGGGTATCAACGGTGGTGGTAATGAAGCGGCAAAGAATGGGGATACAACATGGCAGAATGGCACATAGAAGTAAATAAAAAAGAACCCCTACCACTGGGATTTTTTTAGTCCCCCTGGCCAACTGAACCACTTCATAAACCACCCAGGACCCATGGACGGGTCAGTAATATGATTAACTAGATCACTTAGATCTTGGATAGAGTGTTCAATGGAAACACTTGCATCAGTGAGTTTAAAACAACACATACCCTATACCCTCTATAGCAACTCCTGCACAAACGTTTTTGTTCCGTGTGCAAAAGTTGCTGTTCTGACTGTAAAAGGTTGCAGGGCCTGCAGAGGCCTCTTTCCTTTGGGACAAAG
The DNA here is from genome assembly GCA_033557465.1 of Ichthyophis bannanicus. Taxonomy (NCBI): domain Eukaryota; kingdom Metazoa; phylum Chordata; class Amphibia; order Gymnophiona; family Ichthyophiidae; genus Ichthyophis; species Ichthyophis bannanicus. The sequence continues at coordinate 424,356,434 of CM066038.1, forward strand.
GAGGGCCGTGTGCAAAAAGTCTGCAGAGGCTTCTTTCCTTTGGGGCAAAGGCTCTTTCCCTGGGATCCACCCTTATCAGCATATTAATGGCTTTTATTCTTGCTAGTGTTGAGTCATTCTGGCTACACCCTGCCATTCCCTTTGCTTCATTAAACACTGGCACTGTAGTCTTCAGGGCATATGAGTACTTTGTATCACCAGCTTTGTTTGGCCTGTTTAACTTGTCCAGGCTTGCCCAGCTTGCTCAGGCCTGGCATGTCTTTTCTTGTGCTGGGCCCATTTTCTGTGCACTTTCAGGCCTGACCTGTTTCTTAGCTAGGTCCATTCTCTGTGCACTTCTGTTCAGAGTATGGTTCCCCCTGGCTTTACTCTTGTTGTGCTGGGCTCTGGGTACTCATTTTCTTAGCCCACATGCTTTTTCTGTGCCATCATAATGTATTACAGCCTCAGGCAAGGATGCAGCCATACTAGACATACCTATCAGCCAATTTCCCTTCATTCCCAATTTTTCCTTTTCTTTTCTTGTTTATGGGGCAAAGTAATCCCACTAAGGGCAATGGACAAGCAACCATTCGAGACAGATAGGGGTCATCAGAAAAGCAGCTTCTGGTACTGTTCCCTAGAGACAACATACATTATAACATCATTTTCTTGCAGCTGGTCAATAATATTGAAAACACATAACATGAAAGTATGTCAAAAGCAGCAGTGCTTAATAATGTGATAAAGAAAGCTCTGAGAATAGTACAGCAAAAACTTGAGCTGGTGTGGGTATTGCAGTTGTTGAAGCTGAAATGGCTTGTAGATTTCAGTTACTTTCTGAGAAAACAATATTAAAAGGATAACAATACAATCGTTCACAGAAGCCCCCAAAATCCCCCAGTCAGTCCAACAGTTCTTTTTCCTGCCTCTCAGCAGTTCCCCAGGACCTCGCAGTGTGCTTCACCTTTCTCTGAAGTTCAAGTTCTGGCTCTCTCAAAATTTGAACCTCTCATTCTCATAGGCAGACACCCTGGCCCGTTTTCAATGTGACACACTGATCCAGATAGGGACTCCTTCACACATCTCAGCGGTGGTCAGCTCTGAGTTCTCAGGATGGTCGGCTCCATCTGGACCCCGGCCACCTCCCTCCGCTGGGCTCCCTGGATTGCAATTTGGTGACATGGCTCCAGGCCCCATTCAGGAACAAAATGCTCATCTCTTTTTGTTTACATATTCATTAGCCAGATACATCACTTCAAATTACCTTCATCAGTTTAATGTCCATCAAAAGTCCTTCTTCTTAATATCCCACTTCATCCCTCACAACACTCCCCCATCACCTGCATGATGTTACTGTTCTATTCATCATTTGTCAGCACAGTACTTAACAAGGCAAAGTAATTACCTTGAATCCTACAGTTCAAAACAAGCATGAAACTGATACTTTTCTATAAAAAGGTTGGTGGATACCTGGAATGCAATATCATTGTAGTATCAGAAAAATGAATACAGTTGATCAAGGCAGTTTAATGTACCAAGCAGGAAAGAATGCAATCATCAGAATAGCATTTACTGTCTGCAGAATAAACTGCCAAAGATGGCATATCATGCAGAAGTATTACTTGCTTAATTTTGTATGTGCAGTCAAAACCAAATATATGTACCAGAGATAAAATCCAGGCTTTAAAAGACAAGTAAAAAAAAATCTTCATTTCTTCATGATCTTATAAGGATTTTTCTTCAGCCTTTGTTTGCTTCCAGCAGACATTTGAGGATGCTCAAAGGAGGCACCCCCCCCCCCCATGGTTCTAGAAGCTCAAAATTCTACATTTAAAATTGATGACAAGAGGATTGTTTGCAGGCTAGGTGTGGCTAGGTGAATTGGGGTTCTTTGTCCTCTAGGAGAAAGACTCCTAGGTGATTTTTTCTTTTGTCCTCTCTAATGGGCCTCCATTTATCTGCTAGAAGGAGGAACTCCTCCCAGTATCTTTCTATAGCCATGCAAACTATCTCAATGGTTTCATTCCTAGTATCTTTCTGTAGTTATGCAAACCATCTCAGCAGTTCCAACCATCCCCCACTCACCACTGAGAGGCATGACCAAAAAAAAAAACTGGTTCCCTGACCACTGATCATGCATGAAACATAGCAATGAAACTGGATATGCATTAAACAAAGCAATTGTCTTCCTTCACTGCTACACCAGTACAACAGTCTACATACTGTTCCCTTTTATTTACGGGGAACAGTCCCTTTCTTGCAATCAGTAGACCTGGTGTTTTTCACTGTTTGGGGACACAGGGGCGATTTGTTAATAACTTCACCTTTTACTGATAGACCTAATGTCTGGATAAAAATTCTCTTTCCCTAATCTTTCCCTAATGTCACAACTAAACACAGAGACACTCTAACAAACACAGAGACACTAGCAATTTTTACATAACAGCACATTAACTATATGGGCCAGCCATGAATCTATATAGGGAAAACTGGTCTGGATGCTCCTTCACTATAATTGAGCCTCCGGACCCCATGCTCTAATCACAATTTACAGTGTAAATCTTCTAATCTCACTTCTGGGAATACAATATACAATATAATCCAGGTAACAGGCAGAGTTTGGTTGCACAAAACACACAGGACCACAAAGGGAAAAAGAAAGAGGGAAAACAGAAAACAGAGACGTCTCAGCAGCGAATACTCATACACTCTCTTTCCTCAGTAGCAGCTGTTACAAATACATTACACACACTCTCTCTAGCTGTATCATAGGATTTAACTTTTACCATGAGGATATTAGAAATATAAGAAATATAGCTAGCTATTTTCCAATGTCCACTAGATGGAGCTCCAGGATCACTTTAACCATGAGGAATAGTAGTATGGTAAATACAGCTAATGTCCACTAGATGGAGCTCCAGAATCGCTTTAAGTGTATTTGAGTGTAGCTTACACGTGGTCTTTTCAAGATGGCTGCCTCCACGTGTGTTCCACTGCCCGACAACGATCCAGCTGCTCCTGAGCTCAAGAAGAAGGAGATAACAGAACCAGGGAGCAGGAGAAGAAGGGAAGAGAGAAAAGAAACAAATCAAGGGGAAAGCCAGCCGGCCCGCGGCACACAGAAAACAGCGCACAGGGGGAAAATAATTAAAGGAGGAGAGCCACCGGGCCGCGGCACACAAAACCTACAAAGGGAGTACTTTAAAGGAGCCAGCTGGCCCGCGGCACACAAAACAAGGACGGAGCAATTTAAAAAGGGGCCCGCCGGCCCGCGGCACACAAAACAAGGACGGAGCAATTTAAAAAGGGGCCCGACGGCCCGCGGCACACAAAACAAGGATGGAGCAATTTAAAAAGGGGCCCGACGGCCCGCGGCACACAAAACAAGGACGGAGCAATTTAAAAGGGGCCCGCCGGCCCGCGGCACACAAAACAAGGACGGAGCAATTTAAAAGGGGCCCGCCGGCCCGCGGCACTCAAAACAAGGAGGGAACAGCTCAAACGGGGCCAGCCGGGCCGCAAACAAGCAGGAGAGAAAGAAAAAAGGACTTTAAATACCGGGGAGTCAGCCGGGCCACGGCGCACAGATCAAACAAGCAGGAGAGAGGGAGAAAAACATCGGGGAGCCAGCCGGGCAGCGGACAAAGACAAATTACGGTCAGTACATACTTTTAATAATTAGCTTGGGGCAAATTTTATTAATAGCTTTGGCAGCGCTGCACTTTACATACCCTTAAGGGGCCCGAAGTGACAAAGTTAAATTTTTACTGTAGTTATTTACCGGTACTCGCAAGCGCCCCCCCCCTTTTTTCTTATTCAGATACAGGTAGAGACAGGACGAGCAATGGTTTCAGGGCCACAAAGGCCCCTATTAGGACTGCTCGTGCGGGTGATCGGGCCGCTACAGGTTCCCAGAAATTACCAGGACTCACAGATAGAAAGCAGTACTCACCAGAACTCTGATCAGACAGGTAGTTTGGATGCCAGTCTATCCAGCCGGTTTTCAATCGGGGATTCAGCCGCAGGGACCGACTGACCACACAAGTCAAAGTGTCCTTCGGAGCACAAAAGGGGCCCCGTGGCGCCAAGGATCGTTAATCACCTGGAGGGGTCGGTCCCTGACCGGTGGAGGCCCTGATCCTGCAAAAAGCAGTAGTCTTCCCACCGTGGGTGTGATGAGAGAGGCTTTTCTTTTAATTTTATTTCCCAGCCAATGCACCAAATGTTATAGCAAACGCTGTGAAAAGCTCTTATTCAATCACTCACCCACAGAAGGAAAACTCACAGGCAGGCTGGAATGCAAACAGGATCTTTAATGTGCACACAGGATCAGACAGAGAGCCGGTTCCCTCCAACAAAAGTCTGAGCCCCGAGGGACGTCCTTCAATGCCTTAAATACAGTATAATTTCAAACTCATTCTATAATCCCATTTGACACAGGTATTTCCTGTCCACCAATCAGCAGCCCCTGGGGAAGGTACCTGGGTGACCTGTCCAAACCGGTGTGCTCTGGTCTGCTGGTTTCTGGGCTAGGGGATACTGTGCTCAGACCTGGAGTGGGGGAAGGGTGTCTACTGAAATCTCAATGCCTTCTCTTAGCAGGCTGATTACCTCATGGCTTGGGGGAAGGGTCAGGCTGATCACTTGTGTAAGAGCCTCATGGCTGCCTCAATTTCACTTACATTCTCTCTGGATTCATTTTTTTCTCATGCTTGATTTTCATAGTTGCTAATGTCTCCCAACATACCAGAGTGTAATATTTCTGCTATAGAGCCGAAGGGCAAAGCAGTCCTAGTGCATTTTAAGGAGGACAGTAAATGGGGGAACTTTTCAGGAAAAATTGATTTACAGATGAAGATGAAAATAAAAAACATGACAGATCACACATGTCATATGTGCTATTATTTTTAAGCAAAAGAAAAAGTATAAGGGCAGAAAGGAATCTGCCAGAATAAGTAGTGAAGTTTGCATTTCTGTGAAAGTTAAGGTCTGTGCAGAATCACCCAGGTTAGGTCACTGTGCAGAAAAGAACTTAAGCAGAAATGCAATAAATCATGTAGCCGGAGCTGGTTTGACCTAACACAACTTTGCCCAAGACAGAAAAATTATTAAAAGGATTGTCTGCGGGACTTCTGTCCAATGCAATCTGACTTAAAATCAGAGAAATCTTTATTACCTCTGGCATGTTGGATGATTGTTTCTTTTATGTAATACCCTTTATGGTTAAAGGCCATTTCTGGGCTGGCCTAGGTCCCAGCAGCAGTACTGCCATGAGAGAGACTGAAGGTCAGTTTCTGGACCACCTCTGAGAGGGTGTTTCAGTCATTTGTCAACAGTGACATCAGCTGGTGGGTTAACTGTAGTGTCTGTGTCTCAACCAGGGAACTGTCGCTACAGGACTGTATGAAGACAAAGGAGGTGTGAAGATTGGTGGAAGACTCATTAACACCTTAGCTATGCGGCTGAATACCGCATTACTGGTGAAAGTGAAGTCGATCTGAAATCTGTAAAGAAGACAAACATCCTGACAACTGGCAAAATTCAATAAGTTCATTGTTGATAGAGAAGAAATAGAAATCGTAGACAATTTCAACCTGCTTAGATCAATAATCAATAAACGATAAGCAATCAAGAAATCCGATGATGCATTTCTCTTGGCACTATGAAGGACCTAGACAAAAATTTGATTGTCCATGTCAAGTTATCTTCAATAATATTATATGGAAGCAAAAGTTGGACAATAAATAAGACAGGAAGAAAATCAATGACTTCAACTTATGGTGCTGGAAAGAATACCATGTATACAATGGACTGCCCGAAAAACAAATTAGTTTGGTACTAGAGGAGATCAACCTAAGCATTCTTTAGAAGCTTAAATGACAAGACTTTGATTCTTTTGACACATGTAAAAAAAAGATTAGAGAAAGACATCATGCTTGCAAGGTTAATGTCCGCGCAAAAAAGGAAGGACAGGAATGCAATAACAGCAGCTATGGATGCCACTCTGTCAACAATTAGCTGTCTGACTGATTGAAAACTGAACACAGTTTTGGACAACTATCCACAGGGTTGCTATGAGTCAACATCAATTCGATGGTACTTCACAACAACAGCCAGGGGCGGCCCAAGGGGGGTGCGGGGCCATGTGCGGAGACTCGGTGCGGGGCCTAATTTGCATAAGTGGCCTTATTTGCATAAATATTTGCATAATGTTACCATACACTAACTTTTAGTAAACATGTCTCTTAATGAGTGTATGGATAAAGAAAGACTAAAAGATTTCTACATTACTATAATCCAGTGCCAACCGCCAGGCACATTAGGAACTACTACAAACGCTGCCCATTTAGAACCCATAGCAAACCCGCCGTACCCTGACAGCATTACCAGGACTCACAAAGCACCAGACCCTACCTATCAAAAGGCAACACTGCAAATATTAAACCAATACATTTCAGAGAATAACAATACATGACCTACTGGGGAAAGAGAACAAGTGGCAATGTCAAATAGGAATTACATAAATAGAATACCTCAGCTCAGTTACACATGCAGAACATAGACCATCACCAAACAAGGAATCACAATTTAGAAACAGGAAGGCAATAATTAAACTGGAAACCCCAAAAGCCAAACTTGGAATGTACAACACCACTGTAGAAATAAAACTATAAATTAATTTCCTCTTGTACCAAACAAAGCGCAGACGTTAATGATGCACATTTCCCAGAGCTGACATATTCCAGTTAATAAATTCAAAATAAAGAGATATCTTTCTACCTTTTGTGCATTTTTTTCAGTTGCAATTGCTCCAGCCACTTTCTTCTGGTTTCTTCATGTTTTCTGCTAACTCTCCATCGTCTGCTGTCCATTTGTTCTTTCTTCTCTCTTCTAGTTTTTTTTCCATTCTCTCTCTCTACATCTGCTTTAACATACTAATTTTTCTCCTTTTGCTCTTTCCTCATTCCTATTTCATCCACACAAATTTTACCCCTCCATCCTCAATCCCCACTTACTCTCCCAATACCCGGCCAATTGTAGATTTTTCATCCCTCCCACACAAAATATTTTTCCCCTCTCCATTTTACTCTCCCAGCCCCATCCCATTCTAATCCTCCCCCAACATCAGCTCCCTTCTAGTTCCAGTCTCACCCAGCATCCATTCCCTTCTAGTCCCTGCATCAGCCCATTTCCAGTCCTAGCCCCCCATCAACCCATTTCCAGTCCTAGCCCCCATCAACCCATTTCCAGTCCTAGCTCCCCCATCCATTTTCAGTCTGAGTCCCTCCATCAGCTCATTTCCAATCCTAGCCCGCATCAGCCCATTTCTAGTCATTTCCTAGCCCCACCATCAGCCCATGTCAAATTCTAGCTCCCCTCCACTCAGCCCAATTCCAGTCCAAGCCCCCCATGAGCCTACTTCCAGTTCTAGCCCCTCCATGAGTCCATTTCAATTCAAACCCCCACCACAGCCCATTTCCAATCTTAGCTCCCCGCAACAGCCCATTTCCAGTCCTATCCTAGCTGCTCCATCCGCCCATTTTCAGTCCTAGCTCCCTTCCCTCACAGCCCATTTCCATTCCAAGCTCCCTCCCCATCAGCTATTTGCAGTTCAAGCCTCCCCTTCCACTCAGCCCATTTCCAGTCATAGCAACCCCACAACCCATTACCAGTCCTAGCCCCCATCATCAACCCACTTCCAGTCCTAACCCCCATCACCCCATTTTCAGTTTAAACCCCCTATAACCCATTACCAGTCCTAACCCCCCATCAGCCCACTTCCAGTCTTAACCCCATCAGCCCATTTCCAGTCAGCCACCCATAGCTCATTGCCAGTCCTAACCCCCCCATCAGCCCACAGCCCATTACCAGTCCTAACCACATCAGCCCACCTCAAGTCCTAACCCCTCCCCATCAGCCCATTTCCTGTCCTAGCCCCCATAGCCCATTATCAGTCCTAACCCCCCATAGCACATTACCAGTCCTAACCCCATCGCCCCATTTCCAGACAGCCCCCAGCCCCTTGCCAGTCTTAACCCCCCCAGCCCATAGCCAGTCTTAACCCCCCATCCCCATCCCCCTTGCCAGTCTTAACCCCTCCCTTGCCAGTCTGATCCCCCCCATCCACACCCCACTTGCCAGTCTTAACCCCCCCTTGCCAGTCTTAACACCCCCAGCCCATTGCCAGTCTTAACCCCCCCATCCCCATCCCCCTTGCCAGTCTTAACCCCCCCTTGCCAGTCTTAACCCCCATCCCCATCCCCCTTGCCAGTCTTAACCCCCCCTTGCCAGTCTTAACCCCCCCATCCCCATCCCCCTTGCCAGTGTTAACCCCCCCTTGCCAGTCTTAACCCCCCCATCCCCATCCCCCTTGCCAGTCTTAACCCCCCCCTTGCCAGTCTTAACCCCCCCATCCCCATCCCCCTTGCCAGTCTTAACCCCCCCTTGCCAGTCTTAACCCCCCCAGCCCATTGCCAGTCTTAACCCCCCCATCCCCATCCCCATCCCCCTTGCCAGTCTTAACCCCCCCTTGCCAGTCTTAACCCCCCATCCCCATCCCCCTTGCTAGTCTTAACCCCCCATCCCCATCCCCATCCCCCTTGCCAGTCTTAACCCCCTTGCCAGTCTTAACACCCCCCCCTTGCCAGACTTAACACCCCCCCCCCCGGGCTTATGGCAAAATTAAAAAAGCAAACTGGCTCTGGCTGCTGCCGCTGCCGCTACCACCGCGGCAACGGCAGAATGGAGTGTCCCACGGGGCCTCCTCTTCTCGTTCAGCCCCTCTGTAAAGGCTTTGAGATTCGCGAAGGGAGAGCGTCTCCCTCGCGTCTCTGTTAAGCCCGCAGGGGCTAATGGGAAATTTCCCATCAGCCCCTCGCGTCTAAAGGGGCAGATGGGAAATTTCCCATTAGCCCCTGCGGGCTTAACAGAGACGCGAGGGAGACTTTCTCCCTTCGCGAATCTCAAAGCCTTTGCAGAGGGGCTGAACGAGAAGGGGAGGCCCCGCGGGACACTCCATTCTGCCGCTGCCGCGGTGGTAGCAGCAGCGGCAGCAGCCAGAGCCAGGTTTTTTTTTTAAAGTCATTTTTAAAAAAGCAGAATGTTCTTTGCGCGGGGCCCCCTGAAACGCGGGGCCCTGTGCAAAAAACATTCTTGCTCAATGGACGGGCCGGCCCTGACAACAGCATATCCCCTCTTAACCTTCTTTGGTCCAGTCATTGTAGGGACAGTCTTGGCATGGGGACCAGAATCTTGTAGTCATGGGCCCTAAATATGGCCACTAGTTATTGCCATTGTTCAATAACAGATTCTCTCATCCCCAGCCCTGGCTAACCAGAGAAGCAGAAAGCTTAAGCTGTAAATTGAAGTCCGGGCCTCGGGCAGTGTGCATTGTTGTCACTGGACTGGCCTGGTCTGAGAAAATAGCTTTAAAACTGCAACTTTTCTCCATAAAATATAGAGCTGTAAGTTAGAACTGTTTTTATGACTGTTTTTAAACAGCCATGATGTCAATTAAACAAATGACAGTATGCAAATAAGCAAATCAAAACATGCAAATAAATAAATTTGAAGTTCCTCTTCAATATATCCCAGTTTATTTATTTACATTCTCTTATATACCGCGCTATTCTGCATCAGTGCGGTTTACATTGAACAAACTGAAATGACATTGAACAGGGCATTATAACTTGGAGATAACTATTTTACAGGGAAATGTAAAACATGAACAAGTTTGGTACAGATACTGCATAAAATACTTTGCTTCTGAATGAATTTATGAAATATTTTGCTGTGCTTCAGCCCACTGTTCAGCAAATGCTTAATAGTGACTCTTAAGAGGTTATATCTGACCATGGCAGCACTATAAATATTATTAATAAATTGTAACATCTATTGGAGCTAAAGGATGGTTGAAATATTACAAGATTAGTAATGTATGGTACTATTCCATGATGGGCAGTTAGAAAAAAAATGTAATTGGAAAATACAGCTGTATGAAAAAGGGAAAGAAAATTGGATTTAGTTCACACCTTTCGCAGAAGTTCAAGGCGAGTTTTATAGTAGATATTTTTCTGTCTCCGGAGAGTTTACAATCTAGCGGGCCGATACAGAAAAGCTTAGTGTGGTATTTTCTGGTGCTTTTCCCACTCTAGGCTTCCTCTCTGTTGCAGAAAGCAAGCTAGCACCGGAAAAACGCCAAAAAACCCGACCGTGTTAAACTGCAGTGCACTTGGCATGGAAATCGCTGCATAACTAATCGCGCCCAATGTAAAAAAAAACTGTGACGATACTTAGCGCAGTTTTTTATGCTGTTTTTTAATGCTGGATCTTCATGCCAGCTTCAGGGAGGCGTAAAGATCCAGCCGGGAGCAAAAGTATCATTTGAGGTGAAGTTTGACACTTCATCTCCAGATGATCCAGGCATCGGGGAAAGCCGCAGGTGCTATCAGAAAACTGTCAGGGGGCAGTGCCCCCGACACCAATCCACCAAACAGAAACCAAATCCCTGGCGGCCCTAATTCCCCCCCCCCCCCCATAAGGTCCCTGGTGGTCCAGCAGCCCTGATTCTCCCCCCCTCCCCACCCACTTGCTCACTAAAAAAAAAAAAAAAGCCTTCTGGTGGCACAGCAGCCTTGATCTCATCCACCCAATAAGAACAAGGCCTTGTGGCCCGGTGGCTCCCAAACCTCCCAACACTCCTCCTAGTACGTTTATGTTTATGCAATTTCTTGATATTGCGCCCAGGCTGAAGGGCATCAGAGCGATTTACAATCACTACAAACAGGTACTGGATACAGTCTCTCGTCCCCAAAGGGCTCACAATCTATGTGTACCTTTAATATGGAACGGGAGATCTCAAGCAGCTTCAGTTTCATTATTAGACATTTGGCAGGTGGTTAACCGAACTGAGAGGATTCTGACTGATACTGTTCCTGCTCTGTGCCAATTTACTAAAGACACGATTGCTAAATTTCAAAGCTTGGACTCTCAAGTCACTTCTTTGAATTCTGGTTTTCTAAATGTTGATAGTCAAGTAAAATCTTTCTCATTGTTTAAAGCCATTGCTATGAAAGATACAACAGAAACTGGAAAATCTGGAGAATTTATGTCGTAGTAAGAATCTAAGATTATTTAATTTTCCCTATACAACTCTTCTTTCCCCTGCAATTTTATTAAGGAAGTACTTAAAGGATGTTCTTCTCTTGTCTAATGCGGATACTTTGATGTTCATTAAATGTTACTATCTCCCTTCTAAAATTATAGTATCTAGTTTAGATGAGGAAGCTGTTGCCCCTGAGGATAGCGATAATTTCAATTTGACAGCTTTTTTAGAGGATACTCAAGATACGATTTCTACCAGGGATACTTTGTTAGTTTCTTTGTCCTCAGATAATGATAAAACAGATATTCTTAAAGCATATTTTCAAAAAAAAGATTCTTTGTTTTGTGGAGATAAAGTATCCATTTTTCTAGATGTGTCAAGCTCTACACAAATTCGTAGGAAATCATTTCTGGTTTATAAAGTTAGAGTTCTCGCTTTAGCCACTACCTTTTTTCTGCGGTACTCCTGCAAATGTTTGGTGTCATTGGGATATGATAAATATGTTTTTCTATCTGTTTCAGATTTAGAAAAATGGATTCTAGATAAGGAAAAGGCACTTTCAAAGCTCTTTCTATTTTGTAGTTTGCTTTTATTTTTTCTAGGTGTAAGTGGGAAGGAAAATTGGCTAGATTATTTGTTAACTGGGGATGCCTTAGCTTAGGGTTTTCTCCAGTTTTGTTTTCTTTATTTATGCCTGCGATTTATTCCCCGAAACGTGGGCTAATATACTTAGTTTTGCTTTATGCTATGTTTTGAAGTATTATGGTGGTTGATTTTGTATTTCTGTATATGCTTCTTTTATTTGATAATTGTTTTGTCAGTAAAATCTCATAAATAAATAAATGAAAAAAAAATATGGAACGGGAGCTTTGCCCACACATTCCAGCCCTTGCACCGCCATCTTGAAAAATGGCAATGCCTTGGTCCAGTGCGCTACATCACAGAATGCACCACGTGGGGCCACGCGCCACTTTTTTCCAAGATGGCGGGCAGGAGCATTTGAACAACGCTCCTCCTCCAGATTTAAAGGTATCAGGTAAGGGGTTCAGGGGCCACTGAGCTACCAGGCCTTTTTGTTATTGGATGGGTGCGATCATTGCTGCTGGGCCACCAGGGATTTGTTTTTTAGTGAGGGGTGGGTGGGGGGATCGGGGCTGCTGGTCCACCAGGGATTTGTTTTATCAGGTCAGGGATCAGGGCCGCTAGGGTTTTGGTTTCTGTTAGGGACATCGGCCCCCTGACAGTATTCTGATGGCATTGGAGGCTTTCCCTGCTGCCTAGGTCATCCGAGGTGAGGTGTCAAACTTCTCCTCAGATGACCCTGTTTCTCTGGAACAGCATGCCAAACTTCTGTGTGCATGTGTATGGCTTGCTCTCCTATTTTAATGCTGACTTTCTGCCACTAGGTAATTTGAGTTTTGCATTCCAGCACAAAGAGTCAGAATTAAAAGTCATGCTATGAAACCCCGTGCTAGAGCTTTATGCACTGGGCAATAAGAACATAAGATATGCCAAACTGGGTCCATGAAGCCCAGTATCCTGTTTCCAACAGTGGCCAATCTAGGTCACGAGTACCTAGCAGTTTCCATAAAAGACACAGGTTCCACAGTGCTTGTATTGGGTCAAGCAGTGGACATCCTGGGTCCCCTTTAATAATGGTTTATGGACCTTTCCTCCAGAAACTTGTCCAAATCTTTTTCTAAACGCGGATACACTAACAGCTTTTACTACATCCTCTGGTAACAAATTCCAGAGTTTGATTATACGTTGAGTGAAAAAATATTTAAAGTCTTAAATTGGTTGCCCTGTAGCTTCATTGCATGATCCCTAGTCTTTCTATATTTTTATGGCGTAAACAATCGATCTACATTAACCCCGTTCCACTCCATTCATCAATTTATAGGCCTCTTATCACATCTCCCCTCAGCTGTCTCTTTTCCAGGTTGAAGAGCCCTGACCTTTTTAGCCTCTCTTCATAGGGGTATCCTTCCATCCCCTTTACCATTTTGGTGGCTCTTCACTGTTCCTTTTCTAATAGCGCTATATCCTTTTTGAAGATACAGCGACCAGAATTGCACATGATCTTCAAGGTACAGTCGCACCATGGAACGATACAGAGGCATTATAATATCCTTTGTTTTATTCTCCATTCTTTTTTAACAACTTTGAATAATTTTGAATCATCTGCAAATTTGATTACCTCACTCCTTATTCCCATTTCCAGGTCATTTACGAATATGTTAAAAAGCAGCGGATTCAGCACAGATCCGTGGGGTGCTCCACTATTTACCTTTCTCCATTGGGAAAATTGGTCATTTAGCCCTACCCTCTGCTTTCTATCTTTTAACCAGTTCCTGATCCACAATAGTACACTGCCTCCTATTCCATAACTTTTTAATTTCGCCAAAAGTCTCTCATGAGGGACCTTGCCAAAGGCTTTCTGAAAATCCAGATACACTGTATCAACCGACTCACCTTTGTCTATCTGTTTATTCACCTTCAAAAAACATAACAGATTAGTAAGACAAGACCTTCCTTGGCTAAAGCCATGTTGTCTCTCTCCCATTAAGCCATGACTATCTACATGTTCAGTAATTTTGTTCTTTATAATGGTTTCTACCATTTTTCCCAGTACTGACGTCAGGCTCACCGGTCTGTAGTTTTAAAAAAAAATTGGCGTTACATTGGCCATCCTCCAATCTTCAGGTATTACAGATGATTTTAATGATAGTTCACAGATTACTAATAGTAGGTCTGCAGTCTCATATTTCAGTTCTTTCAACACTCTTGTATCTATACCATCTGATCCAGGTGATTTGCTACTTTTCGGTTTATCAAATAGTTGTAATACATTTATTTATTTAGCTGTATTTATATTCCGCTTTTCACCGGGTCAAAGCGGTCAATTGGGGGATACATTTAACACGAGGGGATATGACACACATACGTTAATACTTACAGGGAACATGGGCAATGGAGGGTTAAGTGGCTTGCCCAAGACCACAAGGAGTGCCTATAGGACTAGAAATCCCAGTCCCTCCGGCCTGAGATTGCTGTCCCCAGGTGGGACTTGAACCCCCGGCCCTCCGGCCTGAAGTACCTTGTCCTAACCACTAGACCACTCCTCCCATCTTCCCGGTATATCAATATTTCTTTCAATTCTTCTGCAGCATCACCTTTAAATACCACTTCAGTCTTGGGTAACATCCCTACATCTTCCTCAATAAAGACTGAAGCAAAGAATTCATTCAGTCTCTCCGTTATAGCCTTGTCTCCTTTTACTGCCCCTTTTACCCCTCTATCATCTAATTGTCCAATTGACTCTCTCACAGGCCTTTTGCTACGAATGTACTTGAAAAAGTCTTTATTTTGTGTTTTTGCTTCCATAGCAAGTTCCTTCTCAAATTCTCGCTTTGCCTGCCTTATCAATGCTTTGCATTTAACTTGCCAGTGCTTGTGCTGTTTCCAGTTTGTCGTTTGGCTCTTTTTTCCATTTCCTGAAAGATGCTTTTATGGCAGCAACAGCCTCTCTGACCTCACCCTTAAACCATGCTGGCAGTTTTTTGGACTTTCTTCCACTTTTCTTAATGCGTGGAATACAGCTGGTCTGGGCTTCCAGGATAGTATTTTTAAACAACACCCAAGCTTTGATGTAAGTCGTTAACCTTTGCAACCGCTCCTTTTAGTTTTTTCTTAACTATATTCCTCATTTCTCCAGGACCAAGCAGGAAGTCAGTCCTCACTTATGGGTGACGTCGGCGCCGACGGAGCCCTCGCGGAGCAATTTTCCCCAGCTTTCAAAGAAAGCCTTTGGGAATTGCAGCGCGCATGCGCGGTCGTCTTCCCGCCCGAAGGTGCCATCTTAGCCAGTCTTCTTTTTTCCGCGGAGCCCTGCAGACGTCCCCGTCTTGTCCCCGCGAAAAAGTTGATTTTCCTCTTTCTTTTATACTTTTTTCTTTCGGTTCGACGCCGATCGTTTTCCCGCCCGGACTCGCGACGCCGGTCTCGAGTCCTCTAGCGTTTTTTCGGTTTTTCTGACTTAGTCAGCTTTCATTTTCGTTTTCCCTGGCAGCCCGGTCCTTTGACCTCGCAGGGGCCCTTTTTCCCCCGATGGCTGCCAGTGGCTTTAAGCGGTGTGGTCGGTGTGACCGAAATATGTCACTAACCGACACACACGACTTTTGCCTCCGCTGCTTGGGCCCGGATCATGAGGAACTGATCTGTGGGCCCTGCAGCAAACTGTCCTCGAAGGCGTTGAGAAGTCGGCGGCATCAGCGCGAGAGAATCTTCGCTGACCCCAGCCGTACCCGGACCTCGTCGGAGGCCTCCGTGTCAAAGGGCTCCAGCTCGGACCGTCGCCGGAGCTCCTCCGACCGGGGTTCTCCCTCCGGGGACCATCGTCGGAAGGAAAAACCCGCGAGGGCGGCGTCGGTGGACGCTCCTGGCTCCGCGAGGGCCAGGTCGCATAGCCCCGACAGCCGCCCCGGGTCCTTGGAGAAGGAACATCTCCCGAAGCGACCTCGCCTGGAGTCGGAGATGCCTGCCCGGGTAAGTCCTGTAGTCCTTCTGGACTCGCCTCCGCGACAGCCGACGTCGGGCCCGACGCCGTCGGGGCCTGAGTCGGGGGCTGCTGGGTCACCTGAGCTCGGACTCAGGTTGACGGCCTTGGAGAGCAGACTGTCTGCCTTCATGGACCAGCAGCGGGCACTGCTCGCTGGCCTCGCTGGCGCCGCTGCCCCGACCGCCGGGACGTCGACGTCCAAGTCGACCCCGGAGACCGAGCCGATCCTCGAGTCAATGAGAACTCGAGTCGATCCTCGGTCGAGGTCGCCCTCGGCCTCCCGTTCGGGACCGAGGTCGCCGACGCCGACTCCCTCGACGTCGGGGCGGCTGGCGCCGCACCCTGCCCGGGCCGACCCCACCGAGTCCTCGTCGGAGTCGGTCTGGGAGTCTGAGGAGGAAGAGTCACCTGATTCTTTCCGGACTCGGTGTGTCCCATCGGACTCACCGGGGTCCGAGCCTCGGAAGCAGTCCCCCCCGGAGGATGCCCGGTTCTCAGACTTCGTTAGGGATATGGCCAAGGCTTTGGCCTTCCCTGCGGATCCCGAGGAGGAGCCTCGAGCCGAAGAGCTCGACGCCCTCCAGTATGACTCTCCCGCGAGGGAGCACTTTACTGTGCCGGTTCCTCCTATGCTGGAACGACTACTCTTCCGCATGTGGGAGAGTCCGGCCTCCTCGCCGGTCCTGAGCAAGCGGGTCGATTCTATCTATCGGGTCCGCAAGAGCCCTGGCTTTCAGAAGGCACAGCTGCCACACCATTCCATGGTAGTGGAATCGGCCATGCATCGTCTTAAGAGCCAGAAGATGCACTCCTCGGTGCCTCCTGGAAGGGAGGCCCGTAACCTGGATGGCCTTGGCAAGAAGTGCTTCCAGGGCTCTATGCTCGCATGTCGTGTCCAGACTTACCAGCTCTACATGGGCATGTATCTCCGGGATCTGGCTAAAGAGCTAGCCGGATTTTCCGCTGGTCTCTCCGAGGAGCCCTTGCGGAGGTTCCTAGCCTTGTCCACGGGCATTCGGGAATGCTCAAAGTTCATGTCCCGAGCAGCCTATGATGGCTTTGAGGCCTCGGCTAGAGTGGCCGCAGCCGGCATCGGTGCCCGCCGACAGGCTTGGCT
The DNA here is from genome assembly GCA_033557465.1 of Ichthyophis bannanicus. Lineage (NCBI taxonomy): Eukaryota > Metazoa > Chordata > Amphibia > Gymnophiona > Ichthyophiidae > Ichthyophis > Ichthyophis bannanicus. The sequence goes on from CM066038.1 coordinate 424,373,198, forward strand.
TCAGTCGTCGGACCTTGAGCCCTGGGTACAGGACAAGTTGGTCGATGTCCCCTGCCGAGGCGAAAACCTCTTTGGCAAGCCCATGGCGGAAAAGGCTGCACAAATTGAGACTGAGACTCTCACCAGGACCAGGCTTTCTAGGAAGACCTCCGCCCCTTCCCAGAAAAAGAAGGGCTCGGGAAAAAAGTCCTTTTACCCGAGGAAGGCGGCTGCCTACAAACAGTACCCCCATTATCAGGCCCCTGCAGCTCCCCAACAGGGCCAGCAGGCCAAGGGACGGGGTAACGGGTCCCGTAGGCAGCAAGCCCCCAAGCCTGCACCACCAGCCCCTGCTCAGCAGGGAGGGGGTTTTTGACTCGCTCAGCATAGCCTCTCCCCCCCCGCTGGTCCCTCCCAGCACCGGAGGCCGGCTGGTTCACTTCGCCCACAGGTGGTCCAGCATCACCGCAGATGCCTGGGTGCTTCAGGTCGTGCGAGAGGGCTACCTTCTCCACTTCCATCAGGTCCCTCCCTCCTATTTTCCGGGAGAACCTTCGCGCCCCCCTCTGCACAGGGAGTTGCTCCTTCAGGAGTTAGCAGGTCTTCTGCAGGAACAGGCGGTGGAACCGGTGCCCCACCACCTGAGAGGTCAAGGCTTTTATTCAAGGTATTTTCTGATACCAAAGAGAACAGGGGGCCTCAGACCCATCCTGGACTTGCGCAACCTCAACAAGTTCCTTGTGCGGGAGAAGTTCAAAATGCTTACCCTTGGAATCCTTCTGCCCTACCTCCAGCAGGGAGATTGGCTATGCTCCTTGGATCTAAAGGATGCCTACACGCACATCCTCATCCACCCAAGCCACCGCCAATACCTAAGGTTTGTGGTGGCAGGAAATCATTACCAGTACAGAGTACTGCCCTTTGGCCTATCCTCCGCACCGCGAGTCTTCACAAAATGTCTCGCGGTCGTGGCGGCCCATCTCCGGCTTCACGGCCTCTATGTCTTTCCGTACCTCGACGACTGGCTCATCAGAGCAGCGTCCGCTCAGGAGGTCACCAACGCCACGTGCCGCACGGTGACTCTGCTGCAGCACTTGGGCTTTGTCATAAACTTCGCAAAGTCCACTTTGCTCCCCTCACAGGATCTCGAGTTCATCGGCGCAAGGCTGCACACTCCTCGGGCACGAGCGTACCTACCGCCCGACAGGGCTCAACGGCTCATGGACCTAGCCGACCGCTTTCGCAGCCAGCCCCTGGTCTCCGCCAGGCGCTTCCTGAGACTGCTTGGCCATATGGCTTCCACCGTCCATGTGACCCCCAATGCCCGCCTGAACATGCGGTCTGCTCAATGGTGTCTCCGCCAGCAGTGGCGACAAGCCACAGGCGGCCTGGCAGACCTAGTGCGCGTCTCCGAGCCGCTGCTCTCGTCTCTCCGGTGGTGGCTCCGGCAGCCGAACCTGATATTCGGAATGCCTTTCCAGTCACCTCAGCCGACCCGGGTGCTGACCACCGATGCATCCCTCCTGGGCTGGGGAGCACATTGCCAAGAGGCACGTACTCAGGGCCTCTGGACCACGTGGGAGTCTGCTCAGCAGATCAACTTCCTGGAGCTCAGGGCGATCCGCCTCGCTCTCAAGGCCTTCTCCCACCTGACTTCCCAACAGTCCGTCCTTGTCCAGACGGACAATCAAGTTGCCATGTTCTACGTGAACAAGCAGGGGGGCACGGGCTCCTTCCTCCTCTGCCGGGAGGCACAGAAGCTCTGCTCTTGGGCCGTCAGTCACGGCATTCTCCTCAGGGCAGTTTATCTCCCGGGCCAAGAAAATTGCCTTGCAGACAAACTCAGCAGGGTCCTCCAGCCGCACGAGTGGCGTCTGGATCCCTTGGTAGTTCAGAAGCTCTTCCTCAAGTGGGGTCTCCCCACGGTGGATCTCTTTGCCAGTCCTCACAACCGGCAGCTTCCTCGCTTCTGCTCTCGTCAGCCACACCCCCTTCGGGTTGCGGCGGACGCCTTTCTGTTCTCGTGGTCGGGGAGCCTTCTGTACGCTTTCCCTCCCATCCCGCTGGTATCTCGGACTCTTTTCAAGGTTCTCCGAGACAAAGCCTTCATGATCCTGGTGGCCCCTCGCTGGCCCAGGCAGCCGTGGTTTCCTCTCCTGCTGCAACTGGCGGTGGAGGGCCCAATCCCTCTGGGGATACAACCGGATCTCCTCACTCAGGATCAGGGGTCCCTTCTGCACCCCAACCTCAGGTCTCTCAACCTTATGGCCTGGCTGCTGAGAGGGTAGTCCTTGCTCCCCTTCTCCTGCCGGCGGAGGTGGAGGAGGTCGTCTTAGCTTCGCGACGGCCTTCTACCCGCAAATGCTACGCCCTTAAATGGCGTCGCTTTGCAGTCTGGTGTACCCGACAGTCTCAGGATCCCTTCTCCTGCCCGGTGTCGGTGATCTTGCAGTACTTGCTGCACCTCTCTAATCTGGGACTTAAGTCCAACTCCGTCAAGGTTCACCTCAGTGCTCTTTCAGCACATCATGTACCAGTGGACGGCAGACCTCTCTCCAATGACCCTCTCGTAGCGAGGTTTCTCCGAGGTCTCCTTCTACTTAAACCACCTCTGCGCCCGCCAGCGCCTGACTGGGACCTGAATGTGGTTTTGCAGCGGATCACCTGTCCGCCTTTTGAACCTATGGCTACCTGTTCTCTACGTTTTCTGTCTTGGAAAACACTGTTCTTGATAGCCCTCACTTCCGCTAGGCGCGTAAGTGAATTGCAGGCCCTCGTGTCTGATCCCCCCTACACTCGATTCTACAAGAATAGGGTAGTCCTACGGACTCACCCAAAGTTTTTGCCTAAAGTGGTCTCCCCTTTTCACATGAATCAGGAGGTGGTACTTCCGACCTTCTTTCCCAGACCACACTCCAGCCGAGCTGAGACGGTCCTCCATACCCTGGACTGTAGAAGGGCATTGAACTTCTACCTTGACCGTACGCGGGAGCACCGTAAAGCTGCTCAGCTTTTTGTGTCTTTTGACCCCAATAAATTGGGGCTCCCGGTCTCCAAGCGTACTCTGTCCATCTGGGTTGCGGACTGTATCTCTTGGGCTTATGGGGCAGCCGGACTCTCCTTAGAAAGTCGAGTCACGGCTCATTGCGTTCGGGCAAAGGCCACGTCAGTGGCTTACCTCCGCTCTGTTCCGCTGGCAGACATCTGCCGGGCCGCTACTTGGTCTTCGAGCCAGACTTTTGCGGTCCATTACTGTCTCGAGAGGGAGTCCCGTAGGGACAGTGCTTTCGGACAGGCAGTCCTCCGTAATCTCTTTGAGGTCTGAGCAACTCCTACCCTCCATCCCGGATGTGGGCTACCGGTGGGTGATAATTCAGCGAAGATTCTATCCTTCTGTGCTGCTGAGCTAGAGGGAGCTCGTTTTTGTGCTTAGGGTCTCCGGTAGCCTTGAGCTTGGGAGTCCCATAAGTGAGGACTGACTTCCTGCTTGGTCCTGGAGAAAGCGTAGTTACTCACCTGTAACAGGTGTTCTCCAGGAGCAGCAGGAATCAGTCCTCACTACCCTCCCTCCTCCCCTTGGAGTTGCAATCGTCTGCTTATGTTCTTTTTGCAAATTTTTATGCTGTCTTTTTTAGCTATGTCATCTGACTGGCTAAGATGGCACCTTCGGGCGGGAAGACGACCGCGCATGCGCGCTGCAATTCCCAAAGGCTTTCTTTGAAAGCTGGGGAAAATTGCTCCGCGAGGGCTCCGTCGGCGCCGACGTCACCCATAAGTGAGGACTGATTCCTGCTGCTCCTGGAGAACACCTGTTACAGGTGAGTAACTACGCTTTTATCATAGTCTCCCTTTCGAAAGTTAAAAGGTAGTACTGTGGATTTCTTTACTATCCCTCCTCCACTAATTAAATCAAACATGATCATGCTATGATCACTATTGCCAAGTGGTCCCAACACCCTTATTTCTTGCACCAGATCTGGAGTTCCACTAAGGACTAGGTCCAGTATGGCTTCCCCTCTGGTCGGTTCATGAACCAGCTGCTCCAAGAAGCAGTGATTTATTTCATCTAGAAACTTTATCTCCCTAGCATGTCCTGCCGTGATACTGACCCAGTCGATACCGGGGTAATTGAAATCACCCATTATTACTACTCTGCTGTAACTTTTGTTAGCTTCCTTGATCTCTTTAAGCATTTCATCATTCCTTTGTTCATTCTGGCCAGGCGGTCAATAGTACACCCCCACTGCCATCACCTTCCCCTTCATACATGGAATTTCAATCCATAGAGATTCTACAGCAAATTTTGTTTCCTGCACAACTTTAATCCTTTCTGACTCAATGCCCTCTCTAACAGAGTGCAACCCCTCCTCCAATTTGATCAGTTCTATCATTACGATATAGTTTGTATCCAGGTAGCCCCATCTTACTGGGGTCATAAGAGATGAAGAGCTGAGTAGCCCTTCGATGTCCCCGCGTATGCTCCAGGTAGAAGGCTAAAGCCCTTTTACAATCAAGGGAATGCAGAACTGCCTCTGCCCGGCTAGCATGCGGTCTGGGAAAGAATGTCGGAAGAACCACATCTTGGTTGAGGTTGACCACTTTTGGAAGGAACTTGGGGTGGGTGCGCAGGATAGTACATCCCTGCTACCATTGCCTTCCCCTTCCTCTTCCCCTTTTTACATGGCATTTCAATCCATAGAGAATTTTGTTTCCTGCAAAACTTTAATCCTTTGTGACTCAATGTCTCTGTAACAAAGAGTGCAACCCCTCCACCAATTTGATCTGCTCTGTCATTACGATATAATTTGCACCTAGGTATCACAGTGTCCCACAAGTTTTCCTCCTTCCACCATGTCTCTGAGATACCAATCATATCTAACCTCTCATTTAGTCGTATATATTCTAACTCTCCCATCTTGTTTTTTAGACGTCTAGCATTTGTATACAAGCATTTTAGAGGCTGTATTTTATTCATATTAATCTGGTTATTGGTAGGCAGAGGTAATTCAGAATTTTTGTCTGCTCTGTACTCAAGGGCGTTTGGGTTACTTTTGTATTTATTGGAATTTCTCTGCTGATATGCCCTAACTTCAGTCTTTTGCTTGTATCCTTCAAGGATACATTGTTCCGAACCATGCGCTCTTGGGCGACTATCGGCTTTCCCCTATTATCCAGTTTAAAAGCTGCTCTATCTCCTTTTTAAAGGTTAATGCCAGCAGCCTGGTTCTATCCTGGTTAAGGTGAAGCCCATCCCTTCGGAAAAGCCCCTCCTTTCCCCAGAATGTTTCCCAGTTCCTAACAAATCCAAAACCTCCTTCCATGCACCATTGTCTCATCCCTGCATTGAGACTCAGGAGCTATGCCTACCTTTTGGGTCTTGCGCGTGGAACGGGAAGCATTTCGGAGAACGCTACCCTGGAAGTTCTGGATTTCAACTTCCTACCAGAAACGCAGTAGTGCAGGGTTTCTGCAGCGGCCTGTAAGTTTGTTTCTGAGGTGATGGAGGTTTAAGTGACTTGTGCAAGATCGCAAGGAGTGGCAGTGAGGAATTTGAATCCTGGCTTCTCTGATTCTGGACCTGCTACTCTAACCATTAGGCTACTTCTCCTCTTCCTCTTCCAGACAGTACAGTTGTAAAGTGTGGAATTTGTCAGTGATGTCCTTCACTTTCTAAGGCAGATAAAAACCCAAGTGCAGGGAAAATATTTGTCAACAGGGCCTTGCATAGAGGTCCCAGATGTAATTAAATCACTTGTATCTGAAGTATGTGATGATGGCCTTGTCATCACAGTCACAGTGGGAAAGATTGCAGACAGGAGTTAGAAAAGATGCTTGTGACACTGATAACTACTTAATCCAAGAAATCTTGTTTGTCTGGTGCACATGGAGCAAGGGAGGGTTAGAATGCCTATAACTTAGGCAGCCGAAACTTTCCCCTCCCATGCAACTCCCAACCACTTTGTGCTTCTTCCTACCCATCTCAGTAAAATACTAAAAGGTACCTGAGCCAGTAACTTCAGATATCTAATAACAGAAATCATCTGTAATCAGGAATTGCCAGCAAGGCTATAGTTATCTCCACTGTTTTCGAAAGCTCCTGCTGTAAGGCAAGGTGGCTATACTCTTAACAAGCGAAGCCTCAGCAGGCCTTGCAACCTATGGGATCATCCGGCCCTACATGGCACTGCCGTAGTCCTTAAATGTCCCCTCCTAGCTTGGGTAACCCCATCTGCTGTGACAAAGGTGCGCGTAACACACTATCTGGTGGTGGAAAAGGTTAACATGAAGAGGCATGGAAAAGAGGGCCTGACCTCTGGGAGCCAGCTTCTTCCACTGCTGCTGGCTCTCCCTATATGGGATCCCCTTCCCCTCAGCAAGGCTCCAACACCGCTCTTGTAAGCTGTAATGCACAGCAGAGAAAATTGGGGGGGGGGGGGAGGTTGGGGGGCATGGCACCATCTTTTATTTATTTATTTATGAGTTTTTATACCGCTTTATCAATACAATCAAAGCGGTTTACAGAGAACACAACTTTACAATAAAACAGAACAAATTTACAATAAATAGGGGTAATAGTTAACCTGGGTGAATCGTTAGTTTATGTACTAAAACATTGAAATCAGGAACTTTGCTTAACTAATTGGCAATTTAATATAAGGTTGAGTATTCATTGGAAGAAGTTGACAATTATATATGCAACTGTATAAAGGAGAATCTTTGAATGCTATATCAGTACCAGGTGGACATGGTGTTAACCTGTGTGACCTATTATGTTGGGTAAATATTTGGCCCATCTATCTCATTTCCAAAGTATTCTGTAAATAGGTAAGTCTTGATTTATTTTCCGAAGGTGGTAAGGTCATGTATACTTCATAACCTATCAGGGAAGGAGTTCCAGAGAATTGGGGAATAGAACAGTGCTTGTTAATTGATTGTGTTTTCCGAAATCTGTAGGGATTGCTAAGGTGTTCTGTGTGCATCCTCTCCTCTGTCTGTTGTCTGGAAGTGTGCATTGGCTGCCGTTGCCTCCAGTTTATGTTAGCACTTGGTAAGCTAACAATTGTGCAAGGCAAGGGGATGGTTTGGATATTTTAGGAACAGAGAGCAGACCACTTTTTAATGCATCTCACTGTAACTATTCACCTTAGCTTGTGCTCTTAACCACATGCTAGGAGTAGCAGTGAGTTTCAGGATTAGTTCTGCGTTCTTCCTGTGGCATGGAATGTCTTAGGAGACAAGATGGAGGAGTCCTTCAGCTGTCTGGCCTGAAATCTTACTGCTTGACCTTTTGCGAGATTCCACTTAGTTGTTTTCTACAGAGTGTAAGCCTTATGTGTTGTAGACTTTGTGAGGGTAAGTTTTTATAAAGGTGCTCTCAGTCAATGTGCATTCTCATGTGCCTGTTTTATAAAGTCAAGTACATGCATACTTGACTTAATAAAATACTAACATAAGGGTGAAAGAAAACACATACATGTAAATGGCCTTTTATAAAATACCGATTAATGTGCATACTTGGTACATAAATCTAGTCAGCTCTTTATAAAATGACCCCCCATAAGTCTAAAAGGGCCAGTTTTCCTTATTTTGAATGTTCATGGGGGTTGACAAGGCATTAGGAAAATACCCAGAGACTTGCCTGCCCTCCAGCAGACTGATGGTATAATATATGCAACTTTTGGTGATTACTATTTAGTCTAGGCACCAAGAAGAAGGAAGTATTATAAATAGAAAGCCTCACCTTGGAAACACGCCAGTTTTTGACTTAGATGAATTCCGTTCCCAGCGTTAGAACTTATATTAGCCTTAATCCTCCATCTAGGAAAGATGATGTTGCAAATACATGACATCTATATGGTTGTCCTCCTCTGTGGCTGCAAGGAGATTGCCAAGGATTATTGCATATGACTGTGGGTAAAGATGAATGTACAGCGATGTAAGAATAGATGACTTTCCCATTGAAGCTTTTCTGGGCTGTCAGATGAAGCGCTGGTGACAAACTCCCATCAGTGCTGCTGTACTGAAGAGGACTGCTGCATCCATGAAGGAAAATACTGTAAGGACCCAATATTTGAAAGCATTTATCCTTATAGTAGCATCTGCTGTCTTGATAAGTGCCTCTGACTGTGTCTATCCAGTGATTTTTCAGCAGCACTATCTGGATGATTCAGCCAAAAATCATGCTGACTCTCCTGACACTATCATTCTATTGTTGGGGTGGAGTGTGGGCGATACACGGGTGGTCCTGGCAGTTGAATGGCAGTAATATGCCATGTGCTAGCTGGATAACTTAACTTAGGACAGTCTTTCTATTGTCCTAAGTTATCTATATAGCTATCCGGATAGTGGACTGAATATCACAGCTATCCTGTTAATTACCGGTGCTGACCACACTATGGGGCATGTTTACTAAGCCCTATGTTAATAAAGATACCCAAACTATTAACTAAATAACACCACTCTAACTGAGTTAGGAGTGGCGTCCGGAATGTTAGAGGGAGACATTTTTCGCAGCAGTATAGAGCAGTATTGATACAGGATGTGAAAGAAATTGTTCGATCCTAAACGCAGTACTGTGTTCGGATCTGACTGCGGATACTGGGGAGAGCAAGAGGAATTTTCCCAATTACAACGAAGCTACACTGTCAATCAGATGAGTACTAAAAGATTTGAAAGTTAGATGGATATGTTATGAGTCCGATTGGATTGTTACAGTGTGAGTCTTTAAATTTGAGGTGTGTAGAGGCACTAAAAAGTGTGCATCATCTCATATTGACGGGGTTTACGGGATTGAACCGTGTTTTGATTAAAAGGGAAGTTACGCTTTGAGAGGGGATTTACCCTCAAGGCCAAAACTTCAGACAAAAAAAGATCTCTCTATAATTCAGTTATTCTATGGCACTATGTTAATAAAGAGCACATGGGCCTTGTTACCGGCACGGGGCTTTTGGCTAACTGCAGAGGGGAAGGGGGGGGGGCATTACATCTGTCTCCTTGCAGTTAGCACGCTATAGCACAGCAAACCTGCTGGAGATGCAATTAATCACACCTGTGAAGGTGGCATTAGCTATCCGTGCTGTGCCAGGAACATCCCTGTCCTGCCGAGTCGGTGCCCCAACATGCGCTACTATGGTAGCACAGGGTTTTTGGCATGGGGTTCCTTGCTACTTTTTAGCACGGCATTAATCTTGTGCTGTCCTGATGGCACACATTAGTAAACATGCCCCTTTATGTGTAGTCAGCACCAGCCACTATCTGGATAAAAGTGCTGAATATATATATCTATGTATCTTTTTTTTTTTTTTCAACTACCATGGCTGGCATTAAAAAAAAATAAAATGCCAACTGCAAAATCTGAATATTGGCACACACATTTCTTTCTTTTTGTTTTCCCAGAGGCATCATTAAATACCTGAATATCACTGTGCCAGTAAAATATCTGACCTCTTTTGCCTACACTTTCCTATTGTGTGGGGATTGTAAGATAGACCAGAGTTCTCTAATTGGTCCTCAGGCCACCTCCTACTCTCATAGCCAGTCAAGTTCTTAATATATTCCAAGGAAACATATATCCATATCTCCTGCATATTTGCTAGGAATATCCTGCAACTAGACTGTCTAGGTTGGCGGGGAAAGTCCCCCAAAGACTAATTTGAGTAACTCTGAGGGACAGAACTGCATTGTTTTGAAAACTGAAAAAAATGATGGGTGACAGTCATGCTCTGGCTTTCAAGATGATAAAATATTAGGGTACTCGGAGTACTGTAAAAAGAGAAACTGCAGTGAATTGAGATTTCAGGTTAATCTTAGGTGGTTATTACATATGAACTTTAGGCAAGTACCTGCACTCTGTGAGCTACAGCTTGGTGTCTATAAAAGCAAGTGAAGAAAGTTTTGAGAAATGGAAATGGGATTGTGGAGAAGGGAAGAGCAGGTTACCCCTCGTTATTTGCTTTGATTCCATCCTTTTTGCTGTGTAGTGATCCTCTGTCTGTCCCATGCCTTTTTGAATTCTGCCGCTGTTTTTGCTCCCACTAGCTCCTTCGGGAGGGCATTCCAGGCATCCACATCCCTTTCCATCAAAAAGCATTTCCTGACATTGCTTTAAGTTTACCTCCTTGCAGATTCATTTCATGTCCTCTGGTTCTGCAGCTTCCCCGTCTTTGAAAAAGGTTTGTTTATTTATTAATACCCTGTAAGTATTTAAAGGTCTGTATCATATCCGCCTTGTCTCTCCTTTCCTCTAGGGTATACATATTTAGGTCTTCAAGTCATTTGTCATATGCCTTCTGGTTCAGGCCTCAGATCATCTTGGTAACCTTCCTCTGATTTCAAGTCTTTTTATAACCTTTGCAGCGTACGGTCTCTAAAACAGCACAATACTCCAAGTGAGACCCAACAAATAACCTGTACAGGGGCACTAATACCTCCTTCCTGCTGGCTATTCCTCTCTGTATGCAACCTGACATCCTTCTGGCTTTGGCCATCGCCTTGCCACACTGCTTTGCCACCTTGAGATCCTCAGATACTATCACTCTGAGCTCCCTCTTGGTCCTTCCACACCAGCTTCTCGTCCCCTATTGCGTATAGCTCCTTTGGGTTTCTGCATCCCAACTGATTTTTGCATTAAATCTCAGTTGCCAAGCATTTGACCAGTCTTCTAATTTTTGTATATTTTTCTCAAGTTGTCTACTCCAGAGCTTCATTCTGCTGCAAATTTTCGTATCATCTGCAAAAAAGCAAATTTTTTTCCTTTTAACCCTTCGGCAACATCACCCATAAAGACATCGAATAGTAGCAGTCCCAGGACTAATCCCTGAAACACTCCACCACTCGCCCTCCTTTCTTCGGAGCTAATTTCATTCATCACTACCCTCTGTAGTCTGTCAGTCAACCAGCTGATCCAGTTCACCACCTTGGGATCCATCCCCAAGCTGTTCAGTTTTTTCACAAGCCTCCTATATCATTTCAAACAACTGCATATCCCTGTTGCACTATGGGATCCAGTGCTCCACATGGTTTGACTTCGGAGATTGATTGGTGGTCATTGCGTCAGTGATTACTCTCTTTCCACCCCTTTTCTATTGGCCTCTGTTTTAATAAGGGCGTCTAGTCATTTAATTCCAATCTATGTGCTGTTTGATTTTCTGGATTGATATAAATACCGGAAAAGGAAGTAAAATTGGGTCACATTGCTTGAGAGAGAGCTGAGAGGATGAAGAGCTTGCAACACGGCATTGCGTTACAGTACCCAATGGAATATCATTGTTTGTGAGCCACAACAAGCATCGTTTTAGCTAAGTAAAGAGAATTGAATGTTTTTGTTTTAAGCTGGAAGTTATTGCTGATTTGGGGCGTGGTTTCACATTGTTGCCATTCCTTGTTACTGCTGGTCAGTAGATGTTGAACTTATCATACCGTGTTGAATGAAGCAGAATTGAGATCAGCAGTTTCCACATTGTTTTAAGACTGGTGTGATAGGAAGCAAATATTTGAGGTGCACTCTGGTGGGTGCTTATCTCATATCATTTAAAGCTGTTTTTCAGCTTTTTTTAAAAAATAATATTGATTAAAAAGGAGGACCTACTACAGGAGAGGGTGTTCCTCTCATGGTAGGTGATACGACAAAAATAATTTATGTTTAATAATTTTGGTAGATAGGCACAGGGTAGTAGAATTTTGACTGCCATTTTCACCTTAAATTGAGAATAATTATGTCTTGGCAATGTCCCAGTTTTTATACTATTTCCTTTTTTAATTTGTCTTGTTTTATTTGATTCTTTTATGTGTCAAATATGTGTACATATATAGTCCAAAGCCATTTCACTGACCACGTTTTTTTTTTTTAGTAGATATTTGACATTAAGAGGTTGAACTGTAAGGGTGCCAGTAATGCTGACCACAACTGAATCTAGTGTATTAACTAAAGCTCGGTGGAGATCTTCAGCTCTTGTGTATAAAAGGGAAATACCAGATTTGGAAAAGTTATTGTGTTTCACAAATTGAGTATACAATGACTAGATCTAAGGAGTTATTTGTTGTGGTGAAGCCCCTGCTAATTATGTAACCTACCAGCTTTGCTTAGCCTTGTAATAAATTTGCTCATTTTAATGATAAGATCATGTGTTTTAGATGGGCTAAGCAGATGGGCTCATAACATGGTTTTAAAGCTGAGGCAGCCTCTTTGTTTGGTCTCTGGTTTAACAAATTCTATTTGGAATATTTCTGGCTTTTTACGGAGAAAGGAGTAGAGAATGTTTTGGGAGGAATGAAAATGACCATGAGTAAATTTGAACCATGTCCTTCATCCTTAATTAACTGTCTTCAGTCCTTACTAAACTGGTTAACAGCTGGTTGGCAGAAGGCATTTTACCAGCTCACCTGAACATCTGTTTGCTCAGCTTTGAAGAAATCCCCTTGCTCCAGATGAGTTTACTAATTATAGGCCCATTGCCAAAGCTCCTTGTCTGAGCAGACTAATTGAAATGTTAATATTCATCCTAATGATTTTCTGCTCGAGGTGCATGGGGTTTGACCCATTCCAGTCTAGATTCAGACAGGGCTGTGGGATGCTCTAATGACCTTAGATTGGACTGGGCTAAGGATAACGATAGCTTAATGGTTTGGCTAGATATTATGTCCATGTTTGAAACTGTTGATTATGCTTATTTTATATGATCGTCTGGTGAGTATTGGGGTGGGGTGTGGGGACAGAAGAGACTTAAATTGGTTTACTTCTTTTTTTCAGAATTTTGATCCCAGTTGAAGTACCCATTTAGAGTCCCCCTATGCAATTGAAGTCCCATTTGAAGTATCACATATGTAGGTATTATCTCCTAGCTTATTTAATTTGTGTCTTTTTCCTCTGGGGACAATTATTAGGAGTTTCAATATCAAATATTTTTGTTATGCAGTTGACTTGCAGTATACTTGAATCAGGAGATTCAATTAAAACTTAATAGAAGTACCAGCTTTATTAGACAAGTATTCATTTTATATGCAGTCAAAAATCTTTGCTATAAAGTCATAGTCTTTGTTCAGTTCACATCAACTGTCTAACTCATCCCCCTCCATCATGCGCCCACCTGCAGTCAACTCGCCACTCTGCTTTTTTTTTCCTGGGCTCCTTCCTATGGAATTCCCCTCCCCCCTGCTGTCCTCCGCTTGGAATCATCCCTCCCCAAATGTAAGACTCTCCTTAAAGACCCATCTCTTATGCTCCGCATTCGACCTCCCTCCCACCAACACTTGACCTCCTCTGGTAATAGTCTCAAATGTCTCTTTCTCTTTGCTCTGTATGTTTGAATTGCTTCTTTCCTGTCTGACATCGTAGTTCCTTTCCTTTTCGGCCTCTGCCATCTCTTTATGCCTTATGAATTGTACACCGCCCTGGTGTTATGAAGGAGCGATATATCAAGCAATCAAATAAACATAAACCTAGACTTTAGGGACCTGTAATTATATGGATGACTTTTAGCGGCTATGATAGCATTGGAAGGCTGCATTAGCTCTATTATTTTGAGGTCTCATTAAATATTTTTGAATAAAGTATATTAGTTAATCTAGCATTCAGACAAGCTTTTGAGGACTGGATATGTTACAGTTGTACTCCATTCCCATTTGGGAACTCCAGCGGTAACACAGTTGCACTGAACTTCTCAAACTACATTATTCTAGGGAAAATAGCACCAGATCGAAGCTGCTGTTATTCTTCTTAGCCAGGAGCATTGTGCCTGCTAACATGCAGCCGAATGCTTTCGCCCCCAAAGTCGTGCATGACTGTCTTTTTCCCCCTCCCCTCCCTGGAAAAGCCCCCTCATCTGTGACTCTCCCCCTCCCCCCAGACCAACCACAAGGCATCATTGGTAGTTCAGGGTATGAAGGCAAGAGTGATTCCTATTTGCTGATGCTCCTTCTGGTGCTGGGTTCAGAATAGTGCTGCTCAAACCCTAGCAGTAACCCTTAGTGGTCGGTACTACTGCTAGGAGTTAGTCTGCCATATAAGGGCAAAAAGCCCTTTTTCTTCTCATCCTGCTAGACCAGTCCAGACGAGTAGCTTATGCTCCCTAGCCAGTAGTGGAGGCAGGCCAGTGCAGCTTTCAGTGATGTTTCCGCTTTTATAATCACAGGTGCGGCACTTCAAGAAGCCAGTATTATTTGCTTCCAGCAGGTGGCAAGATATGTGGACCGGTGAACAGTGAAGATAGGACTGTCTCCCCTGGCGAACTAGGTGGCTGCTCCTGCCTCCTCCAACAGGAGGTTGCATTGGAGGGGGGCAGGAGTGGCAGGCCGTGAGCATGCTAGCATAAGCACTATAAAGCCTGATGCAGCAGAGGCATCACCATGCTGCCCCTCTCCCCCCAGGTGAAAAGAGTGTGCCAGGAGGGGGGAACATCTGCCGCAATCTTCGGGGGGGGGGGGGGGAGGGTGGCATGGAGGGTCTGCCCAGGGCAGCAGAAAACTCCAGGCCGGCCCTGTCTGTGAAGAGACCAGTAGGCCTAAACTTTGGAACTTGGGTGTGCCCCTTCTTCCTTGAAGCAATAGCTTCCCCTGTGTAAGGCTTAGCTGCCCATGTACTCCAGCACTGGTGGGCTAGAGAGTGAACAAGAGGGCGCTGGAGGAGAGTTGATAAGTCTGGGCGCTTTTCTCTTATTGCCCTGTTTCTGTTTATAATGCTTATTTTCCTTTTTATTTAAATTTAATTTTGTCCTGTTTCTTTATTTGGATCTCTGTCTTTGCTGCTTGACTAAAGCAGCTTCAAGAAAACGCCCTTCTTTCTGGCAGCTGGGCCTTCTCAGGCCTCTGGGCAGCTGGGGAGGTCCTTCTTGGATTTTTCCAGCTGACCTGACAGGTGCAGGGATTCCCTTACCGATTTGGGATTCCTTTTTTTTTTTTTTGCCACGGTTTTGTTTTTCTGTCAGGGTTTTTCCTTTGCATTTTCCTTTTTTTTTTTTTTTTTACCACTGTGATACCAGGTGCATGGATATGTGCTGCTTGCAACTCCCATCAAGTGAACTCCATGACTGGCTTGTTTTGCCCCAAGTGTGATGGAGAAGTATCTGGGCACATTTACATAAGAACATAAGATATGCCATACTGGGTCAGACCAAGGTCCATCAAGCCCACTATCCTGTTTCCAACAGTGGCCAATGTAGTTCATACATACCTAGCAGTTTCCCTAAAAGACACAGGTTCTGCAATGCTTGTACTGGGTCAAGCATTGATATCCTGGGTCCCTTCTTAATAATGGTTTATGGACCTTTCCTCCAGGAATTTGTCCAAACCTTTTTTAAACCCAGCTACACTAACAGCCTTTACTACATCCTCCGGTAACAAATTCCAGATAAGAACATAAGATATGCCATACTGGGTCAGACCAAGGTCCATCAAGCATCAGTCTCAGGATCCCATGTCTATTTTACTGCTGTACCACGTCTTTCACAATTTTATTGCTGGTGAGTGGCCATCTTGGATGGCCACATGGTCCCAGATGAAGGGAACTGTGATGAAGTGGTCATAGGCTGAAGCTGGCAGGTCTCTGAAGATCCTTTGGTGCCCTAGGGTCCATTCTTAGTTGGCTTTGAGCATCAGCTCCTGAAGAGCTTACGAGCTGTTTTCAGTCTCTCGTAGTTGCATGGTAGCACCCCTTATAGGGGTCTGAGGCCCTGACTTCCCCTACAGGGGATTCTGGGCCCTCTGGTGTCTTCCCATCTGGTGGCAAGGGGTTTAAGTGCCCCTGCCCTTCATTTTTGCCTGTCCATTCTTCCAAAATCCCACACCTGTCCCAAACTAGGGGGGGGGCTGTAGATAAGAGGAGGACTCTGTCTACAATTGATGAGTCACTGAATGAAGAGTAGTTTCCTCTGGTAGACAGAGAGTAACTGTCTATGATCTATCTTTTTTACAGGGAGGACCTTTTCATCCTTATCAGGATTTCATGACAGCAGTGCACATTGCAGAGCTCTCTCTGGTGAAGTTTTCACAAATGAGAAGAAGCTTGCTGTAGAAGCAAAAACGCATAATAAAGACTTTTTCAAGTACATTCATAGCAAAAAACCTGTGACAAAGTCAGTTGGATCATTAGATGATAGAGGGGTAAAAGGGGTACTAAGAGGGGACAAGGCCATAGCGGAGAGACTGAATGAATTCTTTGCTTCGGTCTTTACTGAGGAAGATGTTACCCATGACTGAAATGGCATTTAAAGGTGATGCTGCAGAAGAATTGAAAGAAATATCGATACACTGGGAAGATGTATTACAACTATTTGATGAACTGAAGAGTAGCAAATCACCTGGACCGGATGGTATACATCAGAGGGTGTTGTAAGAACTGAAATATGAGATTGCAGACCTACTATTAGTAATCTGTGAACTATCATTAAAATAATTTGTAATACCTGAAGATTGGCGAATGGCCAGTGTAACGCCAATTTTTAGAAAGGGTTCCAGGGATGATCCAGGAAACTACATACCGGTTAGCCTGACGCCAGTACCGGGAATAATGGCAGAAACTATTATAAAGAACAAAATAGTCATGGCTTAATGGGAGACAGACAACATGGCTTTAGTCAAGGAAGGTCTTGTCTTACTAATCTGTTATGTTTTTTTGAAGGTGTGAATTAATAGGTAGAGAAAGGTGAGTTGGTTGATATAGTATATCTGGATTTTCGGAAAGTCTTTGACAAGTTCCCTCATAAGAGACTCTTGGCAAAATTAAAAAGTCATGGGATAGGAGGCAGTGTACTATTGTGGATCAGGAACTGGTTAAAAGATAGAAAGCAGAAGGTAGGGCTAAATGGCCAATTTTCCCAGTGGAGAAAGGTGGAGTACCCCAGGGATCTATGCTGGGTCAGCTGCTTTTTAACATATTCATAAATGACCTGGAAATGGGAATAACAAGTGAGCTAATCAAATTTGCAGATGACACAGAATTATTCAAAGATGTAAAAAACCCCATGAGGATTGTGAAAATTTTCAAGAGGACCTTGATAAACTGGAAGACTGGGCATCCAAATAGCAGATGAAATTTAATGTGGACAAGTGCAAAGTTATGCACCTAGGAAAGAACAAACCAGACTATGGTTACATGATGCAAGGTTCCACATTGAAACCCTCCACCCAGTGTGCAGTGGCGGCACTGGCGGCCAAGAGAGCATATAGAATGTTAGGCATGATAAGGAAAGGAATAGAGAATAAAACACAGGATATTATAATGCCTCTGTATCGTTCCATGGTGCGACTGCACCTTGAATATTGTGTGCAGTTCTGATCACCGTATCTTGAAAAGGATATAGCGTTATTAGAAAAGGTACAGAGAAGAGCCACCAAAATGGTAAATGGGATGGAAGGATACCCCTATGAGGAGAGGCTAGAAAGGTTAGGGCTCTTCAACCTGGAAAAGAGACAACTGAGGGGAGATATGATAGAGGTCTATAAATTGAGTGGAGTGGAATGGGTAGACATAGATCGATTGTTTAAGCCATCAAAATATAGAAAGACCAGGAGACATGCAATGAAGCCACAGGGTAACCTATTAAGACAAATAAGAGAAAATATTTTTTCACTCAACGTGCAGTCAAACTCTGGAGTTCGTTACCAGAGGATGTAGTAAAAGCTTTTAGTGTAGCCGGGCTTAAAAGAGGGTTGGACAAGTTCCTGGAGGAAAGGTTCATAAACCTTATTAAAGGGGACCTGGGATATCCACTGCTTGCCCCAATACATTGTGGAACCTGTGTCTTTTGTGGAAACTGCTAGGTACTTGTGACCTAGTTTGACCACTGTTGGAAACAGGATACTGGGCTTGATTGACTTTGGTCTGACCCAGTATGGCATATCTTATGACCCTATCCTAGAGGCACTGAGTTGTCCTTTCTGCTGTTTTCACCTCCTGAAGCCCTTGAGAAAGCTTGTGGTCTCTCAGTGGGAAACACTGAAACTGGGGCTGAGGGGTACTAAGAACCTGGCGTGGTTGCATCCCCTAGCCCAAGAGGAAATGGAACAGCTTCTCAGGATTCCTAAGGTGGATGCCCTGGTCACAGCGGTGACAAAGCTCGTGACCATTCTAGTGAAAAGTAGCACTGCGCTTAAGGAGACTTGTAGTAGGAGGGTGGAAGTCCTCCTCAAGATTACCTTCACAGCTTTGGCCTTGGGTACTTGGACAACACTTTCTGTGGGTGTGGTGGCCTGGGCACTCTTATGCTGGATCCAGCAGTTGCTGGTCAGTCCAGAGGTAGCGAGATTGGAATCTAGAGCATCATTTGTAGTGGTGTCAGGATTTCTTCTAAGTCTTTGGTAGTAGCTGCAGGACCCAGAGGTGGCTCTGGCTCTGAAATTTCTCTTATGATGCTGTATCCAAGCTGCGGCTGAGCAAGTTCCCATTTAAGAGTGGGTTGTTCTTTGGGGAGGATATGGAGAAGCTGCTGAAAGACTTGAAGAAGCTCACACATGGAGGCTTTTATAAAATAGGTTCAGATCTTCCAGGGGTTCCTCACGTAATGCTTAGCAAGGGCTGTTTAGGGCCAGAAAGAATTCAGGAATGGTCTTTTCCTCCTGTGGGTCTAAACTCAAGAAGAGTTAGTATTTTTCAGGACCCCAGAGATCCTGAGACCCAACAAATGCCTCTTCAGGAATCAGTAAGCCCTTGCAATGAGATCTGGCAAGTCCCTTCCAAGGGATAGGTGGTCAGGGCCATCTCTGGTTGTTTTTCATTGGAATGGACCCTCATTACGTCAGACCAATGGATACTTGCTGGAGTTTGCATAGCCCTTTCAGGATACCTTTGTGGAGTCTTCTTGCATCTCCTTAACCTAGAGAGTGGTGATCAAGGAAACATATCAGCACCTTCTAAAGTTGCAGGCTTTTGTACTTCCACCCTCCACAGAACAAGGTTAGGGGTGGTATTCCATGTACATTTTGGTGCCTAAGTAAGACAGGTCCTTCTGACTCATTCTGGACCTGAAAGTGATTATTGCCAAGTTGAGTGTCCCACAGATATGGAAAATTTCTCCATATGGCAGCTTGACCCCTAGTGGTAGTATTGTGAAACTACCACTAGGGAAGGAAGTGGCACCATTTTGAACCTGGCACCGGAAGGGGCAGGAGCGACTGGGGATTGCTCCTGCCATCTTACCTTGAACTTCCAATGATAGCTTGAGGTAGGCTTCAGGAGGGCCTACAGGGGGTGGGGAACTTGCAGTTGAGGGGACTTCTTTGGGGGGAAATGATAGAGGGTGACTTCATGGGATGGGGGATTTGGATGGTGGTCTTGGGGCAATCTTGAATAGTCATGGTGAGAAGAGTCCAGGGATCTTTTGAAAGGGAGTGGCCCCTTTGAAGGAGTGAATAATCAGGTGGACAAAGGTGAGTCGGTTGATATTGTGTATCTGGGACTTTCAGAAAGCCTTTAACAAGGTCCCTCATGAGAGACTTTTGGCAAAACTAAAGAGTCATGGGATAGGAGGCAGTGTACTATTGTGGATCAGGAACTGGTTAAAAGATAGAAAGCAGAGGGTAGGGCTAAATGGCCAATTTTCCCAATGGAGAAAGGTGAATAGTGGTGTACCCCAGGGATCTGTGCTGGTTCCGCTGCTTTTTGACATATTCATAAATGACCTGGAAAGTGGAATAACGAGTGAGGTTATCAAATTTGCAGATGACACAAAACTATTTAAAGTTGTTAAAACCCAAGAGGATTGTGGAAAATTGCAAGAGGATCTTGATAAATTGGAAGACTGGGCATCAAAATGGCAGATGAAATTTAATGTGGACAAGTGCAAGGTTATGCACCTAGGGAAGAACAACCCAAACTATGGTTACACGATGCAAGGTTCCACATTAGGAACCACCACCCAGGAAAAAGATTTAGGCGTCATTGTGGATAACATGTTAAAACCCTCGGCCCAGTGTGCAGCAGCTGCCAAGAGAGCAAATAGAATGCTAGGTATCATAAGGAAAGGAATGGAAAATAAAACAAAAGATTTTATAATGCCTCTATATCGTTCCACGGTGAGACCGCACCTTGAATATTGTGTGCAGTTCTGGTCACCGTATCTTAAAAAGGATATAGCGATTTTAGAAAAGGTTCAGAGAAGAGCCACCAAAATGGTAAAGGGGATGGAAGGATACTCCTATGAAGAAAGGCTAAAAAGGTTAGGGCTCTTTAACCTGGAAAAGAGACGGCTGAGGGGAGATATGATAGAAGTCTATAAATTAATGAACGGAGTGGAACGGGTAAATGTAGATCGATTGTTTACCTTATCAGAATATAGAAAGACTAGGGGACATGCAATGAAGCTACAGGGTAAACTATTTAAGACTAATAAAAGAAAATATTTTTTCACTCAACGTGTAATCAAACTCTGGAATTTGTTACCGGAGGATGTAGTAAAGGCTGTTAGTGTAGCTGGGTTTAAAAAAGGTTTGGACAAGTTCCTGGAGGAAAGGTCCATAAACCATTATTAAGAAGGGACCCAGGATATCAATTCTTGAACCAATACAAGCATTGTGGAACCTGTGTCCCTTGGGGAAACTGCTAGGTACATATGACCTAGATTGACCTCTGTTGGAAACAGAATACTGGGCTTGATGGACCTTGGTCTGACCCAGTATGGCATATCTTATGTTCTTATGCTAACCAGGACCACTGGGCCGCATATTAGTGGCCTGATGCTTTCAGCCGTCATTATTTTTCCTTGTAATAATACAGCTTTCAAAGATCAATGCAAGTTGTGTTACTCAATCCATATAATAATGATGTATTTTTCATTTGCATGCTTTACATCTCATTATGCAGTTTGTATTGCAATAAACTAATGTGCATTATAGTAAAATAGCACATGATTTTTCCATTTAATGTGGGGCCAATTCAGACCTGGATGTCCCGGCCCTCTGTGCGTCCAGTCGGAACCGGATGCACAGAATTAGCTGGGATACTGATCTTGCGGGGCATGTCTAGCTCTGCGGAACCAGAATCAAGTGCAGGCTGGGACACCGATTCAAGTCGGCCTGCATATACAGGCCTTGCCCAGATAGCTCAGTTAGGGCTTTTGAATGGAGCCGCAGCGCCATGGCATCCGGTTGCCATGGCACTGTGGCTCAATTCAAAAGCCGCAATCCCCAACCGCTGGACCAAAAGGTGCATTCCTTGCAGTCCGACCCCTGATCTGGCCTCCCAAGAGGAATTCCCTCTGTCCCCTGCCGCCTGTGTTGAGCCCTGGGCCTGCCCAATCTACCCAACTAGGAGAACGTATTCCACTTCAGAGGTGGAATAAATTCCCCGCTCAGGCCGCTGGCCCCTGACGTACAGGGCTGACATTGGAGTCAGCCCTGTAAGTCTGGGGCCGCCAACTGCCCGCCCTAACGCCTCCCCCTGCTCCGTCCCTTTCCCGCCTGCGTCTAATTTCCCCGTAAATGTGTGGGGAAGTTAATCAGGATCAGAAGGGGGCCTGAATAGTGGGGATGGACGTCCCAACTGGACGTCCATCCCTGCTATTCATTCCCCGGAATGACCCTGTATGTGTTAAAAGGCGAAAATCATGTGTTTATTTTTTTGACTCATATTAGTAACTACTGCCCCCCCCCCCACCCAGCTATTTAGTGCAGTGTTCAGTGCTAAATGGCTGAATTTAACCAGGCAACCCTGGTTCTAGAAATAGGCCTAAAGCTACTTCCAGAATTTTTGAGTGGGTGGATTTAGCTAGATATTTAGCTAGCTGGGGAAGTGCAAGTACATATTCCTTCCAAGATAACTGTATAAATTCATCCTGTTACCTTAACTACTCTGTGGGTTTTTGAAAATCAACCCCTTAGTGTTCAGATCTATTGAGCTGCCAAGAGACAAAAACAGGCAAAGCACAATATAAGTTTTCCCTGACAAAAATACTTTATATTGCTCAATATTTCTGTATTTAAGATCAGCAGTGGGTAGAGAAACAGTCTGGTATGCTTATTGTAGTTCCAAATTGCTCATACTAATTTTTGAAAGTGCATTATGTAGAATTTCTTGTCTATATAATCCTCCATTCTTCTTTCTTAGCCAGAGACCTGAGATCCACCTCCAGCTGTTCCAAGTCCTTAAAGCAGAATTTTGTAAATGTTAAACTATATGTAATTAATTATTAAAACTAACCCATTTCTATACCCCAGTTTGTCGCTTAATCTTTGCACCTCAGATGGCCTGTTCAAGTGCATTCCCTAGCCAGGAGGACTTCAGAGCTTTTTGAGACTTTTTCTCGGCCCTGCTCTTTTGTTGTTGTTGTTAAGTGCTGTTGAGTCTGTGTCGGCTCATGGCGACCCCCCCTTGTAGCTGTCCTAAACTGTGTTTTGTCTTCAGTCAGGCAGCTGATTGTTGACAGAGTGTCACCATAGCTGCTGTTATTATATTGATCCATCTCATTGCTGGCCTTCCTCTTTTGCTTTGACCTTCTACCTTGCTAAGCATGATGTCTTTCTTTAATGATCTCTGTTCACATGATGTGTCCAGAGTATGAAAGTCAAAGTATTTTTATCTGAGCTTCTAAATAAAGCTTAGGTTTGATCTCCTCTAGTACTGACTGGTTTGTTGTTCGGGCAGTCCATGGTATACAGAGTATTTCATCGCCAATACCATAATTCAAAGGCATCAATTTTCTTCCTGTCTTATCTTTTTTACTGTCCAACTTGGGTTAAGGTTGTCCACTATTTCAGTTTCTTCTCCATCAACAATGAACTTACTGATTTTGCCAGTTGTCAGGATCTTTGTCTTCTTTACATTAAGGTGCAGACCCATTTTAAGACCATGTTCCTTGATCTTGAGAACCAAATGTTTCAGATCGTCCTCACTTACAGCCAGTAATGTGGTATCATCAGCATGACGAAGGTTGAGTCTTTTAACATGCAGGATTTGTTGCAATAGTCTCCTTCCCTCCATCCTATCTAACATATCACTATAACACATTATGTTACCTTAAAATGTTAACATTAATGTAGCTCGTATAATTCCAAATCAGCGCTTTAAAACCTGCTGTTGTAGCAATATCATAGGTCACTAGTTCATGTTCATATTCAATTCAAGGTTCTAGTTACATAATATAGGAACATAAGATATGCCATACTTGGTCAGAACAAAAGTCCATCAAGCCCAGTATGCTGTTTTCAACAATAGCCAATCCAGGTCACAAGTACCTAGGGTTGCCAACTGGCTCCTGATGCGCCCGACAGGCTTGATCCAGTTCTATGTTTACCCCATTGCATGCAGGGACTTGTAGTCTTGGATTTCCTATGGAGTGCAATGGAGAAATCAGAACTACATGTCCCTGCATGCAGTGGAGTAAACCCAGGACTGGATCAAGCCTGTCGGGCGCATCTGGAGCCAGTTGGCAACCCTACAAGTACCTGTCAGGTTTCAAAAGGAAGACAGATGCTTCTTATCCCAGCAATAAGCAGTAGATTTCCCTAGTCTACCTAAATAATGGTTTATGGACTTTTCCTACAGGAACTTGTCCAAACCTCTTATAAACTCAGCTGCACTAATAGCTTGTACTACATCCTCCAGCAATTAATTCCAGAGTTTGGTTGCATGTTAGGTGGAAAGTATTTTCTCTGATTAGTCTTAAATGTGCTACATTGTAGCTTCATTGCATGTCTCCTAGTCTTTCTACTTTTTGAAGGAGTAAACAACCGATCTACGTTTTACCTGTTCCACTCCATTCATTATTTTATAAGCCTCTATCATATCTCCCCTCAGTTGTTTCTTTTCCCAGCTGAAGAGCCCTGACCTTTTAAGCCTTTCCACATAGGGGCATCCTTCCATCCCCTTTATCGTTTTGGTGGTTCTTCTCTGTACTTTTCTAATTTTGCTATATCCTTTTTCTTTTTTTTTAATTTTATTTTTATTAAGATTTCAAACTATACAATATCAATAAAGTATACAGAAACACAATAAAATGTAACAAAAGAAATAAAAAACCAAAGACATTAGCCCACATCTTGGGGAAAACTAGAAGAAAAATTATAGTAATGAGAAAAAAAAGATAGGAGATCAAAAACCTAAGAAAAGGAAAATGCCTCTGTCAAAATCAGCCCATCAATCAATAACCCTCCCATCCACTTAGCATCTTTAACCAACAACAAAAAATAAAGCGCAAAAGAAAAATCACTGTGCCTTTTCATTGTCAAGTATCAATTTTTCTAAATCTGATGATGATAAAAAAAGAAATATGTCATACTCAAAAGAGACTAAACATTTACAGGGGTAACGCAAAAAGAAAGTAGCTCCTAAAGCAAGAATTCTAGGTTTGAGGGCAAGAAAAGACTTCCTACATGTTTGTGTAAGGCGGGACACATCAGGAAAAATAGATACTTTGTCATCATAATACAAAATACAAATAGATCCTCCAATACCCTACATCACCCAAGGAGGCAGCCACCTTACCAGTGCACCGCATCCTTCATAGCCTTATGCAACGAATGTGGGAGATGCCTCTCACCGTCTCATCTCAAAGTCAATATCTCGATACCATGTATCGTGTACCAGAGTGTCCCGGCTTCCAAAAGCCACAGCTTCCCCACAACTCCATGGTGGCAGAATCAGCGATGCACCGAATGAAAAGCTCAAAGACTCACTCTTCTAATTCTCTAGGTGGAGAATCGAGAACTCTCGACAGCTTTGGGCATCGATGCTTCCAAGCATCATTGCTCTCGGCTAGGATTAACTCCTATATCCTCTATATGGAAATGTTCCTGAAAGAGGTCTCCAGGGATCTCTGGGCCTTTGCCCCTTTCCTCCCAGATGACAAGAAGGCAGATTATCTCACCTAGCTAAGCATAGCCAAAATGTATCGAAGTTTGTCAATAGAGCTACCTTCAATGTTTTTGAATGCACAAGTAGGGTCTCAGCAATATGCATTAGTGCACATTGAATTGCATGGCTTCAGGCCTCAGATCTTGAACAGTGGGTTCAAGATAAGCTGGGCAACTTATCTTGTACAGGGCAAAACCTCTTTGGTAAAGACTGGCAAGATAAGGTCTCTCAATTAGAGTCAGAAAATACTACTCTAGACTCTGTCCAGAGTAACAACTGACCCTGCTAGGAAAAAGACTCCTGCAAAGAAGTCTTTCTACAATAAGAAAGACAAATTCTTCTCTTCCTATCCTCCTGCTTCTCAGTACCAGGGTCAGGCCCCACAGAAGAGACAGCAACCTCTTAAACAAAAGAAGTCACAGGTGACTAAATCTCAACCAGCTCCGCAGCCACAGTCTGTGCCTGGTTTTTTACGTTTTCCTAAAGAACTTTGCCACCTTGCCTCTGGAGAACCCCCACCCCTCCACATTAGCAGGCAGACTGTGTCACTATGCCTACAGATTGCACCTCATCACCTCAGAGCACTGGACATTCACCATAGTTCAGGAAGAGTAGAGACTTCATCTGCAAATTCTGCCCCCCTCCACATTCAAGGGGAAATATCAAACGCAACCCCCACTCACTGCTCTCCTACAAGACAAGGTATTCTCTCTTCTGTTTCAGGGCGCCCCAATTCCTAGGTTCCCTCCTCCCCTTCCATTTAGGCTCTCTTTTCTTTAGCCATGTATGATTGTGCACTTTCCTGTCTGGTATTGTAATTCCTTTTCTGTTTCTGGCTTCTTTTTTATATATTATTGAATAAGAATAAAGATGTCTCCACATCCCAGCAGGGAGTGGGCTTCTACTCTCCCTACTTTCACATTCCAAAGAAAACCGGAGGGTACAAGCCCATTCTGGACCTCAGAAACTTCAACGTTTCTAGTCCACGAAAAGTTCAATATGATCTCTCTCAGGACTCTTCTTCCCTACCTCCAGAGTCAGGACTGTCTCTGTTCTCTAGATCTAAAAGAAGCATACACACATATCTTCATTCTTCCAGGACACAGGAAATATCTACACTTCACCTTTCAGAGAAAACATTATCTATACAGAGTCCTTCCCTTCAGACTCACCTCTGCCCCAAGAGTCTTCACAAAGTGCATGGCGGTCGTGGCTGCATATCTAAGAACGCTGGGGATATTCGTCTTCCCCTACTTAGACAACTGGCTAATAAAGGCAGACACCTTCCAAGAGGGTACTGTTTTCCTTCATCGTACCATCACAGTACTGCAACACTTGAGGTTTGTCATAAACTTCCCAAAATCTCAGCTCACTCCAACTCAAATACTAAAGTTTATCAGAGCCCTACTAGATACCCAGCAGTCCAGGGCATTTATACCTCAGCTCCGTCGTGCCTGTCTAGTTGAACTAGTGTCCCAGATGCTCCTACAAAACCATCTGACAGCCCAAGAGATACTGCAGCTCCTTGGGCACATGGCCTTTACAGTACATGTCATTCCATATGCCCGACTACATATGCGGACAGCCCAATGGACTCTTGCCTCCCAGTGGAAGCAGGCCTTGGGCCGTCTCTGGGACGGGATCCAAGTCACTGCCTGTCTAACCACATCCCTTTAGTGCTGGTGTTCTTCAGAAAACCTGCTGGTAGAGTCATCTTTTCAAATGCCTCCATGTCAATGCACCCCGATGCCAGATGCCGGGGTCTGGAAAGTGCAAGAGTCACAACTCCAGTTTAATCTCCTGGAACTTCGTGCTGTCTCCAATGCCCTCGGGGTGTTCCAACAACACCTCAGAGCACAGCAAGTCCTAGTCAGAGTGGACAATCAGGTTGCCATGTTCTGTGTGAACAAGCAGGGAGTAACAGGCTCTTGGGCCCTCTGCAAGGAGCGATACACCTCTGGTCCTTTGCCACTGCTCATCAAATACGCCTCCAAGCGGAATACCTCCTGGGGGAGTCCAATGTCTTGGCAGACAGACTGAGTCACATCCTTCTTCCCCACGAATGGTCTCTGCATCCGGACACAACATCCTACATCTTCCAGACATGGGGAAATCCAGACATAGATCTGTTCATGACTCCGCAAAATGCCAAGCTTCCTCTCTTCTGCACAAGAACTCTGACATCCACCAACCAACAAGTGGATGCCTTCCACCTACACTGGGGTCAGGGTCTGCTTTTTGCATTCCCTCCTATAACCCTCATTCTCAAGATGCTTTTTCAAGCTTCAGTCCAACAAGGGCTCCATGATTCTCATAGCCCCTCACTGGCCGTGGCAACCGTAGGTTTTGCTGCTACTGCGTCTGACTCATCCTCTGCAATTGGGATATGTGCCAGATCTCCTCTCCCAGGACAATGGCACACTACTCCATCCCAATCCACAGTCTCTCCGCCTCACAGCTTTGGCAGCTGAGAGCATAGCTTTACAAGGCTTTGACCTTATTCAAGAGGTTAAGGAGATCCTTTTGGCTTCTCAAAAGCCCTCCACCAGATGTTTATATGCTTTTAAGTGGTGTAGATTCTCTGTTCCCAGAAAGATCTCAATCCCTTTTCTGCTCCAGTGGAGTCACTCCTCCACCTGTCCTTGACAGGTCTAAAGACAAACTCAGTGAGAGTCCACGTCAGTACCATTGCGGCTTCTCACCACCTACTGGATGGACAGCCCATCTCCACGCAACCACTAGTAGCACATTTCATGAGAGGTCTCCTATTGTCCAAACCACCCATTAAGCCACCTCCGGTAGCTTGGGACCTCAATATCGTTCTAGCGCATCTTCTCAAGCCGCCCTTTGAACTATTAGCCATGATCTCATTTAAATTTCTTTCGTGGAAGGTAATCCTCCTAATTGCCCTCACTTCAGCTAGACTCATTAGTGAGCTTCAAGTTTTGGTGGCGGATCCTCCTTATACCCGCTTCCACCATGACAAAGTAGTCCTTCGGACTTGCCCACACTTTATGCCAAAGGTGGTGTCTCCCTTCCATTTAAACCAGTCAGTTTACCTTCAAGTTTTCTTTCCTAAACGGCATGCGTCAAGAGTGGAAGCAACTCTGCACACTCTTGACTGCAAGCATGCATTGGCTTTTTATCTCCAAAGGACTCAAGGTCATCATAAAGCCTCGCAGTGGTTTATCTCATTTGACCCCCAGCACCTGGGATTACCTGTTTCTAAGCGTACACTCTCCAGATGGATAGTGGACTGCATTTCATTTGCCTATGACTAAGAAAGACTCTCCCTGGAAGGGCATGTCACTGCTCACAATGTTTGCGCCATGGCCATCTGGATGGCAAACCTATGCTCAGTAGCCATCGACGAAATTTGCAAAGCAGCAACTTAGTCTTCTGTCCATACCTTTGCTGCCCATTATTGTCTGGACAAGGACTCCTGTCAGGCTGTACTCCAGTACCTCTTTCAGACTTAGATGCAATTCCTACCCTCCGTCCCGGACTTTGAAGACACCAGAAATCCATATGGGATCCATGACCTCATAATGCCTATTCAGAGACTAACCTCTACCAGTTCTGAGGTCACTTCATGTGGCATCTGGGAGCTAGGGATTCTCATATGTGAAGACTACCTTCCTGCTTGTTCCTGGAGATAGCGTAGTTACTCACCTGTAACAGGTGATCTCCGGGAACAGCAGGAATTTAGTCTTCACAACCCCCCCTCCTCCCCTAGGAGTTATAGGGTTTAATTTACTCTCTTTTCTCAGCTACAAACTCAACTAAAGAGAGGGAGTTGGGAAGGCAGGAAGGCAGTCGCGCAGTGGAGTGGTCATAAAAGCTTTCCAATTGGACGCTGGGAAGCGTTGCTGCACAGGCTCCATCGGTACCGATATCACCCATATTTGAAGACTAAATTCCTGCTGTTCCTGGAGATCACCTGTTAAAGGTGAGTAATTACGCTAACTTTGCTGGTGGTCTCTTATGCTAACTTTGCATCCACCAGATCATCTGCATTCTTTTTTTAAAGCTCCTTTCCTCTGCTGGAATAACCTTCTCCTGGACCTCTGCGCCATTTCATCTTAAAAAGGCTTTTGGCATTTAGTGGGGAATTGGTTTCCTCTCGGCAGGGCAACTAGCATCTTAAATTCGGTCTAGCACTATTATACTTTTATTTTCTTAGTCTTCTTTTCTCTTTCTTATCTTGTTATAGGTTTCTTATCTGTTGTATATGCATTTTTAATTCATTATAAACATCTATGCATGTACTAAAGACAATATATTAAGTGATAATTAAACCATACAGTAAATTATAGTCGTGACAAACAGTACATATCTCTTCTCCAACATGCTCCTATATTATCACGGAGGGGGGGGGGGGGGGGAGAATAAAAAAGAAGCAATTTTCATGCATTTTTTTGTTCTAGTGTGGTTTGGTTTTATTTTAGTTTCTTAAATGATTTAAAAAAAAACTGGCTAGCCTAGGACTTTAATATATTTCAAAGAACTAGAAATTAGAATTGGCCTGCTTTTGCGTATGAAGTTGAACAAGTATTCAGCTATCTGGCTTACCTCTTCCATTTATCGAAATGGTGCTGGCTGACTTGAGACCAGTAACATTTTATTGTATGGTACCCTAAAATAAAGGAAAAGTCAAAGGTCTGTGGGAAATATGGTTTAGTAACGTGGTCCCCATAATTGTCCTGGGAGGCCCCCAGCCAGTCAGGTTTTTAGAATATCTGCAATGAATATTAATGAAAAAGATATTCATTGTCGCCATTGCATGCAAATTTCTCTTGTGTGTATTCATTGTGGAAATTTTGAAAACCTGATTAGCTGTGGGTCCAGCAGGATATGTTTGGAAACCACTGGTAGAAAAGGTATAGCTGGCATAACACTGGTTATATATAGCCACTGGTACAACAAGGGATGACATAGGCAGACTCCATATCTGCATCAATTATATGTGTATATGATTACTGGAATTGGGTTTTTAGTCAATCCACCTTCATATGCTTCAATATTTCTCATAAATATTTAATGTCGATAGCCCCTTGAGCATCAGACATTTGTAGGGGACTGACAGTGTCGTCTTTAAAAGCATACTAGCTCGCTTTGCTCTTGCTGGAATTCTGCACACACAATTCAAAATTCTGTGTCAAAAGATCTGATTATTCAAAATTCTGCATGTTTTATCAAAAAAACTAACAAAGCATATTGTTTTTGACTGATACTTAATTTAAAATACAGTGCAGAAAATACAATCACTAAAAAGTGTAACATTTTGAATTATTATTTGTAGAATTTCTAACAAGAGTATCTCTTGTATCCTTTTGAAGCTGGGATACAATTATGGACATGTATGCATTGGAATGGAGTGGAGGATTAGCCTAGTGGTTAGAACACTGGCTTAGTAACCAAGCAACCAGGGTTCGATTCTCACTAGCACTCCTTATGGCCTTGGGCAAGCCACTTAACCCTCCATTGCCTCGGAAGAAAGGCCTGGCAATCTACTTCTGGTGACACTGCCAAGAAAACCCAGGAGCCTCTGGGTCGCCAGGAGTCAGGACTGACTCGAAGGCACACATTGCATTGCATGCATTGGAATAGCTCACCCAAACAATAAAAGAAAAATATTGCAAAGTAAGGACTGGAAAGGGGGGCTGTTACTTCTGGAGAGAAATCTGAAATTGTGAGTATATACTTCTGGGAATTTTTCTGAAAGGAATTTTTTTTCTTTTAAAGCTAATTAATCTGTGAACCCACTATTTTTTTTGTTAAATCAGTCAGGGCCTAGTAGCAACAGTTTAAGATTCAATTTAAAAAACACAGAAGAGAACTTTCTGGTTACCTTTCATACCCAGTAGACAGCTGTAGTTTAAATTTCATAGTCACTCAGGGCCTAGCATCAGCAAAGTACTTTTAGTTTCAAATTAAAACACAGAAGAGAGCTTTCTGGTTAAATTTAGAATCCAGCAGAGAGCTTGTAGTTTAAATTTCATAATAGGTTAGAGCCTAGTAGCAGCAAAGAGCTATAATTTAAATCAAATCAGAATATAGTTTTCCTCAGCAGCACAGGACAAGGTACTGTGTAGCAGCCCTTTTTTAATAAGTGTTATATCCCTCCCTCCCTCCCCACACTCACCCTCCCCTGGGAAAATCACAGCTTTATAGGTACTTGCACAACTTAAAAGACAGGAGGTGCTCTCAGGTGAAGCTCATTACCCAAATCAGTCATACACCAAGGACCTGAGATTAATTAAGCTTCAGGTGAACAAGGTATATTAAACTTCTTAGGTACAGTTTTAGTGGTATAAATATCCATTGCACCCTTTAGTACATATAGAACTTAAAGATCTAAACACAAACTTAAAACTAAGATGCAGACAGCAGTCCAGCAGCGGGATGTGGGCTTTCCAGTCTTTTGCATTGAGTGTCACATGTATGATTTTCTCCCAGCTGGTGAGAGGTCTTACGTGTGCACTAGGTGCAAGGAGCTCTCTGCTCTCAGGGAACGAGTCCGTTCTCTAGAGGCTAGAGTAGCAGACTTGGAAAACATAAGACAGACAGAGAGGTACATAGACGAGACCTACAGGGATATAGTCCTGAAGTCCCACCTCCAGTCTGGCAGCATCCCTGTTGCCATGGAGGAGAGAGGTCACGTGACAGGAGAGCATCACCCTGGTGTGGCAGGAAGTGATCCTGTAACTAGGACCTGTCCTCCAGGTGATGTAAACCCCTCTCGCACCGAGGAGGTTTCTCCAGGGCCAAGTGCCCATGCGGGAAGGGTTAGGACAGCAGTTATAGTTGGTGATTCGATCATTAGGCATGTAGATAGCTGGGTGGCTGGTGGACGTGAGGATCGCCTGGTAACATGCCTGCCTGGTGCGAAGGTAGCGGACCTCACACGCCACCTAGATAAGGTCTTAGATAGTGCTGGGGAGGAGTCTGCTGTCTTGGTACATGTTGGTACCAATGACATAGGAAAATGTGGTAGGGAGGTTCTGGAAGCTAAATTTAGGCTTTTAGGTAGGAAGTTGAAATCCAGAACTTCCAGGGTAGCGTTCTCCGAAATGCTTCCCGTTCCACGCGCAGGACCCAATAGGCAGGCAGAGCTCCGGAGTCTCAATGCGTGGATGAGACAATGGTGCAGAGATGAGGAGTTCGGATTTGTTAGGAACTGGGGAACATTCTGGGGAAAGGAGGGGCTCTTCCGAAGGGATGGGCTTCACCTTAACCGGGATGGAACCAGGCTGCTGGCATTAACCTTTAAAAAGGAGATAGAGCAGCTTTTAAACTAGATAATAGGGGAAAGCCGACAGTCGCCCAAGAGCGCATGGTTCGGAAGAATGTATCCTTGAAGGATACTACAAAAAGCAGAGAGGTTCCAAAAAAGAGTAAAGTAGCCCAAATGCCCTCGAGTATGGAGCAGACAGAACTTAAAGATCCCAAATTACCCATGTCTACCAATAGCCAAATTAATATGAATAAAATACAGTCTCTAAAATGCTTGTATGCAAATGCTAGAAGTCTACAAAACAAGATGGGAGAGTTAGAATATATAGCACTAAACGAGAGGTTAGATATGATTGGAATATCAGAGACATGGTGGAAGGAGGACAACCAGTGGGACACTGTGATACCTGGGTACAAACTATATCGAAATGATAGAGCTGATCAAATTGGTGGAGGGGTTGCGCTCTATGTTAGAGAGGGCATTGAGTCAGAAAGGATTAAAGTTTTGCAAGAAACAAAATTTGCTGTAGAATCTCTATGGATTGAAATTCCATGTAAAAAGGGGAAGGCGATGGCAGTGGGGGTGTACTATCGTCCGCCTGGCCAGAATGAACAAATGGATGATGAAATGCTCAAAGAAATCAAGGAAGCTAGCAAAAGTTACAGTGCAGTAATAATAATGGGTGATTTCAATTACCCCGGCATCGACTGGGTCAGTGTCACAACAGGACATGCTAGGGAGATAAAGTTCCTAGATGAAATAAATGACTGCTTCTTGGAGCAGCTGGTTCATGAACCGACCAGAGGGGAAGCAATATTAGACCTAGTCCTTAGTGGAACACCAGATGTAGTGCAAGAGATAAGGGTGTTGGGGCCACTTGGCAATAGTGATCATAGCATGATCGCCTTTGATTTAATTAGTGGAGGAGGGATAGTAAGGAAATCCACAGTACTACCCTTTAACTTTCGAAAGGGAGACTATGATAGAATGAGGAAAACAGTTAAGAAAAAACTAAAAGGAGCAGTTGCAAAGGTTAAAGACGTACATCAAGCTTGGGTGTTGTTGAAAAATACTATCTTGGAAGCCCAGACCAGCTGTATTCCATGCTTTAAGAAAAGTGGAAGGAAGTCCAAAAAATTGCCAGCATGGTTTAAAGCTGAGGTCAGAGAGGCTGTTGTTGCCAAAAAAGCATCTTTCAAGAAATGGAAAAAAGAGCCAAATGATGAAACCTGGAAACAGCACAAGCACTGGCAAGTCAAATGCAAGGCATTGATAAGGCAGGCAAAGAGAGAATTTGAGAAGAAGCTTGCTGCGGAAGCAAAAACGCGAAATAAAGACCTTTTCAAGTACATTCGTAGCAAAAAACCCGTGAGAGAGTCAGTTGGTCCATTAGATGATAAAGGGGTTAAAGGAGCACTAAGAGGCGACAAGGCGATAGCGGAGAGACTGAATGAATTCTTTGCTTCGGTCTTTACTGAGGAAGATGTAGGGATGTTACCCACGACTGAAGTGGTATTTAAAGGTGTGGAAGAATTGAAGGAAATATCGATACATCGGGAAGATGTCCTACAACTATTAGATAAACTGAAGAGTAGCAAATCACCTGGGCCGGATGGTATACATCCAAGGGTGTTGAAAGAACTGAAATTTGAGATTGCAGACCTGCTATCAGTAATCTGTGAACTATCATTAAAATCATCTCTAATACCTGAGGATTGGAGGATCGCCAATGTAACACCAATTTTTAAAAAGGGTTCGAGGGGTGATCCGGGAAACTACAGACCGGTGAGCCTGACATCAGTACCGGGAAAAATGGTAGAAACCATCATAAAGAATAAAATTACTCAGCATATTGATAGTCATGACCTAATGGGAGACAGCCAACATGGCTTTAGACAAGGAAGATCTTGTCTTACTAATCTGTTATGTTTTTTTGAAGGAGTGAATAAACAGGTGGACAAAGGTGAGTCGGTTGATATTGTGTATCTGGACTTTCAGAAAGCCTTTGACAAGGTCCCTCATGAGAGACTTTTGGCAAAACTAAAAAGTCATGGGATAGGAGGCAGTGTACTACTGTGGATCAGGAACTGGTTAAAAGATAGAAAGCAGAGGGTAGGGCTAAATGGCCAATTTTCCCAATGGAGAAAGGTGAATAGTGGTGTACCCCAGGGATCTGTGCTGGATCCGCTGCTTTTTGACATATTCATAAATGACCTGGAAAGTGGAATAACGAGTGAGGTTATCAAATTTGCTGATGACACAAAACTATTTAAAGTTGTTAAAACCCAGGAGGATTGTGGAAAATTGCAAGAGGATCTTGATAAATTGGAAGACTGGGCATCAAAATGGCAGATGAAATTTAATGTGGAGAAGTGCAAGGTTATGCACCTAGGGAAGAACAACCCAAACTGTGGTTACACGATGCAAGGTTCCACATTAGGAACCACCACCCAAGAAAAAGATTTAGGCGTCCTTGTGGATACCATGTTAAAACCCTCGGCCCAGTGTGCAGCGGCGGCCAAGAGAGCAAATAGAATGCTAGGTATGATAAGGAAAGGAATGGAAAATAAAACAAAAGATATTATAATGCCTCTATATCGTTCCATGGTGAGACCGCACCTTGAATATTGTGTGCAATTCTGGTCGCCGTATCTTAAAAAGGATATAGCAATTTTAGAAAAGGTTCAGAGAAGAGCCACCAAAATGGTAAAGGGGATGGAAGGCTACTCCTATGAAGAAAGGCTAAAAAGGTTGGGGCTCTTTAACCTGGAAAAGAGACGGCTGAGGGGAGATATGATAGAAGTCTATAAATTAATGAACGGAGTGGAACGGGTAAACGTAGATCGATTGTTTACCTTATCAGAATATAGAAAGACTAGGGGACATGCAATGAAGCTACAGGGTAAACTATTTAAGACTAATAAAAGAAAATATTTTTTCACTCAACGTGTAATCAAACTCTGGAATTTGTTACCGGAGGATGTAGTAAAGGCTGTTAGTGTAGCTGGGTTTAAAAAAGGTTTGGACAAGTTCCTGGAGGAAAGGTCCATAAACCATTATTAAGAAGGGACCCAGGATATCAATGCTTGAACCAATACAAGCATTGTGGAACCTGTGTCCCTTGGGGACACTGCTAGGTACGTATGACCTAGATTGGCCACTGTTGGAAACAGAATACTGGGCTTGATGGACCTTGGTCTGACCCAGTATGGCATATCTTATGTTCTTATGTAAGTGAAATTTAGAAGCCATCTCTGGAATGGAGCAGGAAGCTCTGATTTGTGGCCTCTCAGTGAGTGTTTTCTGAATGAGTATAATATGAGGACTATTTTTTTATTTTAATTTTATTTTTAATTTATTATCCAGTGTACATTTTCCTTCCAGCTTGTTGGACAGTGGAAGAAGAGACACATCATATTTTGAGAACTGGGTTAATTGTTTTGCTGAACTGTTTCATTGTGTAGTGATATTCAAGTAATAAAGCCATGCACTCGTTAGAATGTGAAGCTTCATAAACATGAAGATATCCATAGAGAATTTTCCTTTTCTTATGTTTTGGAAAGCCATTTTTTCTTTCTTTTGTATTTCAGTGATAGAAGTGACAGGTAATAAGCATAGCGGGTGAATTTTTCCTGCAATATTCAAACTGTCTACATTGGAAGAAAGATGTTGTACCATATTTACCCCTGGGCTTTTCACTAAGTTTCAAAATTTGCCATTCATATGATGTATGGGCTGTCACTGGCACCTGTATTTTCTTTCTGTGATAGATGTTTGCTGGAAACATTTGCTTAAAGGTTTGAAAATGCCTTTTACTTGCCTACCTTTTTTTTTCACCTCCAGAAGCCACTCCTCTCAATTTGGAAAAATGTCCCCCTTCTTATAGAACCATGCATGAACCTTTAGCCCAGGGCCAGTCTAAGGGTATTTGGTGCCCTGCCTAGATGAACTTTTAGCCCCTCTTTCAGTCCCTCTTTCAAGCCTTTGGAGTGGAGGAGTAGCCTTGTGGTTAGAACACTGGCTTGGTAACCAAGCAACCAGGGTTCGATTCCCACTAGCACTCCTTGGGGCCTTGGGCAAGTCACTTAACCCTCCATTGCCTCGGAAGAAAGGCCTGGCAATCTACTTCCGGTGACACTGCCAAGAAAACCCAGGAGCTTCTGGGTCGCCAGGAGTCAGGACTGACTCAAAGGCACACATTGCATTTTCAAGCCTTTAGTCCTCCTTCCTCTCCAAGGCTTTGTTAATTTAAAAATACCCTTGCACTGGCCCTGGGCTCAAGGTTCATGCATGATTCTATAAGAAGTGGGACATTTTTCCAAATTGAGAGGAGCGGCTTCTGGAGGTGAAAAAATAAGGTAGGCAAGTAATGAACAATTATGATCACTCAAATACCTCTCTTCCCAAAACGTTCCTATAAAAACATATAATGGGACATCATATTTTAAATGGACAATTTGAAAATGGCCCATCTCCCTGTGGTTGAAAGTACATGCTGTTGGTTTGTTGTGTTTGTGGAGCTCTTGGACTATCACCCTAGACAACTGCTTTGTTTGCCAGTGGTTAAGCTGGCCCAACTTAGCTTGAGCTGCTTTGAAAGAGGGCAGTTAATGTAAATAAAATGCTTTTTAGCCATATAAATCATTTTGAAAATTGTCGTTCTGGGCTGCTAGTGTGTTTTGTGATTCCTTGACGGCGTCTTCACTGCAGATAGTTTCAGCAACTTTGTTTTTCAGTGTTTCCAGTAAATTCTCTTTGTGTGCCTCTGTTCAGCTTGTGTACTGAATTTGGACTTGCAGCCTGGAGGGTGTTTTTGTGTGTTTCTGAAGGGGCGGCATTCATGAGCGTTTATTTTAAGATAGGTTTGTTGCATAATCTATTGCTGGATACACAAATGGTTTTCTAACCATTAGCCTCTGATTTTATTTTCAGCAGGTTGTCTAGATTTTTTTTTATTATTAATATAGCACATTATGTTCAGAAGCTTACAGCTGACAACTTGGCAGAGAGAGAGAGAGAGCCTGACAGGCAGTTAGGATTCCAGATTCATATATGCTTGATTACAAAAATAGAAGTAGACAGTAGATCAGAAGTTACCCTGCCTGATTCCTGGAAGCAGGGACTGATGCTATACATGCAGGTAATTTCTTCAAGAAATGGCTATACCAATTTTCTTACGGTCTTGGCTGCTACTTTGTCTAACAAGGAGAATAGAGTCTAGCAAGGAAAAAGCGCCAAGAATTTTTTTTTTGTAGTCTTACTTGCAATAAATCAGAGTTTCTTAATTTACCAATTTATCATTTTGGTTTTGCTTGTTATATTGTTGCCATACTTAAAATGATGTTTAAACTCATTGAGACTTCAATTACATGATGACCTTGAAGTGAATGGATGTTCTCAAGACAAATTCTGAATTAACATCCCTGTTTCATATTAAAATAACTGTGATTCGTTTTACTCATAATTGTGGTTGTTGCATTCAGTTTTGCAAATAACCTTAGATTCTCTGGGAACAAGCAGGAAGTCAGTCCTCACATATGGGTGACGTCGACGGAGTCTCTGCGGAAGCATCTCCCTAGCTTTCAAAGAAAGCCTTTGGGAGTTGCACCACACAGGCATGGTCCCCTTCCCACCCAAGGGTGCCATCTTGCCTCAGTCTCCTTTTTTCCGCAGAGCCCTTCGGACATCTGTCCTGTTTCCCCGGAAAAAGTATCTCTTTTTGTCTTAAATTATCCTTTTCCAGTATGTGTACTGGTTCCTCTTCCTACCCCCGAGCCAACTATCCTTGGCATCGTTCCTCGGGTTAGTTTTCTTTGTTTTTCTCAAGGTATCCCTTGACCAGGGCTTTGTGCTCTTTTTTGGCCAGTAGGCCTTGGACCTTCGCCTGGTTTGAAGGGCCTGTTTTTTCCCCCATGGCCTCCAGTGGCTTCAAGAAATGTGATCGGTGCAGTAAGATGATGTCCCTCACCGACCCACATGACTGCTGTCTTCGTTGCCTCGGGCTCGACCATGACAACTTGGGTTGTGAGCTTTGCAAGTCCATGTCTGCAAAGGCCATCAAAAGCCGCAGCAGGAGATGTTCTTCTGTAAATCTGACTCTGCACCAGAATCCCCGGTGACGTTATGCTTCAGGGCCCCCTCCAGTACCTCGGTGCCTCATGATGCCTGAGCTGCCTCAGAGTCCCGCGGCTGTGGGTTCTCAGAGAGGAACTCCCTGGAGGTGGAACGCAAGAAGAGCTCTAAACCTCGAAGGCAGCCTCTGAGGATGGGTCAGAAAAAGTGGGTAAATCCCACCAGCCCCACAGTCCCCAGCATGAGTCCAAGGGGTCGGAGCGGGAGTGGCCTCGCAAGCTGCTCCAGAAGGAGTTGTCAGCATCGGGCAACCAACTTTCAGGCCCCTGAGGCCATCCTGGTCATGGACTTCCCCCCTCGACGGATCTGACACCAGGTCCGAAGCCATCGGTGCCTGCATGGAGACCAGGATGGCGGTCTTGGAGTGTATTATCACTGTCCTCCTGGCCCAACAGCAGGCATTGATATCCAGTTCATCCAATTCATCTGCCCTGACGACCGGACCTTCAACCTCAAGGGCTTCCCTGGTCGTTGAGCCGATCCTCAACCTCGAGAGCCGTCTGTATCGGACGAGGTCCCAGTCCCATTCCTTGGGACACTGGTCCTCTCCAGTGAAGCTACGCAGCTCAGACTGCAGGTCCTCTAGGGGGACACCCCAGAATTGGAAAATTGACTGGTATACTCTTTGTTGAAGGACTCCCCCTTGCATCATTGAGTGGATGGAGTAGTGTTGGGTTTTAAAAAATGCCACAGCCATTTTTTCATTCATAGCCGACAGAGCTCCAGAATGGATTGTTAATTCCGCCAAATGTCTAAGGAAAAGAGAAGATACTGAACCCATTCCTGAATGAGAATACCCTGAAGCAGAACTTTATCTAGTGAAACACCGCTGGTGTCTTTGGGTTAATTTTTTGCACTGTAAGATCACATTTTAAAGAGAAAAATGGACTTTCAGGGGGAAGCTGTTCAATAGTAACCTCAATTAAATGTCTGACAAAAATTATTTTTGTAAGTTGGATAATATGCTGGCGTGATTATTACTATAGGATTTAGGATTACACAGAGTGGAAGTTGCTATCCTATATTGTGGTCCCTAGTTTTTTTTTTACCATTTTAGTATGTGCAGTTCATTTGCCTACATTTAAATACTCTTGGCATTAATTGTGCACTAGTTTTTCGCTTGCTATTACCCGGGCATCCATCTCTTTTCTGCATTTGATGTTAGCTTAAACGTGCTTAAAGTGTGCTTAAAGGCCGTGCTAGTTTTTGCATTAGCTTGTAAGTTTGTACCTGAGGCATTGGAGAGTTAAGTGACTTGCCCAAGATCACAAGACGTAGCAGTGGGATTCAATCTGGGCTTCCCTGTTTCTCAGCCTGCTGCTCTAACCATTAGGCTAATCCTCCAGGCTTGCTGGAGGCGATCAAGACTCGCTGCGAATTTTTGAAAAATGGCTGCCATAAAATCTAAGTATGAAGAAAGAGACTTCTCTGTTGAGATCAAAAGAGCCCATTGATTGGGTGTTCTGAGAGAGAGCAGCAGTAAGACATGATGATTGGAAGGATCCCAAATTTTGCCACATGGAAATCTAGAATACAAAGATGCAAAACTGATATATCAGGACTTCTTTTAATCTCCAACACTTTTGGGAAGAACTGTGACTCCTGACTATGGAGAACTCTTCAAACATGACATTAGATTTGCTCCTTCGTTTTCAGCCAAATAAAGTTAACTTATGAAAGCAGAAAGCACTGTAGATAAACCAGCATGTTAATGAATGGTATAGTACATGGCAGGCCTACACCTAAATCTACAGATTACAGTATATGGCACTGGGCTACAAGTTGCAGTTCAGGAATGTGTCTTTAGTGTTAACTGTCTGATATGTCACAAATATGGGACTGAATTTACATAGTAAAGATAGATCTGCAAGATATTACTGATGAGTACTTGGGGGAAAATGTATGCATAAGGTTGCCAAATGTCCTGATTTCATCAGGATTGTATTGATTTTTGGAAGCTTGTCCTTATTTGAAAAATATACTGATTTTGGACCAAAGGCATCTGCAGGAGGCACTAGGGCAGTGACAAATTGTGGTGTGCGAGGGGAAAGTAGTAGCAGGAACTGAGAACATTCCAGCTGATGTCTGTTTAGATATTTTCCATGAACGGTTGAACTTACACTAGTCTGTATACATGAATTTGCTCTTAGAACAGGTTTTCAGGATATCAGAATGAATATGCATAAGATAGATTTGCATATGCTAGGTTTCCAGTGCATACATAGTTATCTCATGCTTATCCATTGTGGATATCTTGATATAATCGGGCTGGTTTGGGATCCCCAGGATAGCTTTGGAAAGCCCTGATCTTGAGGGAGACAGAAGTAGAGGAGTTACAGGGCCCAGTTTGCAAATAATTCTACAATCTGCCTTGTATAAAAACTAGAATCTGCAGATGCTTCTAAAAAGAAGTTAAAAATGTAACACATGGCAGCAAGCTAACCTAGAGGTAACATGTGCCTAAATATATTGTTTGACGATTTGCAATGATTGGAAAAGTTGTAATATCACTACATTTTATTTATTTATTTAGTTAGTTAGTTAGTTTTATATACCGCGCTATTTTGAATCGGTGTGGTTTACATTGTAACAACTTGATACTTTGAACAGTGTGCATAGAACTTAGAACTTGATATATAACAAGTAACATGTAGACATTGAACATTTGAACTTGATACTTCAAACAAGGTAAATATATAAGGGAGTTTACAAATAACTATTTACAATTTCTCAGTATTGGGAGTTTACAAATAACTATTTACAGTTTCTCAGTATTGGATGAGTTGGTACACGTCACTCTTGGCTGCCGCACACTCCTAATCAGGGATTTCTTACTAGGATAAGATGTTTCAGTAGTTTGTAGTGCTGTTGTCTGTGCTAGTGGGGCTGCGCTCGTCATCTGCGAGAAGCCAGAACTCATACCAGAGGTAAGTGCTTCTTTGATTTTGTGCAGATTTTAATGGTCCCCTTTCTCTCTATGGGATTTTCACACTGTTCTTGGGCCTGCAAGCTGATTTTCAAGGGGGAGACCCTTAGGGTAGTTTCCTTTTGAACATACCATCCAGCAAGGTTAAAACTGATTTATTTACATAGGATTTCTTTCACTCCTGCCTTTTTAGTAGTAGCTCAAGGTGCGTTATATTCAGGTGTGCTAAGTATTTCTCTGCAAAGTACATGTTAAAGCCCCATGCTTCATTCTTCCCCTCCCCCAACCTAACTCTACCCACTTTTATCACTCCACGCTAATGCGAGGCAATTTCCAAGCTTCATTTTTACGCAGGTAGACGTACATTTACTGCCTTTTAAACTTTTGAATATTACCTCTATATTTGTACTTGTATTACAAGACTATATCTGCTTAATCTTTCTATAAATCCTTTTATTCCCAAAATAAATTTTCAGCAACAAAAAGCCTCCTACACAAATCCTCCAGAAGCCCACTGATAAGGCGAGGGCGGTACTAAGGGTGTTTAATAAACAGAGAATGGGTGTGGGAGGCTAGCTTGATTCTGCATTCCATGGCCATCCGGTTTTTGATGGCATCCTTGTCCTGATAAGTGAAGCTGTAAGTGTCTTAGGAACAAGGATGCTAATTCCTCTGCCTTCTTGTTCAATGCCTCTCCCAGTACACATGAAGCTTTGCATTATACAGATTTCTAAGCCTGCCCTTTGTGTCAAACGTTCGGCCTAGGTTTCCATGCCTAAAGTACTTTAAGTGAAATTTTACAGTCCTGTGACTGCATTCCTTGGCAGTTTGTTAATTGTTAAGCCATGTAGACCAAAGTCTGTTTACAGAAACATAAATTATTCCTGACCCTGCGCTAAATCAGTTAATGTGCTCACAAGCTACTAGCACACACAGCCCAAAGTGTATGCTGAATGAGAGAAGATGATGATTTTGCAGAGATCTTGCTACAGTCAATTTGACCCGATCATCATTGCAATTGAAGCCGAATTGATCTGGATGTGCTCAGAGGGCAGGAGAGTGGAATTGCTTGGATTTGTATTGTGATAGATTGCTGCACATGCACATGAGACATAGACTAGAATATATGTCCTGACTCACAATGAGCTTTTATTGATTCAGAAACTTTGTGCTTTTAGTTTCCTTTCTGCAAGAAAGCTTTAGCTATGATTTGAATTCCAGAGTCCGTAAATACCAATACAATGAGTGCGGTTTGTTTTAGACGGGGGTATTTTAGCCTGACTAGCAGAGGGAGGAGTAGCCTAGTGGTGAGAGCAGTGACCTGGTGATCACAAGACCAGGGTTCAATTCCCACTGACACTCCTTGTCGCCTTGGGGAAAGTCAGTTTACTCTCCATTACCTCAGAAGAAAGGCCTCGCTGTCTATTTCTGGACATACCTTGCTAAGAAAATGCAGGGGCTGTTATGTCATGAGGAGTCAGCATTGACTCAACAATGCACATTGAGTGTGCATAAAACCATTTACAGATAGTGAACAATTGTGTAATTGTTCTGGGAGAGCAGGTTTGTGTGCTGTAGATTGCTGATATGATAGAGTCTCTGTGCTGGGTTTCTTTCAGATAACTTCTGCAGTACTGCCATCATTTTATGACGGTTTTTCTTTACGCATGGGCATCTATTAATAGAAAATCAGGAAGTCCCTATTTTTTGTTAAGGGCTATAACATAAATGCAAATGAGAGAGACCACCTCTAGCATTATCCAGTTAACTAGAAAACGAGCATGAAAAGCTTTAGGAATGGATCACGGTACTGAATAATTCCCAGTGGTTTGGACAGAACCTAGGATGGCAGCTCGTGTGTATGGGGTGGGGGAGGGGGGTGGAGGGTGTTGGTGACGGCAGCAGCAAAGAGCAAGGCACTCAAAGTTAACAATAGATTCTGATAGCCAAGGTGGACATAAAACTTAAGATGTTTGCTTAGGGCACTAAAACCTTGAACCATCTCTTAGGCTGGCCCTGGGTTTGGATCTTCTGATAGCAAATAGCGATCACATTTTCCTGAATAGTTGCTGCAGTAGTAGGGGATACTCAGCTGTTCTTTGTGATGCTTTGGAAAACTCAACAACATTATTGGATTTCTTTTCTAGTTCCCAGAGTGTATGGCAGGCTTCTGCTCTCTTTTAAGCTCCATTTCTCTTCTAGGCCCTACCCCAAAGGGTTAGTCATCTAGTTTTCTTCCCCCTTCTCCCCTCCCCCCCCTCAGGTTATATGGCTTTTATACCACTCCCTAAGCACTCTACCCTGACTAGGTTTACTTCTGTATAATTCAGATGTTTATCTGTGGAAGGAAAAGTCTTTTTTTTTTCTGTGCTCTTGCAAAATCATGGAAGTGACCCATGCTACCATCTTTCCATTTACTTCATTGCAATGGCATAGAAAAAAGCATCAAGAAAGAATTCAAGAATAAAGTTATATTTTGGAGCAATTTCTTAATACTTATAGGTGCCAATGTACTAAGAGAGCACTAAAAACCGGCACTAAAATTTTGAGGCATATTTATTACATCTGACGTTAACTTTATTTCCATTTTAACTTAAGTAGTTAGAGGTGGAAGTTAAGTTTAC
This sequence comes from Ichthyophis bannanicus, assembly GCA_033557465.1. Classification (NCBI taxonomy): domain Eukaryota; kingdom Metazoa; phylum Chordata; class Amphibia; order Gymnophiona; family Ichthyophiidae; genus Ichthyophis; species Ichthyophis bannanicus. The sequence continues at coordinate 424,416,874 of CM066038.1, forward strand.
CTTATACCTCTACCATTGAAGTTAAGGGTTTCTGGTCCAGTTCCTAATGTTCTCAGACCATCCAGGCAGAGAGATTCTGCTTAGAACCAAAGAGCCTCATACATATCCTCGCACTTATACCTGCTCCTACCATGATTTAAAATACTGCCCACCTAGCTATCTTCCAATACCCATCTAACTCCCACCCATTGACTCACTCATCTTCACCATCTATCAACATCCCTGGAGTTGGGTAGATATGTGAGGATGGGCAGGTGGGTGGGAGAGAGGTTGTGGTGGTGTAGGTTGGTGGGTGAGAGGTGGATTAATGGCTGGTGAATTGGTAAGAAGTGGGAGGAATGCAGGGGTCCATAAATTAGGATTCAGGGGCCTTATGTTAGAGTGTCCTGTGTTTGAGTCCCCAAACTAGGAATTCTTTCTAGAGATCTCAGGTTTTTAGGTGATATTTCGTTTTAACTTCAAGTCGACTTCAGTGTAATATTGCAAAGTAAAGTTTCAATGCTAAACTGGAAGCAATAAGGTGTAATTATTTTTAGCACACTTTCCTGCACTTGGAATCATTCTATATTTAGATTATTAACATGGAAAGTTCAATAAAATTAACTCACTATTTTAGTTCCTGCTTAGCGCTAAAACCTTTACAGAAAATAATTTTAGCACACAAAAGTCAGCACTAAACTGGAAGTAATAAGCTACACTAAGGGGTATGTTTATTAAACTGCTTAGTAAACATATCCCTAAGTCTAGTGCAAGTCATTACACTGGCCTCTTAAAGCCTAGGTCCTTTACATTATAAGAAAAGAGAGAAAATCTTATTTTAATGATCATGGACTGTTATGCAGGAGAATTTTGGTAGGTAGCCTCTTGATCTTTTTATTCTATTTCATGTCTATAGTCAAACAGGTTTTACAGGAACAGTTGAAAAGCTCATTCTGTCTAAAGTGATGTAATTTAAGAGATTCCTTTATTGTCAGGGATACAACATTTTAGGGTTATTTGGGTAACATGTTTGTGTGGTATCAATGTTTTTTTTTTACTTTGATTTGCTTTATTATGATGATGTATTTGTGATTTATTGTATTGCTTGTGTTTAGCAAACCACTTTGGTTTGAAGTGTGTTTAAGTAAAATAGTATAGAAATAGCAGTACTGTGATGTCTGTTGCACACTGACTGTACTAGAAACTACCTATGACATAATCTCACGCCCCAAAAATTGTGCACACGCCCACGCCCACATTTTTCACAATTACTGTCACAAATATATACTATCTGCATTCACATTCCTATGCTCAGACACATCATAATACATACATACTAAAGCTATTTGTTTTTTATGAGAATAATATGACTTTTTTTATTTAATATCTGCCCCCCTCTTCCTACTAGTGGTAGGGGATGGAGCAGTCTTAACATCTCTTGAGTTGGAGTACTGAAGGAATTTGAGCGCCCTGTGCTTGTCTCCAGGAGGTCAACGACTCCATGGAGGCAGAGTAGCAGTACATCTCAATGAGGCTAAAAGAGCGAAAATGGATAGTCGGAATGCACCGCAGAAAATACAGAAGACAACAAGTTAAAAGCAAAGAAAAAGGCATCTCATACAACTGCATATCCAGTAGGGGCCCTTTCCAGAAATTGCATGCTGGTTTTTTGCTGGACTTAGACAAAATCTCTTTGAAGATGCAGCTGTTGCTTGAGGTTTTCAAGTAAGTCTAGTGTGAACATAAGTAAAACATGCAAAAGCAAGAAGCATCGAAAAGAGCAGATATGTAGCCAAGAAATATAAAAACACATAGAAACATGATGGTAGAAAAAGACCACATGGCCTATCTAGTCTGCCCTTCCATATCAACTACAATAGTCCTCTTTTTATCTTTAGAGATCCTCTGTGTTTGTCCCATGCTTTTTTGAATTCAGATGCTGTCCTTGTGTCCACCACCTCCACTGGGAGACTATTCCACGCATCTACCACTCTTTCTGTAAAGAAATATTTCCGCATATTACTCCTGAGTCTATCCCCTTTCACTCTCGTGCTATGTCCCCTTGTAACAGAGATTGCCTTCAATTGAAAGAGACCCTTTTGTGCATTTATGTCACAGAGGTATTTAAAAGTCTCTCTCATATTGCCTCTATCCTGCCTTTCCTCTAAAATATACATATTAATATGACTGTCCTCATATGCTTCATAACAAAGACCATTATTTATTTTATTTATTTATTTAACAGTTGCTTATATACCGCTACCTTCCACAGATCAGGTGCGGTTTACATTGAACAAGGAATGAACAGATTTACAAGTCTGTTTTACATGGAACATTTGTTAACTAGGTACAATTTAGCTGTTTTACATGGAACATTTGTTAACTTGGTACAATTTTTGCTAAATACATTAATCATGAATGACTAAATATGGTAAAACTTGTTAAATAACAGACGAACTTGTTAAATAACAGACGAACTTATTTACATATTTTGATCTATTACATATATCTATTTACAAGATTTACAAGTAGTTATTTAGTCGATTTTAATTGTAATTGTAGTTAGCTAGGAGAATTAGAGTTGGTGTACCCTAGGTTGCTATTAACCATTACCTGTCAGAGGTAAGGTATTTTCAAGTGTGCCAAAATGGGAGGTGAATAGATAAGTCTTTAATTTCTTGCGGAGTTCCTTTGCATCATTTAATGCCCTTATTTCTTCAGGGAGGGAGTTCCATAGGGTGGGAGCTGCATGTGAGAACGCTTTTCTATTAGTAGTCTTTTTAGCAGTTGTGAATTCTTTCGGGATCCTAATTCTATTCGTGTGGCCTCTCCGTAGCGTAGTTTGGGATGTGTCTTTGGTGATAAGTTTTGTTAAGGGGACTGGGGCCATTAACCAACTCCAACCTGTTTATATCCTTTTAAAGGTGCGGTCTCCAGAATTTCACACAGTACTCCAAATGAGGTCACACCAGACTTATACAGAGGCATTATCACCTCCATTTTTCTGCTGGCCACTCCTCTCCGTATACATCCAAGCATCCTTCTGGCTTTCGCAGAGGCCTTTTCTATCTGTTTAGCTACTTTAAGATCGTCAGACACACTACGCCCAAGTGTTGCTCTTCTTTTGTAGACAGAAGTACTTCATCTACTATACTGTACCGTTCCTTTGGATTTTTGCAGCCCAAATGCATGACTCTGCATTTTTTAGCATTAAATTTTGGCTGCCAAATTCTAGACCATTCTTCAAGTTTAGCTAGATCCCCCCCCCCTCATGTTATCTACTCCTTCCTGGGTGTCTACTCTATTAAAGATTTTGGCATCATCCACAAATAAGCAAATCTTACCAGACAGCCCTTCCGCAATATCACTAACAAAGATATTAAAAAGAATCGGACCCAAGACACATTCCTGGGGCACACCACTGGTAACCACCTCCTCCTCAGAGTGAGCTGCATTTACCTGTACCCTTTGTCGCCTCCCACTCAACCAATTTCTAACCCAATTAGTAACTTTAGAGTCCATCCCTAGGGTGATAAGTTTGTTTATAAGTCGCCTGTGCGGGAGTGTGTCAAAAGTTTTACTGAAATCTAAATACACCATATCTAGGGCTCTCCCTCGGTCCAACTCCCTGGTCAACCAGTCAAAGAAATCAATTAGATTTGTCTGACAAGATCTGCCTCTGGTGAATCCATGCTGCCGCCAACCCTGTAATCCATTGGACTGCAAAAACCTCACTATTCTCTCTTTAAGTAGCTTTTCCAATAATTTACTAACCACAGAGGTTAGACTAACCGGCCTGTAGTTTACAATGTCATTCTTACGTCCGCTTTTGTGTGAAGGGATCATATAACATGATAGATACTAGAAAGAGTACTGGAAAAGCACTTGCATTTGCCCTGCACAGAACAGAGGATTGTGCCCAAATCGTCAAAAAAAAAAGAACACAGCACATAACTGGCACAACAACATGATGAAGCAGGCATTGTGGAACAGTTGTACAAATGAGACATATTAACAAAAATAAAGTTATATTTTGGAGCAACTCTTTAACAACTATTTGATAAACTGAAGAGTAGAAAATTACCTGGACCGAATGGTATACATCCAAGGGTGTTGAAAGAATTGAAATACGAGATTGCAGACCTGCTATTAGCAATCTGTGAACTATCATTAAAATCATCTGTAATACCTGAAGACTGGAGAATGGCCAATGGAGTGGAGGAGTGGCCTAGTGGTTGGGGCAAGGTACTTCAGGCCGGAAGGTCGGGGGTTCCAATCCCACTAGAGGACAGCAACCTTGGGCCAGAAGGACTGGGTTTCTAGTCCCACAGGTGCTCCTTGTGGTCTTGGGCAAGCCACTTAACCCTCCATAGCCCATGTTCCCTGTAAAATAGTTATCTACAACTTATAATGCCCTGTTCAATGTAATTTCAGTTTGTTCAATGTAAACCGCACTGATGCAGAATAGCACGGTATATAAGAGAATGTAAATAAAATAAATAAATAAAATAAAATGCAATGCCAATTTTTAAAAAGAGTTCCAGGGGTGATCCAGGAAACTACAGACCGGTGAACCTGATGTTAGTACCGGGAAAAATGGTAGAAACCATAATAAAGAACAAAATTACTGAACATGTAGATAGTCATGGCTTAATGGGAGACAGCCAACATGGCTTTAGACAAGGAAGATCTTGTCTTACTAATCTGTTATGTTTTTTTTGAAGGTATGAATAAATAGGTAGAAAAAGGTGAGTCGGTTGATATAGTGTATCTGGACTTTCAGAAAACCTTTGACAAGGTCCCTCATCAGAGACTTTTGGCAAAGCTAAAGAGCCATGGGATAGGAGGCAGAGTACTATTGTGGATCAGGAACTGGTTAAAAGATAGAAAGCAGAGGGTAGGGCTAAATGGCCAATTTTTCCAATGGAGAAAGCTGAATAGTGGAGTACCCCAGGGATCTATGCTGGGTCCGCCGCTGCTTTTTAACATATTTGTAAATGACCTGGAAAAGCGGATAATGAGTGAGGTTATCAAATTTGCAGATGACACAAAACTATTTAAAGTTGTTAAAACCCATGAGGATTGTGGAAAATTGCAAGAGGATCTTGATAAATTGGAAGACTGGGCATCCAAATTGCAGATGAAATTTAATGTGGACAAGTGCAAAGTTATGCCCTAGGAAAGAACAACCCAAACTATGGTTACACGATACAAGGTTCCACATTGGGAACCACCACCCAGGAAAAAGATTTAGATGTCATTTTCATAGTGGATAATATGTTAAAACCCTCGGCCCAGTGTGCAGGAGCGGCCAAGAGAGCAAATAGAATGCTAGGTATCATAAGGAAAGGAATGGAAAATAAAACAAAGGATATTATAATGCCTCTGTATCGTTCCATGGTGCAACAGCACCTTGAGTATTGTGTGCAATTCTGGTCGCCATATCTTAAAAAGGATATAGCGTTATTAGAAAAAGGTACAGAGAAGAGCCACCAAAATGGTAAAAGGGATGGAAGGATACCCCTATGAAGAGAGGCTAAAAGGTTAGGGCTATTCAATGAGGAAAAGAGACAGCTGAGGCTTTTCTAACCAGGGCTCCACACATCAAACAGTAAGTAAGGTTTTGAGGGTTTCTTTGTTTGGTTTGTTTTTATTACATTGCTAGCTCTCTGACTGGGAGCTCTTAAAAGGGTTTTGTGTATATTTTTAAAAGCAAGGTTACTTCATTTTTGCTGTTTTAGGGGAACTTTAATTGAGCACAGTAGGTTGCTGACTCCAGTGACCTCCTCAGCTTTAGAAGCTGCTAACACCTAATCAGGTGTTAGTGGGCCTGTTTCCTGAGTGCAGTTGAAGCCTGCATAAATAGGCTCCTGTGCCCTGCCCCTTTGAGGCTTTTCTAACCAGGGCTCCACACATCAAACAGTAAGTAAGGTTTTGAGGGTTTCTTTGTTTGGTTTGTTTTTATTACATTGCTAGCTCTCTGACTGGGAGCTCTTAAAAGGGTTTTGTGTATATTTTTAAAAGCAAGGTTACTTCATTTTTGCTGTTTTAGGGGAACTTTAATTGAGCACAGTAGGTTGCTGACTCCAGTGACCTCCTCAGCTTTAGAAGCTGCTAACACCTAATCAGGTGTTAGTTCCCGCCCTACCCACCCCGACTCCCACCCACCCCTAGTGAGCAGCCTTGCTTTATAGGGCGCCTCCCCTTTCACAAATCACAGTGAATTGGACCAGCACATTTGTATGTAATTAAAGTGTTTTAACTGCTTTTTCTCTATAAAGACAGCTGCGAAACCGGCTGGCACTTGGTAGATCTCTCTCTTTTGCTCTAACAGATACCTAAGCTCCACGAAAAGAACAATGGCTGGGAAAAATCGTATTGCTAAAGCTGTTGCTCCCGTTACAGCTTCTGCCTCGGTCCAGACAGAGGTCCTAATGCCGGTTGAAGGACCGGTTCCATGTGCAGGGTGCCTGCATGCTGAAGCTCTGAGGAAAGAGGTGGAGGAACTCAGAGAGGAGGTGGCGAGGCTGAGGAGCATTCAAGACAGTGAGAAGTACATTGATGAGATGCTACTTGCAGCAACCAAGCTCTCCAGCTCCGGAGAAGATGGGTGCCAACAGAATGTCGATGGTTGGACACAAGTCACCAGGGCCTGCAAAATCACCAATCCAACTTCTCCATCCCTTGAATTGAAGAACCATTATGCAGCCCTGGAAGTGGAGGAGGTGAAAGCATCCCTGGAAAGGGAAGAACCAGAGTTCAAGTACCCCAAAGTTGCGGAATCAGTCACCAGAAGGAAACGAAGGGTGGTGGTGGTTGGAGACTCTCTTCTGAGGGGTACTGAGGCGTCCATCTGCCGACCAGACTTGATGTCCAGAGAGGTATGCTGTCTGCCTGGTGCCAAAATCCAAGATGTTACGGAGAGTTTGCCGAGACTCATCAAGCCCACAGACTATTACCCAATGTTACTAATCCATGTTGGAACAAATGATACTGCCAGGTATACCTCGGAACGTAACAAAAGTGACTTCATGGCTCTGGGACAGAGGGTGAAGCAGTTAGGTGCACAGGTGGTGTTCTCTTCAATCCTCCCTGTTGAGGGTAAAGGCCAAGGCAGAGAGGCTCGCATCCTGGAGACAAATGCATGGCTGCGTGGATGGTGTCATCGAGAGCGTTTTGGTTTCCTAGACCATGGGATGCTTTTCCAAGGGTTGCAAAGCAGAGATGGCATCCATCTGTCCAAGAGAGGTCAACGCATCTTTGGTAGTAGACTGGCTAATCTACTGAAGAGGGCTTTAAACTAGATTCCTTGGGGATGGGTGAAGAAAGCCCCCAGGTAAGTGAAAGCCCCCAGGTAGGTGATACATTAAATACCTTTATGGAAATGGGTAACAGGGGTAACATATGGAAAGCAGTGTGTATTAATGCCCGTAGCATGGGAAATAAGATCCCTGAGGTTGAAGCTTTGGTGGGAGTGGCTGACTTGGATTTAGTGGCAGTTACAGAAACATGGTTCACAGAAAACAATGACTGGGATGTAACTATACCTGGCTATACTTTATTCAGGAAGGACAGGGTAGGAAGAAGAGGAGGAGGAGTGGCACTATATGTAAAAACTACTATTAAAGCTTTGGAATTACAGAGCTTAAAAGGGAGAGAGGAGGCATTGTGGGTTAAACTAGAAAGAGGGAAAGAGAAATCTATTTGCATTGGAGTGATATACAGACCTCCCTCACAAGAGGAAGAGGTGGACAGAGAGTTAATTGAAGACATACGCAGCATTGCTAGGAAAGGGGAAGTGCTACTGATAGGAGATTTCAATATGCCAGATGTTGATTGGCACATTCCTGCTGCAGTATCATCTAGAAGTAAGGAGATCCTGGATTCTCTACAGGGAGAACTATTCAGGCAATTGGTAACAGACCCCACACGTGAAGGGGCCATACTGGACTTGGTGCTTACCAATGGTGAAAGTGTTTCTGATGTTGTAGTGGGAGATCATTTTGCATCCAGTGATCACCAGATGGTGTGGTTCAGTATTAGGACTAGGGCTGTTAGAATCCATTCCAAGGTGAGGATCTTAGACTTTAGGAAGACTAACTTTGCGAAGATGGGCCAATACCTCAGGGAGTCGTTAGTGGGATGGGAACAGCTGGGGGATGTATAAAAACAGTGGGCAAAACTGAAAGGGGGTATTTTAAGGGCAACCAACCTTTTTGTTAAAATGATAAATAAAGGCAAAAGGAACAGGAGGCCGCTATGGTTTTCGAAGGAAGTAGCTGAAAAAGTGAAGAAAAAGAGGGAGGCCTTCATGAAATACAAGAGATCACAGAGAGCAGAAGACAGGCATCTGTATTTGGAAAAACTTAGAGAAGCTAGCAAAGTAGTCAAGAAGGCAAAGATTCAAAAGGAGGAGGAAATAGCCAATGCAATAAAATGGGGGGATAAGACATTTTTCAGATATATTAGTGAGAAGAGGAAGAGCAAAAGTGGTATTGTCAGACTCAAGGGTGCAGGGGGGGAATATGTAGAAGCTGATAAGGATAAAGCGGAATTGCTTAACAAATATTTTTGTTCTGTGTTCACAGATGAAGAACCAGGAGCAGGACCTCAGAAAACACCCACAAATAAGAACAGAAGCGAGGGACATCTTGAACAATTTTCAGAAGACTGTGTTCGTGAGAAACTAGCTCAACTTAAAGTAGACAAAGCGATGGGACCGGATGGGATACACCCTAGAATACTGAGGGAACTTGGGGACGTTCTAGCAACTCCACTGACTGACCTTTTCAATGCCTCGTTGGAGTCAGGAGTGGTGCCAAAGGACTGGAGAGAGGCTCATGTGGTGCCTTTACACAAAAGCGGAAGTAAGGATGTGGTTGAAAACTACAGGCCGGTTAGTTTAACTTCGGTGGTGAGTAAATTATTGGAAACGCTGCTGAAAGAGAAAATAGTGAGGTTTCTGGAGTCCAGCGGATTACAGGATCCGAGGCAGCATGGATTCACCAGAGGCAGGTCTTGTCAGACAAATCTGATTGATTTTTTTGACTGGGTGACCAGGGAGTTGGACCGAGGGAGAGCTCTAGATGTGGTGTATTTAGATTTCCGTAAAGCCTTTGACACTGTTCCTCACAGGCGACTTATAAACAAACTGAGCACCCTAGGGATGGACCCTAAAGTTACTGCTTGGGTTAGAAATTGGTTGGGTGGGAGGCGACAAAGAGTACAAGTAAATGGAGCTCACTCTGAGGAGAAGGATGTTACCAGTGGTGTGCCCCAGGGATCTGTCCTTGGTCCAATTCTTTTTAACATCTTTGTTAGTGATATAGCGGAAGGGCTGTCGGGTAAGGTTTGCCTCTTTGCGGATGATACCAAAATCTGCAATAGAGTAGACACCCAGGAAGGGGTAGATAACATGAGGAGGGATCTAGCTAAGCTTGAAGAATGGTCTAGAATTTGGCAGCTGGGATTTAATGTTAAAAAATGTAAGGTCATGCATTTGGGCTGCAGCAATCCAAGGGAGCAATACAGTATAGGAGGTGAAGTACTTTTGTCCACTAAAGAAGAGCGGGACCTAGGCGTGGTTGTGTCTGATGATCTTAAAGTAGCTAAACAGGTGGAAAAGGCGACAGCAAAAGCTAGAAGGATGCTTGGGTGCATACGGAGAGGAATGGCTAGCAGAAAAAAGGAGGTGATAATGCCTCTGTATAAGTCTTTGGTGCGACCTCATTTGGAGTATGGTGTGCAATTCTGGAGACCGCACCTTCAAAAGGATGTGAACAGGATGGAGTCGGTGCAGAGGGTTGCTACCAAAATGATTAATGGGCTTCATTATAAAGCATATGAGGACAGACTTAAGGATCTTAATATGTACACCTTAGAGGAAAGGCGGGATAGAGGTGATATGATTGAGATGTTTAAATACCTCCGTGGCATAAATGTTCAGGGAGAGAGCCTCTTTCAATTGAAAGCAAGTTCTGCTATGAGGGGACATGGGATGAGGGTGAAGGGAGATAGATTCAGGAGTGATATGCGGAAATATTTCTTTACGGAAAGAGTAGTGGATCCGTGGAATAGTCTCCCAGTGGAGGTGGTAGAGATGAGGACAGTAACTGAATTCAAGAAAGCATGGGACCAACACAGAGGATCTCTAAAGGCAAAAAGTGGACTGTTGTAGTTGTTATGGAAGGACAGACTAGATAGGCCATGTGGTCTTTTTCTGTCGTCATATTTCTATGTTTCTATGTTTCTATGAGATATGATAGAGGTCTATAAATTAATGAATGGAGTGGAATGGGTAAACATAGATCAATTGTTTACATCATCAGAATATAGAAAGACTAGGGGACATGCAATGAAGCTACAGGGTAAACTATTTAAGACTAATAAGAGAGAATATCTATTCACTCAACGTGTAATCAAACTCTGGAATTCGTTACTGGAGGAGGAAGTAAAAGCTGTTAGTGTAGCTGGGTTTAAAAAAGGTTTGGACAAGTTCCTGGAGGAAAGGTCCTTAAACCATTATAAAAGGGACCCAGGATATCACTGCTTGACCCAATACAAGCATTGTGGAACCTGTGTTTTTTGGGGAAACTGCTGGGTACTTATGACCTAGATTGGCTACTCTTGGAAAGAGGATACTGGGCTTGATGGACCTTGGTCTGACCCAGTATGGCATGTCTTATGTTCTTAAGAGAGAGAGACTCCATCATATGCCACAGAGAGAGCTCATGAAAAGATTCTTGCTGGACTTTCAGCATTAGCTCCAGGCCCTACCCCTCTATCCCACTGTAGTCCAGCATCTTCCATACCCTCCCTTCATAATGCCTGTAGTCCAGCATCTCTCCTTCCTTTCATCCCCAGTTGTCTGGCATCACTCTCCTTCCATACCCTCTCCATGATCCGCATCTCTCTCCCTCCCCTCCAGTTTGTCCAGCATATTCCCTCTTTTCCTTGCCAACACTACCCTACCTCCATTCTCTGTGAGACCTCAAGCCTGTCTCCAAACAAACTCCACACGGTGGCAGGCGTTTGATCACTGCACATGTGTTCGTGGCCTTTCAGTTATGTCTTCTCTGATGCAGACTTTCTAGCCTTGGAACTTGCGCATGGGCACTCAAAGGCCCACTACCATGCTGACAGTGGTTTGCTGCTCTGCTGCTGTCTTGCCAGCTGTGCCAACAGTATGCTATCACTCCTCGAAGTCTGGCATCCTAGGCAGCCAGCTAATCTGCCATCCTAAGCGGATGAGCTGGTCCTGCTTTTTAGACTGTGACTGCCACTGAGCTAGGCAGCTACAGATCCCCAGTAACACCACTGAGCTGGGCAGTTACAACAAAAGTCTTGCTTTATTTTCATACAACACCTGTTTCTTCACAAGCCATGACAGTTTCATTTCCCTACACCTTTCAAGAATTTACAACTGGCATCACTTATATAGATTGACTTAGACCCTATGCAGCAACTCTCTTCTGTTCTGTTTAGCCTTTCCAGTGGCTAACTTTAGCATAAGACTTGCTTAATCTGCATACATGGATCTTTCCTTTGTAGGTCTGGTGGTTAAGTCTCCCTGTAGACTTCTGAGCTTGACCCCTATGTGCCAGGGAGCTGCTTTCCCCCTAAGTAAACCTTATTGGAGCCAGGTGAAGCCAATCAAATTGCTACCACTACTGTCTGTCATCAGTCCATCCTTCCTGACTAGCTCATGACAAAATTCCTCATCCAATAAATGTACTTTTCCTTATTGTCCTTCTAGACTAGTCCAGATGAGTGGGTTATGCTTACCAGCCACACAAGTGTTGGCAGACTTTCAGTGATGTTATCACTTGGTATATTCTCTGGTGCAACATTGAGGGAAGTCAGTATTGTCTGCCTCCAGAAGGTGTATGGACTGGTACAGTAGTGCAAATAGGCCTGTCTCCCATGGCCCAGATTATGGTCCTCTGGGTCTGTGTGCAGAGACCAGTAGGCTTGATGTTTGTTCGTAGCTTGGGCATGCCTTTGTCTCCTTGAGCCAACATCTTGCCCCTATGTCCAGCTCTGCTATCCACAGGTTTTTAGTGCTTGGTGGGCCGTCTGTGGACAGGAGGACCCTGCAGAGCCCCTGAAGGGGATAGTGAGTCTGGGCTCAAACCCCCATCCCTTTTGCTGTCCTCTCTGCTTGCTTGGATGTCTTCATATTTTTGTTCAGACTTTTTCTTTTTCACATTGTCTTCAATGGGGTATATTTGACTCTCTTACTGCTTGCAATAAAGCAGCTCAATTTTTTTTTCTGGTAGCTGAATCTCTCAAGCCTGTGGGAGCGACTGGGGCTGCCTGTATCATATTTCTCCAGTTGACTTGACAGGTTTTGGGATTCCCTCTTCAGCGTTCCCTTTTCGCCACAGCTATTGCTTTTAGTTTTTTAGTGATCCTTTTTGTGGTCTTTTTTTTTCTTTTTGCCACTACAGTGCCTAACTGTGCGGCCAGATGCAGCCTGTGAAACCTTTGGCTGCTGATTTTTGTCCTGTTTGTGGCTAGGATGCCCCAGGGCTAAAGTTTATCAGCATTTTGGGATCACACACAGGGTGCCCAAGGTCCGATGCCATGTTTGCTGCCTTTGTCGGGTCTCCCCTATTCTTTTCCCACTGGTGGCACAGTGGCAATTTCAGGATGGCTACTTGATCCCTACAGGAGGGGGAGCATAGTGGGTAGCCTCATCTTTAAGTTCATAGACCCTAGTGGGTTCTCCAGGCTCCTTTTTCAACTGGCTTGAGTTTGCAGGTCTTGAAGCAGCTCACAGACGGTTTCAGTCTGTTCTAGCAACTTGGCAGCCCCCTTTATGTTGGGGGGGGGGGTCTGAGGCCTAGGCATCCCCCTATGAAGAACTCGGAGCTCTTGAGTGCTATAGTCACTGACAGTAAGGGAGTTCAGCACTCTCACTTTGCCTTTCCGCCCATCTGTTCCTCTCTGGAGTGGGATGCAAAGTCAAATCCCCGTCTCTTTCAGGTGAGTTGGAGGAGGAAGGGATGACACCCCTAATGGAAGGCAAGGATCCATCATGATCTACCTAATTTGCAAGGAGGACCCTTCTAGCCTTGTGCTGGATGCAATGGTGGCCCAGCTTGTTTTAGAGCCAGCGCCCATGCATGCTTTGCAAGCGAACCCTACTTTTGAGGTTTTCCAGTCTCCTGAATTTTTCCATTTCCCCTGCATGAGTCCATATGACAGTTCATAATCTCCAGTGGGAGCAGGGCCATACCAAGCCATAACTGTGCCCTGTGCTGTTTCCAGTGCTCCCTATGCCGGTTGCCTGCCCCCACCTGCCCCACGCTGAGCCCCGTGTTTGAATGGATGGCCTGGTCCCTCCCTCCTCTGACACAACCTACATCACAGAAGGGAAGGAGGGACCCGACCTGTCTACAACATGGGTCTGCCTCACTGCTGCTGCCGCCACTGTCTCAGAGAAAACAAAAAAGTGGCAGCGGCGGCAGAGCAATGCAGGGAGACGGACCAGGGCCGGCAGCCCGACATACGCCCCTAATCCTTTTTGTGCCCTGTGCAGCTGCACCATTCCCACGGGGCTAGGTACGGTACTGAGTGGGAGGCTCACAGCAGAGCACTGGGGATCCTAAGGTCCTGTCTTGGCTGCCCCCTCTCCCAGGTGAACCTTTTGGGCTTCCTCTGGTGAATATCCTTGTTATGGTGGCGATTAGCTGTCCCATAGTCATGGGGTGTTGCACTCAAGGGGACTTATGATAGAGGGGTTAAGACCCACATTAAGAACATTTTTATTGTCTCCGTCTTAGGCTCTCAAGCATACAGTTTGTAGGCCTGGTGCCTGAATCCTCTTGCGCTGGTTCCAGCAGCTGCTGGATAACTTGGTGGCTGTGGGGTTGGTGTCTGGAGCTGTTTATGTAGCTGTTGTCCTGTATGATTTGATCAGGCTCTCCTCCAAGTCTGTGGCAGTGGCAGTGGTAGTGATGGCTTGGTGGTGTCTTCGACTCCACAATTGGTTGGTGCTACTTCCATGTTACAGCTGTGTAAACTCACCTTTCAAAAGGTTACCCTTTTTGGGAGTGCCTGGTGAAATGGTTAGAGAGCTTGGTGAGGTTTGACTTCAACGACTCTTGGAAGACAGGCCCAGGAATGCTAGAAGTACAGCACATAAGGTCTGGCATGGAGCATGCGATCACCCTCAGATTTATAAGAATCTGGATAGGGCCTATTTACTATTTATTTGACTATTTATATACCGCTTTTCACAAAGGTCAAAGCGGTTTACAAAGAACTTGATTTTACAAACAGCATTTACATTGAAACAGGTAACTTTGTACAATGAATAAGTAACAGGGTGGTTAACTTTGATTAACTATGTACAGGGTGACAAACTATTTACATGTTCTTGTGAGGTCTTGTCCTCCATGCTATACAGAAATTCTGTTCAGCTTGTGGGAAGGGAGGGGAAGGTGAGGAGGGTGTGAGGCTGAAGTGAAGGGTGAAAAAGGTGGGTCTTGAGGAGCTTGCGGAAGGATAGGAGGTCTGTGGTGGTTCTTATCTGGACAGGGAGAGAATTTCAGATGGGTGGTGCTTAAAGTTCAAAGGATTTGGCATGGGCTTGTTGAGTGCTTTTTGTTATGGTTCGGGGGGGGGGGGGGTAGTCAGTGCATTCATTGGGGAAGCTCTCCATGATCTTTTCGAAAGCTGTGGTACGAGTGACAGCTTGCTCTGCAGTCAGCAAACCCCTGCAATAAGATCCAGCAGGTCTTTTTTGAAGTACAAATGGTTGGGTGGCAGCTCTGGTTCTTACTCTTAGTGGACCCATATCACAGACCAATGGATCCATGAGGTCCTCAGGCAGGGTTATGCTCTGGAGTTCGCAAACCTTCTATGTGATGCTTTTATGGAGTCTCTACAGCTCCCCGCTTAAGCGGGTGACAAGCAAGAAACCTTTACAGTGCTTACTGCAATTGCATGCTATTCTACCCATGCCTATGCAGGGCCAGGGGCATTATTTCATCTATTTCATGGTGCTCGAGATGGGAGGTTCTTTCTGGCCTCTTCTGGACCTGAAGTCAGTCATTGACAAACTCCATGTTCCTCACTGGCACATGATGTCCAGCAGTTGCAGCCATTGCATCAATCTGGCAGGGGGAGTTCCTGATCTTTCTGGATCAAGGAGGGAGTGGCCTAGTGGTTGGGGCAAGGTTCCACAGGCCGGAAGGTCGGTGGTTCAAATCCCACTAGAGGACAGCAACCTTGGGCCGGAAGGACTGGGGTTTCTAGTCCCACAGGTGCTCCTTGTGGTCTTGGGCAAGCCACTTAACCCTCCATTGCCCATGTTCCCTGTAAGTATTAGTGTATGTGTCTCATATCCCCTCGTGTTAAATGTATCCCCCAACCGCTTTGACACGGTGAAAAGCGGGATATAAATGCAGCTAAATAAATAAATCAAGGTAAGGCACGCTTTCACATTCTCATTCAGGAGCAACATCAGCAAATCTTTGCTCTGTGTCCAAGTTGGTCATTTCCAGTTCCTGGTTCTACCTTTAGCATGGCTATGGCTCTTTCTAGTTTCTCAAAGGCTATTGTGGTGGTGGTGGTGGCGGCGGCGGCAGTCTTGCACAGATGAGGGATCCAAGGGCACCCTTACTTGAATGACTGGCTGTTTTGGTCAGACTCCTTGTGGAAGTCCAGGGGTGACACAGCCCTTGGGTTTCATTGGCTGGGGCTGAGGATCAACTATCCTACTAGCAGCCTAATTCCTTTCTAGGGACTATCTTGAAGCTCAGTTCAACACTTGCCTGGACTGAGTATTTCCTCTTGTGGGAGAGGTTGCTCTAGCTGCAGAGTTAGCTCAGGGAATTCTATGTTTGGCTGGCTCCCTGGCCTGGGACTGCCTTAAGCTCGTAGGGTCAGTGGTGTCGACCCTGGAACTAGTCCTTTGGGCCCAGGTGCATACAGTATGTGCCTCCTCCAGAGACATCTGATTCACTGGTCCCTGTTCTCAATTATTCGACTAGATCTTCCTTCTCCTTCCAGAATGGTGTGTTACAGTCTCCAGCAATGAATCCCAGAGTTTGATTATGCATTAAGGCATAGGTGTCAAACTCTGGCCCGCGGGCCAAATTTGGCCCGTAGTGTAATTATATTTGGCCCGCGAGGCTATACCAAATGACTACTAGAGCTAGCCCGCCGGTATTATACAGCGCATTCATTCATCGCTAATACTACAAATCCCATAATGCCTTGCTGTTGTTTTGGCGCATCAATCAGGACAGGTCCCAGAAACGCCCTCTCCTGTGTGACAGAAGTCATAGCGATCTCAAGCTACAACTGTCACTGTGGAACCCCTTCCCAAAAATGGCAAAAAGAAAGGCAGACAACAGGAACTTTCTGGACAGGTGGGAGACAGAATATTTGTTTACATATGTAAAAGACAGACCTGTTTGTCTGATTTGTGGAGTCAACGTGGCTATAACTAAGGAGTATAACATTCGACGACACTATGAAACAAAACACCATGACAAGTACAAGGACCTGGACATGACTCAAAGGAGCCAGAAAGTGGAGGAGATGAAAAGAAGTTTGGTTTCACAACAGAATATGTTCAAAAAAGCCACATCACAAAGTGAGGCTGCTGTAAAGGCTAGTTATATTGTGGCAGCAGAGATCGCAAAATCAGCCCGGCCCTTTAATGAGGGAGAGTTTGTGAAAAAGTGCATGTTGAAAGTTTGTGACATCGTGTGCCCAGAGAAAAAGCAAGCCTTTTCAAACGTGAGCCTGAGCAGAAACACAGTAGCTGATCGCACATGTGATCTTGCCACCAATCTGTATGACCAGCTTTTGGAAAAGGGAAAAGATTTCATTGCATTCTCCCTTGCTGTGGATGAGAGCAGCGACGCATCTGATACTGCTCAGCTGTCAGTCTTCATCCGTGGAGTGGACTCAAATATGTGTGTTACGGAGGAGCTATTGGGATTCAAATCAATGCATGGCACAACCACAGGAAAGGAAATTTTTGAGGAGGTTTCCAAATGCGTAACTGAAATAAAGCTGCCGTGGGATAAACTCGTGGGATTAACGACAGATGGTGCACCAGCGATGTGCGGTAAAACAAGTGGACTGGTGGGCAGGGTCCGGGAGAAGATGCAGGAAGAGAACTGTGCAGGTGAACTAACTGTTTATCACTGCATCATACATCAGGAATCATTGTGTGGCAAAGCCCTAAAGATGGAACATGTTATGACCACAGTAACACAAGTAGTTAACTTTATAAGAGCCAAAGGTCTGAATCACCGCCAGTTTAAGTCTTTTCTGGAGGAGTGTGGTTCGGAATACGCAGACGTGCCGTATCACACAGAGGTGAGATGGTTAAGCCGAGGAAAAGTACTGAATAGATGTTTTGAGCTGCATGAGGAAATATGTCAGTTTCTGGAAAGCAAAGGGAAGGACACAGCAGAGCTTCGGGAGAAAAAGTTTCTGTGTGAGCTGGCCTTTCTGTGTGACATCTCGAGCCATCTCGATGCGCTGAACCTGCAGCTTCAGGGCCGGGGGCGCATCATCACAGACATGTACGCTGCAGTGAGGGCTTTTAAAACTAAACTGTGCCTGTGGGAGAATCAGATGCTGCAAGGAAACCTTGGCCATTTTCCCTGCTGCCAAACCATGAAAACGCAGTTCTTTACCAACTTGTTCCCATGCGCACAGTTTGCTGAAAAACTCAGTGTACTCGGCGCTGAGTTTAGCCGGCGATTTGCCGACTTTGATGTCCAGAAATGTAGGTTTGAACTGCTCAGTAATCCCTTTGCAGTTAATGTGGAAAACGCACCAACCAACTTCCAAATGGAGCTAATTGAACTCCAGTGTAATGACACGCTGAAGTCAAAGTATGATGCTGTGGGCGCCGCCCAGTTTCCACAGTTCATCCCTGACACAATGCCTTAGCTCCGCACCCAAGCTGCTCAGATGCTCTCCATGTTCGGCAGCACTTATCTATGTGAGCAACTTTTCTCCTCGATGAAGATGACCAAAACATCTCACAGGAGACATCTGACTGATGAACACCTTCGCTCGATACTGAGGATTTCCTCAGCTCAAAGCCTGAGCCCAGACATTAATGAACTATCATCCAAGAAGAGATGCCAGGTATTTGGCTTGGGCACATCAGATTAGATCAGTGTGCAGCAAACTGAGCAATAATTAACGTTTTCTTTATGCACTTTTTCTTGCTACTCCAAGACATGGGCTTGAATGGTTGATTAATTTTATTATTGTTATTTTATTTTAAAAATTATTATTTATTATTATTTAAATCTTATTTAATAAATGAATGTCATTGATGTTTTTTTTTATTTGAAATTGGTTTTTGCATATCTGAACTATTAAGTTATAAATTGTGTAGTAATAAGTGTTGCTTCATATTCAATGTTAAAGCAAATCTTGTTTGGGTCCATATTAAAAAGTTCATTTGTTCAATGCTGGCCCGCGACTTTGTTCAAGTTTTACATTTTGGCCCACTGTGTATTTGAGTTTGACACCCCTGCATTAAGGGAAATAATATATCTCCAGGAACAAGCAGGAATGAGTCTTCACATATGGGTATGTCGGTACCGACGGAGCCTGCGCGGGAACGCTCCCCAGCGTCCAATCAGAAAGCTTTTGGGAGCATCCCAAAGCGCCTGCGTGCTGCCTTCCCACCTTTCCAAACTGTCTCTCCTCAGTTAAGTTTTAGAGCTGAGACAAAGAGAGAGAGAGAGGGAAAGGAAAGAGAGAGAGAGAGAGACAACTCCTAGGGGAGGTGGGTGGGTTGTGAAGACTTATTCCTGCTGTTCCCAGAGATCACCTGTTACAGGTAAGTAACTGTGCTATCTCCAGGAACAAGCAGGAATGAGTTCTTCTTTTTCTGCGGAGCCAGCAGGTCGTGTTCCTGTCACCGCAGAAGAATTTCCTTATTTTTTCTTTATTTCTTTTCTGTCGCGTCTGCCTTCTTCGACGCTGTACCAGTACCGCCGGGTCCTTGTTCTTTTCTTCTTGTAAAAAAACCCAAAAAAAACCCTTTTTACCGTTCTTTTTCTTCAGGTGCACTTCAGTTTTGGGCCTTAGGCCCAAAACTTTTTTTCCTTAAATATGGAGAAGCCTGCCTCAGGTTTTAAAAAGTGCACAAAATGTGGCGGTACTATTTCTGTCACCGACACCCATGAATGGTGTCTAAAATGTTTAGGTCCTGACCATTCCATATCAGATTGTGTGTCCTGTTCCATGATGTCTAAAAGAGGTCGGCAGAACCGAGCTGCCAAGCTCAGTACCCTGTTTCCCTCTGATGCGGCTTCGGTGGCATTGACGTCTTCCAGGGCTGCTTCTTCCTCACATGGATCTCAGGTAACTAAACATAAGTCCAGCCGGTCCTTGAAGGGTAGATCTCCTTCTAAGCATCGAGATGCCTCTGGCCTTGCCCTCGAGGATTCTGCACCGGCAAAATTACCCCGGCGGGAGGCTTTGGCCTCTAAAGCATCATCATCGGGGTTCCAGGATGATCTCGATGGCGTAGCCTCGACAGATCCCCTGGTGCCATGCTCTGGGGTACCGGTGACTTCCACTGGTACCGTCTTCCAGGCATTGGCGGCGTCGATGGATCAGAGGATTCTCTCCATCGAATGCAGTCTGGCGGCTTTCCTTGTGGCATCGACGCCCGTGGTACCGCAACAGACTACTCCGCCGGTACCGGCTCTAGCATCGCCATCGGCACCGATCCCGGTACCGGTGGCATCAACATCGGCATCAGTGTCCGCTATGCCGGTACTCTGTCCTCTAAAGCCCTCCGGTACCGATACCCCGGTCCCGGTGATTCCCGATACCGATCCCGGTCAATATGGGTATCTGGCTTTGCAAGAGCATCCGGACAGACAATACTTCGATTCCTCTGAGGACTCTGAGGATTCTGAAGAGTCGATCGATGCAGTGATGCTTCTTCCACAGGAGGAGTCCTCTCCTAAACGAAGGATGTCTCCTCCAGAGGATTTGTCTCTTCAAGACTTTATCAGAGAGGTGGCTCGGGGTCTCTCTATTACAGTGGATCCTGAATCGGAGCCCAGAGCCAATATCCTAAAACTCCTAAAGAGGCAGCTACCTTACCTATTCATGAGATTCTGTATGATCTCATGTTGAGGATGTGGGAAGCACCTCTAACCACCTCTCCTCATTCTCGCAGGATGGATACCATGTATCGTGTCCCTCCTTGTCCTGGTTTCCATAAAACTCAACTTCCTCACCACTCTATTGTGGTTGAGTCTGCAATGAGAAAGATTAGAAGTGCCAAAAGACATGCCTCTTCTTCCAAAAGCATCCAGGGTTCTACATTCACGTCCTGGAGGATTAGAGTTTTCCAAGCTTCCATGCTTGCTGCAAGAATTAATTCCTATAGTCTTTACATGGGAATGTTCTTAAAAGAAGTCACTGACCATTTGCAGACTTTAAGTCCTTTTATATCTGAAGATAAAAGGCAGGAATTTCTCACTGGGCTCAAACATGCCCAGGATTTCTCCAAATTCTCCAACCATGAAGCTTTCGACTCCTTTGAATGCGTAAGCAGAGCCTCAGCTATTGCCATAGGTGCACGTAGGATTGCTTGGCTCCAAGCATCTGATTTGGAGATCTGGGTTCAAGATGAATTCGGAAATATCCCTTGTACAGGTGAGAACCTGTTTGGTAAGGATTGGCAAGCAAAAGCCAATCAGATGGATGCTGAAAATTCTGCTTTGGATAGACTATCCAAATCTACAGCTGCTCCTGCTAAGAAAAGGTTGTTCAAGAAAACACCTTTTTCTAAAAAGGGAAGATTTTATCCTGCTTATAGTCAGCGGGCATCTTCTGCAGCTCAGTTTCCTTCCAAACATCAGCAATCCTCCAAACAGAGTAAAGCAAAGGTTGCGAGGCCTGCTCCAGCCCAGCAACCTCAGCCCCCTCAGGGCCTTTGACTTTCTGCTAGAGAACATAGCCTTCCTGGCTCTAGAAGGACCAGAGCCCTCCACTATTCCAGGAAGGTTATGTCACTTTGCTCCCAGATGGGGGCAAATTACAGCAGAGCATTGGACACTCTCCATCATAAGAGAGGGGTACAAGCTTCATTTTTCAAGCTTGCCCCCTCTCACAAGAGTGCACCAGTTCAATTCTCCACCCTCCCTCCTCAACCTGTTGGAGCAGGAGGTTGCCAATCTTCTTGCCCAGGGGGCCATAGAAGAGGTGCCTTTTCAACAACAGGGCACAGGGTTCTACTCCCCCTGTTTTCTTATTCCAAAGAAAAGAGGGGGCTTCAGACCCATCTTAGATCTCAGAGAGTTGAACAGATTCCTAGTCAAAGAAAAATTCAAGGTGGTTTCTCTAGGAACTCTGCTGCCATACCTTCAGAGCCAGGATTGGCTTTGTTCTCTAGATCTCAAGGATGCGTACACTCATGTTCTCATCCATCCATCTCACAGAAGGTTCAGGAAAAGCACTATCAATACAAAGTGCTCCCTTTTGGTCTGGCCTCTGCACCAAGGGTGTTCACGAAATGCATGGCAGTGGTTGCTGCTTTTCTGCGCACCCTGGGAATATTCGTCTTCCCTTACCTGGACGACTGGCTCATTCGAGCTCCCACTCAATCAGAGGCCAGGACTTCTCTCACCTGCACAATGCGTATCCTTCAGTATTTAGGGCTGGTATTAAACATCCCAAAATCCAATTTAATCCCTACTCAGCCCCTGGAATTTATAGGGGCATTGCTGGATACCACAAGGGCAAGGGCCTATCTTCCCCAGGCCTGTTGCCTTCGCTTGGTGCAATTAGCTTCTCAAGCAGAGTTGAAACCCCTACTAACTGCTTGAGAGATGTTACAGTTGCTAGGCCACATGGCATCCACCGTACATGTGGTACCATATGCTTGCCTTCACATGAGAGCAGCTCAGTGGACTTTATCCACCCAATGGACCCAGGCAGTAGGCTGCCTGTCAGACAAAATAGCAAACTCAAGTCGCCTCATTTTGTCCCTCCAGTGGTGGAAGTCCCCTGAAAACTTGTTGCTGGGGTCCCCCTTTCAACAACCTCTACCCCAAGCAACTCTTACCACAGATGCTTCTCCAATGTGCTGGGGAGCTCATCTTCAGGACCTCTCCACCCAGGGTATCTGGTCCCAACAAGAGACTTGTCTACATATCAATCTCTTGGAACTCAGAGCAATCTTCCTTGCTCTGCGAGTTTTCCACACCCTGCTCAGCCACAGGACAGTCCTTGTCCACACGGACAATCAGGTAGCCATGTTCTACATAAACAAGCAGGGAGGAACTGGCTCTCTGTCGCTTTGCAACGAAGCTCTGCGACTGTGGGCCCTCGCCAGAGAGCATCACATCCATCTTCTGGCAGTTTATCTTCCAGGTGTTCAAAACTCTTGGGCGGACAGACTCAGTCAAGTTCTGCTTCCACACGAGTGGTCCCTACATATGGACCAGGTATCCAAAATTTTTCAAATTTGGGGAACACCGGACATAGACCTCTTTGCAAGTCCGTGGAATGCCAAACTTCCCTGGTTCTGTTCCAGAACTCCGGCTCAGGGGGCTCAGGTAAGGGATGCTTTCCTCCTTCACTGGGGTCAAGACTTCCTGTATGCCTTTCCACCCATTCCCCTAATTCCCAAAACCCTGTTCAAGCTTCAGAGAGACAGAGGCCACATGATTCTCATAGCTCCACATTGGCCACGGCAAGTGTGGTACCCTCTGCTTCTACATCTCTTTCAAGCTCCCTCCCTAGAGTTAGGGTCTGCTCCAGACCTCCTCTCTCAAGAGGACGGAAGGTTATGACATCCCAATCCCCAGTCTCTACATCTCAGGGCTTGGTTGCTGAAGGCCTAGATCTCCAGGATCTTCATCTTTCTCAACAAGTGAAAGATGTTCTTTATGCTTTCAGAAAACCTTCCACTAGACGTTCTTACGCTTTCAAGTGGAAGAGGTTTACCATCTGGTGTTCTGAAAAGGGTCTTAACCCCCGTGCCTACCTCTGGAATCGTTGCTGGAGTATCTCTTTCATCAGTCTAATGCAGGCCTTAAGACAAATTCAGTAAGGGTCCATTTGAGTGCTATTGCAGCTTCCCTTAGGCCTCTAAATGGACAACCTATTTCCTCTCATCCTCTTGTTGCAAGATTCATGAGAGGCCTCCTTTTAACAAAGCCTCCCATTAGACCACCCCCAGTGGCATGGGACTTAAATTTGGTTCTTGGTCAGCTTATGAAGCCGCCTTTCGAACCTTTAGCTACGACCTCCTTGAAATACCTTTCTTGGAAAGTTATCTTTCTCATTGCAATCACATCTGCACGCCGCATCAGTGAATTGCAAGCACTAGTAGCTAATCCACCTTATACAAGGTTCCATCATGACAAGGTGATCCTTAGGACTAATCCACACTTTATGCCTAAAGTGGTCTTGCCTTTTCACCTCAACCAGGAGGTCTACCTACCTGTCTCTTTTCCAGGACCTCATGCATCAAGGGCAGAGAGGAACCTTCATACCCTAGACTGTAAAAGATCTTTGGCCTTTTACTTACAGAGGACAGAGCAACATAGGAAGTCTTCCCAACTCTTTGTTGCCTTTGATCCTTCTCATCTCGGAAAACCAGTCTCCAAGAGAACACTTTCCAGCTGGATTGCCCAATGTATTTCTTTCGCCTATCAGAGCAAGAACCTTTCTCTGGAGGGCCATGTCACAGCGCACAATGTCAGAGCCATGGCAGCCTCAATGGCTCATCTGAACTCTGTATCTATCGATGACATCTGTCGAGCAGCCACTTGGGCCTCGGTTCATACCTTCACAGCCCATTACCGCTTGGACAAGGACTCCCGCCGGGATGCCTTGTTTGGTCAGGCTGTTCTTAAACACCTGTTCCATACTTAATCAACTCCTACCCACCATCCCTCATGGGATGCCAGAGATCCAGGTGGGGAAGTGCTGCCCTGTTCCAGGGACACACAACTTATGGGCTCTCTCCCTGGCATCTAAAGCTAGGGAGTCCCCATATGTGAAGACTCATTCCTGCTTGTTCCTGGAGATAGCACAGTTACTTACCTGTAACAGGTGATCTCTGGGAACAGCAGGAATAAGTCTTCACAACCCACACACCTCCCCTAGGAGTTGTCTCTCTCTCTCTCTCTCTCTTTCCCTCTCTCTCTCTCTTTGTCTCAGCTCTAAAACTTAACTGAGGAGAGACAGTTTGGAAAGGTGGGAAGGCAGCACGCAGGCGCTGTGGGATGCTCCCAAAAGCTTTCTGATTGGACGCTGGGGAGCGTTCCCGCGCAGGCTCCGTCGGTACTGACGTACCCATATGTGAAGACTTATTCCTGCTGTTCCCAGAGATCACCTGTTACAGGTAAGTAACTGTGCTTTTCTGTGATTAGTCTTAAATGTGCTACATTGTAGTTTCATTGTATACCCCCTAGTCTTCCTGTTTTTTCAAGGAGTAAAATCTGATTTATGTTTATGCGTTTCAGTCCATTCATTATTTTATAGACCTCTGTCATTTCTACTCTCAGCCATCTCTTTTCCAAGCTAGAGTCCCTACCCGTTTAAGCCTTTCTTCGTAGGAGTATCATTCTATCCCCTTTATCATTTTGGTCTCTCTTCTCTGTACCTTTTCTAATTCTGCTATATCCTTTTTTAAATATGGCAACCAGAACTGCACACAATATTCAAGGTGTGATCACATCATGGAGCAATACAGAGATATTATAATATCCTTGGTTTTATTCTCCATTACTTTCCTTATGATTGCTAGCATTCTATTTGTTTTCCTGGCTGCCGCTGCACACTGGGCGGAAGGTTTCAATGTATTATCCACGATGATGTCTAAATCTTTTTCCTCGGTGATGGTTTCTAAGGTGGTACCTTGCATCGTGTAGCTGTAGTTGGGGTAGTTCTTTCCTAGGTGCATAACTGCATTTGTCCACATTAAATTCCATCTGCCATTTGGACACCCATTCTTCCAATTTATCAAGGTCCTCTTGCAATTTTTCACAATCCTCTTGTGTTTTAGCAACTTTGAATAATTTTGTGTCTTCTGCAAATTTGATCACCTCACTCGTTATTACCATTTCCATGTCATTTATGAATATGTTAAAAAGCAGCAGACCCAGCACAGATCCCTGCGGTACTCTACTATTTACTTTTCTCCGGAAAATTGGCCTTTTAGCCCTACTCTCTGCTTTCTATCTTTTAACCAGTTCCTGATCCATGATACTACTCTGCTTCCAATCCCAGGACTTTTTAATTTCGCCAAGTCTCCCATGAGGGACAATATCAGCCGGCTCACCTTTGTCTACCTGTTTATTCACACCTTCAAAAATATATAACCGATTAGTAAGACAAGATTTTCCTTGGCTAAGTCCATGTTGGCTTTCTCCCATTAAACCATGACTATCTATATGATCAGTAATTTTATTCTTTATAATGGTTTCTACCATTTTGCCCAGTACTGACGTCAGGCTCACCAATCTGTAGTTTCCAGGATCACCCCTGGAACCCTTTTTAAAAATTGGAGTTACATTGGCCACTCTCCAATCTTCAGGTACTACAGATGATCTCATTGATAGTTCACAGATTACTAATAGTAGCTCTGGAGTCTCATGTTTCAGTTCTTTCAACACCCTCTGATGTATACCATCTGGTCCAGATGATTTGCTCCTCTTCAATTTATCAAAAGTTGTAATACATCTTCCCGGTTTATCGATATTTCTTTCAGTTCTTCTGTTACATGACCTTTATATACCATTTCAGGTATGGGTAATTTCCCTACATCTTCTTCAGTAAAGACTGAAGCAAAGAATTCATTCAGTCTCTCCGCTATGACCTTGTCCTCACTTAGCACCCCTTTTTTACCCCTCTTGTCATCCAGTGGTTCAACTGACTCTCATTCAGGTTTTTTGCTACAAATGTACTTGAAAACGTTTTTGTCACGTGTTTGTGCTTCCAGAGCAAGCTTTTTTTCAAATTCTATCTTTGCCTGCCTTATCAGTGCCTTGCATCTAACCTGTCAATGCTTATGTTTCCTGTTTTTGTCATTTGGATCTTTTTACATTTCCTGAAAGATGACTTTTCGGCAGCAACAGCCTCTCTTACCTCGCCTTTAAACCAAGCTGGCAGGCCTTCCTTCCATTTTTCTTAAAACGTGTAATACAACTGTTCTTCCAAGATAATACTTTTAAACAACACCCATGCTTGATGTAAATCTTTAATCTTTGCCGCTGTTCCTTTTAGTTTTTTCTTAACTATTTTCCTCATTTTATCATAGTCTCCCTTTTGAAAGTTAAATGGTAGTAATGTGGATTTCCTTGCCATCCTTCTTTCATTCATTAAATCAAATATGATCATGCTATAATCACTATTACCAATTGGCCCCAACACTGTTATCTCTTGCACCAGATCCTACGCTCCACCTTGCATCGTGTAACTGTTGTTTGGGGTATTCTTCCCTAAGTGCATAATTTTGCACTTGTTCACAGTGAATTTTAACTGCCATTTGGATGCCCAGTCTCCCAATTTCTCAAGATCCTTTTGCAATTTTTCACAGTTCTCTTGTAATTTAACAACTTTGAATATTTTTGTGTCATCTGCAGATTTTATCATCTCACTCATTCCCATTTCCAAGTCATTTATGAATATGTTAGAAAAAAGTGGACCCAGCACAGATCCCTGGGGAATTCCACTACTCACCTTTCTCCACTGAGAAAATTGACCTACTCTGTTTTCTCTCCCTGAACCAGTTCCCAGTCCACAGTAATCCACTGCCTCCTATCCCATGATGTTATAATTTCCTCAAGAGTCTCTCATGAGAGACCTTGTCAAAGTCTTTCTGAATTTCCGGATACACTAGATCAACTGGCTCAACTTTATCTACCTGTTTATATATCATTTTTCAGATATGATGACCAAATTTCATACAATATTCAACATGCGGTCATGGCCCTGGCATACTACAGGGGCCATATCCAAAGCATGTGTTCTTTGAGTCATCATGCTGTAAAGTTTTTATTTATTTATTTGAGAAGTTTATATACCGCATTTCTAATGTTCAATACAGTTTACATAAAATGGAACAAAACATTACATGGAACGTGTGGACATTATAAAGAATATTTTGCAACAAATAATCAACCATATAATCATGCAGGGAGCATTGCTCCAAACATTAGCCTCGATGATGGTAACTAGTAAACATCCAAGGCATACTTAACATATATACAATATATTTACAAGTGCCGAGCAGGAGTATTGGTGTGGTATAAATGTTTCTTAATGAAGGGCGAGGTAGGCTATGTTTTAGGAGTGTTTTGTATAAAGTTTAGTGATGCCATTTGCTGGCATGTGTTACTCCCTGGGAGCGCATTTGGAAAAGGTGCGTTTTCAGGAGTTTCCTGAAATCTTTGGAGTCTGTGGTTGTGTGAATTTTCACAGGGAGGGAGTTCCATATCGTTGGAGCATACAATGAAAATGCTCTCTCGCATGCAGATTGGTTGCATTTTGCGAAGTTTGGGTGCAAAGCCAGGAGGTTTTCTGCAGTGCTTCTCCTCTGTCTGTTATTGGGGAGGCTTTTTTTATTATGGTCTGTAAGTATTTAGAGCACTGGTCATGGAGAATTTTAAATATCGTGACAATGTTTTTGTATTTGATTCTGTCAATTAGCGGTAGCCAGTGGAGCTCTTTCATGACAGGGGTGATATGTGAGCCCCTAGATGTCCTGGTGAGTACTCTAGCCACAGTGTGCTGAGCAAGTTATAAAGGCAATAGATGAGATTTCAGCAAGCCTTGGAGAATTGCGTTGCAGAAGTTAATATGTGAAAGTGTCATCGCTTGGAAAACAGTCCTGTAGTCATGCAGTCCCAGTAGGGGGTGAAGCTGATGTAGAGTCCTTATTTTGTTGTAGATTTGCGTTGTTGAAGTGTTGATGTGGGTCTTTAGGGTAAGATGTTGGTCAATGGTTACATCAAGGTAACGTACCTTAGATTTAACTGTTAGTTGTGTTTGATAGATCTGAAGTGTCTTTGGAGGGGTGAATGAGTGATCTTTGAAAATGAATAGTATTTCCGTTTTGTTATAGTTAATGATGAGGCCTTGTTGGGATAGCCATAGGGTGATTGAATTAAAGCACTTTACGATAAAAATGAAGTTTGGGTCTTTGAGAATGGTTCAAAAAACATTATGTTGTCTGCATATATATAGATGGTATAACATATTATGTGACTGGAGAATCTGGCAGATTGTTTGGATGTAAATGTTGAATAATAATGATGACAGAGATGAGTCCTGGTTCTGCGGGAATGGGTCTGAGCTTTTGTTATTGGATTTTAAGATTTGTAATCTATCTGTCAGATAGGATCGAATCTAGCTGAGTGCATTGTCAGTGATGCCAATGCTGCGTAGTCTTTGTAGGAGAATCTCGTGACATACGGTGTCAAAGGCCGCTGATATATTGAGGAATATGAGAATGAAAGCCTGTTTTGGTTTTTCAGTTCCCTTGATTAGATGATCTGTGAGAGATATTAACAATGTTTTCACTCTGTGGTTGTGTGGAAGCCATCCTGATGTGGGTCGAATGGGCATTTAGGCTGATATGGTTTTGCAGTTGAAGTTGAACCACTTTCTCCATTATTTTCATGAGGAAAGGTAGACTTGAAATAGGTCTATATGAGTTTAGTTCGGGAGGGTCTACTTCCTTCCCATTTATGGCTTTCTTGCAGAGGACATGTTCCCTTAAGGATGTTTCTGAACTTTTTCTGCAGTCCTTTTATCATGACGAGTGCCCCAGCCCTTGCTGATGGCAATATGTCACCACCACGCTTCTCTAGTAGGAATGGTGGTCTTTGTCTGATGTGCTGTATTGGGTTTGATCTAAACATAGGATTTACCTAATTTTCACCTACCCACAAGACGATTTTTGTCGCATGGCTACAGTATCTTCTGAATTTTCCTTTTCCTGAGCGGTCCTCCAGTTTAGTCCTCCACATCCGGGTAGTGCACCTCTTCCTGCAGCTAGGAGACTGGACCAATCAAATTCTTTAAACCATGGAATGTATGCTGCTGGAGCTCCCATCAGGTCCCTAGTGTGTCCAGTCTCCTTGCAGCAGGAGGACGTGTGAGCCTGGCTCTGGGCTCACTTAGGGTTTGTCTTAGCAACACTAGCTACCTTTCCTTTCCTTTCCTTTGGGGAGTCCTTCGTTTTGTTTTGCTTCTTTCCATTTATTTTGTTTTTATGTAGATATCGCTTTAAAAAAAAAAAAAGAAAAAAGGAGCTGAGCCGTACTGCCCTTCCTCCCCCTTTGCGGTGCTTACTGAGGCAGCATTTCTCGATCGCTCCCCCTGGACAGTACGGGGGACTGATCGGGCATTCACAGCAGCTTCTTGCTCTTCCGTGCCTGCGGGTGCTGGAAACGGAGTTTAAAAGCTGACGGCGAACTTCAACTCTGAGAGCTCAGTTTCCCAGCGGTCTTTTGTCTGCCGGGTTGTCAATTCAGCACCGCTCGGGTTCGAGCGACTTCGCTGGTTCTCTAACTTTTACTGTCTGCTGGGGTAAGTGCCTTCCTTTTCTGAATGTCTCGGTAGTTTTATTTTGTTTTTTCACTCGCGTCGTGCAGTTTTTTGTTTTGGCGCCCTTTTTTTCTTCGTTTCGCCGGTCACGGCGGCCATTTTCGGCTCCTTTGCTTTTAAGGTCCTGGCTCTGCCGTCGTCCGCAGACCTCTGGCCTTTGGGGTTTTTAGCATTTTTTGGAGACTCTGTATTTCTCTTTTTACTTTTTGACCCTTCTTTCACTCGAGTTTAAAAAAAAAAAAAAAAAAACATACGGGGAAGAGAAGACTTCTAGCCTAGGTGTAGAGGCTTTAGTCTTTCTCATTTCTGCAATTTTATTTCCTTGGCGTTTTTTCACACATTATGGCTTCGAGACCGCAATGCGTGATCTGCGGATCTCGTAAGGGCATAGCTGCTGAGTCAGGAGTTTGTAAGAGCTGTGCTGCGGTAGCCTCTCACACAGAACAGCATGTGGAAGGCCAAGCGCTGGCAGCTGACGTACTTCCTTTTTCGTCTGCTGAGGGGACTCCTTCTCAGGGTAATCGCCTGTCCCCAGATCCTGGCTCTTCAAAGGGGCTGGGTTCTGCGCTGCCAGTAGAAGGAGCAGAGTCGTCTTCTTCTTCTTTGAAAGATTTTTCCCCTGATTTTGTACTGCTTATGCATCAGGCTTTTCAACTGGGGCGCTTGGGTATGTTCCCAGAAACTTTCTCCGCTTCTTCACCTCTGCCACTACCCACAGCGGAGGGATCCGGTTGGATGGCGCCCCGGCCACCTAAAAGATTGCGGTCCCTGGACTTAGAGCCAGAGGAACTGCAGTGGCATGAGTCTGAAGCGGCACTCGACGCAGAAGACATGCTTGACGACTTAGAGGAAGGTGAAATTCCTGAGCCTGAGGATCAGGCTCGCATTATTCGGGTGTTCCGGAGGGAAGAGCTGGTTCCCTTGATTACGGAGGCCCTGCAAACCCTCAATCTCACCTCGGCGCAGTTGGTGGAAGAGGAAGCTTTAGAGCTGGGGTCACCAACCTCCAGAGGGCCACGGGCCACACAGCCGACTACCGGGAGCCTCGCGGGCCGCACCCCCCTTCTCCCCGCCCCCGCGAAAAAAAACAACAAACGCAAAATTATGAAAACAATGGCTGATCACCTTTATTGAATTTAATGAGATGGCTGATGATTCATGCTAGCAGACAAACGCTTAAAGTCCGGCTTCACAGATGACACTGACAGGAGAAGGGACACTTACAGGTGGTCGACGGTGAGCTGCGAGCGCGTGGATACAATGGCGGGAATCCTTGGCGGGCCGCACGTAATGTTAACCGGGGTAGAGCCTCGCGGGCCGCACGAAGGGACCTCGTGGGCCGCAGGTTGGTGACCCCTGCTTTAGAGGATCCTCTCATTCAGGCAGTTCGACAATCTCAGGTGGTGTTTCCACTACATAGAGTGGTGGATCAAATGATTCAAACTGAGTGGGATCAGCCTGAGTCGGGTTTGAAAGGTATTCGGACAATGAACCGGCTGTATCCGTTAGCGGACAAAGACAAGGATAAGTTCAAGTCTCCTCGGGTAGACGCGGCAGTGTCGGCAGTAACCAAGAAGACCACAATCCCGGTTGAGGGAAGCGCCGCCTTAAAAGATACTCAGGACAGGAAGGTGGATGGTCTTTTGAAACAGGCTTTTGAGACCAATGCCTTGTCGTTGCAAGCTTCTATCTGCGGGGCGTGGATAGCTAGAGCTTGTTTACGGTGGGCTCAGCATTTGCGTCAGAATTCTCTTCTCGATCAGCCAGCTTTGCTCGAAGTGACGCGATTAGAGTCGGGATCTGCTTATTTAGCTGATGTCCATTATGATTTAATCAGGTCTTTAGCTAACAGTATGGCTTCCCTGGTAGCGGCGCGGAGATCCATCTGGCTGTGGAATTGGGCAGCTGACGGCTCGTCCAAGTCTCGTCTCAGCAAGCTGCCATTCAAGGGCCGCTTGTTGTTTGGGGACGATCTCGATAAATTGGTGAAAGACCTTGGGGAGTCTAAAGGTGGAAGACTACCGGAAGATAAACCTAAGTTAGGTAGAAGGATCACGTGATGCGGTGAGGACAGCAGACGTGTTCTGCATGTGCTCCGGTCCCCCGCGCCCCTAACCGGCAGATTCCTAGACCGTAGCTGAGTTACTTCGGGCTAGATACCTTGGGTATTCTCCCCTGTGGCCCTTGAAACGGAATTCGGGGAGTTGTGCTCGGATCGAGATGGCAGCTTCGGTAAAAACTTCTCGGCGGGAGAAAGACCGTATGGCCGCTGGAGCAAAAATGACCGACACTAACACCACGCTGCACTCCCCATCTTCACCGGCCTTCCTAGAGGAGGTCTCGGCGGCGGTAGCTGAAGCACTGTCAACGCAGTTTGCAGCCCTCCACGAAAAAATGGACGCTTTGCAGACCTCGGCGGGGGCCCTGGGGGGTCGCGTCCAAGAGGCCGAGGAACGCATTGGGAGAGTGGAGGACTCTCTTGAGACTGCCTCTCAGGAGCTGACAGCGCTGAAGGCCCAGGTGCTTGCCCAGTCAGCCAAGATTGACGACCTAGAAAACCGGTCGAGGAGGAACAACCTGCGGCTGCTGGGCATCCCAGAGACGATCGTAGATAAGGAGCTCAAGCGGTATGTAGAGAACCTACTCCCCCGACTTTTTGAGGGCAGTTTGGGGAGCGGCGATCTGTTGCTCGAAAGGGTCCATCGCGTGGGAAGTCGGCAAGCCCGAGATTCTAGGCCGAGGATAGTCCTTGCCAAGTTCCTTCAATATCCGCAGAAGGAGGCTATCCTCCGGGCAGCCCGACAACGGAACGATCTTACCTGCGACAATTTTACACTTCGGATTGCCCAAGACTACTCCGCCTCCCTGAGTCAGCGGCGTAGAGCATATGCCCCTCTCTGCACTAGACTGCTAGCGGCTGCGATCAAATTTTCAGTGCAGTACCCCGCTCGCTTACATATCTTCAGCGGGGGAGCACATAGGGTCTTTGACTCGGCAGAGGAGGCTGCCTCCTATGTGGAGCGTATTACCCAAGAAAGGAGCCCCTCCGCCTCAAGCGCGGGACTGTAAAATGGATTGGTATGTGATTGCTTGCACTGGCTGTCTGGTGGAGGATGATGGCCCCCTGATACCAGTACTGAGAAGAGCCTCGGGACTTTCGTTGGACACTAAACTCCTTACCGGCTTCTTGGGACTGTGTCGGATTGGGTTGAGCTGAGGTGAGGCCTACCATGATCCCGGCGGTGACACGTGCGATTCTTGCAGCGCGTGGTGGTGGAGTGGTGTACTCGGCAGTGCTGGTGCCAGCGGGGCGGGAAGAGCCTAACCGAAGTCGGACCTCACTCTTTGGCCTGCTCCCCATCTGCATGCGGGACAATGGTTTACCTACCGGCGGAGTGTTCTGACTGCAGCTACACTGGGGGTGGCTTCATCGTGGATTAAAAGTTTGATTACTTGTAATTTTATGACGGACTTTCTGATAGTTGTGTGTTTTCCTTTTTCTTTTCTCCTTCTTCCTTCCCTTGGTTTTGCCCTATACCGACTGAGGGAGATGGCTGGGAGGCCCCCCCTTGGAGAGCTGATTTGACCGAGGGGGGGGGGGGGGGTTGACGGGGAAGGTGGGGGGGTGGCGGAGCGGGGGGGGGGGGTTGGGAGGGGACCCATACGTACAGGGAAGGGACGGAGTGTGTTGGGTAGGGGGGGACGGTGGAGTGGTAATTGATGATAAGGATACGGGGGGCGCAGGGTTGGTGCTGCGGGGGGTGGGTGGGGAGTTCGCGGGAACTAGTTCCCTTTCCTACATCTCGAGTCTGAATGGATGGTGGGGGTCAGTTGGGGGAAGGGGCCCATGGCGAGAGGGAGCGGTACTGCAACGGCGGTCTTGATGGCTACCAGGGCTCTCCGTACGCAGATTATAGTAAGGCCCTGGGGGGGGGGGGCGATTATTAGTTTGGAGGGGGCGGCCTTTACCCTTTTCTCCATGGGTGTCCCCTTTGGCGCACCATTGCAGTTGGGGGGGTTCCCATAACTGTCATGATGGGTCGGGCCTAATAAACCTCCTATCTTACCAGCTGATATTTTGGAGCCGTGTAGCCCCCGGAGGTTACAGACAAATTGCTTGGCTGATATGTCTTACCCTTGGGCCTGCCTTTGATGTGGGAGTGGAAATATGATTTTTTCTTTTTTCCCCTTTTTTCTTTCTCGTCCCCTCCTATTGTTTTGTTGTGCTGTACAACCTGGTTTAATTAAGCAGATAGAGCCGTAATGTTTTATCTTTATGATTTTTATTATTCATTTCCTTTGTTATTAGCAAAAGTGTAATGTTACTTAAGGAATGTTCTGTTAGTACCTGTTAAATATTTAGGGAGCGGCTTGTGTGGGGGGGAAGCATAATGTGTATAGTTATTTAAATATTTTGGTGGATGTTTGGAGGTTGAACAGTAGCGAGTAGATGTGTGCGCCCCACCACTTGGAGCTCGGGCCCCTTTTGAGCCTGGAGTTGTTTGTGCCCGGGGCGCGGGAGACGGGACGCATCAGAGTGATCCGAATGGGTGGATTGATCTACCCGGGGTGGTTATGTGGCTGGTGAGTTGCCACTTGGTGGCGGGGGGAGAAGGGGGAAGGGGGAGGAGGGGAGGGGGGATGGGGAAGGGGAGACATGGTCGCGCTCACCCGGGGATGCTTTTCCTAGGGGTTGGTCACTTTGACAGAGGTGGGGGAGAGCCCCAGGCTGGGGGGGCTCTCTCTGGAATACGTGATTGTATGCCGTTACAGTGCTTGACTTTAGTTAACGTGCTCTGAGGCTGATTTCCTGGAATGTGTGCGGCTTGGGGAGCCCACTGAAGCGCTCAAAGGTGTTGCAGGCTCTGGCCAGACATGCTGTCGATATCGCCATGCTTCAAGAGACCCACCAGTCGGCCATAGAACATAGCAAACTGAGAAGAGCGTGGGTTGGACAGGTTTTTGCGGCCCCGGCGACGGGGAAAAAGGGTGGAATCGTGATATTGATTCATAAACGTATTCGGTTTGACTGTATTCGACTACTTCTCGATCCCACTGGGCGATTCCTGCTTTTGCACGGAATGTTAGAAGGAAAACTGGTGACTTTGGGGAACCTTTACTCCCCGAATGTCCTTGACCAGGGTCTCTACGCTAGGTTGGTTTCTCAATTGGAGATCCTGCCGGAGGCTCCGGTAATCCTGGGGGGAGATTTTAATGGAGTGATGGATGTGGATCTGGACACCACTTCTGGAGGATCCAGCGAGCGACGACACTCCACCCGGGCGCTGTTGCGACTGTGTGATAGCATGGGACTTGTAGACCCCTGGAGGTTGCTGCACCCGTTGGAAAAGGACTTTACACACCAGTCGCGAGCTCATGGATCATCGGCGCGCATTGACTATTTGTTGGTGACGGGAACCTTGTTTTCTGCGGTCCGGGATGCTCGGATAGGGCCAGGGGAGATCTCCGATCATGCGTTAATTTGGTTGGACCTTCATTGGGGTGCGGAGCAGCCTAGGACGCGCCTCTGGAGATTCCCATTAGAACTTTATACAGATACTCACTTTCGTTCCTTTTTGCGCCGGCGGTGGCAGGAATTTGAATCCGATCATAGGAGCCATTCTGATGATCCCGAATTGGTCTGGGAAACGGCCAAAGTAGTCTTGCGTGGGGACATTATCGGATTCCAGGCCCGAAAGAGGCGACTGATGTCTGAGCGAATTATACGCCTAGAAAAGGAAGTCACGAAGTTGCGGCGACTCTGTGCTCGTCATTCTACGGCTGCGAATCGGAGACAGTACATGGAGACCCAGGTCTTGTTGAATGAGGTCTTGCACCAGCGAGCGAGAAAATCTGTTTTATATTATCGGTATCGATTGCATACCCAGGGGGATAAACCTGGGAAAATGTTGGCTCGCTGCCTGCGAGGCCCCCGGGGCTCCCGTTTAGTCTCGGCTTTAAGAGACACTCAGGGAAAGTTGCATACGTCTAGCCCTCAAATCGCCGCGGTGTTTAAATCCTTTTTTCAGAACCTTTACTCCGCGGAGCCGGACTCCCCTCAGGAGCGGCGGGATTATTTTGTGGACTT
Organism: Ichthyophis bannanicus; assembly: GCA_033557465.1. Lineage (NCBI taxonomy): Eukaryota > Metazoa > Chordata > Amphibia > Gymnophiona > Ichthyophiidae > Ichthyophis > Ichthyophis bannanicus. The sequence goes on from CM066038.1 coordinate 424,452,521, forward strand.
GACTCTCCCTCAACTAACACAGGTGCAAAGGGAACAGTTGGACCAACCGATTACGGTGAGTGAGGTGCAAGCGGTTATAACTAAGGCGAGCTGCTATAAATCACCGGGCCCCGATGGGTTGGGAGCGGAGGTCTATAAGATTTTGAACGACTTGATCTCCCCGACCCTCCTGGCGGTACATACCAGGAGAGTGGCACAGGGCTTTTTTCGATGGGGCAGTAACCAGGCCCATATTACACTTATACCGAAACCTGGGAAAGACCCGCTATGTGCTGCGTCCTACCGCCCGATCTCACTGCTTAACTTTGACCTGAAAATACTAGCAAAACTCATGGCGGAGCGGTTAGCAGCGGTCATGGGCCAGTTGATACACGAGTCCCAGGTCGGCTTTGTGCGGCAACGCTATGCGGTGTGCAACTTGCGGAGGATTGTGGCGTCCCTCGACTGGGCACGACGAAGGGCCCAAACGACACTACTAATCAGCTTTGATGCTGAAAAGGCTTTTGATAGGGTCAGTTGGGCCTATCTGGAGGATCTGCTTCCGAGATATGGTCTAGGGGCTTCCTTCTGTAATATGGTGAAATGCCTCTATGCAGACCCCGGGGCCGCGATACTGTGTAATGGGCTGCTTTCAGAAGCCTTTCCGCTCCAGAGGGGGACTAGACAGGGTTGCCCCTTGTCCCCTCTCCTCTTTGTTTTATCCTTAGATCCTCTTATACGCCGGGTGGAACAATCGGGCGAGATATCCGGTATAGCGATGGGTAGGCAGGTGTTCAAACTAGCCGCATTTGCAGACGATCTCTTGGTACATCTGTCCGCTCCACAGGATTCGTTGTCGGCGCTCTTGCAGGAGTTTCGGGCCTTCGGTCGGTTTGCGGGTTTTAGCATCAATCGGGAGAAATCGGAGGCGTTAGATGTCTTGGGGGATGTCCGGGCAGCGTGGCGGGGTGTTTTCCCTCTTAGGTGGGCGGAGGGCTCCTTTATATATCTGGGGATAGTTTTGACGCCTTGTACAGCGCAGCTTTATACGGCTAATTTGCAGCGAGTGATGAATAAATTACGAGGCCAGTTTCAGACATGGGGATCCCTCCCGCTGTCTTTATCTGGTAGGATAGCGGCGATTAAAATGGTAGTCCTCCCACAGATTCTTTACTGGTTACAAACGCTTCCAGTCTGGGTCCTGCGGCGTGATTTATCCCGGCTTGAAGGCATGTTGAAGGGCTTTTTATGGAAGGGGGCGAGAGCCCGAATGCCGTACGTGAGACTGCGGGGGAAATGGAAGCAGGGGGGTATGGGGCTTCCAGATTTGGGGGCCTATGCCTTGGCTTGCCAGGCTCGGCACTTGGGGGACTGGTTGGGAGGGACTGAGATTTTCACGCCGCGGCGGGTGGAAGAATCGTGTGCTGCCCCATATTCCTTGTTAGCCGTCTTACACCAAGAGGACCGCATGCTTCCACTTTACATTACCAGCAGTGTGCTGTTGGGAGCCGTTCGTCGGACCTGGCGGCAGCTCAACCATTATTGGAAGAGAAGCTGGAAAATTTCCAGCTGGCTTCCTCTACAGGGGAATATTAACTTCACACCGGGCACGGAAAACGCCATACTCCGGGCGTGGGCAGGGAAGGGGATACGAACTGTGGGGCATGTGGTGGATAACGGGGGCCGGTGTAGGCCTTTTCAAGTGCTTCGCTCTGACTATGGGCTGGGTTTGGTGCACCCGTTTCCCTATTGGCAACTCTCGCATTATGTCAACTCATTGCCGGCAGATGATCTGCACGTTGACCGCTCGGCGCAGATAATTGAGTTCTTCGACCTGGGGGGAGATTTTATCCCATCTATTCGTCGTTTTAGGGCAAGGTTCGAGGATTTTCGGCCGCCGCCGGATTACCGGCGTGTAGAAAGTGCATGGGCCGTGGAGCTACAGCGGGAGGTCCCGCCGGGCACTGTTCTCAGCGGTCTTCGGCGTATGGCTTCTTTAGCGGAGGGGGTGCGATGGAGGGAAATACACTTCAAATCACTGACTCGGGCATATTTTTCACCACGGAGGGCCCTTCGGACCCATTTGACAGGGGATGGTACCTGCCCGATGGCAAACCTTTTGCACATGTGGTGGAGCTGCAGGCGCCTCCGCTCTTATTGGTTACGGATTTCTATGTACATGCAGGGATTGTTGGGACAACGGGTGGGTTGGGACGACTTATTTGTTGTTTTGGATTGCCTAGGTCTGACCTCGCCCAAAGGCAAATGGGGGAGGCTTTTGGTGCGTAAGGCCTGTTTGGTGGCTAAGGGACCCCTGCTTCGTCACTGGAGAGAACGGGATCCACCGTCCTATTGGGAATGGCGGAATAATTTTCATCAATTGATGCTGGCTGACTGCTGGAGTGCCCGAGGTCGCCCGGCAAAGTGGCTTGCTTTCCAGTCATTGTGGGACCCCTACATTCAGCAGCTGGGCCCTCGTAGTCGTAATGACGTTTTACAGTGGGCACTAATGGAGCATGAGAGGACTGCTCAGAGTGACTAGTTGTTTATATGAGTGACATTCTCGGTTGATCTGGCCTGGGGGAGGGTCCTCGGGTGGGTGTGGCCATGTCTCTAAAAGGGGGGGGGAGGGAGGGGGGGGGTTGGGGGGGAAGGGGGGGTTGGGGGGGAATGCATTGTTTCCTCTGTATTGTATAAGGCTATAAAAGAACACCACCTGCCTGTTTCTTTATGGCCCCTGAGGTGGGATCAGAGCCTATCCTCCTCGGGGGCAGCTGTGCTGTTTGTTTTCTATGCTGTGTTGAATTGGTGTTTAATAAATAAACTTTGAAAAAAAAAAAAAAAAAAAAACCTAAGTTAGGTAGAGGTTTGCCAGCTTCTCGGGGTCAATTCAAAGACTTTAGAAGGTTCCGCTCTTCCCGCCTTTGGAATTCTCAGAGGGGCAGGTTCAGATCACGCTCACATAATTTTCGAGGTTTCCGGGGGGCGGGTCGAGGCTTCTCAGCTACAGCCTCCTCTTCCTCTCCTTCCTTTAATCGCAAACCACAATGAAGTGAGGCGGGCCCTGGAGGGACCGCAAGTCATCGGGGGTCGTCTTCGGTACTTTTTTCCCTCTTGGGTCCAAATAACATCCGATCAGTGGGTGCTGGAGATAGTCCGCGAGGGTTATGCACTAGAGTTTGCCTTTCCACCCCACGACTCCTACGTTCTGTCGCCCAGCAGGGGCCCATTAAAGGAACTAGCCATTCGCTCTACTTTGGACAGGCTCCTGGACTTGGGGGCGGTTATTCCTGTTCCAGATACCGAGCGCGGCGTAGGTCGTTACTCCATTTATTTCGTGGTGCCCAAGAAAGACGGCTCTCTCCGTCCTATCTTAGATCTCAAGGGGGTGAATCGTTGTCTCCGAGTTCCACACTTTCGGATGGAAACTCTAAGGTCCGTCATAGTGGCAGTACAACAAGGGGAGTTTTTTACTTCGCTGGACCTGGCGGAGGCCTACCTACATATTCCGATAAGACCGATTCATCAGAGGTTTCTTCGGTTCGCTTTCCCTTGGGGCCACTATCAGTTTCAAGCATTACCGTTCGGTCTTGCAACAGCTCCTCGCACCTTCACCAAAGTCATGGTGGTAGTAGCAGCGGCGTTGCGAAAGGACGGTATTCTGGTCCACCCGTATCTCGACGACTGGTTGATTCGAGCGAAGTCCGCTACGGAGAGCTTACAAGTGACGGACAAGGTCATACGTTTTTTGCAGAACTTAGGATGGGTGGTCAATGCAAAAAAGAGTCATCTGGAACCTTCTCAAATGCTCGAATATCTTGGGGTTTGTTTCTACACGAACAGAGGTTTGGTATCTCTACCGAGTCGCCGCGCAAAAGCCTTGCGATGTCTGGTTTGGACTTTCTTGGCGATTCCCACGCCGTCGGCATGGTGGTATCTCAGTCTACTGGGGACCATGGCGGCAACAATAGATGTAGTTCCTTGGGCCAGGTTTCATATGCGTCCGCTACAGCGAGCTCTCTTGCGTCGCTGGTCCAATCAGACAGACTCGCTAAGTCGCAGGTTGCCCTGCCCGAGACGGGTGCGTCAGGCATTGCAGTGGTGGCTTTGCCCACGGTCCCTTCAGATGGGCCTGCCTCTGGAACAGCCAACTTGGTTACCGGTCATAACCGATGCAAGTCTAGCGGGCTGGGGAGCCCACTGTCAGGGTTGTTATGCTCAGGGAACTTGGTCGACACAGGAGCTCCAGTGGTCGATCAACTGGCTCGAGTTGCGTGCGGTGGGGCTAGTGCTGCGAGCTTTCGAGTCGATAGTGTTACATCGAGCAGTGCGAGTTCTGTCAGACAATGCGACTGCGGTGGCGTACATCAATCGACAAGGCGGCACAGGAAGCGTAGCCATGGAGGAAGAGGCTCAGGTCCTCTTCGAATGGGTGGAAATGCGCCTTGTGGCCATTTCAGCTGCGCATATCGCCGGAAAGGACAATGTGATGGCAGATTTTCTCAGCAGAGTCCGGGTGGATGCCGGAGAGTGGGAGTTGCATCCGCAGATTTATGCACAAATAGTTTGTCGGTGGGGACCTCCGATCATGGATCTCATGGCGACCTTCCAGTCGGCGAAGACCGGTCGGTTTTTCAGCAGGCGGAGAGAACGCATGTCCGAAGGAATCAACGCCCTCATCCAACCGTGGCCAGAGTCCGGCCTCCTGTATGTGTTTCCTCCGTGGGCGTTGATCGGCAGGGTAGTCCAACGCATCGAAGCGCACCGCGGCAGAGTTCTTTTGGTGGCCCCAGACTGGCCCAGGCGTCCTTGGTATGCCGACCTGGTGCGGCTTCTCGACGGGGATCCGTGGAAGCTCCCTCTTCTCGGGGACCTACTAGTTCAGGGACCCCTGAGCATGCCTCAAGTGGATTGGTTCTCGCTTACTGTTTGGCCATTGAAAGGGCTCGATTGAAAAAGAAGGGTTATTCACCGTCAGTTATTGCCACGCTACTTCGAGCCCGAAAGACTTCTACATCGCTTACGTATGTCCACATTTGGCATATTTTTGAGGATTGGTGTTCGACGCATAATATTCGAGCAGCGACAGCTTCCGTGGCCGTGATTCTCAGTTTCTTACAAGACGGCTTTGACAAGGGTCTAGCCGCTAGCTCCCTAAAGGTTCAGTTGGCGGCTCTCGCGTGTTATCGTGGTAAAATACACGATCTCTCTCTGGCGGCTCATGCGGATGTGCAGCGTTTTCTTAGGGCCGTGTTCAGGCTGCAACCTTCGTGCAGGGTGACTATTCCTCCTTGGGATTTGAATCTAGTGTTGCAAGCCTTGGTTCGGAAACCTTTTGAGCTGTTGCGCAATGCTTCCGTTAAGGACTTAACCCTGAAAACGGTCTTTCTCGTCGCCATTTGCTCGGCGAGACGAATTTCGGAGCTCCAGGCGTTGTCCTGTAAGGCTCTCTTCTTGTCCTTTTCTCGGGATAAAGTGGTTCTGCGACCAGTGCCCTCCTTTCTTCCTAAGGTGGTTTCTCCGTTTCATTTAAATAAATCCATTGTTCTACCGGTTTTCAATTCGGACCAGTCTGCGGGCGCCGACGACAGCCTCCACTGGCTGGATGTGAGCAGGGTTTTGCGTCAATATCTGAAGGTTTCTGAAAGTTTCCGTAAGTCGGATCGTTTGTTTGTCCTTTTCGGTGGAGTTCGGAAGGGGGAAGCAGCGGCAAAATCCTCCCTTTCCCGCTGGATTAAGGAAGCCATCGCCTCAGCATATTTGTTGCACGGTCGGTCTGTACCATTGGGTCTACGTGCCCATTCTACCAGAGCGCAGGCAGCTTCCTGGGTGGAGTACAGTTTGGTTCCGCCAGTGGATATTTGCAAAGCGGCTACTTGGTCTTCGCTCCATGCCTTTAGTAGACATTACCGCTTAGATGTCCAGGCGTCTCGGGATTCTTGTTTCGGTTCGGCGGTACTGCGCGCCGGTTGGCAAGGTCCCCCCCCCCCCCCCCGTTGATTACTGCTCTGATACATCCCGGATGTGGAGGACTAAACTGGAGGACCGCTCAGGAAATAGAAATTACACTTACCTGGTAATTGTAGTTCTTGGAGGGTCCAGTTTAGTCCTCCGTCCTGCCCAAGAGTCTAAGAAGTGTCTTTTATCTGTCTGGCGCGCGACCTCGGTGGGACAAAGTTTCGGAAAAGTGATGTACTTCCCCTTCTCATACTGCAGGTACTTTCTTTATTTGGTAAGTTCTTTTTTCATTATATGTGCTGCGGTGTCTCAGTTGCTTCAGGTAAAGGGGGCCGAAGCAAGGTACAATGTTCTGACTCTCTCGTTTGGGGAGGGGGTCAAGTGCTATTGGGGGACATCAGTCTGTTTATTTTGAGTTGCTTACGAGTTGCTTCTTTGAGTCTGCTTTGTTACTAGTTCACTGGGGGCCTGATGGGAGCTCCAGCAGCATACATTTCATGGTTTAAAGAATTTGATTGGTCCAGTCTCCTAGCTGCAGGAAGAGGTGCACTACCCGTATGTGGAGGACTAAACTGGACCCTCCAGGAACTACAATTACCAGGTAAGTGTAATTTCTATTTATACTGCAAATGGGATTCAAATTGGACTTTGAGGAAGGAATTCTTTCTTACCACCTTGCCATATTTTCTGAATTTGTGGAGTTCCTAGGATATTATCATCACATGCACATTTAGAATGTCCTGGCCATGGAGGCCTATAGCTGTTTTAAAGCTATGATTGGTCTCTTGGTTACCTCCCCAAACTTGTTGCTTCCTTGATCCTTGCTCTGTCATCTGGTTTGGAGGGACATTTTGGTTTGGGCAGGGTTTAGCAGTGCTGTACAGTTTCCTCTCGTAATCATCCTGACTGTGTTCCAGTGAATATTCAAGGATTTTGTAATCTTTATGGCCATCCCCTGATCTGTCTTTTCACAGCTTTGTCCCCGAGGTTTTGCCAGTTCCTTGGTGCACATAGTTGGGGCTTTTCTGTGAGATATATTAAGCAGCAGAGGGTGTGAACATAAACTGATGACTTAATCCTGTGATGTGAATCAGTTCAGTTTAACACAGGTAGGGCCAGTTTGCTTGGTGTGGGCTTTTGGGTGATTGGTTAAAGTATTTAGGATTGCTACAAATGTATAAGGGGTCAGACACTTATCCAACCATGCCTTTCCATGTTTTTCTTTCTACTTCTAAGGCTTTCTGGAATATGTTTTCACTTCTTGGCTGTTGTAGGGTAGGGTGTGCAGATACATGGAACACTGTTTTAATGCATTTTATTTCCATTTTGTAAGGAAGCAAAAAGTGAACATTTTGGTAGAGAGCGTATATTATAATGAAGCCGATAATACTTTTCTGTATTTCCAAGCCTGTCAAACCTCAAATGCTGCTCTGTATATGCTCATTATCACTCAATTTCTTGCCATTTGGCCTCAAATAGCGATCACTGTGTACTTTTTAGTACCTTATCTTCCTGAATAACTATTCATCTCCACCTGCTTTTCATGCTGGGAAAAAAAGCAACTTGACCCTTTATTTCCAATACGTCTCTAAGGGGCTTGTTTACAAAGCCGCGGTAGCGGTTTGCGATCGTAATCGGAGCCGCGGCCCCATTGATTTCAATGGGGCCGCGGCTGCGATCGCGATCGCGAACCACTACCGCGGCTTTGTAAACAAGCCCCTAAGTGAAACTTATTTGCGTTAGCCATCAGGATAAAAATGATAGCAGAAATTGACATGGATGGTTGTAAAATGAATCTGCGCTTAATTCAGAGGCTGAAGCAGAAAACCTGCACTAGAGCCCAGCAGTAAGGGCGCAGGGTTTCCTAATGAAAGTTTAACACAGACGTTTTGCTCAACAATACCGCAAGCGACCAGCATGCAAATGAGCTGTGAATTAAAGTCTGCGCTAAACAGAGAAAAAAGCTAGGCATACGCGCACAGGAGTTTGCATTAGCAGCACCTAGATCTTGTGCAGAAAAAAACTGGTTGGCACTTGTGCGCATGTTCTGGTATGCTATCTGGCAGACAGTAACATTATTCTGCGCAGAATAATGTTGTTTATGTGCCAGATAGCATTCCAGCAGATGCGCACAACATTGTTGTAGCACAACCACCTCTGTCGTTTCTTTTTTATCATTGCCTTCAGCAAAACTATAAAAAATTGCAGGTGTTGTATGCTCAAGAAACAGGCATAAATTCCTCCCCAGCACTGACCACAGAGGATGAGCTAACCTTTAACGTCTCCTCAGACCTCGCGTTAAAATCTCACCTTTGAGCCGAGTCTTCTGGTCTTCTGTGCCCTTCTCTGCATCTGCACTTCATAGCTAATTGCTTCATTACCATCAATGTAAGTAGATTTAAATGTGCTGTGCGCTGGTGTCCGCTCATGGCTTTGCGTACACTTGGCTCATGTGCAAAATGCATTCTTGTATTGATAGTACACAAAATTGTGCGCTTAAACTGAGCTAACCTGTGCACAAATCCTAATTCACTTTTCTGTATCAGCCTATCAGTGAGTTAAAATAGTTGCTGACCAAACCTTTTCTGTATTCCATTAGAGGTGATGAACAGTAGTGCTTTGCAGGTGAGAGATAGGAGTTTTGATTGTAGAATAGCTTAATAAAAGGAGAATCTCACTGTTGAGTTGATTTTACATATTGTCTTGCATGAGCTCAAGGTCACGCTCGTGCACTCGGAATCTTTCTAGCTGAGCTTTATTTGTTCCTTTCAGGAACATTCTGTTGATTGGTTTGTCTAGTTCCCCAGGACAAAGCTGATGAACTGGACTAGGCAAGCAGCCAGTAGTGCATGGGAAAATAAATGATGTGCTATGGCTTCCTTTTCATATGGTATTTTGATTCTTGGCTGAAGGAGTTTTTTCTTTGTAAGGAGATTTTTTTGATACCAAAATGAACTGTGCAGAAGAGCTGTGTAGGAGATAAATATACAGTAGAAAGTGTTGTGAAACTCTAAATTACAGGATAAAACCTGTTACAAAGGGGTCTGGCTTAACGAACTAACCAACTCTATTTGAGTTCATGAAGCTCCAGGCACTTGTAAAGTTGGAGTGGGCTTTCAGTTGGTTGGTGTGTGTCTTTGTTAGCCAGGCCCTAACTATACCATTCCAGTTTTCGTTTGGAACTCCAGCACTGCTCATACTTTAAAGTAATTTTCCAGCACAGGCTCCATTTCCAAACACATTTTCGTGAACTCTTGACTGAGCCATGTTGCTAATTAGAAGGCAGATTGTGTAAGATACATATATCATGCAGTCAAACTATTTTATGAGAGGAGTTTGCAAAAGAAATTGAACTCCTCCAGTACTAGGGAGAGGGAAAGGGGAAGGTACTTTGAGCGCCATTAATATCAGCCTGAAGGAAGCTCTGTAATGTGATGACTATTTTGGAAATCTGTTGATGACTGAGAGGAGCTCCTGTTGTCAAATTTCCATGGGCTTCTACCGCCCTAGGGGCTTATGCAGGTATTAAGCATTTTTCTCTAGCACAAAACAGGGAAGACCCTTTAGTGCATAGTTATGGTTATATTTTATTTGATATACCGTAACATTGCATAGCAGTCTATGCACGCCTAATGCCATGCTTCATTCTCTGTGCAGTTCTTTCATGCGATATCATGCTTTTATGTGCGAGGAACAGACGATGCCAGCTCCTTGCGATTAAAAATGTGATGTCACAGCACTTCCCCCTACTGGCAGCAGCATGGTCGGAGGACTCCCGCGCAGCTTGGCAGGTGGGCCTCTGCCTTGAATCTGTTATCTAGCTGCATTTCTGGTTCTGATACTTGGAACAGTAACCTGTATCAGAGACCCCTGTTTGCATCCATTAATACTAAAAGTTAAGAATTCCCATTTATTTATTTGGTTTTATACCACACTATTCAAGATCAGCACGGTTTACAAGGTAACAACATGGTACAAGGTAACAACATAGTACATGGAACAGTATATTTAACATATTACATTTAACATATTATTACATTTAACATATTGAACAAGGTATATATACAGTTAACTATTTACATTGGTAGCTCAATGATCATTCATTGTAGATTATAATACTGGGAACTATTTACAGGCTGATAGGGTTATGACTATAATATTGATGGGTAACTTTATGTTATGTGGTCAAAAGCAAGGTGGAATAGATGTGTCTTTATTGCTTTGCGAAAAGTGGTCAGCTCTGGTATGAAACGAATAGGAGGAGGTAGGGGGTTCCACAGTAGAGGGGCGAAGAGGGAGAAGGCTCTGTTCTTGGCGAATTGCGAGGTGTTTCTAGTTGTGGAAGGAATGGTAAGCGTGTTTATCATATTTGATCTTCTTGCTCTGTTGTCGGGAGTCCAGTGTAGGAGATTTTCCAGTGAGGGTGCTAATAGGTGGTGGAGAATCTTGAATGTTATTAGTAGAGTTTTGTACTTGAGTCGACTGTTTATTGGGAGCCAGTGTAGTTGGATTAGGAGAGGAGATATGTGCTCATATCTGGATGCTCCATAGATGGTTCGTGCAGCAGTATTCAGTGCTAATTGTAAAGGATGGATAGAATGTCCTGGAAGTCCTTGCAGGATGATGTTTGCGTAGTCAAAAAGCGGAGTGATCAGTGCTTGGAAGACCATGCAGAAGTCAGTAGGCTCCAATAAGGGTCAGAGATGATGGAGGGAGCGTATTTTATGATAGATAGATAGATAGATTTTGTGATATTGTTTATATGGGGCTCCATGTTTAGGGACTGGTCAAGCGTGACGCCCAAATATCTAACCTCATTCTTAGATTTCAGTTCAGCATTCTTTACTTGCAGGGACGTCGGTGGAGTGAATTTTAGATCTTTCTTGATAAAAACGACTTACGTTTTTTTATAATTAACTTGCATGTTGTGCACAGCCAGCCATTCAGAGTTGATGAACGGATTTAATCCACATATTGCATAAGAACATTTTTGTTATATTTGAGTGTGTGCTAGCTGATTTTTAGCCATTCAGAGACAGCATTAAAGCAGTCAATGATTGTGTTGAAGCATGGGTTTTCTGTTGAGAAAGGTGTGTAAATGAGCACATCATCTGCATAGATGTGATAAAGGATACCGAAGGACTGTATGGTTGTACATATATGTTAAAAAGTAAGGCGGATAAAGAAGAGCCTTGTAGTACACCTTGTGTTTGTAGAAACATTTTTGATGTTTGGTTGTCGATACATATTTCTTGTTGGCGATCTGTTAGGTATGAGCGACACCAATTTAGTGCTGAGCTCTTGAGGCCCTTGAGTTCAAGCAGATTAATTAGTTGGTTGTGGCAGACTGTATCAAAAGCCGAGGCAGTATCCATAAATTTATTTTATTTATTTATTTAAAGGGTATTTGTATCCACTGTTCCCTCTAAGCTGTGCGCATGTGCGCGCGCACACACCTCGCCGAGCGAGCGCACATACTTTACAACAGAGCGCACAAAAATTACGGTTCTGATTCTGATAGAAAACACAGACGTCTTAAAATGTAAAAGTTGTGATTGTATTTAAACGTCTATTTTAATTTAATTTGATTAAAATTAATGTGGTGTACATACTCTATTCTGACGTGTAGTCAAATTTTAAAGTATATAACTTCGAGTGTCGTTATGTGGCGCACAAAAATTTAACCTTCCTTCAAAAGCTGCACAGCTGATATTTTATGCGCACACAGCCTACAGAAAATTAGAGGGAACATTGTTTGTATCCCACCTTATCCTTTAATAAATATTAAGATAAAGCCCTGTTTCGGATTGTTTAAGCCTAATATCAAGTTGTTAAGTAAGGATGTAAGTAAAGTCTCGACCCCATGATGTTGCCGAAAACCATGTTGCGGATCAAGTGGTGCGTAGCAATCAACATGATCTTGTATTTGTTGTTGCACTATCTTCTCCAGTATTTTCGACAAGAAAGGAAAACTGGAAATTGGATGATAGGAGTTTGGGTCTTGTGGGTCAAGCTTGGGATTTTTCAGTAGCGGTTTGATTGTGGTAGTTTTCAGTGATGCTGGTACTATGCTCTTGATGAAGGAAAGGTGGATAATCTTGGCGATATGTGGGCTTAACTCAGGGCAGGTGGATTTGATCCAATGAGAGAGAAGGGCATGGATCAGTGGACGAGGTGGTAGAGTTAAGACCTTTTATTATAGTCTCTATTTGTTTTGATGAATATGGGTAAAAATGGCTTAGGGGCAGGGCTGTTGATGTTTTCCGGTGATGGGGTGTCTAAGTAGATGTTTTCTATATTGTTGTTGACTGCTTTGGTCTTATTGTGAAGGTGATTCGCAATGTCTTGAGGGTGGATTCCATTTTTCTTTTGAGATAAAGATGAATCATTTGTGAGGGATTGAATTAATCTAAAGAGCTCTCGGGGTTTGTTGAGCGAGCGCATAAGAAAATTTGTATGGTATTCTTTTTTTCCTTTGCATAATGATATTGCGATGTTCTTGCAAGGTCTTCATGTATAACTCTCAGTCATTGGGGAGCCTAGAGTTACGCCATTTACGCTCCAGCTTCCTGAGGTTCTTTGTGATTTGTGGAGATCCGCAGTAAACTAGATAGCTGTATGCTTTCTTTTATTTGGTTGTTTATGATGGGTTATGAGTGCAGCTTTTCTTAGGGTTGTGTCCCAAGTGTGTATCATTTCCGTTAAGTCAGTGGATTCAGAGTCGGAGTTAAGGTCCTGTAGAATTTCTGCTAGGAGTAAATCTCTGTTAAATGACTTAAAGCGATGAGCAGGTAGTACATCATTATCAATAGGATCTTTTGATACTGGTATGTTGGATGGGATATGAAAAAGGATAGCTTTATGGTCTGACCAGGGCACTGGGAAGATTCCCAAGCTTCTACATTATAGAGTCTACCCATCTGCACATAGGATACCCCTCTGTACTTAACATCTGAATTTGTTGATATACTTGAAGAATCTATGATTTTTGTGGTCTTTCTGCTCTTTGTGAAGGAAAGAAGCAGGTTTCCCGTGTCCTTGTATTTCTAACTTTTGTTTTGAAATGTTTCTCCAACTTGTTCACACAAGGCCATGAAGAGACATTTGTATACCCAAAAAACCCCTTAGATCTCAGTATCTCTAGCTAACTATGTAGTATAAATTCATATTTTGTGCTTTTTCTTTTGGCTGTTAATGTCGTAATACATAGTGTTAGTGTTATTTAAAGTTTCTGTAGTAAGTATAATATATTGTAGATTGATTTAGGCAGTTCCTTCTTATGGGATCCTGTCCTGACAAATATCCCTTCACTTTGAGGTTTAATGCAGGTAATAAGCACAATTAAGTAAGTAGGTGTTAAACACCAGATGCCGAGCAAAATGGGTGGTATTTTACACATATTGCAGACACATTAAAATTAAACATATTCACATCTGGTAAGCATGCAAATGCATGCTAATGACCTTATTAGTTATTGTGCTGGTGATAACTAGCAATATTAGGAGCAAAACTTACATCAAATTTGGCTGCTCATCCCAGGCTGTTGGTAAATGCAGCACACATTAAGGCACATTTTACAGTGGGACGTCTAAGTGCAATCTGGGACGTCAAAGCCAGAGCGTCTGGGGGAGGGGGGGGGGGAGCAGGCACGATTTCAGAAACATGGATGTACCCGATATGGACATCAAGCCGAGGTGTCAGGGCGGTGTACGTACAATACAAACAAGGTAAGGCTACTGAAAAATAAAGTCTAATAGCATAATGGTTAAAGTAGTGGTTTGGGAGCAGGGTGGCCAGGATTCAAATCGCAGTGTGGGACGTTTTGCTCTTAGACTTGTCACTTTATTCTCCATCTTCTCTACGCTCTCTGGATGTTTTAAGGCCAAAACAAGCACTTTCCTGATGCCTGTATGTACCTGCAGCAGGTCTAAATGTGGACGTGTCTGCAGACGCCTCTATCATTCCTGAAATCAAACGGGGACATGTAAGTCCATTGGACCTTCCCAGATATGCCCCTACCACACCCCCTTGCCTTTGTGGACGTCACTGTACTGGAGATGTCTGTAAACATCATTTGTGGAATGGCTTTGGAGACCTCTCCATGCTTTCGATTTCCACATGCATGTCTTCAGATGTCTTAAGTCATGACTAAGCCTTAAAATGACCCCTATTGTATTCTTCGGTAGATAGAGAGGTAAATTAAGCAGCTTCAAAGGGCATTAAGGAATATGAGTCTGGAAAAAGTAGACTATGTCCCAGGAAAGTTTGGAGGAGAATTACAAATAATAAATGACAGAAAATGTCTTTAAAAGTCTTCATACTAGTATGAATCATTGCTTATTTATTTAATGGACTTTTGTTTACAGGTTTTAAATGCACAGAGAGCTGGGTACAAGGCAGCTATCATTCACAATGTTGCATCAGATGAATTACTTAGCATGGGGTCCAATGACAGTGAGTATCCCCTCTTCTGTACTTATTGGGAGTAATTATAAAAGGCTTATACAGGGTATAGACATACAAAAGACAGTGCTGCGTACATACAGGAAGGGTTTTGTGCACAAAGCTTAAGAAGAAAGAGTGTTCACATTTTATTTTTTATTTATATGTAACTCTTTTTGGCTGTGATTAAAATAAAAAGGGATGTGTCAAGGATATGTTTCTTAAGTGTCTGTGTATTACTTATTTTATAATGCCAGTCTGTGCATAAATATGCCCTTTGCCCCAGGACTGACCCATCACAACTTTCTTCCTGGTCAGGCTTCCCCCTCCCTAGCAGTCTCACTCCTCAGCATAGCTTTATCCCTCCTTCCCTCCTCCCCTTCCTAAGCTTTCTCTACCCCCCCCCCCCCCGCAACACCAGTTTTCCCTGCACCTTCTCCAGGATGGACAGCCCTCCGCTTTCTTTCTTCTTTTTCCTGTCCCCCAGTAAGACCCCTCAATTCTCTCTCCATCCCTCAGCATGCACATCCCTACAGCTCTCTCTCTCAACTTCTCTTTCTACACACACCACCCTCCGCACAGATCCAATATTTTTCTCCCACCCCTACCCCCAGCACAAGCTCTCTTACCGCTTTCCGAAACTTTCCCCTCCCCAGCACACACAAGCCCTTCTGAACTCTCTCACCCCCCTTGCAGGAGACTCACCCCCCAATGGTTCTCTTCCCCCCGTGGCACCCTCCAGCTTTTTATCCCCATCCAGGAACATGTTCTTGCAGCTCTTTCCTCTGTATATACGCTGAAATTTGAACTTCTCTCCTCTCAGGTGGCACTCCCTGCCATGGGAAAGACTTGGTTTATAATCTCTTCCCTTGCATCTGCTGTCCCTTCCCTTCTGGAGTTTAATCTGTATACGTGGAGGAGGAGGAGGAAAGAGGCTACATGTCAGGCCATGCTCTCCTCCTCATCCGACACCACAGGGCTCACGGTTCAGATTCTTCAGTCGGCCCTGAGTGGCAGAGGAGGAAGACGACCTGATGTGCAGCTGCTTTTCTAAAAATAACCCTGGTGGCTCTGTGGCCCCAATTCCCCCTCCCCCCACCCAATTAAAAATAACCCTAGTGGCTCAACCCCCCCTCCCGGTACCTTTACAAAGGAGCAGGAGCATTGCCCACAAGCTCCCACTCCTGCACCATCATCTTGAAAAGTGGCAGCATCTAGCCCTGCACCGGGCTGGGTCAGACTGCCATATAAGGCATTTTCTACTTTATCCCAGGATGCACCGTGCACGGCCAGGCACTGCCATTTTTCAAAATGGTGGCGCAGGAGTGTGTGGGCAACATTCCTGCTTCTTTTTAAAGGTACCGGGAGGGGGGAGGGAAATGGGGGGGTTCGGAGCTGCTAGGCCATCAGGGTTATTTTTAATTGGGTGGGTGGGGGGATTGGAGCCCTGTGCCACTAGGGTTAGTTTTAGTTGGGTGGATGGGAGGGATCAGGGCTGCTGGGCCTCCAGGATTAGTTTTAGTTAGGTGGTTGAGGAAGTTTGACACTTCCCCTCAGATGACCAAGGCATTGGGGAAAGCCCCCGATGATACCAAAATGCTGTCGGGTGCATATGTAAATTAGCCACAAGTTGCCAGTATTTCTCTGGGAGAGCATGCTAAACTGACGCCGACTTCTATGTGCATGTGTTTGACTTACTCTCCCAGTTTAACGCATGGCTAATTTGCATATGTGCCCTTTTCTCTGTGCTAGTACTATGTATAGAGGCATATAATGTTGATAGCGTGTTACTTCAGAGCCGGCTTTCTGCATCAGCCCGTGAGTCTGCCTTGTAGGGGTGGAAGGAAGGGAGTAAGAGGCCAAGCTCAAGTATGTGCTGAGTGGACCGAGGGAGGGGGGGAGTGTAGAATTCTGCAGTGCTCAGCGTTACAGAATTCTCCCCCAGGAGCAACAGTAGTATACAATATACTGGATGTAGTTGATTCCTATGGACAAAAATAGCCTACACATCACACAATGGCTGGAGCAATTGGACTTCTTTGCATGTGAAAATTCATTGAGAATTCTCA
This sequence comes from Ichthyophis bannanicus, assembly GCA_033557465.1. NCBI lineage: Eukaryota > Metazoa > Chordata > Amphibia > Gymnophiona > Ichthyophiidae > Ichthyophis > Ichthyophis bannanicus. The sequence goes on from CM066038.1 coordinate 424,468,969, forward strand.
TCATCTCTCTTTCTAAATAATTATAACCCTTGGACCTGCTCAGTATCCTGTGGTTTCCTTCCCATTAGTATGAGAAACTTGCAGTATGAACCCTTAAGCAGGCTCTTTTCAGCAGCTATTTGCCCAATTGAGAAATATATAGGACACTTCCACTGGTGTAAGTCCACAGTGGGATGTCGGAGCTTTGAATATGGTTGACTCTCTTTTCAGCTCACTTTCTTATGGTTTGTAGTTGAACTTCTGAAGAAGATAGACATCCCATCAGTTTTTATTGGCGAGACTTCTGCTAATTCTCTAAAAAATGAGTTCACATTTGAAAAAGGGTGAGTAAGCCTTTTGCCTTTTTATCAAAGATACAGTGGTTTAAGTGCCCAGATTGAAATAGTGTGCCTTGTTTAACTCGTATAGGTTCAGGTCTAAGCACTGAGTGAAGGGAATGTGGGATTTATGATGCCATTTATTTGGAATTGGCATTGAAAGCTTGTGTGCTCAGCAGTTTAAGCCAACTAAAATAAAATTAGCTAAAGGACAACGAGCAGAAGATACCTCTGTAAAGTTAACAGAGGTATCGTTTAAGCCTTTGTTAGCTTTATAAAGATATTGGGCCTGATTTTCGAAAGACATTTACATGGTTTATAGCCCAGTAAACTGTGTAAATGCCTTAAATGGGGATATTCAATGGCACGTACATAGCATAGCCTTGCTGGGTAAAGCACAAAAACAAAATCACATTTAAAGTCTGTGGTAGTTCAGCTTCTATTCAGCTTCAAGCCTTTCTTGGTTACCTTCCAAGTAACAAATATAATTCAGGGGCAAAAGAAAGCTTTGTTCTAATAGCTACGTTAGCTTACCCCAGTGTCCTCATTCCAGCAGCAGGTGATTAACAAGCTTATCACAGTTCCAGGCTTGCTCCATAGTTCCCGTAAACTTCCCCTTTACAAATACATGGGAATCACGGCCACCCGGCTTGTGTAATATGGGTACCTTTTTCCTGGAAGACTTTTTCTTTCAGGACTGGCTTGCTTTCTCTACGTTCCCAGGTTTAAAGCTTGGCAAAAGGAACAGTCCATGGGAGTGTCCTCATCATTCAGCTTCTCCTCGGGCTCTCCCAGCTGCATGGGTTCTGACTCCCCGTCTTGCTCACAGTGCTCAGCTAACAGCCTCCCGGGGGATCTTGGAATCTCTCTTGTTCCTGGCTCCAAACTCTCCTGCAGACGTGCTATATGCCAAATAGCACTCTCTTCTCTTGGAAGCTCAGCTCCTCTGCTCTGCTTAGCCCCAGTCAAGCTTCCCTTGCTTGTGTCTGTGCCTCTGCTCATGTCAGCCTGGCTTCCTGCTTCTCTCCCCTTCTCTCATACTCTGGCCTAGGTTTATACCTCCAGGGCTCTAGCTCCAGCTCCTCCCTACTCAGGTGATGGCAATCAGCCTGACTTCGGGCACCTGAGTGCTTAGAGCATTCCCTGCCATAGGGGTTCTGGGCCCTGTATCCTGTCCCCTTCATTCCACTAGGGGGAGCATGAAATGTGGGCCACGTGAAAGTTTTCTGATTCCTAGAGGTGGTTATGGCTTTCCTAACCTGATTTGGTGAAAGGGGGCCCTTTACTAGGGTGAATTCCCTGTCTCTTTGTCCTCCCCTGGACTCCTGATAGGCCTCCTTGCCACATACCTCCCTACTTAAGATATTACGGGCTGGCAGAGGTTGTTGAAGCTCCTCCGAACAGTCCGTAATCCTGGATAAGGCATCTACATTGTGGTGTAGCTTCCCTGCCCGATGCTCTATCTTAATATCGAAAGCTTGCAGGGCCATGTACCATCTGGTTAATCGTGCATTGTGGTTCTTCATCTGTTGGAGCCACTTCAAGGGTGCATGATCAGTAACTAGCAGGAATTTTCATCCGGTGAGGTAAAACCGAAGGGTCTCTATTGCCCATTTGATGGCGAGGCACTCTTTCTCAGTAGTAGAGTAGTGTTGCTCTGCCGAGGACAACTTCCTACTAAGGAACATCACAGGATGCTCATTTCCTTCATGTTTCTGGGACAGGACGGCCCCTAAGCCTACCTCTGAGGCATCCGTCTGTACAATGAAGGGCTGCGTGAAATCCACCCCGTGTAACACCGGGGCCGTGCATAGCCGCTCTTTCAATCGGTTGAAAACCCTCTCCGCCTCCGGGGTCCAACGGAGTCGATTTGGGCAATTCTTTTTTAACATGTCTAGAAAGATGGAGCTTTCTTCCACAAAGCGTGCTAGGAACCTCCTGTAATAGCCAATCAGGCTAGAAAGCTTCTTAATTGCTTCTTTGTTGCGGGACGGGGAAAGTTCTTGATACTGTCCACTTTGTCAATCAAGGGCCTAATCCTTCCCCTGCCTACCATATGCCCCAGGTATTTCACTTCTCACTTGGCGAAGGCACACTTGCTCGGGTTCAGGGTGAGGCCCGCCTGCCTCATAGATCGCAGGACGGCTTCAACCCTCGGGATATGTTCTACCCAACTGCAACTGTGGATAATAATATCGTCCATATATGCGAAAGCATATTCTTGATGAGGACGCAGGACTTGATCCACCAGTCTCTGGCAGGTCGCCGCAGCGCCGTGAAGGCCAAAGGGCATCCTCTTAAACTGGAATAGCCCAATCGGGGTGCTGAAGGCAGTCTTCGGCCAAGATTCCCTAGTCAACGGAATCTGCCAGTACCCCTTCGTCATGTCTAGGGTGGTCAAAAAATGAGCCTGCCCCAAGCGGTCCAAAAGCTCCTCGATACGGGGCATCGGGTAAGCGTCGAATACCGAGATGGCATTCACCTGTCTGAAATCTGTACAGAAGCGTAATGTACCATCCGGTTTTGGAACCAGAACAATGGGACTGCACCACGGGCTCCTTGATTCTTCAATGACACCCATCGCCAACATCTCGCGCACCTGTGCCATGACCTCCTGCTTTTTAGCTTCTGGTAGGCGGTAGGGTCGTTGTCTGACCACCTTCCCCGGTGGCGTCAGGATCTCATGCGCCACCAGTCGGGTTTCACCCGGGATCGGGGTCAGTACATCTGGGAACCTCTCCAATAGTCGAGCCAGATCCCGTCTCTGGACCAACAATAGTTCTTTCCCTACTTGGGGCTCCAGGTTCTTCCTGCAGTCTACCACTTGAGGTCCCAGGTCGTCCTTCTCAGTCTCTTCCATTCTCTCTCCACAGGTGGCTGTCAGGCTTTTCATCCCGGCCCCTCCGGTGGAACCAAATCCAGAGGCTCCTCATTCCGTAGGAGACAACATGGGGACCTCTTCCAGTGGGGGAAACCCCACTCTCTCGCACAGCAGCTGGGCAATCCGGTCTCCCACCTTCACATGGTAGTCTTTGCTGCCAAAATTAAACAGTAATACCTTTACACTCCCTCTATAATCAGGGTCAATCACCCCAGCCCCGACGTCCAGGAAATATTTCAGAGCCAGACCCGATCATGTGCTATCCGAACATAACATCCTACGGGTATCTCCATCTGAAGGCCGGTATCAATGAGAGCCTTTCCATGGCCGGGTATTACCCGATCTTCGGCGCTGCATAAATCATATCCCACGGCTTGCGGGGACGCCCTCCTGGGAGCCTGGGCCTTCTTGGATACCTTACAAAATTTTAATATAAACTTCTGTTTAGGGGGAGCAACACTTCCCTGGGGTTCTTTCCCTGGGTACTCACTTGGCTTTTCGGGGTTCTCAAAAAGAGGCCCGGAGACCATCGTCACCATCCCCTCCCCTTTTCTCCCAAGGCCTTTCTCTAAACCTTCCTTAAATTGGGGCCAATCCCTTCCCAATACTAAATCATAGGAGAGTTTTGGAACCACTGCCACAAGAACTTCTTTCTGCGCCCCCAACCCTTTATCACCACTCTGTACACAGGGTAGAAAGAGGCAGCTCCATGTATGCACCTAATTTGGACTTGCCCTTCTGGCTTCCTCTGGCGAGACTCATCCTGGGCCTCAATTGCCTGCCAAAGCTTTCGTGATACCATGCTTTGTTTGGCCCCAGAATCGAGCAGAGCATGGGTGGTGACCCCCTGTATGTTAACATTTAAGAGAAATCCCTCTCCTAGATGTTTCACATTGGTAACAGTTAATCCAATGTGGGCTTTGCATCCCCTCTGCAGGTGTCCCATCTCCCCACAACGATAGCAATTTTTCTCAGCCCACTTACCCTCATGAGCAGACACACAGGTTTTAAGACATTTTTCATTACTTCCCTGTTTCTTTTCTGATAAATCAAAACTGGCCTCTGCCCCTACTTTTGGCGGGCCCGCCTTTGGGAGAAACGCCAATTCAGCTCCCATGTAGCGCTCCGCCAAAAGGGTTGCCTCTCCTGTGCTCTGGCAGTTTTGCTGAATCAGAAAAGATTGTACCCTTTTTGGTACTGCAGCCATAAATTGCTCCAATATCACCATATCCACCACCGTATCCATATTTTTCCCTTCCGGGGCTAGCCACTTTAAAGCTAAACCTCAAATTCTCTGGCTTAAGGCCTTAGGTGTCTCTCCGGCCTTTAAGACCGTGGCTCTAATCATACGGTGATACAACATTTTTGTTAACCCTAATCGGTCTCTAATTGCATTTTTTACTGCATTATAGTCCATGGCCTGGGCAGCTGGCATAGCCCTATATGCGGCTAGTGCTTCTCCTTTTAAGGAGGTTGCCAATCGCACTGCCCACTGGCTAGCTGGCCAACCCATGGCTTGAGCCACCCTCTCAAATGACTCCAAGAAGTCATCTATGTCATCATCCGGTGAAAGTTTTTCAAAATTAAACGCCCCGCTGGTGTGTGGGCCTGCTAGATTGTCCATTCGCGACATCTCTGGTCCTTCCAGGGTTAGTGTTCCTCCACTTCCTTGCCTCTGGGCTTCCACTAAGTCCAGGACGGGCTTTTGCTGCTCCCTCATAGCCCGCATTCTCCTGCGCTAGCTGGGCCAACTCCTGCTGACGTTGAAATTGAGTGGCCATTCATTGTACCATCTCTTTTGGATCCATCTCTGGTGATACCTTGCTCATGCGTTGACTCTCGAAGAACAAAAAGAATTTGTCTTTTCTGCCAACCTTCTGTGCTATCACTCTTGTAAGTGTATATCCTGGATGGTAGAAAATCCTCACAACTACGCCACTGTCACGCCACCACCACTCGTCTCTAGCTTAGAGGGGCGTGGTTATTAGAGGAACTTTCTGCTATCCGCTTTTTCAGCTTTTTCAAACTATTTCCCCGCAGTGCCCTCTGGGAAATGTAGTCTTTATTTAGCTGTATGGGTGCACCAGGCAGAAAGCTGTAGTCAGGCTCAAGGGTAAGGCAAATGACAGAAATTTATTTTGTACACAATGGTTCGATCATACCACATACATGAATTATGTGTTCAGGACTATTTGAAGTAGAGCATTGTCCAAAACAACCCCAAACACAAAATGCTGTTTAAAGGTTCTCTATAGTTCAGGATACACCGTCCTTAACAGCAAGGATATTGCATTCCTTCATAGCCTTGCTGGGTAAAGCACAAAAACAAAATCACATTTAAAGTCTGTGGTAGTTCAGCTTCTATTCAGCTTCAAGCCTTTCTTGGTTACCTTCCAAGTAACAAATATAATTCAGGGGCAAAAGAAAGCTTTGTTCTAATAGCTACGTTAGCTTACCCCAGCGTCCTCATTCCAGCAGCAGGTGATTAACAAGCTTATCACAGTTCCAGGCTTGCTCCTTAGTCCCCGTAAACTTCCCCTTTACAAATACATGGGAATCACGGCCACCCGGCTTGTGGAATATGGGTACCTTTTTCTTGGAAGACTTTCTTTCAGGACTGGCTTGCTTTCTCTACATTCCCAGGTTTAAAGCTTGGCAAAAGGAACAGTCCATGGGAGTGTCCTCATCATTCAGCTCCTCCTCGGGCTCTCCCAGCTGCATGGGTTCTGACTCCCTGTCTTGCTCACAGTGCTCAGCTAACAGCCTCCTGGGGGATCTTGGAATCTCTCTTGTTCCTGGCTCCAAACTCTCCTGCAGACGTGCTGTATGCCAAATAGCACTCTCTTCTCTTGGAAGCTCAGCTCCTCTGCTCTGCTCAGCACCAGTCAAGCTTCCCTTGCTTGTGTCTGTGCCTCTGCTCGTGTCAGCCTGGCTTCCTGCTTCTCTCCCCTTCTCTCATACTCTGGCCTAGGTTTATACCTCCAGGGCTCTAGCTCCAGCTCCTCCCTACTCAGGTGATGGCAATCAGCCTGACTTCGGGCACCTGAGTGCTTAGAGCATTTCCTGCCATAGGGGTTCTGGGCCCTGTATCCTCTCCCCTTCATTCCACTAGGGGGGAGCATGAAATGTGGGCCACGTGGAAGTTTTCTGATTCCTAGAGGTGATTATGGCTTTCCTACCCTGATTTGGTGAAAGGGGGCCCTTTACTAGGGTGAATTCCCTGTCTCTTTGTCCTCCCCCGGACTCCTGATAGGCCTCCTTGCCACAGGATGTGAGAGGCTCCACTAGACCGCAGTCTTTTTTGTAGCTATAGGAAGAGGGAAAATTGGTTCAGCTCCACGTACTTACCCTGGATAACATGTTGATCAGCCAGAAAATTGGAAGGATTTGCCAATGCCCCCTCCCTCCTCCTCTGCCCCCCCTGCTCTCTATGGAAGATTGCAGATGGCTCTCAGTGCCTGCCAGCCACTTTAAACGCAGTGCTGCAAAGCCAGTAAAACAGTTTCATGAGATTGGAGCTGAGCCCAACACGGATTCTCTGCCTGGGCTCTCATGGGGTGAGTACCAAGGCTTGACCTCATCTGGGGGCTCCCAATTCAGTCCTCTTGGGACGCAATACAGGGTGGACTGCTGGTGATCGTTGACACAGTATGGGGGTTTCCCACCAGTTTCTACACGTGTTAGTAGAGTTTTTACCTATTGTGCGCCTGGTGGTCATGTGGTCCTAGCGCACGTTCTGCCCAAGTGACTCCAGTGTGTGTCCCTTCCCTAGCACCTGTAATGCGTGTTGCAATAAAAGCACAATTAACACGCACCCTTTGCGTCGCCACGGCCTTAGCGCCCGCTGTTGTGATATTTGCCTTAACGCTCTGTCTTCTTCCAGAAAATGTTGTTTGACCTGTAGCAAGCGAGGTGCCTCTTTTCAGGATTCTGGACTCTGCTTTTCTTGCATGGCAGCTTCTGAGTCCCTAGATGGCCTGCTCCTGCTCTTTCAGCTGGTGGATGCAGTTAGTCCGGCCTTGCCTGCTTCAAGGCAGGAGGTGACAGATGGTGCTATGTGTAAGGATATCCAGTCGGCTGGAGGGTCCAGCGATCATGCTGTGCACTACTCCTTGCCTTTTAGGTGGTCTGCTGCTGTTGTGCCTCCTAATGTTGGGAGGTTATTTCTGAGAGGAGAGCTTCCAGACTCCAGATTGTTTTCCCTGGAATTTTTTCTTTTTTGCAGCAAGCCTTGTCCTTCTGGCTTGGAACTTCAAACCCTGTGGCCTCTGGGTGCCCCCCCCCCGGTTCAGTCTCATGCGGGGCAGGCTGAGAATGGAAGCCGTGCTCAGTTGCCTTTTGGCTAAGCATCCCTGGCAAGGGTCTGCCCCTGGAGATGGGGAACAGCTGTGAGCTCTCCAAGATTTTGACTATGACTTGGATTCAGATGCTCGGTACTAGACTCTGAAGTGAATGAAAAAGTACTCTCATCTTCAGAAGATTGTAAAGAGGCCATAGTGATCCGCCTATTCTGGGAGGAGGAGTAGGCAGTGTTGATTGGCAGGTTCTCATCCACCTTGAACTTGACAGATACTTCCGACATGGAGCAGGAGCCGAAGATGCACACTCTTCTTCAAGGAGTATGAAAATCCACTCCTGTCTTTCTGTTCCAAGATCTCGAAGGATATGATCCGGTTGGAGTGGGACTCTTGAGATAGGGTTAAAGGTGTGTAAGAAGATTTATGCTCTTCCGGAGAAAGCGTGCTTTGAGTGGTTTGGTATTCCCAAGGTGGATTCGCAGGTCACAGCAGTTTCCAGATGGACCACCCTTCCTGTGAAAGGCGGATCGGCCTTAAAAGATTTTCTGGACCTTAAGATGGATTTGTTGTTGAAGAGCCAGCTCACCTTGGTGGCTGCTATTCTGCAGCTGGCGGTATGTGCCAGCCTGATGTCTCAAGCCCTGCTCCAGTGGATTCAGTCTCTTCCACCTGATGATGATACCTCTCTTTTGGCATCTGCTGCGACCTTCCTTTCTGATGCCATGAATGACCTGATACATTTGGCAGCCAGGGGAGAGTGCCCTGATGACAGTGTCATGAAGTTGGCTCCAGCACTGGGCAGCAGTCTCATCTTTTAAAACTCGGTTTGTCTAACTGGCTTTTAAGGGGAAGCCTCTTTTTGTAGCTGATTTGGAGAAGCTGGTGAAGGATCTGGGTGAGATGAAATCTTACTGCCAAGTGGGCTGGTGCCCCTTTCTTGTCAGTCTCTGCCCATCCACCAAGGGCGTGCTGACTGGCTCCCTGGGAGTTTTGGGACTTTCATTGTTACTGACCTGGAAAACGTTTCTTCCTCTCTGCTTTAGGGCCTTGGGCTTGTTCTCAGTCCTTTCATGGATTGCATGTGCCCAGGAACTCGGTCCTCTCCAGAGGAGGACACTCCTGGGTTGTGCAATGAAGGTTTGGGGACCCATTCCCTGGTTCTTCTGGTTGGAGGCAGGCTTCAACTTTTCTTTCAGGAATGGGCCCGGGTTACCAAGGATTGCTGGGTGCTAGACACCACCATTCAGTTTGCCTATGCCCTGGAATGCAAAGAGATGATTCTGGATGTCTTCTTCATCTCTCCTTGTGGGTCTGTGATCAAAAGTGTCATCGTGTGGTCCACATTGGTCAAGTTGCTGCGCCTAAAGACAGTGGTGCCCATCCAACTGGACAAGCGCAGCAAGGGCAGACACTTCATCTATTTCATGGTGCCCAAAAAGGACTGTTTCTTCTGGCCCATTCTGGACCTCAAGGGGGTCAATGAGCACTTGCGCGTTCTGCGCTTCCGGATGGAAACCTTGTGCTTCGTGATTCAAGCAATGCCCCAAAAGGAGTTCTTGGCTTCTCTGGATTTGGCTGAGGCATATTTTCATATCCCAATCAGGGTAGATCAGCAAAAGTATCTATGGGCAGTTTTCCTATCAGAGGAGAAAATCAAAAGACCATTGGATTGCCTGGTGCTTTTCTGTGCACATCAGGCTCCCAGAGTCTGGAATTATCTTCTGCTCCTCATTTTGATGGCGGTGACCAATAGAGATGGTGCTGTGGGTGCGTGCTCACATGCGACTGCTCCATTGGTCCTTGCTGACTCAGTGGTCCTCGAGTTCTCAGGAGTTTGAGCACAGTCTCCTGCTCCCATTGATGGTGAAGTTCAGCCTTTGGTGATCACAGCAGTTCTGTCATCTGAGAAAGGGCATGCCACTGGACAATTTCACCTGGATCCTCCTGACGATGAATGCAAGTCTCTCAGGCTAGGTGACCCATTGCCAAGACCGTATAGCCTGGGACTGTTGAAACCATAAGGAAGTGGCGAGGGCCGTCAGGTTATCTCTTCTGTGTTTCCGGCCCCTGGTCAAGGGCTGGGCGGTACGAGTGTTTTCAGACAAGCCGGTGGCTTATGTCAATTGGCAAGGTGGCACAAGGAGTGCTGCGGTAGCTTTGAAGATGGCTCTCCTGTTTGCCTGGGCAGAGAAGAACCTCAGCCTTGTCAGCTCAGCACATTTCTGGGATGGACAATGTAGAAGCGGACATCCTCAGCTGGCACTCTCTGAATCCTGAAAAGTGGAAGTTGAGTCAGGAGTTATTTCAGGTGAATCTGCGCCACTGGGGTTGTCCTGAAATGGATCTTATGGATCCAATGCCAAATTTGCAGCCTCTTCAGTTGCCATGCGAAGACGGGGTCCGAGGGCATCAACACCTTGGCCAAGTCAGCACCTGCTGTATGTGTTTCTTCCATGCCCCTGGTGGGGCATGTGATTTAGCTTATAGAATGCCACCCAGGCAGTATTGTCCTGGTGGCACTGGATTGGCCGAGGAGAGCATGTTTCGGAAACCTGATGTGGCTCCTGCAGGTGCCTCCTCTTCAGTTGCCTCCTTTTCAGTTGCCTCCATCTCGGGGCCGATCATCCTAGAGCAGCGGTTCTCAACCTGTGGGTCGTGACCCCCAGGAGGTCGCCACAGGATCACAGGATTTAGCAGGGGTCGCCTCACTCCGCCGTTAAAAAAAAAAGAAAATCACACAAGTTGCTGCCGCTGCCGATTCCGCTTCTCAACAGCTGCAAACTCACTGACTCCAATCTTCTGCAGCCCCAGCTCCCTGCCTCTTAGGGAACCATGGCTGAACCTGTGAAACCGTTGCGGAGCCGTTCAGTCTCTCAACAGGCTCCGTGCAGCATTGTCCCGCCTCCAAAGGAAGTTGTTTACCACTTCCTTTGGAAGCAGGACAATGCTGCACGGAACCCGTCGAGAGACAGAAAGGCTCCACACCGGCTTCACAGGCTCAGCCGTGGTTCCCTAAGAGACACGGAGCCGTAGCTGCAGAAGAAGGAGGCAGACATGGGGAGGAGGGGGCAGGGAACCTGCAACGGGGCTGACATAGGGGAAGGAGGGGGCTGACATGGAGGGATGGATGGATGGTGGGAGGGAGGGGGGCTGACATGGAAGGAGGGAGGGCTGACATGGATGGAGGGAGAGAGGGGAAGGCTGACATGGAGGGAGGGGGGCTGACATTGATGGTTGGAGGGAGGGAGGGAGGTGCTGACATTGATGGTGGGAGGGAGGGGGCTGACATGGACAGAGGGGGGTTGACATGGAGGGAGGGAGGGAGGGAGAGCTGACATGGACAGAGGGAGGCTGACATTGAGGGAGGGGGGCTGACATGGAGGGAGGGAGGGAGGGGGCTGACATGGACAGAGGGGGGCTGACGGATGGATGGATGGAGGGAGGGAGGGAGGGGGCTGACATGGGGAGAAGGGGGGCTGACATGGAGGAAGGGAGAGAGGAGGGCTGACAGGGAGGGAGGGCGCTGACATGGACAGAGGGGTGCTGACATGGACAGGGGGGCTGACATTGAGGGAGGGAGGGATGGATGGAGGGAGAGAGGGGGGTGACATGGAGAGAGGGGGGCTGACGATGGATGGAGAGAGGGGGGCTGACGATGTATGGAGAGAGGGGGGCTGACGATGGATGGAGGGAGGGAGGCTGACATGGACAATGGGTCTGACATGGAGGGAGGGCTGACATGGAGAGAGGGGGGCTGATATGGAGGGAGAGAGGGGGGCTGATAGGGATGGAGGGCTGACATGGAGGGAGGGATGGATGGATGGAGGGAGGGAGGGGGGCTGACATGGACGGGGGGCTGACATGGGCAGAGGAAGGGAGGGAGGGGGGCTGACAGGGAGGGAGGGATGGATGGAAGGAGGGAGGGGGGCTGACATGGAGAGAGGGGGTGTTGACATGGATGAATGGAGGGAGGGAGGGGGCTGAAATGGAGGGAGGACTGACATGGAAAGAGTGGGGCTGACATTGATGGATGGAGGGAGGGAGGGCTGACATGGACAGAGGGGGGCTGACATTGAGGGAGGGATGGATGGAGGGAGGGAGGGGGCTGACATGGACAGAGAGGGACTGACATGGATGGATGGAGGGAGGGAGGCTGACATGGACAGAGGGGGAGAGACGGGGACATACTGGACAGACGGAGGATAAATGCTGGACAGAGGGGAGAGACAGTGTGGGTTATGATTATAATGGGTAGATGGGGGGCTAGGATTGGTAATGGGTTGATTAGGGAAGGCTAGGACTGGGAATGGACTGATCAAGGGGGGTAGGACTGGTAATGGACTGATGTGGGGCTAGCATTGGAAATGAGCTAATCGGGGAGGTTAGGACTGGGAATGGGCTGATTAGAGGAGGATAGGACTGGTAATGAGCTGATGGGGTGGTAGGACTGGTATTGGGCTGATTAGGGGAGGCTAGCACTTTTAATGGGGATGAGGGGGGACTAGCACAGGAAGTGAGCTGATTGGGGGGCTTTGACTGGGAATGGGCTGATTGTAGGGAGGGGAGGATAGAGCTGCTGGCCCTAGAAGAAAACTGGGGGCTAAGGCTACAAATGGGCTGATACGAGGGGATGGGAGAATGGAATTGGAAGGGAGTGGATCTGAGAGGGGCTGCCATGGTATTTGTACTAGAAGGGACTGGTCAGTGGGGAAGGAGGGGGACTGGAAGGGAATGGACACCAGTGGTAGTCATGGGAATGCAAGTTGACATTGGAAGGTACTGGAAGTGAGGACTGGAAAGGGGCTGATACTGGGGAGGGTTACTGGGACTGGAAATAGGCTGATGGAAAGAAGTGAAGAAAATGAAAGAAGAGATAAGAAATGGCAGATGGACCATAGACCACAGAAAGAGAGCTAAGAGAAGCCTCAGATCAGGACCAGCATGATCAGAAAATAAATTGGTCAGACAACAAAGGTAGAAAAAATAATTTTATTTCATATTAGTGATTTAACTACAAAATCATCATATTTTTGAAATCAAATATTGCTACTTGTTGTTGGGATTAATTATTGTGGTTTAAATAAGTAAATTTTATAAATAAAAGCAAAATGCAAAGGCCTATAATATATTAATAATTCAACAAATGATTACAGTGACAATGCGTTAACGGTAAAGGAAGAGAGACGCATTTGATTTTATCATTGGGGGTCATCACAAGTTGACCAATGGTAAAAGGCGTTACGGTACAAAAAAGGTTGAGAACCACTGTCCTAGAGAATCTGGTTCCCTTTTTGCTTATGGCTTTACTCTTGAAAGGAGATGGCTAGCGCGGAAGGGCTATTCTCCAGTGGTGGTCTCCACTCTACTCGGAGCCCGGAGGAGTTTTACCAAGCTAGCATACATGCGGGTCTGGTGCCTCTTTGAACGTTGGTGCGGCACTCGACAGTTGGCTTTTGAGGCTGCCAAAGTACTCCTCTGGCATTTCTACAGAATGGCCTGGAGAAAGGCCATTCCCTCAGCTCCCTGAAGGTTCAGGTGTAGCTTTGTCCTGTTTCAGAGGTCCAGTGGCTGGTAAGTCTCTAGCTTTGCACCCAGATGTCTTGCACTTTCTCCAGGGGCTTCGGTGTCTGCGTCCTCCCCTCTGCTCTGTGGCCCCTTCCTGGGATCTGTGTCTGGTGTTCAGGGTCCTGATGTCAGCATCCTTTGAGCCATTGAAGTGTGCTACTTTGAAGGATTTGACATTGAAGATGGTCTTCTTGGTTGCGATTTGTTCTGCAAGGTGGATTTCCAAGCTGCAGGCTCTGTCTTGTCAAGATCCTTATCTGTCTTTTTCAAAGGAGGCCTTTCCATTTGGCCTGTGTCTTCTTTCTTGCCTAAGGTGATTTCTCCCTTTCATATGAACTAGGTGGTCTGCCTGCCTTCCTACCCTAAGGAGCAGTGTTGGGGGAAGGATAAGGATCTTTGCTTTGTGGATGTCCGGAGTGTGGAGGTAAAAACACAGTTTGAAACTTGATATCGTGGAAAGACAGAGCCTTTATTGAACCAATGACAACCCGACACAGGCCGTGTTTCGCTACCCTTCGTCAGGGGTTTGTCTGGCATATACTCTGATGAAGAACGTTAAATCATAAGTTTTTGTACCATACTGTTCTTAAATTTAGAAACCTGTACACTCTGCTAATTGTTGTTCCTTGAAGAACTCTAGTCCAGTCCCGGAACCTCTGAGTTAAGTACCTCCTCCAGCAGCTTTGGAGACTGAAACACCAGACTGGGTTTTTTGCATTCTACGTGATATCTGCTTCTGTTGTGTTGTAACCTCATCCGGAGTGTGGAGGTTACATATTATTTTCATAAGTCCGGCCATCTTTTTATGCTGTTTGCTGGCCCCGTGCAAGGGTGACGCAGCAGCTGAGTTGACTTTGGGGCACTGGATTACAGAGGCCATTGCTTCGGCATATCTGTTGCGAAACCATTCGGTTTTGGCTGTTTGCATGCCTATTCTATCCAAGCAGAAGTATTCTTGTGGGCAGAGTGGAGCTCGGTAGCCCCTGCAGACATTTGTTGGGCAGCAATGTGAACATCACTTTCCACTTTTGTCAAGCATTACCACTTTGATGTCCCCACGCAGGCAGACAAAGCCTTTGGCTCAAGGGTTTTGCGAGCTGCTGTATCTTGGTCTAGCAGGACAATATGGAAGGTGATGTTTTACTTAACAGTTAATGTCCTTTCTGCTGTGGTTGCCTTGGGACTGCTGGAATTTTTATCTTTGGCTTTGCAGGTTCATCTTCTAGTGACAGCCTTCTGTTTATGCTTTCTTGTACATAGTTCTCGACTGTTGATTACTCATTGTTGCCTACGATTGAGATTGTGTGAGACTTGCCATTTTCTCCCATATGCTATGGGATAAATACTGATGGATGACTTTCTGGTAGATAAAGTGAATAGGAGCATAGGAGTGATGTCATTGAAACCTGGACTTTTCATTGGTTCTTAGTCTCCATCAATCTGCTGGTAGGGGAAAACAACCCACTTCCTGGACTGGTTTAGCAGGACTCAAGGAAAGGACATTAAGTAGTAAGTAAAAATGTCACCTTCCTGTGGGAACTGGGTTTCCATTTTACATATCTACAGTACAGCACCTAGACAAGGTTTTAAATAGTACTGGAGAGAAACTTGTTATCTTGGTACATGTTGGTACCAATGACATAGGAAAGTAGTGGAGGGAAGTTCTGGAGGCCAAATTTTAGGCTTTTAGATAGGAAGTTGATATAGGGCATCCCAATAGAGAGGTTCGAATAAAGATAAAAGTAATCCAGATGCTCTTAAGTATAGAGCAAACAGAGATGAAAAATTCCAAATTACCCCATCAATTGATAACCGGAATAATATGAGTAAAATACAAGCTCTAAAATGCCTGTATGCAAATGCTAGAAGTCTCAAAAATAAGATGGGAGAGTTGGAATATATAGCACTAAATGAAAGGTTTGATATGATTTAGCATCTCAGAGACCTGGTGGAAGGAGAACAGCCAGTGGGACACTGTGATACCTGGGTACAACTTATATCACAATGATAGGGTAGATCAAACTGGTAGAGGGATTCCACTTTGTTAGAGAGGGTGTTGAGTTACACAGGATCAAAGTTTTCTAGGAAACAAAATACATTGTAGAATCTCTATGGATAGAAATTCCTTGTAAAAAAGAGAAGGTGATGGAAGTGGTGGGTATACTATCGATTCCTTAGCCAGAATGAACAGATGGATGATGAGAATGCTAAAAGATATTCAGGGAAGCCAACAAAAAGTTACAATATAGTAATAATAGATAATTTCAATTACCCTGGTATCGACGAGTCAGTGTCATACCAGGGCATACTAGGGAGATAAAGTTTCTAGATGAAATAAATGACTGCTTCTTGGAGCATCTGGTTCATGAAACGACAAGAGGGAAAGCTATTTTGGATCTAGTCCTTAGAGGAACACAGGATCTGGTGCAAGAGATAAGAGTGTTAGGGCCACTTGGCAATAGTGATCATTGCATGATAACATTTGATTTAATAAATTGAAGGAGGACAGCAAGGTAATCCACAGTACTACCTCTTAACTTTCAAAAGGGAGACTATGATAAAATGAGGAAAATAGTTAAGAAAAAACTAAAAGGAGCATCTGCAAAGGTTAAAAATTTACATCAAGCATGGGCGTTGTTTAAAAAAATACTATCTTGGAAGCCCAGACCAGATGTATTCCACACTTTAAGAAAAGTGGAAGGAAGGCCAGAAACTGCCAGCATGGTTTAAAAGTCAGGTCAGAGAGGCTGTTGTAGCTAAAAAAGCATTTTTCAGGAAATGAAAAAAGGAGCCAAATGACGAAAACTGGAAACAACATAAGCACTGGCAAGTTAGATGCAAGGCATTGATAAGGTAGGCAAACAGAGAATCTGAAAAAAGTTTGCTGTGGAAACAGAAACATAATAAAAACCATTTAAAGTACATTTGTAGCAAAAAAACGGTGATAGTCTAAGTTGGACCATTAGGTGATAGAGGGGTAAAAGGGGCACTAAAGGAGGACAAGGTCATAGCAGAGAGACTGAATGAATTCTTTGGTTTTTACTGAAGAAGATGTAGGGAAGTTACCCATGTCTGAAATGGTATTTAAAGGTGATGTATTAGAAGAAATATTGATAAACCATGAATATGTATTACAACTATTTGATAAACTGAAGAGTAGCAAATCACCTGGACCAGATGGTACCAAATGAAATGAAACTGCAGAGAGATCATTCGGACCTCCAGAACTGAAGTGTGCCTGTAGCTTTCTGTTTCATTATAAGGCCAGAGACTTATCAGCTCCCCTTCATATTGTGGACCAAGAACTGGTTAAAAGATATAGAAAGCAGAGAGTAGGGCTAAATGGCCAATTTTTTCAATGGAGAAAGGTGACTAGTGGAGTACCCCAGGGATCTGTTTTTGTCCCGCTGCTTTCTTTTTTTTTTTTTAATATGAATTTCCAAAAACTTACAAAAGCAAGCATATAAGCAACCATAGTGTTTTAACAAAGAAATAAACACAAAGCAGCATATCCTTAAAGAAAATACATGAAACAAAACACTATCACATAGCCCACTACATGGGGAGATATTACAAAAGGTAATAATATAAAGGAAAAAAGAAGAGCATTAGCTCTAAAAAAATATGACAGCCTATACTTATGCCCTCCATCCACCTCCTATATTATTTGCCATGTCCCTCTTTACCATCCAAAAAAAGCTATCAATTGAGAAGGATCCAAAAAAATAAACTTAGAACCCTGAAACGTAACCAAACGTTTACAGGGATATCTAAGAAAAAACATGGCCGGTAGGGCCACCACTCTAGGTTTCAAGACCAAAAAGGCCTGTCTCCGAAATTGTGTAGCCCTACTGACATCAGGAAACATTTGAACCTTAGCACCACAAAACGACGCCAACATATTTTTAAAATAACTCCTAAATACAACAGCCTTATCCTGTTCGGACTCAAATGTTACTACAAGAGTAGCACGAGATGATAAATTGTCTTGGGAGTTCTCCAGGAACTTGGTCAGATCAAGGTCAGTACGACCCTGAAGTGAGTCAAAATCCCCAGGAGGACCAACAGAGACCCCTCGTCCAGTCAAATAATATAATTTAGAGATAGAAATGGAGTCGGCCGAAGTCATTCCCAAAACGTCCCTAAAATACTTCCGCAGCAAAACATCAGCTGAAAGCAAATGACAAACAGGAAAATTCAATAATCGAATGTTTTTAACACAAAACATATTATCATACATTTCCATCTTATGGTGTATAATTAAGCTATCTTTAATACTAGAGGAATTAACAGCTTTAAGAGCTAGACACTGACTATCTCCAGGAACAAGCAGGAATGAGTCTTCACATATGGGTATCGTCGGTACCGACGGAGCCTGCGCGGGAACGCTCCCCAGCGTCCAAAAGGAAAGCTTTTGGGAGCATCCCACAGCGCCTGCGCGCTACCTTCCCGCCTTTCCCAACCGCCTCTCTCCAGTTCTTCTTTTCCGCAGAGCCAGCAGGTCGTGTTCCTGTCACCGCTGAAGAATTTCTTGATTTTCTTTTATTTCTTTGGTCGCGTGTCTGCCTTCTCGACGCCAGACCGGTACCGCCGGTCTTTTCTTTCTTTATTCTAAAAAAAAAAAAAAAAAAATAGTTACTGTTTTTCTCACTTCGGTACATTTTTTCTTTCTTTGGCCTTAGGCCTACGAAAATTTTTCCTCATGGAAAAGCCCGCCTCGGGTTTAAAAAGTGCACGAAGTGCAGCGGCACTATTTCTGTCACCGACACCCATGACTGGTGTCTAAAATGTTTAGGTCCTGACCATTCCATTACGGATTGTGAGTCCTGTTCCATGATGTCTAAAAGAGGTCTACAGAATCGAGCAGCCAAGCTCAGTACCCTGTTTCCCTCTGATGCAGCTTCGGTGGCATCGACGTCTTCCAGGGCTTCTTCTTCCTCCCATGGATCTCAGGTAACCAAACTTAAGTCCAGCCGGTCCTCGAAGGGTAAATCTCCCTCTAAATATCGAGATGCCTCTGGGCTTGCTCTCGAGGAATCCGCACCGGTAAAATTACCCCGGCGGGAGGCTCCAGCTTCCAAAGCTTTATCTATGGGGTCACAGGTTGACATCGATGGCTCGGCCTCGACTGATTACCTGTTGCCATGTTCTGGGGTACCGGTGGTTCCCACTGGTACCGACATCCAGACATTGGTGGCGTCGATGGATCAGAATATTCTGACCATGCAGCGTGCCATCACGGCATTCATACAAGCTGCGACGCCTTCGGTACCGCAACAAACTCCGTTGTCGTTACCGACTCCGGCACCGGCACCGATATCGGTTCCGGTGCCGGTACCGATTGCATCGACATCTGCTTCGGTGTCGACTGCAGTGGTACACAGTTCTGTGATGCCCATCGGTACCGATTCGGTACCGATCACTCCCGATGTCGATACCACCCGGTACGCGTATCGGTCTCTGCAGGAGCATCCAGATAGGCGATACTTCGATTCCTCTGAAGACTGATGAATCAGAGGCCTCTATCGAAGCATCGGTAATCCTTCCTCAGGAGCCCTCTTCGCCAAAAAGGAGAATGTCTCCTCCAGAAGACTTGTCTTTTCAAGACTTCATTAGGAAAGTGGCCAGGGGCCTTTCCATCTCAGTGGCCCCTGAGACAGAGCCTAGAGCCAAAAAATTAGATATTTTACAATATCCTAAGGCTCCTAAAGAGGCAGCCACTTTACCAATACATGAGATTCTTTATGATCACATGTTGGGCATATGGGAGACTCCTCTCACCACCTCCCCTCATTCTCATAGGTTGGACACCATGTATCGTGTTCCTCCTTGTCCTGGCTTTCATAAGACTCAGCTTCCTCACCACTCCATTGTGGTGGAGTCTGCTATGAAAAAGATCAAGAGTACAGAAAGGCACTCTTCTACTCCTCCAGGAAGAGAATGCAGAACCTTAGATGCCTTTGGCAGGAGAATATGCTTGTTGCCAGAATCAACTCCTATAGTCTCTATATGGGGATGTTTCTAAAAGAAGTTACAGATCATCTGCAAACTTTGTCTCCTTTTATTTCAGAAGATAAAAGGGAAGAGTTTCTCACCTGGCTCAAACATGCCCAGGATGTTTCCAAGTTTTCCAACCGTGCAGCCTTTGACTCTTTTGAAGGTGCCAGCAGAGCCTCGGCTATTGCCATAAGTGCACGCAGAGTTGCTTGGTTACAAGCTTCTGATTTGGAACCCTGGGTTCAGGATGGACTAGGAAACCTTCCTTGTACAGGTGAAAACCTTTTTGGCAAAGATTGGCAAGCAAAGGTCACCCAGATGGATGCTGAAAATTCTGCTTTAGATAGACTTTCAAAGTCTACTTCTGCTCCTTTTAAGAAAAGGTTGTTCAAAAAGGGATTTTTCCCCAAAAAAGGGAAATATTATTCTGCTTATGCTCAGCAGGCATCTTCTGCAGGTCGTTTTGCTACAAAGAGACAGCAACAACCAAAACAGGCCAAGCCTAAGGCTGCTAGGACTGCTACGGCCCAACAGCCTCAGCCTCCTCAGGGCCTTTGACTTACAACTAGAGAACTTAGCCTTTCTGGCTCTAGAACATCCAGAGCCTCTCACCATTCCAGGAAGGTTAGCTCACTTTGCTCCCAGATGGAAACATATCACAGCAGAGCAATGGACCCTCTCCATCATAAGGGAAGGGTACAAGCTTCATTTCTTAAACCTTCCCCCTCACACCATGGTGAGACAGTTCAATTCTCCAACATCTCTCCTCGACCTATTGGGTCAGGAGATTGCTACCCTTTTTGCCCAAGGGGCAATAGAAGAAGTACCCCTTCTTCAACAGGGCTCAGGGTTCTACCCCCCCTACTTTCTCATTCCAAAGAAAACAGGGGGCTACAGACCCATCTTAGATCTCAGAGAATTGAACAAGTTTCTATGCAAGTAGAAATTCAAGATGACTTCTCTCGGTACTCTCCTTCCATACCTCCAGAGTCAGGACTGGCTTTGTTCTCTAGATCTCAAGGATGCGTACACCCATGTCCTCATCCATCCAACACACAGAAGGTTCCTTTGGTTCCTTTTCCAAGGAAAGCACTATCAATACAGAGTGCTTCCCTTCGGTCTGGCCTGTGCACCAAGGGTGTTCACAAAATGCATGGCAGTAGTAGCTGCATTTCTACGCACTCTAGGAATATTTGTATTCCCATATCTGGATGACTGGCTCATCCGAGCTCCATCCCAGTCAGAGGCCCAGGCTTCCCTGGCCTGCACAAGCCGTATCCTTCAGTATCTGGGACTTGTAATAAACATCCCAAAATCCCATCTCACCCCTACTCAATCTCTGGAGTTCATAGGGGCCTTACTGGAGACCACCACTGCAA
This sequence comes from Ichthyophis bannanicus, assembly GCA_033557465.1. Lineage (NCBI taxonomy): Eukaryota > Metazoa > Chordata > Amphibia > Gymnophiona > Ichthyophiidae > Ichthyophis > Ichthyophis bannanicus. The sequence continues at coordinate 424,489,406 of CM066038.1, forward strand.
GGGCCTATCTTCCCCAGGCCCGTTGCCTACGCTTGGTGCAGTTAGCCTCCCAGATTCAGTTAAAGTCCCATTTAACTGCTCAAGAGATGTTACAACTGTTAGGCCACATGGCATCCACTGTGCATGTGGTCCCTTATGCTCGCCTTCACATGAGGGCAGCTCAATGGACTTTGTCCACCCAATGGACCCAGGCATCAGGGTGACTGTCAGACAAAATAGCAACCTTCAGTCGCCTTTTTTGCTCTCTCCAGTGGTGGAGGTCCACCCAAAATCTGTTGCTGGGGTCCCCCTTTCAACAGGTGTTACCCCAAGCAACCCTTACAACAGATGCCTCCTCAAAGGGTTGGGGGGCTCATCTACAAGATCTCTCCACCCAGGGCATCTGGTCTCCACAGGAGACATCTCTACATATCAACCTCTTAGAGCTCAGAGCAATTTTTCTAGCTCTCAGAGTCTTCCACACCCTGCTCAGCTACAAGACAGTCCTCATCCACACAGACAACCAAGTAGCCATGTTCTACGTGAACAAGCAGGGGGGAACTGGCTCTCTCTCACTTTGCAGCGAAGCTCTGAGATTGTGGGCCTTCGCCAGAGAGCATCAAATTCATTTCATGGCAGTGTATCTTCCAGGGATTCAAAACTCTTGGGCAGACAGACTCAGTCGAGTTCTGCTTCCACACGAATGGTCCCTCCATGGGGACCAGATAACCAGGATCTTTCAAATTTGGGGAACCCCAGACATAGACCTGTTTGCAAGTCCGTGGAATGCCAAACTTCCCTGGTTCTGTTCCAGGATTCCGTGTCAGGGAGTTCAGGCCAGGGATGCCTTCCTCCTTCATTGGGGCAAGACTTCCTCTATGCCTTCCCACCCATTCCCCTAATTCCCAAGACACTGTTCAAGCTTCAGAGAGACAAGGGGTCTATGATCCTCATAGCACCATGTTGGCCACGCCAAGTGTGGTACCCTCTACTTCTGCATCTCTCTCAAGCTCCCTCCCTGGACTTGGGATCTGCTCCAGACCTCCTATCCCAGGAGGAGGGAACGTTGTGGCACCCAAATCCCCAGTCTCTCCATCTCAGGGCCTGGTTGCTGAAGGCCTAGACCTTCAAGATTTGCATCTTTCTCAGCAAGTGAAGGATATCCTTCATGCTTCCAGAAAGCCTTCCACCAGACGTTCCTATGCTTTTAAATGGAAGAGGTTTACCATTTGGTGAGCAGAGAGGGGTCTTAACCCTCTTGCAATACCTCTGAATTCTTTACTAGAGTATTTGCTGCATTTATCCCATGCAGGCCTTAAAACGAATTCAGTAAGAGTCCATTTGAGTGCTATTGCAGCATCCCTTAAGCCTCTCAATGGACAGCCTATTTCCTCTCATCCTCTTATAGCAAGATTCATGAGAGGCCTTCTTTTGATTAAACCTCCCATTAGACCACCTCCAGTGGCATGGGACTTGAATCTGGTTCTTGGCCAGCTTATGAAGCCACCCTTTGAACCCTTAGTCACTACCTCCTTGACATTTCTTTCCTGGAAGGTTATTTTTCTCATTGCAGTCACTTCAGCTCGCCGCATCAGTGAGCTGCAAGCCTTGGTGGCTAATCCTCCTTATACAAGGTTCCATCATGACAAGGTAGTCCTCAGGACCAATCCACACTTTATGCCTAAAGTGGTTTCACCTTTTCATCTGAATCAGGAGGTGTATTTACCTGTCTTTTTTCCAGGACCTCATGCATCAAGTGCAGAGAGGAATCTCCATACCCTGGATTGTAAAAGAGCGCTCGCTTTTTACTTACAAAGGACACAGCAACATAGAAGGTCCTCTCAACTCTTTGTTGCTTTTGATCCCTCTCATTTAGGACTTCCAGTCTCTAAGAGAACTCTGTCCAATTGGATTGCTCAGTGTATTTCTTTCGCCTACCAGAGTAAGAACCTTTCTCTAGAGGGCCATGTCACAGCTCACAATGTGAGGGCCATGGCAGCCTCTATGGCTCATCTAAACTCTGTGTCCATCAACCAAATCTGTCGAACGGCCACCTGGGCCTCGGTTCATACCTTTACAGCCCATTACTGCTTGGACAAGGACTCCCGCCGGGGTGCCTTGTTTGGTCAGGCTGTTCTCAAACACCTATTCCATGCTTAAACAACTCCTACCCCCATCCCTGGTTGGATGCCCAAGATCCATGGAGGGAGGTAGAGCCCTTCTCAGGGACTCACAACCTTGGGGATCTCCCTGGCATCTCTAGCTGGGGAGTCCCCATATGTGAAGGCTCATTCCTGCTTGTTCCTGGAGATAGCACAGTTACTTACCTGTAACAGGTGATCTCTGGAAACAGCAGGAATAAGTCTTCACAACCCACCCACCTCCCCTAGGAGTTGTATCTCTCTATCTATCTTTCCTTTCCTCTCTCTCTCTCTCTTTGTCTCAGCTTAAAACTCGAACTGGAGAGAGGCGGTTGGGAAAGGCGGGAAGGCAGCGCGCAGGCGCTGTGGGATGCTCCCAAAAGCTTTCCCTTTGGACGCTGGGGAGCGTTCCCACGCAGGCTCCGTTGGTACCGACGATACCCATATGTGAAGACTTATTCCTGCTGTTCCCAGAGATCACCTGTTATAGGTAAGTAACTGTGCTTTCACAGTTGGAAATATGAGAAAGCATACTCCCCACCTTATCTTCAACTTCACTCAGCTTAGTAGTAATCTCAGAGGAGAAACTACACAGCTGAGAAACCGTGGGCACTAAAATATTCCAAATATCAGCTAAAGTGACCAGCTCATCAGGTTTATCTTTAGCTACACCTAAAATGGAAGGACAAGCAACAGGTTTCAGCTGTCCATTGGCATCTGCCGGCGTACTTTGCTGAAACTGCACCCCCCCCCCCCCCCCCCAGTGCTGGAAGATGGTGGAGAAGTATAAATTGGAGGAGAAGGTGGAGAACGGTCCGGAGAGCTGAGAGATGCCGCAGGAGATTGAAGAACAAGAAAGTCAGGGTCTAAAGACACATTGGTACCAGTCGTTACCTTAATATGCCGATTCATAGGGCCAACTACTGGCTCAGCTGATATTGCTGGCATCACTTTCTTCTTCCCCTTGCCCATGTGGTTCTCTGAGCAAACTGCTGCCTCCTGGCCCTGCTCTCCTGCGGTGCTCCAAGGGGCTCCCAAGGGGCCTAACAAGCCCCTTAAGAAGCCCCTTGTATCTTGCACCTTAGATCGTAGCCCCCAGCTAGCGCCTCCGGCTGCGCCCAAAGGGCGGAGCTTTCAAAGAGGCCCCCGATGAGATCGGGGCCGCCGGAACAGGAGCCTGCCGCCTCCGGTCGGGTAATGCTGTCCTCTCCTGGCTCTCCCTGCTCCATCTCACCGCACAGCTTTTAAAGAGGCCCCCGATGATGTCGGAGCCTGCCGCCTCCGGTCGGGCTGGCTCTCCCCGTCCCGCTGCTTTTTAACATCTTCATAAATGACTTGGAAATGGGAAGAGCGAGTGAGATGATCAGATTTGCAGATGACACAAAATTATCCAAAGTTGTTTAAAAAAATAATAATAAAATAAAATAAGGACTGTGAAAAATTGCAAGAGGACCTTGATAAACTGGAAGATTGGATGTCCAAGTGGCAGATGAAATTTAATGTGGACAAGTGCAAAGTAATGCACCTAGGAAGGAACAACCCAAACTATGATTACATGATGTATGGTGTTCCACATTAGGAATCACCACCCAGAAAAAGGATTTGAGCGTCATCGTGGATAATACGTTGAACCCCCTGGCCCAGTGTGCAGCAGCAGCCAAGAAAGCAAATAGAATGCTAGAAATCATAAGGAAAGTAACGGAGAACAAAACCAAGGATATTGCAATGCTTCTGTATCGTTCCATGGTGCGAAGGTACCTTGAATATTGTATGCAGTTGTGGTCACCATATCTTAAAAAGGATATAGCAGAATTAGGAAAGGTACAGTGAAGAGCCACCAAAATGGTAAAGGGGTGGACCTGTGAGGAGAGGTTTAAAAGTTTAGGGCTCTTCCACTTAGAAAAGAGATGGCTGAGGGGAGATATGATAGAAGTCTATAAGTTAATGACTGGAATTGAAAGAATAAACATAGATTGGTTGTTTACTCCTTCAAAAAGTAGAAAGACTAGAGGACACTCAGTGAATCTACAATGTAGCTCATTTAGGACTAATGAGAGAAATATTTTTTCACTCAACGAGTAATCAAACTCTGGAATTCATTGCTAGAAGATGTAGGAAAAGCTGTTAGTGTAGCTGGGCTTAAAAAAGGTTTGGATAAGTTCCTGGAGGAAAAGTCCGTAAATCATTATTAAAGACGTCCAGGGAAATCCACTGCTTACCCCAGGATAAGCATTGCGGAATCTGTGTATCTTTTTGGGAATCTGCCAGGTACTTGTGACCTGGATTGGCCATTGTTGGAAACAAGATATTAGGCTTGATGGACCTTGGTCTGACCCAGTATTGCATTTCTTATGTTCTTAGAGTTCAGAGAAACTGAATGAAGAGAGATCAGAACAGGCAATGGAATTAGAAGGCCCAAGTGAAACAGTACTGAGGACCTGGAGACAGAAGATTAAAGATGCAGTTTATTTAAGAGAAAAGGCCAAAGCCCATCAGAATTACAGTATATGCCATTAGACTCAGGGGAGGATGTTTATAAGGGGAAAAATTGCCTTTTATTGTTTCGAAACAGCCTGAAAAGAAAACTGTTGCAGTCTTTTGTTTCAAAAGCTGGCACCATACGCTGCCTTTATAAAGGCTTTGTTTTTACTGGATTGGCGTGCCAACGCCCCAACATGCTGCTTTTATTCCTTGTGTGGCATTGTTTTGTGTTAGCATTGTGTGAGGATTCATATCTGACATTACAACCCTTTACCTGTACTCTCCCCACTCCATCCTACGCATGCACGCCACAGCAGGACAGCCGTTCATAACAGATGCTAGCATTTCTTTACATGGCTTGCTCTCATATTCTCTCTCTCTCATTCTCACTCAGATATATATATATATATATATATATAAGCTGATGTTCAGAAACCTTTACCCAGTCAGTAGCACATGCTAACCATATAAGTGCCATCCAGCAAGATATACAGTAGCACTATCCAGATAGTGCTGCAGAATGTCTCCTCGGACTACTTCAGTAGTATCTAGATAGTGCAGGGGCAGTCCATGGGTGGAGGAGCAAGTTAACCGGATAGCATCAATATTCGACACCATTATCTAGTCAACTATCCACATAGCTTAGCGCAGCCTTTTTGCTGTTTTATCTGGATATAGTAGCTATCAGGATAGTCATGCTGAATATTGCCACTGTTCGGACAGCAATGACCACCCTATCCAGAAGATGCGGTATAGAAATATGAATAAATAAATAAAATAAAAAATATTCATTGTTGGTCACTATCCAGAGACTGGCATTCAATATCTCTGGATTACTTTTGCCACAGCAGAAGGCACTTAAAAAAAATGCTGACTGCCACGGCTGAAAATTGACCCTATAATCTCCTAGCATTCTCATCATTAGAGGATTAGTTGTAAAGACAGATGGGGGAATAGCAGGTAAAAGGAATAAGACAGGAGCCTAAGTGTTGGAAGTTGTAGATATTATCTTCCCAATCACATGGAACACTAGAGTGCCAAAAGCCAACATGCACAGAAGCGATGGTATGGTCGGGTCATGTTTCCACGAAGAGGAGGCAAGATCAGTTGCAGGGACTCTGGGCAGACTGGGTGGGTCACATGGTCTTAGTCTGCCAACATTTACTGTTACTATATTATATTCATATTTCATTTGAGGGCTGAAGGATCTTTAGCCAACTCTGCAAACTAAATGTTGAGCACTGCGGTGAATTGAAGTTCCTTGAGGATACTGCATTATACAGTATTGTGTGCATTGACCTCTGGAGAACTCTTATTGGATACCATTGATCTTATATTTCCTGGTAATGGTACCAAAAAATTGATATTGTAAGTCCCCGGTCCTGCCTCGTGCACATAGGCACTTACTGGTTTTGGCTTTCTACTTATAAACCAAGGATTTCTACCTTGTGTGGGTTTTTTTTTTTGTGGCCTTATAATTCAAGACACCTTCAGTTGTAATTTTGTGGTTGGCTTACCTTGCTGTTTTTTTTTATCAATTTTTTTAACAGGCAGAAACATGAAAGAGGGATCTCCAACTGACCTTTTGTTTGTCCTTGGAACCTCTTATATTATACATTCTGTTAGTTCAGTAGCCTAATGGTTAGAGTATGGAGCTCTGAATCGGGGAAGCTAGGAGTAAAATACCACTGCCTCTTGTGATCTTGGGCAAATCACTTACCTCTCCATTGCCTCAAGTGCAAATTTACGGGCTGATGCAGAAAGCCAGTGCTGAAGTCGCATGCTATTAGTTGTGTGCCAATAGCACAAAACTTCAGCACTGGTATATAGTTAAGGGCGTGTGTGCAAATGAGCTCTGTGCAAAACTTCGGTGTAAAGTTGAAAGGAGGGGAGTAACGCATGCGCAAACAGTAGATATGCTATCAGTGGCCATGATCGCATGCATGGAAATGTCAAACACTCACGTTATGCACATAGGATATGCAGGTTCTTTTGGTGCTCACCCCATAATAATCAGCACTATTTTGCCCAAAATCAGTATTTTATGAAATCAGAACAAAGAGACTTAACAGTAGATAGAGAATGATATGTGAGTCCAAAGAGCACACAAGATTGAGAATCAAAAGACATTTCTTCTTGAATGCTGAACTTTCGCTTATATGCTGAACAATACATGCAGAAAATTTTCACGTCAAAGGTAACTATTCACCGGTACATACCCTGAAGCAGTCTTTCCATATCGTCCTGCTGGACTAGTCCAGACAAGTGGGTCGTGTTCCCTACCAGCAGGTTGATGGAGACACAGAACCAATGAAAAGCCCAGGTTTCAATGACATCACTCCCATGCCTCTATTCACCTCAGCCACCAGAGGTCCCTTCAGTATTTCTTTGTCTCCAGCAGATGGTGGCTGGATTTTCTCCTTTCTGAAGAAAATCTGAAGAATTGAGAGAAAAAGATTGATAAAAACTTGCTTGTGACAGACCAGCCTCTGACAACCTCAGCGCCCCTCCCTCTTCCTTTGTCCCCCCTTCTCTTTCCTGAAGATTGCAGAAAGAGGAATCTGCCTGCCAGCCACCTTAAACGCAGGGCTGTCAAGAAGAGAAACAGTTTCAGGGGAGTAGAGCTGAACATGGCATGGATCCTCTGCCCTGGGCTCTCAGGGAGTGAGTACCAAGGCCTGACCTCATCATAGTCCTTGTTGGGGGCTCCCAATTCCGTCTGTGTGGGACACGATTTGGACTGTTGGTGCTGTGTGTGGGTTTCTTGCCATTTTCTGCACGCGCTAGTAGCATTTTTAATGTGTATCTGGCAGTCACGCGGTCCTTGTGTGTGTTCCGCCCAAGAGACTCCAACGTGCATTCCTAACCTAGCACCGATAACACATAAAAGCACAGTTAATGCGTACCTTCAGGCTGCTGTGGCCTTAACACCCACTGTTGTGATAATTTTCTCGACTCTGTCTTCTTCCAGGAAATGTTGTTTGGCCTGTGACAAGCAAGACGCCTCATCTCTGGCTTCTGGACTCTGCCCGTCTTGCATGGCTGCTTCTGAGTCATCCATGGAGGGCCTGCTCCCCCTCTTTCAGTTGGGGGATGCTGTTAATCCAATCTTGCCTGTCTCAAGGCAGGAGGTAGCGGGTAAGGATATTCAGCCAGTGACTGTTCTATGGGCCTCTCTCCATCCTCTAGGCGATTGACGGCGACTATGCCCCTAGTGTGGAGGGTCATTTCTGAGAGGAGAGCTTCCAGAATCCGGATTGTCCTACCTGGAATTCTTTTTCTTTTACAGCAGGCCTGGTCATTCTGGCGTGGAAATTCAGACCCTGCAGCCTCTGGTTTCCCGCTAGCGCATTATCGTGAGGGGCAGACTGAGAGTGGAAGCCCTGCTCGATTGATGGCTAAGCGTCCCCAACAAAGGGCACCCCCTGGAGATGGGGATCCGCTGGGACCTGTCTTAGATTTGGACTGTGACTTGGATTGAGATGTTTAATGTAGATGAAGAAATACTCTCGCCTTCAGAGGCTTGTGAGGAGGCTGATGTTATCTGCCTGTTCTGGGAGTAGGAAATGGAAACATTGATCCTAGGGTCTTATCCATCTTGAGCTTGGCGGATGCTCAAGACACTGAGCAGGAACCGAAGAGGCATCCACTCCTGCAAGGGGTGCAGATATCCATTACTGTCTCCCGTTCCCGGAGATGCTCAAGGGCCTGTTCCAGTTGGAGTGGAATTCCCCCAACTCCCCAGAGAGTGAGTGCGTTGTGTGGTTTGATATTTCCAAGGTGGATGCGCAGGTCATGATGGTTACCAGATGGACCACCATTCCTATGGAAAGTGGATTGGCCTTGAAAGATACTCTGGACTGAAAGGTGGATTTCTGTTGAAGAACCAGTTCACTGCGGTGGCTTCTATTCTTCAGTTGATGGTATGTACAGACCTGACGTTTTTGGCTCCACCCCGGTGGATTCAGTCTCTTCCTCCAGATGATTCTATCCCTCTTTTGGAGTCAACTACATCCTTCCTTTCTGATGTTATGTACGACCTGATCCGTCTAGCGGCCAGGGATTGTGCCCTCTCAACAGTGACATGGCGTTGGGGGCAGTGGACTCCTCTTCCATTTGGCTTTTGAGGGGTGCTTCTGTTGCGTTTGATTGGGAGAAACAGGGAAAGGACCTGGGTGAGACAAAATCTTCCGCCTTATGGTGAGCAGGTCCAAGGGGCTTGTGTAGTGAGCAGGAGCTCCTTTTCCATCAGCCTCAGCCTGCTCCTCGTGGGAACGCTGGTTGGACTCCCAGGGGTCTCAGGAATTCCATCACTACCGGCCTGGAGATGTCTCCTTCCCCTTATGGACTTTGGGCTCGTTCTCAGCCCTTTTGTGGAGCGTGTGGGCCCAGGAACTCGGTCAGTGGAGGCCTCCCCCCGGGCTGCGCAATGAAGGTTTGGGGGCCTATTCCCTGGTTCCTCCAGTTGGAGGCAGGCCTCACCTTTTCTTTCAAGAATAGGTCCAAGTTACCAAGGATTGCTGAATGCTACACACCTTTCAGTTTCAGCTATGTCCTGGAATTTTGGATTCTTTCGGCTGTGCAAATGGCCTTGGACAAGTTGCTGGACCTAAAGGTTGTGGCACCCGTCTCCCCAGATGAGTGGGACAAGGGCAGATACTCCATCTATTTCATGGTGTCCTTCCCCCTCGCCCCAAAAAAGGAGGGTTTCTTCCGGTCCATTCTGGACCTCAAGGGGGTCAAAGAGCACTTGTGTGTCCTGCACTCCTGGATGGAAACCTTGCACTCCATGATTCCAGCAGTGTGCCAGGGGGAATACTTGGCTTCTCTGGATCTGGCTGAGGCATATTTTCATATCGCAGTCCAGGCAGATCAGCAAAATTATCTGCATTTTGCTGTGATTGGCTCTTACCATCAGTTTGCTACCCTCCCTTTTAGGCTCTCTACTGCCCCAAGAACTTTCTCTAAGGTCATGGTGGTGGCGGCTGCAGCGCTGCAGTGCTGAAGCATCTGTGTCCTTCCATATCTGGATGATTGGCTCTTCCGGGCCCGTTCCCTTTTCAAAGTCATCTCAGGTGCGTCTCGAGTGGTGTCCTTTTTGGAAAGCCTTGGCTAGGTGATCAATCGAGAAAAAAATCCAACTGTTACCTTTCCAGTCCTTGGCATTCCTGGAAGCACATTTCCACTCTCGAATAGGCAGATTTTTTCCTGCTAGAGAAGAAAGTCAAAAGACTGTTGGATTGCTTGACACTGTTTTATACGCATCAGCCTGCTAGAGTGTGGGATTATCTTCAGCTCCTCAGATTGAAGGCGGCGACCATAGAGAGGGGTGCTGTGGGTATGTGCTCACTTGCAGCCTCTCCAGCAGTCCTTTTGGATTCTGTCCCCGAGTTCTCAGGAGTTCGAGCATAGGCTTCTGCTCCCGGTGATGGTGAAGATCAGCCTGCAGTGCTGGCAGCAGCCCTGTCATCTAAGGAAGGACATTCCACTGGACAATTTCTCTTGGATCCTGCTGATGACAGATGCCAGTCTCCTGAGCTGGGGAGCCCATTGCCAAGACAGTACAGCCCAAGGCCATTGGAACTGCAGGGAAGTGGTATGGTCCATCAATCGCTTCGAGGCGAGGCCCATCAGGTTGACTCTTCTGCATTTCCAGCTCCTGATCAAGGGCCGTGCAGTATGAATGTTTTTGGCCAATGCCACAGCATTGGTTTATGCCAATTGGCAAGGCAGCATGAAGAGTGCTGGAGTAGCTCTGGAGATGGCTCTCCAGTTTGCCTGTTGGCTCAATACCTTGCTGGAGTGGACAGTGTGGAAGCGGACTTCCTCAGCTATCATTCTCTGGATCCTGGAGAGTGGGAGTTGAGTCAGGAGGTATTTCAGTTAATTCTGTGCCACTGGGGCGCCCCGAAATGAATCTGCTGGCGACTCACGCCAATGTCAAAGCTTGCTGCTTCTTCCGTCGCTACCCGGAGGTGGGAGCCAAGAGAGTTGACATCCTGACCCAGCCTTGGCCAAGTCAGCAGCTGCTGTATGTGTTTCCTCTGTGGACTCTAGTGGGGCGTGTGATTCGACATATAGAACAGCACCCAGGTAGGATTGTTCTGGTAGCATTGGATTGGCCAAGGAGAGCATGGTTCAGAGACCTGATGTGGCTCATGCAGGTGCCTCCTCTTTGGTTGTCCCCATCTCTGGGACTATTGTTCGTTCTGGAGGACCCGGTTCCCTTATCGCTTATGGCTTGGCTCTTGAAAGGAGACAGCTATTGCGTGAGGGCTACTCTCCAGTGGTGGTTTCCATTCTGCTTGGATCCCGAAGAAGGTCTACCAAGCTAGCATATGTGCGGATCTGGTGCCTCTTTGAGCAATGGTGCAGTGCATGGCAGTTGGCTCCTGAGGTGGCCAAGGTGCCATCTCTGTTGACCTTTTACAGGATGTACTAGAGAAGGGCTTTTTCCCTTAGCTCCCTGAAAGTCCAGGTGACTGGTAAGCCTTGCAGCTGGCCGTCTCACGCTTTCTCCAGGGGGTTCAGCATCTGTGCCCTCCCCTCTGGTCTGTGATCCCTTCTTGGGATCTTATCGGGGCCCTGATGGTGGCACCATTTGGGCTGTTTAAGCGCGCTTCTTTGAAGGATTTGATATTCAAGACAGTTGAGATTTGTTCCACAAGGTGGATTTTCGAGCTGCAGACTGTCTTACCAAGATCCTTCTCTGTCCTTTTCAAAGGAGTCCGTTTCCATTCAGCTCCTGCCTTCCTTCTTGCCTAAGGTGCTTCCTCCCTTTCACGTGAACCAGGTCGTCTGCCTATTTTCCTTCTCTGAGGAGCAGTGTTAGGGGAAGGATAAGGATCTTCGCCTTGCAGATGTCCGAAGGGTGCTTCTCTGGTACTTAGAAGTTACAAATTCCTTTCGTAAGTTCAACCATCTTTTTGTGCTTTTTGATGGCTTGCACAAGGGTGACACAGCGTCTAAGTCGATTTTGAGGTTCTGGATTAAGGAGGCCTTTGCCTTGGCATATCTGTTATAAAACTGGCCGGTTTCAGAGGGTTTGCATGCCCGTTCTACCTGAGCGCAGACATACTCTTGGGCGGAATTTATTTATTTTTTATTTTATTTAGCATTTCTTTTATACTGCGCTATTAACATCAGTGCGGTGTACATCAAAACAGAACATATACATTGCAGGCTAACTGCAATGTATTCACATTTGAACAGGGATTGAAACTTGGATAAACAAGGGTAAAACATCAACAGTTATTACATTGTCAAGTATCTACAGTTATTTACATGGTGAGTGTATTTCCCTTTCGGGTCTACACCGAAAAGTATCTTGTGAATAGGTAGTGCTTTAGGGCCTTCCTGAATTGGGTTATGTTGGTGATAACTCTCATGTCTGGGGGGAGGGCATTCCAGGCTCTGGGAGCATAGATGCTGAAGGCTCTGTTAGTTGTTGTCTTTGTGCATCTCGTTATTGCTTTCGGGACTGTCAGAGTATTTACTGCTGCGGACCTTCTGCTTCTATTGGGGGGTGAGGTGTGTATCAGCTCAGAGATGGCTGTGGGGGTCTGATTGTTCAGGGCTTTGAAGGTCATGATTATGATCTTATATTGGGTTCTGGCTTGAATTGGTAACCAATGGAGCCTTTTCAGGATTGGAGTGACGTGGTCAGACCTTGACATTCCTTCTAGCACCCTAGTGGCCGTATTCATTGGCAGTTGGAGGGGGTTTAGAGTTGCTTGTGGAAGCCCATACAGGATTGCATTTGCGAAATCGATGTGTGGCATCACCAGGGTTTGGTATATTGTTCTGAAATCCGTGTATTCAAGTAGTGGATGTAAATGACGAAGTGTCCGTATTTTGTGGTATATTGATTTTGCTGTGTTTTTTATGTGTTTTCATATCCATCCTTTGGTCGAGGGTGATGCCCAGGTATCGGATAGTGGGTTTAACTGTTAGTTCTGTGTCCTTTACCTTTAGTGTGAGTGGGGGTGTGACGTCCTGGTTCTTCGTGATGAATAATACGTCAGTCTTGCTGTGGTTGATTCGCAAGTTCTGTGTGAGGAGCCACTCCGTAACTGCGTCGAAACAGCTGATCAGTGGGGTAAAATCAGGTTGGTCCGTTGTCAAAGGCATATAGAGGAGAATATCGTCTGCATATGCTAGGCAGGCTACATTAAAAGATCGAATCAAGTTGCAGATGGGTTGCATGTAAATGTTAAACAATAGTGCAGATAGCGAGGAGCCTTGAGGTACTCCCTGTTCTTGTAGGAATGGGTCTGATGTTGTAGCGCCGATCCTCACTTGTTGCCATCTGTTGGACAGGTAGGATTTGCACCAGCTCAGTGCTGAGCTGTGGATTCCTTTTTTTTCAAGACGTTCGATAAGTATTTGATGACTTACAGAGTCGAACGCAGCTGCAATGTCCAAGAATATAAGGACAAAACCTTGTCGGATGTTATCTATTCCTGTAATTATGGTGTTGAAGAGGGTGATGAGGAAGGTCTCCACGCCGTGTGCTTCCCTGAAGCCATGTTGGGATGGGTCCAGGGGGGGCTTCAGTATCGATGTGTTGTTGAATTTGTCGTTGCACTACCTTTTCGATTATTTTGGCTAACAGTGGGATGCTGGTTATCGGTCTGTATGATTCGACCTTTAGAGGGTCCAGTTTGTTGTTCTTCAGTAGTGGCCTGATGGAGGTATGTTTTAGGCCTTGTGGGAAAGTTCCCATTGCAAACGATTGTTCTAGGATTTTATTTAGGAAGTGGCTTAGTTCATAGCGGAGATCTCTTATCCAGGACGCTGGACAGGGATCATTTGGTGCAGTGGTAGCATTGATGGAGGCAATGGTATTTTCAATCTCTTTGGGTGATATGGTGTGGAATTTGGTCAGTGGGGATGGGTGTGGCGTCATGGGTAGTAGGGAGAGACTGGAGGTGCTGGAGCTTTTGGCAGTTTGGATCATTTTTGATTTTAAGTAGTCGGCATAGTCCTGGGGTTGAATTATGTGTATTTGTTCTGGGGTTGGTTTTCGTGCTAATGTTTTTACTATGTTGAATAAGTCATGGTGCTTGTTTATTGATCGTTTCAGGAGGTCTGTATGGAACTGCTTTCTTCTCTCTGCTATTTCTTGGCGATGCTTTTTTAAGTATGAATAGTATACTGTATAAGCTTCAGTAGATCGGGATCGGCGCCAACATCTCTCAATCTTGCGCAGGTGGAGGAGTGATGTGCGTAGTTCATTTGAGTACTAGGCTACATGTTCTCGGCTCCTAGTCCTTCTATTTGTATCTGGGAGTTGTGAGGTAGACTTGAGGGTGTTATTCCAAGTATTAATTAGATCATCTAGACCAGGCTCTCAGGTGTTTAGGGTTGGAAGGACTTTCTTTAGTATTTCCTCTTTGTCGAAGGAGCAAAATCTTCTCGCTGGTGGTTTGGGAGGGATGGTATTGGTGTTCTGATTGTTAAGGTTGGTGGGTAGTTGGAATCTGATCAAGAAGTGGTCAGACCATGGTACCAGCGTTATAGCTATTCCGAAATCATGGTTTGCTTCTGTAATCGCCTGTGGGGCGAAGATCAGGTCCAGTGTGTTTCCCTTCACATGTGTGGGTGCTTTGACTATCTGACTGTATCCTAGGTCAACAAGAGCTTCAAGAAAGGCTGTGGTTTGGGTGTCTTGTAGGGTGGGGAGGTTTAAATCGCCTAATAGCCAGCTTGAAGATCGTGGTTTATCTGTGTTGCAAGCGAGGTCTATTATTGTTGATAGGTCCTCTGTTGACGTTGTTGGTGCTCTGTAGACTAGATTGATTGAGCAGGTGCTGTTTGAAATGGAGACCATGTTGAGGTGTGTTGTGCTGATGGTGTTGCTCAGCTGAAATTGAAGCTCATTTTTCACAAGGATGAGTGTTCCACCTCCTCTTTGGTTGGTTCTATGAGAAGCGTGGAGCGAGAACTTGGGGGGTAGCATCTGGTTGAGAATGACGATGTCACAGTCTGATAACCAAGTCTCCGTGATCATCAGGATGTCGAGGTCGTGGTGGGTTATCAGGTCGGTGATCACTGGCCATTTTGTGCGAATTGACCTGGCATTGATGAGGGCACATTTCAATGGTCGTTGATGATGGTATTCCTTGATCTGGGACTTTTTAGTAAGTTGGAGGGCAATGTGGAGCAGGTGGGGATGATCTGTACGGTTGGCATCTGGTGAGGATGTATGGGTCTTGTCTGTCCATTCCTTCCAATTGCTCCGCAGTATTGGTATAGAGTTGGGATCTGGGTTGAAGGCATTTGCACAGCTGGGAAGTGCTGTGATGAGATAGATACTGGCTAATGCTATGAGTGTGTGCATTTTTCTAGTATTCCACGTGTGTTCAGAGTGGTGGGAGCGTGTTGTAGCTGCGTTTGTTGTCTCCAGAAGTGTGGTGCTCTGACGAGGGTTGAGCTTTGACCAAAAGGGAAGCACGTATATGTATCTGACTTGAGTAGTTAGTACTGGCCCTCTGTTAGTTACGGTCGAGTGCAGGTAGGCAAGTATGTTATGTGGTATCTGGATTTTTAGTAGTTAGTACTGGCCCTCTGTTAGTTACGGGCGAGTGCAGGTAGGCAAGTATGTTATGTGGTACCTGTTCGGGTAGATGTGTAGGCAAAACACTGGATTGGATAACTACATGCAATTAGGTATCAATTCTACTAATAAGGCAATCCAGGCAGCTAACAGATATTAACAGTAGTTAAGTAGACAATTCACTGGACTGAAATGACCAATACAATTGAGGTAGTAATTCTAATCAGTAGGATAGAGCATGAGACTATCTGGTATGATGTATGCCACTATGTGGATATTCTATCTGATAAGGATAGGTAGACAATTAATGGCAGGATGCAGACAACTCGGCAGGTCTACAGAATTGATGGTTAACTGGCATAGCACATAATATATATAAGGCTTTATTTAATTAGCGCCTTATATATGTGTGGTTTAACCCTTCTGTGTATTTAGGGCAAACTGTACTTGCGTTTTTCTTCCTTATTCGATTTGGTCTCATTTTGATCAATCATTACTCCTTGCTCTCGGGATCGGCCTCCGAACTGGCCTCCGCCTAAGGGCCACGCCAAAGGGCCCTCTGGCGAGGCCCTCAGGCGCAGGCCTGGTGGCGGCTGCTTTTTCAACTTGGCTGCTCCTCCTCCCACAGCCCCGATTGGGCTGGAGTCCCTGAGCAGGAAGGCTGGCTGGCCCGCTCAGGTGCTCGACCCCGATCGGGGGAGCCTGAAGATGGCGGCAGCTTTTGGGGCTTCCCGCCAGCGGCGGCTGCTTTTTCAACTTGGCTGCTCCTCCTCCCACAGCCCCGATTGGGCTGGAGTCCCTGAGCAGGAAGGCTGGCTGGCCCGCTCAGGTGCTCGACCCCGATCAGGGGAACCTGAAGATGGCGGTGGCTTTTGGGGCTTTGCGCCGGCGGCGGCTGCTTTTTCAACTTGGCTGCTTCTCCTCCCACAGCCCCGATTGGGCTGGAGTCCCTGAGCGGGAAGGCTGGCTGGCCCGCTTAGGTGCTCGACCCCGATGGGGGGAGCCTGAAGATGGCGGCGGCTGCTTTTTCAACTTGGCTGCTCCTGATCTTGGATCTTGGTAGCCCCTGCAGACATTTGTTGGGCAGCGACATGGGATTCACTTTACACTTTTGTCAAGTGTTACTGCTTGGATGCCCTCATGAGGGCAGACACTGCCTTTGGCTCAAGGGTTTTGCAAGATGCTGTGTCATCTTCCTACCCAGTGGAGTTTTAGCTTTGGTACATCCCTCTTGTCTGGACCAGTCTAACTATATGATTTGAAAGCTGATATTTTACTACCAGTTAATGTCCTTTCCTTGAGTCCTGCTAGACCAATCCAGAGCCCACTCTATATTGCTGTGTTCTTCTGTTGCAGAACCCATGGGTCTGCTATGTTTTTTTATATTTGGCTCTGCAGGTTCATCTTCTACTGACAGCCTTCTGTTTATGCTTATCTCCAGGAACAAGCAGGAATGAGTCTTCACATATGGGTACGTCGGTACCGATGGAGCCTGCGCGGGAACGCTCCCCAGCGTCCAATCAGAAAGCTTTTGGGAGCATCCCTCAGCGCCTGCGTGCTGCCTTCCCGCCTTTCCAACTGTCTCTCCTCAGTTTTCGTTTTTCCGCGGAGTCGACAGGACGTCTTCCTGTCACCGCAGAAAATTTTTTCTTAAACATTTCACTTTTTATTTCTTGTGGTCGCGGCTGTCTCCCCGACTCCACCGGTACCGCCGGTAACTTTTTTCTTTTCTTTTATTCTAAACTCGGGGAATTTTTCCCTCAGTTTCTGTTTTAAATTTTTAGGCCTCTCCATTATGGAGCCGCCTTCTCCTAAGAAGTGTCTTAACTGTGGCAATACAGTTTTCTTCTTAGACACCAATAAGTGGTGTCTGACCTGTTTGGGTCCTGACCCTTTTCCACCAACAGGCTCCAATTTTATGAGAAGAGATTCTCTATTTTGAGTTTCCCTCGATACCGTTTTCCCTTCCAGTGTAAGGTGTGACGCGCCCCGGTCGCACAGCACCCCCTGGTGGCGGCGTAGTGGTTCCACCGAAGGGCTGGGACCGGGGGTCACCAAGATGTTTGTGATCAGGGTTGGCCGGGTGCGAGGGTCAAGGGCCAGAGCCTTGTGCCAGCCTCGTTGCCAACTCCCAAAGAGACTACAGTCTTGCACGAAAGTGGAGGGAAAAGAAAAAGGCTTTATTTTCCCCTTTTAGCACTAAGGATTCATAACATAGGATAAACACTCCGGTACGTAGCAAAACAAGTCTTTACAGCAGATTTTGAAAGTAAGAGATGGAATAACCAAAAACTGTTAACTTCACAGTGTCAAAAACATCCAATAGCAAATTACTTCATTCACTCAATGAGCTCTGGAACGCTTCTATATCACTTCCAGCACAGTATATACATTCCATAGGACTATCAATGTCCTCCTGTACAGATTCCACCTGCATGGCCTCCTCTGACTGCTCTGAGGGATCAAGGTAAGTGTCCTTCATGTGAGTTCGTCTCACTGCTTTCCAAGGCTTGGCAGTTTGTTTGGGCCCACGGTTCAGCGTGATGGAATACCAAAATAGCATTTCTTGCTCTAGAGGTCTAAAAACATTCTCTCTATAATGTTTTCCTCTAAAAGTTCTTTTCTTGCTCAAACTATCTTTTAACTTTTGCTTTGGCTCTTGTTTTAGATAAGGAGAACCACCTTCCCAGGATTCTTCTCTTAGCTTGACTTCAGGCACACAATAACAAAGGTTAAAAGCTTTACCTTTAGGTTTCCGTTTGGTTCTCTGGGGCGAGGCTGGAGGCCTACCTTGGCTGCTGCCTTCGGTATCAGTGCTCTCAGGTATATTCCTCCTGCTCTCCCAGTCTTTCCTCCTCTGGCCTTTGAGGCCTGTTCTCTTGTGGGCTTCAGGGCCCGGTCTGGCTTGGCTTCGGCCTTCTCGGCCTGTCCTCTCTCTTACAGGACTGGTTCTCCTTTCCCAGCCTGTCCTTTTACTCAGGCTTGCTTGCGGCCTAGATCCCACTCTTGGGTTAGTACCTTCATAGCATCTCTTTGGTCCTTCTCTGGAACACGCATTCGCTTGGTCTCTCCCAACTGGTGAGGGTGATCTTTCCACAGCTCCCTGAGTAGTAGCTCTCCAAGCAGACGAGGTTTTAGCAGCTGAGCTTCTTGCAGGTAAGCTCCTAGCAGATAAGCTTCCTCCTGACTCTTGCTTGCGTCCTCTTAAATGTGAGCTTTTGGAACATGAGTCCTGCCCACTAGGGCGTGGTTCTGTGGTCTCTGTCCTAACTCTCCTGCTCCCTCTAGGTGAATCCTCTGGAAATTGCAGGCAATTTCTTTTTCTTTCAGACTTCAAAACTATTTTTCTCTCCAGAAGAGGGTCCGCTGTATCACAAAGGGCACCAACCATTTCTTCTCTACAGGATCAGGTAACCCACAAACAGTCTGTTAAGACTAGCCAATACTTGGATGATAAGTCTCATGCTAAGCATGATGACGGCTCCGGCCTTGTCTTCAAGTCCCTTTGGGCTTCAAAACCCCAGCGGGAGTCTTCGGGCTCCAAAGCACTCCAGGGGTATCAGGTTGTTCCTGGGGCTCACCCCTCACAGAACATACCTGAGCCATGCTCGGTGGTGGCATACGCTTCGAGCGGTACCGATACCCCAGCATCGGCACCGGTGTCGAGTGATCCACTCTTCACCAGGAATCGTCATCGGGCGTACTCGGTACCTTCGGGACCGATCGATACGACCCAGATTGACTTTCCAGTTTTTGAGCCATGTGAGGTGGTGGTTTCTGCTTCGAGTGGTACCGATACCCCGGCATCAGCACCGATGTTGCTTAATCCACTCCTTACCAGGAATCGTCATCGGGCGCTCTCGGTACCTTCGGGACCGCTCTATACGTCCCCGATTGACTTTCCAGTATCGGCAACATTGCCGATATGACCACCGACGTCAGTACCCTCTGGGCATGCATCGGTAGACTCGCTTCCTTCGATGCCGAGTCTCGAATCGATATCTAGTCTGGAAGACTGGGTACTGCCGCGTTGCCGGAGACACGGTACCGAGAATAGTTCCCAAGGGCTGTTGGTTATTTCAGTGCCACTTGAGCAGCCTCCGATGACTGCTTCGATGTCGATTTCGCCTTCGATTCCGGCACAGCTACCGGTATTGATATCGACGCTGGTGCCTGCAGTAACATCAGCACCAGCTCCTTCTATGCTTTTTTCCCCTGGATCGCTTCTCTCTATACCTAGTTTGGAGTCGATACCTGGCATGGACGATACAGTTCTGTCTGTCTCAAGTCATAACCGCCAGTACCATTATCCCTCCATCACAGATCCTGTTCTGCACCGGACAAGTACATCTGCCGGTGCCCAGGCTACTTCTTCAAATTTAGCCTGTCCAGGGACGGTTCCCATCGGAGATCCTTCTTTTCAGAAATTTCTCCCTGACATGGCAACCTTCCTTAATATTTCTATCCCTGGCTATGACTCTTCTCCTTCTTCAGAGGAAAAGGAAACTGTAATGCTTCCTTTACATCACTCTTTGCAGGATCTTCTTCTGAGAGTATGAGAAAAACCTTTAAGGGTTTCCCCACCTCCTACAGCAACTGATCTTCTGTATCAGGTGCCCCCCTCTCCAGGGTTTCAAAAGCCTCAACTTCCCCATCATTCCATTGTAGTGGAATCAGCATTGAGGAAGGTCAAAAGCAAGAAGAAACATTCTTCTTTCCCGCCAGGTCGTGCATCTAGAACACTGGATGCCTTTGGACGTCAAACCTTCCAGGCATCTATGCTGGCATCAAGGATTCTCTCATATATTTTCTATATGAGTCTATCCCTTCAGGAGATCACAAAGCAATTATCTCTTTTGACTCCTTTTCTATCAGAGCCCAAGACTTCAGACTATTCCTTACTTCTTAGTCATAGTCACAATATCTCTTGGTTTCTTTCTCGTGCTTCCCTAGACTCTTTTGAGTCTGTTAGCAGAACCTCTGCTATAGCCATAGGAGCACGCCGTAAAGCCTGGCTCCAAGCTTCAGACTTGAATAGATGGGCACAATAAAGACTGAGTAATACTCCTTGTACTGGAGAAAGTCTCTTCAATAGGGAGTCTTTAAGTCAGGTTGCTCATTGTTCCGCTGACTTCCCTGTTTCTGAGGGCCATCCTAAGCCCTCAACTTCCTCAGCAGGTAGAAAATGCCCTACCAAACCGCCTTTCCCTAAAAGAAAGAGATTTTCCTCTTCTCCTGCCCATCATTCAGATGTTCCCAAGCAGGGGAGGTCTCGCCCTGGTCTGAAGAATCCTAACTCTAGCCAGGCTGACTAAACCTAGTTACCATAGGTTTCTGATTAATATCTTATAACTTATAGTTAACTTCTTTTCAGCAGAAGTTTTTCTCTGTTTTCCATCCAAAAAAACTCTACACTGGGATTCCTATTATCAGGTAATCTTTTTGCTCTCAGTATGCTGAGCTGCCAGGATATTCATGTCTATAAGTTACAGGGTTTTCCACCTCTTCCTGACAAGAAGAGAGGTTGACCAACTATCAGATGATAGTTTCTCTGTACCAACATGAATTTTTTCCTTCAAGGGACTTCCCATATGGTAAGTCTTTCTTCAGCTTCTATCTCTACCCTCTCTCCAGGTTTTTCCCTGTAAGAGTGGTACCATACCATTGGAAGACGTTTCTTGTCTTCTTTCCCTGTACAGTTTCTTCTCCTGAATAAACTCCCTTCTCTCTGTTGGACACAGAAAGAATCCCTCTGTTGTCCTATTCAGTAGCTGCCCATGCAGGGGTCCCAGTAATTGACTACTGGTACTTTTCCGCAAGTCCCAGTCTGTCTTCCACCACTTCTGTCTGGCCTTAGTAGTGATTCCAAGACACTGTCCCACATCTTTCTTGGATAATCCTTATCACTACAGGCTTCTTACAATATTTTTCTACCCTTGCCATCTCCAATTTCTGGGTTTGGCAGCATGGTGGAAAAGGGCTGTGAGATTCCTCCATCAGCCATGTCTATATCCCAGTACTCCTGCATAATGCTCTCTGCAATCCTACTGAGTAGCTTTCCACTATGGGCCTTTGCTAGAGAGCATAGAGTTTTCTCCCATGGCTATCCATAATTGTTGAAAAAGGCTTCCTCAGTCATCCCCATGACTGTGAAGGTTCTTCACACCCTACTATCTTCTTTTTAAAAAAAAAAAAAAGGAGAAAAGGACTTAAGCCTTCTCCACGTGAAGGTCTAAGAGTTATCCCATTCCTATAGGCAATATACTCTTTTTCCTTGCAGCTTGTCCTCTTGGTTTCCTAAATCCTTCATGGACAGCACATATTAATCTGGAAAACGCCTGACATGTAGATCAACCTGGTATCTCACTCTATGCGTTTCTGTCCATTTACCATGCGGGAGTTCCACAGGACTCCGAACTTCCTGTTACAGACTGATATTATCCTCTGTTTTTTCAAGTAACCCTCCTGGTTATTCATGGGATAGCATTCCTTTTCCAGGTACATGTCCAGATATGCATAGCTCTGTCTGCTAAGCTACAGGCATCTATCTTTAGACCTATACCTTCAGGTATATGGATATCTCTCTATATATATATATATACCTATATACATCTCTATAGATGTATCGGTCTGTCAGCTCAGTGTGCATATGCTATGCCCTTTAGATCTCATTATACATATATATATATCTATATACCCGTGTATATCTATATATATATATTTCTATATATATACATATATCTACATATATATGTGTATCTGTTGAGATACTTGTTATAGGTAGATATGTATTTCCATACTCATCCCTCTCACTGTCTATGTTCATAAAGGTTTTACCTTTCTGTATGTTCCTGACAGTAGCCTTGCACAGCTTCATACTGTTGTGGTACTGACAGCCTTACCGTATCCTAGCTTTACGTATCCCTGAAGCTCCATGCCCCAATGTCTTCCTACCTCTCACCAGTTAGGAAAGACATGGTGGATCTTCAGTGGATTTCAGATTCAAACGTCTGTCCTTCTTGGGAGTATGGGGTTCTTCTCATACCGTTTCCTCCCTCGAGGACTAGGTCTGTTTGTCCAAATAGGTCAGTCTTCCTCTTTTGCTCCTACCTCTGAATACTTCTGTAGTCAAAAGAGTTTTCAGCTTTCCATGAAGCTTCCCACTGAAGATCTGCCGTTTTTTGTGCTACTCCAATTGAATCCTGGGGTCACCTCTCCCTTACGGATGTTGACCTCCACCTTCACTCCAGTGAGGTCACCTTGAACATTATTGGATCCACAGTAGACTCCATCAGCCTCTCTACTTCCTGCAATCCAGTAGGTGAGCATCCTATTGTAATTGTTCATTTCAATATATTTCATGATAATAATCATACATACAAGGACTCCTTGTTAGTAGTCCTTTTCTAGGTTAGCTGTTTTCTACAGCTCCTCTCTCTTCAACTCCTACCCTCCATCCTCAGGATGCCTGGCCATATGAGGTGTAGCATGTTCAATCTCCAACATATTAGGGCTCCAGGCATTTAGCTTGGGAGTCTCCATATGTGAAGACTCATTCCTGCTTGTTCCTGGAGATAGCACAGTTACTTACCTGTAACAGGTGATCTCTGGGAACAGCAGGAATAAGTCTTCACAACCCACCCACCTCCCCTAGGAGTTCTATTTCTCTATCTTTCTTTCCTTTCCTCTTTCTCTCTCTTTATCTCAGCTATGAAACTCAACTGAGGAGAGACAGTTGGAATGGCGGGAAGGCAGCACGCAGGCGCTGAGGGATGCTCCCAAAAGCTTTCTGATTGGACGCTGGGGAGCGTTCCCGCGCAAGCTCCGTCGGTACCGACATACCCATATGTGAAGACTTATTCCTGCTGTTCCCAGAGATCACAAGTTACAGGTAAGTAACTGTGCTTTCTGTACATAGTTCTCGACTGTTGATTAATCATTGTTGCCCACAATTGAGGTTGTGTGAGGCTTGCCATCTTTCTTCCATATATGCTTTGGGACAAATACTGAAGAGATCTCTGGTGGCTGAGGCGAATAGAGGCATGGGAGTGATGTCATTGAAGCCTGGGCTTTTCATTGGTTCTTTGTCTCCACCAATCCACTGTTAGGGGAACACAGCTCACTTGTCTGGGCTGGTCTAGCAGGACTCAAGGAAAGGACATTAACTGGTAGGTAAAATGTCATCATCCCTACATGCATAAGATGTTTAAGTCACCTCAGACCAGGCATAGAGATAATGGTGCTCCTGAGTTCTACGCTTGGTTATGTAATCCTCTACGTGTTTCTCTGCATTCGACATAGACTTTATTAGCATTCCATTTTTTAATATGCACAGCTCATTTGTGCATTATTTAAATACATTTGGTGTTGCTGTGTGCACATACCTTTTTTTTTTTTTTTTTGCTGTTTACATGCACATTTCTGCATTTGGCTTAGCTGTACTTGTGCATATATGTTGCATTATCTGTGCACAAAAGGCGCGCTAGTCTTTCTGCATCAGCCCGTTAGAATGTAAGCCCGCTAGGGGCGGGAAAATACCTATAGAACTTGCCTTGAGCCATTCCTGAGCTAAAGCCAAGTCCCCTATTTGGTGTTGAAAGAACATTTTGCATTTTGTAAATTTTAATCTTTATCCAAGCTCCAGAACTGGCTTTGTTTAAAATGATATTTCTCCACTTACAGTTTTGAGATGAAATAAAATCGTATTCCTGTTTTGTTGCTTAATTAACATAAAAGGACTATTGATAATTTAAATGCTATTGTGCTAATTAGTTCCTTTTCAGATGTTTCTTATTTTCTAAATTAAATGCAAAAAAGACTAGTGAACGAGACTAGTGGCATTGTAGTGTAGTGAGGTAGGTTTGTACCTCATCAGACATTGTTAATGACTTTTCTAAGTATTGTATGCCATTCTCAATTTTACTGTTTAATACCATCTGCTCATTTTTATATACTTAACCCTAATTTTTATTTTGATGCTGTTTTCATGTTTGGGCTGTGTTTCATGAACATCTTTGCTTTGTAAATTGTAATCCATTCCAACCAGTCTTTCTGATGCTGATTTTTCACAGCGGCCATATTGTGTTACTCCCCGAGGTCAGTCTGCCATTGGAGTACTACTTAATCCCTTTCCTAATTATAGTGGGAATCTGTCTTGTACTAATTGTCATCTTTATGGTAGGTATCTTTAAATTATAATACTTGCCTTTCCTTCTCCTTCGCTTTCTGGTTGCAAAATACAATGCAATGTGTGCTTTCGAGTCGGTGCTGACTCCTGTCAACCCAGCAGCTCCTGGGTTTTCTTGGCAGTGTGACTGAAAGTAGATTGCCAGGCCTTTCTTCCAAGGCAATGGAGGGTTAAGT
This sequence comes from Ichthyophis bannanicus, assembly GCA_033557465.1. NCBI lineage: Eukaryota > Metazoa > Chordata > Amphibia > Gymnophiona > Ichthyophiidae > Ichthyophis > Ichthyophis bannanicus. The sequence goes on from CM066038.1 coordinate 424,513,928, forward strand.
GACTTGCCCCAGGCCACAAGGAGTGCTAGTGGGATCGAACCCTGGTCTCCTGTTTACCAAGCCAGTGCTCTAACCACTAGGCTACTCCACTCCATTGCTTTCTGTTTAAAGAGGATGAAATTTTTCAACAATGTATTAATTAGATATTTTCTCTGTTGCCTGGCCCACCTTCACCTGAGCTCCTTACACGAGATATCCACAGATTCCAACAATGACATTGTGAATTGTTTGTATATATCATTTCATCAGTATCCTTACTATGCTTAGGAGTGCGGTTCATTCATGTCATCGCATGTGCAAAATGAACCCATTTGGAGACTGCCCCAGAGATGGTACATTTGTGCCCCCGATAGAGGTAATGTCACACGTAAAACAGTATGGTTAGGCAGAATGGGATTTATGATCACATCTGTGTCTGGGAGAAAGAGAGCAGGTAATAAGAAATGACATCGGTTTGTGTACTACATTGTGTACCGACTTCCTCCTGGACATGCTGGGAAAACATATCAGGTGGCATCTACAGAGTTTCGCCAGTTTCTGTGCCATGTCTTTAATTTTTGTATCCTCTATGGAAGACAAAAATTGTATTGTGTGTGTACATATTTCTTGCTTAATAACTTTATTAATTTTTCAGTTATGTACAGTCCACTTAATTACCATATATGTTTGCATGAATAGTATGACATCTTCAAGGTCAAACATGTTTATACTATACAGAATACCAAATAAAATTCAGCAGGTCTTAAAGTCGAGTAACATATATGTTGCTCTGCTGGTCTTCCCATATCTGATTTCAGGATCAAATACTATATGCATAACTTGCTGTGAATATCAACCTGATACTTTTTATCTCATGTCAGCTTCTTACTGTTCTCCTTTACTTTGTATCCTGCTCTTGGGCCCCTCTGAACTCAGTGAAGTAAGAAAGAGATAGCTGAAACACCTTTAGGGGCTGATGCAGAAATCCTGTGCTGGAGCCCAGCGCTTAAAGCTCTAGCGTAGGGTTTCATAACGCAAGTTTAATGGCGACTTTTTGTGCAGCGATGCTGTAAGTAAGCAACATGCAAATTAACTGTGTGCAAAAAGTCAACGCTAAACTGTGAGCACAAGCCAAACACATACACACAGGGATCTGCGTTTTCAGCCCCTGTATATTGCGCAGGTTTTTGGCATGCTGTCCCCAGATAAACAGTCATCTCAGGTGAAGATTGACACCAACTCAGATGATCCAGACACTAGGGACGACCCCTGATGCCATCGATACTATGTTGGGTGGGCCATATTACCTAATTTTTCTAGTGCTAATCTGTATATTTTCTATCCAAAATAAATCTACTATATCACCACGGAACTCAGTCTCTCTCTCCTGGCTCATTACCATATGGTCCAAATGAATAAACGAGGGACTAACGGCAGACTTTCCCCTAGGTAAAACTGAGTACAATAAAATATTTCTTATCATCTGCCAGTACTTCTCACAGTACACTGCCCTCTGCACAACCAGTACCAGAATCATTGGTGGCTCCATGGTTCCCATTTCCCCCCCCCCCTCACCCACACACACAACCACCCACAAAAATCATTGGTGGCCCCGTAGGCCCCAAAGTTTCCCTCCCAGCCTCTCAAAATCATTAGTGGCTCTGTGGACTTCCATTAATCCTAGCCTATCCACCGTACCCCTCAACCCTCCCCCCTGCAGTACCTTTAGTTGAGCAGGAGGCAGGCATGATGCCCACACGCTCCTACCTCCCTACTGCCATCTCTCAAAATAGCAGCACCTGACTCATGTGGTATATCCCAGGGATACACCTCAGAGGGGCTTAGTATGCCAAATAAGGAAAAACGTTCTCTAGTTGGCAGACTGAATCTCCCCCCCCCCCCCATGGGGCATTCTGGGATGCATTGAACACAGGGATCTGCTGATTCCATGCTGTGGATCCCAGGATGCACCGCTGGAGGAGGGTCAGTCTGCTATATAAGGGAAAGATTCCTTTTTCAGACATGGCAGTGAGGAGGCAGGAATGTGTGAGCATCACTCCTGCCTTCCGCTCAACTAAAAATATTGCGGGGGGAATTAAGGGGACAAGGGGGGGGGGGGCTAGGGTTACTGAGGCCCATGGAGCCACCAGTGACTTTTTGAGAAGCTTGAGGGGCTTTGGGGTCCATGTGGCCATCAATGGTTTTTTTTGAGGGGGGATTGGAGTCCACAGGGCTACCAATGATCTTTTTGTGAGAAGTTGTGTGTGGGGGGGGGGGGGGGGTGAAATTGGGGTCCATGGATCCACCAATGTTTTTGATACTGATCGGGGTGGGGGGGTGGCGGTGCCAGCATCCCCCTCCCCCTAATGCTGTATCAGTGGCATTGGAAGTCTTCCCTAGGGCCTGGATCAAACTTCATCTCAGATGATCCTTTTGCTCCCCACTTACATTGGGCACAATTACAATTTCAGTATTTTGCATGCAATTAGCATGCCCTCTGTGCAGAGGTGGTTCTGGCCTAGGAAAATCACCAGAAATATGCTGCACTGGAGCAAGCATAGGGTTTCTGTATTGGCCCATTAGGAAGAAGGGGACAGCATGAGTAGCAAAAGGAAGCACCAAGAGACTGTCTTTATATTTGAATTTATTGAAAGAGTAAGTCCACTTGCCTATCTATGCTTAATCCACTCACTAACTCTTGCAACTTCCTACTCTTACCCACTTGCCTACGTAATCCTCATCCATTCTCTAACCAACCTGTCCAATTACGCCACATATCCATATGGACCTCTCCCCGCTAGCCAAATGCTTTGATGCAGTGTCCGAATGGCTTCAATCCCAGAACCTCCGAATTCAACACAAGAAGACTGAGGTTCTCTTCATCACTAGGGACCCACTTTTCACCCCCCCCCCCCCACCTCAGATAAAGGTGTAAGAAGCCGAGCTCCAATCAAAACCTTCCATTCGTTACCTTGGGGTTACTTTGGACCAACGCATGGATATGAAACTACATATAACCAACGTAGTCAGAGCAATCTACCTCAAGATCCGGACGCTCCGCCATCTTCGCCCCCTGCTTGATCCTGATGACTTCTGAACTATATTTCAAGCCTTAACCTTACCCCACCTCGACTATGCTAATGCCATCCTTCAAGGCCTCCCACACTCCACCTTAAACCCTTTGCAACTTGCCATGAACACCGCGGCTACAGTCCTCTACGGAGCATCAAGAAGGGACCATGTAACACCTATCCTGAAGCAACTCCACTGGCTCCCCATACATGGCAGACTACTGTTCAAGACATTATTACTCACCTTCAAGGCCACTAAGAGCATCACTTCCTCCTCTCTAATAGACCTCATTCAGACCGTTCCACCCAACAGAGCTAGGATAACGATGTCAACTAATGTGCTAGTAATCCCGAAAGCAGCGACAAAATGCTTATCAGCGACATCTAACAGGGCCTTCAGCTTCTATGCCCCTAAGTGCTGGAACGCCTTACCTCCAGAGGTTCAGGCTATCACCGACCTATCTCTTTTCAGAAAGGCACTCAAAACCCATCTTTTCCCCCAATACTACTAGACCATCCAGCCAATTTTGAACACTACCCAAACTAAGAACAATTCCTGTTGTGTATATACATGTAAATACTCATGTAAATAGTTGCAGTAATATCTTCCCCATGTTTTTCCAAGTTCGCTGACCTGTTCTATGTAAAACCAAACAGTTTGTTGTTCTGGTATGTTGTTATATTGTGAACCGCGCTGATGCTGAATAGAGCGGTATATAAGAACCTGTAATTAATAAATAAATAAATAAATAAATAAATATCCACCTACCCTCCTGTCCTGGCCTGCCCCACTAGTGCTCCTACCTACCCTCCAGTCCACTCATATGCAGATCATATATTCAGGTCTGCTGGGTAAGAGGATCCCACTGAGATCTGCCAGTTGTGGAGGCGCTAAACTGGAGGCTTTGTATCCAAGGGGCCCCATATTGGGGAACCCATTTGTGTGGGTGGCTGTTCTTGAGCTCAATTAACAGTAAATGGAAGTTAAAGCATTTCATCTCCAGGGCTGTATAAACGATTCAGCACTAAAGGTGAAGTAAAAAAATAAATGCACAGGTTTTAGTGCACCTTCCTGCAGGTCATTCCCATGCATTAGCATGGAAAGTACACTGGCACATTTTTGGGGCACATTTGTGTTCCACTAGAACCCTTCCTACACGTAAATAATTTTAATTCATCAAAAGTCTGCAGTAAAGCAGTATTAAAGGGCACTAAGCTTAGCACTTGTTATACTGGCCCCTCAGAGAACCCTACCTGTATGTGCATATTTTTAGCCAGAAAATGTATCTGCACAAATTGGCAGGTGTAAAATGTGTGCTATAATTTTCAAGATTAAAATGTGTGCATACCTTTTTGGCTTGAAAGTCCTGAAAAGTCCACAGAGTATTAAAGTATGTGTGTACTTTTCACAGGGCAGACAGTTATAAAATTCCACCTTTTATCCAAAGGATTTGCCCATAGTGATGAACAAAAACATTTTCAAAAATGTATTTCTTTGTGACACGTCCGAGACTCTCATTTGAGGATTATGCAGGGCCAGGCCCAGAGTTGCTTCAACATGTTGGTAACCTAGCCTTAAGCTTTAAACCCCCTCCCCTTGGTTGCCAAAATCTAATGTTTAGCTTTAAATGCCCTGCTCTTTGCTGCCCTACCCCCAACCCAAAGAAGTTGCCATCCAAGGCAATCGCCTAGTTTGGCTAATGGTTGAACGGGCTCTGGGGTTATGGGGTATCAGCCATCTGAAAAAATCATAGTAAAAGGCCTTTTTCTTACTTTTGTCCCCAGTGAGCTGACAGAGTAGATTGCTAGGGGAAACAATTCATTTTTTAAATTTCATTTAGGAAGAGCGGAAAAGCCGGTTTTAGCTTATAAAAATGACAAAGCTAGAACTCCTTGAAAATGCAAGGAAATAAACTAATGATGTCAGCCACCCCTCAGCTGGTTTTCACTGCCCAGCCAGATCCTCCCCCCCCCCCCCCCCCGATGCATTCTTGCTTCCCCTTTTTGGAATAAAAGGTGTGCCCCTTTCATTACACTCATGTCTTCTTGCATGTCTCCCCTCACTCACTGATGCTTTATGAGCGAAGGTACGATACTTGTCTGGGGTTCACTGAGACTTCTGATAATGTGCATGTCCGTGTAGGAAAAGCTTTCAGAAACTTGGAATACAAACGACTCCTGAGGGATGAAAGGCAAATGAGAATTATAAAAGGGAGGGAGGGGCACAATGTTATTGTTAGACAATTGAATTGGCAAAAGAACTAAAGCAGATATTTTCCTGACCCTGCTGCTCCCCTTGCTTATATATAGCTATCTTCTTTTTTTTTCTCTCCCTGCATTTCAGATCACAAAATTTGTTCAAGACAGACACCGAGCAAGAAGAAATCGGCTCTGCAAAGATCAACTTAAAAAGCTTCCCATACATAAGTATAAAAAAGGCAAGTCCATGTTGCTTGTAGCCAAATTAAATTTGAGTGTGGCTGTCAGTACTGTAGATTGTGAGACTTTATTGGATCGCCTGCGCATTGAAGGGCTTTCTGAAATGACCTTTGACTAGTTGGGCTCGAAGTCGGTATATGAGCATAGGATGTCAGTATATTAGCCCAATCCCCTTGGAGTGCAGTGTTCCATAGGGCTCACTCTTCTTCCCCATGCTATTTAATGTAAATATGGAGCTCCTAACAAGAGTCCTTGTTAAAATATGGAAACATCCCAAATTTTTGATGATACTGGATACAGCTTTATACTTAGTTGGTTTTGACCGTACTTAAATGCTAGGGGAAACTAAACTTGCATTGAATGGAACTAAGTGAACGCACACTAACAAGTTGAAACTAAATTTAGATTTTATGGATCTGGAAAGCAAATTGCTCCTACACACATCAGTCTGTGACAGTAGCTGGAAATGTATTTATTTGTATATTTGGCTATGTTTATATACCGCTTTTCACAGTGGTCAAAGTGTTTTACAGTGAACTGGAAAATATACAATCAACATTTACATTATAATAGGAATATTATAATGGCTAAGGAGCAAGCGCATAACATAAAGGTGAATCTCCAGGAACAAGCAGGAATGTAGTCTTCACATATGGGTATCGTCGGTACCGACGGAGCCTGTGCAGGAACGCTCCCCAGCGTCCAATAGGAAAGCTTTTGGGAGCATCCCATAGCGCCTGCATGCTGCCTTCCCGCCTTTCCAAACTGTCCCTCTCCAGTTCTTTGTTTTCCACGGAGCTGACAGGTCGCACATCCTGTCACCACAGAAACTTTCCCTTCTTATTCTTCTTTTTTGTTGTCGCGTCTGCCTTCCCTCGATGCTATACCGGTACCGCCGGTTCTTCTTTTCTTTTTTCTAAAAAAAAAAAAACTTTGTTTCTGGAGTCTTTCTCAAGTAAATTTCTTCTCGGGTGCCACGCGCCATTTTGGGCACTAGGCCCAATTTTTTCCCTCAAAATGGAAAAACCCGCTTCGGGTTTTAAACAGTGTTCTAAGTGTGGCGGTACCATTTCCGTCACCGACACCCATGAGTGGTGCCTCAAATGTTTAGGTCCTGACCTCTCTATTTCAGAGTGTGTTGCCTGTGGGATGATGTCGAAAAGGGGCCGGCAAAACCGAGCTGCTAAACTTAGCACCCTTTTTCCCTCCGATGCAGCCTCCGTGGCATCGACGTCTTCCAGGGCTTCATCTTCCTCGCATGGATCTCAGGTAACTAAACATAAGTCTAGCCAGTCCTCAAAGGGTAGATCTCCTTCTAAACATCGAGATGCCTCTGGCGTTGCCCTTGAGGGACTTTCACCAGCAAAATTGCCCCGACGGGAGCCTTCGACTTCCTTAGCACTAACGGGGCTTCAGGATGTTCTCGAGGCTTCAACCTTGGCAGAACTACTGGTGCCATGCTCTGGGGTTCCGGCCGCTTCATCCTGCACCAATACCCAAGCATCGGCAGCGTCGATAGACCAGAGGTTCTTGGCTATTGAACGCAGTCTGGCGGCTCATCTCACGGCCTTGATGCCCCTGAAACCGCTTCAGACAATTCAACCGGTACCGGCACGGACTCCGGTACCGGCACCAACTGCATCGACATTGGCAGGTTTTTTACCGGGACCAAGTCATGCGTCTCTATCCGGCATCGACAAGTCGGTACCGGACCACTCCAATGCCGACTTCGATCAGTATCGGTACCCTGCCTTGCACAATCACCCGGATCGGAGATACTTCGAATCCTCAGATGAGTCTGAAGACTCTGAAAGCTCTGCCGATACCAGAGTACTTCTTCCTGAGGATTCCTCTTCTCCTCAGTGTAGGATGTCTCCACCAGAGGATATGTCCTTTCAGGATTTTATCCGAGATGTGGCCCGAGGTCTTTCCATCACAGTGGCTCCTGAAAAAGAGCCTAGGGCAAAGGAATTAGAAATCCTACAATACCCTAAAGCTTCCAAGGAGGCAGCTACCTTACCTATTTATGAGATCTTGCATGATCTTATGTTAAGGATGTGGGAAACACCTCTGACCACCTCTCCTCACTCTCGAAGACTCGACACCATGTATTGAGTTCCTCCTTGTCCTGGGTTTCAGAAGATTCAATTACCACACCATTCCATGGTGGTGGAATCAGCCATGAGACGGATAAAGAGTGCAAAAAGGCATGCATCTAATCCTCCAGGACGTGAGTGTAGGACTCTTGACGCCTTTGGACGTCGATCCTTCCAGGCTTCCATGGTTTCTGCTAGGATCAGTTCCTATATCTTGTATATGGGAATGTTCCTTAAAGAGGTCACAGGAGACTTAGAGCTTATGAGCCCTCTCCTTCCTGATGATAAAAGGCAAGATTATCTTGCTCTTGTTAAACATGCTCAGGATGTTTCCAAGTTTGTGAATCGTGCAGCCTTTGACTGCTTTGAATACATAAGCAGAACCTCTGCCATTGCCATAAGTGCACGTAGAATTGCCTGGCTCCAGGCATCTGACTTGGAAATCTAGGTACAGGACAAACTGGGGTATATACCTTGCACAGGAGAGAATTTCTTTGCCAAGAATTTGGCAGGAAAAAGCTAATGAGAGAAATGCTGACAATATCACTTTGGATAGATTGTCTAAATCTACAGCTGATCCTGCGAGGAAAAGATCCTCTAAGAAACTATTCTTCAGCAAGAAGAAAAAGTTTTATCCCTCCTATACCCAGCAGGGACATCGTTTAGGTCAGTCTGCCCAAAAGGGACAGCGGCAACAACCTAGGCAAGAAAGGAAACCAAAAGCAGTTAAGCCTCAACTGGCTCAGCAGACTCAGCCTCCACAGGGGCTTTGACTCCTGTCTAGAGAACTTTGCCTTCCTGGCCCTGAACGACCCAGAACCCTCCACCATCCCAGGAAGGTTATGTCATTTTGCCCCAGATGGGGTCATATAACAGCAGAAAATTGGACTCTGTCTATTGTAAGAGAGACTCTGTCATTTCCTCAGCATGCCCCTTCCTACAATGGTAAAACAGTTCAATTCTCAGACCTCTCTCAACGAATGGTTAGGTCAAGAAGTCACTATGCTCCTAGCTCAAAGGGCAATAGAAGAGGTACCCATTCCCCAACGGGGTACAGTGTTTTACTCCCCCCTATTTCCTTATTCCAAAGAAAACAGGAGGACACAGACCCATTCTAGACCTCAGAGAATTGAACAAATTCCTGTTCAGAGACAAGTTCAAAATGATTTCTCTAGGAAGCCCACTGCCATACCTCCAGAGTCAGGATTGGCTTTGTTCTCTAGATCTCAAGGATGCATACACTCATGTTCTCATCCATCCAACTCACCAAAAGTTCCTTCGATTCCTTTTTCAAGGGAAGCACTACCAATACAGGGTTCTTACTTTTGGCCTGGCCTCTGCACCAAGGATGTTCACAAAATGCATGACTGTGGTAGCAGCATTTCTCCGCATCCTGGGAATATTCGTCTTCCCTTTCTTAGACGACTGGCTCATTCGAGCCCCTTCAAAGCCAGAGGCCAGGGTTGCTCTGTCTCGCACAATGCGCATCCTTCAGTATTTGGGACTTGTCATAAACTTCCCAAAGTCCAACCTTGCTCCCACTCAATCCCTAGAGTTTATAGGAGCTATTCTGGATACCAGACAGACAAGGGCCTACCTTCCACAGCCCCACTGCCTTCTCATTGTGCAGTTAGCTTCCCAAGCAGTGCTAAAAGCTCACCTCACTGCTCGGGAAATGTTACAGTTGTTGGCCACATGGCATCCACCATGCATGTGGTTCCTTATGCTCGCCTCCATATGAGGGCAGCCCAGTGGACCTTATCCACTCAGTGGACTCAGACGTCAGGTTGCCTGTCAGACAAAATAGCAAACTCAGATCGCCTTATCTTGTCCCTCCAATGGTGGCAGTCACCCAAAAACCTTTTGGTGGGGTCTCCTTTTCAGCAACTCCTACCCCAAGCCACTCTAACAACAGATGCTTCACAGGTGGGTTGGGGAGCCCACCTGCAAGGCCTCTCTACCCAGGGTATCTGGACTCCACAGGAGGCCTATCTCCATATCAGTCTCCTGGAGCTCAGAGCAATCTTCTTTGCTCTTCGAGTATTTCACACCCAGCTCAGCTACAAGACAGTCCTAGTTCAAATGGACAATCAAGTAGCCATATTCTATGTGAACAAGCAGGGCGGAACAGGCTCTCTGTCGCTCTGCAATGAAGCTTTGTGACTGTGGGCCCTCGCCAGAGAGCATCAGATTCATCTCCTTGCGGTGTATCTTCCAGGCATTCAAAACTCTTGGGCAGACAGACTCAGTCGTGTTCTGCTTCCACACGAATGGTCTCTCCATGCAGACCAGGTGGCCAAAATATTTCAAATTTAGGGAACCCCGGACATAGACCTCTTTGCAAGTCCACTGAATGACAAACTTCCCCGGTTCTGTTCCAGAATTCCAGCTCGAGGTTGTCAGGCCAGGGATGCTTTCCTCCTCCATTGGGGACAGGACTTCCTGTATGCTTTTCCACCCATTCTCCTAATTCCCAAAACCCTGTTCAAGCTTCAGAGAGACAGAGGTCATCTGATCCTCATAGCTCCATGTTGGCCACAGCAAATGTGGTACCCTCTGCTCCTACATCTCTCTCAAGCTCCACCTCTGTAGTTAGGATCTGCTCCAAATCTCCTTTCTCAAGAGGACGGGATGCTGTGGCATCCCAATCCCCAGTCTCTGCATCTCAGGGCCTGGTTGCTGAAAGCCTAGAACTTCACGATCTTAACCTTTCCCAGCAAGTGAAGGATATCCTTTATGCTTCCAGGAAACCTTCCACAAGACGATCTTATGCATTCAAGTGGAAAAGGTTTACCATATGGTGCTCGCAGAAGGGTCTTAACCCTCTTGCATTACTTCTGGAATCATTACTGGAGTACCTCTTTCGTTTATCAAATGCAGGGCTTAAGATTAATTCAGTAAGAGTCCATTTGAGTGCTATTGCAGCTTCTTTCAAGCCTCTCAATGGACAACCTATTTCCTCTCATCCTCTCATAGCGAGATTTATGAGGGACCTTCTTTTAACGAAGCCTCCCATTAAGCCACCACCGGTGGCATGAGACTTGAATCTGGGACTTGGGAAGCTCATGAAACCGCCCTTTGAACCATTAGCCACTACCTCTTTGAAATTCCTTTCCCGGAAAGTTATCGTTCTCATTGTAATCACATCAGCACGTCGCATCAGTGAATTGCAAGTCTTGGTGGCTGATTCTCCTTATACAAGGTTCCATCATGATAAGGTAGTCCTTAGGACTCATCCACAGTTTATGCCAAAGGTGGTCTCGCCCTTTCATTTGAATCAAGTGGTTTACCTTCCTGTATTCTTTCCAAGGCCTCACGCCTCAAATGCAGAAAGGAACCTTCATGCTTTGGACTGTAAAAGAGCTTTGGCCTTTTACTTTCAAAGGACACAACAACATAGAAAATCCTCTCAACTCTTTGTTGCTTTTAATCCTAGTCATTTGGGACTTCCAGTCTCCAAAAAGGACATTGTCTAGCTGGATTGTACAGTGTTTATCTTTTGCCTATGAGAGTAAGAACCTTCCTCTTGAAGACCATGTCACAGCTCACAATGTGAGAGCCATGGCAGCCTCAATGGCTCATCTTCACTCTTTGTCTATCGACGACATCTGTTGAGCAGCTACTTGGGCTTCGGTTCATACCTTCACAGCCCATTACTGCTTAGACAAGGACTCCCGCCGAGATGCCTTGTTTGATCAGGCTGTTCAACACCTGTTCCACACTTAATCAACTCCTACCCACCATCCCTGGTAGGATGCCAGAGATCCATGGGGGGAAGTGGAGGCCTTTTACAAGGGCACACAACTTTCTGGGGCCATCTCCCTGGCATCTGCAGCTAGGGAGTCCCTATATGTGAAGACTACATTCCTGCTTGTTCCTGGAGGTAGCATAGTTACTCACCTGTAATAGGTGATCTCCGGAAACAGCAGGAATTTAGTCTTCACAACCTGCCCACCTCCCCTAGGAGTTGTATCTCTCTCTTTCTCTCTTTTGTCTCAGCTGTAAACTCAACTGGAGAGGGACAGTTGGGAAAGGTGGGAAGGCAGCACGCAGGCGCTGTGGGATGCTCCCAAAAGCTTTCCTTTTGGACGCTGTGGAGCGTTCCCACACAGGCTCCGCCGGTACCAACGATACCCATATGTGAAGACTAAATTCCTGCTGTTCCTGAAGATCACCTGTTACAGGTGAGTAACTATGCTAAATAGATGTGAATTATTATTGGAATCTCCGATTTCCACTGTGGATAGAAATTGTTTTTCAGTTAATACAAGCTACAAGCTATTCATTCATCCATTGTTTGCCAGAGTGGCTTTTGCTCAAGTAATCTATGTAACAAGAATATCTTGGCCATTGTAGTTAGATTTTGAAATGGCCCCTTCCCATAAGAGCATGGTTCATCCTCATCCCCCCATTCTGGCCATGGCAGATGTGATTCCCTTTCTTGCGTCGCCTAGCACGGGAGCCTCCCATCAGACTCCAGCTAACATCGGACTTCATCATCCAGGACAGGGGCATGACCCCGCACCCCAACCTGCTGACACTGGCCCTGATGGCATGGATGGTAACAGACTGATCCTGTCCTCCTTCAGCTTCACCAATGAGGTGTAGCACATTGTCCTGGTCACAAGACATCCCTCTATGTGAAAATCATATAGACTCAAATGGAAATGCTTCTCTGTGTGGTGCCCTGCTCCTGCCTGATCACCCGGGTCCTCCAGTACCTCGCCACTCTCATCAGTGTGGGACTTAAGACAACGTCCATCTGATGCTTCCTGTCTGCCTTTGCGGCCTACCATGACTGCCTGACGGCACCTCTATCACCAGACCTGCTGGTCTCACAGTTCATGTGGGGCTTGGCCAACCTAAAGTACGCCATCAGATAGCCGGTACCACCATGGGACCTCAGCATTGTGCTATACCAGCTCACACAACCCCTCTTTGAGCCCATGCTTTCTGCTATACTCAAGCACGTCATGTGGAAAGCGCCCTTCCTCATTGCCATCACATCAGCCCAGTGTGTCAGCAAACTGCAGGCCTTGGTGGCACACCCACCTACATGGTCATCCACCAGGATCATGCCACCCTGCGGACACACCCAAAATTTGTACCAAAGGGTAGCCTCCTCGTTCCATATCAACTAGAAGATTCTGCTGCTGACCTTCCACCTGGAACCCCACTCCTCACCTGAGGAGCAGCATCTCCACACATAGCATTGTGTGCATGCTCTGCAAATCTACATCCACAGAACAGTGCTCCACTGCCAAGGGGTCCAACTATTTGTCTCCTTTGACCCCAACAAACCAGGATGCCCCATCACCAGGATGCTCTGGATATCTGCTTGCATCGCCTTCTTCCTGCCAGCGGGCAACATACACACGCACCAGCTCAGAGCTGGGGTGGTGACGCTGGCTAATCTACACTGTGTTCCGATCCAGGACATCTGCAAGGCCGCCACCTGGTCCTCCCACACCTTCCAGAGGCACTACTGCCTGGACCAGGCCTCACTAGCAAACAGTACCTTCAGCCAGGCAATCCTAATTGTGGCGGCAACGGACTGACAGGCGATGGTCAGCCATGCACGGTACCAGTCATCTCGGTTTTTTACAGTGCTAGTTGCACACACAGCTGTGATTGTCAGCATTGTTCACTGTACCTTGCTGTTAAATGTTCCCTGATGTTACTCATTGTCGACTGTTGGGCCACCCTGGCCATTGTCAGTGGCACTGCCAGAACCCCTGCTGTGCCAGGAACCGCTATGCTCATAGTTATTATGCTGCTTGTTCAATAAAGCCTTCTAACTACACTTGGGCCTCCGATTGACTCATCCACCACAGCAGTACAATGCTGCTCGCAGCGTGGCTATGGAGTCACCAAGTGTGGCTGACTCATCCTGCTTGTCCTAGGAGAGAGCGAGGTTATTTACTTGTAACAGGGGTTCTCCGTGGAGAGCAGGATAAGTCAGCCACACATTCTTGTCCACTTCCCCTCAGATGAGTGCGCACCATGTCTCCACGGCCCTTCTGCTAGCCTCCATGGGCACTGCTCTGGAACGGACTGGGCAAGCTAGGGGTAAGCCAGGGAAGTAGGGCTACCTGCACATGCTCAGAAAAGTTTACCTTTCTGAGCTCTAAAGAGCTGCTTCAATCCTCAGCACCGTCTGATGACATCACTAGGTATGGCTGACTTATCCTACTGTCAATGGAGAACCCCTGTTACAGGTAAGTAACCTCATTTTTACTACCTTGATATTGTCACACACCATTACCCTGAGGTGTCTCACCTTGCTGGTGCCTATCAGTACCTCCCCCCCCCCCCCCCCCCGATTTGCCTCCTAATGGTCTCATCCCTTCATCTAGCTTTACAGTCAGTTGGAGAAATCAAGTCACAGTAAAGAATTATCAGTAAGATTCTGCTGACCAAATGATTAGTAGTACAACTTTTATTTGATGTATTTTTGCACCTTTTGTGTGGAAACACACTGGGTTTAGTAATTGAAATTTGTGTGGAGAAATACCTACTGGAGAGTTGTGCTATAGGGGAATATTTTAATATATTTACACAGTTCATACAAAGAATGAAATATGTATTTCTGGTAAATACTACACACATAATTCAACAACTAGGATGATAATCTTGAATATCTGCCATTGCTTTTGGAGGCCTCTGTATTTACTTACATTTTATATGTCCCCCTCTGGTGACTGTGCATAGCATCTTCCTGGTTGGACTTTCTTTTGTGACATGGTTTTATTGTTTAACATGAAATGTGTTTTGTTGCATGGGCCGTACAGCTTGCACTTGATAACATTTTCATAAAGGTGATTTGCGTTTCTATACAGACATCTGGCAAGTAATGAATTTTTCATAGTGGTCTTTGTTGGCATTGTAAAGTGGAACTTCATGCATCACATTAACGAGGCACAAAACAAACTGTTTACAGAGCTGTTAATTCTTGGAGTTTAGAGGATAACATTGTATAGGAGGCCTTGGTAGGACACTTAAGTCATGTGTTTAAAAAAAATCCTAGTCTTTTAGAAAAGGCTTGAACATAGAGCCTTATGTAAAATACATAATAGCGTTGCAAAAATGCTCGTGGGACGCAGATCAGAAGGAGCCATTTCATAGAAGAAAATGTTCAAAGAGCGTCATCACTTGGGGTTATGTAAGTGTAAGTAGGGCTGCTTGTAGACGTGGAGGATTTTTAAAAATTGCATGCCCATGGGGAACCGCTTAAGAAGTCTGCTTCTGAAATTCAAGCTTTTGGCATTTTGAGATAGCTGTGAACGCTTGAGGGTTAAGCACAATTCCCCCCTCAAGCTCTCCACTGAAGTCCATTCCTAAATGAGAAGTTAGCTGACACTTATGCAGGACTTGAAGTAGGTGTAAATGCCTGCAGGGACATTTTCTAGATATACATGTACTGCTGTTTTAAAATGCAAAACCACATCCAGCACCCACCTCCATGTGCTGTGGCATATACTGTATGGGGATGGGTGAAGAAAGCCCCCAGGTAAGTGAAAGCCCCCAGGTAGGTGATACATTAAATATCTTTATGGAAATGGGTAACAGGGGTAACATATGGAAAGCAGTGTGTATTAATGCCCGTAGCATGGGAAATAAGATCCCTGAAGTTGAAGCTTTGGTGGGAGTGGCTGACTTGGATTTCGTGGCAGTTACAGAAACATGGTTCACAGAAAACCATGACTGGGATGTAACTATACCTGGCTATACTTTATTCAGAAAGGACAGGGTAGGAAGAAAGGGAGGAGGAGTGGCACTGTATGTAAAAACTACTATTAAAGCTTTGGAATTATAGAGCTTAAAAGGGAGAGAGGAGGCATTGTGGGTTAAACTAGAAAGAGGGAAAGAGAAATCTATTTGCATTGGTGTGATATACAGACCTCCCTCACAAGAGGAAGAGGTGGACAGAGTTAATTGAAGACATACGCAGCATTGCTAGGAAAGGGGAAGTGCTACTGATAGATTTCAATATGCCAGATGTTGATTGGCACATTCCTGCTGCAGTATCATCTAGAAGTAAGGAGATCATGGATTCTCTACAGGGAGAACTATTCAGGCAATTGGTAACAGACCCCACACGTGAAGGGGCCATACTGGACTTGGTGCTTACCAATGGTGAACGTGTTTCTGATGTTGTAGTGGGAGATCATTTTGCATCCAGTGATCACCAGATGGTGTGGTTCAGTATTAGGACTAGGGCTGTTAGAATCCATTCCAAGGTGAGGATCTTAGACTTTAGGAAGACTAACTTTGCGAAGATGGGCCAATACCTCAGGGAGTCATTAGTGGGATGGGAACAGCTGGGGGATGTAGAAAAACAGTGGGCAAAACTGAAAGGGGGTATATTAAGGGCAACCAACCTTTTTGTTAAAATGGTAAATAAAGGCAAAAGGAAAAGGAGACCGCTATGGTTTTCGAAGGAAGTAGCTGAAAAAGTGAAGAAAAAGAGGGAGGCCTTCATGAAATACAAGAGATCACAGAGAGAGGAAGACAGGCATCTATATTTGGAAAAACTTAGAGAAGCTAGCAAAGTAGTCAAGAAGGCAAAGATTCAAAAGGAGGAGGAAATAGCCAATGCAATAAAATGGGGGGATAAGACATTTTTCAGATATATTAGTGAGAAGAGGAAGGGCAAAAGTAGTATTGTCAGACTCAAGGGTGCAGGGGGGGAATATGTAGAAGCTGATAAGGATAAAGCGGAATTGCTTAACAAATATTTTTGTTCTGTGTTCACAGATGAAGAACCAGGAGCAAGACCTCAGAAAACACCCACAAATAAGAACAGAAGCGAGGGACATCTTGAACAATTTTCAGAAGACTGTGCTCGTGAGAAACTAGCTCAACTTAAAGTAGACAAAGCGATGGGACCGGATGGGATACACTCTAGAATACTAAGGGAACTTGGGGACGTTCTAGCAACTCCACTGACTGACCTTTTCAATGCCTCGTTGGAGTCGGGAGTGGTGCCAAAGGACTGGAGAGAGGCTCATGTGGTGCCTTTACACAAAAGCGGAAGTAAGGATGTGGTTGAAAACTACAGGCCGGTTAGTTTAACTTCGGTGGTGAGTAAATTATTGGAAACGCTGCTGAAAGAGAAAATAGTGAGGTTTCTGGAGTCCAGCGGATTACAGGATCCGAGGCAGCATGGATTCACCAGAGGCAGGTCTTGTCAGACAAATCTGATTGATTTCTTTGACTGGGTGACCAGGGAGTTGGACCGAGGGAGAGCTCTAGATGTGGTGTATTTAGATTTCAGTAAAGCCTTTGACACTGTTCTTCACAGGCGACTTATAAACAAACTGAGCACCCTAGGGATGGACCCTAAAGTTACTGCTTGGGTTAGAAATTGGTTGGGTGGGAGGCGACAAAGAGTACAAGTAAATGGAGCTCACTCTGAGGAGAAGGATGTTACCAGTGGTGTGCCCCAGGGATCTGTCCTTGGTCCGATTCTTTTTAACATCTTTGTTAGTGATATAGCGGAAGGGGTGTCGGGTAAGGTTTGCTTCTTTGCAGATGATACTAAAATCTGCAATAGAGTAGACACCCAGGAAGGTGTAGATAACATGAGGAGGGATCTAGCTAAGCTTGAAGAATGGTCTAGAATTTGGCAGCTGGGATTTAATGTTAAAAAAATTTTAAGGTCATGCATTTGGGCTGCAGCAATCCAAGGGAGCAATACAGTATAGGAGGTGAAGTACTTTTGTCCACTAAAGAAGAGCGGGACCTAGGCGTGGTTGTGTCTGATGATCTTAAAGTAGCTAAACAGGTAGAAAAGGTGACGGCAAAAGCTAGAAGGATGCTTGGGTGCATACGGAGAGGAATGGCTAGCAGAAAAAAGGAGGTGATAATGCCTCTGTATAAGTCTTTGGTGCGACCTCATTTGGAGTATGGTGTGCAATTCTGGAGACCGCACCTTCAAAAGGATGTGAACAGGATGGAGTCGGTGCAGAGGGTGGCTACTAAAATGATTAGTGGACTTCATTATAAAGCATATGAGGACAGACTTAAGGATCTTAATATGTACACCTTAGAGGAAAGGCGGGATAGAGGTGATATGATTGAGATGTTTAAATACCTCCGTGGCATAAATGTTCAGGGAGAGAGCCTCTTTCAATTGAAGGCAAGTTCTGCTACGAGGGGACATGGGATGAGGGTGAATGGAGATAGATTCAGGAGTGATATGCGGAAATATTTCTTTACAGAAAGGGTAGTGGATCCGTGGAATAGTCTCCCAGTGGAGGTGGTAGAGATGAGGACAGTAACTGAATTCAAAAAAGCATGGGACCAACACAGAGGATCTCTAAAGGTAAAAAGTGGACTGTTGTAGTTGTTGTTATGGAAGGACAGACTAGATAGGCCATGTGGTCTTTTTCTGTCATTATGTTTCTATGTAAGTAACGTCTTTTTGATATGTATGCCGATTTACATGTGTAAATCCGCTTTTTTGCTCACATAAATAGTGCATAATGCTTCTGAAATTGCCTCCTTAATTTCTAGATATTCGGGACAATGATTTTATAGGCAGAACTGATGACTGGGTATGCTGTATTAAAGAAAACAATTGTCCTCTAGTGAGCCAGAGTCAGGAAGTCATATAATCCAGTATAGTCACCTGGATTTAGATGATATGTGCTCTGCCTTTAGGATGTGAAAAGACCTATGAAGTTAAAGGTGCTCTTTTCTGTTTACAGATAGTGAAATGGGTGGGCCACTGGGGCCATGGCTCCACCAATATTTTGCCCAATATGGGATCAGCAATTGGAAAGTTTGAGGGTGTTCCACTGCCCCTGCTTCTTTTAGCTCCTTTAGAAGAGTTGGTGAGGAGTGTATCCAAATCTGAGATAGATCTGCTAGCTGCTTAGCAGCAGTGGTAAAGAGGATGGAAAAACACCCCTATGAGGAAAGGCCTAAAAGGTTAGGGCTCTTCAACTTGAAAAAGAAATGGCTGACAGGAGATATGATAGAGGTCTATAAATTAATGAATGGAGTAGAATGGGTAAACGTAGATAGTTTGTTTACTCCATCAAAAAGTAGAAAGACTAGGGGACACACAATGAAGCTACAATGTAACCCATTTAAAAGTAGTAAGAGAATATTTTTTCACTCAATGCATAATCAAACTCTAGAATTCGTTACAGGAGGATGTAGCAAAAGTTTTTAATGTAGCTGGGTTTAAAAAAGATTTGGACAAGTTCCTGGAGGAAAGGTTCATAAACCATTATTAAAGAGACCTGGGAAATCCTCTGCTTACCCCAGGACAAGTATTGTGGCACTTATGTACCCTTTTGGGAACCTGCCACATACAGCTGTGGTCAACATTATTGGCACCCTTGCAGTTCAACCCCCTAATGTCCAATATCTCAAAAAAAAAGTGGCTAGTGAAATGGCTTTCACTAGTAGTATATAGTAGTGGCCAAATTGTGGATACACCTTGACATTTAGTTCATTTCTAGCAATATGTGCTCAATTGTTCAAATGTTTTATGTGCTTTAGGAAGGAAAGTATACAATATTGGTTCAGAACCTATATTGAAAAAAGAATTCATCAATTTAAGTCTTATTCTGTCCAAAAAACCCTGAAGATACAGTGTCAGAAGTATATCGCTATGGGGTATTATTAAATCAGAACCATTTTACATCATTAAAGTCAGTAACGTGTTGGAAACCCTTTGGCATCAATGACAGCTTGGCATCTTCTGGGCATTGATTCAACAAGTTTCTCGAGGTCCTCCTTTTTGATTATATGGAACCAGGGACTGATAATGCACTCAATTAGTTCCTGTTTGTTACCTGGACGCTTTGATGCTACAGTTTTTTCAGTCTGGACCAAAGGTTTTTAATCAAATTGAGATCAGGACTTTTTCGAGGCCATGACAACATTATTGTCCAGAAAACCACATGCAAATGGTTGTTGTGTGACATGGTGCTCCACCCTGTTGAAATTTAAAGTCCCCATCAGACCCGAATGTGTCAGAAACAGAAGGCAGCATTTTGGGTTCGAGGATGTCTGCAATGTATCGTTTCGCACTGATGGTGCCACTCAAAACTTGAATCCTGCCTGCACCATGCCAGGACATCCATCCCCATATCATGGCACTCACGGGATGCTTAACAGTGGTGTTGAGGCATTCTGGGATGAGGTCTTCTCCAGGTCTTCTTCGCACATACTGAATACCTTCATTCCCAAAAATTGAAATCTTTATTGCATTTCTCCAAATAACTCTCTTCCAGTCAAGCCTTTTCCTTCTTTGAGCTGGATTCAAGATTGGCTTTTTCCTTGGTCTTCTGGTTTTCGGACCAGTCTTCACTAGTCTACGATGAACACTGACACTGACATTCCAGAATCAGACAAAATGTTGTTTATATCATTCACCGTAATTCTTCTGTCCCTTAGAGCCAGTCTTGCTACTCTCCTGTCATTTGTAGGTGGTGGTGACATTTTTCTGCCTTTGCCCAGCTTCTGAACACTGGAGGCTGTTACTCTACTGAAAGGTTTCTTTGCTATTTTTCTAAAGCTATAGCCTTCTATCTTCAATGTTACTGCAGACGCCCTCTTTTGGGGTGACCAGTCTTATCTCTTGGTAGTTTTCATTCTTAGTATTTACTTAAAAGAAAGACCATAGTAAATTTAGGTAGTAAATATTAGAAGAAATCTATATCTTAAGTAATTAATTATATTTTACTTATTTTAATTATAAAAACATTAAATTATTTTTGAAGAAGTAAATAACAACATCATGTTTACAAACATTGGTGATAAACATTCAAAATATTAATGGTATAGCAGGATAAAACTATATAGATTACAAGTGTATAATTACAGGAAATATGCAAAATTATGTTCACCTCTCGTCTTAACATGCAAAATCACAAATTTTCAGAGTAACAATCTGCTTTTTAGGTCTCCGCCGATTCAATAAATAATAACACATTCAACCAAAGAGTTTACATCAACTAGAATAGATGAGGGAAGAAGGTAAGAGACCTCAAATACACATGAAGAGAATGAATTGCTGATGTATCCACAATTTTGGTCACTAGTGTATGCACACATATTTGACACATAAAAGAATCAAATAAAACAAGACCAATTAAAAAATGAAATAGTAGTGAATAGTATAAAAACTGGGACATTGCCTGGACATGACACAAACTGGAATCACATCACATATTATTAAAATCAGAGAATGGAGGCATCCTTTGAAAACAGATAAGTGTGGTTAAGAACTGTATAGAGAACACTGTTAGACCCTGAAGCAGAATAAGTTAAAACTGTTCAAAATGTGACGATCGTGGTCGGTGAATATACAGTTGCTACTAAAGGTGAAAAGAGAATTTGTAGAAGTGTAAGCCTGAAAGATATTGTTCTTTAAGAAAACGATACTGAATTTTATGGGCCACGTTTAGAATGAATTATTATAAATCTGATGCATAAAAAAGTTGACTAAAGAAAAAGAAAATCAAAAAGTTGAGAAATTAAAAGTTGACCAAAAAAAAAGAGAAAAAGGGACTAGTACGCTAGAAGCAGCTTGTGATAGTGGCTTTGATGAACATAGTCCGACAAAAAAGTTTTGGAATATGCAATGAGGAAATGTTAGTGGGGTATAGATTTTAATCATAAAGGACATGATTAATGGCACCCTTACAAACAATTCAAATCTGTTTGACCAGAAGAATCACATTCTCATTGCGGTAAAATTAGATGTACCTGTGATCAATTGTCAGTACTGAAATGACTTGAATTAACCAATGAAAGATGGCTCTAATGTTTAATGTTTAAAATGGCCACATTCACGTCTTGTTCCATTTTCACAATGACCTGCTTGAGACTGTCAGAAAAGCCATTATCACCAAACATCAAACTTCAGAGAGGTACAAGGCCATCTCTAAAGACCTTGGGATTCCTGTGTCTACAGTTCGCATTATTATTAACATGTTTTCTGCTCATGTACAGTAACTGTCAATAACCTCCCAGGAAGTGGTGGGAAGTGGAAAATGAGTCTGTGAAGTCTTCAAAGGTTAGTGCAAACTGTTGGAAAAACACCATATTTAACATCCAAAGAGCTTAAGGCTGCCCTGGAGCAGTCTGGAGTGGTGGTTTCAACCCGCACCATATGCCGCACACTAAACAAAGAAGGACTTCATGGGTGAAGACCAAGGAGGATCCTACTGCTCAAATACAGACATAAAAATGCATGCCTAATCTTTGCCCAAACCCACCTTGAGAAACCACAGTCCTTCTGGGAAAGTTTTCTATGGACAAATGAAACCAAACTTACAGCAAAGAAATGAAGCGTACAAGGAAAAAACAATCTTCCTACAGTTAAATTTGGTGGAGGTTCCATAATGTTGTGGGGTGTTTTGCTCCCTCAGGAACTGGAGGCCTGGAACATATTTAAAAAATCATGAAATCAGATGACTAGCAAGGTATTTTAGAGCAAAATTTGCTACCTAGTGTCAGAAAGCTAGGTTTGGGTCGAAGGTCATGGGTCCTCCAGCAGGACAATGACTCAAAACATATATCCAAAAGTACAAAAGAATAATTAAAAAGGAACAAATGGCCTGTTTTAAACTGGCCAGCAATGAGTCCTGATCTTAATCCAATCGAAAACCTTTGGAAAGAGCTGAAATCTGGCATTGATCATCAGAGAGTCCCAAAGCCCTGCCTGAATCCAGACGGGAATGGGGCAGATCCCATGAACCTCGAGCAGAAAATCATTAGGATGGATATTAACTTTTCACTTAGTTTGCTCAGACAAGAAGCTTTGGCAAAGGGCCTATAATTAGTGAACTCATCTGAAGCAAGGGGATTTCTTCAAAGCTGAGCAAACAGCTGTTCATGTCAACTGGTAAAATGCCTTCTGCCAACCAGCTGTTAACTAGTTTAGTAAGGACTGAAGACAGTTAATTAAGGTGGAGGGGTATGGTTCAAATTTACTCATGGTCATTTTCATTTCCCCAAAAATATTCTCTAGTCCATTCTCCTTAAAAAGCCAGAAACATTCCACTAGAACCTGTTAAACCAGAGACCAAACAAAGAGGCTGCCTCAGCTTTAAAACCATTTTATGAGCCCATCTGCTTAGCCCCAGTCTAAAACACATGATCTTATCGTTAAAATTAGGGAGGAGTGGCTCAGTGGTTGGGACAGGTTACCTCAGGCCGGAGGGCCAGGGGTTCAATTCCCGCATGGGGACAAGCAACTTCAGGCCGGAGGGACTGGGGTCTCTAGTCCCATGGCCACTCCTTGTGGCCTTGGGCAAGCCACTTAACCCTCCATTGCCTCAGGTACACTTAAATTGTGAGCCCTTCGGGGACAAGAGAATAAAAAGTACCTGTTAGTATACATGTAAACCACACTGATTCTAAAGAGCGCGGTATAAAAAAAGAAATAGATAAATAGAAATAGATAAAATTAGCAAATTTATTACAAGGCTAAGCAAAGCTTGTGGGTTACATAATTAGCAGGGGCTTCACCACAAGAAGTAACTCCCTAGATCTATTCATTGTATACTCAATTTGTGAAACACAATAACTTTTTCAAATCTGTTATTTCTCCAGGACCAAGCAGGAAGTCAGTCCTCACATATGGGTGACGTCGGCGCCGACGGAGCCCTCGCGAAGCAATTTTCCCCAGCTTTCAAAGAAAGCCTTTGGGAATTGCAGCGCGCATGCGCGGTCCTCTTCCCGCCCAAGGGTGCCATCTTGCTCAGTCTTCTTTTTTCCGCGGAGCCCTACAGACGTCGTCTGTGCTTCACCGCTAGAAAAGTTGATTTTATTGTCTTTTTTTCCTCGGTTCGACGCCGGTTCTTTTCCCGCCTGGACTCGCGACGCCGGTTGCGAGTCCGTTCTTTCTTTTTCGTTTTTTTGTCCTTCGTGACAGATTTCGCGCCTTTTTTTTTTTTTCTTTTTCACTGGCAGCCCTGTCTTTTGACCTCGCAGGGGCCCTTTTTCCCCCGATGGCTGCCAGCGGGTTTAAGAAGTGTGATCGGTGTAAGAAGCTTATGTCTCTTACCGACACACACGACTGCTGCCTCCGCTGCCTCGGACCCGATCATGACCCGATGATCTGTGGTCCGTGTGACAAGATGTCCTCAAAAGCGTTGAGGAGTCGGCAGCATCAGCGGGAACGTATCTTCTCTGACTCCGGCTG
Organism: Ichthyophis bannanicus; assembly: GCA_033557465.1. Classification (NCBI taxonomy): domain Eukaryota; kingdom Metazoa; phylum Chordata; class Amphibia; order Gymnophiona; family Ichthyophiidae; genus Ichthyophis; species Ichthyophis bannanicus. Next base: position 424,537,684 of record CM066038.1, read on the forward strand.
GGCTCGGACCTCGTCAGAGGCTTCGACGTCTCGGGACTCTGGTCCTGAGCATCATCGTAGTTCCTCTGAGAGGGGGTCTCCTACCCGGGAGCATCATCGGAAGAAAAAACCCGCGAGGGCGGCGTCGGTGGACGCTCCTGGTTCTTCGAGGGCCAGGTCGCATAGCCCCGATAGCCGTCCCGGGTCCTTGGAGTTGTAGAGGCCTTCCAAACATCCTCGACTCGAGATGGACTCGCCTTCTCAAGTGAGTACTGTTGTCCTCGTGGACTCGCCTCCGAAGGACCCGACGTCGGGCCCGACGCCGTCAGGGCCCGAGTCGGGGGCTGCTGGGTCTCCTGCGCTCGGACTCAGGTTGACAGCCTTGGAGAGCAGTCTGACTGCCTTCATGGACCAGCAGCGGGCATTGATCGCTGGCCTCGCCGGTGCTTCTGCCTTGACCGCCGGGACGTCGACCTCCAAGTCGACCCCGGAGACCGAGCCGATCCTCGAGTCCATGCGGGCTCGAGTCGATCCTCGGTCACGGTCTCCTTCGGCCTCCCATTTGGGACCGAGGTCGTCGACGCCGACTCCCTTGGCGTCGGGGCGGACGGCATCGATGCCCGCCCGACCGGAGCCGCTCGACTCCTCCTCCAAGGAGTCCGCCTGGGAATCCAAGGACGAAGAGTCACCTGGTTCTTTTCGGACTCGGTGTGTCCCATCGGACTCCCCCGAGTCCGAACCTCAGAGACGGTCCCCCCCGGAGGACACCCGGTTCTCGGACTTCGTGTGGGATATGGCCAAGGCCTTGGCCTTCCCCGCGGATCCCGAGGAGGAGCCTCGAGCCGAGGAGCTCAACGCCCTCCAGTACGACTCTCCCCCAAAGGAGGCCTTTACTGTACCGGTTCCTCCGATGCTGGAACGACTTCTCTTCCGCATGTGGGAGAACCCGGCGTCGTCGCCGGTGTTAAGCAAGCGGGTCGATTCCATTTATCGAGTCCGCAAGAGCCCTGGGTTCCAAAAGGCACAACTACTGCACCATTCCATGGTGGTGGAATCGGCCATGCATAGACTTAAAAGTCAGAAGATGCACTCCTCGGTGCCTCCCGGTCGGGAGGCTCGAAGCCTGGATGCCCTAGGTAGGAAGTGTTTCCAGGGCTCTATTCTTGCTTGTCGGGTCCAGACCTACCAGCTCTATATGGGCATGTATCTTCGAGACCTGGCTAAAGAAATAGCCGGGTTCTCCGCTGGTCTCTCTGAAGAACCTTTGCAGAGGTTCCAAGCCTTGTCAACTGGTATTCGAGAGTGCTCGAAATTTATCTCTCGAGCAGCCTATGATGGCTTTGAGGCATCGGCTCGGGTAGCCAGAGCCGGCATCGGTGCCCGACGTCAGGCTTGGCTTCAGTCATCCGACCTCGAGCCATGGGTGCAGGACAAGTTGGTCGATGTCCCTTGCAGAGGTGAGAACCTCTTTGGCAAACCCATGGATGAAAAGGCTGCGCAGATCGAGACCGAGACTCTCACCAGGACTCGGCTCTCCAGAAAGACCTCTGCCCCTTCTCAGAAGAAGAAGGGCTCGGGGAAAAAGCCCTTTTACCCGAGGAAGGCAGCTGCCTATAAACACTACCCTCATTATCAGGCCTCAGCAGCTCCCCAACAGGGTCAGCAGGCCAAGGGACGGGGTGCTGGGTCCCGTAGGCAGCAAGCCCCCAAGCCTGCACCACCAGCTCCTGCTCAGCAGGGTGGGGTTTTTGACTTCATCAGCATAGCCTCTCCCCCTCAGCTGGTTTCTCTCAGCACAGGAGGCCGGCTAGTCCACTTTGCCCACAGGTGGTCCAACATCACAACAGATACCTGGGTGCTTCACATAGTCCAAGAAGGCTATCTTCTACACTTCCACCAGGTACCTCCCTCCTACTTTCCAGGGGAGCCTCTCAGACTCCCTCTGCACAGGGACTTACTCCTTCAGGAGTTAGCAAGTCTTCTTCAGGAGCAGGCTGTGGAACCGGTGCCCCACCACCTGAGAGGTCAAGGTAAATTTTACTCCAGGTACTTTCTAATACCAAAAGGAACTGGAGGCCTCAGACCCATCCTGGACTTGCGAAACCTCAACAAGTTCCTTGCAAGGGAAAAGTTCAAGATGCTTACCCTTGGAATCTTGCTGCCCTACCTCCAGCAGGGCGACTGGCTATGCTCCTTGGATCTAAAAGATGCCTACACTCACATCCTCATCCACCCAAGCCACAGACAATATCTCAGGTTTGTTGTGGAAGGCAATCATTACCAGTACAGGGTTACTACCCTTTGGCCTATCCTTCGCACCACGAGTGTTCACCAAATGTCTCGCAGTGGTGGCGGCCTATCTAAGACTTCAAGGCCTCTTTGTATTTCCGTACTTGGACGACTGGCTCATCAGAGCTCAGTCTTCCCAAGAGGCGCTTCACGCCACACACCGCACTGTGGCTCTGCTCCAGCACTTGGGCTTTGTCATAAACTTCGCAAAGTCCACTTTGCTTCCCTCTCAGGATCTCGAGTTCATCGGCGCCAGATTAAACACGCTCCAGGCGCGAGCCTTTCTGCCTCTAGACAGAGCACACCGGCTCATAGATCTGGCCAGCCATTTTCACAGCAATTCCCTGGTCTCGGCCAGGCAATTCCTGAGACTGCTCAGCCATATGGCTTCCACAGTCCATGTAACCCCCAATGCCCGCCTGAACATGCGACCTGCTCAGTGGTGTCTTCGCAAACAATGGCATCAGGCCACGGGGCGCCTGGCCGACTCAGTGCAGATCTCCAACCCGCTGGTCTCTTCTCTGCAATGGTGGCTTCATCTGCCAAACCTAGTGCTCGGAATGGCTTTTCAGTCTCCTCCTCCTTCTCAGATCCTGACGACCGATGCTTCTCTCCTGGGTTGGGGAGCACATTGCCAAGGGACATGTACTCAGGGCCTCTGGACTCCTTGGGAATCTGCCCAACAGATCAACTTCCTGGAGCTCAGAGCGATCCGCCTGGCTCTCAAGGCCTTCTCCCACCTCACGTCTCGCCAGTCTGTGCTGGTCCAGACGGACAATCAGGTTGCCATGTTCTACGTGAACAAGCAAGGGGGCACAGGCTCCTCTCTTCTCTGTCGAGAAGCGCAAAAGCTGTGCTCTTGGGCCGTCAACCACGGCATCCTCCTCAAGGCGGTTTATCTCCCAGGTCAAGAAAATTGCCTGGCAGACAAACTCAGCAGAATCCTCCAGCCACACGAGTGGAGATTGGATCTGTTAGTACTTCAGCGGATCTTTCTCAAGTGGGGACTACCCACCATGGATCTCTTTGCCAGTCCTCTCAACCGGCAACTTCCCCGATTCTGCTCTCGACAACCGCATCCTCTAAGAGTAGCGGCGGATGCTTTTCTTCTCTCATGGTCCACAGGCCTTCTGTATGCCTTTCCTCCCATGCCACTAGTGTCTCGGACGCTCTTCAAGGTTCTCCGGGACAAAGCCTCGATGATCCTTGTGGCTCCCAGGTGGCCGAGACAGCCCTGGTTCCCGCTTCTGATGCAGCTGGCGGTGGACACTCCTCTCTCTCTGGGGTTTCAACCCGATCTCCTGACCCAGGATCACGGGACTCTCCTACACCCCAACCTCAAATCCCTGCATCTGATGGCCAGGCTGCTGAAAGGGTAGTCCTTGCTCCCCTCCTGCTGCCTCCAGATGTGGAGGAAGTCGTCTTGGCCTCCAGGAGACCCTCTACCCGGAAGTCCTACGCTCTTAAGTAGCGTCGGTTCTCCGTCTGGTGTACTCAGCAATCTCAAGATCCCTTCTCCTGTTCGGTGTCAGTGGTCTTGCAGTACTTGCTTTGCCTCTCCAACCTTGGACTTAAGTCCAACTCGGTCAGGGTCCACCTCAGTGCTCTTTCTGCACATCACATGCCGGTGGATGGCAGGCCTCTTTCCAGCCACCCTCTAGTGGCTCATTTTCTCAGAGGCCTCCTTCTCCTTAAACCACCTTTGCGCCCACCAGCCCCTGACTGGGATCTGAACGTGGTTTTACAGCGGATTACCTGTCCGCCTTTTGAACCTATGGCTACCTGTCCTCTTCGTTTTCTTTCTTGGAAAACCTTATTCTTGGTAGCCCTCACTTCTGCTAGACGCGTTAGTGAACTGCAGGCCCTAGTGTCTGATCCCCCTTACACTAGGTTCTACAAGAATAGGGTAGTCCTACGGACTCACCCTAAGTTTCTTCCTAAAGTGGTTTCCCCTTTTCACATCAACCAGGAGGTGGTACTTCCGACTTTCTTTCCCAGGCCACACTCCAGCTGAGCTGAAATGGTCCTGCATACGCTGGACTGTAGGAGGGCGTTAACCTTCTACCTTGACCGTACGCGGGAGCACTGCCGGGCGGTTCAGCTCTTCGTGTCTTATGACCCCAATAAGTTGGGGCTCCCTATCTCCAAGCGTACTCTGTCCATCTGGGTTGCTGACTGTATCGCTTGGGCTTATGGGGCAGCCGGCCTCTCGTTGGAGAGTCGAGTCACGGCTCATCGTGTTAGGGCAAAGGCTGCGTCAGTGGCTTACCTCCGCTCTGTTCCATTGGCAGACATCTGCCGGGCCGCTACTTGGTCTTCAAGCCAGACTTTTGCGGCCCATTACTGCCTGGAGAGGGAGTCCCGCAGGGACAGTGCTTTCGGACAGGCAGTCCTCCGTAATCTCTTTGAGGTATAAGCAACTCCTACCCTCCATCCCGGATGTTGGGCTACCGGTTGGAGACGTATTCAGAGAAGATTCCTTCCTTCTGTGCTGTTGAGCTTGAGGGAGCTCCTTTTTTGTGCTTAGGGTCTCCGGAGCCTTAAGCTTGGGAGTCCCATATGTGAGGACTGACTTCCTGCTTGGTCCTGGAGAAAGAGTAGTTACTCACCTGTAACAGGTGTTCTCCAGGAGCAGCAGGAATCAGTCCTCACAACCCTCCCTCCTCCCCTTGGAGTTGCAGTCCTATGATTTCGTTTTTGCTAATTTTTTTGCTGTCTTTTTGCTATGTCATCAGACTGAGCAAGATGGCACCCTTGGGCGGGAAGAGGACCGCGCATGCGCGCTGCAATTCCCAAAGGCTTTCTTTGAAAGCTGGGGAAAATTGCTCCACGAGGGCTCCGTCGGCGCCGACGTCACCCATATGTGAGGACTGATTCCTGCTGCTCCTGGAGAACACCTGTTACAGGTGAGTAACTACTCTTTCCCTGGAATGTATTAAAGGAATCATGAAGTCAGAGGACTAGCAAGGTATTTTGGAGCGAAATGTGCTACCTAGTATCAGAAAGCTAGGTCTGGGTCGAAAGTCGTGGGTCCTCCAGCAGGACAATGATCCAAAACATACATCCATAAGTACAAAAGAATGGTTAAAAAGGAACAAATGGACTGTTTTAAACTGACCAGCAATGAGTCCTGATTTCAATCCAATTGAGAATCTTTGGAAAGAGCTGAAATGTGCCATTGGTAAAAGGAATCCGGGAAACATTCATGAACTGGAACAAATCATAGTTGAAGAGTGGGAGAAACTACCAGCAGACAGATGTAAGAAACATATAGATGGCTACAAGAAATGTTTGGAGGCTGTCATCACTGCCAAGAGTTGTGCAATCGAAGGGTGCTATTAATCTTGTCCATGTCTTTTTTTTCTTCAGAAATTACTATGTCTAAGTTGCACAGACATTTTTTGTTGTTGTATACCTTTGAACATACTATTACAATTTATGATGACATACAGTTGGAATATTTCCAATTATTTTTCAAGATTTCATACACAACATACCTAAAAGGCAAGGGTGCCAATAATGTTGACCACAACTGTACTTGTGACCTGACCACTTTTGGAGACAGGATACTGGACTTCATGGACCTTGATCTGACCCAGTATGGCATTTCTTATGGTCTTATGTTCTTGCTAGCAGTTTACCGTATGAAAGCTTATGCATTTGAATAATGTTGACAGAATTATGTACCTGCACGGTAAGAGCAAAAGAGCTGCACAGGTCTCTTGATTTGGGCGGTTTTCTGACATTTTAATATAACATCAAACCTACCAAAATCTTGGACTAATAGGATCCATAAGTAGATTCCACATATGGAATTATACCCCTAACCAGCCTGCAGTTATGCTGATATGGAAAGAAATTAATAATCCTCAAATATGGGAGTGGTCAAGAAGTGATAAGCTGCTGAACTTCACTAAATGTGATGGGTATTGATGGGATCTTTATTTTTGAGTTTTTGAGGTTGAAACTTTTTATGATAGAATGAATTTTTCATATAAATGCTTTGGATAGACTTTCCATTGAATTCTTGCATCTGAACTGGAAGCAAATTAATGTATATTAGCTGGATTGGTATTTTTAAAGTGAGACTATTTATTTTTTTAGATAAATATCTTGGGGTGAGTAACATATGCTAATGGGACTTCAGAGATCAGACCGATGATGAATTTATGGCACAGTGGCTGTTTACTATTGATTATGTTAAGCCTTGTTTCATAGCCTATAAAGAGCCTCAGATTTGATGGTCCTAAAAATAAAAATAATAAAATGAAAACCCCCCACTTTTTTTGGAGGTAGGATAATTATGGTTGTAATTTTTCGGTCATCTGCATCAAAAAGAAAAAAACCCTCTTCCATAAGAACATTGCAAGAGAATTATTTCAAATGTATCATTTTTAATTTTTCTTCTCTCTTCAGTATTCAGATTTGTTAGACATAGTTTTTTTCAGAAATTATACTCAGGATTGGGTTCTTTTTAGACTTAGCACATTTTTGGTAGAAAACAAATGTACTGCAAGTGTGATAATGAGAACTGGGTGCTTGAAAAAGAAAGCAAGAGGTGTAGATGGAAATTGCCACCTGAAATCCCCCCCTCCCATTTAATTCTGTACCAGACTGGGGTCATAGGAAAGAGTTCCCCTGTTACATCTTGAGGTATGTTTCCACTGTTTGGCTAAGGGCTGTCTCCCAGGTTATCAGTGAAGTGATATATTTGCAAATCTGATTTACCTCTGTGACTCTGGCTCTAAAAAGGCGAATAACTCTTCTGTAGTATTTGTTTGCTTTGTCTTATTTATCTTGAACGCACGTTCTTTAAATACTGGAATATACTTTCCTCTGAGGCAACATCTTTTAATTCTTTTATACAATTTGATTTCTAATTAGCAGTTTTATAATCTTGGAGACAAACTGATTATTGCTGATGTTATATTGACAAGAATTGGCTTATTGTTCAAATGTAGTGGTTAAGAAGGAATCTCATTTATTAGCTAAAGGGAAACAAGCAACAGCATAGAATTGAAAGAAGCATTTATTTTAATAATAGAACAAAAATATAATAATCTGTCATCTTAATGCGCATTCGGGAACATTATCTGAAACACGCAAGAACTTCATTATGAAGGTAACTTTATAAACCATTTTGCATTTAGAATGCTGTTTTAGGCACATATATATTGGCACATAGAATTACGATGAATGTAAAACTCTCTGTGGTGCAAACTGACATATACTTTTGGACCAAGGCAGAGTTTGGGCATAGCCCAGGCAGTCATGAAGTACGCACAGATGTTTACACCTGCTGTCAAACAGGCATAATATCCACATCTGGAGTCTAGGTGCAGTTTGTGCTAAGATTTGCACTTGAATTTTATAAATACAAGTAAGTACCCACTTGCTTTATAAAATAAGCACCTTCCTGCCCTATTAGCCTAGGAGCCCTTTTATAAAATTAATCCCCATATGAAGGACTTCTGCATTAAAATTAGTCAACACATTTTGGTTATAGTACAACCCAAAACCACCTCTGTAATCAAGCTTGGAATTTGATATTGACAGTATTGTTTATAGGAGATGGTAAAATATCGGTAGTGCTATATACAGCTGAATAATTTAGCCTGGCTTTTATTTTTATAGTTTTTTTAAACTTATTTATATAATTCAAAAATACAATAAAAACCCACCCCATCTAAGAACCCATCTCTTCCCGCAACCCATACATCCTGCAATATTTTGCCCCTTGCCCTACTAGCATATATGTAAGGGAACAAACAAAATTTTAGTCCCTTCTTAAACATTGGCAATGACAGATTCAACTCACAGCGTCTCTAGAAGAGCATTCCAAAGTTCAGGCGCTACCACTAAAGGTGGTCTTCCTCCATTTTTCTTTCCTCACAACTTTTTTTTTATGAGGAATGATCAGTAAATTCTTACCTTCTGAATGTAAAGGCCTCCTGGGGATAAAACCCTGCAACTGCCTTCCTAAATAATTTGACCTCCCTTCCCTCAAAATTTTAAAATCACCAACAATCTAAAACCGCAACACTTCCTAATTGGGAGCCAGTGTAATTTCTGCAAGAGGGTTCTGATACCATTTTTTGTCACTAACTAGCTGCCATATTCTGAGCTACTTGTCATTTCTTTATCAACCTAATCTGTAAACCAACATAAAGCACACCCCTATAGTCCAAAGAACTACCTATTAAGTCCTACAGCACTATTCTCAAAGCATACACTTCCAGATATGGCTGAAGCTTTGAGCATGGCTTGTGCAAGGGTATTAGGCACCTTAGGTGAAACGTGTGATAAGGAAGCTTATCAAAGCTCAGGGAGTAATGACAATAGAGGAGAATTTACTCTGATCAAGGGACCTGTGCTGGCAGGTTATAGAAATAAGACAGCTTGTTTCCCTAAAAGACTACATGTTCCAGAATGCACCAGTATGCAGAAAAGTCCCTAGGGGAGCTAGAGTGGAAAAGCATGAGTCTAATCAGAGAAAGCATTATGTCATCCCTAATCAAACAGCCTCTAGGAGAAAGCTTAATCCAAAACACCTGAAGAGTACAAGGGAGGAGTTGCCATCTAAGCCCTTTAAAGCTAGAGGGGAATCTTCAGGAAGACAGAAGGAGACACAGGGAGAGAAGGGGAATCAGAAGAACAACTGGAACCTGAAGGAACAAGGACAAGGAAGCAGACGGTCCAAGAGAGGAGCTCAGAGAAGTACCTATGCCTGGAGAGATACCTGGGGGAAAGAACCATCAGAGGACTGGAGAAAGCCAGAGGTCTGTAGATCCACAGCCAGGGACCCTCAAGCAACACCTAGGAAGAGGTCTGTTGCAGCTAAGGAGAAAAGGAGCCCAAATACCTCTTGGAGGACGTCTGGAGAAGAAATCCTGAGGTCCAGAGATACCAACTGGAGGACAGGACACAGAAGCTCTATTGAATACTGGCCAGAATACCAGAAGAAGCAGCCTGACGCTTGCCTGGATTCAGGTAGAAACTGTGAACATTTCTCTAGCTTTGAGCAGTGCAAACAGCAGGGAAACAGTTTCTCTCCGTATAGAGGTCAGTTCCTAAAGCCCTCTGAGTCAGACGGAGAAACTGAATCTATGCAATTTCAAGAGCAAGGTTTAATATCTGATACAGAGGATAATTATATGGACTGTTCTTTGAGTAGGTTGTTATTTTAGGAAAATCCTAAATATAAGAGAAAACATCAAAAGGAAACATTTTAAATATTGGCTTACCATAAAGTTTTGTTGAAAAGAAAAAACTTTGTTGGAAAGTTTGCACGTGTGCTGAAATCAAGCTACTGATTGCAGTTAATTGTCACCTGCTGGTAGAGGAGAGCCCAGCACAAGCCGTGCACACGTGAGTTTTAAAATTTCTTTTCTGTATGGAGAAAGTGAGCTATGTTTTTGTACAAAGAAGTTTTCCTCTTTGATTTATTTCTACCCCAGCACTGCTAAGGAGTTTATTAGCAGTGGCTGTAAGGAAGCCTTTCTGTTCCATAAAGGACTTTGATACTTATTTGCATAAGTTTTTCAGTTGCCTTATTTTGTGTTGAATAAACCCTGGAGAAGTTATCTGGATGGTGTTACCAAGCATATCTGTGTGTGGAATAATCACCCCATAAATAAACTCTAATTTTGCCTTACACTCGACCAACTACAAGAGTTTTTATTTATTTTAAAAGGCAAGCTTTGTGTGAATGGACTTCAATAACCACAATCCTTTGCAAGACAGTTAATTTACATACTTGCCAAGATGGTGGTACCTTCATAACAGGCACCCCCTTTTACAAACGTCAGCCTTTCACTTCCTTGCAATTATTGATTGATTGATTGATTGATTTAATTAATTAATTTACTTATTTGCTTTTATATACCGTGCTTTTATAAATCAGTGCGGTTTACATATAACATGAGCAATCAAACATTTTACATAGAACTAGAGATAACAAGATCAAAAACAATGAAACAATTACATGGAACAATTTTGTATAGAACAGATTAAAATTTAACTAAAAACAGAGGAACAGTCGAATAAAATAAAATCTAGCTAATTGTTCTTAATCAGTGTGTGAGGAGATGAAACAAGGTTGGGCAGAAAAGAGAAGGCCTTGTTTAGGGTGGTTGATTGTAGACTGATTGGAACAAGTATGTCTTTAATGCCTTCCTAAAGAATGTCAAATCTGGGATACCTCGGATCATTGGAGGTAAGGGCATTCCAGCAGGTTAGTGCAAATAATGAAAAAGCACGATTCCTGGTAGATTGAGTACAAGTCCTTATTGCTGAAGGGATGACGAGTGAGTTTACAATGCATGACCTCCTGGTTCTGGTCTCCGGGGTCCGTTGTATGAGTTCAACGATGGAGGCTGCAGACATGCCGTTGAGAGCTTTGAAGGTAAGTAGTAGGGCTTTGTATATCAGGTGACTTGTTATAGGGAGCCAGTGGAGCTGTATCAAGAGGGGCATGATTTGTTCATATCTGGACACTAACAGGAGTGTTCGGGCAACTGTGTTCATGGCCAGTTGTAGAGGTTGGAGAGCATGCTTTGGGAGGCCATGGAGGATTATATTGGAGTAGTCAAAGTGAGGAAAAATGAGGGCTTGGCAAACTGTGTGAAAGTCTGAGGGTTCAAGGAGAGGACTTAGATGCCGGAGGATTCTCAGTTTGTGGTAAACTGCTTCGATGATGTTTTGTACATGGGTTTCCCAATTCAGATGCTGGTCCAATGTAATTCCCAGGTAATTAGTTTTTAGACCCCTACTGCCCCCCCCCCCCCCATTTTGATTATTGAACTCAATTGTAATTATCTCAGCACCATTGTTTCCAGAACAATCTTATAAAAATGCATATTTGGCCATTACATTTTTAAATATTAAACTTCATAAAAATATACATAATGAAGGAGATTACAAAAAGCTACTCAGAAGGATAAATATATGGACTATTTGCATATGCCCATTCTTCCTGCAGGCAGAAGTACGAACTGATGACTCTTTGTTTTGACTGAAGCTGCTCTTTGTCCCAACCCCCCCCCCCCCCCGAAGCTGCTGCTCCAGGTGACTGCCTAGTGGTTGGGCCAACCCGGCTTCCAATCCGGTTTCATCTTTGCATATACCTTCTGTAATACTGCTGTTATCTGCATCTGCTCTATTTCTACTCCCTCCTCCAACAGTACTTCTAATGAACACTGGTGGTGTTGCTTGGGTTTAGAATCTTTTGTCGAATAGTACAGCAATTGAACATTCTGAGGCAAAAGTATTTCTCCCATTGCTGTATTTTACCCTTTCTTGGAAGCATTGAAAAATATCTGAATAGTGGAACCAAGTTGAATATCATGCACTTCTTCCCTGTCTAGTGTGGCCAACATGAACTTTCTTGTCTTTAAATCCCATGTTGAGCTTAAGTTACTTATGCTGTATTTGCTCGTAATTTATTGAATGCAAGATGGATTTTTATAAGAATGGGACACTGATAAAACCTGCCAAGGAATCTCTGAACACTGTTCTCTTTCAAATGGAAAGTATATGGTATTAAACATTTTCCCCATAAATGTGAAATTGGAGAAAATTATTAGAAAACTGGGCCCAAACACAGGTTATATTTAATGCAAAGGGGGAAAAAACAAGCAATCCCAGTTCCTTATTGTCCTGCTAGACGAGTCCAGACAAGTGGGTTGTGTTCCCCTCCCAGCAGGTTGGTGGAGATAAGGAACAAATAAAAAGCCCAGGTTTAAATGACATCACTCCCATGCCTCTATATGCCTCAGCCACCAAAGGTCTCTACAGTATTTCTTTGTCTTCAGCAATTGGAGGGTAGATCTTTTCCTCTATGAAGAGAATTCTGAAGATTTGAGAGGAAAAGATTAAACACCCATGAACGACCACCTTGAGGGTGACTCTCTCAATTGAGAGTGACATGAGAGGCTCCACTAGACTGCAGTCTTTTCGGTCGCCACAGGAGAAGGGAAAATTGGTTCCGCTCCATTTGCTTATCCTAAGAGCCTGTTGAGCAGCCAGAAACTGGAAGGATCTGGAAGAGTGCACCAGCCTCACACAGCCTCAGTGCCTCCTCTATTCCCCCCTGTTCTCTCTTGAAGATTGCAGAAGGCTCTCAGAGGGATCTGCCTGCCAGCCATCTTAAATGCAGTGCTGCAAAAGTCAGTGAAACAGTATCAAGAGAGTAGTGCTAAGCACGGCATGGATCCTCTGTCTTGGGCTCTCAGGTGGTAAGTACCAAGGCTTGACCTTGTCATTGTCCTTGTTGGGGGCTCCTGATTCCATCTGTTTGGGACGCAATTCGGGGTAGACTGCTGACGACTGTTGGCATGGTGTGGGATTTCCTGTTTTCTCTATTGTGCGCTTGCCAGTTGCATGGTCTGTACTTGCATTCCGCTCCAACACACATCCCTACCCTAGCACCTGTAACGCATGCCACAGTAAAAGTGTAGTTGACGTGTGCAGTTGGGCTGCCGTGGCCTTATCATATGCTATCTTCTTCCAGGAATTGTTCTATGGCCTGTAGCAAGCAAGGTGCCTCATCTACGGCTTCTGGACTCTGCTCTTCTAGCATGGCAGCTTCTGAGTTGTTCCTGGAGGGCTTGCTCGCCCTCTCTACATCGGGTGATACAGTTAGTCCAGCCTTGCCTGCCTAATGGCAGGAGGTGGTGGATAGTGCTGTGGGTAGGGATAACCAGCTGGCTGGAGGTTCCGGCAACCGTACTGTGTGCTGCTCTCCATCCTCTAGGGCAGTGGTTCTCAACCCTTTTTGTACCGTGACCCCTTTTACCATTGGTCGACTTGTGATGACCCCCAATGATAAAATCAAATGCGTCTCTCTTCCTTTACCGTTAATGCATTGTCACTGTAATCATTTGTTGAATTATTAATATATTATAGGCCTTTGCAATGTTTTTATTTATAAAATTTACTTATTTAAACCACAATAATTAATCCCAACAACAAGTAACAATATTTGATTTCAAAATTATTATGATTTTGTAGTCAAATCACTAATATGAAATAAAATTATTTTTTCTACTTTTGTTGTCTGACCAATTTATTCTCTGATCATGCTGGTCCCAATCTGAGGCTTCTGCTTTCCTGTCTTCTCTTAGCTCTCTTTCTGTGGTCTATGGTCCATCTGCCTTTTCTTATCTCTTCTTTTGTTTTCTTCACTTCTTTCCATCAGCCTATTTCGAGTCCCCAGTAACCCTCCCCAGTATCAGCCCCTTTCCAGTCCTCACTCCCAGTACCTTCCAATGTCAAATTGCATTCCCATGACTGCCACTGGTGTCCATTCCCTTCCAGTCCCCCTCCTTCCCCACTGACCAGTCCCTTCTAGTACAAATACCATGGCAGCCCCTCTCAGATCCACTCCCTTCCAGTTCCATTCTCCCATCCCCTTGTATCAGCCCATTTGTAGCCTTAGCCCCCAGTTTTCTTCCAGGGCCAGCAGCTCTATCCTCCCCTCCCCACCATCAGCCCATTCCCAGTCGAAGCCCCCAATCAGCTCACTTCCAGTGCTAGTCCCCCTTCAACCCCATTACCAGTTCTAGTCTCCACTAATCAGCCCATTTCCAGTCATAGCCCCCCCCCCGATCAGCTCATTTCCAATGCTAGCCTCCCATCAGTCCATTACCAGTCCTACCCCACCCCATCAGCCCATTACCAGTCTTAGCCTCCCCTAATCAGCTCATTTCCAGTGCTAGTCCCTCCTCAACCTCATTACCAGTGATAGGCTCCCCTAATCAGCCCATTAAGAACATAAGAACATAAGATATGCCATACTGGGTCAGACCAAGGTCCATCAAGCCCAGTATTCTGTTTCCAACAGTGGCCAATCTAGGTCATATGTACCTAGCAGTTTCCCCAAGGGACACAGGTTCCACAATGCTTGTATTGGTTCAAGCATTGATATCCTGGGTCCCTTCTTAATAATGGTTTATGGACCTTTCCTCCAGGAACTTGTCCAAACCTTTTTTAAACCCAGCTACACTAACAGCCTTTACTACATCCTCCGGTAACAAATTCCAGAGTTTGATTACACGTTGAGTGAAAAAAATATTTTCTTATATTAGTCTTAAATAGTTTACCCTGTAGCTTCATTGCATGTCCCCTAGTCTTTCTATATTCTGATAAGGTAAACAATCGATCTACGTTTACCCGTTCCACTCCGTTCATTAATTTATAGACTTCTATCATATCTCCCCTCAGCCGTCTCTTTTCCAGGTTAAAGAGCCCTAACCTTTTTAGCCTTTCTTCATAGGAGTATCCTTCCATCCCCTTTACCATTTTGGTGGCTCTTCTCTGAACCTTTTCTAAAATCGCTATATCCTTTTTAAGATACGGCGACCAGAATTGCACACAATATTCAAGGTGCGGTCTCACCATGGAACGATATAGAGGCATTATAATATCTTTTGTTTTATTTTCCATTCCTTTCCTTATCATACCTAGCATTCTATTTGCTCTCTTGGCCGCCGCTGCACACTGGGCCGAGGGTTTTAACATGGTATCCACAATGACGCCTAAATCTTTTTCCTGGGTGGTAGTTCCTAATGTGGAACCTTGCATCGTGTAACCATAGTTTGGGTTGTTCTTCCCTAGGTGCATAACCTTGCACTTGTCCACATTAAATTTCATCTGCCATTTTGATGCCCAGTCTTCCAATTTATCAAGATCCTCTTGCAATTTTCCACAATCCTCTTGGGTTTTAACAACTTTAAATAGTTTTGTCATCTGCAAATTTGATAACCTCACTCGTTATTCCACTTTCCAGGTCATTTATGAATATGTCAAAAAGCAGCGGACCCAGCACAGATCCCTGGGGTACACCACTATTCACCTTTCTCCATTGGGAAAATTGGCCATTTAGCCCTACCCTCTGCTTTCTATCTTTTAACCAGTTCCTGATCCACAATAGTACACTGCCTCCTATCCCATGACTCTTTAGTTTTGCCAAAAGTCTCTCATGAGGGACCTTGTCAAAGGCTTTCTGAAAGTCCAGATACACAATATCAACCGACTCACCTTTGTCCACCTGATTATTCACTCCTTCAAAAAAACATAACAGATTAGTAAGACAAGATCTACTACCAGTCCTACCTCTGTCCATGCCATCCATCCCTCCATGTCAACCCCCCTCTGTCCATGTCAGCCCCCATCCATCCCTCCATGTCAGCCCTCCATTCATCCCTCCATGTCAGCCCCCCATCCCTCCATCCATCCATGTCAGCGCCCCCTCCGTCCATGTCAGCCCCCCTCCCTCCCTCCATGTCAGCCCCCCTCAGTCCATGTCAGCCCTCCATCCATCCCTCCATGTCAGCCCCGTCCCTCCCCCATATCGGCCCCATTGCAGGTTCCCTGCCCCCTCCTCCCCTCTCCCTATGTCTGCCTGCTACTGCCCTCTTCTTCTGCAGCCACGGTTCCCTGCCTCTTAGGGAACCGCGGCTGTGCCTGTGAAGCCGTTGCGGAGCCTTCCTGTCTCTCGACAGGCTCCATGCAGCACTTTCCCGCCTCCAAAGGAAGTTGTTTACCACTTCCTTTGGAGGTGGAACAATGCTGCACAGAGCCCGTCGAGAGACGGGAAGGCTCCGCAATGTTTTCACAGGCACAGCCACGGTTCCCTAAGAGGCAGGGAGCCGCGGCTGCAGAAGATTGGAGGCGGTGAGTTTGCTGCTGCTGAGAAGCAGACTCGGCAGCGGCAGCAACTTATGTGCTTTTTTTATTTTTTTTTAACTTGGCGGAGTGAGGTGACCCCTACTAAATCTTGTGGCGACCCCCATGGGGGTCGCGACCCACAGGTTGAGAACCGCTGCTCTAGGGGATCAACAGCGACTGGGTCCACTGGTATAGAGGGATCATTTCCATGAGAAGAGCTTCTGGAGTCTGGGTTGTCCTCCCCGGAATTCTTTTCCTTTTACATCAGGCCTGATCATTCTGACATGGAAATTCAGACCCTATGGCCTCTAGGTTCCCCCAAGCGCAGTCTCGTGAGGGGCAGGCTGAGAGTGGAAGCCCTGTTTGATTACCTGTGGCAAAGAGTCCCTGACAAAGAGTCCCTGGAGATGGTGATCAGCTGGGATCTGTCTGAGATCTGGACTGTGGCTTGGATTCAGGTGTCTGATATGGACGAAGAACTACCCTCACCTACAGAGGATTGAGAGGAAGCCAATGTTATCTGCCTGTTCTGTAAGGAGGAACTGGAGGTGTTCTTTCCCAGGGCCTCATCCACCTAGAGCTTGCAGATGCTCAAGGAACTGAGAATGCATCCTCTCCTGCAAAGTGAGCAGAAATCTACTACTGTCTTCCTATTCTCGAAGGTGCCCAAAGGCCTGTTCCGGTCAGAGTGGGGTTCTTCCAACTCTCTGCTTCAGGGGCCAAGTATGTATAAGAGGATGCACGCACTCCCAGAGAAGGAGTACGTTGTGTGGTTTGATGTTTCCAAAGTGGATATGCAGGTAACAGCAGTTACCAGATGGACCACTGTTCCTGTGGAAGGAGGATTGGCCTTGAAAGATACTCTGAACTGAAAGGTGGATTTGCATTGAAGATCTAGTTTATTGCAGTGGCTGCTATTCTTCAGTTGATGGTATATGTAGGCCTGACGTCTCAAGCCCTGCTCCAATGGATTCAGTCTCTTCTGCTGAATGATTCTACCCCTCTTTTGGAGTCTGCTATGGCCTTCCTTTCTGATGCCATGTATGGCCTTCCTTTCTGATGCCATGTATGGCCTTGTATGTCTAGTGACTAGGGATTGTGCCCTGTTAACGGTGACACTGCATTGCCTTGGCTTGGATTGGATACGGGGCAGCAGAATCATCTTCAAAAGCATCTTGAAAGCATCTGGCCTCAGAGGGATGCTTCTGTAGGGTCCGAATTGGAGAAGCTGGTGAAGAACCTGGGTGAGACAAAATCTTACCAGCTTCCGGAGGAGAGGTCCAAGGGGCTTGTGAAGCGGGCAGGAGCCCATTTTCCATCAGCCTCCACCCACTCCTCGTGGGCATGCTGATCAGACGTCTGGGGTCTTGGGACTTCCGTCACTATCAGCTTGGAAAGCCTTTCTTCCTCTCTGCTTATAGTCTTCGGGCTCATCCTCAGCCCTTTCGTGGAGTGCTTGGGCCCAGGGACTCAGTCCCTTCCAGAAGAGGGCCCTCCTGGGCTGTGCAATGAAAGTTTGGGGGCAGACTTTGCCTCTTCTTCAGGAATGGGCTCGGATAACCAAGGATTTTCTGGGTGCTAGTCCCCATTCAGTACAGCTATGGCCTGAAATGCAAAGTGCCAATCCCAGCCACTTGCGTCTTCTCCCCTTGTGGGTTTGCAAACAGCAGAGCCACTCTGCAGATCACCTTGGACAAGTTGCCTCTCCTGAAGGCAGTGGTGCCCGTTCCTCCAGACGATTGGGAGAGGGACAGGTATCCTATGTGTTTCATGGTGGCCGACATGGAAGGAACATTTCAGCCTATTCTAGACTTCAAGTATGTCAATGAGCGCTTGCATGTCATGCATTTCTGGATGGAACCTTTGCAATCCAGGATTCAAGCGCAATGCAGAGTGGGTTCCCAGCATCTCTGGTTTAGCAGAGGCATATTTTCATATCCCGATCTTGGCCGTGTTTTTTTCTACCGGTCCTCGGTAGCCTGGAGCTAGAGAATCCCATATGTGAGGACTGACTTCCTGCTTGCTCCAGGGACAGCAGGAATCAGTCCTCACAACCCTCCCTCCTCCCCTTGGAGTTGCTGTTTATTTTGGCCATTCTTGGTTGGGCTCTAGCTATGGCACCCGCCTGGGCAGGAAGGGGACCACCCATGCGTGGTGGCATCTCCCAAAGACTTTCTTTGAAAGCTGGGGAGATGCTTCCGCGAGGGCTCTGTCGGCACCAACGTCACCCATATGTGAGATCTGATTCCTGCTGTCCCTGGAGAACATCTGTTACAGGTGAGTAACTACGCTTAACCCTCTTCCCCCACGTGTGCTCAGCCATTTGCCTTCTTGGTGTGGCACATGCAAGTCTATTATAGGCTGTGCTGCTAGCTTCTGGCTAGGGTCTGACTTTTTTAACCGCTTGCTTATAAGGTCAGTCTGCCTGCATATATTATTTATTTATTTGTCTTTTTTTTTTTTTTTTTTAATTTTTTATTTATGCAATTTTCAAAAAAATGACAAGAAAGGTTAACACCAACTCTTGAAGAAATAGAAAGGCAAAGAGAAATAATTCCCACAACCAGGAATCAATAAAGGAAAATATCATTGCATACAACAAAATTGCCTATTCTCTCTAGCCCACAATGGGGGGGGGGGAAATCCATTGGAAATTATACACAATACAGGAAGAAATATGCAAGCAGTCTAAGCACAGAGCCTAACTCAATGAGCCAGAGGGGACCTCCTGACTCTTGGCATTAATGAAAGCCAACAACTGGGAGGGCTCAAAAAAAATATAAGAAAAAGATTGGAATTTCACCAAACATTTGCAAGGGTGTTTGAGAAAAAACAGCCCCCCCAGTTGTAGCACCCCTGATCGAAGCAACAAGAACTCTCTACGACGCTTTTGCGTTTCCCTTGATAAATCAGGGTATATGCGCACTGATAAACCACGAAATAAAAGTTTACGCTTCTGGAAAAACAATTTCAAAAGCCATTCTTTGTCGGATAACAGGGCAAAGGTAATCAACAGTGTAGATGAAACTTGAGACTCTAAACCAGAATTTTCGATAACATCTGTAAGATTTAATACATCTCCCTGACTCCGGTTCTCCCCCAATTCATTGTGAGCCGAAGCCCGTTTAGCAGTAGGCAAGTAATAAACTTTTACCAAGGGGGGAACTAACTCCGGGGAAACCCCAAGTATCTCCATGAGATATTTAATAAACATATCACGAGGGGAAATGGAAGGTACCTTAGGGAAATTAATAATTCTCAAGTTATTCACTCGAGTCAAATTATCTAAATGCTCAATCTTCGTCTGTAAAGACATGACACTTTTCCTATGTCCATCCGAATATTCTTCCAAACTTGCAACCTTGCTAGAAACAGCAATATGCTCCGTTTGTAGCGTGGAGACTTTCCCTTCTAACTCAGTCAATGTAACTGCAGATGAGTCCACCTTATTAGCCAACAAAGAAACTTGTGGAAGCAAAGCCTCACCAAGGGAAACAATTGCGTTCCAGATGGATTCCAACGTAAAGTTCTGTGGCTTCTGTAGTGAAAAAACTTCCCCGGAACAGAGAAGGGGTGCAGAAGGCTCCATTAACGCACCAGGTCGGTCACCACTCAAAGAGAGAGACAGCTGCTCCAACTGTATCTCTCCCGACACTGCCGCAGATCTTCGTGAGCCCAGATCACCAGAGGGCTCCGTTCCCGACTCAGTAGACACAGCCCAACCTGACCCTCGTAAGCACTTCCCCACCCCCACATCAGAGGGAGGAAACGCCAGCTCCAGGAAGCCAGAAGGCAAGGGCTGGGTACGAGTTGACGGAGGTGCAGGGCTCAATACGGGGGAGACAGATGAAAACGACGCAGACGCCGGGCACTCCGACTCCGGTGAGTCTGCAAGCCATATAGCTCCTCCCGTTCGCTCCAAAGCCCGAGTGGTGCGGACAAGAAAAGGATCCAAAGGGCCCGATACTGCAGGTAAATTCGGCGTAGAGGTACCAACGGGCTGAGAGGGCAACGGCCCTGTCTTCCCCTTACGCTTTCTCCCCATTCACACCGCTACCACTCGACACAGACTGCTGCCGTAGCCATCTTGGAAACGCCCCCGGGTATCTATTTATTTGTCTTATCATTGTTAGAGTGCCTTACTTTTCAGTACTTTTGTTTGTGATCTTATTCAGCTCACTCTCTATATTTTCAGCTGTGCTTCCCTCTCTCTCCTCTTCCTTATAATACCACCCTCCCTCCCTCCCTCCCTCCCTCCCCACAGCCCACCCACTCCCTGGCTTATAGTTTCTTATATCTGCCCTGTGCTCATTACCATGATCACTCACAGGTGCACTTTATCCCCTGCAATTTCTACCAACTATCCTTTTATTTCTTCTGGCTTCTATGCTCCTCACCATCTCTCTTTTTTATGGCTCCTCAACACTTTCTTTTCCTATTGCTCGTACTCCCTAATTTTTTCTTATCAACACCTTCAAGCCCCTCCTCCTTATCTCCCCTTTACCATCCTCAGTTCCCCCACTATCTTCTCACTACCCTATCATCAGCTCTTGAGCTTCACTACTTTCTCTCTCTCATTCAGCCATCTTCTCTCTCTGAAACAACCTCACCTTCGTTACCGCCATGTTGTCTGCTCTCTGTCCCGCACTCTTCTACTCCTTCTCCTGCTGTCTTCCGGAGATTTCACCCCCAACCCTGGGCCCCTAGACTTTTGTCATACTTCCAGAACAGATCCTCACGCAACAGCTCAAATCTTATTCATATCCTTCTCCCTTCCTCCTTCTCGCTCTCTTTCTCATGTGCCTTATGGCTCCATCTCAAATAAACTTGCCTTTACTTGTGATCTCTTTATCTCTGATGCTCTCCATCTCTTTGCTCTAACTAAGACCTGGCTCCTCCCAGAGGACTCAACTTCAGTCGCTGCTCTCTGTTATGGCAGCTATCAATTCTCCCACACGCCTCGTCCCACTGGCCATGGTGGTGATGGTGTTGGGCTTCTACTCTCTCCTTCCTGTCAGTTTCAACCCATCCTTCTGCCTTAGTCTCAGTCCTTTCCCTCCTTTGAAGTCCACTCCATCCAGCTTTTTACTCCACTACCTCTCCGATTAGCTGTTATTTATCGACCCACTGACAAGTCCCCCTCTACCTTTCTCTCTGGCTTTGACTCATGGCTTTCCTTCTTTCTGGATTCATCTCCCCCCTTCCTTATTCTCAGGGATTTTAAAATTCATGTTGATAACCCCTCTGACCCTTATGCTTTAAAGCTCCTATCCCTTACCTCATCATTCAACCTCCAGCTTTGCTCTACTGCCCCTACTCACCAGCAAGGCCAGTGCCTCGACCTTGTATTCTTCTCTAATTGCTTACCCTCAAACTTCTGTACCTCACTTCTTCCCTTATTGGACCAACACCTGCTAAGCATCACCAGCCACCTGACCCTCATCCTGTCTCCTCCAACCTCTTTAGAAATCTTCATGCTATTGACCCATTGGCTCTGTCTCATCACCTCTACTCCACAATGTCATCTGAGCCTGTTGATGAGGCAGTAGCTTCCTATAACACTGCACTCTCCTCTGCTATGGATGCCCTTGCTCCACCCATGCCACGTCCTGTGAGGTGTACTGTATCTCAACCCTGGCTGTCTTCCACTACCTGCTATCTATGTTCATGTGCCCACTCAGCTAAGCGTGCTTGGCTCAAATCCCGCACCCTTGCAGACTTTCTACACTTCAAATTCATGCTTGTCTCTTTCCAGTCAGCCATAGCACTCGCCAAACAAGACTGTTATGTCCATCTGACTAACTCTCTTGCCTCTAACCCTCGCCGTCTCTTTACAACTTTCAACTCTCTCCTCAAAGTGCCTTCACCTCTGACCCCTCCCTCTCTTTCTGCCCAAACCCTGGCTGACTATTTCCATGACAAAATCCACAAGATAACATTCCAATTCCCCACAAGGTCAGCTACCTCCCCTCCTCCCCATCTTCACTCCCAACTCCCCCTCCACCTTCCTCTGCTACCCTTTCTTCCTTTACTATGATCTCTGAGGAGGAAACCACTCACCACCTTTTCTCATCCAAAACCGCTCCCTGCTCTTCTGATCCTGTTCCCACCCATCTCCTTAGCTCCATCTCCTCTACTGTAGTCCCATCCATCTCTCATATTCTCAATCTATCGCTCTCCACTGCAACTTTCCCTGCAACCTTCAAGCATGCTGTGATTACTTCTCTCCTCAAGAAACCCTCACTAGACTCTACTTGCCCTTCTAACTATTGACCCATCTTCCTTCCTCCCCTTCATTTCTAAACCACTTGAACGCGTGGTTCACCATCATTGTCTCGACTTTCTCTCCTCTCAAACCTTTCTGGATCCTCCTCAATCTGACTTTTGTCCTTTTACATTCTACCAAAATGGTTCTTGCCAAAGTCTCCAGTGACATGTTCCTGGCAGAATCCAAGGGTCTTTACTCAATCCTTATCCTTCTTGACCTTTCTGCTGCTTTTGACACTGTTGACCACGACCTTCTCCTTGATACCTTGTCCTCGCTTGGTTTTAAGGGGTCTATGCTATCCTGGTTCTCTTCTTATCTCTCCCATCATTCCTTCAGTGTTTGTTCTGGTGGATCCTCCTCTACTGCTATCCCACTCTCAGTTGGTGTACCGCAAGGGTCTGTCTTGGGTCCACTCCTTTTCTGTCTTTATACCCAGTCCCTTGGTGCACTCATTTTTTTTCCATGGCTTTCAGTACCATCTTTATGCTGATGATTTCCAGATCTACCTCTCTACACCTGAAATCTGTCTGGCAATCCAGGCTCAGATCTCTGCCTGCTTTTATGACATTGCTGCTTGGATGTCTCACCGCCGTTTGAAATTGAACATGGCCAAAACTGAACTTCTTATTTTTAACCCTAAACCCTCCTCCTCCCTTCCTCCTTTCTCAGTCTCTGTGGATAACTCTTTATTCCTCCCTGTTTCCTCAGCTCACAACCTTGGAGTTGTCTTTGACTCTTCTCTCTCCTTCTCCAGACTCATCCAACTGATAGCTAAAACCTGTCATTTCTTTCTCTGCAACATCAACAAAATTTGCCCATTCCTTTCTGAACACACTACTAAGACACTTATCCACCCTTTAGTCACCTCCCATCTTGACTATTGTAACCTACTCCTTGCAGGTTTCCCTCTGAATCATCTCTCTCCCTTTCAGTCTGTTCAACACTCGACTAATCTTCCACCATCCTCGTCATTCTCATATTACTCCTCTTCTCAATCACTTCATTGGCTCCCTATCCATTTCTGCATCCAGTTCAAACTTCTCCTGCTGACCTATAAGTGCATTCACTCTGCAGCTTCTCACTACCTTCCCTCTCTTATCTCTCTCTACACCCCTCCTCGGGAACTGCGCTCTTCTGGCAAATCACTTCTATCTGTGCCCTTCTCTTCTCTTGCTAACTCTAGACTTTGCTCCTTTCACCTTGCTGCTCCTTTTGCCTGGACCGCATTACACTGGTCAACATTGAAATTGTTACTGACTTTAAAAAGCCCTAATCTGTAGTACCTTGGTGAGCTGAACACGAATATAACATTAAAAAAATGTATTGGCTCTCATTTTGAAGATATTGCATGTAGTTCATTTTTGACGTTTCACCATGTAAATTTATCCAGTAGGACATCAACAGCATCCCAAATAAGCCTTGAATGATGTAATATTGCATCACATTGCATAATACCAGCATGCACACATCATAGAGAGTTGATTGCATCATTTTCTGATGCAATGCAATACTACTGCCAGACGGCTGCTGAAGCCATCTGACGTCAGCAGTGTACTATATGCAGTTGGAAAGGAAAGTAATCTGATATTCTGTTCCGATATTGAAAGCCTCATGAATGCCTTAAAAATCACTCATGACCCAGAAGACTGGAGACTATTTATAGACTCTTCGAAACTGAGTCTGAAGGCTGTGCTTTTGAACAGTGGAAACCGTCTTCCATCTATTCCAGTAGCGCATATGCCGTCCACATGAAAGAGACATATGATAACTTAAAGCATCTACTGACTTCCATTAACTATAACAAGTACAGCTGGCACCTCTGTGGTGACTTGAAGGTAGTTGCCCTTTTAATGGGACTGCAGCAGGGATATATAAAATACATGTGTTTCTTATGTGAGTGGGATAGCCAAGCAAGGGATCGGCACTACTTGCGGAAGGAATGGAATCGCAGACAAAATGTAACAGTTGGAGAGAAGAATATTCAGCACCCAGCTCTGTTTGAGGCTCACAAAATCCTGCTACCACCCCTTCACATCAAATTAGGTTTGATGAAAAACTTCGTGAAAGCCATGGACCGCACTTCGCCAGCTTTCCGATACCTGCATGAAAAATTCCCTCGACCCAGCGAAGCAAAGATTAAAGAGGGAGTTTTTGTGGGTCCTCAGCTTCGAGAGCTCTTCAAAGACGACCAGTTCAACAACTTGCTGCAGGGTGATGCGAAACAAGCATGGAATGCTTTTCACCTAGTGTCAACAAACTTTCTCGGGAATGTTGAGGGAGGAGTGGTCTAGTGGTTAGGACAAGGTACTTCAGGCCGGAGGGCCGGGGGTTCAAGTCCCACCTGGGGACAGCAATCTCAGGCCGGAGGGACTGGGATTTCTAGTCCTATAGGCACTCCTTGTGGTCTTGGGCAAGCCACTTAACCCTCCATTGCCCATGTTCCCTGTAAGTATTAGTGTATGTGTCTCATATCCCCTCGTGTTAAATGTATCCCCCAATTGACCGCTTTGACCCGGTGAAAAGCGGGATATAAATACAGCTAAATAAATAAATAAAACTACAAGGAACTAGTAGAAGACATGCTGATGCAGTATCAGAAACTTGGCTGCAATATGTCTCTAAAGATCCATTTCCTTGATTCCCATCTCAATCTCTTTCCTGACAACTGTGGTATGGTTAGTGATGAAAAGGGCGAACGTTTTCACCAGGATATCGCAACGATGGAGCAAAGATACCAGGGAAAATGGTCCACTACAATGCTGGCTGACTACTGCTGGACACTCCCCAGAGAAGCTCCCGAACAGCCGTACAAGAGACAGGCGAAAAAAATCTAAGAAGTAGTCTACGACTTGTTTTCTTACAGGTATTAACCGAAGGCCTATTATATATTTACTATTGACATGCATTTCGTGATGTAAACATTAATTCTTATAGATTACAAAAAAACTAGAGCCAACTTTGCAATTTCACTGTCATATTCGTGTTCAGCATATAAAAATTGATAAGAAAAGACTATTTTTATTTCAGTAACACGACTTTTGTAAATATTTGTTGACCAGTGTTACCTGAGTCTGTTCATCAGGCTTCATCTCTGGCCCTTTTCAAATCCAGGCTGAAAACTTACCTCTTTGCCACATTAGGATTTTGATTCACCTAATCTCCTTTGTGTTTCCTTACCATTCCCCCTAAATGTATTCTATGTCTACAGCTACTGTCTTGACTGTCTTGACTAGATTTAAGCTCTGATGAGCAGGGACTGTTTTTTTACATGTGTCTGTGCAGTGCTGCGTATGTCTTGTAGTGCTATACAGATATTCATAGTAGTAGTAGTAGTAGTAGTAGTAATAGTAGCCCTGGTGATGACTCTCCTGTTTGCCTGAGCAGCAAGGAGCCTCCTAATTTGTCAGCTCTGCACATTGCCGCGGTGGATACTGTGGAAACAGATTTTCTCAGCTGGCACTCTCTGGTCCCAGGAGAGCGGGAGTTGAGTCAGAAGGTGTTTTCAGTTGTTTCTGCACCACTGGGGTCACCTGGAGAGGGATCCGATGGTGACCCACTCCAATGCCAAAGTGGTACTGCTTTTTCAGTCGCTGCACAGAAATGGGGTCTGAAGGCCTTGGCACCCTGGATCAACCTTGACCAGGACAGCAGCTGCTGTAGGTGTTTCCTCCATGGCCCCTGGTGTATGGAGCACCATCCGGGAAGGATTATTCTGGTGGCACCAGGTTGGCCGAGGAGAGTGTGATGCGCAGATCTGATGCGGCACTTGCAAGCACCACCTCTTTGCTTGCCTCTATCTCTAGGCTTATTATGTTTGGGGCCGCTTGTCCTGTAGGACCTGACTCCCTTCTTGCTTATGGCTTGGATCCTGTAAGGCTACATTCTAGCAGTGGTGTTCCATTCTGCTCAAAGCTTGCAGGAGGTCTACCAATCTGGCATAAGTGCAGATCTGGTGCCTTGAGTGCTGGTGCAGTGCACAGCGGCTGGCTCCTGAGGTGGGTGGTCAAGATGCCATTTCTGTGGCTCTTCTTCAGGACGGTCTGGAGGAAGGGCCTTTTTCCTTTAGCTCCCTGAAGGTTCAGATGACAGCTTTTGCCTGTTTCAGAGGGTGGTTGGCTAGTCAGTCTCTAGTCATACACCTGGATGTTTCATGCCACCTTCAGGGAGGTTTGGCATCTGCGTCCTCCCCTACGGTCTGTGGTACCTTCCTGGGATCTGTGTCTGGAGCTCAGGGCCCTGATTTCGGAGCCCTTTGAACTGTTGAAGCGCACTAGTCTGCAGGTCTTGATGCTCAAGATAGTCTTCTTAGTTGTGATTGTTCCGCATACTGTTCCATGTAAGCCACGTCAAGTTGTTTTATATAAACCTCAGACTCCGTTGATCAGCGGTATATAAACACAGTTAAATAAATAAATTAAAATGTGGTTTTCTGAGCTGGTGGCTCTGTCTTACTGCGATCCTTACCTATATTTTCTGAGGAGACTGTTTCCTTCGGCCTGTGCCTTCCTTCTTCCCTGTCGTGGTTTCCCTTTCATATGAACCAGACGTTTTGCCTGCCCTCCTTCTCTAAGGGGGAATGGTAAGGATCTTCGCCTTGTGGATGTTCGGAGGGTGTTTTTCTGGTTCTTGGAGGTTACAAATTCCTTTTTTAAGTCAGACCATCTTTTTGTGCTGTTTGCTGGCCCGTGCAAGGTGACGTGGTGGCTCAGTCTGCATTGGGGTGCTGTGTTAAAGGGCAATTGCCTCGGCGGATCAGTTGTGGAACCGGCCAGTTCCAGAGAGTTTGCATGCCCATTCTACTCAAGCGCAGGCATCCTCATGGGCGGAGTGGAGCTTGATAGCCCCTGTAGACATTTGTTGGGCAGCAACATGGACACCACTTTTGTCAAGCATTTCTTCTTGGATGTCCACGCTTGGGCAGACATGGCTTTTGGCTCTAAGGGTTTGTGAACTGCTGTGTCTTCCCGCTCAGTGGAGGCATAGCTTTTATATGTCCCACTTGTCTGGGCTAGTGTAGCAGGACGATCTTGAAGGAGACATTTTACTTACCAGATAATCCTTTCCTTGAGTCCTGCTAGACCAGTCCAGGGCCCACCTCTGGAACTGTGTTTGTTCTGTTCTTCTGAAGCAGTATCCTTGGATCCACTGTGATTTCTATATTTGGCTCTGCAGGTTCATCTTCTATGAACAGCCTTCTCTTTATGCTTTCCTGTACATAATTCTCTACTTGTTTGATTGCTCATTGTTGCCCACGTGGAGGTTGTGTGAGGCCTGCCATGTTCTCCCATATGCTTTGGAACAGATACTGAAGAGACCTCTGGTGGCTGAGGCATAAATAGGCATGAGAGTGATGTCATTGAAACCTGGGCTTTTCATTGGTTCTTTGTCTCCACCAATCTGTTGGTAGGGGAACACAATCCACTTGTTGGGACTGGTCTAGCAGGACTCAAGGAAAGGGCATTATCTGGTAAGTAAAATGTCACCTTTTGGCTATTACTTCTTCTTTTTTGGTTTTTGTAATTGATACCAAATGAAAGCGCTGGAATGACACAGTACAGCTAAAACATGGGCAGCGATAGTAATGGAACGTTCTCACACTACTATACTATAGCATTGTGGATCATCCTTGCATAAAGAGATTCTTTGATAGCAAAAGGATTTTTGATTGCTTCTCCATACCTATGCATATTTTGGTGTCTGTGCTGAGACTGCCAGCAGAGTGAGCGATGGTTGCTTCAATAACATGGGAACTAGATTGAGAAGCTACCAGCAGCTTTTGGAATGCAATGATTTGAACTGGTGACCTCAGGGCTGGCACGACTCACTGTGCGCTTGCACAGGAGAGCAGTCCACGGGAGGGTAGCACAGTGAGCTGGCTGAGCTCAGCTGTAAGATGAATAGCAGCAAGCAATGGACAGCAGAGAGGTAGAGCAAAATGCAGCTTTGGGACTTTGGAACCCATATGAATGCACCATGTTTGATGCATTTCCGCCCCTCACTAACAGGAATTTGCATCAGAGGCGGCGGGATGCATCAGACATGCAGCGTGCACATGGACCTTAAAGCCCTATGCTGCTTTCTTCTCTTTCAGATTCATAGCAGTAACAAGTTAAAGGTCATTAAAAAAAAAGGGGGAAGCTAAGCCAGGCAAGGTGAGGTGGGAGCCATGAAATCGAGTGAAGTGTGCTGTTTTGCTATATTCAGATTAGCAGGAAGTGGGTCCTTTTGACACCTTTCATAAGGAGAGGTTGGCAAAGGCTAAGCTGGGAAGTTTTCTGGGAGGCACCAGGGAGCAAGACAGCAAGCCTCACTGCATTCTTCAAGGGCCAAGGATAGAACCAGACTTGGCTATGTGAGTAACCGAGGTTATCTGTCCCATTATTCTATATTATTTATTGCCTATTATTAGTATGCCACCTTCAGAAACTTCCCTCAGAGCTTTTGCCTTAATAGCAACTTTTAATTACTTAAAACCGGTCAGAATCAAAAAAAAAACTGTCATAAACATAAGATCCTGACAACAAGGAACCCCGTTGTCAAAAATTTCTTTTTGTCAGAGATAGTCGTCAAAGTAAGCGGGAAAAGGACTACCGCTAACCACTGCGACTGCTCCTTTTTTTTAGTTCTCTTTAGTAAATCAAATGTTGAAAATTTGTACTTAGCTCATTAGAACCTCAGAGAAGCAGACAAGATGCCAGGTTTCCACCAGGTTGACGACGTGTCACACGTTTCGGGTTAAACATATAGAATTTATAACCCTGCCTCAGGTCATCTCTCACTGGCCATATAACTCAAATTCTGCTCGAAGAATGAGAGCCGCTTTCCAAATGAATACTGGGTATGTTCCTCTTATACTTCGGCGTCTGACGTCACTTTCCAACATATGCTCAGTAGCAATCACGTGAACTTACTTAGTTGATCAAAGCAGTAAGGAGGATCTCACTGACAAGAGAACACCTTACAAATTTGTTGATTGATCTAAATGATGGTATACCAATCTATTTGCATATTAAGGCCATTAGGGTTAACAGTGTTTAAACGAAAAATCCATTTCTGTTCCCTCAGCTGCAATCGCTGTTCTCGATCACCACCTCTAGGATCAAGGGGTTCAATATCTAAAATCCTCCAACATAGAGAATCAAAATCGTGTTGATGTTGCAAGCAGTGTTCCACCATAGGAGCAGAAAGATATTTTAATTGCAAACGTGAAGCATGTTCAGATAGCCTAAGTTTGACAGGACGAACCGTGCGTCCTACATAATATTTACCACAAGGGCAAATTACCAGATAAACTACAAAAGTAGAGGAACAATTTGTATAACCTCGTAAAGAATATGTCCTTAAAGTGTGCCTATCAATCCATGTTTCTCCTGGTATTGTTAGAGTGCAATATTTGTAATGATTACAAGGGTAATGTCCATTAATGTCATACATATATAAAGGGCAATCTAAGGCATATGTAGTCTTCACAACCAAGTCCCTCAGATTTGCTCTTCTCGAAAAAGCAACCCGAAGGGTCTTATCGCAAAAGCAAGAATGAAGCCCCAGTATTGGCCAGAATTGATGCAACAATTCAACCACAGGTACCATGTTGCTGGTATATGGTAAAATGCCCGTAATTACTTCCTCC
The DNA here is from genome assembly GCA_033557465.1 of Ichthyophis bannanicus. NCBI lineage: Eukaryota > Metazoa > Chordata > Amphibia > Gymnophiona > Ichthyophiidae > Ichthyophis > Ichthyophis bannanicus. Next base: position 424,567,518 of record CM066038.1, read on the forward strand.
TCAAGTGAAACATGAGCTGGTTGAAAGAGCCATTCTTGATGGAGATGTTTGGCCTGTTTATATGCTTTAGCAATAACATCAAGAGGTGCACAAGACGATTTTTCAAATCAGCAGCATGTGATTTAAATTCTTCTATCGTGGAACAATTTCGGCGAAGCCGCATAAATTGTCCAAACGGTAGTCCACGTTTAAGAGCTTGTGGATGAAAACTGTCATATCTAAGTAGAGTATTTCACTGAACTGGTTTTGTATAGAGTGTGGTTTGCAAACCAGATGGTGTAAGCAATACAGTGACATCTAAAAATTGTATATTAGAGACTTCCATCTGGGCTGAAAATTGAATATTAGACTTATGAGCATTAAGCCATTGAACAAAAAGCTCAAGGTCCGATTTTGTACCTGTCCATAAAAAGAAAACGTCATCTATAAAACGTTTCCAAAAAGGGACAAAGCAAAATGCTGGATCCGAGTGCACAAACAGGGATTCAAAAATGCCCATATAAATAGTGGCAATTGATGGGGCCACCGTGGCACCCATCGCTATTCCCATTATCTGCAAATAAAATTGCTGTCGATATAGAAAGAAGTTATTATTCAAAACCAAGTCTAAAAGACTTAGTAAAAAAGATCGAGGAATTCGGTCTGGGAGGTCAAGAGGATAATCCATAAGATGAATCATTATCTCTGCTTGATTAATGTTTTACAACGGGGTTCCTTGTTGTCAGGATCTTATGTTTATGACAGTTAATAGCAACTTTTGCAACTTTTAATTTTTATTTCATCATTCCCCCATAGGTGGTGAAGTTTCTGTAGACAGTGTGTTTTATTTCACAAAATAAAGATAAAATGAATTCGGTCATCTCTTGTCTTTCAGATTTTTGAGAGGGAGGGGAAGCAGGTGTTCTGGATACGATGGATTTTCAGTGAAAGAGTATCTAAAATGTACCTGACCTGTGGAGTACCCAATTTGAAAGCGGTAATTAGGGTACCTGCAAATTGTTTATTTTGTGCACTTGCTAAGACTTTTTTTTCTCAGTGATTGCACGCATAATTACTTTACAGAGAGAGCTTCATTTTTATTCTTGAGTGGAATTTCTTGAACTCAAGGTGGTGTGCCCACTCTTCTCTCTCTTCTTTCTACCCTCAATTTCTTTAGGTAAAAAGAACTAAAGGTAACCAGACACATAAGGTGTTATCTTTTTATTGCACTGACTGGGATCATTTGTTCATCTTTTTCTGTGCATTCAAGTAGACCAACATGACCACACTACTTTATTTAAGAAAATGAATCACGAGGCCCAGAAGCAGACTTTGCATAGACACTTTCAAAACTAATTTTATCTGTAGTGGCACTGGGTCGTTACACAGGGAAAGGGGCTTTTCCCAAGGAATGGAAGAACATCAAAGCTTACATGATCTTCCCACTCCGACACATTTATTTTTTGTACCAACCAGATGTATAGGAAGGAACATATTTTATCAATAAAGTTAAGACAGATCCCAGAGTTCACTTTGATGTGGACTCTTATCCTCAAAGGTTCATAGCTCAATAAATTGGTTAGTATAAAAAGTGCCACCCACCTCTGTCTTGTTTTCTTCTCCAGAATAACATGGCTATCATATCAGAATTTTCAACATGTTGGGACAAAAGAGAGGTTTGTGAAGGGTTCCATTGGAACTGGTGTGGGGTGGTGGACAGCTGTGGTGGTGGGGGGGGGGAGGGGTGCGTCACAGTAATCATTTGCACAGGGCAGCAAAAAAAAAGTAGCACTGGCCCTGGGTGATCTACAAATCTCTGCAACCCTGTACTAATCTTCTGAGCCATGAATAACTATATCGTTCTAGAGTAAGGAACATCCTTTGAACCACTGTGCTGAGAAAAAGTGAACTCCCTAGGATAATTTGTGCTTTAGCACATCTTTATACTCAAAACACAATTAGATCTTAATCTAAACCCTGATAAAACATAAGAATAACTCAACTGAATAAACAACTCAGACAAAAAGGATGCTGGATTATATGTAGTCCACACAAAGATGCAACAAATAAGTATCCTTGGCTGAAAATGTGTGTGAATATTTCAAGCATTAACTGGTGGTGCCTCTTTGACCAGCAATAATTTTCAACTAAACATTTCCTGTAACTCTGCTCAGTCTCTCACATGTCTTTGAAGAATTTTGACCCGTTCCTTCACACAGAACTCATTTGATTCTGTGACATTTGAGGGTTTCCTTGCATGAATACCTCACCAGTAGTATACTGGAGGGGAAGGGAGACCAGGAATCCATGATCCCCAGGTGCTCACTTGAGAAGTGTTGTTTGAGACCCCAGGGCATCTGAAAGGCATCCTCTGTCCCTCTTTTCTTCCTGCATAAGCCCCTTCAACTGGCCAGGCTGGCAGCAGAAGCAGCACATATAGTAAAGAAAAAAAGTGCTGAGAAGCCTTTGTACTCCAGCTTTCTCCAAAACCTTTATGTGTCCAGCCCCCTTGGGAACAGGAAGTGACATCAGAGAGGGCAGGATGCATTGGGGCTTTGGAAAGCATGAGTGCTCTCTGGCACTCATTTCTGCTACTTTCATTGCCACTGGCCCAACCAGTTGAAGGGGCTGCAGCACAAGGGACTTTGGAGGGAAACTGCTGAATCGAAGGAGGAATAGGGAGGAAGGGATAATGATGGACCACATGGGTGGAAGGCCTAAAGAAAAGAGGAGAGATGCCTGACCACCAGGGGGGAGAGGGAGGGTTAGGGAATAAGACAGGAAGGTACTGGACCACAGGATAGGGAAAAGGAAAGCGAAAGGTAGATGTCAGACTATAGAATAAATGAGGGGAAGAGAACAAAGAGAAGCTAGATGGACCACGCAGTGCAGTGGAGAAGGGTGGGCTGGTAATGAGAGAACAGGGAGATTGTGGACTATGGAATGAGATAAGAATATAGAATGGAGACTGTAATCTTCTGAATATGTAATCTTCTGGTCTAGTCTCCGCTTGGTCCTGGGTTCATTTCACGTCACAGACGCAGGAGGGCTTGTAATAAGACCAGCAAACAGGTGTGGCTTGGAGAAAGGTTTTTATGTACAAATAGGCTTAATCCATAGGTATTGAACAGAGGTATATAGTGATTGTTACAGAGCTGTTTCAGTGTGTATCAATGAATCTGTGTGTGTGCATGTGTGAAGTGTGAGAGAGATAGAGGCCAGAACATGTGGGTCAGAGCCGCATGGTAGGCCAGAACATGTGGGTAGAGAGAGAGAGAGGGGGAGGGGTGAAGGGAGTTGAGTATCAGAGTCTCATTGTAGTGTCCAAACCTGTCCGATGAAAGAGAGAGAGAGAGAGAGAGACAGGAAGTGTGTCTGTCCTTTATAGTGCCTCTCCAGCAGTTCCCCTTGAGGTCTGCTATTGTCTTTGGCCACTCCCTTTAAGGTCTACCCATCTTGATTTAGCAAGGAGGGGCTGCAGCCAGGTCCTAGAGACTGACGTCAACCAGGGGTCAGAGTTTAGACTGAATTAAACAGAGTCCATAGCTGCATGAAATGTATGCTGACATCTCCCACACCTTTTTTATTTTTATTTATTATTTGTGCCTGGAATTGGTGGAAGCAAACCTGTGGTACCTGTCCCAGCTGCCATTACCTGATAGTAGGCAGCTCGTCGAATACCTCCTGTATTAAATACCTTGCTATGTCTAGCAGGTCCCCTGTCCTGCACAGTACTGTCTCTAGTACTGTCTCTAGTGTTCTAGAGATAAACAAGTCTCCTTATGAGTCCAAACCTCGTGTCTTAGGTTGAGCAGCCACTACTGGGGGGGGAACCCAATATGCCACTTACATACCCGTCTTAGAGAGAGTGAACAGTGCATAAGGTCTGCAGGAATTTTTAAGGAGGCTAAAACCAAACGGTACCAGGATGCTATGAGTGAGGATAGGAAGCAATACTAGACTGCAGCTGACTCTGGTATTCAGTGTAATAGGAAATACCGAATTAGCCAAATTAGCAGGCCAAGTTAGCCTGGATGTAGGGGTGGATGCTGGAGAGGTTCAGTGTAACTACCTTAAAATGTTGTTGTTCTGTATGACATGCGCTGCAAGGAAATGTACATTTTTTTTCATCTTACAGCACAAGAAAATTACAATAATGCATAGCAATATTTGTACAGCAGTTAAAATAATAATAGGGTGAATAAAAACATTAAAGACATGATCAGCAGTAGGTGAGTAACCAAATAACAATTCCCACACAGACACATGAGCATCTTGTAGCAAGTGTCCAACAATTTGTTGAATGTGTCCATTCTCATAGGCGATGGTGTGATTCACTTCAGTGGATGTTGTTTTAAGGTGATCAATATAGGCATGGAGTTCTGTAAAGTTGAGCAGTTTATGTAGTGTCTCTTCTCCCATGCCAAGTGGTAATGGATGCACAGCATATGAGATAAAGTCTGGAATGTCCATAGAGTCATTGGTAACCAGCGGTGTGGAATAAGTTGTCCCATTAATGGTGAGGGAGACCAGTGGTGTATGACTGCACCAGGTATTGTTTGGTAAATAGTTTGAACTGTACAACAAAGTGTTCTTGGGAAGGCGAATGTCATGCATTCTGGGAGCAATCGAAAAAGAAACTTTCTGGGGAAAGAACAGATGAAAACAAAAGTGTCCAGCTCCAAGGTAATACAAACTGTGTGAGGTAGTCAGGGAATATGAGAGCTTAACAGTCAGGGAGCAAGAGGAAGAATTGTTCCAGCAGGAGGTGTCAGCCTCTTTGAACTGGTGAGGTTGACACTTGAACTGAAATGTAGTCTGCTCACACAAACTGGGGTCCATCGGCTTGAATGAAGTCCAGGTGTCGTCCAGTGGCTGCACCCATGTGAGATGGTCCTCAGGATACATAAGCATATTATCAAACTGCACCCCAATATTAACAACAGGATAAATAACTGTGTGTTGTCCTGACCATGGGATCAAAGTACAGATAGAGCAGCCTTGTGGTGAACAAATGGGAACACTAACTGTCCACCAATCAAGGTGAGCTATAGCAAATTCAGGTATTTTGGTACTAGCCATATGGATGAGAGATGGTGGCCAGTGTCCTAACTTAGCAGTGATCAGAATTTCCTTTAGTATAGTAATAAGCTCGATCTGTACTTGATCACAGGCAAGAGCCCAGGAAATATTCTTTCCCAATCTATATTCTGCATGTGCTAAGGTAACAATTTTCTGTTCTATAATGGGAGATATAAGAGCAAAGGTATCTACAACTACATTGGACAGTTTAGAGGAAGCTTCATTAATAATATGTTGTGAGGTAAAACCATCAGCAGCATGCTGAGCAGTGGATCCCATTTTATTACGGAGCACCTCTATATCAATTACATTAAGGGCACCCAGTGCAGTCTCTGTGCCACCTAAAATTGTATCAATTAATTCACGCTTGTGTTGAAATTGCTTAGCTCTGGGTGTTACTGACTGCATATCAAACCAAGTATTGAGCATTTGTATGTGGTTGGCCACAAACTGAGAGCAATTTGGATATTTGTGAGTAACTAGAAACAATTTGGGAAATAGATGCCAAGTAAGAAAATGGTATTCCACATCATATAACACATCGTGTGGTGCATCATATTTAATCTGAAAGGGATGTCCTTCCTGAAATGGGTGGATATCAGAAAGGTAGAGTACAGGAGGAGCAGAAGTAGTGGGAGGGGTGGGATGAGGGGTAGTAGGTAAACAAGATACATCCAAAAGGAATGAAGTCTCAGTGATGTGCTGTTGATCACTCAAAACCCATGTATAAGTTATTTTCCAGGTACCTCTGTCCTAACAGGAAATATTGTACAAAATCAAAGCAGGAGGACCTAGAAAGTAACGTTCTGGGCGTGCCCTCAATTCTTGTGTCCTTTCCAGAGAAGTGGAAACTGGTGGCTCCCACTGTACTTGAGTGATGTTTAATGAATAGAACACTGGCTTGTCCTGTACGGAACAGAAACTCAGGATGACCAGATCCTTTCCTTCCGGGAACGGTGGGGGTATTTCTTGATAACGATATACCCCACTTGTGGAGTTAGCCCAGCCAATCGTGCATATTCGGATGATAGTTCCTGTAATGAGACTTGAATAGAAGAGAGCAGATACAAGAACAACAGCAAACCGAGACATACTAAAAGCAAACTTGTTTCACTCTACTAGGGAGTAAACTAATGCTCCCCACTTATACTATGTAACACCATAACAAAAAAAAATTTACTACTTATTTACATAACTAACTATTTATTTACATAACTATTAAACACATGTCAACTATACAGCAGGAGTAAATAGTTACCGTCCTCAAGCGATTTCTGTTCAGAAAGCAGCTGTCCGTGCTGTCTTCATAAAGCAGCTGTCCGTGCTGTCTTCAGGTGGTAGCTGAAAACAAAGACTGATAAAACACATATTACCCATATGGTTTTAACTGGGTGATGTGTTTCCAGTACTGCTGGTTGTCAGGCCTTAGGATCTGGTATAGGCTTGGGCCTAAGGTATCAGTAACTAAGTATGGTCCCTCCCACTGTGCAGTTCCAAAGGGGAGTTTTGGTCTAGGTCTCATCTCTGCAAGACACTAGTGACAGGGCTTCCTTCATGTAATCATGAAATATTGATGGTGAATCCTTAAATCCCTGTGGAGGCACAGTCCATGCACACTGTTTTGGCCTGGCTGGTGAATTGCATGTGGAAGAAATAGGTCTAATCTGACCTCTCTCCTCCAGTATCTTCACAATTTTAGTCACTGGTTCTATAGCCTGATGAGGTACTGGGTATTTCTGTGGTGTATGATCCTCACCTTCCAACAGTATTTCTGTGTGCATTTTCCCACAATCTAACTTGTCTTGAGCCCAGACTGGAATATCAGCCACTTCTGAGGGAATTACACACAGATCATACTGCTGAGCTGCCTTGGTGCACTGAGTTGCTAACTGCATGGGAATGACTTCATGCACTAAAGTTTTAGAAGCACTTGAAGTTCCTGAATACTGCCACAATTTAAGATTAGCCATATCCACCACCAAATTTAACTGGTTGAGAACATCAATTCCAATTATTTCTTTTGGTGTGTTCACTATAGTGGAGGCAGTGGTTTCCAACATTTCCTTGTTTTGCTCACTGTGCACAGGGATACCCCATTTAACTGGGATAGCCACACATTTGGAAGCTGTGTCATTAATTCCTTGAATTTCATCAATTTCCATATTTTCCTGATCTGCAGTGGGAGAAGCTCTGTTAGTAAAACTAATTCCAGCCCCTGTGTCAATCAAAGCTAATTTATCCTGACCCCCTACTCTACTGGTAACATTGGGGCGTGCACAAGAGTCCAGTATCAAGGGTGTTACAAGCCTTAAATTGTGTCCTGGGCCTGTGTCCATTTCATCATCCAGAGGCTCTGGAATTGAGTCCTCTGCTGAGATAAAGGAGGCAGGCTGGGCTATGAAGGCTTGAGACATTTTGATATCTGAACTCAAGAGGTCAGGACATCCCTATGCACTAGCCTTGTGTTTGTCCTGAGCTGCTTGTAAATCCTGTTTTAATTTATCTAGTTCTATCTGCAGTATGTGTTTGTCTTGTTCCCATTTAGATTTCTCCTTTTCTAGCCCATCTCTCTGTGCTTTGAGTTCCTGAAAGGGGATGTAACCTGAGGAGTTTCTAAAAGTACCTCTGCCGTGTGCTCTCCAAGGGGCGTGGCCTCTGTCGGTGTTTCTTGTGTACTGAGAGGATCCTTCAGCTTGCCACTTAGGGGTGTGTCCTCTGTCTGTGTTTCTTATGTACTGAGAGGATTCATTGGCCTGCCACTTCCGTGCCTCTGATACTGTAATGACCTGTGAGGGCTGGGTCTTCCAAACAGACCCAATTCTGAGCATTAAAGTATCAAAAGGGGTTGCTTCAGGGTCTTCAGAAAATAACAGAAGGTTTTTTGTAATCTCAGGGGATAGCAATTCTAATAAAAATTCCTTATGCATGCTCTCCCCATAATCCTCTGCCTTGGGCCAGGACTCCTGCTCATTAAGAACTGCTTTTAAAATCCAGGCTCTATATGCAAACTGTTCCAGTGTATCATCTGGTAAAGGTGAAATAATTTTAAATACTTGCATTGGGGAACAGTGAAATAGTTTCTCAGTACCCCTTTTAACCAACTGGTATGGGTGAGTGAGAGAGCCAACCCTGTAATAGTGAGGGCCCAGAGCCAAATGCATAAGTCTATCAAAGTCTGATTGTTTTCTTCTGTATTTCCCTAGACCCCAGTGAATCAGAATATCAATCGCCCATTTAACCCACTGATTTACATTAAGAGGCATAGTGCCAATTTTCTCAACTATTTTTTCAATATCTCTATCTTTTAAATTTTCCTGGAACATTAATTTAACTGGTGCTTTGAGTTCTGTACTGGGTGCTATGTCTAAGTCCTCTGAATTATTCTCCTGACAGAGATCGCTGGGTTCTGGCTGAGATAAACTATCTGAATTTTCCTGCTGTGATTCTGCTGTATTCTTCCCATTCCTAAGTTCAACTATGCATACTTTAGAATTCTTTTGTTGCTGATAAGGTGTGTCATAGGCATAGGGAATGGGTGTATCTTTGTTCTTTTGTTTCTCTCTAGCTGGTATGCATGGCTCATAGGCATATGGTGCTGAGGGAGGGGTAGGTGTTGACTTTCTTGCAGAGGCCACTTGATCTTTAACGTGCCTCAATTCAAGTTTAAGTGCTTCTAATTGTTCACTAACAGTTATAAAAGAATTTGTGGCTTGAATCACTTGAGTTCTCTGAATAGAAATACAACTTTGTGCCTCCTCCAGTTCTTTGATCAATTGGCTACACTGAGAAGTCAGTTCAGAGTTTTCTTTTTTCATGCTAATTAGTCCCCTGTACATGCCCTGGATGAAGAGGCATTTTCTTTTATTTGTTTTCTTTTTGAATTCATGATCATGGCTTAACATTCGTTTTTGAATATTATACCATGAGTCAGGGAATTCCCCTTCATATGGACCTCCTTTTCTCTTACAATATGAAATTAGAATTTCTGTAAGTTCTTTAAAATCAAATGCTGCCATATTTGATACTGCAGAAAGGCTGTAGTTGGACTATCTAAAATGTGTAACCATAGAAGGAGGAATGCTAACTTAAAAAGTATTTCACACCTATTTAACAGGGTGGAGTAGATTAACAGAATTGTATCAGTTGCAGCCAGCTGCAAGCCTGCTCTCAGTAAGAAAGTTACTGACAGGAGACAGAGAAATAAAAGTAAAAAAGGGACAGGAGATTAACAGAATAGTCAGATATTCCTGCTCACACCAAGATATTGTGACGCCTTCCACCGCTCTCACCGCACTGCCCCTAGGGGTGGCACGGCAGATTGTCTCTGTTTGATCACTTATAGTGCTATTTAGTATAGACACTTGCCTAATGAGAGACGGTGGATCACCTCCTTAATTGTAGTTGTGGTTTGCTTTTGTTAGCAGTCCGAATAGAAGGAGCACAGGACAATTTATAACATAAATTGCTTTTATTTTTATTTTCTGTAAGGAAATCATTCGTGGCAAAATTCCAGAAAGGGAAAACACATTCAACCAAAGTATAGGATTCTTCTCCAAAAATGTGCAAGGTGAATTTCTTCCATAAACTTCTCAACCTTGATAGCAGTATTTTCTAGTATTTACAAACGCAGTAGAAATATCTTTGTGCATTACTCACAAACTTTGGCAATATGAAAAGCTTCACTTTCCTTGCTGACTTCAAGTTTAAAACATCACTCAGAGTGCTACCTCTTAGCTTTTACCACTAGCTTTCTCAGCTGACGTTACAGCAGCAATAAAACTAGCTAGGCTTTCGTATGAGGTTTCTCTTATCCACTTGTCTGCTTTCCAAGCATACAATGATATCTGAACTCCTGACGTCTTCTTACTTGTTTCATACAGCATACAGGAAAAGCTTTATACATTAGACACACACAAACTGCAATCCATCGATTCAGCAGAGGACATTGATTTATCAGAGAGACAGTCCACGTCCATTTCTGTTGGGGAATTGTACGGCTCTGAACTTGGGGTAATCTCTGGTTTAACCTGTTGTATGTTCTTCAGAAGCTTACAAAGGTTTCTCCACTTTAGCTCACGGTTCCCCTCTGTAACTGGGTTTGAACCTTTTGCTTTTCTCCCCCTTAATAGTTTCTCCTCAGGAAATGCAAAAGCTTCTTGACTAGCAGTAACTCTCCTCCTAACAGGCTTTCTATAATATCTGTGTGGGGGTTCAAGACTAGAACTGCTATATTCTGATTCAGAGGTACAATCCAGGCTTCTCTGCCGGTTCTTTCTATGCCCACACCCTTTGCACTTGCCTTGTAAGTAGTGGTCAGTCCTTCTGGGCTTAGCAGAATTAACAGCCTTGAAATCCTGCTTCCTTCCCTGGTTTACTGGCCTTTTCCTCTGGCTCCTAGCCTGCAACCGGTCCTGCCTTTGAACAGACCTTCTTTGCAGTCTTTCTGGTGTAAAAGCACATACCGTTTGATCAGTACCTGATTCCTCCTCCCACTCAGCTGATTCTTCAAAGAAACTTTGTCCTCGGGGTTTTGCTAGTTTCCCTTTAGCATTGCAATTTCCTTTGCGCCGTCCTGTGCCTAGTCCTCGTGTGTGTGAAGCTCTGGAATCAACTCTCAACTGATTCTCCAGCTCCTGTTCATCTCCCCCCTCACTTCCTGTGTGACGCAGCTTATATGTTCTGTGAACTGTTTGCTTCTCTGACCCCACCCTCTCTCTGCTTGCAGCTGTCCTAGAGGTTGGGTGTGGCTTCAAGCTAACCCTGCTTCTATGTGCCTTAGTTTCATTCTCTCTGTGGGAAATGTGCTTCTGTGATCCCATCCCCCGCTTGTGGGAACAAATCTCAGAGTTTTTTCTACTTTTAAAGGGCTCTGCAGCCTTCACATCATCACATATCCCCCACCTTAAGCAATTGCCAGCTGGCGCACCCACGCGCGCACAGCTGGAAATCCCAACTAATGCTCTTGGGTTATTGTCTGGTCTTGCAGCTACTTTATCGACCCGCTCCTGCGCCGGACGCAAGCTGTCGATGTGGTATGCGTGGTACTTCCCCTTCCCTGTCTCCAAGGAATAGTGTAGAGGACCTATCTGTGTTAATACTTTATAAGGGCCTTTCGTGGCAGTTCCAAACTTGGAGCTGGCATTGGTAATTACTAATACCTCATCCCCCCTACGTAAGAAATGCGGTCGGGCTCGTCGGGCATAATAAGCCTTCTGACGGGCATGACCATCTTCCTTGGCTAATCTAGGTACCGATTCGGCCATAACTGGCCTTAGGGGTGCCCTCGGTGGACGACTTGCTGCGCCCCCCTGACAAACCGGGCAAGACGCACAATATCTCGCCGTTTCCGTATATACCCCTGGCCAATAGAACCTAGCCAATACGTGCTCTAGGGTGTCTTGCGCCCCTTTATGCACTCTTCCCGCGTATCCATGTGCTATCCCTAACACCATGCTCCTAAGAGCTTGAGGTATCACTAATTGTTTCTTTGTGCCCCCTAGGCGGATATCTGTACTTTCCCTGTACAAGATAGTGTCCTCTAATAGAAACCTTGGTAGGGCCTCCGATCCATTCGTAGCGTACTCATACGCTCGACGGAGCGTAGGATCGGCCCTCTGTTCTGCAGGGAATGAAGGAAATTTTTCCTTTAATTCAGCAGGAACCCAGGGTAGTTCCTGTCCTGTCATTATTTTAACCCTATTTTGTGCCCGGGTCCTCCTCTCCCTTCTCCTTTCAGGTTTTCCTTTCCTAGGAGTGTCTTTGGCCTGAGTAAGCAGGTCTTCCTGGAAGGATATTCCTGGCACTGGGTCTACTTGTGAACCAATTTCTTCTCCTAAGGGCTTATCCCCTGTACGGGTAGTGATCATACCCATTCTTTCGGCTAGTCTGGGGTCAACTACCTTGCCTACCTTGGGTAAGGTCTTCTCCCTGACTGTGGTATTCATACTAGCCCTATTCTTAACTAGCATGGGGTCAGCTACCTTGCCTACCTTGGGCAGGGTCTTCTCCTCAGCTAAATCAACTTGCGGAAAGGTAGCGAATGGGTAGTTTTCCACCTGCAACTCCTTAGCCAGACCTTTCCGAAATTGCGGCCAATCTCGGCCTAAGACTACTTCGTGTGGAAGCCTTGGTACAATGGCCACTTGCATTTGTTTCTTGAGACCCACTCCCTCTATAACCACCGGGTGTATAGGGTAGGTAGAGGCTGCGCCATGGACGCACCGGATCCGAATATGATCCCCAGAGCTTGGCAGCGAGGGTTTTTCTTTTGCCTCTATCTGTTGCCAGAGCTTCCGGGAGATCATAGACTGATTCGCCCCTGAATCTAAGAGTGCCTCAGTTGGTATTCCTTCTACCTCCACCCTCAGTAGGAATCCCTCCCCCGTATCTCGGTGCTGGGTAGTGATTAAAGCCTTCCTGGCCTTACAGTCCCTTTTCAGGTGCCCCACTTCTCCACACGAAAAACACTTTCTTAACACATTTCTCTTATACAGTTTCACATTACTATCTGTAAATTCATCCAGCTTAGCTTTCCTTTCTAGTAACTCCACTTTGTTTTTAAAGATGCCTTCTTTCTCCAGGCTCAACTTATTGGCCTCCAGAAAGCGGTCTGTTAAAGCAATTGCTTCTTGCGTGTTCTTACAGCTTTGGAGTACTAGAAAGGTATGCACGCTGCTCGGTACTGCTTCCATGAACTGTTCAAGAATTATTGTGTCTAAGATAGCCTCTATATCTTTACCTTCAGGCATCAACCATTTATAAACCAAATTCTTTACGCGGTAATATAATGCCTGAGGTGTTTCCTCTGACCTTAATTTACATGACCGTAGCTGCCTACGGTAGACCGCTGGATTTAGACCCAAACGATCCTTTACCGCTTGTTTTACATCTTCATAGCTTGTAACTAAACTAGCAGGCATGGCACGGTAAGCTGCTAAGGCTTCGCCTGTAAGCGAGGCAGCAAATCTTAGCGCCCACTGTTCTTTAGGCCATTTTGCTAGAATAGCTATACGCTCAAAAGACTCAATGTAGTCGTCTACATCGTCATCCTTTGCTAGACGACCTCCTGCAAAAATCCCAGTCCCTGACCAGTCCCAGTCCCGACAATCTGCCCTTGCACCTGGCATAGTCCTGGCAGCATCGTCCTTTTTTCCTTGGGCCTCAAGCCAACTGGACATTGCTTGTATAACCGGTGCTTGTTGTGATTGGAACAGCGCCTTCGCCTGTTCCAGGCTCTTCGCGGACAACTCTTGATGTTGGGCTATCTGACCAGCCGCCCAGTCCAAGATGTCTCGAGACTCCATCTTCTTTCCTGTAAAAAAAAACAGAAACAAAGCACCAAGTGCGGAACCTTCCACTTCACCCTGGTCTTGGTGATTATCCCAGCAGCCACCCTCTTACACCAGTGCTTATCCGGTCCAACCCTCCAGCCTACGGGTTACCTTATACTGGTGCAGAGTCTCACTTCATCAACTCCGTTGCCCTGGACTCGGGTTCCAGTGGTCACTCCGGCTTTCCTTCCTCTCCGCAGACCTTGGAAGTTGATACAGCTGCTCTAGGATTCTCTTTCCTGTGTTTGTAGATGACCTCTCCGTTGTCACGTGACTCCAAACGAAAAATCCAACACACTACGCCACCTGTGACGCCTTCCACCGCTCTCACCGCACTGCCCCTAGGGGTGGCACGGCAGATTGTCTCTGTTTGATCACTTATAGTGCTATTTAGTATAGACACTTGCCTAATGAGAGACGGTGGATCACCTCCTTAATTGTAGTTGTGGTTTGCTTTTGTTAGCAGTCCGAATAGAAGGAGCACAGGACAATTTATAACATAAATTGCTTTTATTTTTATTTTCTGTAAGGAAATCATTCGTGGCAAAATTCCAGAAAGGGAAAACACATTCAACCAAAGTATAGGATTCTTCTCCAAAATGTGCAAGGTGAATTTCTTCCATAAACTTCTCAACCTTGATAGCAGTATTTTCTAGTATTTACAAACGCAGTAGAAATATCTTTGTGCATTACTCACAAACTTTGGCAATATGAAAAGCTTCACTTTCCTTGCTGACTTCAAGTTTAAAACATCACTCAGAGTGCTACCTCTTAGCTTTTACCACTAGCTTTCTCAGCTGACGTTACAGCAGCAATAAAACTAGCTAGGCTTTCGTATGAGGTTTCTCTTATCCACTTGTCTGCTTTCCAAGCATACAATGATATCTGAACTCCTGACGTCTTCTTACTTGTTTCATACAGCATACAGGAAAAGCTTTATACATTAGACACACACAAACTGCAATCCATCGATTCAGCAGAGGACATTGATTTATCAGAGAGACAGTCCACGTCCATTTCTGTTGGGGAATTGTACGGCTCTGAACTTGGGGTAATCTCTGGTTTAACCTGTTGTATGTTCTTCAGAAGCTTACAAAGGTTTCTCCACTTTAGCTCACGGTTCCCCTCTGTAACTGGGTTTGAACCTTTTGCTTTTCTCCCCCTTAATAGTTTCTCCTCAGGAAATGCAAAAGCTTCTTGACTAGCAGTAACTCTCCTCCTAACAGGCTTTCTATAATATCTGTGTGGGGGTTCAAGACTAGAACTGCTATATTCTGATTCAGAGGTACAATCCAGGCTTCTCTGCCGGTTCTTTCTATGCCCACACCCTTTGCACTTGCCTTGTAAGTAGTGGTCAGTCCTTCTGGGCTTAGCAGAATTAACAGCCTTGAAATCCTGCTTCCTTCCCTGGTTTACTGGCCTTTTCCTCTGGCTCCTAGCCTGCAACCGGTCCTGCCTTTGAACAGACCTTCTTTGCAGTCTTTCTGGTGTAAAAGCACATACCGTTTGATCAGTACCTGATTCCTCCTCCCACTCAGCTGATTCTTCAAAGAAACTTTGTCCTCGGGGTTTTGCTAGTTTCCCTTTAGCATTGCAATTTCCTTTGCGCCGTCCTGTGCCTAGTCCTCGTGTGTGTGAAGCTCTGGAATCAACTCTCAACTGATTCTCCAGCTCCTGTTCATCTCCCCCCTCACTTCCTGTGTGACGCAGCTTATATGTTCTGTGAACTGTTTGCTTCTCTGACCCCACCCTCTCTCTGCTTGCAGCTGTCCTAGAGGTTGGGTGTGGCTTCAAGCTAACCCTGCTTCTATGTGCCTTAGTTTCATTCTCTCTGTGGGAAATGTGCTTCTGTGATCCCATCCCCCGCTTGTGGGAACAAATCTCAGAGTTTTTTCTACTTTTAAAGGGCTCTGCAGCCTTCACATCATCACAATATATACTGACAGGAGAGAGAAATAAAAGTCAAATAGACAGGAGGGTACATTAGTGTTACCAGGAAAGATGTATATTGTACTCAATGAGGGAATATTTAACTGTGTAACTCTGTATTTTCTTAGCAGCTCAAATACTATATAAAATCTGTAGCAAGCCTATACATAAAAATAAGACAATTGCAAGCCACTCTGTGTAATGTCCTTAAAATTCTAGATTCTTACAGAGCCTTTTGACACTAAAAGTCTCACCTTGTCTAACCCACAAAACAAAATTGTAAATGGTCACAAGGGCTATTGATTTTCCTGTCTCACTCTGTCTGAAATCTACTTAATGTATTATACAAAATTATTACTTACCCAACTGGAGGTCTGCTGTGAAATCCGAGAGATGAGCCCCCAATATGTAATCTTCTGAATATGTAATCTTCTGGTCTAGTCTCCGCTTGGTCCTGGGTTCATTTCACGTCACAGACGCAGGAGGGCTTGTAATAAGACCAGCAAACAGGTGTGGCTTGGAGAAAGGTTTTTATGTACAAATAGGCTTAATCCATAGGTATTGAACAGAGGTATATAGTGATTGTTACAGAGCTGTTTCAGTGTGTATCAATGAATCTGTGTGTGTGCATGTGTGAAGTGTGAGAGAGATAGAGGCCAGAACATGTGGGTCAGAGCCGCATGGTAGGCCAGAACATGTGGGTAGAGAGAGAGAGAGAGGGGGAGGGGTGAAGGGAGTTGAGTATCAGAGTCTCATTGTAGTGTCCAAACCTGTCCGATGAAAGAGAGAGAGAGAGAGAGAGACAGGAAGTGTGTCTGTCCTTTATAGTGCCTCTCCAGCAGTTCCCCTTGAGGTCTGCTATTGTCTTTGGCCACTCCCTTTAAGGTCTACCCATCTTGATTTAGCAAGGAGGGGCTGCAGCCAGGTCCTAGAGACTGACGTCAACCAGGGGTCAGAGTTTAGACTGAATTAAACAGAGTCCATAGCTGCATGAAATGTATGCTGACAGAGACATGGGAGGGGGAGGGAAGAAAAAGACTGGACCACAGAATGGAGCGGAGGAGAAGAGGGGAGAATGGGGAGATATGGGACCATGGAGGAAGTGGGGAATAGGGAGACAGAGGAAGATGCTGGACACAGGAGGAAAGAGATTAGAGGAGGGAGAAGCTGGCTGATGCTTGCAGATGGTGGAGATGGGAGAAGAGCGCTAGGGAGAAGTATGTAGGGAGAGGAGAAGGATGTGAGAGAATTAGATGAGAAAGAGGGAGGTTAAGAACTGGAAGTTTAGAGAGGGTAAAATCTGAATTTATAGAGCGGCAGAAATGAAGGCTATGGAGGAAAGAGCTAAAACAAAAAGTTAATTGTCAGAGATGGAACAGTTGAAGACATAAGGAGAAATGAAAAATGGACAGGAAACCCTGGAAAGAGTTAAGAGAAGACAGAGGAAAGCATAAACCAAAGATTGAAACCACCATCAGTGAGAAAAATAAAATGTCCAGACAACAAAGATAGAAAAATGCATTTTATTTCAAATTTCGTAAATTGGAATATGTCACCTTTGGGAAATGTGAATCTCTGGTGCCTTTGTATTTTGGATAATCTGTCCTCTAAAGAAAAGGCCATGAACCTCACAAACAATCAGAGAACCTGAAAAAAATGATTTAAAGAAGTATATTTGAAAATCATACACACATTGAAAGTAATTGGGCTAAAGAAGATGCTTATTTTTAGCCTATATTCATAAAGATACATATGTGCTTATTTGCATTTATAAAATACTAAAACAAATCCTGCAGAAATAGCATAGATTATTAGCATTGATATTTATGCCTGCTTGGGAGCAGGCATAAATGTTAGCGTGTATTGGATCACTGGGGAAGGGGGCAGCGAGCCAGAGGAGATGGGGTAGGGGGACACGAAAATAAATATTGGCTTCTGGGTGCTGAAGATCCACGGTACAACACTGCACCTTACTAAGACCCGCTAGCTAGCCCGCAGGTTGGGCCTACAAAAGAGTTGATGCTTGTTTATCTAGACAGGATTAAAAAATCTTTTGTAAAAAATTGGGGCACTATCCATTCACGGTTAGATGAACAGTCGGCAAATGTAGAAAGCTGAAGACTACAGTGACCGTAACCAAGGGGATCATATTGCAAAGCTCACCCTTGAGAGCAAACTGGAAAATCATTCATGAAATGAAATACTAACCCCAAATTGATATCTGTAGGTCTCAATCATTGTGAGGTTTGTCAACGGGTGCCTGGATGAGAATGTCCACAGTCTTGGCAAAGGCAAATATTCATATGACTTGCAAGGGATTGTGGGAAATGTAGTCCATTCATACCAGACTCATCCGTTCACAATAAATTAGTTGTGCTTGAGTGTAAAGCCAATAAGATATTTATTTATGGGGTTATTTCTCCCAACACAGATATACTTGGTAGCGCATAAAACAGGATACTTGCTTTCAGTGTTATACTTAGAAAAACAAAATCAGGAAAACAACAGTTGAACTCGTCAGGCAATCAAATCAAAGAATAAAGACCTGGTTGGTAACAAACTGGTCTTTTCTGTAGGCTCTAGCTAATATTTTCTTAGCAGTGCTTCAATCAACAAACAAAACCCACAAAGTAGGGAAAAACTGTTCTTTTCAGGTTAACTTCTTATATCTTCACACACAGACTCAGAAGTGTTCCCTCAGAGCTCCCAGGCAATTAGGTAAGGCTCAATTGCTAGCAGTTACCCAGCTGAAACCCCTTAGCTGGCTTACTTTCTACTGCGTGGCTCAAATCCTACTCAGGAACTTTTCTGAGTAGATTAAAGAACAAGTTTGTATTTCTTTGTGATGGTTGTTGTATTTTTGTAACAGCAATTTACCACAGGAGTTTAGACAGAGAGCAATCCATGTATACACAACCTTCATCTACAACCTCTCCCCCTTCTTCAACAATCATGGGTTCAATATCATGGATTGGCACAGAGGAATTTCTCAATGGAGCACTCTCAGGACAATACTTGTTTCCCTGCTGTCTTTCAAGGGTATAGCTAGGGCATAGATCAGTGTTCATACCTGAGCTTCCATTGCTGTTAGAGTTCCTCTCTAAATAGCCTGGCCAGTATGTAGTCCAGTTTTTATGTCCAGCCTTCCAATCCAGATCCCTGGACACTGGGTCTCTCTTCACATACCTTCTGGCACGGGTCTTAGGGTCCCTTCCAAGTGCAGCCGTCTCCCTCACAGGTACCGTCTGGAGATTCCTGGCTCTGCAGCACCACTCCTTTGGCTTTCCCCAATCCAATGGTGTATGCTTGCCTTTGGAATGCCTCCCAGTATACGTACTGCTATGGACTCCTTTAGACCTCCCAAATGCTTTTCTCTTCTTTCTTCCAAAGGGTTTCTTGCTCTCTCTGTCCGTCCGCTCTGGCTTCTGCTTCTGATGATCCTCCAGATGATGAAGATGATCAAGCTGATTCTCTGTAGAATAAACTCTACCTTTATTCTGCTTAGATGAGTGCTCCACCCTAGCACAGCGCAGCTGTGCTGAATCAGGCCCTGCCCTTGGAGATGAGTGCTTGGGGATTACCTCATAGCCCTCCTGATTGAACACACGTTTCCCCACTTCAGCTCCTCTAATGGCTGTTGGAAACCTGGTGCATTCTGGGACTGGTAGTCTTTTATGGAAAAATTCTGTTTTCTTATTTCTACCAGAACTGACAGGTTGCTTGTTCAGAGTCACTTCACCTCTACTATAGCTCCTTCCTGAGCTATGATAAGCTTCCTTATCACAGGTTTCATGAATCAGCCAGCAGGAAAAAAAAATCTTAATGTGGTGTTCACAGGAGGATAAGGAAGGAAGAAACCACTGTTTTCTAAAAAGAATATTGCTGTCCAATATTGTTTGCTAAAGAGCATCTAGATGACCCATAAGCTATCTGAAATAATATTGTATGAACAGTAGGAAAAATACCTTGAAAACCTTTAATAATTCTCTTTTGTCTACCCTGTCCTCCTTACGTTTCCATCAGATAGTTGGTCATGGCAAAAGTTTAGATTTACTTTTCATTCACACACTTGCTATTGACTCTAGTTTTGCCTTGAAGTTCAGCCATTGCTGTGGTCTGTCCATTTTCATTTGCTTTTCTCATTTAAAATGCTTAAGACCAATCTGTCTTTCAATTCCACTAAGAGCTCCAGCAAACTTATTGTCCATTCTTCCTATAACCCTGATAATCTTGCAAAAAATTTGACTTCCATGCTTAGATAATCTTGAATCTGTAGCCTCGACTGATCTCACCGCAGCAGTATCCTTGCAGATTAACTCCCTTGGAATCTCATTGGATTCTATCGCACCTTTTAAGGTTCTTTCTGTAAATGCCCAGCAAATCAAACCACCTTGGAGTAGGTCTCAGGTTGTCCATTTTAGACAACAATAACGTCGTAAGTAACGCTATTGGAGTTCCAAGTGTGATCCCGTTTTGAGACAGAGCTCTCTCTCTGTTATTTGCTTATCAACAACTAATTCTAGATAAGAATATTATAATAACAACTAGGGGCTCTGACTCAATTATTCTTAGTTGTTAAACACTTGACAGCACCTGCCTCTAACTTTTTATCTGATAACTTAATTGATCTTCAATTGTATTTACATCTTTCTGTGACAGAATGTCTTGCATTAGAGATAGCTTTACTTCTTCATCTCTGCTACCTGGTTCTTTATCTTTGTCACAACCTGATCCCTCCAACTGTAACACAAGTCTTTTCGGTAGATGTTGATAGTGATTCTTGTTTGGAATTATTTTGAATTAGTATCTGATTCACAGATATTAGAAGTTATCACCTCTTTAAGTAATTCCTTTTGTGCTTTAGATCAGTGTTCGACTTAGCCGATTAAGTCTTTAGAAACTTCCTTAAGTAGCTTTATTCAGGCAATTGTGAATAACTCTCTACAATTGGTATTTCTTCCTGGCGTCCTTAAGAGAGCATCACTATTTCCTTTGCTAAAAGATGCTTCCTTGGACAAAGACCATCCCTTAAATTATTGCCCAATTTCGTCCTTACCTGTTTTGGTGAAAATACCTGAGAAAGTTTTTTTGAGGCAACCTCAAAATTTCATTGATGATCAAAACATTCTTTCTGATTTCTTTTTTTTTTTATTTTAAAGAAGATAAAGAAGTAAAAAAAAAAAGAATAAGGGAACCAGTAATGTCTTCAACGGTACTGGTCCTGACGAGAAGGCAGAGGTGCTAGCCACAAAAAAGATTTTCTGCGTAACAAGTTTTGCTTCCTGCTAGCTCTGCGGAAAATGAAGAACTGAAGAGAGGGAGTTGGGAAGGCGGGAAGGCAGTCGCGCAGGTGCAGTGGAGTGCTCCCAAAAGCATTCCCATGCAGGCTCCTTCGGTACTGACGTCACCCATATGTGAAGACTACATTCCTGCTTGTTCCTGGAGATAATATATTACTCCTGGTTATAATGGGCAGTATAAGTTAGTAGCATACCCTCTTATGTGACCTGGTAAAATGTTAATTTTCATTAACTGCTTGCAAGCTAGAAGTCTTCTTGTCAGGATGCAGACCTGAACCAGGAGCATGCATCAAACCTTTATTCAGTGGGCAAAACAATAACATTTTTTCAGTGACAAGATAAAACATAAGCAGGCCCAGAAAGTTGTAGGACCCTGCCCCAAATGCTTTATAATCCAGTGCAGTTCCTCATACTGCCTTTGTGATTACAAAGAATGGAATGAAATATCTTTGTCCACTGAAGTGACTGCTACCTTAGAAATACGCAGTTTTGTAACTTTGAACATGCTTCCCTCCCCTCAGAATACGTTGTACAACTGTTATAGACTATCTTTCCATTTGAGATAGGTGGTATTGCATGACCTAAAGTGCCATACTTTGTCCCACGTACCAACTTAAATTGTAAGCCTTCTCTATATCTGAATTATAACTTACCTTAGGCTTTTTTTAAATTACTCTTATCCAAACCCATGCCAATCACGCACACCTTGGTGGAAGGAGGAAAAGCCATATAGACAGTTGGTGCCTCTTTAGCTAATGCTTAGTGCGCACAATCTTCTGCACGGCCCTTAGGAATAAAATGGGCCATGCAGCAGATAATGTGCGCTAAATGTTAGTAAAAGAGGCCCTTAGTCATTAAGATGCTGACTTGTATAATAAAACAAAAAATTAGCTTAAAACATGATGGTCATTAATTGTAAAATGTATAAAAATAATGGCCTTCAAAAATATGCAACCAGTTATTCACAAATAAATCGTACTTTTTAATTCAATATAAAAGCATGTAACCTACCACCCACAATTAGAAAACCAAATCGAAGCTCTTAATAAATTGTAGTTCTTGCAAGAAGTCCAAACACTGGAAATGTCCAAATTGTAATCTTTATTTGGAGATCTGTATGGTGGTGGTATACAAATTAGACTTTGCCAATTACTTTTGGATTTCAAGATGATATTTTAAGGGAATATACTGAAGGTCCTATAAAAGATGATATAAATGATAATTTGGACATTCCAATTGTTTGAACTTTTTTCAAGAACTACTGAACGTTGGGGTTGGTTTTTTAAATTATAATAGCAATATCATAAATTATGGCAGATGGCCGAGAAAATTACTTATAGGCCTGTTTGTGATTAAATAGTTGTATTTTTTTCCAGTTTTAGGAAGCATTCATTGCTTGGCAAATATTTTAATGTCCTGTGAAGACAACACACAAAACAAGTCACTACAGAAGAACAACCGTGTAATTACCATATATCCTTCTACGGCAGTGCAAAGAATAAGCACATTTCTGGGTTGTAAGCCAGAACAGCTTTCATGCCTATGTAAATATTTGGTTGCTGTAAGCATGCTGTTTCTCCAGCTTACTCTCTTCCTGGCACAACTCTCTTTCTGAAAGTATTTAGGAATTTCACAGGGTTGTTCTGCTCTGTTTAATTACAACAGTTTGACTGGGCCTGCTTTATAAGGAACTGTTACATTTTGTATTTTTGTGATTTAAACAAATTCACAAAGTATAACCGCACAAAACAGTTTGGGGTATGTCTAGTCTACTAAAGTGCTTTTGCTGTCTTCACGGTGCTAATGTGGGATTGTTGCATCATAAAGATAGCTTTCTGTAGTTACTCACCTGTAACAGGTGTTCTCTGGGGACAGCAGGAATCAGTCCTCACATATGGGTGACATTGGCATTGACTGAGCCTGCGCGGATTCACTCCCCAGCTTTCAAAGAAAGCCTTTGGAGGTTAGGGCATCCACAGTCACCTTCCCAACTCAAGGGTGCCTGCCATCTTACCTCAGTATGGTGACATAGCTCAATCAAGCATAAAAAAAGAAAATGACTCTACAGGGAGGAGGGAGGGTTGTGAGGATTGATTCCTGCTGTTCCCAGAGAACACCTGTTACAGGTGAGTAACTAAACTTTCTCTGGGAACAAGCAGGAAGTCAGTCTTCACATATGGGACTTCCAGTTACAGGCTACTGAAAAAACTTGTAGGAGCCATGGGCAGTCCAGAAGGCGAACCGTGAAGGGCAGCAAGGAGCACTAAATGGCTTGAAGTCCAGTTATGCAGCCCCAACATTGATGTTGGAAACACCTCTCCAGTAGCCTGGACACAAAGGCCGGAGGGAAGGAGTTGCACTATTCCCCAAAGAGGTGATGAAGTACCTCTTTGGAGCTCTCCTCCAAGCAGTAATGCGCTGTGAAGGTATTTATTTATTTATTTATTTATTTAACATTTCTTATATACTGCCTTTCATGGTATCAAGGCAGTTTACATTGAACAAACTGAAATTACATTGAACAGGGCATTATAACTTGGAGATAACTATTTTACAGGGAACATGGGCAATGGAGGGTTAAGTGGCTTGCCCAAGACCACAAGGAGCACCTGTGGGACTAGAAACCCCAGTCCTTCTGGCACAAGGTTGCTGTCCTCTAGTGGGATTTGAACCCCCGACCTTCTGACCTGAGGTAAGTTGCCCCAACCACTAGGCCACTCCTCCCGGTATGGACTGAAGACCAGGTAGTGGCCTGGCAGGGGGACAGAGTGCAGGTGAGCCACCAAGGCTGCCATGACATGCACATTATGCATGGTAACATGATGCTCCAGAGAGTCTAGCCTGCTCATAGGCAAAAGAGATGCATTCTGCCACCCAGATAGACAAAATATACTTAGAGACCGTAACCCCGAGCCTGTTGATGTCATAGGAGACGAACAGTTGTGACAAACGGCGATGGGCCTGTGTCCTTTGGAGGTAGAAAGATCGTGCCGTCTTGCAATCCAGGGTACATAGCGAGGCCTCTGCTCAGGATGTGTGAGGCCTGGGGAAGAAGGTGGGAAGGACCACCTCCTGGTTCATGTGAGAAGCAGACACCACCTTAGAACAACCCTGTTTTTATGTAACCTGGTGTAGGGGGCATGGGCCACCAATGCCTACAGCTCACTAACTCTCCTGGCTGAAGTGAACACTACCTGGAAGACTACTTTCCACGACAAGAACTTGAGATGGCACGTAGCCAGAGGTTCAAAAGGGGCAGCCATCAGCTTCCTGAGGACAATGTTCAGGTCCCATGCCACTGGCAGTGGGAGGACAGGGGGCCACATGAGGAGAATCCCCCTCATATAATTGCCCACAAGGGGGTGCACAGAGATGGGCTAGCCATCGACAAGGTGATGATGTGCAGCCAGGATGCTGAGGTGTACCCTGATGGAATTGAACTTTAGACCAGCTGGGAGAAGTGCAGAAGATATTGCAGGATGTCCTTCACTGAGCAAGAGAAAGGGCTGAGATTCCTGTCTGCACACCAGACAGAGAATGTGCGCCATGTTGAATCCTTGCAGGATGCCAGTAGGATGTCCTTCACATCTTGGGAGAGGTGGAGGTGTGCTATAGCTAGCCATTCAGCATCCATGCTGTCAGGGTGAGGGACTGGAGATTGAGATGGAGATGGAGAAGGGTCCCGTCGTCCTGTGAGAGTAGGTCTGGGGCCTGGCCCTGTGGTATCAGGGCACTTGGGACAGCTGCAGGAGCAGAAGGAACCACGGCTGCCAGGGCCACTGAGGAGCAATGAGAATTACCGAAGCCCAGTCTGACTGAACCTGAAGCAAGGTCTTGGGAACCAAGGGAGTAGGCAGGTACACATACTGCAGTCTCCCAGACCAGGATAGGAGAAAGGCTGGAAAATAAAACAAAGGATATTATAATGCCTCTATATCGTTCCATGGGGAGACCGCACCTTGAATATTGTGTGCAATTCTGGTCGCCGTATCTTAAAAAGGATATAGCATTATTAGAAAAGGTTCAGAGAAGAGCCACCAAAATGGTAAAGGGGATGGAAGGATACCCCTATGAAGAAAGGCTAAAAAGGTTAGGGCTCTTTAACCTGGAAAAGAGACGGCTGAGGGGAGATATGATAGTCTATAAATTAATGAACGGAGTGGAACAGGTAAACGTAGATCGGTTGTTTACTTTATCAGAATATAGAAGACTAGGGGACATGCAATGAAACTACAGGGTAAACTATTTAAGACTAATAAAATATTTTTTCAATCAACGTGTAATCAAACTCTGGAATTTGTTACCGGAGGATGTAGTAAAGGCTGTTAGAGTAGCTGGGTTTAAAAAAGGTTTGGACAAGTTCCTAGAGGAAAGGTCCATAAACCATTATTAAGAAGGGACCCAGGATATCAATGCTTGACCCAATACAAGCATTATGGAACCTGTGTCTTTTGGGGAAACTGCTAGGTACATATGACCTAGATTGGCCACTGTTGGAAACAGGATACTGGGCTTGATGGATCTTGGTCTGACCCAGTATGGCATATCTTATGTAAGGCATCTGCCACCACCTGTTCTGGGCTCAGCCTGGGGAGCAGAAGCGCAGCAGCTGAATATTCTCGGGGCTGGTGAAGAGATCCAACGTCGGGAGTCTCCCAACGTCGAAAGATGGAGATGGCGACCGCTGGGTTGAGGCATCACTCGTGGGGCTGAAGGACTCTGCTGAGTCAATCTGCGAGCAGATTGGCAGGTAGACTGCCCAGAGGGTCATGCCCTTCTCCGTGGCGATGGTCCAGAGGTGAACCGCTTTCCAGCAGAGGAGGTATGAGCCCGTTCCCCACTGCTTGTTGATGAAAAACATTGCTACTTGTTTGTCCATCTGAATGAGGACAACCTGGTCTGCCAGGTGGGACTGGAACACCCAAAGGGCATTTATCACAGCTCTGAGTTCCAGGAGGTTGATCTGGAGAGCACTTTCCACCCAAATCCAGGCACCCTATGACTGGAGACCATCGCAGTGGGCTCCCCAGCCGAGCTTGGAGGCATCCATGGTCAGAACGCGTTGGACTGGTGGGGCCTGGAAGGGTAGGCCGGCCATGAGGTTCTGTCAGCTCTGCCACCAGTCAAGAGAGGCCGCTAGAAGCTGGGTGATCCAGACCCGATCCTCCAGTTGGTCCGTAGCCTGAGTCCATTGAGAGCTGAGGGTCCATTGGGTCTGTCACATCCATAGACAGGCCTCTGGAGTCACGTGAACTGTCAAGGCCATGTGCTCCAATAGGTGCAGCAGGAGACAGGTGGATGCCAATGAGCAACTCTATACCATCTTTGCTAGGGTCACCAGATGCTGCGCCCGGTCTAGAGGGAGGCAGGCTCTGGCCTGGGTGGAGTCCAGAAGGGCTTCCATGAACGCCAGGCATTGGGTCGGTTGCAGATGCGACTTTGGGACTTTGATCATGAACCCCAGATGCTGCAGCACCCTGATGGTGCAGTGGGCCGCATGACGTACCTCCTCTGGCGACCTGGCCTTTAGGAGCCAGTTGTCCAGATAGGGGAAGACGATGACTCCCAGCAAGTGGAGGTGAGCGGCAACTACCACCAGGCATTTGATGAACACCCGAGGGGGGATGTGGGTATAGGCATCTTTGAGATCCAAGGAGCATAGTCAATCTCCCCATTGGAGGTAGTGCAACAATATTCCAAGGGATAGCATCTTGAATTTCTCCTTGACCAGAAAGTGGTTTAGGTCCTGAAGATCCTGGGTGAGCCAAAAGCCTCCTGTCTTTTTTGGGATGAGGAAGTACTGTGAGTAGAATCCCATGCCCCAAAGGGGCTGAGGGATGCTCTACTGCCTGATCCTCGAGCAGGGACTGAAGTTCCTTCTGCAGGAGCTTTCTGTGCAGGAAGGTCATGGGAAGTTCCCCTGGAAAAAAGGGAGGAGGCGTCTAGTCGAAGTGCAGAAGGTAACCTTCTAGACGTCCTCCCATGTGCCTTAGGCACTGACCCTCGGGGGGGAAGAAGGGCTATGCCCGAGGGGTCAAAAGCATCCCCCAAGGCTGTGGCTGGGGTGCTGTTTGGGGTTTAGGGGCTTTCTGCTTATGGGGGCAATGCCCCTGGCCCTTGGCCTGCTGACCCTGATAGGCCGGAAATTGGGGGTATTTTCTGTAAGCCTTTTTCACCTTTGGGTGGAAGGGCTTTAGGGATCAGCAGTCTTCCGGGACAGCCTAGTCCTGGTCATAAACTCTGACTCCAACTCGACCGCCTCATTGGTTATGGGTTTACTGAAGCAGTTCTTTCCTCAGCACAGGATATAGGCTAGTTTTTCCAGTTTCCATTGCTCCAAGTCCAAGAACTGTAGCCAAGCCAGGCGGCAGGCACTAAATGCCCACTGCAGCCACACAAGCCATGGACTCAAAGCATTCATAGGCTGCTCGAGTCTGGAATTTGGAGCATTCCTTGACTGAGGAGACAAGGGTCCAAAAGCGCTCAAGAGATTCACCTGCCAGCTCAGCTGAGAACCTGGTGAGCTCCTTCGTCAGGTCTCTCAGGTACATGCCCATGTACAGCTGGTAAGCCTGGATGTGGGCTGCGAACATCAAACTCTGGTAGCACTTTCTGCCAAACCCACGCATGGTGTGAGCCTCCCTACCAGAGGGCACCGAGGAGTGTGTCTTCTGACTATTCGATGCATGGCTGACTCCACTGTCATGGAGTTGTGAGGCAAGTGTGTCTTCTGAAAGCTGGGGTGCTTGCCAACTTGATACTGGGAATCAAGTCACCAGCTTACTGTTGGCACCATCACCAGGCTCTCCCACATCTTGAACAGCAAGTGCTCCAGGGTGGGGAAATGGGCACCCTCAATGTTTCCCTTGGAGGGACCTCATACTGGAGGATCTCCAAGTCCTCAGCACGGTGCTCATCCTCCGGTTCCACTACGAAGGCCAGAGCCTTCGAAACTCCCCAAAGTTGAGAAACATGAGGTCCTCGGGAGGGGACCTTCAGCGCTCTTGAGGGGGAGATGGTTCAGAGGGGACATCTCTATGTACCATGGTGTCGGGCGACTCAATGTCGATCTCCCAGCCCGACTCTTGAGCTGGACAAGACCTTGAGGCCTGGACAGTCATTGGAGCACTGAGCCAGTAGCGCTGATGGAGAGCGAGGTGCTTGATGCACTGACCCCGAGGTGCTCAGGGGTGAGTCACGCCTCAAACAGCACCGGCTGGATGTCCTCTGGGGAAGTCCTCACAGTGGAGAGTCCTGTTGTTGGCACTGATGACATGGAGGCTCCGGGCATCAGGTTCCACTATACCTCAAGGAAGGCAACTAGGCTCTGCAGCGACGAGTTAGGGCCTCAAAGGCATTGAGCCTGAAGCCAGCTCCCTCAAAGTGGAATCACCAGTGGTGATCGTGTCGGAGGACCGAGCCTGATCCTCCAATGCAGTGGGAGTCTCTTCCCACCAGGGCAGCTTCGAGGGCTGCTCCTGGCCATCACCCTCAGTGTCGGGTCAAGGATTCTGAGGCTAGGTACCAGAGGTCTTACCCCCGGCTCCAGGATCAGACTTAGACTTGGACGATGTCTTGTGCTTGTGGGGGAGGTCCTCTGAGGACAACCCCCAGTCCGAGGCTCCGCAACCTTGGGGCTCGGATCGAGCACATGCGCATGACGCCAAGTCGTCCAACAATTCCAGACTCTATGCCGGTACTGTGGCAGAGGTCTTCCAGCCAAACAGCTCCCCTCGCTGCTTTTCACAATTCCTCTAGCTCTTGCTCAACATCTGCAGGCAGAACGGGTAAGTGGAGTCGTCATGGTCCGCACCAAGGTACTTGATATAGCAACTGTGACGGTCTATTATGGACATAGTATGGGGGCATTTGCCACATTGCTTAAATCCGCTGACCGAAGACATAGCAGGGAAGACGGCACCTGCGAGTTCAAATTCAAATGTCTTGGTCAGGGAGGGTGTGAGAAGACCCACGCACCGAAAAAGAAAAATGGACCAGAGAAAAACGCGATGTTGAGGCGAGGGCAGACTCTGGCAATGAGAAGGCAATTGGGAACTGACTGGCAAAAAGAGAAAAAGCACTAAGAGAAGTGTTAGAAAAATCAACTTTTACCGGGGACGACAGACAGGACATCTGCAGGGCTCCATGGAGAAAAGAAGACTGAGGTAAAATGGCACCCTTGGGCGGGAAGGTGACTGTGCATGCATGGTGTAACTCCCAAAGGCTTTCTTTGAAAGCTGGGAAGTGAATCTGCACAGACTCCATCGATGCCAATGTCACCCCTAGGCGAGGACTAACTTCCTGCTTATTCCCGGAGAAATGCAGCTACCATGGGCCTTTTTCTGTCATAGCTGCATTTTGCATGGTGCCTGCTCAAATGGGTGGGATGTAGGAAGAAAGTGGGTGTTCTAGTTTTGAGCCGCTATTGCAGGCGTTGACATCACACCATAGTTGTACATTCTGCAGATGTCATGGATTCAGCTATTGATACCTCTCTGGGTGGCGTTAGTTGCATTCATGAATCTGCCCCCACCCCATGATTGTTGCGTCTTTTCTGTGGTATCTGCAGGGGGAAATGCTGGGAACACGTCTTTGAGATACCACAGGACTTGTGCAGCTATAGCCTAGCTTTAGCTGCAAAAGCCTAACGCACATTAGTAAACATACCTGTTTGTGTTAATCCATAAGAGAAACCATTAGAGTGCTGCCTTTAGTTTTGATTTTGCCTCCAAACCACAAAAACAATTTTGTTTTACCCTTAACCTGAAAAAGGTACCCGTGTTAATTGTGGCACACAGGGTATGCATCGATGTGGTAATGACCCGGGAACATCCTGTTGATGCCTGTGACAGTTACCATGCAGGTTTTGCACTTAACGCACATTAAATGCAACATCATTGTGGGCTTAGTAAAAAGCCCCCTTAAGATTCCAGAAAAGTGACAAGCTATGGGGGCAAAACCAAGGCATGGGAGGAAAGGTAGGGTACTTCAGGCCACCTGTGAGAATGTTCTTGGGTTGGTACCCGTTTGGCTATGGGATGCAAATAAGTTCATGACTCATCTGCATCCCATAACTAAATTTCACAAGAAACCTTTTGCAGGCTAACATTGGCTGGGAACTTCACACATTCCCACCAGTGGCAGCATATGAAAAATGTTTTAAGAGAGGTTCTTTAAAATACAGCCAACAGCAGCAACAGTGCTGTGCAAATGGGAGGCTATCCCCCACTTCAGCCCCATTGCAGGGCTAGAATATAGAAGTTCTGAAGACCTGCCTTGCTAGGCCATGTCTTATGTTAAGAAATCTGGAGGCCAGTCCCACCCTTTCCACCCCTGAGCCTGTGCTTCATACAGGAAGTATGAGGATGTGGGGGATAGAAGTGATTCCTGGTTGCTCCTGCATGGTAACTTCTACCAAAATGGCTGCTGCAGTTTTTAAAACTGCTAGTCAGTACTGGAATTGTATCCGTGATTCTAGTGAGAGAGGAAAGGCAGAAGTGCTTTGAAGAGAAACCTTTCTCTGCGGTAGCAGGATTTTTGTCTTGATGGCTCTGTGGAAAAAGAGCTGAGGAGAATGAGTTGGAAGAGCGGGAAGGCAGCTGCGTAGTGGAGTGCTCCCAAAAGCTCTCCTATTGGATGCTGGGGAAGTTCCCATGTAGGCAGAGTCAGTACCGACATCACCCATATGTGAAGACCACATTCCTGCTTGTTCCTAGAGATATTTATTTATTTAACGTTTCTTTTATACCACCTTTCAGATTATCAAGGTGGTTTACATAGAACAATAAACTTAGTCACTGTTCAATGTATACCTATGTAATATAAAGGACTTGGGTACATAAGCAGTAACTGGGGGAAGGTGAACAGTGTAGGTGGCTAACAGATATAAACTATGTACAATAAAGAACATGGGTTTGGCTAAGAACAAGAGTGGGTTTGCATAGTACTATATACTAATGAATGTGCGATGGGGTGTCCTTGATGGGGAGGGATGTTACATTGATATGAGGGTAGTAGGGTGTGGGTTGGGGCATTCTGCGTTAGGTGTCAATACCGAAATATTCTTGGAATAGCTAGGTCTTTAGTTTTTTGTGGAATTCTTTGCAGTCTTTGGTGTCTCTTAGTATGTTTGGAAGGGAATTCCAAAGCGAGGGACCACATATATATATATATATATATATATATATATATAAAGATCTCTGGCAGGTTGCTTGGGATGCTGAGCAAGCTCTGATTATGCTGTCTTCTTGATCTTGTGCTAGGTGGTTTGTGGATGAGGTTATGAAGGCAGTTTGGAGCTTGGTCATGAGTGGACTTGTAAGTTAGCATAATGGTTTTGTATTTGATTGGTGCCTGTACAGGGTGCCAGTGAAGATTTTTGAGTGCTGGGGTGATCTGTTTGTGTTTTGGCATTGCTGTTATCAGTCTGGTTGCAGTGTTTTGGGCCATCTGAAGTGGATGGAGGGTATGTTTTGGGAGGCCTTGAAGGATGGAATGTAGTAGTCTAATTGTGGGGTGATAATAGCTTGACATACTGTCCTGAAGTGGATGGGGTCTAGGCGTGGACAAAGGTTGTGTAGGGTCCTCAGCTTATATTAAGCAGTAGACAAGATGTTTTTTTATGTGCATGTTCAATTGTTGGTCCAAGGTATTTGACTTTTGGTTTAAGCAGGAAGGCTACATTGTTAGTTATAAATGTTGCTGGGGGGGGGGGGGGGGAGTGGATGAACATGGCTTCAGACTTCTTATAATTTATTGAGAGGTGGTGGTTTTTTTTAGCCATAGCATTGAAACAGGATTGTATGGGAGTGTAAACTGGGTTGGTTATTGAGATCAGTGGCATAAGACATCAGGTCATCAGCATAGATGCGGTACAGTATATTGTGTTTCTGGAAGATTTTGCATACCGGCTGGATGAACAGGTTGAAGAATAAGGCTGAAAGGGATGTCCTTGGGGTATTCTCTGTTGAAGTTTCAATGGTCTTGATGTCTTGTCTCATCTTTATCGTATGCAATCAGATAGGTAAGATAGGCTTTCCAGGAGTTTCTTGTGGTTTATTGAATTAAATGTAGCCGAGATGTCCAGGAATATAAGGAATCCTCATTTGGTGTATTCAACTCTCTTGAGAAGGGTGTTTAGGAGTGAGGTGAGCGGTGTTTTGACACTATGATTGGGTCTGAACCTGTGTAGCTGGGAGCCAAGCAGGGCTGGTGTGGTGATAAAATCCTGGAGCTGCCGTTGTACAGCCTTCTCAATTATTTTGGCCAGGAGGGGGATGCTGGAGATTGGTTTGGAAGGGGAGATTAGGATGGGGTCAGCTATGGGTCTGATGATAAAGAGTAGTTACTCACCTGTACAGGTGTTCTCCAGGAGCAGCAGGAATCAGTCCTCACATATGGGTGACGTCGGCGCCGACAGAGCCCCCATGCGGAGCATTTCCCCAGCTTTCAAAGAAAGCCTTTGGGAATGCAGCACGCATGCACGGTCCCCTTCCCGCCCAAGGGTGCCATCTTGCTCAGTCTGAATACATAGCTAAAAGACAACAAAAAACAAAATAAATGATATGACTGCAACTCCCAGGGGAGGAGGGAGGGTTGTGAGGACTGATTCCTGCTGCTCCTGGAGAACACCTGTTACAGGTGAATAACTACTCTTTCTCCAGGACCAAGCAGGAAGTCAGTCCTCACATATGGGACTCCCCAGCTTAAGGCTACCGGGGACCCAAAGCTGAAAAAATAAGCTCCCTCTAGAGCCTCAGCATGTGTGAAAAGAATCTTCTCTAACGCCCCTGAACAGTAGCCCAACACCAGGGCAGGAGGGTAGGAGTTGCCTAAACCTCAAAGAGATTACGGAGTACCGCTTGCCCGAAAGCACTGTCCCTGCGGGACTCCCTCTCGAGGCAGTAGTGGGCCGCAAAAGTCTGGCTTGAAGACCAAGTAGCGGCCCTGCAGATGTCTGCCAACAGAACAGAGTGGAGATGAGCCACTGACGCAGCCTTCGCCCTGACACGGTGGGCCGTGACTCGACCCTGCAAGGAGAGGCCGGCTGCCCTGTACGCCCAGGCGATACAGTCTGCCACCCAGATGGACAAGGTACGCTTGAAGACAGGCAACCCCAGCTTATTAGGGTCAAAAGATACGAAGAGCTGTACAGCCCTTCGGTGTCCCTGCGTACGGTCAAGGTAGAAGGACAACGCCCTCCTACGGTCCAGGGTATGCAAGACCATCTCAGCCCGGCTGGCATGCGGCCTGGGAAAGAAAATCAGAAGAACCACCTCCTGATTGAGGTGGAAGGAGGAGACCACCTTTGGAAGGAACTTGGGGTGAGTCCGTAAGACTACTCTGTTCCTATAGAACCTGGTGTATGGTGCGTCTGACACCAGGACTTGAAGTTTGCTGACTCGCCTTGCTGAGGTAAGAGCTACCAAAAACAGTGCTTTCCAGGAGAGAAAGCACAAAGAACAAGTAGCCATAGCCTCAAATGGTGGGCAAGTAAGCTGTTGCAAGACCACATTCAAATCCCACTCAGGGGCCGGTGGACGAATTGGAGGCTTAAGCAAAAGCAAGCCTCTGAGGAAGCGAGCCACCAAAGTGTGGCTGGAAAGAGACTGACCCTCCACCTGTGAGTGGTGCGCTGAGAGAGCACTGAGATGGACCCTAACCGAGTTGGATTTAAGGCCCAGGTTGGACAGGTGAAGCAAATATTGCAGCACCACTGGTACTAGGCATGAGAAAGGATCTTCCTTGTGTTGAGCACACCAGGTGGAGAATCTACGCCACTTGAGGGCATAAGACTTTCGGGTGGACTGCCTCCTAGAGGCCAAGACCACGTCCTCCACCTCCCAAGGCAGCAGTAAGGATGCTAGAACTACCCTCTCAGCAGCCAGGCCCTCAGACTGAGGGACTGGAGGTTGGGGTGTAAGAGAGATCCCTGCTCCTGAGACAGGAGATCGGGCTGTGTCCCTAGAGGAAGAGGAGTGTCCACCACTAGGTGCAACAGAAGTGGGAACCACGGTTGCCTGGGCCATCTGGGGGCTACCAGGATCACCGAGGCCTTGTCCCAGAGCACTTTGAACAGTGTCCTGGGCACTAGAGGCGTTGGAGGAAATGCATATAGGAGGCCTGTAGACCAGGGAATGAGAAATGCATCCGCTGATAGTCTGAGAGGGATGCGGTTGTCTGGAGCAGAACCTGGGCAGCTGACGGTTGATTGGACTGGCGAAGAGATCTATGGTCGGAAGACCCCATCGCAGGAAGATCTGTTGAACCACCAGAGGATTCAACTGCCATTCGTGTGGCTGTAGAATCCTGCTCAGTCTGTCTGCCAGGTAATTCTCCTGTCCAGGGAGATAGACCGCCTTGAGACGTATGCCATGATTGACTGCCTAGGAGCACAGGTCCTGTGCTTCCTGACAGAGAGGTCGGGATCCTGTGCCCCCTTGTTTGTTCACATAGAACATTACCACCTGAATGTCCGTCTGAACTAAGACGGACCGATGAGAGAGGACATGAGAGAAAGTCTGCAGGGCTAAGCGGATAGCTCTCAGTTCCAAGAGATTGATCTGCTGTGCGGCCTCCCAAGTGGACCACAGGCCCTGAGTGCATGCTTCTTGGCAATGTGCACCCCAACCCTGAAGAGAAGCATCGGTTGTCAGCACATGTGAGTGTGTAAGTGCCTGAAAAGGCACTCCTTGCAGCAGATTCAGAAGATGAAGATGCTAGTAGCTTGGACACCTTCACTTTGTCCTTCAGGCTTCCTGTGGCCTGCCGCCACTGAGTCCTGAGGCCCCACTGAGCTGGCCTCATGTGCAGATGGGCATTTGGAGTTACATGGACCGTGGATGCCATGTGGCCTTGGAGCCGCAGGAATTGTCTGGCGGAGACCAGAGAAGTGCTGCAGAATTGTCTGGCCAAATCCATTAGTCTGTGGGCCCTGTTCACAGGTAAGAAAGCCTTTGCCTGAAGGCTTGCTCCTATGAACTCTAAGTTCTGTGAAGGGCGCAAAGTGGACTTTGCGAAGTTTATGACAAACCCCAGATGCTGGAGAAGAAAAATAATGCGGAGGGTGGCCTGATTGGTCTCCTGTGGAGACTGACCCCTGATGAGCCAGTCATCCAGGTATGGAAAGACAAAGAGCCCTTGAACCCTGAGGTAGGCCGCCACCACTGCCAGGCATTTGGTGAAAACCCTGGAGGCGGAGGTTAGGCCAAAGGGGAGTACCCTGTACTGAAAATGGTTTACTCCCACCACAAATCTGAGATATTGTCTGTGGTCTGGATGAATAAGGATGTGAGTATAAGCATCCTTGAGGTCTAAGGAGCATAGCCAATCTCCCTGCTGGAGGTAGGGCAGCAGTATCCCAAGGATAAGCATCTTGAACTTTTCCCTCTCCAGGAACCTGTTTAGATTTCGCAAGTCTAGGATGGGCCTGAGGCCTCCTGTCCTTTTTGGTTCCAGAAAGTACCTGGAGTAGACGTTTTGACCTCTCAGGTGGTGGGGCACCGGTTCCACCGCCTGTTCCTTTAGAAGACTTGCTAACTCCTGCAGGAGTAGGGTCCTGTGCAGAGGGAGTCTTGGAGGCTCCCCTGGAAAGTAGGAGGGGGGGGGTACCTGGTGAAAGTGGAGTAGATAGCCCCTCTGGACTATGCTTAGCACCCAGGTATCGCTTGTCACGGTTGACCACCTGTGGGCGTACAGGGACAGCCAGCCTCCTGTGCTGAAAAGGTCCAGCTGAGGAGGAGAGGCTATGCCGCTGGAGGCTTGGGGGCTTTCTGCCTACGGGGCCCATGTCCCTGCCCCTTGGCCTGCTGACCCTGCTGGGGAGCAATGGAGGCCTGGAATTGAGGGTAGGATTTGTAGGCAGATGACTTCCTCGGGTATAAGGTCTTTTTCCCCGAGCCCTTCTTCTTTTGGGAAGGGGCAGAAGTTTTCATGGACAGCATTGTCCGGGTGAGAGTCTCGGACTCGAGTTCTGCAGCCTTTTCATTCATGGGCTTGCCAAAGAGGTTTTCACCTCGGCAAGGGACATCGACCAACTTGTCCTGAACCCATGGCTTGAGGTCCGATGACTGTAGCCAGGCCTGCCGGCGTGCACCGATGCCGGCCGCGGCTACTCGGGCCGAAGCCTCGAAGTCATCATAGGCTGCTCGAGAGATAAACTTCAAGCACTCCAGGATCCCCGATGACAGGGCTGTGAACCTCTGCAAAGGTTCCTCGGAGAGACCAGCAGAGAACCCGGCAATCTCCTTTGCCAGGTCTCGAAGGTACATGCCCATGTACAGCTGGTAGGTCTGGACACGGCAAGCAAGCATAGAGCCCTGGAAGCACTTTCTACCGAGGGCATCCAGGTTCCGGGCCTCCTGGCCGGGAGGCACCGAGGAGTGCATCTTCTGACTCTTCAGACGATGCATGGCCGATTCCACAACCATGGAGTGGTGCGGTAGCTGTGCCTTCTGGAACCCGGGGCTCTTGCAGACTCGATAGATGGAATCGACTCACTTGCTCAGTACCGGCGTCGAAGCTGGCGCCTCCCACATGCGGAAGAGCAACCATTCCAGCATCGGAGGAACCGGTACAGTAAAGGCCTCCTTGGGGGGAGAGTCATACTGTAGGGCCTCGAGCTCCTCAGCTCGAGGCTCCTCCTCAGGGTCCGCAGGGAAGGCCAAAGCCTTGGCCATGTCCCGTACGAAGTCCGAGAACCGGGTGTCCTCCGGGGGGGACCGTCTCTGAGGTTCGGACTCCAGTGAGTCCAAAGGGACACACTGAGTCTGAAACGTGTCCGGGGACGACTCGTCCTCCGTTTCCCAGCCCGACCCCTTGGAGGAGGAATCGAGCGGCTCCAGTCGGGCAGGCACCTATGCCATCCGCCCCGACGCCGAGGGTACCGGCGTCGACAACCTCGGTCCTGAACGGGAGGCCGAGGATTGACTTGAGACTGCATGGACTCGAGGATCGGCTCGGCCTCCGGGGTCGACTTGGACGTCGAGGTCCCGGTGGTCGGGGCAGATGCACCGGTGAGACCGGCGATCAGTGCCCGCTGCTGTTCCATGAAGGCAGCCAAGCTGCTCTCCAAGGCCGTCAACCTGAGTCCGAGCTCAGGAGACTCAGCAGCCCCCGACTCGGGCCCCAGTGTCGGCTTCCCCGGAGGAGAGTCCACGAGGACTACAGTACTCACTTGACTCGGGGCCTCCATCTCTACACGAGGTTGTTTAGCAGGTCTCTCCAACTCCGAAGACCCGTGACGGCGGTTGGGGCTATGCGACCTGGCCCTCGAGGAGCCAAGTGCATCCATCGACGACGCCCTCATGGGCTTTTTCTTCCTGTGGTGCTCCCGCAAGGGAGACCCCCTCTCAGAGGAGCCTCAGTGATGCTCGGGATCGGAGTCCCGAGACATCGAGGCCTCTGACGAAGTCCGGGCCCGGCCGGACGCGGAGTCAGAGAAGATTCTTTCCTTCTGATGTTGACGGCTCCTCAATGCCTTCGAGGACATTTTCCCACATGGGCCACAGATCATCGGGTCATGATCTGGCGCGAGGCAGCAGTCATGTGTGTCGGTGAGAGACATAAGTTTCTTACACCGATCACACTTTTTAAACCCACTAGCAGCCATCGGCGGAAAAAGAGCCCCTGCAAGGTCAAAAGACAGGGCTGCCAGGGAAAAATAGAAAAATGGTGCGAACGCTAGTCTTAAAGGACAAAAAATGAAAAATGAAGTCCGGGCTTGATACCGGTGAACCGGGCCCAGGCGGGAAAGGGAACCGGCATCGAACCGAGTAAAAAAACAAGGATCCACGCAGAAATCAACTTTTTTTCACGGGTAAAAACGAGACACGTCCATTGGGCTCCGTGGAAAAAAGAAGGCTGAGCAAGATGGCACCCTTGGGCGGGAAGGGGACTGCGCACGCATGCTGCATTCCCAAAGGCTTTCTTTGAAAGCTGGGGAAATGCTCCGCATGGGGGCTCCATCGGCGCCGATGTCACCCATATGTGAGGACTGACTTCCTGCTTGGTCCTGGAGAAAAACATTTTACTGTGCTTTATGTAACAATAAGTTATTGGAAGTCTCCCATACAACTACTGACCTTGCTTAGCTTGAGTCTATACGATCAGTACAAGACACTGGGGTTGCAGGGTTTCAAATCTCAGAAAGGAATAGTACAAACTCATTTTTAAACTGTTAAGAGAGCTGCTAACACTAACTTTAAGCAAATCTCATTTCAGTTGCGTTTCTAAATGAAACACACTAGTTTCGTCCACATTACTATTCTGAAGGCCAACCACTTTAGGTAGCAATCTTGAAATGGTAGACTCTCACTCATGCCCATCTACTATCAATTTAGTAAAGTGTTTCTAGTACTTCCTGCGTATTTTTAGAACATAAAAAATGTCAGACCAAGATCCATCAAGCCCAGTATCCTGTTTCCAAGGCACAAGTATGTGGCAGGTTCCCTAAAAAGGTTTCACAATGCTTGTTCCGGGATAAGCAGTGGAATTCCTGGGTCCCCTTTAATAATAGTTTATGGATCTTTCTTCCAGGAAATTGTCCAAACCTTTTTTCAATCCAGCTACAGTAACAGCATTTACTACATCCTCTGGTAATGAGTTTGAATTTGATTACATATTGAATGAAAAAATATTTTCTCTTATTAGTCTTAAATGGGTTACACTATAGCTTCATTGCATGTCCCCTAGTCTTTCTACTTTTGATAGAGTAAACAACCAATCTATATTTACCTGCTCTATGCCATTCATCAAGTTATAGATCTCTATCATATCTCTCCCTCAGCAGTCTCTTTTCCATGTGGAAGAACCCTAACCTTTTAAGTCTTTTCCCATAAGGATATCCTTCCATCCCTTTACCATTATGGTGTATATTTTCTAATTCTGCTCTCCTTTCTAACATATGGCAACCAGAATTGCACACAGTATTCAAGGTGCAGTCACAACATGGAACGATAGAGAGGCATTATAAGATCCTTGGTTTTATTCTCCATGCCTTTCTTTGTGAGTCCTAGAATTCCATTTGCTTTCTTAGCTGCCGTTATACACTGAGCAGAGGGTTTCAACATTGTTATATAATGACATTTAACTCCTTTGCCTGGGTGGTGGTTCGTAATGTGGTACCTGTAACAGCAGTTTGGGTTGTTCCTTCCTAGGTGCATAACTTTGCACTTGTCCAAATGGCAGATGAACTTTAATTTTGACATCTAGTCTTCTAATTTATCAAGATCCTCTTGCAATTGTTCACAATCATCTTGTGTTTTTAACAGCTTTGAATAATTTTGTTCATCTACAAATATGACCTCACTCATTATTCTATCACATTTATCTTTCTTTAACAGTTCAAACCTTTAATTGATTTGAAAAAACATAGTTACTCGCTCACCTGTAATAGGTGTTCTCCAGGAACAGCAGGAATCAGTCCTCACATATGCTGGGTGACATCTGAACCAACAGAGCCCTTGCCAAAGCATTTCCACCCCCCCCCCCCCTTTCAAAGAAAGCTGATGGGAAATGCTACCACACATGCATGGTCCCCTTCCTGCCAAAGGGTGCCATCTTGCACAGCAGAAGATATAGCTAAAAGACAGCAAAAAAAAAAATGAAGGAAGCAACTCCAAGGGGAGGAGGGAGGATTGGGAGGACTGATTGCTCCTATTCCCAGAGAACACCTCTTACAGGTGAGGAACTGCACTTTCTCTAGGAACAAGCAGGAAGTTAGTCCTCGCAAATGAGACTCCCTAGCTCCAGGCTACTGAAAGCCCATAGAGAAAAAATACAGCTACCCTCAGGGGATGTGGTGAGCAGGAGCAGACTGCATTAGGACCATGTGTCCAATGGGAACCAGCACGCCAGTAGCCTGAACACAGAAGGGCCAGAGGGTAGGAGTTACCTAGACCCCACAAAGGTTACAGAGCTCGGCCTGGCTGAAGGCACTGTCCCATTGGGACTCCCTCTCCAGGCAGTAATGAGCTGCAAAGGTATGGATGGGAGACCAGGTGGCAGCTCAACAGATGTCCACCATCGGGACAGAGCACAGGTTTGCCACAGTGGCCACCATGACCCTGACACAGTGCACTGTCACCCAGCAAAAGTCCCGCCTGTTCATAAGCAAGGGTGATGCAGTCTGCTACCTGGGTAGACAGGATACACTTGATCACAGCTTAGCCAGTCTACTGGGGGTTGTATGAGACAAAAAGCTGAGAAGCTTTACAGTGGCCCTGGGTTTGTTGTATGTAGCAGGACAGGGCCTTCTTACAGTCCAAGGCGTGAAAGACAGTCTCCACCCTACTGGCATGAGGTCTCAGGAAGAAGGTGAGGATCATCACCTCCTGGTTGAGGTGAAAAGGTGATACCATCTTCAGAAGGAATTGGGGGGGGGGATATGCAGAGCATAACCCTGTTCTTGTAGAACCTGCTATAAGGCACCTCCGCCACCAAGGCCTGGAGCTCGCTGACTCTGTGAGCACAACCAGGAATACCACTTTCCACAGAAGGTATCGCAGGCTGCCAGGGGCTCAAAAGGCAGGCAAGTTGTGCCAGTACGACACTGAGGTCCCACTCGGTCACTGGGGAGGGCATACCAGGGTTTTCGATAAAAGGAGTCCCCGCATGAAGCAGGTCACCAACAGCAGGGCTGAGAAGGGTTTTCCATCCACGAGGTGGTGATTTGCCACCAGGGCACCAAGGTGCACTCTGACAGAGTTCAATTTGAGTCCAGAGTGTGAGAGATGAAGCAGGTATAGCAACCAGCTGCATCAAGCAGGAGAATGGACTAATCCTATGCTCTGCATACCAGACTGAAAATCTGTGCCACTTGAAGGCATATGCTTTCCTGGTGGAGGACTTACAGGAAGCCAGGAGGATCTCTTCCACTTCCTCTGAGAGGTTTGAAAGGGGCTAGGGTCACCCTTTCAGCAGCTATGCTGTCAGGGACCCCAAGTTGGGGTACAAGAGAGCCCCCCCCCTCCTGCAACAGGAGCCCTGGGGAGCTCCCCAACGGTATGGGAATCACCACTGACAGCCGGAGTAGTAGTGGGAACCATGGCTGCCTGGGCAATCAGGATCAGTGAGGCTTTGTCACAGAGGGTCCTGAATAATGTTTTGGCAATGAGTGGTGTGAGTGGGAAGGCATACACTTCCAACCCTGAGATGAGAAATGCATCTGCCGCCAGCCTGGAAGGGTGGACTAGCAGAGAGCCAGAAGCGGGGCAACTGGTAGTTGTCTGGGCTGGCAAACAGGTCCATCCATGGTTCCCTCCCAGAGGTGGAAGAGCCACAAGCCACTAGCGTGGCTGGAGGACCCTGCTCAATCCGTCAGCCAATGCATTGCCCAGGCCAGGAAGGTATACTGTCCATAAGAATATGCCCTACTGGACTGCATAGGCGCAGAGAACCATTGCCATGTGGGACCGCATGCCCCCCTGCTTGTTCACATAGAATATTGCCACCTGGTTGTCTGTTTGGACCAACACTGGTTGGCGCTGTAGGCAGAGGCAAAAGGCTCGGAGGGCTAGGCGTATCGCCTGTAATTCCAGGAGGTTGATCTGCTGGTTGCACTTGCCCTGCAACCAGCTGCCCTGGGTGCTGAGGTTCTCACATGGGCTCCCCCTCCCAGCAGGGAGGCATCCATCGTAAGAACCCTTAAGGGGCATGGAGTCTAGAAGGGCATCCGTGCCTCAAGGTACTGGGAATTTTGCCACCAGGTCAGGGATTCCAGCAACTGGCGACTGTCGCAGAGATGGCCTGTGGCCTGCGACCACTGGGCCTGAAGGCACCACTCTGCAGCCCTCATGTGGAGGCGGGTGTCTGGGGTGACATGAACCATGGAAGCCATGTGTCCGAGTAGGCGCAGCAGAAGCTGAGCAGACACAGAGAGACAACGCTGTATGTCCAGGGCAAGAGCCCTGAGCCGGGCAGCCCGGTCCCCTGGAAGGAAGGCCTATGCCTGGAGAGTGTCTAGTCTTGCCCCTATGATCTCCAGACACAGTTGGGAGGAGGTGGGACTTGGGGTAGTTTATCACAGACCCCGGACTTTCCAGGAACTGGATGGAATGTGTAGTTGCCTGCTGCACTTCTGAGGCCGTGCACCCCTTTATGAGCCAATCATCCAGGTAGGGGAAGACAAAGACCCCCTGGAGGTGGAGAAAGGTAGCCACGATTGCCAGGCACCTGGTGAAAACCCTTGGGTCATGGCTGCCCCCCCCCCCCATCATGAACCTCAGTACTGCCTGTGGTTGGTGTGAATGAGGATGTGTCCTTCAGAGCCAAGGAGCATAGCCAATCTCCTTTCTAGAGGTAAGGCAGCAATGTTCCACGGGAGAGCATCTTGAACTTATCCCTCACCAGGAATCTGTTCAGATTGTGCAGGTCGAGGATGGGCCTTAGGCACCCTGTTCATTTTGGTATGAGGAAGTACCTGGAGTATAACCCCTTGCCCCTAAGATGGAGGGGAACTGGTTCTACCACTCCATTCCTTGAGAAGACCTGCCAGTTCCTTCAGTAGAAGGTTCCGGTGAAGGGGAGACCTGAGGGGGCTCTCCTGGATAGAAAGGGGGAGGAAGTAGCCCTCCTTGACCACTTGGAATGCCCGAGCATCGTGGTGATGGCTGACCACCTTTTGGGCATAGTGAATGAGATGTTCCCCTAACCACCTTGGAGTGGAGAGGCTATGCCCAAGGAGTCAAAAGCTCCCCCTATGCTTTGCTAGGACTTGGGAGCCACCTGCTTACAGAGGGTCATACCATGTGACCGCACTTTGAATATTGTGTGCAATTCTGGTTGCCGTATCTTAAAAAGGATATAGAGTTATTAGAAAAGGTATAGAAAAGAGCCACCAAAATGGTAAAGGGGATGGAAGGATACCCCTATGAAGAGAGGCTAAAGGTTACGGCTCTTCAACCTGGAAAAGAGATGGCTGAGGGGAGATATGATAGAGGTCTATAAATTAATGAATGGAGTGGAACGGGTAAACATAGATCGATTGTTTACGCTATCAAAATATAGAAAGACACGGGGGCATGCAATAAAGCTACAAGGTAACCTATTTAAGACTAATAAGAGAAAATATATTTTTTTAACTCAACCTGTAATCAAACTCTGGAATTTGCTATCGGAGGATGTAGTAAAAGCTGTTAGTGTAGCTGAGTTTAAAAAAGGTTTGAATAAGTTCCTGGGGGAAATATCCATAAACCATTATTAAAGGGGACCCAGAATATCCACTGCTTGCCCCAATACAAGCATTGTGGAACCTGTGTCTTTTGGGGAAACTGCTAGGTACTTGTGACCTAGATTGGCCACTGTTGGAAACAGGATACTAGGCTTGATGGACCTTGGTCTGACCCAGTATGGCATATCTTATGTTCTTATGACCCTACTGGAGAAGCCTGAAAATTTGGGTAGTTTCTGTAAGCAGCCACTTTCCTTGGGTAGAAGGGCTTTTTACCCAAGCCCTTCTGGCAGGGAGGGCGGCGGTCTTTTTAGAGAGTCTGGTCACCATCATGAACTTGGTCTCCAGCTTGGCAGCCTTGTCGGTCATGGGTTTGCCAAAGAGTCCTCTCCTTGGCATAGGACACCAACCAATTTGTCCTGTACCCATTGCTCGAGGTCAGACAACTGTAGCCAAGCCTGGCATTGGGCACCAATACCCACCGCCGACTTGAAGTTATCATAAGCTGCCCAAGATATAAACCTGGAGCACTCAGTCGGCTTTGGCCAGGTTCTTGCACTGCTGCAGGGCTTTTCTCGGAAAGCCCAGCTTAGAACCCGGCGAGTTCCTTTCCAGGTCTCTCAGGTATATACCCATGTACAGCTTGTAGCTCTTTCTGCCGAAGGTATCCAGGGTGCGTACTGTGATGAAGCAGACGCCAGTAAACCTATGGAGGTAGAAGAAAACACTGATCTCTTTAAAGGAAATGATATGCATAAAGTGCAGTAGTGAGAAGTGCAGCTAGAATATATAGCACTAAATGAGAGGTTAGATATGATTGGAATATCAGAGACATGGTGGAAGGAGGACAACCAGTGGATCAAATTGGTGGAGGGGTTGCGCTCTATGTTAGAGAGGGCACTGAGTCAGAAAGGATTAAAGTTTTGCAGGAAACAAAATTTGCTGTAGAATCTCTATGGATTGAAATTCCATGTAAAAAGGGGAAGGCAATGGCAGTGGGGGTGTACTATCGACCGCCTGGCCAGAATGAACAAATGGATGATGAAATGCTCAAAGAAATCAAGAAAGCTAACAAAAGTTACAGCGTGGTAATAATAATGGGTGATTCCAATTACCCAGGTATCGACTGGGTCAGTGTCATGGCAGGACATGCTAGGGAGATAAAATTCCTAGATGAAATAAATGACTGCTTCTTGGAGCAGCTGGTTCATGAACTGACCAGAGCGGAAGCCATATTAGACCTAGTCCTTAGTGGAACACCAGATCTAGTGCAAGAGATAAGGGTGTTGGGACCATTTAGCAATAGTGATCATAGCATGATCGCCTTTGATTTAATTAGTGGAGGAGGGATAGTAAGGAAATCCACAGTATTACCTTTTAACTTTCGAAAGGGAGACTATGATAAAATGAGGAATATAGTTAAGAAAA
This sequence comes from Ichthyophis bannanicus, assembly GCA_033557465.1. NCBI lineage: Eukaryota > Metazoa > Chordata > Amphibia > Gymnophiona > Ichthyophiidae > Ichthyophis > Ichthyophis bannanicus. The sequence goes on from CM066038.1 coordinate 424,611,734, forward strand.
AACTAAAAGGAGCAGTTGCAAAGGTTAAAGACCTATATCAAGCTTGGGTGTTGTTGAAAAATACTATCTTGGAAGCCCAGACCAGCTGTATTCCACGCTTTAAGAAAAGTGGAAGGAAGTCCAAAAAACTGCCAGCATGGTTTAAAGGTGAGGTCAGAGAGGATGTTGTTGCCAAAAAGCATCTTTCAGGAAATGGAAAAAAGAGCCAAATGATGAAACCTGGAAACAGCACAAGCACTGGCAGGTCAAATGCAAGGCATTGATAAAGCAGACAAAGGGAGAATTTGAGAAGAAGCTTGCTGCGGAAGCAAAAACGCGAAATAAAGATTTTTTCAAGTACATTTGTAGCAAAATACCTGTGAGAGAGTCAGTTGGTCCATTAGATGATAGAGGAGTTAAAGGGGCACTAAGAGGTGACAAGGCGATAGCGGAGAGACTGAATGAATTCTTTGCTTCGGTCTTTACTGAGGAAGATGTAGGGATGTTACCCATGACTGAAGTGGTATTTAAAGGTGCGGAAGAATTGAAGGAAATATCGATACATCGGGAAGATGTATTACAACTATTAGATAAACTGAAGAGTAGCAAATCACCTGGGCCGGATGGTATACATCCAAGGGGGTTGAAATAACTGAAATATGAGATTGCAGACCTGCTATTAGTAATCTGTGAACTATCATTAAAATCATCTCTAATACCTGAAGATTGGAGGATTGCCAATATAACACCAATTTTTAAAAAGGGTTCCAGGGGTGATCAAGGGAAACTACAGACCGGTGAGCCTCACGTCAGTACCGGGAAAAATGGTAGAAACCATCATAAAGAATAAAATTACTCAGCATGTAGATAGTCATGGCCTAATGGGAGACAGCCAACATGGCTTTAGACAAGGAAGATCTTGTCTTACTAATCTGTTATGTTTTTTTTTAAAGTGTGAATAAACAGGTGGACAAAGGTGAGTCGGTTGATATAGTGTATCTAGACTTTCAGAAAGCCTTTGACAAGGTCCCTCATCAGAGACTTTTGGCAAAACTAAAGAGTCATGGGATAGGAGGCGGTGTACTACTGTGGATCAGGAACTGGTTAAAAGATAGAAAGCAGAGGGTTTGGCTAAATGGCCAATTTTCCCAATGGAGAAAGGTGAATAGTGGTGTACCCCAGGGATCTGTGCTGGGTCCGCTGCTTTTTGACATATTCATAAATGACCTGGAAAGAGGAATAACGAGTGAGGTTATCAAATTTGCAGATGACACAAAACTATTTAAAGTTGTTAAAACCCAAGAGGATTGTGGAAAATTGCAAGAGGATCTTCATAAATTGGAAGACTGGGCATCATAATAGCAGATGAAATTTAATGTGGACAAGTGCAAAGTATGCACCTAGGGAAGAACAACCCAAACTATGGTTACACAATGCAAGGTTCCACATTAGGAACCACCACCCAGGAAAAAGATTTAGGCGTCATTGTGGATAACATGTTAAAACCCTCGGCCCAGTGTGCAGCGGCAGCCAAGAGAGCAAATAGAATGCTAGGTATCATAAGGAAAGGAATGGAAAATAAAACAAAAGATATTATAATGCCTCTATACCGTTCCATGGTGAGACCGCACCTTGAATATTGTGTGCAATTCTGGTCGCCGTATCTTAAAAAGGATATAGCGTTATTAGAAAAGGTTCAGAGAAGAACCACCAAAATGGTAAAGGGGATGGAAGGATACTCCTATGAAGAAAGGCTAAAAAGGTTAGGGCTCTTTAACCTGGAAAAGAGACGGCTGAGGGGAGATTCGATAGAAGTCTATAAATTAATGAACGGAGTGGAACGGGTAAACGTAGATCGATTGTTTACGTTATCAGAATATAGAAAGACTAGGGGACATACAATGAAGCTACAGGGTAAACTATTTAAGACCAATAAAAGAAAATATTTTTTCTCAACGTGTAATCAAACTCTGGAATTTGTTACCAGAGGATGTAGTAAAGGCTGTTAGTGTAGCTGGGTTTAAAAAAGGTTTGGACAAGTTCCTGGAGGAAAGGTCCATAAACCATTATTAAGAAGGGACCCAGGATATCAATGCTTGACCCCAGTACAAGCATTGCGGAACCTGTGTCTTTTGGGGAAACTGCTAGGTACATATGACCTAGATTGGCCACTGTTGGAAACAGGATACTGGGCTTGATGGACCTTGGTCTGACCCAGTATGGCATATCTTATGTTCTTATGTTCTAGAGGGAGCAAGCACGGAGATTCAGAAGGTAGGCTGACACGCCCAGGTTGGGATGATGCAAGAACTAATTCAAAGCTTAATCAGATACACCTGGTCAGAGGGACAGAATCCTTACCTAAGAAACAGTTTTATAAGCAAAGCATAGACAAGCCAGAAGGGAGAGGAGTAGCACGAGCCGCAGCAGCTGCTGATAGAGAAGAAAGAGAAAGGAGACGGCTCCAAAGAGAGGAGAAAAGGCAATTGAACTTGCAGCCCTTACAGGAAAGGAACAAGTTCCAGGAGAGCCAGTTTCAGGCTGGGAAACTCCAGAAGGAAGTCTTCAGGAAGGACAGAAGGAGAACCGGGAGAGTGCCTGGTAGGGAGAATACCAGAGACACAGACCCAAGAGTTCAGAGGTACCTTCATGCTCCTTCCCCTGTATGTGAGCCACAAGGAGTTCAGAGGTAGGTGAACCAGACTCAGCCCAGGAGTCTAAGAGACACAGATCTGAACCAGGAACTGAGGCCAGGTCACAGAAAGGCCTGGAAGCCAGGGAGCCGTAAGAGCAGCCAAGGCAGCTGGAGAAAGGTTTGGGAACCTATAGAAAGAGTGCTTACCAAAAGTCCTGTTGCATATTTGCCAGACCGGGTACAGCCAGGCTGGAAAGCCTTAGAAAGAAGTTCTGAAGTAAAACCAGGAATATATGGGGAAAGCTCAGGGGCCACAGATATCTCAGCAGAACAAGAGGCTATGCAGATAGACCCTGCTGAACCTGACCCTTTGTAACTGAATGCCCTATGGACTGTACGTTTTGTTGTACTGGGAGTTTAGAATCCTTGAGAGAAATATAGCATGCAAGATATACTTTTGAAACACAGTTTTGTTTGACAAGCTGAAAGAAGAAGCATTGCTTTTGTTTGTATAACCTGTTTTGTTTGAACCCTGCATAACTAACAAAGACTGTGAAGCATATCCAAGTTTTTGACCTATGTAAATACCTTATGTGAAAATCCTGAACAAGGTGGAAATCCTGTTGTCTTCGTTTGATCCTTTTGTGCATTAAGGGAACAAAACCCTATACTTTACCATTCACATGGCTTACACAACTATTCATTATGAAGAAAGGAACTACTAGTACCAGAATGCTTCTGGGCTAACCAAAGTGTACCTTCAATACAACAATAATGTCCACCCTGATCTTTGAGCATTTTGCTAAAGGGATGGGGTTGTGACAGTACCTCCCTGCTGGGGAACACCGAGGAGTGCATCTGACTCTTCAGATGATGCATGGCCAACTCCACCACCATGGAGTTGTGCGGCAGCTGTGACCTTTGGAAGTCCGAGCTCCAGTGGACTCGATACATCAAGTTGAGTCGCTTGCTCACCACCAGTACCGATGCCAGTGTCTCCCACTAGCCATTCCAGGATGGGAGGGATGGGCACCGTAAGCAATTCCCTCAGAGGGGCCTCATATTGGAGGACTTTTAGCTCCTCCATCAGAGGCTGGTCCTATTCCATTGGGAATGCTAGAGCCTTGGACATATCTGATGAAGTCGAGGAACGCCATGTCCTCGGGTGGGGACTGATGCTGGGGCTCTGAGTGAGGGGAGTCAGAGGGGATGTTGCAGTGGCGATGTGTGTCCGGCGACTCCTCATCCTCCGTTTCGCACTCAGAATAGACCGTTGAGGACTCAAGGGAAGGGTGGCTCACGGGCTCTGGGGTTGATCCCCATCTGTGGCCCTCTGAGGCCTGCGCAGAGTGCACTGGCTGGGGAAGATCACAGCCCTGTGAAACAGGAGCCGGATCGAGACCTCGACCGAGGATCGACTTGAGGCCCAGCTCAGCCTCCAGGGACGTCCTTGACATCGAGGGCCTGGTGATCTGGGCTGAGGAATTGGTAGTACCGGACAACAGCGCTCGCTGCTAGTCCGGGGGGGGGGGGGGGCGCAGACAAACTGTGCTCCAGGGCTGCCATTCTGGACTCCAGGTCAGAAGGCTCCACAGGCACTGAGAGAATTGGGCCCCAAGGGGAGTGCTCGATAAGGATGGCATCAAGCAACCGAGGCAGGCCTGAGGACTCTTTCGGGGGACCTTCGCAGGTTGATCTTTCTCTTAATCCTCGAAGGAGCATCTAGGACTGCAGGACCTGGCTCGGGACCTACCCGCCCGTCTGAACCATCCAGGGACGATGCCTTTGAGGCCTCCTTCTTCTTGAGTTCCCCCGAGGGAGACCCCTTTCTGAGGAACCATGGTGTTGGTCAGGGTCTGTAATGCTACCCCTGGATCTGAAGTTTTGGAGGATGCCTTGGCCTTCAGCGGTACCAAGGACTCCGGGGGGGGGGGGGGTAGGAACACTTATCGTGCTGTTGCTGGTGGCTTTTGAAGGCTTTGGTGGATATCTTCTTACAGAGGCAGCATGCCGTGGGGTCGTGGTTAGGTCCCAAGCAACAAACACAGCAGTCGTGTGTGTTTGGTCAGGGAGATTTTGGCACACCGATCACACTTTAAAACCACTGGTAACCCTGGGAGAAAAAAGTATCCCAGTGAGGTCAAAGACCTGTGGTGCTGCCAGCTGGATAAAGGCACGAAGGCGCCAAGAGAAAAAAACAAACAAAACAAAATTACAAACCCAAGACTCAATGCCGGGGCAGTGGGCTCTGGTGATGGGAAGAGGACCAGTGCACTACCGGAGGAGAGTATGAAACTCAGGTCAAGAAAATCAACTTTTCCCAGGGGAAAGCAGACAGACATCCAAAGAGCTCTGCAGAAAAATGGAGACTGAGCAAAATGGCACCCTTGGGTGGGAAGGGGACTACGCATGCCTGGTGGCATCTCCTAAAGGCTTTCTTTGAAAGCTGGGGGGATGCTTCCACGAGGGCTCTGTCGGCACGATGTCACCCAGCATATGTGAGGAGTGACTTCCTGCTTTTTCCCAGAGAAAAATTCTTAACCTCATAAGGCGAGCTAAAGCTAACCAGGGTACCAAGAAGCTATAACTGTTCTTGTCAGGTGGGGGAGGCCTCACCATTTAACTGGTGAATGAGTTAAAATCCAAAAAGGAACTAAAATGCTTGCCCGACTATTCTCCTCCCTTGTGAAAAGAGCTAGATGGTTATGACTTGTCATATGCATAGACTAGAACTTTTTAGAAAATGAGGTCCTGTAAGTTCTTGACACAAATCCAAGTGTAAAAAATGGAAGAATTAGGATTGAATGAGCACAGCTTTCTGCTTTTAAATTACAGTTGCGATCAAATTTTTAAATAGGCTTTAAGGCAATTAGGGTAAGTTTGTTGTTTATTTATTTAGACAGTTTTGTATACCGCCTTATCCTTCAATCAAAGCGGTCACAACACAATTGGGGGATACATTTAACACGCGGGGATATGAGACACATACACTAATACTTACAGGGAATATGGGCTATGGAGGGTTAAGTGGCTTGCCCAAGACCACAAGGAACATCTGTGGGACTAGAAACCCCAGTCCTTCCGGCCCAAGGTTGCTGTCCTTTAGTGGGATTTGAACCCCCGACCTTCCGGCCTGAAGTACCTTGCCCCAACCACTAGGCTACTCCTCCCTCAGTTGTTCAGTTGCAAAGTCATTAAAAAATAAAATAAGCACCTCCCTCACTAATGTGTGAATAGTTTGAAACACCTTGCTGGTCAGGTGTTGGGGACGTTACCGTGGAAAGATAATACCAGGCAGGTTTTCTGCTACCAGGAGGGCATTGATGACAATCAGCTGGACTATCCAGTTTACAAGCATGCTATTGGAAAGGCACAAAGTTCCCTACAATGAACTTTGTTAAAATGGCAAAAGGTGGCTTGGCCTGTATTAGTAAAGTAGTGGTCATGGTTAAAAAAAATGGTGTAGTTATAAAAACTATAGCTACTCACCTGTAACAAGTGTTCTCCAGGGACAGCAGGAATCAGTTCTTACATATGCGTGACTGACACTGATAGAGCCCACATGGTGAACATGCCCCAGCTTTCACAGAAAGCCTTTGGGAGTTAGGCCATGCATGTGTGGTCACCTTCTGACCCAAGGGTGCAATTTTACTTCAATATGACAACATAGCTTAATCAAGCCAAAAAAAAGAAAACAGCTCCATAGGGAGAGCTGATTCCTGCTGGCACCGGAGAACACCTGTTACAGGTGAGTAGCTATGCTTTTTCTGTGAACAAGCAGGAAGTCAGTCCTCACAGCAAGCACAGAGTGGCCATAAGACCTCAAGGATGACTAGGGAATCAATTCTCCGATAACCGCCAGCCCTTCTGTGTGTCCAGGCTAAGAGTTGCATTATTCCCCAAACAGATGGAGTAGCCCCTGGCCGAAGGCACTATCATGCCAAGAGTCCTTCTCCAGGCAGTAATGCGCTGTCAAGGTGTGACCCAAAGACCAGGTGGCAGCCCAGTATGATCTCCAGCATGGAGATAGACCACAAGTTTGCCACAGAAACTGCCATAGCCCACACATGAAGAAATTAGGCCTTACCTGCTAATTGTCTTTCCTTGAGTTCTCTCCGGGCCAGTCCAGGCAAGTGAGGGTTGTCAACCTTCTCTAGCAGCTGAGGACTGAAAAACTGAAGTTTTGCTGGAATAGTATCTGGCTCCCTCTGCTGGCCAAACCTCAGTCGAAAACTCACCAAGCAGTAGCAAGATAACCCAAGGCGAACAAACCGAAAAACGCGTAACACCACAAGCCCCCACACAGCCCACTCTAGACCATGCCAAGTAAGGGCTCTTCCCGTGACCGATAAGGTTCGGTGTTTGGTTTTCTTTTTTTTTTTTTTTTTAAATTTCACATTTGACTTTCTTCCAGTTTTCTCTTACAGACCAGCAGTCACGGAGGACGCAGCTAGCGACCACCAAAGTGAAGGTCCGCATGGAAGAGTCCCCCAAAACAAAAAACACGGGAGCCTCACAAACCATACCAAGCCGTGATAAGACGCGGAAGCCCAACATGGACCCTTCGAAAAACTTCCGCGCCGCTTGACCATGCCGTGGAGCCCGAAGGAGACTCGCCGAACACCGGGTGGGGCCTGGACTGGCCCGGAGAGAACTCAAGGAAAGACAATTAGCAGGTAAGGCCTAATTTCTTCTTCCATATCGTCTCTCCGGGCCAGTCCAGGCAAGTGAGGGAAGTACCAAAGCAGTAACTAACCCTGGGAAGGACCGGCGAGACCCGCAATGACTGCAGACGCTCCCACTTTGGCGTCTCCCGTGGCCTGCACGTCCAGCCGATAATGCTTCGAAAAAGTGTGCAACGATGACCACGTTGCCGCCCTACAGATATCCACCGGCGGAACGAGAGCCAGCTCAGCCCAGGAGGTAGCCTGAGCCTGAGTGGAATGAGCTCCGAAAAGCTCCGGCAGCGACTGTCCGCTCGCTCGATACGCCGCCGACACTGCACATTTAACCCAGCGCGCTATGGAGGCCTTGGAGGCAGCTTCCCCCTTTCGAGGCCCACCAAACAAAACGAACAGCCTGTCCGATTTGCGAAAGGGTTGTGTCCGATGAAGATAGCGTTTAAGCACCCTACCTAAATCCAACTTCTTGAGAACGGCATCAATAGGCGCGCCCTCGCGATCCGGAAAAGTTGGTAGGGAACTCGACTGATTGACATGGAAACGGGAAACCACCTTTGGAAGAAAAGAGGGCACGGGACGCAACGTCACCTTCTCGCGAGTGAAGTGCAAAAACGGCTCCCGACAAGAAAGAGCCTGAAGATCCGATACCCGCCTAGCCGAACAGAGGGCCACTAAGAAGGCAGTCTTCCAAGAAAGTTCCTTAAAGGATATCTCCCTGGCTGGTTCGAAGGGAGGACAAGCGAGGGCTTCCAGCACTAGATTAAGATCCCAAGCGGGCACGATGGGGCGAACCGGAGGACGCAAGTTCTGGACCGCTTGCAGGAACCGCAATACATCGGGATGACGAGAGAGAGACACTCCCTGAATCTTACCCCGAAAACACGCTAGCGCAGCAACCTGAACTTTGAGTGTAGCGAGAGCCAAGCCCTGGTCAAAACCACCTTGCAGAAAGGACAAGATCTCCGGCACCAGTGAACCCCCGGGCCGAAAACCGTGCTCCCCACACCAGCGTTCAAACACCCGCCAGACGCGAGCGTACGCCAGAGAAGTGGAAGAATGCCGAGCCCGAAGAAGAGTGTCGATGACCGACGGCGCATATCCTCTACGTCTCAACCTTTCCCGCTCAAGAGCCAAGCCGTAAGCGAGAAGCGTTCCACGTCCGGCATGAGGAGTGGACCCTGAGAAAAGAGATTCTCCCGCGTCGGAAGACGCCAAGGACGATCTATCTGCAGACGGACCAGATCCGCGTACCACGGACGTCGTGGCCAATCCGGGGCAACCAGGACTACGCGCCCCTCGTGACGCTCTATCCGTCGCAGGACATGACCTATCAAAGGCCACGGAGGGAACACATAGAGCAGCTCTACTGGCGGCCACGGCTGCGCCAGGGCGTCCAGACCCTTGGACATCCTCTCCCGTCTGCGACTGAAGAACCAACTGGCCTTCGCATTCTCGAAGGTGGCCATCAAATCCATCGTCGGCTGCCCCCAACGGAGAACGAGGGCGTGGAACACTGCTGTGTTCAACTCCCACTCCCCGGGGTCTACGGCGTGCCTGCTGAGGTAATCCGCCTGAACATTGTCGCGGCCCGCCACATGAGCCACTGAGAGCGCTATCAGGTGGGCCTCCGCCCAGCCCATCAACAGTTGACTCTCGTCCAAGAGAGACGCGCTGCCGGTACCTCCTTGCTTGTTGATGTAAGAAACCGCCACGGAGTTGTTGGAGAAAACTCTCACCGCTTTTCCCCGGACTAGCTTATGAAACTCCTGGAGCGCTAACCGCACCGTTCGAAGTTCCAGGAGGTTATAGAAGAGGCCGACTCTTCCCGGGTCCAGAGCCCTTGAGCTATGTGAGACTGACAGTGAGCTCCCCAGCCTGCGAGACTGGCATCGGTTGTGAGCAGAACCCACACCGGGGACCGTAAGGGCATGCCCGCCCCGAGAAGAGCGGGATCCAACCACCATAACAGGCTGTCGCTCACAGCCGGGGCGAGAGGCAATCTGCAAGATAGAGGGTGAAGCTGGGGAGACCACCGGGAGAGCAACGCATGCTGCAATGGTCTCATGTGCGCCCGAGCCCAGGGGACCAGATCTAGCGTCGCCGCCATTGACCCGAGCAGTTGCAAGTAACGCCAAGCCGTTGGCGCCTTCAGGCGCAGAAACGCCCGCACTTGTCCCATTAGTTTCTTTATCCGGGGCTCGGGCAAGAAAACCGCACCGACGCTCGTGTTGAACAGCGCGCCAAGATACAGAAGCCTCTGAGTCGGTTGTAAATGGCTCTTGGACTGATTGATTACCCAGCCCAACCGCTCGAGCAGGGATACCACCCGAGCTGTGGCCACCTCGGATTCCGCGACCGACGGCGCCCGAATCAACCAATCGTCGAGGTAAGGGTGCACCAGCACACCCTCTCGACACAAAGCCGCCGCAACCACCACCATCACCTTCGTGAAGGTCCGCGGCGCCGTGGCCGGCCCAAACGGTAACGCTTGGAACTGAAAGTGACCCATGGGTACCGCAAATCGCAGGAACCGCTGGTGCTCGAGACGCACTGGAATATGGAGGTAGGCCTCGGTCAGGTCGATGGAGGTGAGGACCTCCGTTGGCTGCACGGAGCAAATCACGGATCTGAGGGTCTCCATGCGAAAATGTGGAATGCGTAAGCAACGGTTGACGTATTCGAGATACAAGATAGGACGAAAAGACCCCTCCTTCTTGGGAACCACGAAATAAATTGAGTACCGACCGGACCCTAATTGGTCGAGTGGTACCGGTACCACCGCGTGTAGTCGCAGCAAGCGATGAAGGGTGTCGAATACCGCCGTTGCCTTATCCGCAGAACCACAAGGAGACGCCACAAAAGCGTCCTGCAACGGCTGAGCTAACTCGAGGGCATAACCGTCGCGTACAATTTCGAGCACCCAGAGATCCGTCGTGATAGTGGCCCAGACAGGAAAGAACCGCTGGAGACGACCCCCCACCAGCACTTCCAACTGGACCAACCTCGCTTCATTGTGGCTTTTTACTAGGGTTCTGCTGGGTTTGGAAATACCCTCTGCCGAACCCCCGAGCCCCTCGAAAGGACTGACCCCGGGCCAGAAAGCGTCCTCTCGGATAGGGGGCGAAACGAGAACCGCGGAACTTGTGAGTCTCCCGCCCCGCAAACCTGGGTCCCTCGGCCGGTCGTTGACCCTTAGGTCTGTCCTCTGGGAGGCGACCTCCTTTGGAATCACCCAAATCTTTCACAATCTTATCCAAGGCCGCCCCAAAAAGCAAGGTACCCTTATAGGGCAGTTTCGTGAGACGAGCCTTCGATGAAACGTCCGCTGACCAATGCCGGAGCCAGAGGAATCTCCGAGCAGCAATTAGCGAAGTCATAGATTTCGCGGAAATTCTAACCAGGTCATAAAAAGCATCCGCGAGATAGGCCGCCGCCGATTCGAGCTTCGCGCCGTCCTCCGCGTCGCTTTTGGTCGGGGCCCCTTTAATCCATCTAATGGAAGCCCTAGACACATACGCCCCACAGAAGGCCGCTCTGAGCGACAGGGCTCAAGTCTCAAACGTCTGCTTAAGCAGAGCTTCTAACTTCCTATCCTGTAAATCCTTGAGGGCCGCTCCGCCCTCCACGGGAATGGTGGTTTTCTTGGTGACCGCCGATACCAAGGCGTCCACCTTAGGCAAGCGAAGCAACTCCAGCTCCTCCTGTGGCAAGGGATATAGACGGGCGATAGACCGTGCCCCTCGCAGCGTTGCCTCTGGGCATTCCCATTCGGATTCCACCATTTGCTTCATAACCCGGTGTACCGGGAAACACTTCTGCTCCGTTTTAAAACCCTGGAGCAGCGGATCCTCCAACGGCTGATCCTGAGCCGGAGGCAGCACTATATTCAAAGTGGACAGCGTTTGGGAAATCAGAGCTCCCAATTCCTCCTTGCGAAAAACCCGGAAAAGACTAGGATCTTCGGCGCCTCCCAACTCTCCCTCCTCCAGATCAGCCCATTGCTCCAGGGCAGGATCCATCAAAAGCTCCCCCTCCTCCATATCGGGAAGATCTGGGCCCAGGAAACCGAAGCTTTCGGTAGCCCCTAGGGTGCCCTGGACCTCGCCAGAGGTCCCTTCCCCCGGGTCAAACAAAGAAGGCGCTGCATCCAGACCCTGGGAGAGGAGAGGGGCCGAACTCTGAACCTGTGCTTGATGCCATTTCAAACAAAAAGCTTTATGCATAGCCAGAATAAAAGCTGCAGAAAAAGTACCTTCTAAAGTATCACCTTTACTCAAAGTCTGCTGCTCAGGAGGCAAAGATAGTGAAGGAGCTTCCTCCACATTAACGGCCTTTTTAGCCTTAGACTTTTTCTTAGCGCAGCTTTTATGAGAGGAAGGCAAGGCAACAGATGCCGGCAACATGGCCGACGTTCCCGCCAAATCCGAGGACGAGGACAAAGACAAACTGCCGGGGAGATCCTGCACCTCCGACGGAGGATTCATGTGTGCGAAACCGCGCGGCTAAAAACAAAATAAAACTAAATAAAGAAGCCGCTCCGACGAAACCGCCGCGAGCAAGACCGCGGCGAAAACGAAAAGCCCCGCTCAAAACGCGCCAAGCCAGAAATTCCCCGAACTGACTGACCTGACTGAAGGGAGCCCAATAGGGATCTGCCGGTCACGGAGGCTTTCCAAGCAAGGCAGCTGACCCTCCGCTGCTAGCAGCGGCGTGCCTGCGGCTCCGGAGGCTGAACGATGGTATCTGGGGCTCCCAGAACCGTTAAATGCTTTTCCCTCTGGGCCGGAGCTGGGAACGAGGCAGGCTCTGCCTCTAGCTCACTGAAGACTGCCCATGCCGCAGCCGGAACAAATCGAGGCCGAAGGGGAGAGCCCTGCTAGAACCCCTTACCCCTAAGAGCCAAAGAAAGCAAACCAAAAAGAATAAAAACTTAAGGCCAATAAAGATGAAGGAAATACAGGGAGCCAGACAAGAGACGTTGTCTTCAGCTGCTGAGGACTGAAAGACTGGAGAGTTTTCGACTGAGGTTTGGCCAGCAGAGGGAGCCAGATACTATTCCAGCAAAATTTCAGTTTTTCAGTCCTCAGCTGCTAGAGAAGGTTGACAGCCCTCATTTGCCTGGACTGGCCCGGAGAGACGATATGGAATATGTGATGCTCGAGAGAGAGAGGGGCCTGTTCATAAGCAAACTAAATGCAATCCACCATCCAGATAGATAGGGTGTGCTTAGAGACCATTGCCAAGCTGGTTCAGGTCATAGGAGACAAAGAGTTGCAAGGAGCACTGATGGGCCTTAGTCTGCTCCAGGTAGACAGCCAGCACCCTTTTACAATCCAAGGTGTGGAGATCAGCCTCTGCTCTACTCATATAAGGCAGAGGAAAGAAGGTAGGGAGAATCACCTCAATGCTGAGATGACAGGCAGTGACCACCATAGGGAGGGTATGGCATTCCACCCTGTTCCTATGAAACCTGATGTAGGGGGCTTCTGCCACCAAAGGCTGCAGCTCAATGACTGGACATGCTGACACGAGAGCCACAAGGAAGATCACTTTCCAGGAAAGGTACTTGAGGTAGCAAGAAGCAAGCGGTTCAAAGGGTGGAGCCATGAGCTTCCCAAAGAAGCACGTTCAGATCCCATGCTGCCACGAGTGAACAAATGGGAGGCAGAGTGAGCAAGACACCCCTCATGAAGCAGCCTGTGAGAGGATAGGCAGACAGGGGTTGCCCATCAATAATATAACAGTGCACTGTTGGCACACTGAGGTATACCCAGAGGGGGTTAGACTTTAAGCCAGCATTGGAAAGATGTAGCAAATACTACAACAGCACAGAGCAGGAGAAAGGGTTAAAACCCTTCCCAGTAGACCAGAGGGAGAACTGCACCACTTAAAAGCATAGGCCTGCTTGGTGGAATCTGAACAGGACGTGAGCAAGACATCCTGCATGTACCTCGGCAAGTGGAACTGCAAGGGTCACCCTTTCAGCAGCCGTATCATCAGGGCAAGGGCTCTGAGGTTGAGGTGCAGGAGAGCTCTAGTCTCCTGCGAGATAGAGTCTGGAGCACAACCCAGGTGAACCGGGCGCATTTGGGAAAGGTGGAGAAGCAGGGGGGAACCTGGGATCAAGGAGCAATACAGTGGTCTGGTTGAGCTGAACCTTGAGAAGGGTCTTGGAGATCAGGGGGTGGGCAGGTACACATAAAAAGGAGGCCTTCCATCCATAACATGATATAATGAATGCATTGTCTACCATTCGAGAGGGGGCTAGCAGCCTGGAGCAGAAAGGGGGGGGCAACGAGATCCAAAAGAGGCAATTGGACCTGCAGGTGGCCAGTTGCAAGTTGTGGGGTTGAAGGACCCTGCTGAGTTGATCTGCCAATAGATTGTCCGAACCGGGAAGATATACTGCTCAAAAAGGAGCATCCTGCTTTTGTTCATTAAAAGTACAGAAGCGAACTGCTTCCCAGCACAGGAGGGACAAAACAAACATTGCCAAATGCTTCTCCGTCTGTACCAGAACAACCTGCTTCTCTAAATGGGACCGGAACACCTACAAGGCATTCACAACCACTCAAAGCTCAAGAAAGGTGATTTGGTGTAGACGTTCCCCATCGAGCAGATGCCCTTGGTCTGTAGGCCATTGGAATGGGCCCCCTGAGTTTAGAGCCATCCATGGTGAGGACCTTCTGATGCATCGGGACCTGAAAAGGCATCCCCGGGCATTTTCTCCAATTGGGTTAATTTTGCGGATACCATGACAGTCGTGATCCTCACTTCTAAGCCAGGGTATGGAGTATGAGCTTAGGCTCTCAAATTTACTTCTAATGCTCAGCGTAGTACATGCATTATGCCAAAGAGAACGTCCTTCCGGGGTTCATAAGATGTAACAGGTATGGGAAATTTGTCAAGATGTGCTTAGAAGTTCTTATGTCGCTCCCACTACAATAGGAAAAATTTCTGTATCTTTCTGCCACATTTTCATCTTTGACTGCATTTCTTGGTACTTCAGGATCTTCTGCCTTGCCACACAATTCACAGAATAATCATTTAGTACCAACCCTTCTATTATCAATATTATTCTGGTATTCTCCTTCTTTGCCACTATGTCAGGTTTCCTCGCATCCAGTGGAATGGGAATGTCTCAGGTGATCAGAACCTTGTTATTCTCTTAGGGTCATGATCCCAGTGTTTTTCAGGGACAGTGATAGTGTAGTATTTACAGAGTTTCCAGTGGAGGAGGCATGCTACTTGGTGGAAAATTTATATACAGAAAGGCACAACAATCAGAACTTCACCAGGATTCAGAGGGAGGAGCGGTTATGCAGATCCTGTCCACTAGGCACCCTGTCACTTGAGTCATTGAGTGCAGTGTCCACTGGATCTGATGCATGCAAAGGTGAGCATGACTTGCCCTGTTGAGGCCATGTGCCCAGGAAGTACAATAGGAGATGTGCTGAGGCAGTCGAGTGACCTTGCATGTCTACGGTGAGGGCCACTAGGCACAGAGCTCTTTCCAGAGAAACAAAGGCTCTGGCCTGGATGGTGTCTAGGAGGGTCCCTATGAACTCCAGACGCTGTCTCAGCTGTAGCTGAGAGACTTGGGGTAGTTCATGAAGAAGCTCAAGAATCAGAATGGTGCAACACACCACCTGAGAGACCTAGTCAGCAGAGCCACCCTTGACAAGCCAGTCAACCAGGTAGGGGAAGACAAACACCCCTTCCCAGTCCTGACGTCAGGCTTACCGGTCTGTAGTTTCCCAGATCATCCCTAGAACCCTTTTAAAAAAATTGCCGTTACATTGGCCATCCTCCAATCTTCAGTTATTACAGATGATTTTAATGATAGTTCGCAGATTACTAGTAGTAGGTCTGCAATCTCATATTTCAGTTCTTTCAACAGCCTCGGGATGCATACCATCTAATCCAGGTGATTTCCTACACTTCAGTTTATCAAATAGTTGTAATACATCTTCCTGTGTATCGATATTTCTTTCAATTCTTCGGCAGCATCTCCTTTAAATACCATTTCAGTCATGGGTAACATTCTTACATCTTCCTCAGTAAAGACCAAAGCAAAGAATTCATTCAGTCTCTCTGCTATGGCCTAGTCCCCTCCGTGCCCCCTTTATCATCTAATGGTCCAACTGACGCTCACAGGTGTTTTTGCTACGAATATACTTGAAAAAGTCTTTATTATGTGTTTTTGCTTCCACAGCTTCTTCTCAAATTCTCTCTTTGCCTTCCTTATCAATGCCTTGCATCTAACTTGCCAGTGCTTGTGTTGTTTCTCCATTTCCTGAAAGATGCTTTTTTGGCAACAGCCTCTCTGGCCTCACCTTTAAACCATGCTGACAGGGTTTTGGACTTCCTTCCACTTTTCTTAAAGCTTGGAATACAGCTGGTCTGGGCTTCCAAGATACTATTTTTAAACCCCCCCCCCCCCCCAAGCTTGATGTAAATCTTTAACCTTTGCAACTGCTCCTTTTAGTTTTTTCTTAACTATTTTCATCATTTTATCATAGTCTCCCTTTCTAAAGTTAAAAGGTAGTACTGTGGATTTCCTTACCCTCCTCCTCCATTTATTAAATCAAACACAATCATGCTATGATTGCTATTGCCAAGTGGCCCCCAACACCCTTCTCTCTTGCACCAGATCTTGTGTTCCACTAAAGACTAGGTCCAAAATGGCTTTCTCTCTGGTTGGGGGCCCAACGTCAATGCCTGCTGAAAGGCCAAGATGGAGAAGAGGTTCTGCTCCATGGCTCCCATGCAGGACTCAGCCTAATGGCTGTGCAGCTCCCTACATAGACACCGAGGCACTCAAGTCTGGTGCTGGCTATCCAGAGAGTGCATCCTCAAGGATGACTGTAGGCTCACCTGTCCTGGTGCGATCTCTGTTGGCCGTGGACTCCTGTTTCAAGACTTTGAGGGTGCTGCTCAGAGTCATGGCAAGAGACCTTGCCAGGTTTGATCAGAGGACCTCCTTCAGGACTACCTTATTTTTTAGGAGGGTCTGTGCCACCTGGATCTCTTGCGAAGGGCTGGATTCAGGGCTCGGTAGTGGGGAAGCCGGGGCAGAGTCAGACCTTGGCTTCCCCTGCAACTCAGATCACCTCCTATTGGATTTAGGGGTCATGACCTGACACCGGTAGAACTTTCATGGTCTGGGCCCAGGCAGCGGCTGCAGCAGTCATGAGTATCAATTACTGAAAGTGTTTGGCTGCAGCAGTTGCATTTCTTGAACCCACCAGGAGACATGGTGGGAGGACCCCCAGGTGAAAAATGGCAAAAGGCCGGTTGAGATAGAACCTTGAGGAAACAGAAAAAGGGGTAGCCAAGATCAGTGCCGCCTTGAGCCAGGAAGGGAACCGTATTTGCAAACAAGACAAATGGAAGGAATTATAGGACTTTTTCCAGGAGAGTAGAGGACCACATCTGTTGTACTCCGCAGAAAAAAAGGAGACTGAACAAGATCACAACCTTGGGCAGGAAGGGGACCATGCATGTGTGATAGCATTCCCAGAGATGTTCTTTGAAAGCTGGGGAAATGATCCACACAGGCTCTGTCGGTGCTGATGTCACCCATTATGTGAGGACTGACTTCCTGCTTGTTCCTGGAGAAAAGTGGGAGTAAAACCCCTTGCCCCTTAGAGGTGGCGAGATAGGCTCAGCCACTTTGGCTGCCAGGAGGCACAGGCTGGATCTCATTGGGAGACACCTTCACAGTGGAGAGGCCAGAAAGGCAGAATTTCAAGGCCCCCATCCTGATGTCAAGGCTCCACAGCCACCAGCAGGGGTACTGAGGGTATCTGTCCCAATGCCAGCTCTGTTGAGGGGGTTTCCTTGATGACTTTGGTCTCAGAGGACTGGTGTGGATCCTCTGATGCTGATGGCATCTCCTCCTGCTGTGGCAACTTTGAAGGCTGGGGGCCACTCCTTGACATTACACAAAGGACTCAGATGCCAATGACTGAGAGTCTTACCTCCAATTTCAGCATCAACCTTCAACCCCAGTACTGGCAACGTGCAATCCTTCTGGGGATGGCCCTCTACCGATGATCCACAGTTCAATGCCCTTGAGGCTCTGAGTGGCACAGTCAAGCCCCCCCACCCCCACACACATAGCATCAATTCTGTGCTGAAAGTCAGGGCCAAAAGAGGTGGTCTTTTGGCCAAAGCGCATTACTTGCTGCCTTTTATGATTCCTATGACCCTTACTTGTCATCTGAAGATAGAGCAGGTAGGCAGAGGCATAGTGATCAGTTCCAAAGCACCAGTTGTAGGAACACCCTGTTCCTCATTGATCCCCCACAACAGTCACTGTTTAAATCCACTAACCAAGGACACAGTGGGGAAAACTGTAAAGGTGAGATCAAACTCTAGAGTCCTGGTTCAGGAGGGTATGAGAAAACCCCACCCACCAAAGAAAGCATAGTTACTCACCTGTAACAGGTGTTCTCCAGGGACAGCAGGAATCAGTCCTCACATATGGGTGACATCGGCGCTGACGAAGCCCTCGTGCGGAGCAATTTCCCCAGCTTTCAAAGAAAGCCTTTGGGAATGCCTCATGCATGCATGGTCCCCTTCCCACCCAAGGGGGCCATCTTGCTCAGTCAGATAACATAGCTAAAAAGACAGCAAAAAGAATAAAAAGCAATAATAGGACTGCAACTCCAGGGGAGGAGGGAAGGTCATGAGGACCGATTCCTGCTGTCCCTGGAGAACACCTGTTACAGGTGAGTAACTATGCTTTCTCCAGGAACAAGCAGGTGGTCAGTCCCCACATATGGGACTCCCTAGCTACAGGCTACCGAGAACCTATAGCTAAAAAAAGGCTCCCTCTAGGCAAGCCACAACAGCAGCGAGAGAACTTTCTCCAAGAATGCATTCCCCACAGTAGCCTCACACCAGAGGGCTGGAGTTGCCTAAATCTCAACTAGATTCCTGAGTACCACCTGACCGAAAACGCTGTCCCGTCGGGACTCCCTCTCCAGGCAGTAATGGGCTGCAAATGTCTGGCTTGAAGACCAAGTTGTGGCCCGGCAGATGTCTGCCCATGGAACAGAGCGGTGATTAGCTACTGCTGTGGCCTTAGCCCTGACACAGTGGGCCATGATATGACCCTGCAGCTGAAGGTCAGCTGCCCTGTACGCCCAGGCAATGCAGTCTGTCACGCAGGTGGATAACAGGCGCCTGGAGACCGGTAGACCCAGTTTACTAGGGTCATAGGAGACGAAGAGCTGAGAAGCCCTCCGATGTCCCGCGCGTACGCTCCAGGTAGAAGGCAAGCACTCTCTTACAGTCCAGGGTATGCAGAACTGCTTCTGCCTTGTTGGTATGTAGCCTGGGAAAGAAGGTGGTAAGAACCACCTCTTGGTTGAGGTGAAACGAGGAAACCACTTTTGGGAGGAACTTGGGGTGCGTGCGGAGCACTACTCTGTTCTGGTAAAACCATGTGTATGGCCTATTTGACACTAGAACCTGCAGCTCACTCACACACCTAGCCGACGTGAGCACTACCAGGAAGAGCACCTTCCAGGAGAGGAAGCGCAGATGGCAAGTTGACAACGGCTTGAAAGGAGGGCGAGTAAGTTGCTGCAAGACCACGTTGAGATACCACGCTGTCACCGGAGGGCAGATTGGAGGATTCAGCAGGAGCAGGCCCCTGAGAAACCTGGCTACCAAGGGGTGAGCCGAGAGAGGCTGACCATCTATCGGTGCATGGTTAGCCGACAAGGCATGCAGGTGGACCCTGACTTAGTTAGACTTGAGGCTCAGCTCAGAGAGATGAAGCAGGTACTGTAACACCTTGGGAACCTGAGATGAGAAGGGTTCCACAGTATATTGGCGACACCACACTTGGAACCTGTGCCATTTACAAGCGTAGGATTTTCTGGTGGATGGCCTCCTGGAGGCTAACACCACTTCTTCTACCCCTTCAGGTAAAAGAAGAGGTGCAAGGCCTACCCGCTCAGCAGCCAGGCCATCAAATTGAGGGATCTGGGATTGGGGTGCACGAGGGAACCCTGCTCCTTGGTGAGGATGTCAGCCTGCACCCCCAAGGGGAGAGGTGTTTCCACCACCAGTTGAAGAAGAAGTGGGAACCAAGGCCATCTGGGCACTACCAGGATCACCCAGGCCTTGTCCCTGCGAATCTTGAAGAGAGTCCGTGCTACCAGAGGCATAGGCAGAAAAGCATACAGGAGGCTCCCTGACCAAGGGAGAAGAAACACATCCTGAGGGGGTGAGGCTGTCTGGAGCAAAACCGGGGCAACTGACGATTCTGTGGACTGGTAAAGAGATCCATGGATGGGAGGCCCCAGTGGTTGAAAATCTTCTGGGCAACCTCCCTGTTCAGTTGCCATTCGTGGGGTTGAAGAACTCTGCTCAGTCTGTCTGCCAGGCAGTTCTCCTGGCTCAGTAAACTGCATGGAGAGACATGTTGTGTTGAACTGCGAAGGAACAGAGGTCCAGAGACTCCTGGCAAAGGATGTGTGATCCTGTGCCACCCTGTTTGTTCACATAGAACATAGCCACCTGGTTGTCCATCTGTACTCGGACAGACTGGTCGGAGAGGACAGGAGCAAAGACTTTTAGAGCTAAGCGAATGGCCCGGAGTTCCAACAGGTTGATCTGGAGTGTGGCCTCCTGAGGAGTCCACTGACCTTGAGTGCAAGAGCCATGACAATGGGCTCCCCAGCCCATCAAGGAGGCATCTGTGGTCAGCACCCTGGTATGCACGGGAAGCTGGAACGGTACCCCCCGCAGGATGTTCCCTGATTTTGACCACCACTGAAGTGACTGCACCAGGGTTTTGGATACTGCCACTCTGTCGGACAGACATCCTGTGACCACTGGTCCCACTGAGCTGTCTGCATGTGCATGTGTGCAAAAGGAGTAACATGATCCATGGAGGCCATGTGGCCAAGCAGGCATAAGAACCTCCATGCTGACACCTGGGGTATGTGACTCACCATGCCCACCTGAGACAGCAGTCTGCCCTGTGCAGTGGTAAGTAGGCCCTGGCCTGCAGGGTGTCTAGCCTTGCCCCTATGAATTCCAAGTTCTGGGTGGGGAGCAAAGAGGACTTTGTGTGATTGATTGATGACAAACCCCAGATGCTGAAGTAGAACGATTGCGCAAGCTGTGGCGTGGTGCGCCTCCTGGGCTGACTGGCCTCTTATGAGCCAGTTGTCTAGGTAAGGGAACACAAAGATCCCCTGGTTCCTGAGGAAGGCCACTACCACCGCTAGGCACTTGGTGAAAATCCTTGGAGCGGAAGCTAGACCAAGGGAAGCACTTTGTATTGGAAGTGGTTTCCTCCTACCACAAACCTGAGGTATTGTCTGTGGTCTGTATGTGTGTAAACATCCTTTAGATCCAAGGAGCATAGCCAGGCTCCCTGCTGGAGGTAAGGCAGAAGTATCCCAAGTGAAAGCATCTTGAACTTTTCCCTCACCAAGAACTTGAGATTTCACAGGTCCAGGAGGGGACAAAGGCCTCCTTGTCTTTTTGGTGTCAGGAAATACCTGGAGTAAAAGCCTTTCCCCTGCAGGTGGTGGGGCACTGGTTCCACCGCCTGATCCTTGAGAAGACCAGCCAACTCCTGCAAGAGGAGGTTCCTGTGCAAGAGGGGTCCAAGATGTTCTCCTGGGAATTAGGAGGTAGGTACTTGGCTGAAATGGAGAAGCTAGCCGTCTTGGACTATCCTTAGAACACAAGTATGGGATGTAATGGCTGGCCACCTGTGGGTGTACAGGGACAGCCAACCTCCTGTGCAGGACCAAACCACTGGTGGGAGAGGAGCTATGCAGTGGAAGTCAAAAACCCACTCCCTGCTGGGCAGGAGCCAGAGCTGGAGGCTTTGGGGTTTGAGGCTTGAGGACCATTTCCCCATCCCCTGGCCTGCTGCCCCTGCTGGGGAGGCCTCGTAAGTGGGGTAGTTTCTATAAGCCTATCCCTTCCTCGGGTAAAGCATAGTTACTCACCTGTAATAGATGATCTCCGGGAACAGCAGGAAATTAGTCTTCACATATGGGTATCGTCGGTACTGACAGAGCCTGCACGGGAACGCTCCCCAGCATCCAATAGGAAAGCATTTGGGAGCATCCCACAGCGCCTTCGTGCTGCCTTCCCACCTTTCCCTCTCCAGTTGAGTTTAAAGCTAAGGGAAAGAGAGAGATACAACTCCTAGGGGAGGTGGGTGGGTTGTGAAGACTAAATTCCTGCTGTTACAGGTGTGTAACTATGCTATCTCCAGTAACAAGCAGGAACGTAGTCTTCACATATGGGGACTCCCTAGCTGCAGATGCCAGGGAGAAGGCCCCAGAAATTGTGTGCCCCTGTGAAAGGGCTCCACTTCCCCCCATGGATCTCTGGCATCCTACCAGGGATGGTGGGTAGGAGATGATTAAGTATGGAACAGATGTTGAAGAACAACCTGACCAAACAAGTCATCCCGGCAGGAGTCCTTGTCTAAGCAGTAATGGGCTGTGAAGATATGAACCGAAGCCCAAGTAGCTGCTTGACAGATGTCATCGATAGACACAGAGTGAAGATGAACCATAGAGGCTGCCATGGCTCTCATATTGTGAGCTGTGACATGGCCTTCAAGAGGAAGGTTCTTACTCTCATAGGCAAAAGATATACACTGTGCAATCCAGCTGGACAGTGTTCTTTTGGAGATTGGAAGTCCCAAATGACTAGGATCAAAAGCAAAAAGTTGAGAGGACTTTCAATGTTGCTGTGTCCTTTGCAAGTAAAAGGCCTTTTACGGTCCAAATTATGAAGATTCCTCTCTGCATTTGAGGCATGAGGCCTTGGAAAGAATACAGGAACGTAAACCGCTAGGTTTAAATGAAAAGTTGATACCACCTTTGGCATAAAGTGTGGATGAGTCCTAAGGACTACCTTCTCATGATGGAACCTTGTATAAGGAGGATCAGCCACCATCGCTTGCAATTCACTGATGCAACATGCTGATGTGAATGCAATAAGAAAGATGATCTTCTAGGAAAGGAATTTCAAAGAGGTAGTAGCTATTGGTTCAAAAGGCGGCTTCATGAGCTGCCCAAGAACCAGATTTAAATCCTATGCCACCGGTGGTGGCTTAATGGGAGGCTTAATTAAAAGAAGGCCTCTCATAAATTTCACTATGAGAGGAAATAGGTTGTCCATTTAGAGGCTTGAAAGAAGCTGCAATAGCACTCAAATGAACTCTCACTGAATTGGTCTTAAGCCCTGCATTTGATAAATGAAGGAGATACTCCAGTAATGATTCCAGAGGTATCACAAGAGGGTTAAGACCCTTCTGCGAGCACCATATGGTAAACCTTTTCCACTTAAATGCATAAGAGCATCTTGTGGAAAGCTTCCTGGAAGCATAAAGGATATCCTTTACCTGCTGAGAAAGGTTAAGACCGTGAAGTTCTAGGCTTTCAGAGATGCAGAACCTGGGGATTGGGATGCCACCGCATCCCCTTGAGGAGATTTGGAGCAGATCCTAACTCCAGAGGCAGAGTTTGAGAGAGATGTAGGAGCAGAGGGTACCACATTTGCCATAGCCAACGTGGAGCTATGAGAATCATATGACCTCTGTCTCTCCGAAGCTTGAACAGGGTTTTGGGAATTAGGGGAATGGGTGAAAAGGCATACAAGTCCTGACCCCAATGGAGGAAGAAAGCATCCCTGGCCTGACAACCCTGAGCCGTAATTCTGGAACAGAACCGGGGAAGTTTGGCATTCAGCAGACTTGCAAAGAGGTCCATGTCCAGGGTTCCCTAAATTTGAAAAACCTTCGCCACCTGGTCTGCATGGAGAGACCATTCGTGTGGAAACAGAACTCGACTGAGTCTGTCAGCCCAAGAGTTTTGAATGCCTGGAAGATACGCCGCAAGGAGATGAATCTGATGCTCTCTGGTGAGGGCCCATAGTTGCAAAGCTTCATTGCAGAGCGACAGAGAGCCTGTTTCGCCCTGCTTGTTCACATAGAACATGGCTACTTGATTGTCCATTTGAACTAGGACTATCTTTTGGCTGAGCTGGGTGTGGAATATTCGAAGAGCAAGGAAGATTGCTCTGAGTTCCAGGAGGTTGATGTGTAGATAGGACTCCTGTGGAGTTCAGGTACCCTGGATAGAAAGGCCTTGAAGGTGGGCTCACCAACGCACCTGTGAAGCATCTGTTGTTAAAGTGGCTTGGGGTGGGGGTTGCTGAAAAGGAGACCCCCACCAATAGGTTTTGGGGTGACTGCCACCATTGGAGGAACAAAATAAGGCTGAGTTTGCTATTTTGTCTGACAGGCAATCTGATGCCTGACCCCACTGAGTGGATAAAGTCCACTGGGCTGCCCTCATATGGAGGCAAGCATAAGGAACCACATGCACGGTGGATGCCATGTGGCCTAGCAATTGTAACATTTCCTGAGCGGTGAGGTTTTAAACACTGCTTGGGAAGCTAACTGCACAATGCGAAGGCAGCAGGGCTGTGGAAGGTAGGCCCTTGTCTGTCTGGTATCCAGCAGAACTCCTATAAACTCTAGGGACTGAATGGGAGCAAGGCTGGATTTTGGGAAGTTTATGACAAGTCCCAAATACTGAAGGATGCGCATTGTGCGAGAGAGAGCAACCCTGGCCTCTGGCTCTGAGTACGGGAAGACGAATATTCTAAGTAAGGGAAGACGAATATT
The DNA here is from genome assembly GCA_033557465.1 of Ichthyophis bannanicus. Taxonomy (NCBI): domain Eukaryota; kingdom Metazoa; phylum Chordata; class Amphibia; order Gymnophiona; family Ichthyophiidae; genus Ichthyophis; species Ichthyophis bannanicus. The sequence goes on from CM066038.1 coordinate 424,635,717, forward strand.
CCTAGGATGCGGAGAAATGCTGCCACCACAGCCATGCATTTTGTGAACACCCTTGGTGCAGAGGCCAGGCCAAAAGGACCCTATATTGGTAGTGCTTCCCTTGACACAGAAAGCGAAGGAACTTTCAGTGAGTTGGATTGATGAGAACGTGAGTGTACGCATCCTTGAGATCTAGAAAGCAAAGCCAATCCTGACTCTGAAGGTATGGCAGCAGTTCCTAGAGAAATCATTTTGAATTTCTCTTTGAACAGAAATTTGTTCAGTTCTGAGGTCTAAGATGGGTCTGTGTCCTCCTGTTTTCTGTGGAATAAGGAAATAGGGGGAGTAAAACCCTGTACCCCATTGGGAAATGGGTACCTCTTCTATTGCCCCTTGGGCAAGAAGTACAGTGACCTCTTGACCTAACTGGTCATTGAGAGAGGTCTGAGAATTGAACTTACCATTGTAGGAGGGGACATGCGGAGGAAATGAAGCTTGTACCCCTCTCTTACAATAGACAGTCCAATTTTCTGCTGTTATCTGACCCCATCTGGGGGCAAAATGACATAACCTTCCTGGGATGGTGGAGGGTTCTGGGCCAGGAAGGCAAAGTTCTCTAGCTAGGAGTCAAAGCCCCTGTGGAGGCTGAATCTGCTGAGCCGGTTCAGGCTTAGCTGCTTTTGTCTTTCTTTGCCTAGGTTGTTGCTGCTGTCCCTTTTGGGCAGACTGACCTAAGCGATGCTCCTGCTGGGTATAGGAGGGATAAAACTTCTTACTGAAGAATGGTTTCTTAGAGGACTTTTTCCTCACAGGATCAGCTGTGGATTTAGACAATCTATCCAAAGTGATATTGTCAGCATCTATCTCATTAGCTTTTTCCTGCCAATTCTTGCCAGAGAGATTCACTCCTGTGCAAGGAATATTCCCTAGTTTATCCTGTACCCAAATTTCCAAGTCAGATGCCTGGAGCCAGGCAATCCTACGTGCACCTATGGCAATAGCAGAGGTTCTGCTTATGCACTCAAAGCAGTCAAAGGCTGCACGATTCAGAAGCTTGGAAACATCCTAAGCATGTTTGACAAGGGTGAGGTAATCTTGCCTCTTATCAGGAAGGCTCATAAGCTCTAAATCTCCTGTGATCTCCTTAAGGAACATTCCCATATATAAGATATAGGAACTGATCCTAGCAAAAAGCATGGAAGCCTGGAAGGTTCAACATCCAAAGGCGTCAAGAGTCCTACACTCACGTCCTGGAGGATTAGATGCATGCCTTTTTGCACTCTTTATCCTTCTCATAGCTGATTCCACCACCATGGAATGTTGTGGTAGCTGAGTCTTCTGAAACCCAGGACAAGGAGGAACTCTATGCATGGTGTTGAGTCTTCGAGAGTGAGGAGATGTGGTCAGAGGTGTTTCCCACATCCTTAACATAAGATCATGCAAGATCTCATGAACTGGTAAGGTAGCTGCCTCCTTGGGAGCTATAGGGTATTGCAGGATTTCTAATTCCTTTGCCCTAGGCTCTTTTTCAGGAGCCACTGTGATGGAAAGACCTTGAGCCACATAGCAGATAAAATCCTGAAAGGACATATCCTCTGGTGGAGACATCCTACGCTGAGGAGAAGAATCATCCTCCGGAAGAAGTACTCTGGTATCGGCAGAGCTTTCAGAGTCTTCAGACTCAGCCGAGGATGCGAAGTATCTCCAATCCGGGTGATCGTGCAAGGCACGGTACTGATCAAAGTCAGCATCAGAGTGGTCCGGTACCGACCTGTCGATACTGGATGGATACACATGACTCTGTCCTGGTAGAATACCTGCCAATGTCCATGTAGTTGGTGCTGGTACCAGTTGAATTGTCTGAAGCGGTTTCAGGGGCATCGAGGCCGTGAGAAGAGCCACCAGACTGTTTCAATAGCCAAGAATCTCTGGTCTATCAACGCTGCCGATGCTTGGGTATCGGTACCGGATGAAGCAGCTGGTACCCCAGAGCATGGCACCAGTAGTTCTGTTGAGCTTGAAGCCTTGAGAACATCCTGGAGCCCCGTTAATGCTTTGGAAGCCGAAGCCTCCTACCGGGGCAATTTTGCTGGTGAAAGTCCCTCAAGGGCAACGCCAGAGGCATCTCGCTCTCTAGAAGATCTACCCTTTGAGGACCAGCTAGATTTATGTTTAGTTACCTGAGATCCATGGGAGGAAGACAAAGCCCTAGAAGATGTCAGTGCCACGGAGGTTGCATCGTAGGGAAAAAGGGTGCTAGGTTTAGTAGCTCAGTTCTGCCGGCCCCTTTTCAACATCATCATCCCACAGGCAACACACTCAGAAATAGAGTGGTCAGGACCTAAACATTTGAGGCACCACTCATGGGTGTCGGTGACGGAGATGGTACCGCCACATTTAGAATACTTTTTAAAACCCGAGGCGGGTTTTTCCATTCCGAAGGAAAAGTTGGGCCCGCCCAAAATGGCACGTGGCACCTGAAGAGAAAATTACTGGAAAGACTCCAGAAGAAAGGTTTATTTTGTTTGTTTTTTAAGAAAAGAAAGAACCACCACCGGCGGTACCGGTGTAGCGTCGAGGGAAGGCAGACGCGACCACAAAAAAGAATAGAAGGGATTTTTTCTGTGGTGACAGGATGTGCGACCTGGAGAGGGATAGTTGGGAAAGGCGGGAAGGCAGCATGCAGGCGCTGTGGTATGCTTTGAAAAGCTTTCCTATTGGATGCTGGGGAGTGTTCCCACGCAGGCTCCGTCGGTACCGATACCCATATGTGAAGACTACATTCCTGCTTGTTCCTGGAGATAAGGGCTTCCCCCCCCCCCGAGGCCTTCTTTCTGTGAGGAGGAGCAGATGTCTTTGACAGCCTTGTCCGGGTCAAGTACTCAGACTCGAGTTCAGCAGCCTTTTCAGTCATGGGTTTGCCAAAGAGGTTATCCCCTAGGCATGGTACATCGACCAACTTGTCCTGTACCCATGGCTCAAGGTCAGACGACATGAGCCAAGCCAAGCCAAGCCTGGTGCCTTGCACCGATGCCAGCTGCGGCTACCCAGGCCGAAGCCTCGAAGCCGTCGTAGGCTGTGCGAGACAAACTTTGAGCACTCTCTGATCCCGGTGGACAGGGCCTTGAAGCGCTGCAAGGGATCCTCGGAGAGGCCATTAGAGAACCCAGCAATCTCCTTTGCCAGGTCTCTTAAGTACATGCCCATGTACAGCTGGTATGTCTGGACACGACGTGACAGCATCGAGCCCTGGAAGCACTTTCTGCCAAGGACGTCCAGGTTCCAGGCCTCCCGGCCAGGAGGCACCAAGGAGTGCATCTTTTGGCTCTTGAGCCTTTGCATGGCCGATTCCACAATCATGGAGTTGTGCGGCAGCTGTGCCTTTTGGAACCTGGGACTCTTACGGACTCGATAAATAGAATCGACCTGTTTGCATGTGGGAGTCCCCAGCCTCAGCGCCGGTCCTCAGCAGAGCATCAACCGTTCCAGCATCGGAGGCACCGGTACAGTAAGGGCCTCCTTCGGAAGAGAGTCATACTGGAGGGCGTTGAGCTCTTTGGCTCCTCCTCGGCATCTGCAGGGAAAGCCAAAGCTTTGACCATATCCCTAACAAAGTCCAAGAACCTGGTGTCCTCCGGGGGCGACCGTCTCCGAGGTTGCAAACCCGGGGAGTCGATGGGACATACCAGGTCCGGTAGGTATCTGGCGAGTCTTCCTCCTCTGTCTCCCAAGCTGAGAGCCCTCCGAGGACTCGATGGGTTCTGGCCTCAAGGGCTTCGAGTGCGTCCGTCCTGATGCCAATGGCCCCAGCGATGACGACCTTGGTCCCGAACGAGAGGTCGAAGGAGACCTTGGCCGAGGATCGATTCGAGCCCACATGGACTTGAGGAATGGCTCTGCCTCTGGGGTTGACTTAGACATCAAGGTCCCAGTGGTCGGGGCAGGTGAGACCGGCTATCAGCACCCGCTGCTGGTCCATGAAGGCAGACACTGCTCTCCAAGGCTGCCAACCTGAGACCCAGCTCAGAAGGCTCCGCAGCCCCTGGCTCGGTTCCCAATGCCAGGACAGACGCCGGTTCTCCCAGAGAGTCCACGAGGACAACAGGCATTACTTTGTCCGATGCCTCCGGCTCTGAACAAGGTATTTTGGCAGGCCTCTCCGACTCGGCGAACCCGGGGCAGCATTCGGCACTCCACAACCTGGAACCTGAGGGCCCCGGCCGATCGGGGTCATCCAGAAATGCAGCCCTCACAGGTTTCTTCTTCTTACGGTGCTCCCGGGTGGGAGACCCCCGTTCAGAAGACCCCCAACGGTGCTCGGGTTCAGAGTCCCAAGACGTCGAGGCTTTTGACGAGGTCCTGGCCTGGACGGATCCAGACTCAGAGAAAATAGTCTTGCGCTGGTGCTGCCTGCTCCTCAACGCCTTGCAGGACATCTTGCCATACGGATCGCAGACCACCGGGTCATGGTCGGGTCTGAGGCAGCAGTCATGGGTGTCGGTGAGGGACATAAGTTTTTTGCACCGATCACACTTTTTAAACCCGCTGGCAGCCATCAGGGGAAAAAGGGTCCCTGCGAGGTCAAAAGACCAGACTGCCAGTTAAAAGAAAAAGAGTGAACGCAAGTCACCAAGGACAAAAATGAAAAAGTTAGTCGGACTCGATACTGGTGTACCAAGCCGAGGCAGGAAGGGGAACTGGCATCGAACCGGTACCAAAAACAGTAGAAATAGTCAAAAAAAATCAACTTTTTCCAAGGAAAATGGGACATCTGTCAGGATCCGTGGAAAAAAGACTGAGCAAGATGGCACCCTTGGGCAGGAAAGGGACCGCACATGCACAAGGCATTCTCAAAGGCTTTCTTTGACAGCTGGGGAAATTGCACCGCACGAGGGCTCCGTCGGCACTGACATCACCCATATGTGAGGACTGACTTCCTGCTTGTTCCTGGAGAAAAATGGAATCCAAAAAAACCAACCACTAAGGCGGCAGCAGCTGCTCTTGGAACAGGGAAGGTGACTGGATAGCAAAACGTTTTTGGGGGTGCAGATCAATGAGCTTCACGGAAAAATAGACTGAAGTAAGATGGCTGTACATGCATAGTCTAACACACAAATGCTTTCTGTAAAAGCTGGCGAGTATTCACCACATGGGCTCCATCTGTGTCAACATCACCCATATGTGAGGGCAGACTTCCTGCTTGTTCCTGGAGAATAGATATTAGACCATTTGGATTCAATGTTTTAGAGGAATAGATTACTTTTATTTGGTGAGGCGGGGGGGGGGGGGGGAGGGGTGAGAAAGAGAGAATCGGGAAAAAGAAGGAAAGTAGAAAACACTATAATCAGTTTCCTAATGGCAGGGCTATAAGCTACTACCTTGAACATAAGCTAGGCTATACTGAGTCATATCAAAAGGTCCATCAAGCCCAGTATCCTGTTTCCAACAGCAGCCAATTTAAAGTCACAAGTATCTGTCAGGTTCTCAAAAGGTAGACTGATTCCATGCTGCTTCATCCAGAGATAAAGTAGTGGATTTCCCCAGTCCTCTTTAGTAATGATTTATGGATCTTTTCAAACCAGCTACATTAACAGTTTTTACTATACCCTCCATCAAAACATTTCAGTGATTATGGACTGTGTGGAAAAAAATGTCTCCAATTAGTCTTAAAATGTACACGCAATGATGCTACAATGTAGTACTAATCATACTTTTAGTGGGGGGAAAAAAGGTTAGAACAGAGTTGGCAGGGGTTTAAAATTACACTGGTTCATAGAGCCTCAGTCTCCAAAAAGAGATTACATGTGTGTTGGCGATTGCGACCAACCAAACCTGTTATATGATTTTGTACAATAGAGAAGCATATTAGCTTGTATATGTAGACTGAAGTATCAATCCTATATTCATTTAATATCACTGTTAAGGGACTACTGCTAGTAAGATCCTCTCTTCTAAAGTCATGCTTCCTATCTACTAATCTAAGTTTTGCATTTCATTCTAGCTTTAGCAATGGAGAGCCATGAATCAGTTATTAAATTCAAACTCTTCCATGACTACATTAAACAAATCGATCAGCTCACATATTGCCCTGCTAAAAGGAGATCCTAAATAGGTGTTTATATATGCTAGAGAATTTACATATATTTGTATTGCTTCTGCCCTAGGAGATGAGTATGATGTGTGTCCTATTTGCCTGGATGAATATGAAGAGGGAGACAAACTCAGAATACTTCCTTGCTCTCATGGTAAGTCAGAAGTTTAATATCTCCAATTAATGCCTAAGTTTCATGTTTGCAGTGGTGACATTGCTATAGTAAACTGGTGCCTTGACTACACCAAGCCAGTCAAGTTTTCTTGCTAGCTGTAATGAATGTGTAAGTACTACCTCAAATTTATGTAGATCTCCTTCATGCATATTCATTACAGCTAGCCTGAAAATGTCTAAAAGATCCTCCTCTCCTACTGAAGGAGTCAAAATCCTAAAATTTAAGTAATTAACTACTGAATAAGTAGAAGCCTTCAAATTATGTGCACTTAGTTGTGTCCGTTTCAGATGAATAAAACACTTAGCTTTGGTAAGTAAAGATAATGGGATATTGAATGTGTGTTAATATACTGCAACAAAGTATTTTAAAATATAAATATCCACATCCTGAATCACTTTACAAAAGAGGAGCTTGGGATATGCTACAGTGGTAAGAATATTGATCAGGCTTACTGATTATAGTATTAGTTATCTGACGTAAGGGGGGGGGGGAGAAGAGTTCATATTAGAATTTTGGAGAATTACAAATATCCATTTAGTAATTTTAGAGGCTGGAATAAATGTAAATCAGTACTTAAGCTGATGGTTTTGCTAAATTTATGTTTTTTTTCTGACAGCATATCACTCCAAGTGCGTGGACCCCTGGCTAACGAAAACAAAAAAGACCTGTCCAGTGTGTAAACAGAAAGTTGTGCCTTCTCAAGGGGATTCAGATTCAGATAGCGATAGCAGTCAAGAAGAAAATGAAGTCTCAGAGCACACCCCCTTACTTAGGCCTTTGGCATCTGTTGCTACTCAATCCTTTGGGGCTTTGTCCAATTCTCACTCCCAGCAAAATATTGCCGAATCTTCAGAATATGAAGATGACAGTGGAGCTACTGACAGTAGTGATGGAGAAGAACAGCATGAAGACAGCATTGTGGTTCAGTTACAGCACACTGACCAAGTGGAGCCCAGCAGTAATATAGTTTGATCTACTAAATGTCAATTATGACCATTCATGAACCAACACTAGAAGCAGACTAGAGTTAGCACTCCTGTTCCAGAAACAGTTGTAAGCCACCACTAATGAAGGCTAGGCAGAACAGCATCCTTTAAATTAGGGCTTATCCTTTGAAGGAACACATTCCAGAAAAATCTAGCCCCAAATCATATGTTTAAAAAGACTGCAGTAAGTTTGCCAGTTGAAGTTTAGAAATTGATTATGAAAGGCTTGTTAAAACTTGATGTCTCCATTAGTGCAATTTCAAAAATGGACACTTTAAAGAGCACCATATACTGAATGATTTATGCTGTGAACATTGATAGCGACCAAAGATATGACAGATTGGATTTTTTTCCAGTTAAGACCAAGATTTAGCTATGGCTAATATTAACTGCATTTCTTAGCAATAAGTGACAGCAAGCAAAAATCAGTTTCCTGTATACTTGTACAGTAGTGCTTAAATATAATACATATATGCAGCAGCAACATCTGGATAGTGGCTGCCCCTCAGTACCCAGATAAGTGCCAACCTTATTCAGATAGTGGTAATTTTCAGCCAACATACGAACATGGCAGAAAGACCACATGGCCTATCTAGCTTGCCCTTCCATATCAACTACAATAGCCCCCTTTTTACCTTTAGAGATCATGTTGTCCCATGCTTTTTTTTTATTCTGATAGTGTCCTCATGTCCACCACCTCTGCTGGGAGGCTGTTCCATGCATCTTCCACCCTTTCCATAAAGAAATATTTCCATATATTACTCTAGAGTCTCTCTCCTTTCACTCTCATCCTATGTCCTCCTCATAGCAGAGCTTTCCTTTTATTGAGACACCCTCTTGTGCATTTGCGCCATGGAGGTATTTAAATGCCTGTCATATCACCCCTATCCCACTTTTCCTCTAAAGTATACATAACATCTTTAAGTCTGTCCTCATGCTACATAATGAAGACCACTAACCATTTTAAGCCACCCTCTGCACCAAATCCAACCTGCTTATATCCTTTTGAAGCTGTGGTCTCCAGAATTGCACACAATACTCCAAAGGTCACATCAGAGACTTATAAAGGCATTATCACCACTTTTTTCTGCTGGCCATTCCCTATACACTCAAGCATCCTTCTGGCTTGCGCAGTTTCCTTTTCTACCCGTTTATATACTTTGTTAGACAATTACACCTAAGGCTCTTTGCGAGTAGACATACCTCACCCTCTACCGCTCCTTTGGATATTTGCAGCTGAAATGTATAACCCTGCATTTTTTTAGCACTGAATTTCAGCTGCCAAATTCTAGACCATTCTTCAAGCTAAGCTAGATACCTCATGTTATCTACTCCTTCCTGGTTGTCTATTGCAGATTTTGGTATCATCCACAAACAAGCAAACTTTTATCAGACAGCCCTTCTGCAGTATCACTAACAAAGATGTTAAAAAGAATCAAACTTTACTAAGGACAGATCCCCATGGCACACCACTTGTAACCTCCTCAAAGTGAACTATTTACCTGCAACCTTTTGTTGCCTCCCACTAAACCAATTTCTAACACAATTGATAACTTTAGGGTCCATCCCTAGGGTGCTCTGTTTATAAGTCACCTGTGTAGAACAGTGTCAAAGGCTTTACTGAAATCTAAATGCACCATATCTAGGGCTCTCCCTTGGTCCAACTCCCTGATTACCTAGCCAAGTTGGATGTGTCCAACAAGACCTGCCTCTGATAAATCCATTGGACCCAGAAACCTCACTATTCTTTTAGCCGCCTTTCCAATAATTTACTAACCACAGAGGTTAGACTAACCAGCCTGTAGTTCTCAATGTCATCCTTACATCTGTTTGTGTAAAGGGACATCATGTGCCTTTCTCCAGTCCTGACACCAAGGAGGCATTGAAAGGGTCAGTGGAGTGACTAGAATGTTCCCAAGTTCCCTTAGTATTCTTGGATACATCCATCCAGACCCATGGCAGTCTTAGTTTAGCCAGTTCCTCATGAACAGTCTTCTGAAAATTGTTTGAGATCCCCATTGCTTCTGTTCCTGTGTGTGAGTGTTTTGAGGTCCTGCTCCTGGCCCTTCATCTGTAAGATAACAAATTTGTTAAGCAGTCCTACTTTATCTTCAGTTTCTGCATGTTGCACCCTTGAGGCCAATACCACTTTTGCCCTTCATTCTCAATGACATCTGGAAAGTCTTATCCTCATTTCTTTTGCATTAGCTTTTTTTGTACCTTTGCTTTCCTGACTACTTTGCTAGCTTCTAAGTTTTTCCAAATGTAGATGCCTATCTTCCTCTCTGAACTTATTTCATGAAGGCCACCCTCTTTCTTCACCTTTTCAGCTACTTCTTGAGAAACATAGGTAAAAGGAAAAGCAGGTCACCAACAAAAAGGTTTGTTGCTCTTAAAATATCCCCCAGCTGTTCCTGTCCCATCTTGGCAAAGTTAGTTTTCCTGAAGTAGGCCCTTGCTTTTGAACTGATTAGCAGCCCGTGTCTTAATACTGAACCATACCATCTGGTATTCACTGGATGTAAGATGATCTCCCATTATCAGAAACACTGTCCCATTGGTAAGCATCAAGTCCAGTATGGTCACATCACTTGTGGGTTCTGTTACCAGTTGCCTGAATAGTTTTCCCTGTAGAGAATCCAGGATCATCTTACTTCTAGATGACACTGCAGTAGGGATGCCAATCCACATATGGCATATTGAAATCACTTATCAGTTGCACTTCTTTTCATGGCAATGTGTATGTCTATCCAATTAGCAGCCATACTATCCTAACTGCACCCAGACCACTCCTGCACTAACCAAATAGTGCTGCTCAATCTGTGCCCTCAGCCCCCCAAATGGGCTATCTAGATAAGAATATTGGGGCTGATATTTAAAAAATTATAGTTAGATTTTGTGTACATATTGTCCTATATTCAATATACATCCTGTATGAAACCATTGTCAGTATGCAATTTTCTCAAATTTTCAGTTTATGACAATTTTGTGTTTAAGCTACTTCATTAATTTATGGCTAACCTAGCTCACTATTAGTACAGTTTTAGTCAACATTGGCAGCCTTGCAGTTCAACCCCTTAATGTCCAAAACCAATTAAAAGGAACTAGTAGAAAATGGTATAAAACTGGGACATTGCCAGGACTTTATTGGCACCCTTAAACAATTCAGAAATCAGTTGGAACAGAACCACATTCGCACTGCTGTAAAATTAGTTGCGCCTGTGGCAACTTGTCGGTGCTCATATGCTTTTTGGGTCTGGTACAAGGATTTCTACCTCCCCAGGCAGAAACCTGGGCTATGCCAGCCCCCCCCCCCCCCCTACAGATTCCATCAGGAAAGGGGGAAGCAGCAGGCAGCCATGGGTGCTGAAAGCACATGGCCTGCTATAGGCACTATGCTGCCCAGGCTACCTACTGGATGTGCTGGCCCCAATTTGAATTAACAAATGAATGCCCCCCAATGTTTAAAATGGCCACATTCAGTCCTTGTTCCATTTTCATTATGGTGACAGCTGCTTGAGACAATCAGAAAAGCCATTATCACTAAATGGTGCTACAAGGCCATATTTGTTTATTACAGTTTCTTATATACCACGCTATTTAGAATCAGCGCGGTTTACATCATAACAAGACGACCATAACGACAAACTGTCAGGTTTTACATTGAACAGGAGTACAAACTTGGATAACTGGGTTAACTATATACATAAACTATTTACACTGCAGTGTGAGGGCATTTCTAGATTAGACACTGATTCCTGTGTCTACAGTTTAGTGTTAAATTTTTACTCATGGCACTGTCAAACTCCATAACATGGTGAGAAGAGGAAAATTAATCCAGGAACTTTTCAAAGGTTAGTGTGAACTGTTGAAACAAACCACCACATACAACATCCAAATAGCTTAAGGCTGACCTAGAGCCCTTTCAACCCACACTATATGCCATGCAGTAAACAAAAAGGACTTCCTGGGTAAACATCAAGGACGACTCCACTGCTCAAAGAGATAAGGCATGTCTGATCTTTGCCCAACCCCACCTTAAGAAATCATTTTCCCCCAGAAGGATTGTGGTCTAGACCGATGAAACTAAACTTGAACGTTTTGGCAATGAAGACCAGCAATATATTTACAGGCAAAGAAATAATGAAGCTTTGGGGGGGGTAACAAAACACAAACCACACCCTTCCTACAGTTAAATATGGTGTAGTTTTCATAATTTTGTGGGGGCTGTTTAGCTGCCTCAGGAATGAGAGGCCTGGAAAGAGTAGTTACTCACCTGTAACAGGTGATGTACAACTGCAACTCCAAGGGGAGGAGGGAGGGTTGTGAGGACTGATTCCTGCTGCTCCTGGAGAACACCTGTTACAGGTGAGAAACTACTTTCTCCAGGACCAAGCAGGAAGTCAGTCCTCACATATGGGTGACTCCCTAGCTCTGGGCTACCGAGGAACCTAGGCTGAACAAGAGTACTGCCTCTAGTCTCAGCAGCAAAGAAAGGCTTTTCAAGGTCACAACCTCCACCGGTAGCCCAACAGAGGGCAGGAGTTGCCTAAACCTCAGAGATTCCGGAGTACTGCCTGGCCAAAAGCACTGTCCCTATGGGACTCCCTCTACAGACAGTAATGGGCTGCAAAAGTCTGGCTTGAAGACCAAGTTGCAGCCCTGCAGATGTCCACCAAGGGCACAGAGCGGAGATGAGCCACTGAGGCAGCCATTGCCCTGACACGATGGGCTGTGACCCTACCCTGCAAAGGAAGGTCAGCCGCCTTGTAAGCCCAGGTGATACAGTCAGCCACCCAGATGGACAAGGTACGCTTGGACACAGCCAACCCCAACTTATTGTGGGTCAAAGGAGACAGAGCTGAGTAGTCCTTCGATGCCCCTGCATACGGTCAAGGTAGAAGGATAAGGCCCTCCTACAGTCCAGGGTATGCAGGACTGCTTCAGCCTGGCTTGCATGAGGCCTAGGGAAGAATGTTGGAAGAACCACCTCCTGATTGAGGTGGAAAGAGGAGACAACCCTTGGGAGGAACTTTGGATGAGTCCTGAGGACTACCCTGTTCCTATAAATCCTGGTGTAAGGCCTATCACAGACTGGGGCCTGAAGCTCACTCACTCACCTAGCCGAGGTAAGGGCTATCAGGAAGAGTGTCTTCCATGAGAGGAAGCGCAGTGGACAAGTAACCATCGGCTCAAAAGGTGAGCGCGGCAGTTGCTGCAAGACCACATTCAACTCCCACTCAGGGGCAGGATGACAGATAGGAGGCTTGAGCAAAAGCAAAAGACCCTGATTTGATAAGTGTAGTAAGTACTGAAGCACTACTGGCACAGTACAGGAGAAAGTATCCTCTGTACGTAGCTGACACCACGCAGAAAACCTTTTCCATTTGAGAGCATAGGTTTTCCTAGTGGACTGTTTCCTAGAGGCTAGGAGAACCTCTTCAACTTCCTGAGGTAGGCCCCAGGGAGCCAATACTACCCTTGCAGCCTCCAGGCCATCAAGTTGAGAGCTTTGAGAATGGGGTGCAGAAGGGAACCCTGCTCCTGAGAGAAGGTCAGGTTGGAACCCCAGAGGCAGTGGGGGAATCCACAGCCAGTTGAAGCAGAAGAGGAAACCAAGGCTGTCTCAGCCACCTGGGAGCCACCAGCAGAACCGAGGCCTTGTCCTGAAGAATCTTGAACAGAGTTCGGGCCACCAAGGGCGTGGGAGGAAACGCATACAGGAGGCCCTGAGACCATGGAATCAGAAAAGCATCTGCTGCCATTTGCAGAGGATGTGGTTGCCTGGAGCAGAACTTTGGCAGTTGCTTGTTCAGTGGGCTGGCAAAGAGATCTACCAAAGGGAGACCCCACTTCAAGAATATCTTCTGAAGGATGCAGCTGCCACTCGTGGGGCTGCAGAATCCTGCTTAATCTGTCTGCCAGGTAGTTGTCCTGGCCTGGAAGGTATACAGCCTGGAGAAGCATGTTGTGCTTGAGGGCAAACAAACAAAGGTTCTGAGCCTCCCGACAAAGGAGTCTGGACCCAGTCCCGCCCTGTTTGTTCACATAAAACATGGCTACCTGGTTGTCTGTCTGAACCAGGACAGATTGATGAGCTAGGGTAGGAGAGAAAGCTTTGAGTGCTAATCAAATAGCTCGGAGCTTGAGGAGATTGATCTGCTGTGCAGCTTCCCACGGAGACCACAGGCCCTGGGTGCACTTGCCTAGACAATGAGCTCCCCAGCCCTGCAGGGAGGCATCTGGTCAATACCACTGTGTAACCAGGAATCTGAAAAGGTACCCCTTTCAGAAGATTGGGTGGGTGCAGCCACCAGATGACGGAGTTCAGAAATTGTCTGGACACCCTTATCCTGTCTGAGGCTGCCTGTGGCTTGTGACCACTGAGTCTGAAGGCACCATTGTGCAGGCCTCATATGGAGCCTGGCATTGGGGGTCACATGTACTGTTGAAGCCATGTGGCCAAGCAGCCTCAGGCAGAGTCTGGCAGAGACCACCGACTCCCTGAGAAACTGATTTGCTAAGTCCATTAGTCATCGGGCCCTGTTTGCTGGCAAGAATGCCTTTGCCAGGACAGAGTCCAGCCTTGCCCCTATGAACTCCAAGTTCTGGGAGGGGAGCAAAGTGGACTTTGCGAAGTTTGACAAATCCCAGGCCTTGAAGAGCAATAGCCCTGAGGATGGCCTGTCTGGCCTCTTGGCATGTCTGACCTCTGATGAGCCAGTCATCCAGATAGGGGAAAACAAAGATCCCCTGATTTCTCAGGTAGGCCGCCACCACTGCCAGGCATTTGGTAAAGACCCTGGGAGCTGAAGTGAGGCCGAAAGGCAGTACTCTGTACTGATAATGGTTTCCTCCCACAATGAACCCGAGGTACTTTGTGGTCTGGATGGATGAGGATGTGAGTGTACGCATCCTTTAGATCCAAGGAGCATAGCCAATCTCCCTGCTGGAGGTAGGGCAGAGGTGTTCCAAGAGTAAGCATCTTGAACTTTTTTCTCTAGGAACTTGAGGTTCCTGAGGTCCAGAATGGGTCGAAGGCCACCAGTTCTTTTGGGTAACAGGAAATACCTGGAGTAGAATCAGTGACCTTGCAAGTGGCGGTGAAGCCTGTGCCTCCCCCTGTCCACCAATAGACCTTGAAGCTCTTGAAGGAGAAGTTCTGTATGCAGGGGAGGCCTTGGAGGCTCCCCTGGAAAGTAAGGAGGCGGCAGTTGGTGAAAATGCAGTACATAGCCCTTGCGGACTATGTCCAACACCCAACTGTCCCCGGTGATCAGGGGCCACTGGTGGGCAAAGAGGGCTAGACCTCCTGTGCAGGGTTGGGAGAGCAGGGATGGAGAGGCTACGCTCAGGGAGTCAAAAACCCCCACCCTGCTGAGTGGGAGCAGGGGCTGGAGGCTTGGGGTCCTCTGCCTATGGAGCCCATTACCCTGCCCCTTGGCTTGCTGACCCTGAGGGGCAGCCTGATATTGAGGGTACTGTTTGTAGGCAGTGCCCTTCCTCGGGTAAAAGGGCTTCTTACCTGAGCCCTTCTTTTTATGAGAAGGGGCAGAGGTCTTCCTAGACAGCCTTGTCCATGTAAGGTGCTCTGTTTCGAGCTGAGCAGCCTTCTCAGTCATGGGTTTGCCAAAAAGGTTTTCACCTCAGCAAGGGACAACCAACTTGTCCTGAACCCATGGCTTGAGGTCTGATGACTGGAGCCATGCCTGGTGTCAAGCTGTGATGCCGGCTGCTGCAACTCGGGCTGAAGCCTCGAAGCTATCGTAGGCGGTGCGGGACATGAACTTCGAGCAGTCTCGAATCCCCGAGGACAAGGACTTAAATCTCTGCAAGGGTTCCCCGGAGAGACCAGCAGAGAACCCAGCCAACTCCTTGGCCAGGTCCCACAAGTACATGCCCATGTACAGCTGGTACGACTGGACACAGCAAGCAAGCATCGAGCCCTGGAAGCACTTTCTACCGATGCCATCAAGGTGTCGGGCCTCCCTGCCAGGAGGTACTGTGGAGTGCATCTTCTGGCTCTTCAGATGATGCATGGCCGATTCCACAACCATAGAATGGTGTGGTAGCTGTGCCTTCTGAAAACCAGGGCTCTTCCTGAGTCGATAAATCGAGTCGACTCGCTTACTCAGAACTGGCACCGAGGCCGGTGCCTCCCACATACGGAATAGGAGCTGTTCCAGCATCGGAGGAACTGGGACAGTAAAGGCCTCCTTCGGAGGAGAGTCATACTGCAGCACCTTGAGCTCTATGGCTCTTCCTTGGGATCCGCTGGAATAGCCAAGGCAGTGGCCATATCCTGGACGAACTCCGAGAACCGGGTATCCTCTGGAGGGGATCTACTCTGGGGCTCAGACTGCGGTGAGTCCGACGGGACGTACTGAGTCTTAATGTATCGGGAGACTCCTCGTCCTCCGTCTCCCAGGCGGACTCGTCCGAGGCCCTGGAGCACCCGCCCCGACGCCGGAGGCACCGGCATTGACGCCCTTGGTCCCGAACGGGAGGTCGAGGGAGACCACGACTAAGGTTGACTTCGAGCAATGATGGACTCGAGTATCAGCTCGGTCTCCAGGGTTGACTTCGAAGTCAATGTCCCGGTGGTCGGGGCAGATGCGCCAGACAGGCTGGCCATCAGTGCCTGCTGCTGCTCCATGAAGGCAGACAGTCTGCTCTCCAAGGCTGTCATCCTGAGACTCAGCAGCCACCAACTCGGGCGCCGGGCCCGGCGTCTGCTCTCTGGGAGGAGAGTCCGAGGACTACGGGGCTTACGTGTCCAGCAGACTCCAGCTCCATGCGAGGAACTTTGGCAGGCTTCTCTTGTTCAACAGGCCCAGGGCGATGGTCGGGGGTCTTAGACCTGGCCCTCGAGGAGCCAGGGACCTCCTCTGACACCCTCACGAGCCGCTTCTTCCTCTTCCGTTCCCGGTCGGGGGACCCCCTGTCCGAGGAGCTTCGACAGCGCTCGGGATCGGAATCCTGAGATGTCGAGGCCTCAGACGAGGTCCAGGCCCGGCCAGAGGCTGAGTCCGAGAAAAGCCTCTTTCTGCTGCTGGCGACTTCGGAGTGCCTTGGAAGACATCTTCCCACATGGCCTGCACAACTTAGGGTCGTGGTCGGGACCAAGGCACTGAAGGCAGCAGTCGTGTGTGTCGGAGAGAGACAATTTCTTACACTGATCACACTTTTTAAAACCACTGGAAGCCATCGGGGAAAGAGTCGCAAGGTCAAAAGATCGGCCTTCCAGGGAAAATGGGGGAAAAAAAAGGGCGCAAACGCCAGCCACGAAGGGCAAAATCCAAAAAAAGAAGAATCAGGCTCGATACCGTTGTACCGAACCCAGCGGGAGGGGAACCGGCATCGAACCAGAGAAAAAAAGCAATAATTGCCAAAAAAAATAATCTACTTTTAACTGGGAGGACAGGGCTTCTTGGAAAAAAAAAAAAAAGACTGAGGTAAGATGGCACCTTTAGGCGGGAAGGGAACCGCACATGCGTGCCTGCATTCCCAAAGGCTTTCATAGAAAGCTGGGGAAATGCTCCGCTATTGATGACACCCATATGTGAGGACTGACTTCCTGCTTGGTCCTGGAGAACATGGTAATCCCGATTCCTTTAGTAAATTATTTTGGAGTGAAATGTGCTACCCAGTGTTAGAAACCTAGATCAGGGTTGAATATCATGGGTCCTCCAGCAGGCCAATGACCCAAAAATACAAAAGACTGGTTAAAAAGGAACAAATGGACCGTTTTAAACTGGCCAGCAGTGAGTCCTGAACTCAATCCAATCGAGAACCTGGAAAGAGCTGAAATCTGCCACTGGTAAAAGGAATCCTGGAAATATTCACAAATTCAAATTGCAGTTGAGTGGGAGAAACTACAAAACATATGGCTAAGAGACATTTGGAGGCTGCCATCACTGCCAAAGATTGTGCAACCAAAATGTGAAGGGTGCCATTAGTATACATCCAGCTCATATTTTGTGTTTCTCAGTAATTACTATGTCAAATGTTGCCCAGACTGTCCTAACATTTTAATAGCATGCCCAAAAATAGAGTTGTGTACAATATCTTGAGAAATTGGAAATATTACAACATACCTAAAATGCAAGGGTGCCAATAATGTTGTCATAACTATCACCTTAAGCAGATCTGTATTAGAGAACTGGTTTAATTTCCCTAACCTTTACTAATTTCTCATTAAGACATTTCAAAAACTCATGTCACACAAGAATCACAAACTATATATTAGGTTGGAATAAATTTATTTCATCTGTCTGTAAACAAGGTGTTTAATTATGGCATTTTTTGAAATGCATATTAAAAATCAGATGAGTTACTGTATCCCAGACGTAACAAAAGTGCAGAAAAGGAAATGGACAAAACAAGATTGTTTAAATTTGTACATAATCCACGAGGCCCAAACAATAGAAGCAATACTAGAATGTCCCCATAGCAGTGCCATTCAAGAGATGCCCTTACCAATCACTTGAAATCCAACTCCAAGTAATAAAACAGTTCATTTGTTGAATATGGCACAGAGTACATATTTAAAACATCACAAGCTAGCCAAGTCAGTTATTCCAAACAATACCATCTCCCATTTGTTCTTGTGTACAGAAAGCAATTTCTCTTAAAATGGACATAACTTAGTACCGTGCCTAAAGACACAGTTTAAACATATCAGGTGACTAGAACACAAGAAGTTCACTTCTGTTTTTGCAGCATGGGTTTCACAGGTCAAACACTAATTTAGAAAAGCTTTTGCTTAAAATTACAGAAAGTTTTTATCCAATATTGGTATTAAAGCTGCACACATGTTACCCATTAGTGATAGCAGTTGAGCAGATGTCTATTACCACTATTTATAACCAAAGGCAGTAGTGAACTTCTACAAAGAAAGATATAAAATCCCAAGCTGCAAACAAAATTGGTCCTATGAAAACCTGAAACTGGACATACTTAGCATGATTATATTGGGCTAATGTCCAAATGGTAGCCTTGTACAACTACAGAACAGGAGTAGGCAAAAAAGTGAGAAAGCTACTGACGGAATGTCCTTTCCTCTTAAAGATCAAGCATACCAAGCCTCATTTTGAGTGCTTATTCACTTAGATGTTTTGCAGAATGTGCCCATACTTTTCAGTTTCAGGACAAAAAATATAGGATGATTTACAGGCCTGAGGCTTTGGTTTAATATCAAAGGGGGGGTCTGTGTGCACACAATTCATTCAATTCAGAGGAGTTGAGGATTTGTTAAAACAGCATTGTTGCTACAGGTTGTGGACCTTGGAAGTAAAGATAGGAAAGTCTAAGATCTATATGGTTAGTTTTGCATTGTAATCAGGCAATGATTGAATTTATTATAACTACTACTGGATACCTAGAAGGAGCACTGACATTTTCTGAAAATCCAAAGAATGAGGAATTGCTTAAAATTGTTCTGCTGCAATCTTGCACTTCAAGGGTGGTTTGGTACTTGATCCTTAAGTCTGAATGATTGTGTTAAGGTCACAGGAAGAAATGCATTTGTACTTTCTGAAGCAGTTTTATATTTGCACTATGAAGCAGCAAGTGTTTCACCTGCAAGTGAGATCATGAAGTGCAATACTAAAACTAATTGCAGACATTGCAGCTCAAAATTAAATAGTGGTATTTTGAGAGTTGAACAAATGAGGCACTGTATGAAAAAAGCCAGAATATGCAAAACGAAACTATAAAAATGATAAAGGCAGGGAGAAAAAAAAATAAACCAAACATATGCATGCGCTTTCCTCCTAACCGAGCTCTACAAACAAAAAAAAAGGAAGACTAAATGAGCTATGTAATTGCTCAAAGTGCTGAAAAGGCATTGATCAAATTAGATTATACAATCGGCACTTTGTTTAGTGTTTAAAATTTAAAGTCTTAGTTGTCAGTATCGCATCAATTGCTAATAAAGCAATTCAGAATCTTGGCATATTCCCCTACCCAAAATCTCATGCATATCTTTGTGTACTGCAATAGTGTGAAAACATGGAATTGTGTTACATACAGTGGTTAACAAATGAACAAAAAGGATAATCAGGATCATGACATCAGAAAATATGGGTAAATAAAAAAAACAAAAACAAAAGGAACTACCATCCACAGTCTGGTAGCACTGCTAACAAAAACGATGTGATGACAGTTGACAGCTAGATGGGGAAAGGCTGCTTAGCATCCAAGCTTGCACAGGTATGCAGACATGTCATATGCTTTCTTGTTGAGCTGCCCTCCATGGATACCTTCTTTTGCCATGATAAAAATCAATGCTGGAGTATACAAGGAAACAAAAGAACAAAGATGAATAAAGGTGAAAGATGAACAAAAACACACCTTTCCCCACCAAGGGATACAAAAAAAAAACGACAGGTTTACAGCCTATTACCCTGCATTGCTAATAAAATTTCCAATATAGGCATTGCATTCACCAACAGAAAAGTTTATTAGCAATTTGTCCCATAATACTTAATTCTGCCTAACTAGAACCCAGAGTCTCTCAAGTATTTTGCCATCGAGAATGCCTTCTTATTCAATCCACCTCCATGGACCCCTTCTTTGCCCATTGAAAAGACCAAGACTGAAAGAAAAAGGGAAAGAAAAGATTTTTAAAACGTGCAGAAGACAAACAGTGTAAGTCACAGAAGCAGTATTACTATTTGAGCAAAATAAAGTTGTTAAAGTAGAAGGAAAACACAACCTTAGAGGGTGGAACAAACGGTGACAAATTGAATTTGAATATATTTGGCAAAGAAAGTCAGATATGAGGGAGACACCACACACTTACAAATTGATAAATTAGTGGTAACATTCACCATTACAGTGGCTGTTTCACATTTAAAAGTGAAAGTTAGACTGATCCTAGAAAAGCTGAATTTGATTACAAAGACTACAAAAAAACCTCTAAGCATCTGAACTATTAATATTTTACATAAAATAAGCATGCAACTCAAAGGCACACATTGCATTGCAAAAGTATTAAAGTTCAAGATTATGTACATGACATATGCATACTAATTTGGCTCTAATACTTCTCATCCATTCCACCTTGCATTCTTCCACAGCTTGAAGGGGATGGGAGAAGCTCATGCAAGAGCACATTTTTGAAGAGACAGCTTGAGAAACTGAAGATGTTGATATCAAAGCCAATTGCCATTAAAATCAGTCACTGAACTAAATTTAGAATCTTGATCTGTATGAATTCTTATTTCTATTTAGAAAGCACCCACTATCCCACCATTGGCAAATATTTTTTATAAGATACATAAAAAAATGTATACTGGACAACTGTACCAAGGAACATGACCAAAGTCATAGTCAGTACAAAGATGGAATAGCATGCCTGTTTAGCTACTACAATAAAACCCTCACCCTTAACTGCTTGCTTAAAACTATGCACTTTGAAAATTTCTCCTTAAGGACATTACTAAGCTGAATTCTTGGAATCCTGCTAGACCAGTCCAAATGGGTTATATCTACCTGCCAATAGAAGTTCTAGATGGAGAACACTAGAACTTTCCAGTAGCATCAATGGCAAAAAGGAATGCAGACAAGACAGCACATTATGATAAAGCATATGGTAAAACTGAACCACCATTAACCCCAAAAAACCAAACACATACCATGGGGGGGGGGGGGGGGGGGAAATCTTCCCATTAGACCAGAGGAACTCAGAACGAGAAAAAAAAAAGTATTCTTTCTAAAAGTTTCCTTCACTGCCCTGAGAAGCAAGCCTGAGCACAGATACTGAGACAGCAGCGAGAGAAGGGAACATCTGCAATCTTCCCTGGGAGGGTCATGGACTGGTCTAGCAGGATTCTATGAAAGAAAATCAGGTAAAATAAAAACTCCTTTCATCTTGTTAGATAAGACTAGGCAAATGGGAGTACTCAAGTTACACTAACCTGGATGGAAGGAAGACCGCTCACATTTTATATAACTCATTCTTGGCAGCAGTTTCTATATGGTCCTCTGCTGTCTTATACTGTAGTTCCTTTCTACCTGACTGCTTTTAGACTTGTGTGAACTGCTTTGATTACTCTGTAAGGTGATATATCAAACCAATCATATAGACAATAAGAATGATGAATCCAAAGGCTGAATAGATCTTCACATGCACATTCAGTGTTTCACAAAAGGAACTCCAACAGGACCAGGTGGCTGCCCCACTAACCACTGGGGCCACCAACCTAGACTCCACCCAGTACTAAAGCCTAAGCTTGAGTAGAGTGCCTCGAGTGGACTTGGAGGAGCTTGCAAAGGGGATGCAGCCTACAATAGTACAAGAGAGAAATTAGACTTACCTGCTAATTGTTGTTCCTTGAGGAACTCCAGTCCAGTCCCGCACCTCTGGGTAGTGTACCTCTTCTAGCAGCTTGGAGACTGAGCATGTCATCTTTTTGACATCAGTGTACTTTGTCAATAGGTACTGGGGCTGGTAGGCAGTGCCAATTGCATAAGCAGACTCTCAGGAGCAATAAGAAGTTAAACATGCAACAAACTTCAACACCTAAACTAGTACCCCCTCCATCCACCCTTCCAGGAGGAAGCCTACCTGTTGAGCACCTGAGCAACTCCAACCAGCAGGGTGCAAGCTACCAACAGTTCTTCCAGTCCATCCCCCCCCCTCAAATGCTGATTACACACTCCTTGGCTCCTCCTGGCCATTTCCTCCACTAAGGGAGCCAGCTTCAGACTGGGGTGCGCAGTCACAGAAAGCACTCAGGTAGGGTTCTGGGGCTGGACTGAAGTTCAAGGAATAATTAGCAAGTCAGTCTAATTTCTCTTTCCTTATTGTCCCTCCAGTCCAAACCCACACCTCTGCGATGTATCAGAGCAGTTAAACTAATGGGAGAGACCTGCACAACCAGCCTAAAGCACTGCAGATCTGAAATGAATGTCCCTGCCACCTGGACATCCAGGAAATAATGCTTAAAGTATGCAGCGACCACCATGTTGCCACCCTACAGATTTCCACTGATGGAACTAAACTATACTCTGCCCACGAGGCTTCCCAAGTCCTCATGGAATGCACCTGCAACCCTGCTGGCACTGCTTTACCCTTTAAGATGTATGCTGATGCAAATGCCCTCCCTGATCCATCTGGAAATGGAAGCCTTAGATGCCATCTCACCTTTGCGCAGCCTGCCAAACAGAACAAACTGTCCAATCTCCAAAAGGATGTTGTCCTTTCCACATACTTTTGCAGGGCTCTTAACATCCAGGCAGCACAGTTGCAGAGTGGCAGAGCCCACATCTGCACTCACCAGAGCTGGAAGGAAATGGCCTGATTTATATGAAATGCTGACACCACCTTGGGCAAAAATGAAGATATTGGGCACAGGACCACTTTCTCCTTGGAGAAGGAAAGGAATGGCTCCTGGCGTGACAGGGCCTGAAGCTCTGCGTGCCAAGCAAATCACCACCAGGAATACCATTTGAGTCAAATCCTTCAAGGAAGCTTGACTCAACAGCTCAAAGGGTTCCCCAGATAGCACCAGATTGAGATCCCAAGGCAGTACCACTGCCCTTCCTTGGGCTTAGGTGGGTCACCGTCCTTAGAAATATCAGCACATCTGGATGTGTACCCAATGGCACTGTGGCCTTCCCCACGATAACAGGAAATCACTGCCAGTTGCACCCTCAAGGAATTGGTGGCTAGGCCCTTAAAATTGGATTGCAAGAATGCCAAGATGTTTGGGATGGAGGCAATAGAAGGGCATGCCTGCCTTTCTCTGCACCACGATGCAAAGATATGCCACATGTGGATGTATGCCAGGTTTGTAGACGTATGCCAGGTTTGTAGACAGCAACCTTACTACAGGTCTGGAGATCACCGAGCCTGAATGTCCTCTCTTCAATCTCAGCCTTTCCAGAGCCATGCTGTAAACAAACATGGATCCACCTGTGGCATGCGAAGCAGCCCCTGCATCAAGAGGTTCTTCTGAACTTGAAGCTGCCACAATTGATCTGCTAGTACCCAAATCAGGTTGGCATACCCCAGGTGCCTTGGCCAGTCTGGTGCTACCAGAATTACTAATCCCCGGTGCGCCTCTATCCATTGCACTACCCGACCTATGAGTGCCCATGGGGGAAAAACAAAGACCCTCTTTGGGCCCCTGCTGAATAAGAGCATCCAGGCCCTCTGACATCCTTTCAACTTCTGCTGAAAAGCCGGTAGGCCGTGGCTGACTCGAATGTTACTATTAGGTCCATGACCAGTGTCCCCCAATCGGCAGACCATCTGCTGGTTGAACTGCCACTCTGGGGTCCACACGCACTCAGCTGATGTAATCTGACATCACATTGACAACTCAGTATGTGCTGCTGATAACGCCTGGAGATTAGTCTCTGCCCATCTGAACAGCCTTTCGGCCTCCTCCTCCAGGGTTGCACTGCCTGTGCCTCCTTGCCAGTTGATTTAAGCCACTGTGGTTGCATTGTCAGAGGACTTGACTACCTTTCCCCTGCAACCACGTCTCGAAGTGCCAAGGTCACTGCTCACATCTCAAGCCTGTTGATAGACCACAGGGCCTCCTATGGACTCCTGTCCCTGAACAAAGCATCCTTTGCAAAGGGTTACCCCAAACTGACAGACTGGCATCAGTCATCAGCAGAAGCCACACCAGGGACTCAAGTGGCATGCCCCCTTCCAGGCTCCCTGGAGCTCCTGAGCCGGCTGTAACTGACTTTTGGCCAGGATTACCACCCAACTGAGACTTTGAAGGAACTCCACCACCCATGCTGTTGCTCTTTCACTGTCATCCCTGAACTTGTCCCTTGGCACCGCAAGCAGAGAAACTGATGTTCTGGATGGGAATGTGCAGATATGCCTCCGTGAGGTCAGACATCAAGAACTCTGCTCCTTACTGCTATTACTGATCTTGGTGTTTCCATGTGGAAGTGTGGTACCTGGCGACAGTGGTTCATGCCCTTGAGGTAGAGAATCTGGCAAAAGGAACCTTTTTGGGGCACCATGAAATAATGGATTACTGACCGCAGCCGTACTGGTCTTGTGGAACTGGTTCCATGGTCTTAGCTGCAGGAGATGAGTCAAGGTCTCCTCTGTCATCACCACTGTGTCCACTTTGGGTGAGCGAAGCAGCTCATTTTTGCTCTGGTAGCGTATACAGGCATGTCATGGATTGCACCCTTTTAAGGCCAGCCTCCAACAGATCCCACTCATCCTGGATCATCTGGTTTCAATGGCTGGGCTCATGCCACCCCTCAATTCCCCCAGCTGCTCCAGTGGGTCTGTGTGCTATATGAAAGCCTACTGCATTATAAACAAATTTGAGGAAAATGAAACTAGGCAGGATCGGTCTCCTGGCATTCCTCCTGCTCTGGGAAAAGCACTGGAGGTACAGCAAGTTAGGTCACTTGCCCACTGCTCTATGGGAATTGGGCCATCACTCAATAGCAGTCCGTCCTGCCAGTACATACTTTGCCACCTGAGTCAACACTGCATGCTCTTCCAAGCTCAGCCTGCCCCCCCCCCCCCCCCCCCCCCCAAGTCATAATCATGGGGATTAATTGCCACAGAGAATTCCTAACTGGCAACACAAAGTAGAGACCAGAAGCAAGTTCCTGTGAACCCCCCCCCAGACAACTCCACAATGGCTGCTGCTAGCCACCAAGAGCCTTGGCCTATTCTAAACATTAAAGTCCATCCACCAGCAAAGACATTCACTCTTCTCCCCCCTCCACATGTTCAGCAATGTTGGCGTACAATGGAACTTCAAAATAAAATAAAAAAAAACCCAAAGCTGCCTCTCGATTTTGTCCCTCATTCCTAGATCAGACATTTTGGGACTGCTGTTGCAGCAACAGGCAAGGGTGTGGTGGGAGGGGGGGGGGATAACACCTCAGTGGGCCAGTCCTGCCTGGTATCTCACCTGCATCTGGGGGGCAACTAACAAGGCCTACACCATGAAAGCACAGTTACTTACCTGTAACAGGTGATCTCTGGGAACAGCAGGAATAAGTCTTCACATATGGGTTTTGTCGGTACCGACGGACCTGCATGGGAATGCTCCCCAGTGTCCAGTCAGAAAGCTTTTGGGAGCATCCCACAGCACCTGCGTGCTGCCTTCCCACCTTTCCCAACTGTCTCACCTCAGTTGAGTTTTAAAGCCGAGACAAAGAGAGAGAGGGAAAGGAAAGAGATACAACTCCTAGGGGAGGTGGGTGGGTTGTGAAGACTTAGTTACCTGTAACAGGTGATCTCTGGGAACAGCAGGAATAAGTCTTCACATATGGGTTTTGTCGGTACCGACGGACCTGCATGGGAATGCTCCCCAGTGTCCAGTCAGAAAGCTTTTGGGAGCATCCCACAGCACCTGCGTGCTGCCTTCCCACCTTTCCCAACTGTCTCTCCTCAGTTGAGTTTTAAAGCCGAGACAAAGAGAGAGAGGGAAAGGAAAGAGATACAACTCCTAGGGGAGGTGGGTGGGTTGTGAAGACTTATTCCTGCTGTTCCCAGAGATCACCTGTTACAGGTAACTATCTCCAGGAACAAGCAGGAATGAGTCTTCACATATGGGGACTCCCTAGCTTTAGATGCCAGTGAGAGACCCCAGAAGCTGTGTGTCCCTAAGAAGAGCTGCAGTTCCCCTCATGGATCTCTGGCATACTACCAGGGATGGTGGGTAGGAGTTGATTAAGTATGGAACAGGTGTTTGGACAAGGACTCCCGTCAGGATGCCTTGTTTGGTCAGGCTGTTCTCAAGCAGTAATGGGCTGTGAAGGTATGAACCGAGGCCCAAGTGGCTGCTTGACAGATGTCGTCAATAGACAGAGTTCAGATGAGCCATTGAGGCTGCCATGGCTCTCACATTGTGAGCTGTGACATGGCCCTCCAGAGAAAGGTTCTTACTCTGATAGGTGAAAGAAATACACTGGGCAATCCAGTTAGATAGTGTTCTCTTGGAGACTGGTAGTCCCAAATGAGAAGGATCAAAGGCAACAAAGAGCTGAGAGGACTTTCTATGTTGCTGTGTCCTCTAAGTAAAAAGCCAGAGCTCTTTTACAGTCCAGGGTATGAAGATTCCTCTCTGCACTTGATGCATGAGGTCCTGGAAAATAGACAGGTAGGTAGACCTCCTGGTTGAGGTGAAAAGGCAAGACCACCTTAGGCATAAAGTGTGGATTATGTCCTAAGGACTACCTTGTCATGATGGAACCTTGTATAA
Source organism: Ichthyophis bannanicus (assembly GCA_033557465.1). NCBI lineage: Eukaryota > Metazoa > Chordata > Amphibia > Gymnophiona > Ichthyophiidae > Ichthyophis > Ichthyophis bannanicus. The sequence continues at coordinate 424,662,156 of CM066038.1, forward strand.
GGTGGATTAGCTACGAGTGCTTGCAATTCACTAATACGACGTGCTGATGTGATTGCAATGAGAAAGATAGCCTTCCAAGAAAGGTATTTCAAGGAGGTGGTAGCCAAAAGGTTCAAAAGGCAGCTTCATGAGCTGACCAAGAACCAGGTTCAAGTCCCATGCCACCGGAGGTGGTCTAATGGGAGGCTTTGTTAAAAGGAGGCCTCTCATAAACCTTGCTACAAGAGGATGAGAGGAAATAGGTTGTCTATTTAGAGGCCTAAGGGAAGCTGCAATAGCACTCAAATGGACCCTTACTGAATTTGTCTTAAGGCCTGCATTAGACAAATGGAGGAGATACTCCAGCAAGGATTCCAGAGGTATGGCAAGGGGGTTAAGACCCTTCTCAGAACACCAAATAGTAAACCTCCTCCACTTGAAAGCATAAGAACGTCTAGTGGAAGGTTTTCTGGAAGCATAACGAACATCTTTCACCTGTTGAGAAAGATGAAGATCTTGGAGATCTAGGCCTTCAGCAACCAAGCCCTGAGATGCAGAGATGCCATAACTTTCCATCCTCCCGAGATAGGAGATCTGGAGCAGACCCTAACTCCAGGGAGGGAGCTTGAGAGAGATGTAGAAGCAGAGGGTACCACACTTGCCGTGGCCAATGTGGAGCTATGAGAATCATGTGGCCTCTGTCTCTCTGAAGCTTGAACAGGGTTTTGGGGATCAGGGGAATGGGTGGAAAGGCATACAGGAAGTCTTGACCCCAGTGAAGGAGGAAAGCATCCCTTGTCTGAGCTCCCTGAGCGAAGTTCTGGAACAGAACTGGGGAAGTTTGGCATGCCACGAACTCGCAAAGAGGTCTATGTCCGGGGTTTCCCAAATCTGAAAAATCCTAGCCACCTGGTCCACATGCAGGGACCACTCGTGTGGAAGCAGAACTCGACTGAGTCTGTCTGCCCAGGAGTTTTGAACACCTGAAAGATAAACTGCCAGAAGATGAATTTGATGCTCTCTGGCGAAGGCCTACAATCGCAAAGCTTCGTTGCAAAGCGACAGAGCCTGTTCCGCCCTGCTTGTTCATGTAGAACATGGCTACCTGATTGTCCATGTGGATAAGGACCGTCTTGTAGCTGAGCAGGGTGTGGAACACCCGCAGAGCAAGAAAGATTGCTCTGAGCTCCAAGAGATTGATATGTAGACAACTCTCCTGTGGAGACCAGATGCCCTGGGTGGAGGGGTCTTGCATATGAGCTCCCCACCCCATTGGAGAAGCATCTGTTGTGAGAGTTGCTTGGGGCAGAGACTGCTGAAAGGGGGACCCCAGCATCAGGTTTTGAGGGGGACTTCCACCACTGGAAGGACAAAATGAGGAGACTTGTGTTTACTATTTTGTCTGACAGGCAGTCTAATGCCTGGGTCCATTGGGTGGATAAAGTCCACTGAGCTGCCCTCATGTGAAGGCGAGCATATGGTACCACATGCACGGTGGATGCCATGTGGCCTAGCAACTAACATTTCTTGAGCAGTTAAATGGGGCTTTAACTCTGCTTGAGAAGCTAACTGCACCAAGCGAAGGCAACGGGCCTGGGGGAGATAGGCCCTTGCCCTTGTGGTATCCAGCAACGCCCTTATAAACTCCAGGGACTGAGTAGGGGTTAAATTGGATTTTGGGATGTTTATTATCAGCCCTAAATACTGAAGGATACGTGTAGTGCAGGATAGAGAACTCTTGGCCTCTGAGTGGGAGCTCGAAAGCCAGTCGTCCAAATAAGGGAAGACGAATATTCCCAGAGTGCGCAGAAATGCAGCTACCACTGCCATGCATTTCGTGAACACTCTTGGTGCAGAGGCCAGACCAAAATGGAGCACTCTATTGATAGTGCTTCTCTTGAAAAAGGAAGCAAAGGAACCTTCTGTGAGTTGGATGGATGAGAACATGGGTGTATGCATCCTTGAGATCTAGAGAACAAAGGCAGTCCTGACTCTGAAGGTATGGTAGAGTTCCCAGAGAAATCATTTTGAATTTTTCCTTGACTAGGAATTTGTTCAATTCTGAGGTCTAAAATGGGTCTGTAGCCCCCTGCTTTCTTTGGAATAAGAAAATAGGGGGAGTAGAACCCTGTGCCCTGTTGTTGAAGAGGCACTTCCTCTATTGCCCCCTGGGCGAGAAGGGTGGCAATCTCCTGACCTAACAGATTGAGGAGGGAGGTCGGAGAATTGAACTGGTTCACTTGTGTGAGGGGGCAAGCTTGAAAAATGAAGTTTGTACCCCTCTATGATGGAGTGTCCAATGCTCTGCTGTAATTTGTCCCCACCTGGGAGCAAAATGACAACCCTCCTGGAATGGGTGAGGGCTCTGGTCCTTCCAGAGCTAGGAAGGCTAAGTTCTCTAGCAGCAAGTCAAAGGCCCTGAGGGGGTTGAGGTTGCTGGGCCGGTGGAGGCCTAGCAGCCTTTGCTTTGTTCTGTTTGGATGATTGCTGACGTTTGGTAGGGAACTGAGCTGCAGAAGATGCCTGCTGACTATAAGCAGGATAAAATCTTCCCTTTTTAGAAAAAGGTGCTCTCTTGAACAACCTTTTCTTAACAGAAGCAGCTGTAGACTTGGATAGTCTATCTAAGGCAGAGTTTTCAGCATCCATCTGATTGGCCTTTGCTTGCCAATCTTTACCAAACAGGTTTTCACCTGTACAAGGGATATTTGCCAATTCATCTTGTACCCAGATCTCCAAATCAGATGCTTGAAGCCAAGCAAATACATGCATCTATGGCAATAGCCGAGGCTCTGCTTACACATTCAAAGGAGTCGAAAGCTGCACGGGGTTGGAGAATTTGGAGATATCTTGGGCATGTTTGAGCCAAGTGAGAAAGTCCTGTCTTATCTTCAGAAATGAAAGGACTTAGTCTGCAAATGATCAGTGACTTTAGGAACATTCCCATGTAAAGACTATAGGAATTTATTCTGGAAGCAAGCAAGCATGGAAGCTTGGAAGACTACGTTCAAAAGCATCCAGGGTTCTACATTCATGTCCTGGAGGATTAGAACCATGTCTTTTGGCACTTCTAATCTTTCTCATAGCAGACTCAACCACAATAGAGTGGTGAGGAAGCTGAGTTTTATGGAAACCAGGACAAGGAGGGACACAATACATGGTATCTAATCTGTGAGAATGAGGAGAGGTGGTAAGAAGTGTTTCCCACATCCTCAACATGAGATCATACAAAAGCTTATGAACAGGCAAGGTAGCTGCTTCCTTAGGAGTTTTAGGATATTGTAAAATATCTAACTCCTTGGCTCTGGGTTCTGTCTCAGGGGCCACCGTGATGGATAGGCCCCGAGCCACCTCCCTGATGAAGTCTTGAAAAGACAAGTCCTCTGGAGGAGACATCCTTCGTTTAGGAGAGGACTCCTGTGGAAGAAGCATCACTGCATTGATAGACGCCTCAGAATCCTCAGTCTTCAGAGGAATCAAAGTATTGTCTGTCCGGATGCTCCTGCAAAGCCTGATACCTGTACCGACCAGGATTGGTATCGGGAATAACCGTTACTGGGTTATCGGTACTGGAGGGCTTCAGAGGACCGGCATAGCAGACACTGATGCCAATGTCAATGCCACCGGTACCGTGATCGGTACCGATGGCGGTGCTAGAGCTGGTACTGGTGGAGTAGTCTATTGCGGTACCAGGGGCGTTGATGCCACAAGGAAAGCTGCCAGACTGCGTTCCATGGACAGAATCCTCTGGTCCATTGACGCCGCCAATGCTTGGAAGTCAGTACTGGTGGAAGCCACCTATACCCCAGAGCATGGCCCCAGGTGATCTGTCGAGGCCAAGCCATCGAGATCCTGGAACCCTGATGCTTTGGAGGCCGAAGCCTCCCGCCGGGGTAATTTTGCCGGTGCAGAATCCGAGGGCAATGCCAGAGGCATCTCGATGCTTAGAAGGAGATCTACCCTTCGAGGACCGGCTGGATTTATGTTCAGTTACTTGAGATCCATGTGAGGAAGAAGCAGCCCTGGAAGATGTCGATGCCACTGAAACCGCATCAGAGGGAAACAAGGTACTGAGCTTGGCAGCTTGGTTCTGCCGACCTCTTTTAGACATCATAGAACAGGACATGCAATCTGTGATGGAATGGTCAGGACCTAAACATTTTAGACACCAGTCGTGGGTGTCGGTGATGGAAATGGTACCGCTACATTTTGTGCACTTCTTAAACCCTGAGGCAGGCTTTTCCATGTTAAAGGAAAAAAATTTGGGCCTAAGGCCCAAAACACAAGTGCACCTGAAGAAAAAAGAAAAGGAATTTTTATTTATTTATTTTTTTTAAAGAAAAGAAGGACCAGTGGTACTGGTAGAGCGTCGAGGAAGGCAGACGCGATACAAAAGAAATAAAGAAAGGAACACGACCTGCTGGCTCCAAGTCTGATGCCTGAAGCCAGGGATTCGGATGTGCACCAATGGCAACAGCAGAGGTTCTGCTGATGCATTCAAAGCATTCAAAGGCTGCATGGATTACAAACTTGGAGACATCTTAAGCATGCTTGACAAGAGTAAGAAGCCCTGTCGTTTGTCCTCAGGGAGAGGGGGCTCACAAGCTCCAAATCTCCTGTGATCTCTTTGAGGAACATTCCCATATATAAAATATGAGCTGATCCTAGCTGAAAGCCTGAAAAGTTAGATGCCCAAAAGCGTCAAGAGTCCTGCATTCACGACCTGGAGGAATGGATGCATGTCTGCACTTTTCATCCTACACATGGCTGACTCCACTAACATTGAATGGTGTTGCAGCTGAGTCTTTTGAAAACCAGGATATGGTGGAACTTGATACATGGTATCGAGTCTCCTAGAATGACAAGATGTGGTCAAAGGTGTCTCCCACATTCTGAGCATCCAATCATGAATGGGCAGAGTGGCTGCCTCCTTGGAAGCCTTAGGGTACTGGCGAATTTCCAATTCCTTTGCTCTAGGTTTTTTCAGGAGCTACTGTGATTGAAATGCCTTGGGCCACATCATGAATAAAATCCTGAAAAGGCATGTCTTCCAGAGGAGACATTCTGCTTTGGTTAGAAGGAGTCTTCCAGGAGAAACTGGTACTGGCAGAATTAGAGTCATCAGAATTGGAGGTTTTGAAATCTCTGATCCTGATGTTCATGCAAAGCACGGTCTCGGTATCGATCGAAGTCGGTACCGAATTGGTCCAGTACCGATCTGTCAATGCCAGAAAGTCAGCATGGTAAGGATTCCCATTGGGCCTGGTACTGCCGGTGCTGGTACTGGCATCAGTACTGGTGTTGGTACCGGTGCCTGTTGAATCACTGGCGTCAACAGTACTGCAGCTGTAAGGAGAGCTAAAAGACTGTTCGATAGCGAGGAATCTCTGGTCTATCGACACTGCTGATACCTGGGTATCGGTACCGGTAAAAGCAGCCGGAACCCCTGAGAATGGCACCAGTTCTGCCAAGGTCAAAGCCTTGAGAACATCCTGGAACCCCATTGATGCTTTGGAGGCTGAAGCCTCCCGCCGGGGCTGTTTTGCCGGTGTAGTTTCCTCAAGGGCAATGCCAATGGCCTCTTGATGCTTTGAAGGAGAGCTACCCTTTGAGGACCAGCTCTTATGTTTACTTACCTGAGATCCATGGGAGGAAGACGAGGCTCTTGACTACATCGATGCAATGGAACTGGTATCTGAAAAGAGGGTACTGAGCTTTGCAGCTCGGTTCTGTCTTCCTCTTTTAGTCATCCCCATACAGAAGGAACACTCAGATGGAGAATGGTCAGGGCCTAAACATTTTAGACACCAGTCATGGGTGTTGGTGACAGATGGTACCACCATTTAGCACATTTGAAAAACTAGCTGGTTTTTCCATCTTTTGGGAAAAATGGGGCCTAATGGGAAAAATGGCGCCTAGCACCAAAAGAAAGTTTCTGAAGAGAAACAGTTCAAACAGAATTTTTTTTTTTAAGAAGAGAAGAACGAACCAGCGGTACTGGTAGGTGTCGTGCGGAGGCAGGCGCAACCACAAGAAAACAAGTTTAAAGAAGAAATTTTCTGCAGTGACAGGGTATGTGTCCTGTTGGCTCTGCGGAAAACGAAGAACTGAAGAGGGACAGGTGGAAAGGCAGGAAGGCAGCATGCATGTGCTGAGGGATGCTCCCAAAAGTGTTCCTATTGGATGCTGGGAGCATTCCCGTGCAGGCTCTGTCGGTACCGACAATACCCATATGTGAAGACTACATTCCTGCTTGTTCCTGGAGATAAAGGATCTAGGGCCTGGCCCTCCCAGACAGCATACCTCTTCCATTTTCAAGAGTAAGACTTTTGTAGAGGCCCTCCTGGAGGCCAAAAGGACTTTGGTCACAACATACAGCAGGTTAAGCCTCTCAACATCCATGCTTTGATGGCCAAGGACTGGTTGTTGGGGTGCACCATTGTCCTGCCATCTGTGATATCAGAGCTGGTGTATGGCAGAGTCTGAGCAGCTCCCCACTGTAGCGATATAGCAGGAGTAGAAAACCGAGGCTGTCTGGACTGGTAGGGAGTGTTGAGAATGATACCTCCATCTGTTCTGAGCTTCAGTAGGGTCTTTGGAATGACAGGTATTGAGACACTGCATACAGAAAACCTTCAATACAGGAGAAAAAGCATTGTATACTAGTCTGCTGTGTGATCTTACTCTGGAGCAGAATTCACCCACCTGTGCAATGTGCAGGGTAATGAACAGATTTAGAGGGAGTGCCCCACTCACAAGAGGTTGCAACCTCCCTGTCCAGTAAGAACATAAGATATGCCATACTAGGTCAGACCAAGGTCCATCAAGCCCACTATCCTGTTTCCAACAATGGCCAATCTAGGTCACAAGTACCTAGCAGTTTCTCTAAAAAAGACAGGTTCCACAATGTTTGTATTGGGGCAAGCAGTGAATATCCTGGGTCACCTTTAATAATGGTTTATGGACCTTTCCTCCAGGAACTTGTCCAAACCTTTTTTTAAACCCAGCTACACTAACAGCTTTTACTACATCCTCCAGTAACACATTCCAGAGTTTGATTACACGTTGAGTGAAAAGCGTAGTTACTCACCTGTAACAGGTGTTCTCCAGGAGCAGCAGGAATCAGTCCTCACTTATGGGTGACGTCGGCGCCGACGGAGCCCTCGCGGAGCAATTTTCCCCAGCTTTCAAAGAAAGCCTTTGGGAATTGCAGCGCGCATGCGCGGTCCTCTTCCCGCCCAAGGGTGCCATCTTAGCCAGTCAGATGACATAGCTAAAAAGACAGCATAAAAATTTGCAAAAAAAACTAAAGCAGATGATTGCAACTCCAAGGGGAGGAGGGAGGGTTGTGAGGACTGATTCCTGCTGCTCCTGGAGAACACCTGTTACAGGTGAGTAACTACGCTTTCTCCAGGACCAAGCAGGAAGTCAGTCCTCACTTATGGGACTCCCAAGCTTAAGGCTACCGGAGACCCTAAGCACAAAAATGAGCTCCCTCTAGCTCAGCAGCACAGAAGGAAGGAATCTTCGCTGAATTATTACCCACCGGTAGCCCACATCCGGGATGGAGGGTAGGAGTTGCTCAAACCTCAAAGAGATTACGGAGGACTGCCTGTCCGAAAGCACTGTCCCTGCGGGACTCCCTCTCGAGACAGTAATGGACCGCAAAGGTCTGGCTCGAAGACCAAGTAGCGGCCCGGCAGATGTCTGCCAGCGGAACAGAGCGGAGGTAAGCCACTGTCGTAGCCTTTGCCCGAACGCAATGAGCCGTGACTCGACCTTCCAAGGAGAGTCCGGCTGCCCCATAAGCCCAAGTGATACAGTCCGCAACCCAGATGGACAGAGTACGCTTGGAGACCGGGAGCCCCAATTTATTGGGGTCAAAAGACACAAAAAGCTGAGCAGCTTTATGGTGCTCCCGCGTACGGTCAAGGTAGAAGTTCAATGCCCTTCTACAGTCCAGGGTATGGAGGACCGTTTCAGCTCGGCTGGAGTGTGGTCTGGGAAAGAAGGTCGGAAGTACCACCTCCTGATTGATGTGAAAGGGGGAGACCACTTTTGGAAGAAATTTTGGGTGAGTCCGTAGGACTACCCTATTTTTGTAGAACCGAGTGTAAGGGGGATCAGACACGAGGGCCTGCAATTCACTTACGCGCCTAGCGGAAGTGAGGGCTATCAAGAACAATGTTTTCCAAGAAAGAAAACGGAGAGAGAACAGGTAGCCATAGGTTCAAAAGGCGGACAGGTGATCCGCTGCAAAACCACATTCAGATCCCAGTCAGGCGCTGGCGGGCGGAGAGGTGGTTTAAGTAGAAGGAGACCTCGGAGAGAAACCTCGCTACGAGAGGGTCGCTGGAAAGAGGTCTGCCGTCCACCGGTACATGATGTGCTGAAAGAGCACTGAGGTGAACTTTGACGGAGGTGGACTTAAGTCCCAGATTAGAGAGGTAGAGCAAGTACTGCAAGATCACCGACACCGAGCAGGAGAAAGGATCCTGAGACTGCTGGGTACACCAAACGGAAAAGCGACGCCATTTAAGGGCGTAGCATTTGCGGGTAGAAGGTCGCCGAGAAGCTAAGACGACCTCTTCCACCTCTGCCGGCAGGAGAAGGGGAGCAAGGACTACCCTCTCAGCAGCCAGGCCATTAGATTGAGAGATCTGAGGTTGGGGTGTAGCAGAGACCCCTGATCTTGAGTGAGGAGATCCGGTTGAAACCCCAGAGGGAATGGATCCTCCACCGCTAATTGCAGGAGTGGAAACCACGGCTGTCTGGGCCAGCGAGGAGCGATCAGGATCATGGAAGCTCTGTCTCGGAGAACCTTGAAAAGAGTTGAGAGACTAGCGGGATGGGAGGAAAAGCATACAGAAGGCTCTCCGCCCATGAGAGTAGAAAAGCGTCTGCCGCAACTCGAAGGGGATGCGGCTGACGAGAGCAGAAGTGAGGAAGTTGCCGGTTGAGAGGGCTGGCAAAGAGATCCATCGTGGGAGGCCCCACTTTAGAAAGAGCTTCTGAACTACCAAGGGATCCAGGCGCCACTCGTGCGGCTGGAGGATCCTGCTGAGTTTGTCCGCCAGGCAATTTTCTTGGCCTGGGAGATAAACTGCCTTGAGAAGAATGCCGTGACTGACGGCCCAAGAGCAGAGCTTCTGTGCCTCCCGACAGAGAGGGAAGGAGCCGTGCCCCCCTGCTTGTTCACGTAGAACATGGCAACTTGATTGTCCGTCTGGACAAGGACGGACTGGTGAGAGGTCAGGTGGGAGAAGGCCTTGAGAGCCAGGCGGATCGCTCTGAGCTCCAGGAAGTTGATCTGCTGAGCAGACTCCCACGTGGTCCAGAGGCCCTGAGTACGTGCCCCTTGGCAATGTGCTCCCCAGCCCAGGAGGGATGCATCTGTTGTCAGCACCCGGGCCGGCTGAGGTGACTGGAAAGGCATGCCGAGTACCAGGTTCGGCCGATGAAGCCACCATTGGAGAGACGAGATCAGCGGCTCGGAGACGTGCACTAGGTCTGCTAGGCCGCCTGTGGCTTGTTGCCACTGCTGGCGGAGACACCATTGAGCAGGCCGCATATTCAGGCGGGCATTGGGGGTCACATGGACGGTGGAAGCCATATGGCCGAGTAGTCTCAGGAAGCGCCTGGCGGAGACCAGGGGCTGGCTGCGAAAACGGTCGGCTAGGTCCATGAGCCGTTGAGCTCTGTCGAGCGGTAGGAACGCTCGTGCCTGAGGAGTGCGCAGCCTTGTGCCGATGAACTCGAGATCCTGTGAGGGGAGCAAAGTGGACTTTGCGAAGTTTATAACAAAGCCCAAGTACTGCAGAAGAGTCACCGTGCGGCGTGTGGCGTTGGTGACCCCCGGAGCGGACGCTGCCCTGATGAGCCAGTCGTCGAGGTACGGAAAGACAGAGGCCGTGAAGCCGGAGATGGGCCGCCACCACCGCGAGACATTTTGTGAAGACTCGCGGTGCGGAGGACAGGCCAAAGGGTAGTACTCTGTACTGGTAATGATTTCCGGCCACCACAAACCTTAGGTACTGGCGGTGGCTTGGGTGGATAAGGATGTGCGTGTAGGCATCCTTTAGATCCAAGGAGCATAGCCAATCTCCCTGCTGGAGGTAGGGCAGAAGGATTCCAAGGGTAAGCATCTTGAACTTTTCCCGCACGAGGAATTTGTTGAGGTTGCGCAAGTCCAGGATGGGTCTGAGGCCTCCTGTCCTTTTTGGTACTAGAAAATACCTGGAATAAAAGCCTTGACCTTTCAGGTGGTGGGGCACCGGTTCCACCGCCTGTTCCTGTAGAAGACCTACTAACTCCTGAAGGAGTAAGTCCCTGTGCAGAGGGGGTCGTGGAGGTTCTCCCGGAAAATAGGAGGGAGGGACCTGGTGGAAGTGGAGAAGATAGCCTTCTCGCACGACTTGAAGCACCCAGGCATCTAAGGTGATGCTGGACCACCTGTGGGCGAAGTGAACCAGCCGGCCTCCGGTGCTGGGAGGAACCAGCGGGGGGGGGGGGAGAGGCTATGCTTAAGGAGTCAAAAGCCCCCACCCTGCTGAGCAGGGGCTGGTGGTGCAGGCTTGGGGGCTTGCTGCCTACGGGACCCGTTACCCCGTCCCTTGGCCTGCTGGCCCTGTTGGGGAGCTGCAGGGGCCTGATATTGGGGGTATTGTTTGTAGGCAGCTGCCTTCCTCGGGTAAAAGGACTTCTTTCCCGAGCCCTTCTTTTTCTGGGAAGGGGCGGAGGTCTTCCTAGAAAGCCTAGCCCTGGTGAGAGTCTCCGTCTCAATTTGTGCAGCCTTTTCAGCCATGGGCTTGCCAAAGAGGTTTTTGCCTCGGCAGGGGACATCGACCAACTTGTCCTGCACCCAGGGCTCAAGGTCAGACGACTGAAGCCAAGCCTGTCGGCGGGCACCGATGCCGGCTGCGGCCACTCGAGCCGATGCTTCAAAGCCATCATAGGCTGCTCGGGATATGAATTTTGAGCATTCCCGAATGCCAGTGGACAAGGCCAGGAACCTCCGCAAGGGTTCCTCGGACAAACCAGCGGAGAATCCGGCTAGCTCTTTAGCCAGGTCTCGGAGATACATGCCCATGTATAGCTGGTAGGTCTGGACATGACACGCAAGCATAGAGCCCTGGAAACACTTCTTACCAAGGCCATCCAGGTTACGGGCCTCCCTGCCAGGAGGCACCGAGGAGTGCATCTTCTGGCTCTTAAGACGATGCATGGCCGATTCCACTACCATGGAATGGTGTGGTAACTGTGCTTTTTGGAAGCCAGGGCTCTTGCGGACTCGATAGATAGAATCGACCCGCTTGCTCAGGACCGGCAAGGTGGCCGGACTCTCCCACATGCGGAAGAGTAGTCGTTCCAGTATGGGAGGAACCGGCACAGTAAAGTGTTCCCTGGCGGGAGAGTCATACTGGAGGGCGTCGAGCTCTTCGGCTCGAGGCTCCTCCTCGGGATCCGCAGGGAAGGCCAAAGCCTTGGCCATATCCCTGACGAAGTCCGAGAACCGGGCATCCTCCGGGGGGGACTGCTTCCGAGGTTCGGACTCAGGTGAGTCCGAGGGGACACACCGAGTCCGAAAAGAATCGGGCGACTCTTCCTCTTCAGACTCCCAGACCGACTCCGACGAGGACTCGGTGGGGTCGGCCCGGGCAGGGTGCGGCGCCTGCCGCCCCGACGCCGAGGGAGTCGGCGTCGGCGACCTCGGTCCCGAACGGGAGGCCGAGGGTGACCTCGACCGAGGATCGTCTCGAGTTCGCATCGACTCGAGGATCGGCTCGGTCTCCGGGGTCGACTTAGACGTCGACGTCCCGGCGGTCGGGGCAGCGGCGCCAGCGAAGCCAGCGAGCAGTGCCTGCTGCTGGTCCATGAAGGCAGACAGTCTGCTCTCCAAGGCCGTCAACCTGAGTCCGAGCTCAGGTGACCCAGCAGCCCGCGACTCGGGCCCCGATGGCGTCGGGCCTGACGTCGGTGGTCTCGGAGGCGAGTCCAGGAGGACCACAGGACTTACCCGAGCAGGCAGCTCCGACTCCAGGCGAGGTCGCTTCGAGAGGTGCTCCTTCTCCAAGGACCCGGGACGGCTATTGGGGCTATGCGAACTGGCCCTCGCGGAGCCAGGAGCGTCCACCGACGCCGCCCTCGCGGGTTTCACCTTACGTCGATGGTCCCCGGAGGGAGAACCCCTGTCGGAGGAACTCCGGCGACGGTCCGAGCTGGAACCCCTGGACGCAGAGGCCTCCGACGAGGTCCGGGTACGGCTGGGGTCAGCGAAGATCCTATCCCGCTGATGCCGCCGACTTCTCAGCGCTTTGGAGGACATTTTGCCGCAGGGTCCACAGATCATTTCTTCATGATCCGGGCCCAGGCAGCGGAGGCAATTGTCGTGTGTGTCAGTTAGTGACATATTTCGGTCACACTGACCACACCGTTTGAAACCACTGGCAGCCATCGGGGGAAAAAGGGCCCCAGCGAGGTCAAAGGACCGGGCTGCCAGGGAAAAACCGAAAACGAAACTGACTAAGTCAGAAAAACCGAAAAAGAAGAAGAGGACTCGTGACCGGCGTCGCGAGTCCGGGCAGGAAAAAGACCGGCGTCGAACCGAAGGAAAAAAGAGAAAATATGAGTAAAAATCAACTTTTTCGCGGGGACACGACGGGTACGTCTGTAGGGCTCCGCGGAAAAAAGAAGACTAGCTAAGATGGCACCCTTGGGCGGGAAGAGGACCGCGCATGCGCGCTGCAATTCCCAAAGGCTTTCTTTGAAAGCTGGGGAAAATTGCTCCGCGAGGGCTCCGTCGGCGCCGACGTCACCCATAAGTGCGGACTGACTTCCTGCTTGGTCCTAGAGAAAAAGTATTTAGTCGTAAAAAGGTTACCCTATAACTTCATTGCATCTCCTAGTCTTTCTATATTTTGATGGCATAAACAAATCGATCTACATTTAACCGTTCCAGTCCATTCATTTAGTCCTCTATCCTATCTCCCCTCAGCTTCTTTTCCAGGTTGTAGAGCCCTAAACCTTTTAGCCTCTCTTCATAGGGGTATCCTTCCATCCCCTTTACCATTTGTGGCTCTTCTCTGTACCTTTTCTAATCTATATCTTTTTAAGATAAGCGACCAGAATTGCACACAATATTCAAGGTATGGTCACACAATGGAACATCAGAGGCATTATATCATCCTTGGTTTTATTCTCCATTCCTTTCCTTACAATTCCTAGCATTCTATTTGCTCTTGGCCACCGCTGCACACTGGGTGGAGAATTTCAACATGTTATCCATGACAACACCTATATCTTTCCTGAGTGGTGGTTTCTAATGTACAACCTTGCATAATGTAACCATAGTTTGGGTTCTTTCCTAGGTGTGTAACTTTGCACTTGTCCACATTAAATTTTATCTGCCATTTGGATGACCAGTCTTCCAATTTATCAAGGTCCTCTTGCAATTTTCCACAATCCTCATGTGTTTTAACTTTGAATAATTGTGTCATCTGCAAATTTGATTACCTCACTTATTCCCATTTCCAGGTCATTTATGAATATATTAAAAAGCAGTGGACCCAGCACAGAACCCTCGGGTACTCACCTTTCTCCATTGAGAAAGTTGCCCATTTAGCCCCACCCTTTGCTTTCTATCTTAACCAGTTCCTGATCCACAATAGTACACTGCCTTCTATCCCATGCCTTTTTAATGTCACTAAAAGTCTCACAAGGGACCTTGTCAAAGGCTTTACGAAAATCCAGACACTATATCAACCGACTCACCTTTGTCTGTTTATTCGTGTCTTCAAAAAAAACATAACAGATTAGCAAAACAAAACCTTCCTTGGCTAAAGCCATATTGGTTGTTTCCCATTAAAGCCATGACTATCTACATGTTCAGTAACTTTCTTTATAATGGTTTCTACCATTTTTCCCCCTGGCTCACCGGTCTGTAGTTTCCTGGATCACCCCTGGAACACTTTTTAAAAACTGGGGTTACATTGGCCATCCTCCCATCAGGTATTACAGATTTTAATAATTCACAGATTTCTAATAAGGTCATTCATGTCAAGTGGTCTAGGGCTCCCCACCTAATCAGTGTGCTCAATCTTACATGACTAACTCTGGTGAAGTTTGAGATCCACCAATAGAATGCTTGTGGAGATATAGCTCTTTAGTTGATACTATACTGTGTGTGTATACTATCACTGCAAGTGTCATAACAAAGTCAAAATAGTTCCTCAGTTATTTAAGTAAAACAAATGAAAGTGATCATATATAGCGTAGTTACTCAGCTGTAACAGATGATCTCTGGGAACCGTAGGAATTTAGTCTTCACTTATGGGTATCATTGGTACTGACAGAGCCTATGCGGGAACACTCCCCAGCATCCAATAGGAATGCTTTTGGGAGCATCCCTCAGCACATGCGCGCTGCCTTCCCACCTTTCTAACTGTCCCTCTTCAGTTAAGTTTGTAGCTGAGTGAAAGGATAGAGAGGGAGAGGAAAGAACTCCTAGGGGAGGTGGGTGGGTTGTAAAGACTAAATTCCTGCTGTTCCTGGAGATCACCTGTTACATGTGAGTAACTGCTATCTCCAGGAACAAGCAGGAATGTAGTCTTCACATATGGGGACTCCCTAGCTGAAGATGCCAGGGAGACAGCCTCAGGAAGGTACCACTCTAGAAGGTGGGATTCTTCCTCCCATGGATCTCTGGCATTCCACCAGGGTCGGTGGGTAGGAGTTGATTTAGGTTTGAAAATTTTTGAACAGCTTGGCCAAAGAAGGCATCCTGACAGGAGGCTTTATCCAGGCAGTAGTGGGCTGTGAAAGTGTGCACTGAAGCCCAGGTGGCTGCTTAACAAATGTCATTGATAGACAGAGTGGAGATTAGCCATAGAGGTTGCCATGGCTCTCACGTTATGAGCTGTGATATGGTCCTAAAGAGGAAGACCCTTACTCTCATAAGCAAAGGATATGCATTGGGCAATCCATTTAGACAGTTCTTTTGGAGACTGGAAGTCCCAAATGACTAGGGTCAAAAGCTATAAAAAGTTGTGAAGACTTTCTATGTTGCTGTGTTCTTTGTATGTAAAAGGCTAAGGCCCTTTTACAATCCAAAGTATGAAGGTTTCTTTCTGCATTAGAGGCGTGAGGCCTCAGGAAAAATACAGGAAAATAAATTGATTTAAATGAAAAGGCGAAACCACCTTTGGCATAAAGTGTGGGTGAGTTTGAAGAACCACCTTATGATGAAACCTAGTATAAGGAGGATCAGCCACTAAAGCTTGCAATTCACTAATGCGACGGGCAGAGGTGATTGCAATTAGGAAAATGACCTTCCAGGTCAAAAACGTAAGGGCTGTAGTGACCAAAGGTTCAAAAGGCAGCTTCTTGAGCTGCCTGAGAACTAGATTTAGATCCCATGCCACCGGTAGTGGCTTGATGGGAGGATTAGTTAATAAAAGGCCTCAAATCTTGATAGGAGTGGATGAGAGGAAATTGGTTGTCCATTCAGAGGCTTATAAGAAGCTGCAAATTGCACTATGTTTATGTTTATTGATTTTGATAAAACCGCCTTTCTGCAGGAATCAAGGCGGTGTACAATTTTCCAAAAAACAAAGAAAAGTCAAGGCCGGGGGCCAGTGAAAATAAGAAAGGAAGTTACAATGCTTTGACAGGAAAGAAGAGGGAGGAGAGATAAGACAAGAAGGGAGGGAATACATATTACAAGATAGAAACAAAAGGGTAAGGAAAGCAAGAAGGTCACACAAAGGGGAGGGAAGGTCAAAGGCCAGGGAGAAAAGATAGGTCTTCAGATTTTGTTTGAAGGTGATATGATGGGTCTCTAAACGTAAGGAGGAGGGGAGAGCATTCCAGATGGACTCTTACCGAATTGGTCTTTAGACCAGAATTTGATAAATGGAGATACTCTAGTATCGATTCTAAGGGTATAACCAGGGGGTTTAATCCCTTCTTGGAGCACCATATAATAAAACGTTTCCACTTGAAGGCATAAGATCTTCTTGTGGAACGTTTCCTAGAAGTCTGAAGGATATCTTACCTGTTGGGACAGGTTGAAATCTTGGAGGTCTAAGCCTTCAGCAACCAGGCCATGAGGTGCAGGGACAGGGGATTCGGGTGCCACAGTGTCCTGTTCTCCTGGGAAAGGAGATCTGGAGCATGCCCTAACTCCAGAGGTGCCACTTGAGAGAGATGTTGAAGCAGGGAATACCATGTTTGGCGTGACCATTGTGGGGCTATGAGAATCATGCAACCACTGTCTATCTGAAGCTTGAAGAGTGTTTTGGGGATGAGGGGAATGGGTGGGAAGGCATAAAGGAGTCCTGACCCCAGTGAAGGAGGAAGGCATCCCTTGCCTGACAGTTGTGAGCCAGAATCCTGGAACAGAACCGGGAAGTTTGGCATTCAGTGGACTTGCAAAGAGGTCTATGTCTGGAGTGCCCCAGAGATGAAATATCTTTGCCACCTGGTCTTGGTGGAGGGACCACTTGCAAGGCAGCAGTACTTGACTGAGTTTGTCTGCCCAAAGGTTTTGAATGCCTGGAAGATATACCATTAGAAGGTGAATTTGATGCTCTGGCGAGGGCCCACAGTCGTAAAGCTTCATTGCATAACGACAGAGCCTGTTCCACCCTGCTTGTTCACAGAACATGGCTACTTGATTGTCCGTCTAGACTAGGACTGTCTTGTAGCTGAGCTGGGCGTGGAATACTCGAAGAGCTAAATAGATTGCTCTTAATTCCAGGAGGTTTATGTGTAAACCAACCTCCTGTGGAGTCCAGGTGCCCTGGGTAGAGAGATGATTCAGGTGTGCTCCCCAACCCACCTGTGATGCATCTGTTATTCTGTTAGGGTGGTCTGAAAGCAGGGTTGATGGAAAGGAGACCCCACTGTCAGGTTTTCTAGTGATTGCCACCATTGGAGGAATAAAATTAGTCGTTGAGAGATTTTGTCCGACAAATGACCAGTGGCCTGTGTCCACTGTATGGAGAGGGTCCACTGAGCTGCTTGCATGTGGAGGTGAGCATATGGGACTACATGAACTGTGGATGCCATATGTCCCAGTAACTGCAGTAGCTCTCGAGCAGTGAGGGAGGATTTGCCTGCTGCTTGAGAAGTTAGTTGTATTATGCAAAGACACCAGGCTTGTGGAAGGAAAGCCTTTGCCTGTCTGGTATCTAGAGAGGCTCCTATGAATTCTAGGCATTGGGAAGGAACAAGTTGAGATTTTGGGAAGTTTATTACCAATCCCAAGTATTGGAGGATTCACATTGTATGGGACAATGCAGTGCTGGCCTCTGCAACTGTAGGGGCTCGAATGAGCCAGTCTAAGTAAGGGAAGACAAAAATCCCCAGGGTTCGTAGAAATGCAGCTACTACTGCCATGCATTCCGTGAATACCCTTGGTGCTGAAGCCAGACCAAAGGGAAGAACTCTGTACTGGAAATGTTTTCCCCTGAAAAGGAAACATAAGAATTTCCTGTGATCTGGATGGATGAGAATGTGCGTATGCATCCTTTAAGTCTAGAGAGCAAAGCCAATCCTGGCTTTGAAGGTATGGCAGAAGAGTTCCTAGAGAAATTTTGAATTTCTCTCGAAACAGATATTTGTTCAATTCTGAGGTCTAGAATGGGTCTGTGTCCTCCTGTTTTCTTTGGAATAAGAAAACAGGGGGAGTAGAACCCTGCACCCCGTTGAAGAATGGGTACTTCCTCTATTGCCCCTTGGGCAAGAAGTGTGGAGACCTCGTGCTCTAGCAGATCTGCAGAGGTTTGTGAATTGAATTGCTTTAGAATTGTAGGAGGGGACATGCTATGAAAATGAAGCTTGTACTCCTCTCCTACAATGGACAAAGTCCAATCTTCTGCTGTTATCTGATGCCATCTGTTGGCAAAGTGGCATAACCTGCCCTGCATATTGGGGGGTTGGGGACCCCTCAGAGGCAGGGAGGCAAAGCTCTCTAGGAAGGAGTCAAAGCCCTTGAAGGGGCTGAACCTGGAGAGCTGGTTGGGTTCTGGGGCCTTTTGGCTTCTTTTGCTGTCTAGTTTGTCCCTTTTAGGCAACCTGACCTGGAGATTGATTCTGCTGGGTATGGGAAGGATAAAACGTCCTCTTTTTGCTAAGAGGGTTTTTTTTTTATAAGGTTTCCTTTTGGCTGGAGTGGCTGTAGACTGAATCTAAGGTAGAATTGTCAGTATCTAACTCATTAGCCTTTTCCTGCCAGTTCTTGCTGAAGAGATTCTCCCCGTGCAAGGAATGTTGCCTAACTTGTCCTGTACCCAAGTCTCCAAGTCTGATGCCTGTAGCCAGGCAATCTGTCGTGTGCTAATGGCAATAGCAGAGGTTCTGCTGATGCATTAGAAGCAGTCAAAGGCTGCATGATAAACTTTGAGACATCCTGAGCATACTTAACTAGAGCAAGAAAATCTTCTCTTATCTGGGAGAAATGGGCTCATAAGTTCCAAGCCTCCTGTGACTTCCTTGAGGAACATTCCCATATATAGGATTATATGAACTGATCCTAGCTGAAAGCATGGAAGCTTGAAAAGTTCTGCGCCCAAAAGCATCCAGAGTCCTACATTCACGACTCGGAGGATTGGATGCATGCCTTTGTACTTTTCATCCTCCGCATGACTGATTCCACTACCATTGAATGGTGTGGCAGCTGAGTTTTCTGAAATCCAGGACATGGCAGAACACGATACATAGTATCAAGTCTCCTAGAGTGAGGAGAAGTAGTCAGATGTGTCTCCCACATTCTGAGCATCAAGCTATGCAGAATTTCATGGATAGGCAGAGTGGCTGCCTCCTTAGGAGCTTTAGGATATTGGAGAATTTCCAATTTCTTTGCTCTGGGTTCCTCTTCAGGAGCTGTGATTGAAAGACCTTTGGCCATATCACAGATGAAATCTGCAATGACATGTCCTGTGGAGGTGACATTCTGCGTTGGTGAGAAGAGGGATCTTCTAGGAGAAACCCTCTAGTGCCAGCAGAATTGTCAGAGTCTTCAGAATCTGAGTATTCCTGACCTCGATGCTCCTGCAAAGCATTATCCCGGTACCGATCAAAGCTGGTACTGAGCTCACCTGGTACCGCTTTGTCAATTCCCGCCAGAGATGGCATGGGAAGAGTTCCCACCGGGGCCGGTACTGGTGTCAGTACCGGCATCGGTGTCAATGTTGGTACTGGTGCCTGTGGGACCACTGGTACCACAGCTGAAAGAGCTGGGATGGTGTGCTCGATAGCGAGGAAAGCACAGTTACTTACCTGTAACAGGTGATCTCTGGGAACAGCAGGAATTAGTCCTCACATATGGGTACGTAGGTACCGACGGAGCCTGCGCGGGAAAGCTCCCCAGCTTCCCAGAAGGAAGCTTTTGAGGCCTCCCACTGCACATGCGCGCTGCCTTCCCGCCTTCCTGACCAGCTCTCCTCAGTTCGAGTTTATAGCTGAGACAATAGAGAGAGGAAAGGAAGATAGATAGAAGATACAACTCCTAGGGGAGGTGGGTGGGTTGTGAGGACTAATTCCTGCTGTTCCCAGAGATCACCTGTTACAGGTAAGTAACTGTGCTATCTCCAGGAACAAGCAGGAATAAGTCCTCACATATGGGGACTCCCTAGCTAAGATGCCTGGGAGATCCCGTTCCAAGGGTTCGCCATCTTCGTATGGATCTCAGGCATCCATCCTGGGAAGGTGGGCAGGAGTTGTTCAAGTATGGAACAGGTGTTTGAGGACAGCCTGACCAAACAAGGCATCCCGGCGGGAGTCCTTGTCCAAGCAGTAATGGGCTGTGAAGGTATGAACCGAGGCCCATGTGGCGGCTCGACAGATCTGATCTATGGAGACAGAGTGAAGATAAGCCATAGAAGTGGCCATGGCCCTCACATTGTGAGCTGTGACATGGCCTTCCAGAGAAATATTTTTACTCTGGTAAGCAAAGGAAATACACTGAGCAATCCAATTGGAAAGTGTACGTTTGGAGACTGGAAGTCCCAAATGAGAAGGATCAAAAGCCACGAAAAGTTGGGAAGACTTTCGATGTGGCTGAGTCCTGTTGAGGTAAAAGGCAAGAGCTCTTTTACAATCTAAAGTATGAAGGTTCCTCTCTGCACTGGATGCATGAGGAGCTGGAAAAAAAGACAGGTAGATATACCTCCTGATTAAGATGAAAAGGCGAGACCACTTTGGGCATAAAGTGGGGATTCATCCTTAGGACTACCTTATCATGATGAAACCTGGTATAAGGTGGATGAGCCACTAAGGCCTGTAGTTCACTGATGCGGCGAGCCGAAGTGACTGCAATAAGGAAAAGGACCTTCCAGGAAAGAAATTTCAAGGAGGTAGAAACCAACGGTTCAAAAGGTAGCTTCATAAGCTGACCTAGAACTAGGTTCAAGTCCCATGCTACCGGAGGAGGTCGAATGGGAGGCTTAGTTAGAGTCAGGCCTCTCATGAATCTTGCAACAAGTGGATGAGAGGAGACAGGTTGTCCATTTATAGGTTTTAAGGATGCTGCAATAGCACTCAAATGGACTCTTACTGAATTCGTCTTGAGGCCTGCATTAGAAAGATGCAGGAGATAGTCTAGTAGAGAATTCAAAGGAAGTGCTAGAGGGTCAAGACCCTGTTGAGCACACCAAATGGAAAAGCGTTTCCATTTGAAAGCATAGGAATGCCTCGTGGAGGGTTTCCAAGAGGCATGAAGGATATCTTTCACTGGTTGAGAAAGATTGAAGTCATGAAGGCTTAGGCCTTCAGTAACCAAGCTCTGAGGTGTAGGGACTTGAGGTTTGGGTGCCACAAAGTCCCTTTCTCCTGAGAGAGAAGGTCTGGCGCAGCTCCCAGGTCCAGGGAGGGTCCCTGGGAGAGATGCAGAAGTAGAGGGAACCACACTTGGCGTGGCCAGCGTGGAGCTATGAGGATCATCGATCCGTGATCCCTCTGGAGTTTGAACAGAGTCTTGGGAATCAAAGGAAGGGGTGGAAAGGCATATAGGAATTCCTGACCCCAATGCAGGAGAAAGGCGTCGTTGGCCTGAGCTCCCTGACACGGAGTCCTGGAACAGAACCGGGGAAGTTTGGCATTCCACGGACTTGCAAAGAGGTCTATGTCCGGGGTTCCCCATTCCTGAAAGATTCTGCCCATCTGGTCCATATGTAGGGACCATTCGTGTGGAAGCAGAACTCGACTGAGTCTGTCTGCCCGAGAGTTTTGAACCCCTGGAAGATATACTGCCAGAAGATGAATTTGATGCTCTCTGGCGAAGGCCCATAATCTGAGAGCTTCGTTGCAAAGCGACAGAGAGCCTGTCCCTCCTTGTTTGTTTACGTAGAACATGGCCACCTGATTGTCTGAACTAGGACGGTCAGGTTGACAAGGAGGGTATGGAAGACTTTGAGGGCAAAGAAGATTGCTCGCAGTTCCAGGAGGTTGATGTGAAGGGTGGTCTCCTGCAGAGACCAAGTACCCTGAGTGGAGAGGGATTGTAGATGGGCTCCCCACCCTGTTTGGGAGGCATCTGTTGTGAGGGTTGCTTGGGGCAACAAAGGTTGGAAGGGGGCCCCCAACAGATTCTTGGTGGACATCCACCATTGGGAGGGACCAAAACAGACGCTTTGAGGTGAGTATTTGGTCGGAGAGTGCTCCTGATGCTTGAGTCCACTGGGTGGCCAAGGTCCATTGAGCTGCTCTCATATGAAGACGAGCGTAGGGCACCACGTGTACCGTGGAGGCCATGGGGCCCAGAAGTCGCAGCATTTCTCTGGCTGTCAAGTGACTGCTGGACTGAGCTTGGGAGGCCAAGCATAGCAGACGTTGGCCCCGGACTTGAGGTAGGTAGGCCCTTGCAGTGGTGGTGTCCAACTGGGCCCCTATGAATTCCAGAGACTGAGTAGGGATAAGTTGAGACTTGGGAAGGTTTACCACCAGTCCCAGATACTGCAGAAGGTGCCTTGTGCGGTCCAGGGAAATCTGGGCCTCTGACTGAGATGGAGCTCGGATGAGCCAGTCGTCCAGATATGGGAATACAAAAATTCCCAGACGTCTTAGAAATGCGGCAACAACTGCCATGCATTTGGTGAACACTCTTGGAGCAGAGGCTAGACCGAAGGGAAGTACTCTGTACTGGAAATGTTTTCCCTGAAACAGAAATCGTAGATATTTTCTGTGGGATGGGTGGATGAGTATATGTGTGTACGCATCCTTGAGATCTAGAGAACAAAGCCAATCCTGACTCTGAAGGTAGGGAAGGAGAATGCCTAGAGAAAGCATTTTGAATTTCTCCTTGTACAGAAATTTGTTCAATTCTCTCAGATCTAGGATAGGTCTGAATCCCCCTGTCTTCTTTGGTATGAGAAAATAAGGGGAGTAGAATCCTGTCCCTTGTTGAAGAAGAGGAACCTCTTCTATTGCCCCTTGGGCAAGGAGAGAAGAGACTTCCTGATCCAACAGGTCCAGGAGAAATGGGGGAGAATTGAAGTGCCTCACCATGGTATATGGAGGAAGGTTGGAAAAATGAAGTTTGTAGCCCTCTCTGATGATAGAGAGGGTCCATTGCTCTGATGTGATTTGCTCCCATCTGGGAGCAAAGTGAGCTAACCTTCCGGGAATGGTGAGGGGCTCTGGTTGTTCTAGAGCCAGAAATGTTAAGTTCTCTAGGGGCAAGTCAAAACCCCTGAGGGGGTTGAGCCTGCTGAGAAGTGATAGACGCTGCAGGCTTTGACTTTGCCTGTTTAGGTTGCTGACGTTTAGCAGCAAAGCGAGGCTGAGAAGATTGTTGGCCAGTATTTGTGGAAAATCTTGTAGTAAGGCCTCTTGAAAGACCTTTTCTTGGCAGGAGTAGAGGTAGACTTAGAAAGTCTATCCAAGGTAGCATTTTCTGCGTCCATTTGAGTGGCTTTAATTTGCCAGTCCTTACCAAATAAGTTCTCACCTGTACAGGGCAGATTCCGTAAGCCATCCAGGACCCAGGGTTCTAGGTCAGAGGCCTGGAGCCAAGCAAGTCGTCGGGCTGCAATAGCAATGCCCGAAGCTCTACCGGCACCCTCAAAGGAATCAAAAGCTGCTCTGTTGGAGAACTTAAACATCTAGAAGCTGTTTCACCAGAGAAATGAACTCTTTTCTATCCTCAGGGATAAAGGAGGCAAAATGTCGTATCTTTAGGGCAAGTTCCCTGAGAAACATGCCCATATACAGACTGTAAGAATTAATCCTGGCTATAAGCATAGTAGCCTGGAAAATTTTCTTGCCAAAAGAGTCTAGGGTCTTACATTCTCGTCCTGGAGGGGTAGAAGAGTGCCTTTTGGTACTCTTAATCTTTTTCAGTGCAGACTTCACCACAATGGAATGGTGAGGCAACTGAGTCTTTTGAAAACCAGAAGGAGGGACCCGGTACATGGTGTCCAACCTACGAGAATAAGGAGACAACGTTAGAGGAGCCTCCCATAAATCCATCAATTGTTCTTGAAGGATTTCATGGATAGGCAGGGTGACTGCCTCTTTAGGAACCTTAGGGTATCCTAAAATATCCAATTTCTTTGACCTAGGTTCTTTTTCAGAGGATGTGGTAATAGAAAGTCCTTTAGCTAGTTCAATAATGAAGTCTTGAAAGGACAAATCCTCTGGTGGAGACATTCTCCTCTTTGGGGAAGAGGGGTCTTCATGAAGAACTAGAGACAGCTCAGAGTCCTCAGAGGAGTCAAAATCCTCAGAAGAAGCAGAGTATTCTCTATTTGCTTCCAACGCACGATACGCATACCGATCGGTATCGACATCGGGCGTACCGGGTATGGGATCGGTATCGGGTGAAAACCCGGATCCAGCATGCGGAACCGATCTGCGTTTGGAAGTCGATGGTCTCGGTTCCGGTATGGGAGACGATACCGGAACCGGACCCGGTACCGCTGAACGTGGTACCGAGGGCGTCGCAGCATTAATAAAAGCCAGCATGGCCTGCTGCATGGTCTGAACAGTATTGCTCATAGACGCCACTGCTGCCTGGATGTCGCTACCGGTATGGGCCGGTACCCCAGAGCAGTCCAACAGGTGATCAGTCGAGGCCGTGCCATCGATGTCAACCTGTAACCCCATAGATGGTGCTTTGGAAGCCAGAGCTTCCCGCCAGGGTTGTTTGGCTGGGGCAGGATCCTCAGACTCAAAAGTGAGAGCCTCTCGATGCTTTGAAGATTTGCTCTTTGAGGACCTGCCCGCAGAGGGTTTGGTTACCTGAGATCCATCCGGAGAGGAAGACCTGGATGACTGTGATGCTGGATTATCTGAAGCAAACAGCACATGGAATTTGTTGGCCCGGTTCTGCAACCCACGTTTAGACATCTGGGAGCAGGATGGGCAGTCCGGAATGGAGTGGTCAGGTCCCAAACACTTAAGACACCATTCATGGGTGTCTGACAGAAATAACAGCACTACACTTGGTACACTTCTTAAAACCAGGGGCCGGTTTCTCCATGAGGAGAATTTGTGTAGGCATGAGGCCTAACCGAAGTCATGCAGAATAAAGATTTTTTTTTATTTAAAAGAAAGAAAAGAGACCGGCGGTACCGGTTTCGGTATGGGGAAGGCAGGTACGCGGTCTAAAGAAACAAACTAAAACAATTTCTTCAGCGGTGACAGGAACACGACCTGCTGGCTCCGTGGAAAAAGAGAAACTGAGGAGAGCTGGTCAGGAAGGTGGGAAGGCAGCGCGCATGTGCAGTGGGAGGCCCCAAAAGCTTCCTTCTGGGAAGCTGGGGAGCTTTCCCATGCAGGCTCTGTCGGTACCGACGTACCCATATGTGAGGACTTATTCCTGCTTGTTCCTGGAGATAAACTGTTCCCTAACCTGATTGTCCACATTAAAGCTTGATAAATGAATGGAGCCAGTGGAATAAGTTCCAATAAGGGGCTCCAAGCAAAATTTTGCCAAGGACCACTCAAGTCATGGTGGTGGCATCCCCTCCTGTGCAGTGGCAGTGAACTTACTGTTAGTGCTGCCATGCTGCTTCTGCTCTTTGTAAGTTTGCTGCATGCCTGTGGGCTGTTCCCCACCAGGCTGAAATCTTGCCATAACAGCCAGAACAAGATGACTTGGCCTGGTGGGGAACAGCCTACAGACACATGGCAAACTTTAGAGGGGGCAGTGCAGCAACGATGATAAAGTTAACTGCCACTGCTTTATGGGCCCCCTTCCTGCCCAGTCAACCCTGGCAGAATTTACCCCACTAAAAGGAGCAAGATCAGGTTGCTGTCTTACATGTCTTCAGGAAAAGAGACCCTATGTCTGCCCAGGACACAGCTTGCATCCTAGTCTAATGGACTGAAGGCCCAGAGGGCCACCCATAATGTAAGCAACCTGAATGGCTTCATAGATCCAGCAGGCCAGGGTGGACTTTGGCAGTCCTTGTAAAAGGGATAAAGTGCTTACAGGAGATTGTCAGATTTCTTTAAAAAAGTAGTATTCATTTTTTGTGATCTAGAAGCCAGCCACCAAGACCAGTCAGTGACCCCATCCCCAAAAATGGAATCAACTCCTTTAAGGGCCCAATTTACTGTTTTCACTTTCTATGGGACAAGCTTAATTAAAAAAAACAAAAAAAAACCCCACACAAACCAGACCCTTAACATGCCCAGAAGGCAGCAACCCTTCTCCCCCTCCCACCAGAAACTGGGTTGCTTCACATATTATGGCCAGGTAATAGGTAAAGCAAAAAAGTCTCCCATAGCCCCACATCTTGGGTTCGCACTCTTCTTTGCCCCTCTCCCAGCCATCTGCTATAGCTTACTCTTCCTGCCACATTGTTAGCTGCTCCACTGCAATTGGCTCTGCATATAGCTTGAACTGTGGTACAGAAAGTTAACTAATATTGCAAGACTTGAAATATCAAAACTTCTTCCACCCCATGGCTCAGGCTACCTGCAGAGCCTACCAGAAATTAAAGAAAAATAAAGATCTCCTAGCCATCCCTTGAGTGAGCCCAGAGCCCCGGCACACCCGCTCCAGCAGCTTGGAGGAGACTGAGCTTACTGGGGCTGGTAGAAGGAGCCAGCTACCTATGTATACTGGGATCAAAAAAGTGGGCATACTCAGTCTCCAAGCTGCAGGAAGCGGAGTACAACCCAGAGGTGCAGGACTGGACTGGGACGATAAGGAACAGAAAGGTTCAATTTAGTCACCATGGTGGCCTAGTGCCCAATTTGTCAAGCCCTGTCTTAACAACTTCTAGATACTAAATCTAGACTCTGCCCCTAAACTGCCTGGCATGACATTCTCTTCCAATCCCTCATTAAGGCTGGAAGCCAGCCAGGCTTGTGTGCAATTCTGCTCATTATACCTTAAAGGATATGGCAGAATTAGAAAAAGGTACAGAGGAGCTACCAAAATGATTAAGGTGATGGAAGGATACCCCTATGACAACAGCAATACTAGAATTACCTGCGTGGAAGGCAGGCCTGGTAAAGCATAGTTACTCACCTGTAACAGGTGATCTCCGGGAACAGCAGGAATTTAGTCCTCACATATGGGTATCGTCAGTACCGGAGCCTGCGTGGGAATGCTCCCCAGTGTCCAATTAGAAATCTTTTGGGAGCATCCCACAGCACCTGCATGTTGCCTTCCTGCCTTTCCCAACTGCCTCTCTCCAGTTGAGTTTTAAAGCTGAGACAAAGAGAGAGAGGGAAAGGAAAAGAGACAGATACAACCCACCCACCTCCCCTAGGAGTTGTGAGGACTAAATTCCTGCTGTTCCGGGAGATCACCTGTTACAGGTGAGTAACTATACTATCTCCAGGAACAAGCAGGAATGTAGTCACATATGGGGACTTCCTAGCTCTAGATGCCAGGGAGAGACCCCAGAAGTTGTGTCCCTGAGAAGGGCTCCACTTCCCCCCATGGATCTCTGGCATCCTACCAGGGATGGTGGGTAGGAGTTGATTAGGTATGGAACAGGTGTTGAACAGCCTGACCAAACAAGGCATCCCAGCAGGAGTCCTTGTTCAAGCAGTAATGGGCTGTGAAGGTATGAACCGAGGCCCAGGTGGCTGCTCGACAGATGTCGTCGATAGACACAGTGCAGATGAGCCATTCAGGCTGTCATGGCTCTCACATTGTGAGCAGTGACATGGCCCTCCAGAGAAAATTTCCTTCGCCTATCAGAGTAAGAACTTAACTGGATTTCTCAGAGTTCTCTTGGAGACTAGAAGTCCCAAATGAGAAGGATCAAAAGCAACAAAGTTGAGAGGACTTTCTATGTTGCTGTGTTCTTTGTAAGTAAAAGGCTAAAGCTCTTTTACAATCCAAGGTATGAAGATTCCTCTCTGCATTTGATGCATGAGGCCTTGGAAAAAACACAGGTAGGTAGACCGCTTGGTTGAGATGAAAAGGCGAGACCACCTTTGGCATAAAGTGTGGATGAGTCCTAAGGACTACCTTGTCATGATGGAACCTTGTATAAGCTGGATTAGCTACTAGCACTTGCAACTCACTAATGCAACGCTGATGTGATTGCAATAAGAAAAATAACCTTCCAAGAAAGGAATTTTAAGGAGGTGGTAGCTAAAGGTTCGAAGGGTGGTTTCATGAGCTGCCCAAGAACCAGGTTTAAGTCCCATGCCACTGGTGGTGGCCTAATAGGAGGCTTAGTTAGGCGGACTCTCATAAATCCTGCTATAAAAGAGGATGAGAGGAAATAGGCTGTCCATTTAGAGGCTTAAAGGAAGCTGTAATAGCACTCAAATGGACCCTTACTGAGTTAGTTTTAAGTCCTGCATTGGATAAATGAAGGAGATATTCCAGAAAGGATTCCAGAGGTATTGCAAGGGGGTTAAGACCCTTTTGTGAACACCATATGGTAAACCTTTTCCACTTGAAAGCATAAGAGCGTCTTGTGGAAGGTTTCCTGGAAGCAAAAAGAATATCTTACTTGCTGAGGGAGATTGAGATCCTGGAGATCTAGGTCTTCAGCAACCAAGCCCTGAGATACAGAGACTGGGGATTGGGATGCCATAACATTCTGTCCTCCTGAGATAGCAGATCTGGAGCAGAACCTAACTCCAGGGAAGGAGCTTAAGAGATGTAGAAGCAGAGGGTACCACACTTGCCGTGACCAATGTGGAGCTATGAGAATCATATGGCCTCTGTCTCTGAAGCTTGAACAGGGTTTTGGGAATTAGGGGAATGGGTGGAAAGGCATACAGGAAGTCTTGACCCCAATAAAGGAGGAAAGCATCCCTGGCCTGAGCCCCCTGAACCGGAATTCTGGAAAAGAACCGGGGAAGTTTGGCATTCCATGGACTTGCAAATAGGTCTATATCCGGGGTTCCCCAAATTTGAAAAATCTTGGCTACCTGGTCTGCATGCAGAGACCACTCATGTGGAAGCAGAACTCGACAGAGTCTTCTGCCCAAGAGTTTTGTATGCCTGGAAGATACACTGCCAGGAGATGAATCTGATGCTCTGGCGAGGGCCCATAGTCGCAAAGCTTCGTTGCAAAGTGAGAGAGCCTGTTCCCCCCTACTTGTTCACACAGAACATGGCTACTTGATTGTCCGTATTGAGGACTGTCTTGTAGCTGAGCAGGGTATGGAACACTCGAAGAGCAAGGAAGATTGCGCCAAGTTCCAGAAGATTGATATGTAGATGAGTCTCCTGTGGAGACCAGGTGCCTTGGGTGGAGAGGTCTTGCACATGAGCTCCCCAACCCATTGGAGAAGCATCTGTTGTGAGTTGCTTGGGGTAGAGGTTGTTGAAAAGGGGACCCCAGCAACAGGTTTTGAGCGGACTTCCACCACTTGAGGGACACAATAAGGCGACTTGTGTTTGCTATTTTGTCTGACAGGCATCTGGATGCCTGGGTCCATTGGGTGGATAAAGTTCACTGAGCTGCCCTCATATGGAGGCGAGCATAGGGAACCACATGCACCATAGATGCCATGTGGCCTAGTAGTTGTAACATTACTCGAGCAGTTAGATGAGACTTTAGCACTGCTTGAGAAGCTAACTGCACCATGCGAAGGCAACGAGCCTGGGGGAGATAGGCCCTTGCCCTTGTGGTATCCAGTAAAGCTCCTATGAACTCCAGAGACTGAGTAGGAGTTAGACTGGATTTTGGGATGTTTATTACAAGCCCTAAATACTGAAGGATATGCATCGTGCAGGATAGAGAAGTCCTGGCCTCTGACTCTGCTGGTGCTCGAATGAGCCAGTCGTCTAAGGGAAGACTAATATTCCTAGAATGCATAGAAATGCTGCTACTACAGCCATGCATTTCGTGAACACCCTAGGTGCTGAGGCCAGGCCAAAAGGAAGCACCCTGTATTGGTAGTGCTTCTGCTGAAAAAGGAAGCAAAGGAACCTTCTGTGGGTTGGATGGATGAGGACATGAGTGTACGCATCCTTGAGATCTAGAGAACAAAGCCAATCCTGATGCCGAAGGTATGGCAGCAGAGATCCGAGAGAAATCTTGAATTTCTCCGACAAGGAATTTGTTCAATTCTGAGGTCTAAGATAGGTCTGTAACCCCCTGCTTTCTTTGGGATAAGAAAATAAGGGGAATAGAACCCTGTACCCTGCTGATGAATGGGTACTTCTATTGCCCCTTGGGCAAGAAGGATGGTGACCTCCTGACCTAACAGGTTGATGAGAGAGGTCGGAGAATTGAACTGCTTTACCATTGTGTGAGGGGGCATGCTTGAAAAATGAAGCTTGTACCCCTCTATGATGGAGAGTGTCCAATGTTCTGCTGTTATTTGCCCCCATCTGGGGGCAAAATGACATAACCTTCCTGGAATGGTGGAAGGTTCTGGTCCCTCCAGAACCAGGAAAGCTAAGTTCTCTAGTTGAGAGAAAGGCCCTATGGAGGCTGAGCCGGCTGAGGCCTAGCAGTCTTTGCTTTTTTCTGTTTGGGTGGTTGCTGACCTTTCCTGGCAAGCTGACCTGCAGAACATCCCTGCTGAACATAAGCAGGATAAAATCTTTTTTAGAAAATGTTTTTTTTGAACAGTTTTTCTAGCAGGATCAGCAGTGGACTTGGATAATTTATCCAAGGTGGAATTTTCAGCATCCATTTCATTGGCCTTTTGCCAATCCTTACCAAACAGGTTTTCACCCGTACAAGGGATACTTCCCCAATTTGTCTTGTACCCAGAGCTTTAGATCAGATGCCTGGAGCCAAGCAATTCTACGTGCACCTATGGCAATAGCTGAGGTTCTGCTTATGCACTCAAAGAAGTCAGTCAAAGGCTGCATGGTTGGAAAATTTAGAAACATCTTGGGCATGTTTGACCAAAGTGAGAAAATCCCATCTTCTATCCTCAGGAAGAATAGGACTTAAAGCTTCTAAATCTGACCTCCTTCAGGAACATTCCCATGTAGAGACTACAGGAACTGATCCTGGCAGAAAGCATGGAAGCTTGGAAGAACCGACGTCCAAAAGCATCCAGGGTTCTGCACTCACGTCCTGGAGTATTAGAGGCATGCCTCTTTGCACTCTTGATCCTTCTCATAGATGATTCCACTACAATAGAGTGGTGAGGAAGCCGAGTCTTATGGAAACCAGGACAAGGAGGGACTCGATACATAGTATCCAGTCTGCGAGAATGAAGAGATGTGGTAAGAGGTGTTTCCCACATCCTTAACATGAGATCATATAAAATCTCATGAATGGGCAAGGTAGCTGCCTCCTTAGGAGTTTTGGGATATTGTAGAACTTCCAACTCCTTGGCCCTGTTTCAGGGGCCACAGTAATGGACAGGCCCCGAGCTACCTCCCTGATAAAATCCTGGAAGGAAATATCCTCTGGAGGAGACATCCTGTGTTTGGGGGAGGAGGGCTCCTCTGGGAGAAGCATCGCTGCATTGACAGAACTGTCAGAATCCTCAGATTCTTCTGAGGACTTGAAGTACAGTCTGTCCGGATGCTCTTGAAGAGCCCAATACCTGTACCGACCAAAGTCGGTACTGGGGTATCGGTACCGGAGGTCATCAGATGACTGGGTACTGGCAAAGCAGACACCAATGCCGATGTCAATGCTATCAGTACCAATGCTGGTGCCGATACCGGTGGAATTGTCTGTCGTGGTTCCGAGGGTGTCGATGCCACAAGGAGAGCCAGACTGCGCTTGATAGCCAGGACTCTCTGGTCTATCGATGCTGTCAATGCCTGGATGTCGGTACCGGAGGAGACTGCCGGTACCCCAGAGCATGGCACCAGTAGTTCTGCTGAGGTCGAGGCCTTGAGAACATCCTGAAACCCCGATAATGCTTTGGAAGCCGAAGCCTCCCACCGGGGTAATTTTGCCGGTACAGAATCCTCAAGGGCAACGCCCGAGGCATCTCGATGCTTAGGAGATCTACCCTTTGAGGACCGGCTGGACTTTAGTTACCTGAGATCCACAGGAGGAAGAAGCAACCCTGGAAGATGTTGCCACCGAAGCTGCATCAGAGGGAAACCGGGTACTGAGCTTAGCAGCTTGGTTCTGCCAACCTCTTTTAGACATCATGGCACAGGACATACAATCCGTGATGGAGTGGTCAGGACCTAAACATTTTAGACACCATTCATGGGTGTCGGTGACGGAAATGGTACCGCCACACTTGGTGCACTTTTTGAAACCTGAGGCAGGTTTCTCCATGGTAAGGAAAGGCTTTTGGGCCTAAGGCCCAAAAAGGCACGTATACCTGAAGAAAAAGAAAAAAAAATATATATTTTGTTTTAGACAGAAATAAGAAAAACACCGGTGGTACCTGTGAAGCGTTGAGGAAGGCAGACGCGACCACAAAAAAAGAAAAATTCTTCTGTGGTGACAGGAACACAACCTGCTGGCTCTGCGGAAAAAGAAAACTGGAGAGAGGCAGTTGGGATAGGTGGGAAGGCAGCATGCAGGCACTGTGGGATGCTCCCAAAAGCTTTCTAATTGGATGCTGGGGAGCGTTCCCACGCAGGCTCCGTCGGTACCGACAATACCTATATGTGATGACTACATTCCTGCTTGTTCCTGGAGATTCTACTTCATCTTGCCACGAAAGCACAATGGATAGTCACAAAACAAATTGCACTACAGTGCTGGAAGATGAGACACCCCCCCCCCCCCCAGGTCAGAAGGCACTCAACTGGCTACTGGGGAGGAATTGAAGACTGAGTAAAACCATCATTTATGGTGTGGTTGGACCAAAGCTCTCTGGATGTCTGACTGCTGATGTAGATGCATATGAAATGAGTCAGACGCTGCAAGAATGTCTTACATATATTGGGACATGGAACATACGAAGCATGAACTAAGACGTTTGAGGTGGTCAAAAATGAAATGGAACGTGTACTTGATCTGTTGGGTGTCAAACTGAAATAGAATGGAAAGCAGCACTTTGCATCTGAAGATCACATGGTCTGTGCTATGCTGAAATTAAAGACAAAGAAATGGTGTTCATTTATAATCAAGAAGAAAACTTGCAAGGAAAGCATTCACTCACTGCATTGTATTAATTTATATTTGTCTACAAGGCATGCTCCATCAACACAACTATAATTCAGGTATATGCCTCAACAGCTGCAGAACAAGATGAAGTTGATATGTTCTATGAAGTACAAGCTGAAATGACCAGAACATACAAAAGATAACCTGATTAGCATTTCAGTCAGCCATGCCTAAGTTGGCAAAAGTGGCAGTGGTTGGAAAATATGGACTTGGCAACAGAAATGAAGCTGAGAAAGACTGATAGAATTCTGCAGGACCAATGATCTATTCATCTCAAACACCTTCTTCCAGCAGCACAAGTGGTAACTGTACACATGGGCTTCACAAATTGACGAC
The DNA here is from genome assembly GCA_033557465.1 of Ichthyophis bannanicus. Classification (NCBI taxonomy): domain Eukaryota; kingdom Metazoa; phylum Chordata; class Amphibia; order Gymnophiona; family Ichthyophiidae; genus Ichthyophis; species Ichthyophis bannanicus. The sequence continues at coordinate 424,694,945 of CM066038.1, forward strand.
ATGTGTGGAAGTCCATGGAAAAAGCTCTATAACAGAAAACCTGAAGTTGAAAACAAGCCACTCATGAATGCAGCAAAACCTTGAGAACACCCCACTGGAATTTAAAGACCGCCTGCAAAATTGATTTGTTGCTTTAGATATAAGTGACAACTCCAGAAATTATGGGATGACATCAAGAAGGTTGCGTTGGAAGAAAGTGAGAAGTCTCTACAAAAGCAGAAACAAACAGCCAAAATGGATGCCAGAAGAAACTCAGAAGCTAAAGTCAGAGGAGAAAGAGGCAATCACATAACTTGGAAATCTCCAATGTGCAGCAGGACAACAATGATGCATGCAAGGAAACAGAAATCAGAAACTATTAGAGGAACAAGATAAGCTTTCCTAAAACAAGAATTAAGAGAAAAATTCCAGCCTTGAATTAGAATGCTACAAGATGCTCAAGGATCCATGATGAATGATGCCAAAAATCAAGAAAAGATGGAAATTGAGCCATCAAATATCAAGTGCAACAGCTGTGTCAACCAGTACCTTATGATCAGAAACCATCAGTGATGAAAGATGAAGTCCAAGCAACATTGAAAGTCTCAAAGAACATCACATTGATGGCATTCCCATTGAAGTATCACAGCAATTGGATGCAGCTACTACCATACTTACAAGGTGCTGCCAGGAAATTTGGAAGACATCATGGCCAACTAAGATTGGTGTACATATCCAATATTAGAGAAAGGTGATCCGGCTGACTCTGGAAGTTACACAATTGCTCTAATCCCACATGCCAAGATTCTACTCAGGATCATTCAGCAGAGACTACCATACCTAGAACAAGAACTGCCTCTGAAGTGCAAGCAAGGTTCAGGAAAGGGTGGAGGAACAAGAGACACTGCGGATGTGAGATGGATCCTTGAAAAGATCAAAAAATACCAAAAAGGATATCTGGGTGTTTGACTAAAGCAAAGCTTTTGACTGTAAACCATGAGAAACTCTGGGCCACATTAAGCATGGGTATACCAGAACACCTGAGCTTTTGCAGTGCCTTTACACTGATCAAGCAGCAATAGTTTGAATGGAAGGATAAACAGAATGGTTTAAAAATCAGCAAATGTGTGACAAGGCTGCGTACTTCCCCCTGTTTTTTTCTGCATATAAATTAAATGTAAGCAGGACTGTATGAAGACAGGTGTGAAGATTGGTGGAAGACTTGACAACCTTCACTATGCTGATGTCACATTACTGGCTGAAAGCAAAGACCATCTAACACATTTGCTTCAAGATCAAGGAACAGTCTAAAAATGGGCCTGCACTTTAATGTAAAGACAAAGATACTGACAACTTGCAAAAATCAATAAGTTCATCACTGATGGAGAAAAATTGAAATAGTCGACAACTAAATCTACTTGGATCAACTATCAATAAAGTAACAGTCAAGAAATCCAACACATTGTTTTTAGTAGAATGGCTATGAAGGACCTTGATAAGATTCTCAAGAGCACAGATGTCTCCATACAAAGATTAGACTTGTTCAAGCTATGGTATTAGCCACATCACATGTATACAAAGGTTGGACAGCGAAAAGATACAGGAAGGAAAAGCCTGATGCTTTTGAATTATGGTGCTGGCAACAAATACTGTGTATGACATTAGCTGCCCAAATGGATCAGAACTAGGTGATCAAACCTAAGCCTCCCTTAGCTCTGACAAGACTTTCATACTTTGGACACATAATGCGAAGAGAAATTAAAGACATCATGCTTGGTAAGGTTGAAAGTCAACAGAAAAGAAGATTGGCAATGAGATGGATCAACAGAATAGCAGCCATGGCTACCGTTACTGTAACAGTCCTTATGTCCAAACAGTTTAGGAAAAGCTATACAGAGGGGGTTGCCATGATGCGACACCAACTCCATGGCCCACACCACCACCACCCTGGGTTAAGCATTGTGCAGTCTGTGTACCCTTTTGGGAACCTGACAGGTAGTTGTGACCTGAGCTGGCCACTGTTGGAAACAAGATACTGGGCTTGATGGACCTTAGTCTGACCCAGTATGGCATTTCTCATGTTTTGACTGCTTCATATGGAAAGGGGAAATTATGAAGAAAAAAAACCAGACAGAACTGGACGAGACTGCATCATTTGAAAAAGGAGAGAAGAACCACTATAAAGCCTGCAACTTAAGACATCCATCTAGCAAAAAAAAAATAGCCACTAGTAATACTGCCTTCAGGGACAAATCAAAACAAGCTTAGCTCAAAAGTGCTGAGTGCTGAGAACTAAGGCAAGGTCCTACTACAACACTATAGCCTAATAAGTTAGACAGAGCTGCTTCACCTCTCAAAAGGTCTGGCCACTTTGGAATGAGCCGCCAAAGAACTGCTGCTCAGCTTGGCTCTGAAAGCAAGTCAAGGGCATGACATGCACCTTTGAAGTGCAAGACAAATCTCTCGCAAGGCTCATTTACAAGGAGTATCAGAGAAACATCTGTACATCTTGCCAAGAAATCCTAGCTCTAACACCAATTTTCAAACCACCATGCCCTGACATGTTGAGGAAGTAAAAGACTTTGGTATGTTTTCAATAGGGTAACTATTATAGCTGCAAATAGCCCTTACACATTAGGCTATGCCTTTCAATGACAAAGCTGTAAGCCAAAAAGGGGTCTGTCCTCCATTAGAATCTAGCACTGTCGAAGATGACCCTGACCCCACAGCAAGAGTAATTGATTCCCATGTAGAAGCCTCACCAGATCTGCTTACCGTGAGGCACCAGAATCACTAGAAACCGGATGTCATGCAATTCTCTGAAGCACTTGGCTGATGAGAAGTCAGTGAGGGAACAGAGGTGGCCTTTTTGCCATGCTCTTCTCTGCCTGAAAATCAGACAATTTTAGCCTTCTTGGAGGATCCCCACTGCTATAATCAAGCTAAAGGCCCTAGCTACCATTCACCTGGATCCAGCTGCTACCAACTGAGAAGTTGGTCTACATATAGACAAACCCTTTGATATGAGCTGTCTATGCCTGCAGGTGAAGCTCTGCCCACTGACGGATCAAGAAAGTTGCCAGCCACTGCTGCAGCATTCATCCCTGCCATCACATTGTCTGATAGTGGAGGGTGCAACTGTCCAGGTACTAGGTAATGGAAGTTCTCTAGGGCTAGGAAATTACCTGTTTCCAGCCTTATCAGAACCCTTTATCAACTACCCTCAACTGCCTTCAACTGGGAAGACCTTTATAAATGGGCTTCCCAGCCTGACAAAACTGTCAGTCATTGCCAACCACTCAAACTGCATAAACAGAACAAGTCATCACTCCAGGTGCCTCCTGAATGGGAAGGGGTGGGGCAGGTGTACCTTGTACTATTTATTAGAACCAGCAGCATAGAAGCTACTTCAAGGACCTCATATGCACCCAATGCCCAGTGCACTAATTCCAAGGTTGCTAGTGACATCCAAGAGCTTCAGATTAGTCCCAATTCCTGAGAGCCTGCTGGGCTTGCTTGGAAACTCCTGACCTAATCCATGAGCTTGCAGACCCTTTCCCTAGGCATAAAAACAAACTACTCAGGTTGGTGTTGAAAGAGCCCTCAAGTATACTAATGTCTTAGCAGGTGACCAAAGTGTTTGCCTTAACTCACCCAACATAGGCTCTCCAACACCTGGATTACTCAGTGAGTGATAAACTTTGCTTCCTTTGCTCAAATAGTCTAAACTGATCCCCTCCCTGTGCAGAAAGGCTGTGACCACCACATCTTCAAGGTAGTCCTGGGAGCCATGGCCAAGCTGAATGGCCTAGAACTGAATGCTCTCATAGGACAAAGTAATCTCTGGTGATGTTCCCAAATGAAGATACAAGTATACACCTTGGACACTGGACAGTCCAGGGAGGAGAGAACACCCTGTACTCAAACACAACTGTGCAGGGCCTCCATGCAGAATCATGGTACTCCTAGCTTTTGCAGACATCCTAGAGGCCTAAAAATGGGATGAAAATACCCCCCCCCCCCCCCCCATCTTTCTTGGGCATTATGAAATACATGGATCTGCCACATGCTCTATGGCTGGTACTATGATAATGGCCTCCAGCACCCAGGAGCAGTTGAGCATTTCCCCACACTGAGCCTCTCGGCCATTCTTCCACAGGGAGAAAGCATAAAGGCTATGGTGAAGGCTTCTGTGAATTTCAAGACAAAAGTCTTGTGCTCACTAGTTCAAAGGGATGTGGGCACATTGAGGAAATTAAACCAGACATCTTATCTTGGACCCTCTGAATGGGCTCTTGAGCCTCATTATGAACCCTTACCTGATCTAGCTTCTTGAAATCTGCAGACTCCTCAGAACTGCCTACAATAGGATGTTGAAGACTGAACATTTTTTTCTAGCCCCATTCTAGAGCATAACTTCCTGGAAGCACCTCTCAGGGGAATGGGGCCAAATCCTCTGGTAGTTGCTGGGGCAGTGGCTCACCAAGTCCTTCAGCTTATCCAAGTCATCAAGAGAGGTGGAATCCATGGAATAGCAATTTGCTAAGATGCATTTTAGAAGCAGAGTCCAGAGCTAGTGTCATCACAAGTGTGACCATGAAATGTGCCCCATACAAACCAAGCCAAAGCATATTGGCCAAAGGCAGACTCCAACCTTGACATTTCCTCATTCTGGACACTTATGGGTCCAAACACCTGCTTCAAGAAGGCTTCCAATCATGAACTTTGACGCGCGCCTCCCCCCCCCCCAAGATGTTGGTGTTTAGTGACCAGTGCACCCACATCAAGAAAACTAAACATGTGATCCAAGTCTCCCTGTTGAAGCAGATAATGTTTCCTCTATTACCCTGCCACCCTTCAGGGCTGCATCTGGCATGTCTCACTTTGCTGATACCATGTGCTGCAATGCTTTGTGGAGAGGGAAGGCCCTACTTTGTTTGTGCAAACTTTCTAGAATAGGATCCCCTTCAATTCCTAAAGCAGAGGCTCCACCACAAGCAAAGCCATGGTCAAGGCTGAGAGCTCCTCATGCTAGGGCAAACAGCCAGAGATTCCTCACCCTGGGATGGCAAGATCTTTGCCATCTTTGGAGGAGAGATTCTCTGGAAAAGAAAGCATATTTACTCACCTGCAGCAGGTGTTCTCCATGAACAGCAGGAATAAGTTCTCAAGTAGGGTGATGTCACTGAGCCCCACACAGGGAACACTGCCCAGCTTCTATTTGAAGCTTTTAGGAGGCTCTACCATGCCTGCACTCATCTTCTTGCCTGCCATGGCAGCATCTTCTCTAGTATGTTAAAGCTGTAGCAGAAGACAACGCCTTAGGTGGGCGAGTTGAGGACTTATTCCTGCTGTCCACAGAGAACACCTGCTACAGGTGAGTAAGATGAAGTTAAACTTACCTGCTAATTGTTCCCTGAACTCCAGTCCAGTCCCACACCTCGGGGGGTGGTGTACCTCTTCCAGTAGCTTGGAGACTGAGCATGTCATCTTTTGATGACACCAGTACTAATACACCGGGGTCTGCCCACTATCTCCAGTACCTATTGACAGACTCACAGGAGCAACAAGTTAGTTAACTTTGAACCAAAAATAATCTACAGAATCCAAACTTCCCCTCCTGGCCTGGAGAGGGGCTTCCTCTCCCCCCCCCCCCCCAAAAAGAAAAACCAAGGCAGCTTACCTGAGGCCCAACCAGGTGACTGTCCAGCACTGAATGCGAGAGACCATCCCTTCGGTCCACCCTCCCCCAAATCTGCAAACACCCCAGGCCCTCTCTCTGGCCATGGAAAACCACTTCAGGCTCCTGTCACATACAACTGGTATTCAGGGTGGGATCCAGGACTGGACTGGAGTTCAAACAATTAGCAGGTAAGCCTAATTTAGTCTTCCTTACCCCTCCAGTCCAGTCCTGCACCTCTGGGATGTATCAGAGCAGTCACATCTAATGGGAGGGACACAGACAAGTTTGAAGCATCACCAATCCAAAACAGGCATCCCGCCCTGACTGGATGTCCAGGTGATAATGCTTAGCAAAGCTATGAAACGAAGACCAGGTTGCTGCCTTGTAAATTTCCACTGGTGGCACCAAGCTATACTCTGCCCACGAGGCTGCCTGAGCCCTTGTAGAGTGAGCCTGCAAACCTGGGGCACCTGCCTACCTCTTAAAGTATAAGCTGAGCTAATCACTTCTGATCCATCTAGAAATAGAGGCCTTTGCTTCAGTCTCACCTCTGCACAGCTCTCCAAACAGTACAAAATAGGTGATCTGATTTGCGAAACACCATCCTCTAAATAATGCTTCAACACATGCGAACATCCAAAAGCTGCACCCACTGGTTAACCGAGGCACCCTCTGCATGTAGAGATACCAATTGGTTCAAATGGAAAGCAGAAACTGCTTTGGGCAAGAAGGCAATGGTTGTAGAACCACCTTCTCCCTCAAGGTGAGGGACTGTTCCTGGCAAGACAGGGCTTGCAGCTCGGAAATTCTATGCACCAAGCAGACTGCAGCCAGAAAAAAACACCCAAAACCAAACCTATTGATTCAGTCAAGTCTTTCAACAAAGCCAGACTCGGTGGCTCAAAAGGCTTGCCACAGAGTGCTGCTAACACAAGACTGAGATCCCATGGCAGCACCACCGATTGCTGAAGGGCACAGGAGGACTGCAACCAACACAACAACCTGCACTTTCCCACAATAACATGAAATTGCTGCCAGTTGCACCTGCGGGGAACTTGTCAGACCTTTGTCGAAACCAGCCTGAAAAAACCCAGAATGTTGGGCATAGAAGCTGCAGATGGCCAAACCTGTCTGCACACCATGCCTCAAAAGATGCAGACAAATATAGGCTAAATATGTTGGCCAGTCTGGGGTGATTAGTACAACCAATCCCCGATGAGCTTTGATTCTCTGTACTACTCTGCCTATAAGAGCCCATTTGGCAGGAATAGATAGAGCAGCCATTCTGTGGGCAACTGCTGCACCAGGCGCTTAGGCCCTCCGACATTTGTCCATTGTCTGCTGAAGCAGCAGTTCACTTTGGCAGATTTGAATGTTGCCATCAGATCCATGACCAGTATGCCCCATCAGTGCACCAACTGGGCAAAGACCTCCTGGTTGAGTACTCATTCTCTGGGGTCCACGTGTATCTGACTCAGGTAGTTGGCCATCAGGTTTGATGCCTGCCACATGCACTGCCAACAATGCCTGGAGGTGGTCCACTGCACAGCTCAGTAACTGCTTCCGCCTCTAAGGCTGCCTGTGCCTTCCTGCTGGTTGATGTAGGCTACTGTAGTTTTCTTGTCTGACAGAACATGAACTGCCTTCCCCTGCAACCCAGCCTCAAAGCTGAGTGCTAGGACCACCACCCGCATCTCCAGCCTGTTTGACCAAAAAGATTCCAATGTGCTCCAATGCCCCTGTGGAAACTGTCCTTTGCAATGGGCTCCCCAACCAGCCAGACTGGCATCTGTCAGAGGTATCCATGACTGACTTGAGAGGCATGCCTTTTCCAAGATTTTCTAGACAAAGCCACCACTAGAGCACTCTCCTAGCCCTCTGAGGACAGTGGAGTCTGTGGGACAAAGGATAGGTCTGGAACAACCAGTGCTGGAGCAAAGTGCGCTGAAGAGGGCACATGTGCCCTTGCCCACGGGACCAGCTTGAGCGTGGCAGCCATGGTTCCAAGGACCTGCAGGTAATGCCATGCTGTCAGATACAACATACTCAGGAACTGCCTAAGCGCTGAAGCCCTAGGGCATGCTGCTCTGGTAGCAAGACTCCCCACATGGGTGTCAAAGCACTCCCCCAAATACTCAAGTTCCTGAGATGGAGTCAAATGACTTTTGGCCATGTTGATCACCCAACCGAGACCTTGATGGAACTGCACTACCTGGACTGTTACCAGATTGCTTTTGTTCTTGGACTTTGCCCGAATCAGCCAGTCTTCAAGGTATGGATGCACTAGCAGGCCCTCCTTGTGCAGTGCTGCTACCACCACCATCACCTCTGAAGGTGCATGGCGCTGTCATGAGACCGAATGGCAGTGTTCTAAATTGAAAATGCCCTGAAGGAACTGCAAAACAGGAACTGCTGATGCTCCATCTGATCAAGAGATGTCAGAACTCTCCACTTCTGACCACCACTATGATGGACTGCAATGTTTCCATGTGAAAATGCAGCACCTGTAAACAGCAGTTTACACGTTTTAGGTTGAGAATCAGTCAGAAGGTCCCTTCCTTTTTTGGTACCACGAAGTAAATGGAGTACTGACTGCAGCTGCACTGGTCTGGGAGAACAGGCACTATTGTCCTGAGCTGTAACAAGTGTGCCAATGTTTAAGACCTTTGCTTTGGTCCATGCTTTGCAGGGAGACTTCACGAAGGAATCACCCATTGGCTGTGCCAACCTGAGGGCATACCCCTTGCAAATGACCTCCAGCACCCATTGGCTGGATGTTATCTGGGCCCAGGAGGGGGTAAAACTCCTGCAGCTGACCTCCTATGGGCTGTACTGCCACCTGGGTCCCCCTTGCTTTGGGATTTTGTGTGCCCTGAGGCCAAGGCAGAGAAATCTGATCTGCCCCTTAAAACCCCTGCATTCGAGGGGAATCAGCCCCTCTGAAAGGAAGTGTGAAGAGCAAAAGTACCTGAAGTCCTGCAGCTGACCCCAGGATGTAGGAGAAGCATAGCTGTTTTTGCTTATCTTCTGGAAGCTGTCCTCCCTTGTAGTCTCCCAGGTCCTTGACTAGTTTGTTGAGGTCCTCAGACAGCATTCTACCTCTGAAGGGCAGCTTGCTGAGCTGGGCTTTGGAGGAACTGTCAGCCACCCAGTTCCACAGCCACAAATGGCAGCAAGCTGCCACCACAGAGGCCATACTCTTAGAATCCCCTGATGAGGTCATAGTGGATATCTGCCAGATAGGCTGCCCCAGATTTCAATCTGGCTGCTTCCCCCCATATGGTCTGGCTCTTCCTGATGCTGAAACCCTCTGGGACCTGTGGAGGCAGGCCCTAGCCATCCAGGCCCCACAAAATAACTGGATCCTCAAGGCAGCAGCTGCCTCAAACAAAGAAAAATCCAAGACAGAAGGAACACTCCTTGGGTTTCAGCTGAAATCAACCACCAAAAAAACCCCACTGCCAAGGAAGCAAGAAAGGAAATGGCACAGGAATACTGACCAAGAAAACCTAATCAAGTACAAGGATATGCTTGCCTCATATCACAGCATGATAAAAGCAAGAAATATTACTCTAACAATCTCAGTCACTCAAACCAAGAGAACATTTTGAAATAGTGCACACTGATTTGCCATCCACAACCAGCACCAACTCCCTTGATACTCAAGGTATGGCAGACCACCTGATGCTATAATTCAGAAACATACCCTCCCCAGATCCTACTTCAGACAAGGATCTTGTCCCATTAGATCTGCAGCAGATGCACCCCAACAGTGCAAACCCATGGAGCTCCCTTTCCTATTCCATCTGAAGACCACCTGAAAGCCATTATAAGCAGCATAAAGACAACTACATCTCCTCTAGATCCATGCCCAACATGGATCAGACTCTCAAAAAAACATCCTACCTACAAGAAATCACTATCCTCAAAGATACCTTCCCCCACAACTTAAACAAGCAATAAGACCCATTCTAAAAAGCAAGAACCGACCCCAAAGACACTAACTCATATCTTTCAATCTTGAGCCTCCCATTACTACCCAAGGTGATTGAAAAAGTAGTCTTGCAACAACTTCAAGACCCATGTAGATGCACACCTCATTAGATCCACACCAGTATGGCTTCAAACCCACAGTGCAGAAAAACATTACTTCACTCCTTGACATCATAACTGGCATAGACAACACAAGGCTTTGTCCTCTTCTTCATTGACATCGCTGCAGTCTGACCATTAACCATAGGATCCTGCTGTGAAGGCTACACGAAATAGGAATCTACAGAACAGTGGTCCTCATCCTACCTATCATACTGACTAGTCAGATACACGAACAACTTTCACACAGCAACAAGGAGTTCCACAGGGTTCTGCCCTCTCGGTATTACTCTGCAACAATATCTATGCAGACAACATAACTGTCTTTACTCCAATAAAGATCGAATAATCTGACTACATACAGATAACCCTATGCCTTGAAAAAAAATGACCAGGTGGCATAAGAAAACCTCTAACTCCAAAAAAAAAAGTGGTGCTAATCACCAGAAATCTACTATACTCTCCACCTGAATCCATAACCATCTCAGACTACACCCTAAGAGTCAAGAACGAAGTCAAATACCTCAGAGTGACATTTGACGGACAACAACTTCCAGACCCACATCAAGAAAGCCACCAAGGTAGCTTACCAAAAGCTAAGAACCTTACAGAGGACTCAAGCCTCTTCTTGATGACTGACTTTAGATCAGTCTATCAAGCCATCATAACCCTGTTAGATTACTGTAATATGATCTATCAAGGTCTCCCAAAGAAAATACTCCTCCCTCTCCAACTTGTACAAATACAACGGCACACATAACCAGAACAGCATAATACTGCCACAACACCCAGGCTACAACTTCACTGGCTCCCAATAGTCCAACACTCCAAATATAAGGCCTTATTGATCATCTTCAAAATAATTCACATCCTATCCCCCCCAGCTCTTCAATCACTGCTAAAGATCCCAGAAGACAGTAAGAAACAAACACCCTGAGCATCCCCATGTACAAAATGAAAGCCAGACATGCAGGAGCATTCTCCTTGTATGCCCTATCTTTATGGAATGACCTACCTAGCGCAATACGAGCCAGAGACTTAACAGACTTCAGAAAGGCAAGACATTCCTATTTGCAGAATACTATGGGAACACCCCATAACAAGGGACACCGATTGTAACACCTCAATAGACAAACCCATACCTTCTCAACCATCTGCCATTTACCCTCCTTAATAAATCCCCCTCAACAATGCCATATTTGCATTATTTGTTATCCCATGTAATCCTTCAAGTTTCTCTCCTTTGTTCAATGTAACCTACTTATGTTTGGTTCATGTTATATGTCAACTGCTCTGAATCTCATGATTGAGCAGTATAGAAAAACAGTTAACATAAATAAATGGAGGCCTGAAGAGAGAGCATTAATATCAAAGGCCTGCTTTAGCCACACATACAACTTCCTACTGCTAGTGTCCGAGTACTGCACTGCCTTCCACCAGAATGGTAGTCTTCTTGGTAGCTACTGAAACTACCGTATCCACGCTGAGACCGAAAGATCATGATCCTGACCTGACAGCAGATAGAGGAAAGCCATGGTTCTGGACCCCTCAAGGCCAGCCTCTGGCAGATCCCATTCATCCTGAATCATCTGCCTGACTACACCAGGAAAACATTTCTGTACAACCTGCAGTAGCATGTCTGAGGGACTCTTCCTCTGCTGGGAGACTAGTTGGCATATTTTATTTATTTTATTTTTATTTTATTATTTTATTTAACATCTCTTATATACCGCACTATTATCAGCGCGGTTTACATGGAACCAAACATATACATACAGAAAAACTGTAGTGCATTTTACAAGTAACAGGAATTTGAACTTGGTAATAAAGGGAAACTATGTACATTATGTAACTATATACAGTAGTCTATACACATTAGTCACAGTTGAAGTTGTCTTGACCTGAGTATGGATGTAGTATTTCTCTTGTGCAAAACTAAATTGGGAAATAGCTTAAGAAGAGGAGGTGTTTGAGACTTTTTCTGAATTGTGTTAGGCTGGTTATGGCTCGCAGTTCTGGTGGGAGTGCATTCCAAGCTATTGGGGCATGAATGCTGAAGGCTCTTCTAGATGTTTCCTTAGTGTATCTGATTGTTTGTCTTGGGATTGTTAATGAGTTTATAGCAGTTGATCTTCTGGATCTATTGGGAGTCTGTGTGTGTAAAAGGCTGGTGATTGTTGATGGTGCTTGATTGTTTAGGGCTTTGAAAGTAATGACTAGTATCTTGTAGTGGATTCTTGCGTTGGTTGGTAACCAGTGGAGGCTTTTTAGAATTGGGGTTATGTGGTCTGTCTTTGATATTCCTTTGAGAACTCTAGCAGCGGTGTTCATCGCCAATTGTAGGGGATTTAAAGTTGATTGCGGGAGACCATGTAGAATTGCATTTGCGAAGTCAAGATGAGGCATTACCAAGGCTTGGTAGACAGTTCATATTAAGTGCCTTCATGGATTCCATGATGAGCACTGGCAACTCTTCCTGGCAAAAAAAACCTTGACAATCCACACTTGGTCCTCATGCTCCAGGATTTCACCTTTTTCCAACTCCATGTCCAAGTCCAACTCCATATTTAGATCTTCCCCCACAAGACCTTCTGAAAGGGAGAGGGTCCTAGCTCCTCTTTTGAGGGCCTGGGTCTCTGCCCTCAAAAGTATCCATGGATCTTTTGGTGCTGTATCCTGTGTCAAGGGGCCACCCCTGCCCCTTGCTGGTGCAAGCAGAATGCCTTGTGGAGAAGGAGCATGAATTCTGGAGAGAAAACTCTAGGAACTCCCACTTTGCCCAGGCTCTGTGATGTGGAGGTCACAGGTATGGCCAGGGTACCAGATGGGTGTCTGCAGTGGAGCAGGCACAGTAACCCCTGCATCAGTGACAGAGTACTATCCTGTCCTACTGGGTCTTGTGGGGTAGTACTATTCTATTGCGGTGGCCTCTTGCATGCAACAGATGCCGGCCTCTGACTGCACCCTGCTGTGTTCCACAGACCAAGCACTGAGGTCCGACAGGCACGGCAGGCTTGACCAGTGGCCCAGCTCTGGCTTGCCACCACTCTTTCTGAAGCCAAAAAGGAGCCACAATTCTCCTGCCTGCAAGGTTGAGAGAGACTAGCCCTAGCAGCTCTCCTCTACTGTCTTGTAGAAAAGACCTCCTTTTAAATATATTTTGTGCTTTTTTTTGTTTTGGGAAAGACTAGCTAATGAAGTAAAATAAAAATCAAATCAAAATGCAACACTCCCTACAACTGGGAGCACCTGCTAGCCCTTCTGCACAGGTTTCATTTAGCCAGCATGTTCGGGCATGGGATGGGTTAAACACACCCCCCCCCCCCCCCCCGGCTTCTTCCCCCCCCCTCCCCCCTGCCCCCAAGGCAGGGAGGGGGAGAGGGGTAATGGGGAACTCCTGATTTTTTTTAAAGAAATGTAAATGAGAGCAAAGTGCTGTTCAAATGAGGAGACTAACAAAATAAAGACAGATGTCACCAAAAATCTAGCCCAACAACTGCTCTTTAGTTGTCCTTCAGCAAGTCCAGCATCCTGGCTCACTACTTCCTCCAGCTGCTTGGAGACAGTGGGCAGATCCTGCTGTATTAGAAATGGTGTCAAAAGATGACACTCAGTCTCCAAGCTGCTGGAAGAGATACACTACCCAGAGGTGTGGGACTGGACTCTAGGGATAAGGAACTACACTGTGGACAAGCAGAAGTCCTCACATATGGGACTCTCAAGCTACAGAAAATCAATGAGGCCAAAAGGTCCAAGAGGAGCAAACAAAATTGGAGAATCAACTATGAACAGCATAGATAGTCGGTGGGTGGGGGGGGGGGGGGGGGGGGTGGGCACTCAACTGATTCAGTATGATCATACAGTTTTACCCATTACTCATGCTGTGTAAAGTTTTTTTTTGTAGCCTAGATGGCCAGTAGGGCCTTTGTGCACTGGCATCTGTTTTGGGGATTCCAACTCCATCCCACAGATTGGCTGAAGTTGCTATCACATTAGGAATCCCCATCTAGACAGTAATGTGATGTGAATGTGTGGACTGTCAACACCCTCTTAGAGGCCAACAAAACCTGCCATGCTGTCTGGCAGGTTAAGCTCTGCCAGGACTAGCTGTACAACATCCTTACTGTGAGGGCCAAGGATTGGATACTGGGGTGGAGCAGGCTGTCATCCTCCTGCAAGATAAGGCTTAGAGCAGAGCTCAACCACAGGGGCTCCCACAGGAGAGCTGAAGTAGAGGGGGGGGGTGGAACTACAGCTACCTGGACCAATATGGCATGAGGATCATTGTGCCCCTACTGGCCTGTAATTTCAGCAGGGTCTTTGCTATGGGAGGGTGTGTGTGTAAAGCAGGTCCATCCCCCAGTGCCAGAGGAAAGGCATCTGGCATCAGCCTGCCAGACGAGGCAACCATGGAGCAGCACTTATCCACTTGGGCATTGTGCAGAGAGGCAGATTGATGGGTACCCCACTTCTGAAAGATCCAGGCTGTGACATCCTTGTTCAGAGCCCACTTGTGTGGCTGTAGGATGTGGCTAAGCTGGTCTGCCAGGGAATTCAAATCCCCAGATGTGGCTTAACTCCATACAGTGAGAAGGCAAAAATTCACAAGCCAACTGTCTCCCAGCACTGGAGATACAATCATTGCCTCCCTGCTTGTTCACATAGTACATTGTTGATCTATTTCAAAACAATCAGGTGTCAATCTGGTTGGCTAGGTGATCCTGGAAAGCCCTGAGGGCATTTGTCTGCAATTCCAAGAAATTGATTTGATGAAGGCTCACCTGTTCAGTCCAAAGGCCTTGTGTGAAGACCATTTAGATGCACTCCCCAACCTAGCTTGAACACATCAGTACCCTCTGAAGGGCCATCTTTTGAAGGGAGACCCTTGAGCAAGTTCAGATGATCCAATCACCAGTAGAGACCTGACCAGAGGTATGGTGACTGCCACCTGGATCCCAGAGGTGGGCCAGTTGCCTGCTTCCACCGACTACTCAGTCCGAGTTGGTCTTAATAGGCCAGCCAAAGGAGTGACATGCACTGGTTAAGGCCATATGGCTAAGCAGTCAGCATCCCACAAGCTGTTATCTGATGCATCTGCAGGGTGTTGTGGAATAAGGTAGTCAACTGCTGCAGACAATCCAGTGGGAAAGACTCAAACCTGTGTTGTGTTGGCTGAAGGTGGGATTTTGGCTAGACCAAAACAGACAGCTCAAGCACTTGAATGATCAACTGTGTTGACTGCTGGACCCCTTCTGGAATGGAGATCTTTGAGCCAGTTGTCTAGATAGGGACAGACAGACCCGCTCAGCATCCTAAGGCAGGCAGTTATCTCCAGTATGTCCTCAGATCAGCAGTTCCAGTAGAGTACCACCTCTCAGACTGGCCTCAGCACCCTGTGTCTTCAAAGTGCCTTATGGTGGTACTCTACTGGAACTGCTGATCCAAGGACAAACTGGAGATATTTCCTGTGGGCAGGATGGATTAGTATGCAAATATATGTGTCAGATACAGGGAGCATAGTCCCCAAAGAGACCATCTTGAATTCTCCTCACATCAGGAAGGTGTTGAGGTTTGAGGTCCAAGGTCCAGAAGGGGTTGAAGCTACGAGTACCAGTCTCAACAATGAGCTGACTGAAGACAGCACAATTTAAGATAGCTATCCAGAGGGTTGCCATGAGTCAACTGACTCGACAGCACTTAACATACTGCTTTTCACTGGATCAAAGCAGGTTTACATTTTGCAGTGGAACAGAAACTATATACAGCACACACTGGATAAATAGTTGAATGTTACTATGTACAGAGTTTACACTTTCATGGTTTTGCTACATTCAGGACAGGTAGCTATATACAGCATGCATCTGTTGTGGACATATAGGGGGTATGTGGTGGGGGCTGAACTTTTCTGAGGTGATGAGTCTTTAGGTGCTTTCTGAAGGTGCCAAGGTCTGATTTTAGTAGATCTGGCAAGGATGTCCAAATTGAAGGCGTGTAGAGTTGGAATGCATGCATACAGGCCCATTAGTTGAATTTGATTCTGGCGTGTGAAATGAGGGTGTTCCTTGTAGAGACATGTCTTGATCAATCAGAGTGGGGTGTCTGAAGCAGGATGTGGATAATTGTGAGGGGGATCAGTGTGTATGGCCTTGTGAGTCATGAGGAAGGTTTTGTATGTTATCTGACTGGGGAGTGGTAGCCATTGGTTGAGGATGTGTAATGCGGTCCTGTCTGGTTGCTCCCTGGAGGGTGCATGCTGTGTTGAGGGCAGTCAATTGAGGGGTAGTGTTGCTTGTGGGAGACCCTGGTAGATCAAGCTACAGTAGTCAAGTAGCAGGAGAACCATGACTTGAAGAGCAGAACAGAAAAGTGAGGTGTTTTGAGAAGTGGGCAGAGACATTGCAGGGTTTTTGTTTTGATAGGTGTCTGGCTTCCCTGGTATCTCTTGCAAGAGGAATCAGATGTTTTCCTTGAGAGCCTGGTGATGGCAATATACTGCTTCTCTATACTGCCATTTTTAGCCTCCACCTGCTCCCCAAAGATGTTCTCCTCAGCATGGCATGTTTGTCAGCTTATTCTGCACAGAATAGAACCAGGCAAGCCCCATGTCCACTGCTGCTGCCCTGCATGCCAATTCAAAGGTATTGTAAGTCACCCAGACCATATATTTGGAACAGTGTCCTTGCTGTGGCCCACTAGGTCACTACTGCTCCACAGGAACATATGGGCCCAACTCAGCCAGCATGATGTCCTTCAAGTACATGCTCATGTACAGCTGGTAAGAAAAGGACTCTGGCCACCAGCATGGAGCTCTGGAAGCACCTCCTACTGAAGTCCAGCATCTGGGCCTCTGCCCAGAGGTGTTGAGGGATGAGTCTTAGTGCTCTTGATTCTCTTCCGGGCAGATTCCACTACCAAGGAATGGTGTGGAAGCTAGACTTAAAGTCTGGGGGCCTTTTGGACCTGGTACAATGAGTCCAGCCTCCTGCTGACAAAGGGCACTATGAGGGTTCTCCCATATCCTCATTTGCAGCCTCTGTAGGATCTGGTGCACTGGCAGTTACTGCTTCCTTAGAGGCTGAGGGAAGCTAGAGAATCTCCAGCTCCTCTACCCTGGACTCATCATACATCCAGTGAAAGTGGGATGGCCTTGGCCATCTCTCTCAGAGAGTCCTGGAAGGGTCTGATGGAAGCTCAGGATACATGCTCTGACAGGACCTCAGACTCCACAATGGTCACCCAGAGCCAACTCTAAAAGTACATACTGCTGAGATGCCAGCCTGGTATGTACTGCCACTTCAGTTGGAGGATCTTCAGGATCAATGGGATGGTGAGTGCTTCAGAGGCTGACAGGACAATGGACCCTGACACTTAAGATGGTCCTGGTAGGGACTGGCATCAAGGCTGTTTGATGCCAATGTCTCTGTGGGCAATATATGAATCTAGCATTGGCTGCACAACACAGTAATGCCATGGGCACTGAAGCATCAGTCTGCTGTTTTCCCAGCACTGCTGCCATATAGACTTCTAAAGTCTGGAGGCATTCCTCCCAAGGCTGCTGTTTAAGGCCTTGGGGCCTGAGCCACTTCAACCATAGTCTGTGGCATCCCTGCAGGGTTATTGGCATGGCCTTAGTCATCGGGAAATGGTCGGTACACCTCTGTGGGCTGTTCACAGCTATCGGCTCTCAACATTGTGTCAGGAAGGGCTCTGATCTTTGTCTTTATTGTAAACTTTATACCGCTCATACAAGCATCAGAGCGGTTTACAAAAATAAAAGTTTATACTGCTGAGAAGATAGGAATGCCATAAATAGGAAAGACGACAGATAAAGAGGACAGGTGCTGGAGAATAGAGTGCACTGCTCAGGAGAGAGGAGGGAAGTGTTAGACATCAGCCAGGAGGGGGTGGGGGAGGAGGGAGGTCAAAAGCGGTGCAGAAGAGGTGGGTTTTGAGTCTGGCCTTAAAGGTATTGTAGGAGAGTTCCGGGTGGAGGGCAGTGGGGAGCGAGTTCCAGAGCCAGGGACCCAGGAAAAAGGATGAGGTGCAGGTAGACTCAAGGTGAGCCTGGGATGAGGAGGGGAGGGATTAGCGTGGATTGACTGGAAAGAACAGTGAGGTGTGTGGAGGCAAGAGGTCAGAGATAGAGGGGGTACTGGAGTAAATGGATTTATGGACTAAAATGAGCATTCTGTATTGAATCCCATAGGGGACTGGGAGCCAATGAAGACGAATCAGGATGGGCATATGGTCAAAGCGGGAGGCATGGGTCAGGATACGGGCAGCTGTGTTATAGACTAGTTGCAGTCTGCGTATTTGTGATTGGGAAAGGCCAGCCAGGGAGATATTACAATAGTCCAGATGGGATACTACCAGAAACAGAAGAGCAGTCAGGGAGGGGACAGAAAAGAAAGGGCAAACCGTGCGAAGTTGTCTCAAGGTGTAAAAAGATTGCTGAACTACTGAGGAAATATGATCTTTGAAGGACAGGGAAGAGTCAAGGGTGACCCCAAGGTAACATAGGGAGGAGACGACCGGAATGGGAGTGGCAGAGAGAAGAGGGACAAGAGGGGGAGCAGGGTTTCTGGAGGTGAACCAAATGGCTGAGGTTTTAGAGAGGTTGACGTGTAAGAAGTTTGAGGATAGCCAGGAAGCCATGGAGGATAAGCAGGAGTTGAGGACTGATGTCAGAGGTAGAAGTGTCTGTGTGGTAGTGAAGAATGATATTGTCTGCGTAGTAATATGTGGAGATACTGTGTTGCTGTACTAAGCGGGTGAGAGGGGCCAGGAAAAATGTTAAACAGGAGGGGGGCTAGGACAGAGTCCTGGGGGACATGGCAGAGAAGGGGGGGTGGTAGATGGAGAGGAAGCAGACTGAAAAAAACCGAGAATGACCTGTTAGAGAGGAAGGAGCAGAACCAGAAAGACCTGCGGTGTGAAGGCATGCAAGAAGGGTGTGGTGATCCACAAGATCAAAAGTGACAGATCTAAGGAGACAGTGATAGAATAGGAATCACAATTTTGAGCAGCATGCAGTTTGTTGAGAAGGGAGAGAACAATGGATTCTATGCTGTGGCCAGGCAGAAACCAGATTGGCAGGGGTGGAGTGCAAGGGAGGCTTTGAGATGGGAGAGTTGAGTAAAGACCAGTTTTTCCAGGAGTTTAGAGAGGAATGGGCGGTTACAAATAGGGTGCCAGTTAGCAGGGGAGGAGGGATCCAGGGAGCCCTTTAGGATGGGATGGATTGAGGCATGCTTCCAGGAGGGAAAGGTACCTGAGAGACTTGAGTTAAAGATGGAAAGAATCAGAGGAGAAAGTGCTAGGGAGGGGTCTAGGAGCTAGTGGGAGGGGATAGGGTCAGCAATGCAGGAGGTTTTACGAATAGAAGCATAGACCTTGGTAAGGTCTGAGGGGGTTATAGGCTGAAAGGAGGACCAGAGATGGGAGAGTGAGGGAGCGGTGGGAGTGGGGGAGGGAACAGCCATTGGGAGAGGGGAGAAGGCAGGTAGGGAAGAACAGGCGAAGGGAAAGTTTTGGAGGCAAAGTGCAAAGCCAGGAGGGCAGGGTCTGGGACAGTGTGGGAAGGGACTAGAAAAGAAAAAAGTGGGAGCCGATGTATGCGAGGCTTAGCCTAGTGCTCAGAAGGGTCCCCCTTATGGCACACACTGATAGTCTGTTGTCATCCTTCAATTCCAGGAAGAGATCGATCGAGGTCCTATGCTCTGGGCCACTGTGGCCCCTCTACTTTGAAATGAGCCCAGGAACCTCTGTCTAGGTGCCCTCAGTGGATCCTGGAGGGGCTACTGGGACTGATGCTGGTGCTGAAAATGCTGAATTAGCACTGACCAAAGAGGGAGACTGCTTTTCTTGACCCTTCAGGTCTTGCCTTGTCATCTGTAAGAACAAATTAGAAGATGACTGGTGATCAAGACAGACACTGAAATGGTATGGTCCAAGAACATTTTGTACACTTCTTGAACCTGCTGGCTGGTTTTTGGGACATATCTGGGAAAAAACAGCTGTGGCAAGAACAAATTGCTTGATGGTGCCAGCTGGGAGAAACTAGAGCAAAAAGAAAAAAAGTTATTGAAAGGAGTGCTGGAACTTGGAATAGTGGAAAAGTGGTTGATGGAACCGACACTGATGGCAGGTAGAAAGAAAAGTGGAAAAATGACCCCAAAGGGGAAAAAAAAGCTGTATTTGCCAGCGGACTAAACATCTGTGGGGCTCCACAGCAGGTGGGAAGTCAGGTGCAGTGGAGCCTCCCTAAAGCTTCCAATAGAAGCTGGGGAGCAATCCTGCACAGGGTTCAGTTGGTAATGTCACCCATATGTGAGGACTTACTTCCTGCTGCCCATAGAGAAATCTCCCTTATCACAATGGGAGCCCTTAGATATGAGGAAGATTAGACTTACCTGATAATTGTAGTTCCTAGAGGAACTCTAGTCTAGTCGCAGAAACTCTAGGGTTGTGTTCCTCTTCCAGCAGCTCGAAAACTGAGAAACGTGACTCTTTATGACACTGGTATAAGGACATAGGCACCACCTCCTCACTCCAGTAACCTATTGACAAAGTAGACTCACCGGAGCAACAAGTAGCAAAACCTTTATCAAATGAAAAACTTGCCTAACACTATACATTGTAACTGCAAACCTCCATATGAGGTCTTAGTAGAACTGCAGAGATCCTTACTCCACCCTCACGGAGACTTGACCTACAGATAATCCCTTTTTACCCTCCGAGTGGATCAGAAGCCCCACAATTAGTATTTCTCTTACCTGTGATATTGCTTCAGGCTCCCAAACCACAACACGGGGATGGGATCCGGGACTAGACTGGCGTTCCTCTAGGAACTGCAATTAGCAGGTAAGTCTAATTTAATCTTCCTCATCGTCCCTCCAGTCTAGTTCTGGAAACTCTAGGGATGTAACAGCAGTGAAAGAAATCAACGGGTGGGACCTGCTAGACCAGCCTGAAGCACCGCTGCCCCAAAACAAGTATCCCTACTCACCTGCACATCCAGGCAGTAATGCTTGACAAAGAAATTCAAAGACTACCAGGTCGCTGCTCTACAAATCTCTACTTCAGGTACAAATTTGTACTCAGCCCAAGATGTCGCTTGTACCCTAGTCAGATGCGCTCAAGCCTTCCAGCACCAGCTTACCTTTCAACATGTATGCAGATGCTATTGCCTCCTTAATCCATCTGGCGATAGATGCCTTTGACGCTACCTCTCCCTTTCGAGAACTGCCAAATAGAATAATCTATCCGATCTTCAGAACTCTGCAGTGTGCCAGATATACCTTTTCAAGGCTCTACGAACATCCAATAGATGCAGCTGTTCGGTAGAATTCTTTGAACCCTTCCTGAACACTGGTAAAGAAACTACTTGATTCACGTGAAAAGGAGATACTAACTTCAGCAAAAAGGACAGTACCGGCCTCAGTACTACCTTTGAACCATAAAAGGACAGGAAAGGCTCCTTACAAGACTAAGCCTGCAATGCTGAAATTCTCCTTGCTGAGGCAATGGCCACTAGAAGTACCTTCAGAGTAAGATCCTTTAAAGATGCTGTCGCCAGGCTGAGGTATCCAAGATGGTGATTTAACTGATGTCGGCTGCGGCGTCATTCTTTCCTTCATGGGTAAACGGAAGCCCTCTCTAATCCCAGCGGCATCCTCTTCTTCGCGAGTGGTTGGTCCACTCAATGCTTTTGTTGCAGACGCCACGACAGTCTGGAGACACAGTGGTGCAGAGCCCCTCTGACATTCCGCAGGAGCCGAGTAGCTCGATGGGAGGTTCAGGGCCTTCCATCTCTTCCCTGGTGCAGAAGCGTCCTCCTAAGCAGCCAACCACAGAACAGAGTCAGCTGCAGTCATTGAGCCTGCGATCTTTCCAGGAGTTGGAGCTCGTTGGGAGCAGAGGACGGACTGTTCAGCTGGGCAGGAGACAGGTTTTGCCCTCTCCCTCACTCTTCAGTGGTTTCACCAGTACAGAGGCACTCTGAAGGAATTGTCCTTCCCTCTACAGCTGGGAAGCCTGCAATGGAGCAGCAGGGTTCAGAAGCTGGCGCTGGAGGGCCTGAAATTGGGGTAACTTTCTGTCTTGAGCATCTGGCTGTATTCAGCTTGGAGACAATTTGGTCTGCAATAATGAAACTTGGAGCTTATGGTGCCACAGGTTTCTATATTGACAGTTTTGTCTCAGGCGCATACCAGTTTGTTGCAGCAGCATACTCTTGAAATTTCTGCCTTGCAATCTTCTGTGACTGAGTTGCAACAGAAATATATGTCTTTTGAAGATGGTGTCTTGTCTTTTCAGAAGGATGCATTGGCATTAAAAGCAAGACTTGAAATGTTAGAGAACACGTCTAGATATCAAAATCTTTAATTTTCCTAAATCTGTTCTTAATGCTAAAGAAATGTTTAAAAAATATTTGTTAGAAGTTTTGGGTGTTCCACTTGAATCTCACCCACCAATGGTTAAAGTATATTATCTTCTGGTTAGGAAAAAAATATCTGGGGGGAGAGATTTCTGGGGTTAGTCCTGTTGGATGTTTCTAGTATTTTAGATAACTCTTGAAGTTTGTTTCCCCTTCTACGTTAATTGCCATTTTTGCTCTGACAGATTGGTTTTTATGTATGTTTTTTCGTAAGCATACTTAGTCATTTCAAGGGTTATTAGTACGAGTTTTTCCTGATCTAGCTATGGAGACCCAGAAGAGAAGGAAAGAATTTGTTGCCCTGTCCAGAGGTATTGCTTATGGGGGGCACAGTTTTTCCTAAAGTCTCCCTGTAAATGTTTGGTTAAATTTCAGTCAGCTTCATATATTTTCTTTGAACCCTCAGTTAATGGCATTTCTGAGCTCGCATCGCTCTGATGAGGCAGTCTAGTTAGTTCTTCTGCAATAGTTTTTGGTCTGACTAGACAGCTATATTTTCTTCACAATGACTTAATTTTGTTTTTTCCATTGGAAATCTCCTTTATGGTGGGCTGGAGTGGGGTCAGTATTTATTATTCTTGCTTGATTTTCTCTTAATGTACATTATATAGTTTATAATGTATTTGTCTGTACCCCATTTTCTATGCAGGCATATTAATGATTGGATTTATTTGTAAAATGATAAAGTTAAAAAAAAAAAAAAAAGATGCAGTCACCAAAAGGCTCAAATGGCCAACCTCTTAACGCTGCCAACACCAATTGCAGATCCCATTGAGGAACTACTTGTCTGCATGGTAGTCACAGAAGCAGCACTGCTCTCAAAAATCTTAATATCTGGATGAGTGCCCAGTGCTTGCCCCTTGATCTTCCCTCTAACAGGAGAGCACTGCTAACTGTACCCATAAGGAAGAGGCCGCTAACCCCTTCTGAAAACCATCCTGCATGAAAGCCCAAACCTGTGGAACTGACACCTGAAGGCCTCCCAACTCTTGTCTATACACCAAGCCTCAAAGATATGCCACATGCGAATATATGCCAAAGTAGATCTCCTACGAGCCCCTAAGCAAGGTAGAAACCACCACTGAGTATCCTCTAGCTCTCAACCGTGCCCTTTTAAGAGCCAAGCTGTAAGCGAGAACCAATCCACCTGCAGCATGAACAAGGGAAACTGCGTCAAGAGATCCCTCCTGACTGGTAGATGCCAAGGCTTTTCTACTAGCAGCCTCCGGAGACTTGTGTACCAAGGCCTCCTTGGCCAATCCAGAGCTATCAGTATCATCGTTACACTATGTGGCCTATCACCCACAGAGGGAAGACGTACAAGAGACCCTCTACTGGCCAATCCTCTTATGAGAGCATCTAGACCCTCTAACATTCTCTCTCTCCTGCTGAAGAATTGGCTGGTCTTTGCTGAATTGAAAGTCGCCATAAGAGCCATCAGCAACCCCCAGCCCCCCCCCCCCCCACCATCTCGTACACTTCTGGATGAAGTGTCCACTGTCCTGGATCTACCTTCACTCAACTCAAGTAATTGGCTTCCACATTGTCCACCCCTGCCACATGTGCTACTGACAGAGCCGGAAGGTTTTGTTCTACCCAAACAACTGTTCTGCTTCTAACTCTAAGGGTGCACTGTTGGTTCCTCCCTGCCTGTTGATGTAGGCCACTGCAGTTGCATTGTCAGATAACACTGCTCGCTCTTCTGCATAGATATGGCTGAAACCTTAGCAACGCCTGAGCTACCGCTTGCAGTTCCAACCTGTTGATCGACCACTCTCCTATTCGGTCCACTGACCTTGTGCAAACCTTCCTTGAAAGTGAGCTCCCCAGCCTGCCAGACTTGCATCAGTCGTTAGAGGCAGCCAGCTTGGTGTTTCCAGGGGCATGCCCTTTTCCAGGAACTCTGGAATCAACCACAGCAATGCTGTCCGTGCCACCTCTGGACAGAGTATTCTCCACAACAGCTCATTCTGGTGAGACCAGCTTCTGAGTAACTCTGCAACAGCCTCATATGGGCCCTCGCCCAGGGCACCAACTCGAGTGTTGCTGCCATTGTACCAAGGAGCTGTAGATAATGCCACAGACACAGCTTGCTGAGAACGCTGGATCAATGCCCTTAATTTGCCTGCTCGATGCGGAGGAAGGAAGACTGCCTGCTGCTGTATCGAAACATGCCCCGAAGTATTCCAGCTTCTGAGATGGAACCAAACTGCTCTTGGCCATATTGACCACCCAACCTAAACTCTGCAGGCATTTGACTACTTTGGACGTGGCCACTTCGCTCTCCACCCTTGACTTTGCTTGAATTAACCAGTCGTCCAAATATGGATGAACTAGAACACCTTCCTTTCTCAGTGCCGCTGCCACTACCATAACCTTGGTAAATGTCTGTGGAGCTGTAGCCAGCCCGAATGGTAACTTGAAATTGAAAATGCCCCATTGGTACTGCAAACCTGAGAAACCTTTGATGTTCCTGACGAATCGGAATGTGAAGGTACACTTCTGACAAATCTAGGGACATAAGAAACTCGCCTTCTGACCGCCACAATGACTGACCTGAGTCTCCACATGAAAAATGACACTCAAGACACCAATTCACTCTTTTTAAATCCAGAATCGGCCGATAAGTCCCTTCCTTCTTTGGGACCACGAAATAAATGGAATACTGACCTAACCTGCATTGGTCTGAAGGAACTGGCACTACCGTCTTGAGAGCCAACAGCCTGTCCAATGTCTGCTGGATTGCCCCCCATTTGCAAAACGCTTTGCAAGGGGAATGCACGAATGAATCAGTCACTGGTCTTTGAAACTCCAAAGCATATCCTTCTTGAATCACTTCCAACACCCACTGATCCAATGTGATTTGGACCCAGGTAGCATAAAAGTCCTGTAAACAACCTCCCACTGGAAGCTCTACCTGGGTCCCCCTGACTTCATTGTGGCTTTTTGAAATTTGACGAGGAGGCTGCAAAACCTCTACTTGCTCCTCGAAAGCCCTGGTTTCGATAGGGAAAAATGTCCCCTCTGATTCTTGAACTAAAATGACGAAAATCCTTCTGAGGCATCCTATTCATCGGCAGAAAATCAGGCCTGCTTCTGCTTGTCCTCTGGCAGCCTTCCACCCTTGGAGTCTCCTAAATATTTTACTATTTTGTCCAAATCTTCTCCAAAAAGCAGCTTTCCCTTAAATGGAAACTTACTCAACCTGGCTTTAGAAGATGCATCTGCTGCCCAATTACATAGCCAAAGGTATCTCTGCGCTGCTACCATCAAAGCTATACTATTCGAAAGCCCCCGAATGAGGTCATAATGAATCAGTGAGATAAGCTGCTCCTGACTCCAGTCGTGCTGCTTCACTTGCCGACTCCAACTGCTCTCCCTGGACTTGCTGCGACCAGCAGAGACAGGTGCATGGCAACCCACACCCCACAAATGGACGCTTGCATGGACAGAGCATTAACCTCAAACACCTGCTTTAACAAGGCATTGAGCTTTCTGTCCTGGGTATCCTTGAGAGTTCCCTTCCTTCCACCGGAATAGTCATCTTGGTCACTGCCGATACCGCTGCATCCATCCTCGGTGACTTAAAGAGTTCCTTATCCTGGTCCACCAGCAGATAAAGCAGAGACATAACTCTAGACTCTTTTAGGGATGCCTCCGGCATGTCCCACTCACCTTGAATCATTTCCTTTATCACCCGGTGCATGGGAAATGCCCTTTGAGTCTTCCTAAATGCTTGCAACAGATCTTCCAAGGTAGCTTCCTCTGTCGGTCCTGACACTGGTACATTCAGTGCTTTAAGAGTCTCAGAAATAAGAGTCAGCAATTCTTCTCTCCGAAATATTCTGACTACCCTGGCCTGGTCCTCCTGCTCTGTGATTTCTCCTTCTTCCAATTCCTCATCCATGTCCAGATCTTGCTCACCATCCTCAGTGTGCCGATCCTCTGAAGCCACCGACTGCTCCTCTCCTTCGTGCCTAGACCTTTTGGGTAATACCCCAGAAGGCCCCACCAAAAGAGTTGTCCCTGGACTTTTCAGCCTGAAATCCCAGCCCAGGGACCCCGGGGAAGCCTGTGTGAGTTCCCCTGAACGCTTCTGAATAAGCACCACAAAGTCTGGGGAAAAAATGGAAGACAAGCTCCCAGATAAGGAGGCTTGGACCAGCGATATATCTGGAGCCGTAGAAGGCCCCACAATAGGCTCCTTAGCATCCAACTCTGAGGAGGATGGCCCCTGCATTCCTACCTCCTGACCCTCCTTTTCTGCATACAACTGCTGCTGCTCTGTCGTAGCCACCTGACTACAGGACTTACACACCCCTGTGTCCATGACTGAAGACTTCTTTACCCCACAGAGCAAACAGTCTTTGAAGGCATGCTGACCACATGGCTACCAACCCAAGAGTCCCTGAAGCCCCCTAGCCTAGATTAGGGCCCTTCTAAGGAGGTACCAATCACTCCCAACTAACAATCCGAGACCCCTGAGGCACTTTAACGGCTCAGAACACGTGCAGAGTGCCCCAGAGGTGAATCGCACCAAAATCTAAGCAAAACGAAGCTTCGCTGCTGAACTAAGCAACCTAGTATCCCCTGAGAAGCCACCGGCTCTTACTGCACAAAACGCACACGGCCTGGACCTGCTGCCCAACTCTGACAGTGAAATAGGAAGCAAACTGCTCAACGCCACCGTGCCCGGCGTCTTACCTTGCTGCCTGGACCAAGATATGGCTGTGGCTCTCTGCCAACTCACTGGGGATGATTGGGGAAGAGCAGGCCCTGGGGGTTCAGGCAATCAGCCCTAATCAGCACTGAAATATACTTCTGCGATGTGGCTGCGGCTCCCCCCTGAGTCAGCACCCGAGCGCTAGCAGGCAAAACTTCTGCAATGCACTCAGGATGCCTCTGCTCCCGGCTGCTTGTCTACAGTTATCTGACAGCAACTGGAGCTTGTTTCCCTCGCTGTTACAGCCCTAAGCCGGAGAGAGAGAAGGGAAAGAAGAGCTCTGTAGCTGGCAGCAAATTTAAAGGTACAGTCAAAACTGTACTCCCATTTATAATTACCAGCTCTGCTGAAAACAAATCAAACTAAATTAAATTACATTAAAGCTAAATGTCCTTAATTGTTCCTCTTGTGAGCCAGGACCCCCTGGCTCACATCCTCCAGCTGCTTGGAGACAGATAACTGGAGTGAGGAGGCAGTTCCTATGTCCTTACCTTATACCAGTGTCAAAAGTGTGACGTTTCTCAGTCTCCAAGCTGCTGGAAGAGGAACACAACCCTAGAGTTTCTGGGACTAGACTGGAGGGATGATGAGGAACAGCCCCCTTTTTCAACCCTTTTGAAGCATCTAGGGCCATCAGAAGAGAGTCCACCCAGCCCCCTTGAGAAACTGCATGCCCTGTGGTACATTGAGCTCCCCAAAAACTGAGGGCTTGCTGAAGGCAGCCTGTAAGGTTCCTCAGCAACCTTTGAAAGAGCCTCCAGCTGTAAACCTGGGCCAGCACCCAGACCTCTA
The DNA here is from genome assembly GCA_033557465.1 of Ichthyophis bannanicus. Taxonomy (NCBI): domain Eukaryota; kingdom Metazoa; phylum Chordata; class Amphibia; order Gymnophiona; family Ichthyophiidae; genus Ichthyophis; species Ichthyophis bannanicus. The sequence goes on from CM066038.1 coordinate 424,722,653, forward strand.
ATTTGCCCTGAATTCTGAAGGGGAGGTACCCCTGAAATTCTTCAAGCATGGCTACCTGGCTCCCTCCTGCTCCCCTTCAAAAGCAATCCACTACCTGGGAGAAACAGCTCTATGGCAACTTAGGTGTCTCTCCTGCTGGCAGAAAATGCTGCTAAGCAGCCATTAAGGAACTCCATGACAATGGCTCAATGCTCAGTTCAGGTCCCACCATGCTCCCATTGCAGGCAAGACAAAAGACCATTCTGAATGGTTCATGCAGCGAGTACCACAGAGCACACCACCTATGATCAGGCATGAAGCCAACCAAGCTACCAAGCTGCAGTGATTGATAAGCACCCCTGGAACAGTGAGGATGAAAAACACTCCCTGAACATGCTCCAAGACTGCTGTGCCGAGACAGCACATTTTTAGATTTATGTTTGCACTTATATTCATATTTTTCAATATATGCATTTTAAGATGGACTCTTAGTTAGCAAGCTCATTTTGACATTTACTTTTTCTCCCGATCCCGTCATTGGCTGGCTCCGCCCCCTCTTTCTTCCTTATATGTGCATGTGCGGGCGTTTTCTTTCCTTCTGTGCGTCAATAGTGCTTTGACAGCAGTCCTTTCAAGGTAGTTCTTTTGTGTTTGAGTTTAATTATTCCTTGATTAATGATAAATTCATGACTCTTTTTAGATTGTTTTAGAGTTACGACACCGGGTTGGTATCAAGGTTTCTTCATTCTACACCTACACGTCACATTTTATTATTTCTGATGCTCCCTTTGACATTTTATTATCACTCTTTTAAACGCATTGTCAGGAGTTTTAAAGGTGACGTCTTGTCTCCACCCCTGTAGTTTATATGTAGGATTCTGATTATATTTTGACTCGTTTATATGTAACGTCACTTTTATAGTTCTACCCTAGTTTCTTTTTAAAACGGGGGTTTGTGGCCACATCTACATTAATGGCATTTTTTAATTTTACTTTATGGCCACATTCATCCACATGTTACTGCTCCTCCATATGCTATTATTGTCCTTTAAGTTTTTTTATTTCTTCAGAATATGTTAGATTTCCCCCACATGTGCAGCCTGTCTGCATCTCCCGTCATTGGCACTATATGGTCATACGCGCAATTGCAATTTCAATTGCGTTACTTTACATTTTTTGACCTCTAAGTGTTTTACTGACTCACTCCTGCCTTTTTTTTTAGGCATGCATTTCCTTTGCATTATTTGTCGTCATGCTATACAACTAGATATTCTATTTGTGTTTATTCCATATCCTGTCTCCCCCCTCCTGTGTTCCACGATTGTTTGATTTATTTGTGTGCATTTTTATGCTATGCGCTATATGTTTTTAATTGTACTATTTATGTTTAGTATTAACATGTAATCTAGATATTTTCACAAACAGCGTGAAGACTTTTTTTACGACTTGCAGAGGTTAGTATTCATGTTTTTGCACATACATTTGTTTTCATTTTAGGTCCCGAGCACATTTGTTTTAAACTTATTTCTATCTTTATACCATTTTAGCATTGCTTTGTATAATTGTTCTATGACATTATTGTATGTAATGTTTTAATTATATATGTTTGGCTTGTCTGTTTTTATTTTAAATGATTATATATTTATGTTTTTAGTTTCTTGCCTGGCTAGCCCCTGACGAAGGGTACGAAACACAGCCTGTGTCAGGCAGTCATTGGCTTAATAAAGGACTGTCTTTCCATTTGTTCACGCCTCAGACTGGTTGTTCGAGACAGCAAGAGTGCATTCACTAGAAGAAAGTATAGGGAGCAAATGCAGAAGGGATCTTCTGCTACTTACCACTTCCCAGCTGAGACTCCTTAGGGCCAAGAACTAAATCAGATGGGCCCCTATAAGCACAAGGCCCTTGGGTCCTGGATTGGGCTATCCCAGCACTCAAGATCCTTAAGATTTATCCACAAAAGCAGAGGCCATGAAGAAAGCACAGTTACTTACCTGTAACAGGTGATCTCTGGGAACAGCAGGAATTAGTCCTCACATATGGGTACGTCGGTACCGACGGAGCCTGCGCGGGAAAGCTCCCCAGCCTTTCAGATGAAAGGCTTTTGGGGCCTCCCACTGCACATGCGTGCTGCCTTCCCACCTTCCTGACCAGCTCTCCTCAGTTCGAGTTTATAGCTGAGACAATAGAGAGAGGAAAGGAAGATAGATAGAAGATACAACTCCTAGGGGAGGAGGTGGGTTGTGAGGACTAATTCCTGCTGTTCCCAGAGATCACCTGTTACAGGTAAGTAACTGTGCTATCTCCAGGAACAAGCAGGAATAAGTCCTCACATATGGGGACTCCCTAGCTAAGATGCCTGGGAGATCCCCCTCCAAGGGTAAACCATCTTCGTATGGATCTCAGGCATCCATCCAGGGAAGGTGGGCAGGAGTTGTTTAAGTATGGAACAGGTGTTTGAGGACAGCCTGACCAAACAAGGCATCCCGGCGGGAGTCCTTGTCCAAGCAGTAATGGGCTGTGAAGGTATGAACCGAGGCCCAAGTGGCTGCTCGACAGATCTGATCTATGGACAGAGTGAAGATGAGCCATAGAAGTGGCCATGGCTCTTACATTGTGAGCTGTGACATGGCCTTCAAGAGAAATGTTCTTACTCTGGTAAGCAAAAGAAATACACTGAGCAATCCAATTGGAAAGTGTACGTTTGGTGACTGGAAGTCCCAAATGAGAAGGATCAAAAGCCACGAAAAGTTGGGAAGACTTTCGATGTGGCTGAGTCCTGTTGAGGTAAAAGGCGAGAGCTCTTTTACAGTCAAGAGTATGAAGGTTCCTTTCTGCACTGGATGCATGAGGAGCTGGGAAAAAAACAGGTAGATATACCTCTTGATTAAGATGAAAAGGCGAGACCACTTTAGGCATAAAGTGGGGATTCGTCCTAAGGACCACCTTATGATGAAATCTGGTATAAGGTGGATTAGCCACCAAAGCCTGCAGTTCACTGATGCGGCGAGCCGAAGTGACTGCAATAAGGAAAAGAACCTTCCAGGAAAGAAATTTCAGGGAGGTAGATACCAATGGTTCAAAAGGTGGCTTCATAAGTTGACCCAGAACTAGATTCAAGTCCCATGCTACCGGAGGAGGTCGGATGGGAGGCTTAGTTAGAGTCAGGCCTCTCATGAATCTTGCAATAAGAGGATGAGAGGAGACAGGTTGTCCATTTATAGGTTTTAAGGATGCTGCAATAGCACTCAAGTGGACTCGTACTGAATTCGTCTTGAGGCCTGCATTGGAAAGATGCAGGAGATAGTCCAGTAGAGAATTCAAAGGAAGTGCTAGAGGGTCAAGACCCTGTTGCGCACACCAAATGGAAAAACGTTTCCATTTGAAAGCATAGGAACGCCTAGTAGAGGGTTTCCTAGAGGCATGAAGGATATCTTTCACTGGTTGGGAAAGATTAAACTCATGAAGGCTTAAGCCTTCAGTAACCAAGCTCGGAGATGTAGGGACTTGGGGTTTGGATGCCAAAGTCCCCTGCCCCTGAGACAGAAGGTCTGGTGCAGCTCCCAGGTCCAGGGAGGAGCCCTGGGAGAGCTGTAGAAGGAGAGGGAACCACACTTGGCGTGGCCAGCGTGGAGCAATGAGGATCATGGATCCGTGATCCCTCTGAAGTTTGAACAGAGTCTTGGGAATCAAAGGAATGGGTGGGAAAGCGTACAGGAATTCCTGACCCCAATGTAGGAGAAAGGCATCGTTGGCCTGAGCTCCCTGACACGGAGTCCTGGAACAGAACCAGGGAAGTTTGGCATTCCACGGACTTGCAAAGGTCTATGTCCGGGGTCCCCCATTCCTGAAAGATTCTGCATATCTGGTCCATATGCAGGGACCATTCGTGTGGGAGCAGAACTCGACTGAGTCTGTCTGCCCGAGAGTTTTGAACTCCTGGAAGATATACTGCCAGAAGATGAATTTGATGCTCTCTGGCGAAGGCCCATAATCTGAGAGCTTCGTTGCAAAGCGACAGAGGGCCCGTCCCTCCTTGTTTGTTGACATAGAACATGGCTACCTGATTGTCTGTCTGGACTAGGACAGTCAGGTTGACAAGGAGGGTGTGGAAGACTGAGGGCAAGGAAGATTGCTCGCAGTTCCAGAAGGTTGATGTGAAGGGTGGTCTCCTGAGGAGACCAGGTGCCCTGAGTGGAGAGGTGTTGGAGATGAGCTCCCCACCCTGTTTGGGAGGCATCTGTTGTGAGGGTTGCTTGGGGCAACGAAGGTTGGAAGGGAATCCCCAACAGATTTTTGGAGGATGTCCACCACTGGAGAGACCAAAACAGTCGTTTTGAGCTGAGTATTTGGTCTGAGAGCAGTCCTGATGCTTGAGACCACTGGGTGGCCAAAAGCCATTGAGCTGCCCTCATATGAAGACGAGCGTAGGGCACCACATGGACCGTGGAGGCCATGTGGCCCAGAAGTTGCAGCATTTCTCTGGCTGACAAGTGACTTCTGGACTGAGCCTGGGAGGCCAAGCTTATTAGCCTTTGGCCTCGGACCAGAGGGAGGTAGGCCCTTGCAGTGGTGGAGTCCAATTGGGCCCCTATGAATTCCAGGGACTGAGTAGGGATGAGTTGGGACTTGGGAACGTTTAGCACAAGTCCCAGATATTGAAGAATACGCCTTGTGCGGTCCAGAGAAATCTGGGCTTCTGACTGAGATGGAGCTCGGATGAACCAGTCGTCCAGATATGGGAAGACAAAGATTACCATGCCTCTGAGAAATGCGACTACGACTGCCATGCATTTTGTGAAGAATCTTGGAGCAGAGGCCAGACCGAAGGGTAGTACTCTGTACTGGAAATGTTTTCCCTGGAACAGAAAGCGAAGATATTTTCTGTGGGATGGATGGATGAGTATATGAGTGTACGCATCCTTGAGATCTAGAGAACAAAGCCAATCCTGAATCTGAAGGTATGGAAGGAGAATTAGAAACCTGTTCAATTCTCTCAGATCTAGGATAGGTCTGAAGCCCCCTGTCTTCTTTGTTATGAGAAAATAAGGGGAGTAGAAACCTAACCCCTGTTGTGGAGGAGGAACCTCCTCTATTGCCCCTTGGGCAGGGAGAGAAGAGACTTCCTGACCCAACAGGGTCAGAAGAGATGGGGGAGAACTGAATTGCCTCACGATGGTATGGGGAGGAAGGCTGGAGAAATGAAGTTTGTAGCCCTCCCTGATAATAGAGAGGGTCCATTGCTCTGATGTGATTTGTTCCCATCTGGGAGCAAAATGAGCTAGCCTTCCAGGAATGGTGAGGGGCTCTGGTTGTTCTAGAGCCAGAAACGGCAAGTTCTCTAGGGGCAAGTCAAAACCCCTGAGGGGGTTGAGCCTGCTGGGGTGCAGCAGACACTGCAGGCTTTGACTTTACTTGCTTAGATTGCTGACGCTTAGCAGCAAAGCGAGGCTGAGCAGATTGCTGGCCAGCATTTGTGGAAAATCTGGCCTTCTTATAGTAAGGCCTTTTAAAAGACTTTTTTGGCAGGGGTAGAAGTAGACTTAGAAAGTCTAGAGTGGCATTTTCTGCATCCATTTGAGCAGCTTTAATTTGCCAGTCCTTACCAAATAAGTTCTCACCTGTACAGGGCAGATTCCTGAGGCCATCTACAACCCAGGGTTCTAGGTCAGAAGCCTGGAGCCAAGCGAGACGTCGGGCTGCAATAGCAATTCCCGAAGCCCTGCCAGCAACCTCAAAGGAATCAAAGGCTGCCCTGTTGGAGAACTTGGAGACCTCTGAAAGTTGTGTCACCATAGAAAAGAAGTCTGCCCTTTGATCATCAGGGATAAAGGGGGCAAAATGCTGTACCTTTAGGGCAAGTTGTCCAAGAAACATGCCCATATAAAGGCTATAAGAATTGATCCTGGCTATAAGCATACTAGCCTGGAACATCTTTCTACCAAAAGAGTCCAGGGTCTTACATTCTCGCCCTGGAGACGTAGGAGAATGCCTTTTAGGACTCTTTATATTCTTCATGGCAGACTTCACCACAATAGAGTGGTGAGGCAGCTGAGTTTTCTGGAACCCAGGAGAAGGAGGGACCCGATACATGGTGTCCAACCTACGGGAATGGGGAGACAGTGTTAAAGGATTCTCCCACAAATCCATCAAGTGTTCTTGAAGGATTTCATGGATAGGCAGAGTGACTGCCTCTTTAGGAGCTTTAGAGTATCCTAAAATATCCAATTTTTTGATCTGGGTTCTTTTTCAGAAGATGTAGCAATAGAAAGTCCTTTAGCTACATCAACAATGAAATCCTGAAAGGATAAATCCTCTGGAGGAGACATCCTCCTCTTTGGAGAAGAGGGCTCCTCAGGAAGAGCAAGCTCAGCAGAGTCAGAGGAATTGAATTCATCAGAAGAATCTGAGTATTCTCTCTGTGCTTTCAATGCACGATACGCATACCAATCGGTATCGACATCGGGCGTATCGGGCATGGGATCGGTATCGGGCGAAAGCCTGAATCCGGCATGCGGAACCGATCGACGTTTGGAAGTCGATGGTCTGTTCTGGTGTGGATACCGGAACCGGGGTCGGTACCGATGGAATCGGTACCGAGGGCATCGCAGCCTTAATGAATGCCAGAACGGCCTGCTGCATGGTCTGGACAGTATTGCCCATAGACGCCACTGCTGCCTGGATGTCGGTACCGGTATGGGCCGGTACCCCAGAGCAGTCCAACAGGTGATCAGTCGAGGCCGTGCCATCGATGTCAACCTGTGACCCCACGGTTGCTTTGGAGGCCGGAGCCTCCCGCCGGGGTTTTTTGGCCTGGGCAGAATCCTCGAACTCAAGATTGAGAGCCTCTCGATCTTTAGAAAGAGATTTGCTTTTAGAGGATTTGCCCACAGAAGTTTTGGTTACCTGAGATCCATCCGGAGAGGAAGACCTGGATGACTGTGATGCTGGATTATCTGAAGCAAACAGCACATGGAATTTGTTGGCCCGGTTCTGCAACCCACGTTTAGACATCTGGGAGCAGGATGGGCAGTCCTGTATGGAGTGGTCAGGTCCCAAACATTTAAGACACCATTCATGGGTGTCTGACAGAAATGACAGCACTGCACTTTGTACACTTTTTAAAACCAGGGACTGGCTTCTCCATGAGGAGAATTTGTGTAGGCCTTAAGGCCTAACAAAAGTTACCAAGCTGTGCTGAAGAAAATAAAAAAGTCTTTTTTTTTTTTTTGTTTATAAAGAAAGAGAGACCGGCGGTACCGGTTTCGGTATGGGGAAGGCAGGTACGCGGTCTAAAGAAAAACAAAATTAACAATTTCTTCAGCGGTGACAGGAACACGACCTGCTGGCTCCGCGGAAAAAGAGAAACTGAGGAGAGCTGGTCAGGAAGGCGGGAAGGCAGCGCGCATGTGCAGTGGGAGGCCCCAAAAGCCTTTCATCTGAAAGGCTGGGGAGCTTTCCCGCGCAGGCTCCGTCGGTACCGACGTACCCATATGTGAGGACTTATTCCTGCTTGTTCCTGGAGATTACAGCTCAACCAGATTGCATGGCCTTAATTAGTCCTAGGGAATCAGTCCTCAAACCTGCTGTACCAATCCAAACAGCAACCATCTGCAGGAGGCAGAGAATACTGGCAAGTTTCAACGTGCCAGTCCTTTTGGAGTGATGTCACTGAAACCTCATGCTCTGAATCCATCTGCTGGGAAGGGGGGAGGGGGTGGGTGTGCAGGGGGAGCACAACTCACTGGTCTGGACTGGTCTAGCAGGATAAGTGTGAAGGGGAGGGGGGGACCCAAACACTGCAATTTCCCCAGTCCCATGAAGCCTGGAGAAAAGAATCTGAGCACCACAAACACTTACTAACCCTTTCATAAACTTAATGAAAAATGATATCTGTTTTGCTAAGAGGCATGATATCAAAGCCACATTAAGAGACCCAACACTCCATGTGCACCTGGGATCTAGCAGAGACTCCCAGCAAGCTGCTCTAATAAGTTTTGGGGGCACTATCACTGAAGGCACAATGTTTTACTATATGAAGCACCTTAAAAAAGCATCGCCAAAGCTCAAATCTCATTCCCAAACAGATGGCCTGTGCAGCTCAGCCAGTATCATGTAAATGCATTCCTTTATATCCCAATCCAGCAAGTAATTCAAGTCATTGCATTCTGGACTATCTGCAACTGCTTTGAGAGTTTAAATGGAAGCCCTACATTTCAGACTACGTATTGCCTTACACAAAACAATAGACATAGGCCCTAGTTATCAGCAGTCTAGTCTATTGTAAGACAGCATGCAACATGAGCTAGTTATAAGGTTTTGAACTACCTAACCAGATACTACTGGAGAGACCGGTTGGCACATCTGTGCCTTACCACCACCCTCTGAATTGCTAAATGAATCCTTCAAGGGAGCTAAGTACTACTGACCAATTTGGAGTCCCCAAAAGTTTACACTATGTATTGGTTTAAGGTTTGATTAAGTATTAATTACTAAACCTATCAGGACAATGGCCAATGTTACAATGGCATCCTTCATGAAGGCTATATAAATGTTATGTTTTGAAATGTCTAACATACGCAAAGACTGAAATCTAAAGCACAAACCAAAGAATGCAAAACTATGTTAAGGGCATAGGGCAGACACTCAAGATCCCCAAAATGTTTGAAGTGAAATTTAAAGGTAAGCTATTCAGCTAATTTTTCCCTTTAAAGGAGTAAACCAACCTCTTGTTACGAGTTGAGAGGGAAGTAGCATTTCTGCAGAGCTCTGATCACGTCTTGACAGAAATTATATTCAGGCCCATCCTTAGCACATCTTTAGAATCAGAATGTTCAGAGTTGGAAAAAACCAAACTTTATTCCTGTGCTCTTAATGGAGCAGAAAGTAAAACTGATTAGAGAGACTTGAGAGGAAAGCTGCACAGGAGGATGAACCAGGCTCTGAGGAAGAGAAAGACAACATGGTAGTACAGCCAAATATGTAGTGAATACACAGCAGAATTGAGAAGTTTGCCACAAGACTTGAGACATTAGATTCTTGACTGAGGGTTACTGTTATCACAGTTCTTGCTGAGCATGAGATCTTATGCATATTGAGATGCTCAGAGACTTGTTTAAGGCCTGTTAGGCAGACAACACCCCCAGGGGGGGGGCTCAAAAGGGGCTATAAAGTTTGCTGTGGACAATTTAAATGACTGAATTTATGCAAGAATATTCAGACTGCTCGATATTCCTGAATGAGTGGGAAACAGTGGGAAGCTATCTTGCCAATTTTTCAAAATGGCTGCCCAAGATTCTGCAGCTACAGTGTAATAGTGTTGAATGTGATTTCAGCCCATAAGGTGCTAGACCCTGCGCACAGAGAAAGACCATGCATACTAATCCTGGAGGTGACAAAATACTGAGACAACTCAATACTAGGGAAAGTTTACTTGCCAGGAAAAAAAAAAAAAAGACACTGACCTCGCTGCCCTACAACAGACTTCAAATGAGCTTCAGAGGTGTAGAAAGGGCTTTGAGCCCAAAATAGCTAGTGGCTGCACCATGCTTTCTAAACCAAGACTGATTGCATGTGGTAATACAATGGTAATCTAATCATCCTGAAGTCAGATGACAAACAAAGGTTTGCTACACTGGACTCAGCAGATGCCTACTGAATTATTCCTTCTTGAGCCAATTCTTTTAGCACTGGGCATTGACAGGGCAAATATGGCATTAGGACACAGACTATTTGCAGCAAGATTTAAAATATACAGTATAGTACCTTGTTTTCTAGCTGCTTTTGGGCAGCATCTTACTGCTGCAATATGAGATACATGGCAGCATCCTGCTGTATTTGAGTTTTGTCTTGAGATTGATGTTGGGCTATTAGCACATGCATGAACATTCTTTTCTGGTTCACTGCATAGTGTATTTATGGGAGGGGGGTTAGAAATGTGACTTAACTGCTAGTTTCTTTCCTTGAACCCTGCTAGACAAATCCAGACTAATGGCTTATCAAGCCAGGTAGAGGCAGATTAGAACAGCTTTCAGTATATACTATATTGCAGCACAGAGAAGCTAGTATGACACTTCCCAAGCAGATACACTCCCATAGCAAATGAGGTGGTCACTGAGCACAGCACTCACTGCTTGGAGGCTGCCCCTTCAATGTCCAACTCAAATACTGCTGATCCACTGTTTTTTTCGTCCGGCTACCTCCAAAAAATTACCTCTTGGTAATAACTTCTTCCCCTTAACTTTTTTTTGCAACCCAAAGCTTGATTCAACTGTTCACTCCCTGCCTAAGGCAGCTTCAAAGCATCCCTACAGCATAGATGCACAGTGAGGCGCCCCCCCCCCCCCTCATCTGCTATAGACTGATCAATACTGGCTAGCCTCCTTATGCAAAGTGCATTTAGTAGAAAAATTGTTACTCACCTGTAACAGGTGTTCTCCAGGGACAGCAGAAATCAATCCTCACATATGGGTGACAGTGCTGGAGCCTATGTGGAGTATTTTCCCAGCTTTTGAAGAAACCCACTGGGACATGCTACCATGATGTATGGTTCCCTTCCTGCCCAAGGGTGCCATCTTGATCAGATGACATAGCTAGGATGGTAGTAAAAGCTAAAAAATAGGGAGGCAACTCCCAGGGGAGGAGGTGGAGCTTTGAGGACCGATTCCTGCTGTCCCTGGAAAAACACCTGTTACAGGTAACTGCTTTCTCCAGGACCAAGCAGGAAGTCAGTCCTCCTTGCCTATGGGACTCTAGCTCCAGGCTGCTGAGGAACAAACCAAAACAGCACCAATGGCTACCAACTGGTTAGCCATGAGTTGCAGAAAGGAGTCTCCACTTAGAGACTCTGCATGACCCTAGCATCCAGAGACACCATCACTCTGGTAGCCTGAACACAGAAGAAGTGTAGGCAACTCGCACCCTCCAGTTGCCTACACCAAGAATATTACGAATTACTGCCTGGCCAAAGGCACTGTCCCCGCAGGACTTGCTCTCCAGGCAGTAGTGAGCTGCACATGTATGAATTAAACACCATGTGGTGGCCTTGCAGATCTGTCAGTGGCACGGAGTGGAGGTTGGTCACTGATGTGGCCATTGCCCTCATGTGATGCACTGTGATCCAGTGCTCAAGGGAAAGGCCAGCTTGCTCATAGGTTAAAGTGGGGTCATATGATACAAAAAGTTGAGCTTTGTGATGGGCCAGAGTCTGCTGTAAGTAGAAGGATAGAGCCAGTTTACATTCCAGTGTATGAAACACTAGTTCCTTCCTGCCGACATTAGGCTGTGGGAAGGATCACCTCTTGGTTGAGGTGGAAAAATACCACCTTTGGGAGGAATTTGGGGTGTGTTCAGAGCACTACGTCTGTTCTTGTAGAACTTTGTATATGGTGGGTCTGCCACCAGAGCCTGGAGTATGCTCACTGAGTGGATTTGCGGGCCACCAGAAAAACTACTTTCCATGAGATACTGAAGGTAACAAGTGGCCAGGGGCTCAAACAGTGGTTTGGTGAGCTGAGAGCACCAGTGAGGTCCCACTCTGCCAATGGAGGACAAAGGGTGCTTGGATAACAGGAGGCCCCAAAGGAATCTGGAGCCCAGGGGCTGGCTTGAGGGGTTTCCCCTCTACAGGGTGGTGGTGTGTGGCTATGGTGCTCAGATTCACCCTCACCGAATTGCATTTCAGCCTGGTGTGCAAGAGGTGCAGTAGGTACTGAAGAACCAGCTGTATATGGTAGGAGAAAGGATTCTCCTCTGTACACCAGGTGGAGAACCTCCTCCACTTAAAGGTGTAAGCCCATCTGGTGGAGGGCTTTCGGAAGGCCAGTAGGATCTCGGACAACTTCTCCAGGGAGATTGAAAGGGGTTAACACTACTTTCAGCAGCCATGCTGTTAGTATTAGTGACCCCAGGTTGGGGTGCAGGAGGGAGCCCTCCTCCTGGGACAGGTCTGGCTCAGTGAAACCGGTAGTGCCACTGACAGGGAAAGCAGAGGGAGCCAAGATTGCCTGGGCCAGCTGGGGGTGATCACTATAACCAATGTCCTCTTGCTCTGGACCTTGAGGGTCTTTGCAACCAGGTGAGGTTTGTGGAAATGCACACAGTAGGCCCTCTTACCACAAGATCATGAAAGCATCTGTTGCCACTCTCCCTGGGTGTGGCTGGTGCAGACAGATGCAAGGCAGCTGTGCACTGTCTGGTAAGGCAAATAGACCTATCATGGGCATGCCCCAGTGGTGGAAGAGTTGCTTTGTTACCCTGGGGTTCAAGCACCACTTGTGTGGGCAAAGGACTCTCAGCCTGTCTGCCAAGCAGTTATCCTGGCCTGGCAGGTATACTGCTTGCAGGAGCTGTTTCACACTGTAAAGGCAAGGAGGGCCACTGCCTCCTGGCAGAGAGGAGAACAAGTCTGTCCCCCAGCTTCTTGATATAAAAGACGGCAATCTGGTGGTCAGCCTGATCAGCACAGGTCAGAGCTTCAGGCAGTGGCAAAAAGCTTGCAGGGCCAGGAAGACTGCCCTGAGTTCTAGGTGGTTGATCTGTAAGAATGACTTCGAGAGCAGCTGCCTTGTGTGCAGCAGTTTCTGCAATGTGCCCCAAACCAAGAGGAAGGCATCTGTTGTCAGGGTCCTCTGTGGTGCAGGTGCCTGGAAAGGCATTGCTGCTTGGAAGTAGCACAAGGTTTTGCCACCAGGTGATGAACTGCCAACTGGCAGGTGACTGACCCTGCCCCATAGCTTTACCATGTCTTGAGTCCACTGAGCCGAAGCACCATTGGGATGTCTGCATGTGTAAGGGGGCTAATGGTGTGACGGACTGTCAAGGCCATGTGGCCCAACAGGTGGAGGTGGTGACAAGCCAGTACCAACCAGTAGTGTTGTACAGAGTAGTTACTCACCTGTAACAGGTGTTCTCCAGGAGCAGCAGGAATCAGTCCTCACTTATGGGAGACATCAGCACAAATGAAGCCCCCGTACGGAGCATTTCCCCAGCTTTCTATGAAAGCCTTTGGGAATATTACACACATGTGCGGTCACCTTCCCACCTAAAAGGTGCCATCTTGCTCAGTCAAATGACATAGCTAAAAAACAGCACACAAAAAAATGAAAAAATAAACTATGTACAACTGCAACTCCCAGGTGAGGAGGGAGGGTTGTGAAGACCGATTCCTGCTGCTCCTGGAGAACACCTGTTACAGGTGAGTAACTTCTTTCTCCAGAACCAAGCAGGAAGTCAGTCCTCACTTATGGGACTCCCCAGCTTCAGGCTACTGGGGACCCAGAGCTGAAAAATGAGCTGCCTCTAGCCTCAGCATCCGAGAAAGGATTTCACTGAAAACATACCTCTACCGGTGGCCCAACCAGAGGGCTGGAGGGTAGGAGTTGCCTAAACCTCAAAGAGATTCCGGAGCACTGCCTGACCGAAAGCACTGTCCCTGCAGGACTCCTTCTCCAGGCAGTAATGGGCCGCAAAGGTCTGGCTTGAGGACCAAGTTGCAGTCCTGCAGATGTCTGCCAACAGTACAGAGCGGAGATGAGCTACTGAGGCAGCCATTGCCCTGACACTGTGGGCTGTGAACCGACCCTGCAAAGAAAGGTCAGCTGCCCTGTAAGCCCAGGTGATATAGTCAGCCACCCAGATGGACAAGGTATGCTTGGACACAGGTACCCCCAAGTTATTGGGGTCAAGATACAAAGAGCTAAGTAGCCCTCCTATGCCCCTGCGTGCGCTCAAGGTAGAAGGATAAGGCCCTCCCTACAGTCCAGGGTATGCAGGACTGTCTCAGCCCGGCTGGCATGGGGCCCTAGGGAAGAATGTTGGAAGAACCACCTCTTGGTTGAGATGGAAAGAGGAGACAATCTTGGGGAGGAACTTAGGATGAGTCCTAAGGACTACCCTGTTCCTATAGAAGCAAGTGTATGGCCTGTCACAGACCAGGGCTTGAAGTTCACTCACTTGCCTGGCTGAGGTCAAGGCCACTAGAAATAGTCTTCCAGGAAAGGAAACGTAGAGGGCATGTGGCCATGGGTTCAAAAGGTGGGCGAGTAAGCTACTGCAAGACCACATTCAACACCCACTCAGGGGCCGGTGGATGGAGAGGAGGCTTGAGCAACAGTAAGCCTGAGAAACCTGGACACCAAAGGGTGAACCGACAGTGTCCCTCCACCATTGAGTGGTGACTGCCAGGGCAGAGAGGTGGACTGAACAGAATTGGACTTCAGTACCTTCTGCACTTGTCCAATCAGGGCCTTGAGTACTACTGGCAGTGCAGCCGAAAGGATCTTCCTTGTGTTGCTGACACCACAAGGAGAACCTCTGCCACTTCAGGGCATATGTTTTCCTGATGGATTGCTTTCTAGAGGTCAAGACCACCTTTTCCACTTCCTGAGGTAGGCCCCAGGGAGCCAAGACTACCCTTGCAGCCTCCATGCCATCAGATGGCGAGATTTGAGATTGGGATGCAGAAGGGAACCCTGATCTTGAGAGAGAAGGTCAGGTTGGAATCCCAGAGGCATGGGCGTCTCCACTGCCAGTTGAAGTAGCAGGGGGAACCAGGGCTGCCTCGGCCACCGGGGAACAACCAGAAGTACTGAGGCCTTGTCCCTGAGAATCTTGAACAAGGTTCGGGCCACCAGAGGCGTGGGAGGAAATGCATATAGCAGGTCCTGGGACCACAAAATCAGGAAGGCATCTGCCACCACCCTTAGGGGATGCAGTTGCCTGGAACAAAACCTGGGCAGTTGGTGATTCAGGGGACTGGCAAAGAGATCCATGGATGGAAGTCCCCATTTTAGGAAAATCTGTTGAACCACCAAAGGGTGCAGTTTCCACTCGTGGGGCTGCAGAATTCTGCTTAAGTGGTCTGCCAGAAAGTTCTCCTGGCCAGGAAGATAAACAGCCCTCAGCAACATCTGGTGCCTGAGGGCAAAAGAGCAAAGGGCCTGTGCTTCCAGGCATAGAGGCCTGGGCCCAGTGCCGCCCTGTTTGTTCACATAGAACATGGCTACTTGGTTGTCTGTCTGAACTAGAACAGACTTGTGGGCCAAGGAGTGAGAAAAAGCCTTGAGGGCTAAGCGAATAGCCTGCAGTTCCAGTAGGTTGATCTGTTGCATGGCTTCCCATGGAGACCAGAGGCCTTGGGTGCAGCTCCCTTGACAGTGTGCACCCCAACCCTGCAAGGAGGCATCGGTTGTCACCACTGTGGGGGCAGCCACCTGAAAAGGCACCCCCTGCAGCAAGTTGGGGGGGTGTAGCCACCACTGAAGAGAATCCAGGAAAGGTATAGATACCCTTATTTTGTCTGCTAGGCTCCCTGTGGCCTGCTTCCACTGAGTTCTGAGGCACCACTGTGCAGGCCTCATGTGGAGGTGGGCATTGGGGGTCACATGCAGTTGATGCCATGTGTCCCAGGAGCTGCAGACAGAGCCTGGCAGGAACCCTCGGCAGACTGAGAAACCGGGATGCCAACTTCTTGAGAATTTGAGCTCTGTCCTCTGGCAAGTAAGCCCTTGCTTGCAGGGAGTCCAGCCATGCTCCTATGAGCTTGAGGTTATGGGAGGGGAGCAAAGTGGACTTTGCAAAGTTTATGACAAAGCCTAGGTCTTGAAGGAGTGTGACAGTCCTGAAGGTGGCCTGCCTGGCCTCCTGGTAGGTCTGACCCCGGATGAGCCAGTCGTCCAGATAGGGGAAGACAAAAACACCTTGAGTCCTCAAGTAGGCCGCCACCACAGCTAGGCACTTTGTAAAGACCCAGGGGTGGAAATAAGGCTAAAAGGCAGCACCCTGTACTGGTAATTGTTTCCTCCCACCACGAACCTGAGGTACTTTCTGTGGTCTGGATGAATGAGGATGTGAGTGTACGCATCCTTTAGATCTAAGGAGCATAGCCAATCTCCCTGCTGGAGGTAGGGTAGAAGTGTTCCAAGAGTAAGCATCTTGAACTTTTCTCCAAGAACCTGAGGTTCCTGAGGTCTAGAATAGGCCTTAGGCCTCCTGTTTTGGCACCGGAAAATACCTGGAGTAGAACCTGTGCCCTTGTAGGCGAGGAGGTACCAGCTGCACCGCCTTGGCCAGAAGCAGACCCTGAAGTTCTTGGAGGAGGTTGGTGTGCAGGAGAGGCCTCAGAGGTTCTCCTGGAAAGTAAACAGGAGGTAGCTGTTGGAAGTGAAGCATATAGCCCTGGTGAATGATGCTTAAGACCCAAGCATCCCCTGTAATGGGTGGCCACCTGTGGGCAAACAGGGCTAAGCGACTTCCTGTGCAGGGATGGGACAGCAGGGACGGAGAGGCTATGCCTTGGGAGTCAAAAAACCCCTCCCTGCTAGGTAGGAGCAGGAGCCTGAGCCGGAGCCTTGGGGGTCTTCTGCCTATGGGGCCCATATCCCTGCCCCTTGGCCTGCTGCCCCTGAGGGGGAGCTGGGGAAGCCTGGTATTGAGGGAAAGGTTTGTAGGCAGACACCTTTCTCAGGTAGAAGGATTTTTTACCCAAGCCCTTTTTTGTGAGAAGGGGCAGAAGTCTTTCTGGACAGCCTTGTCCTGGTCAGGTGCTTGGTTTCGAGCTCAGCCGCCTTCTTGGCCATGGGTTTGCCAAAAAGGTTCTCACCTCAGCAAGGGACATCGACCAACTTGTCCTGTACCCAAGGCTCGAGGTCCAATGACTGCAGCCATGCCTGTGTCGGACCGTGATGCCGGCAGCTGCCACATGAGCCGAAACCTCCAAGCCATTGTAGGCCGCTCAGGACATGAATTTGGAACAGTCCCGGATTCCTGAAGACAAAGACTGGAACCTCTGCAAAGGTTCCCCGGAGAGGCCAGCAGAGAACCCGGCCTCGGAGGAACATGCCCATGTACAGCTGGTATGACTGGACATGGCAAGCAAGCAGAGCCCTGGAAGCACTTTCTGCCGAAAGCATCCAGGTTCTGGGCCTCCCTGCTGGGGGGCACCGCGGAGTGCATCTTCTGGCTCTTCAGACGATTCATGGCTGATTCCACCACCATAGAATGGTGCGGCAGCTGTGCCTTTTGGAAGCCAGGGCTCTTATGGAGTCGATAAATGGAATCGGCTTGCTTGCTCAAGACCGGCGCTGAGGCTGGTGCCTCCCACATCTGGAAGAGGAGCCGTTCCAGCATCGGAGGAACTGGCACAGTAGAAGGTCTCCTTTGAAGGAGAGTCATACTGGAGGACCTCGAGCTCCTCGGGAATCGCCAAGGCCATGTCCTGCACGAACTCCGAGAACCGGGTGTCCTCTGGAGGGGACCTACTCCGGGGCTCAGACTGTGGTGAGTCTGATGGGACGCACTGAGTCCGGAAGGTATCAGGGGACTCATCCTCCATCTCCCAGGCTGACTCATCTGAAGAGGAGTAGAGGGGCTCTGACCACGCAGGTCGAGGTGGCACCTGCCCCGATGCCGAAGGCACCGGCGTCAACACCCTTGGTTCCCAAGTGGGAGGTTGAGGGAGACCTTGACCGAGGACGACTTCGAGCCTTCATGGTCGAGTATCGGCTTGGTCTCCGGGGTCGACTTTGACATCGATGTCCTAGTGGTCGGGGCAGATTGCTGCTCCATGAAGGCAGACAATCTGCACTCCAAGGCTGTCAGCCTGAGTCCAAGCTCAGGAGACTCAGCCGCCACCAACTTGGGCCCTGGTGGCACTGGGCCCGACGTCAGCTCCCTTGGAGGAGAGTCCACGAGGACTACAGGACTTGTGTCCGGTCTCCGGCTCTACACAAGGTACTTTGGATGGCTTCTCCTGCTCCAAAGGCCCGGGACGGCAGTTGGGGGTCTTAGACCTGGCCCTCTAGGAACCAAGGACCTCTTCCGACGCCACCCTCGCGAGCAGTTTCTTCCTCTTGTGTTCCTGGTCGGGGGACCCCCTGTCCAAGGAACCCTGGCAATGCTTGGGATCAGACTCCGAGACGTCGAGGCCTCAGACGAGGTCCGGGCCCAGCCGGAGCCAGAATCCAAAAAAATCCTTTCCTTCTGGTGCTGATGGCTTCGAAGTGCCTTGGTAAACATTTTGCCACATGAGCCACAGATCATGGGATCATGATCTGGGCCGAGGCACCGAAGGCAGCAGTCGTGTGTGTCGGTGAGAGACAGTTTCTTGCACCGATCACACTTCTTGAAACCACTGGAAGCCATTGGGGAAAAGAGGGCCCCCATGAGGTCAAAAGACCGGCCTTCCAGGGAAAACAGAAAAAAAAAAAGGCACGAATGCCAGCCTCGAAGGGCAAACCGAAAAATAGAGAACAGGCTTGATATCGGTGTACTGAACCTGGCAGGAAGGGGAACCGGTATCAAATTTGGAGAAAAAGGCAAAGAAATCTTTGAAAAAACGTCAACTTTTCCTAGGTGACTAGGACAAACGCCCGAAGGGCTCCACGGAAAAAGAGACTGAGCAAGATGGCACCTTTAGGCGGGAAGGGGACCTCACATGCATATAGTATTCCCAAAGGCTTTCATAGAAAGCTGGGGAAATGCTCCACACGGGGGCTCCATCGGCACCAATGTCACACATAAGTGAGGGCCGACTTCCTGCTTGGTCCTGGAGAACAAGCCTAAAGGTGCCATCTTGCTCAGTCCAATGAGAGTTTTATTTTACATTTTTGTGTGCTGTTTAGCTATGTACAACTGCAACTCCCAGGGGAGAAGGGAGGGTTGTGAAGACCGATTCCTGCTGCTCCTCCTGGAGAACACCTGTTACAGGTGAGTAACTACTCTTTCTCCAGGACCAAGCAGGAAGTCAGTCCTCACTTATGGACTCCCCAGCTTCAGGCTACCGGGGACCCAGAGCTGAAAAAATGAGCTCCTCTAGCCACAGCATCAGAGAAAGGATTTCACTGAAAACATACCCCCCATCGGTAGCCCAACCAGAGGGCTGGAGGGTAGGAGTTGCCTAAACCTCAAAGAAATTCCGGAGCACTGCCTGACTGAAAGCACTGTCCCTGCAGGACTCTCTCCAGGCAGTAATGGGCCGCAAAAGTCTGTCTTGAGGACCAAGTTGCAGCCCTACATATGTCTGCCCACGTTACAGAGCGGAGATGAGCTACTGAGGCAGCCATTGCCTCGACACGGTGGGCTGTGACCCGACCCTGCAAGGGAAGGTCAACTGCCCTGTAAGCCCAGGTGATACAGTCAGCCACCCAGATGGACAAGGTATGCTTGGAGACAGGTAACCAAGTTTAGGGTCAAAAGATACGAAGAGCTGAGTAGCCCTCCTATGCCCCTGTGTACGTTCAATGTAGAAGGATAAGGCCCTCCTACAGTCCAGGGTATGCAGGACTTCTCAGCCCGGCTGGCATGGGGCTTAGGGAAGAACATTGGAAGAACCACCTCCTGGTTGAGATGGAAAGAGAAGAAAACCTTTGGGAGGAACTTAGGATGAGTCTTAAGGACTACCCTGTTCCTATAGAAGCGAGTGTAAGGCCTGTCAGACCAGGGCTTGAAGCTCACTCACTCGTCTGGCCGAGGTTAGGGCCACAAGGAATAGAGCCTTCCAAGAAAGGAAGGTGGAGAGGACAGGTAGCCATCGGCTCAAAAGGTGGGCGAGTCAGTTGCTGCAAGACCACATTCAACTCCCACTCAGGGGCCAGTGGATGGAGAGGAGGCTTGAGCAGGAGCAAGCCTCTGAGAAACCTGGACACCAAGGGGTGAACCGACAGTGTCCTTCCACCAGTGAGTGGTGAGCTGCTAGAGCAGAGAGGTGGACTCAAACCGAATTGGACTTAAGGCCTTGATTGGACAAGTGCAGTAGATACTGAAGCACTACTGGTACAGTGCAGGTGAAAGGATCTTCCTTGCGCTGCTGAAACCACATGGAGAATCCTCTCCACTTCAGGGCATAGGTTTTCCTGGTGGATTGCTTTCTAGAGGCCAAGACCACCTCTGCCACTTCCCAGGGTAGGCCCCAGGGAGCCAACACTACCCTTGCAGCCTCCAGGCCATCAAATTGAGAGATTTGAGATTGGGGTACAGAAGGGAACCCTGATCTTGAGAGAGAAGATCAGGTTGCAACCCCAGAGATAGTGGTGTTTCCACGGCTAGCTGAAGCAGAAGAGGAAACCAGGGCTGCCTTGGCCACCTGGGAGCTATCAGAAGCACCGAGGCCTTGTCCCTTAGGATCTTGAGCAAGGTTCGGGCCACCAGAGGCATGGGAGGAAACATACAGGAGGCCCTGGGACCAAGAAATCAGGAAGGCATCTGCTGCTAACCTCAGGGGGTGCGGTTGCCTGGAACAGAACCTGGGCAGCTGCTGGTTCAGGGGACTGGCAAAGATCTATGGATGGAAGTCCCCATCTCAGGAAAATTTTCTGAACCACCAAGGGGTGTAGTTGCCACTCATGGGGTTGCAGAATCCTGCTCAACCTGTCTGCCAGGAAATTTTCCTGGCCAGGGAAATAAACAGCCTTGAGAAACATGTTGTGTTTGAGAGCAAAAGAGCAAAGGGCCTTTGCCTCTTGACACAGGAGCCTGGACCCCGTGCCTCAGTTTGTTCACATAGAACATGGCCACTTGATTGTCCGTCTGTACCAGAACAGACTGGTGAGCCAAGGTGTGAGAGAAGATTGAGGGCTAAGTGAATAGCCCGGAGTTCCAGAAGGTTGATTTCCTGTGTGGCCTCCCATGGAGACCACAGGTCCTGGGTGCACCTGTCCAAGCAATGTGTGCCACAGCCCTGCAAGGAGGCATTGGTTGTCAACACCACTGTGGAAACAGGCACCTGAAAAAAGGCACCCCCTGTAATAAGTTGGGGGAGTGTAGCTACCACTGTAGGGAGTCCAGGAATGGTTTGGACACCTGCACTTTGTGAGGCTTCCTGTGGCTTGTTTCCACTGAGTTTGGAGACACCATTGTGCAGGTGTCATGTGGAGGTGGGTATTGGGGTTCACATGCACTGTCGATGCCATGTGGCCCAGGAGCCTTAGACAGTCTGGCGGAGACCTGTGGCCTGCTCAGAAACTGGTTTGCTAAGTCTGAGTCTGAGCCCTGTCTCTTGGCAAGTAAGCCCTTTCTTGCAGGGAGTCCAACCTTGCCCCTATGAACTCTAGGTTCTGGGAGGGGAGCAAAGTGGACTTTGCGAAGTTTGACAAAACCTAGGTGTTGGAGGAGGGAGACAGTTCTGAGGGTGGCTTGCTGGGCCTCCTGGGAAGTCTGACCCCTGATGAGCCAGTCGTCCAGGTAGGGGAAGACAAAAACACCCTGATTCCTTAAGTAGGCCGCCACCACCGCCAGGCACTTTGTAAAGACCCTTGGGGTGGAGGTCAAGCCAAAGGGCAGTACTCTACTGGTAATGGTTTCCTCCCACAATGAACCCGAGGTACTTTGTGGTCTGGATGAATGCGGATGCGAGTGTACGCATCCTTTAGATCTAAGGAGCATAGCCAATCTCCCTGCTGGAGGTAGGGCAGAAGTGTTCCAAGAGTAAGCATCTTGAACCTTTCTCCAAGAACTTGTTGATATTCCTGAGGTCGAGAATAGGCCTGAGGCCCCCCGGTTCTCTTTGGTTCGAGGAAGTACCTGGAGTAGAACCTGTGACCTTGCAAGGTGGGGAGGTACCGGCTCCACTGCCTGGGCTAGAAGCAGACCTTGAAGTTCTTGGAGGTCTGTGTGCAGAGGAGGTCTTGGAGGCTCTCCTGGAAAGTAGGTAGGAGGCAACTGCTGGAAATGGAGCATATAGCCCTTGTGGACTATGCTTAATACCCAAGCATCTCCTATAATGGGTGACCACCTGTGGGCAAACAGGACTAGACAACCTCCTGTGCAGAGATGGGACTGCAGAGGTGGAAAGGCTATGCTATGGGAGTCAAAAAACCCTTCCCTGCTGAGTGGAAGCAGGAGCCAGAGGCTTGGGGGTCTTCTGCCTATGGGGCCATGTCCCTGTCCCTTGGCCTGCTGACCCTGCTGGGGAGGCCTGGTACTGAGGGAAAGGTTTGTAGGCAGCTGCCTTCCTCGGGTAAGAGGACTTCTTACCCGAGCCCTTCTTCCTCTGAGAAGGGGCAGAAGTTTTTCTGGACAGCCTTGTCCTACTCAGGTGCTTGGTTTTGAGCTCAGCTGCCTTCTCAGCCATGGGCTTACAAAAAAGGTTTTCACCTCAGCAAGGGACATCGAACAACTTGTCCTGCACCCAGGGCTCGAGGTCTGATGACTGCAACCATGCCTGGCATCAGGCCCCGATGCAGGCTGCCGCTACACAGGCCGAAGCCTTGAAGCCATCATAGGCTGCTCAGGACATGAACTTTGAGCATTCCTGGATTCCTGAGGACAAGGTCTTGAACCTCTGCAAAGGTTTCCCGGACAGGCCAGCAGAGAACCCAGCAAGTTCCTTTGCCAGGTCTCGTAGGTACATGCCCATGTACAGCTGGTAAGCCTGGACATGGCAAGCAAGCATCGAGCCCTGGAAGCACTTTCTGCTGAAAGCATCCAGGTTCCAGGCCTCCGTGCCGGGAGGCACCACAGAGTGCATCTTCTGGCTTTTTAGACGATGCATGGCCGATTCCACCACCATGGAATGGTGCAGCAGCTGTGCCTTCTGGAAACCAGGGCTCTTATGGAGTCGAGAGATGGAATCGACCTGCTTGCTCAAAACCAGCGCCGAGGCCAGTGCCTCCCACATCTGGAGGAGGAGCCATTCCAGCATCGGAGGAACAGGCACAGTAAAGGACTCCTTTGGAGGAGTCTCATACTGGAGGGCCTCGAGCTCTTCGGCTTGAGGCTCCTCCTTGGGGTCCACGGGAATCACCAAAGCCTTGGCCATGTCCCTGATGAACTCTGAGAACCTGGTGTCCTCTGGAGGGGACCTACTCCCAGGCTTGGACTGCCGTGAGTCTGAAAGTATCAGGGGACTCCCTGTCCTCTGTCTCCCATGCAGACTCATCTGAAGAGTCAGGGGGCTCTGACCATGCAGGCCTGGGTGGCACCCGCCCTGATGCTGAAGGCACTGGTGTCAACGCCCTCGGTTTTGAGTGGGAGGTCGAGGGTGACCGTGACAGAGGATGACTTCGAACCTTCATGGTCTCGAGTATCGGCTCGGTCTCTGGGGTAGACTTAGACGTTGATGTCCCGGTGGTCGGGGCAGATGCACCAGCGAGGCTGGCCATCAGTACCTGCTGCTGATCCATGAAGGCAGACAATCTGCACTCCAAGACTGTCAGCCCGAGTCCAAGCTCAGGAGACTCAGCAGCCACCGACTCGGGCCCCAGTGGTGCTGGGCCCAACGTTGGCTCCCTAGGAGGAGTGTCCACAAGGACAACAGGACTTGTCTGGCAGGCTCTGGCTCCACACAAGCTATCTTGGACAGCTTCTCCTGCTCCAAGGGCCCAGGGTGGCGGTCAGGAGTCTGAGACCTGGCCCTCAAGGAACCAGGGACCTCCGATGCTGCCCTCACGAGCCGTTTCTTCCTCTTATGTTCCCGATCGGGGGACCCCCTGTCTGAGTAACCCCGGCGATGCTCGGGGTCAGACTCCCGAGACATTGAGGCCTCTGATGAGGTCCAGGCCTGGCCGGAGGCAGAGTCAGAAAAAATCCGTTCTGATGCTGGCGGCTTCGTAGTGCCTTGGAGGACATTTTGCCACACGGGACACAGACCTTAGGATCATGATCCAGTCAGAGGCAACAAAGGCAGCAGTTGTGTGTGTTGGTGAGAGACATCAGTTTCTTGCACCAATTACTTTTTGAAACCACTGGAAGCCATCGGGGAAAAAAGGACCCCCGTGAGGTCAAAGGACTGGCTGTGCAGGGAAAGACGAAAAAAAAAAAAAAAGGGTGCGAATGCCAGCCACGAAGGGCAAAAAACGAAAAATAGAAGACGGGCTCGATACCAGTGTACTGAACCCGGCAGGAAGGGGAACCGGCATCGAACCAGAGAAAAAGCACTATGAAATCGCAAGAAAAAAAAAGTCAACTTTTCCGGGTGACACAGACATCCATCCGGTGGGCTCCATGGAAAAAGACTGAGCAAGATGGCACCTTTAGGCAGGAAGGGGACCGCACATGCGTGCAGTATTCCCAAAGGCTTTCTTAGAAAGCTGGGGAAATGCACCACACGGGGGCTCCATTGACTTCACCCATAAGTGAGGGCTGACTTCCTGCTTGGTCCTGGAGAACTCTGCCAGTTGTATGAGGTGGTCTGCCCTCTCTTGGGAGGACGGCCATGACTTGTAATGTGTCCAAATGAGCCCCCTATGAACTCCAGATTTTGGACTGGAGAGAGATGGTATTTGGGGAAGTTGATGAACCCCAGGTGCTGCAGTAGGAGGTTGTTTGCTCTGCAGCCTGACTGACCTGAGGCCAAACTCCCACTGATTAGCCAGTTCAGGAAGGGAAAGAAAAGCCCCTTTTAGGTGCAGATGGGTGGCTATCACTGCCAAGCACTTAAGACCCTTTGTGAGGCCATGCTGAACTGCCCTCTGTACTGGTAGTACCCTCCTCCCATGATGAACTGTAAGTACTCCCTGTGGGAGGGACGGATTAAGATGTGTGTACACACATCCTTTAGGTTCAAGGAGCACAGCCAATCTCCCTAGTGGAGGTAAGGAAGTGTTCCAAGGGATAGAATATTGAACTTCTCCCCCACCAGAAGCTTGTTTAAGTTTCTCAGGTTTAGTATGGGCTTGATATTCCCAGTTCTTTGGGACAAGGAAGAACCTGAGTAGAAGTCTTTTCCCCATAAGATGTTTGGGTACAGGCTCCACTTCATTGTTCCTCAGCAGGCCTGCAAGCTCAGAGCAGAAAGTTTGGTGAAGGAGAGGTCACACAGGCTCTCCTGGAAAGAACTTGCGTGGTATCTGTTGTAAGTGGAGGCAGTATCCCTCCTTTACCACCTGCAGTACCCACTGGTCTGAGGTGACCTCAGCCCAACTGTGAGCAAAGAGTGCCAGGTGGCCCCCTGTGGATTGGTGAAGGTCTCCTGAGGGAGGGGAGGCCCTGGGAGTCAAAAGCTCCCCCTGGTTGGGCTGGAGCCAGGACATCTGAGCTCTGGACAGAGTTCCCTGCCCTTGCCTCTTATAGCAGGAGCTCTGTTGCAGGCCCAAGAAGGGCTGGTAGCAGTGATTCTGCTGGAAGTGCCCACCTCCCCCCCCCCCCCCAATGTTTATGCAGAAAGAAAGGTCTTCGAGAGCTTCTGTCAAGTCACTACTTCTGCTTCTATCTTGGCTGCCTTGTTGGCCATAGGTTTACTGAACAGGGTCTCCCTGATGCAGGTCTGTCGAGCAGCTTGTCCTAGACCCATTGTTTGAGGTCTGATGACTGCAGACAGGCTTGGTGTTGAGTCCAGATACTGGCTGCTGCTACTCAAGCTGCTGACAAGTCCATTAGAGGCCGCTCGGGAGAGGGACTTTGAGTAGTCCTTGATCCTGGAGGCCATAACTTGGAACTGTTGGAGGGGTTCCCCAGACCCCTGCTGAGAACCCAGACAACTCAGTTAGGGCCTTCAGATACATGCCTGCCTATGTATAACTCATAAGCCTGGATTTCATGCCCCAGCATAGAGCCCTGGTAGCACTTGCACCCAAGGACAGAGGGGTCTAGCATCCCTTCTGGAGGACAGGGATGGGGGGGGGGGGGGAAGACAGAAGAGTATTCTGGCTCTTGAGCTTTTGCATGGTTGACTTGACAACCATGTAGTTATGTGGGAGTTAGGACATGTGGAACCCCAGTCCCTTCCTGATGCAATATGGTGTTAAGGCTTTGGCTGACCACTGGTTCCAAATGCCAGGGTCTCCCACATTTGCAACAGTAGCTGCTTGAGGATCAGCTGCACTGGCACTGAGAGTTTCCTTGGGTGGAGACATGAACTGGAGGGAGAATCTCCAGTTTTGATGCATGGGTCCTCCTCTGCCTTGATTTGCACTGAGGGCTTGGGCCATATCCCTGACAGTCATGGAAGGCCACATGCTGAGGAAGACTGGTCTGAGGGGGACATCTGTGCTGTCCGTTTCTCACTCAAAGTTTAGGGGAGACAACTAGTCTGAGGTCCTGCGACTATGCCTTGAAGCCTGCAACAAAGGGCCAGGGATCTGAGTCTCAAACTGGCAGGACCTTGACCGGGGCTGAGGGTTTACCTGAGGCCAGTGGTGCTCTGAGCTGGATGAACTGGACATCACTGCCTGTTTCATGGCCAGGATAGCAGTTTTCTGCTCCATTGCTGCCATTCTGGTTTCCAAGCCAGAAGGTGATGCAGTTTTTGGTGCAGGCACCAAGGATCTCAGGCCTGGCACCAGCATTCACAAATGCATCCTCAACAAGTACTATGATCTTGAGGAACCTTGCATGATCTCTGCTGGTGGAGGAATCCTCAAGAACCTTGGTGGGATGCTTCTGAGTCATCCGAGTCCCTGACTTTGGACCACAAGTGAAAAAAGTCCCAAGTCTTCTCAGAGGAGCTACTGCCATGGGACTCAGAGGATGCTCTGGCCTCATGAGAAGTGCTGGGCTAGGAACTCTGCATCAGGGAGGCTGGTAACAAGTTGGACCTTGGGAACAGTTTCTCCTGCAACTCTGAACTCTTAGTTTTAGGCATCATGGCCTGGCACAGGTCACAGGAAGTGCTATAGTCTGGTCCCAGGCAACATAAGCAGCAGCCATGGGTGTCTGAGACATGGCTTGACTGCAGCCGTCATTTTTTGAACCCACTGGGGAACATGGTGGGAAATACCTGTCTGGGGCAGACAATGCCTGGGCAAAAAAGGGAACGAATGCCAATCGAGGCAAGACCTTGATCAAAAATGAGGGAAAGCTGAGAACAGCACCAGGCCCAGCGCTGGCTCAAGGCAGGAAGAGGAACCAGTGCGCAAACTGGGAACAGCTAATTAAGGATATAGCAAGGATTTTTTCTGGGGAGACTGGACCTACATCTGTTGGACTCTGCAGAAAGACTGAGAAAGATAGCACCCTTGGGTGGAAAGGGGACCATGCATGTGTGGTAGCATGTCCCAAAGGCTCTTTGAAAGCTGGGGAAATGCTCTGTGCAGGCTCAGTCTGTGCTGACATCACCCACATGCAAGGACAGACTTCTTGCTTGTTCCTGGACAGCATAGAAACATGACTGCAGAAAAAGGACCACATGGCCTCTCTAGTCTGCTCTTCCATATCTACAATAGTCCTTTTTACCTTTAGAGATCCTGTGTTTGTCCCATGCTTTTTTGAATTCATATACTGTCCCAGTGGAGGTGGTGGACATGAGACTACTCCATACATCTACTACTTTCCATAAAGAAATTTCTGCATATTATTCCAGAGTCTATTCCCTTTCACTCATCTAATGTCCCTTCATAGCAGAGCTCGCCTTCCATTGAAAGGCCCTCTTGTGCATTTATGCCATGGAGGTATTAAAATGTCTATCATTGCTCCATCCCACCGCCTTTCCTAATGTATACATAGTAAGATCTTTAATTCTGTCCTCATATGCTTCATAATGAAGAGCGACCATTTTAGTAGCCACCTTCTACACCAACTCCAACCTGCTTATATCCTTTTGAAGATGCAGTCTCCAGAATTTCACAATCGTCCAGATGAGGTTGGCACCAGAGACTTAGGCATTTTCACCACCTTTCTGCTGGCCATTCCTCTTATACACCCAAGGTGACAATTAGCAGAGTTAGTCATGCTCAGTCTCCATCTGCTGGTTGGAGGGGGTGGCACACCCCATGTGTGAACTGGATGATATGGAAAACTTTGTACAAACCTTTTGGTTCTTAACTACATCAGTATCTGTACCCTATGCAGTCTCAAGTATGTGGTAAGGCGGCAGCAGGACTCCCAAACTGGTAGTTGCCTCCCAAGGCAAGCCCTGGATTGGTCTAGGCCAGGGATCACCAACCTGAGGCCCGCATGCGGCCGCGAGGTCCCTCCGTGCGGCCCGCGAGACTCTACCCCGGTGCGGCCCGCCAAGGCAAACTCACCAACTCCTTCTGCAGCCGCGGCTCCCTGCCTCTTAGGGAACCGCGGCTGTGCTTGTAAAATCATCGCAGAGCCCTTCCTGTCTTGACGGGCTCCGTGCAGCATTGTCCCGCCTCCAAAGGAAGTGGTAAACAACTTCCTTTAGAGGCGGGACAATGCTGCACGGAGCCCGTCAAGACAGGAAGGGCTCTGCGATGATTTTACAAGCACAGCCGCGGTTCCCTAAGAGGCAGGGAGCCGCGGCTGCAGAAGAAGGGAGGGAGCTGACATGGAAAAATAAAACTACAGGTATGAGCAGTTTTTTTTTTCGCGGGGGGGGGGGGGGTGTGCGGCCCACGAGTCTGCCGGTAGTCGGCTGTGCGGCCCGCTGGAGGTTGGTGACCCCTGGTCTAGGCGGATCAAAGGAAAGGAAATCAGCAGGTATGTAAATGACTTCACCTTCCTTATCTTGCTAGACAAGTGCTGGGAGGAGAGGGACTTACCCAAGCAGTTAGAATACAGGGTGGGGAGATAACATTCAGGACAGAACTACTCTGCCAAAGGCACCATTTGCTCCAGATCCCACATGCAGCCTCAGTATTTTATAAAAGTTGCTCAGGGGTGACCAGGTAGTCACCTTACAGATGTCAGAATAAGCTCATGACTAGGCTTGTGCCCTAGTGGAGTAAAACAGATTTCCTCCAGCTTAGCATGGTATTAACAGCCACCTTAAAGCATACTTACTCACCTGTAACAGGTGTTCTCCAGGGACAGCAGGAAGTCAGTCCTCACTTATGGGTGATGTTGGCACCAGAGCCCCCACACAGCAATTCCCCAGCTTTCAAAGAAAGTTTTTGGGATTGCTGCCATGCATGTGTGGTCCTCTTCCCAACCAAGGGTGCCATCTTGTTCAGTCAGGTCCCAGAGATAAAGCCCTACTAAGATAGCAAGGGAAGGATAAAAGATTGCAACTCTTCAGGGGAGGTGGGAGGGTAGTAAGGACTGACTCCTGCTGTCCCTGAAGAACACCAGTTACAGGTAACTACGCTTTCTCCAGGAACAAGCAAAACGTCAGTCCTCACGTATGGGACTCCCCAGCTACAGGCTACCGAAACTAAGCCAAAAATGCCTCTGCAAGGCCTGAGAAGCAGTTGATGTCCAAAGGAAGCTCGAGTCCTCAGGCCATCGGGGCAAGTTCTTGGTAGCTGCAGAAGGGCTGGAGCTGCTTATACCCTGAACAGACTATGGAGTACAGCCTGGCCAAAGGCACTGTCCCGGCAGGACTCCCTCTCCAGGCAGTAGTGTGAAGCAAAGGTATTTGCTGAAGACAGGGACATAGCCCAGTAGATGTTTGTCAGAGACACTGCGTGCAAAGCCACAAGCTGCTTTGGCATGGATGCTGTGTGCAGTGACCTGACGATCCAGCGGAGTATGCCTGCCTTTGCCTGAGCAAAGGTGATGCAGTCTGCCACCCAAATGGAGAGGGTGCACTTGGTAACTGCCAGCCCCAGGTGGTTGGGATTGTAGGCAATGAAGAGCCGGTCAGACTTGCGATGACCCTGGGTGCACTGCAGATAGTTGAGAACCCTCTTGCAGTCTAGTGTATGCAGGACTTCAGATGCCCAGTCAGAGTGAGGTCTTGGGCAGAAAGTCTGCAAGACCACCTCCTAATTGAGGTGGCAATCCAAGACGACCTTCGGTAGGAACTTGGGGTGGGTGTGAAGGGCTACCCTGTTCCTGTAAGCCTGGTGTAGGGGGGCCTTGGCCATGAGGGCCTGAAGTTCATTGACTCGCCACGCCAAAGTCAGTGCCACCAGGAGAGGTGCTGGAGAGCATGTTGCCATCAGCTCGAAAGGCGGCTGCATCAGCTGCATGAGCATGATGCTGAGGTCCCATTCCACTAGTGGAGGCCAGATGGGGAGTTTGGAAAGCAAGAGGCCCCCACATGAAGCGGGAGACCTGAGGCTGGCCTGAGAGGGGTTTACCCTTGACAGGCGAGTGGTTGGCAGAGATGGTGCTCAGGTGAACCCTGACAGAGTTCTTGTGTAGAGTCCTCAAGGAGGGGAGTGGAAGGGAATGCAAACAGAAGCCCAGAGGTCCAGTTCAGGAGAAATGCATCCAGGACCACCCTGCTCGTATGTGGCATCAACCTGCAGAAGCGGGGAAAGCATAACAGGTGATCAGCAGGAATTGAGTCTTCACATATATGGGTGATGTAGGCACCGATGGAGCCTGTGTGGGAACACTCCCCAGCGTCCTATAGGAACACTTTTGGGAGCATCCCATTGCACCTGCATAGCTGCCTTCCCACCTTACCAACTCTCCCTCAGTTGCGTTTGTAGCCGAGATAAAAGGAGAGAAGAACAAGCAACTCCTAGAGGAGGGTGCATGGTGAAGACTCAATTCCTACTGTTCCCAGAGATCACCTGTTACAGGTGAGTAACTATGCAATCTCCAGGAACAAGCAGGAACAGTCCTCACATGGGACTCCCTAGCTTGAAGATGCCAGGGAGATGACCAGAGTGGAGTGGTGAAACAGGGTCATGTATCTTCCCAAGGATCTCTGGTATCAAAATCAGGGATGGAGGGTAGGAGTTGATCTAAGTCTGAAAGATGCAGGAGAACAGCCTGGCCAAATGAGGCATCCTGGCAGGAGTCCTCGTCCAAGCAATAGTGGGCCATAAAGGTGTGGACAGAGGACCAGGTTGCTGCTTTGCATATTTCATCAGTCACCACTGAGCATAGGTTTGCCATGGAGGCAGCCATTGCTCACACATTGTGTGCTGTAACATAACTCTCATAGGTAAAAGATATACAGTCTGATCTATTAGGTCTACCAGTTTCCAAAAAAGCAGTTACTTACCTGTAACAGGTGATCTCTGGGAACAGCAGGAATAAGTCTTCACATATGGGTACATCGGTACCGACTGAGCCTGCGCGGGAACGCTCCCCAGCATCCAAAAAGAAAGCTTTTCGGAGCATCCCACATGCATGCGTGCTGCCTTCCCGCCCATTCACTTCCCTCTCATCAGTTGGGTTTGTAGCCGAGACTGAAGGAGGGAAGTAGACAAATTAGAGAGAGAACTCCTAGGGGAGGTGGGTGGGTTGTGAAGACTTATTCCTGCTGTTCCCAGAGATCACCTGTTACAGGTAACTGTGCTATCTCCAGGAACAAGCAGGAATGAGTCTTCACATATGGGGACTCCCAAGCTAGAGATGCCTAGAGGTCCCAGCATGTTGCAAATCTAATGGATGGGCCATGCTATTTCCCAGAACCTCAGGCATCCAAGGGATGGAGGGTAGGAGTTGAATTAAAAAAAGGGGTGTGCTGTGGAACAGCTTGACTAAACAAGGCGTCTAGAGGAGAGTCCTTGTGTAGATCATAATTGTTAGGAAATATTGAATTCCAGTTTTCTAATGTGGACCTTACTCAAAAGTATTGCGAAAGTGTTTGAGGCTAATACGGTCTACTGCTAAGCCAGTAGATTATCCTCAAAGAAATTACTTCACTGTGAAGTAGAGGAAAATAAATTTTGCAATACAAGCAGAGGTCAGAAGCCTTAATGGCTGGAACTAACCCCAGAAGAAGAAACTGGAGGAGTTTAATGAGGTTGGACTTTGGAGGAAAAGCTGAAGCTTCTGTAGGCCAAAGTTTAAATCTTTGTCCTTGGAGCAGAATAAGGCTCTAGGAAAGAGGAGATAAATCTGACTGGTTTGGACGAAAAGGTAGAAATACACCTTGCAGAAAAAGGATGGGTCTTTAAGACCCCTTTATCCAAACAAAAGAAAAAACCCCAAACATTTGTAGTAGGCGGTATAGCCTCCAATTTCTTGGAAGATCAGTAATGTCTTCCATAAGTGATGTCACTTAGGATAATGACTTTACATGGAGAGCTTCAGATGTAATGTAACTGGAAAGGTTATGATAAAAGATGATATTTTCTAATTACCATAGAAATTGGTTGTCCATTTAAACTCATATGGTATGCTGGAACAGCATCAATATGGACAGTCACAAATCTCTACCTCTATCGACAGAGATTCACTTAACAAGAAGGGGTAGGCCTGCTTGAGAATATGGATAGAGAATCTTTCTGGTTATAAGTGGAAGAGCCATAGAGGTGGTTTCATGGAAACCAGTGAAATGCTCTTACTTATAAGGAGAGGTCTAGATTTCTTTAAAAATGCTAGTCTTTGAATAACCAGGAATGGAGACCTACGTAAAGGGGTGCAGAGATCCTTAGTCTTAAGGCAGCAAGTCTGGATCCTTCTATAACTTCAGTGTAGTAGCTAGAGAAGATGCAATAAAAAGGGATACCATGATTGCCCCTCTATGAGGGCAATATAAGTATCATGCGTTTTGTTCAGCATAAGCTTCAATGAAGTATTGGGAATTAGAAGGAAAGCAGTAGACAAGGACCGACTGCAGTGAAAAAGAATGTATCCCTGTTGTAAGAGTTCCACTGGAGATGTGGAACAACCCAGGGAATTGAGCAATTCTTTATGTTTTCATGTGGTCTAAGCCCTGGTTCCTTTTCCTTAAGAGGAAAATTTAAGCAAGATGGTAAGAATAGGAAAAAAAACAGTCATATAGGAGCATTACTGGGCAAAGCCTTTTTAACCATCTGGAGTTACCCACTAGGAATGGCTCCTACACTCTCTGGCAAAGACCCATAGTGCAGAGCTTTTTTGTATAATTGCAGAGAGCATGTTGTAGGTTGCTTAGGTGAGATCTGGCTGTTTAATTGCCAGTGTGCAACCTAATCTATTCTGTTGGAGCTAAAAAGAATTGAAGATGGCTAAGAATAAGACAGGCCAGTTGCATGCAATGATAAATTGTCCAAGTGGGTTGTGGAACCTCTTGGAATGATCTGTTAAGGCAGCAGAAAAAGTTAAGTCCTATAAATTGGAAAAGGACAGACAGACAATTAGGAGTGGTAAAACTCAATTACTATCTGATAAGCTGTCTTAAAAGTAATTTGAGAAGATTGTAAAGGGGAAGAAAACTCTGTATACAAACCAGTTACTGGAGTAGGTACTGAAGAAAACCTATGGGTTTAAAAAGTAAGCCCTTCAGTTGAATAGTATCACTCTTAGAGACCAAATGTCCTGACTAAGAGGGATAGAAGTAATACAGAGTTGAGAAGACTTACAATTTGTTAAGTCCTTGAAAAGGTGAAGCCCCCTTGCAGTCAGAAACTAAGATATCCTCGTACAGGAAAACTGTCAAGGTGCAGGACATAGCCTACCTTGTTAGTTACTCTTTTCTTCAAAAAGGAGAAGAGAACCCTGTTACCTGTAGGGCATGATTGTCCTCAATAGCTCTTGGAGCTAAAAGAAGAGATTTCTCTTGTGGCAAGAGATTCATGCCTAGAGTTGAGGATTGAGTCCGTATCACTGATCTCAGTAAGGATGAGATGAACTATAGATGCTTCTTTTGATCAATAGGTTACTGGTTCTAAACCTCAAACAGGAAAAATATTTAATGAATAAAATATCAAACCCTGAGACTGCTGGGTTTGCTGAGCCTGTTGAGGTTTTGATTTTCTTAGCCTGGTTTGATGTTTCCAAAGAACGGCAACATCTGCATGATGGGTAGAAGATGGATAAAAAAAGAATTCCCCTTTAAGGGGATAGGGTTTGTTAGAAGATTCTTTAGTAGCTGGGATACAGGAAAGTTTTGACAATCCTCTGAAAGCAGCAATATCAGTGTTTAACTGATTAGCTTGGAATAAAGCATCCTTGTTAAAGGGATTTTCACTAGTACAAGGAGTATTTCCCAGCCTCTCTTGTACCCATTGGTCCAAGTCTGAAGCTTGGAGCCAGGCCATGCGCCGTGCCCCTATGGCTATAGCAGAAGTTCTGCTAATAGACTCAAATCAGTCCAGGGAAGCACGATTAAGGAACTTAGACATTTTGAGCATGACTGACTAATAAGAAATAGTCTGCTCTTATGTTCTTGAAGAAAAGGGTTCAAAAGCTTTAAGTTCTTTGTAACCTCTTCAAGAGATAATCCCATATAGAAAATATATGAGAATTCTTGCTGAAAGCATGGATGCCTGGAAGCAGACGTCCAAAGGCATCTAAAGTCCTAGACTCACAACCTGGCGGATAAGGAGTACTTCTTTGCACTCTTAATACACCTCATTCCTGATTCTACAACATTAGAATGAGGAAGTTGAGTATTTTGAAAACCTGGAGAAGGTGGCACCTTGTACATAGTGTCAAGTGTCTTAGAACGTGGGGATACTGTTAAAGGAGTTTCCCACATTCTTAATAGTAGATCCTGTAAGATCTGATGCAAAGGAAGCATGATTCCCTCCTTTGGAATCCAGGGGGATTGCAGAGTCTCTGAATCTCCTGGTATGGATTCTTCACCAGGTATAGAAATGGCAAGTAACTTTGCCATATCAAACAGAAAAGCTTGAAAATAAATCTCCCCCGAGGAGGACCCCCTAAAATGAGGGGTAAAGGGCTAGACTTGTTGAGAATTCAGCCTTGGTACCGATGGATTCATCCCAGTCAGTCATTGAGATCAGAAGACTTGAAAGGATAAAGCATCGGATTTTCTTTAAAGCAATGTCTTCGGTACCGGCTGAGGTCAGTACAGAGACGAGTCGGTACCGAATCCTCCCTCCATGCTAGAGAGCGATTCTGGGTACAAACTATATTGTAATGATAGAGCTAATCAAATTGGTGGAGGGGTTGCGCTCTATGTTAGAGAGGGCATTGACTCAGAAAGGACTAAAGTTTTGCAGGAAACAAAATTTGCTGTAGAATCTCTATGGATTGAAATTCCATGTAAAAAGGGGAAGGCAATGGCAGTGGGGGTGGGGGTGTACTATCGACCACCTGGCCAGAATGAACAAATGGATGATGAAATGCTCAAAGAAATCAAGGAAGCTAATAAAAGTTACAGCGTGGTAATAATAATGGGTGATTTCAATTACCCTGGTATCGACTGGGTCAGTGTCACGTCAGGACATGCTAGGGAGATAAAGTTCCTAGATGAAATAAATGACTGCTTCTTGGAGCAGCTGGTTCATGAACCAACCAGAGGGGAAGCCATATTAGACCTAGTCCTTAGTGGAACACCAGACCTAGTGCAAGAGATAAGGGTGTTGGGGCCACTTGGCAATAGTGATCATAGCATGATCGCCTTTGATTTAATTAGTGGAGGAGGGATAGTAAGGAAATCCACAGTACTACCTTTTAACTTTCGAAAGGGAGACTATGATAAAATGAGGAAAACAGTTAAGAAAAAACTAAAAGGAGCAGTTGCAAAGGTTAAAGACTTACATCAAGCTTGGGTGTTGTTGAAAAATACTATCTTGGAAGCCCAGACCAGCTGTATTCCACGCTTTAAGAAAAGTGGAAGGAAGTCCAAAAAACTACCAGCATGGTTTAAAGGTGAGGTCAGAGAGGCTGTTGCCAAAAAAGCATCTTTCAGGAAATGGAAAAAAAGAGCCAAACGACGAAACCTGGAAACAGCACAAGCACTGGCAAGTCAAATGCAAGGCATTGATAAGGCAGGCAAAGAGAATTTGAGAAGCTTGCTGTGGAAGCAAAAACGCGAAATAGAGACCTTTTCAAGTACATTCGTAGCAAAAAACCTGTGAGAGTCAGTTGGACCATTAGATGATAAAGGGGTTAAAGGAGCACTAAGAGGCCACAAGGCGATAGCGGAGAGACTGAATGAATTTTTTGCTTTGGTCTTTACTGAGGAAGATATAGGGATGTTACCCATGACTGAAGTGGTATTTAAAGGTGTGGAAGAATTGAAGGAAATATCGATACATCGGGAAAATGTCTTACAACTATTAGATAAACTGAAGAGTAGCAAATCACCTGGGCCAGATGGTATACATTCAAGGATGTTGAAAGAACTGAAATATGAGATTGCAGACCTGCTATCAGTAATCTGTGAACTCTCATTAAAATCATCTCTAATACCTGAAGATTGGAGGATCGCCAATGTAACACCAATTTTTAAAAAAGGGTTCCAGGGGTGATCCGGGAAACTACAGACCGGTGAGCCTGACGTCAGTACCAGGAAATATGGTAGAAACCATCATAAAGAATAAAATTACTCAGCATGTAGATAGTCACAACCTAATGGGAGACAGCCAACATGGCTTTAGACAAGGAAGATCTTGTCTTACTAATCTGTTATTTTTTTTGAAGGAGTGAATAAACAGGTGGACAAAGGTGAGTCGGTTGATATTGTGTATCTGGACTTTCAGAAAGCCTTTGACAAGATCCCTCAGAGACTTTTGGCAAAACTAAAGAGTCATGGGATAGGAGGCAGTGTACTATTGTGGATCAGGAACTGGTTAAAAGATAGAAAGCAGAGGGTAGGGCTAAATGGCCAATTTTCCCAATGGAGAAAGGTGAATAGTGGTGTACCCCAGGGATCTGTGCTGGGTCCACTGCTTTTTGACATTCATAAATGACCTGGAAAGTGGAATAACGAGTGAGGTGATCAAATCTGCAGATGACACAAAACTATTTAAAGTTAAAACCCAAGAGGATTGTGAAAAATTGCAAGAGGATCTTGATAAATTGGAAGACTGGGCATCAAAATGGTAGATGAAATTTAATGTGGACAAGTGCAAGGTTATGCACCTAGGGAAGAACCCCCCAAACTATGGTTACACAATGCAAGGTTCCACATTAGGAACCACCACCCAGGAAAAAGATTTAGGCGTCATTGTGGATACCATGTTAAAACCCTCGGCCCAGTGTGCAGCGGCGGCCAAGAGAGCAAATAGAATGCTAGGTATGATAAGAAAAGGAATGGAAAATAAAACAAAAGATATTATAATGCCTCTATATTGTTCCATGGTGAGACCACACCTTGAATATTGTGTGCAATTCTGGTCACTGTATCTTAAGGATATAGCGATTTTAGAAAAGGTTCAGAGAAGAGCCACCAAAATGGTAAAAGGGATGGAGGGATACTCCTATGAAGAAAGGCTAAAAAGGTTAGGGCTCTTTAACCTGGAAAAGAGACGGCTGAGGGAAGATATGATAGAAGTCTATAAATTAGTGAACGGAGTGGAACGGGTAAACGTAGATCGATTGTTTACGCTATCAGAATATAGAAAGACTAGGGGACATGCAATGAAGCTACAGGGTAAACTATTTAAGACTAATAAAAGAAAATATTTTTTCACTCAACGTGTAAATCAAACTCTGGAATTTGTTACCGGAGGATGTAGTAAAGGCTGTTAGTGTAGCTGAGTTTAAAAAAAGGTTTGGACAAGTTCCTGGAGGAAAGGTCCATAAACCGTTAAGAAGTGACTGAAGATATCAATGCTTGACCCAGTATCAGCATTGTGGAACTTGTGTCTCTTGGGGAACTGCTAGGTACATATGACCTAGATTGGCCACTGTTGGAAACAGAATACTGGGCTTGATGGACCTTGGTCTGACCCAGTATGGCATATCTGATGTTCTTAGGCTTGGCATCGAAGGAAGCGAGTCTGTGGAAGCAAGCATGGACAGTACTGACACCGGTGCCGATGTTGATACCGGTACCGAAGCCAATACCGATACTCGAGGAACAGTCTGCAGCAACTCTAGCAGTACTGAAGTAGCTGAGAGCGCTAGACTATGTTAATCAGTGAAGAGTGTTTCATTCATCACCATAGCTGATGCCAGGATGTCGGTACCGCTTGAAGCGGCCACCACCACAGAGCATGGCCCAGGTATGTTCATTGAGGTAAGAACCCCAGGAACAACCTGAAGCCCTGTTAATGCTTTGGAGCCTGAAGACTCCCGCCGGGGCTTTATTGCCAAAATGTCTGAGGGCAATGCCAGAGGCATCTTGATGCTTAGGAGATCTACCACTCGAGGACTGGCTAGTCTTTAGACTTTTGTTTGGTTACCTGATCCTATGAAAAAGATATTCTGTCTGGTGACATCGAGTCCAATGTGAACCAGGTATCGAGTTGTGCTCGATCCTGAAGACTCTTCTGTTTGAGCTCCAGCAGGAGACACACTCCAGTGGGCAATGGTCAGGAACTAAACATTTTAGACACCAAGTATGAGTGTCTAAAAAATATATCTGTACCGCCACACTGAGCATTTAAGGATAGCGACTGGCTTCCATAATGGAAGGATAGAGGCCTAGTGGCCTAGAAACCAGGAAAAAATTTCATAGAAATTTTTTAGTAAAAAGAAAGAAAAGCACTGGCGGTGTCGAGAGAAGGCAGACGTGACCACAAGAAAGTAAGAATAAAATGAAGAATTTTCTGCGGTGACAGGAATACATCCTGCTGGCTCTGCAGAAAACAGAAAACTGATGAGAGAGAGAAGTGAATGGTCAGGAAGGCAGCACGCATGCGTGTGGGATGCTCCCAAAAGCTTTTTTGGATGCTGGTGAGCGTTCCCACGCAGGCTCCGTCGGTACTGACATACCCATATGTGAAGACATTCCTGCTTGTTCCTGGAGATTACTCTCCAAAGTGACTGGAGTCAAAAGCAACAAAAAGCTGTGAAGCCTTGCTGTGCTGCCTAGTTCACTGAAGATAAAAGGCCAAGGCACGCTTACAATCCAGTGTATGTAGACTCCTTTCTGCACTAGAGGCATGGAGGTCTAGGGAAGAAAACAGGAAGGTAAACGGACTGATTTAAATGAAAAGGCAAAAAACTACCTTTGGCATGAAGTGAGAATGACTAAGGACTACTTTATCATGGTGGAACTGTGTATAAGGAGGGTCAGCCATTAAAGCTCTGAGCACACTGATGCATCTTGCAGAAGTGAGGGCAATTAGGAAGATAACTTTCCAGGAAATAAACTTCAGAGATGTAGTGGCTAGAGGTTTGAAGGGTGGCTTCATGAGCTGCCTGGAGGACAAGATTGAGATTCCATGCTACAGGTGGTGGCCTAATGGGAGGCTTAGTTAAGAGTAGACCCCTCAAAGCATGCTACAAGTGGCTAAGACAGGTTGTCCATCAAAGGGCATATGGAAAGCCACAATGGCACTTAGGTGGACCCTTACTGACTTGGCTTTGAGTCTGGAGGATGAAAGGTGGAGGAGATACTCGATTAACACCTCCACAGGAACAGAAAGGGAACAGAAAAAGGATTAAGTTCACTTTTTGAACACTAGATTGAAAACCTTCACCACTTAAAAGGCATGAGCACGCCTTGTGGAAGGTTTCCTTGAGGCCAATAGGATATCTTTAACCAGTTGAGAGAGGTTGATATCCTGGAGTTCTAAGCTCTCAGCCGCCACACCATCAGGTGTAAGGACTGGGGGTTTGGGTGCAGAAGTGTCCCTTTCTCCTGGGATAGGAGATCTGGAGCACATCAACTCCAGAGGTCTGGCTTGAGAGACACAGAAACAGTAGATACCACATTTGACGTGGCCAGTGCAGGGCTGAGGATCATGTAGCCCCTGTCTGTGGAGTTTGAAGAGAGTCTTGGGGATAAGGGGAATGGGAGGGTAGGCATATAGGAAGTCCTGAGCCCAGTGGAGCTAGAAAGCATCCATCGCCTGAATTTATTTATTTATTTATTACAGTTTCTTATATACCGCGCTATTTAGAATCAGCGCGGTTTACATCATAACAAAACGACCATAACGACAAACTGTCAGGTTTTACATTGAACAGGAGTACAAACTTGGATAACTGGGTTAACTATATACATAAACTATTTACACTGCAGTGTGAGGGCATTTCTAGACTGAATGTTCTGAGCAGGTATTCTGGAACAGAAGCGGGGAAGTTTGGCATTCTGAGGACTTGTAAACAGATCCTGATCCGAATGGAGAGACCACCTGTGTGGCAGTAGTACTTGACTGAGTTTGTCTGCCAGGAAATTGTTTGCCAGGGAGATACATTGCTAGTAGGTGGATCTGATGGTGTATGGCAAAATACCATAGATGTAAGACTGTTGCACAACGCCTGAGAACCTTTCCACCATGCTTGTTCACATAGAACATGGCCACCTGATTGTCTGGATTACAACCGTTTGGGAACAAAGGTGGTCTTGGAACACAGAGCACTGTGGATGGCTCAGAGTTCCAACAGATTTATGTGAAGTTGAGCCTCCTGCTGAATCCAAAGACCCTGAGGAGAAGTTGTCCAGATGAGCTTTCCAACCCAATGTGGATGCAGTCAGGGTAGATTGGTGTGGTTGCATCTGAAAAGGTGACTTTACGAGAAAGTTTTCTGGTGATTGCCACCATTGGAGGGATGAAATTAGACGTGCAGAAATCATGATTCTGTCCCCCAGACAACCTGATGCCCAAGTTCATTGTGAAGCCAGGGTCCATTGAGCTGCATGCATAAGCAGATAAGCATAGGGAACCACATGTACAGTGGAAGCCATATGACTAAGCAACAAGCATTTCTTGAGCAGTTAGGAAAGATTTCATACATGCCTGAGAAGCTAGTTGAACTATTTGAGCGCAGCAGACCTGTGGTAGAAAAGCCCTTGACTGCTGTGCGTCTAGGAGAGCCACTATGAACTCAGGTTTGAGAAGGGGTGAGTTGGGATTTTGGAAGATTTATTACTAATCCAAGGTATTAAGAACCTGCATTGTGCAGGAGAGCGCAGAGTTGGCCTGTAAGGGAAGATAAATATCCCTAGAGTTCTTAGGAATGCTGCCACTACTGCCATGCATTTTGTGAAGACTCTTGGGATAGAAGCCAAGCTGAAGGGTAGAACCCTGTACTGGTAATGTCTTCCTTGAAAGATTAATCAAAGAAACCTCCTGTGTTCTGCATAAATAAAGATGTGTATATGCATCCTTTAGATCTAGAGAACAAAGACAGTCCTGACTCTTGAGGTAAGGGAGAAGTGTTCGAGAGAGATCTTGAATTTCTCTCAGAGCAGATACTCATGTAATTCTGAGGTCCAGAATGGGCCTGTATCCTGTCTTCTTTGGGATAAGGAAGTAAGGGGGGGGGGGGGTAGAAGCCTAGGCCTTGTTGAGAAAGTGGCACCACCTCTATTGCACTGTAAGCGAGAAGGGTGGTAATCTCCTGGCACAAGAGTGGTGAGAGGGGGCTGAGCTGAACTCTGAGTAGATGGAGGGGCATACTTTGGAAGTGAAGTTTGCACCCCTCTGCCACTATGGATCGAGTCCAATGCTCTGATGTTATCTAGTGCCACCTTTGGGCAAAGTAACATTCTGCCTGGAATCTTGACTGGCTCTGGAATTGCCAGAGGCAGGACAGCTAAGTTCTCTAGAAAGGAGTCAGACCTTATGGAGGCTGGGTCTGTTGAGCTGGTTGAGCTCTGGGGGGCCTGAGCCTTCCTTTGTTGCTTCAGTTGTTGCTGTCCCTTTGAGAAGCATGGACTGGACAGTGCACAGCAGGGGTACAAGAATTTAAAAAAAAAAACCTGCTGAAAAAGGGCTTCTTTACAGAATTTCTTAGCTGGGTTGGTAGTAGTTCTAGAAAGCCTATTGAGAGTGGTATTCTCAGACTCCAGCTGAGAAGCCTTGTCCTGCCAATCCTTGCCAAAGAGGTTTTCCCCTGTGCAAGGAATATTCCCCAGTTTATCTTGCACCCACTGCTCAAGATCGGATGCTTGTAACCAAGCAATCCGATGTGCACCAATGCAGATAGCAGAAGTCCTGCTAATACAATCAAAGGCTGCCCTATTCATGAATTTGTAAACATTACGAAAAGTTTCACAAGTGTCAAGTAATCAGCCCTCTTGACATCAGGGAAAAGAGGAGCCATTAGTTCTAAATCTTTAGCCACCTCCTGAATGAGCATACCCATGTGGAGGCCTAAAGACATCGATGACCGAAGGCATCGAAAGTTCTTGCCTCATGGCCTGAAGGATTAGATAAATGTGTCTTGGCACTTTTGAGTAGACGCACTGCTGATTCCACTACAATGGAGTGGTGTGGTAACTGTCTTCTGAAAACCAGGACACTGCAGTACTCGGTACATGGTATCGAGTCTCTGATAATGTGCAGACAATGTTAAGGGTGTTCCCCACATCCTAAGCATGAGGTCATACCCTATTCAGTGAATGGGTAAGGTGGCAGTTTCCTTAGAGTTCTTCAGCTCTCGGTTCTTTCTTTCTCAGAGGTCACTGTAATGGAGGCCCTGAGCCATATCCTGTATAAAGTCTTGAAAAGACATGTCCTCTGGAGGAGACATACGGTGTTGTGGGGAAGGAGAAGGATCTTCTGGAAGAGCCTCCCTGGTACTGACCGATTCATAAGAATTGAAATCAGAAAACTCGAAGTATCAATGGGCCAGTTGCTCCCACCTGGCCCACCAACAGTACCGATCAAAATCGGTATCAGAATGCTGTAGTACTGAACCTTTGATGCTGGACACCGACTCCAGGGCTGGCATGGGTGGTAGCATGGAGAGCAGCATAATGGTCGATGCAGATACATTTGGTACCAGTACCAATGACTGCAAAACCAAATGCAGAGGCTTTAGTGGTACTGAAGCTGCTAGCAAGGCTGCTAAACTCCTCAATGGCCAGGATACCCAAGCATCAGCTGAATCAATGTATCTGTACCAGAACAGCAGGCCACTACCCCAGAACAAGGCACCAAGAGCTCTCCAGAGGTGGAAGCCTTGGGAGCATTTTGGGACCCCATTAATGCTTTGGAGGCAAGGACCTCCTACCGGGGTTGTTTGGCCCATGTACTCTCTTCTAGGGCAATGCTTAAGGCATCTCTATGCTTAGAAGATCTACCCTTTGAAGATCAACCAGTCTGAAGACTACCTAGGTTTCTTTACCTGAAATCCATGGGAGGAAGAGGAAGATGAAGCCTTCAACAATGTTGATGCAATGGACATTGCATCTGAGGCAAAAAGTGTGATGCTGAGTTTTGCAGCTCTGTTCTGCAGGCCCCTCTGTCATCTTCCTGCAGAGAAGACATTCTCATGTCAGATGGT
The DNA here is from genome assembly GCA_033557465.1 of Ichthyophis bannanicus. Taxonomy (NCBI): domain Eukaryota; kingdom Metazoa; phylum Chordata; class Amphibia; order Gymnophiona; family Ichthyophiidae; genus Ichthyophis; species Ichthyophis bannanicus. Next base: position 424,765,394 of record CM066038.1, read on the forward strand.
CTGGTCCCAAACATTTAAGACACCAGTTATGTGTGTCGATAACAGAAATGGTACTGCTACATTTGAAACACTGAAACCACTAGCTGGTTTCTCCATTTTGAGGAAAAAAGGGGCCTCAGGCCCAAAATGGTGTCTAAGCACCTGGAGGGCAAGGACACTCAGAAAAAAAGGAAGTTTTTCCCAGAAAGGAAACACCGACGATGCCGGTGCTAACATCAGGTGGGCAGACACAACTAAAAGTACTAAATTGTCTGCAGTGACCGAAATTGCTCCCTGTCAGCTCTGTGGAAAAACAAACAAGGGAGAGTTGGAAAGGCAGGAAAGCAGCTATGCAGGCACAGTAGGATGCTCCCAAAAGCCTTCCTAAAGGATGCTGGGGAGCATTCCTGTGTGGACTCCATTGGTGCCAACATCACCCATATTTGAGACCTACATTCCTGCTTGTTCCTGGAGATGCTGCATGTTCACTGGACTGGCAAACAGGTAGATGGACAATTCCCCCAGTGACAGAACAGGTGGAGAACCACCTCTGGACTCAAGCACCACTCATGTGGGTGAAGGAGCCTGCTGAATGTCTGAGGAGGTTGTCATGGCCTGGGAGATGGACCGCACTCTGCTTCATGCCTCTGTGTACAGCAAAGGAGCAACAAAGGACTGTCTCCCGACAGAAGTAGCAGGAGCCAATGCCCCCCCCCCCTCCTTGTTTATGTAGAACATTGTGACCCTGTTGGTCTGCACGAGCACTGACTTACACACACACCCCAGGAGGTACTTGAAGACCTTCAGGGCCAGACTGCTTGAAGCTCAAGCAGGTTGATCTGCTGCCGAGAACTTGGGTGACCATTGCCCCTGGGTGCAGAGATGGTTGCAATGGCTCTCCAGCCCAACAGTGAGGTGTCAGTCAAGACAAACTTGTGCTGTCAAGTCTGGAAGGGCATGCCCCAAATGAGGCTCTGGGGTTTTGCCACCAGACTAGGGGCTTGAATAGGCTGCAAGACACCTGGACCATGCGAGTGGGTAACAATGTGGATGGCAGAGGCCATGTTCCCCAGGAGGTGCAGCATGGCCCATGCTGAGACCTTGGGCTAGCCTTGGACCTTGGCAGCTAGAGCATAGAGCCAATCCGTGCATGCTCAAGGGAGAACGGCAGTTGCACATTCTGTGTTAAGAGCACCAACGAACTCCAGGGTCTGCACTGTTTTGAGGTGGAGTAGTTGATCAGGAAACAGAGGTGCTCAAGGACTGTGTGATGCTGTGAGGCGAGCCTCCTCTGCCAATGTGCCTGAGACGAGCCAGTTGTCTAGGTAAGGGTAGATGGGTATGCCCTGCAACCAGAGGTGGGCCGCAGCTGCCGACAGGCACTTAGTGAAGACTCATGGGGCAGACATGAGCCCGAAGGGGAGCACTCTGTAGTTAAAGTTTAAAGTGCTCTCCCTGCACCCTGAAAAGCGAGTACTTCCTGTGCTTGGGGTGGACAGGAATGTTGGCATAAGTCTCAGATCCAAGGAGCATAGCCAATCGCCCTGCCAGAGGAAGGGCAGCAGTATGCCAAGCGATAGCATTTTGAACTTCTCCTGCACCAGAAACTTGTTCAGATTCCTGGAGATAGATGGGGGGCCTGTACCCCATCCTCTTCGGAACAAGGAAGTACTGGGAGTAAAACTCCTGGCCTCAGAGGTGCTATGGAACTCAACTGTCTGTTGACCAAGGAGGTTCTTCAGCTCTTGCTGCAAGCAAGTCTGGTGTGAGAAAAGCTGAGTAGGCTCTGCTGGGGAGAAGGGAGGTGGGAGCCTGTCTAGACAAAGACGATACCTGTCCTGGATCACCTGCAAGACCCAGATGTTTGATGCAATGGCTGCCCACTTGAGGGCAAAGAGACAGGCATCCTCCCATGGGCGGAAGTGCCCCAAGGGGGTGAGAGGCTATGCTTTTGGTGTCAAAACCCTGGGGCTGGTTGGGTGGTGCCAGTGGTTGGGTCTTGGGCCCCCTTGGGTTTCTGGTGACCCTGAGCTCCCCTTTTGCCCTGAACGCTGGTTGATGGTGCAGGGGTAGGCAGGAATGGTGGGTATCCCTTATAGGAGAGCCCATTCCTCTGGAAGGCAGGCTTTTTGATGTGCTGCTTCTTCCATGGAAGAGGTTTCGCGCAAGAGACTGGTGCGAATGACAAACTCAGTCTTGATCTTGGTCATCTTGTCCTCCATGGGCTTGCTGAACAGCTTCTTCCCAAGGCAGGGAACATAAGAGCTTCTCCTGAACCCACTCTTCCAGGATTGAAGACTGGAGCCACGCCTGGCGTTGGGCTCCGATACCAGCTGCTGCCACACAGGGGGAAGACTCAAACCAGTTATATGTGGTGTGGGAAGGGTATTTCAAGCAGTCTGCGACAGACCTCAAGAAGTTCTGGAACCTGAGAAGGTGCTCCCCAAGGCCTGTGGAAAAGACACTGAGCTCTTTGGCAAGGTTGTGAAGAAACATACCCATGTAAAGTTGGTTTGCTTGGATGTGGCACAAGCATGGATCCCTGGTAAACCTTGTGCCTGAGGGCATCAAGGACATGGGATTCCCTACCAGGTAGGACCCGTAGAGTGTGACTTCGGGCTCTTCTGTTTCCACATCACAGATTCGACTACCATGGAGGTATGAGGAAGCTTGTTCTTCTGAAACCCTGGGCTGCGCTGGACCGTATACATGGCATCAAGTCTTTTACTGACAATAGGGACAGAGGTGGGTGCTTCCCACATGGAGGAGCAGCTGGGATAGGATGGCAGTACTGGAACTGTAAGACTCCCTGGGTGGAGACTCATACTGCAAGATGTCAAGTTACTCTGCTCCTCCTCGGTCTGCATAGGCAGATAGAGGGATTGAGCCATAACCTGTACAAACATGAGGAAGGTGGTGTCCTCAGGAGGCGACTGAGGTAGGTGGGTAGGGATGGGTGATCCCTACGAGCACGGGTCGCTGGGGGAAGTGCCCCTGTCAGATTCCCAGCCTGAAAAGGACTGAGTTTGGCTGATCCCTGTGTCCAGTGGCTGAGGTGTGCTTGGAGCCTGAGGCACTGGAAGACCTTGCCCCTGAGGACCGGGACAACGAGTGAGACCAGTGCCAAGGACCCTCACAAGGCCTGCAGCTCTCGGGGGTTTCCAAGGAGGTTTTTGGGACCCCAGTTGGGTGACCCTCTGTCTTGGGGCATGAGCCCAGCCATGCTGGGCAGCTAGGAAGGCAGAAACGCTGTGCTCCAGTGCCACCATATGGGGCTCAGGAGTGGGTCCCTGCGACACTGATGGTGTTACTAGTTCTGGTGTGGAGGAGAGGGGTCCTCACCATGATGATCTCAGGAGACTGGTCACCATTGCCAGAGGCCTCCTTGTCTGACCATCAGGAACGACAGGGAGGGCTAAGGGCACAAGCATGAGACCGCTCATGCTTGTCTGGAGCCCCCGACAGTGACTTCAAGGTAGTCTTGCCACTCCACCTCAGGCAAACACTGATCAGAGTGATGCCTGGGGTGTGGGGTCACTGCAGGGGACCCTGCAAGCAGTGGATCAGCAGGGCGATATGCCATCGGAGACCCTGGGGCTGCCTTATGGAAAATGTTAGACTTCTGCTTGTGGCTTAGCAAGGCCTTAGCAGACATTTTTTTACAAAGTGAGCAGAGCTCTGGGGTGTGGTCAGCCCCCAGAAGCCATAGTTGTGGGCATCTGAGTGACTGAGCATGTCACTTTTTGAAGCCAGTGGCCATAACTGCTCCTGCAAGGTTGAAAACCGAGGCCAGCGGCGGTTGGAGAAGGGCACAAAGAGGGCCTGAAAGGAAAAAAAAAAAAAAAAAAAAGACACTAAAAAGAAAAGGAATCCCCTGGCACACAGCTGAAGCAGGGGTGAAGGGGAGGATGGAAGAGGACAGGTGCTACTGGAAAAAAAGGCTAGGCTGAAGACATTTTTCCGGAGGGACGAGGACATGTGTCTGAAGGGCTCTGTAGAAAAAAGGGAGACTGAGCAAGATGGCACCCTTGGGCGGGAAGAGGACCATGCAAGTGTGGTAGCAATCCCAAAAGGCTCTTTGAAAGCTGGGGAATTGCTCTGTGTGGGCTCAGTGCTGATGTCATCCATAAGTGAGGGCCAACTTCCAGCCTGTTCCTGCAGAAGCAAGCAGACAACCAAGGACTTGGCTGCTGCCTTCTCTTCAACATGCTGAAGAGGACAAAGTTGATGTGAAGAGGGTATTGGTGATGTATCTGGAGGCTACTAATTCTCTGGCTATTACACTTTGTCCTCTTCAGCATGTTGGAGAAGGCAGCAGCCAAGTATAAGAAAAGAGGGGAGTAGAACCCTGCATCCTGCTGAAGAAGAATGGGCACCTCCTCTATTGCTCCTTGAGCAAGGAGTGTTGAGACCTCTTGATCCAGTAGATTGCCTGTAGAGGTTTGGGAATTGAATTGTCTTACGATTGTAGGAGGGGGCATACTATGAAAATAAAGCTTGTACCCCTCTCCCACAATGGACAGAGTCCAGTTTTCTGTTATTCGGTGCCATCTGTTGGCAAAATGACACAACCTGCCTGGAATGTTATGGGGTTCTGGCCCCTTCAGAGGTGGGAAAGCTGAGTTCTCTATGAAGGAGTCAAAGCCCTTGAGGGGCTGGGCCTATGGAGCTGGTTGAGCTCCAAGGCTTTTTGGCTTCTTTTGTCTGGATTGACGACCCTTCTGGGCAACTTGACCCTGAGCTTGCCCTTGCTGGGTATAGGATGGATAAAACTTCCTCTTTTTTGCTGAAAAAGGGTTTTCTATAGAGTTTTTTTTGGCTGGAGTGGCTGTAGATTGATAACAGGTCTGCAAAAAAAAAAATTTGAGCGCTGTTTTGGTTATTCCACGTAATCTTTGTTTTTTGGTGCGCTGAATCCAAAAATGACCTCCATTTTGTCATATGACATCACATATTTCCTGACAATTTAGGTAACTATGTTAAATAAGGCAATACCTAAAAATAAATGGAAAGACAGACTTATAAAAGTTTTTATTACAATATTTTCATGAAAATCTTTTGAACTGAAATAAGCTCACCTACACACACTAAACTTGATTCTTCTTCCTTGTGAGGCTCCTCTTGGTGCATTTACACTTGAGTAGCATCTGGAATGTCTCTCTGAAGCATCCAACAGTAGTCTGCCATCATTGTAATGCTCCATTATCCCTGGTATCTCCTTTCCATATCTTTAATGTCTTGATGAAATTGTTCACTTTGTTCCTTACTCACAGCTCCCAAATTCAGGAAATTAGTCAAGGTGGGACTGGAGGAAATGCACTTTCAAACTCAATTAACCTAAAGCTTGAAATGCTTTCAGCATTCGTCCGACAATCTTTTTGTAGTGAAGATCTTTATTGCCTAAAAAACATCTGTACGACTTCTTTAAAACGCAATCCACCCTTCGAGGATCTGTCATGGTATTGACAAACTCACCTTCCTTCAAAACTTTGCCTCCGACAGGCCTGGAAACTTGGTGACCAAGTATTTGAAGCATTCTCCATCTCTTGGAAGTGATTTTATGAATTGCTTCATCAATCCCAATTTTATGTGGAGAGGTGGTAGAAGAACTTTATGGGAAGGTACCAAAGTTAGAGGACTTTTTTTCTTCACCAATTGTTAGCACCCTCAGCTGCCAACTCTTCTTGGTCCAGTGATTGTCGGTCTCGACTGTCCCATAGACACAGAAAACAAGGGTATTTGGTATACCCAGCTTGTTGCCTGAGCAGCATGCACAAGACCAAGTCCCCACACACTTGCCAACCATGGTCTTCATATTTAAGTTTACGAAGAACCAATTACAAGTTCTCATAGGTTTCCTTCAAGTGTACGGAATGACCTACAGGTATGGAAGCACAAAAGCCGTTGTGGAGTAAAACTGCTTTGAGACCTTTTTGAAGAATCTATAAGACGCCATTGCTCTGAATCATATTGGATTTTAAGTTGACCCATCAGACCTTCGACATCAATGCAATAAACCAACTTGTCTTCCTGGGCGAAGTAAGGAACGAACTCCTTTTCACGATGTCTGAACCATGAAGATGACACTCCTGGCAACAATAAATTCCTGCCTTTCAGCCTAGATCCGAGTAACTCAGCGGCATCTTTGGGAAGATTCAAGTCTTACCAAATCGTTCATCTCCTCCTGAGAAAACAATTTTGGTCTTGTATCATCTTCAAAGTCAGAACTTGATTTGTCATCTGGTTCAGGTATGACTTCACCTTCATCGGAGCTAGGTATCTCTTCCAAGGTAGCAGGGGGCTTGGGCACTGGTATATCTGTGCCATGGGGGATGGGACAAATTGCCGAGTGAAGATGGCGTATGAAATGGAATGCTTCCATTTGGAATTAAACCCTTTCACATCGCATGAACAAAACAGTCGTCACTATGGTTCTTTTGCTCTCGCCATACCATAGGAATCCCATAACGGAAAGATTTTCTTACCTTTGAACCAGTTTGAGGTCCACAATACACCCTTTGCACACTTTATAAGGCACCCAGACTTTATCTTGATCTCCAATTTTTAGTCCAAAGTATTCAAAGTATACTTTTTCAAAGCCTGTAATATTCTGCTGTTGCTTCAACACTGTATATTCACCACAGATGAAAAACTGTCTGGCAAATTAATACACTTTTGTGGAGCCATAACAATGGTTGAAGAATGACGAGCTAACACGAATTGCGATGAAAAAAAAGTGTGAACAGCCTAGAACCAAGAACCTGATGATTCGTGCACAAGTGTGGCATGCAGGAGAGCAGAGCTCTGTCTGTACATGAGACATCAGTGCTGGCCACACCCCCCTGCACTGACCGGAGCTGCTGCTATCTGCCCTGTGTCTCCCTCCCACTGGATTCTTCAGGAAAGATTAACCCCTTCTACCATTAGAAGCACGGACTTAAAACTTGCTTAGTTTATGACCAGATTTACAGTGCTATATTTTGTTTTACATAACTTGGACAACCCCTTTAAGGTTTTTTTTGGCATTTTATATCTTAAATGCACTTATGTGAATTAATAGTAATTTGAATTAAATAGTAATCTGAAAAAATGTGTTAAATTTGAAGACAATTTTGCATGTTGCGGCAAATCATGACATCTAGTTTTTTCAATATTTTGTTTTCAGCACACCAAAATACATGGAAATTAGATGAAAACAAACAGCCAGCTTTTTAGTCACAGACCTGTGTAATCTGTCTAAAGTGAGATTGTCAGTATCTCATTAGCCTTCTCCTGCCAATTCTTGCCAAAGAGGTTTTCTCCTGTGCAAGGGATGTTTCCCAATTTATCCTGTACCCAAATCTCCAAGTCTGATGCCTGAAGCCAAGCAATCCGACGTGCACCGGCAATAGAGGTTCTGCTGATGCATTCAAAGCAGTCAAAGGCTGCACGATTTACAAACTTGGAGACATCCTGAGCATGCTTGACCAGTGAGAAAGTCCTGTCGTTGATCCTCAGGGAGAAGGGGGCTCATAAGCTCCAAATTTCCTGTGACCTCTGAGGAACATTCCCATATATAAAATAGGAGCTGATCCTAGCTGAAAGTATGGAAGCCTGAAAAGTTCAACACCCAAAAGTGTCAAGAGTGCTGCATTCACGAGCTGGAGGATTGAATGCATCTCTGCACTTTTCATCCTACGCATGGCTGACTCCACTACCACTGAATGGTATGGCAGCTGAGTCTTGAAAGCCAGGACATGGTGGAACATGGTATAGAGTCTCCTAGAATGAGATGTGGTCATAAGAACAGATATGCCATACTGGGTCAGACCAAGGTCCATCAAGCCCAGTATCCTGTTTCCAACAGCGGCCAATCTAGGTCAAACGTACCTAGCAGTTTCCCCAAAAGACAGGTTCCACAATGCTTGTACTTGGTCAAGCATTGATATCCTGGGTCCCTTCTTAATGGTTTATGGACCTTTCCTCCAGGAACTTGTCCAAACCTTTTTTAAACCCAGCTACATTAACAGCCTTTACTATATCCTCCGGTAACAAATTCCAGAGTTTGATTACACGTTGAGTGAAAAAATATTTTCCCTTATTAGTCTTAAATAGTTTACCCTGTAGCTTCATTGGTCAAAGGTTTCTCCCACATTGAGCTTCAAATCATGAATAATTTCATGAATGGGCAGAGTGGCTGCTTCCTTGGCTGCTTAGAGCAGGGGTCTCAAACTCAAATTGCTTTGAGGGCCAAATGAGGACTTGTAGAGTAACCCGGGGGCCGCACAAGACGCAGGCCTCATTTGCATAAGGGCATCATTTGCATAAATATTTGCATAATGTTACCATACACTAACTTTTAGTAAACATGCCTCTTAATGAGTGTATGGATAAAGAAAGACTAAAAGATTTCTACATTACTATAATCCAGTGCCAACCGCCAGGCACATTAGGAACTACTAGAAACACTGCCCATTTAGAACCCATAGCAAACCTGCCGTGTCCTAACAGCACTACCAGGACTCACAAAGCACCATACCCTAACTATCAAAAGGCAACACTGCAAATATTAAATCAACTCATTTCAGAGAACAACAATACATGACCTACTCGGGAAAGAGAACAAGTGGCAATGTCAAATAGGAATTACATAAACAGAATACCTCAGCTCAGTTACACATGCAGAACATACACCATCACCAAACAAGGAATCACAATTTAGAAACAGGAAGACAATTAAACTGGGAACCCCAAAAGCCAAACTTAGAATGTACAACACTGTAGAAATAAAACTATACATTGATTTCCTCTTGTATTAAATAAAGTGCAGACGTTAAAGATGCACATTTCCAAGAGCTGACATATTTCAGTTAATAAATTCAAAATAAAGAGATATTTTTCTACCTTTTGTGCATTTTTTTTTCAGTTGCAATTGTTCGTCACTTTCTTCTGGTTTCTTTGTGTCTTCTGCTAACTCTGCTGTCCATTTCTCCTTTCTTCTTTCCTAGTTTTTTTCCATTCTCTCTACATCTGCTTTAACATACTAATCATTCTCCTTTTGCTCTTTCCTCATTCCTATTTCATCCACTCAAATTTTACCCCTCCATCCTCAATCCCCACTTACTCTCCCAATACCCGGCCAATTGTAGATTTTTCTTCCCTCCCACACAAAATATATTTCCCCTCTCCATTTCACTCTCCCAGCCCCATCCCATTCTAATCGTCCCCCAACATCAACTCCCTTCTAGCTCCTGCCCAACCCAGCATCCGCTCCCTTCTAGTCCCCGCATCATCAGCCCATTTCCAGTCCTAGCTCCCTCCCCTCACAGCCCATTTCCTTTCCAAGCCCCCCTCCCCATCAGCCCATTTCCATTCCAAGCCCCCTTCCACTCAGCCCATTACCATTCCAAGACCCTGTCCCCATCAGCTATTTGCAGTTCAAGCTCCCCCTTCTACTCGGCCCATTTCCAGTCATAGCAGTCCATTACCAGTTCTAGCCCCCCCCCCCTAGCCCATTATCGGTCCTAAGCCCCCCAACAGCCCACTTCCAGGCCTAACCCTTCCATCGCCCCATCTTCATTCTTAGCCCCCCATAACCCCATTTTCAGTCTTAGGCCCCCAGTCAGACCACCTCCAGTCCTAACCCCCATCTGTCCATTACCAGTCCTAACCCCCATCACCCCATTTTCAGTACTACCCCCCCCCCAGCCCACATCAAGTCCTGCTCCCCCCCCCACCAGTCCTGCTCCCCCCACATCAAGTCCTGCTCCCTCCCCCCCCCGGGAAAATTAAACTTTAAAAAAAAACCGGCTTCTGCTGCTGCCGCCGCTGCCGTGGCCGGCAATAGCAGCAATATCGCAAGTCCTGCGGGCTCCCCCCCACCCGGCAGATCCCTTCCTGCTTGCCTGCTAGTTCTCCGCTTCGGCTTTCAGAGCCGCGAAGGGAGAGCTTCTCCCTCGTGACTCTGTTAAGCCCGCTGGGGCAGATGGGAAATTTCCCATCTGCCCCGGCGAGCTTAACAGAGTCGCGAGGGAGAAGTTCTCCCTTCGCGGCTCTGAAAGCCGAAGCGGAGAACTGGCAGCATTGGCAGGCAAGCAGGAAGGGATCTGCCGGGTGGGGGGGGGAGCCCGCAGGACTTGTGATATTGCTGCTATTGCCGGCCACGGCAGCGGCGGCAGCAGCAGAAGCCGTTTTTTTTTTTTTCCTCCCTATGCATCGCGGGCCGCACAAGGGTCTCTCACGGGCCGCATGCGGCCCGTGGGCCGCGTGTTTGAGACCCCTGGCTTAGAGTATTGGAGAATTTTCAATTCCTTTGCTCTAGGTTCTTTTTCAGGAGCTACCATGATTCAAAGGCCTCGGGCCACATCACAAATAAAATCCTGAAAAGACATGTCTTCCGGAGGAGACATTCTGTGTTGGAGAAGAGCAGCCTTCTGGGAGAAACACACTGGTACTGGTAGAATTAGAGTTATTGGAATATGAGGATTTGATGTATCTCTGGTCCCGATGTTCATGCAAAGCAGTCTCAGTATCGATCGAAGTCGGTACCGAAATGGTCCGGTACTGATTTGTCGATGCCAGAAAAAAAGTCTGCATGGGAAGGATTCCCACCGGGGCCGGTACCAGTATCTGTACTGGTGCTGGTACCAGCACTGATACCAGTGTCGGTACCAGTGCCCGTTGAACCCTGGTGTCAACAGGACTGCAGCTGTAAGGAGAGCTGCAAAACTGTTTGATAGTGAGGAATCTCTGGTCTATTGACGCTGCCAATGCCTGGGCATCAGTACTGGTAAAAGCGGCCAGAACCCCTGAGCATAGCACCAGTAGTTCTGCTGAGGTCAAGGCCTTGAGAACATCCTAGAACCCTGTTAATGCTTTGGAGGCTGAAGCCTCCCGCTGGGGCTGTTTTGCCGGTGTAGTTTCCTCAAGGGCAATGCCAATGGCCTCTCGATGCTTTGAAGGAGAGCTACCCTTTGAGGACCAGCTCTTATGTTTAGTTACCTGAGATCCATGGGAGGAAGACGAGGCTCTTGAAGATGTCGATGCAATGGACCTGGTATCTGAAGAAAAGAGGGTACCGAGCTTTGCATCTCTGTTCTGTCTTCCTTTTAGTCATCCCCATACAGGCAGAACACTCAGATGGAGAATGGTCAGGGCCTAAACATTTTAGACACCAGTCATGGGTGTCGGTGACAGAGATGGTACTGCCACATTTAGTACATTTACCACTAGCTGGTTTTTCCATCTTTTGGGAAAAATGGGGCCTAATGCCCAAAATGGCACCTAGCACCAAAAGAAAGTTTCTGAAGAGAAACAGTTTAAAAAAACAAAAAAACAAAAAAACAATATAATTAAAGAACCACCGGTGGTACCGGTAGATGTCGTGCAGAGGCAGGCATGACCACAAGAAAACAAGTTTAAAGAAGAAATTTTCTGCGGTGACAAGGTATGTGTCCTGTCGGCTCTGCAGAAAATAAACTGAAGAGGGACAGTTGGAAAGGCAGGAAGGCAGTGCGCATGTGCTGAGGGATGCCCCCAAAAGCGTTCCTATTGGGTGCTGGGGAGTGTTCCCGCACAGGCTCTGTCAGTACTGACAATACCCATATGTGAAGACTACATTCCTGCTTGTTCCTTGAGATAGATGCAACCAACAGCTGCCACATGTGGCACACTGGCAGTGAATATCAGGGTTGGCCATGTGCATGCCAGTGGTGTAACCCTGCCCCTGCACTTGCTGCATGCCCCTTTCAGTCCCAAACTCACTGGAGCCTGATTGCTCATCTATGGAGCCTGTATGCTTTTCCTTTTGGTTTTATTTGTAACAAGGAGTATGGCTTTGTAACAAGGAGTATGGCAAGCAAAGAACTGTTCAATTCCAGGATCTCCCCCAAATGTTGGGGGGAGGGCATGGAGGAGCTTAGAGTACAGCTGGAGGAGGGATAGGGAGGAACCCAGACCACTGGGTTCTGCACCCCTGCAGAACTCCATGGAAGCAAACTCAGGCCTAGCAACACTAGTTCAGCACAGAGCACAGGCTATGCACATTTACCATCTGCTGAGATGGAATATACTTGCTGTGTGAGGGTACACAGGATCTTTGTGGACTGTCAGCTCTGTTTTTTCTCCAAAGTCTCCATTTGCTGGTAGGTGGGCATAACCCACACATCTGGACTGGAGGGACAATTAGGAAAAGTGTCTTCTCCCAGGGAGAAAGCCCATAAGGGGTACGTGCTCTGCCACAAATTGTAATTCTGGTATTTTCATACAACTCCAAACTGGCTACTACCACGGAGCTGGGAAAGACTCCAAACTAGCAACTATCAGTGACCACCATGAGCCTGCTAATCTCCAGACCAGGCTCACTGATCAGTTGCCCCAATCCAAGCCTAGTGTTCAGAAACCTGCAACCCTGGGAGAAAAAGGCCTTAACACTTATGGCCACAGCCATCTGTCTACCATTGCAGTATAGAATACTCCTGAGGCATACACTCCAGGTGTGTCCACAGTACTGCCTGAAAGTTGAAGATGGCTATTGTCAAGGCCTCCTGAATGACAGCCTTCCAACCAAGATTATGTACATGCAGGACCCCCCCCCCCCCCCCCCACCGGCATACCCCCCACCCCAGACTGTCACACATTGTACTACAGTTGAGAACTATACTTCCACCCCAGGAGCCCAACTAAGCTGATCCAACTCACCATTGGCCAAGAGAGCAGACAACTATTAATGACCCCAGCTTGACTTGTGCTTAAAGCCCCTATGTTGAGAAAGTGGAAAAAGGTGGAACATTGGTCCCCCTTGGTCCCCAATATACCCATGGCTTTGCAGTCTGATACCCTTGCCTGAAAGCCAGCTATGAAATCTATGGAGTCACCATAATGGTCAAGCCTAAGTAGGACATAGCTAAGGAAAGATCCTGTAGGGGGAATCCCACCTGGCCGGAGGGGGGGGGGGGGGAGAAGAACCACTGTTCCTCAGGACTTTCTGGCAGCTAAAATGGCACACAAGACCCTCAGACAACCCTGCCAGGGGAAGAGTAGGTTTGCAGAGGAATGGAGGAGCACAAGGGCATAGCAGGGACTGACCTCTAACTGCCTGCGAGAATAGCACTCAGGGGCTCTGGGTCCCTGGAGAGCCCACTTTGGTTTCCAAATGCCCCTGCAAGGGTCCAAAAAAGGCAGTTAGCCAATTGAACACAAACCTAAGGCTGATTCAGGGACTGCAGTGCATGCTGGCCCTGGGTCCCTGAAAGGCCCCCCAGGCACATGGCTAGTGCCATCCTGCCATGCTCTGCTTGTGCCAGGCCCATGCAGTCTGAAGTAGGTGCAAAGCTTGCCAGCAGCTCCAAAAAAAGGAGCAGCAGGGGCCACACGTATAATATTGGGCCCCCAGCAAGGGATGTCAAGATGCTGGTCAGAAGGTGACCTGAGCATAGGAGCTTAACCAGAGGGGGGGGGGGGGGGGGGGGGGATAATTTTGCCAAGCACAAATGTTACCTGGAGCTGTGGCAAATGGGAGTCCCAAAAAGGGAATCCTGAAGCATGATCTGACTGGGGAAACCCCATTAGGGAGGACCCGGAAGCCCATACAAACTTGGAAGGCCAAGCTGAAAAAGGCTTTTTATAAACTGAAGCTGCTTTGATTTCAAAGGGAGTGCAATTGACTGTCAGCTGCTTTGAAAGAATGTGAAAAAAGGGATCTAGAAAAGAAAAAAAAAACCCTGCTAGGGAGACCACCCCACCCCCCTCCAAAAGGGGTGCAGATCAGATAAAGAAAGGAAAAGGGGCTGGGTCCAACTTTATGACCACCTCCCCTCAGGAGCCCTGTGGGGTCCTTCTGTTCCTCTTCCAGCCTACCAGCACTAGTAACCCAAAGGAAACAGCATGGTGTGATCCAGAGACATTGACAAACTCAGTTGTTGGGCCTTGCAGGACTCAATCCAAGGCCCTGCCGGCAAGTGAGCAGTGAGGCTGCTCTTCACTACTGTACCAGTCCACATACCTTGCTACCTGCTGGAAGCAGATATTATCCTGGTATGGTGCTGAGAAACCAGTACTATCGGGTAATATCACTGAGAGTCTCAAGTCTGCCTCCACCTGCTGGCAGGGATCACCCCCCACTCATCTGGGCTGGGATTTAATGGCAGGACATATGTTCCTTTATACTAGAAGGAACTGGACTGTAGGTCCCAACATGCTATATGTTAAGGACCTGATGCAAACCTTCAAATATTTTGAGTTTATAGCCTCCTGTTAATTTTCTATTCTCATGCATAGTATATACAGTATTTGTTCTTAGGATTTCGTTATTCAGATGGTACAAGGAAACTAACTTGTAGGACCTGATACCCTAAAAGTCCAGACATTGACTGGAGGTTGGTAAAAGGAACAAGCATGTGTGGCAGTTTAAATATGGAAGGATAAAAAGGGCTTTAAAGTTTGAGATGTAGGGTATGAAATCTATTCATCTTTTGGGAATCATCTGACTGTGCAAAAGATTTAAAACTTCCCTCCTTCAAAGGGAAAAATTTGCATGTGCTAGTTATCTCCAGTCAGACAGGAAAAGCTAGAAATCCAGGTGGTGGTGAGAGCTCTCCCTTGAATGTCCCCAGATCCAGATGGCTACTGGATTTTTATACTTCCAACAGAAAGCAAAAACCCATTTAATATGGGGCTTCTCTCTAAGAAGGCTGATACAGTAAGGCATGCAAAAATGAGCTAAATCTGTATGCAAAGCCAAGCACATGTTTTTGTGCACCAATGCAGAAAGGCATGGGGCAGGAGCTGTGTGCATAGCCTGAGCAGAGGGCACCTCACAATGTTTAAAGGCATGGTAAATAAAGCAATTAAATATTTAGTGCAAATGCAGAGAAGTGTGCAGAAAACCAGAAGGCTGAGCACAAGGTTTGAGCATAAAAAGGTTAACTTCTAGGTCCACTATCAGCACTAGTACAGTCAAACCTCGGTTTTCATGATTGATCCGTTCTAAGAAGTCTGACTAAAACCGAAACGTACGAAAACCGAAGCAATATTTCCCATAGGAAATAATGTAAATTCAATTAATCCGTTCCAGACACCCAGCTCCTGTCACTTCTCACCTGCCCGATCGTCCACAGGACAGCAAACACACAGATATTGTACTGTACGGCACTGCAACATCTCCTGCTTACATTGACAGCTACCCTGCTACCTCCGAGCCTGAGGGGGCGCTCCAGAGAACAGGCAGGCGGTGGAGAGATTGGGGCCTTCCTCTTTGTGCAATCCTTGGCTCTTGACTGACTCTGGCTCGAGGATGTTGCTCAGCTTCTCAACACGCGATCGGTGAGTCCGGAGGTAGTGCTGCCGGGACTGGGCGGGCAGTGTAAACAGACCAGCGCGAGGTTGACACTTCTTCAGGAGTTGTACAGTGTATATAGTTTTCAGATCTGGCAGCACGAAAACCGAGGCGATATCCGATAACCGAGACAACATCTCAGTCAGAAAAGACGTCGAAAACCGAAACGCACGAAAACCGGGGCAAACGAAAACCGAGGTATGACTGTACTTAGGTTTTGCTATACTGTTTTCTACCAGTCAATTTACATGGAACTAGATGAATACAATGAACTTATACAAACTGTATGACAAAACGTATGAGTAACAGGAGATAAGATTTAAAGATTTATGTCAGTTCCTCCTCTTGACCTGAGAGCATCCACAATTTGTTTTTGTATCTTTGCTGAAGTGAGTAGTGCAAAAAAAAATTCAGCATCCCTTTATGTGTATGTGCTGGAATGCTCTGAAACATTCTATACAGAATATCAGCCTTTAACACCAATGGTATTCTGAGCAAACTATTGCTGTTTATGCACTAGTTTTCCTGTACATGAATGCTGCCAAGTTTGTGCACAAGATACATGTGCTGTTAAAAGCAGATGTGTGTGCATGCATCTGGCTTAGTCTCCTTGTTTAGGAGCACGCTTTAGCATGCTGTTTCTGCATCAGCCTGAGACACCAGTACTTAAAGCTGTAACAATTTTAACAATGACTTTGTGCAGTGATGCTATATGCAAACAAAAAGCTAGCGTTAAAGTGGAAGAGCAAGCCAAACATGCACAGGAGTCTGCATTAGTAGCTGGCTCTATGCTGTGCAAGCCTGGCATGCTATTCTGGAGCAACACGGGCATCTGTATCTGTTGGGGGGCTAGTATACCCCCCCAGTACAGAGTACCCCAATAGAGCATAGTTACTCACCTGTAACAGGTGATCTCTGGGAACAGCAGGAATAATTCTTCACATATGGGTACGTCGGTACTGACGGAGCCTGTGCGGGAACGCTCCCCAGCTTCCCAAAAAGGAAAGCTTTTGGGAGCATCCCACAGCGCCTGCGTGCTGCCTTCCCTAACCATCTCTCCTCAGTTAGAGTTTAAAGCTGAGACAATAGAGAGGAAAGGAAAGATAGAAAAGGATACAACTCCTAGGGGAGGTGGGAGGGTTGTGAAGACTTATTCCTGCTGTTCCCAGAGATCACCTGTTACAGGTAACTGTGCTATCTCCAGGAACAAGCAGGAATGAGTCTTCACATATGGGGACTCCCTAGCTAAGATGCCTGGGAGATCCCCAAGGATATATGAGACCCTGGAGAGGGGTCTACTTCCTCCTATGGATCTCAGGCATCCATCCAGGGAAGGCGGGTAGGAGTTGTTTAAGAATGGAACAGGTGTTTGACAGCCTGACCAAACAAGGCATCCCGGCGGGAGTCCTTGTCCAAGCAGTAATGGGCTGTGAAGGTATGAACCGAGGCCCAGGTGGCCGCTCAACAGATCTGGTCGGTCGATGGACACAGAATTTAGATGAGCCATAGAGGTGGCCTGATCCATGTGCAGGGACCATTCGTGTGGAAGAAGAACTCAACCGAGTCTGTCTGCCCAAGAGTTTTGGACTCCTGGGAGGTATACTGCCAGGAGATGGATGTGATGCTCTCTGGCAAAGGCCCACAATCTTAAAGCTTTGTTGCAAAGCGACAGAGCCAGTTCCTCCTTGCTTGTTTATGTAAAACATGGCTACTTGATTGTCCGTATGAATGACTGTCTTGTAGCTGAGGAGGGTATGAAAGACCTTGAGAGCTAGAAAAAACTGCTCGAAGCTCCAAGTGGTTGATATGAAGGGAGGTCTCCTGTGGGGACCAAGTGCCTTGAGTGGAGAGGTCCTGTAGATGGGCTCCCCAACCTGTTTGGGAGGCATCTGTTGAGGGTTGCTTGGGGCAACAACTGTTGGAAGGGGGACCCCAGCAACAAATTTTGAGTGGACATCCACCATTGGAGAGACCAAAAGAGACGTTTGGTGGTTGCTATTTGGTCTGAGAGAGCCCCTGAAGCTTGAGTCCACTGGGTGGACAGTCCATTGAGCTGCTCTCATGTGTAGGCGAGCATAGGGAACCACATGCACTGTGGAAGCCATGTGGCCTAGCAGTTGTAGCATCTCCCGGGCAGTTAAGTGGCTTTTTGACTGAATCTGGGAGGCTAACTGCACTAGACGTTGGCAACAGGCCTGAGGAAGGTAAGCACTTGCAGTAGTGGTGTCCAACCAGGCCCCTATGAATTCTAGGGGCTGAGTAGGGGGTGGGCTGAGTAGGGGTGAGCTGAGACTTTGGGAGGTTTACCACAAGTCCCAGATACTGCAGAATGCGCCTTGTGCAGTCCAAGGAATTCTGGGCCTCTGACTGAGATGGAGCTCGAATGAGCCAGTCGTCCAGGTATGGGAAGACAAATATTCCCAGAGTTTGTAGAAATGCAGCAACTATTGCCATGCATTTGGTGAACACTCTTGGGGCAGAGGCCAGACCGAAAGGAAGAACTCTGTATTGGTAATGTTTTCCTTGGAAAAGAAACCGTAGGAATCTTCTGTGAGCGGGATGGATGAGGACATGGGTGTACGCATCCTTGAGATCTAGAGAACAAAGCCAATCCTGACTTTGAAGGTATGGAAGGAGAGTGCCCAGAGAAAGCATCTTGAACTTCTCCTTGCATAGAAATTTGTTCAATTCTCTGAGATCTAAGATGGGTCTGTACCCCCTGTCTTCTTTGGAATGAGAAAATAGGGGGAGTAGAACCCTGACCCTTGATGAAGAAGAAGAACTTCTATTGCCCCTTGGGCAAGAAGGGTAGTTACCTCTTGACCTAGAAGGTCGAGAAGAGAGATGTGGGAGAATTGAAGTGTCTCACCATGGTGTGGTGAGGAAGGTCTGAGAAATGAAGCTTGTAGCCCTCTTTATGATGGAGGGTCCACTGC
Organism: Ichthyophis bannanicus; assembly: GCA_033557465.1. Taxonomy (NCBI): domain Eukaryota; kingdom Metazoa; phylum Chordata; class Amphibia; order Gymnophiona; family Ichthyophiidae; genus Ichthyophis; species Ichthyophis bannanicus. The sequence goes on from CM066038.1 coordinate 424,783,622, forward strand.
TCTTATGTTATTTGCTCCCATCTGGGATCAAAATGAGCCAACCTTCCTGGAATGGTGAGAGGCTCTGGCTGCTTTAGAGCCAGAAAGGCTAAGTTCTCTAGCATCAAGTCAAAAACCCTGAGGAGGTTGGGCCTGCTGATTTGCAGCAGCCCCTGTAGGCTTAGGCCTGGCCTGTTTAGGTTGCTGACGCTTAGTGGCAAAGCGACCTGTAGAAGATTGTTGGCCAGAAGTAGAAGTAAATCTGCCCTTTTTAAAGAAAGACTTTTTAAAAGGCTTTTTCTTGGCAGGAATGGAGGTTGACTTTGAAAGTCTATCCAGAGCAGAGTTTTCTGCATCCATTTGAGTGGCTTTTTGCCATTCTTTGCCAAATAGGAAATCTTCCCTGTACAGGTGAAAACCTAAGCCATCTTGAACCCAGGGCTCTAAATCAGGAGCCAAGCAATTCTGCGAGCAGCTATGGCAATGCCTGAGGCTCTGCTGGCACCTTCAAAGGAGTCAAAGGCTGCCCTGTTGGAAAACTTGGAAATGTCTTGGGTATGCTTAAGCCAAATGAGGAATTCCTCCCTTTTATCCTCTGGAAGAAAAGGGGAGGAAAGTGTGCAGTTTTTGTGCAACTTCCTTTAGAAACATACCCACGTAAAGGCTATATGAGTTGATTCTGGCAATAAGCATACTGGCTTGGAAGATTTTCCAACCAAAGGCATCCAAGGTCCTGCATTCTCTTCCTGGAGGAGCAGAAGTGTGTCTCTTTGTACTCTGTCCTCTTCATAGCTGACTGCACCACAATGGAATGGTGAGGAAGCTGAGTTTTCTGAAATCCAGGACAAGGAGGGACACGATACATAATGTCCAATCTGAGAGAGTGAGAGGAGTCTCCCATAGATCAATCATGTGTTCATAAAGAATCTCATGAATTGGTAAGGTGACTGCCTCTTTAGGAGCTCTAGAACAGCCTAAAATATCCAATTTTTTAGCTCTAGGCTCCGATTCAAAAGTTACTGAAATAGAAAGTCCTTTAGCTACTTCTCTTATGAAGTCTTGAAAGGACAAATCCTCTGGAGGAGACATTCTTTTTGGAGAAGGCGGCTCTTCAGGAAGGGCTATGGATACTTCAGGAGACTCGTCTGATGTATCAGAATCAGAGGAATCGAAGTATCTCCTGTCAGGGTGCTCTTCCAACGCTTGATACGTGTATCGAGCAGTATCGACATCAGGCGTCCCCGGTACTGGATCGGTACTGGTAAGCAGCCCTGGACAAGGAACTGCTGCAGCCGGTATCCTGGTCGATGTCGATTCAGTTGGTACCAGTGCTGGTACCGGAGCCGATACCAAGAACGGAGTTTGTTTCGGTACTAGCGGCGTCGCAGCTTGAATGAAGGCCGTAATAGCCTGCTGCATGGACAGAACATTGTGATCCATCGACGCCATGAATGCCTGGAAGTCGGTACCGGGAGATTGTGCCGGTACCCCAGAGCAATCGAACAGGTGATCGGTCGAGGCCATGCCATCGATGTCAACCTGTAACCCCATGGGAGGAGCTTTGGAAGCCAGAGCTTCCCACCGGGGTTGTTTGGCTGGCGCAGGATCCTCGAGGGCAAGCCCGGAGGCATCTCGATGCTTAGAGGGAGATCTACCCTTCGAGGACCTGCTAGGTTTGTTTGGTCACCTGAGATCCATCAGGAGGAGAAGACCTGGAAGATGTTGATGCTACCGACGGTGCATCAGCGGGAAACAGCACATGGAGCTTGGCTGCTCGGTTCTGTAACCTCCGTTTAGACATTAGAGAGCAGGACGGACAATCCGGAATGGAGTGTTCAGGACCCATTCATGGGTATCTGTAACAGAAATAGTACCGCTACACTTAGTACATTTTTTAAACCCGGAGGCTGGTTTTTCCATGAGGGAAATTCTTGTAGGCCCTGAGGCCCAAGAAGAAAATACACTAAGTAAAAAGGGTTTTTTTGTTTTTTTAAAAGAGAAAAAGACCGGCGGTACCGGTCCGGAGTCGGGGAAGGCAGACATGCGACCAAAGAAATAAAATAAAACAAAGAACTTCTTCAGCGGTGACAGGGCTCGACCTGCTGGCTCTGCGGCAAAGAAGAACTGAGGAGAGATGGTTAGGAAAGGCGGGAAGGCAGCGTGCAAGCGCTGTGGGATGCTCCCAAAAGCTTTCCTTTTTGGGAAGCTGGGGAGCGTTCCCGCGCAGGCTCTGTCGGTACTGACGTACCCATATGTGAAGACTCATTCTTGCTTGTTCCTGGAGATCAGCGCCTGTGTGCTGCCTTCCCGCTTTTCCCAACTGCCTCTCCAGTTGAGTTTTAAAGCTGAGACAAAGAGAGGGAAAGGAAAGAGAAATCCTAGGGGAAGTGGGGAGGTTGTGAGGACTAAATTCCTGCTGTTCCTGGAAATCACCTGTTACAGGTGAGTAACTATGCTATCTCCAGGAACAAGCAGGAATGTAATCATATATTGGGACTCCCTAGCTTTAGGTGCCAGGGAGAGACCCCAGAAGTTGTGTCCCTGAACAGGGCTCCACTTCCCCCCCCCCCCCCCCCCATGGATCTCTGGCATCCTACCAGGGATGGCGGGTAGGAGTTGATTAGGTATGGAACAGGTGTTGGAGAACAGCCTGACCAAACAAGGCATCCCAGTGGGAGTCTTTGTCCAAGCAGTAATGGGCTGTGAAGGTATGAACAGAGGCCCAAGAGGCTGCCATGGCCCTCCAGAGAAAGGTTCTTACTCTGATAGGCGAAGGAAATACACTGAGAAATCCAGTTAGACAGTAAATGAGAAGGATCAAAAGCAACAAAGAATTGAGGACTTTGTTTTGTTCTTGTAAGTAAAAAGCTAAAGCTCTTTTACAGTCCAAGGTATGAAGATTCCTCTCTGCATTTGATGCATGAGGCCTTGTAAAATAACACAGGTAGGTAGACCGCTTGGTTTAGATGAAAAGGCGAGACCACCTTTGGCATAAAGTGTGGATGAGTCTTAAGGACTACCTTAGGATGGAACCTTGTATAAGGTGGATCAGCTAGTAGCACTTGCAACTCACTAATGTGGCGTGCTGATGTGATTGCAATGAGAAAGATAATCTTCCAAGAAAGGAATTTCAAGGAGGTAATAGCTAAAGGTTCAAAGGGTGGCTTCATGAGCTGCCTAAGAACCAGGTTTAAGTCCCATGCCACCGGTGGAGGCCTAATGGGAGGCTTAGTTAGAAGAAGGCCTCTCAAATCTTGCTATAAGAGGATGAGAGGAAATAGGTTGTCCATTTAGAGGCTTAAAGGAAGCTGCAATAGCACTCAAATGGACTCTGAGTCTAAAGTCCTGCATTGGATAAATGGAGATAACCCCCTTGCGATACTCCAGCAATGATTTCAGAGGTAAGACCCTTCTGCGAACACCATATGGTAAACCTTTTCCACTTAAAAGCATAAGAGCATCTGGTGGAAGGTTTCCTGGAAACAAAGAATCTTACTTGCTGAGGGAGAATAAGATCCTGGAGATCTAGGCCTTCAGCAACCAAGCCCTGAGATGCAAAGACTGGGGATTGGGATGCCATAACATTCCGCCCTCCTGAGATAGGAGATCTGGAGCAGACTAACTCCAGGGAGGGGAGCTTGAGAGAGAGCGGTAGAAGCAGATGGTACCACACTTGCCGTGGCCAATGTGGAGCTATGAGAATCATATGGCCTCTGTCTCTGAAGCTTGAACAGGGTTTTGGGAATTAGGGGAATGGGTGGAAAGGCATACAGGAAGTCTTGACCCCAATGAAGGAGGAAAGCATTCCTGGCCCGAGCCTTCTGAGCCGGAATTCTGGAACAAAACCAGAGAAGTTTGTTATTCCACAGACTTGCAAAGAGGTCTATGTCTGGGGTTCCCCAAATTTGAAAAATCTTGGTTACCTGGTCTGCATGCAGAGACCATTTGTGTGGAAGCAGAACTCGACCGAGTCTGTCTGCCCAAGAGTTTTGGATGCCTGGAAGATACACTGCCAGGAGATGAATCTGATGCTCTCTGGCAAGGGCCCATAGTTGCAAAGCTTCGTTGCAAAGCGACAGAGCCTGTTCCCCCCTGCTTGTTCACATAGAACATGGTTACTTGAATGTCTGTATGAATGAGGACCGTCTTGCAGCTGAGCAGGATGTAGAACACTTGCAGAGCAAGGAAGATTGCTCTGAGCTCCAAGAGATTGATATGTAGATGACTCTCCTGTGGAGACCAGGTGCCTTGGGTGGAGAGGTCTTGCAGATGAGCTCCCCAACCCATTGGAGAAGCATCTGTTGAGAGTTGCTTGGGGTAGGGGTTGTTGAAAAGGGGACCCCAGCAACAGGTTTGGAGTGGACTTCCACCACTGGAGGAACAAAATAAGGCGACTTGTGTTTGCTATTTTGTCTGACAGGCATCCTGATGCCTGGGTCCATTGGGTGGATAAAGTCCACTGAGCTGCCCTCATATGGAGGCGAGCATAGGGAACCACATGCACCGTAGATGCCATAGTAGTTGTAACATTTCTTGAGCAGTTAGATGAGGCTTTAGTACTGCTTGAGAAGCTAACTGCACCATGCGAAGGCAACAGGTCTGGGGGAGATAGGCCCTTGCCTTTCTGGTATCCAGCAAAACTCCTATGAACTCTAAAGATTGAGTCGGAGTCACTGGATTTTGGGATGTTTATTACCAGCCCTAAATACTGAAGGATACGCATTGTGCAGGATAGAGAAGTCCTGGCCTCTGACTCAGACAACTGGCTCATTCGAGCCCCAAGTAGGGGAAGACTAATATCCCTAGAGTGCGGAGAAATGCTGCTACTACAGTCATGCATTTCGTGAACACCCTGGGGCTGAGGCCAGGCCAAAAGGAAGCACCCTCTATTGGTAGTGCTTTCCTTGAAAAAGGAACCGAAGGAACCTTCTGTGGGTTGGATGGATGAGGACAAGGGTGTATGCATCCTTGAGATCTAGAGAACAAAGCCAATCCTGACTCCGAAGGTATGGCAGCAGAGATTGAGAGAAAAGTCACCTTGAATTTCTCTGACAAGGAATTTGTTCAATTCTGAGGTCTAAGATAAGTCTGTAACCCCCTGTTTTCTTTGGGATGAGGAAATAAGGGGAACAGAACCCTGTATCCTGCTGATGAATGGGTACTTCTATTGCCTCTTGGGCAAGAAGGACGGTGACCTCCTGACCTAGCAGGTTGATGAGAGAGGTTGGAAAATTGAACTGCTTTACTATTGTGCGAGGAGGCATGCTTGAAAAATGAAGCTTGTACCCCTCTATGATGGATGTTGACCCCTCTATGATGGATGTTGACAAATTGAGTTGATTACAGTATGAAATTTGCTTAAATCTAATCATATTTCATACTGTAATCAACTCAATTTGTCCCACTGAAATGTTCCAAGGGGAACGGCAAACTGTGGTTACTGGCAGTCATTGAATATTAACATAAGGGCGCTTCACCAAAACTTGCGCCTCATTTCACAATTAGGGCTTCCTTTTCTCTTGCCCCATCTCACTTCACTTATCTAACTGAGATCTCTAATTAACCTTACCGACTTTACATTATAATCACAATATACACACAGATATCTGTCAATACTTTAGTATACTCACGGCAACCACTGCCTGTGTCCTTGAGACTTGTCTGCTGTGTCCAACTGCTGAAGGAACACAGAGATCCGAGTCCAGCACCAACTGAAGAAAACTCCTTGATCTGACCACAATACCACGGCTCTTTAGGTCTCTGGTCCATCAGTAGTGAGAGACAGGCAGAGTGTAATACAGAACACAATCACACACACACAAAGTGATATTTTCTTTGAGCTCAGAGGGAAGACAATAAGCGGACTATGAACAGGCATAATTCCAGGCTTATTGAATTCAAAGTTCTCCTTGTGAAAAGCTCCTTTTTATTAGAGAAAAAGAGGAAGTAACAATCAATCATTTATTATAACCATGAAACAACACAAGGTGTCGCCAAAGTTCTTTTTACAGAGTAAGATCTGATTACAGTATATTAGATGAAATTTATAATTGCAAAAGTTGCAAAAATTATGTTTTGTCAGCAGGGACTTCCAGTTGACTGTACAATGAACTTATGCTTGCACAGTTCATAGCCTATGTTTTATGCTTGCGTTAACACTGTTCCATCTATTTTAAAGACGGTTACAGAGAACTCATGATCATGACATCCTATTCTATTTAAAAGGAAGTAGGTGAAAAGTCAAACTTCTAAACACATTTTGTATCAAGAAATTCATCCATCTTCAATTACATATTGGAGATTCTGGTATCCCTTTATCTGTCCAGTCCTACAATGGAGAGTGTCCAATGCTCTGCTGTTATCTGCCCCCATCTGGGGGCAAAATGACATAGCCGCCCTGGCTCTTGGGGGACCAGAGCCTTCCACCGTTCCAGGAAAGTTAAGTTCTCTAGTTGAGAGTCAAAGGCCCTGTGGAGGCTGAGCCAGCTGAGGCCTAGCAGTCTTTGCTTTCTTCTGTTTGGGTGGTTGCTGACCTTTCCTAGCAAGCTGACCTACAGAACGTCCCTGCTGAACATAAGCAGGATAAAGTCTTTAGAAAAGAATGGTTTCTTGAACAATTTCTTTCTAACAGGATCAGCAGTGGACTTGGATAATCTATCCAAGGTAGAATTTTCAGCATCCATCTCACTGGCTTTTTTCCTGCCAATCTCTACCAAACAGGTTCTCACCAGTACAAGGGATGTTTCCCAATTTGTCTTGTACACCCAGAGCTCCAGATGAGATGCCTGGAGCCAAGCAATTCTACGTGCACCTATAGCAATAGCAGAGGTCGTGCTTATGCACTCAAAACAGTCAAAGGCTGCACGGTTGGCAAATTTAGAAACATCTTGGGCATGTTTGACCAAAGTGAGAAAATCCTGTCTATCCTCAGGAAAAATAGGACTTAAAGCTTCTAAATCATCTGTGACCTCCTTCAGGAATATTCCCATGTAGAGACTATAGGAAGTGATCCTGGCAGAAAGCATGGAAGCCCGATGTCCAAAAGCATCCAGGGTTCTGCACTCATGTCCTGGAGGATTAGAGGCATGCCTCTGCACTCTTGATCCTTCTCATAGCTGATTTCACTACAATAGAGTGGTGAGGAAGCTGAGTCTTATGGAAACCAGGACAAGGAGGGACTCGATACACAGTATCCAGTCTGCAAGAATGAGGAGAGGTGGTAAGAGGTGTCTCCCACATCCTTAACATGAGATCATATAAAATCTCATGAATGGGCAAGGTAGCTGCCTCCTTAGGAGTTTTGGGATATTGCAGAATTTTCAACTCCTTGGCCCTTGGCTCTGTTTCAGGGGCCACAGTAATGGATAGACCCCGAGCCACCTCCCTGATAAAATCCTGGAAGGAAATATCCTCAGGAGGAGACATCCTGCGCTTGGGGAAGGAGGGCTCCTCTGGGAGAAGCATTCCTGCAGACAGAACTGAGTCCTCAGAGGAATCTGAGGATTCTGACAAAGTACCGTTTGTCTGGATGTTCTTGAAGAGCCTGATACCTGTACTGACTGAAGTCAATACTGGGAGTAACCGGTACCAGGGTATTGGTACCAGAGGGCATCAGATGACTGGGTACCGGCAAAGCAGATACCGATGCTGATGCCGGGGCCAGTGCTGGTACCAGCTGAGTTGTCTGTCATGGTTCCGAGGGTGTTGATGCCGCAAGGAGAACCACCAGACTACGCTCAATAGCCAGGACTCTCTGGTCTATCGATGCTGCCAATGCCTGGATGTCGGTACTGGAGACGACTGCCGGTACCCCAAAGCATGGCACCAGTAGTTCTGCTGAGGTTTATTTACATTCTTATATACCGCGCTGTTCTGTATCAGTGCGGTTTACATTGAACAAACTGAAATTACATTGAACAGGGCATTATAACTTGGAGATGATTTTACAGGGAACATGGGCTATAGAGGGTTAAGTGGCTTGCTCAAGACCACAAGGAGCACCTGTGGGACTAGAAACCCCAGTCCTTAGCAGCTCAGTTCTGCCGACCTGTTTTAGACATAATGGCGCAGGACATACAATCCGTGATGGTGTGGTCAGGACCTAAACATTTTAGACACCATTCATGGGTGTCAGTGACGGAAATGGTACCACCACACTTGGTGCACTTTTTGAAACCTGAGGTAGGTTTCTCCATGGTAAGGAAAGGTTTTTGGGCCTAAGGCCCAAAAAGGCATGTGCACCTGAAGAAAAGAAGATTTTTTTTTAATAGACAGAAATAAGAAAAAAAAACTGGCGGTACCGGTAAAGCATTGAGGAAGGCAGACATGACCACAAAAAAGAAATTAAAAAAGAATTCTTCTGCGGTGACAGGATCACGACCTCCTGGCTCCGTGGAAAAAGAACTGGAGAGAGGCAGTTGGGAAAGGGAGAGAGGCAGCATGCAGGCGCTGTGGGATGCTCCCAAAAGCTTTCTAATTGGATGCTGGGGAGCGTTCCCATGCAGGCTCCATCGGTACCGACGATACCCATGTGTGATGACTACATTCCTGCTTGTTCCTGGAGATAAGTAAAATCATTGGTGGCCTGTGGGCCCTGATGCACCCCACCCCCCACCTTGCTAAAATAGTCTGGCCTGTGGGCCTCCATTAACACCCCCCCCCCCCAGTACCTGTTAGTAGAATGGTGGAAGGGATAGCAGTGATGCCTATATGCTCCTACTCCCCCTGCTGCCATTTTTCAAAATGGTGGTGCCTGACCCAACGTGGTGCATTCTGGAGATGTACTGCTAGAGGGGGGTAGCAGGCCTAGTCTGCTAAATAAAAGGAAGAAAATTCAGCAAACTGCACTGAGGTCAGGTAACACTGTTTTGAAAAACAGCAGCAGGGGCAGGTGTGTGCAGGTACTGCTCCAATGTGGCCCCCCCCCCCCCCCAGTTCTATTAACAGGTACTAAGGGATGGATTTTAATAGATGCCCACTGGCCAATGATTTTTAGCAATGTTGGGGGGGCTTACATCAGGGCCTATGTGCCACCAATGCTTTTACTTTTGTTGGGGAGGGGGCATGCATTAGCCCCAAACCCTGTTATGCTGATGACATTGTGAGCATGGAGGAGACATGAATGGCCATTGATCTCATGTTTTCCATGGGCACCTTATGACTAAGCTCCCTGCATCTGACCCTACTAGTGCTGCAAAACTCTGCACCCTCTGGATATGCTTTTGGGCTTCCCCCATGGTCCAAGCACCCTTCTTCAGCAGAAGCAACACTAACAAAGTATCCCAGTGCGGGCAGTACTTGGGTGTGCTCTAACAGGACCTTTATTTCATGACTTACCACTGCGTTACATGCTGCTTGAACAGTGACCTTAATGCACCTGCTTGTTGGCGTGGAACTCCTGACCAGCAATGGTTCCTGGCATGAAGCAGCTAGACTTAAATCAGGAAGATCACTTGAGCACCATCAAGCTCACTAACTCCTGCCAGTGTTCCTCCCACACAAACCAGTCAGTCACAGGAACATATTAGCAACCCTGCTGCTGAAGCACACTCACTACATTATGTCTTTACACAATATGGAGGGGGGGGGGAGAGGGAGAAGGGATTGAGGACAAGCAGCTAAATACTGCAGCACAAAGACTAGAAGGGAGGGGTGCACAGACTAGAAGGGAGGGGGCACAAAATTCTGAGCTTCCCTATACCTTGCAGCAAGCCTGTTGAACCCTGGATGTAACTTCTGACCAAAGACAGCACTGGGCAATTTTTCTTCTACTTCAGTATTTAGCTCATGGCACATGATGATATTCAAGTACAGTAGGTTATAGCCCTGTCCCAGAGGGTTTATACAACCTAAGTTGGTATCCAATACAAAGGAGGGTTTGTCACTCACCCATTAAACACAATGAGTGCCAATGGAATTGACCTAGTGTTTCACTCCCAGGCTGATGCCTTAACCACTAGACTACTCGTACATGCCACTTGGGGTCACCAGTTCTCCAACTAGGATCAGGAGCAGCACACCAGTCTAGAACCACACTGCATGGTACCATTTATAAGACAGCAGTTACACATGACTGAGCTAGTTCCATCTGCTGATTGGTTGGCATAACCTACTGGCCTGATAAGTTAAATGTTCATTTGCAAAACCAGTTTCATTTCTGAATAAGAGTCAAGATTTTTCAAAGACCTTATGCTTAAAAAAGTGTCTTTACAACTACAATAGAAAAACTCCACATTCTTAAAGCGCTGCATTATGTGGCTGAACTTTAAGATTTGGCTATTAGAGACTTACTGATATATGGAGACTGGTTTTCCATACAAAGGTAATTACTCACCTATAGGTGGTGTTCTATGGACAGTAGGAATAAGTCCTCACATGAATAATGTCTGATGAGTCCCTTGTGGGAACACTTGCCAGCTTCTATTGGAAGCTTTTGGGAGGCTCCTCTATGCCTGCATGCCTCCTTCCCGCCTGCTACCGTGGTGCCATCTTGATTCAGTTTGATAACAGCTGTAGCAAAAGACAACTTCTTGGGTAGGTGGGAGGGTTTAAGGACTTATTTCTGCAGTCAACAGAACACCTGCTACAGGTCAGCAACTACCCTTTCTCTGGTGACAAGCAGGATTAAGTCCCCACATACAGGAATCCCAAGCTACAGGCAACCGAAAGCAGACAACTGAGAAGCCCAACGGGGCAAAAAAAAAAAAAAAAAACACCAAACACCACACACACACACACTTAGCTGTGCTATGGCAACTGGCTAGATTGCCAACTAAATACAACAGCGGTGATTCTTTTTAGGCTTGACAGACAATCAAACTCCATCCTGCCAGGCCCATTCTAATTCCAAAACAAATTTGAGTACAGATTGGCTGAAGTTGCTGTCATGTCAAGAATCCCATCTAGGCAGTAGTGAGATGTAAAATGTGTGGATTGAACCGTTAGATGATAGAGGGGTAAAAGGGGCACTAAGATGGGACAAGGCCATAGCAGAGAGACTGAACAAATTCTTTGCTTTTGGTCTTTACTGAGGAAGATGTAGGGATGTTAGCCATAACTGAAGTGGTATTTAAAGGTGATACTATGGAAGATTTTAAAGAAATATCAATATACCAGGAAGATGTATTACAACTATTTGATAAACTGAAGAGTAACAAATCACCTGGACCAGATGGTATACATCCAAGGGTGTTAAGCCTGCAATCTCATTTTTCAGTTCTCATCAGTAACCTGTGAACTCAAAATCTGTAATACATTGGCCATCCTCCAGTCTTCAAGTAATGCCAATTTTTAAAAATGGTTCCAGGGGTGATCTGGGAAACTACAGACTAGTGAGCCTGTCAGTACTGGGAAAAATGGTAGAAACCATCAAAGAACAATTACTTAAAATGTAGATGTCAAGGCTTTATGGGAGACAGCCAACATGGCTTTAGACAAGGAAGATCTTGTCTTACTATTTTTATTTAGGTGTGAACGAACAGGTAGACAAAGGTGAGCCAGTTGATATAGTGCATCTGGACATTCAGAAAACCTTTGACAAGGTCCCTCAGAGACTTTTGGCAAAACTAAAGCATCATGGGATAGGAGACAGTGTACTATTGTGGATCAGGAACTGGTTAAAAAGATAGAAAGCAGAGGGTAGGGCTACATGGCCAAATTTCCCAATGGAAAAAGGTGAATAGCGGAGTATCCCCCAGGAACTGTGCTGGGTCTGCTGCTTTTTGATATTCATAAATGACCTGGAAAAGGGAATAACGAGTGATATCAAATTTGCAGATGACAAACTATTTAAAGTTGTTAAAACCCATGAGGATTGTGGAAAATTGCAAAAGGATCTTGATAAGTTGGACTGGGCATACAAATGGCAGATGAAATTTAATGTGGACAAGGGCAAAGTTATACACCTAGGAAAGAACAACCCAAGCTATGATTATATGATGCAAGGTTCCACGTTAGGAACCACCACCCAGGAAAAAGATTTAGGTGTCATTGTGGATAACATGTTAAAATCCTTCACACAGTGTGCAGGAAAGTACCACCTGCAAGACCACCTTTTCCTTGAAGCCCAGAAATGAAGGCTGACATGAAAGAGCCTGGAGTTCCAAAATGTCTAGCTGAACAGATCGTGACCACACACTGTTTTGAGGGTCAAGTCCTTCAGGGAGGCTCATCCTATCGGCTCAAATGGATCCCCAGCTAGCATGTTGAGCATGAGATTGAGGTCCCAGGGAGGAATTGAGGATATTTGCTGAGGCTGTAGATGTCTCACCGCTTTAAGGAACCACCTGACGTCTGGGTGTTCCCCTAGCGACTTACCTTGAATCTTATCCTGGTAAGAGGCAATTGCTGCTAGCTGTACCCTTAATTGGCAGCCAGGCCTCTCTCAAACCCAGCCTGTAGGAAGTCCAGGACCTCCAGCACAGAGACTGCCATAGGCCTCTTTTTCCAGACCACACACACCAGCCTTCAAAGATGCACCAGACTCTCATAAGAGACAGGTTGAATGCTTCTGTGCATTTAGTAAGGTCATGATCACTGCCCCAGAGTACCGATGCTTTTGCAGTCTTGCCCTTTCAAGAGCCAAGCCATAAGCAAGAATCAACCTGCCTGCAGCATCCAGACTGGACCCTGAGTTAGGAAGTTGTCTCACCGGAGGTTGCCAGGGGCGATTGGCCAGTACCCTCACAAGGTTGGCATACCATAGCCCCAGATTGGCCACAGTGGCCAACAGAACTACGAGCCCCAGGTGGGCTTCTATGTGCTGAGGACCCTGCCTATGAGAGCCCACAGAGGACACACATACAGAAGCCCCTCTGAGGGCCACCTCTGAACCAGAGCATCTAGGCCCTCCGACATCCTTTCCTTTCTCCTGCTGAACAAACAGCTTGCTTTGGCTAACACCCATCTTGCCATGAGGTCCATGATGGGTGGATCCCACCGGTGCACCACCTGGTCTAACACTTCCTGACAGAGCTCCCATTCTCCATGATCCACCTTGACCTGGCTCAGGTAGTTCGAAGTGATGTTTTCTACCCCAGCTACATGCACTGCCAACAAAGTCTGCAAATGGACCTTGGCCCAATCAGCTGCTCTGCCTCCTCCTCTGGAGAGGACTGCTTGTGCTGCCCTGCTGGTTGATATAGGCCACCATGGTAATGTCAGAGAACATCCAGACTGCCTGCTGTCAGACCCAGCGCTTGAAAGCTGAGCAACAGTGCTACTGCTTGCATTTCTAACCGGTTTGACCACCAAGCTGCCAGGGCACTCCAGCATCCCTGGGCAAAATGCCCCTTGCAGTGAGCCCCACAACCAGATTGGCATCAGTCAACTGAATCCACAGTGGGGACTTGCAGGGCATGTCCTGCTCCAGCTTCCCAGGCTGGAGCCACTAGTCCAGGGCTCTCCTGGTCACTGGAGGGCATGGTAGCACCATGGACAGGCTGATGCTGGTGAGACCAGCAACTGAGAAGGGAATTGCTGGAGCAGTCTGTGGGCCCTCACCCAGGGTATGAGCTTGATTGTCAATGCCATGGTCCCCAAAATTTGGAGATAATGTCAAGCGGTGGGCACCCTCATGGCTAGAAGCTGGTGCCAGACACTGAAGCTCCCTTACCCTCTTAAACTGGCAAGAACACTTTGCCACAAGATACTCGATCTCCTGGGAGGGAACCAATCTGCTCTTGGACAAGTTGATTACCCACCCAAAGCTCCTCAAGAGGCTGACTACCTTGGCCATTGCCTTTACACTCTCCACCTTGGACTTGGTGCGGATTAGCCAGTCATTGAGGTATGGGTGGACTAGGATCCCTTCTTTGCAAAGAGCCACAGCCACGACCATCACCTTGGTAAAAGGTATGATGCGCCGAAGCCAGACCAAACAGTAATGCCTGAAACAGTGTCCCATAGGTACTGCAAACTGTAGAAACTGCTGGTGTAATGGATGGGAATGTGGAGATATGCCTCTGAGGTCGAGAGGGGTAAGAAACTACCTTGCCGTACTGCCACTGTTACCAACCTCAGGGTTTCCATGTGAAAGTGAGGAACCCTGAGACAATTGACTCATTTGAGGTCTAGAATTGAACAGAAGGAACCATCCTTTTTGGGAATGACAAGATAGAGTACCAACCGCAGTCGCATTGGCTTTTGGGAACTGGCACAACCATGCCCAGGAATAGAAACTGTGCCAAGGTTTCCTTTACAAACTAATATTGTCACTTTTCAGAGCTTTATGCTGTGTAGCTACAAATATCTATTCAGCTCCACTATTCACCATTTGCTATTATGACTAACTATAAAATTCAACTGTTTTTGTTTTGGCGATCAGGTCTCAGATTTAACATGGCTACTCACTGGACCTACTTGTATGGTACAGTGGAAAACGCCATTAATACATCAATAACCTGTTATCACTGTTTTTCTCCTTTATCACTAGGCTTTTTACTTTTTTCTTGTTATCTTATCAGAACTGCTGGTTACAACCACATTTTTCTCAGGAAGATTATAATTATGCCAGGAAGATTACTTATCTTAATGAATAGTGCTGTCTCAGGCAATATTTTTTTTTTATCCACTGGTCTAGACTGAACCCAATGGCAGAAGTGACCAGGACCCAGGTGGAGAAAAACCTCCGCAGGTGACCCCCACATGGGTCCCCCTCACTTCATTGTAGCTTCCTAGGACCTGAGGTGGAGGAAGAGGTTCCAAATCCCCTTCCTGCCCCTGAAACTCAAACTCCCAGAAATTGTCCTCACGGGAATGCGTCCCCTCAGAAAGGGCATTGCACGAGCTGACAAACTTATGAAAGTAATGTTGCTGAGACTGCGCAAGTGCAGGGATGAGACTGTCTCCCTTAGATTCCCCCAGCTCCTTAACCAATTTGTCCAGGTCCTCCCCAAACAGTAGCTTTTCCTTAAAGGTGAGCCTGCTGAGACGGGCCTTAGAGGAACCATCTGCCGCCTAGTTGCAGAGCCAGATAGCGACGGGCTGCCACCACCGAAGCCATACTCTTTGCAAGACTCCTGATAAGGTCATAGTGGCTATCAGTGAGGTAGGCTGCCTCTGACTCAATTCTTGCTGCCTCCCTAGCTGAGCCACCAGGGAGATCACTCAGCAGCTGAAGCCCTGCATAGATGCCTGGTGAGCCAGGGCATTGATGTTAAAGGCTTGTTTTAATAACGTGTCTAGCTTCCTGTCCTGGGCATCCTTTAAGGGCTGCAATGCCCTCAACAGGGATGGTTGCCTTCTCGGTTACTACCAACATGGCTGTGTCCACCCTAGGGGACTGAAGTAAATCTCTCTCCTGTTGTGACAAGGACTGCACTCCTTAAGCCAGATTCTGGCTGGTCCCACTCCTCTTGGATCAATCCAATGAACCACTCTGAACTGGGAAGACTGACTTTCTAACTGCCTGAATCAATGGATCCTCCAATGCCTCCTCCTCTGCTAGGACGCCTGTGGAGATATTGAGTGTCTTCAAGGACTTGCTGATTAACGCTAGCAACTCTTCGATGGAACACCTGAACAACCCTGGTCCGTTTCTCCTTTGGAATCTTACCCTCTTTCAAGCTCCTCCTCGTCCTCCCCCATTTCCTAATCTGAGGACTCCCCTCATGAGCCTCCAAACAGGGGGTGTGGAGAGCCACCTCACTCACCAGCCTAGCCTGTTTTAGAGGCACCTCTGCATCTTCTGGTTCCTTCTCAGCTCCTTTTTGCTGCACTTTTCTGCAGTGGCCCCTGACCTAGTCCATTCTGTTGCTTTAGACAAAACGCTCTGTGCAGCAATAAAACAAACTAAGGGGAAAAACCACCTCAGCTTCCTCTCTCCACCCCCTTCAAAGTGGAAGGCCTAGGCTGTGGCAGAGGGAGAGCAGGCTGATTTGACAGAAGGTGGCAGAGACCCAGACAACCATTGTGGCCCCAGGTCCTGACTGACTCCTGGGAGAGGGCTAACAGGGATTCCTGGTCTATACTTGCCTGGATACCCTGTTCCAAAGACAAAGCCTCCATTATGCAGCCTCTGCACACTCCCATCTCAGACATTGTCACCACCGGACACTGCACACCAAACACTGCGACCTTCCCAGCATGGTGTCTGGACTGCTCTAAGCCAACAGAATGCCAAAGCAGTCCACAGGGAGCCTACTGCGAAAAACCTTGTCTCTGGACAAACTTTACACAATTGAGAAATAATGGATAAGACCAAGAAGTAATTAGGTCTTACCTGCTAATTGTTCCTGAAGGAACGACAGTCCAGTCCCTTACTTCTGGGTTGCGTAACCCTTCCAACAGCTTGGAGGCTGAGCCCATCCTTTTGAGGATGGTACGGTATAAATAGCACCAGCACCACCCACTGAAACCAGTATTCTATACAAGTAGTCTTAAACAGAAACCAAAACTAACAGGAGAACAAAACACACTAGTCAACGATAACCAACATGAGGACCCATAGGTCCCGAGAGTGGCGTGAGGGGGGGGGGGGAGGAGGTTCACCTGGGCTTGAATCAACTTTGCTTCACCCTGGCCCCCCGAATCTGATGTAGCGGTCCTCTGCTTAGCTTCCGCCCTGTCTTCGGTCCGCCGACCTTGCCCTGCCCACTGGGGCATCACCCCTTAAGCGTAACTGGGAGGGAACAGGGACTGGACTGTTCCTTCAGGAACAATAATTAGCAGGTAAGACCTAATTACTTCTTCCTTATCGTCACTCCAGTCCAGTCCCTTACTTCTGGGATGTAACAGAGCAGTTCAGGCCTGGGAGGGTTTCACTATCCCGGACCGAAATACCGCTTCTCCAAACCGAGCATCAGCTGATCCCTGAATATTCAGCCTATAGTGCTTGGTGAAGGTATGTAGGGAAGACCAAGTAGCCGCCCTGCAAATGTCAAGAGGCGGAACTAAGCTATACTCCGCCCAAGAAGTCGCCTGCGCCCGAGTTGAATGAGCATGCAGCCCCCCTGGAACTTGTTTCCCTTTGAGGATATAGGCAGAGGCAATAGCTTCCCTGATCCATCTAGAGATAGAGGCCTTGGCCGCCGCCTCCTCTGAGGTCCCCCAAATTGAATGAATAGGTGTTCGGACTTCCGAAAGGACGCCGTGCGGGAGAGATAAAGCCTCAATGCTCTCTGGATGTCCAGGAGATGTAGCTTCTTGTCCTCCCCTGCTAGCTCTTCAGCCACAAAGGATGGAAGAGAAACCGTCTGGTTTACATGAAATGGGGAGATGACCTTGGGTAAGAAAGAGGGAACTGTCCGCAAGACCACCTTCTCCCTGTAGAAGGAAATAAAGGGAAACTGAGAGGACAGCGCTTGAAGTTCCGAGACGCGTCTTGCTGAGCAAATGGCAACCAGAAAGACCATCTTCAGAGTAAGATCCTTCAGGGAGGCTCTCTTGGCAGGCTCAAACGGCTCCCTGGTCAAGGCATTTAACACCAGATTGAGATCCCAAGGGGGTAATACTGACCTCTGCTGGGGACGGAGGCGCCTAACTGCTCTTAGAAACCTGGCCACATCCGAGTGTTCACCTAAGGACTTGCCTTGAATTCTGCCCCTATAACAAGCAATAGCCGCCAGCTGGACTCGTAGGGAGCTGGGCGCCAAGCCCTTCTCAAAACCTGACTGCAAGAACTCCAGTACCTCTGGAACAGAGGCTGTCAGAGGTTTCTTCCGGTGTTCTGCACACCAAGCCTCAAAGATGCGCCAGACCCTAATGTAGGAGACAGGTGGAGCGTTTGCGAGTGTTCAACAGAGTAGAGATTACTGATCCCGAATATCCTTGCTTCCGAAGCCGTGCCCTTTCAATAGCCAGGCCGTAAGCAAGAATCGATCCATGTGAGGCAACAGAATCGGTCCCTGCCTCAGAAGGCCCTTTTTGCAGAGGAGCCGCCAAGGCCGGTCTACCGATAACCTCACCAGGTCTGCATACCAGGGGCAGCGAGGCCAATCCGGAGCTATGAGAATCACCAAGCCCCGGTGGGCTTCCACTTGTTGTAGGACCCTTCCGATGAGAGCCCAAGGGGGGAATACATACAGAAGACCTTCCGTGGGCCATCTCTGGGCTAGGGCGTCTAGGCCTTGACATTTTCCTTTTCCTTCGACTGAAGAATCTGCACGCCTTGGCTGAGGTGAACCGTGCCATGAGGTCCATGACTGGAGTGCCCCACCGGGCTACAATCTGATAGAAGACCTCCTGGTCCAACTCCCACTCTCCTTGATCGATCTTGCACCTGTGAGGTAGTCGGCCATGGTGTTGTCTGTTCCGGCCACATGTTGGGCTGAAAGGGCCTCCAATCAGGCTTCGGCCCACTGGAATAGGCAGTCTGCCTCCTTTTCCAAGGAGGGGCTGCTTGTACCTCCCTGGCGATTGATGTAGGCCACTGCGGTGACATTGTCTGAGAGGACACGAACTGCTCTCTGTAGGACTAAGGGCTTGAGTGCCTGGAGGGCCAGCGCTACTGCTTGCAACTCTAGTCTGTTGATGGACCACCGGGACTCCGTTACGGACCACCGACCCTGGACGAACTGATCCTCGCAATGTGCTCCCCCAGCCTGACAGGCTGGCATCTGTCATCAGCAGTAGCCACTGTGGGGGTATGAGCAGCATCCCACAATTCAGGTTCGAGTCCTGCCACCACTGGAGGGCTATTCTGGTTTGGGGGGCACAGGGCAGCTGCATCGATAAGTGGTGATGCTGGGGAGACCGACGTAACAGGGACCTCTGAAGGGGTCGCATGTGCGCTCTGGCCCAGGGGACTACCTCTATTGTTGCAGCCATGGTTCCCAGCAACTGAAGGTAGTGCCACGCCAAAGGAGTACGTCTGTTCAGGAATTGCGATACTAAGGACCTCAGGCCCCTTGCCCTTGTCTTGGACAGGAATACCTTCCCTCTTCTGGTGTCGAACCTTGCTCCGAGATACTCTATTTCCTGAGATGGCACCATCTTGCTCTTTGCTCGATTGATGACCCAGCCTAGATTTCCCAGAACTTCTACCACTCTGGTAGTGGAAGAGCGGCTCTCCTCTGACTTCGCCCGGATTAGCCAATCGTCTAGGTAGGGATGAACCATGATTCCCTCCTGTCTCAGGGCCGCAGCGACCACTACCATTATCTTGGTGAAGGTCCGAGGAGCTGTAGCTAGGCCGAAGGGTAGAGCCTGAAACTGAAAGTGACCTCTTGGTACCGCGAACCTGAGAAACTGTTGGTGGAATCTTTGAACCGGGATGTGCAAATAGGCTTCCGTCAAATCCAGGGAAGTTAGGAACTCTCCGCTCCTTACGGACACTGACTGACTTCAGGGTTTCCATTCGGAAGTGAGGCACCTTGAGACAGCGATTGACTTGTTTCAGGTCCAGGATCGGGTGGAAAGATCCTTCCTTTTTTGGTACCACAAAGTAAATAAAGTATCGAACGGAGCCGCATTGATCCGGCAGAACAGGAGCTACCGCTCCGAGCGCTATGAGCCTTGAGAGAGTGACATCTATCGCCGCTCTCTTTGCGGGAGACCTGCAGGGAGACTGAACAAAGGCTGGATGTATTTGTTTCGCAAATCCGAGGGCATAGCCCTCTCGGATCACCTCTAGGACCCATTGATCTGACGTGACTCGGGACCAGGCGGGGAGGAACTGCTTTAAACGGCCCCCCACCAGCAGATCCCCCACCTGGACCCTCGCTTTCTCATTGTGGCTTTCTAGGTCCTGTGGAGGCGGAGGAGGTGGTGGCCCCAAAACCTCTCCCTGCCCCCCGAAATCCTCTGAAGCTTTGACTTCTGGAGGGAAAAACGGCCCCTAGAAAGGAAGTTGATCTGGCTGAATGAAACCTCCAGGGGTCCCTGGGCTGGTTCCGGACGGAAGCTAGGGAGCAAGCTTGCTTTGGTCTATCCTCCGGAAGCCTGCCACCTTTGGATTCGCCAAGATCCTTTACCAATCTATCCAAATCTTCTCCAAACAATTCCCCCTTGAAGGGGAGCCGACTTAGGCACGCTTTTGAAGAGGCATTGGCTGCCCAATTCCTTAGCCATAGGTAATGCCTAGCAGCTACCACAGAAGCCATGTTCTTAGACAGACTTCTGATGAGGTCATATTGACTATCCACTAGGTAGGCAGTCCCAGATTCCAATCTAGATGAGATAGCTTGGGCGTCCCCCGAGGCGCTGTCATCTGCAGTTGTTGGGACCACCTCAAACAGGCCCTAGCCACCCAAGCACCTGAAACAGAGGCCTGTAAGGCAAGAGCGCTGATGTCAAAGGCTTGCTTGAGAAGAGAGTCTAACTTTCTATCTTGAGAATCTTTCAAGGCCGCGCTACCCTCGACCGGGATAGTTGTCTTCTTCGTGACCACCGATACCGCCGCATCTACCCTGGGGGACTTCAGCAGCTCCTTGTCTGATTCCGGTAATGGGTCAAGTCTCGTCATAGCACTCCTCTCAAACTCGACTCTGGTTGATCCCACTCCTCTTGGATCATCTGACGCACCACTCTGAACGGGAAAGACCTTCTGAGACCTCCTCACTGCTTGGATCAAAGGATCCTCCAATGATTCCTCCTCCCTAGGGGCATCTGAGGCCACATTGAGCGCCCTGAGGGATTCGTTAATCAGTGCCGGAAGCTCCTCCTGCTGGAAAACCCTCACTATGTGGGATTGGTTCTCCTCCGGAATCTATCCTAGTTCCTCATCTTCTCCTAGGTCCTTGTCAGAGGACTCCTCATCCGGGGTGTCAGGGAAGCAGGACGGAAGAGGTTCCTCACTCATTAGCTGTGCGCGCTTGCGAGGAGTCTGATGCCTGGGAGTTAGATTTCAATGGTCTGCCCCCCAGGGTGTCTTTCGCTGAACTCGGCTCCCCTGCTCCCCGGCCCTGCTTGTGCATGCAATAGGCCTTGTACAGCAAAAGGATGAAATCAGGGGAAAAGAGGTCATTGGCACTCCCCTCCCCTGCTGCGTTTGGGGGAAGGGGAGGTAGAGAGACCGGGGAATCCGCAGTAGTAGGAGAAGGAGGCAGAGGGACCCTGCCGTCTTCTGGAGGGTCCCCTGAACGGCTTGAGACATGGCTAATTGGATATCTTGCTCCACCAAGGCCGCCTCTGCAGCGCACCCCCTGCAAATCCCTGAATCGGAGGACGTACCCCTGCATGTGCCACAAGATGGGCACCGTGTTTTGCCAGTCATGGCCCTCTAGAAGATAGGTGAGAAATTTTGAGTAATTCAATGAAACTAATAGCAGGAGAAAAGAACTAAAACAAGGCAGGAAATCTCAGTAATATGCCTCCCCCTCCCCCAGACTAGTACTGGATCTGGGCACAGATTATCAGAAGTTGCATCAAACAAAACTCTTCCAAAATAACCAGAAATAAATAAGTTAAATAAATAAAACCAAGTTAAAGGGAATCTAGGAACTACTCTTCAATAGCCCCAGTACTTGCGTTTAGCAGCTCCTTCTCTGCGGTGTGCTCCGGGGGCTCACACATGGAAGGCCTCAGCCACGTGGAGCGCCACCTGGTCGGCTTTTCAGCCGGACAATTATTTCAGTCGATTCAGCCGGCGCGTCAGAGAGCGCCAGAATCGAATGCTTCCCCAAATTCCAAGACCCGAGAGGGCTGCGCTATGACCGAGAAGAGAGAAAAGGGAGCTTCGTTGCCTCAAGCGCTCGGCGTGAGGTAAGATGGGACCGGAACGAGCCTGCAGAAGCTGACCGACCCAGCTGGGAAGGGCCGCGGTCCTTCACAGTGCTGCCGAACAACCCTTCTAGTCCAGGTGAGCATGTTGTCGTCCCGATGCAAACCTCTTCAGGCCCGGAATCGGAGAGAGGCGCAGGGAGGGGGGGGGAGAAGAAATCTTAAAGAGGCAGAGCACAGAAGTTGCCCCAAACGAACAATAAGAAATAAACTAAAGTAAATTAAAGTAATTCAATGAAATTAAAGGAAATAAAGGAAAAATAAATGCAAGGAAGACTCCAGTAAGCTCTTGGCTTACGGAACCCTCCAGCTGCTTGGAGGCTGAGAATACTGGTTTCAGTGGGTGGTGCTGGTGCTATTTATACCGTACCATCCTCAAAAAGGATGGGCTCAGCCTTCAAGCTGCTGGAAGGGTTACGCAACCCAGAAGTAAGGGACTGGACTGGAGTGACGATAAGGAACAGGGACTATTAGCACCCCACTCCTCATTAATGGGAGTCCATGCCAAACCAGCCACAAATGCACACTACTCTCCCTGAAGAATCAGGCCTCTGGTGGCAAAAGTAAAAAAAAAAAAAAAAAAAAAAAAAAAAAAAAAAAAAAAATAAAAACCAAAGCCACCCATGCAACCAAAAACCCCATGAACACAACAGGCCTACCTCCTCCAACACTGATCTTCCTCTGTGCCTCCAACATGGTAGCCCTGCTGCTAACATGTGGCCAGTGACCGTGTATTCCACTTTTCCATATGGTCTGCCGTTGCTGCTCTGCTGTTTCCTGCACTCTAGATTGTGGCTTCCTAGAGCAGACGCCACTGGCAATGCCGCTCCACCCATGTGCTCAGCTGCTGAGGGGGCTTCGGCACTGTGGTAGAACAGCAGGCAGCCCCAGCAGATGAATATGCAACAATGGCTCCTCACTCTAGAGGGGATTGGGAACTGCCAGGCACTGAAAACTCCCCCTGCTCTGCTGGAGTGTTTAGGATGGGGAGGTGGAGAAGGAGGGGGAGCTCCCTCTCCCACTCTGGCTCACATGCCTGCCTGCCAAACTAAAGAAACTAGTTTCTTTAAAGAAACTGGCCTTCCTAAATGTCTCTCCAGTAAGCCTAATCTCCCTAGCTGCTTGGAGACCGAGTATACTGGAGCTAGTGGGAGGTGCCAGTGGTACATATACTCCAGTGTCAAAAGGATTATGTACTCAGTCTCCAAGCTGCTAGAAGGGGACTGTACTGGAGGGATGCTTAGGAATGGAAAATTAAACCAAAGATATAATGCCTCTATAGTTCCATAGTGCTACTGTACCTTGAATATTGTGTGCAATTCTGGTCGCTGTATCTTAAAAAGGATATAGCGTTATTAGAAAAGGTACAGAGAAGAGCCACCAAAATGGTAAAGGGGGTACCAGTACAAGCATTGTGGAACTTGTCTCTTGGGGAAACTGCTAGGTACATATGACCTAGTTTGGCCACTGTTGGAAACAGAATACTGGGCTTGATGGACCTTGGTCTGACCCAGTATGGCATATCTTATGTTCTTATGTGGAAGGATACCCCTATGAACAGGCTAAAAAGGTTATGGCTCTTCAACCTGGAAAAGAGAAGGTTGAGGGGAGATGATAGAGGTCTATAAATTAATGGAGTGGAACAGGTAAATGCCAATTGTTTACGTCAGACTATAGAAAGACTAG
This sequence comes from Ichthyophis bannanicus, assembly GCA_033557465.1. Classification (NCBI taxonomy): domain Eukaryota; kingdom Metazoa; phylum Chordata; class Amphibia; order Gymnophiona; family Ichthyophiidae; genus Ichthyophis; species Ichthyophis bannanicus. The sequence goes on from CM066038.1 coordinate 424,806,944, forward strand.
GGGAAATGCAATGAAGCTACAGGGTAACCTATTTAAAGCTAAGAATATGTTTTCACTCAATGTGTAATCAAACTCTGGAATTTGTTACCAGAGAACGTAGTAAAAGCTGTTAGTGTAGCTGGGTTTAAAAAAAGGTTTGGACAAGTTCCTGGAGGAAAGGTCCATAAACCATTATTAAAAGGGATGTAGGATATCACTGCTTGACCCAATGTAAACATTGTGGAACCTGCGTCTTTTGGGGAAACTGCTAGGTACTTATGACCTAGATTGGCCACTGCTGGAAACAGAATACTGGGCTTGATAGACCTTGGTCTGTCCGTTCCAGTATGGCATCTGTTATGTTGACCACATTGCTACAGATCTTCCATCGAGACAACTCATGGCCACCAACAAAGTCATAGCTCTGACATAAGTGACATGATCATCAAGGCTCAGGCCTGCCTGGGCATAAGCAAAAAAATATGTAGTCTGCTAGCCAAATTGAAAGAGCGTTTGAAAACAGCAGTCCCTAGCTTACTGGAGTCAAATACAAACAAAACGTTGTATGGACTTTGTGTTTGTGTATGCTCCAATTAGTAGGCTAAAGCTCACTTGCAGTCCAACATGTGCAATGTATCTTCCCCTGTGTGTGCATGAAGTCCCAGGAAAAATGTTGAAACTACTAAGGAGAAATCAGATCCACTTTTGGCAATAAAGGAGTCGTATGAATGATCACTAGTATGGTAGAATTTGGTGTAAGGCAGATATACTACTAAGATCTGAAGCTCATGCACTGTGTTGAAGTGACTGCTACCAGAAACAATACCTTCTAGGTCAAGAACTTGAGAACAGGAATTCAGCAGCTCAAAGGAAGCTTTCATGAGCTGTGCAAGAACCACACTGAGGTCCCAAGACACTGGCTTATAGGGAAGCCTCAAGGGACACAAACCCTGCATAAAGTGGACAACAAAAGGCTGTACCGAGATGGATTTGCTTTCCACACCTTGATGGCAAGTTCCAATTGCACCAAGGACCCTGACAGAGTTGGGCAAGTCCAGACTCGGCTGTAGAAAATATTCAAGCAGTTTGCAAGGAAAGCGTAGTTACTCACCTGTAACAGGTGTTCTCCAGGAGCAGCAGGAATCAGTCCTCACTTATCGGTGACGTCGGCGCCGACGGAGCCCTCGTGGAGCAATTTTCCCCAGCTTTCAAAGAAAGCCTTTGGGAATTGCAGCGCGCATGCACAGTCCCCTTCCCGCCCAAGGGTGCCATCTTAGCCAGTCAGATGACATAGCTAAAAAAGACAGCATAAAAATTTGCAAAAGAACTAAAGCAGGTGATTGCAACTCCACGGGGAGGAGGGAGGGTTGTGAGGACTGATTCCTGCTGCTCCTGGAGAACACCTGTTACAGGTGAGTAACTATGCTTTCTCCAGGACCAAGCAGGAAGTCAGTCCTCACTTATGGGACTCCCAAGCTCAAGGCTACCGGAGACCCTAAGCACAAAAATGAGCTCCCTCTAGCTCAGCAGCACAGCAGGAAAGAATCTTCGCTGAATTATTACCCACCGGTAGCCCACATCCAGGATGGAGGGTAGGAGTTGCTCAAACCTCAAAGAGATTACGGAGGACTGCCTGTCCGAAAGCACTGTCCCTGCGGGACTCCCTCTCGAGACAGTAATGGACCGCAAAAGTCTGGCTCGAAGACCAAGTAGCGGCCCGGCAGATGTCTGCCTGCGGAACAGAGCGGAGGTAAGCCACTGACGTAGCCTTTGCCCGAACGCAATGAGCCGTGACTCGACCTTCCAAGGAGAGTCCGGCTGCCCCATAAGCCCAAGAGATACAGTCCGCAACCCAGATGGACAGAGTACGCTTGGAGACCGGGAGCCCCAATTTATTGGGGTCAAAAGACAAAAAGCTGAGCAGCTTTACGGTGCTCCCGCGTACGGTCAAGGTAGAAGTTCAATGCCCTTCTACAGTCCAGGGTATGGAGGACCGTCTCAGCTCGGCTGGAGTGTGGTCTGGGAAAGAAGGTTGGAAGTACCACCTCCTGATTGATGTGAAAAGGGGAGACCACTTTTGGAAGAAATTTTGGGTGAGTCCGTAGGACTACCCTATTTTTGTAGAACCGAGTGTAAGGGGGATCAGACACGAGGGCCTGCAATTCACTCACGCGTCTAGCGGAAGTGAGGGCTATCAAGAACAGAGTTTTCCAAGAAAGAAAACGGAGAGAACAGGTGGCCATAGGTTCAAAAGGCGGACAGGTGATCCGCTGTAAAACCACATTCAGGTCCCAGTCAGGCGCTGGTGGGCGCAGAGGTGGTTTAAGTAGAAGGAGACCTCGGAGAAACCTCGCTACGAGAGGGTCGTTGGAGAGAAGTCTGCCGTCCACCGGCACATGATGCGCTGAAAGAGCACTGAGGTGAACTTTGACGGAGTTGGACTTAAGTCCCAGATTAGAGAGGTATAGCAAGTACTGCAAGATCACCGACACCGGGCAGGAGAAGGGATCCTGAGACTGTTGGGTACACCAAACGGAAAAACGACGCCATTTATGGGCGTAGCATTTGCGCGTAGAAGGTCGTCGCGAAGCTAAGACGACCTCCTCCACCTCTGCCGGCAGGAGAAGGGGAGCAAGGACTACCCTCTCAGCAGCCAGGCCATTAGGTTGAGAGACCTGAGATTGGGGTGTAGCAGAGACCCCTGATCCTGAGTGAGGAGATCCGGTTGTAACCCCAGAGGGAATGGATCCTCCACCTCTAATTGCAGCAGGAGCGGAAACCACGGCTGTCTGGGCCAGCGAGGGGCCACCAGGATCATGAAGGCTTTGTCTCGGAGAACCTTGAAAAGAGTCCGAGAGACTAGCGGGATGGGAGGGAAAGCGTACAAAAGGCTCCCCGACCATGAGAGTAGAAAAGCGTCCGCCGCAACCCGAAGGGGGTGTGGCTGACGAGAGCAGAAGCGAGGAAGTTGCCGGTTGTGAGGACTGGCAAAGAGATCCACCGTGGGGAGGCCCCACTTCAGAAAGAGCTTCTGAGCTACCAAGGGATCCAGGCGCCACTCGTGCGGCTGGAGGATCCTGCTGAGTTGTCCGCCAGGCAATTCTCTTGGCCTGGGAGATAAACTGCTTTGAGGAGAACGCCGTGACTGACGGCCCAAGAGCAGAGCTTCTGTGCTTCCCGGCAGAGAAGGAAGGAGCCCGTGCCCCCTTGCTTGTTCACGTAGAACATGGCAACTTGATTGTCCGTCTGGACAAGGACGGACTGGTGAGAAGTCAGGTGGGAGAAGGCCTTGAGAGCCAGGCGGATCGCTCTGAGCTCCAGGAAGTTGATCTGCTGAGCAGACTCCCACGTGGTCCAGAGGCCCTGAGTACGTGCCCCTTGGCAATGTGCTCCCCAGCCCAGGAGGGATGCATCTGTTGTCAGCACCCGGGCTGGTTGAGGTGACTGGAAAGGCATGCCGAGTATCAGGTTCGGCCGATGAAGCCACCACTGGAGAGACGAGATCAGCGGCTCGGAGACGCGCACTAGGTCTGCTAGGCCGCCTGTGGCTTGTTGCCACTGCTGGTGGAGACACCATTGAGCAGGTCGCATATTCAGGCGGGCATTGGGGGTCACATGGACGGTGGAAGCCATATGGCCGAGTAGTCTCAGGAAGCGCCTGGCGGAGACCAGGGGCTGGCTGCAAAAACGGTCGGCTAGGTCCATGAGCCGTTGAGCTCTGTCGAGCGGTAGGAACGCTCGCGCCTGAGGAGTGTGCAGCCGTGCGCCGATGAACTCGAGATCCTGTGAGGGGAGCAAAGTGGACTTTGCGAAGTTTATAACAAAGCCCAAGTGCTGCAGAAGAGTCACCGTGCGGCATGTGGCGTTGGTGACCTCCGGAGCGGACGCTGCTCTGATGAGCCAGTTGTCGAGGTACGGAAAGACAGAGGCCGTGAAGCCGGAGATGGGCCACCACCACCGCAAGACATTTTGTGAAGACTCGCGGTGCGGAGGACAGGCCAAAGGGTAGTACTCTGTACTGGTAATGATTTCCGGCCACCACAAACCTTAGGTACTGGCAGTGGTTTGGGTGGATAAGGATGTGCGTGTAGGCATCCTTTAGATCCAAGGAGCATAGCCAATCTCCCTGCTGGAGGTAGGGCAGAAGGATTCCAAGGATAAGCATCTTGAACTTTTCCCGCACGAGGAATTTGTTGAGGTTGCGCAAGTCCAGGATGGGTCTGAGGCCTCCCGTCCTTTTTGGTACCAGAAAATACCTGGAATAAAAGCCTTGACCTCTCAGGTGGTGGGGCACCGGTTCCACCGCCTATTCCTGTAGAAGACCTGCTAACTCCTGAAGGAGTAATTCCCTGTGCAGAGGGGGTCGTGGAGGTTCTCCCGGAAAATAGGAGGGAGGGACCTGGTGGAAGTGGAGAAGATAGCCTTCTCGCACGACTTGAAGCACCCAGGCATCTGAGGTGATGCTGGACCACCTGTGGGCGAAGTGAACCAGCTGGCCTCCGGTGCTGGGAGGGACCAGCGGGGGGGGGGGGGGGAGAGGCTATCCATAAGGAGTCAAACCCCCACCCTGCTGAGCAGGGGCTGGTGGTGCAGGCTTGGGGGCTTGCTGCCTACGGGACCCGTTACCCCGTCCCTTGGCCTGCTGGCCCTGTTGGGGAGCTGCAGGGGCCTGATATTGGGGGTATTGTTTGTAGGCAGCTGCCTTCCTCGGGTAAAAGGACTTCTTTCCCGAGCCCTTCTTTTTCTGGGAAGGGGCGGAGGTCTTCCTAGAAAGCCTAGTCCTGGTGAGAGTCTCCGTCTCAATTTGTGCAGCCTTTTCAGCCATGGGCTTGCCAAAGAGGTTTTCGCCTCGGCAGGGGACATCGACCAACTTGTCCTGCACCCAGGGCTCAAGGTCAGACGACTGAAGCCAAGCCTGTCGGCGGGCACCGATGCCGGCTGCGGCCACTCGAGCCGACGCTTCAAAGCCATCATAGGCTGCTCGGGACATGAATTTTGAGCATTCCCGAATGCCAGTGGACAAGGCCAGGAACCTCCGCAAGGGTTCCTCGGACAAACCAGCAGAGAATCCGGCTAGCTCTTTAGCCAGGTCTCGGAGATACATGCCCATGTATAGCTGGTAGGTCTGGACACGACACACAAGCATAGAGCCCTGGAAACACTTCTTACCAAGGCCATCCAGGTTACGGGCCTCCCTGCCAGGAGGCACCGAGGAGTGCATCTTCTGGCTCTTAAGACAATGCATGGCTGATTCCACTACCATGGAATGGTGTGGTAGCTGTGCTTTTTGGAAGCCAGGGCTCTTGCGGACTCGATAGATAGAATCGACCCGCTTGCTCAGGACCGGCGAGGTGGCCGGACTCTCCCACATGCGGAAGAGTAGTCGTTCCAGCATGGGAGGAACCAGTACAGTAAAGTGTTCCCTGGCGGGAGAGTCATACTGGAGGGCGTCGAGCTCTTCGGCTCGAGGCTCCTCCTCGGGGTCCGCAGGGAAGGCCAAAGCCTTGGCCATATCCCTGATGAAGTCCGAGAACCGGGCATCCTCTGGGGGGGGACTGCTTCCGAGGTTCGGACTCAGGTGAGTCCGAGGGGACACACCGAGTCCGAAAAGAATCAGGCGACTCTTCCTCTTCAGACTCCCAGACCGACTCCGACGAGGACTCGGTGGGGTCGGCCCGGGCAGGGCGTGGCGCCTGCCGCCCCGACGCCGAGGGAGTCGGCGTCGGCGACCTCGGTCCCGAACGGGAGGCCGAGGGTGACCTCGACCGAGGATCGACTCGAGTTCGCATCGACTCGAGGATCGGCTCGATCTCCGGGGTCGACTTAGATGTCGACGTCCCGGCAGTCGGGGCAGCGGCGCCAGCGAGCAGTGCCCGCTGCTGGTCCATGAAGGCAGACAGTCTGCTCTCCAAGGCCGTCAACCTGAGTCTGAGCTCAGGTGACCCAGCAGCCCCCGACTCGGGCCCGACGCCGGCTGTCGTGGAGGCGAGTCCAGAAGGACCACAGGACTTACCCGAACAGGTAGTTCCGACTCCAGGCGAGGTCGCTTCGTGAGGTGCTCCTTCTCCAAGGACCCGGGGCGGCTATCGGGGCTATGCGACCTGGCCCTCGTGGAGCCAGGAGCGTCCACCGACGCCGCCCTCGCGGGTTTCACCTTCCGTCGATGGTCCCCGGAGGGAGAACCCCTGTCGGAGGAACTCCGGCGATGGTCCGAGCTGGAACCCCTGGACGCGGAGGCCTCCGACGAGGTCCGGGTACGGCTGGGGTCAGCGAAGATTCTATCTCGCTGATGCCGCCGACTTCAACGCTTTGGAGGAGAGTTTGCCACAAGGCCCACAGATCATTTCTTCATGATCCGGGCCCAGGCAGCGGAGGCAATGGTCGTGTGTGTCAGTCAGTGACATATTTCGGTCACACTGACCACACCGCTTGAAACCACTGGCAGCCATCGGGGGAAAAAGGGCCCCGGCGAGGTCAAAGGACCGGGCTGCCAGGGAAAAAACCGAAAACGAAAACTGACTAAGTCAGAAAAACCGAAAAAGAAGAAGAGGACTCGTGACGAAGGAAAAAAAGAGTAAATTATGAAGAAAAATCAACTTTTTCGTGGGGACACGACGGGTACGTCTGTAGGGCTCCGTGGAAAAAAGACGACTGGCTAAGATGGCACCCTTGGGCGGGAAGGGGACCGCGCATGCGCGCTGCAATTCCCAAAGGCTTTCTTTGAAAGCTGGGGAAAATTGCTCCGCGAGGGCTCCGTCGGCGCCGACGTCACCCATAAGTGAGGACTGACTTCCTGCTTGGTCCTGGAGAACAGAAGTATCTAGGGCCTGTCCCACACCCCCGACAGCCAACCTCTTCCACTTGCAAGGTGTAAGAATGAGGCTCTCCTGGAGGCCAGAAGTACCTTACACCATCTAGTAGCTTGAGCTCAGAGTATTAACCTGAAGATCCATGCACAGAGTCAAGAACCAGATGTTTCGGTGCTACTAAATTGGGTATGTAGCAGCTCATGATTGATGTAGCAGAGGAAACTATGGCTATCTGGGTCAGTAGAGTGGAGTGGAGTGGAGGAGTGGCCTAGTGGTTGGGGCAAGGTACTTCGGGCCGGAAGGTCGGGGGTTCAAATCCCACTGGAGGACAGCAACCTTGGGCCGGAAGGACTGGGGTTTCTAGTCCCACAGGTGCTCCTTGTGGTCTTGGGCAAGCCACTTAACCCTCCATAGCCCATGTTCCCTGTAAAATAGTTCTGTGTGCTGTGCTTTCCTGTCTAATCAATGTGTTTATACCTCAAAAAATTTCCTGTCATGATTTGACAATTTCCAATCTGTAATCAAAACCGCTGCTGATCGCTGGAAGTAGCGGTATACAAATGTATACTAAATAAAAATAAATAGAGTGATGAGAATCAATCACCACACCATCTGTTTTGCGCATTAGGAGGGTCTTTACAATGAGACGTATTGGAGAAGTGTACCTAAGACCCTCCCCCCAAGTGAAGGAGGAAAGCAAACACTGGTCTGCTGGGTGATATTATGGAACCAGTTTAGAAAACCACCATTCAGGAATAATCTAAATCAAAATAGCAAAAGACCTGATCAATCCCAGAAAGAAGTTTGTTGGAGCTGCCGTATCAAAAGCAGGTGGAATGAAACCAGTCCCCTTGCTGCAGCTGCTCCTTTTTAATCCAATTTAAGAAGTGAAAACAATTTTAAACACTTAACTGTTTCTTAGAAGCCTTCAAGGCAAAAGGAATTTGCATGATAGAAACATGGCACATTTCGGGTCTCCATGTTTGATGACCCTGCCTCAGGTTAAGGAATTCATTTTCTTCAAGAGCTTTGATAGGTTTCATTCCGCCTGCTTTTGATACGGCAGCACTGAAAAAAGCTTTTCTGGGATTGATCAGGTCTTTTGCTAGGGCAATATTATGGGGCAGAGCTGATCTAGCTGCATTCTGTGGTGTGGCAAACAGATCTATCCGAAGAGGTGCCCCACTTTTGAATGACTAGTCTCACAACCTCCCTATTCAGTATTCACCTGTGCTGCTGGAGGACCCTCTGCCAGAGTGTTTTGTCCATCTGGCTGCTACATGGCTTGAGTCCATCCTGTGCACAATGGCAAACTTGTACAACCTGACTGCTTCCCACCACAGGAGGTATGAACCTGCTCCTCCCTGCTTGATATAGAACATGGCAACCTGATTGTCTGAATCAGAACAATTTGGATACCTGAATGATCTTGGAAAACCCTTAGAGCATTTACCACTGCTTGGTTACAAGAAGTTGATCTGATGGAGACTCTTGGATGAACCAATGGCCCTGGGCATGCAACCCATCAAGATGGAGCTCCCCACCACAGCTTGGATGCATCTATCAATTTTCAGGTGAAGCAACTAGGAAAGGAAGACAATAGCAAATTGTGGTGGACTCTGTACCATTATAAAGTGGCGAGACTATTCCAGAGTTAATCTATGGCCTGGGTCCACCACGTCCTCAAGAGTTCACTGAGCTTGCCTCATCTGGAGGCATGCCAAGGGTGAAGTGCACTGCAGATGCTGTGTGGCCTAGTACAGTCAACATCTTGCACGCTGTTACCCACTTACATTTCCCACACCAGTGCTGTCAATTTGTGAAGTTGGTTGTGCAGTAGGAAGGCTGCCATTTGTGTTGAGCAGGGCTCCAATGAATTTCAAATGTTTGTTGGCCTGAAGGTGAGATTTTGGGTACTCTACCCCAAGCCCCCCCTTCACTTGGTTTGCAGCTTGTCATGCTATGAGGGCTTGTGTGCATTAGTGATGCTGATGGCAAGCTATCAGTAGTTTAACTACTGGTAGAGTCTCCCAAGATGGACAGGTCTCAGTTGGTGCCAGACCAAGACAAACCACCCATCTGGGCAGCAGCAGAACGGGAGTGTTGGGTGGCAGCAGATCATATTTCTGTGACACCAAACTGCATAGAAAACAGACCTGGCAATCTACTTCTGTATCTTGCCACAAAGCATAGTTACTGACCTGTAAAACATGTGATCTCCAGGAACAGCAGGAATTTAGTCTTCACACATGGGTATCGTCGGTACCGATGGAGCCTGCATGGGAATGCTCCCCAGCGTCCAGCTTTTGGGAGCATACCACAGCGCCTGTGTGCTGCCTTCTCCAACTGCCTCTGAGAGCGACAGCGACAACTCCTAGGGGAGGTGGGTGGGTTGTGAAGACTAAATTCCTGCTGTTACCGGAGATCACCTGTTACAGGTGAGTAACTATGCTATCTCCAGGAACAAGCAGGAATAGTCTTCACATATGGGGACTCCATAGCTTTAGATGCCAGGGAGAGACCCCAGAACTTGTGTGTCCCTGTGAAAGGGCTCCACTTCCCTCGATGGATCTCTGGCATCCAACCAGGGATGGCAGGTAGGAGTTGATTACGTATGGAACAGGTGTTGGAGAACAGCCTGACCAAACAAGGCATCCCAGCGGGAGTCCTTGTCCAAGCAGTAATGGGCTGTGAAGGTATGAACCGAGGCCCAAGTGGCTGCTTGACAGATGTCATCAATAGACACAGTTCAGATGAGCCATTGAGGCTGCCATGGCTCTCACATTGTGAGCTGTGACATGGCCCTCCAGAGAAAGGTTCTAACTCTGATAGGCAAAAGAAATACACTAAGCAATCCAGTTAGATAGTGTTCTCTTGGAGACTGGAAGTCCCAAATGAGAAGGATCAAAAGCAACAAAGTTGAGAGGACTTTCTATGTTGCTGTGTTCTTTGTAAGTAAAAAGCTAGAGCTCTTTTACAGTCCAAGGTATGAAGATTCCTCTCTGCATTTGATGCATGAGTTCCTGGAAAAAAAAGACAGGTAGGTAGATCTCTTGGTTGAGATGAAAAGGCGAGACCACCTTAGGCATAAAGTGTGGATGAGTCCTAAGGACTTCCTTGTCATGATGGAACCTTGTATAAGGTGGATTAGCTACTAGCACTTGCAATTCACTAATGTGGCGTGCTGATGTGATTACAATGAGAAAGATAACCTTCCAAGAAAGGAATTTCAAGGAGGTGGTAGCTAAAGGTTTGAAAGGTGGCTTCATAAGCGGCCCACGAACCAGGTTCAAGTCCCATACCACCGGAGGTAGTCTAATGGGAGGCTTAGTTAGGAGGCCTCTCAAATCTTGCTATGAGAGGATGAGGAAATAGGTCATCCATTTAGAGATTTAAGAGAAGCTGCAATAGCACTCAAATTGACTCTTAGTGAATTTGTCTTAAGGCCTGCATTAGATAAATGGAGGAGATGCTCCAGCAAAGATTGCAGAGGTATTGCAAGGAGGTTAAGACCCTTTTCCGAACACCAAATAGTAAACCTTTTCCACTTGAAAGCATAAGAGCGTCTTGTGGAAGGTTTCCTGGAAGCAAGAATAATCTATTTTACTTGCTGAGGGATATTAAGATCTTGGAGATCTAGGCCTTCAGCAACCAAGCCCTGAGATGCAGAGACTGGGAATTGGGATGCCATAACATTCCGTTCTCCTGAGATAGATCTGGAGCAGACCCTAATTCCAGGGAGGGAACTTGAGATGTAGAAGCAGAAGGTACCACACTTGCTGTGGCCAATGTGGGGCTATGAGAATCATGTGGCCTCTGTCTCACTGAAGCTTGAACAGGGTTTTGGGAATTAGGGGAATGGGTGGAAAGGCATACAGGAAGTCTTGACCCCAGTAAAGGAGGAAAGCATCCCTGGCCTGAGCCGGAATTCTGGAACAGAACCGGGGAAGTTTGGCAGACCTCTTTGCAAGTCTGTGGAATTTGTCCGGGGTTCCCCAAAATTGAAATAGCCTGGTCACCTGGTCTGCATGGAGAGACCATTCGTGTGAATGCAGAACTTGACTGAGTCTGTCCACCCAAGAGTTTTGAATGCCTGGAAGATATACTGCCAGCAGATGAATCTGATGCTCTGGCGAGGGCCCATAGTCACAAAGCTTTGTTGCAAAGCGACAGAGCCTGTTCCCCCCTGCTTGTTCACATAGAACATGGCTACTTGATTGTCCTTATGAATAAGGACTGTTTTGTAGCTGAGCAGGGAGTGGAACACTCACAGAGCCAGGAAAATTGCTCTGAGTTCCAAGAGATTGATATGCAGACAACTCTTGCGGAGACCAGGTGCACTGGGTGGAGTGGTCTTGCAGGTGAGCTCCCCAACCCTTTGGAGAAGCATCTGTTGAGAGTTGCTTGGGGTAGGGGTTGTTGAAAAGGGGACCCCAGCAACAGGTTTTGAGTGGACGTCCACCATTGGAGACACAAAATGAGGAGACTTGTGTTTTCTATTTTGTCTGACAAACACCCTGATGCCTGGGTCCATTGGGTGGATAAAGTCCACTGAGCTGCCCTCATGTGGAGGCAAGCATATGGAACCACATGTATGGTGGATGCCATGTGGCCCAGCAACTGCAACATTTCTTGAGCACCAAGCAAAGGCAACAGGCCTGGGGAAGATAGGCCCTTGCCTTGTGGTATCCAGAAGAGCTCCTATGAACTCTAAAGACTGAGTGGGAGTCAGACTTGATTTTGGGATGTTTATTACCAGCCCTAAATACTGAAGGATACGCATTGTGCAGGATAGAGAAGTCTTCGCCTATGACTGTTGGAGCTTGAATGAACCAGTTGTCCAAGTAGGGGAAGACGAATATTCCCAGAGTGGAGAAATGCTGCTACCACAGCCATGCATTTCGTGAACACCCTTGGTGCTGAGGCCAGACCAAAAGGAAGCACCCTATATTGGTAGTGCTTTCCTTGAAAAAGGAACCGAAGGAACCTTCTGTGGGTTGGATGGATGAGGACATGGGTGTATGCATCCTTGAGATCTAGAGAACAAAGCCAATCTTGATTCTGAAAGTATGAAAGCAGAGCTCCGAGAGAGATCATTTTGAATTTCTTCTTGACAAGGAATTTGCTCAATTCTCTGAGATCTAAGATAGGTCTGTATCCCCATTTTCTTTGGGATAAGAAAGCAAGGGGAATAGAACCCTGTGCCCTGTTGATGAAGAGGCACTTCTATTGCCCCTTGGGCAAGAAGGATGGCAACCTCCTGACCTAACAGGTTGATGAGAGATCAGAGAATTGAACTGCTTCACTATTGTGTGAGGGGGCATGCTTTAAAGTGAAGTTTGTACCCCTCCTTTATGATGGAGTGTGTCCAATGCTCTGCTGTTATTTGCCCCCATCTGGGGGCAAAATGACAACCTTCCTGGAATGGTGGAAGGCTCTGGTCCCTCCCGAACCAGAAAGGCTAAGTTCTCTAGCTGAAAGTCAAAGGCCCTGAGGAGGCTGAGGCTGCTGGGCCGGTGGAGACCTAGCAGCCTTTGCTTTCTTCTGTTTGGGTGGTTGCTGACGTTTATTTGAAAATTGACCTGCAGAAGATGCCTGCTGACCATAAGCAGGATAAAATCATTTTTTTTAGAAAAAGATGTTTTCTTGAACAACAGGATCAGCAGTGGACTTGGATAATCTATCCAAGGTGGAATTTTCAGAATCCATTTCATTGGCTTTTTCCTGCCAATCTTTTCCAAACAGGTTCTCACCAGTACAAGGGATATTTCCTAATTTATCTTGTACCTAGAGCTCTAAATCAGATGCCTGGAGCCAAGCAATTCTACGTGCACCTATGGCAATAGCCGAGGTTCTGCTTATACACTCAAAGCAGTCAAAGGCTGCACGGTTGGAGAATTTAGAGACATCTTGGGCATGTTTAACCCAAGTGAGAAAGTCCTGTCTTATCCTCAGAAATGAAAGGACTTAAAGTCTGTAAATTATCTGTGACCTCCTTTAGGAACATTCCCATGTAGAGACTATAGAAACTGATTCCTGCAGCAAGCATGGAAGCTTGAAAG